>OY743154.1:24515160-27210160 GCA_963555695.1 Dasypolia templi | reverse complement strand
TGCAAAAAAACAAGTTGAAAAAACTTCCGAGCTAAACGCTGCTCGATTTTGAGTGTGAGCTCGGAAGTCGGAGTATGCAGTCTTGTGCGGCTTTCTGAACCCTACATTTTAACACCTTTTTCGGATTTTTACGACCAGGGGTTGCCAACTTATCTACGAAAAACCCAAAACCTCGGTGAGCGTGGTTGGAGTTCCCGAGGGGTTACAATCAATCTGGAAGCGGATCCAGATAGCTGCGCAGACGAGGAGCCGGGAGACTTTTTGAAAATTGAAAATAGCTCAAGGGAAACACCTGGAAAATAAGGACAAAATTAGTTATTTTTAAGATTTTATTTAGGGAATATTAGATCGTAAGTACATACTTTTTATAGTTTTAAAAAATAGTTACTCACCACCCCTTCACTCGTTTAAAATTTTGTTTAAATTGGTTCATTAGTTTTTAAGATATAGTTACTTGAAATTTCAAAAAATTTGGGGTTGTTTATTGTCAACCCCAAAATTCAAAATTTAAATTTAAATATATTAACCTAGGGCTTCTCTCTAGCATCCCTATAAGTTTTTATTGTTTATTTAGTTATTTAGTCTTTAAAAGTGGTCCCAAAGAGTGTTGAGTTACGATTTTAGTTTTTAAACAGCTAAAATAAACCCCTTCAGGGAGACTTAAAATTCTGGAATTGGAACCACCGGAAAGGAAATTTTGTGCCCTATTTGGTGTGATATTTTTTACCCACGCGTGTTTAGTTATTATATAGTTATAAGGAAAACAAGATCTATGCACCGAGAAGAAATTGCTCAACTTGTGGCAACTTCCGGTTTTGTATTAGCAAAATCAACCCCTTCTGGGTTGACTAAAAATCTAAATTTAGTACTATTAGAGAGAGGGCATCTCCCCCTATCAAGTTATATAAATTAAACCCACGCGAAACAAATAATAACAATAGATATAAGTATAATAAGGTTGAGGTACCGTGGCTGACTTTAATTTTTTTTCTAAATTTTCAGTTTTCAAGCGTTAAAATTAACCCCTTCTGGGTTAATTAAAAATCCTATTTTGACACCACTAGAAAGAGGGCTTCACCCTCCGTCTAGTAAATATAGTTTCATCCACGCGTATCCTTAACTTTTAAAATTATAATTAAGACAAATCGAGATATCCAGATTTGACTTTTAGGAAATAAATTTGTTATTTCTTCCCGTTTATGGTTTCTCCCGGTAACCCTGCTTTTTAGGATCCGTAGCCCTAAGCTGCTTGTTTATGTTTTATTTTACTTGGGGAAAAAATCCTGAGTATTTTCCGAGCTAGAGCTTTTCCCAGATTGCGGTTTTTACCCATCTTTGTTCTTTTTACAAGTTCCACAGGGGTGGCTTTTGCTCGGAAACGGGAATTCGTAGAGAAAAAATTTTGCTTTTACACATAGTTTACGTAGGAATACCTACACGTAGAAATTAATCCCGTCTCTCTACGACCATTCCCCAAAAAATTCGGGGTAAATCTACGAAGTTTTAAAAAGTTTCCCCGATTTCATACTCTCCCCAAAAAATTACCCCACATTTTGCTTAATTTAAATTCGAAAAACACACCTACACACACCACACACGCACACATTACACACGTTATACTTCACACTTAATTTGTTAAAACATTTTAAAAAATTATTTTCACCGACCGGGAACCGAACCTGGGACTTTTAATATTACAAAAACGCGGATATCTCAGAAACGGTGCGTCGTAGCCCGTTTTTAACCAAACGCTTCCCTTACCAACCCCCTTCGAACCCCCCCCCTTTTTGTTTTATTTATTTATATTTATTTAACTTCCCACCAAATACACCATAGTGGCAAGTGTAACTGGTTACGTACATAAGCAGACGACGTAAACGGTTGCATATATATATTAAATTAATTTATTATTATTTTATTAATTATTTATTTCTTTAATTAATTTATTATTTTATAAACCCAATTCAATTTATTTATTATATTAACCCCCCCTGGTCAAATTTATATCCCTGGTCTAACCAAAAAGTCCACCCCCATCCCCTTAAAATCTTTACACCCCCATATCTTTTAAACGGCTGGGAATTTCAAAGTTTTGACGAAATTTTTCACCCCCCTATAACCCCTCTCTCAGCCCGAACCTAGATTCCGATAAGACCCCTAAACCCCCCTTTTTCCCCCTTTTCACCCTTCCATTTTGACCTCAAAAAAAAAAAACAATTAAATCGGTAGTATATTTATTTTAATATATCTATTTGAAACCCCAAACCCTTATACCCCCTCCCCCCTGCCCCCTAAGCGTTACCCCACCCCCCCGTGCCCTAACTTGTGACACAAGGGTCGCAGAGATACCGAGTTTGGGCTCGCTGAAATCGGGAGGAGAAGGCCGTTACACCTGCCCCAATTAAAACAGGGATTACGCCCCTTTTATTTATCTAATATAATTTTATTTAATAATTTATTTTATTTATTTATATTTTATTCAAATTTTGGTTGGGTGGCGTTGGTTATTAATTTAATAGACAGACTAGCTTTATTGAGCAGAACTTAGGGTTAAGACATCAATAAATATTGAATCTATTTTTAGATATTTTATTTATACACTGACACTGACACGGACCCCCCTATACAGGGCCAAACATTGTTTTACATCTGACAACTTTCCCCACTCACTTGCACTACACTTACATAGCACTCCCTCACGCACGCACCATGTTTCACACACCCACAACATCTGGTGCTAAAAAATCCACCACTCCCAGTTCCGCTACCTCACCCTCGGTAGTCCTGGATGCTGCCAGGACTTTCTTAAAAAGGCCTGGCACACCAAAAAGATCTTTTGACAACCTGGAGATCTACAGACTGCAGGACTACGGCGAGAAATCCAACGACCAGTTACTCCACGATTTGATGAGGGCCTTTGAGGATATTCCCTCCAAAGTATACCCTCAGATGAAACGAGAGACGAAGACCTTCCTCGAAACAACATCCGACAAAGGTATGCGCACGCTGTTTGAACTAAGTAAGCGGATGAAAAATCTGGAGAAAACAGCGTCTAGATCTATTACACACACAGTCGTACCTTCTGTACCTGTACCTTCCGAAAAAGAGGAAAAGTTGCTGGGGAGACTGGGAGAGGTGGAAGAGACACTCATGACGCGCCTACTTGAGATGGAAATCGACCTAAAGAACCGAATAAATAAGCTGGACAATGAAAACAACGAACGAGGCGCCGACGTCATCGACAAATTGATCGACAAGCTCGATGAGGCCAGGGTCGCTATTGACGAAACAACCAAAGAGATCGTGGGATGTATGCAGGCGGAAATAAAAGACCAGGTGGGCACCGTCGCCCTAGGCGTCGCTGAAACCAATACGCGACTGAGCGAGATGGGAAGGCAGTCATCCGAAGGCAACCCGGTTCCTAAAACGTACGCCAGCGCCGCAGCAGCCAGGCCCGGGCGTCGACCGGCGCTTCACTCAATGGCGGTTACCTTCGAAGGTAGTCTTGAGACTGCCGACGAGGTACTCGCGAGGGTGAAGACGGCGGTCGATGCCAGGGTTACTGGCCTAAAAATTAACAAAGTGAGAAAGGCGAAAAATCAAACTGTCATCGTAGGTTGTGACACAAAAGATGAAATGGAGAAAGTGAGGGATAGGATAGAGAGCCGTGGCAATGGGCTGATCGTAGCGCCCATGAAGAATAAGGACCCGCTCGTCGTCCTCAAGGACGTCTTTATGGACGGCGAGGACGACGAGATAATTAACACCCTTTATGTCCAAAACACCGACATCTTCATGGGCCTACAAAAGGAAGAGATGCAACTAGTAGTAAAATATAAAAAGAGGACAAGGAACCCGAACACATCTCACATTGTCATCCAGGCGGGACCAAAGGCATGGCAGAGGATGACGGAGGCTGGAGCCCTTTATCTGGACCTGCAAAGGGTAAGGGTAGAGGACCAGTCTCCGCTCATCCAATGCACAAAGTGCCTCGGATTTGGTCACGGCCGCAAATTCTGCACCGAGAGTGTGGACAAATGCAGTCACTGCGGAGGAGCTCACCTGCGCGAGAAGTGCGCCGACTTCATTGCAGGTGATGAGCCGCAGTGCTGCAATTGTCTGCACTCTAGGTTGCAGAAAACGGACCACAACGCTTTCAGTGTTGAGTGCCCAACTAGAAAAAAGTGGGACTACCTGGCGCGAGCTAACACAGCTTACACATGACTCACACACTCACACAGTGAAACACACACACATACACACTAATATAAAAGTATATATTATATATATATGGATATATTAAAACACGCATACAAATACTGACACGTACACACATAACTAGCATGCAGCTAAGAATAATCTTGACATAAGAAAATTTAATATGTATATATATTATTTGAATATATATATATTATTGATGAAAACATAGATAAAATTTTCAAATAGATATTACTCTGAGTCATGAATTTCACCATCCTAAAGCTTATATAAAAGTAATTAAAAGATGAAATAGATAAGATCATTACCGGAAGGAACCATAAATTGAGCCAAGATCTGTAAAATAGAATAAGAAATATTGTTAAAATAAAACTAGATTTTAGAATTGTTAAATTAAGGTTAAAAATTGTAATAGTATAAGAAATAGATAGCTCTTTAGATTTAACAATAACATGTTATTATAAGAAAATAGAAAATAAGACAAAATCGTAGTTTATTGTATTATGACGTGGTAAATGTAATGTTGTAACTGAACCATGTTGTTAAATTAAATGGTCACATAGTTAAAGTTATTCCCCGTAATAAATAAAAATAAAGCCTTTTATTAGAGTAGCTAAGTAGCGGGAGTCCCACCCGGATAAGACATGAAAGTGATGAATGAAAGAAAGATCAAGTATGCGGCATGTAAGTGCGAGAGGAATAAAAGAAGGAATTAGAATGAATGAGTTATCTAGAATAATAAGGTCCCGGCGTGCCTATGGCTGGGGAAAGGCAGTAAAAAAAGAAAAAAAAAAAAAAAAAAAAAAAAAATCTAACCTAACCTAACCTTTTTTTTTTTTTTTTTTTTTTTTTTTTTGCGCTGGGAAAAAATGCATTACGCATACCCTCCCATTGGGGGAATGGGGGGCTATGTGGGACTCCCCGGTCTGACCCGGTATACCCACTAAAACAACCCAGCGGCACTCCCGCCTCGTCTTGAGTGGAGGGGACTGGGAGATTGGCGCAGCCTGTACGTCCAGTCCTCCTCCGACGACCGTCCGCCTTTAATGCGGACGCTTCACGCCCTCCCCGTTGGGGGAGGGCCGGGAATGACTTACGAAGGTGATGACGGGTGCAATGCGGGCGGAGGCGCCCCCGCGCCTGTCGCCCGCCTGTCACCACCATGAGGAGGGAGGAGACGACGCCCTCTCCGACCTCTTCGTCTCCGGAGCGGCGCAGCGAGAGGATCGTCCTCCCGCTCGCGCTCCGCCGCCTCCTTTTGCGAAATAACGTCCTCGCAAAAGGAGGCGACCTCTGCCCAGGCCTCCTCGCTCTCCAGCATGGAGCTGACCACGCCGGGGAGCGAGAGGTCCTGCCCGACCACCGCGATCAGACTGCGGCGCAGCTCTGACCAGGCTGGGCACACCTCTAGGGTGTGCTGTGCCGTGTCCTCCGGCGCACCGCAGTCATGGCACGCCGGAGTCTCCTCCCTCCCGATCCGGTGCAGGTGCGATCCAAAACAGCCATGGCCGGACAACACCTGCACCAGACGGAATGAGAGGAAGCCGTGTGACCGCTCGAGCCAGCCTCGCAGGACCGGACCGAGCGCGTCCAAGGTTCGCCGGCCAAAGGTGGCGGCTGCGAGGTCCTCCGTCCAATGGAGGACGATGGCGTCCCTCGCCTCTTGCCGCACGGCCTCCCGCTCCTCCGCGACGGGGCGCTCCCCGAGCGCTTTTCGCCGCGCCGTCCACTCGTACACTCTGGCGAGCACCCATGCCTCCAACTCCCAAGGAGGGGTGCCAGCCAGAGCGCACGCCGCCGAAAAGCCCACCGAGCGGTAGGCCCTTGCCACCCTTAGTGCAATGGCCCTTTGGGGCCTGCGGATCGCCGTTGCGTTCTCCCGCCTGTGCAGGGAGTCCGCCCAGATAGGGGCCCCATATAGGGCCATGCTCCGCAGGATGCCGGCATACAATCGCCGGCACTGCGCGTTGGGCCCCCCCAGGTTCGGGAGGAGCCACGAGAGGGCGTCCGCGGCTTTCAGCAGGCGCGTTGACAGCCCGCTGAAATGCGGGCCAAATCGCCACCTGCTGTCCAGCACCAGGCCCAGATATTTCATCTGGGTCTGGACCCCGATCCTGACGCCCTCCACAACTATGTGGGCGTCGGGAGGGCAGCGCTGCCGAGGCCCGTGAAAGAAAACGGCCTCGGTCTTGTGCAGCGCCACCTTCAGTCCCAAGCGGCGGATCCTTCCTGCAACCAAGGATCCGCCAGCCGAGGCCAGACAGGCCGCCTCCCTGTAGCTCCTCCCCCGGGCAGTGAGGAGAGTGTCATCCGCGTAACAGATGACACTCGTGCCCTGGAGGAGGGCTCCCCGCAGGAGCCAGTCGAATCCTATGTTCCACAGGGGGGGCCCTAGCACTGACCCCTGCGGAACACCGCACTCTGCGCCGTATCGCCTCACCCTGGCCGTCTTGTCCACAAGGAGGATCTCTCGATCCTCCAAGTAGCTGGCCAGGAGGCTCCTCAAGTATTGAGGCACTCCGTGATACCGAAGTGCCTCCAATATTGTCGAGTGGGGCACGGAGTTGAAGGCGTTGGCTATGTCGAATGACACCGCCAACACTCCGCCCCCCGCCTCCACCGCCTCCTTCACCTGACCCTTGAGTAGGGCCAGCGCGTCTATCGTCGAACGCCCTTGTCGAAATCCGAATTGGGCGTCCGACAGATTCGGCCCCACCCCCCGCAACAGGCTATTGAGCCGGGAGGCGACAATCCCCTCGAACAATTTACCGACCTCATCAAGCAGAACGATGGGCCGGTATGCCGAGGGGGAGTCCACCGGGCGTCCCTCCTTTCGGAGGAGGCACAGCTGCCCCTCCTTCCACAGTTTCGGGAACCTGCCAGCCGTAAAGCACGCGCTGAACAGGTCCCGAATTCTGTCCTCCATTTGGGCGGCAGCAATGGCCACCACCCGTGCAGGGACGCCGTCCGGTCCAGGGGCCGTCTTCTTCGCGCGGAGGCTGAGAACCCCCGCGTACAATTCCTCCGCCGTCACCGGGGGGACCTCCTCCTCCGGCGAAGTTGCGCCTTGCGGAGGGTCCATTGTTGGTGGGGTAAAGTCGGTCCTGCGCGGAAACAGGGACCGGACCACCCCGTCCAGCAACGCCGGCTCGAGAGTCTCCGTCAATGGGGGACCACAGGGGCGCAGTTGGTTCCGCGCCGCCTTGTATGGTCTCCCATATGGATCCCGGTCGAGCCCTGCCAGCATCTCGGCCCTCGCCGAGTCCTTGGCGGCGCCAATCGCCGACTTGAGGACCGTCCTCGCCTCTTGGTAAGTAGCGTAGAGGCGGTCCTCGTTTTCCCGATTCCGGGCGCTGCGTCGTCGGCTCCGCGTGAAGGCCCTTCTGGCCGACACGCAGGCGGCTCGGAGCCCCGCCAGTTCCTCCGTCCACCAATAGACGGCACGACGGGGAGGCGGACGGCGAGACCGAGGCATGCTGGAGTTGCACACCTCGGTCAGGGACCTCCTGAGCTGAACCGCCGCGGTGTCCACGTCCAGGACCTCGACAGGGGGCGACAACCAGTCCTGGAGAAAGGCCGCCTCCTGAGCGGCCTCCCGGTCCAGGCGGGTGAGAGCCCAGCGTGGGAAGGGAGATTTGCCCGAGCGGGCCACCCTCCCCTGGGCGGAGATGTCGAACCGCACGTATCGGTGGTCCGACAAGGTCTCCACCATCTCCACCCGCCAATTAACGACGCGGGCGGCTAGCGCGGGGGTGGCAAACGTGACGTCAACCACCGACCCTCCCTGCTGCCGCACACACGTGTGGACCGCCCCCCTGTTGAGGAGGGACACGCCGGATGAGGCCGCCCAAAATTCGACGGCGCGTCCTCGGACGTTGCACGAGGCAGCCGGGTTGCCCCAGGCCACCGACTTGGCGTTCAGGTCGCCCAACACGACGACCTGGCGCGGCGCCGCCCTCCCTACGACTGCGGTGAGGACTTCGAGGAAATCCTCAAAGTCCGAGAGAGGGCGGTTTGGGGAGAAATAGACCCCCACCACACCTACGTCTCCCCACGCGGCGGCCACGTATCCCGGTCCTCTCTCTAAAAGCGAGAGGGGAGGGGAGTCTGTGGAAGACCGCGTCACCAACGCCACCAAGCCGTCCCGATCGCCCAGCCAGTGGCCGGGGACCGAGTAAGGCTCGGCAACCACCGCCAAGTCCACCAACCACTCAGCCATGGTCTGCATCAGCAGATCCTGGGCAGCCCTGCAGTGGTTGGCGTTCGCCTGGAGAATGCGATGTTGGGCCCTATCCATCGATCGACATTTCTCCCCCCTCCGCGGCCACCGCGGTTCCTGCCTCGGGAACGACGGTGCTGGCAGCCGGACCGGTCGGCGCTTTGCCCCTCTTAGGGGGAGGATTGCAGTTCCTCCCCTTCATCACGTGGTCTGCCGGGCGGCCACTGGCGGCACACACTGCGCAGTGCGGAGTGGCAGCCGTGCAGGAGCTGCTTTTGTGGCCCTCCTTGCTGCAGCGATAGCAGCTGTCCGTCCTATCGACCGTGGACGGACAGAGGGCTCGAGTGTGTCCGATACCGAAGCACCTGTAGCACCGAAGAGGCTGGTCTACAAGTGCCCGGACTGCACCCGAGCTGAAGCCGACGGTAAGCCGTCCCTTGTCGAGGACGGCTTTGGCAGCGGCGACTGGGCACTCGAGGCGAATGGTACCCATGCCACCGCGACCGGACCTGATGTCCCGGCCGTGCACCTCTGCGACGTCACAGCCCCCCATTGCTGCGACCGCCGCCACCACCTCCTCTTTGGTGACCGAGTCATCCAGGTCGGTCACCTCTATTGTTGTCGACTTCACTGGACGGGCCACCTTGGCAGCGTCCGCGATGACCTCTTGCAGCTTGGATGCGAAGAGGTCCGCATGGGCTCTGCCCTCTGCCCCCGGGAACTCGAAAATTCGAGCCCCGGCTTGGGTTCGCCGGCAAGAGACTTTGCCGATCCCCAGTTGAGTGGGATCGGCATTGGCACGCGCCCGCAACAAAATGGACGCGTACGTCTCGCCTCGCTCCGCAGCCTCCGCGGTGAGCGTCACCACAACGGCTGCGGTCTTTGGGGGAACGAGTTTCCCCTCTCTCTTCCCTCTCCCTTTTCCCTTTCCAGTCGCTTTCTTGGGTTGCGACTGAGTGGGAGGTGTGGTGGCGGGCACGGCAAGAACGGCCGTCGCGGCTTTTTTGGCCTTTTTGGCCTTGCCCTTGCCCCTCCCGGCAACCTCGGTCCACCCATGCTGGTTGGACGGGGTAGTTGAAGGGAGAAAGGCGTCTTCCCCCTGGGAGGACGGCCCCGGCTCACATTGCCTCTTGTCCGCCGCAAGCGGCGGTCGGAGGCGTTTCACCGGCAAGAGCCGGTCCTCAATGCCTGCTAAGCAGGCTCTTGTGAAGGCCCTCTCCTCCATGACGACCTTGCGGATGATATCCTCAAGGTTGGAGGTGGGGCCCTCTGCCGCAGGTCTTTCCGCAGGTCTTGCTTCTGCTTGGTCTGGCCGAGCCGTGGCTTCAGCCAGCTTCTGATGTAGCTGGCTGACCTCCGATTGCAGGCGATCGACTTTCGCCTGCAGTTGCCGCGTTTCGTCGGTCGCCTTGCGCTGGACCATCT
This sequence comes from Dasypolia templi, assembly GCA_963555695.1. Lineage (NCBI taxonomy): Eukaryota > Metazoa > Arthropoda > Insecta > Lepidoptera > Noctuidae > Dasypolia > Dasypolia templi. Next base: position 27,200,298 of record OY743154.1, on the reverse strand, counting down.
CCTGGATGATGCCACGCATGCTCGCGGCCCGGCATTTAAGGGCCTTTTGGAAGGTCCCTTTCAGGTTGGAGGATTTAGAGGCGATCTCCACTATCTCCTCCTCGTCCTCCTCAGCCATCCGCTCCAGCTCAGCCAGCGAGTGGTCCGCGTACAGAACGCGGGACGCTCCGTACCCGGACTTGGCCCGGGCAGCGCGCGCCCGTTGCTCCTTGGCAGCAACCCGCTCCTCCAGGTCTTGTTGGTGCTGCTCCCGCCGAGCTAGGTCCAACTGACGCTGAGCATCCGCGAGACCAACGTCGTGGGTGTCCGCGGCTGTCGGAGGCTTTTTGGCCTTTGGACGTCCCGCCGAGCCCGAAGAGCCCTCAGACCCGTTCCGCAGGAAGGCCCGCTTCCGCGACTGTATATCGCCCCCGTCCGACACGCCAGCCATGGACTCTTTGTCGGAGTCAGACAACGAGTCCAAGTCCAATGGGCTCCCAAAGAAGCTAGCTGCAGACGGCGCGCGGCTAGCCTCTGACGCAGAAGCATCGGACTGGCCCTGAGAAGGGCCTTTTGGTTGGCCCTGAGAAGGGCCTTTGGGTTGGCCCTGAGAAGGGCCTTTGGGTTGGCCCTGAGAAGGGCCTTTTGGTCGGCCCCGAGAAGGGCCTTTGGGTTGGCCCTGAGAAGGGCCTTTGGGTTTTAAAAACTGCCCGAAGGCATCCCGCGTGGGTTTAGGCATAGCCACCGCAGGTTCGTACGCTCAACGCAATAAAATAAAATTCGCTACGAAAGCACAGTGCACTTTGGCCGAGCCCAGTCTGCCACTCCGTTACGGTGGTCAGAACTGGGTCGTTTCCAGGGGACGCGACGTGGACGCAAGCACTGTGGGGTGGTCCCCCAACCTAACCTAACCTAACCTTTTTTTTTTTTTTTTTTTTTTTTTGTTCCCGGGGTGGAAAATCCTCATGGATGTCCTCCGCCCTGGGGCGGGCGGAGGGGTCTGTCAGACTCTTACTGACTAAAAACCACCCCGGTGTCCCATCTCACACCTACGCCGGGGTCGCGGGAACACATTATTCTTCCACAACCCCGGCTGGTGCTGGCCTGCCTCGGCGGGCCTCCTCGTGTTGGGAGGGGGAGTGAGGTGTTAGACTCCCCCCGCAACGTCTAAGAGGGGCGCGCGTGGAACACTACGCGCCGCCACCTCGGGTCCTGATGTATGGGGGGCGGTGGACGTCCCCGAGTCCGCCGTCCCTGGACCCATTTAGAGGGGCTGGAAGAGGGCGTTGTTCGCCCTCAGCCTACGACCAACCCCTTGCCCCTTGCGACGGGTCTGATGAATGGCCCCGTCGCCTACCATTTTTCGGCCGCAGAGGATAGGGAGAGCGGCCAACGACATACCGTCACTCCTCTTCCCCTGCGGCCCCACCGCGTCAGCCATCGTACGGTGGCGACCCCGTTAAGGCCGCGGAAGGTAGGGAGAGCGGCGCACCGCAATACCGGCACTCCTCTCCCGCCGCGGCCCCACCACAGTTGCGATGTCGCCCAACAACACCGCAACCTTGGCCGCTACGTCGTCGGCTTGTCTACTAAAGCCCTGACGAGCGGCCCCTCCTCGGGTTCCTCTTAGCTTCACCGTGGGGTCCAAACCACGGCTACTGAGCCCCCCCGCCTCGTCAATGCGGGAACCCATTGGGGGGGAACCTAACCTAACCTAACCTAACCTAACCTAACCTTTTTTTTTTTTTTTTTTTTTTTTTTTTTTTTTTTTTTTTTTTTTTTTTTGCGCTGGGAAAAAATGCCTTACGCATACCCTCCCATTGGGGGAATGGGGGGCTATGTGGGACTCCCCGGTCTGACCCGGTATACCCACTAAAACAACCCAGCGGCACTCCCGCCTCGTCTTGAGTGGAGGGGACTGGGAGATTGGCGCAGCCTGTACGTCCAGTCCTCCTCCGACGACCGTCCGCCTTCAAGGCGGACGCTTCACGCCCTCCCCGTTGGGGGAGGGCCGGGAATGTCCGACGAAGGTGATGACGGGTGCAATGCGGGCGTAGGCGCCCCCGCGCCTGTCGCCCGCCTGTCACCACCATGAGGAGGGAGGGGACGACGCCCTCTCCGACCTCTTCTTCGTCTGCGGAGCGGCGCAGCGAGAGGATCGTCCTCCCGCTCGCGCTCCGCCGCCTCCTTTTGCGAAATAACGTCCTCGCAAAAGGAGGCGACCTCTGCCCAGGCCTCCTCGCTCTCCAGCATGGAGCTGACCACGCCGGGGAGCGAGAGGTCCTGTCCGACCACCGCGATCAGACTGCGGCGCAGCTCTGACCAGGCTGGGCACACCTCTAGGGTGTGCTGTGCCGTGTCCTCCGGCGCACCGCAGTCATGGCACGCCGGAGTCTCCTCCCTCCCGATCCGGTGCAGGTGCGATCCAAAACAGCCATGGCCGGACAACACCTGCACCAGACGGAATGAGAGGAAGCCGTGTGACCGCTCGAGCCAGCCTCGCAGGACCGGACCGAGCGCGTCCAAGGTTCGCCGGCCAAAGGTGGCGGCTGCGAGGTCCTCCGTCCAATGGAGGACGATGGCGTCCCTCGCCTCTTGCCGCACGGCCTCCCGCTCCTCCGCGACGGGGCGCTCCCCGAGCGCTTTTCGCCGCGCCGTCCACTCGTACACTCTGGCGAGCACCCATGCCTCCAACTCCCAAGGAGGGGTGCCAGCCAGAGCGCATGCCGCCGAAAAGCCCACCGAGCGGTAGGCCCTTGCCACCCGTAGTGCAATGGCCCTTTGGGGCCTGCGGATCGCCGTTGCGTTCTCCCGCCTGTGCAGGGAGTCCGCCCAGATAGGGGCCCCATATAGGGCCATGCTCCGCAGGATGCCGGCATACAATCGCCGGCACTGCGCGTTGGGCCCCCCCAGGTTCGGGAGGAGCCACGAGAGGGCGTCCGCGGCTTTCAGCAGGCGCGTTGACAGCCCGCTGAAATGCGGGCCAAATCGCCACCTGCTGTCCAGCACCAGGCCCAGATATTTCATCTGGGTCTGGACCCCGATCCTGACGCCCTCCACAACTATGTGGGCGTCGGGAGGGCAGCGCTGCCGAGGCCCGTGAAAGAAAACGGCCTCGGTCTTGTGCAGCGCCACCTTCAGTCCCAAGCGGCGGATCCTCCCTGCAACCAAGGATCCGCCAGCCGAGGCCAGACAGGCCGCCTCCCTGTAGCTCCTCCCCCGGGCAGTGAGGAGAGTGTCATCCGCGTAACAGATGACACTCGTGCCCTGGAGGAGGGCTCCCCGCAGGAGCCAGTCATACCCTATATTCCATAGGGGGGGCCCCAGCACCGACCCCTGCGGAACACCGCACTCTGCGCCGTAACGCCTCACCCTGGCCGTCTTGTCCACAAGGAGGATCTCTCGATCCTCCAAGTAGCTGGCCAGGAGGCTCCTCAAGTATTGAGGCACTCCGTGATACCGAAGTGCCTCCAATATTGTCGAGTGGGGCACGGAGTTGAAGGCGTTGGCTATGTCGAATGACACCGCCAACACTCCGCCCCCCGCCTCCACCGCCTCCTTCACCTGACCCTTGAGTAGGGCCAGCGCGTCTATCGTCGAACGCCCTCGTCGAAAACCGAATTGGGCGTCCGACAGATTTGGCCCCACCCCCCGCAACAGCCCATTGAGCCGGGAGGCGACAATCCCCTCGAATAATTTACCGACCTCATCAAGCAGAACGATGGGCCGGTATGCCGAGGGGGAGTCCACCGGGCGTCCCTCCTTTCGGAGGAGGCACAGCTGCCCCTCCTTCCACAGTTTCGGGAACCTGCCAGCCGTAAAGCACGCGCTGAACAGGTCCCGAATTCTGTCCTCCATTTGGGCGGCAGCAATGGCCACCACCCGTGCAGGGACGCCGTCCGGTCCAGGGGCCGTCTTCTTCGCGCGGAGGCTGAGAACCCCCGCGTACAATTCCTCCGCCGTCACCGGGGGTACCTCCTCCTCCGGCGAAGTTGCGCCTTGCGGAGGGTCCATTGTTGGTGGGGTAAAGTCGGTCCTGCGCGGAAACAGGGACCGGACCACCCCGTCCAGCAATGCCGGCTCGAGAGTCTCCGTCAATGGGGGACCACAGGGGCGCAGTTGGTTCCGCGCCGCCTTGTATGGTCTCCCATATGGATCCCGGTCGAGCCCTGCCAGCATCTCGGCCCTCGCCGAGTCCTTGGCGGCGCCAATCGCCGACTTGAGGACCGTCCTCGCCTCTTGGTAAGTAGCGTAGAGGCGGTCCTCGTTTTCCCGATTCCGGGCGCTGCGTCGTCGGCTCCGCGTGAAGGCCCTTCTGGCCGACACGCAGGCGGCTCGGAGCCCCGCCAGTTCCTCCGTCCACCAATAGACGGCACGACGGGGAGGCGGACGGCGAGACCGAGGCATGCTGGAGTTGCACACCTCGGTCAGGGACCTCCCGAGCTGAACCGCTGCGGTGTCCACGTCCAGGACCTCGACAGGGGGCGACAACCAGTCCTGGAGAAAGGCCGCCTCCTGAGCGGCCTCCCGGTCCAGGCGGGTGAGAGCCCAGCGTGGGAAGGGAGATTTGCCCGAGCGGGCCACCCTCCCCTGGGCGGAGATGTCGAACCGCACGTATCGGTGGTCCGACAAGGTCTCCACCATCTCCACCCGCCAATTCACGACGCGGGCGGCTAGCGCGGGGGTGGCAAACGTGACGTCAACCACCGACCCTCCCTGCTGCCGCACACACGTGTGGACCGCCCCCCTGTTGAGGAGGGACACGCCGGATGAGGCCGCCCAAAATTCGACGGCGCGTCCTCGGACGTTGCACGAGGCAGCCGGGTTGCCCCAGGCCACCGACTTGGCGTTCAGGTCGCCCAACACGACGACCTGGCGCGGCGCCGCCCTCCCTACGACTGCGGTGAGGACTTCGAGGAAATCCTCAAAGTCCGAGAGAGGGCGGTTTGGGGAGAAATAAACCCCCACCACACCTACGTCTCCCCACGCGGCGGCCACGTATCCCGGTCCTCTCTCTAAAAGCGAGAGGGGAGGGGAGTCTGTGGAAGACCGCGACACCAATGCCACCAAGCCGTCTCGATCGCCCAGCCAATGGCCGGGGACCGAGTAAGGCTCGGCAACCACCGCCAAGTCCACCAACCACTCAGCCATGGTCTGCATCAGCAAATCCTGGGCTGCCCTGCAGTGGTTGGTGTTCGCCTGGAGAATGCGATGTTCGACCCTATCCATCGATAGTCATAACCTCCGTCATCACCTCCGCGGCCACCGCGGTTCCTACCTCGGGAACGACGGTGCTGGCAGCCCGACCCATCGGTGCTTTGCCCCTCTTAGGGGGAGGATTGCAGTTCCTCCCCTTCATGACGTGGTCTGCCGGGCGGCCACTGGCGGCACACACTGCGCAGTGCGGAGTGGCAGCCGTGCAGGAGCTGCTCTTGTGGCCCTCCTTGCTGCAGCGATAGCAGCTGTCCGTCCTATCGACCGTGGACGGACAGAGGGCTCGAGTGTGTCCGATACCGAAGCACCTGTAGCACCGAAGAGGCTGGTCTACAAGTGCCCGGACTGCACCCGAGCTGAAGCCGACGGTAAGCCGTCCCTTGTCGAGGACGGCTTTGGCAGCGGCGACTGGGCACTCGAGGCGAATGGTGCCCATGCCACCGCGACCGGGCCTGATGTCCCGGCCGTGCACCTCTGCGACGTCACAGCCCCCCATTGCTGCGACCGCCGCCACCACTTCCTCTTTGGTGACCGAGTCATCCAGGTCGGTCACCTCTATTGTCGTCGACTTCACTGGACGGGCCACTTTGGCCGCGTCCGCGATGACCTCCTGCAGCTTCGATGCGAAGAGGTCCGCATGGGCTCTGCCCTCTGCCCCCGGGAACTCGAAAATTCGAGCCCCGGCTTGAGTTCGCCGGCAAGAGACTTTACCGATCCCCAGTTGAGTGGGATCGGCATTGGCACGCGCCCGCAACAAAATGGACGCGTACGTCTCGCCTCGCTCCGCAGCCTCCGCGGTGAGCGTCACCACAACGGCTGCGGTCTTTGGGGGAACGAGTTTCGCCTTTGTCTTCCCTCTCCCTTTACCCTTTGCAGTCGTCTGCGACTGATTGGGAGGTGTGGTGGCAGGCACGGCAAGAACGGCCGTCGCGGCTTTTTTGGCCTTTTTGGCCTTGCCCTTACCCCTCCCGGCAACCTCGGTCCACCCATGCTGGTTGGACGGGGTTGTAGATGGGAGAAAGGCGTCTTCCCCCTGGGAGGACGGCCCCGGCTCACATTGCCTCTTGTCCGCCGCAAGCGGCGGTCGGAGGCGTTTCTCCGGCAAGAGCCGGTCCTCAATGCCTGCTAAGCAGGCTCTTGTGAAGGCCCTCTCCTCCATGACGACCTTGCGGATGATATCCTCAAGGTTGGAGGTGGGGCCCTCTGCCGCAGGTCTTTCCGCAGGTCTTCGTTCTGCTTGCTCTGGCCGAGCCGTGGCTTCAGCCAGCTTCTGATGAAGCTGGCTGACCTCCGATTGCAGGCGATCGACCTTCGCCTGCAGTTGCCGCGTTTCGTCGGTCGCCTTGCGCTGGACCATCTCTTTTACGATGCCACGCATGCTCGTAGCCCTGCATTTAAGGGCCTTTTGGAAGGTCCCTTTCAAGTTGGAGGACTTAGAGGCGATCTCCACTATCTCCTCCTCGTCCTCCTCAGCCATCCGCTCTAGCTCAGCCAGTGAGTGGTCCGCGTACAGAACGCGGGACGCTCCGTACCCGGACTTGGCCCGGGCAGCGCGCGCCCGTTGCTCCTTGGCAGCAACCCGCTCCTCCAGGTCTTGCTGGTGCAGCTCCCGCCGAGCTAGCTCCAGCTGACGTTGAGCGTCCTCGAGACCCACGACGTGGGTGTCCGCGGCTGTCGGTGGCTTTTTGGCCTTTGGACGCCCGGCCGAGCCCGAAGAGCCCTCGGACCCGTTCCGCAGGAAGGCCCGCTTCCGCGACTGGAAATCGCCCCCGTCCGACACGCCAGCCATAGACTCTTTGTCGGAGTCAGACAACGAGTCCAAGTCTAATGGGCTCCCAAAGAAGCTAGCTGCAGACGGCGCGCGGCTAGCCTCTGACGCCGAAGCGTCGGACTGGCCCTGAGAAGGGCCTTTTGGTTGGCCCTGAGAAGGGCCTTTGGGTTGGCCCTGAGAAGGGCCTTTGGGTTGGCCCTGAGAAGGGCCTTTGGGTTGGCCCTGAGAAGGGCCTTTTGGTCGGCCCCGAGAAGGGCGTTTGGGTTGGCCCTGAGAAGGGCCTTTGGGTTTTAAAAACTGCCCGAAGGCATCCCGCGTGGGTTTAGGCATAGCCTCCGCAGGTTCCTTCGCTCAACGCAATAAAATAAAATTCGCAACGAAAGCACAGTGCACTTTGGCCGAGCCCAGTCTGCCACTCCGTTACGGTGGTCAGAACTGGGTCGTTTCCAGGGGACGCGACGTGGACGCAAGCACTGTGGGGTGGTCCCCCAACCTAACCTAACCTAACCTAACCTAACCTTTTTTTTTTTTTTTTTTTTTGTTCCCGGGGTGGAAAATCCTCATGGATGTCCTCCGCCCTGGGGCGGGCGGAGGGGTCTGTCAGACTCTTACTGACTAAAAACCACCCCGGTGTTCCATCTCACACCTAAGCCGGGGTCGCGGGAACACATTATTCTTCCACAACCCCGGCTGGTGCCGGCCCGCTTGCGCGGGCCCCGTCTCGGGCGGAGGGAGTGAGGTGTACTCCCCCCGCAACGTCTGTGAGCGGCGCACGCGGAACACTACGCGCGCCGCCTTCTCGGGTCCTGATGTTGGGGGGCGACGGATGTCCCCGAATCCGTCGCCCCTGGACCCATTTAGGGGGGCCGGAAGAGGGCGTTGTCCGCCCTCCTCCGACGCCCGGTGCGTCTGCTGCGGGCCGGGTCGAGAGTCGAGATCTCTCTCTCCCTTTCCGCAGCCTCCTTCTGCGAGATGACCGTTTCGCAAAAGGAGACCACTGCGTCCCAGGACTCTGCGCCGCCGACCATCGCGTTCACGACGACCGGCAGCGACAGGTCGTTGCCTACTTCGGTGATGAGGGCACGGCGCGGCTCCTCCCAAAACCTAACCTAACCTAACCTAACCTAACCGAGTCTTCCGGCACCCCCCGCCGTGAACAGATCAGTTTTAAGCCGCTCCGCAGTTGAAAAATATAAAAAAAACGGTTTTTTCGCGAAAAAGATATAGTGCGATATATCGTTGTGACCGCGCTGCCGAGCCCTATGTGAATGTGAAAACATTTTTGGAAAAAGTGAAAAATTGTGCGCACAAAGTGCAAAAAAAACAAGTTGAAAAAACTTCCGAGCTAAACGCTGCTCGATTTTGAGTGTGAGCTCGGAAGTCGGAGTATGCAGTCTTGTGCGGCTTTCTGAACCCTACATTTTAACACCTTTTTCGGATTTTTACGACCAGGGGTTGCCAACTTATCTACGAAAAACCCAAAACCTCGGTGAGCGTGGTTGGAGTTCCCGAGGGGTTACAATCAATCTGGAAGCGGATCCAGATAGCTGCGCAGACGAGGAGCCGGGAGACTTTTTGAAAATTGAAAATAGCTCAAGGGAAACACCTGGAAAATAAGGACAAAATTACAGTTATTTTTAAGATTTTATTTAGGGAATATTAGATCGTAAGTACATACTTTTTATAGTTTTAAAAAATAGTTACTCACCACCCCTTCACTCGTTTAAAATTTTGTTTAAATTAGTTCATTAGTTTTTAAGATATAGTTACTTGAAATTTCAAAAAATTTGGGGTTGTTTATTGTCAACCCCAAAATTCAAAATTTAAATTTAAATATATTAACCTAGGGCTTCTCTCTAGCATCCCTATAAGTTTTTATTGTTTATTTAGTTATTTAGTCTTTAAAAGTGGTCCCAAAGAGTGTTGAGTTACGATTTTAGTTTTTAAACAGCTAAAATAAACCCCTTCAGGGAGACTTAAAATTCTGGAATTGGAACCACCGGAAAGGAAATTTTGTGCCCTATTTGGTGTGATATTTTTTACCCACGCGTGTTTAGTTATTATATAGTTATAAGGAAAACAAGATCTATGCACCGAGAAGAAATTGCTCAACTTGTGGCAACTTCCGGTTTTGTATTAGCAAAATCAACCCCTTCTGGGTTGACTAAAAATCTAAATTTAGTACTATTAGAGAGAGGGCATCTCCCCCTATCAAGTTATATAAATTAAACCCACGCGAAACAAATAATAACAATAGATATAAGTATAATAAGGTTGAGGTACCGTGGCTGACTTTAATTTTTTTTCTAAATTTTCAGTTTTCAAGCGTTAAAATTAACCCCTTCTGGGTTAATTAAAAATCCTATTTTGACACCACTAGAAAGAGGGCTTCACCCTCCGTCTAGTAAATATAGTTTCATCCACGCGTATCCTTAACTTTTAAAATTATAATTAAGACAAATCGAGATATCCAGATTTGACTTTTAGGAAATAAATTTGTTATTTCTTCCCGTTTATGGTTTCTCCCGGTAACCCTGCTTTTTAGGATCCGTAGCCCTAAGCTGCTTGTTTATGTTTTATTTTACTTGGGGAAAAAATCCTGAGTATTTTCCGAGCTAGAGCTTTTCCCAGATTGCGGTTTTTACCCATCTTTGTTCTTTTTACAAGTTCCACAGGGGTGGCTTTTGCTCGGAAACGGGAATTCGTAGAGAAAAAATTTTGCTTTTACACATAGTTTACGTAGGAATACCTACACGTAGAAATTAATCCCGTCTCTCTACGACCATTCCCCAAAAAATTCGGGGTAAATCTACGAAGTTTTAAAAAGTTTCCCCGATTTCATACTCTCCCCAAAAAATTACCCCACATTTTGCTTAATTTAAATTCGAAAAACACACCTACACACACCACACACGCACACATTACACACGTTATACTTCACACTTAATTTGTTAAAACATTTTAAAAAATTATTTTCACCGACCGGGAACCGAACCTGGGACTTTTAATATTACAAAAACGCGGATATCTCAGAAACGGTGCGTCGTAGCCCGCTTTTAACGAAACGCTAATATTCTGGTACAGAATATTCGAAACGCTCCTCTTACCAACCCCCTTCGAACCCCCCCCCCTCTTTTATTTATTTATATATTTATTAAACTTCCCACCACATACACCATAGTGGCAAGTGTAACTGGTTACGTACATATGCAGACGACGTAAACGGTTACGTATATATATTGAATTATTTTATTATTATTTTATTTATTATTTATTTCTTTTAATTAATTTTGATTGTTTTATAAACTTAATCTAATTTATTTACTATATTAACCCTCCCTGGTCAAATTTATATTCCTGCTGTAACCAAAAAGTACACCCCCATCCCCTTAAAATCTTTACACCCCCATATCTTTTAAACGGCTGGGAATTTCAAAGTTTTGACAAAATTTTTCACCCCCCTATAACCTCCCTCTCAGCCCGAACCTAGATCCCGATAGGACCCCTAAACCCCCCTTTTTCCCCTTTTTCACCCTTCCATTTTGACCCCAAAATAATAATTAAATTGGCAGTATATCTATTTTAATATATCTATCCGAAACCCCAAACCCTTATACCCCCTCCCCCCCTGCCCCCTAAGCGTTACCCCACCCCCCCGTGCCCTAACTAGTGACCCAAGGGTCGCAGAGACACCGAGTTTGGGCTCTCTGAAATCGGGAGGAGAAGGCCATTACATCTGCCCCAACTAAAAAAGGGGATTACGCTCTATTTATTAATTTAATATAATTTTATTAAATAATTTTTATTTTTTTATTTTTTATTTATTTATATTTTATTCAAATTTAGGTTGGGTGGCGTTGGAGTAAGCGTTGGTTATAAATAGGTAGACTAGCTTTATTGAGCAGAAATTAGCGTTAAGACAATAAATATTGAATCTATTTTTAGATATTTTATTTATACACTGACACTGACACGGACCCCCCTATACAGGGCCAAACATACTTTTACACCTGACAATTTTCCCCATTCACTAGCACTACACATATCACACTCCCTCACGCACACACCATGTTTCATACACCCACAACATCTGGTGCCAAAAACTCCACCACTCCCAGTTCCGCTACCTCACCCTCGGTAGTCCTGGACGCTGCCAGGACTTTCTTAAAAAGGCCGGGTACACCAAGAAGGTCTTTAGAGAATATGGAGATCTACAGACTGCAGGACTACGGCGAGAGATCTAACGACCAGTTGCTCCAAGACCTGATGAGGGCCTTTGAGGATATTCCCTCAAAGGTATACCCTCAAATGAAAAGAGAGACCAAGACCTTCCTCGAAACAACATCCGACAAAAGTATGCGTGCGCTGTTCGAGCTAAGTAAGCGGATGAAAAATCTGGACAAAACAGCGTCTAGACCCAACGTACATACAGCCGTAACTTCAGTACCTGCCCCTTCTGAAAAAGAAGAAAAAATGTTGGGGAAACTGGGAGAGGTGGGAGATACACTCATGACGCGCCTTAATGAGATGGAAGCCAACCTAAATAGCCGAATAGAGCAGCTTGACAAGGACAACGACGATCGAGGCGCTGACGTCCTCGACAAATTGTTCGACAAACTCGATGAGGCCAGGGTCGCGATCGACGAGGCAACTAAGGGGACCGTGGGACGCATGCAGGCGGAAATAGAAGACCGGGTGGGCACTGTCGCCCTAGGCGTCAATGAAGCCAACGCTCTATTAAGCAAGATGGAAAAAACGCAGACATCAGAAAGCAACCCGGTCCCCAAGACGTATGCCAGCGCCGCAGCAGCCAAGCCCGGGAGTCGTCCGGCTCTTCACTCGATGGCGGTGACCTGCGAAGGTAGTCTTGAGACTGCCGACGAGGTCCTGGCGAGGGTGAAGAAGGCGGTCGACGCCAGGGCTACTGGCCTTAAGATAAGTAAGGTAAGGAAGGCGAAAAACCAAACCGTCATTCTGGGCTGTGACACCGAAGTGGAGATGAGCAGGGTGAAAGAGAGGATTGAGAGCCGTGGCAATGGACTGATAGTAGCGCCCATGAAGAACAAAGACCCACTCGTCGTCCTTAAGGATGTCTTTATGGACGGCGACGACAACGATATGACAGAGGCACTTTATGCCCAAAACGCGGACATCTTCATGGGCCTACCTAAGGATGAGATAGATTTGACCATCAAGTACAAGAAAAGGACTAGGAATCCGAAGACTTCACACGTTGTGATCCAGGTGAGGCCGAAGGTATGGCAGAGGATGACGGAGGCTGGAGCCCTGTATCTGGACCTGCAAAGGGTAAGGGTAGAGGACCAGTCTCCGCTCATCCAATGCACGAAGTGCCTCGCATTTGGACACGGCCGCAAATTCTGCACCGAGAGTGTGGACAAGTGTAGTCACTGTGGAGGCCCGCACCTGCGCGAAAAATGCGCCGACTATACCGCGGGACATGAGCCGCAGTGCTGCAATTGTCTGCACTCTAGGTTGCAGAAAACGGATCACAACGCGTTCAGTACCGATTGCGCTACACGGAAAAAGTGGGACTACCTGGCACGAGCAAATACATCTTATACATGACTCACACACACACACAGCAAAACACACATACATACATACTAATATAGAAGTATATATTAAATATATATGGATATATTAAAACATGCATACAAACACTGACACGTACACAAAACTAACAAACAGCTAAGAATATAATTGAATAAGAAAATCGAATATGTATATATATTATTCGAATATATATATATTATTGATGAACATAGATAACATACAAAAATGATACTATACTGAGTCATGAAAGTCACCGCCCCAAAGTTTTAATATAAGTAATTAAAAGGTACCATAGATAATTACCGGTAGGAACCATAAACTAAGCTGAGGTAAATTCAAAATAGAATAAGAAATATTGTTATAAATATAACTTTGTTATTTGCTGTTAGAATTGTTAGAGTAAGGATAAAAAACTGTAATAGCTTATGAAATAGATAGTAAGCTCCTTAGATTTAGCAATATAACATGTTAGTATAAGATAATAGAAATTAGGAAAAATTGTAGCTCAACGTATTATGACGTGAATTTGTAAAGTTGTATTTGAACTATGTTGTTACATTAAATGGCCACATATATAGTAAAATTATTTCCCATAGAAAATAAAAATAAAGTTTTTTAATAGACTAGTGAAAGTAGCGGGAGTCCCACCCGGATAAGGAATAAAAGTGATGAATGTAAGAAAGATAAAGTATGCGGCATGTAAGTGCGAGAGGAATAAAAGAAGGAATTAGAATGAATGAGTTATTTCGAGTAATAAGGTCCCGGCGAGCCTATGGCTGGGGAAAAGCAGGAAAAAAAAAAAAAAAAAAAAAAAAAAATAAAAAAAAAAAAAAAAAAAAAAACCTAACCTAACCTAACCTAACCTAACCTTTTTTTTTTTTTTTTTTTTTTTTTTTTTTTTTTTTTTTTTTTTGCGCTGGGAAAAAATGCATTACGCATACCCTCCCATTGGGGGAATGGGGGGCTATGTGGGACTCCCCGGTCTGACCCGGTATACCCACTAAAACAACCCAGCGGCACTCCCGCCTCGTCTTGAGTGGAGGGGACTGGGAGATTGGCGCAGCCTGTACGTCCAGTCCTCCTCCGACGACCGTCCGCCTTTAAGGCAGACGCTTCACGCCCTCCCCGTGGGGGGAGGGCCGGGAATGACCGACGAAGGTGATGACGGGTGCAATGCGGGCGGAGGCGCCCCCGCGCCTGTCGCCCGCCTGTCACCACCACGAGGAGGGAGGAGACGACGCCCTCTCCGACCTCTTCTTCGTCTACGGAGCGGCGCAGCGAGAGGATCGTCCTCCCGCACGCGCTCCGCCGCCTCCTTTTGCGAAATAACGTCCTCGCAAAAGGAGGCGACCTCTGCCCAGGCCTCCTCGCTCTCCAGCATGGAGCTGACCACGCCGGGGAGCGAGAGGTCCTGCCCGACCACCGCGATCAGACTGCGGCGCAGCTCTGACCAGGCTGGGCACACCTCTAGGGTGTGCTGTGCCGTGTCCTCCGGCGCACCGCAGTCATGGCACGCCGGCGTCTCCTCCCTCCCGATCCTGTGCAGGTGCGATCCAAAACAGCCATGGCCGGACAACACCTGCACCAGACGGAATGAGAGGAAGCCGTGGGACCGCTCGAGCCAGCCTCGCAGGACCGGACCGAGCGCGTCCAACGTGCGCCGGCCAAAGGTGGCGGCTGCGAGGTCCTCCGTCCAATGGAGGACGATGGCGTCCCTCGCCTCCTGCCGCACGGCCTCCCGCTCCTCCGCGACGGGGCGCTCCCCGAGCGCTTTTCGCCGCGCCGTCCACTCGTACACTCTGGCGAGCACCCATGCCTCCAACTCCCAAGGAGGGGTGCCAGCCAGAGCGCATGCCACCGAAAAGCCCACCGAGCGGTAGGCCCTTGCCACCCGTAGTGCAATGGCCCTTTGGGGCCTGCGGATCGCCGTTGCGTTCTCCCGCCTGTGCAGGGAGTCCGCCCAGATAGGGGCCCCATATAGGGCCATGCTCCGCAGGATGCCGGCATACAGTCGCCGGCACCGCGCATTGGGCCCCCCCAGGTTCGGGAGGAGCCACGAGAGGGCGTCCGCGGCTTTCAGCAGGCGCGTTGACAGCCCGCTGAAATGCGGGCCAAATCGCCACCTGCTGTCCAGCACCAGGCCCAGATATTTCATCTGGGTCTGGACCCCGATCCTGACGCCCTCCACTACTATGTGGGCGTCGAGAGGGCAGCGCTGCCGAGGCCCGTGAAAGAAAACGGCCTCGGTCTTGTGCAGCGCCACCTTCAGTCCCAAGCGGCGGATCCTCCCTGCAACCAAGGATCCGCCAGCCGAGGCCAGACAGGCCGCCTCCCTGAAGCTCCTCCCCCGGGCAGCGAGGAGAGTGTCATCCGCGTAACAGATGACACTCGTGCCCTGGAGGAGGGCTCCCCGCAAGAGCCAGTCAAAACCTATGTTCCACAGGGGCGGCCCCAGCACCGACCCCTGCGGAACACCGCACTCTGCGCCGTGACGCCTCACCCTGGCCGTCTTGTCCACAAGGAGGATCTCTCGATCCTCCAAGTAGCTGGCCAGGAGGCTCCTCAAGTATTGAGGCACTCCGTGATACCAAAGTGCCTCCAATATTGTCGAGTGGGGCACGGAGTTGAAGGCGTTGGCTATGTCGAATGACACCGCCAACACTCCGCCCCCCGCCTCCACTGCCTCCTTCACCTGACCCTTGAGAAGGGCCAGCGCGTCAATCGTCGAACGCCCTTGTCGAAAACCGAATTGGGCGTCCGACAGATTCGGCCCCACCCCCCGCAACAGGCTATTGAGCCGGGAGGCGACAATCCCCTCGAACAATTTACCGACCTCATCAAGCAGAACGATGGGCCGGTATGCCGAGGGGGAGTCCACCGGGCGTCCCTCCTTTCGGAGGAGGCACAGCTGCCCCTCCTTCCACAGTTTCGGGAACCTGCCAGCCGTAAAGCACGCGCTGAACAGGTCCCGAATTCTCTCCTCCATTTGGGCGGCAGCAATGGCCACCACCCGTGCAGGGACGCCGTCCGGTCCAGGAGCCGTCTTCTTCGCGCGGAGGCTGAGAACCCCCGCGTATAGCTCCTCAGCCGTCACCGGGGGGACCTCCTCCTCCGGCGGAGTCGCCCCTTGCGGAGGGTCCATCGTTGGTGGGGTGAAGTCGGTCCTGCGCGGAAACAGGGACCGGACCACCCCATCCAGCAACGCCGGCTCGAGGGTCTCCGTCAATGGGGGACCACAGGGGCGTAGTTGGTTCCGCGCCGCCTTGTATGGTCTCCCATATGGATCCCGGTCGAGCCCTGCCAGCATCTCGGCCCTCGCCGAGTCCTTGGCGGCGCCAATCGCCGACTCCGGACGATATCGTTTTCCTGACTCCGGGCGCTGCGTCGTCGGCTCCGCGTGAAGGCCCTTCTGGCCGCCACGCAGGCGGCTCGGAGCCCCGCCAGTTCCTCCGTCCACCAATAGACGGCACGACGGGGAGGCGGGCGGCGAGAGCGAGGCATGCTGGCGTTGCACACCTCGGTCAGGGACCTCCTGAGCTGCACCGCTGCGGTGTCCACGTCCAGGACCTCGACGGGGGGCGACAGCCAGTCCTGGAGAAAGGCCGCCTCCTGAGCTGCCTCGCGGTCCAGGCGGGTGAGAGCCCACCGTGGGAAGGGAGATTTGCCAGAGCGGGCCACCCTCCCCTGGGCGGAGATGTCGAACCGCACGTATCGGTGGTCCGACAAGGTCTCCACCATCTCCACCCGCCAATTCACGACGCGGGCGGCTAGCGCGGGGGTGGCAAACGTGACGTCAACCACTGAC
This sequence comes from Dasypolia templi, assembly GCA_963555695.1. Lineage (NCBI taxonomy): Eukaryota > Metazoa > Arthropoda > Insecta > Lepidoptera > Noctuidae > Dasypolia > Dasypolia templi. Next base: position 27,183,955 of record OY743154.1, on the reverse strand, counting down.
CCTCCCTGCTGCCGCACACACGTGTGGACCGCCCCCCTGTTGAGGAGGGACACACCGGATGAGGCCGCCCAAAACTCGACGGCGCGTCCTCGGACGTTGCACGAGGCAGCAGGGTTGCCCCAGGCCACCGACTTGGCGTTCAGGTCACCCAACACGACGACCTGGCGCGGCGCCGCCCTCCCTACGACTGCGGTGAGGACTTCGAGGAAATCCTCAAAGTCCGAGAGAGGGCGGTTTGGGGAGAAATAAACCCCCACCACACCTACGTCTCCCCACGCGGCGGCCACTTATCCCGGTCCTCTCTCTAAAAGCGAGAGGGGAGGGGAGTCTGTGGAAGACCGCGTCACCAGCGCCACCAAGCCGTCCCGATCGCCCAGCCAGTTGCCGGGGACCGAGTAAGGCTCGGCAACCACCGCCAAGTCCACCAACCACTCAGCCATGGTCTGCATCAGCAGATCCTGGGCTGCCCTGCAGTGATTGGTGTTCGCCTGGAGAATGCGATGATGGACCCTATCCATCGATCGACATTTCTCCCCCCTCCGCGGCCACCGCGGTTCCTGCCTCGGGAACAGACGGACGGACGGTGCTGGCAGCCGGACCCATCGGCGCTTTGCCCCTCTTAGGGGGAGGATTGCAGTTCCTCCCCTTCATGATGTGGTCCGCCGGGCGGCCACTGGCGGCACACACTGCGCAGTGCGGAGTGGCAGCCGTGCAGGAGCTGCTTTTGTGGCCCTCCTTGCCGCAGCGATAACAACTGTCCGTCCTATCGACCGTGGACGGACAGAGGGCTCGAGTGTGTCCGATACCGAAGCACCTGTAGCACCGAAGAGGCTGGTCTACAAGTGCCCGGACTGCACCCGAGCTGAATCCGACGGTAAGCCGTCCCTTGTCCAGGATGGCTTTGGCAGCGGCGACTGGGCACTCGAGGCGAATGGTGCCCATGCCACCGCGACCGGGCCTGATGTCCCGGCCGTGCACCTCTGCGACGTCACAGCCCCCCATTGCTGCGACCGCCGCCACCACTTCCTCTTTGGTGACCGAGTCATCCAGGTCGGTCACCTCTATTGTCGTCGACTTCACTGGACGGGCCACTTTGGCCGCGTCCGCGATGACCTCCTGCAGCTTCGATGCGAAGAGGTCCGCATGGGCTCTGCCCTCTGCCCCCGGGAACTCGAAAATTCGAGCCCCGGCTTGAGTTCGCCGGCAAGAGACTTTACCGATCCCCAGTTGAGTGGGATCGGCATTGGCACGCGCCCGCAACAAAATGGACGCGTACGTCTCGCCTCGCTCCGCAGCCTCCGCGGTGAGCGTCACCACAACGGCTGCGGTCTTTGGGGGAACGAGTTTCGCCTTTGTCTTCCCTCTCCCTTTACCCTTTGCAGTCGTCTGCGACTGATTGGGAGGTGTGGTGGCAGGCACGGCAAGAACGGCCGTCGCGGCTTTTTTGGCCTTTTTGGCCTTGCCCTTACCCCTCCCGGCAACCTCGGTCCACCCATGCTGGTTGGACGGGGTTGTAGATGGGAGAAAGGCGTCTTCCCCCTGGGAGGACGGCCCCGGCTCACATTGCCTCTTGTCCGCCGCAAGCGGCGGTCGGAGGCGTTTCTCCGGCAAGAGCCGGTCCTCAATGCCTGCTAAGCAGGCTCTTGTGAAGGCCCTCTCCTCCATGACGACCTTGCGGATGATATCCTCAAGGTTGGAGGTGGGGCCCTCTGCCGCAGGTCTTTCCGCAGGTCTTCGTTCTGCTTGCTCTGGCCGAGCCGTGGCTTCAGCCAGCTTCTGATGAAGCTGGCTGACCTCCGATTGCAGGCGATCGACCTTCGCCTGCAGTTGCCGCGTTTCGTCGGTCGCCTTGCGCTGGACCATCTCTTTTACGATGCCACGCATGCTCGTAGCCCTGCATTTAAGGGCCTTTTGGAAGGTCCCTTTCAAGTTGGAGGACTTAGAGGCGATCTCCACTATCTCCTCCTCGTCCTCCTCAGCCATCCGCTCTAGCTCAGCCAGTGAGTGGTCCGCGTACAGAACGCGGGACGCTCCGTACCCGGACTTGGCCCGGGCAGCGCGCGCCCGTTGCTCCTTGGCAGCAACCCGCTCCTCCAGGTCTTGCTGGTGCAGCTCCCGCCGAGCTAGCTCCAGCTGACGTTGAGCGTCCTCGAGACCCACGACGTGGGTGTCCGCGGCTGTCGGTGGCTTTTTGGCCTTTGGACGCCCGGCCGAGCCCGAAGAGCCCTCGGACCCGTTCCGCAGGAAGGCCCGCTTCCGCGACTGGAAATCGCCCCCGTCCGACACGCCAGCCATAGACTCTTTGTCGGAGTCAGACAACGAGTCCAAGTCTAATGGGCTCCCAAAGAAGCTAGCTGCAGACGGCGCGCGGCTAGCCTCTGACGCCGAAGCGTCGGACTGGCCCTGAGAAGGGCCTTTTGGTTGGCCCTGAGAAGGGCCTTTGGGTTGGCCCTGAGAAGGGCCTTTGGGTTGGCCCTGAGAAGGGCCTTTGGGTTGGCCCTGAGAAGGGCCTTTTGGTCGGCCCCGAGAAGGGCGTTTGGGTTGGCCCTGAGAAGGGCCTTTGGGTTTTAAAAACTGCCCGAAGGCATCCCGCGTGGGTTTAGGCATAGCCTCCGCAGGTTCCTTCGCTCAACGCAATAAAATAAAATTCGCAACGAAAGCACAGTGCACTTTGGCCGAGCCCAGTCTGCCACTCCGTTACGGTGGTCAGAACTGGGTCGTTTCCAGGGGACGCGACGTGGACGCAAGCACTGTGGGGTGGTCCCCCAACCTAACCTTTTTTTTTTTTTTTTTTTGTTCCCGGGGTGGAAAATCCTCATGGATGTCCTCCGCCCTGGGGCGGGCGGAGGGGTCTGTCAGACTCTTACTGACTAAAAACCACCCCGGTGTTCCTTCTCACACCTACGCCGGGGTCGCGGGAACACATTATTCTTCCACAACCCCGGCTGGTGCCGGCCCGCTTGCGCGGGCCCCGTCTCGGGCGGGGGGAGTGAGGTGTACTCCCCCCGCAACGTCTGTGGTCGGCGCGCGAGGAACACTACGCGCGCCGCCTTCTCGGGTCCTGATGTTGGGGGGCGACGGATGTCCCCGAATCCGTCGCCCCTGGACCCGTTTAGGGGGGCCGGAAGAGGGCGTTGTCCGCCCTCCTCCGACGCCCGGTGCGTCTGCTGCGGGCCGGGTCGAGAGTCGAGATCTCTCTCTCCCTTTCCGCAGCCTCCTTCCGCGAGATGACTGTTTCGCAGAAGGAAACCACCGCGTCCCAGGACTCGGCGCTGCCGACCATCGAACTCACTACGGTCGGCAGCGACAAGTCCCTGCCTACTTCTGAGATGAGGGCACGGCGCGGCTCCTCCCAAGCGGCACACTCTGCCAGCGTGTGCCACGCCGTGTCCTCCCGACAGTCGACGCAGTGGTGACACCGGGCGTCCGGCTCCCTGTTTATGCGACACAGGTACTTCCCGAAGCAACCATGCCCCGAGAGCACCTGCGTCGCCCGAAACGTCAGGGAGCCGTGCCTTCTCCCGAGCCAGCGGTCGAGCACTGGCCGGATCGCCTCAATGGTGCTGAGGCCGGCGGTAGGGCGTGACAGCCTCACCCGCCATTCCGCCACCAGGACCTCGCGGAGCTGCAACCGATGCTGCTCGATTTGTTGCTGCATCGGTCGCTCGCCCCGCTCCCGCGCCGCCTCGCGCCACCGGTACAGTGACGCGAGCACCTTCGCCTCCAGGTCCCAGGGCGGTGATCCGGCCAGTGCACAACCCGCCTCGCAGGAGATCGTGCGATACCCCCGAATGACTCTGACGGCCATAGCCCGCTGCGGCTTGCGCAGGACAGCTATGCTGCCGGCCGTCAGGTCAGACGCCCAGATCGGCGCTCCGTAGAGCGCCATGGATCGCACGATCCCCATATAGAGCCGCCTACAGGCGGCGCTCGGGCCCCCCAGATTGGGAAGCAGCGTTGCCAGCGCCCCGGCCGCGCCCAACAACTTGGGCGCCAGCCGCCGGAAGTGGGGTCCGAAGTCCCACCGGCTGTCGAGCACCAATCCCAGATATTTCATGGTGGGCTCGACAGCGATCCGGACCCCCCCGACCACAATGTGTGATCCGGCCGGCGGCGCCCGCCGGGGGCCATGAAACACCATGGCCTCCGACTTGTTGAGGGCCACCTCCAGGCCGAGGCGCCGTATGCGGCTCACCGTGAGTGAGACCGCTGCCGTCGCGAGCAACGCTGCCTCCCTGTGCGAACTCCCCCGGGCCGTGACCAGCGTGTCGTCCGCGTAACACGTCAGGTCCGCGCCCGGCGGGAGCTCGCCCCTCAGCACCCAGTCGTACCCGATGTTCCACAGGAGCGGTCCCACTACCGATCCCTGTGGAACACCGCACGACACTTGGCGCTGGTTTCCGCCATCTCGTCCCATGTAGGTGACACACCTCCCCGCCAGATAAGCCCCAACGATTCGGCGGAGGTAGAGAGGCACCCGATGATAACGTAGTGCCTCCCGTATGCAGCTCCAGGGCAGGGTGTTGAAGGCGTTGGAGATGTCCAAGGACACCGCCACCACCACCCCGCCCCGGGACACTGTTTCCTCCGCCAGGACTCTCACCCTCGACACAGCGTGGATGGTAGAGCGCCCATGCCGAAAGCCGAACTGGCTCTCGTCCAGGTCCGGCCCCTCTCTGCACAAGTGGCCGACGAGGCGGGCTGCGAGTATGCGCTCGAACAGCTTGCCCACCTCGTCGAGCAGCACTATGGGCCGGTACGCAGACGGCGAGTCGGCAGGGCGCCCCGCCTTCCTGAGCAGGACCAGACGTCCAATCTTCCACAGACTGGGAAACTGGCCCCGCTCAAGGCACGCTGTGTAGAGTCCTCTCAGTTGGGGCTCCAACTCCTTCAGAGAGAGGGCCAAAGCCAGGCCGTGAATTCCGTCGGGCCCCGGAGCCACGTTCTTGGCCCGGAGCCGCATCACGGCCGCCCTCATCTCTGCCTGTGTCACCTCTGGGACGCTGATGGCGTTCTCCTCCTCCTCCTCTGCAGACTCTGCGGCTGCGGGCAAAGCCATCGGCGGCGGAACATGCTCCGCTCTCACCGGGAAGAGGGCTGCTACCACTTCCTCCAGCAGCTCGGGTTGGAGACTCTCCGTAAGTGGGGGCGCCGCGGCTCGAAGTTGACCTCGAACCGCTTTATACGGGCGCCCCCACGGATCCCCGTCCAGAGTCTCCAACATCCTCTCCCGGGATCGCGTCCTCGCCTCGTCGATGGCCAGCCACAGAGTCTGCTTTGCCGCGCGGTACACCTCGTACAGCGCGGCCTCCTCCTCGGGTACCCGACGACGTCTCCTCCGGTAGCGGGTGTACCGGCGTCTCACCGCCACGCATGCGACGCGCAGCTGCGCGATCTCGGCGGACCACCAGTACACCTGGCGCCTTGCACCCTGTGCGTGGGCGCGGGGCATGGACGCGTCGCATATCTGCGTCATTGCCCCGCGGAACCACAGCGCCTCCAGCTCGACGTCATCGGGTCCGGTCGTTGCCGACCCCCGGAACCAGGCCTGAGCAATGGCTGCCTCCTCGAGAAGCTCCCTGTCGATGCGCTTACGCGCCCAGCGCGGGCCGTCCGAACGCGGGACTGGTGTTCTGCGGCCGCCAGCGGTCTGGGCGGAGACGTCGAATCGGATATATCGGTGATCCGACAACGTCTCCACCTCCGCGGCGACACGCCAGTCGCGGACACGGCTCGCGACAGCAGGGCTTGCGAATGACACGTCCACTATGGACCCGCCCCGCTGCCGCACGCACGTGTGGACCGAGCCCCGGTTCAGCACGACCAGGCCAGTCGTGATCGCCCACTCCTCCAATGCCTCACCCTTAGCATCGGTCACCGGGGATCCCCACGCCGCAGACTTGGCGTTGAGATCCCCGAGTAACAGCACCGGGCGAGGATGGAGCTGGCCCACGACGGCACCCAACTCGACAAGGAACCTCTCGAAGTCGGCGAGACTCTTGTTGGGCGAAAAATACGCCCCAACGACGCCAACGCCATCTGCGAGGGCGGCTACCCAGCCGTGCCCCCGAGACGGGCTGACGAGAGCCCCGCCAATGATGGCCACCAAACTGTCCAGGTCTCCCACCCAGTTATCCCTGGGCGGGACCCAGTACGGCTCGGCGACCACGGCCACGTGAATCGACCACTCTGCCATGCTCTGGAGCAAGAGATCCTGAGCTCTGGCAGAGTGGTTGATGTTGCCCTGGAGGAGACGGAACAGCGCCATTTATGCGCAGTCCATCCCCCCCTCAGTACCGTTCTTAGGCCGGGAGTCGGTCAAAGAGGAGCCCTTCTGGCCCCTTCCCCTCCTTCTGTTGGCGGGCACGCCACAGGCTTTCGCCCCCCATTTGTGCCCGGCGGGCCTCCCTGCAGCCGTGCAGAGGCTGCAGTTTGGCGCCGCGGAACACTGGGCCGCCTTGTGGCCGGGCTGGCCGCAGCGATAACATTCATCGCTGCGGTCCGTTTCGGCGGTGCACCGGCACCTGACATGCCCGACGTCCAGGCACCGGTAGCACCGCATGGCCCTGGGCTGCAGCAGTTTGACTCTCGCTGCAACCCATCCCACCAACAGACGCCCAGCGTCGGCCACCTTGTTCGCCGCCGCCACCGGGCACCTCACCCAAATCGAGCCGAGCCCGGAGGCGTCGGCGCGGATTTCGCCCGCCCGCACGTCGTCGGGCGGGCATCCACCGACACGGGCAATGGCCGCCACGACCTCAGTCGGGGTCGTCGAATCATCCAGGCCGTCGACTCGCAGCTCCGCGGTCTTCATCGGCCTGGTAATCCGAACGTCCTCCGGGCTGAGGACCTCCTTCAGTTTGGCGGCCAGAATGTCCGCCCTTTCGCGGCTGGAGGCACCGGACACCTCTAGCAGCCGCGCCCCCGTTACCGCCGGCCTCAATCTGAAGCCGGACGGTGTCCCAAGGTCGGGGAACGCGACCTTACTCTTCGCTTCTTGGAGGACCGCCGCGTAGGTGACGCCCCTCTCAGCGGCTCCGGACTGCAGTGTGATCACCACAGCCGCGGAGCGTGGGGCCCTACGCCGTCCTCGCGACTTCTTTTTTGTAGCTGTCTTGGCCGGTACCGGTGCTCCGTCGGCGTTCTTACCGCTCTTCTTCCTCTTTTGTTTCCTCCTCTTCCCCACCGTCGTCCACCCTTCAGCATCCTGGGTGGGAGGTGAGGTGGGAGACGGTGCGGTCGCCAGAGGCGCGATAGGTGCGGTCACCGGAGGTGCTGTCGCCGGAGGCGCGATCGCCGGAGGCGCGGTCGCCGGAGGTGGCGCGGTAGAAGCCCCCGTGGGCTTCCTGGGCCCCTGCGTGGGCTTTTTAGGCCCCTGCGCGGGCTTTCCGCCCCCCAACGCGGAGTTCGTCCCGGCGGCGGCCTCCTCTGCTCTCCTCCTATCCGCCGCAAGCGGGGGTCGGAGGGTTGCGGCTGGTAGGAGTCGCGACTCCAGCGCCTCCAACCGGGCGTTCACCATTCCGCCGCACTGCATCATGCAGATGCGGGCGATCTTCTCGATCTCCGCATCCGCACGCGCAGGCGACGGCCGGACCGCCGGCGGGATCGTGACGGGAGTGACGCCGGGGGCGGCGGGAGCCGCCCTCTGGGCAGCAAACTGCCGCTCGAGCTCCTCGAGCTTGGATCGGAGACGGTCATTCTCCTCCCAGAGCCGCGCCGTCTCGTCCGTGCTGGTGCGGTTCACGAGGAGCTCGACCGCCTCTTTAATCCCGTCTACCGCCTCCTTTAGGGCACGAACGTAAGTCCCCCTCAGGTTGCCGGACTTCGTGGCAACCGTCATGACGACCCCCACACTGTCCAGCACCTGGCTACTGAGCGCCAATCCGGTCACACTCCCTCCGGCTGCCATCCGGGCTGCGCGTCTCTCCCTGTTCTGGCTGGCCATTTCAGCCACCACGTCGGCCGCGGCAGCCTTCCGCTGCGCCCTTTTGGCAGCGTTTGCCTCCGCCCTGTTGGAGCATAGGCCTAAGCCCATGCTCACGGGGTCCTCCCTCCCCAGCTCGGCGTCGCTCCCCGCGCTCTCCGACGGAGCTGGCGAAGGAGGCGGTGACGGAGCCGGCGATGAAGCCTGCGATGGGACCGGCGTAGCAGGGCGCGTGAAGCGGCCCAACGGGTCACGCCCCGACTTGGCAGCCGCACGACCCCGGCCACCCATCACCTTGGGCGCTTTTGGCGCCGGCAACATCTCTTCGTCCGTCTTCCTCTTAAGCAGCGCCTTGCCGCGCCTGCTCAGGTCCGGATCCGACCTGCTGTGGTCCCCGGAGGGACCGGAGCCTCCTCGGCTCTGGTTGCCATCGTAGGTGGCAAATGGATCGATCACCACGCGCGGGAACTTCAAAAGAAGCTCCGTTTCTCGCTGGTGACCGGCGGCCGTCACTCGAGGGCCCACCAAACCATCGCTTAGCGGGTCCCCGAAGGACTGCGACCGGGTTCTCCCTCTCTCTCCTCCCTCCAGACAGTTGTTGCCCCCCCCAGAATACGAGGGGCATGACGCATCCGAAATCGGATGCGTGGCGGATTCTCCGACTGCTAAGCAGTCGGTACCGCCCTGGGGTAAAATATTGACAACTGACTTTGTTTCCATTTTTGATTTTTTCCTTTGAAGGGTGCGGTCCCTTTGATCCCCCTGGATCCCCCCCCAGCGCTAACGACCGGATACCCTCCGGCCATACACCCCCTCGGCACGCTCGACCTTGGAGTTGGGGTTATTTTTTTAAGAGGTTTTCTTCCTCTCCTCCCACAAGACCACGCCCACACAACTCACCCTCTGTAAGCAGAGGGGGGGTGGTCCCCCAACCTAACCTAACCTAACCTAACCTAACCTTTTTTTTTTTTTTTTTTTTTGTTCCCGGGGTGGAAAATCCTCATGGATGTCCTCCGCCCTGGGGCGGGCGGAGGGGTCTGTCAGACTCTTACTGACTAAAAACCACCCCGGTGTTCCATCTCACACCTAAGCCGGGGTCGCGGGAACACATTATTCTTCCACAACCCCGGCTGGTGCCGGCCCGCTTGCGCGGGCCCCGTCTCGGGCGGAGGGAGTGAGGTGTACTCCCCCCGCAACGTCTGTGAGCGGCGCACGCGGAACACTACGCGCGCCGCCTTCTCGGGTCCTGATGTTGGGGGGCGACGGATGTCCCCGAATCCGTCGCCCCTGGACCCATTTAGGGGGGCCGGAAGAGGGCGTTGTCCGCCCTCCTCCGACGCCCGGTGCGTCTGCTGCGGGCCGGGTCGAGAGTCGAGATCTCTCTCTCCCTTTCCGCAGCCTCCTTCTGCGAGATGACCGTTTCGCAAAAGGAGACCACTGCGTCCCAGGACTCTGCGCCGCCGACCATCGCGTTCACGACGACCGGCAGCGACAGGTCGTTGCCTACTTCGGTGATGAGGGCACGGCGCGGCTCCTCCCAAAACCTAACCTAACCTAACCTAACCTAACCGAGTCTTCCGGCACCCCCCGCCGTGAACAGATCAGTTTTAAGCCGCTCCGCAGTTGAAAAATATAAAAAAAACGGTTTTTTCGCGAAAAAGATATAGTGCGATATATCGTTGTGACCGCGCTGCCGAGCCCTATGTGAATGTGAAAACATTTTTGGAAAAAGTGAAAAATTGTGCGCACAAAGTGCAAAAAAAACAAGTTGAAAAAACTTCCGAGCTAAACGCTGCTCGATTTTGAGTGTGAGCTCGGAAGTCGGAGTATGCAGTCTTGTGCGGCTTTCTGAACCCTACATTTTAACACCTTTTTCGGATTTTTACGACCAGGGGTTGCCAACTTATCTACGAAAAACCCAAAACCTCGGTGAGCGTGGTTGGAGTTCCCGAGGGGTTACAATCAATCTGGAAGCGGATCCAGATAGCTGCGCAGACGAGGAGCCGGGAGACTTTTTGAAAATTGAAAATAGCTCAAGGGAAACACCTGGAAAATAAGGACAAAATTACAGTTATTTTTAAGATTTTATTTAGGGAATATTAGATCGTAAGTACATACTTTTTATAGTTTTAAAAAATAGTTACTCACCACCCCTTCACTCGTTTAAAATTTTGTTTAAATTAGTTCATTAGTTTTTAAGATATAGTTACTTGAAATTTCAAAAAATTTGGGGTTGTTTATTGTCAACCCCAAAATTCAAAATTTAAATTTAAATATATTAACCTAGGGCTTCTCTCTAGCATCCCTATAAGTTTTTATTGTTTATTTAGTTATTTAGTCTTTAAAAGTGGTCCCAAAGAGTGTTGAGTTACGATTTTAGTTTTTAAACAGCTAAAATAAACCCCTTCAGGGAGACTTAAAATTCTGGAATTGGAACCACCGGAAAGGAAATTTTGTGCCCTATTTGGTGTGATATTTTTTACCCACGCGTGTTTAGTTATTATATAGTTATAAGGAAAACAAGATCTATGCACCGAGAAGAAATTGCTCAACTTGTGGCAACTTCCGGTTTTGTATTAGCAAAATCAACCCCTTCTGGGTTGACTAAAAATCTAAATTTAGTACTATTAGAGAGAGGGCATCTCCCCCTATCAAGTTATATAAATTAAACCCACGCGAAACAAATAATAACAATAGATATAAGTATAATAAGGTTGAGGTACCGTGGCTGACTTTAATTTTTTTTCTAAATTTTCAGTTTTCAAGCGTTAAAATTAACCCCTTCTGGGTTAATTAAAAATCCTATTTTGACACCACTAGAAAGAGGGCTTCACCCTCCGTCTAGTAAATATAGTTTCATCCACGCGTATCCTTAACTTTTAAAATTATAATTAAGACAAATCGAGATATCCAGATTTGACTTTTAGGAAATAAATTTGTTATTTCTTCCCGTTTATGGTTTCTCCCGGTAACCCTGCTTTTTAGGATCCGTAGCCCTAAGCTGCTTGTTTATGTTTTATTTTACTTGGGGAAAAAATCCTGAGTATTTTCCGAGCTAGAGCTTTTCCCAGATTGCGGTTTTTACCCATCTTTGTTCTTTTTACAAGTTCCACAGGGGTGGCTTTTGCTCGGAAACGGGAATTCGTAGAGAAAAAATTTTGCTTTTACACATAGTTTACGTAGGAATACCTACACGTAGAAATTAATCCCGTCTCTCTACGACCATTCCCCAAAAAATTCGGGGTAAATCTACGAAGTTTTAAAAAGTTTCCCCGATTTCATACTCTCCCCAAAAAATTACCCCACATTTTGCTTAATTTAAATTCGAAAAACACACCTACACACACCACACACGCACACATTACACACGTTATACTTCACACTTAATTTGTTAAAACATTTTAAAAAATTATTTTCACCGACCGGGAACCGAACCTGGGACTTTTAATATTACAAAAACGCGGATATCTCAGAAACGGTGCGTCGTAGCCCGCTTTTAACGAAACGCTAATATTCTGGTACAGAATATTCGAAACGCTCCTCTTACCAACCCCCTTCGAACCCCCCCCCCTCTTTTATTTATTTATATATTTATTAAACTTCCCACCACATACACCATAGTGGCAAGTGTAACTGGTTACGTACATATGCAGACGACGTAAACGGTTACGTATATATATTGAATTATTTTATTATTATTTTATTTATTATTTATTTCTTTTAATTAATTTTGATTGTTTTATAAACTTAATCTAATTTATTTACTATATTAACCCTCCCTGGTCAAATTTATATTCCTGCTGTAACCAAAAAGTACACCCCCATCCCCTTAAAATCTTTACACCCCCATATCTTTTAAACGGCTGGGAATTTCAAAGTTTTGACAAAATTTTTCACCCCCCTATAACCTCCCTCTCAGCCCGAACCTAGATCCCGATAGGACCCCTAAACCCCCCTTTTTCCCCTTTTTCACCCTTCCATTTTGACCCCAAAATAATAATTAAATTGGCAGTATATCTATTTTAATATATCTATCCGAAACCCCAAACCCTTATACCCCCTCCCCCCCTGCCCCCTAAGCGTTACCCCACCCCCCCGTGCCCTAACTAGTGACCCAAGGGTCGCAGAGACACCGAGTTTGGGCTCTCTGAAATCGGGAGGAGAAGGCCATTACATCTGCCCCAACTAAAAAAGGGGATTACGCTCTATTTATTAATTTAATATAATTTTATTAAATAATTTATTTTTATTTTTTTTTATTTTTTATTTATTTATATTTTATTCAAATTTAGGTTGGGTGGCGTTGGAGTAAGCGTTGGTTATAAATAGGTAGACTAGCTTTATTGAGCAGAAATTAGCGTTAAGACAATAAATATTGAATCTATTTTTAGATATTTTATTTATACACTGACACTGACACGGACCCCCCTATACAGGGCCAAACATACTTTTACACCTGACAATTTTCCCCATTCACTAGCACTACACATATCACACTCCCTCACGCACACACCATGTTTCATACACCCACAACATCTGGTGCCAAAAACTCCACCACTCCCAGTTCCGCTACCTCACCCTCGGTAGTCCTGGACGCTGCCAGGACTTTCTTAAAAAGGCCGGGTACACCAAGAAGGTCTTTAGAGAATATGGAGATCTACAGACTGCAGGACTACGGCGAGAGATCTAACGACCAGTTGCTCCAAGACCTGATGAGGGCCTTTGAGGATATTCCCTCAAAGGTATACCCTCAAATGAAAAGAGAGACCAAGACCTTCCTCGAAACAACATCCGACAAAAGTATGCGTGCGCTGTTCGAGCTAAGTAAGCGGATGAAAAATCTGGACAAAACAGCGTCTAGACCCAACGTACATACAGCCGTAACTTCAGTACCTGCCCCTTCTGAAAAAGAAGAAAAAATGTTGGGGAAACTGGGAGAGGTGGGAGATACACTCATGACGCGCCTTAATGAGATGGAAGCCAACCTAAATAGCCGAATAGAGCAGCTTGACAAGGACAACGACGATCGAGGCGCTGACGTCCTCGACAAATTGTTCGACAAACTCGATGAGGCCAGGGTCGCGATCGACGAGGCAACTAAGGGGACCGTGGGACGCATGCAGGCGGAAATAGAAGACCGGGTGGGCACTGTCGCCCTAGGCGTCAATGAAGCCAACGCTCTATTAAGCAAGATGGAAAAAACGCAGACATCAGAAAGCAACCCGGTCCCCAAGACGTATGCCAGCGCCGCAGCAGCCAAGCCCGGGAGTCGTCCGGCTCTTCACTCGATGGCGGTGACCTGCGAAGGTAGTCTTGAGACTGCCGACGAGGTCCTGGCGAGGGTGAAGAAGGCGGTCGACGCCAGGGCTACTGGCCTTAAGATAAGTAAGGTAAGGAAGGCGAAAAACCAAACCGTCATTCTGGGCTGTGACACCGAAGTGGAGATGAGCAGGGTGAAAGAGAGGATTGAGAGCCGTGGCAATGGACTGATAGTAGCGCCCATGAAGAACAAAGACCCACTCGTCGTCCTTAAGGATGTCTTTATGGACGGCGACGACAACGATATGACAGAGGCACTTTATGCCCAAAACGCGGACATCTTCATGGGCCTACCTAAGGATGAGATAGATTTGACCATCAAGTACAAGAAAAGGACTAGGAATCCGAAGACTTCACACGTTGTGATCCAGGTGAGGCCGAAGGTATGGCAGAGGATGACGGAGGCTGGAGCCCTGTATCTGGACCTGCAAAGGGTAAGGGTAGAGGACCAGTCTCCGCTCATCCAATGCACGAAGTGCCTCGCATTTGGACACGGCCGCAAATTCTGCACCGAGAGTGTGGACAAGTGTAGTCACTGTGGAGGCCCGCACCTGCGCGAAAAATGCGCCGACTATACCGCGGGACATGAGCCGCAGTGCTGCAATTGTCTGCACTCTAGGTTGCAGAAAACGGATCACAACGCGTTCAGTACCGATTGCGCTACACGGAAAAAGTGGGACTACCTGGCACGAGCAAATACATCTTATACATGACTCACACACACACACAGCAAAACACACATACATACATACTAATATAGAAGTATATATTAAATATATATGGATATATTAAAACATGCATACAAACACTGACACGTACACAAAACTAACAAACAGCTAAGAATATAATTGAATAAGAAAATCGAATATGTATATATATTATTCGAATATATATATATTATTGATGAACATAGATAACATACAAAAATGATACTATACTGAGTCATGAAAGTCACCGCCCCAAAGTTTTAATATAAGTAATTAAAAGGTACCATAGATAATTACCGGTAGGAACCATAAACTAAGCTGAGGTAAATTCAAAATAGAATAAGAAATATTGTTATAAATATAACTTTGTTATTTGCTGTTAGAATTGTTAGAGTAAGGATAAAAAACTGTAATAGCTTATGAAATAGATAGTAAGCTCCTTAGATTTAGCAATATAACATGTTAGTATAAGATAATAGAAATTAGGAAAAATTGTAGCTCAACGTATTATGACGTGAATTTGTAAAGTTGTATTTGAACTATGTTGTTACATTAAATGGCCACATATATAGTAAAATTATTTCCCATAGAAAATAAAAATAAAGTTTTTTAATAGACTAGTGAAAGTAGCGGGAGTCCCACCCGGATAAGGAATAAAAGTGATGAATGTAAGAAAGATAAAGTATGCGGCATGTAAGTGCGAGAGGAATAAAAGAAGGAATTAGAATGAATGAGTTATTTCGAGTAATAAGGTCCCGGCGAGCCTATGGCTGGGGAAAAGCAGGAAAAAAAAAAAAAAAAAAAAAAAAAAATAAAAAAAAAAAAAAAAAAAAAAACCTAACCTAACCTAACCTAACCTAACCTTTTTTTTTTTTTTTTATTTTTTTTTATTTTTTTTTTTTTTTTTTTTTTGCGCTGGGAAAAAATGCATTACGCATACCCTCCCATTGGGGGAATGGGGGGCTATGTGGGACTCCCCGGTCTGACCCGGTATACCCACTAAAACAACCCAGCGGCACTCCCGCCTCGTCTTGAGTGGAGGGGACTGGGAGATTGGCGCAGCCTGTACGTCCAGTCCTCCTCCGACGACCGTCCGCCTTTAAGGCAGACGCTTCACGCCCTCCCCGTGGGGGGAGGGCCGGGAATGACCGACGAAGGTGATGACGGGTGCAATGCGGGCGGAGGCGCCCCCGCGCCTGTCGCCCGCCTGTCACCACCACGAGGAGGGAGGAGACGACGCCCTCTCCGACCTCTTCTTCGTCTACGGAGCGGCGCAGCGAGAGGATCGTCCTCCCGCACGCGCTCCGCCGCCTCCTTTTGCGAAATAACGTCCTCGCAAAAGGAGGCGACCTCTGCCCAGGCCTCCTCGCTCTCCAGCATGGAGCTGACCACGCCGGGGAGCGAGAGGTCCTGCCCGACCACCGCGATCAGACTGCGGCGCAGCTCTGACCAGGCTGGGCACACCTCTAGGGTGTGCTGTGCCGTGTCCTCCGGCGCACCGCAGTCATGGCACGCCGGCGTCTCCTCCCTCCCGATCCTGTGCAGGTGCGATCCAAAACAGCCATGGCCGGACAACACCTGCACCAGACGGAATGAGAGGAAGCCGTGGGACCGCTCGAGCCAGCCTCGCAGGACCGGACCGAGCGCGTCCAACGTGCGCCGGCCAAAGGTGGCGGCTGCGAGGTCCTCCGTCCAATGGAGGACGATGGCGTCCCTCGCCTCCTGCCGCACGGCCTCCCGCTCCTCCGCGACGGGGCGCTCCCCGAGCGCTTTTCGCCGCGCCGTCCACTCGTACACTCTGGCGAGCACCCATGCCTCCAACTCCCAAGGAGGGGTGCCAGCCAGAGCGCATGCCGCCGAAAAGCCCACCGAGCGGTAGGCCCTTGCCACCCGTAGTGCAATGGCCCTTTGGGGCCTGCGGATCGCCGTTGCGTTCTCCCGCCTGTGCAGGGAGTCCGCCCAGATAGGGGCCCCATATAGGGCCATGCTCCGCAGGATGCCGGCATACAGTCGCCGGCACCGCGCATTGGGCCCCCCCAGGTTCGGGAGGAGCCACGAGAGGGCGTCCGCGGCTTTCAGCAGGCGCGTTGACAGCCCGCTGAAATGCGGGCCAAATCGCCACCTGCTGTCCAGCACCAGGCCCAGATATTTCATCTGGGTCTGGACCCCGATCCTGACGCCCTCCACTACTATGTGGGCGTCGAGAGGGCAGCGCTGCCGAGGCCCGTGAAAGAAAACGGCCTCGGTCTTGTGCAGCGCCACCTTCAGTCCCAAGCGGCGGATCCTCCCTGCAACCAAGGATCCGCCAGCCGAGGCCAGACAGGCCGCCTCCCTGAAGCTCCTCCCCCGGGCAGCGAGGAGAGTGTCATCCGCGTAACAGATGACACTCGTGCCCTGGAGGAGGGCTCCCCGCAAGAGCCAGTCAAAACCTATGTTCCACAGGGGCGGCCCCAGCACCGACCCCTGCGGAACACCGCACTCTGCGCCGTGACGCCTCACCCTGGCCGTCTTGTCCACAAGGAGGATCTCTCGATCCTCCAAGTAGCTGGCCAGGAGGCTCCTCAAGTATTGAGGCACTCCGTGATACCGAAGTGCCTCCAATATTGTCGAGTGGGGCACGGAGTTGAAGGCGTTGGCTATGTCGAATGACACCGCCAACACTCCGCCCCCCGCCTCCACTGCCTCCTTCACCTGACCCTTGAGAAGGGCCAGCGCGTCAATCGTCGAACGCCCTTGTCGAAAACCGAATTGGGCGTCCGACAGATTCGGCCCCACCCCCCGCAACAGGCTATTGAGCCGGGAGGCGACAATCCCCTCGAACAATTTACCGACCTCATCAAGCAGAACGATGGGCCGGTATGCCGAGGGGGAGTCCACCGGGCGTCCCTCCTTTCGGAGGAGGCACAGCTGCCCCTCCTTCCACAGTTTCGGGAACCTGCCAGCCGTAAAGCACGCGCTGAACAGGTCCCGAATTCTCTCCTCCATTTGGGCGGCAGCAATGGCCACCACCCGTGCAGGGACGCCGTCCGGTCCAGGAGCCGTCTTCTTCGCGCGGAGGCTGAGAACCCCCGCGTATAGCTCCTCAGCCGTCACCGGGGGGACCTCCTCCTCCGGCGGAGTCGCCCCTTGCGGAGGGTCCATCGTTGGTGGGGTGAAGTCGGTCCTGCGCGGAAACAGGGACCGGACCACCCCATCCAGCAACGCCGGCTCGAGGGTCTCCGTCAATGGGGGACCACAGGGGCGTAGTTGGTTCCGCGCCGCCTTGTATGGTCTCCCATATGGATCCCGGTCGAGCCCTGCCAGCATCTCGGCCCTCGCCGAGTCCTTGGCGGCGCCAATCGCCGACTCCGGACGATATCGTTTTCCTGACTCCGGGCGCTGCGTCGTCGGCTCCGCGTGAAGGCCCTTCTGGCCGCCACGCAGGCGGCTCGGAGCCCCGCCAGTTCCTCCGTCCACCAATAGACGGCACGACGGGGAGGCGGGCGGCGAGAGCGAGGCATGCTGGCGTTGCACACCTCGGTCAGGGACCTCCTGAGCTGCACCGCTGCGGTGTCCACGTCCAGGACCTCGACGGGGGGCGACAGCCAGTCCTGGAGAAAGGCCGCCTCCTGAGCTGCCTCGCGGTCCAGGCGGGTGAGAGCCCACCGTGGGAAGGGAGATTTGCCAGAGCGGGCCACCCTCCCCTGGGCGGAGATGTCGAACCGCACGTATCGGTGGTCCGACAAGGTCTCCACCATCTCCACCCGCCAATTCACGACGCGGGCGGCTAGCGCGGGGGTGGCAAACGTGACGTCAACCACTGACCCTCCCTGCTGCCGCACACACGTGTGGACCGCCCCCCTGTTGAGGAGGGACACACCGGATGAGGCCGCCCAAAACTCGACGGCGCGTCCTCGGACGTTGCACGAGGCAGCAGGGTTGCCCCAGGCCACCGACTTGGCGTTCAGGTCACCCAACACGACGACCTGGCGCGGCGCCGCCCTCCCTACGACTGCGGTGAGGACTTCGAGGAAATCCTCAAAGTCCGAGAGAGGGCGGTTTGGGGAGAAATAAACCCCCACCACACCTACGTCTCCCCACGCGGCGGCCACTTATCCCGGTCCTCTCTCTAAAAGCGAGAGGGGAGGGGAGTCTGTGGAAGACCGCGTCACCAGCGCCACCAAGCCGTCCCGATCGCCCAGCCAGTTGCCGGGGACCGAGTAAGGCTCGGCAACCACCGCCAAGTCCACCAACCACTCAGCCATGGTCTGCATCAGCAGATCCTGGGCTGCCCTGCAGTGATTGGTGTTCGCCTGGAGAATGCGAT
Source organism: Dasypolia templi (assembly GCA_963555695.1). Lineage (NCBI taxonomy): Eukaryota > Metazoa > Arthropoda > Insecta > Lepidoptera > Noctuidae > Dasypolia > Dasypolia templi. The sequence continues at coordinate 27,165,699 of OY743154.1, read as the reverse complement.
GATGGACCCTATCCATCGATCGACATTTCTCCCCCCTCCGCGGCCACCGCGGTTCCTGCCTCGGGAACAGACGGACGGACGGTGCTGGCAGCCGGACCCATCGGCGCTTTGCCCCTCTTAGGGGGAGGATTGCAGTTCCTCCCCTTCATGATGTGGTCCGCCGGGCGGCCACTGGCGGCACACACTGCGCAGTGCGGAGTGGCAGCCGTGCAGGAGCTGCTTTTGTGGCCCTCCTTGCCGCAGCGATAACAACTGTCCGTCCTATCGACCGTGGACGGACAGAGGGCTCGAGTGTGTCCGATACCGAAGCACCTGTAGCACCGAAGAGGCTGGTCTACAAGTGCCCGGACTGCACCCGAGCTGAATCCGACGGTAAGCCGTCCCTTGTCCAGGATGGCTTTGGCAGCGGCGACTGGGCACTCGAGGCGAATGGTGCCCATGCCACCGCGACCGGGCCTGATGTCCCGGCCGTGCACCTCTGCGACGTCACACCCCCCCATCGCTGCGACCGCCGCCACCACCTCCTCTTTGGTGACCGAGTCATCCAGGTCGGTCACCTCTATGGTCGTCGCTTTGACTGGACGGGCCACCTTGGCCGCGTCCGCGATTACCTCCTGCAGCTTCGACGCGAAGAGGTCCGCATGAGCTCTGCCCTCTGCCCCCGGGAACTCGAATATTCGAGCACCGGCTTGGGTTCGCCGGCAAGAGACTTTTCCGATCCCCAATTGAGTGGGATCGGCATTGGCACGCGCCCGCAACAAAATAGACGCGTACGTCTCGCCCCGCTCCGCAGCCTCCGCGGTGAGCGTCACCACAACGGCTGCGGTCTTTGGGGGAACGAGTTTCCCCTCTCTCTTCCCTCTCCCTTTTCCCTTTCCAGTCGCTTTCTTGGATAGTGACTGATTGGGAGGTGTGGTGGCGGGCACGGCAGGAACAGCCGTCGCGGCTTTTTTAGCCTTTTTGGCCTTGCCCTTGCCCCTCCCGGCAACCTCGGTCCACCCATGCTGGTTGGACAGGGTTGTGGAAGGGAGAAAGGCGTCCTCCCCTTGGGAGGACGGCCCAGGCTCACTCTGCCTCTTGTCCGCCGCAAGCGGCGGTCGGAGGCGTTTCTCCGGCAAGAGCCGGTCCTCGATGCCTGCTAAACAGGCTCTTGTGACGGCCCTCTCCTCCATGACGACCTTGCGGATGATATCCTCAAGGTTGGAGGCGGGGCCCTCTGCCGCAGGTCTTCCCTCAGGTTCCGCTTGGTCGGGCCGAGCTGTGGCTTCGGCCAGCTTCTGATGAAGCTGGCTGACCTCCGATTGCAGGCGATCGACTTTCGCCTGCAGTTGCCGCGTTTCGTCGCTCGCCTTGCGCTGGACCATCTCTTTCACGATGCCACGCATGCTCGCGGCCCGGCATTTAAGGGCCTTTTGGAAGGTCCCTTTCAAGTTGGAGGATTTAGAGGCGATCTCCATTATCTCCTCCTCGTCCTCCTCAGCCATTCGCTCCAGCTCAGCGAGTGAGTGGTCCGCGTACAGAACGCGGGACGCGCCGTACCCGGACTTGGCCCGGGCAGCACGCGCCCGTTGCTCCTTGGCAGCAACCCGCTCCTCCAGGTCTTGCTGGTGCTGCTCCCGCCGAGCTAGGTCCAGCTGTCGTTGGGCGTCCGCTAGACCCACGACGTGGGTGTCCGCGGCTGTCGCTGGCTTTTTGGCCTTTGACCGCCCCGCCGAGCCCGAGGAGCCCTCGGACCCATTCCGCAGGAATGCCCGCTTTCGCGACTGTGAGTCGCCCCCGTCCGAGACGCCAGCCATGGACTCTTTGTCAGAGTCCGACAGCGAGTCCATGTCCAAGGGACAACCAAAGAAGCTAGCTGCAGACGGCGCGCGGCTAGCCTCTGACGCCGAAGCGTCGGACTGGCCCTGAGAAGGGCCTTTTGGTTGGCCCTGAGAAGGGCCTTTGGGTTGGCCCTGAGAAGGGCCTTTGGGTTGGCCCTGAGAAGGGCCTTTGGGTTGGCCCTGAGAAGGGCCTTTAGGTTTTAAAAATCGCCCGAAGGCATCCCGCGTGGGTTTTGGCATAGCCTCCGCAGGTTCGTTCGCTCAAGGCAAGATAAAATAAGCAACGAAAGCACAGTGCACTTTGGCCGAGCCCAGTCTGCCACTCCGTTACGGTGGTCAGAACTGGGTCGTTTCCAGGGGACGCGACGTGGACGCAAGCACTGTGGGGTGGTCCCCCAACCTAACCTAACCTAACCTAACCTTTTTTTTTTTTTTTTTTTTTGTTCCCGGGGTGGAAAATCCTCATGGATGTCCTCCGCCCTGGGGCGGGCGGAGGGGTCTGTCAGACTCTTACTGACTAAAAACCACCCCGGTGTTCCTTCTCACACCTACGCCGGGGTCGCGGGAACACATTATTCTTCCACAACCCCGGCTGGTGCCGGCCCGCTTGCGCGGGCCCCGTCTCGGGCGGGGGGAGTGAGGTGTACTCCCCCCGCAACGTCTGTGGTCGGCGCGCGAGGAACACTACGCGCGCCGCCTTCTCGGGTCTTGATGTTGGGGGGCGACGGATGTCCCCGAATCCGTCGCCCCTGGACCCATTTAGGGGGGCCGGAAGAGGGCGTTGTCCGCCCTCCTCCGACGCCCGGTGCGTCTGCTGCGGGCCGGGTCGAGAGTCGAGATCTCTCTCTCCCTTTCCGCAGCCTCCTTCTGCGAGATGACCGTTTCGCAAAAGGAGACCACTGCGTCCCAGGACTCTGCGCCGCCGACCATCGCGTTCACGACGGCCGGCAGCGACAGGTCGTTGCCTACTTCGGTGATGAGGGCACGGCGCGGCTCCTCCCAAGCGGCACACTCTGCCAGCGTGTGCCGCGCCGTGTCCTCCCGGCAGTCGACGCAGTGGTGACACCGGGCGTCCGGCTCCCTGTTAATGCGACACAGGTACTTCCCGAAGCAACCATGCCCCGAGAGCACCTGCGTCGCCCGAAACGTCAGGGAGCCGTGCCTTCTCCCGAGCCAGCGGTCGAGCACTGGCCGGATCGCCTCGATGGTGCTGAGGCCGGCGGTAGGGCGTGACAGCCTCACCCGCCATTCCGCCACCAGGACCTCGCGGAGCTGCAACCGATGCTGCTCGATTTGTTGCTGCATCGGTCGCTCGCCCCGCTCCCGCGCTGCCTCGCGCCACCGGTACAGTGACGCGAGCACCTTCGCCTCCAGGTCCCAGGGCGGTGATCCAGCCAGTGCACAACCCGCCTCGAAGGAGATCGTGCGATACCCCCGAATGACTCTGACGGCCATCGCCCGCTGCGGCTTGCGCAGGACAGCTATGCTGCCGGCCGTCAGGTCAGACGCCCAGATCGGCGCTCCGTAGAGCGCCATGGATCGCACGATCCCCATATAGAGCCGCCTACAGGCGGCGCTCGGGCCCCCCAGATTGGGAAGCAGCGTTGCCAGCGCCCCGGCCGCGCCCAACAACTTGGGCGCCAGCCGCCGGAAGTGGGGTCCGAAGTCCCACCGGCTGTCGAGCACCAATCCCAGATATTTCATGGTGGGCTCGACAGCGATCCGGACCCCCCCGACCACAATGTGTGATCCGGCCGGCGGCGCCCGCCGGGGGCCATGAAACACCATGGCCTCCGACTTGTTAAGGGCCACCTCCAGGCCGAGGCGCCGTATGCGGCTCACCGTGAGTGAGACCGCCGCCGTCGCGAGCAACGCTGCTTCCCTGTGCGAACTCCCCCGGGCCGTGACCAGCGTGTCGTCCGCGTAACACGTCAGGTCGGCGCCCGGCGGGAGCTCGCCCCTCAGCACCCAGTCGTACCCGATGTTCCACAGGAGCGGTCCCACGACCGATCCCTGCGGAACACCGCACGACACCTGATGCTGGTTTCCGCCATCACGTCCCATATAGGTGACACACCTCCCCGCCAGATAAACCCCAACGATGCGGCGGAGGTAGAGAGGCACCCGATGATAACGCAGTGCCTCCCGTATGCAGCTCCAGGGCAGGGTGTTGAAGGCGTTGGAGATGTCCAAGGACACCGCCACCACCACCCCGCCCCGGGACACTGTTTCCTCCGCCAGGACTCTCACCCTCGACACAGCGTGGATGGTAGAGCGCCCATGCCGAAAGCCGAACTGGCTCTCGTCCAGGTCCGGCCCCTCTCTGCACAAGTGGCCGACGAGGCGGGCTGCGAGTATGCGCTCGAACAGCTTGCCCACCTCGTCGAGCAGCACTATGGGCCGGTACGCAGACGGCGAGTCGGCAGGGCGCCCCGCCTTCCTGAGCAGGACCAGACGTCCAATCTTCCACAGACTGGGAAACTGGCCCCGCTCAAGGCACGCTGTGTAGAGTCCTCTCAGTTGGGGCTCCAACTCCTTCAGAGAGAGGGCCAAAGCCAGGCCGTGAATTCCATCGGGCCCCGGAGCCACGTTCTTGGCCCGGAGCCGCATCACGGCCGCCCTCATCTCTGCCTGTGTCACCTCTGGGACGCTGATGGCGTTCTCCATCTCCTCCTCTGCAGACTCTGCGGCTGCGGGCAAAGCCATCGGCGGCGGAACATGCTCCGCTCTCACCGGGAATAGGGCTGCCACCACTTCCTCCAGCAGCTCGGGTTGGAGACTCTCCGTAAGTGGGGGCGCCGCGGCTCGAAGTTGCCCTCGAACCGCTTTATACGGGCGCCCCCACGGATCCCCGTCCAGAGTCTCCAACATCCTCTCCCGGGATCGCGTCCTCGCCTCGTCGATGGCCAGCCACAGAGTCTGCTTTGCCGCGCGGTACACCTCGTACAGCGCGGCCTCCTCCTCGGGTACCCGACGACGTCTCCTCCGGTAGCGGGTGTACCGGCGTCTCACCGCCACGCATGCGACGCGCAGCTGCGCGATCTCGGCGGACCACCAGTACACCTGGCGCCTTGCACCCTGTGCATGGGCGCGGGGCATGGACGCGTCGCATATCTGCGTCATTGCCCCGCGGAACCACAGCGCCTCCAGCTCGACGTCATCGGGTCCGGTCGTTGCCGACCCCCGGAACCAGGCCTGAGCAATGGCTGCCTCCTCGAGAAGCTCCCTGTCGATGCGCTTACGCGCCCAGCGCGGGCCGTCCGAACGCGGGACTGATGTCCTGCGGCCGCCAGCGGTCTGGGCGGAGACGTCGAATCGGATATATCGGTGATCCGACAACGTCTCCACCTCCGCGGCTTGCGAACGACACGTCCACTATGGACCCGCCCCGCTGCCGCACGCACGTGTAGACCGAGCCCCGGTTCAGGACGACCAGGCCAGTCGTGATCGCCCACTCCTCCAATGCCTCACCCTTAGCATCGGTCACCGGAGATCCCCACGCCGCAGACTTGGCGTTGAGATCCCCGAGCAACAGCACCGGGCGAGGATGGAGCTGGCCCACGACGGCACCCAACTCGACAAGGAACCTCTCGAAGTCGGCGAGACTCTTGTTGGGCGAAAAATACGCCCCAACGACGCCAACGCCATCTGCGAGGGCGGCTACCCAGCCGTGCCCCCGAGACGGGCTGACGAGAGCCCCGCCAATGATGGCCACCAAACCATCTAGATCTCCCACCCAGTTATCCCTGGGCGGGACCCAGTACGGCTCGGCGACCACGGCCACGTGAATCGACCACTCTGCCATACTCTGGAGCAAGAGATCCTGAGCTCTGGCAGAGCGGTTGATATTGCCCTGGAGGAGACGGAACAGCGCCATTTATGCGCAGTCCATCCCCCCCTCCACACCATTCTCAGGCCGGGAGTCGGCCGGAGGGCAGCAAGGCTGAGGGCCCCCGGCAGCCCTGGCAGACCCTCTCTTCTTTTTGGTGGGCGCGCCACAGGCCTTACCCCCCGCTCTGTGCCCAGCGGGCCTCCCTGCAGCTGTACAGAGGCTGCAGTTTGGCGCCGCGGAGCACTGGGCCGCCTTATGTCCGGGCTGGCCGCAGCGATAACATTCATCGCTGCGGTCCGTTTCGGCGGTGCACCGGCACCTGACATGCCCGACGTCCAGGCACCGGTAGCACCGCATGGCCCTGGGCTGCAGCATCTTCACCCTCGCCGCAACCCACCCCACCAACAGACGCCCAGCGTCGGCCACCTTGTTCGCCGCCAACACCGGGCACCTCACCCAAATCGAGCCGAGCCCGGAGGCGTCGGCGCGGATTTCACCCGCCCGCACGTCGTCGGGCGGGCATCCACCGACACGGGCGATGGCCTCCACGACCTCAGCCGGGGTCGTCGAGTCATCCAGGCCGTTGACTCGCAGCTCCGCGGTCTTCATCGGCCTGGAAATCCGAACGTCCTCCGGGCTGAGGACCTCCCTCAATTTGGCGGCCAGAACGTCCGCCCTTTCGCGGCTGGAGGCACCGGACACCTCGAGCAGCCGCGCCCCCGTAACCGCCGGCCTCAATCTGAGGCCGGACGGTGTCCCAAGGTCGGGGAACGCGACCTTGCTCTTGGCCTCTCGGAGGACCGCCGCGTAGGTGACGCCCCTCTCAGCGGCTCCGGACTGCAGTGTGATCACCACAGCCGCAGAGCGTGGGGCCCTACGCCGTCCTCTCGACTTCTTTTTTTTTGTAGGCGTCTGGGCCGGTGCCGGTGCTCCGTCGACGTTCTTCCCGCTCTTCTTCCTCTTTTGTTTCCTCCTCTTCCCCACCGTCGTCCACCCCTCAGCATCCTGGGTGGGAGGTGAGGTGGGAGGCGGTGCGGTCGCCAGAGGCGCGATCGCCGGAGGCGCGGTCGCCGGAGGTGGCGCGGGAGAAGCCCCCGTGGGCTTCCTAGGCCCCTGCGTGGGCTTTTTGGGCCCCTGCGCGGGCTTTCTGCCCCCCAACGCGGAGTTCGTCCCGGCGGCGGCCTCCTCTGCTCTCCTCTTATCCGCCGCAAGCGGGGGTCGGAGGGTCGCGGCTGGTGGGAGTCGCGACTCCAGCGCCTCCAACCGGGCGTTTACCATGCTGCCGCACTGCATCATGCAGATGCGATCTTTTCGATCTCCGCATCCGCACGCGCAGGCGACGGCCGGACCGCCTGCGGGATCGTGACGGGAGTGACGCCGGTGGCGGCGGTAGCCGCCCTCTGGGCAGCAAACTGCCGCTCGAGCTCCTCGAGCTTGGATCGGAGACGGTCATTCTCCTCCCAGAGCCTCGCCGTCTCGTCCGTGCTGGTGCGGTTCACGAGGAGCTCGACCGCCTCCTTGATCCCGTCCACCGCCTCCTTTAGGGCACGAACGTACGTCCCCCTCAGGTTGCCGGACTTGGTGGCAACCGTCATGACGACCCCCACGCTTTCCAGCACCTGGCTACTGAGCGCCAATCCGGTAACGCTCCCTCCGGCTGCCATCCGGGCTGCGCGTCTCTCCCTGTTCTGGCTGGCCATTTCAGCTACCACGTCGGCTGCGGCAGCCTTCCGCTGCGCCCTCTTGGCAGCATTTGCCTCCGCCCTGTTGGAGCATAGGCCTAAGCCTATGCTCTCGAGGTCCTCCCTCCCCAGCTCGGCGTCGCTCCCCGCGCTCTCCGACGGAGCTGGCGAAGGAGCCGGTGACGGAGCCGGTGACGGAGCCGGCGATGAAGCCTGCGATGGGATCGGCGTAGCAGGGCGCGTGAAGCGGCCCGATGGGTCACGCCCCGGCTTTGCAGCCGCACGACCCCGACCACTCGTCACCTTGGGCGCCTTTGGTGCCGGCAGGGATTCTTCCCCCGTCTGCCGCCTCTTGAGCAGCGCCTTGCCGCGCCCGCTCAGGTCCGGATCAGACCTACTGTGGTCCCCGGAGGGACCGGAGCCTCCTCGGCTCTGGTTGCCATCAGTGGTGGCAAGTGGTTCAATCACCACGCGCGGGAGCTTCAAAAGAAGCTCCGTTTCTCGCTGGTGACCGGTGGCAGCCACTCGAGGGCCCACTAAACCATCGCTTAGCGGGTCCCCGAATGACTGCGACCGGGTTCTCCCTCTCTCTCCTCTCTCCAGACAGTTGTTGCCCCCCCCAGAATACGAGGGGCATGACGCATCCGAAATCGGATGCGTGGCGGATTCTCCGACTGCTAAGCAGTCGGTACCGCCCTGGGGTAAAATGTTTTCAACTGACTTATTCATATTAATTTTGCCCTTTGAAGGGTGCGGTCCCTTTGATCCCCCTGGATCCCCCCCCGCGCTAACGACCGGATACCCTCCGGCCATACACCCCCTCGGCACGCTCGACCTTGGAGTTGGGGTAATTTTTTTAAGAGGTTTTCTTCCTCTCCTCCAACAAGACTACGCCCACACAACTCACCCTCTGTAAGCAGAGGGGGGGTGGGCGTACGACCTACTCCATCGACCCTTCCCTAGCCCGGTTCCCTTCCACGACCATCAAAGATGATCGGGGAATGGAACCGTGCCCTTCCCCGTTTGTTGAGATTTGCCGCCAGCGCCAATTGTCCACCAGTACCGGTGGGCGATTGGAGCTGACGTTGCCCAGGGTGCGCCACGAGGAGGCTCTTCAACTGCACCCCAACCTAACCTTTTTTTTTTTTTTTTTTTTTTTTGTTCCCGGGGTGGAAAATCCTCATGGATGTCCTCCGCCCTGAGGCGGGCGGAGGGGTCTGTCAGACTCTTACTGACTAAAAACCACCCCGGTGTTCCTTCTCACACCTACGCCGGGGTCGCGGGAACACATTATTCTTCCACAACCCCGGCTGGTGCCGGCCCGCTTGCGCGGGCCCCGTCTCGGGCGGGGGGAGTGAGGTGTACTCCCCCCGCAACGTCTGTGGTCGGCGCGCGAGGAACACTACGCGCGCCGCCTTCTCGGGTCCTGATGTTGGGGGGCGACGGATGTCCCCGAATCCGTCGCCCCTGGACCCATTTAGGGGGGCTGGAAGAGGGCGTTGTCCGCCCTCCGCCTGCGCCCGGTGCGCCTGCTGCGGATCGGGAGAGTGGTCGAGATCTCTCTCTCCCTTTCCGCAGCCTCCTTCTGCGAGATCACTGTTTCGCAGAAGGAAACCACCGCGTCCCAGGACTCGGCGCTGCCGACCATCGAACTCACTACGGTCGGCAGCGACAAGTCACTGCCTACTTCTGAGATGAGGGCACGGCGCGGCTCCTCCCAAGCGGCACACTCTGCCAGCGTATGCCACGCCGTGTCCTCCCGGCAGTCGACGCAGTGGTGACACCGAGCGTCCGGCTCCCTGTTTATGCGACACAGGTACTTCCCGAAGCAGCCATGCCCCGAGAGCACCTGCGTCGCCCGAAACGACAGGGAGCCGTGCCTCCTCCCGAGCCAGAGGTCGAGCACTGGCCGGACCGCCTCGATGGTGACGAGGCCGGCGGTAGGGCGTGAAAGCCTCACCCGCCATTCCGCCACCAGGACCTCGCGGAGCTGCAACCGATGCTGCTCGATATGTTGCTGTATCGGTCGCTCGCCCCGCTCCCGCGCTGCCTCGCGCCACCGGTACAGTGACGCGAGCACCTTCGCCTCCAGGTCCCAGGGCGGTGATCCGGCCAGTGCACAACCCGCCTCGCAGGAGATCGTGCGATACCCCCGAATGACTCTGACGGCCATAGCCCGCTGCGGCTTGCGCAGGACAGCTATGCTGCCGGCCGTCAGGTCAGACGCCCAGATCGGCGCTCCGTAGAGCGCCATGGATCGCACGATCCCCATATAGAGCCGCCTACAGGCGGCGCTCGGGCCCCCCAGATTGGGAAGCAGCGTTGCCAGCGCCCCGGCCGCGCCCAACAACTTGGGCGCCAGCCGCCGGAAGTGGGGTCCGAAGTCCCACCGGCTGTCGAGCACCAATCCCAGATATTTCATGGTGGGCTCGACAGCGATCCGGACCCCCCCGACCACAATGTGTGATCCGGCCGGCGGCGCCCGCCGGGGGCCATGAAACACCATGGCCTCCGACTTGTTGAGGGCCACCTCCAGGCCGAGGCGCCGTATGCGGCTCACCGTGAGTGAGACCGCCGCCGTCGCGAGCAACGCAGCCTCCCTGTGCGAACTCCCCCGGGCCGTGACCAGCGTGTCGTCCGCGTAACACGTCAGGTCCGCGCCCGGCGGGAGCTCGCCCCTCAGCACCCAGTCGTACCCGATGTTCCACAGGAGCGGTCCCACGACCGATCCCTGTGGAACACCGCACGACACTTGGCGCTGGTTTCCGCCATCACGTCCCATGTAGGTGACACACCTCCCCGCCAGATAAGCCCCAACGATGCGGCGGAGGTAGAGAGGCACCCGATGATAACGTAGTGCCTCCCGTATGCAGCTCCAGGGCAGGGTGTTGAAGGCGTTGGAGATGTCCAAGGACACCGCCACCACCACCCCGCCCCGGGACACTGTTTCCTCCGCCAGGACTCTCACCCTCGACACAGCGTGGATGGTAGAGCGCCCATGCCGAAAGCCGAACTGGCTCTCGTCCAGGTCCGGCCCCTCTCTGCACAAGTGGCCGACGAGGCGGGCTGCGAGTATGCGCTCGAACAGCTTGCCCACCTCGTCGAGCAGCACTATGGGCCGGTACGCAGACGGCGAGTCGGCAGGGCGCCCCGCCTTCCTGAGCAGGACCAGACGTCCAATCTTCCACAGACTGGGAAACTGGCCCCGCTCAAGGCACGCTGTGTAGAGTCCTCTCAGTTGGGGCTCCAACTCCTTCAGAGAGAGGGCCAAAGCCAGGCCGTGAATTCCGTCGGGCCCCGGAGCCACGTTCTTGGCCCGGAGCCGCATCACGGCCGCCCTCATCTCTGCCTGTGTCACCTCTGGGACGCTGATGGCGTTCTCCATCTCCTCCTCTGCAGACTCTGCGGCTGCGGGCAAAGCCATCGGCGGCGGAACATGCTCCGCTCTCGCCGGGAAGAGGGCTGCCACCACTTCCTCCAGCAGCTCGGGTTGGAGACTCTCCGTAAGTGGGGGCGCCGCGGCTCGAAGTTGCCCTCGAACCGCTTTATACGGGCGCCCCCACGGATCCCCGTCCAGAGTCTCCAACATCCTCTCCCGGGATCGCGTCCTCGCCTCGTCGATGGCCAGCCACAGAGTCTGCTTTGCCGCGCGGTACACCTCGTACAGCGCGGCCTCCTCCTCGGGTACCCGACGACGTCTCCTCCGGTAACGGGTGTACCGGCGTCTCACCGCCACGCATGCGACGCGCAGCTGCGCGATCTCGGCGGACCACCAGTACACCTGGCGCCTTGCACCCTGTGCGTGGGCGCGGGGCATGGACGCGTCGCATATCTGCGTCATTGCCCCGCGAAACCACAGCGCCTCCAGCTCGACGTCATCGGGTCCGGTCGTTGCCGACCCCCGGAACCAGGCCTGAGCAATGGCTGCCTCCTCGAGAAGCTCCCTGTCGAAACCTAACCTAACCTAACCTTTTTTTTTTTTTTTTTTGTTCCCGGGGTGGAAAATCCTCATGGATGTCCTCCGCCCTGGGGCGGGCGGAGGGGTCTGTCAGACTCTTACTGACTAAAAACCACCCCGGTGTTCCATCTCACACCTACGCCGGGGTCGCGGGAACACATTATTCTTCCACAACCCCGGCTAGTGCCGGCCCGCTTGCGCGGGCCCCGTCTCGGGCGGGGGGAGTGAGGTGTACTCCCCCCGCAACGTCTGTGAGCGGCGCACGCGGAACACTACGCGCGCCGCCTTCTCGGGTCCTGATGTTGGGGGGCGACGGATGTCCCCGGATCCGTCGCCCCTGGACCCATTTAGGGGGGCTGAAGAGGGCGTTGTCCGCCCTCCTCCGACGCCCGGTGCGTCTGCTGCGGGCCGGGTCGAGAGTCGAGATCTCTCTCTCCCTTTCCGCAGCCTCCTTCCGCGAGATGACCGTCTCGCAGAAGGAAACCACTGCGTCCCAGGACTCTGCGCCACCGACCATCGCGTTCACGACGGCCGGCAGCGACAGGTCATTGCCTACTTCAGTTATGAGGGCACGGCGCGGCTCCTCCCAAGCGGCACACTCTGCCAGCGTGTGCCACGCCGTGTCCTCCCGGCAGTCGACGCAGTGGTGACACCGGGCGTCCGGCTCCCTGTTTATGCGACACAGGTACTTCCCGAAGCAACCATGCCCCGAGAGCACCTGCGTCGCCCGAAACGTCAGGGAGCCGTGCCTTCTCCCGAGCCAGCGGTCGAGCACTGGCCGGATCGCCTCGATGGTGCTGAGGCCGGCGGTAGGGCGTGAAAGCCTCACCCGCCATTCCGCCACCAGGACCTCGCGGAGCTGCAACCGATGCTGCTCGATATGTTGCTGCATCGGTCGCTCGCCCCGCTCCCGCGCTGCCTCGCGCCACCGGTACAGTGACGCGAGCACCCTCGCCTCCAGGTCCCAGGGCGGTGATCCGGCCAGTGCACAACCCGCCTCGTAGGAGATCGTGCGATACCCCCGAATGACTCTGACGGCCATTGCTCTCTGCGGCTTTCGCAGCACAGAGATGCTGGCGGCCGTCAGGTCAGCCGCCCAGATCGGGGCCCCGTAAAGGGCCATCGATCGCACGATCCCCACCGGGTAACCTAACCTAACCTAACCTAACCAGTCACACGGCACCCCCCGCCGCGAGCAGATCGTTTTTAAGCCGCTCCGCAGTCGAAAAATCAAAAAATTCGGTTTTTAACAAAAAAAAGTTATAAGTGCGATACCTTTATAGAACCGCGCTGCCGAGACGCAGGTTCTGGTGAAATAAAAAGTGAAAAAAGTGCAATATTGTGCAAGTTATTCACAAAAAACCAACTCAGAAAACCTTTCGAGCTCGACGCTGCTCGATTTTGAGTGGAGTCTTGAGAATCTAAAAGTGCAGTTCGGTGCGGCTAGTGAAGACCTACACTTGGACACCAACATCGGATTTTTCCGATAGGGGGTGTCCAAGATATCGACCAAAAACCCAAGACCGCGTGGAACGTGGTCAAGGTTCCTGAGGGTTATCACGGGATCTGAAGGTAGTACCTGAAAGCGCCGCAGACGAGGAGCCGGGAGCCGTTTTCAAAATTGAAAAATATCAGGAATAACACCACGAAAACAAGGTCGGAAATTCAGCCATTTTTCAAAATTTATTTAAAGCGAAACCAGATATCTAACATATAGTTTTTTTTGTTTCAAAAAATAGTTCTCCATTACTTGTATACCCATTTTAAATTTAATTATAATCTGATAAGTAGTCTTTAAGTTATTGTGTTTTTAAATTTTAAAAAATTCGAGGGTTGAATATTTCAACCCTAAAAATTCTAATTTTAGTATTAAAACATGTAAATGGTGCCTTCCCTTGATACTATATAATCATCTTTATTTTAAACATCCGGCTTTGTCCCTAAAAGATAGTTTTAAGATTTGAAGTGACGTCTGTTTATTTTTAAAGTGCTGAAAATAAATCCTTTAGGGTAATATAAAGTATCGAAACTTACATCACTAGAAGGAGAAAATCCTCCCCTATCTAGCGAATAAAACAAAATCCACGCGAAATTTATATTTATTTAGTTATAAGAAAATTAAGACTTGGGTACCGAGGCTGTTTTGACTAAACTGTGACTAATTGAGTTTTTGAATCTTCGAAATTAACCCCTTCAGGGTATTTCAAAAATCCAAATTTGAGGTCACTGGAAAGAGGAAGTCATCCCCTATCCAGTGATCAAATCAGAATCCACGCGTATTAAATACTTATGTAAATACTAAGAAAATAAAACCGGAAGTGCCTAGGTCTGATTTACCTTTATTTATATTAGGGCTGTTTTGACTCGAAGTAGGGTGAAATCCTGTAAATAAGACAAAAATAAATTCTGGATATTATAGGAAAACTCGGACCTAAAGTACAGCCGATTTTCAGATTTTTAGGTGCAGGGGAATTTCTGAACCACTCCATTTGCGGTTGAGAAATCTAAACCCTCATCTTTGCGGTCATCCCTTACGCAAACCCCTTACCCGAAAAATCTGAAACTGAAACGGCAGACAGGAGCAGTTCTCCATCTTTTAGGAGACCCCAAACAAACCCGCGCGTCTCGAAATAAAGAAGAGTTATAACCCCCGGAAGGCAAAAATTTGCTTAGGAAAACTGCAAAGTTTACTTTGTCGAGTCAAAAATTTTCGCCAACTCGGAACCGAACCCGGGACTTTTGATATCTTTAAAACGGGCATAACTCGGGAATGGTGCGTCGTAGCCCACTTTTGACGATTCCCTAATATTCTTGTTACAAGAATATTTGAAACACTCCCAGTGCCACCCTCTATCGATTCCCCCCCCTTACTAAATAATTAAATATTTTATTGACTCCCCCTCCACACAATCACCCTCTGTGGCCCTCAGCCTAACAAACATCGCGTAAGTTCTAAAGGACCCCTTCTAAATTTAACTAATTAATTGAGATCTAATTAATTCGCCCCCTTAGAACCCCCTTTAAATTAATGTTAATAAAAATTCAATTCCGTTGCCCCCTCTTAATTATTATTTAAAATTAGACTCCCCCTTTTAACTCATTAATAGGTTAAATCCTAGTCTATTGTCGTTTATGTTATCATATTTTATTCGTCTTATTTAATTAAATAATTTTAGTATATTGCCCCCTCTTAAATTTCTATTTTTATTCGCCCTCCAGACTCCCCTAAATTTACTTATTAATTAAATTCTAGTTTATTGCCCCCCTTAATATTATTTAAACTTAGCCCCCCTTTAAATTATTACTTAATTGAACTTTAGCTTTAATTGCCCCCTCTATTATCTAAAATTAGTCCCCCCCTTTAATTTATTTACTTTATCAAAACTTATTTAATTGCTCCCTTTTAATTATTATCTCAAATTTGGACCCCCCTTTTTAATTTATTTATTAACATAATCTTAGTTTAGTGTCCAAATTTTTAATAATTAAATTGCATAGACCCCCTTTAAATATATTTATTTAAATAGAATTGTAGATTAATTTCCCCCTCTCTATTAAAAGTTTTACTTGCCCCTTAGACCCCCTCTCTTATTTATTTGCTTAAATAAAATTCTAGCATTGCCCCCCTACAAAATTAATTATAATTTCAAAATTAATTAACACTAACATAATTTGTCTTATTTTAAATATATTTAAATTAAATTAACTTTTTAAAATAAATAATTAAATAGTCTATTCTTATACGCCCCCCAAAAAACTTTTAAAATCAAAATATCTCGGAAACGGCTGGGATTATCAAAATTTTGACTGAATTTTCCACCCCCCTTAGTATTCCCCCTCCCAGTCTGTACCTAGATTCAGATAAGACCCCTAGACCCCCCATTTTTGACCCCCCTGGCTTGACCCCAAAATTTTATAAAAATATTATTTTATAGAAATTATTTATATATATCCTATATATCCATACCCTCGTTACTTCCCCCACTTATCCTCAGCCCCCCAGCGCGACCCCACCCCCACCCAGTGCCCTAACTTTGGACCTAGAGGTCGCAGACCCACCAAGTTTGGGATCGTTGGAACCGGGAGGAGTGGGCCTTTACATTGCCAACAGAATTAAAGAATTTTATTTAATTTTATTTTATTTTAACTATTTATTTTATTTTATTTTATTTATTTAATTTTTACCACATTTTATATCACTGGGTAGTGTTTCGAAATACGCGTCCGTAAATTAGGGAAAATAATTTTAATTCATTAGACAGGTTTCAGGAGTTTCAGAATAAGAAATTTTTCGGCTAAAACCCACACCAAGTGTTAGAGCTCGCCGAGCCCAGTCAGGAGACCCCAGACACGGCAGTTTTCGGACGGGTGGTTCGGGAGAAATCTGAGGTAACTGGATTCTGGCCGCCATCTTGGATCGGTAACCAGAAACTTGGATCGTGACTTCTCCGAAACCCCTTGGGCTAGGATAGTCGTGTTTGGGTTCAATCGGAAGGGCTTGGAGGGACCTATCTCTAGGTGTTGATAAAACGACTCTACGTAGAGTAAAAAAAAAAAAATTTTTTTCTTGACAAATTGTTTGACCCTTAAATCGGTTCCTGAATTTTCAGAAACCCCTTAAAAAAAAAAAAAAAAACCTTATTGACACATAAATCAGGTAGAGCAGGGCTCTACAAATATTTACTTGAATTTAATTATATACACTCTGACACTGACCCCCCTATACAGGGCCAGACAGATTTTTATACACCAGACAACTCTCCCCGCCACAACCGCAACACACATTACTCTCTAACACAAACACACCATGTTCCACACACCGACAACATCTGGCGCTGCCAGAAAACCCACCACTCCCAGCTCCGCTACCTCACCTTCGACAGAGTTGGACGCTGCTCGAACCTTTGTAAAAAGACCGGCAGCAAAAAGTAGGTCGCTCGAAAATATGGAAGCCTATAAAAAGGTGCAGCATAGTTATGCTCAGATATCGACCGAAAAATTACTCCAGTTAGCGATGAGGATTTTTGAAGAAATACCATCAAAGGTATACCCTCAAATGAAGCGGGATATCAAGACCTACCTGGAGTCAGAACCCGACAAAGGTATCCGCGCACTCTTCGAGGTAAGTATGCGAATAAAGAACCTGGAAATAGCAGCGTCCAAAACTACTCATACAGTTGTTGAACCTTCTGTCACTACTGACAAACAAGAAGAAAAACTGTTGGCGAGACTGGAAGTGGTGGAGAATACACTCATCACACGCCTGGATGAAATGGAAACCGACCTTGTGCGCCAAATAGAGCAGCTGGGCAGGGATAACGACGATCGAGGCTCTGACATCCTCGACAAGTTGCATGACAAACTCGAGGGGGCCAGGGTCGCGATCGGCGAAACCACTGAGGGGATCGTGGGACGCATGCAGGCAAAAATACACGATCAGGTTGGCACTGTCGCCTTAGACGTCACCGAAGCCAACACGCGACTAAGCGAAATGGCAAGGCAGACAACTGAAAACAACCCGGTCCCCAAGACGTATGCCAGCGCCGCAGCAGCCAAGCCCGGGCGTCGACCGGCTCTTCACTCGATGGCGGTGACCTGCGAAGGCAGTCTCGAGACTGCAGACGAGGTACTCGCGAGAGTGAAGAAGGCGGTCGATGCCAGGGTTACTGGCCTTAAAGTGAACAAGGTGAGGAAGGCCAAAAACCAAACTGTTATACTGGGCTGCGACACGGAACAGGAACTGCAAAGGGTAAAGGAGAGACTGGAAAGCCGTGGTGTCGGGTTGACTGTAGCGCCCATGAGAAACAAAGACCCACTCATCGTCCTAAAGGACGTCTACATGGACAGCGACGACGAAGGAATAATTAAGGCCCTTCAGGCACAAAACACTGACATTCTCATGGGCCTACCAGAAGAGGAGACCGACTTCACGGTCAAGTACAGAAAGAGGACCAGAAACCCGAAGACCTCGCACGTTGTCTTACAAGTAAGACCAAAGATGTGGCAGAGGATGACGGAGGCTGGAGCCCTTTATCTGGACCTGCAAAGGGTAAGGGTAGAGGACCAGTCTCCGCTCATACAATGCACAAAATGCCTCGTATTTGGACACGGCCGCAAATTCTGCACCGAGAGTGTGGACAAATGTAGTCACTGTGGAGGTCCGCACCTGCGCGAGAAGTGCGCCGACTTTACCGCGGGACATGAGCCGCAGTGCTGCAATTGTCTGCACTCTAGGTTGCAGAAAACGGACCACAACGCTTTTAGCGTAGAGTGCCCAACCCGGAAAAAGTGGGACTACCTGGCTCGAGCAAATACAGCGTACATATGACTCACACACAGTAAAACACACACACAAGACACACAAACACACATACATACACATACACATGATATAAAAAATATATAGTGAATATATATGAATATATCAAAACATGCACATAAACATCGGACACGCACACAAATAAAATATTAAAACAGATTAAGAAAGAACCTGCACCAAGAAATGCAATAAGTATAGATATTATTCGAATATATATATAATATTGGCAAAACAATATTAGTAAGGATAAAGTAAATTAAAGAAAATCAAAACAAACACAGAGTCATAATGAAACTATCCCAGAAATAAAAATAGCACCATAAAATCATCTTAGGTAGAACAAATAACGGAAGGTACCATAATATAGAATGTAAGAAGATATTGTTGAATAGAGTAAGAAAACTGTTAATGTTAAAATGATCTTAGAGTAAGAACAAATATTGTTAATAGTATAAGATAGTATGTAAATAGAATAAGCACTAGACATAATAACATAAAAATGTATAAGGTAAAAAGACTTAAGAAATGTTCTAGTTATACTATATTATAAAGTTATTATGCATAAGGTTATAATAATATTGTAATAGAAATAAACATGCAGTAACACTTTGGTCAAAATAAAGATACATAAAAAGTAAAAATTATTCCCCAAAGAAACAACAAACTACATATATAGACAGTATAGTGAGAGAAACGGGAGTCCCACCCGGATAAGTAAAAAAGATGACGAATGAAAGAAAGACAAAGTATGAGGCATATAAGTGCGAGAGGCATAAAAGAAGGAATTAGAATGAATGTGGTATTTAGAATAGTAAGGTCCCGGCGTGCCTATGGCTGGGGAAAGGCAGAATTAAAAAAAAAAAAAAAAAAAACCTAACCTAACCTAACCTAACCTTTTTTTTTTTTTTTTTTTTTTTTTTTTTTGCGCTGGGAAAAAATGCATTACGCATACCCTCCCATTGGGGGAATGGGGGGCTATGTGGGACTCCCCGGTCTGACCCGGTATACCCACTAAAACAACCCAGCGGCACTCCCGCCTCGTCTTGAGTGGAGGGGACTGGGAGATTGGCGCAGCCTGTACGTCCAGTCCTCCTCCGACGACCGTCCGCCTTTAAGGCGGACGCTTCACGCCCTCCCCGTTGGGGAAGGGCCGGGAATGACCGACGAAGGTGGTGACGAGTGCAATGCGGGCGGAGGCGCCCCCGCGCCTGTCGCCCGCCTGTCACCACCATGAGGAGGGAGGAGACGACGCCCTCTCCGACCTCTTCTTCGTCTGCGGAGCGGCGCAGCGAGAGGATCGTCCTCACGCTCGCGCTCCGCCGCCTCCTTGTGCGAAATTACGTCCTCCTCCTCCAGCATGGAGCTGACCACGCCGGGGAGCGAGAGGTCCTGCCCGACCACCGCGGTCAGACTGCGGCGCAGCTCTGACCAGGCTGGGCACACCTCTAGGGTGTGCTGTGCCGTGTCCTCCGGCGCACCGCAGTCATGGCACGCCGGAGTCTCCTCCCTCCCGATCCGGTGCAGATGCGATCCAAAACAGCCATGGCCGGACAACACCTGCACCAGACGGAATGAGAGGAACCCGTGGGACCGCTCGAGCCAGCCTCGCAGGACCGGACCGAGCGCGTCCAATGTTCGCCGGCCAAAGGTGGCGGCTGCGAGGTCCTGTGTCCAATGGAGGACGATGGCGTCCCTTGCCTCTTGCCGCACGGCCTCCCGCTCCTCCGCGACGGGGCGCTCCCCGAGCGCTTTTCGCCACGCCGTCCACTCGTACACTCTGGCGAGCACCCATGCCTCCAACTCCCAAGGAGGGGTGCCAGCCAGAGCGCATGCCGCCGAAAAACCCACCGAGCGGTAGGCCCTCGCCACCCGCAGTGCAATGGCCCTTTGGGGCCTGCGGATCGCCGTTGCGTTCTCCCGCCTGTGCAGGGAGTCCGCCCAGATAGGGGCCCCATATAGGGCCATGCTCCGCAGGATGCCGGCATACAATCGCCGGCACTGCGCGTTGGGCCCCCCCAGGTTCGGGAGGAGCCACGAGAGGGCGTCCGCGGCTTTCAGCAGGCGCGTTGACAGCCCGCTGAAATGCGGGCCAAATCGCCACCTGCTGTCCAGCACCAGGCCCAGATATTTCATCTGGGTCTGGACCCCGATCCTGACGCCCTCCACAACTATGTGGGCGTCGGGAGGGCAGCGCTGCCGAGGCCCGTGAAAGAAAACGGCCTCGGTCTTGTGCAGCGCCACCTTCAGTCCCAAGGGGCGGATCCTCCCTGCAACCAAGGATCCGCCAGCCGAGGCCAGACAGGCCGCCTCCCTGTAGCTCCTCCCCCGGGCAGCGAGGAGAGTGTCATCCGCGTAACAAATGACGCTCGTGCCCTGGAGGAGGGCTCCCCGCAAGAGCCAGTCGAAACCTATGTTCCACAGGGGCGGCCCCAGCACCGACCCCTGCGGAACACCGCACTCTGCGCCGTATCGCCTCATCCTGGCCGTCTTGTCCACAAGGAGGATCTCTCGATCCTCCAAGTAGCTGGCCAGGAGGCTCCTCAAGTATTGAGGCACTCCGTGATACCGAAGCGCCTCCAATATTGTCGAGTGGGGCACGGAGTTGAAGGCGTTGGCTATGTCGAATGACACCGCCAACACTCCGCCCCCCGCCTCCACCGCCTCCTTCACCTGACCCTTGAGTAGGGCCAGCGCGTCTATCGTCGAACGCCCTTGTCGAAATCCGAATTGGGCGTCCGACAGATTCGGCCCCACCCCCCGCAACAGGCTATTGAGCCGAGAGGCGACAATCCCCTCGAACAATTTACCGACCTCATCAAGCAGAACGATGGGCCGGTATGCCGAGGGGGAGTCCACCGGGCGTCCCTCCTTTCGGAGGAGGCACAGCTGCCCCTCCTTCCACAGTTTCGGGAACCTGCCAGCCGTAAAGCACGCGCTGAACAGGTCCCGAATTCTGTCCTCCATTTGGGCGGCAGCAATGGCCACCACCCGTGCAGGGACGCCGTCCGGTCCAGGGGCCGTCTTCTTCGCGCGGAGGCTGAGAACCCCCGCGTACAATTCCTCCGCCGTCACCGGGGGGACCTCCTCCTCCGGCGAAGTTGCGCCTTGCGGAGGGTCCATTGTTGGTGGGGTAAAGTCGGTCCTGCGCGGAAACAGGGACCGGACCACCCCGTCCAGCAACGCCGGCTCGAGAGTCTCCGTCAATGGGGGACCATAGGGGCGCAGTTGGTTCCGCGCAGCCTTGTACGGTCTCCCATAAGGATCCCTATCGAGCCCTGCCAGCATCTCGGCCCTCGCCGAGTCTTTGGCAGCGCCAATCGCCGACTTGAGGACCGTCCTCGCCTCTTGGTAAGAAGCGTAGAGGCGGTCCTCGTTTTCCCGATTCCGGGCGCTGCGTCGTCGGCTCCGCGTGAAGGCCCTTCTGGCCGACACGCAGGCGGCTCGGAGCCCCGCCAGTTCCTCCGTCCACCAATAGACGGCACGACGGGGAGGCGGACGGCGAGACCGAGGCATGCTGGAGTTGCACACCTCGGTCAGGGACCTCCTGAGCTGAACCGCTGCAGTGTCCACGTCCAGGACCTCGACAGGGGGCGACAACCAGTCCTGGAGAAAGGCCGCCTCCTGAGCGGCCTCGCGGTCCAGGCGGGTGAGAGCCCACCGTGGGAAGGGAGATTTGCCCGAGCGGGCCACCCTCCCCTGGGCGGAGATGTCGAACCGCACGTATCGGTGGTCCGACAAGGTCTCCACCATGTCCACCCGCCAATTCACGACGCGGGCGGCTAGCGCGGGGGTGGCAAACGTGACGTCAACCACCGACCCTCCCTGCTGCCGCACACACGTGTGGACCGCCCCCCTGTTGAGGAGGGACACGCCGGATGAGGCCGCCCAAAATTCGACGGCGCGTCCTCGGACGTTGCACGAGGCAGCCGGGTTGCCCCAGGCCACCGACTTGGCGTTCAGGTCGCCCAACACGACGACCTGGCGCGGTGCCGCCCTCCCTACGACTGCGGTGAGGACTTCGAGGAAATCCTCAAAGTCCGAGAGAGGGCGGTTTGGGTAGAAATAGACCCCCACCACACCTACGTCTCCCCACGCGGCGGCCACGTATCCCGGTCCTCTCTCTAATAGCGAGAGGGGAGGGGAGTCCGTGGAAGACCGCGACATCAACGGGGGAAACTCGTTCCCCCAAAGACCGCAGCCGTTGTGGTGACGCTCACCGCGGAGGCTGCGGAGCGAGGGGAGACGTACGCGTCGATATTGTTGCGGGCGCGTGCCAATGCCGATCCCACTCAACTGGGGATCGGCAAAGTCTCTTGCCGTCGAACCCAAGCCGGGGCTCGAATATTCGAGTTCCCGGGTGCAGAGGGCAAAGCTCATGCGGACCTCTTCGCATCGAAGCTGCAGGAGGTCATCGCGGACGCGGCCAAGGTGGCCCGTCCAGTCAAGGCGACGACCATCGAGGTGACCGACCTGGATGACTCGGTCACCAAAGAGGAGGTGGTGGCGGCGGTTGCAGCAATGGGGGGCTGTGAAGTCGCAGAGGTGCACGGCCGGGACATCAGGCCCGGTCGCGGTGGCATGGGCACTATTCGCCTCGAGTGCCCAGTCGCGGCTGCCAAAGCTGTCCTGGACAAGGGACGGCTTACCGTCGGCTTCAGCTCGGGTGCAGTCCGGGCACTTGTAGACCAGCCTCTTCGGTGCTACAGGTGCTTCGGTATCGGACACACTCGAGCCCTCTGTCCGTCCACGGTCGATAGGACGGACAGCTGCTATCGCTGCAGCAAGGAGGGCCACAAGAGCAGCTCCTGCACGGCTGCCACTCCGCACTGCGCAGTGTGTGCCGCCAGTGGCCGCCCGGCAGACCACGTCATGAAGGGGAGGAACTGCAATCCTCCCCCTAAGAGGGGCAAAGCGCCGATGGGTCGGGCTGCCAGCACCGTCGTTCCCGAGGTAGGAACCGCGGTGGCCGCGGAGGCGATGACGGAGGTTATGACTATCGATGGATAGGGTCGAACATCGCATACTCCAGGCGAACACCAACCACTGCAGGGCAGCCCAGGATCTGCTGATGCAGACCATGGCTGAGTGGTTGGTGGACTTAGGTCCATATTGATATTTTATTTAGCTTTTACCATCTATGTAATACATATGGAATGCAATAAAGTATTGAGTATTGAGTAAAACAAAGAATTTCGGGCGCCGTGGAGCTGCACACTGTATTTAAATAGCCAGATAGTCACGTCGAAGAAATCAGACTTTTAATCTACAAAGGAGTAGCTGGCAAACTAGATCAATGAACCAAACATAACCTTGCACGTGTCAGGATTCATTTTAGCTTGTTTTGTCTGATATTAATACTATACAAATTTAAACAATTTAAAAAAAAAAAAATAGCGGGACTCGAAGCAGTGACCACGGCGTGCGATACAGTGTCAAACTCAAACTCAAATCATTTATTTCAATTAAACCATTTACAGGCACTTTTGAATTGTCAAGGAGTCGGTCAGTCAGAAATATGAAGCTAGTTGCCCATTCCAAAGCGTAGTAGGTACCTATGGAGAAGAACGGGCAAGAAACTCCATGGACACTCTTTTAAATAATAATGTTTTTACATATATCTTAGTTACATCGATTAATGTTGACACTATAAGTGAGAACGATGTACAAAAAACCGTACACGTTAAAAGCGTCCAGAGTGCATCAAAACATAATTAAAAACAATCCAGCTAATTAATTATTAAAATAAGCCGTGGCATCTAAGAGATGACCAGTCCCAACTGACGGCGCCCGTTCACGAACATGACGCATGGATCAGCACCATTCAGCTCAACCATTTTGAAGGGAGCTAAATGATCCGACACACGCGCCACCGTCAGCGAGACATTTGAGTGAGCATGACATACTATCAGCCGCCAAGGCACATTCAAGTCAATCTATGACATTACCCGGTAAATGGTAGCTATATAGTACAAAGTACTCACATCTGTGCAATGCATCTATATAATAAAAAGGAGATTGAGTTTATATAATGCAAATAAATTCATACTATCTTCAGCAGCTTCAACAGTGATTCGAATGTCAATTAATTAGTTGTGGTGTGGAGCAGGACCGGCATTAAGCCAGGCATTTTTATCAGTTATGTAATCCTCCAACCTATAATATGCCTGCCTGTATAGTGTGCGTTTGACAAAGGATTTGAATTTTGTCTCATTCAGTTGAAGTATGTGGGGAGGTATTTTATTATAACATTTTAGACAGTACCCCATGAAAGATGAGTCTACTTTAGCCAGTCTGAAACCTGGTTGAACTAATAGGTCCCGATTTCTAGTACTATAATTATGTCTTTCACCTCTTTTACTGTAAAGATGTAAATTTTTTCTTACGTACATGATGTTTTCATAGATGTATTGACAAGGTACAGTCATGATGTTAATATCCTTAAACAATTCCCTTAGAGAATCGCGCCTGCGGAGATTATATATGGCTCTGATGGCTCTTTTCTGCAGAATAAAAATAGACTCGATGTCTGCAGCCCGTCCCCAAAGTAAAATACCGTAAGACATGATACTATGAAAGTAACTAAAATAGACCAGCCTCGCGGTATCTACATCAGTAAATTGACGTATTTTTCTGACAGCGTAAGCTGCTGAACTTAGCCGTCCTGCTAGAGATGTTAAATGAGGACCCCATTGTAGCCTTGAGTCGAGCGTGATCCCCAAGAAAACCGTTTTATCGACGAATTCTAGCTTCTCTTGATTCAATACTATCTCACAATCACTACTCTTGACGTTTGGTAAAGAAAATCTTATACACTTAGTTTTATTTCCATTTAGTACTAAATTATTAGCCGTGAACCAATTTTGGACCAGCAGTAGGGCGTTATTTACGTCGTCAAAATTTGAAGCACGTCTATCTACCTTAAAAATTAAGGAAGTATCGTCAGCAAATAACACCATTTGTGGTTGATTTATTAATAAATGGAGTAGGTCATTAATATATACTAAAAAGAGGAAAGGACCCAATATCGAGCCTTGTGGAACACCCATTTTTACCTTTAAACCAAGTGAATTGACACCATTTATTTGAACTTGCTGTTGTCTATCATTTAAATAAGATTTTATTAAACTAAGCGCAAGTTTTCCAAGTAAATGTATACGTTTTTATAATAAACTTCCTAGCCACATTCAAGAACTAAGCCTTAATAAACTCAAATCTTTTATAAAGCGGAAATTATGCCAGAAAGCCTATTATACTGTAAAAGACTACATTGAGGACAAGTAGGTTTTGGGATTGAGCTGCTCCAATAAGTTTACACAGAAATTGATGTTTAATTTTCTATTTAACTTATTTTTTTCTATATTTCTACCTTTTTAGATAAACAATGACATGTATATGTTTACTGTATGAAATATAATATTGTTTTAATTTTTGTGAATGTGAGGACTCTGTGGGTCATTGCATTTTTCTTTATTCTTTTAATGATGGTCTGGCTGTTTGAGTACTTTACACGGCCTACCCAAATGTCCTTTATTTTGTATTGTTCGTTGAATCGTTGAGCTCTTAGTTCTGAGTTGAGCTGCACGATGATTGACAAATGCGTGCACTGACTGGACAGGTCCACTCAAATCCGATAACGTCGTACGCTATTGGTAAAGACACAACGTGGTTATTTTTGCTCCTCAGATTTTAAATAAGCAAAGTAGTAAAAAGTGAGAATTGTATCATTAATATACTGTTTACTTAAAGCCAGTGAAGTGACCTATCGAACTGTGAAGTTTTTGTGGCAATCCGCTTGAGTGAATCAAAGTTATATCAATATTAAACTGTGGTAAAAAATCTTAAATTTGAAAAGTGTAATAACGAACTTTGTCCCTGACCTACGACAACCCGCAGAGCGCTCGATACCTCCCGCGCCAACCACCGCTGTCCCCGTTGTCGCCTGCGCATAATTATACGACCAGCGCATACCGATCACAACTTTCGACACAGCTAGTAAACCAACTCCAGCGGGGTAGTTTAAGCCGCTACACTGTATTGCACGCCGTGGTCACTGCTTCGAGTCCCGCTATTTTTTTTTTTTTTAACTTGTTTAAATTTGTATAGTATTAATATCAGACAAAACAAGCTAAAATGAATCCTACCGACAACAAATTCTCTCATTCTGATTCCGACTTAAGTAGGATTAAGTTGTGTTATATAGTTCCCAGAACATGCCAGGGACGCGTGGTGCGCGCACGACCTGTATTCGCTATTACTTCCAGTCGTAAAAATGCCGGCTTGAATGCGCCACTTCGTCGCCTTACGAGCAATTTTAATAAGAATTTCTGCAGTTTGGATCTGTTTGCTTAAGCAAAAGAAAAGTTTAAACTTATGTTGCTTAACACACTGCAAAATTAATGTGACACTGTTGTTCCAGTTATGCTACACTATTATTAACAGCTTCATGAATAATTTACTATTGATATTCCTCTTTTTATTGTTAACAACGCTTCTTCGTCTTAAAATCTACCAAATTGTCTTATGTGTATCTGTGCTGTTCTGCACAGATACACATGAGACAATTTGGTAGATTTCACATTTGTAATATTGCTGTATACTATCTTTTTGTAATTCTTAATGTGTAATTGTTTGCTTTCCCGAATATATAAAATAAAAGTAAAATCCGTGTGGTTGTTTCCTCAAAAGACCATTTCAGACACCAGTCTACATGGTCCTCATAATGATATGACCAAGATTATTTTTGGATTTATATTTACACTTTATGTGACTTCAGCCCCTTCTCATTGACATTGTACGGCAGCACAAACAAGAACATTGCGATAAGTATGTTGTGGACGAGATGGCAGCGCACCAAAATGTATGGTCTCGACCGAATGATCGACATTGTTTCAGACAGATTTATAATTAATGTCACCAAAAGCGATAGTGATGATTTTTTATCTGATGATGAATAAAAACAAATGATGTAATAAGCGATGTTCTTTATTTTCATTACTAACCTATAATTTTTATATTTTATACATCTTTAGTTTCAACTACATGTTGTATTGAAAATAGGACAGTCTTACAAGTTTCCTCACAATGTTTTCCTCAATGTTTAAAACACTGGATATTCAGTAAAGGTAGATAGGTACTATAGGAACAAAGTCGTCTAAAACTCGGTATGTACAAAGCACGACTAAAATTCGAACCCCGTACCCGATATCGGCAGTTCGGCACACTAACTGTTGACTAGACAATCGATGCAATTTTATTAATTCAGGAGTTTTTTCCATCATTCACTTTGTCACAACACTATTTTTATTTCATCAAAAACTGACAACGCAGTAAACGTCAGTTGACTTCGTCTAATTAAAATACGACTTTTTATTTATGAAAGGGCTGAAGCATCTGAAAAGGATTCGGCGTCCGGGCCTTGTCAACAAACCCTCTCTAGGGGAATTCTACGTCTGCACTCTGCTGAGAAACCATTTGCCTAGAGACTCTGCGTCGAGCTTTGTCGAAGGATACTGGCACTCTGAAGTGTCCCTTCGACACCTGAAGACCCTCTTCCTCCACCTCCTCCTCTTCTTCCCTTCACGGAGCCGATTACGCCCACGAAGCCGATCTACGGAGATCTTTCATACTCCTCCTCCGGGCGAACCTTCCAGCTGTTCATCTTCAAGTAGAAGGCTTGTAATATAAACTTCAGTATCGTGTGAACCGTGTTTATGGTTTTATAGTACCACCTGTATTTTCTGTCATCCATTAAACTATCTGTACCAAGTCTACTTTCATCTTTTTATGTAGTTAGGGTCTAGTAATTACGTTATATTTGGTAGGAACCAAGTAATTATGTTACAAGGGTTAGGCAGAGGTGTACCTGTAGTACACCCACATTTCGCCAGTTATGCTTAAGTCCCATGTAATAGGGGACGAGCCCATTTATTACACTCAAAATTTTTATTTCAATTAAACCATTTACAGGCACTTTTCAATTGTCAAGAAGTCGGTCAGTCAGAAATATGAAGCTAGTTGCTCATTCCACACGTAGTAGGTACCTATGGAGAAGAACGGGCATGAAACTCTATGGCCACTCTTTTAAATAATATTATTACAAACTACTCTGTTTAAGTCGTATCCAATAAACACGGATTCCACGATCAGGGGTCGGGTGCGGCGTGCACAACACCATACACCGCAGCAGTGCAGTGGACTGTACTCTCGAATCCTCAACTCACTGAAGACTTGCCTCAGATTGGCAACTCCGCAGCTAGGATTAAGAAATGGCTCAGCTCAATTGAAACCCAGTTCTTGTTTAAAACGTTTATTTGTTTATAATTACAATGGAAGTCATGACGACAGATTTGAAATGATTTTTTACAAAGTTTAACCGCCTCGCAATTGCCTTTCATTCCGAGTTTAGGTTTTGTTTACTTACGAGTTAATTAAAAGAATGTAACTGCATTGATTGTTTCATAAAATTTTTTTTTTTTTTTTGTGTATGGCATCTCGTAGTTGACCTTGAGAGGTCGTGACTACTTAACCGGACTATATAAAATAAAATCTGCTGAGCTACTACTTATATTAAAATGTGATGGCTCGCTGGTCCTACTTAAAAGACCGACATAAATCTTACTTGTATAAAATCTTGCAACCTGCCGAAAAGTTTCAGAGAAAGTAATGTTTGCCAGACAGACGTTAGAGTTGACGCAAGCAGTACTTCTGTCTCTACAATACAGGGTAACTTGTTATTTGACGAAGTCATTCCAGGACGTGATAGTGTGACCCATTTGCAACAATTAAGCACAATTCATATGCTAGGATTGGGTGTATTTTTGAAATTTTACCAGATCTTGTCACTTTTCTATAAACTCTCAAATTGAATGGCCTTCATTGCTATTCCACTGGGTACCTACCCACTACTTTAACACACATTTCAATGTAACCAAATTTTCTAAAACATCAAACAGTTACAGTTGAATTAAGAAGTTTATAATATTAATCTGTTTAAAAAATACAGTGATATCCTTAATATAAATCCCAAACACAAATTTGTTGTTCCCACTACCAGGCTCAAGAAAATAGGTGGCTCGTTTAAATGTCAATGTATACGTTTGTATAATAAAATTCCTAGCTACATTCCAGAACTAAGCCTTAAAAAATTCAAATCATTTATAAAGCAGACATGATGCCAGAAAGCCTATTTATTATACCGTCAAAGACTACATTGAGGACAAGAAGGCTTGGGATTGAGCTGCTCCAATAAGTTTATACAGATAACGTTTACGATATGATGTTTAATATTATTTCGCTTACTATTTTTTTTTTTTTTTTCTGTTCTTATGTACCCTTTTTAGATAAAAAATGACATGTATACATGTTACTGTATAAAAGTATAATATTGTTTTAATTTTTATGACTGTGAGGACGATCATTGTATTTTTCTTTTAGGGTTCCGTATCTCGAAAGGATAAAACGGAACCCTTATCACTTTGTTGTCCGTCCGTCCGTCTGTCTGTCTGTCAAGACGTTTTTTCTCATGAATGCGTGGAGGTACCAAGCTGGAATTTCTATAAAATACTCAAGTGTACTGTCTCGCGGAGCTGTGAAAAAAACAAACTTCTAAGCCAACGCAATCAAAAGATACAGCCGTTTATGCCGCAAATTTCCGCAAATTTTCGACACTCGCAAGGAAATCTAAACCTACGGGGTACTTCCCGTGAACTCAGAATCTTGAAATTTGGTACGAAGCAACGTCTTATAGCACAGATAACGAAAAAATAGCGAAAACCGTAAATTTTTTAATACATCATATAATAAAAATATTTTTTATAATTTTAAACTAACTACCCCTTTCCTCGTGAACTTTTACATATGTACCTACAGGTTTGTACGGGACTCGCACATGGCCGGTTTTTTTTTCTTTCAGGTAGTTTTAATGATGGACTGCCTGTTTGTTTACTTTATGCGGCCTTCCCAAATGTCCTTTCTTTTGTATTGTTCGTCGAATCGTTGAGCTCCTTAGTTCTGAGTGGAGCTGCACACTGATTGACAAATGCGTGCACTGACTGGACAGGTCCACTCAAATCCGTGTGGTTCTTTCCTCAAAAGACCATTTCAGACACCAATCTACATGGTCCTGATATGATTTGACTAAGATTATTTTCAGATTTTTATTTACACTAAGACATTGATGGACTTTATGTATACAATGACATGTAAATTTACTTTGTAAAATATTATACTATTTTAACTATTGTGAATCTGAAGACATTTTTTTTATTAGTTTTAATCATGGTCATAAAGTTTGAGTAATTTATGCGGCCTACCCAAATGTCCTTTCTTTGGTAATGTTCGTCGAATCGTTTAGCTCCTTTAGTTCTGTGTTGAGCTGCATGAAAACTGACAAATGCGTGCACTGACTGGACAGGTCCACTCAATTTGTGTGGTTCTTTCCTCAAAAGACCATTTCAGACATCAATCCACATGGTCTTCACATGTCCTGACCAAGATTATGTCTGGACTTAAAAAAGAGACTGTGACCTCTGATTTTGTTTCGGCCTTTCTTCTCAGAGTAGTCAGATAGGAAACGCCGATCTCATCTAGTTTTTAAAATTTGATTGAAGTGTAAAAGTGTTTGTTCAAACCTAACCACCATTTTTCAAAATGTTTTTTTTTTTTGTAACAAAAAAAAAAACATTTTGAAAAATCTTCTACGTACATTAACTTCGACACCAGTTATCTCCAAATTTTACTGATGCGTTAAGCGTACAAATTAATGGGAATACTTCTTCATTCATTCAGCTATCTAACGAGGTACAAAAATAGGTAACGGTGGCAAAGGTAGAATTTGTAGCTTGTTAAATGTAAAAAAATCCCGTGATTTTCAAATTAATTAACTGGTTTACGTAATTGCACTACGTTTTTACCAACCAGCAATCCTTCCTGCGTTAGGTTGCCAGGGCGATGCGTCATGGTCACAAGTTGAGACGCCGCTTTTGAGTAGTTAGTATTATTCGCAGGCGACGCGCTAATCACTGATAACTTGTCGCTTAATTTGCTTGTCTTTTAAACTACTGTGTACGTACAAGCTCTTAATTCTTTCAAGTTTCGGAGCTTTTGTAAAATATAAACAAAACGTGCACTGGCAGTACCAAATGAGTTAAGATGACCTAAGCAACGGTCATAATTTATTAAATGGCTTGCGCAGCACATTATTATTTATGCAAATAGCCCGGAAGAGGTCAAGATCGAGCTGTGAATAATTGCGATAAACTGAGGTAATTGATTGGTGGGCTGAAGCATTACTACTAGATGTCGTAAACAGTTGTGACAGGCATAAAGCCGGCCTTGATCTTTCTCTTAAACAACCAAAATATGATGTGCAGAGTCTACATTGCAGGCTAATGACGTGATAAATAAAACGTATTTTGACAAAAGCTTTGAAAACCAAAGTATGTTCGGAAATTAAGGATTGCGACAAAGTGACAAGTGATCAGTGATTAGCTCATCCACTACTAGTAATAGCACTCAATGACCTTCCTACTAATAACTTATGTCAGTTTATTATTTCGATTATCACATTTTTTTAAACATTTTTTACATTTAGCAAATTCGACCTTTATTTACTGATTTATGAGCACATCTGAATATTTTTTTAAATCTTTTTAACTCGTTATAGCTAACTAAATGAAGATCTTGTTCGAGTTTGTGAGAGTTGTTATAGTGATAAAATATTGATATTTCCCTTATAATTCAAGACTTTAACTTTTACCATACTAAACCAATTAAATAAATACGAGAAAGGTGTGCTAGGTCACCATAGCGCCGAGCACTACTTTCTACAAATATATTCCTCGTAATTTGTACGATAAATGCCGCAGTAAAACTTTGAGATAACTTAAGCCGATGTTCATGTACGTAGATAAGTGGCTTTTGAGGTAGGGATATTAATTCAAATTTGCTACAGCTGTAATGGCAATCATGTCATTTGGTTTACAGGTTTTTAATTTTATCATTTTATTTAATTTTTTTATATTTTGTGAATTTGAGAACAGTGTAGGCCTTGTGAACTTAGATTTGTAGACCATTTTCTATTTTGTTATGTACGTAACAAGTAAGGTACTTGTTGACTGGCCTACACTGTCCTCCCATGCCTATTAGCGCTGTAATTTGAAACATTGTAAATGACCATTATTTTTAAAAGAGTAACCGTGGAGTTTCTGGCCGGCTCTTCTCCATAGGATACCACCAATTGAAACCGTGCACCTAGCTTCTGACGTTTCATAAGTGCCCATGTAGGTTTATTTGAAATGAAATATTTTGATTAAATTTTTGAAAATGGTTAATTTTCTTCCTTCAACTTCTAACAGTTCTATATTTTAGAAGATTTTAGGTTACATCGAAAGGTGTGTTAAAGTATAAGGAATCCAGTGAAACAGCAATGAAGGCCATTCAATTTGAGAGTTAAGAGAAAAGTGATATTTAGTGACGACATCTAGGAAATTATCGAAAATTCATGAAAATTCGGTTTGCTCGAATCCCATGAATTTTCGCCTAGGCTTTATGGAGTTCGTAACTGGGTCGCACTATCACGTCCTATAAGGACTATGTTAAGATGCAAGTCACCCTGTATATCAAAGTGACGGGTCAGTCACAGCACTGAGGCGATGTCCTAATAGAACGCGATGGGACCAGCGCATGTTCGCGTGATCCATGTCCGTACGACTCATGATCAAACGGTGTGTGAACGAGAAACGAGTGTTTAAAAAACGCGATCGCTTTCCATCAAAACACACACACACGGTAAGACTTCCTCCACATTACTCGCAGACATTATGTCGGCACATTACTGGCAAATAAAATACGCCGCGACGCAATTTACGAACTTGAATTTGATTAACAAAGTACGGTTGTATCGAAGAGTCATATATTTACTGGGTGATTCCATTTCTAACAGCCATATGAACCGGAGGCGGCGGCCATCAGCTGGCAGCGCCGCGCTTCGTTCTCAAGGTTGTGTTTTACCAGTGGCTAACATGAAAAAGGATCAATTCACCACAGCAAATAAAATAAATATGGCAATTTATAATACAAGGCGCTTTGGTTGTGGCATCACTTTGCCAACGAATTTTTGTGACAAACGCCAAAGTACATAATAAAATTATTTACACTATGGATAGATAACTACCGACTGCGTGACAACGATTGTTTTCACAACGACGCCACCGCGCGCCGCTGACATTGAACACTTTTAAACCTACTACTTACTTCATAATAACATTACTACGACAACGCCGCGCCGCGCGATTCCCTACCCGCGACTTATAACAACGAGTTCACATCGGTTCCTACATAGAACACAGTTGAAGTAGTAATCATTATTACTTACTTCGGATTTTGGGTCCAAATACTGGGCCTGTGTAGAAATACAGGTGTTTAATAATATGTACAGAGTATTAATAATAGATTAGTGTTAAAGTGGACGAGACTCATGTGAGGGCGAGCGCGAGTAGCAGGCAGGCGAGACCCGTGCCGCACGCGCCCCCCGCGCCCTCCGCCGCTCCCGACGTGTTGCGGCTCAGCGTGGCCGCCATCTTGTCGCCTGCAACACACACACCGCTGAGTGCTGCTGGCTCGTGCACACACGCGCGTGCGGCGAGTAGAGAGAGAGCGCACTGACTGCCTTCGGAGACGTAGACGTAGATGTGCGCGGGCTCGGTGTTGGCGGCGGCGCACGTGTAGTTGCCGGAGTGCTGCGCGCCGGCGGCCCGGATGGCCAGCGCCGACTGCGTTTTGGGCCCCGGCTCCGTGAGCACGGTGACGCCGCGCGCCGCGTCGTAGTTGATCATGCGCGCGTTGTGGTACCAGAACACGTACTGCGGCGGCACCGGACTCTGCGCACACACCACGGTATTGTACTCACTGTCACACCACTGCACACAAGCTCAGGAGTCGTACCTTCTCTATGATGCAGACCAGGTTGATGGTGGAGCCGGCGTCCACGTGGTGCTCATCGGCGCCGAGGATGAAGGCCTCGGGCACGGCGATGTGCAGGTGCACCAGCCGCGACAGCGTTCCGCCGCCCGTCGAGACCTGCAAACGCGCACGTGTCACACACTGCCGCTATAATTGCGCTCTCCCTCGCACTCGCACGTACCTGGCACTCGTAGGTGCCGTTGTCACGCTTCTGCACGTATTTGATCTGAAGGATCCAGTCATCGGAGCCCTCGCTGTGCAACACCTGAAACAGGCAGGTTTAACAAAGTGTCCAGGAAATATTCGTTCCTGCGACGAGTTCAAAGCCAACAAGAAAGGCTTAAACTTATTATTACTGAAATCAATGGAACGCATTTATAAGCGCGTATTTATTATCATGTAATTAAAAACATTTTAGTAGTACAAATAAAAGTTAAATTATGATTATGTATACACGTCATAATCGGAAGTCAGAGGTGGGTAGTGTACTACTGTAGCGGGGACATTGGTCCGCTCCAGCCTCAGCAAAGGACAGGTTACGGCGACGTCCCTACCCCACTGGTGCCCTTAGCGTGTAGTCGCTAAGTTTATAATTTTAA
Source organism: Dasypolia templi (assembly GCA_963555695.1). Classification (NCBI taxonomy): domain Eukaryota; kingdom Metazoa; phylum Arthropoda; class Insecta; order Lepidoptera; family Noctuidae; genus Dasypolia; species Dasypolia templi. Next base: position 27,131,529 of record OY743154.1, on the reverse strand, counting down.
TGCCCTTGCTAGAGGCCTTCATTTATTAAGGTATCCACAGGAGAGCCCGGTTAAGAAGTCGATAACCTCCTAGGTTGACAGCGAGATGCCATTCGCAAAAAAAATATGTAGTGAGGATAGTTTGTTGTCGAGACTTTGTAGAGAGCATGACTCTGCCTCCTGTCGGTTCTTGCTGTCTGAGTACATTAAATCAGATAAGTACTTTTCTCAATTATTATTATACTATGAATAAATTTTGTTTTAATTTTTAAATTTGGCCCTCCCGACCCTTGCTCGAGCCAGCACTCAAATCCTGATCCAGCTAGTCCCTTGCTGCCCTCTTCCTGGGACGTCCTAAGCCGAGGTTCGTACCCCACAGAGGGTGCCCTTAGCGTGTAGTCGCTTAGTTTTTACTTAGTATTTAAGTTTAAGTCCTGGCTGGAGGCCATAATTTATTAGGGCAACCACAGCAAGTCCGCTTAAGCAGACGACAACCTCATAGGTTGAACTGCGAGATGCCATTCCCAAAAAAAAAAATTACATTTGGATGTTAAAGATCAATATTTCAGTAAATGATTACTTATTTTTTGCATGAAGCAGTGTTTGTGTGCTATTTAACACTAGCACTTCGCCCGTTACTTCATCCGCGGGGATTTGGAAAAAAAAAACAGTTGCCTATGTTCGTCAGACATATTGCGGCTTCTAATGGTAAAAAAAAAAATCTGATCGGTCTAGTAGTTTCGGAGCCTATTCAATACAAACCAACAATCAAATCTTTCCTCTTTATAATATTAGTATAGAAGCTCTGCTTTTAACACATTCATAAAGCATACAAAAGTAATTTCATATATTTCAGACTGCAATTGTGTTCAGCTGTTTTGTATCGCTTGCAGGCCGGCAGGGTCTTATCTCGAACAGTGTCTTCTTATTTGTTTAGTAACAGTTGGGTGCCAAAGGTACGTGTACGGTTTTTGTACATCGTTCTCACCTATGGTGTCAACATTAATGATGTAACTAATATATTTGTAACAACAATATTATTATTTTTTAAATTCCATAAAAATCGCAAAGTGGCTGCCCTATGTCCTCGATAGCCTCACGAGTTACAATTACAATTATAGGGCAGCCACTTTGCGATTTGGTTATAGAAAATTTCATGAAAAGGATATGGTCCTGTAAGCGTGGTCGTGGTGATCATTTGCCTGCTGTAATTTTCCACTACTAACGGCATACCTTCCACTTTATAATGAAATAAACATCCGATCATTTATATAAAAAAAATGGCATTTTTCTTTGAACATCAAAATGACACCTCGTATTGGAAAACCCTGTATGTGATAATGTGACTGGCTGTTACAGAAATGCTGAGTAGAGATGGTTGTGTAGTACCTGGAACCGTTCGTCGTTGGTGTACATGAGCATGCCGGAGCTGATGATGTGCCAGTCGCGGCGCCGCACCCACGACACCTGCACACAACACGCGCGTTACACAAGCATTGGGGGGGGGGGGTGGCAGTGGCGCGCTACTACTGGTACTGACGCCGCGCTCGCCGAGGTTGCGCACGGGGCAGTGCAGGAAGGCCACGGCGCCGAGCTGCACCAGCACGTCCTCCTGCGTGTTGTTGATGCTGGGCTCGCGGTGCAGTGCCTCCAGCGAGCCGTACCACAGCTCGCGCCACGCCGGAACCTCGGCCACCTCCGCCAGCTCCAGCTCGGCAGCCTCCATGGTGGCGCCTGCGTCCCCGGCGCCTCCCGCCGCCGCGCCACCCGCGCCCGGCGCCTCTACCGATGCGGCGTCACGGTGCACGCGCCGCGCTCGCTCTGCACATGCACATGGCAATAGTGTGATCAGCCGGAGGTGGTCCGTTGAGATGGGAAAGCGTAGTGTGGACCAATTTGAAATTATTAAACATAGAGAAATCGGGGAACCACGTCGTCGATTTAAGAGTTAAGAAAAAATCACTGCAATGAAAAAAAAATTAAAATATTTCTGATGGGCCACACTTTCTAAGCGCAATTTAGTGGGTTCATTTTTAATCTTTAATTTGAAAGCCATCCTCTGTCGTTAAAAATACGCCAATGACAATAAGGAAGTAGCACTTCGAATGACAGTCCTTTCACGGTTAAGCTACCCTTTACAGCTTACAGTAACCCTACAGCAACGAGAATAAAGATCACGAGCTGTAATGCAAAAGCAGAAGTACATAAACTGTGGAAGGACTGTACTTCCCGCACAGTGTGATAGTCAGGGACAGGTGCCCCCATGTTCTCCTATGTCCATTCGCAGGATGGCTCTGCGCATTCACCGACTGTGCAGTAATACTGACGGCTGGTGGGCAGGGGGCCGGCGGCGGCGGCGAGCGCGGCCAGCAGCGCCACGGAGAGCGCGCGCGCTGCCCGTGCCATGCCGCGCTGCACGCGCTGCCCGCGCTGCACTGCCCGCTCGCGCGCGCTACATCCCGCACGGCGCGCCTCTCCTGCACACACGGTACCAGACATGCGTTACTGCACAACTAGCCGTCACTAAGGCCGCCACATATCGTCGTAACCAGCCTGCGCAAGTCTAATCGCACATTTTACTGCACCCTACTCTCTTCTAGCAGCTGCCACATAATATATTAGATGGCTGGTAGTACATTATGTCATCTATCACCGTCACCGTCCGCCACACTTAGTCACCAGTTCTAATTCACTATCACTTATCAACACGTCTAGCCAGACTAGTACTCCTTGTCTTATTTATCTGACCAAATGCGATTTTGAACAGAATAAATAGATGTAAATCAACATTGTACAACGAGGCTAAGAGAATTGTACAAATTGAAAGAATATCTTTTGCCACGTTATGTTGATCCTATCAGTGTTGTAACACTATCGATTGACAATTAAAGGGTAGGTACCTAGTGTTAATATTTAGGCGCAGGCGGGCGGGACGAGCCGCGCGGCGGGCGGCGGGGCGGCGGGGCCGGGGGCTCGTGTGCATGAGCTAATGCCCGTGATTGATTACCTCTCACGCGCCGAGATTGATGAGTTTTTTACGATCCGCCGCCCGTACCTGTCGAGCACACGCCTCACACACCTCACATGGACGTTGAACACGCCGATATGTCACCATATTAGTAGATGTCAGTTAATTAAGGTTTTCTTTGGGATCATTGATTCTAAATCACTTTTTCAAGTTTTTATCCGTCCCGGTTATTTAAGATCTCAAATTAGCTCGGCGACGGGCGACGCAGAACGCAGACTCGTGCCAGGTTCCCGGCTACACCTTCCCCTCTCACGTATGTATGGAGGAGGTCGCGCGTGTCCCCAACCAACACTCCACGATTAGAATAGTACTTTCCACAAGTGTGCGGCTGGGGTGCAATTTGAAGGTAGTTAATTGTTTTGAACTTGAGACAAGAGAGCGACAGCTGGTCGTCAGCTTCGCTACCGAACTGGTTCGCCGACTAGTCTAGCACGCGCTCAGCACGCGCCCACTTCTACAACGAGAGAGCATGTGGCAGGATTGCCCAGCGAATTCTGAGATGTCACCCCTCAGTCATGAGAACAAGAAAAATCAATTGAAACGTCTCGAATAGTTCCGTTTGCTCATTTAGTTGTAAAGTGCTCTTCATGCAGGTGAGGCACGGCAGGTGTGTGCCGCACCGAGATCTTGATTCACGCACACGTGTGTTGTGTGTGCTGAGGCAAACCAGAACGTGACAGGCGATCATAGAATATGAACCGCGTTACTAGCTCAGCTCTACGTTTGTACGCGTTTCTACCAGCTTTAGAACTAGATTTTACATTACATCACATATTACTACACCGTCTGTCGGTCACAGGGCTGTGTCTTTTCAATACTAAAGAACAGAAAACTTATCAGTATGGTTAGTTAAAAGAAGGTAAACTACATAGGTTTTAGTGGTCGATTAGTGTGCGAGAGCGACTCCCACGCGTTAAAAATATACTAATAGGACGGCTTAGTTCAGCAGCTTACGCTGTCAGAAAAATCCGTCAATTTACTGATGTAGATACCGCGAGGCTGGTCTATTTTAGTTACTTTCATAGTATCATGTCTTACGGTATTTTACTTTGGGGACGGGCTGCAGACATCGATTCTATTTTTATTCTGCAGAAAAGAGCTATCAGAGCCATATATAATCTCCGCAGGCGCGATTCTCTAAGGGAATTGTTTAAGGATATTAACATCATGACTGTACCTTGTCAATACATCTATGAAAACATCATGTACGTAAGAAAAAATTTACATCTCTACAGTAAAAAAGGTGAAAGACATAATTATAGTACTAGAAATCGGGACCTATTAGTTCAACCAGGTTTCAGACTGGCTAAAGTAGACTCATATTTCATGGGGTACTGTCTAAAATGTTATAATAAAATACCTCCCCACATACTTCAACTGAATGAGACAAAATTCAAATCCTTTGTCAAACGCACACTATGCAGGCAGGCGTATTATAGGTTAGGGGATTACATAACTGATAAAAATCCCTTTCTTAATGCTGGTCCTGCTCCACACCACAACTAATTAATTGACATTTGAAACACTTGAAGCTGCTGAAGATTGTTAGAATATATTTGCATTATATAAACTCAATCTCCTTTTTATTATATAGATGCATTGCACAGATGTGAGTACTTTGTATTATAGAGCTACCATTTACCGGGTAATGTCATAGATTGACTTGAATGTGCCTTGGCGGCTGATAGTATGTCATGCTCACTCAAATGTCTCGCTGACGGTGGCGCGTGTGTCGGATCATTTAGCTCCCTTCAAAATGGTTGAGCTGAATGGTGCTAATCCATGCGTCATGTTCGTGAACGGGCGCCGTCAGTTGGGACTGGTCATCTCTTAGCTGCCACGGCATATTTTAATAATTAATTTGCTGGATTGTTTTTAATTATGTTTTGCTGCACTCTGGACGCTTTTAACGTGTACGGTTTTTAACATCGTTCTCACTTATAGTGTCAACAATAATCGATGTAACTAATATATTTGTAACAACAATATTATTTAAAAGAGTGTCCATGGAGTTTCTTGCCCGTTCTTCTCCATAGTGACCTACTGCGCTTTGGAATGGGCAACTAGCTTCATATTTCTGACTGACCGATTCCTTGACAATTCAAAAGTGCCTGTAAATGGTTTAATTGAAATAAATGATTTGAGTTTGAGTTTGACTTGGCCGGTTTTTGTTGAACATTTATTCAATCGAGCCACGGCGCGTGGCGTGTTTTAACTGCTTAAGCACAGAAAAAGTGTCATTATGGTAAGTTAAAACAAGGTAAACTACATTAGTTTTGGTGGTCGATTAGTGTGCGAGAGCGGTTTATTGTTGAACATTTATTTAATGCAATCGAACCACACTGCGGCTTGTTTTAAATTGGTTAAATTCGTGCGTTATGATACAGAACTGATGAGCTGACATAGATGGTTCCTGCCTGATATTATGGAGTGTCCAAAATATTGTTATGTACGAAGTAAACTATTTTGCAGTGTGTGCCCGGCGCCGGCGGCAAACAACTCGGCGCTAAGTGAAGCAAATGGTTTGGATCGTCTATATATTGTCACCGTGACCCACCGCTGCCGTAACGCAGCCGCAACGCAACCCGCAGGGAATGTCAACTCGCCTGTGCCTAATTTGATTTATTGAACGACCTAGAAAGATTGGAACTTTTACAATTTCAGCTGAATTGGCGCCGAGCCTCGAAGCGGAACGAACAACGTCAGCAGTTAGCGACCCTACTTCTGAACAAAAATATTAATTTCGCCGGAAATTATGTTTCTGGGTATAGAAAACTATTTTTTTTTGTATTTAGCGCAAAGCTCGAACATTAAAGATACGTTATAAGGAAGTAGTTATAAAGAAGTACGCATAAAAAGGAGAAGATTTAATTCGTCACATTACATGGACGGCACAGACAATGAGCACTACGCACATACAGCCGCCACAGTACGCTTTTCTGTGAATCGTGAGCTGCTTGGATCGGCACAGTCCCGCCGAGAGCACAGCCCCTCACATGTTGTGTCAACACGCGACTCACGTCTCACGTGCACCGCACACTGCACACACTGCACACACAGAGTACACTGCACACACTGAGCACACTGCACACACAGAGCACACTGCACACACTGACCACACTGCACACACTGCACACCTCGCCCTTCAACCCATCGGCAGCGACACAACGTCTTCTTAAAACTCAAAGCAATATGCGACGGTCTTTATAACTTATGCTAGTTTTTTATAGATAACATTGAATTTTAATACATTTGAGCTTCACACTTCTTACGTGTTTTTGACAACAGCCGATGTTGACTTTACTTTACAAGGCATCTGCCGTTTCTGATTAGATCTAGGAATTATCGATGGGAAGTTTACGATGACTGTACCGTATAGTTGCTGTTACTATGCAAGTGACGTACGAATGCATCGTCCCAGATGGTTGTCACAGCATCCAGTCCTCGCTGGATGTGCGAGGACGAGCAGCAGCTCGGCAGCTCGGTGCGGACACCGGCAGGAGAGGAGCAGCGGAGTTGTCGCCCCCTTTTGGTCACACACCCACACAGGCACTAAACACGCGGCGCGTGATGCGTGTCGCACTGTCGAGTGCGGCGCGGTGCGCTGACGCTCGACTTGTGTGCTCGGCGGCGGGCGAGCGGCGACTGGCCGCGAGCGCGCGCGGGAACCCGCTCTATGACGAACTCACAGTTCCAGACCGGGAGCTGTGCCCTACAAATACGACCGCTCTCAATCTCAACAGATATACTCAATTCAGATTGAGTCTACCTTTTGATTAATGAGATATTATGAAGGTCCTAACGTTAGAAAATATGACATGGCTTATTGAAATGAAACCAAATACGTTAGGAAATGCCCGTTGTCTCAATAGATTAAGTTCTTAGTTGTTATAAGTTCAATAATGCGGAACATCTTCATTTTATACTAAGTAGGTATACATGGTTAACCTGAACAGGCGAACCTTAACTGGTCAACATGCGTCAATGTGGCAGCCGGTCGGACGCGTCCACACACGTGAAACAGTCTCATCAGTTTCGATTCGCGATTTCTTTAAAGTGGATAGTTGTCCAGCTACCCTACGCACGTAGCCCTTGAAGCAAGATCACACATTGTATTTTATAAAGGTGACGCGTAATCGAATGGTTAATTATTTATGTACCAAAACCGTAACTTAGTGCAACTATACATTTTTTTTGTATGTTTTTATTTAGTAATAGGTAGCAACAGTTAGAAGAGATGATACTTGAACAACCGAAGAAATTAGAATCAGCTCCTGGAGTAGCGGGTACTCTTATCGACTGTAACGCCGAAGTGCGGCGCGGGTGTGCGCGGCGTGCGGGGTGCGGGGCGCACGCGGCGCGGGGGCGCACGGCGGAGGGCGGGGCGCGTGACGTCACGCCGAGCACAGCGCGCGCGGCACTTGGCGGCACTGTCAGGCGGAGCCTGGGCCCGTATGCGCTGCTACGGTGTAGCACTCGTAGCGCGCTGCAAGATTCTGCCTAATGGGCAACATTGGTAATGTATTTCCAGGCCAATCATTCTCCGATCTTTGACCGCTGCATATTCATAGATCAATCTAAATAGAGAAACAATTTATTCAGTGCACACAAAAGCACAATTAAATGATAAAAAAGTACATGAATATAAAAGAACAAGGTGTTAATTAAAACATCCTAAAGAGATGAAGCCGACCCGATACCCGACTATTTTAATGTTATGTCGAAATGTTATGGTATTTTTTATATTCACTTTAACATTTCGAGGTCTGTTATTTTCGAAAAACGTTATTGTTATCCGCTATGTGAATGGATTGGTGGAAGCTTCACGCGAATATAATATAATTAATAAAAAAATTGTGCTCAAACGTCAGCGGAAGCGGACTACAGCAGCCACACAAAAGTTGTGATGGCGTAGCGGCTTTAACGTCTCGAATAATTAAACTCTAGAAAAACTAACTTTCAAAGTTTACCCCGCGTTAAAATCCGTGTCTTAGACGGTAATATCCGCCGCCGCGGCTGATATTACCGTCTAAGACACGGATTGTGTTCCACTCCTAGCAAATTACATTAAAACAAGTAAATTGAAATGTCTGCACTTTAATAGTAATGGAAGTGTTAGCTCCCTCAACTCACGGGGCGCGGCATTTTAATTATTTGATTGTGTAACTACTAGCTTTTGGCCGCGGCTTCGCCCGCGTCGATGTTGCTAATTATCCCTCGGGAAAATACTACCCGGACAGAAGATATCCTATGTATTAATACGTCAAATTGTATTAATACGTCTAATGCTATTTATTATATTAATAAATATTACACTAGTTTTTGTCCGTGGCTTCAGCCACCTAGATGTCGGAAAATATCTTAGTGGAAAGTACTACTGGGACGAAAGTAGTGTGGCGGCATCTACACCGCCACATGCGAACAAACGCATCACACTGACTTCAGACAAATCCTGCATCGCGCAAGCAGAGTTAACCGCGCAGATAACACACACAACACACACGCACACACGCACCCGCCTATCTACTCAGAACCCATTAAACTGCAAACTCAGCTTCAAATTAAAATTTGAATATTGTTAATGTCAATATACACTTGTATTGGTAGATCAATACGCGCTCATTCTTTTAAAGACTACGTATTGAACTGTTTGGCCAAACACTGTCTCTTAAGATACAGGTCTGCTAGTTTAAGAGACAGGGTTTATAATTGTTGTTTAAATAGATTTTGTCAAATAATTTCTTATATGACCTTATGTCTAATCTGTATACTCGTATTACTTTTGGATGAATAAACATTTTATTATTATGTCGTTTATTTATTCTTATCCTTACTTCGATACATTTTTAAATATTAAAATAAAACAACTTTAAAAAATACATTCCAAAATATAAAAAATAGTGGTCCGCCGGTAGCAAGCTACTGGTGGTTAAGGCTCCAGAGACAAGAACCTCCTCACAATGCGAGCCGTATCGAGCAGTACTGCCTTCTGAATCAGGCCCTTGATCCAACCGCCTAACGAAAGTCTCGAGAGATGTTGGTCGAGACTTTTTGCCATCAGGCCATTGGCCTCACATTACACATGTCAACAACCTCGTGTGCTAAGTCGAGATATTTAATTTGTTTCTCTTTCTCAGCTTTCACGAGGTTCTCGTCATGTGGAATGGTAACATCGATAATCATTGTGCGGTGCGCTAATCGATCTATCACTACTATGTCAGGCTTATTAGCGATAATAGTCCTGTCAGTAATGATATACCGATCCCAGTACAACGTGACAAGGTCATTTTCGAGAACTGGGTCGGGCACATACTTGTAATACGGTACCTCAGAATCCACAAGTTTATATTGCAAAGCAAGTTGCTGGTGAATAATCCTGGCTACTTGGTTATGCCTGTGCAAGTACTCGCCGTTAGCCAGACGAGAACAACCAGAGATAATATGTCTGATGGACTCACCTGGACGGTGGCATGCCCGACACACGTCAACCGTCCCGTCCTTCATAATATGTCTCCGGTAGTTATTCGTCAAGATAACTTCGTCCATAATTGCACAGACGAAACCTTCAGTTTCCCCGAAAAGGTCACCAAAACGTAGCCAGGATACGGACGCTAGGAAATCTACATCAGGCTCATGAAGAGCCCGATAGAAGCGCCCGTGAAGCTCTGCAAGTGAAGCAAGTTTCGTTTATTCCTTTTAGCGTAATTAATTTAGAAAAATATTCACTTTTATCTTCAATACGCAATGACTCTCAACATTTTTGATTAAGTAGAATACCTAGTCCAAATAAACACCTCCTTAATATCACATATAGCAGCCAAAGATCTCACATGCTCTACTTCTTGTGTGTCTTCGATATTCGGAGCCCTAGTACTTATGTTTAAGCTGGACAACCAAACTGGTCCACTCCACCATAATGAATGGTTCAACAACTCTGGACCCTGTAAGCCCCGTGACGCACAGTCAGCTGGGTTCGTATCTGTAGACACGTGCCCCCACTGCTCGTAATCTATAATGTTTAGAATGTCTGATAATCGGTTGCGCTATGGCGTTTGGTTATGGGCTGCTTAGGTTCTGGTAGGTTGAACGTATATTCAAAGGTGTCGGTTTCCCTATTCCAGGTCAAACCCAATACTTTAACAACACTATTAATCTTAAAAGGCAACTCATTATCATCCAACTTATTTTCTCCAATGTACTGTAACAAAGCCTCACTATTACTGCAAAAAAACACTTTGTAAACAAGCATATTACTAGTTAGAGGATTATATCCTAGATAAGAATGCTTGGAAACATGCTGGTCCTGCTCCATAGGACAATCTAGAGGCTAGACAAAATCATACTAGTTGCTTATTGTATTGTATAATTTGTTTTTTTACTTTACTCACACACTGACTTATTCCTAGTTTTAGGAAAATCATATATTTTACAAAGTTTGTAAATATGTGAGCACAATGTACCTATCAAGTGATTAATTTATCTGCCATTGCTTTATTTTTACCAATTGTGGTATACTATTTTTATTATTGGTGCATCGTCTTCACATATAAAAATATAATTAATGTATACAAAACGGTGTAGCGGTAACGGTAGAGTTTTTTGCCCCTTCTTCTCCATACGAAACTACCTTTTGGAAGTGGCGCCTAGAATCAGTTCTATTTTTAATGTAAATTTTGACGTTCAAACATCTCGTTATAAATATCGGTAGCTTCTTTCTCTGTCTCGCAACCTGTGTGGAGATCGTCGATATAGTAATCAGTTTCAGTAATATTTGCAGCAACAGGATACTTAAATTTTTCGTTATTGGCAAGTGTCTGAAGTGATTTTACAGCAACTTTAAAGTGTTTTATTTGCTCATGCGGTGCAGATCTCCATAATAATCTCTGATAGTCCGTATCCTCTTCCGCTACACGAACCATTCTGTACATTTTAACGATGTCTGCTGTAATACAGATTTAGCGTGTTCTCCATCTCATTAATGTATGACGTAATTCCTGCTGTAGCTGAGGACCAACACGTATGTCGTCATTTAAAGAATTGTTATTAGAACCCTTGCACGAAGCGTCGAAAACTACACGAACTTTGTGCTAGTCTTGTCTTCTCGAACTACGGCGTGGTGAACAATCCCTGAAGAATTTACTTGTACCATATGATTTAGGTTTACATATTCCTCCATAACTTCAAGGTATTCTTCCCGAAGCTTTGGATCTTTTACAACTTTTTCTCTAAAAGTTAAATCTTTTAGCTGCTATTTCCTTCGAACTACCATATTGTTTTTTTGGATCTTCAGTTTGAAACCTTAACCTTACCATGGATTTTCCTTCTTCGTCTCTAACTGTTGTGGCTTCATAATATTTTTCGCACCTTTTTTCTTGCTTTGAAAATATCTTTCGTATGCTATTTGGTTCCTTTTATATCTCACAAAATTGTCGTAGTAGCTCGTCTTGCCTAACTGGATCGTATAGGGTTGTGACGTGTCTGCTTGCTGGGGTAGATGCTTGTAACATCCTCCCCGATATCAACCACCCTAGGATTGTGTTTTAGGCCAAAGGATCTCCCATGGGGTGCTTTTTCCCTTGTGGGTAGTTGATACGGAAGGTGAAAAAAAAATTGCTCTTTTTTTTATAAATTTGAAATTACAAATAGCTTTAATTTAACTATTTTAATGTATAAATATACATGCTAACATAAAGTACCCACCATAACATAACATAACATCACGCCTTGTTTCCCCGAAGGGTTGGGCAGAGGTGTATCTATAGTACACCCACATTTCGCCAGTTACATTTAAGTCCCATGTAATAGGGGGCGAGCCTATTGCCATTAACCGGGCACAAATCCAGACTCTGGGCTGCTACTGAGAAATTCCATAAAGAACCCACCCAACCTGGGAATCGAAACCAGGACCTCATGCTCAGCAGGAGCGATTGCGACCACTAGACCAACGAGACCACCAGTACAGTGTTATCTCCTAAAACGTATAGCACTACAATCAAAACAACACACATGAAGAAACCATGGAAGCACTAAAGGTCTCATTGTCAGAAATGATGTCACTGTTGTGGTATTTTGTTACACCAAAATCACATCTTATAATCTATTTATCTATTTAACGTCGTGTAATTAATTGTCGTGGAGAGCAGTTTTCTCGTCGTCCGTTGAAGGCATAAGTCAGAGGTTTGTGGTCGGTTACGACCGAAAAAGTTCTTGCCATATGGCCATAATATACTTCCGTTTCATGGTCGAAACCATGAAACGGAAGTATATTATGGCCTCATAGACGGCCAGCAGCTCACGATCGTAAGGGCTCTGACTCGGTCTTAGCTTCCTGGAGAAGAATGCTAATGGTTTCCACTCGCCGTTCTGTCGTTGTTGTATGACTGCACCAATTGCTGTGTCTGATGCATCGGTGAAAATGCTTAGCTCCGATTGGGGGTCTGGATGCACCAGGAGTGAAGCTTCTGTTAGGCTGTTTTTGCAACGATTGAAGCTCTCTAGTTGCGCTGGTGTCATGTTGATTACTTGTGATCCCTTAGTTTTAGGACCATGTGGTATTTTGTTACACCAAAAACACATCTTATCTATTTATGTATTTAACACCTGAGGAGCTGTTGTGCACAGCAATTCTTTCTATGATTCAGTAGGTACTAAAGTCTTTATGAAAATTGTATGACACTCATTTAACTTACATTTGTTTATCTGATTATTGTTGTACTGCTGAAAAGCAAACCTTAAGTTACCTCTGTCAATTTTCCACATCCAATTATCTCATTTCATGTGATCTCTTATTATTTTTCTTTTTTTGAATGTTGTGACATTTTGTATCTAACATTGTCATCTGTCAGTTTTTCTTTTTCTATGGTATAGAGCTAAGAGGTCGTCTATTTTTTTGTAAAGGTATCGTAAAACTAGTGTTAAGCCAGGTTCTCACTGTAAGCAATCTTTATTGTTCCTGGCCGATAACCAATTAAGAAGTATTTGGATTTAAAACTAAAAAGTCACTTCTAGAAATTCTGCCAGGGGCTATAAAAGGCAACCGTTACTTTTCACCAGATTCTTTTGATTCCGTCTTTTGACTCGTTCTTTTGACTCCGTCTTTTGACTGGTTCTTTTGACTCCGTCTCTTGACTCGTTCTTTTGACTCCGTCTTTTGATTCACCGCCGGCTGGCCAAACGTGGTTAGACTGTTCCAAAACAGGATGTCAAACTTTGAGGCAGATCTGCAGAAGAATCCTTCAGGAACTACAACTAGCACAACGGAAAGTTTGATAGCATTGTTCAAGAAGTTTATACTAGAGGCGTTGGGCTGTCTTCAGCAGCAGTTGGAGACATTGGCGCAGGGACTTGACAACCTTGAGATGCGTGGGCGCCGGAAGATGGTGTTGTTACATGGTGTTACCGAGCAGGCCAAGGAAGATACAGCACAGGTAGTCGCAGAGGTTGTGCGATGTCATCTGAAGTTGACCGAATTTACAGCGGCGGTGCCAACGGTTGGGCAGACAAACAGGTGCTAGCAAGCCCAAGCCCATTCTTTGCAAGCTACGGGACGTCAGTGTCAGGGACAGTGTCTGGTTTGCCATGACGAAGTTGAAAGGCACTGGTATTACTGTTTCTGAGTTCCTGACGAGATCGCGGCATCAGCTTTTCATGTCTGTGCGTGAGAGACTTGGCGAAACAAATTGCTGGACTAAGCAGGGTCTTATATATGTTCTTCGCGCTGACGGCTCCCGGGCATAATTCACTGTTTTTTTTAATTATTTTTTTATTTGGGATAATAAACAGTTACACATTACAGTATTACACAAAATTTGAATTACAGAGTGAGTAAATGTATAACCCACGACATTTCCCACGTATTATAAAAACAAGTTATAAAATTAATGCGATGTGCGCTTACAAAATGATAGGTAACATAAAAATAAGAAGAGAACCATCTGAGAAGATCACCACGTATACCATTGAATGCAATCCTATTCAAGAGAAGCTGATGATCAACCTTGCCAAAAGCTTTGCGGAAATCAGTGTATGGATGACCTAAATAAAATCGAGCAGGTCAGTGAAAAGGCCATGTCTCCCATCGCATCAGCATTGCCGTCGTCACCGTCCGCATCACCGGCACCGAAGAAGGCCCGACGTGCTGCCGCTAGGAACATTTTGTGCACTTTTTAGGTAGTATTCACTGTCCGAGTAGCAGCTTTGTTTATACCCTCTCAATTAAAAAAAAATACTTTAATTTCTCTACCCTCTATCATTTCATTTCCAAAACGTATGAATCGTTTATTTATTTTATTTTCTGTTTTTTATGTCAGCTGTCAACAGTCACGTCAGGGTCATGTCATATTTTCATAGTTTTCGTTCAGAAACCGGTTGACACTGTGCCCAGTATATTTATGTTTGCTTCTATTCTTCGGTATAACTTTGTTATTTTTGGTTGTTAGTTTACGTCAATTTCTTTTTAATTTTCCCATCATCATAAATTTATGTAGAATTCTTTCTGTTACCCGGATGATGAATTTTTAAAGTGTTGTTATTTTTCGCTTTTATTTGTAGTGCTAAACTGGCGGGTGGATTAAAATTTATTGTTCTTTTTATATTTACATTTATATCAATTATTTTATTTACCTTTGTTATATATTCATTTCATATAATTTATGAAATGAATATATAATAAACGTAAATGCTGTCAATACTACAAGCCGACAAAAAGCTTTCGTTGTCGCTGTCGTCATTGCTATCTGACATCGACATTATCATGTATGTTTAATATCGATGTCAGATAGCAATGACGACAGCGACAACGAAAGCTTTTTGTCGGCTTGTAATTATGACAGCCTTGTTAGTTTTCCGTCCCTTTCTGACACGCTTTAATCTCTTTTTTCTGATGTACCAAAGAATTTAATTGTTGTCCATATAAATGCCCAAAGTATTCCGGCACATTACTCTGACATGCTAGCTAACCTAGACTGTAAGAACGTCCACGCCATCCTTGTCTCAGAGTCTTGGCTGAAGCCATGTCTCCCTTCAACTTCCTATTCCTTGCCAGGTTTTCAACTAATAAGAAGTGATCGCGCGCGTGGCGGTGGCGGCGGTGTTGCCTATATACCTTCGTCCACATATTCCTTTTTCAATTGTAGATATGTCTGCACAACTTCCACCGCAGAACGCGGGAGAGCATCTCTTTTTGGAAGTAAGTCTGAATCACGTGAAAGTCCTTTTAAGTGTTTATTATAGCCCTTCGTCACGTGTAAATTTCTTTTCCTCCTTTGAAAAAATCCTTGAAAACCTTACACCCTCTTACAGTCATACAATCATCATGGGCGATTTCAATACTTGCTTACTGAAAATCGATGCCCGATCTTCTTCTCTTCGATCAATAGTTCAGTCGTCTAGCTTATCAATTCTTCTTTTAAATGCCACACACCACTTTCCAAACTATAATCCCTCACTTTTGGACCTTCTCATTGTTTCCTCTCCTCAACATGCCAGCAAGCATGGTCAATGCTCAGCTGGCATGTTTCCTTACCATGACCTAATATTCCTTTCCTACAAAATTCGCCCTCCAAAGGCAAAACCTAAAATTCTCCTGCAGCGCAACTTTGGTGGCATGAATACAGATGATCTCCGAAGAGATACTAACAGCATTGACTGGTCTCCTTCAGTCAGTGTCGAGTCGATTGACGATAAAGTCAACCTGCTAACAGACAATCTTGTGCAGCTGTATGATGTTCATGCTCCCATTCGTGCGGCACCATGGCTTACAGACGATATTAAAAGTCTCATGCACAGGAAGGCTGTAACTAAAACTAAATTAAAATGTCGACCCTCGCCTTCGAACCGGAAGATCCTTGTGAATGCTCGTAATCGCTGCAATGTGTTGTGTAGAGATGCACAACGCCGCCATATGCACACCTCAGTTGAAAACGGAGATCCAGCTAAAGTCTGGAAATTTCTTAAATTCTCAGGAGGTGGGAAAACGCGCCAAGAATCGATTTCTATAAACCTAAATACTGAATCAACACTTCTCATCTTCGTCCCACTATAATGGGACCATGAAGGCAGCTACAATAAACTATCTTTCAAACCTTCCAACTCCGGACCATCTCCCATTTATTTTTAGTCAATTCTCTGATTGTGATGTTAAGAATAGCGTAGTTTCAATCACATCTAACGCACTTGGTAGTGATTGTGTAAGTCGGAAAATTTTATTTCCTGTCCTCGACGAAATCCTTCCTATCCTATTCTATATACTAAACGACTCTATATCCTATGGTGTTTTTCCATCGATGTGGAAAGAGGCAAAAATCACTCCTTTACCAACAAAATGTAATCCTACTTCTTTTTCCGAATATTGTCCTATCTCCATCTTGCCTTTCCTCTCCAAAGTCCTTAGACGCCTTGTCCATGATCAGCTTAGTGCTTTTCTTTGTAAGAATAGTCTGCTGAATCCATTACAATCCGTTTTCGTCCTGGTCACAGCACCGCTACAGCCTCAGTTAACGTCACTGATGACATAAGGTTAGGCATGGAAGCAGGAAAATGGACGGTTCGGTTCTTTGCTTACTGGATTTTAGTTCCGAGTTTAATACTGTCGAGTTCGATATTCTGCTTGGCATGCTTTGCTCACTTAACATTTCTCCAACGGCGATTGACTGGTTTCGTAGTTACCTGTATGGCTACCGGCAACGTATTTGCATAGAAGAGTCTTGCTGTTCTTGGTGTTATACTTCTGCCGGTGTACCTCAGGGTGGCGTTTTATCTCCTTTACTCTTCGCAATTTATAAACACTATTTCCAAAAAACTTCTTTCTTCCTACCACCTTTATGCCGATGATTTACAAATATATACACAAGCAACCATTTTGGATTTAGCTGATGCCATTAATATCAAAAATAAGGATTTAGATTCAATTTGCGAATGGAGTGAGGCACATGGGTTGCAGGTCAATCCATCGAAGACTCAGGTCATTGTTGTTGGCAGCTCAAGGATGCCCCCAAGATAAACTGGTCGCAGCTTCCACAAGTTCAATTTAACGGAACTGCTATTCCAGTCAGCGAAAAGGTTAAGAACCTTGGGGTTTGGATCGACAAACATCTTTCTTGGGGTCCCCAGTTACAGGAAGTAAGTCGCAAAATTTTTGCATCTGGTAAATCTCTGAGACGATTGCGGAACTTTCTTCCAACTGCCACTAAAACTGCGCTTGCACAATACCTTTTACTTCCCATCCTTGACTACGATGTTGTCAGTTATCTCGATCTCACTGGGGCACAACTAGATAAACTTGAGCGATTTCAAAACTTTTGCATAAGATTTAAATTTGGTCTGCGCAAATATGATCACATTTCTCAGCTCAAGTGGCTTCCCATACGTCTTCGCCGGAATTCTCATATCTTATTTCAGCTCTAAAGTATTCTGTTCAACCCTACAACCCCCTCTTATCTTACAAAACGTTTCTAGTTCCTTCATGACACACATAACAGCTATCTGAGGTCATCGGAAAACTTAAGACTAGAGATGCCGATGCATTCCACCAAATTTTTATGACAAGTCTTTTACAGTTCAAGCAGTACGGTTATGGAATGCCTTGCCTATGTCGATAAGGCGTGCTCAATCACTGTCCACTTTTAAAATTCTAGTAAAAAACACTTCCTCACTCCTTAATCATTATTACATATAGTTTCCTGAGTCTTGTTTCGTTTTTATTATTCTATATATATGTGTAGATAAATGTATGTATGTATTTAATGAAAATGTATTTGGTACACCACTGACTACCTGCAGTATTGTATCTCCTTCTCCCTGTAATCCACCCAAAGGTTGTCTGTAAAAGATCGCTTTTAGCGATAAGATCGCCCATTGTGTCACCCAATGTAAAATTTCTACATCAATGTCTGTAATTTTTAAGGAGTACATAATAAAATGTATTCTATTCCATTCTATTATATTCTTAATAACGCCATCTAACAAAACGTCGCCGTAAGCCTCGGCTCCAAGTAGAATATCTATTCTACCTGGTGTTGTAAATCCTGGATCAGCCAACTCCAGTTCCTTAAGTTTGGACCAATCAGGCAATTTAAGATTAATGGTTGGTAGCAGCGTTGTTAGTGTATGCAATACATACGCATTTACTTCAATTGACTCTCTGGGATTGTGGCGTGATTTCACGCAGAGTGAGACCATGTGATTAATCTTCGTTTTCCCCTCTCCCACTCCGGACACCCAACAACTCACTGATTTACGTTTAATGTTTAACAACTGAACGGTCGCCTCAGATATAAATGACGCTTGCGGCCCCTGGTCTAACATTGCCCTAATGATATGTTTGTAACCGTTCTTGCTGCTTAATAAAACTCTAGGCGTAGCTAATAACACAGAATTTGTTTGTATGTGCTCACAATGACAAGAAAAAATAGGATCACTTGAAGAAGGAATTTACTTACCTCTAAAATCTTCACTAACGGTACCTGTAGCTGTGTTTCCTTCTTCTTTTGACTTCTCCGTATTTTGCTCTATCTCGAAGTGGAGAAGGGAATGATGTCGCCTTCCGCACCTTTTGCAGCTCGCTGAATGTCGACATTTATTCACTGAGTGTGATGGCGCGAGACAGTTGAAACACAGTTTAATCTTCTGAACGTACTCCTGTCTTTCTTTGGTAGACATATTGGCGAATGTTTTTCAATGGTAGATATAGTGCTCGCTGTTACAAATTGCACACTTAATTTCGCTTTTTTTTCATCCTTGTTGACTCTAGAATGAAAAGCCTTGGGTTTAAAGGCTGGTTTCGGTTGAGATGATTTTATATTGTTACTTTCGATCATTTCCAGCTATCTAAACCCTGACTCCAGGAAATTTCTCAGATCTTGCCAGGTGGGCAGGTCGCAACAGTTCTTACTAAGTTGTTGCTCCAACTGCTTCATTGATTATGTATCCAGCTTGGACACAACTAAGTAGTTGATGATCATGTCATTTGTCAGACTCAACACCTAAATTTTTCAAGGCTTTCAAACAGGTTGAAGTTGTATCTACCAGGTGCTTAATCCAACCCGTAGACTCAGTATGAACTGATTTCTGTGTGGAAAGAATTATCAAAATTGCGTTACAATTAAACCACTTGTTGTTATACCGCTTCACTAATTCGTTCAGGCGTCATCATAATTCGCATCTGTTGTAGTAAAATTGCGCAATATTACTTCTGGTTCTCCTGATAAACTGCTTTTTAAATAATGTAGTTTCTGTACTGGTACCAATTTCATTTTTTGTGAAACAAGGAAAAAAAACAAGTCAAAAAATGTCTGCCATTTCTCATATATGCCGCTGAAGGTGGGTATTTTAATTTTAGGTAATTGAATTTCGTTACTGTCTGATGAAATTCACATGTTTATGGAACAGTTTACAATCCTGTCATCCCTGGGTCCGTCGTCAGCGAGTTATGTTCACGACGCGACGCAAGTGCGGTCATGACTGAGTGTAAGACGTTATTTTCTGCTGAGGGTATCCGAAACATAATAAACCTTAAGCAACGTGGAAAATCGCCCGGTCATGACGGCCTCAGCATAGAGCATTTTAAATATTATTAACCTAGTTTAGTTGGTAAATATGCTGGTGTTCATTTGCCGCGTGTGTTGTCAATGTTTTAAAATTTTTGTATTTCCCATTCATACCTACCGGAGCCGCTTATGCGTACCACAATTTTTTAACATTTATGTTAACCAGCTTTTCGAGCGGCTCATTATTAGCACACACACGTCGGCTGCTACATTGATGACACTTGTTTAAAAAATATTAGCTATGCAGACGATAGGGTGCTGCTGAGCCCCTCCATAAGCGGGCTAAGGAAACTTGTGTCTGTTTGTGAGAAGTACGCGGGGGCGCATGGGTTACAATATAAATCTAAAAAGAGTGAAATTTTAGTATAGGTAGGCTGTTATTTGCCTGATTTAATAAGGCAAACAACAGCCTACCCATGTGCCTCCTGTATTTCTTAATGGAATGGTCCTAAAGCAGGTTCAAACATTTTAATATCTGGGTCACATTGTGACAGGGACGATGAGGACATTGAGCGGGAGCGCAGGGCTCTGGCGGTGAGAGCTAATATGCTCGTATGCACGCAGGTTCACACGATACACGAGAGAAGTGAAGGTTACGCTATTCAAAGCTTATTGCCAGTCCTTCTACTCGAGCGGCTTGTGGGTGAGATATACGCAGCGAGCCTACAGAGCCCTGCGGACTCTGTACAATAATGCGTTCAGAATGTTGTTGGGTCTGCCGTGACGGTGCAGCGCGTCTGGGATGTTTTCAGAAGCGCGCAGTGATGATTTCCAGGACATCATGCGCAAAAAAGCAGCTTCCCTGGTGGCCCATATACGGGCAACGTACAGCAATCGAGCTCAGAATGCTGTAGCAACAACATCATTCTGAGCGCTATTGCTGTACGTTTTGACGGTCCCTTTTAAAACCAGTGGGTCATATCTTGTTTAAAAGTGGCGAACAATGGCAAGTAAAATTGAATGAATGAATGAATGAAATGCACCGACCCCGGCGTGGTTTGACCAGACTCGATTAATCGAATGAACCCCAAGATTTGCACTAGCCCCTGAAGCCTCATGCTTCATGGTGCTACAAAGACCATTGCATATCAAGGAATAGACCGGGGGGCACTGTAATGGTAGGGAAGACGTGCCCTTAGGATAGGAAGGATTAAGAGCCTACGGAGTATGCACCCTAACGTAAGCATGGGATTAGTGGAGAGGCGGGTGATATTTGTCTATTGGAGGGCATCTTTTAACGATGTCACAGCAGGGTTGATTCAGGTCGAGCTTCATCGGTGAATCTTTAAGCGGGGTTCAGCTGGTTTCTCGGCTCTTTTCTATGTCACTGCTCTGCTGTGATAAATATTGCTGTTCTTTTCAATGTCTTCGTCAAAGTTCTCGCTACTGACCGTTTCCGGTTTTTGTACATCTCGTTAGCGGCGTTCTTGATCTTCCACCGTGTCCATCGAATAATTGTACCCTTGTCGAAATAATTTTAAGTCTTGAGCTATCGTTCGAGTCTCAAATGTTGTTCCAAAAGTAGTATGGGCACTGTTGGGTATCGAACCCAACACAACACATTGCGCATGGTCTGCACGCGCAGGCCGCGTGTTTAGCGCGTCGCGGCGACGACACGGTTCGGCCCGATGACCACTCGCTTCTTCTGACTTCTCCGCGACGGACGATACTCCTCTTACTTTAGTTTCGTTATTAGCTGAATATCCGGTACAATTTTATTATTGTTATAAGCACGTCATTAAACCCTTGCCTTAAATACAGTAGTCCACTCTTTAGATGATCCCCGCGCTAACATTAGTCCTTCAAGAATCTCGCCGTCTTGATTTCAAAAGTAACGGTCTCAAAAAAAGAAAAAAGATTCGAACTCGAAGCTTTTCAGTTGCGTTCTTCAACGGGGGCAGCTCCAGCAGAAATCGTCAACACCTTGTTGAAGAAGCTTCGCGTAGCACTGCACACGCCCAGGGGACGAAGTCGGGCCAAGGAGAACTAAAACTTGCAGATAATCGTTTATACAGTGGATGGTTTACCCATTTTGTGAGTTTGTTCCAGTTTGTTCCTTATTCATTCATTTACTTAGTCTCATTCCATATGTTTACCAACATTTAAGTGAGTGTTTTCATTTGTCTTCAAGTCTTTTAGTGGCAATCATTCTTATTCATAGCCTTATATTTATCTAAAGTCACTTACGAGTATAAGCTTATAAAGCTAAAATATAACGGTTAGGATAATCCATCTGTTTACACCCTTCCTTCACTTCACTATATCAGTTGATAACACGGCGACGTGCTTCCTTATTATCTTCGCATCAGCTGTTCCTTATTTTATTTTTTTAAACGTTGTCCCACACTAGGAATTACTCCTGTATCGTGGGTGCGTTCACAAACATGAAACTCACATACACAAGACACCCAGACCCGGAACAACCATTTATAGGTCATACAAATATTTGTTCCGTGCGGGGATCGAACCCGCGACACGCAGCGCAGCAGCCGATCGCCAACCACTGCGCCAACCGTGCCGTTAAATTCGCACCAAGTCATTCATAATCATAATTCATAAGCTAGCTCATTACATTTCGTATTGATTTTATAAACTGTTTTGTTATCTCTTCTCTAATAAAATCATTTTTGCAAGTTTGCTGGTGGTGCTGCTGTGAATCGTTATAACCATAAATCTTAATTTATTTCAACATCATATTGCAGGCACTGGTTAATAGAGTGTACAATCTTAAATAGAGAAAGGTGTCTGTGATAGAAGGGTCCTGAGTTACAAATCAGTCAGCTCTCTTAGATATGACATGTTAATTTACAGAGCGGTTAGAGAGTCAAGATGTTATTTTAAAAGTTTAAGATTGCAATTAAGTATTTAAGTAAAAGTAGAACCTACAAAACAAACAGAAACATTAAACAAAAACATTGTTTAATTAAGATACTCGTAGAACTGGGCAAACTTGCTAATTATATTGACTTAAGATCTAATT
Organism: Dasypolia templi; assembly: GCA_963555695.1. NCBI lineage: Eukaryota > Metazoa > Arthropoda > Insecta > Lepidoptera > Noctuidae > Dasypolia > Dasypolia templi. The sequence continues at coordinate 27,108,998 of OY743154.1, read as the reverse complement.
TAACTAATTCATAATTATCCAATTTGAAAGCAGTAGGTACTTACAGTTACTACTAGTTAACAAAATTCAGAAGTAAATGGTGTAAAGTCAAGCAAAAAAATCACGGATTTATACAAATTATGCATAACGCGAGGAAATAAAACAAGAATATTCTACCATATGCTTAATTAACAAAAAGAGAAAGAATGTATATGGGGTAATGAAGAATGTTGTGTTTATGATGGCTAAGTGATTTTACGATACGGGTTTTAAGCGGGTGATTGAGCAAACATTTGTTGCTCGTCTATTTTGTGTTGGGAAATCGTGATATAAGGGAAGAACAGTGTTTTTTGTATATATTTTTTATTACAGTTATGAGTATAAACAACTGTCGGACCGTTTGCACTTGGCATTGTTGGTTAATTTGTAAAGTTGGATAAAGGATTGTGAAAAAACAATTCTAATATAAATATATAGCTCTTTGAGCTCTTTTAAAATGATTATACATATAGTTATGGTCTTCCTCCTACCTAATTGAAATATGGGGCAACGCGCCAAAAACCAACCCAAAGGACCTACAGATCACACAAACTAAAATAATTCAACCATTATTTCACTATGGTTACCTTACACCTACAGTCAAAACTTACAGGGAAACGAGACTCATGAATATTAAACCACTTCATGCACATTGCACCAGCATATTTATATTATAAGAAAACTTCTAAAAAGTCCATTCACACGCCACTACACCTCACAAAAATACATCAAGTACCCTATTTTGTTGTTTGTATCTTATTTAATAACATTTTTTAATATGATGAGCAATTGCTGAGATATATCGGAATCACGGTGAATGCGGCGAAATGGCCCAACTTCGTTTAAACAACGGTTGAGGGGCATGCCGCCCTATTACGCTCAATATGGTTAACAGAATAATAACAGCCGCACGGGCCGAGCGATCAGGTTAAGCCATGACTGCCGCGGTCGGTCCGTGGAAGGGTGACCATCCTCACTCACCAAAACCCAGCCGCGCCATGGGAATGGTGATGATGGTTAACAGACTGCGGCGTCACAGAAGAACCGCACAGTCCGTCCATACTTGGTTCCAACCTGTTGAACCTGTACTTGAAACCTTTACGCATTATATTTTTGAAACTTTGCGCAACAGACACGCAAGGGTCAGTTGCAGGTACCGGCTAGCATTCCGTTAAACAGTGAGCACCGCATTTTTTTACTGCACCCTCAAACAATGCAACCTTCTGCTTTCTCTCGATCCCAGCCATAATGCGCCTTTCGCTTGCCAGATGTGTCCATTACGAGCGTCAACAAAGCGTCTAACTTACAGAATATGTAGTTGTGAATATCTAAATAAAAATTTACGCCTCTTTTAAATTATAACTTTGGTATGTTTGAGAAAAATATTACCTAGATTAAAATAAAATAGATTCAAGCAGGCTTCCATTTCTACTCGAAAGGAAGCAATAATAATAGTCAGTGAATATTGAACTTGTTCAACGTAGTTATATAGTTGTTCGGCACAATGTGTATGAAGTATTAGGTTATGAGCGATACCGTACTATACGGTATGAATTCATTTATTTCTAAGGATTACTAATCTCTTGTACGGAAATAAGTACTGACATTACTTAATTAAAACATTGATGTCTAGGAGTAGCAAGGCCTTATACGAGCGTTACGAATTTATGAAGGTAATTGTTACAAGTTTTTGTATTGTCAACCGCCGTGCGGCGCGTTGACGCGGTTACCGTGCGATGACTCGTTATCTTTGTTTTTGTTTGAAATCATAGGACTCGATCACAGTATGTGCCAGAATAACAGCTTCGTTTATCCCGCACTACTACATTTAATATAAATACACTATCCTATAACAATTGTTTAAAGTTATGTTGGACATGCGCGTGGCGTTTAGGTCGTTGATTCAAAATCAACGACCCAAAACGCAGCCGCAGCGTAGAAGTACAGCTTAGGGTACGGAACGATCTCACCAGTGACGCGGCAGGAGTCTCAGCTTCATGGAACGCACATTTATTTATCTTTTGAACCGATTTAAAGTATTTTGGTTTGCGACACTGATACACACACACACACACAAAAGAAACACGGTTTGATTTCTAAGTCCGGCAAGTAAGCCACCATCTGTTGGGCACGGTGCCTCAGCGAACACAAAGACACGACCTTCCGGGTCGGAATTTCGAACCGAACTCCGGCGAACAATGGCAAGTAAAATTGAAAAAAAAAATGGTTAAGGTTTCTATGGGTCTATGCCACCCGAAATAAAGTTTTATAACAATAATATAGTACATACTGTTAGCACAGTTGTGGTGGCACAGAAGCGCCTAGAAAAACAGTTGCGACAGGAACGGAGCAAACGACGCACTGCTACAGTGACACAAGATGATAGAAAGGTTTTCCTCAAAAGATGTCATGAATATTTTAAATTCAATTAGGAACCAACCGTCGGCGGCTGGCCCACTCGTTCACTCTAGTTAGGTTGTTAAAAACCATAAAAATATATTGCCTGATTTTGACCCATCTTCGAAAAACCAACGTGTAGATGTGTGGTCAAGAAAAGTGAACGAGTGTGCCACCGTTTATGGTTGGGATGATAAGACCACCATCCATTTCTCAATGCAGAAAATGCAAGGACTGGCCAAGACGTGGCATGAAAGCCTAGATTCAATTTTATTTTCCTGGGCCGAGTGGCAAGTAGAATTGTCTCAAGCTTTTCCGTTTGAGCAAAATTATGGCCAGTCCTTGGAAGATATGCTCAGGCGTAAAAGTAAATATCATGGACCTATTGAAGTATACTATTACGAAAAGTTGGCTCTACTGAACCAGTGCGATATAGGCTATTGGCAAGCGTGCGGGCGATTGTATTATTCGTGGTCTAAGTGACAGAACAATGAAACCAAGTGCTCTAAAGTTCAATTCCCGGCGGTCGAATCAGTCTTTAAATTTTCTAATATTTCATATTGATAAACCACAAGATCTTCCATGGTAATAAATTCACAAAGATATGCTTCACACAACAACAAAACGAATAGTCAACGGATTTCGTCAATTGAAAACCAATGTTCCCAATGTCCACACGTAGAGGGTATGTTGCACTTTTTGATAATTATAAGCATTTATTTGTCATATAAAAAACTCGTAATCCTATCACTCACACAGAATAATATAAGTACTTAGTTATATTCTTGTTTTTAATACTGTTCATAAAAAAACACTCGTTCACAATAGTTTTGCATTCGCTAATAAGGGCAATAAAATACTTCCATATAATCCTTATCGCTTTCTATTGTTCTCGCGACGCGCTCGTCCACAGCCGGTTAGCGGCAAGCATCCGCTCGAATTAGGACCAAATGTACACAGCAATAAGGTAGATTATTGCGCTTCGGAATCACTCGGAATAAAAACTTCGTGTGGACTGTTTAACCGTTTATTTCTCACTTACAAATTTAGAGTAATGTGGACTGTAAATACATGCATAGGTAAGTATATATTAATAGCTATGTATAGGCTACTAATTTCCCGACCCTTGCTCGAGCCAGCCCGCGCCGCTGAGCCTGTAGCTTTAAATTCGTCCCAAAATAATATCAATCCTGATCCAGCTAGTCATTTGCTACCCTCTTCCAGCGACGCCCTAAGCCGAGGTTCGTACCCCACAGGGGGTGCCCTAAGCGTTGTCGCTTAGTTTTAGTTAGTATTTAAGTTTAAGTCCTGGCTGGAGGCCTTAATTTATTAGGGCAACCACAGGCAAGTCCGCTTAAGCAGACGACAACCTCATAGGTTGACCTGCGAGATGTCAAACAAACAAACAAACAAGGCTACTAATTACTAACATCATTCGCTGTTGCGCTTGGACAACCACTATATCACGGCTATTGGCAACAATAGTCCTGTCAGTGATGATGAATCGATCCGAGTACAATGTGATATTTCCATTTTCGAGAGCTGGGTCGGGCACATACCTGTAGTACGGCACTTCCGATTTCACAAGGCTGTATTTCAGAGCAATTTGCTGATGGATAATCCTGGCTACAAGATTGAGTCTATGCAAGTACTCTCCGTTAGCTAGACGAGAACACCCGGAGTTAATGTGTCAGATTGATTCCCCCGGACGGTGGCATAACCCATGACAGATGTCAAAAGTTCCGTCTTTCATAATAAATCTCCGGTGATTTTTCGTCATCACAACTTCGTCCATAATTGCACAGATAAAACCTTCGGTCTCTCCAAGGACGTCACCGAAACGCAGCCAGGTTACGGATGCTAGTTGATCTAAATCAGGTCCACGAATGGCCCAGAAAAAGCGTCCGTGAAACTCCTTACTCTGCCATACCTTCATGCGATCATTAGTGTCAAGCGCTACTTTCTTGCACCAGTTTTCTTTAGACAAGTAGAGCGGGTGAGGCCCTTGTCCACCGCAACCACATCTCGATGCATCCCTACGTCGGCATCTAGGAAATATTCCCTGAGACTGAATGAAGGGTCTTAGCGTTTAAAAAGCATCGACCTTCACACTTTCGCGGGATATACAGCCTCATTACCGAAGACCGTGGGTGATACCCACCTATCTAGGGTGGCGAGATCGGTCTGACTCCATTTGAGTATGTCGAAAGAATACATCAAAACAGGCATGATCCAACCGTTGAATGCCCGCACCTTGTTACCACCTGGTAGAATACTATTAAATTCTTTCTTCAGGCCTCCAAAGAAGCCCTCGCGCACGTATGGGAGTGGCGCCGGGGTGAAACCCCGCTGCTGCGAGAAATCACGGTACACCGGACAGAGCTCCAGCGGGATCTGGTGACATGGAGGGCGCGATTGTCGCAACCCAGTGGTGGGCACGCTACAATAGCGGCGGTAAGTCCCCTCTTTGAGGAGTGGTTGGAGAGGCACCCCGGTATTCTCACCTTCCGCCTGATACAGGTCCTCACCGGACACGGTTGTTTTGGGAGGTTCCTGTTTCGTATAAGGCGGGAGGAAACGCCCGGGTGTCACCATTGTGTGGATCGCCCGGAAGACACGGTGGAGCATATGGTGGAGGTCTGCCCAGCTTGGGTGGAGAACCGCCGTGTCCTCGCGGAAGCGGTCGGCGGCGGCGATCTCTCGCGTCCGGCTCTGGTCCAGGTCATGGTACGGAGCGAGAGGAAATGGAAAGCCGTCACCTCCTTCTGCGAAGCAGTAATGCTCGCGGAGGAGGAGGCGGAGCGTATGAGGGAGAGAGCCTTGCGCCCTCACGCCCCCCTAGTCGCCGCAGAAGACGCCCTGGGCGTCGGGAGTCGCCTGCAGATTCCCGGCCACCGTAAGCGCGGGCTTGCGGACGGCGAGCAATGAATAGCTCGCCGTCCGGTAAAGACCAGGCCCGGGTCGATGGCGCGTCGTGTTCCACGTGCACCTCAAAGAGATGTCAGCACCCAATGACGGGGTCCGATAGGGCCGACGCCTCAGGGTCGCGGGAAATTCGAAAGTGAAACCGGGGCCCTGGCATAGGCAACTGAAGGAATACGGGTGGGTTTTAGTCAGTAAAAGTCTGGCACACCTTCCCGCTCCAAAAAAAGGTGTGTCGGACCAACTTAGTCAGCCCAACTTATGAAGTTTCCGGTAGTGCAAAATTATATTTTACCATTATTAATTACTAACATAAGTAAACAGATGGATGTTTGAGTTAAAGAGCTTTACCTTGACTCATTGAATTTATGAGTCCAGATTTCAAGGTTTTCCTTTCATTTTATTGTATCAAGTTTGTTGAGATTTCATCCATATAATAAAATTGATCCTAACGATCGAGGCAATAAAAGCACAGGTTGTTTTTTGCAGATTTTAGTCGGTTCGATTCCCGGGAGAGACAAGCGAATTTTCGAAATTATTTGAATGCAGTTTTCTTTCTATTCAAAAATTAAGGAATGTTTTCTTTGAGTAAAATTTTCTATCCGCAATAATAAGAGTACTTTCCCTTCAGTTGGCATTACAAAAATCCATCCTGTATACGTGGGACACTCAGAAAGTTTAGCGGAAATAAATAAATAATGTTCTACATGTAAAATGTTTGAATGAGACAAGATAATAATTAGCTCGCAAACAATGTGGAGGGAAATTTTGAAATTGGAACGCACCTATTTTTAATTGCAAGTTATCATAAAATATTTTCAAAATAGACTATAACTGGCCAGTCTCTCATCCATATAAACTTTTTTCGCAATTCTTTCTGAGTGGCCTGGTATAATTATATATAATTTATAACACCTAATATTATAATAAATATACCTAATTAAAATAAAAATTCTAACTAAACTAAAACTATTAACAATTTAAAACATAGCGTCAAAAAAATCATCCGCTTCGCTGTCGACCGGTAATGTACCCAAGAGAGTGGCGGCACGTTGTAATGCGTAGCCTCTGGCCAAGGTAAAAGCCAGCCCTTGGGTCACGGAAAGTGTCAACCAGCTGCTTTGAAATTTCCTTAAAAAGACAGAGAAACCAATAAGGTTATTTTACTTAGGCCGCTTGAGGTTTTCGTCGTTAATGATCGCGTGCCGCGCTAAGCGGCCCGCTCTTTGGCTGCAAGACAGGCCGTGGTGTCCGAGGCTGTTGACAACTTCGCCACAGTGACAGCGATGAGGAGGACAGCAAGGAGCTCCCAGTCATAGGGAAGCAGCGAGGCGGAAAGTAGTGTCGTCGAACAAAGTGCCTATGTTCGATGACGAGAGTGCATGAAGTCACAGACCCTACTCCCACTTACCCACAGCCAGCAGGCACGCAGAAGTAGCAGACGTGTTATTTAAATTGTCCTGTACTAGTCTGTAGAGCGGCTTATCCCGCCGTCTCTGGGAAAATGCATTTTCGTGTTGATCTGAGTTCGGGCAAGCGAGTCTACAGGCATCCATAGCCTCGGTGAAGTACGACACATCAAAATTGATCAGTGTGGAGGCTAGGATTGTCCTTTTTAATTTCTCAGTGCCATGGACCGAAGATATGAAAGACGGTAAACTTATGCTAGAAATTTTGCGGACGCCGAGGCCTTCCATACGAATAGGAAGAGTAGCTTGTGCTCAAGCTCGGTCGCCGTTGGCCACATTTAAATCGAAGTTAGCGCGCGCCGGATAATTTGGTCTATTCTATCTAAAAGGTGAGTGTGCTTCCATAAATAGTTAGTGCGAAGAAAATGTTAATTTAGGGTCGTAAAGAATTAAGGTGATGGGCGAATGCATGTTAATTTGGAGCAATCTTTCCGAAGCGTCGTTGAAATTTTGTATTTTTTCCTTAGAGAGCGGGAAGATTTTTTTTATAGATTGGAGACCCAAGAAGACGAAGAGTGCTTTTTCCAAGGGCTGGCTTTTACCTTGGCCAGAGGCTAAGCAATTGCAATACAACGTGGTAATGCCGCCAGTCTCTTGGGTACATTTCCAGTCGGCAGCGATGCAGATGAGTTTTTTGACGCTAATTTATTAGGTATATGTTATTTACATACTACATAAATTGTTTTAAGTTTGAATAAATAATGTAATATAATAAATTCGAAATATAAGTCATGTCTGTCTGTTACCTTTACACGCCTAAACCACTAAAAGGTATTTCGATAAAATTGGCAACGAGATATATGGCATCCTAGGGAATGACATAGGCTACTTAATGTCCCTTACTAAACTCCCTTAAGGGGCGAAAATGGAGATAATTTTAAAATTCATAATTAATGTTGACCGAACCACATAAGTTAAAACTTATTATTCAAAATCTAAATTACAATATACAAGCTAACACAAAAAAATATATATTATGTACAAATGTTTACAAAAGAAAGGGGGATAGAGCTCATAGGGCATCAAAAAATACGTCCGCATTGCTGTCAACGAGACAAGTGCCCAGAAGGCTAGCAGCAGTGCCACGTTGGATGGCAATGCTTATTCTTTGGGCAAAAAATTGGCCAGTCCTCTGGTCACGAGAAGTGTCGACCAACCATTTGGCGATGACCCGAAATAATTGATGAGCACTCTGACCCCAAGGACCTAGTGTTTCAACCCTAAACGGTTCAACATATAGCTTGGTTTTCTGCTCCTGCAGCAGCCGCCATAGCATGCCGGCATAGCCCGCCGTGCTAGGAAGATGGGATGGCGCGAGGGTGTCGACACAGGTTGCATCCCATACCAAAGGCCTACCCAACTTCCAAGGCATTATGGTCATTCCATCTGGCCTCTTCCCATCGTCACGTGCCAAGCCATTAGGTTCTAAAATAGCTGGCACCCCAGCGGTGACAAGAGCCCGACGGATGATGTAATTAATGCTGGCGTGCCGTGCCATACGACCAGCGTTCTTGCTGCAGGAAAGGCCATGGTGTCCGAGGCAGTTGACTGCTTCACCGCATTGACAGCGATGCGGGGAGCCCCGCAAGGAGCGCCCAGACGCAAACAAGTAGCGAGCCGGAATGTGGAGTCACAGAGCAAAGTGCCTATGTTGGATGAGGTTAGCGCCTGAAGCCAAAGGCCCGACTCCCATTCACCCACAGCCAGCAGGCGGGCACGCTCGGAAGTATTGGTGGACCTGCAGAGCGGCTCATCCCACTGTCTCTGGGAAGACGGGTCCTCGGGCAGAACCGTGTCCGGGCAAGCCACTTTCCAGGCGTACACCGCATCGGTCAAACACGGCACTTCAGAGTCAAAGTCAAAGTCAAAGCATTTATTTCAAACAGGCCCATAAAAAGGCACTTTTGAACGTCAAAATTTACATTAAAAATAGAACTGATTCTAGGCGCCACTTCCAAAAAGTAGTTTCGTATGGAGAAGAAGTGGCAAGAAACTCCACCGTTACTCTTTTAAAATGTTTTACAATATTTTGTATACATTAATTATATTTCTATATGTGAAGACGATGCACCAAGCATAAAAATACTATACCACAATTGGTAAAAATAATTAAAAATAAAGCAAAGGCATATAAATTAATCACGTGATAGCTACATTGTGCTCCCATATTTACAAACAATTGCAAAAATATATGCCATGCTTATGCTAAGTCAGTGTGTGAGTAAAGTAAAAATAACAAATTATACAATACAGCAAATAATATGATTTTGTCTAGCCTCTAGATTGTCCTATGGAGCAGGACCAGCATGTTTTCAAGCATTCTTATCTAGGATATAATCTTCTAATTTGTAATATGATTGTTTACAAAGTGTTTTTTTAACATGAGTTTTTAAACTTTCTTTCATATAATTGCAATATTTCACAAGGTATTTTGTTGTAACATTTAACACAGTACCCCAAAAAAGATGTATATACTTTAGATAGCCTGAAAAATGGTTGATCAATTTTATTTATTTATTTATTTTTAAATGAAGGTTTACTTCATTCGCATAGTCTATGAGATATACAAACTATGTTTAGTACATAACTCTATGGACTAAACAATAGAACTGTTAATATGAAGATGACAGTCAAAATGACAACCGTGTAAAATATAGAAATAATTTAATAATTGTAAATAATAGCTTTAAATGTTGTTTCTCTTTTCAGAGCAACACAATTTAGTTTATTATTGCAATATAATATAGAAACATATTATAAAACAACATTTCTACAGCTGTTTTTAAACACAATGGAAAAATTTCAATTCGAGTTTGTTGTGAAACCCAGTGACGATCCAAAAACAAATATAATATGCATAACTTCGATTACCGATGCCGATAAACATACCTTTTCAATCCCGGAACCACTTCAACCTGTAAGATTGCACGATACAGTTATAAAAACTCAAGTTTTTCAAAAAGTAAAAGTAACGCTGCAAAGGAGACACGAGAAAAGACGAGTATGGATTTCCGTGACACCAGAAATAAAAAAGGTTTATGAAGATGAAGATGGAAACATGCAGTTTAAGGGATATTTGCTAGAGGAGATGATACCAGAAACACGCCAACAGGCTGCTGCTAATGAAATTTCACAAGAGGTTTTCAATAGGCTTATGGAGAATTTTGCTGAAATGAAGAAGGAATTGTCTAAATCTTATAATATAAGGAGTTTGTCAGAAAAGATTGTATTGACTGAGGAGTTTAGTAAAATTATTATAAAAAACATACATTATCTTTACTGTCATATAGGAATACATCAAATGGAAAATAAAATTAAACCGTTTTATATAGCGAAAAATTTAACATATAATATTAGAAAAATCTGTGACACCTGTGAAATCTGTTTAAAAAACAAATCTAGAGCTAAATATAAATTTGGACTTATGTCTCACTTAGGTCCCGCTACTCACCCTTTTGAAATAGTATCTATAGATACTATTGGTGGATTTGGTGGCTCTCGTTCGACAAAAACATATTTACACCTTTTGGTAGACCACTTTACAAGATATGCCTATATCTTGACTTCTAAATCTCAAAGTTCGAATGATTTTATAAAGCTTGTTAAAAAAGTAACACAGGGAAATAAAATTGGCATGATTCTATCAGATCAATATCCAGGTATAAATTCGAAAGATTTTAAAAACTTTTTAGATAAGGAAAATGTACCTATTATCTTCACTGCAGTAAATGCACCATTTTCTAATGGTTTGAATGAAAGATTGAACCAAACATTAGTTAATAAAATTAGATGTAAGATAAATGAAAGAAAGGATAAACTAGCCTGGACCACTATTGCTCATGAATGTACTCAGAGATATAATGAAACAGAGCATACTGTGACAAGATTTTCCCCAAAATACTTATTGGAAGGGAAAAATGTTAATATTTTACCAGATGAATTGAAACAAGAAATAACACTTAATGATTTATTGCATGATAGAAAAATTGCATTAGAAAATACTATAAAATCACACAATTATAATAAGCAACAATTTGACAAAAACAGAAAAGAATGGGAACTAAAATTAGGTGACTTAGTGTATGTTGAAAACGGAAATAGATTAAACAGAAAAAAATTAGATGAGTTAAAAATTGGTCCCTATGAAGTTATAGAGAAATTATCAAAATCAATTTACAAAATAAACACAGGTCATAAGAAACTTGAATCAAATCTTTTCCACATAACAAAACTTGCTCCTGTTCCAGATAAGACTTAACATTTACTTATTTGAATACTTTTTTTTTTTAAATATATATTTATATATATTGTCTTGGGGTGGGAGATGTAAATGAAGGTTTACTTCATTCGCATAGTCTATGAGATATACAAACTATGTTTAGTACATAACTCTATGGACTAAACAATAGAACAGTTAATATGAAGATGACAGTCAAAATGACAACCGTGTAAAATATAGAAATAATTTAATAATTGTAAATAATAGCTTTAAATGTTGTTTCTCTTTTCAGAGCAACACAATTTAGTTTATTATTGCAATATAATATAGAAACATATTATATATTTATTAACACTTTATGCACAAGTAAAAAAATACTGTACAAAGGCGGACTTAATGCCTGAGGCATTTTCTACCAGTACTTATTTCAAAGTCAAAGTCAAAGTCAAAGCATTTATTTCAAATAGGCCCATAAAAAGGCACTTTTGAACGTCAACATTTACATTAAAAATAGAACTGATTCTAGGCGCCACTTCCAAAAAGTAGTTTCGTATGGAGAAGAAGTGGCAAGAAACTCCACCGTTACTCTTTTAAAATGTTTTACAATATATTGTATACATTAATTATATTTCTATATGTGAAGACGATGCACCAAGAATAAAAATACTATACCACTATTGGTACAAAAAAATTAAAAATAAAGCAAAGGTATATAAATTAATCACGTGATAGGTACATTGTGCTCACATATTTACAAACAATTGTAAAAATATATGATTTTCCTAAATTATTAACTTGGAATAATAGTGTGTGAGTAAAGTAAAAATAACCAAAATATACAATACAATAAGCAAATAGTATGATTTTGTCTAGCCTCTAGATTGTCCTATGGAGCAGGACCAGCATGTTTCCAAGCATTCTTATCAAGGATATAATCTTCTAATTTGTAATATGCTTGATTATAAAGTGTTTTTTTAAAATGAGTTTTAAACTTTCTTTCATTTAATTGCAATATTTCACGAGGTATTTTGTTGTAACATTTAACACAGTACCCCATAAAAGATCTATGTACTTTAGATAGTCTGAAAAATGGTTGATCTATTTTATTTTTATTTCTAGTGTTAATATTATGTCTATCACTTATTTTATTAAATAGATGCAGATTTTTTCTAACATACATAATATTTTCATAAATGAACTGGTAAGGTACAGTCATTATATTAATCTTCCTAAATAGTTCCCTAAGAGATTCGCGGCGACGTAGATTGTAAATGGCTCTGACAGCTCTCTTTTGCAAAATAAAAATGGATTCAATGTCAGCAGCCCGACCCCACAGTAAAATGCCGTATGACATAATGCTGTGGAAGTAGCTGAAATAAACCAAACGCGCTGTTTCAACGTCTGTTAACTGTCTTATCTTTCTAACAGCATACGCTGCCGAGCTTAGTCGCCCCGCGAGAGATGTTATATGGGGTCCCCATTGTAACTTCTCGTCTAGCGTGATTCCTAGGAAAACCGTCTGATTACTAAATTCCAGTTTTTCTCCGTTCAATATGATGTCACATTCGCTACTTCTAACATTAGGTAATTTAAATCGAATGCATTTGGTTTTTTTCTCATTTAGTACCAAATTATTTACCGTAAACCAATCTTGGACCTGAAGAATAGAGTTGTTCACGTCGTCAAGATTTTGTGACCTTCGATCTATTTTAAAGATCAATTAAGTGTCATCTGCAAACAACACCATCTTCGGTTGATTTTGAAGTAGTCTAGTGTTAATATTATGTCTATCACTTATTTAATTAAATAGATGCAGATTTTTTCTAACATACATAATATTTTCATAAATTAACTGTCAAGGTACAGTCATTCGGGAGGTTCCTGTTTCGCATAAGGCGGGAGGAAACGCCCGGGTTGAAGTGGTTTGTATTACACTTCTCAATATAGGGTACGTATGAGCAATGAAACGCAAGCTGAGGTAAATAGAAGACAGTGTCTTAACTTTAATTACTTCGGTTTATATACACGACAACATTTAATAATAATTATGGATCACGCCACTTTGCATAAACGGTTCGGGCTTGACTGTATCCTAATGAGGGGGCGTCAACATAATACAATAGACCACCGGCGGCCATGTTGCGCGCGCGCCGCACGGACAAAGGATGACGTCACGGAGGCGTGGTCTATTTCGTTAGCACCTCATGTGACGTAGGCGATCATACGATCCTGGTGCTGCGTTGAGTCGTGTGCGAGTACTTGCTTGCAACTTGCTCACTCGCTACACCACTCCCCTGGCGAGCCCGAAGCTACGGGCGATAGTAGTCAGGAAATTTTACTGTGCGCCCACTTCTTGTTTTCTTCACGGCTTCACTGTCGGGTTTCTCGGATTGTGTTGTTGTATCTGGTTTTTCTATAGCGACGAAAGCTGGTTTTAGACGGTCGATTGTGATCTGTTGTGACCTTCCTTGTATATCGACGTCGAAGGTTTTCTGGCTTCGTCGGATTACCTTATATGGACCTGTGTATGGTGCTTGAAGCGGTCTTTTTGCAGGACCTTGCCGGATGAAGACATGTGTTGTTGTGTTTAGGCCTTTGGGTATGTAGAAGTTTCTGGAACTTCCGTGCCAAGATGTTGGTTGAGGTGCTAACTTGCTGATATGGGCGCGGATTCGGTTTGCTATGGAAGTCATGTCTGCTTCTTCTTCGAGCCTAGGAGTGAAAAACTGTCCCGGTAAACGCAGCGGTTCACCATAGACCAGCTCCGCTGCCGATGCTTCGAGGTCCTCTTTCCAAGCGCTCCGTATGCCTAGTAAAACCCAAGCTAGTACTTCAACCCAGTTTGTGGTGGTGTGGCAGCTGATGGAGGCTTTAAGCTGCCTGTGTAGCCTCTCTACGAGTCCATTTGCTGCTGGATGGTATGACGTAGTGGTATGGTGTGTTGCACTAACTATCGCGGCCAGTTCTTTGAACGTGTGTGATAGGAACTGTCCGCCGCGGTCAGTTGTTATATGTTCAGGACACCCAAAGCGTGAAATCCATCCATTTATTAAAGCAGTCGCACAAGTCTCAGCGGTCATGTCTGGTAAAGGGTATGCCTCAGGCCAACGTGTGAAACGGTCGATTATCGTGAGGCAGTATTTTTGACCAGAGCATAGCGGTAGTGGTCCAATCAAGTCCAGGTGTATGTGTATGAATCTGGCGGTTGGCGGTCTGAAGGCTTCTAGTGGTGCTGATGTGTGTCTTGTAACCTTGGAACGCTGGCATTGTTGACATTCCTTAGCCCACTGTCGACAATCTCGTCTGATGCCTGGCCAAATGAATCTTTGCGTGACCAGCTTGACAGTGGCCTTTGCGCCTGGGTGGCTTAAACTGTGAAGTGCGTCAAAGACGTGCTTGCGAAAAGAAGGAGTGATATATGGCCGTGAATGTGAAATGGATACGTCACAATATATGTTCTGGACTGATTCTGACGTTTTCTGCTTCTTTAATTGCAATGTGGTACCGCTCTTCAGTAAGTCCAGCAAGTCGGCATCTGAATCTTGTTCGCTGGCAAGCGCTCGGTAGTCCATGGGCATGCTGATTTCGTTAATTCTTGACAAGGTATCAGCAACCACATTCTCTGTTCCGGTGATGTATCTGATGTCTGTCGTGAATTGGCTGATGAAATCCAACTACTGGAATTGTCGTGGAGAGCAGTTTTCTCGTCGTCCGTTGAAGGCATAAGTCAGAGGTTTGTGGTCGGTTACGACCGAAAAAGTTCTTGCCATATGGCCATAATATACTTCCGTTTCATGGTCGAAACCATGAAACGGAAGTATATTATGGCCTCATAGACGGCCAGCAGCTCACGATCGTAAGGGCTCTGACTCGGACTTAGCTTCCTGGAGAAGAATGCTAATGGTTTCCACTCGCCGTTCTGTCGTTGTTGTATGACTGCACCAATTGCTGTGTCTGATGCATCGGTGAAAATGCTTAGCTCCGATTGGGGGTCTGGATGCACCAGGAGTGAAGCTTCTGTTAGGCTGTTTTTGCAACGATTGAAGCTCTCTAGTTGCGCTGGTGTCATGTTGATTACTTGTGATCCCTTAGTTTTAGGACCATGTGGTATTTTGTTACACCAAAAACACATCTTATCTATTTATGTATTTAACACGTGAGGAGCTGTTGTGCACAGCAATTCTTTCTATGATTCAGTAGGTACTAAAGTCTTTATGAAAATTGTATGACACTCATTTAACTTACATTTGTTTATCCGATATTGTTGTATTGATGAAAAGCAAACCTTTAGCTACCTCTGTCTATTTTCCACATCCATTTATCTCATTTCATGTGATCTCATATTATTTTCCTTTTATTGAATGTTGTGACATTTTGTATCTAACATTGTCATCTGTCAGTTTTTATTTTTCTAAGGTATAGAGCTAAGAGGTCGTCTATTTTATTGTAAAGGTATCGTAAAACTAGTGTTAAGCCGGGTTCTCACTGTAAGCCATCTTTATAGTTCCTGGCCGATAACCAATTAAGAAGTATTTGGATTGAAAACTAAAAAAGTCACTTCTAGAACGATCGGCCAGAGGCTATATAAACCATCCGATACTTTTCACCAGGTTCTGTTCTTTTGATTCCGTCTTTTGACTCGGTCTTTTGGCTTCTTTCATTTTGAAATTTTTCTTACTCATCAGTTTATGTTTTTCTAAAAAGCTATTTAAATATAAACCTTTTCTAGAAGTTATTCTCAGTAAATTTATTATAAACATCTAGTGTGTGTAAATGTGTTGGACTCACTTGATCACCTCCGACCCTCCCACTTGCGTCCACGAGAGGAGTTCGAGACGGTTTGCATAGAAATAATAAACGTGGCGTGAGACACCGCTGCCGGAACAAACACCAACCGACGCGAGCTCCCTCGCAACGGGCTGCGGACTGATGGAGAGGCTGCTGCGAGCTCCCACTCGACGGACTGCGGGACGGAGGAGCGGCCGACGCGAGCTTATTTTATTCGTGAGCTGCTTCGCGACTGTGAGCACGGAGAGGCTGCTGCGAGCTTCAACCACAGACTGCGGGCCAGAGGAGCGGCCGACGCCTCGAGCTACTACCGACTAATCATTTCTAATCCTTAATATCTTTTTACTTACTTTTGTATTTTTTAATCTAAAAATCATTATAACTTGTAACCACGTTTAGCCAGTCGGCTAACCGTTACGTTACAACCAGTGAGTAATTCGTTCAGAGCAGCTTGGATAGTAGCTGCCCTCGGAATCAAGCGATGGTAAAAGTTTAGCATTTCGAGAAAGCGTCTTAGTTCTTTCACGGTTTTAGGCGGCTTATAGTCTCTTACAGCTTGAATTTTTACATCCAAAGTTGAATGCCACCTGTCGATACTTTGTAGCCCAGGAAATGGGCCTCAGCTTGTCCAAATGTGCACTTGTTGGTGTTAATTAAGATGCCATAATCAGTGAGCCTTTGGAACAAGGTTTTTAAGTGCTGTTGATGCGTAGTGCTGTCGGGGCTGAAGACCAATATATCATCAGTATATCCAAAGCAGAAATCTAAACCATGAAGAACCTCGTCCAAAAATCGTTGGAAGGTTTGGGCAGCGTTTCGAAGACCAAAACTCATAAAAGGGAATTCGTATAATCCGACAGGTGTAGTTATTGCTGTCTTGGGTATGTCTTCTTTAAATACTGGAATTTGGTTATATGCTTTTATCAAATCAATAGTTGAATAGATTGCACTTCCTGTAAGCTGATGCGTGAAATCCTGTATGTGTCTGACGGGGTATCTGACTGGGATTGTTCGGGCGTTTAAGGCTCTATAGTCCCCGCACGGACGCCATGCATCGTTTTTCTTGCGGGCTAAGTGGAGTGGTGAGGACCATGGACTGTCAGATAGGCGTGCAGTGCCATTGTTCAACATCTCTTCAAATTCCAGCTTTGCTACTTTCAGGCGTTCAGGATCCAATCGTCGGGGGCGACTGTATACTGGTGGTCCAGGAGTTGTGCGTATGTGATGGACGGTTGAGTGCTTGATGATGGTGGTTTGTCCCGCTGGTCGAGTGATATCCGGGTACTCCCTTAATATGTGGTGGTAGACCGAATTATCTGCGATGGTGCGGACAGATGAGATTGCTTCTGTGGAGGTCTGATGAGGTGCAGAGATAGTCAGTGCTGTGACTCCATCCACTAGACGTTGATTGCGGCAATCGACAAGTAGGTTATAGTAGCCTAAGAAGTCGATGCCTATTATGGGTTTGGAGACGTCCGCTACGATGAATCGCCAGGTGAAAGCACGTCGAAGTCCCAAGTCCAATGTGATAGGTAGGTCGCCGTATGTAGCAATAATTGACCCGTTGGCTGCGAAAAGCTCGTATTTTGTTTTGATGCGATGTTCCTGAACAGCAGATCGGGGAAAAACGCACAGGTCTGAACCCGTGTCAATAAGGTACTGCACCTTAGTTTTTCGATCCGTCATGAACAGGCGGCTCGTTACAGACAGGCAGTCTTGTGCCGCCACTAATGGCTGCCTGGGATGTTTTCCGATTTCTTGTGCGAACAGGGCTGGGTGCATTTACGCGCTCGCTCACCAAAACGGTAGTGGTAC
The DNA here is from genome assembly GCA_963555695.1 of Dasypolia templi. NCBI lineage: Eukaryota > Metazoa > Arthropoda > Insecta > Lepidoptera > Noctuidae > Dasypolia > Dasypolia templi. The sequence goes on along the minus strand of OY743154.1, from coordinate 27,091,370 downwards.
CAGCAGTAGGGGTGATTTTTAGGGTGTGAATTTGAACGTGACCTTCTGTTAGATTCACTTCTGCCTCTGGAATGCGAACGTGAGCGTCTGTGCAGCTCTGTGCTCATGGTTTCCAGTCTTTGGCTTAGTTCTGCCACTGTGCGAGTTAACTGTGCAATGGCACTATCTTCTGCTGCACCAGGTGTTGATGTGCTGGCTACTTGACTGGGTGCTGGGCTGGTGAGTAACATGGTCGCTGGAACAACGTCGTTGACACGGTCTGCCAGCTCGGCCAGGTCTTCCAGGGTCATCTTCGCCTGTTGAGCAGCGATGCATGTTTGCAAGTGGGTAGGTAGTCGACTAGCCCAGATGGTCCGGATAAATTCTTTGGGAACATTATCTCCAGCCAGGTGTTGCAGGTGTCGAAGGAATTGTGTTTTCTGTCCCCTATCTCTTCGTACATCAGCAGCTGTTTTATTTTACGCTCTTGAGATGCTGATAGTCGGCGTACCAATTCAGTCTTCAACGTTTCGTATTTGTTCGTGCTGGGCGGGTTTACAATCTGGTCTCGGATCTCTGCTGAGTGTTGCGGTTCGAGCTGTGCCAGGACGCGTCGCGTCGTCGCGTAGTCGCGTCCGCGTTTATGTTAGAGAGGATGAATTGGCCCTCGAGTTGAGCGAACCATAATTCAGGGTCACTAGGATTGAACATTGGAGTCCTCACTCCGACTCGGTTCGTTTCCCCAAGCATGACGTCAGGCTTATCTGAATCCACCATTATCCAGGTGTTCTTGAATGTCCGGGGTCTCCAGTGAAGTGGTTTGTATTACACTTCTCAATATAGGGTACGTATGAGCAATGAAGCGCAAGCTGAGGTAAATAGAAGACTGTGTCTTAACTTTAATTACTTTGGTTTATATACACGACAACATTTAATAATAATTATGGATCACGCCACTTTGCATAAACGGTTCGGACTTGACCGTGTCCTAATGAGGGGGCGTCAACATACTACAATAGACCACCGGGGGCCATGTTGCGCGCGCGCCGCACGGACAAAGGATGACGTCACGGAGGCGTGGTCTATTTCGTTAGCACCGCCTAATCACCTCATGTGACGTAGGCGATCATACGATCCTGGTGCTGCGTTGAGTCGTGTGCGAGTATTTGCTTGCAACTTGCTCACTCGCTACAGGGTGTCACCATTGTGTGGATCGCCCGGAGGACACGGTGGACCATACGGTGGAGGTATGCCCAGCTTGGGCGGAGCACCGCAGTGTCCTCAGGGAGGCGATTGGCGGCGGCGATCTCTCGCGTCCGGCCCTGGTCCAGGCCATGGTACGGAGCGAGAGGGAATGGAAAGCCGTCACCTCCTTCTGCGAAGCAGTAATGCTCGCGAAGGAGGAGGCGGAGCGGGTGAGGGTGAGAACCTTGCGCCCTCACGCCCCCACTAGCCGCCGCAGGAGACGCCCTGGGCGTCGGGAGTCAGATTCCCGGCCACCGTAGGCGCGGGCTTGCGGACGGCCAGCAATGGGTAGCTCGCCGTCCGCTACGGACCAGGCCCAGGTCCAGATCCCAGGACGGCGCGTTGTGTTCCAAGCGCGCCTCAAAGAGATGGCAGCACAAAGTGACGGGGTCCGATAGGGCCGACGCCTCAGGGTCGCGGGTTATTCTACATAGAAAACCGTGGCCCTGGCACAGGCAACTGAAGGAACACGGGTGGGTTTTAGTCAGTAAAAGTCTGACACGCCCTCCCGCTGCACCCAGAGCGGGAGAAGTCATTTGATGATTTCCCACCCAAAAAAAAAAGGTACATTCATTATATTAATCTTCTTAAATAGTTCCCTAAGAGATTCGCGGCGACGTAGATTGTAAATGGCTCTGACAGCTCTCTTTTGCAAAATAAAAATGGATTCAATGTCAGCAGCCCGACCCCACAGTAAAATGCCGTATGACATAATGCTGTGGAAGTAGCTAAAATAAACCAAACGCGCGGTTTCTACGTCTGTTAACTGTCTTATCTTTCTAACAGCATACGCTGCCGAGCTTAGTCGCCCCGCGAGAGATGTTATATGGGGTCCCCATTGTAACTTCTCGTCTAGCGTAATTCCTAGGAAAACCGTCTGATTACTAAATTCCAGTTTTTCTCCGTTCAATATGATGTCACATTCGCTACTTCTAACATTAGGTAATTTGAATCGAATGCATTTGGATTTTTTCTCCTTTAGTACCAAATTATTTACCGTAAACCAATCTTGGACCTGAAGAATAGAGTTATTCACGTCGTCAAGAATTTGTGACCTTCGGTCTATTGTCTAGATCAATGAAGTGTCATCTGCAAATAACACCATCTTCGGTTGATTTTGAAGTAACTGGGGTAAATCATTAATGTAAACTAAAAAGAGGAATGGACCCAATATCGAACCTTGAGGAACGCCCATTGATATTTCAGACCCTAATGAGTTTGTGCCGTTTATTTGTACTTTAACCTTTCTGTCTTTCAAGTATGATCTTAGCAAATCAAGAGCTTCATTCCTAAACCCATAGTGCTTAAGTTTCAGCAGAAGTGTCTCATGGTTTACGCAATCGAACGCCTTAGCGAGATCGCAAAAGATTCCAATGGCATCTTGTGATTCCTCCCAGGCGCTAAAAATGTACTTTATTAGGGTGACACCGGCGTCAGTGGTACAACGTCCTTTAGTGAAACCGTACTGATATTCATGCAAGATGGAGTTTTTATTAAAGTGACGTAACATTTGATTGAGCTTAAATTTTTAAACACCTTACTGAGAACTGGCAGAATTGACACGAGCCTATAATTATTGAGTTTTATACTATCACCGAATTTGAACAATGGGATCACTTTACTATGTTTCATAAGATCCGGAAAGGTTCCTTGGTCTACACTGGTGTTAAATATGAAAGCTAAATAGGGCGCAAGAGTTTCGATGAGAGATCTACAGACTTTTACAGACATTCCCCAGAGATCTTCTGTTGATTTAATTTTAAGATCTTTAAAAGCTTTTATAACAGCTTGGGGGTTTGTATGCTGAAACCTAAACTCCAAAGGGCATGGTTTTACATTATTTTTAAGTAAGGCAGCAGAAAGCGCGGGTGAGGAATTTAAAGCTTTAGTAGTTTTAAGTGGAACATTAACAAAAAAGTTTTCAAATTCCTGAGCTATATCTACATTTGAGTTGATGGGGCCACGTGCAGTCTCTAAATTAAATTCAATATAACGCTGTTTTTTCCGACCTGTTTCATTATTTATTATTTGCCAGGTAGTTTTCATTTTATCATCAGCTGATTTTATTTTAATACTAATATATAGAGATTTAGCTATTTTGCACACACTTTTAAATAATTTTGAATATCTTGCAACATACTGATGAAAGCTTGTATGAGTCACATGTTGCTTTAGGCCATAAAGTTCAAATAGATTTTCTCTACTTTTACGAATGCCAGGAGTGGCCCAATCACTAAATAAAAACTTTGTATTAATACTTTTAGTCTTTGGCGGAAAAGTTTTATTAAATTGCGTGTTGCGTAATAGTGAAAAGAAATCGGCGTAGAACTCATTTGGGTCACCTATATTACTAAAACTTTGTTTACATAATTGCCTAAACATTATTTGAGTTTTTTGTAAAGGCGTATATGAGCAAAACATTATTGCTTGTCCACTGTGATCAGATGGCAACTTATTTACTATTTGTTTGTGCAAGTAATCACAATTACAAAAAATATTATCTATACAAGAAGAAGAAGAAGCTTTCACTCGGGTTGGTTCAATAAAAACATTTGACAGATCAATTGACATAAAAAGACTTAATAATCTGACTGTACTAGAGTTATTTTCTAATAAATTAATATTAAAGTCTCCGCAGATTATTATTGACTTACTACTAGCACTAAGTTTCTTTAACACATCTTCCATTACAGAATCAAACACTGGTAGATTCTGGGAACTTGGTCTGTATACGCATACTATGACATGCTGATCAAGCTCAACACAGGACAATTCAATGGCGTGCTCAACAGACAGTCCGATGATGTCTTTTCGTTCTTTCGATTTAATTGAATTTGTAACTAATATTAATGACCCGCCATGTAACATACGTTTTCGGCTGAAATGGCTAACAACACAATAATTTGCATAATTAATTGACAATACTTGATGATCTTATAACCAATGTTCTGTTAAACAACATTTGATGACATCAAGCTTAGTACTTTCTAGAAACAATTCTATTTCCAATAATTTGGAAGCGCAACCTTTGATATTTTGATTAAATAATTTTAAAGTATGTTGCACTTCCTCTGGTTTTTAATTACTATGAGTTTTATTGCCAGAAGATACTTTATTATTATTCTCTAATAATAATTGGTTATTTAAAGGGGTAACTTCTGTTGTCTTACTGACTAGTTTAAATTATTATCCGGAGTGACCTCCACAACTACAACTGACGAGACTACAATCGCGGTATGGGTTCCAGCAGGAAAAGTATAACCTATCTGACTGGTAGTGCCCTCCAAGGATGTTGGTTTTATGGTTGGATCCTCCTTCGTACAACATGATGAATCATAATTAATCTCTATGTTGCTTGTATAACTAGGCAACACAGACTCGTCACTAATACTACAATTTGTTATATTATCTATAACCTCATTAATATTATAAGCTATCAACATAGCTATCCGATGTCTATTATACCAAGACAGAGAAAAGGTTCTCTGAGTTAACTTAAAACCACTAACAAACTTGTTAGTGTCAAAATACAATAATTTGTCACTATGACAACATGTCAGCTTGTGAATAGTACTAATCAACTGATAAATATAATTATTCTCGTCCCCTGATAAAGAATCAGAACAAGGAAAAGCACACAACATCAGCTTTCCTATATTTAACTTAATTAAGGTGTTCACACCATCCACTATGTCCTTTCTGGTAATACCAGTACTATTTCCTAATAGTAAAACCATAGTAGAATAATTTTCTAGGTTTGTATTTGCAATTCTTTTAATAAAATTTTGCGGACGCCGAGCCCACGAAAACGAATGGGTAGTGTGGCTTGCAGCCACGCACAGTCGTCCAATGCCACATTTAAAATGGATGTTAGAGTATTTCGAATAATATGATCGATTTTTTCTAAAAGGTGTGACTGCTTCCATAAAGAGGAAGAGCGGAGAAATTACCTACATAAAATTTGGACCGAAACAGCAATATCTGATAAGGGTGAATGTTAATTAATTTTAGAAAGTCTTTCCGAAATAATGTTAAAATGTTTAATTTTTTCGTCGACGAATTGTGAAAAGCTGTCTCCTAAAATTGGGGAAACCTAGGAGATGTAGTGAACTTTTTTCCAAGATTTTGAAATCTGGGGCTATTGAATTGTATTTTTGTATGGTCGATTGTCTGTCGGTATTCTTACAAAGGTAAACTTCGCATTTTTAGTTGTTGAGTTCGAGGCCGATGGATTGGAACTGCTGTTTTAGAAATTGAAGAACTTTTAGAACAGTGTCTACGTCACCTCCTAGTGTTCCATCATCTAAATACCAGACATTGAATTTTGAATTTAGTTATATATATAATTAAATTCAAAATTATAAGGACAGGCAAACTAAACATTACTGGCTCGAGAGGATCACCTTGTTGGCATCCGACTGCAGATCCCAAAACGTTTTCTTTATAAAATAATTTTGATGGGTTCCTGTAGCACTGCCACATAACACCATAAATTTCTGGTAACTCCTTTTTTACTTCAGCCAACAAAGTGTCCCTGTTAACGTCAACCTTGAGGATAACCTCACCTTTATTTGAATTTAAAAAACTAGATAGGGCATGTACGGCAGCCTCGCAGCCCCCTTTGGATCCAAAGCCAAGCTGTAGGGGCTGAAACTTGTTGCTTAGTGTAAAGTGAAATGATTATGTAATCTATGTTGAAGTTGTGTACCAGAGGTACACAACTTTAACATTATTTAAAAAAAAAACGAGATTTATGGGATTAGAAATGTGACTACATTTCTAATCCCATAAATCTCGTTTTTTTTTAATCTCGTTTTTTTATAGTCCGTATCTATGCAAAGGTAACATTTAGTCTTTATTTTATTCAAATCGGTCCACCATTCTTTCGGTCTTTGATAAAGTTAAAAATCATTAGATAACTTGGCCAGCAACTATTACACCACGTAATACTTGCAGGTATTACGTTGTGCAATACTAATGATGGCACTAGATTATATCAAATTGATGATGACAATAATATATTAACGGGTAAAATGAGTTTCCTTTATTTCTATTTAAGTCTGTTACCTTGTATACAAACATAATCAGCCTATAATGTTCCCACTCCTAGGATACAGAGAGTTGGTTGTGATCCAGTACGCAGACCCAATGCGGGGAATACAGAGAGTTGGTTGTGATCCAGTACGCAGACCCAATGCGGGGAATACAGAGAGTTGGTTGTGATCCAGTACGCAGACCCAATGCGGGGAATAGCTTATATTATGTACTAACTTAACTTATGCCCGTTACATCGTTCGCGTGCATGTCAGAAAACTAAAATGTGTCGCGTAGGGAAGGTGTATGTACCACTCCTTCATTGAAAAGGAAGAGTGTTCCGATTGTACCCGGTGGGAAGCGCTATTATTCGTATAAATATGAACGAAAATCAGTTCTTTTACTGTACGTTTTTACTAAAATGCAAAGCGAAACAGCTATTTTCATTTGTATAAGATAAAGTGATTCCTACATTTTTTCTATGGCGTCTCTGTGAACTGTCTCAAATCAGGGAATAATTTGATGTTTTTGTGATTCATTCACGAGGAGAGATTTTTGTTGTGTTTTAATTTCATCGTTATTAATTTAAATAATGGTAAGTTTGGCAGTATATATGTTCTTTCAGAGAAAATGTGATAACAATTATACGCCATACCTTGTTTTTTATTTTTATTTATTTATTATGGGACAATAAACAGCTACAATATAAAATGTTGACAAATTACAATAACATAAGTAGTATTAACAATATTGCAGCCCACTATATTATCCTCATGTTAACTAAATTAAGATAAGGCAAGAAGTGTCGCTAGGTAAGCATTACTCAGAAATATTAAATTAACAAAAAAAATAAAAATAATATTGATTATTAAAATACCATCAAATTCATTAATTATTAAAAAAGAAAAAGAACAGTACATAATTTGTTCGATAAAAATTCAAACTTTGGGATTGTTCCTTATTATCACAAATAATAATTTAAATTAAAAAAACAAAAAAGAAAATAAAGGAATTGACAGTAGAATGCAATTCATTAATAACAATAATCCGAATGGTAAAACTAAATAAATTTAGAAAAAAGTACTCACACTATTTCTTATTATCATTAGATAAGATTTTATAAACATTGGTCTTAAATTTCGATTTCGAACATACAAAAATATCAATATCAGTGAAGTTGCGATTATAAGACTCCACTATACGACGAACAGGGCAATGCAATCCTGAATTAGTCCGACAGGCATTAACAGCGAACAATGTTCCTGCTAATACACTACGCTTATTTACGGTGCGGGGGACCACATAGCATAACTTACTCGTGAGATCAATGCAATCGAAGTGATTATGAACAATACCATGTAGTGTGTTGGCTTCTAGAAACTTACGTCTAGATTCTAAAGATAATATATTGTATTTGCTAAGTAATTGTGAATATGACAAACACCGTTTATAGCACCTATAGTACAAGGCGCGAAGAAATTTACGCTGGACTTTCTCGACCATATCTGTATATTTCTTATAAAATGGATTCCAGATTGGGACCGCATATTCGAGCTGCGAGCGTACAAGCGTCTTGTAAAGATAGGTGGAGGGCCGCTTGAACTCAGTAGATGATCTCATGACAAAACCAAACATCTTAAATGATTTATTAACAATTCTCTCTACGTGTTGATTAAGCGATAACTTGTTGTCCAGTAGAACACCAAGATCGTTCACAATAGAGTTGTTACTCAGCAAGGCATTAATAATGTTTAATGTTTATTTTTCCAAAAAAAAATAACAGTGCTATACAACTTCCTTATAGTCTACATTAATATGTAGCTCGGTTAAATTCAAAATAAAAATACACAGTAATACATAAGACGCAAAGGAAGCATTTTGCTTATGAACTCCACACTAGGTCGAGCCTGTCTCGTGGAGTCTTTTTTTTTTTTTTGTGTATGGCATCTCGTAGTTGACCTTGAGAGGTCGTGACTACTTAACCGGACTATCCTGTGGCTGCCTTAAGCGGACTCAAAGCCTCCAGCCAGGGGCGTAAAACTACTTATATTATTAAGCGAACGCTCGCTAAGGGCACCCCCTGTGGGGTACGAACCTCGGCTTAGGGCGTCGCTGACGGGAGGACAGCAAGATGGGACAGGCTGGGTCAAGTTTAGTTGATTATTATTATTCGGGGAATTTAAAGCTACAGGCTCAGCTACGGCGCGGGCTGGCACTTCGTCGAGCAAGGGTCGGGGGGGACAATTACGTCGGGATCTTCGCGAGGAACCTCGGCGGCGAGGTCGGAATGTCGGTCTGTGTTTGTGCACTGTACTGGTGGCCCTACTGCTCTCCTGAATGAGAGTTATGTGGTCATCGGGATCGGTGAGGACATGCTTGGGACGGCGGACTTGACTAATTGAGGAGGGAATATAGCTAGCGGCTTTCACAATCAGAGGGTTGCGGTGATTCGCGGCGGTCTCGAAGAAACGCTTTGAAATGCGTTTCATGAACTGACGGATAGTGGGAATCCTGAGGTCTACGTGGAGGATTTCGTTGCGAACGTACCAGGGGGAGCCTGTTATCCTACGGAGGAACTTGTTCTGGAGGGTCTGCATTCTGTTGAAGCGAACGGGCTTGGCGTGTGCGAAGACTGCACTGGCATAGGTCATGATCGGGCGGATGCACGCTGTGTAGATACGCATTTTGCACTTCAGTGACAATTTGCTACGTGCATTGAGGACAAAGTGAAGTCTACCTAGAGCGAAGGCGGCGCGCGAACGAGCCGCCTTAATGTGCTCTGAAAAAGAGAGGTGTTCGTCAAGTACGACACCCAGGTATTTGGCTTGCTTCTCTCAAGGGATAGGCTTGCCGAACATGGTGATCGGTCGAGGGGATGAGGGGTTGCGACGCGGCTTTGAGAAAAGAACCGCTTGACTTTTGTCGGGATTGACTTCGATTCGCCATTTTCTAAACCAAGCGCCAAGCTTGTTCACTTGGGTTTGGAGAATGCGAGCTATCGAATTTTCATCACGGCCGGTGTAGTAGATGGCCGTGTCGTCTGCGAACAGGGCCAACTGCGCCTTGCTGCACTTTGGCATGTCGCTGGTGAATAGCGTGAAAGCTAGAGGAGAGATCACAGAGCCCTGAGGGACTCCTGCGCGAATAGGGTGGGGGGAGGATAGCGCTCCTTCGATGCGATAACGGAAGGTGCGGTTCGACAAAAAGTCCCGTAAGATGAGCACGAGACGATCTGGCACGCCGAGTTGGTACAGCTTATATAATAAGCCGTTGTGCCAGACTTTGTCGAACGCTTTCGCTATGTCGAAGAAGACAGCACCGGTCATCAAACCTCGTTGGAAACCGAAGTTGATGTGTTCGACTATACGGTGGACCTGTTGTACGCACGAGTGTTGGGTTCTAATACCAAACTGTTCGTTGGGGATGAGGCTCTTTGTCTCGGCGTAGTCTCTGAGGCGCTTATAAATAAGCCTCTCATAGATTTTGCCGAGGACATTGAGCAGACTGATGGGGCGGTAACTACTAGGCTCTGACTTTGGCTTGCCGAGCTTCGGGATACCGATGACGGTGGCTTCTTTGAATGCCTGCGGGAAGATGTTGTTGCTCAGAGCACCATTGAAGATGGTGGTCAGTAGCATTATCAGGTGGGCAGGGAAAAGTTGGAATACCCTATTGGTGATTCCATCTGAGCCGGGGGCTTTACGAGCCTTAAGACCTTTGATGAGGTCGTGCACTTCGTCGGGCGTGACTGGGGGCAGTGGATACTCTGGGTCTTCGACGGGAGGGAGGGAGGCTCTATGTTCGACTTCAGCGTCGACCTCAGTGAGGTGAGCTTGGTCTACTGGTTGAGAGCTAGGCGAGCATTGGACTTCTAGACTGTCGGCTAGAAGCTCAGCCTTGTCGACATCATCGAAGGCGATGGTCTTGTCGGGACGGATCAGGGGGGGCATTTCTCCGGATCTGAGCTTCCTCTGGAGTTGCCAGAAGGCTAGGTGGGTGGGCTCTAGTTCGCTCAACATCTTGTCCCAGCCGGCGGTACGCAGCTCCTCTATGCGTGTTCTTACAGTACGCTGTAAGTAACGCATATGGGCTTTGTTCGCGTCGCAGGGGAAGTTGCTGTAGGCACGGACAGCCGCGTTCTTCTCATTCAACAGTTCGCGTACATCGTCCGGCAACTTCCAGCGACGGTCATCCGTCGCTGGAATTTCCCTTGAACAATCGTTCAGGACTGATTGTACGTGAGCTGTGAATGAGTCGATCGCGGCCGTCGTGTCAGCGATAGAGTCAAAATGATCGGGGATTGGGTCCAAGTGGGGGGTCGTGGTGGATTTTAAGCGATCGCTTACTCTCCTCCAGTCCGTTACCACTTTGTTGGGAAGGGGTTGGGTGGAATCGGGCAGACCTATGCGGGGGACCAGTTTCATGACTACTGGACGGTGATCGGAAGCGAGCTCTTGTACCACTTCTATAGAGTCCAACCGTAGGTTGACGTTCTGTAGGAGCGCCACGTCGAGTACATCGGCGGTGTGATTGGGATCGGGGGGAAAATGAGTGGGAGTCATCGGCGCGATGACATCGAAATTCTGAGAGGAGGAGAGGTTGAACAAGTGTCTCCCTCTGGAAGAGGTCCTGGTGCTATTCCAGGAGGGATGTTTAGCGTTGAGATCACCCGCTATGATAACGGAGTCACTCAGGCTAAAAAGGACAGAAAGATCTTCAGTAAGGAGTTGGAAGTTCTCCGAAGTATTAATGGGGGGGAGGTAGGCCGAAACTATGGTGATCGGTTGATGACCTGTCATGCCAAGCCGGCAGCAAGACACTTCTAATCGTGAGAGTGTGGGAGGGTCTATGGGAATGCAGTATAGCTCCTTTTTGTAATAGATAAGGGTACCGCCCTTATGGCAACGCGTCCTGTCATTGCGAACTGTACGATAGTTTGCAATTGACGGATTTCGGTAACTCGGTTTAAGGAACGTTTCCTGAACAAGGAGGATGTCGATGTGGTGGTCGCGGAGGAACTCGCTGATTTGAGCGCGTTGTCGCAGGATGCCATTGGCATTGAAATAACCTAACTTTAGGGATCGGGGTTTGGTTCGCGCGAGGATTCCTTTATCCATGATTAGGGTTGGGTTGATTGTTAAAGGACATCAGGGCTTGCGTAATGTCCGGGTACGCATTGTAGATATTCTGAATCATGAAAATGTTGCCGGCATTTCTGGCGGCAACAATTTCACTTGCCATTTTCCTGGCACGAGGGGTAAGGAAGGCCGTGAATGTACTAGATATGACATTAAACGCGTCCATCGGGTTCTGACCGACCACCCGGGTGGCTGCGGGCGGAGCTGACGCGGCCGGAGCGGCTTTGTTTAGAGGCACAGGAATGCCTGGAGGCGCGTTGACGCGGATGCGGGGGTCCATAAGTGGAGGGATGGCCGCAGGAACGGGTCTAGGAGCTAAGGCTGGAAAAGCCTGGTGATGGTGGAAGTAGTTCCAGGGCGAGGGCCTCTGAGGACTGAGTCGCTCCTGATGCTGTGTGGTAGGCCACGCGTGGGCGTAGCGGGGGCTTTCCCTTTGCTGGCGGGCGTCTGCACGCTTCGTCAGTTTGGGAGATGATGTTTTGGGGGCCTTGGGGCACCCACGATAATTGGCCGGGTGGCCTGAGTCGCCGCATAGCACACAGCTAGGCGGCTCTGTGCACAAGGTGCGGTCCTTAGGTCGGGTGCACTCAGCAGTGCCGTGATCGCCCAGGCACTTGACGCACCTGGGTTTCGCGTGGCAGTGCATCTGCGAATGCCCGTAAAGTTGGCAGCGGTGACACTGCCCTATGACACCGGTCTTAAAAGGCTTCTCGATCTGCAAGCCGGTGAGGTTGCAGACGGAACGGACGTTGAAGATAGGGTGGTGACCCTCAGTAGGAGGGCAGACGACGAGGACCATATCGAACGGTACCCTGCCTCGGGCGCGGTGCATGCGGTGGACTTCCGCAACGGGGACGTTTTGCGACAGAAGGTCGGCTTTTATATCTTCCGCGGGTATCTCCTTCGGGATCCTACGGATCACGACTCGGACTTGACGGTCTTCGAGGAGGGCGTAGGTGTGGAAGGACACACCTCTAAGACGGAGAGTCTTCGTGAGCTCTCTGTAGTCGTTTGACGTCGGGACGGTTACCTTAATACCCTGTTGGGTAGACTTCGCGCTGGTGTAGCCTATACGCAGGTCGGTGCACCATTTGGACACGTCTGTCCACTTCCCCTTGTCCTGGATGTACACAGGGGGAGGGGGGGCGATTTCCTTTGCCGCAGAAGGCTGGGCAGCGGGCTTGGCAGCACTGTGGCTGAGGGAAGAGGTTGAGGCCGAGGCGGCCTGAGAGGGGGCGGTGGCGGATGGAGCCACGGGAGCGGAGGTGGCTTCGATAGCCGGCTTCTTTGTCCTTGTGTCAGGACTCGGTTTGAGGCTCCTCTTTTTGGAGCCGACCGTCTTAAAGACGCCTTCGTCGGAAGAGGGGGAGGAGCTCTGGTCGTCGCTCGAGATTACGTACGGCGAGGTCGGGCGAGGGGAAGGCTCGCTGGTGTCCATGTGGACAGCCGGCGGCGAGCAACCTGGAAGTTGCGACGGAGAGGGCTCGAGGGCATCGCTAAACGTAGCGATGTCAGAGCTGTCGGTGCCTACTGGGTCAGAGGGACCGGGGACGGACTGCTGCAGTGCAGCGAATTTAGCGCCATACTTGGCGAGGAAGTTGGGGTCCTTAAATAGGACCTCCTTGAAGAACGCCCCTATCAGGGCGTCCTCCATGGTCGGAGTGGGGGGAAAGCTTAAGGGAGGGAATGGTGGAAATTAAGTTTCCACTTAGAGCCTATTAACCCTATACCTAACTCCCCGGGTGGATTGGCCCGGGGATGAGTTCCCTCCCTGTCGGGTGCAGACAGGGAGGTGTGTACCTATTGGTGAGCCCTAAGCTTGTATACCCGTCGCCAGTCTTATTGTGCGAACGGGGCCCTGACCAGTCTAGCGCGAAGGGTGTAGACACACCCTAAAGACACTAGGTGAGTAGCTGGAAAGCAAAACTAACTGTCACCAGAGCCGACTAGGAGATCCCCCAAGGCCGGTTATCTGGGACCCGTCCAACTAACTGCCTCGCCCTGAAGGGGTTCGGCGGGTGTGAATTGGGTCAACACCCCACTCGGCTTCGTTGACACCGTAAGGTTTCAACCGAGGATCACGAAACTGTGGTTTTACCCAGAAGGGGCCTAGTGAAGCTACTCACAAACGTCTGATAGAGAAACGAGATTTGCCTTGAAAAAGGCACTTTTTTAATTGATTAAAAATAAAATCAATTTCTTGATTTTATTTTTTATCGGAGTAGTCGGGGCGACTACGATGACGTCACGTGGTCGCGAAGAGTAGAAACAGGAAACACAACACTGGAGCGGGAGAGCACACAAACACGTCCGTCCGCGGCGAGAGTCGAGCGTCGAGTGTCCAATGTGATCTCGTGGAGTCCATGGGTGGTATTACCATATAGTGAAAATGTACATTACATTGATACTGATGGATTGTTTCAGTCAAGAAGCACATGCAAAAGTGATATTATACAGGTATAAGAAAATTAAAACATTGTCTAGATCTAAAACAGTGAAATTAAAACAATATTATTAGGTTTTTAGGTTTAGGTTTAGTAGGTAATTAGGATAAAGAAATATTTAGAACGCAATGTGCACTATTTGTGAGAGGGTGCGTGCTCGAGAGGGTGTATGTGTGTTCGTGAGAGAGAAAGAGAAGGAGTTTGTTTTTGTGAGGGTGCGTATGTTCGTGTGTGTGTGTGTGTGTGTGTGTGTAGGTATGTGTGGATGTGTTACGAAATAACCTTTAAGAGAGATTCGGATTCACTGGATGATTGGTCTAGCAGCCATTTGCGAACAATCTTTTTGACTTGGCTTGTTCTGGAGTTACTTATGCTACACATTCTTACGGCTTTATTGTATAAGTGACTGAGCAAGAATTCTTGCATGTGTTGTGCGAAAGTTGTACGTGTCCTAATCGAATCACACTTGAAAACTCGACGTTTGAGAAGCTGCGAGTATTCCGGAGTCTGTGTTATGATTTTATGCTGTTTCAGTACCATTTTAAAGATATATAACTGTCGGACATTAAGTAATTCGGCTTCTTTGTACAGAAGGGCTGTCGGGTATCTGAAAGGTTTTTTGAGCATGACTTTCAAAACCGATCGCTGGGCTCGTTCGCTTTGGATCATGGTGGTGATTCCAACTCCACCCCATACTGTTATACAGTAACACAGAATTGACTCACATAATGCCACATATACCATGTTTAGAGTTTTTTTATTGGCGGAGTTACGCAAGAGTTGCATTATGTGAATAAATTTTCTGGTGCGCTTTGCCACCAAGTCAATATGGGGCTTGAAAGAGAGCCGCTGGTCTATTAAAACCCCTAGATATTTAATACATTCTATCTTTTTTATTTTCCGGCATGTGCACAGGAGAGGGTTACAGGTTGCACAGTGGAAAACGATGTCATGTGGTAGTTTGGCCGCTGAGGCCTGCGTTTTGTGAAAACACAAGTAATTCGTTTTATCAATATTTAATGACAGAAGATTGTAGTCAAGCCATCGTTTGATACTGGTCAGACTGTCTTGAGCTTTCTTATGCACCGATTCCCAGGATTTGCCATGAAAAAGAATAACCGTGTCGTCAGCATAGCATATTATATCTGTATTTTGATCTAACGTACTATGAATATAATTTATGTAGATGAGGAATAGAGTAGGGCCGAGAACACTACCCTGTGGAACCCCAAATATCATATTTTTTAGACAGCTGATGTTCTCACCCACTTTCACACACTGGCGTCTGTTAGTCAGATAGGTTTTAAACCAATACAATGACAATCCCCTGATTCCAATAACTTCTAGTTTCTTTAGAAGTATGGGTATTGCAACGGTGTCAAACGCTTTGGCAAGATCCAAAAACACTCCTAAGCACTTTTTGTTATTGTCTAGATAAGACGTAACTAGCTTTGTCAGGAGACTTACTGCATCTTCAGTAGATTTCCCACTCCTGAAACCAAACTGTTTTATTGGAGATTAGGTTGTTCGACTCTAAGAAAGCAACTAGGCGTTTGTTCATCACCTTTTCCAGAAGATTTAGCTTATACTTAAAATGTGTAATAAATTTGTTTTTAGTGAAATTTATTAAATGACATTTGGAGACGCTCAAGTGTAGTTTGTTGTCAAGACAGTATGCTGAGAGTCTATCTAAGTCTTCTTGAAACTTTAAACAATCTTCTATTGTACCAATATTTTTAAAGGCTTTGAAGTCATCAGCATACATAAGAAATTTGGTACTTAAGAAGCATTTCCCAATGTCATTTAAATATATATTAAATAGAAGTGGTCCAAGAATTGAGCCCTGTGGAACAACATAAGTTATAGACACTGTATCTGACTGATGGCCACTAACAACAACCTTCTGTGTTCTATTTTTAATGTAGGATGAAAACCACCGGAGCAAGTTTCCCCGTATGCCATTTGCAATGCAAGTTTGTTAAGTAAAATTTCGTGATCGACCTTGTCGAAGGCTTTTTTTAAATCTGTGTAAACAGCGTCCACTTGCAAACGTCTATCCATGTTTTCAAACAGATAGTGGGTGAAGATTAATAAATTGGAAGCAGTAGATCGGTGTTTAACAAAACCGTGTTGTTCAGGAATTAATACTTTGTGTAGGATTGGGTAGATTTCGTTATGTACAAGTCTTTCAAATAACTTTGACGAGGTCGACAGGATTGAAATGGGTCGATACTGCTCAACATCATGTTTCGAGCCTCCTTTGTGTATGGGTGTTATATTGGCCCGCTTCCATACTTCAGGAAACACCCCTTCACACAGGCATTTACCGTAAGTTATATGAAGCGGTCTCCAGATGCTATTAGCAGTAGCCTTAAAAAACAGAGCTAAGTACCCATCAGGGCCAGCCCCTTTGGACGGGTCGAGGTTTTTTAACTCTCGAAGTAATTTAGATTCCTCGATACAAAGGTTGACCATTAAGATGTCAGCGTCACAGTGAGTTGGCGGGATCCACGTCGACAACGTGGGCGATGCGGGTTCGAATACTGATAGAAAGTAATCGGAGAACATTTTGCAAACCAAGTCTGGAGCACTTGACTTAAGGTTTTGGTATTGCATCGTGGATGGGATGCCTGATTTGTATTTGCGATTTGATATATACTTCCAGAAGTGTTTAACATTGGAGGTAAAATTATCCTCAACGGAGTTAATGTAGGTGGAATAGCAATAGTCACAGGCTTCTTTAAAAGTTGTTCAGTATTCGGAAAACATATTGTAGTCTTTAATATTTTTAAACTTCTTCCACTTTATCCAAAGGCGCTGTTTCTTTTTGAAAGTCTTAATGCAGTGAAGAGAAAACCAAACAGGAAAGTCAAGTACTCGAGACTTCACTAGAGGAACGTTCGATGAAACAATGTCGCTCAACACCTCATAAAATATTTTCACCGCTTCTTCGGAAGAAAGATGATCTAACATGACCGACCATTTGACTTCATTGATTTGTTCATTGATAACATCATAATTGGCCTTACGGAAATCGTATTTTTTCATGGGTTTTCTTTTTATGGTTTGTACTGATATACCTATGGGGACTTTTGCAACAAACGGAGGGTGGTGTGGGTCTATAGGTAGTAAGGGGACTATTGGAGGGCTCAAGGTGCTAATTATGTTCGAAATGAACAAATCAAGGATTTTACCATTTCCATTGGGTTTGCTATTAGATTGGTAGGCATCCAGGGCTGACATTAGCTGTAATAGTTCTGAACATACAGGAGAAGGTCCTGTGCCTGTCATGCCAGTGATTTGGTGCCGACTACCGGTAAGGGCAACCTGCCACGTAATATTCGGAAGATTATAATAATAAACATAACGTCACGCCTTGTTTCCCCGAAGGGCTAGGCAGAGGTGTACCTATAGTACACCCACATTTCGCCAGTTATGTTTAAGTCCCATGTAATAGGGGGCGAGCCTATTGCCATCTACCGGGCACAAATCCAGACTTCGGGCTGCTACTGAGAAATTCCAGATAGAAAAGCCCGTTGTTGCCCGACCTGGGAATCGAACCCAGGACCTTATGCTCAGCAGTAGCGATTGCGACCACTAGACCAACGAGGCAGTTATTATAATCTTTGAAGATTATAATCTCCAACAATAAGTGCACTCATCACGTCAGGTTCATTTAAAATATCCTGCAGTGTGTCGAAGTGAGAGCTATAAATGTCAGCGGTCACCCAAGGTGGTATGTATACTGCCCTGATGACATGCATTTTTGAGCTATTATTTTTACTTGGTAATCCAACCATGAGATGCTCAATGCAGGTTGTGGAGTCATTATGCGTGCGATTAGAAACATTAAGCAAACACGATCGAAGTTCCCGCAACACTGCGATAAGGACCCCGCCGCCATCCCGTTTTTTTGTTGTGTTACGATCTCGGTCGCATCTGTAAACAATATATAGAGGATCCACGAGCTCGACGCTAGCAATATCAGGCACAAGCCATGTTTCAGTTAGAATTATAATGTCATAAGAAAACGATAAAATGTTTACAAACAGGGTGTGCAGTTTGGTTCTTACACTTCTACAGTTTTGGTAGTATATTGACATTTGGCCACTGCTATCCATATTCACAGTACCGGACTATGAATTCATATATAACATTAAATGTTGTGCATGTAATAACAGCCAAACTATACCAGAAGAGCCCGGTAACATAAGCCCACATGAGATAGGATCGAGAACGGCCAACATCACAGTTATACAAAAACCGGCCAAGTCGCACTCATAAAAGACAGTCAGTATTCTCAGTTCGCATAGATATTATGTTGAAATAAGACGCAACATAAAAATAAACATTGAGACCCAATTAATAACAGTAATTAAAATTGAGTATAAATAATTGGAAAATGGAAAGAAAATTTCTAGAAGTAAAAAAATTAAGTTGGTGATAATAAGATAAATAAAGTTAACAGAACATGCGACATATGAAAAATAATATTAAATAAAAACATCGAAAATAAACAGTACTTGTGCAGAGCTGGATTCTTATAAAGAAGAAACAGTTATTCAGCTGGTTTTGTTTTGGCTTTAATTTTATTGAGATCGCATTCTCCACGTATTGCGAATGCATTTTCACCCTCACGCTCGCGCACTTGTGTTAAATTCCATTAATATTTTAGTTTCAATTTAGCGAAGTAGCGTATTGTTATTAGCAACATTATTTCCGATATTTTTTCTATTTGTTGGTTTCCTGAGGTCGGATGCCAGCAACGGTAATATATTTTTTTTTACAGATTCATGTGTAAATCTATGTCGTGCATGAAATTCTTGAATTGAGTATTTGCTAAAGGGATCAGAAGCATCTCGTAAATACCGCCTCGGTCCTACTTCTCTATATCTTCTGGAATAGTCCACAAATTAAATAAAGTCTACCAAATCAAACATTATTGCTGTTATTATTGCGAAAGCGAAATCACTTGTAAAAATATAACCCCAAACGTAAATGTCAAAATCAATCGTTAAAGAGTTAAGTAAAGGTTTTGCTGTACTTATCTTTAATTGTCATTAAGGGTCGCTAATGAACCGTTAACTGACTCTGAGGGTGAACCTTTTTTAATTTTTACTAAGGATCCGTTTAAGTAACCATTAGGCGACTCTGAGTGTGGCAGTAAGTGTCACTTACATTTTTAAGAATAAAAAAAAATCAAGGCGCCAGGCTGCACCTGTGTGCTGAAGCGTCATCATGGTGAAATCGGATCACGCTTTAAGAGCGCTGTTGAAAAATGTTAATCAAAAACTTAAATGATTTCCCAAATATATAAATATCTTAAAACCTTGTTTTAATTATGAAAATGCTTCTCTGTAAACGATGTTAGAACCTCTCTAACATCAGCTTGCCCCTCGAAATACCTCTTATAAACAGTTGCCCGTGTGAAAAGCTAACCATTTACTAAGGATCCACTTCTGGCTGCTGCCTTTTTGGATTTTGATTTCTGATTTTCGGCACCGGCGCCCTCAAAAACGATGAAGATGACACCAATAACGAAAATGTTGCCTCCTTTTACACCCGAAAAACAAAAACTACACCCCAACTAGAATGATTAAAGTATTAATGTGTCCGACGTTAAGTAAAACTTATTATACAAACAAAGCAAACGACTTCTATAACATAATTACACTACAAATTGCAAATTGCTTTCATACGGAAAGTATCAAGGAAATATATCATCATCATCGTCATCATAATCAGCCTATAACGTTCCCACTGGTGGGACACAGGCCTCATCTCTATGAGTGGGAGAGAGCCGTAATCCACCACGCGGGCTCAGTGCGTATTGGTAGATGTCACATGTCTTCGAATTTTTGGTTCTAGGACATGCCGGTTTCCTCACGATGTTTTCCTTCACCGTTTTGAGAGCAGAAATATGTACTTATTTGAAAGACGGTGGATTTTTTTTTATTTTTATTGTGGAACCTGCCAAACAATTGGTACTTAGCATTTCTTTGCGTATCGTACAATAACTCAGTCAGAATAGGTAGGTATACTGTTTGTAACGAGTAATTATTAACTTTTTCGGCTGCGGCTGCTTGCAGTGAGCTCGCACTTGCATTTCACAAATTCCCATTTGTGCGCTGCGCCACAACACTATCCAACGCGAGGCAAGTGTAAAACCGTCGGTTAAATTGGCTATTCCAACAATGAGCACCACGCCTTAAGCTCCGCCGGAAACAAATAGTTTCTCTGTGCAATGCAAGCTTACAGGTATTACCGCTCTTGTACGTTATACTCCGAGGCAATTTACTTATGACTACCACATTTTTTATTCCTCGAGGTTAGGAGAGGGTTTTATATGCAATTACTGAAGAAACTAGGTATGTCTGATGCATGAACATCGCTTCGCACAGTGCAGAGGTGAGTACCTTCAGCGGCTCGTCAGCTGGCGTCACAGGGCCGCCGGCACTGTAAAACGGGATCTCGAGGAGATAGTGAAACATCGAGAGCTGAATCATTACTGTCTTAATTCTCACGACTAAACAATCAAAAGGATTACATTTATACGAAATAAGGCCGATTAGTGAAAAAAAATTGCTTTTTTTATTTTGTACAATTATGTGCTTAATGTATATGATAGTACAATATTGATTACAATATTTAAGTGATGAAGCACTATTATAACAAGAGTTTAAAAATATGTAATGATAAACATTTTCTTTTTGTTTTACCTAAACTTAGTTAAACAATATAATAAAAGGTTAGGTTACGTATGAGAGACCGGTCAGTTATAGTCTATTTTGAACATATGATTATTTGTAAGTTAAAATAGTTACGTTCCAATTTCAAAATTTGTTTGCGAGATAGTTGAAATTATCGTGTATCAACCATGTAAGTTAGTTGACCGCGCTTGAATTCGTTATACCGAACGTTATAACAATATCAGAAGATCAGATCCGCAAAGAATTAAAAAAAAAATACGTTCACAAAGGGGCTGGCCCCGACAATATACCTGTGTTGCTCTTAAATAAGCTGGCGGATGTTCTTTCATTGCCATTAAGTATTATATTTAATCATTCTTTGCTTCGCGGTACTTTTCCGACCATTTGGAAGGAAACCAAAATTGTGCCTATTTTAAAAAACGGGGATCAGTCCGATGTGAGCAATTACAGGCCCATCAAAGTCAAAGTCAAAGCATTTATTTCAAATAGGCCCATAAAATGGCACTTTTGAACGTCAAAAATTACAATAAAAATATAACTGATTCTAGGCGCCACTTCCAAAAAGTAGTTTCGTATGGAGAAGAAGTGGCAAGAAACTCCACCGTTACTCTTTTAAAATATTTTACAATATTTGTATACATTAATTATATTTTTATATGTGAAAACGATGCACCAAGAATAAAAATACTATACCATTCTATCCATACTTGCAAAGGTATTTGAAGCCCTCATATGCCCTGTGCTAGCTAGACATTTATCACAGCTAATTATAGATAGCCAATATGGATTTATGAAGGGGAAATCGACAGCTACAAATTTGGTGACTTATGTTGAAAGCATTGTGGAGGCGGTTGATGCGCGTGTCCAGGTTGATGCAGTCTACACCGACTTCAGCAAGGCTGGTTCCAATCATATCTGTCTGGACGGATGCTCAGAGTTGTGGTGAATGGCTGCTCTTCAGATTCGTACATTGAAAGAAAAGCAAGAAAGAAAAATATTTTATTTGGGACACGCACAGGGAATACAAATAGTAAAAAAATAAAAAATAACAAACAATGTATAAACTAACAGAATAACAACAAAAAACAGTAAAAAGACCTGTGCGAGGCCAAAAAAGCTCCTATCTCAGCATAATGCTGCGATATTTTAAAAAATAAATAACGCAGCGCTGATATTCTGACAGGGCCCGTTATTTATGATGCCACGGACACATATACGGACATCAATAAATCCTAATATGGGATTTAAAAAAATAAAAATATGATAAGTAAATAAATACATAAGTTATTATATACGGCAACAAAAATAAATATATATCGGGATAGGCCCTCATCAGCGATATTACACTTGCACTTTGTAAGTAGGCGTGGATTGTCGGGCGAAGAAAATAGAGATACTAGTTACTGCACAATCACTTTATTTCACTCACAATTTCTTATAAAATAATCACTATGAAATAACCTGAAGGCAGAGGTCCGACATATTACATGAAAGTATGAAATATAGCAGTAACCAACTTATTTATTCCAACAGCTTGTTCATTAATTAAATAGATCGCTATAATAGCTCAAGGCGCTACAGCAGGCGCACCGGGCCGAGCCTGCCACAAGAATGACCCCCTCTTCGCTGCGCACTAGCTTACATTAAGTTGCTTGAGAAGTGGGGAGAGTGGGGAGGCGAACGTCCCGCTTTGCACAGCGTAACTCGGTCCGCTGTACCTACCGCTAACGGTGACGCCACACACCTATACAATTTAAAAAAATATGTATACGCATAGACCCACCACGCCCGACGCTCCAACATCACTTGTCTGTGGGACAGACTATTCAAATAAACAATATTTAGTCTATGTCAAACGATGAGACGCGGGCGCAGCCGGCTGTCAATGTGTTCTTCATAAAAAAAACTTAAACTACTTGTTTACATTTTAAAACGAAAAGAAATTAATGCTAATAAAACAATGAGTAAATAATAGTAATGGCAAATAAGAGTTGCAGATAAATTATAAAGTATTGTGGTGTGTATGACTGACATTGCAACGTCGGGAATCCCTCAGGGATCTCATTTGGGTCCACATGTATTCATTCTTTTCATAAATGACATTTACAAATGCTTCCAGAACTCAAATATATTCTTATTCGCTGATGACCTCAAAGCCATTAAGATCATAAGAAATCCCGCGGACTCGGTGCTATTTCAAAGCGACTTAGACCGGCTGACTAAGTGGTGTGAGTGCAACAAAATGTCTTTGAATGTAAAAAAATGCCATCACATAAAATTCACAAAAAAAAAATATCCTGCAGTCAGTTTACAAATTCAATGTTGAGCAGCTTGACGAAGAAGAGAGTGTAAAAACTTCAAAAAACCCAACTGTTGGCGCCACTGTTTCCGGTGACCAAACGTAACGCCATTATCACGAGTCAAGCGACGCACTGTGGGATCGAGTGCTGCCATCTGCGTCGGACCGGACGTTAGAACGCAAAGTCTTTTAAAAGACTTTGTGTACACCCCGCCAAGTGTGTCAGCCGATGCAGACCGGACGTTAGAACGTTGCTGGCGAGTGATTAGCCAATCACTCGCCAGCAACGTTCTAACGTCCGGTCCGACGCAGATGGCAGCACTCGATCCCACAGTGCGTCGCTTGACTCGTGATAATGGCGTTACGTTTGGTCACCGGAAACAGTGGCGCCAACACAACATAAAAAAAATTATGTACAACTCGCTAGTTAGAAGCCATCTCGAGTATTGCAGTGTGGTCTGGTCACCTGAGTATAAGATCAACATCAAGCGCAACGAACGGCTGAAAAAACGTTTCTTGTGGCATCTTACATACTATAGTAATATGGGCAAAAAGCTCAATTCGTACAAAGAAAGACTTAAGTATTTTAAGATGGTGTCGCTGGAGAAACGCAGAAATAAGCTAGATTTGGTTTTCTTTAAGAAGTTATTAACGGGCTCTCTTAACTGTCTCGATTTGCTCAGTAGGCTGTTATTCCATGTGCCACGTAATATGCCAAGAAGTTCTAATAGGAGGCTTTTCGGTCTGCAAAGATGTCATACCAACCTAAGGCAATACTGTCCACTGTCAAGGATGTATGCTGCATACCAAGAACACGAAGTGGATATTGACCTCTTTCACATACCGGTACCTACTCTAAAAAAAACCGTGCTTGCCATTTAATGGGTGTCTCTAGTCTAAAATCTAATCAAATTCTATTTAATCTAATTTAATTTATATTAATCTATGTGATTAATCTATTTTATTTTCTTCAAACTTACTGTAATCAATTTAGCTTTTAAATCTTTGATATTTTTTTTTTAAATTAACTGTTTTTTTAATTAATTTTGTTATTATCTGCGCACAACGTAGTGCATACAGTGCTTTTCTATAAGTAATGAGGCTCTTAGACTGAAGTTTGAAATGTACAAATTGTATGTAATAGTGTACTCATTGTTGAAAAGCCTAAAATAAATAAATAAATACCAACTAACGAATTCAAGCGCGGTCGACTAACTTTGGGAGATGATGAAAGAAGTGGTCGCCCTTTGACGGCTGGTACGGAAGAAAACGTGCTAGAAGCGAAAAATTTAATCCAAGACAATAGGTACGTATCAAGAGATTCAACACACACTACGGGTTGGATCTGAAAGCTTTCACGAAATTCTACACGTACATCTTCGCGTGAGGATGATAGTTTCACGCTGGGTGCCGCACAACCTCACCGATACTAAGAAGCAGGCTCGGGTGGAATGGTGCCGTGGTATGATCAACAATTTTAAAGCAGGCTCGTCTCGGCGTGTTTACGACATCATTACAAGTGATGAGTCGTGGATTTATCAATACGATTCGGAAACGAAGCGCCAGTCGACGGTTAGGGTGTTTCAAAACGAATCAACGCCTACCAAAGTGAAGCGATCTAGAAGCGGGGGGAATATTTTGATCGCGAGCCTTTTCAATTTGCCTGGCTACTTGGTGTTAATTCTTTTACGGAACCAAAGAAGCATCAACGCTGAATGGTATACTACCAAATGTTTGGCAGAAGTTTCCTCTATTGTGAGCAACAAGCGACCAAACACAGGGCTCCGCGGCAGCCCGGACCTAGCACCGTGTGACTTCTTTTTATTCCCGAAAATAAAATTCTGCACAAAAGGATACAATTTTCGTCGCCGGAAGATGCGCTGTCAGTGTTCGAGCAGGCTGTAAACGAGGTGTCTACGGCGGACTGGAAAAAGTGTTTCAAAAACTGGTTCAGACGCATGAAACTTTGTATAGAGACTAGTGGAGAGTACTTTGAAAAGAATTTATCAAAAATATTTTCCTGTAGAACAAATGTTTTTATTTTTGCAGAACTTTCTGGCTGTCCCACGTATTATAAAAAAAAAAAAATCAAGACGGTAAAATAATTCACCAAACATTATAAATCGACGTGTACTATATACGGATATATAGTACACGTAGATTTATAATGTTGGTTTGGTTCCTAAGAAGCTAAATATATGAAGAGATATGAGGAACAGGGTGTAAAGTTCACTCATACTCTTGGAAAAGGGAGGATCCTCCGACCAGATGGATACTTGGTGGGCAACTGCCCGATGATTGTTGTCGGGAAGTTGTATATATGCTAGCTGTGCGGTAAACTCTGATTGCGCGATGCAGGATTTGTGTGTCGACAGTGTGATGCGTTGTTCGCATGTGGCGGTGTAGATGCCGCCACACCACCCCCCTCCGGAGACCGGAGGTCGATAGTGGATTAAGTCTTGTATCTTGCGATGCTTGCCAATGCTAGTTGGGTTCCGGTGGATTGAAACCGGGTGTCGCATAGTTCGCGGTGAGTCGGAACTGTCTGCGAAGATGCCCCAGTGAGTCGGGGTGGCTGACTGCTGGTGTCGACCAGGAGAGACATTAAGCGTTCTGCTTGTAGACCGGCCGAAGGTGCAGTGTGCTGTGCCAAGGTTGCTGATGAGGCTAAAGGTGATGACCAGGTATGCGCTTGCGCTGCTTGCTGATGGTCAGGACAACCGTTCAAGCCGTTGTTGCTGGCTGGCTGTGTGACTTGCGGGATTGATGATGATGACGTCACGATGAAGTAGTTGCACGAAGGCTGCGCTGACGTTCATACTCAGGGTCATTAGTAAAGAGGTATGAGTAACAGGGTGTAAAGTACACTCATACTATTAGAAAAGGGAGGATCCTCCGGCCAGATGGATGTGGTAACTGGTGGGAAGTTGTATATATGCTAGCTGCGCGGTAAACTCTGATTGCGCAATGCAGGATTTGTGTGACGTCAGTGTGATGCGTTGTTCGCATGTGCCGGTGTAGATGCCGCCACATATATAATGTTAGGGTCACGGTTTAAAGCTGGTAAACACAATGATATTATTACATACTTATGAGAAAATGTTATTTTAATAACCTGCCTGTCACACTTTACACGCATACAAATTTAAAAGCACAAAAAGCTATCCCAAAATCTAACTATTTCTTTTTAGAGCAATATGGTTTAGACAGTAATTCCTAAACTAAAAGACAGTTCTTGTGCACATATTATTCAGAAACTGTATTTTAGATCATTAATCTGTATGACATTAGTATCTCTAAAGCTAAACAATAACATAGACAGTAAAAGTCTAATATCGTTTTTTTCACAAATGCAGTTCATTGGGTTTCAATTAATTTACAATTTAAATGTATGGTGCTAACAATTCCATTACAACTCTATAAGACGGCCGTATATCAGCCAGCCGTTTTTTGGTATTGTAAGAGGTCCCGTAATGGAATAGATAAACATGACAAGAACACGAAAACTTAATTTATAGCAATATTATTTCATTTAACACTCATTTAAACCCATAGAATGAAGCTTAACAGCTATTAAGTATTTTGTTATGTGAAACATAGCTGTATGTGTAATCAATTTCTAGGGACATATACTTTTTAGGTCATAACTCAAAATCACGTTAATTCACATATCGGCCTTTTAGTAAGCCGTCGGCAGATTTTAACAAAGACTAACTCAAATGGAGTGAATTTAGTTTCCGTATGCACTGCTGTGTTGAAGGAAAAACACCAATACGGAAGCCATTGACTCCATGCTTCTGGATGATTATCTGTTTGAATTCGTAAGAAAGAGCCTAAATTGACTGCCTCGTAGGTCCAGTGGTTGCAATCGCTACTGCTGAGCATGAGGTCCCGGGTTCGATTCCCAGGTCGGGCAACGTGTTGTTGGGTTTTTCTATCTGGAATTTCTCAGTTGCAGCCCGGAGTCTGGATTTGTGCCCGGTTGATGGCAATAGGCTCGCCCCCTATTACCTACATGGGACTTAAAAACATAACTGGCGAAATGTGGGTGTACTATAGATACACCTCTGTCCAACCCTTTGGGGAAACAAGGCGTGATGTTATGTTATGTTATTTTTGTTTGCAATAATAACGATATTCAAAACAATTGCTGCTTTTATTTTATTTTATTTTTTTGATACTGCAATAAAGGGTTTACAAAAAAAAAGCGTTACAAGTGATAACAAAAATAAAAACATTTTATTTGTTATTATATTTTACTTAGGGGTAGCAAACCGATACGATTATTTATAATAACTTCTTCAGCCAAATAGGATGTGCAGTACTATATCAAGGAACTTAGAAGCAATTTGTTTTATTTTGACATGTGGAATGTTCAAAAAATTTGAAAATTAGATTTATTTCACCATAAACAACATAAGCTTCGATCATTAATTTTCAAAATAAGTGATTTCAATAAGTGGTTATGTAGGCCAGTTTGTTTACATTAAATACTTCACATTTTACTCGGCTTTAGTGAATATGGATTACATATTGAGGATAGCTTAAGTATTCAATTTCTCTAAGAAAAGAGGACTGAAACTAAACCTCAATTTTTATAATTAAATAATCACGGATATAGCGCAATATATAGGATAAACTATTCCGAAACTTAAACTTTCTTGTTTATAACGTTATTGTTTGCTGGGCTTGGCATTGGTGATGCAACTTTTATAGCGTGGAGTGCATGGCGAACAGTTTTTAATTACGTTTTGAATAATTCAGCAAAATACTTACTAAAGTTAATAACATAAACAAGTCATGTGGTGGATTAACTTAAAGTGATCTATTCTTAATACCTATATGTGTAAGCCTTTGAAGCAATTTGGCCTCCTCCGAAAGGGGAAAAGACAAAATGCTATTACACCATCCAACATTGAAAGGGAACACCACGTTTTGAAGTATCAAATATGTGAATGCTTCGTAATGGACACATTCCATCCAAATGTGATATACGTTAATGGAATGTGTCCTGATCGAAGTCTAAAACTCGTCACAATGTCATACCTTCCCATATTGCATTTTTCAAACCAAGGGACTCGAGGCAAAGCTGGTTGCAAAGTTCTGTACAAAATTACCAGGTACGTTGGCAAGGAATTTATTTAAATTTGACGTTTACACAATTATTTAAAGGGCATCTCTAAGCAAAATACGATAAATTATAACAATTAAGAAAAAGTATTATAAATATATATAACAGTTTATAACACGTTACTATCATTCACCAATTTAAACAAATAATTATTAATATTTAGTAATATGAAATAAACAAATGATAACACTCACACTTAGTCCATTTGTGTTTTCACATCATTTACGTCCACTTTAACGCAGCGCAATAATATTGCCAACGCTTCAATATTTATAATTCACTACGTCAAACATTCGTATTGCATCTACCTCACAGAAATCGAAATAATTTACTCAGTTTTCTGTGGTCTACCTACAAACTTTTATTATCAAAGTAAACAAGATGAACGAGACAAGTATATGTGTCGGATTAAGCCCAGACATCAGAAGTAAGACTCAGGTATGACAATACATTTTCAATTGAACAATCAGTTAATAAGTATCATGAATCTCGAAGTATAGAAATTGAATTAAATAACTAATAATTTTAATGAAGGCGGTCACATAGGGCAGTACTGACTGTCAGGGACAGTGGTCCATGCACCCACCGCAATAAGGACAGTACTAAATGTCAGAGACATCGTTCCACGTCCAATAACCGGGCAGTACTGACTGTCGAGAGACAGTGGTCCGTGCACCAAGACGCATCCGTTCGAAATGCGTGCTGATTGAACAGCGCAGCTCCTTTTAAAGGCGATCGCTTGACAGCGAAACGTCACAACATTTTATTAGATTGGATTCAAGTCTATTAAGCCAAATGATCTATAGAGTGAATGATTTCTTTATGATGCGTCTGGTGCACGTTCCACTAGCGCCATCTAGTCGCCGTCTCTCGCAGCTGCTAATCATTATGGCTGCCGTCACGGCCATTCTGACAAATCACTCGTCCTCGAGTGCATTCAGTCATCTAATAAAAAAAAGACTCATTAATTCATATCATCATCATCGTTACATATCAAAATAGAAAATATCACTGGTCTAGGTATTTCTTTATAAAAGAAAACCCCTACAGTTTAAATATGCTGGTCTAAATCGTCACCCACTAAAGCAGGTGAGATTCCTGCAGCTCATCACAGAAGTCACTGGTCTAGGTATTTCTTTACAAAAGAAAACCCCTACAGTTCAAACATGCTGGTCTAAATCGTCACCCACTAAAGCAGGTGAGATTCCTGCAGCTCATCACAGAAGTCACTGGTCTAGATATTTCTTTACAAAAGAAAACCCCTACAGTTCAAACATGCTAGTCTAAATCGTCACCCACAAAAGCAGGTGAGATTCCTTCAGCGCAACACAGGATCATCATCAAATGACAGCAGGAGTGATCTAAATATTTTGTTTGCAGAGATGATCGTCTCCCACAAAAGTAGAAGAGACCATACTAGTTGATCATTCCAAAGATTATGTTATAGCTTTGGAATTATCTTTTTCGAGTTATTTAAATCATTTGCACTAAGGGTGCGAGAGCTTACAGAAAGTGTTTCCTCTGAATCATCCGCAGTCAATGCACGAGAGCTTAGAGTACGAGTCTCCCCTGAATCTGAGGTCATATTATTATTTACAGGTACAATAGCCATACTGAACTTATTATCTGCCACGGTTCGTTTATGATCATCATCACTATAATTTTCGTCAAACAGTGACTATTTTATAAGGTCACTTATTTTTTTAAATCTAAATTAAATTGATGTCTTTCTTCGCAATTTACAAAAAAAAATACACCTGCAAAAGGTTTAATCCGGGCTTTCCCCTTATTAAACTTTATAGTGTCAGCTTTAGTCACTCTTTGTTTTTTTTTTTGATGCACGATGAACGAGCAGTTTCACTTTAAATTTACAGTTGTTTCAGAAGAACTAGGAGTTATTTTAGCAAGATTAAGTGAGGAACCCCGAATGACAATTAGAATTACATTCGCAATCAGTAAAAAAATGTTCTTTAAAGTTTGCATGATCCTCTCCCCCTGACCGTTAGCTCTACTTGAACCGGTTGCTATGAAAGGGAGCTCTATTGTATTATCATTACAAAAGTTTTTAAACTTACTGCAGTCATTAAAACTGAACAACATTCTTTTCTATCACTTTTTCCCGAAAGTGTTCCAGTTAGATCTAAATGAATTGTGTGCCAAGGGATTGGATGTTTTGGAATTGAATGTAACGGCACTTGCTGTACACCTGAAGGGCCTTTGGAAGTTTTACATACTGCACAGCAAATAAACTTTTTAAAAATTTTGCCATGTCGGGAAACCAATAAAATTCGTAAACTTTTCCTAAAGTCTTGTCAAAACCTAAATGTTGTATTTCATTATGAACATGGGTAATTAGGGACCAAACCAATGAACGATAGGTAGCCAACTAGAAACTCCTCTACGTTCTGTGGCAGCACGCACGTTTTGTGCGCGCGCCCCGCCCCGCGACACACTGGCGCTCAGCTGTGTGTGACTCATATTTATAACCTCGGTACATCTAAATATACCGATATACTTCTGATTATATCTTCATCTGGAGTTTCATCCCTCTACTGCCTAAACGCCAAAGTGGTGACCCCGAACGAAGCAACCGCAAGAAAACTATGCAGCGTGACACCGAACAACCAGACATGAAATTAGCAGGAGCAAGCTCAGCGAACTCACAGGACGTGACGCTATCACCCCAACATATCGCCGAAATCTCGCTTTCCCTTCGAGTACCACCTTTCTGGCGCGACAAACCCCGATTATGGTTCATCCGTTTCGAAGCAGCTACGCGTGATCTCAAGACAAGTGAAACACAGAAGGCAAGATGGTCATCGCTCAGCTACAAAAAGAAGACATCGAGCAAATATATGACTTATCAAACAATCCGTCTGCCGATCGTCTATATTCAGTCATACAGAAACGTCTTATTTCTGTGTACGAATAATCTGATGGCGAGCAGCTACAGAAGCTACTTTCGGATATGGAACTAGAAAGCCTAGCCAAATACTACGTCACAAGCGCAATCTCGCTCACAATAAGGTGCCAGATTACACACTAAGGCTCATGTGGATGAACTTACTACGCGCACGTCCGATCACTACTTGTAGTAAGTGACACAATAAGCAAGGATACAGCATTCGATGAATTAGCCAAGCTCACCGAAAAAAAATGCTTCAACAAGCAAGTGAAATTTCCGCAGTATCTGTCACATCAGCGTCAACGTCCCAGCAAAACCCACCTGTGAGTATACAAAATCACGTCGAAGAAATTAGAATTGCACGTCTAGATCGCCGAACTGAAGAAGTCATACCCCCACAAGAACCACGACCGCTCGCGCTCGCCACCGCCTCGACACCACAGGCGCAACTCGTACCGACCGCGTTCGACGTCACGCCTCCGCTCTGGTTCAAATAGTACCGTCAACGCATTCAATTTTAACAAAGCAGGGAAGACGGAAAACTAAAGGAGGCCTGGTTCTATCTTCCTATACAATATTCCTGGTCTTGAACCTTGCGTACGTGATATCTCGACAGGTAATTGATTTATTTAGGAATTGTTATCATTTCAAAAAGTACCGAATCGCGCTTCCGATCTTTGTCTAAATGTAAAATTTACTTTACGAGGTATAGAACTATTTGTGTTTGATAAATTGCGAAACAAGAAATCTGCATGAGGCATCTTTCGACCTTCTTCGTACACGATATCAAAGTCCTAAGCCTGCAATATAGCCCCCACCAACGGTGAAGCCTTGGAGTCAAATAACGTTTTGAGTGAGAAGCCTTATCTATGGGAGTTCGGTAAATACAGTGAATTTTCGTCCATGCAAATAATAAGCTATAACTTATGCAGTATCATTATATTTTTGGATAAGAACTGCACCATATCCCTCACTACTTGCATTGGTATAGAGTTAAATGGGCAAGGAAGGGTCAAAAACTGATTCGGGCCTTAAAATGTGGATAATTTTTGCGTGTATTTGGTCATGCTCTGGTGTCCAGTTAACATTGCCTTTACCCCGGCCGAATTATTTGGAAATTGAGTAACAGAGTTGGGACATTAATTAAAGCAAACTATTATTTTATTTTTTTGATTTGGTCTAATCACCCCAGCTATTCAGCTTGGACTTTCAGAAACTGAACACTTCTTAAAATTAAACAGGAACCCCGCATTGGAAAGGTGGAGACGATGTGGCCTGGCTCCCCGCAGACGTAGCATGTGACTTGTGACTTTTGGTTGACACGTTTATACGCAAAAATAGAACGATTAAATGGCGATGCCCGGTCCTGCCACGTATGTTGCAGTTGCCACGTAATCCAAACGTAGCACGAGGGCGTTTGACGTCAGAATCGTTTGACTCGGACAATTCTGACCTTCGTTTGAGGATATGCCTCGCAGTATTCGTAATAGCTAAGATTTGTTATTTATCACAGTCGATCTTAATTCACGACTTATTTGAACATCAGACATATATGGAAATGGCAAAACCCGACAACCTTTTCAGATAATCTTGCGTCCGGGATTTGGCAAAGACATTAACATGCCTGAGCGGCGGTCTCAGTAGAAATAATTTGAAATTTTAAGGATATTGTCAAAGTGATCCTGAATAAGAATAGGGCGAGAGAACCGAGCTTTAAAAGTCTCCTGGATATCTTCCTATTAATATTGACCTATGATTTTGGTCAGTTATGTGGCTGCGCGCCTTGAAGACAATAGGTCAACCTCATGATTAAATAGACACTATTCAAATTTTTGCTCCTAATTATGGTGTCTGAAAGCCAACACCAGCCCCCTATGTCTGAATTGGGGTCGTCAGGATCAAACGGTACCAACGCCGTGAAACGTTGAGGTGGTGCATTGGACCGGGGCAGCAGACATCAGTTAATTTTGCAAGATATGCTTCTAAACTATTTGAGGGTAGCGGAATATTTTCCTGCATGTTTTGTGATGACGAATTGCCAGAGGTGGGCGAAAATCCGATCCCACTTCTGATGTCGGATTAAGCCCAGACATCAGAAGTAAGACTCAGGTATGACAATACATTTTCAATTGAACAATCAGTTAATAAGTATCATGAATCTCGAAGTATAGAAATTGAATTAAATAACTAATAATTTTAATGAAGGCGGTCACATAGGGCAGTACTGACTGTCAGGGACAGTGGTCCATGCACCCACCGCAATAAGGACAGTACTAAATGTCAGAGACATCGTTCCACGTCCAATAACCGGGCAGTACTGACTGTCGAGAGACAGTGGTCCGTGCACCAAGACGCATCCGTTCGAAATGCGTGCTGATTGAACAGCGCAGCTCCTTTTAAAGGCGATCGCTTGACAGCGAAACGTCACAACATTTTATTAGATTGGATTCAAGTCTATTAAGCCAAATGATCTATAGAGTGAATGATTTCTTTATGATGCGTCTGGTGCACGTTCCACTAGCGCCATCTAGTCGCCGTCTCTCGCAGCTGCTAATCATTATGGCTGCCGTCATATGATTATCGAACCACTTCACGTAATTTTTGGCAACAAAACAAAAATTGTTCATTTTAGGTATTATTAATAACACATCAAAAACTATAAATAAACATTATTTGAAAATAACATCAAGCTTAATCAGCAGGCGCAGGTGAGAATCGATTTCAGGGCTTGCCATTATCGCTCCTACCCAAGCACGGTAACGACTAAGCTAGCATGCCATTTGTTAAGTTAGTTGAAATTATGAATTTTATGAACTACTATCAATTACAGACAAAGTGAGTGTGTGTGCGTGTTTATAGTATAGAAACATCTTTTATAAGAAGGTTGTAAGTGAAACCGAAGCGTCACTCTATTGCTTTGTGAGATTGCTTATGCACTTATGAGCGCTACTGTACCTAACATTTGGCGATTTAATCTCACTTAATAATTTATACTTATATTATAAAGAGGAAAGATGTGATTGTTTATTTGTATTGAATAGGCTCCGAAACTACTGGACCGATTTGAGAAATTGTTTTTCCATTAGAAGCCGCAATTATGTCTGATGAACATAGGCAACTTTTTTTTTAGAATACCACGCGGACGAAGTCGCGGGCTAAGTGCTAGTTCTTCAATAAATTCATAATGTTTTCTATTCATCATAATCCATATTTCGTTGACGTCCATGTGGTCCGTGTCCATTGTGATTGGTAGTCGGGATTAATATAAATTGTTAACTTGCTTTCTACATAACAAAACGCGTTTTTCTCTTCAGTTATTTTATTTTGCTTTCTAAATCTAAGGTCCATTGCGAGCCTCTCTTGGTTTCGTATGACTTCCTACGACACCTGGTTGATCAGGCCAAGTGCTGTCAGACGTTGTACTAACTGGTGGGATTTGCATTTTTCTCGCTTGTGCCCTAGTTGTTACATTTAGATACGATTAGTCATATTCTTTAAATCTTCACTTGTAAATGAAATCCGGGACAATGCATCTGCAGTTGCGTTGTCCGATCCCTTCACATACTCTATAAAGTAGTCGTACTCCTCTAATAATAATATAAATTTCATAAGCCTACTCGATGGATCCCGCAAATTAAAAAGATAAATTAATGGACGATGATCTGTCAATATTTTGAATTACCTACCATACAGATAGAATACTTTACTACCCAAACGGATGCTAATAACTCCTTTTCGATTGTTGGGTATCGTCGTTCTGCACTATTTAAACTTCTACTCGCGTATGCTATTGGTTTTTTATTTCCATTACTTAAAATAACGCCAATTGAATAACCTGCTGCGTCTGTTTGTATTATAAATTGATTTGTTTCCGTTAAATTGTGATATTGCAGAACTGGAGGAGTGACTAAACACTTTTTTAAATCTTCAAATGCTTTCTTAAAATCTTGGTCCCAAATAAACGTCGCATATTTTCTACATAATTTGTGTAAAGGATATGCTTTTTCCGGAAAATTCGGTACAAACTTTCTGTAATAATTAAGGAATTCTGTAAAACGCTTGACTTCTTCGATGGATTTTGGGCATGGATAATTTTACAAATTTTCTTCTTAAAAGTCTTGGTAAATAAGACACTTATCATATGAAAAGTAAATCGAAAAGATCAACATCAACATTCAACCATCAACATTTATTTATTTATATACTATTGCACTCCAACGACTAATTCACAAAAACATTGACAAAGAGTTTATCTTATTATAACTTATATAAGGTGTATCTATTCATACACGAATTTTTTTAAAGAGGGACCTTTATAGGTCGACGAAATGTTTATTTAATTTTACGTAATTATCATAATTTAAAACTGCTTGAGATATTTTGCATAAAACCTTTACGGCCTGCTCTATGAAAGAAAGACGCGGCGGGGCAGAGGCACGGGCGCGATGCCCGTCCGTCTGTAGCCGCGTGGCGCGTGCGTGCCGTCTCTCTCAGTTACGTGAACGTAGGTAGACTTCGTAACTCGATCTCGTCTTATTTTTATAACAGAGTTGTCGATTACAATAAAAATAAATGTGAATTAAAAATACAAAACGACCTAAATCTAAGTAGGTACAATATTGAATTCCCTGCTCGAAGTTTTACAAAAACAGTACCTCTGTGGGGTCACGACTTTTACGAGCGAGCATCGAAACAATTCAATAATTTTCTTATATTCTACATTGTTACACATCTTTTAGATAATAGTAATAGAAAAATAAACAGCTTACGCATCGCGAATTCGCATAAGGTAATGACTTCTGTTGGTTACGAACTGTGCGTCGAGTCGTATCTGTCAGCTGATTGATAGGTTGTGGTACCTACGTATTTGTACAGATGTAAACTGTAAGAAGTGCATAGCGCGAACAATTTAAAATGTACATACCTCATAACGACGTTGTTTTTATTTACACTATTTACACCAAAATTGCTGCACATATTCACCCTGCAGTTGCACGTTAAATAATGTGTCGTTGCACTTTTAGTAATGTCTCTATCTCTAGCCATCACTGCGTACACAAATGCTAAAGCTCTTAATATTAGCAATAAAATAAAATCATCAAATAAACAAGCATATTACAAATTAGAGGATTATATCCTTGATAAGAATGCTTGGAAACATGCTGGTCCTGCTCCATCAGGAGCTGGAAACATGCTGGTCCTGCTCCATCAGGAGCAGCTGGACAATCTAGAGGCTAGACAAAATCATACTAGTTGCTTGTTGTATTGTATAAAATGTTATTTTTACTTTACTCACACACTGACTTATTCCTAGTTAATATTTTAGGAAAATCATATATTTTTACAATGTTTGTAAATATGTGAGCACAATGTACCTATCACGTGATTAATTTATGTGCCTTTCCTTTTTTTTAAATTCTTTTTACCAATTGTGGTATAGTATTTTTATTATTGGTGCATCGTCTTCACTTATAGAAATATAATTAATGTATACAAAATATTGTAAAACATTTTAAAAGAGTAATGGTGGAGTTTATTGCCACTTCTTCTCCATACGAAACTACTTTTTAGAAGTGGCGCCTAGAATCAGATCTATTCTTAATGTAAATTTTGACGTTCAAAGGTGCCTTTTAATGGGCCTATTTGAAATAAATGCTTTGACTTTGACAAGCGTTCACAATTCACGTTTTGTTGTTCCACACTAGAAATGGTCTGGCCGTCATTACCATAAATCAGGTCTATCCCTACCCCACACATTGAAGTCCAGCAGCGTAAGATCAGGCCTGCCTCCGTCTGCAGCTGGAGGCATGTAGACCCCGTAGTCCAGCTCCTAGGATTCCTAGGAAGGGGGCTTGTGCTGTGAGCAAAATAAGTATACCAGTCCATTATAGCAGTCCACCGTGTTCTGGTACTCCTGGTTGGAATATTTCGGCATTGTCGCGTTTGTTGCGCGAAGCGCGATGTTTTCTACGTTAGTTAAGCCGTGTGCAGTGCAACATGCAGTTCGCGCGAGACTGAACATTCATAAAAGCCACGCGACATCTAAGGGCGCCGCCATGACCTCGCCCGCTTCAATGAAAGTAGTTTCTACGTAGTATTTTCGTAGAAACTAGAGTAATGGATGTTACAAAATACGAAAGAGCCAGTATTTTTATGTGTGTTAAGTAATATTAAATTATTGAATTTTTAAAATAAGATGCTTAGATAAAAAAATATTTTTCATTTCCATAGCTTCTGTTCGACCTATAGATGCACCTCTTCAAATATTTCCTGTATGAGTACACCTTATATACTGCAGCGAACATGTCACTTAAATGTGTGGCACAGCACTTACAGAGTTCCTTTTTTATTTAAATAGGTATTAACAGATAAAAAGATAATAAAAAAATCAAATAAGTTAATAATAATAGAATCAAGTAAATTATAATATTAAAATCCAAAATTCCTAATTATAATATCAAATGAATTGATTAATTAATATGAAAGTCAAATGAATCAAAACAAGTTATGCAATAAAATTAATTAAAAAGTTAATGTTGTAAACATTTAAAACAGAACAACAAATCAATGACGGAATTCAAACAAGAAGTTGACGTAAAAGATGTCTGCGAAATTGAGATAGGGTGTTCGAGAAGACGTCAATGCTATCGGTGCGAGAGTGGCTTTCATTATAAGTCCTCATGAAACGGTTCAATGGCGTTGATCGTCCGAGATTGATTCGACTTGTAGTTGTGGCGAACACAAGTCAAAATAGCTCAATCGGATTTAGTTTTAAAAAAAATATTTTTTATTTTATTAATTTACTTTTACAAAATTCACAATATTAATATTAGATCTCACAATTTATAACTTAAGACTTAGAGTTAACACGACGAATGCTCAGTAGACACTGCCCGCTCCTCCGATGACCAGGTCTTTTATACCGCCATGATTGCTAATGGCTCTTTGTCTTTATTCACCAGAACTTTCTCAGTCTTGGTGGTCCAAGGGGTCATTAGTATTGGAGATTGATGTTCCATTGTTCTGGTTTCCATAACATCTCCTGTGTCTTCCTTGAAAATGTTCATTATATTTTTAATACGTTCATTGTTCAGGTCTTGTTGACTATTCCCCCTTAATTTGGAAGTCCATGGCTTCTTCCAAGCCTTGGATCGAAAAAATTTGAAAACAATCATAATACAAATAAGTATAGTTATACATAATATCCAACTATACTGAATTAGATTATGTTTTCCTTGCGTTGCTAGTTCTTCGATTTGCTTAAAATGTTTTAATTTCGCTGAGATTTTCATTGGATCATAATTCAATTCAATTTCAGGAACATCCTTAGTTTGATTAATTTCTAGATTAGTTATAATTATTTTATCATTTGACTCTTTTGTATTAAATCTTATTATATTTGCAACTTTAACTTCACAGTTTTCTCCTGTCAGCAAATAGGGTCCTCTAGCCCACGATGTTTCATCATTTTCTCCACAGTTAATCTTTATTTCAGTTGTTTTATTGAAATACATATAGATTGCTTTTGGAGATATTTCTTGTATTTCTTCTGCTGGACACTTTATAGGAACTGTAATACATTTTTCTGTAGTTTTATTCCGTAAGAGCTCTGTTTCACAAGTTGTAGTCTGTCTAATGCTTTCTTTACAAATTATTTCTGTAAGCATTGTGCAATCTTCTACTTCATATATTTCTAACTCGGTGTATGCTAACATAACCTTTCGCATTATAGGATAGGTACAAGTTGGGATATTTTGGATTATTGGAACAATTTTTCTTGTATTATATACTTGTCGTTTAACTAAAGGTATTTCTAATATAAAGTATATAATGTGGTCAATTATTTTACTCTTTACATTAATAAAAGGTTCAATATCATTTATATTGTTAGATATCATTACATCTTTATTAATTTTATCAATAGTATCCTGTAAAAGGTGAGACTGTATTATACTATAATGATACATATGGTGTTCAGCAAAAGTGATAGCCGTTGACAATCTTTCTGCTATCTCCTGTAAGGTTTGAGCTTGAAACAATATCTCTAAAGCTACCTTTTGATGAGCTTTAAAATTTGCTATCTGTATATAATGATTATCTAATAGATTTTGAACATTAACGATTTTCTTAATTTGGCTATTATATTCTTCTAAAGTTTCATCTGTTATGGATATTTGTTTATTATATGCTACTCTTAAAGTTTCTAAATCTTTTTGAATACTGATGAGATCATCCTGATCTAAGTTTCCTGTAATAGCTTTTATAATTGAACCTAAACCATTAATTAAACCTCGTTTACTTCTACTTTGTATATCTAAATGATAACATATTTCGGTTACATGATCTAAAATAACGTTAATGCGATTATATATATGTTTTACATCTTCATTTTTAAAATTAGATTGTGACATAATTCTAGTTACAGTATTCTTAAGTCTATTCTTATGTTCTGATATAGGCCTTATTTCTAACTTATGAATAACTGTCCATCTTCCTTCAATAATACGAGTGGGTTGCATTTCCACTAATATTACATGTTCGTTTGATTCTAATCTTCTAAAATTGTGTCCGTTGACAATGAAGATTCTGCAACAATGAGTTCTTCTCCATGATATGTTCTGTCATTACTTAACTTGTATTTATTGTGTGGTTCACAAGCTAGTATATTATATGGACCTACATATCTAGCATTTGTTTTATGTCTCTCTGCTTTACTATTTTTTAAATATACCTTATCTCCAACTTTAAAATCTTTTGCTGGTCGTATTCTTTTATTAATTCGATCGTTACGTATTTGTTTTTCTTTTTGTAATAAATCATGAACATTTTGGTTTAATTGATTTACAAATTGTTTTTGTTGTGTTGTATAGTTTTGAATTACTACTTTAAGGTTATCGAAATTTTGCAGTTTTGGTTTTCTTCCAAAGTGTACTTCAAAAGGAGTCATATTTATAGCACTGTGCCTAGTGTTATTGTAAGCATGTGTTATAAAATAGATCTTTTGATTTTTATTAAACTCTGTGTCTCTTTGTAACCTGTATAGTTCTTGAATCGTACTATGTAACCTTTCTACATCCGAGTTTGACTTGTGATGTTGTGGGGAAGTGGTGTGACTAATAATATTGTATGTTTTAAATAACTCATTTATTATTTCGCTGCAAAATGATTGTTCACCATCATGTACTATTTTCTTAGGTGCTCCTATCAATGAGAATATCTCAGATAATGTATCGCAAACTTTGCTTTTTTCTGTTGGTTTTATTATGGCATACTTAGAAAACTTATCTATCATTGTTAAATACCATTGTTTTTCTAAAGACATGAAATCTATGTGCCAGACTTCCATTGGTTCGTAGGGCGTTTCAGTTTCAAAAGCTAATGTTACGTTTGGATGTCTATTATATTTTTCTTTTTGACAAGGACTACACTGTAAAATATATTTCTTTATTTGTTTCCTCATATTTTCCCAATAATATTTTTCTTTTAACTGTTTGTATAAACTTTCAATTCCAGGGTGTCGATTATCTTTTAAATGGTATTCTTTGATAAGTCTTAATTGTTCTTCTTTTTCAAATATTTCTACAAGACTTTTTGTGAACCTAATTGGTTTAAATTTTGAATGATCAAAATATTTACGATAAGTTTCGGATACTCTATAATATAAATCATCATTAGGGATTATGAAAGCATATTTTCCTAAGGGTAAATATTCTAACATAAATTCTTTTATAATATCTTCCTCATTATTCGGTGGGACATAAAAATACCAAATTCCGTTTTCTCGACTTGCCTTCTTGTATGGTGCATATTCGAATATTACGCGTCTTAATCTTTTAGGTGGATACGCATTTATTATAGGGATTCCTTCATCACTATCTTCTTGATTAGAATGTACAGTATCTTGCTGATTACTATTCAAATCATTATTAGATTGATTTGAGTTTTCTAATGATTCGTCTTTTGAAGAATTACTTATACTGGAATTCGTTAATGCCAAATCTTCTTCCAAATTTACATCTAATGAGTCACCATCAGTGTGATGAATCTCTACGCGGCTTAATGCGTCGGCGACATAATTATCTTTTCCTTTTACATGTTCTATAGTAAAATCATAATCTTGTAATTTTAATTTCCATCTAGTTAATCGCTGATTAGGTTCTTTTAATTTAGCTAACCATATTAATGCTTTGTGATCTGTACGCAACGTGAATTTTCTTCCATAAATATAAGGTCTAAATTGTGTTACAGCCCAAAGTATTCCTAATAGTTCTTTTTCAGTTGTATTATATTTTTGTTCGGCTTTACTTAGAGTCCTAGATGCATAGGCTATCGGATGACTTTCTTGACTTAATACGGCTCCTAAAGCTATGTCAGATGCATCGGTCGTAATTACGAAAGCTTTATTAAAATCTGGGAAAGCTAAGATAGGTGCGTTAGTTAATAAATGTTTACAAGTCTGTATTGCTTCAATATAATTTTTCTGATGTATATCTATAGTAGCATCCTTTTTTGTAGATTCTGTAAGGGGTTTCACAATTTTACTTAGATTTGGTACAAATTTCCTATAATATCCTATTAAACCTAAAAATGCTCTGATTTCTTTAACAGATTTTGGAATAGGGAATTTTTGTATAGCTTCAATTTTTTTTTGATTTGGTTTTAAACCATCTTTATTTAAAACATGGCCTAAGAATTCAATTTCTTCTTCCATAAAAACGCATTTATTTTTATTAATTTTAAGGTTGGCTGATCTTAATGCTTCAAAAACCTGCTGAAGCCTATTGATATGCTCCTGTTTTGTTTTTGAATAAATTATTATATCATCTAAATAAACAAGACATATATTTCTAGTGATTTCCTTGTTCAGTACATTATTCATCATTCTTTGAAAGGTTGCTGGTGCATTTTTTAAACCAAATGGCATTCTTAAAAATTCATAATGCCCATCAGGTGTACTAAATGCGGTTTTCTCAATAGAAGCTTCATCCATTTTAATTTGATGATAACCTGAGGTTAAATCAAGAGTAGTAAAATATTTATTACCTTGTAATTTTGAAAATAGTTCATCTATATTAGGTAAAGGAAATTTATCCGACCTAGTCTTTTCATTTAATTTTCTATAATCTATTACCATTCTCCATTTTTGTATTCCAGATTGATCTACCTTTTTCGATATGATGTGTACAGGTGAGGCCCATGGTGATTCTGAGGGGCGAATTATATTTTCACTTAATAATG
Source organism: Dasypolia templi (assembly GCA_963555695.1). Taxonomy (NCBI): domain Eukaryota; kingdom Metazoa; phylum Arthropoda; class Insecta; order Lepidoptera; family Noctuidae; genus Dasypolia; species Dasypolia templi. The sequence goes on along the minus strand of OY743154.1, from coordinate 27,049,247 downwards.
TATTAATTTGTTTTTTTATTTCCTCTTGTTGAATTTGCGGTAACCTAAATGGTCTTTGATAAATAGGCTCATCATGAATTAAATTAATATGGTGTTTAATTTTTGTCGTTGCACTATTTGTGACGCTTTCTGTAAACAAATCTTGATATGTATCACAAAGTTCTTTGATATTTAAATTATTATCATCCGTCATATGAAAAATAAGTAATTCTCGTTCTGGCATACTTAATTTCCTTTCTTTTAAATCTATTTTCGCATTAATTTGTTCAATCATTTCAGTACCCATTAAAACGTCATACTTATCACTAAATTGGTAAATATAAAATTTCATCGTTCCGTTATCTTTTCCGAAATATCTACACCAGTATGGAGTTTCTATTACGCCATTGTGAGTTGTTACTCCATGTGAAGTTCTAACTGTGAATCTTTATAGATTTTTACATTCAGGAAAGTATAACTTTTGTGCCATTGGTGTTATAAACGAACGTTGACTTCCTGTATCTATTAATATTTTTAGTTTAGGGTTTTCTGTTTCAAAATACGGTAAATATGATTTTACATGATTAAATTCTATAATGTTTTGTTTATATCTAATCCCTCGTGAAAATCCTGACTTTCTTCGGGAACGTAGGAATAATTTTCCTCAGGAATATAATAATATTCGTCTACATAGTAATTTTCTTCAGGGTTGGTAGTTTGAGAATTATAATTATTATCATTAGATATTGATTCTTCCAAATTGTCGGAGTGATGGTATAACTCCTTTGCTACAAAACCTTTTCCTAAATTAATTTGGTTTGGTTTTAATTGGGCAGCTGTCCTCATTGTTACGTCTTCGGACTTTTGTATAGGACGCTGTTGTGGTTGAAATTGTTGTGGAAAACTATTTCTATATTGTTGAAATTGTGGATGCGGAGGTCTTTGGAATACGTTGTTTTGATTTGGATTCCAGGTATGTTTAGTCTGATAAAAAGGTCTGTTTATAAACTGAGTGTTCATTTTCTGTTGATGCGAATGCGATTGTTGAGGATGAAATTGAGTGTTCATGTGTTGTGTCGGTTTAAATTGCGGTACGCTCCATTGTTGTTGAGGTTGTATTTGGTTTATAATACGAGGAGCTGGTAAATAATTGGAAAACTTTTGTTTTATATGTTCGAATCTCCCTTCTGCTTCTAATTGTAATATCCTTGTAACAGTTTCATTAAAATTACAATTACTTACATATACTTGGTCATGATATGGTAAACTATTTCTTAAAGTATTTTGTGCAGTGCTAATATATGGCTCCATGATCTCATCTATAAGATCTTGTCGGGCTATTCCGTGCTTATCAGTTAACTTACATTTAATAAAAAATAATTTTTGTTTAAATTCAAATATTAAATCTTTATATGTCGTTTTTTTCTTTACATTAGATAATTCTACTAATAAAGTATTAAGTTCTCTATTATCTGCACATTCTACCTTCAGGGTGGCTTCTATGTTATCCCAATTAAAAGCATGGTTAATCATAGATACGATTGCTGCGGCCCTGCCTTCTAATTTAGTTAATAATAACATAATATTTTGAGGTGTGTTTCCTCCTACAGCTTGTAGCCATTGCTTTGCATTATTTAAATAATTATAAATAGTAAATGGGTCACCATTATATGTGGGGACAAAATTAATTAACTTATTTGGATCAATTGTGAACTGCACTGGTGATATCAGTGGCTGTGACAATGGAACCTGTGATGAACTAGATACACTTAGTGGTACGTAGCCTTGTTTACCCTCCATATTATTTTTAGGAAGTGGGTCAGTGTCTCTACTTACTCTAGTCTTAAATTTATTTACAAAAATCGGAGATCTAATTAGAGGAATTTTGGATAGGATAATGCTACTCGGTGCTTACAGAACGCAGCTGATGACGACACGGAGAACCAGCATTTCTTCACTTTATCTTGACTTATTTATTTGGTAGGATACCCAGTTTTAAGACTTGAAAGTCACGCGAAGTGTTTTAGCGAACTTGGAGGTTTTTGCCTCAAATGTTCCTGAACTTTATAACACAATCACTTTTATCTGGGCTCCACGTTGGGCGCCAGTCAAAATAGCTCAATCGGATTTAGTTTTAAAAAAAATATTTTTTATTTTATTAATTTACTTTTACAAAATTCACAATATTAATATTAGATCTCACAATTTATAACTTAAGACTTAGAGTTAACACGACGAATGCTCAGTAGACACTGCCCGCTCCTTTGTTTGTTTGTTTGTTTGGCATCTCGCAGGTCAACCTATGCGGTTGTCGTCTGCTTAAGCGGACTTGCCTGTGGATTCCCTAATAAATTAAGGCCTCCAGCCAGGACTTAAACTTATATACTAACTAAAACTAAGCGACAACGCTAAGGGCACCCCCTGTGGGGTACGAACCTCGGCTTAGGGCGTCGCTGGAAGAGGGCAGCAAATGACTAGCTGGATCAGGATTGGTATTAATTAGGGACGAATTTAAAGCTACAGGCTCAGCGGCTCGGGCTGGCTCGAGCAAGGGTCGGGAGGGGCGTCGATTTGGGCGTCGCGGCGGGCCTCGGCGGCGAGGGCGGTAGGACGGCGATCGGGTTTTGGGCTTATGTAGCGTGCTAGTGGCCTTACTACTCTCCTGGAGGAGGGTAGTGGCGTCGTCGGGGTCGATTAAAGTATGCCTTGGTCGGCGAATACTGCTAATGCGAGAGGGAGTGTAGCGGGCGGCCGCTGTAATCAGGGGGTTAGAATGTTTGATGCCGCAGTCGAAGAAACGCTTTGATAAGCGTTTCATGAACTGTTTTATGGTTGGCATTTTGAGGTCGACGTGAAGATCGATATTACGGACATAGAAGGGGGCACCCGTGACCCTTCTGAGGAAACGGTTTTGGAGGGTCTGCATCTTATGGAGATGACGTGGGTGAGCGTGCGCAAATACAACGCAGGCATAGGTCATGATGGGACGGATGACTGCGGTATAGATGCGGAGCTTGCATTTGAGGGACAGTTTACTACGGGCTGTCAGTACGAATTGCAGCCTGCTAAGAGCGAAGGAGGCGCGCGCGCGAACCGCCTTAATATGAGCCTTAAAGGTAAGGTTCTCATCGAGGATCACGCCTAGGTATTTGGCTTGCTTCTCCCAAGGGATTGGCTTGCCGTACATAGTGATCGGGCTGGGAAGTGGGGGAGGGAGTCGACGACGTCTCGAGAAGAGAACCGCCTGACTCTTATCGGGGTTGACCTCGATTCTCCATTTCCGGAACCAAGCGCCTAAGACGTTTGCGGAGGTTTGGAGAGTACGAGCTATAGCGTTGGGACAGTGACCGGTATAGTAAACGGCAGTGTCGTCGGCGAAGAGAGCCAACTGAGCCTTTTTACTTTTTGGGATATCGCTAGTGAACAGCGTGAAGGCGAGAGGAGATAGTACGGAACCCTGGGGGACACCGGCGCGAATAGGATGAGGGGACGAGAGTGCTCCCTCGATGCGATAGCGAAAGGTCCGGTTCGACAAAAAGTCTCGTAAGATGAGCACGAGACGATCTGGCACTCCTAGTTGGTAGAGCTTGTATATCAAGCCGTTGTGCCAGACTTTGTCGAAGGCTTTCGCTATGTCGAAGAATAGCACACCCGTCGTCGCGTTACGCTGCAGACCAGCGCATAAGTGCTCTACGATACGGTGGACCTGTTGGGTGCCCGAGTGTTGGCTACGGAATCCAAACTGCTCGTTGGGTATGAGGCTCTTTGCTTCGGCGTAGTCTTTGAGACGCTTATAAATAAGCCTCTCGTAGATTTTGCCGAGGACATTGAGTAAGCTAATAGGGCGGTAGCTGGAGGGCTCAGACTTTGGCTTGCCTGGCTTTGGGATACCGATGACGGTGGCTTCTTTCCATGCTTGTGGGAAGATGTTGTTGCTCAAGGCGCCATTGAAGATGGCGGTCATAAGCATTATTAGCGGGGCAGGAAGAAGTTTGTATACCTTATTGGTAATACCATCCGAACCGGGGGCCTTACGAGCGTGGAGCCCTTTAATGATGTCGTGCACTTCGTCTGGAGTGACGGGAGGCAGAGGATCATCAGGGTCTTCGACGGGAGGGAGGGAGGCTCTTCGTTCGACTTCAGCGTCGACCTTGTTCAGATGAGCTTGGTCTACTGGTTGGGAGCTGGGAGAACATTGGGACTCTAGGCTGTCGGCAAGACATTCAGCCTTATCGGGACTGTCGAAAGCGACACTATTGTCGGGGCGGATGAGAGGAGGCATAGAGACCTCTTCTGAGGAACGCAATTTCCTCTGTAATTGCCAGAAGGCTTGATGAGTGGGATCGAGTTCGCTGAGCATCTTGTTCCAGCCCTCAGAGCGAACCTCCCCTATGCGTTTCTTTACAGCACGCTGTAAATGGCGCATGTGGGCTTTGTTCGCGTCACAAGGGAAGGAGTCGTAGGCACGGATGGCCGCGTTCTTCTCGGTTATCAGGTCACGTACGTCAGCAGGTAGTTTCCAGCGATGGTCTTCCATCACCGGAACTTCCCGTGAACAATCCGTCAATACGGATTGTACGTGCTCTGTAAACGAGTCGATTGCGGCCGTCGTGTCGGCGACTGACACTAAGTGATCGGGGATGGTGTCTAAGTGAGGCGACGTGGTGGATTTCAGTCTTTCGCTTACTTTCCTCCAGTCGGTTATCGTCTGGGTCTGAGGGGGGCGGTTGGGGTCGATCGGGCCCGAGTAGGGTGCAAGATGCATGACTACAGGGCGGTGGTCAGAGTTTAGCTCGTGGAACGTCTCAATCGATTGCAAACGGAGGTTCACATTCTTGAGCAGCGCTACATCGAGAACATCGGGAAGGTGATTAGGATTACCTGGGAAGTGAGTCGGGCTCATTGGAGCGATGACGTCAAAGTTAAGGGATTCGCTTAACTTGAAAACTAACCTACCTCTGGTTGAGGTTGTGCTACTATTCCACGCCGGGTGCTTGGCATTAAGATCCCCCGCCAAGATGACGGAGTCACTCATACCGAAGAGGTCTGCCCGCTCCTCCGATGACCAGGTCTTTTATACCGCCATGATTGCTAATGGCTCTTTGTCTTTATTCACCAGAACTTTCTCAGTCTTGGTGGTCCAAGGGGTCATTAGTATTGGAGATTGATGTTCCATTGTTCTGGTTTCCATAACATCTCCTATGTCTTCCTTGAAAATGTTCATTATATTTTTAATACGTTCATTGTTCAGGTCTTGTTGACTCACATATAGTTTACGGTCGGGCCGGGGTTGATTACATCGGGGAACAGATACATTTAAGATATAAATAAAAATATGAAAAATTGCGTCACATCCAAAAAAAAACTTTGTGTCTTATCCAGCTTTGGAACCTGGATCAGTCCATTGACAATTTTGAAGAGCATAATTTGATCCATCATTTTCGGCTGTGACACAATTTCCACATGATTTATCTCAAACTCAAAACTCTTATTTCAAATAAACCAATTATAGGCACTTTTGAATTGTCAAGGTCGGTCGGTCAGAAAAATGAAGCTAGATTCCAAAGCACTACGCTTTGGAATGGGCATCTAGCTTCATTTTTCTACCTATGGAGAAGAACCGGCAAGAAACTCCACGGACACTCTTTTAAATCAAATTATGGTTTCAATAATATATTGGTTATATCATTGAATTATGCATTATCATGTTGAAATTATGTATGTACACCCACACCATGGATTACAGATAACATTAAATTCCATTTAAATAACATAAAATTTTCCTCTTAGTCCGCCACACTATTTATAAATCTCTGGTGAAACCGCACATTGAATATCTTATAGAACTTTGGGGTTCAGCAGCTAAAACCAACCTGGAAAAGCTACAAAGAGCGCAAAACAAAATTATAAAAGTCCTCTTTCACTACCACCATCTGACACACAAAGTTTACAAAGAAGCCAAGCTATTTAACATTTATCATATATTTTTATATAACACATGTATTTTAGTTCGTAAAATTATTTCCAAAGACTTACACACACACATCACATTCACAAAAAAACATACAAAAACGTATTCTGAGGTTTGTACTAGACTTACACATACCTAGTACTGGAACTAACTATGGAAAAAAACAATAATATAAGAGGGAGTTAAACTTTATAACTCATTCCCAAAAGATATAAATAATACACAATCGTTATTACTATTTTAAAAACTATTAAAATGCCACATCTTAAAAGGTCATAAATAAAATATTTTAAAAATAAAACTTATGTAATCTATTTGCCTGTAGCGTGAACGAGTCCTTTGATTTCAAACTTGTAGGAAAGATAACGAGTCACCGTACGGTGTCCGCGTCAACGCGCCGCACGGCAGTACACAATACAAAACTTGTAACAATTACATTCTTATTTTCGTAATGTTAACGCTATAAGCCCTTGCTACTCCTGGACATCATTGTTTGAATTAAGTAATGTTTAGTATTTATTTCTGTACAAGTGATTTGTAATCTTTAGAAATAAATGAATTCAGACCGTAAATTGATGATGAAGGTGCGAGATGAGGCAAAGAATAATTATCATAAGGACAAGCTAGATACCACAAAAAAATATTATTTGGATTAAAAAAACAAGCTATTACAGCACTTGTGCAGGAAAGGAAGATATACTTTGATAGACACATTAATAGTCAGATAAAAAACCCCAAAATGCTTTGAAAAATCTCAAATCAGATGTGTTTTCAGAACATAGTGAAGGTATGCTTCTGGAATAATTTAGTGACCCAGATGAGATAAATAAGGCATTTCTAAATGTACCAGGACAGTGCATACTGCCCGCATCGCAGCTTTAATATTTTAGTACAAATAGGTTTGATGAAACTCAATTTAAGCTGAGAAATATTAATGAGGAAGAAATTTCCAAAATTATTAAAAGCTTGGGGTCAAATGCTAAAGGGATTGATGGAGTGGGTCTGGATATGAAAATGTTAACATTACCAGCCACTCTTCAGGCTATCACCACAATAGTAAATAAGTCAATGGATACCCACACTTTCCCTGACTTATGGAAGTGCGCTATTGTGTGTCGTCTACCCAAAAGCAGTAACCCAAGTACTTATAAAGATCTACGTCCTGATAGCATTTTGCCTTGTTTGTCGAAAGTCTTGGAGAGGGTGGTTTATAACCAAATGTTAAAATACCTAGAAGCAAACAATATGCTTCTCGACCTTCAGTCTGGTTTTAGGAAAGGCCGTGGGACAGCCACAGCCCTTTCTGACGTAGTAGGATATATCGTAGAAGCACGGGACAAGGAGGAGGATACAATCCTTGCACTTCTTGATTTTTCACGGGCCTTCGATGCAATAAACACAGCGCTGTTACTTTCCAAGTTGGCTTATTATGGTTTTTACCACAGAAACAATACAGTGGTTTGTTGAAATTCAAGGATGTCATCCCCCCTACGTCAGGTGCCACGTGGTATGCCTCAGGGATCCATTTTGGATCCCTTTTGTGTATCCTTTATAGCGCGGACATTATTAAGTCTTTCCAGCATTGCATATATCACATGTACGCGGATGATATCCAATTACATATAATTTTTAAACCAACTGAAACGATCTTGACAGATTATTGGTATGGTCAGATAATAACTCACTGGTATTAAACCCACTGAAATCTAAATTTATGGTTTTGGGTAGTAAGAAAATGATAGTCGCGATACTGTCAGCCAATGCAGAAGTTGTAATCAGGGGGGAAGAATTAGATAGAGTAGAGATAGCATGAAATCTCGGACTAATCATTGATTCAGAACAAAAATTTGAGAAACACATCAGTAAATGGAGTTACTGATGTGTTTCTCAAATTTGTGTTGTTGATTGAAACTTCTATATCCAGTTAGAGACTCCCTGAGTGGTTGATCTACGTAAGCAATTAGTGGATAGCTTTATTTCATCAAGCCTTAACTACTGTGATACCGTGTATGGCCCGTGCCCGTTAGCAAGAACAGAAAAGCTGATACAACGCATACAAAATGCGTGTACACGGTTATATGTAAAGATACCTCGTAGAAGTCATGTCACTCCTTATATAAATGTTTTTTTTTTTTTTAAATGGCTGCTAGGAGAAAGTTTTAAGTTGTAATCAATAGAAATGTCGTAGCCCTGAATTAGTAACCACCACCGAGCAATACGCGGAATGAGGTCGCGTTTTGTTAATGTGTTGCGAACGGCGGTACAGTCCCGTACTGGTTTACCTAATATGTAAACCCGAAACTTACGTGAAAATTCTACTACTGCCAAACTTTCGAGTTCATAACCATGGTACACACCTCCTTCCCGACTAGTGACGCGGTTAAAATACATAACAGGGCGCAAACTGTCATCGTTTTGATATTGTAGTAACGTACCCGCAATTCCTAACTTGCAAGCATCCGTCTGAATTTCAGTAGTTAGTTTTGATCGTAAATTACAAATAACGGGTTACTACAAAGTTCTTGCTTTAATTCACAAAAACTTTTGGAGTGGGTTTCATCCCAAGTCCAAATTGCATTTTTTTCGTCAGTTCCATTAGCGGGCGTGCTATTAATGCAAATTTTGTTATACATTTACGAAAGTAACTACATAAACCTGTCAACATAAGCTGTCTAATCTCATGAAATTTTAGATTTGACAATTTCTTGTTTCGTATGAGAAAGTCTATAGAGACGACGAAATACATGCTGGTCGGTTGTATAAAGCTTAATAGGCATTTTTAAGAGATCCACATCCTAACTCTGGAGTGCTAGGTGCGAAACTCTAAGGTTCCTATGGGACCTATGTTAGTTTTATCTACATCCGTCCCCCCTACGGCACTAACTATATGGAGCTATACTGGCACAGAGTATATTTTTGGCAGATAAAAGGCAATTTTCGTCAGGCAATAGGCAATTAATGGCAGTGGAACTGACCTGAATGAAGCTTTCAGCAAGCAGCAGAATGGTCCCTACCTGCCAGTTAACATCCTTTCCTCCAGTGTTGATGATCTTCAGGTAGCCAGTGCTTCCACTAAGCACAGTTGCAGGGATCGAGTATGAGAAGTCTTGGAAATCATCTCATAGTGGTGCACTGGAGTCACCACGTTATTTCCTTCTGGGTTTCCGGTTATGATAACCTTGATAATCGATATTCCTGGAAGCAAACATTCATCTGAAATGGTCTTGATTACGAAAAGATTGCATTCTTCTGACACGTTCACTTCACACAGAAAACTTGAGGCTGTTCGAACACAGCTGTTCTATTTTGTACAACTAGAGAGACTCCGTCGGTTTTTAACATTGGCTGCCCAATAAGGAGGTTTATGCCGTTTATGTCTGTATCAGTCAAGTGAGTTTTGCAGCATCCGTCCAACCCGTCGATTTCAAAGCGGAAGTTCATTTCACCATGGCTAGTAGGTAACCAGCGCACCGGAAAATCCTTTGAGCGTGATGGATGTTGGTATGACCTCAAACTCCAGCAGTTTTGCAGGTCTTGAAATGCCTTTTCTACTTCATGAGTTAGAAAAGTCTCTCCTAATAACGAAATTACAGTTATTAGGTATTGAATTGCATAAATGGGAATAACCACGCTGTACCGTCTAGAGTTATTATTAGGCATTATTGTTTCCATTGTAATGTGTATAAAAGTATTCTCTTTTTATTTAACTAAGTTACGTATATATCGGGATAGGCCCTCATCAGCGATATTACACTTGCACTTTGTAAGTAGGCGTGGATTGTCGGGCGGCGAAAATAGAGACACTAGTTATAGCACAATCACTTTACTTCACTCACAATTTATTATAAAATAATCACCTTTAAATAACCTGCAGGCAGAGGTCCGACATATTAAATGAAAGTATGAAATATAGCAGAAACCAACTTTTTTATTCCAACCGCTTGTTAATTAATTAAATGGATCGCTATAATAGCTCTAGGCGCTAAAGCAGGTGCACCGGGCCGAGCCTGCCACTAGAATGATCCCTTCCTTCGTGGGAAGTCGCTGCGTCCCCGTAAGGGGGCGCGGCGAGCGGATCCGGGGCTATGCCCCCCGGCCGCAGAGGCTTTACGTTGGCCCGTAGAAACGGGCCCCTCATTTTGTGGGCTACAGTGGCCGGCAGGATGATTGGGCGCGCACGCAAGGGGTGACTTTAGCAATCTGGTCCAGATTGCTAAAGTCACCCCTTCAGAGCTTGCTACTAATTCTGGACCGTTCGTTTTTGAACCTTCAGTACTCATCTTATTTTTTTACTTTCTTTTTTTGTTCTCTGCAACAGTCATTGCGGACTCTACAGGGTTCCCTCATTTGCTAATTATTAGTTTTTATTTAAATTTTAATAATAGACACAACTTAGAAACTCCCAAGCGGCACACTCTGCCAGCGTATGCCACGCCGTGTCCTCCCGGTAGTGGTGACACCGGGCGTCCGGATCCCTGTTTATGCGACACAGGTACTTCCCGAAGCAACCATGCCCCGAGAGCACCTGCGTCGCCCGAAACGTCAGGGAGCCGCGCCTTCTCCCGAGCCAGCGGTGGACCATTGGCCGGATCGCCTCGATGGTACTGAGGCCGGCGGTAGGGCGCAACAGCTCACCCGCCATTCCGCCACCAGGATCTCGTGGAGCTGCAACCGACGCTGCTCGAAATGTTGCTGCATCGGTCGCTCGCCCCGCTCCCGCGCTGCCTCGCGCCACCGGTACAGTGACGCGAGCACCTTCGCCTCCAGGTCCCAGGGCGAGGATCCGGCCAGCGCACAACCCGCGTCGAAGGAGATCGTGCGATACCCCCGAATGACTCTGACGGCCATCGCCTGCTGCGGCTTGCACAGGACAGCTATGCTACCGGCCGTCAGGTCAGACGCCCTGATCGGCGATCCGTAGAGCGCCATGGATCGCACGATCCCCCTACAGAGCCGCCTACACGCGACGCTCGGGCGCCTATACAATACCTTCCCCGATCCGAAATTATCCGTGAAGTCGCACCGAAAAGACACAGCATCCTTTAGAACTTCAACTGCACCAGCTGCATCCCACTAGGAAGTGCACTCGAAAAGACGCATTTAGTAGAAGAGTCAACAATGACAAGAAAACTCCTTGCTTTCGATTTTTCCGCCCAACTTCCCCGCGATGTCTATCTGTACAGTATGCCATTGTGCAGAAACCCTAAGCATCGGATGGAGTCCCCGTACCTATTGAGCCCCGAACAATCCCTTGAGGCCCAGCACACAATGCAGGACTTACTTGCGCACCCACCTAGCCATCTCAGGAAACCAACACTGCTCGCAAACCCTAGCAAGGGCTTCATCCGCACCAAGGAATCCAACCTCTGTGTGAACACGGCTTATCAAAGTCCATGTTAGTGACCCCGGAACTAATGAAGCCAAAATACACGCTCTTTCCACGCTCAATTCTCCTGCACTATACTAACCCACGAGCGTCGCAAGTGTGAGCCACAGCCTGACTGCTACGCCCACCCATGAGATCATGGATCTAGAGTCGCAGCGGCCCCACCAATGAAAGCCAACGCAGATGCAATTTCACAAACTGCACAATTTTTCCAGACCATGGTCTGGCAGGAAAAATTGTGCACGGGGCCATGCACCAACTCCGTAATCCGATTTCGGGGACAGAAAATCTGCATGCTTTATGCCACTCCACGGCCCATGAATTCTATCGAAGTCGTAGACCCTCAAAATGGCTCACCGCACGTGAGCACCTGGAACGAGGCCGATCACTGAACTAGATGCCTTGAGGGAGTTACGATCTGTAAACACAGTATACGCCCGTCGCCGGAAACCTTCAACAGGTTCAATGACGGCCAGGGTCTCCAACTTGCAAAAACAACACTGCGATTCTGTATCAGTTATTCATCGGCTAAAGTCAGACAAGACATAAGTAACAAAAACCTTCTTTGGATCAATATTGCCCTGTACCCTCAGAGCTCGGTGTTCCATCAGTGCGTTACAGTCAAATAATTATAGTCAGAACTGGTTCTGATGTAAGTAATTCGATCACTTTCTTGTGAATATCTTATGTCTGTCCATTTGATAGGCCTTTTTGATTTGATTCAAGGTTCAAAACGTAAAACACGTGAAATATGGGGCAACGAGCCAAAAACTAACCTCAAGGACCTACAGATCGCTCAAAATAAAATGATTAAACTATTATTTCACTATGATTACCTTGCACCCACAGTTACATTTCACAAAAATACATCAGGTACACAATCGCAGCTGTCGTAGGAAGGATCACATTTTACTACCGCGAGTGCGGACAGTCAATGAACAATGATTTTTTCAAGAGTGCAACAATATAATAAGCTACCTAAAGAGGTAAAGTATGCAAACTCGTTAGGTATATCAAAATTTAAATTTTAAAAAATCACAATCTGAATCAAACACTACTCCAATAAACAGATTTGCCCTGCTGATGTGTTGCTTTATTGTGGCACCGGGATCGCATCCCTTATCTACGGTAATTATTTATTTTGCGGGTGCAACGAAAAGTTTTAAGTTTTGTGTTAGTTAATAATGTTATTTGAGTACGAAAAGAAATGTTATTACTACTTAGATGATAATTAGATTAGCAGCTTAGTTTATGTGTCCAATGTATATTTTATGTTGTAACGTTAACTTCTTTCCCCGAATATAATGTAATTTTGTCAATATCTGTATGTACATGGATACCACTATCTAATAGATCCCTACCTAAATAACTGGTTCTGTAATTTAGTTAACAGGCACAACATGAAACATAAAGGACACTGACGTGTTGCACTTCACCACGCCTCAGTATTCTGCGATTCATATTTAACGTTTTCCTTACCTATACCTGTAAGGTAAACTAAATCACAGCGCATAGTGCCCTGGAACTTTTTGACAAAGCTAAAAGCTACAAAACGAACTAATACATTATCTATTAAAAAGAAAAGGATCGAGCTCACCTGATGATGTGGTTGTCCATGCACGTAACAGGTAAGACGGTTCGTGTCACGACTCTTCGGTGCTGGTGCTCGATTCGAATTCTTCACTTCAGTCAAAGGTTCGTAATGCCACTTGCTTCAATCAATTGATTTTTGATCCGTTGTGCTTCAACGATGTGATGTGCTATTGAAGCGATTATCATTATCAGGATCAAACCGTATCAGTCGCGCAGTTGCGGTGAAATTTGAAGTTTGCGGTTAAGCGGTTGCCGGAAGTCGTGATAGCAAAAACTCCATATTTTAAATAGATTAGACGTTGGCCCACACTTCACTGTCTTCATTATTTTCTTCAGGTTTTTGCCCTTCGAGTCCCAATTCTGATATCGCCAGCCCTCATCAGCGATATTACAATTGCACTTTGTAAATAGGCGTGGATTGTCGGGCGATGAAAATAGAGACACTAGTTATAGCACAATCACTTTATTTCACTCACAATTTCTTTATAAAATAATCACCATTAAATTATCTGAAGGCAGAGGTCCGACATATTAAATGAAAGTATGAAATATAGCAGAAACCAACTTTTTTATTCCAACCGCTTGTTAATTAATTAAATGGATCGCTATAATACCTCTAGGCGCTACAGCAGGTGCACCGGGCCGAGCCTGCCACAAGAATGATCCCTTCCAACTTCGTGGGAAGTCACTACGTCCCCGTAAGGGGGCGCGGCGAGCGGATAGAAAGAAAGCAAGAAAGAAAGAAAAATATTTCATTTGGGACACGCACAGGGAATACAAATAGTAAAAAATAAAAAAATAACAAACAATGTATAAGCTAACAGAATAACAACAAAAAACAGTAAAAAAACCTGTGCGAGGCCAAAAAGGCTCCTATCTCAGCATAATGCTGCGATATTTAAAAAAAAAAATAACGCAGCGCTGATATTCTGACAGGGCCCGATAATGATGCCACGGACACATATACGGACATCAATAAATCCTAATATGGGATTAAAAAATGAAAAAAATTATAAGTAAATAAATAAATAAGTTACTATATACGGCAACAAAAATAAATATATGTCGGCGTCACCGTTAGCGGTAGGTACAGCGGGCCGAGTTATGCTTTGCAAAGGGGGACGTTCGCCTTCCCACTCTCCCCACTTCTCAAGCAACTTAATGTAAGCTAGTGCGCAGCGAAGAGGGGGATCATTCTTGTGGCAGGCTCGGCCCGGTGCGCCTGCCGTAGCGCCTAGAGCTATTATCGCGATCTGTTTAATTAATTAACAAGCTGTCGGAATAAAAGAGTTGGTTACTGCTATATCTCATACTTTCATTTAATATGTCGGACCTCTGCCTTCAGGTTATTTCATGGTGATTATTTTATTAGACATTGTGAGTGAAATAAAGTGATTGTGCTGTAACTAGTATCTCTATTTTCTTCTCCCGACAATCCACGCCTACTTACAAAGTGCAAGTGTAATATCGCTGATGAGGGCCTATCCCGATATATAAACCGTATTATTTTGTGTACAATTAAAAAAAAAAAATATATGTATACGCATAGACCCACCACGCCCGACGCTCCAACATCACTTGTCTGTGGGACAGACTATTCAAATAAACATTAAACAATATTTAATCTATGTCAAACGATGAGACGCGGCGCAGCCGGCTGTCAATGTGTTTTTCATAAAAACTTAAAGTAATTGTTTACATTTTAAAACGAAAAGAAATTAATGCTAATAAAACAATGAGTAAATAGTTATGGCAAATAAGTGTTGCAGATAAATTATAAAGTATTGTGGTGTGTATGACTGACTGGGATGTGTTGTGTTGTACAAATAATCACCGAGCAAAACAAAGCGAACGAAGCACATCTTATTACTAGGAACACAAGACTACTATGGCCATCAACAAAAAACTGCGTGCAGTCCCAGGGTGAGTTCAGAAAGAAGTATCAGAAGGATACAGGGCTATGCCCCCCGCCCGCGGAGGCTTTACGTTGACCCGTAAAAATGGCCCCTCATTCTGTAGGCTACAGTGGCCGGTAAGATGATTGGGCGCGGGGGAACGCGCGCCCATGTGAGTGATTGCTATTTTGTTTCTGTAGGAGCGTCGCGACGCTTATAGTGAAGCGTCGCTTTCTTCATGACATCTCGGCGGTCTGTCGCCGCCAGGTGAGACCCCTAGGTACCAAGGGGAGGCCCAGCGACAGCGACCAGCGACGGAGATGCCGACTCGACGCGCCTACAGAGTAGGTGAGTGGTCCCCGCCCGTCCAGATCACAGAGCTAGCCGTTCACTGTCCGGGCTGAGGGGCCGTCATGAGTGTGTGGGCGGTATTGTAGTGTGTCACACCGCCCAGTGTCTACGCGGATCGCGGTCCGCACCGCGCCTCCGCGTGTGAGTTTAGGTGCCTGTATGGTGGCGGGTGTCTGTGTTTGTTTACTTAACGCACCTATATTAACCTAGAACACGTTACGCAACAGATGTGTGTTATGTGTGTGGAGTTACAGTGTCACAGGTAAGCTGCGTGTAACCTGAATTACAGCTTACCCAGGCGTCAATCCGGTGCGATGGGGGCATGGTCCGTTATCAGGTCGTGGGGCAGGGGTTTCGCGTCGGGGGGGCGCGCGTGCCAGGGCGCGATGTCTTTGACATGCGTCAGGTCCGAGGCGTCGGCACGCGCGAACATTCCCTTCGCGAGTCGCCGCACAAACTCACCCAGGCTCTCAATACCGAGGTCCCGCTGGATGACATCGTTCCTCACGAAGCGAGGGGCATCTACGATAGTCCACAACGCCTGGTTCTGCTGCGTGCGGAGCTGCTTGCGGTTCGTCTCGCTCGTGAGTGCGAACCAAGCGGGAGCGGCGTACGTCAAAATTGGGCGAATGTACAGCTTGTACACGCCCAGCTTGTCGCGCGCCGTGATGCGGGACGAGAGCACTGGTTTAAGGAGCTGGCGGACCACCTTACCCTGCGCGGCGACATTGTGGACATGCGTCCCCATCGTGAGCCGACGGTCGATGGTGACCCCTAGGTATTTGACCCTGGGCGTCCACTCGATGTCGGCTCCTTGTAGTTCAAGGGTGGTGGGAGAGGCGCGGACCCGGTGACCATGGCCTGCGTCTTACCCACGTTCACGGACAGCCGCCACTTGGACAACCACTCCGGAAGTAGCTCGAGGGCACGCTGCATTTTGAACGCCGCTTACTTCGCATTAAGCCATGTAGTAATGTACGCGGCGTCATCTGCATACAGCGCGAGTGTTGTGTGTGGCGAGGTGGGGATGTCGTCCGTGTAGCGCGAGTAACACGCCGGCGAGACGCAGCTACCCTGCACACCCGCGAGCACCAGGCGGGCGCTAGACAGCGCTCCGTCGACCACCACCCTGAAAGTCCTGTTAGAGAGAAAGTCAGAGACCACCTTTACAATGCGACGGGGCGCGTCTGATGTGGCCAGCTTGTATCTTAGGCCATCGTGCCATACACGGTCGAAGACCTTCTCCATGTCGAGGAATACTGCCACCGAGTATTCCTTCTTATTTATCGCGGCTGCGAGGTGGTGCAGCACCCTCGACAGCTGGAGCGTCGTGCTGTGTTCCGCCCGAAACCCAAACTGTTCTGGTCCGGGCGCGATGTGTGGTTAGAGATGTCGCAGCAGGAGTGCTTCGAACACCTTGGAGACAGTCGGAAGCAGCGTGATCGGCCGATAGCTCTCCGGCTTCTGGATGTTTTTCCCCGCCTTGGGCAGCACGATGACGCGCCCTTCCTTCCACGAGGAGGGAAAGGTCCCGGTGCGCAGTATCGCTGTGAACAGGAACGCCAGCGCCGCTACCATATAGTACGGCAGGTGGCGCAGTGCTGTATTAGTGATACTGTCAGCACCGGGAGCTATCGGCGAGGCGAAGTAGTCTCCCAGGTGTTTCTCGACTGCTGCGACATGGGCGGTGTCTCTAGTCGGGTTCGGTTGGAACTGACGCTCCAGGTGTTCGGCGAAGACCTCCGCCCGGTCCTCCGCTACGTATGTGAGCGCCCCGTCGTTGTTCAGCAGCGGCCGCACCGGGACTGGGGTGTTCGTGAGCTGGTTGCACAGTTTGTGTAAGGACGGCCAGTTGTCCGTCGTGGCGTCGAGTCGGTCCTCCCAGTCCGCGGCGGTGTGCGCCTGGAGCTCGGCCTTCACCTTCTCCGCGAGACGGTTGAGCTGTGTCTTCAGCGTCGGGCATCTGTGTTGTTGCCACTGCTTGCGGAGACGCCTCTTCGCGGCGATCATCGCACTAAGGCGAGCCGGCAGGGTAGGCAGTAGCCCTCTCCCCTGCGGCTGTGTGCTTGTCGCCGATTCGTAGGCGCTTTGAATGCAAGTAGTGACATCGTCCGCCGTCTGGTCCACGTCCACGGAGGTAACGATAGGCCGAGTCGGCGTGGCGGTCTCCACTTTCTCTGCGAAGATCCCTTCCAACGCTGCGCACTCGCTTAAATAAAGTGGCCTGAGTAGTAGGGAGAGTGGGGAGGCGAATGTGCCACTTTACACAGCGTTGTAACTCGGCCCGCTGCAAGTGCTGTTTACAAAGGTCACGCCGACATATGTATACAGATAAATATGTTTATACACCTATTTATATCTTTAAGTACACATTATGCTCAGCAAGAATCACACATAGTTCTGTAGAAAATTATAATTATGCTTACCCGATTTATTATGTGTCACCACGGGATGTCATTACGTCATTCGAGAGGTAGTTGCTGAAAATCAGCGCTGTTGACGATAGGTTCGTTCGAAGTCAGAACATTTTGCTGAGCACGGCTTACTTATTGTTCTTATTATTGTTGTTTGTTTTGTTACAAAAGTAGTCATCCTTCCACTTTGCAATCGGCAGCTTGTTTTTGTACAAACGATGTTTGTTTTATTGTCATTTGCCAGTGTCGCATCACAAACAGAGCAATGTGTATTGTCTTTGGTGCTGAGTGACATCAAGCAATGGACAAATTTACAAAACTTTTTAAATGCTGAATACGAGGCCATTGGCTACTTTGTATGTGTGTAATTTATGTAAATTTTGTGTAATGTGCGTTTTGTTTGTGCAGAATAAACAATTTTTTTTTTTTTTTTTATTTCATGTGAGAACGATGCAGAACATTAAAAGCGTCCGTAATACAAAGACTAACGGCACCCGTTCATGAACATAACGCATTGATTAGCACCATTCAACTCAACCATTTTAAAGGGAGCCAAATGATCCAACACACGCGCCACCATCACCGAAACAATAGAGTGAGTACGACATAATCTCAGCTGCCAGGGCACATTCAACTCAATGAAAGACGTACCCAGTAAATGGTAGCTTTATAGTATGTACATACTCACATGTTGCTTAAAGAATTAAACGGTACTAAAAGTTTGAGTTTATATGTACAATGCAGAGACAGCTTTTTTAAATCTTCGGCAGCTCCAACAGTATTTTCAACTGGTAATCAATTAGTTAAGCGTCCTTGCGGAGCAGGACCAAAGATTAGCCAAGCATTTTATCAGCGATGTAATCCCCCAACTTATAATGTGCTCGACTGCAAAGTGTGCGTTTTATACAAGATTTAAATTTGGTTTCCTTCAGTTGATGTATGTGAGGATGTACTTTATTGTAACATTTTAAACAGTACCCCATGAAAGATGAGTCTACTTTAGCCAGCCTGAAACCTAGTTGAACTAATTGGTCCCTATTTCTAGTGATTTAATTGTTTCTTGCACCTCTTTTACTAAAATGATGTAGATTTTTTCTTTCTTACATGCTGTTTTCATAGATATTTTGACAAGGTACCGTCATGATGTTAATATCTTTGAATAGTTCCCTCAGAGAGTCGCGCCTGCGGAGGCCATATATGTCTCGATGGCTCTTTTCTGCAGTATGAAAATAGAATCGATGGTGTTTTACTATAGGTACGGGCTGCAGCCGTCCCCATAATAAAATACCGTACGACATAATACTATGAAAGTAACTAAAATTGACAAATCTCGAGGTACCTACATCAGTAAGTAGACGGATTTTTCTCACAGCATATGCTACTGAACTTAGCCGTCCTGCAAGGGATGTTAAATGAGGCTTTGAGTCGAGCATGATCCCCAGGAAAACAGTTTTATCAAAGAATTCTAGTTTCTCTTGATTCAATACTAACTCACAATTAGGACTTTTGTCATTTGGTAAAGAAAATCTTATGTACTTTGTGTATTTTCCATTAAGTACTAAATTATAAGCAGTGAACCAATATTGGATCTGCATTAAGGCGTTTTTTACTTCGTCAAGGTTTGATGTACGCCTATTAATAATCATATAATCAACAGAAACTAAAAAAAAAGGAAAGGACCCAATATCGAGCCTTGTAGTGCACCCATTTTTACTTTTAGAACGAGTGATTTGAACCGTTTATTTGGAATTGCTGTTGTCTATCATTCAATTAAGATTTTACTTAACTAAGCGCAAGTTTTCCAAGTCCGAAATGCTCAAGTTTTAAGAGTAAGGTTTCGTGGTCGACACAATCAAATGCCTTGGAAAGGTCACAAAAGATTCCTATGACATCTTGAGCCTCTTCGCATGCCGTAAAAATTTGTTTAAATAAGGTGACACCGGCGTCAGTCGTACAACGTCCCTTGGTGAAATCATCGTGTTGACCGCGTAAGATTTTATTGGTATAAAAATGATTTAACATTACATTTATTTTAATATGTACCGCAGGACCACCTTCAAAGTCGAGGTACCCAATTCTGTGGTTCGATTACTAATTAGTACCATTTGAGTACTAATTATTTACCAAATATGGAAGCGATTGCCGTTGGTGGTAGTTCGTGGATGAATTTTGGTACCATAGAGTCAGATTTATTTATGAGTCAGATTTAACTATGAGTCAGAGTTTACCGCCTGCACTGTCACGTTGGCCAGCATCGTCATGTCGTTATTTGAAGACAGGTCTTCGCCTACGCGTGGTTCCTTCCTACTCGCAATGTTAGGTGGCCGTGTGGCTTGCCCTGGATTTGAGCTTTGTTTAATATTTCCGGCCTATTGCTAACAATTTCTTCCCAGGTCCAAAATTTTACACGAGATTTTTCATACGTAGTCGGTGGCTCCGCGTCGTTGGAGCTTTCTTGTTCTATTCTAGCTATTTCCATTCGACCTTGTGCAGCAGCGTATGCCACCTGAGCCTGTGCTCGTATGTATGAATTGTATAACTGTACTGTATTGTTGTGCACAACGGTATAGTTTATTTGGGTTACTTTTCCAGCATTTTCTTACCTGATTCACCAGAATTAAACTCAAATAATCTCATGAAATAATATTCGTAACCCCTTTTGACCCCACAGGACGTAGTTCAAGGTATTTCTAAACTTTAACCTTATAGCTTGATCGGCCTTGACTCAATCCCTGCTTTTATCCTCAAGGTATGCCACGATATACTGGCAACTCCTCTCTTCCATATCTTTAATATAGCCTATAAACGTATAAATACGTTTCTTTCTGATGCCCAGCACGGCTTTCACTAAGGCCACTCGGTCAATGCGAATCTGATGACTCACGTTGATTTTATTTTTGGTGGGGGGCAACTGGATGTCCTCTATTTCGATTTCCGCAAAGCGTTGGATAGGGTTGACAATGACGTGCTCTTGATGAAATTGGAAGCATCAGGTTTCTTGTCTGAGTTTCTTAACGTCTTTGCGGACTATCTGCGAGGCCGCAGGCAGTTTGTTAGGCATCGTTGTTTTGAGCCTGAACCTTATAATATCCGCTAAGGCGTGAGTCAGGGATCCGTACTTAGTCCACTGTATTTCCAAATAATTATCAATGACATTTATCAATAAGGTTAGGTTCGCAAAATGTTTGCTCTACGCTGATGACCTAAAACTAGTGGTTCAAATTGAAACAGTCGCGGATTGCTTACAAGGGGATATTGATGCTATTTAAGAGTGGAGCATGGTCAACAATCTCTTTTATAATATTAGAAAGTGTTACGTCATGACGTATAGTTGAAAACGTCAACCCTTCCACTATAACCACAGATTGGATATTGAAGTAATAAGCCGTGTCACCAAAATAAAGAACATGGGCGTCACCTTTGACACTGGTCTGACATTTAGAGATCATGTCTCCACTCTTGCCAAGGAATCTTTTAGGCGTTTGGGTTTTGTTTTGCAAAATGCCCGTGAGTTGCACAACCCAAATGTAATTAAGCTCCTGTACACCACCTTGGTTCATAGTAAACTTGAGGCTGGTGCCTGTATCTGGCATCTCTACACAGTCTGACTCATACATTAACATTCCTGAGACTGAACTCGTTAGAGGTTAGACGAGGCTTTCTACAGCTCACTGTAGCCTGCGAAGCTTTTAGAGGACGCATCGACAGTCCCGATCTCCGCGATATTTTCTGTTGGCTATTTGTTCCCAAAAAATATATCGGACATCGCAAAAACCTATGTCTGATGTTTTTCGACAGTTAGTATTCTACGTTATCCTCAATTAAATTTAAGTGTTTGTTTCAATCTCTACGTTAATAAATGTAATTCGTGTTACCGTTTTAATTAACAATAAACAATAAACCATTAACAGTCTTGTCGCGCTCGCGACTGAGCGCGAACGCGTTGGTAGTGCCGTTGTGATCGCTGATTCACTGCAGCGAAGAAGCGTTAAATATGTTAAAGTGTAATAGTTGTAATTAACGAACTTTTGGCGTTTTTACGAAATGTTTTAGACATTATGGACAAAGAAAGTGTGCATCAGCTCTGTACTTCCTCTTTCACTGTGGAAGAAATAGTGAAAGCCAAGACTCTGCTGTTTGAGTCGATACCTAGCAGGATAAGATGCCCGTGCGACGAAAGGATGGAAAGAAGAAAATGTCTCGGGACCTCGACGATATGATTTGTCTACTGAAAGGAATGAATCCAGACTTTTTCCTGATATTTTTGGCGAAGCAGTTGCACAAACTCCACCCAGTCTCTTTTGATCACGTGGATGTTACCAGATTGCTAAAGGACATCGTATAGTTGCAAACTAAGGTCAGTATATTAGAAGAAAAAAACTGTCACAATGGAACAATTTGATCTATTCTAGCAAGAAGTAGAAAATATGAAACATGTATCGTTAGTTGACAATTACACTATATACATGAATGTAAACAAAAGAAGGGGAACATGTTTGCAAAACAGTATTACTTAAGATTGTGGCCCCATAGGCTTACAATATGTACCGGTTAGGTATGCACAAGTAACAGCTGATTCAAAAGTCAACGGTGGGACGGCGAAAAATGCGTCATCAACACCTGATCGGAGTGTGAATACTGCGTCTCTGGTTTCCAACAGCAAAATAGTGCGATCGAGTGCGTGACAAGCGAAATTGTGACTATGAGCGGCAAGGAACCAGTTTCAGTCTCAGCGATATGAGATAATGTCACGGTCCCCTATTAGTGGACGGCGTGCTACTGTAGTCGCGACGAAATCACATAAATCGGTGTCTAGTGAGCTTGGGCTTTGCAAACGTCGATACGGTGTGCGGGTTTGCGTGATGTTGCAAGTCAAAGTCAAAGCATTTATTTCAAATAGGCCCATAAAAAGGCACTTTTGATCGTCAAAATTTACATTAAAAATAGAACTGATTCTAGGCACCACTTCCAAAAAGTAGTTTCTTATGGAGAAGAAGTGGCAAGAAACTCCACCTTACTCTTTTAAAAGGTTTTACAATATTTTGTATACATTAATGTATACAGTTGATGTTAGTAGTGAACAAACGGTAGGCGGTGTGGACACTGTGGACTCTGAATGGATGTTAGTGTTTGTTATGTTTCGGATCCTCTACCGTTACATCTGGAATGCGACTTACAAGTAGTGAGGCCTAAATTAATGAAGGGGGGTGCTGGCAGCAATTTTGTCCTTTGGGGTGAAAGAACTAAGTCAGAAACGCAAAGCTATCACAATAATGTACCAGTAAATTGCGAGACGGTGCTTTCCCCCATGAGTTTGAAAGCTGCAGCGTTGGATAATGTGGGTTGGCTGAGCATAGACTTATTTTGGACAATTTGTATGAACAGATTATTGAAATTCTATGTGCGGCGGCCAGGCAATCTAGAAGGACATTTGAGGGGGGACGAGGCGAGGTAAGCGAGTGTGCGGGTGAAATGAGTACGTGAGCGACGCCCACCGCGAGGCCAGGTTTAGCTTTCAGAGATGGATACTGAACAATCGTCCTTCGTCGGGCCCGGTGTTTGATGAAATGTATGAGAAGCGTAAAGTTTTTACAGGTCGACTGAAATTTTGTCAAAACCACGCTGAGCAAATCGTAATAGAGGGACTAGCAGAACAACGAGCTAGTAAAAAAATGGGTAAATACTGGAAGTCCACTAGTAGTTTGGATGCGAAACCTGGCCTCTCTGCGTGTGTGGAAGGGATACTTTTTATGAGGGGAATTGCTAATAGTTTCAAGAACCATTTCAAAGTTCAGTCCCCTCTCGGTCCCTCAACCTTGGTGAATGATTATGAGCCCATCCGTCTTGGCGGGAAACCTCTGATACGGTTCTCAACTAAGCAGGTATGTGCAACCATTAACAACTTGAAACGAGGCAAATCTCCAGGGCATGATGGGCTCAGCATTGGGCACCTAAGGCACGCAGGTGTTCATTTGCCGCGAGTCTTGTCTATGTTTTTCACAATTTGTATTAGTCACGCGTACAGTAAGCGTTCAAAAGTGCATAGGCACGTTAAGAGTCGTATTGCTGTGAACTCGTGGTACGACTGTATGTGTTTAAACTTTACACACGACAAAGATCGGAGTTTTTCACAGCACACACTGACGTAAAGTGGCGCACTCGCATCGCACTACACGAAATAAAAATATATTTCCGTCGCTTTTGTTAGACACGCATCATGCTCGTGACTTGGCCTATTTATGGCATTGCTAAAGTTCGAATTAATCTAATATGAGCTGGTAGCAGTAGGCGCCAAGCGTTGGTCTGAGAAGCAGTCGGATTAGGTTCTGATCTCATAAGATGCAGCGCAGTTTTATTGAAAAGTTTTTTCGCCATCGCTAGCTTTTGATTTAATAAGGGCGAATGTTTCAGCCTGCCCGATTGAATTTAACTTTAAGCATATTAACCCCTTAACAGTAATAAAATCTTTCAAGCAAATCAAGACCAAATTGACCGAAGATATTTGGGGAATGTCTATTAAAGTCTGCACCTACATAATTGAGACTAAAGCACCTTCATCATCATCATCATCAGCCTATTTTAGTCCACTGCTGGACATAGGCCTCCCCTAATGAGCGCCATAGCGCCCTGTCTTCAGCTTGACGCATCCAGCATCTGCCTGCAATCTTTCGCAGCTCGTCATCCCACCTGGCCGGAGGGCGTCTTACACTACGTTTGCCGAGTCGCGGTCTCCACTCAAGAACTCGTTTACCCCAGCGGTTGTCGGTTGTTCGCGAGATATGGCCGGCCCACTGCCACTTCAGCTTGCTAATTCTTAGAGCTATGTCGATAACTTTGGTTCTCTGTCGGATGCATTATAGCACCTTACTTAGCCTTAATATTTAATTTGTGTGTGGATCAAGGAGTGATCCCGGATCTTATGAAACATAGTAAGATAATACCACTTTTAAAATCCGGGGACAGTAAAGACACTAATAATTATAGACATGTGTCCGTGTTGCCGGTTTTCAGCACAGTTTTTGAAAAGGTAATGCTTAATCAAATGCTCAATCATTTCAATACTAATAAAATCCTTCACGAGCAACAAAAATGGTTTCACCAAAGGGCGTTGTACCACCGATGCCGGTGTTACCTTATTAAAACATATTTTTAACGCGTGGGAAGAGGCTCAAGACGCCATAGGAATCTTTTGTGACCTCTCCAAGGCATTTGATTGCGTCGATCATAAAACCCTGCTATTGAAATTCGAGCATTACGGACTTGGAAAACTTGCGCTCAGTTTAGTAAAATCTTATTTAAATGATAGACAACAGCAAGTTCAAGTAAATGGTGTCAATTCACTTGGTTTAAAAGTAAAAATGGGTGTTCCACAAGGCTCGATTTTGGGTCTTTTCCTCTTTTTAGTTTATATTAATGACCTACTTCATTTATTAACCTTTCTCGGCCCCGGAAACGGCTAACGTCATGTGACAAAACGCTCGCAAAATTTCGCGAAATCGCGGAAATTCGCCGTTTACGCGGTTTTGATAAAAAAATAACTTTTTCATAAATTTTTGGTAGATTCCACCCACTATAAGTAAATTATTTTGGGTTCTTGAATAAACATACCATATTACAAAACAAAAACAGTATTCGTAATACGAGAGTTGAATATTGTAAATAAATGACGAAATAATACTTACAATTTTCAAAAACGGTTTGTTTACGTAACACATTATTGCACACAAAAACTTTTTTTTATGATTTTTCGCTCAAATAACTATCCACAACAATGAAATAACTATTCACAAGTAAATATCAATCCACTCACAGTCAATTTAAACACAAAAACACTTAAATTCACAAAAAAACGAACATGCGCCATTGACAGACCACCCACGGCGACAAACGACGCGACTTTAACATTTTTTAAAAAATATTCCGACAAAATTTATCGTTTCGAACGACTGATATGAATAGAGTAACTATCTGGCTCGACCCTGACACAAACCACAGACTAATATAACCTTTATTTATTTTACTGTTAGAGATAAAACCGAGCGAAACGGTTGGAACCCAAATGGGACCAGCGGGGCTTGAGAGAATTTTCGATTACCGAACCCAAATGGGACCAGCGGGCCTTGAGCGGACTCTTCAAGCACAGCGACTTTAAGCTCGGGAATGGATGAAACAGTGGGAACCCTGGCTCGGACTCTCCGTTTTAGCTCGTCCCATAGGTGTTCGATCGGGTTCAAATCGGGACTTCGTGCTGGCCATACCATTTGTTGAATCCCGATAGCAGACAAGTATTCCGTAACGATCTGCGCGGTATGTGGTCTCGCATTGTCATGCATAAACAAGAAAGAACAAAGGCGACGAAATTGTTAATGGAATTAGTAAGCGTCTACATATGGCACCGTGATATATACTGACGAAATAATTTACTAAGTTTTATGAAATCAAGATTATGGCCTATGGAGGCCGGGCAAAAAAATCGTCATAAATGAAAATTTTATTGACTATTTTATTGATGACATAAAATACTTATGGCTATTTATCTTTTTCTGGCTTGACTGGACGTTTAATGTTGCCATGTATTAAAAATCTTGGGCAAGTAACATAAAAAGCTTTGCTTTTCGTATTGCAATAATATACTTAGGAAATACATTTCTGCGTCAGAATTTAATAAATGTGAAAATAAAAATAATTGTTTGTGGTAAGAATATAGAGGTCATCATTTTGAATACATAAATGAAATCTCAGTATAATTCCAGTATGGCAACTACGTTACCGAAAAAATTCACATGACATTTTATCAGTCAACCCACCGGCCTACTGACAACATAACAAAGAGTACTGTAATTAGACAACATAACACAACTTGTCGTTCGTTGCTTGCGCGTTTATCTCGTATTTTGTGTTTCATTCCATCGATTATCCTTGATTTTCTACTTTATCAACTGCTTCTGCTTTTATGGACTCTGAGATTTACTGTTTTCTGTGTGACTTGCCTAGTGCTTGCCTAGGGATTCTGATTATTTTATTTTACGGCTACATTTTTTCTGACACTCTGGGTTACGATCCTGCCTGATACCTTGGACTTTTTTGTGTGTGAATCCATTTGTTAAAACGATTGGAAGCTGTGTAAGGCCTACACGCATCATGTGTGTCAACTGCAACATATATGTGTCAATACATTGCGCCGATACCCAGCATTGGCACTTAACATGGGAGCCACTGATTTAATCTTATCATTATCAGCTGGGTATATCCACAAATTGTAAGTATTTCTGGCGACTAGTCAAGTTACAAGATAGTGATTATCTTCATTGCTTATACCAAGCATATAGCAAGCATAGAACAAAATAATTTACCCTCGTTGAAAACATTGTCTGATTTCTGTTAGTTGCAATCAATGTTGTTAAAAATCATGATTTTAAAATAATTTAATATGTAGACATCTAAAGCTTTGTACTAAATAGGTGACGAAAAACATATTGCGCTTCTACCATAAATATCATGAAAAACAATTTGCAAGTTTCAATGAATAAACATTATATTTTATTAAGACTATTATACTTTTTTTTTCTAGATTTTGGAACGTGACTATGTCTGCGAGGCATGTAGAGATCTTGCAATGGCTGCAGTTAACTTGCAAAGAGAAGTTTTGGGCAGTGAAGAAGCTGGACCAAGTACAATGTGGCATTCAAATGTGTGCCTTTTATGTGGCTGTTCAAGTTTTTATGTGTTTAGTTGGACGACGAACTGTTGGATGTTGCGCTCATACAATGACTGTAGTATGGTATCTAGGATGGGCCAGACATCAAACAAATATTTTAGCACCCGCAGGTTTTCTTGATGACATTGTGATTAGAGATGATGAGGAATAAATGTAAAAAAAAAATATTTTGTATTTTTTAATCTAACCTACCTATGTCCTACCCCTACCATATAATTAATCAAATATATGTATAACTGTCCTAAGAAAGTTAGCTAAGATTATTAAATAAATATATCTTTGAACATTTATTTACGTAGGTACTTTATTTATTTATTTTATTTTTTGCGTTGAGAAATGCTCATGCATACTGCAATATCAAGGAGAGATAGTTCAGATATGTGGGACTCCAACTCACTAATACTCCACGGTGTCCTCCTCTCCGCTTTAGGCGGGAACACGGGCACGCGTTATCATTCATCCGCAAACCCGCCGCGGCTGTTCGTCACCGGACCCTCCTCTGGGGAATACCCCCCATCACCGGCGCACCAGAACACAACACATGGCACGCTGTGACCAGCCTAGGGACCAACACAGCCCTGGGCACCAGACAACCCCGGTTCTGTCTGGGCAACCAAGGGGACCAACTCCTTGCGACGAGTCAGATAAATGGCCCCGTCGCCTACCATTTTTCGGCCGCAAAGGATAGGAAGAGCGGCCAACAACATACCGACACTCCTCTTACCCTGCGGTCCCACTGCGTCCGCCATCTAACGGTGGCGACCCGCAATACCGGCACTCCTCTCCCACTGCGGCCTCAGTTGCTATGTAGTCCAAGCGGCACCGCAACCTTGGTTGCTACGTCGTCGGCTTTTCGGCAAAAGCCCTGACTAACAGCCCCTGCTCGGGTTCCTCTTAGCTTCACCGTGGGGATCAAGCCACGGTTACTGAGTCCCCCCCGCCTCGTCAATGTGGGAACCCATCGGGGGCATTTACGTAGGTACCTACGTCGCATTTGGGACGCAGACCTACGCACGTCGCGGTCAGCTAGGCTTATACTTAATACGTTGTCCGTAGTTTATTTTACTCTACATATACATCTATCAATGATATTAAAACTGTTAGGTAGGTATTCCTATATTTATTTTTCGATTAGGGTCTGTTGTTGATAAAACATAACCTCTTGAACTTCGAACTTGAATACCTTTAATTCCCGACCTCCTATAAAAGTCTAACTGAAGACAAAACTGTTCAGGAATACAAACTCTGTATTTTAACATTTTTTTCATCAGTAGACGCAAAAAAAAATGTCAACAAAAATTTGTTCGGCATCTTGCCAATGTTCTTTTCTCCGACAAAACCAGCATACGGCATTACGTGGTCTTCAAGAATGTCAGTTATGTATCGGTCAGCTGTTAATCCACGTCTACCACTGCCATCGTTAGCCGGGTCGACGAAGACAAGTTCCGTTTTTCCGTCTAGAGAAATTCCTCCCCACACCATACAAGAACCACCACCAAAACTCAGTTTCTCGAATGCAACATTGGGCAAATCTTTCACCAGGACGTCTATACACTCGGCTTCTCCCGTCATTGCTAAAAAGACAGATTCTTGACTCGTCAGAAAACAAAACTGACCTCCAGTCTTCTAACGTCCAATTAATGTGTTCTCGAGCAAACTCCAAGCGACATCGGGGATGAGCTACAGTCAATTTTGGGCCAGTTGCTGGTTTGTGTGATGTTAAATTTCGTTCCTTTAGTCTTCGTCTCACTGTCCACCTACTGATTGCGACACCTCGAACGTCACGTAACGCTTGCTGTAGCTGAACAGCATTAAGTCCACGGTCGCGCAACGAATTGGTTGCAATAAAGCGGTCGTCACGTTCTGTTGTTGCCCGTGGTCAGCCAGTTCCAGGTCGCCGAACAAAAGCACCAGTCTCCAGATACCTGCGGTATACCCGCTGTACCTTTGAACGACTCAAATGAAGTCTGCGTGCCACTTCACGTTGTCCGTGTCCAACCTCAAGTAAAGCTACAACTTGGGCAGCTTCCGTCGGTGTAGTATCCATTTTATCAGGTTATTTTGATTACACAGACACAGATAAAGACAACAATAACAAGTAATATGGGTATGATTAACAAAAACCTCAAATTTAATCTTTTCTTAACAGAGTAAAATAAAAATGTCATAAGCAAATTAAATGCGATAATTTTATTCTACCCTTTAAACTTTAATTAAAATGAAATTTTGATAACTAACTACCCTCATTGTAAAGGTTATTAAATACCCTTTTAGGCGATATATGTTTCGAATCGATGCGTTCCATAATACCAAAAATAATAACCATAATGCGTGAAAAAGGAAGTGGCTCGATTTATTTGCTCCCAAGTGTAGATGCATTGCACAGGTGTGAGTACTTCGTACTATGAGCTACCATTTACCAGGTAATGTCATAGATTGACTTGAATGTGCCCTGGCGGCTGATAGTATGTCATGCTCACTCAAATGCGAACAAACTCAGGCGCTTGTGTTGGATCATTTAGCTCCCTTCAAAATGGTTGAGCTGAATGGTGGTCCATGCGTTATGTTCGAGAACGGGCGCCGTCAGTTGGGACTGGTCATCACTTAGCTGCCACGGCTTATTTAAATAATTCATTTTTTGGATTGTTTTTAATTATATTTTGCTGCACTCTGGACGCTTTTAACGTGTTCGATTTTTGTACATCGTTCTCACATTAACAGGATTAACATTAATTATGTAAGTAATATATTTGTAAGAACAACAAGTGTAAGAACAATATTAATTAAAAGAGTTTCCATGGAGTTTCTTGCCCGTTCTTCTCCATAGGTACCTACTACGCTTTGGAATGGGCAACTAGCTTCATTTTTCTGACCGACCGACCTTGACAATTCAAAAGTGCCTGTAATGGTTTTGTGGGGCAGTTTTTTACACGAAGTATTTCAAATTTTATTTGGCTTTAGTGAATTTTAGATTACAAATTGAGGATAGCTTAAGTATTCATTTTCTTTAAGAAAAGATGATTGAAACGATACCTCAATTTTTATAATTAAATATACAGGATAAACTATTCCGGAACTTAAACGATCTTGTTTATTACGTTATTGTTTACTGCGCCTCGGTGATTCAATCTTTATAGCTTGGAGTACACGGCGAACAGTTTATAATGACGTGTTGAAAAAAAATTAAATAAATAAAAATGATTGAATTAGGTCTGACCTGTCTGACGAAGTCGCTTGGGTGGTTTCCCGTCTTTTTGCCAACAGCCTGAGAGTCTCATCAATGAGTTTGGATTTCCTGCCAGTGCGCTGCTTTTGGCAGAACTTGATGCCCTCGTCTCTCAACGTTTCGACCCGATTGTGTAGGGTCTCGTCGGCGTGATCAGTGGGATCCAAGGCAACGAATCTATTCCCGAGAGCCTGCTGGAACTTCTCGGTGCCCGCCATGATCTGGATTGGGCTAGGTCGGAGCGCGGACTTCAACAGACGGTTTCTTTCCAGCTTTAAGGTAATATTCAGAGAGCCTCGAAGCAGTTGGTGATCAGATCCGGTATTGAACCTGTTGATCACTGAGACATCTCTGAATATGTGCTTGCTATCCGTCATGATGAAGTCGATCTCATTTTTAGTCACAGTGTCGCGACTTCGCCACGTCCACTTCCTTTGGGGCCGTTTCTTAAAGAAGGAGTTCATTAAGAACAGCCCCTCCTTCTAAAGGAAGTTGACAAGCGTTTGCGCCCTGTGATTCCTAACTCCATAACCATGCGGGCCTATTCGGGATTCGTTGCCAGGCCGGGTTCCTACCTTGCCGTTGAAGTGAGCCTTAGTGGTGTTGCGTAAGGCTTTGGATATGTCTTCATACATATCCTCCACTTCATCATCCGAGTGTGCCGAGGTCGGTGCGTAGACCTGAATTACCTTCATGCTATACCGCTTGGACAGCTGAAGGATCAGGTACGCTACCCTGTTCGACAACCTGGAGATTTCTAGAACGATGTTAGTGGGATAAAAAAAAAACCTTTAAAAATATAAAAAATAGTATCCCACCGGTATCGGGAACAGGGTCCAAGCTACCGGCGGTCAGGGCTCCAGAGAGAGGAACCTCCTGACAATGCGAGCCGTGTCCAGAAGTACCGCTTTCTGAATCAAGCCCTTGATCCAGCTGCCCAACGAGAGCCTCCTCAGGTGTTTGTCGAGGCTCTTGGCTATTAAGCCTTGGCTGTCACGACTATCGGCACAATGATTGCTGAGTCCTCATCCCACATGTCGACAACCTCGCGAGCCAAATCAAGATACTTTATTTCTTTATCTTTCTCGGCTTTCACGATGTTACCGTCATGCGGGACCGTTATTTCAACAATCATTGTGCGCCGCTCTACTCGATCCACCACCACTATATCAGGCTTATAGGCAACAATAGTCCTGTCAGTGATGATGGATCGATCCCAGTACAATGTGATATTTCCATTTTCGAGCACTGGGTCGGGGACGTACCTGTAGTACGGCACTTCCGATTCCACAAGGCTGTATTTCAAAGCAAGTTGCTGATGGATAATCCTGGCTACAAGGTTGTGTCTATGCAAGTACTTTTAGGGATATGAGGAACAGGGTGTAAAGTTCACTCATACTCTTGGAAAAGGGAGGATCCTCCGACCAGATGGATGTCGTATCTGGTGGGCAACTGCCCGATGATTGTTGTCGGGAAGTTGTATATATGCTATCTGCGCGGTAAACTCTGCTTGCGCTATGCAGGATTGATGAGTTTGTTCGCATGTGGCGGTGTAGATGCCGCCACATACTCTTCGTTAGCCAGACGAGAACAACCGGAGATAATGTGTCTTATTGATTCTCCCGGACGGTGACATGCCCCACAGGTGTCAACCGTGCCGTCTTTCACAATAAATCGCCGGTAATTGTTCGTCATCATAACTTCGTCCATAATTGTACAGACAAAACCTTCGGTTTCTCCAAAGAGGTCACCGAAACGCAGCCAGGCTACGGACGCTAGAAGATCTACATTGGGTCCATGTAGGGCCCGGAAGAAGCGTCCGTGTAGCTCCTTACTCTGCCATACTTCCATGCGATCATTAGTGTCAAGCACTACAGGTTTACGCCAGTTCTCTTTAGCCAAGGAGAGCGGGGTGAGGCCCATGTCCACCGCGACGACATCACGATGCATCCCCACGTCGGCTTCTATGAAATATTCCCTAAGACTGCATATCTCGCGATTGTGTAGGGTCTTAGCGTTTAAAAAGCCTCGACCACCACACTTTCGCGGGATATACAGTCTCATTACCGATGACCGTGGGTGATGCATTCGGTTTGCAGTCAGCAGTGTACGGACCCTTCTATCCAGGGCTTCGAGTTCGGTCTGAGTCCATATGAGTATGCCGAAAGAGTACATCAAAACTGGCATGACCCAACCGTTAAAGGCGCGCACCTTGTTTCCGCCTGACAGAAGACTATTTAACACTTTCTTCAGACGGCCAAAGAAGCGCTCCTTCAACGATTGCTTCATGTTAGTACCATTGATGCCCAACGCTTCCGACATACTCAAATACTTATAGGTTTCGGATGCGGAGAGGGCTCTGACGTTTATGGAATCCGAGAGTTGGGTTCCCACGGATTCCACAATCTGCCCTCGCTTTACATGCATGACCGCACATTTGTCCACACCAAATTCAATTCTGATGGCGCTACTGAAAGTTTCAGTTACTTTCAGTAGCTCCATTAGTTGCAAATTGTTGGGGGCAAAGAGTTTTAGATCATCCATGTACAGAAGGTGAGATATAACCTGACCACCTCTCCTCAGCCGATAGCCTAGACCTGAATCCTCCAGCAGTGTGCTTAGAGGATTCAAGGCTAAGCAGAACCAAAGCGGGCTCAAACTATCGCCCTGAAATATGCCTCGCTCGATCCTTATCGGCTCGCTATTCCTCAGGATATTCCGACATCCTGGATAGCGAAGGACCGTCCTCCATCGCCCCATACATGACATCAAGAAGGTGCGCAGAGTTGCATCTACTTTATACAACTCCAGCACCCTCATGAGCCACGTATGTGGCACCGAGTCATAGGCCTTCTTGTAATCTACCCAACATGTCGACAGATCCTTTCGGGAACGACGAACCTGTTGGCTAATGGCCATATCAATGAGGAGTAGCTCCTTAGTACCGCGGGACCTGTTCCCACATCCATTTTGAGAGGCAGACATGATGGAGTTGGTGTCTATATGTTTGTTAATTTTAGCTCTAAAAATGGATCTAAGCACTTTATAGACCGCCGGTAAACACGTGATCGGCCTATAATTTTTTTGTTCCGCGGTGCTACCTGATTTATGGAGCAGGTGGGTAACTCCTGTTGTTAGGAACTGGGGTAGCGAACCAAAGTCCAAAGCCGTCTTGTACTGAGCTGCCAAGCGAGCGTGCGATCTTGTGAACCATTTGATCCAAAAGTTCTGCAGCCCGTCCGGTCCTGGAGACTTCCAGTTAGGCAACGGACGGACTGCACGAGCTACATCTTGGGGGCAGAACCATCTGCCCCCAAGATGTAGCTCGTGCAGTCCGTCCATTAGAGCTACGCGACCGAAACCAACCGTACCACCTTGGCAGTGCAGAATTGAACCCCGTATTGGTGGGGCCAGAGCGCTCATCGGCAAACTAATCTGCTTCAGAGACGGCAATACTCGTCCAAGAGTGATGCGCTTTGTGAGGCGGGCCGAATCGCACACTCCAAAGCACTCCCCAATTCCTCATTGCACTGGGTACTTACGTTTGTAGCCCTATCATCACTTCCCTCGTCAGCTTGATTTGTGTTGGACTGTGATAGTACCACAACAGTCTGCGACTGGGGGGGGGGGGGGGGGCGATGACAATGGCTACTCTGCATTTCACTTCGCAGGTGATCAAGCACAGTGTCATCCAACATATGATTACGTTGGATGTCCCGCACCTGGTACATTGACAGCTGGCTCAAGCACCTGAAAAAGAGAGAGCATCCGAACACGGTACGCGGTCAAAATCAAAATCAAAATCAAAAGTCATTTATTCAAACTAGGCTGAGAGTCAGCACTTTTCGAACGTCAAAATTACATAAGACAGTCCCCCAAAACGCCCGCCCTTCACCACTTCCTAGTGCTTTAGCTGGGAAGAAGAAGTGGCGCAACAAACTCCCCAGCAGCACAGCTGTCTGTTTAGTTAGAATACCATTGAATTATATAATTATAAGGTAATCAAAGAATAAAAACCGAAACACAAAAAAAAACATATTAAATTATCTGCCATATTTAAGCTAGCCACGTCAATATACCCAAAACAGAAACCAATAAAAAAAATCAATAAAAAAAAAACAACATAACTTAATACACAAATAAAAGCCTCCTGGCATAAGGGGCGTGACATCTTACATATGCATTATTGGATTATTTTTTAAGTAAACACAAATGATAAACTAGGACCATCGAAGTCCGCCGCATCGTTGGGGCTTATCTGGCGGGGAGGTGTGTCACCTACATGGGACGTGATGGCGGAAACCAGCGCCAAGTGTCGTGCGGTGTTCCACAGGGATCGGTCGTGGGACCGCTCCTGTGGAACATCGGGTACGACTGGGTGCTGAGGGGCGAGCTCCCGCCGGGCGCGGACCTGACGTGTTACGCGGACGACACGCTGGTCACGGCCCGGGGGAGTTCGCACAGGGAGGCAGCGTTGCTCGCGACGGCGGCGGTCTCACTCACGGTGAGCCGCATACGGCGCCTCGGCCTGGAGGTGGCCCTCAACAAGTCGGAGGCCATGGTGTTCCATGGCCCCCGGCGGGCGCCGCCGGCCGGATCACATATTGTGGTCGGGGGGGTCCGGATCGCTGTCGAGCCCACCATGAAATATCTGGGATTGGTGCTCGACAGCCGGTGGGACTTCGGACCCCACTTCCGGCGGCTGGCGCCCAAGTTGTTGGGCGCGGCCGGGGCGCTGGCAACGCTGCTTCCCAATCTGGGGGGCCCGAGCGCCGCCTGTAGGCGGCTCTATATGGGGATCGTGCGATCCATGGCGCTCTACGGAGCGCCGATCTGGGCGTCTGACCTGACGGCCGGCAGCATAGCTGTCCTGCGCAAGCCGCAGCGGGCGATGGCCGTCAGAGTCATTCGGGGGTATCGCACGATCTCCTTCGAGGCGGGTTGTGCACTGGCCGGATCACCGCCCTGGGACCTGGAGGCGAAGGTGCTCGCGTCACTGTACCGGTGGCGCGAGGCAGCGCGGGAGCGGGGCGAGCGACCGATGCAGCAACAAATCGAGCAGCATCGGTTGCAGCTCCGCGAGGTCCTGGTGGCGGAATGGCGGGTGAGGCTGTCACGCCCTACCGCCGGCCTCAGCACCATCGAGGCGATCCGGCCAGTGCTCGACCGCTGGCTCGGGAGAAGGCACGGCTCCCTGACGTTTCGGGCGACGCAGGTGCTCTCGGGGCATGGTTGCTTCGGGAAGTACCTGTGTCGCATAAACAGGGAGCCGGACGCCCGGTGTCACCACTGCGTCGACTGCCGGGAGGACACGGCGCGGCACACGCTGGCAGAGTGTGCCGCTTGGGAGGAGCCGCGCCGTGCCCTCATCACCGAAGTAGGCAACGACCTATCGCTGCCGGCCGTCGTGAACGCGATGGTCGGCGGCGCAGAGTCCTGGGACGCAGTGGTCTCCTTTTGCGAAACGGTCATCTCGCAGAAGGAGGCTGCGGAAAGGGAGAGAGAGATTTCGACTCTCGACCCGGCCCGCAGCAGACGCACCGGGCGTCGGAGGAGGGCGGACAACGCCCTCTTCCGGCCCCCCTAAATGGGTCCAGGGGCGACGGATTCGGGGACATCCGTCGCCCCCCAACATCAGGACCCGAGAAGGCGGCGCGCGTAGTGTTCCGCGTGCGCCGCTCACAGACGTTGCGGGGGGAGTACACCTCACTCCCCCCGCCCAAGACGGGGCCCGCGCAAGCGGGCCGGCACCAGCCGGGGTTGTGGAAGAATAATGTGTTCCCGCGACCCCGGCGTAGGTGTGAGATGGAACACCGGGGTGGTTTTTAGTCAGTAAGAGTCTGACAGACCCCTCCGCCCGCCCCAGGGCGGAGGACATCCATGAGGATTTTCCACCCCGGCAACAAAAAAAAAAAAAAAAAAAGGACCATCGAAGTACAATAAGTTAACAGAACAATTACTTTAACAATATCAAAACCATAGACAGCAAGACGACCAGTAACCACAAGCAGCACCCGTTCACGAGCATAACGCAAAGATCAGCCATTGCCCCCCTCGCCATATTTGAGGGAAGGAGGCAACCCGATCCCCGACGCTACCGCAAGCAGTGATATCTACGGGTGCATGACGAACTCGCTGCCGGTTGCTCAGGCAAGAATAATTTAAGATCAATTGTCGAGGTCGCTAGCTAACCACTTATTGCAATACAACTCATTGAAACCAAACGTGGAAATTGCAAATTAGTATAACACCAAAAAAGAGACCAAACCACATAGAAAATGTAAGAAATGTAATAAAAAACTACAGAATCGGAGGTGACATGACAGATGTCACCTCCGATAAAAATAACATGAACAGGAACGAAATACACTAACGAAATTGAAAAATGAGGACTATGTTGACAAGATCAGCCGCACGTCGAGCACGCCCACCACCTCCGGACTCATCGCTCAGCTCCGCCTCAGCGCCGCCGGTACCCAGCGCTACTGTGAGCGCTGTGACGACACCAGCCGCGGTAGTTGCGTCGAGCTCGAGCGACGAGTATTTCTCCCCGCCCACGACGCCACCACCTGCTCGTCGACGAGGAGGACGCCGGCCGCCGGACGGCTTAGGACCTCGAGGCCCACCGGCCTCTGATAGGGTCCCAGCTCCCGGCGGAAGTGTGCAGCGTATGAGATGGACACGATCCATCAATGAAAACGTCATGCGCTCATACTATACTACAGAGGGGGGCAACAATCTGACTGTTGTTATATTTGGTCAAAATTACTTTCACGGATATTATTAAATAAAATTGAAAATTCAGATGTTTGTTGACACGGTGTTGCCATTATTATATTATTATTATCATTATGTTTAAAACACTTTACTCATCATTCACTAATTTAAACAAATAATAATTAACATTTAGTAAATTATTATTATTATTTGTTAGTAAAGTATGAAATATTTAAAATCATAACTTAGTCCATTTTTGTTATCACATCATTTACGTCCACATTTACGCAGCGCAATAAATATTGCCAACGCTTCAACATTAATATTTCACTGCATTTTGAAAGTTATAACCACAATACCGCTAATTAACAGATTTAAACGTTCGCCAATAACCAAAAACGTTCAATTAGGTGAATAGTCGTAACGAATTGCATCTACCTCAGAGAAACCAAAATAATTTACTCAATTTTCTGTGGTCTACCTACAAACTTTTTATATCTTAGTAAACAAGATGAACAATACAAATAACGAGTGATTATCGAACCACTTCAAGTAATTATAAAAACAAACAAAAAAAATTCATTTTAGGTATTATTAATAACATATCAAAAACGATAAATAGATATTATTTGAAAATAACATCAAGCGCAGGTGAGAGTCGAACTCAGGGCTTGCCATAATCGCTCCTACCCAAGCACGGTAACGACTAAGCTATCATGCCATATGTTAGGTTAGTTGAAATTATGAACTACTATCAATACAGACAAAGTGAGTGTGTTGCGTGTCTATAGTATAGAAACGACTTATAGAAGAAGGTCGTAAGTGAAACCGAAGCGTCAATCTATTGCTTTGTGAGATTGCATATGGACTTATGAGCGCTACTGTACTTATCTGCTAATTTAATGAAGACCATAGTACGGCCCTATGTGAAGAACAGGACAGGTGACATCTCGGACAGAGGTATCAATCGTCCCATTTCTCTTGCGACTATAATAGCCAAGCTGTTGGACGGTATGCTTGATTCTTGCTTAAGTAAGTACATATATCTTCATGATGCACAGTTCGGGTTTCGCCCCGGACTATCAAATGTTATGTGCAATTTTAAGTCCCAAGCATACCGTTCAATATAACAAAGATCGCGGTACGCCGGTGTAGGCCTGTTTCTTTGATCACTCCAAGGCGTTCAATCTTGTTTCATAAGATGTGCTCTGGAGAGAGATGAGACAGCGGTATACATGAGGAAAAATTTGGGTTATTCCAGTATTGGTATGGTTACCAAGTCAATCAGGTGAAATGGGATGATACAGTCTCTGAGCCGTATAGGTAGGAGTGCAGGTTGAGACAGGGTGGTCTGACGTCTCCCAGGATCTTCAACCTCTACGTGGATGGCCTGATAGTCGCACTCAGCTTCATGCGTGTCGGATGCAGTGATGATGGAGTTAACAACATCCGCTATGCAGATGGCACGGTGCTGGTGGGTCCGTCGGCGGGAGAAATCAGAGAGATGCTTAAAACGTGTGACACCTACGCTGCTGCACATGGCTTAAAATACAATCTTAATAAATGTGAGGACATGGTCTTTGAGGTCAGCGGCAAACGACGGGGAGAAGGACCTGAGTTGCTTATGAACGGGTCACCAATTAATAGGGTTTCAACTGTTAAATACCTAGGGCTTTGTCTTGTTGCTGACCTCCGGGACGATGTGGACATTGAGAGGGAGCGCAGGGCTCTAGCGGTCCGGAGCAATATGTTGTACTGTAGATTTGCGCGGTGTAGAGACCAAGTAAAAGTAACACTTTTCAAGGCTTATGATAATTACAAAAACCAAACTTTTCATTTAAAAAATAACACGTTTTCGTCGATCGCTCCTTAAATACTGGACATAGCCGGATGATTTTTAGCTTTTAAAAAAAGTTGTTATTTCCTATGTTTGAAATGTTTTAGTGAAACACGACTAATTATTGAAATACTGATATTATTTAATATATAAGAAGTTAGTCAAAATCTATAGTCGTCTAACTTCTATAGTGTATACTCGTAAATACTACATAACATAACATCACGCCATGTTTGCCCGAAGGGTTGGGCAGAGGTGTACCTATAGTACACCCGCATTTCGCCAGTTATGTTTTTAGTCCCATGTAAAAGGAGGCGAGCCTATTGCCATCAACTGGGCACAAATTCAGACTCCGGGCTGCTGCTTAGAAATTCCAGATGGAAAAACCCAATAACAGGTTGCCCGACCTGGAAATCGAACCCTGGACCTCACGCTCAGCAGTAGCGATTGCGACCACTAGACCACTACTAATGATGATAATACTTTAATAACGTCTCATTCTCATAAATATTGTAACACTTTTTTTCTGTAAAGGATTTTGAATTCATTCGTAATGAAACTATGATATAGTAATCAACATAAGTTTTATTCAATTCAAGTGTTTCAAAATCAACTTTGTAACAAACGTCTTCGAAATCGTTTTATAACAAAAAAAAATAGGTTCTCACTAATCAAAAACAAAAACAATAAAAATAATAGTTAAACCAACAGTATTTTTCTTAATTTACTCTCTTTGTTCCTATTTGGTATTCATTAAAGTCAGCCTTATGATCACAGATTATCGGATTTATATTATTAGAAAGACAGATTATTATTATACGAAAGAAATTATAAATACAGTATATGATATAATTTGTTATTAATAGGACCTAAAGCATCATAATCGCATGTATCACATAAAATCAGTTTAGTATAATTACTAACCATCAAAAATAAAATAGAGATGAGTTAATCGTGACGATCTTCCTCATTATCGTTATTGCTACCAGAACAGCTCTGAAACATACTCCATATATAATGATCCAACATACTCATACACGCCAACACCAGCGAGACATTTGAGTCAGCATGACATACGTCGACGTCCACGCGGAGGCGATCGCGGGCGGCGATCTCTCGTGTCCGGCCCTGGTCCAGGCCAGGTACGGAGCGAGAGGGAATGGAAAGCCGTCACCTCCTTCTGCGAAGCAGTAATGCTTGCGAAGGAGGAGGCGGAGCGCGTGAGGGAGAGAGCCTTGCCCCCTCACGCCCCTAGTCGCCGCAGGAGACGCCCTGGGCGTCGTGAGTCGCCAGCAGATTCCCGGCCACCGTAGGCGCGAGCTTGCGGACGGCGAGCATTGGGTAGCTCGCCGTCCGGTAGGGACCAGACCCGGGTCGACGGCACGTCGTGTTCCACGCGCGCCTCAAGGAGATGTCAGCACGAAATGACGGGGTCCGATAGGGCCGACGCCTCAGGGTCGCGGGTTATTCTACAGAGAAAACCGTGGCCCTGGCACAGGCAACTGAAGGAACACGGGTGGGTTTTAGTCAGTAAGGGCCGACGCCTCAGGGTCGCGGGTGATTCGAAAGAGTAACCGTGGCCCTGGCACAGGCAATTGAAGGAACACGGGTGGGTTTTAGTCAGTAAAAGTCTGACACGCCCTCCCGCTCCACCAACAGCGGGAGAAGTCATTTCATGATTACCGACCCAAAAAAAAAGAAAAATAAAAGGCGTCGCTGGAAGAGGGCAGCAAGCGACGAGCTGGATCAGGATTTGTGATGCCCGACGGACTGTAGCCTCAGTTCTTTCATAGTCGACATCGTGATCAGCATGCGGTGCGCGTAAGTCGCTCCGTCATAGCGGGCCAATGTGGGTGTATGCAGCATTTATTTATTAAGTAACCATAAATCGGTAGCTACAAGGCTTATTTGCTTTCATAATTTGTTATTACTAAGCTTGACTAACATTTATAGTAATTCTTAGATACTACACGATATAAAACAACAAACTTTAAACAATAGGTACATCAAAGAGGACTTACTCTAGCATGAATAACGACTTTGCCTAGGATGTTATTAAAAGTCACTATGTTCTATTGGTTCTTCTAGGGCGTTTCACTACAAAGGTTTTATTTTATTTTATTATCTGTAACGTGAATAAATATCACCAAATGTGGAGGAAAACAAATAACTAATCACTACGATGACTAAAGATACGTCTTCAATTCGCCGATGTGTAATGCAGCGCTTGTGAATGTTCCTTGACTTTGGACTCTTTAACAGGTTGCCTAGCAACAGATTTCTACAAATTTTGACAAACACAGAACTAAAACAAAACCACGCAAACAAGCGTAAAAAAATTAAGTTTTGCTAAACTTGACGTTAGTGAGAACGGGCATTTATTTTGCTTATACTTCCGCAGTCCCGAGGCGATCGTTCAAGGCTATGCGCGAAGTTTTTATCGCCAGCCGACACATGTATCATATGTTTCTACCCGCACTGGTGATTTTAAATTCGCGTTGAATAGAAATCTGTGGTTTGATGCAAATTTGACGCGATGTGCTGTGAACGAATTTCGCGCGAATATTTTATGGAGTATGGTTGTAGGTGGTTCTCGCTTTAAATTAAATCGCTCCAATGGGCGCTCACCGCTCAGTAGTACACCTCTATACATAGGAGATTGTCGCCCTCTTCATCTCTCGCTCAGGGAGCGACAGTGATCGAAAATTAAAATATTCACATAGAACACCTTCCCTGTGGGACAAGTTTGATGCGAGATACCACGGTATAATAAATAAGGTAAGATTTATGTAAGGGCTGTCAGTGTCATTATTTTATATGGAATATTGACACTTACAGCTCTTAAACGGAGCTTAGGTACTGATCGCGTTCAATTTTTTTTGTGAAATCAGACCTGAGTACCGATTTTACGACACCATTTATGAGCCTGCACTTGGACCGACCATTTATGAGCCTAACTTTTTTTTTGTAAGCTTGTTGCTACAAAATACAAACTTTTGGAAACAATTTTATCATTTTATAGACATGACGAAAAAGCTATTGAACGAAATTCTGGGACATAGTCGCTCACCCCACCCGCAAACCTATATTGAACCCTATGTTATCAAATAGCCGACTTCATAATAATTTCTATGACAGGGTTTTTAGAGCTTTGATACGTATTTTCTGAGGATATCGGATTTGTGGTGAACGTGGATAATCGCGCGATTTTGGTTAGTTAACGGTTGAGTTGAAACAAATAGGTGCGCACTGCCCGTGCGCACCTATTTGTTTACATACCGGATACAGCTTCGAAAGCAAATGCCTGAAATGTAAGTAACGATCTCATGAGGTTAGCCAGCTCGGAGTCTCTGTGCTCCTCAACCGCAGGCTGGAATTGTAAGTAACGATCTCATTAGGTTAGCCAGCTCGGAGTCTCTGTGCTCCTCAACCGCAGGCTGGAATTGTAAGTAACGATCTCATTAGGTTAGCCAGCTCGGAGTCTCTGTGCTCCTCAACCGCAGGCTGGAATTGTAAGTAACGATCTCATTAGGTTAGCCAGCTCGGAGTCTCTGTGCTCCTCAACCGCAGGCTGGAATTGTAAGTAACGATCTCATTAGGTTAGCCAGCTCGGAGTCTCTGTGCTCCTCAACCGCAGGCTGGAATTGTAAGTAACGATCTCATTAGGTTAGCCAGCTCGGAGTCTCTGTGCTCCTCAACCGCAGGCTGGAATTGTAAGTAACGATCTCATTAGGTTAGCCAGCTCGGAGTCTCTGTGCTCCTCAACCGCAGGCTGGAATTGTAAGTAACGATCTCATTAGGTTAGCCAGCTCGGAGTCTCTGTGCTCCTCAACCGCAGGCTGGAATTGTAAGTAACGATCTCATTAGGTTAGCCAGCTCGGAGTCTCTGTGCTCCTCAACCGCAGGCTGGAATTGTAAGTAACGATCTCATTAGGTTAGCCAGCTCGGAGTCTCTGTGCTCCTCAACCGCAGGCTGGAATTCAGGAATGCACGTATTCCAGTTTTGCGTAGTTTTATATTATCTTAATTTGCGACACAGAGAAACGGGACAGACACGTAACAAGCAAATTAAACAACGACAAAATTTTGTGAGAAGTTTAATAAAGAAATATACTTTATTAGCTGTTATCCATTGTAGACATGCGTCTTAGCTGAGATCTGCATAGAAATGACAAAAATTGTAAAGAATTTTATTCGCAGTGAGTGTTAATTGAAATTCCTTACACTGAATACAAACTGCGAGAATAATATAATTTGATGAGATTTCGCAGCGCGGGCTTAGCCTAAAACTATTCCGTCAGCTTTGCAGACAATGAACCTGTTCAGCGAAAAACACAAACGAATGTAACAGCTGTTAGTGTCTAATAGTGTGTGATCTAGTAAGTTTGTAAAGTGTGTCACGTCATAACCGCGACGCATGTATGACGGCACACCGCACCGCACAGCCGTGAGTGTCGTAAGCGTTGTCCACAACCCTTCAATAACGTGAATGCCAGCGCGACTCGCTGCCAGCTAGCGGATGCGCTGCACGAGGCTGAGAGGCTTCACGCCGCCGCCGCCTCTAACCTACAGTGGATGTATTAGAGCGCAGCTCACGTACCGCCGCCAAAGAATTCCTCCGACGTCTTAAGTATTCAAGTTTAAAGGCACACGAGCATTGAGAATTTTCGGCTCTCTTCGTGACGTCGCTTTCCTTTAATTTTTCAAGTAATCACGCTCTCGTTTACTCGGTTTTGAGTACTTGAATGTATCGTGTTCATCTGAGTGCCAATTTTCGTAAACTGTGATACTGAGATTAGAATGCAAACGTTCTTATAAATACGGAAATGACCAATTCAAGTGATTTCAATGTATCCAGTTAGTATTCAGTAAACGTTAGTAGTAACATAGGTGCCCAGTGATTGTTAGCGCAGGATGGTGGTCTCATTGTGTGCGCACATTAG
Source organism: Dasypolia templi (assembly GCA_963555695.1). Classification (NCBI taxonomy): domain Eukaryota; kingdom Metazoa; phylum Arthropoda; class Insecta; order Lepidoptera; family Noctuidae; genus Dasypolia; species Dasypolia templi. The sequence goes on along the minus strand of OY743154.1, from coordinate 27,005,217 downwards.
CCCACGCGTTGCTAAATAACGGTCGGCGCGAGCTCGCTTACGAATCGCCAATAACCCAAACGTCGCGTAATTGTGTCCACACACACACACACGCACACGCTGCCCGTTGACTAGCGAACCCTCTCATTATTACCGGTAAAGCAGTTGAACCGCGGTCACAGGTGCTAACGGAGTCCTTCGCCCGTGATACGGTTAAGCTGTGCCACCACTCGTGCTGTAATGTGGCTGTAATAGACTCTTAGTTCGTCATAAATGTAATCGATTCCACAAAGCACGTAACTAATACGATAGTGTAGATATCAATAATGCTATGAACGCTTCACTCTGATCACTTTGAATGTAAACGACGCAGTGACGCCGTGAGGCGCAAGTGTACGATAGTGACGGTGAACGGGACGTGATATGAACAGGAATGTGTTCCACTATTCCTAATGCTACCATCGGCGCGTGCATACATTTTCAGCTTTATAATCTATAGCACTTCGCCCGGGACTTCAACCGCGTGGATTTCGAAAAAAAAAAGTTGACTCTGTTCATCAGACATAATTTAGGCTTCTAATGGTAAAACAATTTCTGGTAAAAAATCTTTCCTCTTTATAATATTAGTATAGATGAGGTGGTATCCGTAAAATGAGATCTACCATAACACACTTACCCGTAGAATGGAACCGACACGAATCAAATGTAATATTGTAATAAGGAGGAAAAACACGGGCGTAATAGGCGAAGCTGGAACACATCAGACCTCATAATTTTTACAGATATGTAAGTGAATTAGCGGACCTCACAAGTTGTCCGTAACTAAGTTTGGGATACAACTCCCATAACTGAATGAATATGCATCACAATGGATTGTAATTAGTGGAGAAGCTGGGGCGTGAAGGGTGTGGGCGGGGGAGGGGCGCCGGTGAACCCAGTTTAATAGCTAGATGAGACGCTGAGCTTTTACAGCTAATAGTGAGGCGCGTGTTCAGCCGATTACGGGCTGCCTGCTGCGGTGTGGCCCGGGATTCGGCTGTAGCGGAACACCAAAATTTGTAAAACAACGCCGTGTTATAGATTTAGGGGAAGCTAATGACAAGTTTGGAACTGAGTATCGATGCTCCAACCTGCGAGTTGCGGCGCGAACTGTCCGAACTAGTTAGCGGTTGATCATATACTTAGCTATCCACAGAATCTTATACGCTATGGATGGACTTGGAGCTTCCTACTGGGTAACAACAAGATTAGCTTTTGTGCTAACGAAATGTCCTATTATTCAACTATAATTCTGTCCGCAACTTCGTCCACGTGGATTTCACACAAGAACAGTTCATCAGTTTTCTTGAGTCAAGGTCAAGTGAATCCCTGCTTAGCTGTACCTAGTTTTGATAACGTACTTAAATATTGGAGTACTACCTATGTATGTAGCAGTGCAGAGCGTTGTGCGGCGCACTAATTAAGTGAACCACCACGAAGGAGTTTAAAAATAAACTTTATTTGTACCCGGTCCTCCCGTAACTCGAAGTGGCATCTTAATATATTTATTTGTTCGGCGATCTCTGCTAAACCGTAGAAACGGACGTCGGCTGCTTCCCGTAGATATGGATACGTGACGGCCTGACTACAGAGATCCTACCGGCTGCGCCAATTAAGTAAACGACCACGAAGGAGTTTAAAAATAAACTTTATTTGTACCCGGTTACAGCGTAACAGTAATTGCTTGATTCTACAAAATATTGATCTTATGTACTAATCTTATTGCTAACCAAGCATCTATGCTAGTGACGCATGTCCTAGATAATGCCTGCTGATGTGAACTTATTATTCTTAAACAATATAATTATTGGCTGATGAAGCTAATATTGGGGGATTGGGGTCCCTTAACTAGCGCCTCCCGTGCGCCTGCTGCCGCTACGGCGATAATGTACTTGAATATTCGAGTACTACATAAGTACGTAGCGGCGCAGAGCGTAGTGCGGCGCTCGCGTCCACGCCGCTGTGGCTGCTACATTTAAACCTTGTATATTCAAAGGGCGTATTTACCCTAGGGCCAAAAGGCCAAGGCCCGGGGCGGCATGCTGCGAGGGGCGGAGCAAGTCGCACATCGTGCTCAGCTTAGTCCGTCTGACTTTTTGACTATAAATGCCTTTAAAAAAAAAAAGCCTACACAGTTAACAAAAACTCAAACTCATTTGATTGTAAGTTTGATGGATCTCAAGACGCGGAGCTATAGCTTATTCATCAGTGGCGGGGCAGCGGCGTGTCCGTCGGACTCCGTCACGACTCCGGACTAGTCAGGATGTTTCGACGTTGCTCGTACCGTTTTCGTTCATGTCCATAAGCGAGAACTATTGTCAGCGAGAGACGATGCCTTTATAAAGTTTGGAGCCAAATCATAGCGGCTCTAGAAGCTATAAAAAGTGACTCTGCCCACTGAAAAGCTTTGGATTAAAATGAAGCTGCAGGGCTATTGGCTCGACGGACGACAAGGTGGAGCATACGGTGATGGTCTGCCCAGCTTGGGCGGAACACCGCCGTGTCCTCGCGGAGGCGATCGGCGGCGACGATCTCTCGCGTCCGGCCCTGGTCCAGGCCATGGTACGGAGCGAGAGTGAATGCGAAGCCGTCACCCCCTCTGCTAAGCAGTAATGCTCGCGAAGGAGGAGGGGCAGAGCGTGTGAGGGAGAGGCAATCTTTGCGCCCTCACGCCCCTAGTCGCCGCAGGAGACGCCCCGGGCGTCGGAAATTGCTAGCAGTTTCTCGGCCACCGACGCGACCGTGCCGGCGGCGCGTCGTGTTCAAAGAGATGTCAGCAATAACTGACGGGGTCCGATAGGGCCGATGATGCCTGCTAGGGTCGCGGGTTGTTCGAAACGATACCGTGGCCCCGGCACAGGCAACTGAAGGAACACGAGTGTGTTTTAGTCAGTAAAAGTCTGACACGCCTTCCCGCTCCACCCAGAGTCGGAGAAGTCATTTGATGTTTTCCCACCCAAAAAACAAGGGCTGTTGGTTTAACAAAATTCACTAGAAACTGCCATATTATCGGAGTTTTGGAGACCTGCACCCTGATTGCGTAACACAGTATGAATCAGAATCTGAATAATTTTTTTTCATCATCGCAATGAATGTTGTTAAACTTTAAAAATGAAATTAATTCCTAGTGTTAGTGTGTTACGCAATTAACCCGTTATGTTAAAACAATTTAATATAGGTACCTAGTTTCCAAAATTCTACAAGGTGTCGACACAGACGTAGAGGTAGTTTGTAGTTTCCAGGCTTTACTAGTCACTCATTACTTTTGTAGAAAATCAACGGGAATCTTTTGATACTTTTGAAGATTCTGGTAAAAGAAAATTCTAAGAATAATACAGAAACAGTCACAAGAGAATAAATGATTAAGAGAAAGAAATGAGACGATGAGAGTCATGAGGGAGAAGTTTTGTTACAAGGCGACGTGGCCTTTTCAAGGTCAATAGTTTCTTCCCAATATGCGACTAACTGTTGGGCGAGCTAAGGAAGCGCAAAACTTTGTACGACCTGGTAACCGCCAATTTTGAATTTTGCATGTTTATGCAAATTGGAACCAATGTCTGATGCAGAAGTTAGAGTCAGAATGCCAAAACTCAAAAAAGTATACTCTATTGGTCTGGCGGATGATCTACAAGAAGAATGTGTTCTTTTAAAGCAATTCTTGATGTCTTACGAAGATAAATAAAAGGATTTGAAGGAAGCATTTCCATTTACTGATAAAGCACAACGCATATTTCTGTTTCTTTCGTTTACCGTACTCAAAATAATAATAAATCAACGATAGAAATGAACGTTTAAACAGTTCAGCTGTAATCTTAATATATTTATAGGGTTTAATTAATTTTAAAAATATAATAATAATTATTAATATTCGACCTGTTCCTTGAAAGGGGATAAACTGCTCATTAGCAACAAATTAGGTCCAGTTAACTAGGGGTCAAAACCGGATAATTTTTGTTTTAAGTTTTCTGACTTGTTACCAAAAACAATTCATTATGAAAAAACTATTACACTCTTAACATTAAATTGATGTTTTTTTGAAAGCTGAAAAGTTTGTGATCATTAAAAAAATATGCTTGCCCAAAACGTACATAATCCCAGAAATAAAAGATCTTCAATTAAAAATCGAAGAACCGTCACAGCTCGATAACCATCCAGTTTTGACTCCTAGTTTACAAGACTTAATTTGCTGCTAATGGCCTCTATTAGAACCCTTTTCAAGGGATAGTTCGACTTGAATTTCCCTGTCACCCTGTAGAAGCTGGCTTGACCCAAACCGTTAGTAATGACAGTGTCATTGAAAAATCTGTAATCCAACCAGTCGATCAGAAAAAAAAAAGATGTTTGCATTCCTTCTTTTCTCAGCCCATATCAACAGACTGCTGGATTTTAATTTATAATGAAAGTTTTTGTTTTTTTCCGTTTATTTATGGGGCGGCAAACCTTATAGGCCCAGGGCGCTGAATCTTAAAATACGCCTCTGTGTATATTGCAACCTGTTCGGGCAGACTGGCTGTCATTTAATGCTGGTCCTGCTCCACACCACAACTAATTAATTAACATTTGAAATACTATTGGAGCTGCTAAGTATTTGCATTGTCTAAACTCAATCTCCTTTAGATTATATGAATGCATAGCACATGCACGGTAATAATATCATACAGTATTGTAACTCGGCCGTGTCTTTAAAATAAATGCCTACAGCCGCGCGGTACGTAAACATGCGACAGGGCTGCCCGCCTCCAGCATTTTAATAACATTTGCCTACTTTGTGTTTCCATTTAGTTTTGTGATTGTATATATAATTTTGTATATAAACAAATAAAATACTTTGTGGAGTTCTGTTCGAAACTCCGAACAGGAAGGTCGCGCCTTTGTTTCCGCTTGAGGCAACGTGCCCAACAGATGGTGGTTTACTTGCCGGACTTAGAAACCAAACCTTGTTTCTTCTGTGTGTGTATGTGTCAGTGTCTTAAATCGAAATATTTTAAATCGGTTCAAAAGATAAATAAGTGCGTTCCATGCAGCTGAGACATCTGCTGCTGAGGAGTGACTTGACCTGATCCGTTCCGCATTACTGGTGAGATCGTTCCGTACCTTAAGCTGTACTTCTAAGCTGCGGCTGCGATTTAGATCGTTAAACCAAAGCCACGCGCATGTTCAACATAACTTTAAACAATTGTAATAGGACAGTGTATTCATATTAATTGTAGTAGTGCGGGATAAACGAATATACGCTATTATTCTGACAAATAGTGCGATCGAGACCTCTGATTTCAACATAATAAACAAAGATAAGGAGTCATTTTTTCGATTGTATCAATTACCTATTACACTTGTAATCACTATTCAGTGACTATTACTATTGCTTCCTGTCAAGTATAAATGAATGCCTGCTTGAATTTACTATATTTTGATCTAGGTAATATTGTCCTCAAACATACCAACAATTATAATTTAACACAGGCTGAAATCATTTTTTCGATATATATAATTACTTTGTAAGTGTAGACGCCTTGTTTTCTCGAACGGTAGGGATAGAGTGGGCCAACCCCACGCCCAACATTGGACAACGGAGTGATAGTGTTTAACAAACTGCTGGTGTGCCCTATGTCGCGAAACAAACTTATCTGGAACTGTGCATCTAACCTCAACGCAGGCGAGGAACTGCTTGCCTGGATCCTGAGCCTCAAATTTGGTGAGATCAATCCATTCTATGGTTAAGGAAATTTAATTCTCATTAAGAAAGTACAAAGATTTCACTTAGCTTAGTTATTGTGTTAATTTATAGCAAATCATCTAAGGCTCCAACTAGCAATTTGCATTTTCTTGTAAATGTTTTTGTTAAGGCCAAACAAAAAAGGCTAAATAAGTCCATCGGATGAGTTTTGACTCTCAGCTCTAATCTAACTGTGGTAGGGCCAAGCGGGTCAGCAGGGTCGTGAACTTGAGGTTTGGCTGTCCCTAGTTCAAGAGACATTCTGGTGAAGGGTGACGTTTATCTCGACAAATTTCTGTTGGATGCTATTTACTCAAACAAAAAGAACGATGCCTGTATGTATGTAACGTAACTTTAGCATTAATTCTCAGGAAATACGGCCAACAAATAATCTGAGTAGATGCAGCCCCTATCTTTTTGACCACCTTTTGTGTGACACATGTCAAGCAAGGGTTCGGATGCATAAAAAAAAACACTAAAAACTTTCTACGCTGAATTGTAAAGCTCCACAAAAAGATACACTTCCTCAGAATCCAAAAGGGACGGCACATTAATCTTACCCCTGTCTTAGTAAAATTTCAGTGTCTTTAAAGTTTAAACAAAGCAAAAATTCCACAATGGCTATTGTAAAAGTACCTATGAAAAGGGACGGGAATTGTTTATTTAGAGCCTTAGCTCACCAAATGAACAATGTCTTGGGTCTGACTTTCGATCACTTATCGGTACGCCGCGATCTGGCAAAATTTGTGTCAGTGAATCGAGACGATGAAAGAATAAGCGTAGCACTTTTAAATAATATTCAGGACTTTCTTCCTAACAATAATCTATCTCAGGAACAAATGATATCAGAATACGTTACCGCGCAGTTCACTGATTCATTCTGGGGAGGTGAAGACATCCTAATTGCCGCGACAGAATACTACCTTGTAAACGTGTTTGTTCACACGAATAGCGGGAACACACTGGTATATTCACCCACCGGCGAGGCAGTACCAGGTAACTTACATATTTTCTACAATGAACAGCACTATGACAGCTGGGTGATAATTGACGACGACCGGTATAACAGTAACCAGCAAACTCTAACGCAGGAATCAACAAACGCCAGAGCATTACAAAATATCGAAAATTCAAGTAACCAGTACAACATAAGAGCAGGTCAAAAACAGCCCACAACACCTCGGTTCCAAAAGAATAACCCCCAATTACTTAATGCATTAAGAACGAGTAAACAATTAGCCTCCTCGTTAGGTACACCGATGTCAAACGAAGTAGCGGATGCCACTGGATACACAATCCTCAGAAGCCCGCCCTCTGTCACAACGAAGTACACCTGCCCTGACTTGTGTATTGCAACTTGGAATGTCCGTGGCGCCTCGAAACCGAGCAAAAAATTTAAAATAGACGCTGAACTTTCACATAGGGGCATACACGTAGCCTGCCTACAAGAAACAGGGATGAATTCAGGAAGGTACAACTCCGCGCACTACGAATGGCACCTATCTGGAATCACAGGCAAAGCACACCGAGGACTTGCGATTCTAATCAGAAAAGATGCCCGAATTGAAATAAATAACATGAAAAAGGACACCGACGCAATGGCAATCACCTTGAGAATTGGTACGGTAAGTGACAAGCATGCTCCCCTTTATATAATCAACTCACACATCAACAGTTGTACCCATAAAGCAACAAGATCTTTCATAGGGGTTTTAAACCTAATTAGACAAAAACCAAAGAAATGTACGCTAGTAATCCTAGGCGACTCTAACGCACACATTGGTCGAAAAGATACGCTAAGTTTCCAACGCAAAGGGCTGATTCACCAAAACCTCTATCATGACTATTCCAACCACAACGGAGAAATGTTAATGGATATAGCCAACAGGGAAAAACTGCAAATAGAAACAACAAAAGCGAGACCATCTTGTAAGATAACATGGTCTAAATGCACCCAGAAATCCCAATTGGATCACATTATTACGCCACATACAGGAAAAAAACTCTTTCACTTCATTAAAGGTGAATGGGCTGCTAGGGGCATCTCCGACCATAAAATAATCTGGGGGCTGCTAAAAACAAGCCGCATTCTACACAATAACGAAAGCACCAAAAATAATACAAAAGGGCTAGCGCAAGGCGCGAAGGGAAAAGAACTGGAGGCCAAGGATTTTAAATATGAACAATGCCATTACGCCGCTCTCAATAGCAAATCCACCACAACAAAATACCAAGAATGCATAACCAAAAAACTAGGAAATATAGGAATAAATTCAACGGAAGCAAATATCGAAATACCTTGGAGTACCATAACGGGAGTACTAAAAGAAGCGGCCCAGGAAACCCTGATTTTTCAACCGACTCATTCCAGGGAGCATCGATTAGCTCTTGCCAACCTCCAAAAGGCTAAATTCTTAGAAAGAAGACAACCAGATAACCCAAATAGACATTATCGTGTAAAAGAATGTCAGGCAACGCTTCAAAAGATTAAATACAAAGAAGAACAAAACGCATGTAGGGACTTCTTTAATGGACTGGGAAAAAAAACATCCTTCAAAACGCATGCAGGTACTGTACCTATTTTACAGGAGCAGCAAACAACACACCAAACGTCGTAAAAGAAACGCATATATACCAATGTCCAAATGGGAACAAATCCTAAAAAGCTCAGAGGGCCCACCTATACCAACGGTTAACGTAACGAAGCCGATAACTGACGCTCAAAATGTAGGACCCACTGTGGATGACGTAATGAAAATTATTAACAACATGAGAAACGGGACAGCTCCGGGAACAGACCAAGTGGTAATTGAGCTTTACAAAGCGATGCCCCTTATATTACAGAAAGCCGTCACCAATCATATGAACAAAGCATGGAATCAGAATGAAGTCCCCGACACGTGGTTAGAAACAGAGCAGGTACCAATTCCGAAAAATAATAACCCTAAAGATACAAGCGACTATCGACGCATATCAATTTGCAATACAGGCTACAGAATCTACGCCTCCTATCTGCTACACAAATTAGACGAAACGATAAAAGAATTGGGCAATTACCAAGCTGCCTTTCTAAACAATCGGTCAACAGATGATCACATCTTTACACTTAAGAGGGTACTGGACGAAGAATGGCGTGCCGGTAGAAGAATCTTTGTACTCGCCCTCGACATAGAAAAGGCATTTGATAACATTGACCTGAACGCACTGAGTGATATATTAGTACAACGGACTAACAAATCGTTAGCCAACAGGATAATCAAAGTTTGCATGAATGAACGAACATATATCAAATGGTGTGGCCAACAAAGCAACTGGATTATCAAGGAAAAGGGAGTCAAACAAGGTTGCCCTCTATCCCCTCGCCTGTTTACACTGGTTATGGATGATGTCCTTAGAACACTTGAGGATGAAACGCAATTAATTAAATTGGACCAAGATCAGGAAATCTGTCTCCCCCTGGTATTATCATTTGCGGACGATCTTATCTTCATTACAGAAGACCTAGAAAGGCTTGAAGGTATCATTTACCATATTAAACCCTTATTGTCTAGTGTCGGCCTCCAAATAAACGAAACAAAAACAAAAATACTAATAAGGGACCCCACAGCTTCACAGAAAACGACCTACGTTACCATTAATGGAGTCAATTTACCTACAGTCGAAGAAATGAAATCTCTAGGCACATACATAACATCTGCATTAAGCAGAAAGAGCACAATTAAAAAACGCTGCGAACAAGCCACCAGAAACGCGAAGTCACTAATACCATTTATAATAAACTCAAAGATGGACTGGAAGTTAGCTAGACTTATGTATCAAATGGTGATCGTACCTTGTATGATACACGGACTGAAAGTATCGGCACTCACCAAAGCCAACAGGTCAAGACTGAGAAAATACGAAAGAGTTATCATGAGAGACCTGATTAACCACGCTAATAATAAACCAAGACAAAAGAAAATGCATGAAATTTTAAACGGAAAAACCGTAACCAAACGCATCAAGAATCATAGGATGTGTTATCTTGCACATGTCCACAGACGACGAAAACCACACTTACTACATGCAGCAATGCAGTATAAGGCAAAATCCAAAAAAGTCGGCCGACCTATTTACACTTGGAATGACAACTTGAAACAAGACATGTCTTACTTCGACAAGGAAATCAACTTCTGGTTGGACACGGCTGAAGAACGAGATAAGGTCAAAAAGGCTGCTAGCGAGATATATAGGAAACCAGAAACGGATAGTAGCGAGACCTCAGATGAAGATATTGGAACAACACAGCATAGCAGCGACCGGCTGAGACGTCGTTAAAAGATGCCCTCCCATAGACAAATATTACCCCCCCCTCCACTAGTCCAATGCTAATTTTAGGGTGCATTACTCGATTGGCTCTCATACTCCTAATCCTATCCTACGGGCACGTCTTCTTCCCTACCATTACAGTGCCCCCCGGTCTACTCCTTGATTTGCAATGGTCTATGTAGCACCATGAAACATGAGGCTTCAGGGGCTAGTGCAAATCTTGGGGTTCATTCGATTAATCGAGTCTGGTCAAACCACGCTGGGGTCGGTGCATTTCATTCATTCATTCATTCATAAACAAATAAAATACTTTGTGAATTGAAAAGGAGGTGTTCAATAAAAATGCGTGATGATTTTTGATTGGTAGATTTAATTAAAAAACCATGTTTATGTTTGAATATCAAATCGGTCTTATAAATTAGCGACCGAAAAATATTTGCGCCTCGACTGAGACGTACGAAATGCTTTATTATTAAATTTTAAAGTATAAAACTCCTCATTCTTTTATAAAGCCTAATTAAAATTGTTTTGGGAAACATGGACAAGGTGGAGAAAAGGAATATCTTTTACTTGGATACCTGCAGCTACTTTACAATTTATATGTTTGGTTATAAATGAAGTTTGGAAAATTTCCTCCATTTTTCTATATATTTCACAAAATGTATAGAAAAAATGGGTGCAATCAAAAAAGTTTGCGAATCTTATTGTAGTCCCGGTACCTTAAATACCGACTCTTTACTTTGTGTTTACTTTGAATTATACAAACTAACAAAACAAATCGAGGTTTTAACACAAGCCTACACCTACCGTTTCCTGATTCATGAACAGCCTATAACCTATTTCACTCGTGTCAATCACTTTCCTTTACTCTATTCACTTTATTTATTAATCCAGACATCTTGTTTTCGGGAGATAAAAGGAAATACTTATCCATTAAAAAGACACACATTATGTACCTACCTACTAGTAAGTAAAATTATTTTATAGTCTTACCTTTCAGAGTTTACAGGTAATCTAAAAAAAGTTATCTCTGGATGCGTTATTGACGAATTCATGCAACCATAAACAGCAAAATATATCCTACTCGTCATATTAAATATTTACTTGAACTTAGTTAAAAAAACAACTCAGCGTCCGTTCGTCACTGCGGCACAGTCGAGACTGTCTGCATGCCGCGCGCGTGCCTTGAGCGAGGCGCGTAGGCATAGCTCGCGCTTCGTCCGTTTGTATGAAGTTGGAATACTGTATGATATTATTACCGTGGCACAGGTGTGAGTACATTGTACTATGGAGCTACCCTTTACCGGGTAATGTCTTATATTGACTTGAATATGCCCTGGCGGCTGATAGTATGTCATGCTCACTCAAATGTCTCGCTGACGGTGGCGCGTGTGTTGGATCATTTAGCTCCCTTCAAAATGGTTGAGCTGAATGGTGCTGATCCATGCGTCATGTTCGTGAACGGGCGCCGTCAGTTGGGACTGGTCATCTCTTAGCTGGCACGGCTTATTTTAATAATTTATCTTTCGGATTGTTTTTATTTATTATTTTCTGCACTCTGGACGCTTTTAACGTGTACGGGTTTTGTACATCGTTCTCACATATAGGATTGTAGCTGAAATACATTCATGCATCATGCGCTCGCGTCAGCGGCCAAAGGAATACTGCCGGTCCATATTTTTTTTTTTTGTATATGGCATCTCGTAGTTGACCTTGAGAGGTCGTGACTACTTAACCGGACTATCCTGTGGCTGCCTTAAGCGGACTCAAAGCCTCCAGCCAGGGGCGTAAAACTACTTACATTACTAAGCGAACGCTCGCTAAGGGCACCCCCTGTGGGGTACGGACCTCGGCTTAGGGCGTCGCTGACGGGAGGACAGCAAGATGGGACAGGCTGGATCAAGTTTTGTTGATTATTATTATTCGAGGAATTTAAAGCTACAGGCTCAGCTACGGCGCGGGCTGGCACTTCGTCGAGCAAGGGTCGGGGGGGACAATTACGTCGGGATCTTCGCGAGGAACCTCGGCGGCGAGGTCGGAATGTCGGCCTGTGTTTGTGCACTGTACTGGTGGCCCTACTGCTCTCCTGAATGAGAGTTATGTGGTCATCGGGATCGGTGAGGATACTGCCGGTCCAGGTTCGGCGCAAGCTTTTATATGTGAGCGAGAAATGTAAACCTCTTCGACTTACCTACATGTGATTTGATTTATTTTATTAATATATGCATGTAGGTAGACGCTAATTATTTACTAAATATTTTTGTAAATAATAGGTTAAGTTTAGCAATGAAAGGTCATTCGCATCTCAACCGTCTTTCACTCCAGACACTGCTATGGACTCCTACCTCAACAGGATGAACATTAATTATGCAAGTAATATATTTGTAAGAACAATTGTATTTAAAAGAGTGTCCATGAAGTTTCTTGGCCTTTCTTCTTCATAGATACCTACTAAGATTTGGAATGGGCAACTAGGTCGGACTCCTTGACAATTCAAAAGTGGCTTTAAATGGTTTAATTGAAATAAATTCTTTGAGTTAGAATATTTTTTTCGGTATTTTATGTATCTAAGATTATGATACTAGTCAGGATTAAGTAAGTTGCGCATTTATTGCATTAGGTTATATCCTGTTACCGTGTTAAACTATTACCGTAATAGTTTGTACATAAATAAATATTTTAAAATTCGATTTTGTCAAAAATATATGTCATTTTATTCTCTCTGTTCTGCAAAGATCCTCGTCTTTGCAGAACTGACATCCATGCATAATTAAAAACAAAATAAAATGTATCTATTTCAGGTCCTTGACCCATATAAGATATAAAACAACACAATTCAATTTTGTCAATTTTATAACGTTAAAATTAGATGACTGATGAGATGACACGATTAAAGTTAATGAAATAATGTAAATATATAACAGATAAACAATAAACAAATGACAGATCAAATCAATTTATGTCCCAAACACAAAGCATATGTGGTTTTAAAGGATTTATGTCATTCCTGAGAAATTTGCTTACTATCATTGTCTTTTGAAGATTGGTAAGTATTTTGTCAATTTCCTCATTCTCGTTTTGTCTGATCCCTTTATTGATTTATGCTTCCTCTATCAAAGCTTCTGCTTGGATCTTTGGTCTGATAGTCTATGTGATAATTTATTTACAAATTTACGACGACTGTTATATACTTAATACAAGCCGAATTTCAGCTCGCCCGACGGGTTGACCATAGACAGGACGTGACCCATTCCGAAGCTGTTTTATCAGCGTTGGTCCCTCACCCTTTGCGCTTGGACTGCATGTGCCAACCTAGAACCCCAAGATTGTCGATTGCGCGCGACAATCCCTTGTTGAGACAAGGGATTGTCGCACGCACGGCGCTGACAACACCGGATTCTAGTATTCACACTATCTACCTTATTCTTATCTTATTGTAGTTTTCTAGATGTCACTAGTTTTTTTTTATTTTTTTTATTTCCATTCTTAGATTGTAATGTGTCCGGAGCCATGGTTCAACTTAGTGCGTCATACCGTAAAGATAGTATTTTGCTTTAAGTGTTTTGAATAACATTTGCAATGGGGAAGGCTACTGTCAAAATGGCGCTGTCGTAGCTAGTTCCCATCACAAGCTAAAAATACAAGGCGTGATGTGGTTTTCTTTTATTTTAGCAAAAATTGACCCGTTGTTGTGTTAGTCGAGAACCTCGCTTAACACTAGTTTTACGATACCTTTACAATAAAATAGACGTCCTCTTAGCTCCATACCATAGAAAAAGAAAAACTGACAGATGACAATGTTAGATACAAAATGTCACAACATTCAATATAAGGAAAATAAAAAGAGATCACATGAAATGAGATAAATGGATGTGGAAAATAGACAGAGGTATCTAAAGGTTTGCTTTTCAGCAGTACAACAATTATCAGATAAACAAATGTAAGTAAAAAGAGTGTCATTGTGGTATGCCAACCAAACTCTTTAGTGATGTTATCATAATCTGGCATCTTTGTATTGTAATGTCACTTATGTCATATCTTACTTTATCAAATTATGTATCGTTTATTTTGTTGATTAAAACCGTTATTCTAAAGGTTTATCTTATTACAATTTAATCAACAAAATGTTTTAAAATTTTGCCATCATGGAAAAATACTTGAAACCCGAACGGTTGGATATCGATCCTGTTGATAGTTCCGCATCAATAAAATGGGAACATTGGAAGAAAACATTTGAAAGCTTTCTTAAGGCGTCGGAAGGCATCTTGACAGGTGAGAAGGTACAAGCCTTACCATCTTCCTGGAAACTAGATCTTCTCATAAACCACGTTTCATCAAACGTTTTCATGTATATCAGCGAGTGTAATACTTTTTCATCGGCAATAATTACTTTGGAAAAATTATTCACAAAGCCTAAAAATATAATTTATGCCCGGCATGCACTCGCATCAAGGAAACAACTGGGCGACGAAACAATAGACACCTACTTACAATCATTAAAACAATTAGCGAAAGACTGCGACTTTAAAACTGTAGATGCTGAAACAAATAAGAATGACAGTATACGTGACGCATTTATCTCTGGAATAAAATCTAGTACGATAAGACAAAGGTTACTAGAAAATCTGACGTTAACCCTTGAAGAAACACACAATCAAGCACTGTCACTAGAAATGGCTGAAGTGAATGCCACAAACTTTAACTCTTTTAATGCAAATACTGCTGCTGTCATTGCCTCCACTTCCAAACAAAAGGAATCTGAAAAATCTTTTGTACTTAAACAATCACAGGAGCCTAATAGTACAATAGCAGTGACGCCAACTTATCAGAGACGCAAATGTTTCTTTTGTGGTGGAAATGTCCATCCTCGTAAAAACTGTCCCGCAGTGGACTCTATCTGTCAATTTTGTAACAAGAAGGGTCACTACGCTGTTGTATGTCGAAGCAAGAGCCATATCAATGCCGCTATTCTCGAAGGGGATGATAGCCTCTGTGGTTGTATTGTAGCTGCATCGCCAACTTCCTTGAAGAAAGCTACAGTTCCAGCTTATATAAAAGGGATAAAAGCTGATGCTTTAATCGATACTGGTAGCTCTATAAGCTTCATTAATGAGCAATATTTTCAGTTATGTCAATTAACGAAGAGACCCTGCAAGCAAACTATATCAATGGCATCAACCAGTCATACGTCACAAGTCGAAGGTCAAACATGTGTGTCAGCTCGTATCGGAGAACATGATTATAGAAACGTGAATTTACTAATAGTAAAAAATCTCTGTGCTGACTTGATAATTGGTCACGACATATTAGACGAGCATTCCTTTCTCGAATTTTCATTCGGTGGACCTAAAGAACCTCTTAAAGTATGTGGCGTTGCAGAAGCGTCTGTCCCTGCTGTTCCACTTTTTACGAATATCAGTCCAAATTGCAAGCCTATTGCGATTAAATCTCGCCGCCACAGTGAAGAAGATAAAAAGTTTATCAAACAAGAGATCGCAAAACTCCTAGCTGATGGCATCATAGAAGAAAGCACGTCCCCTTGGCGAGCTCAAGTACTAATTACAAAGAACGCCAATCACAAGAAGCGCCTTGTCATTGATTATTCACTTACGATAAACAGGTATACACAGCTTGACGCTTATCCACTTCCCAATATGGAGGACCAAGTTTCAAATATCTCAAAGTATTCTATCTTCAGCGCTATCGATCTACAGAGTGCTTATCATCAGGTGCCGATCCTGCAAGAAGAAAAACCATATACAGCTTTCGAAGCTGCTGGCAATCTATATCAGTTTCGTCGCATTCCATTTGGCGTAACGAACGGAGTGTCAAGTTTTCAAAGAACCATTGACTGGGTTATTCGAAAAGAAAATTTAGAAGGTACTTTCGCATATCTCGATGACATAACAGTTTGTGGGCGATCTCAATCTGAACACGATGCAAATTTGCAGAAATTTTTATAAAGCACACTAGTATGAATCGTTATTTGCCACTTACTGGCACCAAAATTAGCAGATTGAATTTCTTTTGCATAAGCAAACTTATAATTTTCCGAATAATCAACGTGCATAACCGCTTCGTCGTGTTTCAATTGATTTTCTATCTTTTTGATTGCCTCTTGTTGACTAACCATCCTCCCACAATGTTTCATATGCTTATCTATCATTTCTTCGCACAGCTTAGTGGCTTCTTTTGGTATTGTTACTTTTTTCTCCTTCTTAACCAACCTGATAGTCACATCTATTTTGTACGGTGCTTTCAGTCTTAGAGTTCCACCACCAATAGCAAAACTCAATAGCATTGTCTTGTACCATATTTTTATATTCAATAGCTTTGTTTATGCAGTTTAAGCAAGCACGGAATAAGCTCACCATTATAAACATTGCAGCAAATAGTTTTAAGAAGATTTGTTAGGTCTTTGGGCTCAATTATTTCATATTTGTGAAGTGCAGATCCCAAAAGTTGAAAATTTCGTATATAACGCAGAGACACGTCTCTCCCGGCCTTTTAGAAGCTGACAAAATCCAGAACGGTCTAAATCGACAAAAAGTTGCAAAGCTCAAGGTGTATGTATGACCTGAGTTAATTTTTTATGAAAATTACCAAGAGAGTTATTTAAATAACGTTTTTGTGCTTTAACACCTTCTTTCTTTACGTACTCCTTTTTGCCGGCTGCGCAACTACTATTTTCATCGTCTGAAAGAAAGGTTTTCGCGTCGTTTTTCTTCTGCAAAACTGACGCGTTTTTTAGTTGTACATTTCGTCTTCTAAACATACTCTTGAACCTTCCCTTAATTTGCTGCCTTGAAGGCTTGTCTCGAGATGAGGTTTGAGAGTATTTGAAATCGTTCGTTTCAATTTTTACGATGTGACACTCTTGTATGAACGTAATACATCTTCAGCAAAAGAATTATCATCACTAGTACTTGTACGTGCAAGGAGTGGATCTCTAGAAAGTTGGACGACTGAGTTTACCTGAATGTTGTTTCCAAGGGTGATGTTCTCAGGCTGAATTGATGAGCTCTGCCTTTCTTGCAAAGGCTTCATTCTTGAAATTTTCTTCCGATAAGCATCATTCAGTTTTATTACAGATTTTAATTTAAGTCACAAGGATGCTATTTCTTTGTCTTTTTTATAGCGCAATTTTCTCATTAGGCGTTGGGCAATAGGTGATACCATCCCAGAACTTACTGATGAAGCTAATGAGATAGCAGGACTAACTTCTCTTGAGTTGGATCTAGATCTCTCTCTCTCTCTCTCTGTCGGGCTCTCCAGAGCTGTAAGTGTCTCTGGGGAGTACGGCGCAACCACATCGCTGTTAAAGATGATTCTAGCCGCACCTTTGATATCACCCTCGCCTAGTTTAGACTCCACGTGGTGCAATAAACCTCTTTGGGGGAGGGGCGCTGTTAATTAAGGGTCGGAACTTAGGGCCGAAATGTTACAATTTTCTTTTATTTGTGCTGTTAACGTTTTTTTATTTGCCAATTTTTTTTGCACATGTAGAATTCTAAACGGGAAGGTGAGTAATTGCTCCCAAGCACTTATAGAGTTCTCTCGGACGGCCAGGCGGATACTACGCGCTAAACAGGAAGCCACGGATGGTCTCGCGCCACGAGGAACTCTCTTTAAAACTGGAGTTGACGTTTTAATTGTTGCAAGGGTTTTCCAAAAGGGTTGAGCGGGTGAATCAGGTGTTAAGGAGGTATGTCGGGCATGATGAAGGTACATTATGGGGTTTATGTTTCTTCCCCAAATGTACCTTCAAGCCTCGTTCACCTTTAAAAAAACGTGCTTGGGGACAATGAGGGCATCTCACTAGGGTATCCAGCGATGTGGCAGGTTGACTGGCGCTTCGTACGGCATCACTACTGTCGTCAGTGTTCAGCATAAATAAACAAAGATTGCTTAAACGGCTTTTCGTTCACACAATAAAGGTTACTTTAAAATCTAAAATAACAAAAATTACATATAAAAAATTGCTTGACTGAAGCACAATGACAGCGGCGCAGTCGCGCTGGCAGCCTGGGGCGCCGCGCCGTCGTATGACATTTTGGCGCAGCCCTCATGGCTAACATGCCAGACGCGACAATTACTCACTCTCGTATTTTCTCGTCGCGTCTATACCGTCACTTTACTCGTTTCTGACAGCACTGCCATACAAAATACTTGACTTGTTCTGTCAAACTTGATGTTTTCTCGTTAAACCCTAACATGACCACCTAATTTATCTCGCATTTTGACAATTCAACATGATAAAATCGTGATTTTCTCTAATTTAGTCGTCCTCGATTTTGACGACGAGAAGAGTAGACAAAATTATGATACAAAAAAAAAATATGAAAATCCAAAATAACGTGGCAAATTCATAATTATACTTATTTTCGTTCTAGTTCTATTAGACAACATGAAAAAACTTAATTGAAATACTGAATTGACATATTTGATTTGATTGAATTGAATGAAAATACTTAGTTTTAAACAGCCTACTATACACATTGGAATGAAGTTCCTTTCGGCGGCCGCGAGAGAAAGTATGGCGCAGGCAAGCATTATTTCGTAGATGAGCATCAAGTGCAGTAGTAATCAGTCTAGTTTGTCAATTATGGTGATTATCGAAATATAGGGAGTTATGGCTGTACCTGCCTAGGCAACATAATTACGAAAATCGCCAGTTAAGTCCGCAAAGTTGGTGAGTAAAAGCAATATCATGTGTTTTATGGTGATTGTTACAATATCAACCTTATTTATTTATTTAACCATTTATGTACACACATATAAAAAGACAAGAAAAATAAAGATAACAGAAAAGTACGTACAAAAGTAATGCTTATTTCTAAAGAAATCTCTTCCAGCATGACTGCAGTAGGAGAGTATATGATAGATGTAGACAACGTGTCTAAGAGTAAAAGGGAAAACAAAATACATAAAACTAAACAATTCACTAATTAAAAAAATACAAAATCAAAATATACTTACTTATATACTTCTAAAATAAATAACACTAAATACATTTAAATATAAAGTGATAAAAATAAATACATACACATGATATTAAACAAATGCAACTATGACACAGTGGAAAGATAGTGTTCTTTCACTCTCCTCTTAAACACCACAACAGTTTGACAGTTCCTTATGTCAGGTGGAAGTGAATTCCACAACCGAACCGCGTGTACAGAGAAAGAATAGGAGTAGAAGTCAGTAGAGTGGGGAGGGGTTTTTAGGAGATTTTTAAGGTGCGACCTTCAAGGCGCATCAAAAGGACGGGCGAAGGAGAAGCGTTCCCGCAGATAGGATGGCGTTAAAGGGTTGTGGAGTAAGTTAAATAGCAGACACAATATCCGAGAGTTCCTGCGAAGTCGAATAGGGAGCCACTTGAGTATCTTGCGAAAGTTAGAAACGTGGTCATACTTTTTAAGGTTAAAAACAAAACGAATGCAGATATTTTGCAAACGCTCAAGCTTATTTAAAAGCTCCTCGGTGGCATCCAAATAACAGGCATCAGCGTAGTCTATGATGGGCTGAATGAGAGTTTGAGAGAGCAAGGGAGATTTTTGTGTTCAAGGGCAAGAAGCTCTGGAGGCATTTCAACGAATAGAACGTGTAGTGCACCTTGCGACTAACTTGAGCAACATGAGCAGTTCACGATAAGTAAGAGTCCAAGGTCACCCCCAGATTTTTTACCGTTTGTGCGTATTCTATCTGAACTCCATTCAGACAGAGTGGAGACAGCGACGCAACATCGAGCCTATTTCGCATATACCTGCCGCCGATAATTATGGCTTGAGATTTCTTAGGGTTGATCTGCAGTCCAAAAGACCGCGACCACTCGCTAATCAAATCCAGGTCTCTGTTCATAGCAGACACGGCGGCTTCCGCATCTTGCGTCAAGAAATGATCGTAAAGCTGCAAATCGTCGGCATAGAGATGGAAGTGCGAAGAGATGACCCTGGTGACAGAGTTAATGAACATAGAAAAGAGAAGAGGAGAAAGAACGCCACCCTGAGGCACACCAGCGGTAAGAGAGCACCATTCAGATGAAGATTCTTCGAGACGAACTCGCTGAGAGCGGCCTTTAAGATAGGAATCGAACCAGCCAATAGTAGAAGAAGAGAAATTTAAAGATTTAAGGATACCCAGAAGGATATCAAAATCGACAGAGTTGAAGGCACTGCTAAAGTCCAGAAGTACAAGTAAGGTGAGAGATTTGTGGTCCATAGCCCAGCGGATGTCATCGGTAAACTTCAGAAGAGTCGTTACAGTGCTATGACCAGGTCGAAAACCTGATTGAAAAGGACTAAGAAGGTCATTCGAAGAAAGAAAGGCAGAAAGTTGCTGATGAACAATGTGCTCAAGCACTTTGGAGAGATATGGGAGGATAGAAATAGGTCTGAAATCAGTCGGTGAGACCGGGTTGGGAATTTTGGGTAAGGCGATGATATGGGCTTGTTTCCAGGCCTCGGGAACAGTACAAGAGAACAAGGAGAAATTGAAAATGTGGGTCAAGATGGGAAGTAGTGTGAGGAGAATCGGAGAAATCATTCTTGAGCAAAGATTATCACCTACTGCAGTGAAGGAAATAGCAAAAATAGATTTTTTTACCTCACTTTCACCAACAGGACTTAATTCGAAAGAAGGACACTGCGCCACCGGCAAACAGAATAGTTTATTTAAAGTAGCTGATTTGACGTATGGATCAAATGTAACAGGGATAAGTGAGAAATGTTTGTTAAGAGCACACACGTCAGTGTCAATACTGGAAACAACTGGAGACTTACAAATACCGACAGTTTTTAGAAACTTCCAGACTTCAGAAGAGTTGCGCTTGTCGAGAGAATTATGGAAGTAGCGTCTCTTTGCATCTCTACACATACAACTGCAGCGATTACGCAGCAACTTAAACGCAATCAAGTTGCGCTCAGAAAGAAAGCGTTTTAGCCTCCTTTTGGCTCTGTCCCTACTGGCCATCGCATCCTTAATGGCAGAAGTGAGCCAGGGGGCCGGGACATACTTTACTTTAACTCGACGGATAGGGGCATGACGATCGTATAAGCTGAGTAGAGTGCTGTTGAAAATGTGAACCATATCGTTGATACATGTGCTCTCCAAGACGTCCGTCCAGTCGATACTGCCAGCATCACGCTGCAATGCCTCCAGGTCCATGCCCATATAGTTCCTAAGGAGAATATAATGCGGTTTACGCTTAGGAGGGCGAATTTTGTAGGACATAAAGATAAAGTCGTGATAAGAAAAACAAGCAGTGAGTTGTCCGTGGACAGATACATTATTGGAATTAGAGACAATCATCAGGTCCAAAAGAGAAGGGGTGCAGTTAGGGAAATGATGAGTAGCAGAAAGAGGCAGAATACTAAGGTTAAAAGAAGATAAGAGAGATTGAAGTTTGTGAGTACGACTGTCATTTTTAAGCAGGCAAGTATTAAAGTCGCCCATCAAGACTACGTGGTCGTAAGAGGGACAGAAATCATTTAAAAGTGAGTCAAAAGAGCCAAAGTAATCGATACTGAGGTTAGGGCTGTACATCACTCCAAGAAGCATTTTAACGTGAGGCCAAGAAATTTCAAGAAATAGATGCTCCGCTGACCCTGAGTAGGAAGATGGTGATGTGCTGATAATCTTGTAGGGAATATCAGTACGCAAGTAAATAGCAACGCCACCACCACCCTTCCCGGTTCTATCGTTACGGATAAGAACACAGCCAGGAAGGGCATAATGAACAGATAAAAGAGAGGGTTTAAGGAAGGACTCAGAAATCAGCAAAGCATCTATATGAGCACTGTTAATGGAAGCCAGAAGATCAGAATAATGGCAAGGTACACTCTGGGCATTGATGTGGGCTATGTTGAGATTGTTGGGAAGGTGAGAAAGCAGAGAGGAGATCTGTTCGCTGAGAGTAAGAGGAGAGGAATAACCACTCGACGCACTAAGGAAACTGCTAGAAGAGGAAGTGCAAGAGAAAAAATCATCATCAAGATCCGCATCGAACATAGTTTGCAAAAATAATAAATAAAATAATACCAAAAAATAAAATAAATAAAAATATCAAATTTACTTAACTAATGAAGTGCAAATAAAACAAAACAATATAATTATATACGCTCAACTAATAAAAGCACCTATTCGCTGTAGTTGGAAGAGATTTTAACACACCATAAATTATGAACAAGGTAGATTCACTAGAATGTGAAGGGAATAAAACAAGAAATAAATTCAGAAACACAAAAAAAAACAAAGAAAATACGAAAATATCAGCAACAACATTCGGAAACAGACAAACGCATAGTGAAACGAAACGTAACGTCAATATAGCAAAAAATGACACCGGCAGTGACAGTCGACAGACGTCACTTCATAAGGTCTGAAAAATATTAACATCTACCGGCAAGTAAGTGAGAAAAAAATAAACTAAAAGTAAATGCTATGGGTAGATTAAGAAAAGGGAAATCTAATTTAAAGTGCGCCGAATGTATCACAATGTGATCAAAGTAAACACATGCAAGGGTTTGTAGGCTTAGCGGCGTGCCTTCCTCACGATCTTTTGTTTGGGGGTTGCTATTAGAGGCGATGTAGATGCCACGGCGGACGACGTAGAAGCGGCAGGCACGGGATCATTGGGTGCAGCAGCACTGGCTGAAGCGGGGAATAGCGCGATTAAAGAATCAAGCTCACCCATGGACGCTATCTTCCGGCGAGACTTGTCAGGCGTCAAGACAATAATCTTTCCCTCCGCAGACCAGCAGTAATTGATGCTAAAGTGCTTGCGCGCCGCAATAAATACCTGCTGCCGTGTCTTCGTCAAAAACTCCGAAATGGTGATGCCGCTGCCTTTGAGTGAAGTTTTACCATCCCAAACTAGCCGACGATGCTCCATTTCTTTAAATCGCACCAGCACAGGTCTGGTTTTACCCTGGGCGGCTCCTAGTCTGTGGCATACGTCTAAATGTTCCAGTTTTATATCCTGAATCATCTGTTGTTTTGATATAATAAGGAGAATCGAGTTGCACAGCTTTTCATTAGCTGTCTCAGGAATACCGTGAAACAGCAAGATCTTTCTTCGCATTGCAGTCTCATGTGTATCCAGACTTCGCGACAGGAGTTCAATCTGAGTTTTAAAGTGAGAGAAAGTTTTGCAGACAAAGATTTTAAACTCAGAAAAGTCCAGTGACAGCGCTGCAAGATCTGGGTGTGCCGGGCCAGTTCCAGCTGTAGCTCTCTGCAGTTTATCTTCGTACTCACTCATGCGGGAGCTGAACAGTTTCTCCAGTTCCTCCATACTGTGCACAAGCTTGCTGTCCATATTTTATTGGAGTATTTGAAGTGCTGTGGTTGTTGTAGAGTGAAAGTGATAGGAAAGTTCCAAGCGAAGGTGGGTTTTAAAGTTAATTAGCACATAAATATATTGAAAAAGAACAATTACCTATTTTAAAATTAATATTAAATAAGGAAGCAATAAAATGATGTGTTTATGTCACGCCTACCCACGTAGGAAAAAAAAACCTTCGCTTTGTCGAATAGTGACCTTCGGCCGATTTATCAATTGTGGTGGATTATCTAGTAATAATAATAATTATTATTATTCACCAGCAACTTGCTTTGCAATACAAACTTGTGGATTCTGAGGTACCGTATTACAAGTATGTGCCCGACCCAGTTCTCGAAAATGACCTTGTCACGTTGTACTGGGATCGGTCTATCATTACTGACAGGACTATTATCGCTAATAAGCCTGACATAGTAGTGATAGATCGATTAGCGCGCCGCACAATGATTATCGATGTTACCATTCCACATGATGAGAACCTCGTGAAAGCTGAGAAAGAGAAACAAATTAAATATCTCGACTTAGCACACGAGGTTGTTGACATGTGGAATGTGAGCTCGGCTGTCATTGTGCCGATTGTCGTATCGGCCAATGGCCTGATGGCAAAAAGCCTCGACCAACATCTCTCGAGGCTTTCGTTAGGCCTCGATACGGCTCGCATTGTGAGGAGGTTCCTGTCTCTGGAGCCCTAACCACCAGTAGCTTGGACCCTGCTCCCGCTACCGGCGGACCACTATTTTTTTATATTTATAATGTTTTTTTTTAAAGTTGTTTTATAAAAATATTTAAAAATGTATTAGAATGAGGATAAGAATAAATAAACGACATAATAATAATAATCTTTATTTCTCCATAAAAGCATATACATAATTTAAATCTAAAACTGAAACTGACTTAATATACTGTTCCAGAGTGAAAAACCCTGACTTCTTCTTAGAAGCCAGTGTCCCTTCAAAGTAATGTGCATACAGTAAATAGGACACATATAATATACAAAAATCCATTTGGGCAAGTCCAAGAGAAACAAAAAAAAAAACTGAATACAAGAAAAAAAAACATTAAAAGAAAGTGTTGAGTTTGTCTATAGTGTGTTTCAGGAGCTACATGTTTGAGGGAGTGTGTATGTTCGTGATAGTGTAATTGAAGTATGAGTGTAATTAAAGTGTAATTGAAGTGTGCGAGCATATGCAAGAGTATAATAATTATCATAATTTATCTTTTAAATATAACTTTATGTACCTATATATTTATATTTCTAAAATTTCCCAACAGAAGATCCTCCGTATTGCGATAAGTCAGTTTTAGAAGATATTCCTTTAACTTAGGCTTGAGCTGATATTTAGTATCGGGATAAATTTTTAGAACTTTATTAAGCTGGTTATAGAGTTTCGTGCTGGAAATAAAATAGTGTTTCTTGGCAAACGAAGTTCTATGCGACTCTTGAAGAAAAACCGTGTGTTTTATTCTGCCTGTTGGCTCTGAGGACGGAAGAGAAAGGTGCTTACGGAGCATTGACTGAAGGACATACAGCTGCCTGACAGTCAACACTTTGGATTCCGCATAGAGCTGTACTGTGGAATATCTTAGCGGCCGAGAGAGCAGAACCTTTAGAACAGCTCTTTGTGCTCGTTCCAGTCGGATGAAATGGTTTTCAGTAGCACCACCCCAGACTGGAATACAATAAGCTAAGATCGATTGGCACAAAGCAAAATAAACCACCATCAATGTGTCCCTATCTGCAGACTTGCGTATTTTTTTAAAAACGTAGATCAGCTTGCGAGTTCTACCAGAAAGTGTGTCAAGATGTTTTTGCCAATTAAGATGTTGGTCGATATGTACGCCAAGGTACTTGACACTAGTGGACTTAGAGATTTTCAGGCAGTCACACTCACAAACGGTGGAAGACGTACATATATGGGCTTTAAGAGTAAGGGAAGGTGATGGACATAAGTTTGACCTGATAGCAAATGGCATGTAAACCGTTTTACTGACGTTTAGAGTGAGTAGGTTGTAATTCAACCATTCCAACACACGTGTAAGTGCCTTCTCGGCACTCCGATAGCACTGGGCCCAGTCTACTCCATCAATAAGCAAGGTAGTATCATCGGCGTATGCAATGACTTTACAGTTTTGTATGGGCAGTTTACAGAGTTCATTTATATAGAAAAGGAATAGAGTGGGACCCAGTATGCTACCCTGAGGCACACCGTAAGCAATGGGAAGCTCTTCACTCACATGTTGCCCGATTTTAACCACCTGAGTTCGATTCCTCAGTAGTCTTTAAAGATATCCAGCACCAAGCCTCGAATTCCAATGCGGAGGGCATTGGAATTCGAGGCTTGGTGCTGGATATCTCCTATTTAGCAAGGCCGGCGCATAAACGGTATCAAAGGCCTTAGATAAATCAAGAAAGATACCAAGACACTTTCGCTTATTGTCAACAGACCTAACTGCGTAGTCAGACAGAGCCATTATAGCATCTTCAGTACTAATGCCCTTCCGGAAACCAAATTGGTTGGGGGCTAAAATATTATATGTCTCAAGGAAACTGACGAGACTCTTATTTAAAATTCGTTCCAAGATCTTTGGCATGGCAGAGAGAACCGAGATAGGTCTGTAGTTGTTATCGTCGTCTCTGCGACCAGCCTTATGAACAGGGCTACGGCTCTTTTAAAGACTTCAGGGAAGACACCAGATGAAATGGCGAGATTACAGACATGTGTAACGATTGGGACCAATACACTTCTCGTGGACTTGATGATGTTAATGGGGATTCCATCCCAACCGGTAGCAGAGTCTGACTTTAGGCTAAGAATGATGCCTTCGACGTCCACTTCTGTAGCCTCTAGAAGAACCAGAGCCACTAGTATTTGTTGCCGATACTGAAGGTGTGGTAGACACAGGTTTTATTTTAGTAGCAAGGTTTTTACCAATGCCAGCAAAGTAGTTATTGACCTTATTAAGAGAGGACACTGGAGAGTCAGAAAGATGTAACAGCTCAACAGGGGGAGGACAGTGTGAACGAAGGTCAGATAAATTTTTTACCACATTCCAAGTTGCTTTAATATTATTTTTTGCCTTAGAGAATTCTTCCTTTTCATATGCGCGTTTTAGTTTCCTATATAAGGAGAAAATAAGGAGTTTGGATTTGGTTTGGACACTGGTAAATTCAGTGACGATCGGTCTACTAGTAGATCCCGGTTTACCTAGGAGCCTGTAAATGTCACGAATATGTGTGGAATTTATGGGTACGTTAACTGCTGCTCCTACTTTAGCAATAATATCAGTCAATTCTGCCGGAGACTCTTTATCATTCAAGTGCGGAACATTGCGTATCTCGACAGCAGATGATCGTGTAGACTGCTGGAGATCTTGATTTTTTGCCTCTAGAGTTTGAATGTTGTCTCTGTGCTCTTGTTTATCTTTCTGAAGGACATCGATCTGTTTCAGCATGTCATCATATTGGTTGCTGATAAATCCCACAGTCTTCTCAATTTCCATATTTGATTTATGGATAGCAGAATTTTTAAGTTTTAATTCTGCTATTTCGGACACCAATTTCATTAAAGATGAGCTTTGCTCATCTAAAAATGTCTTGAGATGAGATTCCTGTTCCTTTTTCCACGTCGCAAGCATCTGCATAATCTTATGTTTAAAGTCCTGTAGTTCATTGGTCGGAGATTACTCGACGCGAGGGCGCTTGAGACGTGAAGAAATGTTAACATTCTCAAAAGGGGTACTGGAAACTGAATGTGGAATATCCGAGTCAGACGTAACTTGAACTAATTTATTGCTAGCCATGGATGAAGCCGGCGGGGACCTCAGCAGGCGAGACATCACGTAGCGCAGAGAGATGCAAAAACAAAACCGTATCACTTGGTGATAGATGCGTAAGTTCTCGTTGCACGAAAGCTGCGCACCCGTCACAAGGTCGATCGGCGTGGACTTGGCGGGCACTTGAACACGAGTGGGACGGCAATTATGGCGATTGTCTCTGTCTTGCAAGGGGGCGTGGCCGGCAAACGGAGCATTAGCGGCGTAGAAATTAAACGAATGCAGTGAGCTAATTTGATGGGAAATTAGCCCCTCAGACTTAATCCCAGCGGTTAGAATCGCGTATGCACTTATATTAACTTTTATTAGAACAGATAGCACGTCCACTCTCGGCGAACATAACGGGCGAAGGGAGTGAGTATAATAAGTGCCACTAATTGTTTATTTTAATTTTAGCATGCAAGGAAAAACAGTAAAAAAGTTTTATGGACCTAAACAAAAGTTAAAAGAGGTGGACGTTAAATCAATACAGAACATACTTATTCCATGCGTAAAATCGACCGATGTTGCAGTGATAAAAATGATTTGTTATTATAAACTTGCTACATCGGTTTCTCGTCGCGAGATACAGAAGCAGTGCTTCCAGATTCACTGTAATTACAGTCGATTTACTGTATTTTAGGCTTTTCTTCTGTATACTGTAATGATAAAATACAGTAGATCATATATAGTAATCGATTTTAAAATCTGCTGTATTTTTTTTTAGAAACTTCTGTATTTTTTAACCGGCACCACTGTAATTTTACTTTTGGGATCTGAAAGCACTGTACAGAAGTGTCAAAGTGCCTTTTTCGAGTTTACTCGAGCTTGGCGGTCATGTTAGGTGTAAGGATGACGTCAAAATCGTAGACAAATTTCGAGAAATCGAGATATCGAGCGTTCTCGCGCTTGTCATGTTAGCCCTACTGGTAACCGTTGCCGTGAGACAGGGTCGCGTCCAAAAGTCAGTTGCTGTTTTGATGGTGCTGTTAGTAAAAAAGTCCTTGCACTGCTTTCACACCACTTATCCAGCACAAAAGTAAGGTAGTTAAGTTTGATTTTAATGAAGTAGGTGTTGTTTTAAATGATTTATATTAAGATGACGTTTGTGTTCCACTTTTTGTAAAGTAAATGTGTTTTGTCAGCGACTTGGTAGTTAGAATCCACTACATTTTCCCTTACGTAGGTATCATTAATGATATTATTTTTGTAGTTTATAATATTAATCACTTCAAATTTATAATAAATAACAATAAATTTACAAGGACTAGCAATAAGTCGAACTGTTTGACGTTGGATGTCAAATTTTCGTTTACTTTGTTTTTCATAGTTATTTCGAGAAATACTATGTAATACAAACTTATTGCAGTCGATAAAATTAATGCTTTGCAATGTGCATGCCTCAATATTTATACCAACTACGGAACCCTCCACCGTGCGTGATCCGACATACGAGTACACTTGGCCAGTTTTTTTTAAATTTAGTACGAAATTACTACTACAAAATGTAGTTATTCTCATTCAGTACAGTAGTACTCAGTAGTACTTGAGTAATACAGGACTGTATCTCTCAAGTAAACGGAATGAGAATAACTACGAAACTCTTAAAACTACTCAAAATATTCAAATGTAAACACAATACAATTAGCGCCGCCTAGTCACACGCGCGCAAGTCATGTCATGCTTCTCACATCCATTTTGTAATCTCCGCACTGATTGTGTTGACCACACACCACCATCATTAGCGCATCTCGCTTTGCTCATGCTTTGGTATCACAATTAGCGGAGATGATCATTATGGCCATCTCGTGACTAGGGTCTAGGGTCCGAAGTTCCGGTTCACGTACGTAAAAAGTACCGGCTTAACATCTCTAAAGTTCCGGTTAACGTACCGGGCTAACCAACCATCTTCAAGTTCCGGATTATTGCATTCGCCGATCTCAATCCGGGGTTATCAGCGTCATCCGGACGCTGAGATCCGGTCCACCTTCCGGAAAACCCAGCCATCAACGTGCTCCGCACCGGGTGCCTATTTTACCTGCGTGGCCGCTTCGAGCTCGCTACCTCGGTCTGGAGATACCATCCGCCGGCCGTCACCTTTCTGGCGCCTGCAGCGTGGCGCACCCACACCAACAGGTCATTGTCACACCAGGCTGAGCCAGGAGAGTACTGTCCAACATCCAAGGGTAATTATGGAACTTTTGTGACCATAAATCAAAATAAAAAGTCATTTATTCAAATTGGGCTGAGAATAAGCACTTTTTGAACGTCAAAATTACATAAGACAGTCCCCAAAACGCCCTCCCTTCACCACTTCCTAGTGCTTTAGCTGTGAAGAAGAAGTGGCGCAACAAACTCCCCAGCAATAAACCTACTTACCCCCTTTACTTATATAAAAAAAAAAAAACAAATATGTGAACAAGGTTTCGTGGTATCATTAATCTCCCCACGAAAACCCTTTCCGTCACGCACCACCGTCATCAAAA
This sequence comes from Dasypolia templi, assembly GCA_963555695.1. Lineage (NCBI taxonomy): Eukaryota > Metazoa > Arthropoda > Insecta > Lepidoptera > Noctuidae > Dasypolia > Dasypolia templi. The sequence continues at coordinate 26,975,534 of OY743154.1, read as the reverse complement.
TGGCGATTATCGCATTCACAGACTTGGACTTTATAGTTTTAGATAAATTAGTTAATTTGCGCGCTAAATCTGAAAGATTGAATGGCGTTAACATAATGAGTTTTATCTAACTCTCTTAATTAACGCATATTCATAAGATTTGTTAGGTAGCATATAAATATTTACATAATCGAATTTGGGTGTCATATGTCGTCAATCTGGGGTCAAATGGGAGCCACTACCGAGCCAGCGCCGCGGCGGAGTTCGTGTGTTCGGGGCCAATCGGATGCACTTCCGAACTATAGGTACGGTTAACAATTCTAAGCAGCTCATTGTTCAAAATAACTCAAAGACAAACAGATTTTCAAAACATTTGACAACACCTCTTCTCTGCCCGGTAATATTTGGTAATAAGTTATACAATATAACATTATAAGACAAACAAGATCTACTCGCCCACATCTGAGACAAGTGTCAGATAAAAGAGAGTAAATCACAATAACGGTCAGCGTCGTTTGGTGCGCGAGATGTATGTGCCGAGTATTTATTAGCTTGCCTGGTCCTCATTATGACGCCTGTGATTCCCCCCCCCCCCCCCGTTGATCCCCGCCGACGCCCGCCACGTACTCGCGTCCCTAGCATCAGTGGCACTGAAACTTCACCTAAGTTTTCACGGTGAGACGGTTACAGAATAGCACTATCGCCCTTAGACGTGACGATCCGCTCTGTGCATGTGTAAAGTCCGCCGCCGCCGCTCACATTCGCGTGTTGCTACTGAAAGTCATAAACGCATTGCAAGGTAAGTGCGTAACTTTGAGACAGCTTGTATTAAGTGATGACGAGACCACCCCCCGCCCTCTGCCCACCCCACACTCCGCAGACTACTCCGATCGTAAACGCCATTAGTGACGTCATCGCGTTCTATTCTACACTTGGGAGCAAATAAATCGAGCCACTACCTTTTTTCACGTAAAATGGTAAATATTTTTGGGAATATCGAACGTATCAATTCGAACTATATATCGCCTAAAAGTTAAGTTAATAACCTTAACAATGAGGGTAAATTATCGAATAATAACCTTATTGAATGATAAATTATTGGCTCTGCAAGAAAAATGGTAATTTTGATAGAAAATTTAGTAGGGCTAAAACAGTCCATAAAAACAATAAAAAACAAAATTATTGCAAAAAAAAATATTCTTAACAACTGGTATTACCCCCCCGTGCCCTGATGCATTCTTGTAGCCTATTAGTCATCGATCTGATCAGAGTTACGATGACATATTGTGGTATGTTCTCCCACTCTTCAAGCACAGCGACTTTAAGCTCGGGAATGGATGAAACAGCGGGAACCCTGGCTCGGACTCTCCGTTTTAGCTCGTCCCATAGGTGTTCGATCGGGTTCAAATCGGGACTTCGTGCTGCCCATACCATTTGTTGAATCCCGATCGCAGACAAGTATTCCGTAACGATCTGCGCGGTATGAGGTCTCGCATTGTCATGCATAAACAAGAATTTTTTTCCGACAAAACCAGCATACGGCATTACGTGGTCTTGAAGAAGAATGTCAGTTATGTATCGGTCAGCTGTTAATCCACGTCTACCACTGCCATCGTTGGCGGGGTCGACGAAGACAAGTTCCGTTTTTCCGTCTAGAGAAATTCCTCCCCACACCATACAAGAACCACCACCAAAACTCACAGTTTCTCGAATGCAACATTGGGCAAATCTTTCACCAGGACGTCTATACACTCGGTTTCTCCCGTCATTGCTAAAAAGACAGATTCTTGACTAGTCAGAAAACAAAACTGACCTCCAGTCTTCTAACGTCCAATTAATGTGTTCTCGAGCAAACTCCAAGCGAGATCGGCGATGAGCTACAGTAAATTTTGGGCCAGTTGCTGGTTTGTGTGATGTTAAATTTCGTTCCTTTAGTCTTCGTCTCACTGTCCACCTACTGATTGCGACACCTCGAACGTCACGTAACGCTTGCTGTAGCTGAACAGCATTAAGTCCACGGTCGCGCAACGAATTGGTTGCAATAAAGCGGTCGTCACGTTCTGTTGTTGCCCGTGGTCGGCCAGTTCCAGGTCGCCGAACAAAAGCACCAGTCTCCAGATACCTGCGGTATACCCGCTGTACCTTTGAACGACTCAAATGAAGTCTGCGTGCCACTTCACGTTGTCCGTGTCCAACCTCAAGTAAAGCTACAACTTGGGCAGCTTCCGTCGGTGTAGTATCCATTTTATCAGGTTATTTTGATCACACAGACACAGATAAAGACAACAATAACAAGTAATATGGGTATGATTAACAAAAACCTCAAATTTAATCTTTTCTTAACAGAGTACAATAAAAATGTCATAAGCAAATTAAATGCGATAATTTTATTCTACCCTTTAAACTTTAATTAAAATGAAATTTTGACAACTAACTACCCTCATTGTAAAGGTTATTAAATACCCTTTTAGGCGATATATGTTTCGAATCGATGCGTTCCATAATACCAAAAATAATAACCATAATGCGTGAAAAAGGAAGTGGCTCGATTTATTTGCTCCCAAGTGTATTTGTACGCTGCTATCTGAGCGTTTACTTTCATTACAGTTTGCCTTCGTCGGCTTTACTTCAGCGATCGTTAACATTATAATGCGAGATGTTTGAAATTTCGTAAGGAATGTGACAGTACTATTGGTAAAGGTCGGCTGTGAACGTTGTTGTGCGGTGTACGAGGTGGTGCGGTGTCATTACTCATACACGATGTCCCTCGGGCGGCTTCAAGCGGCGCATGTTTCACTAGAGCCTTGTGTGACGTCATGAACTCACGATGGGTGAGCTAAATGGAAAATCTCTTCGAATAGTATCTTTGTAAATGGGCACTTTGTGAGAATATCAGTGACTACGGTAGCTGCGCGCCGTTCGGTGCGAATCATGCGCGTTGCATTCTTGTGGATAGTGCAGATTGCACATATAAGCGACCACCTGACTTCAATATCATAGGAAAAGTCACCTTAATCATCGCATTTGAAACTAATAGTAACGCATTCATCTAATCTAAATGTAATATTATCAAAGAGAAAATATTTTGTATGTTTGTCTATTACCTACTCTTTCACGCTTCTATATAGTAGTTTATTTCCACATAACGGCACGAGAGTGCATACTTCGAAGACACAAACATCGGGAGGCGTCGCGGTCGGGTGCGCCATCGTCGACGGAGACACAAAAGCCTTGTCTGTGCGAAGGGGGCGCAAGTCGGTGCCACTAGCAAATCTTCGTACAACAGGTGTATATCGTGACGCTAAAACGGCAAAATGAATTTGTATGAAATTTGGCATATTGTTAGATCATGCTCTGGATTAAGACATATGATACTTTGTATCCCGATATTCCCGCGGGAGTCGTGGGGCGCAGCTAGTGTAATATATAGGTAATCTACATTAATTTTATTTATGTACTAGCTCCTGCCCGCGACTTCGTCCGCGTGAAGTTTCTTGTTCTCCCGAAGCAACCCGTCGTATTATATTGTGATGAAATTATATGTTTCTTCAGTATCACGAAATAAGTTTAATAACAATGTTACTACAACTATATACAGTTTATAAACAATAAATAAAATTAGGATAAGTAATTATAAATGATACGAACGAATGACGCGAGCAACGGCTGGTAACCGATTGACAGTCTGACACTGAAGTGTCGTCTTCGATTCACGTGTTCGAGCTTAGAAGACGTGTGACGTATTAGGTACTTGAGCTCACAAGTTTGTGTTCATGCACACAAAGGCTGCATTCCGAATTGCGCTGTAATCGATTTGAGCGGGCTTACATCCGTTCCGAATTAGCGTGAGCGCGATAGCGGTGCCCCGTGAATCGTCATAGATGACGTCATGACATGCGCCATCTTGCGATAACGCCAACTTGTGCTTATTACGACAGTCGCCACGTAACGAAAGAAGAAGAAGAAATTTGTGGTGGATACACAAAGAAATACTTTAATCCAACTATGAGTAATTATGTGAAAGTAGCTAACGAGCCTAACGGGCGACAAATTTCTGTCATGCTCAAATCATAGCAATGCGAGAGAGAGTGTCAATGAGTTGAACTTTGGGGTTATAAGTTTTGACGTTGAGCGAGCACTGTGAGCGCGTTTACGAGCGTTCCGTATTGTTGATTATCGTAATCAGCTATTACGTGCGGCATCTACACCGCCACATGCGAACAACGCATCACACTAATCCTGCATCGCGCAATCATAGTTTTCCGCGCAGCTAGCCCATATACAACTTCCCGACAACAATCATCGGGCAGTTGCCCACCAGATACGACATCCATCTGGTCGTAGGATCCTCCCTTCTCCAAGAGTATGAGTGAACTTTACACCCTTTTCCTCATATCTCTTCACTGGTGACCCCAAATATGAACGTCAGCGCAGCCTTCATCACTCCCACAAGTCATACAGCCAGCCAGCAATCACGGCTTGAACGGTTGTCCTGACCATCAGCATGCAGCACAAGCGCATACCTGGTCATCACCCTCAGCCTCATCAGCAACTTTGGCACAGCACACTGCACATTCGGCCGGTCAACAAGCAGAGCGCTTAATCCCTCTCCTGGTCGACACGAGCAGTTAGCCACCCCGACTGGGGCATCTTTGCAGACAGTTCCGACTCACCGCGAACTATGCGACACCCGGTTCCAACCCACTGGAACCCAACCGGCATTGGCAAGCATCGCAAGATACAAGACTAAGTCCACTATCGACCTCCGGTCTCCGGAGGGGAGCGATGTGGCGGCATCTACACCGCCACATGCGAACAACGCATCACACTAATCCTGCATCGCGCAATAATAGTTTACCCCGCAGCTAGCATATATACAACTTCCCGACAATAATCATCGGGCAGTTACCCACCAGATACGACATCCATCTGGTCGGAGGATCCTCCCTTCTCCAAGAGTATGAGTGAACTTTACACCAAATAAAAAAGCAAATAAATCAGAAAGCAAATTATTGATGTGAGTGCTGTGAGCGGGGTCTAATTCGGAATGTACCCAAAATGATAAACAGCTGACATTGGTCCTGACGTTACGCTTGCGCTTACGATTGCGTATAGAGTTGTTAAAAAATTGTGCCGCAATACAATTATGTACTCTAGCTTAATTTTATAAATTAAATTTTAATTTATTTTAATTTTGTATGAAATTGTTTTAATGTGTGTTGTTGAACGTATTGAATCCTTTTATTCGTGTGCCCTAATATGGGAATACTTAACTTCCTCAAATAAATGATTATTTGATTTGTTTTTAATTCTAAATGGGCACTTTAGCTATTCTCGTGCAATTCGGTTAATAAATTATGGACAGTTTTTCCACTATGAATTGCATTATCTGGTTGTACAGAACATAACACAGTCCGAGAGTGTAATATCCATGTTTTATTATTTTGTGTTTAAGTCACAAACATTATATTATATTTATCTTCCTGCCGAGATGCCTGCACACATAAATTGTTCCCATCATAAAGAATAGGGCTGGTGACGTCTCTGACGTTAGTAACTACAGACCCGTAACACTTGCCACTGTACTAGCTATATAATATTGGACAGTCTGTTAGATAAAACGCTCAACAAATGGTTGAAATTAAACAACGAACAGTTCGGGTTCAGGCCTGGACTTTCCACTGAAAACACAATATTGAGTCTTAAACAGACTGTCCAATATTATACTGACAGAAGCACGCCTGTGTCGCGTGTTTCCTCGACCTCTCTAAAACTTTCGTCCTCGTCTCCTATCACATATCATGGAAGAAGCTAAATTATACGTGATTTCTAGTACTGGTATGGTAATCAAGTGAGTGTAAAGTGGAATAATTCACTCTCTGTTACGGGTTGGATTGTGGGACGAGGCAGGGGTGGTTGACCTCGGCCAAGCTTTCCGTCAATGAGCTGATCGCTAGACTCAGCAGCAACCGGATTAGATGCTGGATTGACAACGTTTGCGTCAATAACCTCAACTACGCGGATAATATGGTGAAAGGCACGCTGCTAATCACGTTCTAGTTTATTATTGAAAGAAGAGAATTTTCACTATCATTAAGCCCCCCGGTAGGAAGCAGTCATACGGGCCAATTATCAAGTTCAATGGCCAGCCCTTACAAAGGGTGAAACAAACCAAATACCTAGGGCTAGGTTATGTTATTAGCGGAAAATTATATCCAATTAATAATAATAGTTCGCAAATTATTAATTTATCGGTTTCTTATAACGAAGAACAGTCGATTGAAAAAACATTACGCAGTTTTTGGGAAATTGAAGAAGTGCCGTGCACACCTTCAATAGATCCTATGGATCAATTAGCCGAGGAGATATTCGCTAGTGAACATACTCGAGAGCTGAACGGGCAATACGTAGTTCCGCTGCCTTTTGCGTCCGAACGCTCGCCGCTACACGGAACGTAAACTCGCGCACTAATCTAAACAATAAGTACAAGGAATTTATGCGGGAATATGAAGATCTTGGTCATATGGAACTTTATCAGGGTGATAAGCCTAGCAAATACATTATTCCACATCACAGTATTCTGCGACCTACTAGTACCTCCACGCCTTTACGTGTAGTGTTTGACGCGTCAGCGAAGAGTAGCAATAACGTGTCTTTAAATGATATTCTGTTAGTCGGACCCAAGCTGTATCCGGATATTGCAGCAATCATTTTGAAATTTCGGCTATTTGAATATTATCTAGTTAGTGATGTTTGTAAAATGTATCGTGCTATCTCCTTGAGAAAAGAAGATCGCCTATATTAACATATTTTATATCGAGAGTCGCCTAACGATCCAATAAAATTATACGATTAAAAACTGTGACGTACGGACTTAGTTGTTCACTGTTCTTAGCAATTCGGACGCTACTTCTATTAGCTAACGATGAAGGAAAACGTTTTCTATTCGCTGCTCAGGTCCTCCGTGAGGGAGTTTACATGGACGATGTGTTATATTCATGTAATACTTTTGAGCAAGCTTGCTTAGTACAGGATCAATTAATTGATATTTTTGAAAGTGCCAACTTTACCTTAAAAAAGTGGATGAGTAACAGTGAGAAGTTACTACAACGCGTTCCTTCCGAAAATAGGGAAAATTCCCTAACATTCGTTAAAGATGAAAACTATAGTACCATTAAAGTTTTAGGTCTTAAATGGATTCCAAAATCCGATAATTTTATTTTATCGGTTAATTTAACAGACAACGAGTCAACCAAACGATCAGTGCTAAAATTGCTAGCGTCGATTTACGATCCCGTGGGTTTCATCGCACCATGCACTTTTGTAGCGAAGCAGATCATGCAGGAACTGTGGAAGCTAGGCATTGGTTGGGACGAAAGGTTGCCGAATATTATAAAAAAATCGTGGCAAAATTTTATTTCGGAACTTCCTCTATTAAAGGAGTTACGTATCGAGCGTCACATGCTATATAACCAGGGGAGACAGAATGCGACTTAGTTGGATTTTGTGATGCTTCGTTGCGTGGCTATGCAGCATGCGTGTACGTTACCAGTCGCGATCTAAAGGGTAACGTAAAGGTTCGACTAGTGACCGCTAAATCTAAAGTTGCACCAATAAAACCCGTCACGTTATCTCGGAGAGTTAATGGGTGCTGTGTTTTTGAGCAAATTAATAAAGTTCGTAGTCACATTTACTCGCGTTAAAATCAACAGAATAACGGCCGCTTCAGACTCGACAGTCGTACTGTCGTGGCTTCAAACGGAACCTTATAAACTGAAAACTTTTGTCAGTCATCGCGTTACGAAAATTACTGAGGTGTTACCCCCTCTTTTTTGGCGACATGTGTGTAGCGAACATAATTTCGATGATATTTGTTCTCGCGGAGCGACTCCGGCACAACTTGTCAGTTGTAATCAACGATGGTTACAGGGCACTGATTGGATGTATCAAAATTATATCGAATGGCCCCTGACAGTGTTTGTTAAAGAGAATAATAATAAAGTACCGGAATTGAAAGAGTCTGTTAATTTTTTGTCCGAAAATAAAAATACCGATATTTTTAATGAATCTAAAACAGAATTTTGCGAATGAATCTTTCATCGGCACAGCTCTCAACCCTTACATTTAGGAATGCCTCCTTGTTTCTGTAAATTGCGGAAAATACCTAATTAATCAACTGTCACACTACGGCTTGTCAAGTTAGTTCCTTGAACATATAATTTATAATATTTCCTGCTTTATTTATCAACAATGCAAACAATTTTATTTCATTTATTTTAATGGTTAATTCTTTATAATCATGATGTTAAATAGATAATTATTTCATACTTACCATTTTGTCTTAAAAAAACTGTTTCTCCGTTGTCACCGAGATTGTCATCTGAATTTCTTTAAGAAACACACATTTCACAAACACTATTTTACAATAACCATACCAACACAGTCACCAAACACATTGTTTTGTTTTGAAATTCCATATTAAAATTGATTACGTAATACGCCATCTAATTATTACGTAATTACTACCTGGTAGAACAATAACAATCACAGTATCTCAAAACGTCAAACCTATTTTAAATGACAGCTGCGCGACAGATTATCAAAGGCTAACGGCGCGTGAGCTTTCAATGCCCGGAATGTTACTATTTTTATAAATATTGTTTATTTTTATTTTTTGTTGAACACTTATCCAGTTATTATGTGTATGTATTTTTATTTTTCATTTTCATCTTAGCGTTTGCTACACTGGTCGACGTCATTCAACGCCCGCCGGCTGGCTGTCGCTGAAAACCAGCGCTGGGGCTCTGTCTCGCATAGGTTCATAGCATTAAGCTGAGCGATGGCCGTTTTGCGTGGATGTGACGCATATTTTCCCCCGATTTGTTCTCTTTGGTGTTTGTGTTCGATCACTGCGTCATGTTTACCGTAAATAAACGTTCTTTTCTTTCTTTCTTTCTTTCTAACTTTCCACGATATTTTGTAAGGCAGAAGCCATTCTAAATTCGCGTCCCTTGTGTCCGCTACCTGCTAGCGATAATCCCAACGAATTTAATGTCTTAACCGCCGGACACTTTCTCATTGGTCGAAGCTTGATCTCTATACCCGAGTACAATATTCAAGACGTAAATATAAACAGACTGTCACGTTGGCAGAATATTCAGCGTTGTTCCCAACTTTTCTGGAAACGTTGGAGTCTTGAATATTTAAAAACTCTTCAGCAGAAAGCTAAGTGGTTTACGTCTTCCGCTAACCCAAAGGTTGGAGATTTAGTAATAATAAAAACTGATAATGTTCCCTCCTGTAATTGGCCTCTCGGTCAAATAGAAAAATTACATCCAGGTTCAGACGGAATAGTTCGGTGTGTGACGCTGCGCACCGATAAAAGTGTCTTACAAAGACCAACCAATAAACTCAGCTTATTACCTTATATAAACTAGATTCAATCACAACGTTTTAACGAGTATTAGAAATAGTGTTTATTTTAGGGCTCTCTTTAATTATATAGGTAATTTGGTAAATTTAGTTCGATAGAAACCATCACTATGGTTTCGGTAGGGGGTATGTTCTGTATCTATCCCATGATTGGACGAATTTGATAGTGAATGTTTGTTTACGCTCGCTTAGTCGGCACGTGATTGGCCGACCCACGAGCTATTAGACAGCACGCTAAAAAGCGACGAACGCGCCCGCCATCTACAGAGAGGTGGAGGTGCGCGTATTCTGTCATTGTCAGTAACCCAATGAACTATCTAATATTGACTCCGTGAGTGAAAATTGATAAACTAAGGACAAATTGTGCATTGTCGTGCGGTGTTCCTCGTGCTCGTCTCCGTGATTCGTGCCCGCTGCAGCAGGAAGAGAGGGGAGTCGTACTCAGACATGTCTCTGTTGAATTTGTTCCTGGATTGGGTGAACCCGTTCTTACAGAACTACCCATTATTATTCTACAACCAGCGTTTTCTTACAGTCCACTCCTCTAGTCCACACTTTGTAACATATTTTTACAATATGTAATGCAATAAATGAATGATTATGATTATGATTATTATTGCTATTATTTATCATATCAAACAAAATGAAATAAACGTAAGAAATCACATTATTCAAATTAATAATTTTTTTGTACGAATTTTTGGCATACATCTGCTAAAGTCACGACAGATACAAAAATCGTGGGTTTGCGTGCGTTTATAAATAAAGTGAAGATTATCATTGACTAACTAATTGTTTAGCTAAGCAGTGGATAATCAAAGATAAGCGAGACGTGTAAAAGTGTTTTTAAAACCTACTTACAGAAATAAAATCATTTATCATTTCCTTTTTCTTTCATGAAAACTGGACACTTTTTGTATAGGGCCACATGTGGTCCTTTACAATTAACGCAAGTTTATAGGATGGATACCAGGAATACACGTAATGCATAACTAGTCGGGTGTGTATTAAGGAAGCAACTTACAAAAAAAACGGGATTCTTTACAATATTAGGTAGGAAGCACATTCCATATTAGCCAATTTTAGGTAAATATGCGCCCGAATATCCAATCTCTAATTAACAGACTGTCTTTTTAATATTTTTATTGATATGACGTCATAATCACATGTAACATTTCCTCAAGTTTATTTTTCTTCCATTGTTAAATCTACTTGTTTAAGGATACCGTAACATAAGTATCTGAACTCTCAACCTAGATGCATTAACTTTTCACATCTCAGTAATTTTGATGCATCTTCTCTGTTATTGAAATAAATCAGGACCTTAAAGCATTTTAATATAACATTCTTGAAATATTTTGAATATTTAATTCGTGTAAATGTAAATTTTAATGTAAATATTTAATTTGGGATGGATATCTCAAATTGTTTCATAAAAAAAATATTTTCCTGTGACTGATACGATGATGAGAATCACTTCATGCAGGTGTTGGATAGGCAGAAGTGACTCATTACATCCGGTGATGAAATATTATTGTTTTTCTGTGAGCTTAGTACTTAGTTTCAATTATAACACACTAAATAAAAGTGACCGGATAATCGGGCCCTAATATACCAAAACTTCTCTTTTATTCCCACGTAAGAATAATACGGACATGCCGTTCAGAATCCCGGATCCCGGAACCGTTTCATATTCCTGACATTGCTAGTAATAATACAAAGTATAGTGAGAACTCGTTGTGAAAATGAAACATTTTCATTGAATAATGCTTACATACTTACTCGTACTTTCAGGACGGCTGTTCCTTGTTAAACTCTCATAGTATTTTTTTAAAATTAAAACATCGATTCTAATGGAACTGTTAATTTACAATGAAAGATGTTTTAATTTTTTTACGATGGTTTTTGACAATTAAGGTATCGTCAGTAGGGATGACATAAGGATTCTAACAATACCACACACTTTTAAATCGGTTCAGGCATTACGAAGTTCCATACATACATAAAAATATAACACTTCTTTTCTCGGGTAGTCTACATGACGACCAGTCACCACAAGCAGCACCCGTTCACGAGCATAACGCAAAGGTCAGCCGTAATCTTCACCTTCCCTAAAATATGGCAAGGGGAGTACCCTTGCCATATTTGAGGGAAGGTGGCAACCTGACCCCCGACGCTACCGCAAGCAGTGACATCTAAGGGAGCTGACGAACTTGCTGCCGGTTGCTCAGCCAAGAATAATTTATGATCAATTGTCGAGGTCGCTAGCTAACCACATATTGCAATACAACTCATTGAAAAACATTGCTATGAGTAGATCCTCTGAGTTTGTTTCGGCGTTTCTTCTCAGAGTAGTCAGATAGGAAATGCCGATCTCACCTAGTTTTTAAAATATGATTGACGTGTAAAAGTGTTTGTACAAACCTATTTACAGAAATAAAATCATTTATCATTTATCATGTCAATAATAAATGAAGATGACTAATAATAATTGACTCAGATAGTCAAACATAAAAAAAGTGAACTCATATACCCTGTCGGTAGGTAAGCTGATTCTGGAGAACACATAAACATTGTCTTGAGTCAATCACAGCGACCAACAGAATTATTCTTATCGTTTAAGTCATAGCCGTTAACGGAATAATATGCCTTTGAACAAAGGTTGGATTTTACTTGAGCTTTAAACGCATTAAAAGGCAAATCTAGCATAGAACAGGGTAGCTTGTACAGGGTACTGTTTTTAGTGTATAAGTGTATATTTTGCATAATATATAAGATGTTGGCGAAATCGAATTGTGATGCCACCGTGAGAATTTCAATATCTTAAAAAAAACTCAAAGAGAAACTCTGGCTCCTAGCTGATAAATTGCTCGGACAGCTCGTTTTAAACGGATGAATATATTTTGAATATCAGCAGCTTTGCCCCACATCAGAATACCGTAGGACATAATGCTGTGGAAATAACTAAAATATATTAACCGAGCTGTATCAACATCAGTGTATTGTCTTACTTTCCTGACGGCGTAGGTGGATGCACTGAGCCTCCCCGTTAGGCTTGATATATGTGGGCCCCACTGAAGTTTGGCATCTACTATGCCCAGAAAAACTGCCGATTCTACAGTTTCAAGCAGCTCTTTACCTAAGAAGATGTTGGGTCCTAGATTTCTAACATTCGGTAAGACGAACTCTACACATTTCGTTTTCTTGGCATTGAGAACTAGGTTATTTGACGTAAACCAATCCGTAATCATTGAGAGTGCACTGTTTACGTCATTAAAATCTTGTCTATTCCTGTCTACTTTAAATATAAGAGAAGTATCATCTGCAAACAGTACAAGGTCATAGAGATCATTTAAATATCAATTTCCACTACTTGAACACACGGGCAAATCATATTTTTTTATTGTTATTCCATTTGTTTTGAATAAATTGAAGATACTTAATCAATACTGGTATATTTCATTAAGTTTGTTATAGATGGTTTTACAAAATTGTTCAATCCCGGGAACCCGGGATTACTTATTTATTCAGAAAGGATTGTCCATATAATTTTTTCGTGGGAAGAAGTTCAGGTATAAAAGCGCCTGATTATCCGATCACTGATAATAAGGATCATTGTTGTCTAAACAAAACAAATCGAATTTAATTTAAATAACAACGCTACAGTCTGTTACTCGTCCAGAGATAAGGGAACTCAAAGAGCTATACAAATATATTATCACTCACAAGAATTATCCGAACAATTTAACTAAAAGCTGTAAAATGTCGCGCGAATCACTCTCGCAACGCTTTCGAATGCCAACGAAGGAGCACGAAGTCTTATAATATTATTTATGGCACAGCAACGCGACACTCTGGAGCAATCATGACAGTCGGGAACAGTCGGGAGCCGTCGGGAGCTTGAGACGATTACAATAACCGCAGCGGAGAGTGAGGCGCGAGCGGCGAGCCACCGCCACACAAAACTACTTACAGCAGCTACTCTCTACTGAACACATTATCTCTCTGCGCCAGTACGCACACAGAGCGTATATTAGTTCCGATCCAATTCAATAGCCACGTTGTCACATCGCGTCGAGCCGTAGCCTGCGCCGTCGAGAACACCGCGTGCGGACTGCCGGGTGTGCGCCCTGTCGGGTGCGCGGCCTGCCGGTTGTGTCGTCATCACACCTCACTGCGACGGCTGCTCTCGACCCAGAATAGAAAATAATTGGTACCGTGCACCAAAATGCAATTTCACAAGTACCTAATTTGGTTAAGTTTATAAGTGAATCATAAAAACTAAACTAAACAAATACAATACAACACCATGATTTTTTCATACTTCAATCTGTCTTAGACCATTTTTCCATGGTCTAAGGAATCTGTTAAATCATCAAGCCAGCAGCCAGTCTGACCCCCCCCCCCCATCTACCCTCTCCCCTACCACTACGTGTTAACAACTCAGCACTCGGTAAAACACGTTAACGATGACTAACTTATTATATTGAACGAGTTTACAAATGGCGGCGACAAGTTTTAACGAATTGTTAAAAAACTCGCGCGCGGTTTAATGAGTCAACTTGTGAGCCGAATCGCTGTCGAGTCACGTTCCCAAGGCGCCACCATTGTTTCTGCGGAGCACACCGTACACCGTTCACAGTGTATAGTGCATAGCTACTGTGTGCATGAGTGCGTGCGCGGCGCGAGGACAGTCGCTCTGTTTACCTGCTGTCAATACAGTTGAACAAGGCGCGTGTTTGTGCAGCGCTGAATAGTATTTAGAGCACGCTGAGCTCGCGGCAAACAATGCGCGCTCTACTTCTCCGAGTGACGTCATCACGCGTCGAACACGTGTCGGCTGGTGAACAAAAATTGCTGGTCCGACCTCCTTCAGCATCGCCGCGTTGTTGTACTAGACAGCATGACCTCGGCCTCGGGCGTTACATAGTTAGCCAGTCTGTTTTCAGCTACGGAAAAAGGCAAACGCTGAAATTATAAACATAAATTTTTGTTATAACTAGCTTCTGACGCGACTGCGTCGCGACGAATCGCCCGCCCGCGCTATTATTTCATTTTCGCTAAGCGTTTCTTCAGACTTTTTTTTATTTTTGGTCGTTTCCTAATGGTCGTGGCGGGATGTTAAAGTCACCTAACTTTCCTCAAGAATTGGGCTATGAAATGCAAAAATAAGTTTTCAAATCCGACTTCTATGAGTGATAATATTGGAATCATGACGTGTAAAATACAATCTACAATGTTTAAACAACAAGATTTTGGCAAGTCTAAGTACTCTCTGTTATTTGAGGTATTTTTTTGTGGAAACCGCATGCATCAAACTTTGATGATTTTGTTTTCAAAGCAAATAAAACAATGACTCGTTTTCGTTCCAAATTCGAAATTAAATTTTGATTTGTTTATGTTCGGCTTGTTTTCGTTTTTGAAGTCGACTGAGAAACGATTTTTTTTAAAGGATAGATAGAATTATTTACCATAAAAAAGATATGTTACGGGTTCTGATTTTCTTTGAAGTATATGGGAAAAGTTTTTAGCGATTTCTGACTTTTCTAGTACTGAAACCTCAGTTGGCTTACATCCGTTAGCAGATATTTTTTTCCGAAATTATAATTTAAAATCTTATTTAGGCGCACAGTGGTGAGTTCTATAGTTCCTCATACTTCATACTTCATACTTTCCAAAAGAGTTCTGCCAAATTAAATCGATAAAAAAATTAAACAAAAATACTGACATTAGAAAAAGAAAGTAATTGTGATAAAAAAGTCTTGAAAGACGTAATTTGTGGATTTTCGTACATTCTTCAGAACGACATTAGTGGCCAAGACCACAGTAACAGGAATAAATACTAAATGAAAGCAGAAAGGTCACAAAATTATCAGCAGAGCCTTTTGAAAAAGACAGGTAAGAAGAAATCTAGATTTCATTTAGACTTTCAGTTAGTATGACAGCGAGCTGGCTGACTGTTTTATTAATGTCTGTATGCAGATTAATATTTTTCAAAAGTTAAGGTTAGTGTACGGTGCAACCGCACATTCTGCAATTCAGCAGTTTACGCCACACATTCATTTCAACTCATAACATTTAGCTCAGTTCGCGTTAGGCTATCAAATCAGCCAGGCGTTCTCGTTACAGCCAACAAGGGCCGCGTCACTCAATTCATTTCCACACCATCAGTCCATTATGCTCATTTTACTTTAAGTACCATTGGAACAATACAGTAGTGTTTTAAATACTTTACCTTCTTTCATTCCATTCATCCCTCATCTAAAAGTAATGTACGATCTAGCAAGGGATCATACATTCTTTTTGGTCCTTCGACAGTGAACATCGCCCGCTATAAAGTCCATTTCGCGCGTGTGGACAGTGTAGCGGGATCCAGTGACTCTATCCAGTGACTCTAATCTTAAAGTGGGTGTTGTGTTGAGTGACTATAAAACAGTGAGTCTAACGAGCTCGAGCGACGAGTATTTTTCCCCGCCGACGTGGCCAACACCTGTTTGTAAGCAGGGGAGAGGCCGGCCACCGAGGAGATCCCGTATTGCGCGGCTGTTGCGGCATGTCGTTTAGCTAACGTCAAGTTTCCAAACTGACGGAGCTGCTCGACCAAAACCAACGGTACCAGCCCGGCAATGCAGGATCGAGCGCAACAACTACATATAGGCAAACAATACTGTTTCAGGGAGGGCAATACAAGACCACGAGACATGCGCTTTGTAAGGCGGGCATTTTCGGGGACTGAAATAAGCCCTCGAGAATACATGTCCTGTGTCACAGAGCGTATCGACTTCCTGAAGCAGAAAGTTTGTGCATGGGCGAGCCGTATTCGCCAGTATAAGCGGCGGGTTGATCGATACTCGCAGAATCGCATGTTTCAGAGCAATGAAAGGTGGGTATATAGAGCTTGGGAACGACCTGAACAAAATTTGACTGACGTATGACCGCCCAGATGATGCCGCCACAAGTGCATTCTGGCGCAGCATCTGGTCAGTACCTGTCAGACTGAGGCTAACTAATGCAGGATGTCGAGCGAGTGTGTGTGTGTGTGTTGCCAGAGCAGTCCGTCCGTTACCGAATTGGAAATCGCCAGGACCGGACGGATTGCACAACTTTAGGTTGAAATGGCTTATTAGCTGGCATACTTGCCTGGCATCTCAGTTCCAGACATCCTTAGAGTCTGGGTCGCTACCGCAGTTTCTATCAACCGGCGTTACCCACCTGCTCCATAAGTCAGGTAGTCCCACGGAATCCAAGATTATAGACCGACCACGTGTCTGTCGGAGGTCTATAAACTTCTTACATCCATTTTGAAAGCGAAAATTAATACACACATTGACCGTAACTCGATTATGTCTGCCTCTCAAAATGGATGTAGGAACGGGTCCCGAGGTACTAAGGATCTACTTCTCATCGACATGGCCATTAGCCAACAGGTTCGTAGCTCCTGCAAGGATCTGTTGACATGCTGGATAGATTATAAGATTGCTTTCGACTCGGTGTCACATACATGGCTTGTGAGGGTGCTGGAGTTGTACAAGTGAGTGAGAGTCTACGCACCTTCCTTCAATCATGCATGTTAAGCAAGGTGAGATTATGGAATCCGAAGGTATTCAACTTTCGGATTCCATACACCTTAGATCCCTCTCTTCAATTCAATTCAATTTAAAAAAAAACATCCGAAAGCTATAAGTATTTGGGTATGTCGGAAGCGTTAGGCATCAACGTTATTAACATGAAGCAATTGTTGAAGGAGCGCTTCTTTGGCCGCCTTAAGAAGGTATTAATTAGTCTTCTTTCGGGCAGAAACAAGGTGCGCGCCTTCAACGGTTGGGTCATGCCGATTTTGATGTACTCTTTCGGCATACTCAAATGGACCCAAACCGAACTCAACGAACTAGGAGGGTCCGTACACTTCTGACCGCAAATCGGATGCATCACCCACGATCATCGGTGATGAGACTACTGTACATCCCGCGAAACAGCGGGGGTCGAGGCTTTTTAAATGCGAAGACCCTCCACAACTGCGAGGTGTGCAGTCTCAGGGAATATTCTTTTAAAGCCGAAGTGGGTATGCACCGTGATGTGGTCGCAGTGAGCAAGGGGCTTACCCCGCTCTCCATGGCTAAAGAGAACTGGCATAAACCTGTAGTATTTACTACTGATGACCGCAAGTTGGTATGGCAAAGCAAGAAGCTTCACGGACGCTTCTATCAGGCTCTTCATGTGCCTGGTGTAGATTTCCTAGCTTCCGTATCCTGGCTACGTTTTGGTGACCTTTTGACCTTTGATGAAGTTATCTTGACGAATAACTACCGGAGACATATTATGAAGGACGGGACGGTTGACGTGTGTCGGGCATGCCACCGTCCAGGTGAGTCCATCAGACATATTATCTCTGGTTGCTCTCGTCTGGCTAACGGCGAGTACTTGCACAGGCATAACCAAGTAGCCAGGATTGTTCACCAGCAACTTGCTTTGAAATATATAATATAATTGTTGACATGTGTAATGTGAGCTCGGCTGTCATTGTGCCGATTGTCGTATCGGCCAATGGCCTGATGGCAAAAAGCCTCGACCAACATCTCTCGAGGCTTTCATTAGGCGGTTGGATCAAGGGCCTGATTCAGAAGGCAGTACTCCTCGATACGGCTCGCATTGTGCGGAGGTTCCTGTCTCTGGAGCCCTAACCACCGGTAGCTTGGACCCTGCTCCCGATACCGGGGGACCACTATTTTTCATATTTTAAAAGTTGTTTAATAAAAATATTCAAAAATAAGGATAAAAATAAATAAACGACATAATAATAATAAAATATTTATTTCAGGCTACAATTTATTTATTTCATTCTATAACAATTTGCATTGTGTAGAACATTACATTACATAAAAAAATCTGTTACTGCATGCAGGAACAATACATTTAAAAGGATAATTAAAATTTATGTGAGAAGTTAACAAAAGTCAAACTAATGTAAAATATGTCATCAAATAATTAAAATGTCAAAATCAGAAGGTACAATGTCAATTCAATGTCAAAATATTAAGTGTACAACTTCATCAAGGTCCTTGAGCTTGATAAGGTACTGCTATTATTGTGAGTGACTATTTGTATCATTTGACATACATTCTGATCCCGAGTAAAAACATTTTTCCACCAAGAAGGCTTTTAATTTAGTTTTAAATGAGTGATAGCTATAAATTAATCATTTTAAATCAGTCGGTAACCTATTAAATAACTCTACTGCTTGGTATCTAGAACAATGCCTAGCAATGTTAAGATTTGGTGACATTTTGTGTTTAAATTCCTTCCTTCTTGTGCTTTCTCTTATCTTACGTTCCTCTTGTGTTTCAAACTCATGAATATACTTGGCGAAATAATTTAGGATTACTAATATATAAACTTGGTACTGTTAAAAAGCCTAATTCCTTAAAATGCCCTCTACATGAGTCTCTTTGTGAGATCCTTACTATAGTCCTTATGGCACGTTTCTGCAAAATAAACGATTTCCGACAGTTATAACTATAGCTGTTACCCCAAAACATTATGCTGTATCTTAAACTAGATTCCACCAGCGCATAATATACAGCCTTGAGTTGTTTAAGATCCAACATATCTCTAAGGTTTCTAAGTGCATAGCATGCTGATGAAATTGATGAGTCAATAGCAGCTAGCTACTGTTTCCAATTGAAATGCACATCTATGTTAATCCCTATAAAAATTACAGTGTCCACTAATTCAATCTTGTCTCCTTTGATTTGTACATCTAAGTTGTCATTATGGCGAGTTGTAGATCTAAATAGAACTATGTTGAATGTAATGTTATGTTGAAAGTTAAATAATAGAACAATGGCCCATAGACATATAACTTACTAACTAACATACATTTATATAAGTATAAAACATTTTTTTATTAATAAATATAGCTTAAAACTATGTTAGTAGCACTTCCTTAGCTTGTTCTTGTGCTGTCCTTTGGTACTTGTGCGCGGAAGCAACGGAAAACCACGTCCTGCGACCAAAATTCTTCTTCCATGACGACGGGCAGATAATAATTCGGTACGCGCACGACGAACGCCTTGAAATTGACGTTGCGGTGCGACTTCAGTAACTGCACCCTCGGCGTGTACCTCGTCTTCCGGCGCACGTACACCACGATGTCTTCCGCCTTAGTAGTGTAGTGTAGGCGGGAGATGTACACCGGTGTGTTCGGCTTTGCGGCGCGCAAGCTGACTTCGGGCATCTTTGGAGCTTTGCCACAGCGATTCTTGTTCGTTCGCGATCGGCGCTTCCTCCTTTGCACCGTCACGAGACCCTCATCATCAGCTCTATTCGGCGCCTTTTCTGGCATAGGCTTCTTACTCGGAGCGCCAGGGGCACTCGCGGTAACGCTAGTGAAATCCTTTTGTAGGGGCTTCGCCAGGGCTGCAGATGCTGGCAGCGGGACGGGGTGGGATGCTCGGGCAGCGCTACGTGGTGGAGCCGCAACGACGACCGCGGGGCTGCGGGGCACGCGGGCTGGGCGCTCTGCAATCTCAGCATACGACGGATGCGCTGGCGACGAAACAGCTGACGCGGAATTTGACGACGATACATCGAGGCCGGCTCCGCGACACATGTTTACGTTAGACGCATCGACTGATGACCTAGTTACCGCCACACTGTTACGCAACTCGCTGAATTCTATGCGCAAATCGGCGACGGTGTTTTGGGATGCATCTAACTTCGCTAGAACATCCTCCAGTCATGCCGGCGGGAAACCATCTGGTGCTTGTTTAGCAGGCTGAACAACATTAACTTGGCATAATATGTGGGACACTCAGAAAGTTTTTACGAAAATAAAATAAAATGTTCTGAAGGGAAATATTTTTTCACTCAATCTTATCAAATTACTCTCCACTAGCCTCTATACAAAGTTTCATGCGTCTGAACCAGTTTTCGAAACACTTTTTCCAGTCAGCCGTAGACACCTCGTTTACAGCCTGCTCGAATGCTAAAATCCTCTTCTCTTCCTGCGAAGATCTTATTTTTTCCTCTTTGAGCTGATTTATCATTTTCGGGAATAAAAAAAGTCACACGGTGCTAGGTCAGGGCTGTAAGGAAAATAACCCAGGAGTTACACACAAAGATACAGATACAGATAAGATACAGGCCACCCCTAGTTTAGGAGACAGAATTTAATGTTTTTGGTAATATAGACAATTATTTCTTTCTCCCTTTGTGTCCATTGTTAGTTGATTAAGTCTTAGCAAATACTACTATACTACCTGTGTCTATGTATATAATTTTGGATCAATAAACTTCTTATTATTATCTCCTTTATAACATTCAAAACCTTATAAATTATTTTTTTAAATATTTTAAAAAAAAAATTGAAAAAATTAAAACATTAAAAAATATAAAAAAATAGTATCCCACCGGTGTCGGGAACAGGGTCCAAGCTACCGGCCGGCGGTCAGGGCTCCAGAGAGAGTAACCTCCTGACAATGCGAGCCGTGTCCAGAAGTACCGCTTTCTGAATCAAGCCCTTGGTCCAGCTGCCCAACGAGAGCCTCCTCCGGTGTTTGTCTAGGCTCTTGGCTATTAAGCCATTGGCTGTCACGACTATCGGCACAATGATTGCTGAGTCCACATCCCACATGTCGACAACCTCGCGAGCCAAATCAAGATACTTGATTTCTTTATCTTTCTCGGCTTTCATGAGGTTACCGTCATGCGGGACCGTTATGTCAACAATCATTGTGCGCCGCTCTACTCGATCCACCACCACTATATCAGGCTTATTGGCAACAATAGTCCTGTCAGTGATGATGGATCGATCCCAGTACAATGTGATATTTCCATTTTCGAGAACTGGGTCGGGCACGTACCTGTAGTACGGCACTTCCGATTCCACAAGGCTGTATTTCAGAGCAAGTTGATGATGGATAATCCTGGCTACAAGGTTGTATCTATGCAAGTACTCTTCTTTAGCTAGACGAGAACACCCGGAGATAATGTGTCTTATTGATTCCCCCGGACGGTGACATGCCCGACAGATGTCGACCGTGCCGCCTTTCACAATAAATCTCCGGTAATTGTTCGTCATCATAACTTCGTCCATAATTGCACAGAAAAAACCTTTGGTTTCGCCAAAGAGGTCACCGAAACGCAGCCAGGCTACGGACGCTAGAAGATCTACATCTGGTCCATATAGGGCCGGAAAAAGCGTCCGTGAAGCTTCTTACTCTGCCATACTTCCATGCGATCATTAGTGTCAAGCACTACAGGTTTGCGCCAGTCTCTTTAGCCAAGGAGAGCGGGGTGAGGCCCTTGTCCACCGCGACCACATCACGATGCATCCCCACGTCGGCTTCTAGGAAATATTCCCTGAGACTGCATATCTCGCGATTGTGTAGGGTCTTAGCGTTTAAAAAGCCTCGACCTCCACATTTTCGCGGGATATACAGTCTCATTACCGATGATCGTGGGTGATGCATTCGGTTTGCAGTCAGCAGTGTACGGACCCTCCTATCCAGGGCGTCTGAGTCCATTTGAGTATGCCGAAAGAGTACATCAAAACTGGCATGACCCAACCGTTAAAGGCGCGCACCTTGTTTCCGCCTGACAGAAGACTATTTAACACTTTCTTCAGGCGGCCAAAGAAGCTCTCCTTCAACGATTGTTTCATGTTCAAGTTTCAGTTACTTTCAGTAGCTCCATTAGTTGCAAATTGTTGGGGGCAAAGAGTTTTAGATCATCCATGTACAGAAGGTGAGATATAACCTGACCACCTCTTCTCAGCCGATAGCCTAGACCTGAATCCTCCAGCAGTGTGCTTAGAGGATTCAAGGCTAAGCAGAACCAAAGCGGGCTCAAACTATCGCCCTGAAATATGCCTCGATCGATCCTTAGCGGAATAGCGAAGGACCGTCCTCCATCGTCCCATACATGACATCAAGAGGAGCCCACCGGCCTCTGATAGGGAGCTGGGACCCTATCAGAGGCCGGTGGGCCTCGAGGTCCTAAGCCGTCCGGTGGCCGGCGTCCTCCTCGTCGACGAGCAGGTTGTGGCGTCGTGGCCGGGGAGAAATACTCGGCGCTCGAGCTCGACGCAATTACCGCGGCTGGTGTCGTCACAGCGCTCACAGTAGTGCTGGGTGCCGGCGGCGGCGAGGCGGAGCTGAGCGATGAGTCCGGAGGTGGTGGGCGTGCTTGACGTGCGGCTGATCTTGTCAACATAGTTTCCTCATTTTTCAATTTCGTCAGTTCTTGTTCATATTATTTTTATCGGAGGTGACATCTGTCATGTCACCTCCGATTCTGTAGTTTTTGATTAAATTTGTTACATTTGGTCTATTTTTTGGTTTTATAGTAAATTTCAAGTTTCAGGTTTGGTTTCTATTGAAAAACGATTGTAATACTTGGTCAAAATTACTTTCACTTTATTATTTTTATTATTAGTTTGACAGGTGTGCCCTCGTTTTAAGCGCGGTGTTCGAAGACGCGTTGTCGTGGTGGAGCAGTAGCCCGCGGAGCCCTGTGTTTGGTCGCTTGTTGCTTCCAAAACACTCACGCGTCTGATTAGTTATAATGGCTATCAACTCCATCAGCCTAGGATAAATTTTAATAATTAAAGACTCACCCAGTCTTATCTACACACACACACACATACTAAGTTAAATACTAGATAATAATAAACTAAATCTGTGCTTCAACACAACTATACATATTTAACCTATTTAATATTAACTCGCTCTCCTACACAGCCCAATTGGACAAGGCCTCTGGCATTCAATAATTCTCCTAACTTTCTTAGCTTAGCCTTACACCGACCGCTTACTACCGTGGTCCGTCTCAATCCTCGCAGGTAGCGCTAATAATACCTGTAATAGAATCTTCATAATGTAAAGGGGGAAGGGATCGCTACGCTTGCGCTTTAATCAATCATTAATAGCTACGTTAATGTATCTGTGTATGATGTACCCATTTCAGTGAGACGGGGAACCGTTTTACAACGTTTTCCTCATTGCACGTGTTCTACTAAACCTAACACATAAATCCTCTGAGGACAATATACGATTTTAGTAGAACACGTTTCCTAAGCACTATATAAATGTCTTACTCAATCCTAGAGACAGTGCACTACGAAGCCCAACTGCCATTGAGTGAGACAACTATTGAGTTTACAATTCTAAACGCGTATTAACGTTAATATCACCTTTACGGCAGCCTAGCCCCATTTCTTACTAAAATAACAGAAAATATCGCACAAGCGTACCGTAGACTGTCTGTAGCAAAACTCAATGCGATCGTACTCGATCGTGTGCCCTGGCGGCTGAGAGTATGTCACGCTCACTCAAATGTCTCGCTGGTGGTGGCGTGTGTGTTGGATAATTAAGTTCCCTTCGAAATTGTTGAGCTGAATGGTGCTGATCCATACGTTATGTTCGTGAACGGGCGCCGTCAGTGGGGACTGCTCACACAACCTTCTGAGTGTCCTGGTAAATCTCTAGAGAGACTCGTCTACGTCTACGTTTCTGTCCGTCTGTCCGTCCGTAGCCAATTTACTCGGAGGATTATTGTTTTGTTAATGGGTAATCGTACGAAAGACGATACACATTATTTGGTTAAAGTACCTAACAGTGATCAACTGATCATGGACTACGAACAAACTCTACTGTCAAGAACTCTTTAATGACGAACAGTAGACGTACTTATTCTAATTGGGTTATCGTACGGTATGTGAAAAAGAAATGCTATGTATCAAGTACGTACGTAGCATGCGAACGAGGTCGCACGCACAGCTAGTTATAAAAAAGTCACTTATCGCGTCTTTTCGTGTGACCGCGTTGTTCTTTAAAATTGTGTACAGGATTTTGATGAGATTTTCAACATCATTTAGAGATTTTATTCCGGAAGGTTTAAATGTGTAAGGCATTAAAATGCAACTGACATAATCATAATTCAGAAATTTCGTTGTTTTGTGAAGCGTGCGGAGTAGCACTACAACGGCGACATAAATTTAACACACGGGTAGGCAGGCACGGTAGCAGATTGGATTTGTGCCCGGTTTTTGGCAGTAGGCTCTCCCTCTATGCCTTGGGACTTGAACATAACTGGCGTAAATTTTGCACACTCGAATAGTTTACATTTTTGAGGTAAGATAAGAGAAACAGAACTTACTTTGTCGAGATATGACGAAAAGCTTGAACTCATTTTACAGGAGTTTAGGTTTTGGAATCTGGCCTTAATCTTAGCCTTTCGACCTATACATACGGGCAGGGTGCTCCAATTCACGAGGTTATTTTGCTCACTCTTGCATAGACTATTTTCCAACAGGCTTTTTGAAGTGAAAACTTCTCTAGGCGCGTTGAGCGATTTTTGGTTGAAGAAAATCTTATATGTTCGCATCACCGACAACGGTTAACATTCTACCTGTAGCTGAGAGTATGACGTGTTGCACTTGTTGTTGCTCGGGGTGCCGATAGACGTAAATACCAGACGTCAGTTGATAATTTGAATTCACAATGATTTAATTATTTTTTTTCCACAAAAAAAAACTTATTTCATAGTTTAAAGTTTTCACTTCTGTCAGAAGTTCGCTTGACTGCTGTTCATAATGTTTTTGTAAATGGCCATCGGGGTCTCCGTGGTTTAAGTACAGTTTTAAGGCAGGTTTACCCGGATAAACGTCGTTTAGTTTTGTTTTTTATTCGTGGACACGGGTTTAAATATTGACTAAAAACATGTAACATTAATTAATACTTCGAAAACGACCGAAATATCTAGTATTTCGGTCGTTTTATACACGATCAATTGCACTTAACTGCATCCAACAACACGGAAAAAACGAGTCTAAATTATGGTTTATTTTAATTGAGTTTTATTACGCTTTTAACCATAAAACTTATACCATAATAAAGGTCGTAAAAATGTGATAGAAAACGACATAATGCACTATGGGAAGTCACAGTTATTGTTATTATTGTGAATGTTAAGACTATGTGGGTATTTTTTTTTTACATTAGTTTTTTTATTTTATTATCTCAGTTAGTTTTAATCGTAATCTTGATCTGGCGGTTTGAGTAATTATGCGGCCTACCCAATGTCCTAACTTTGGTATTGTTCGTCGAATTCTAGTTTGCAGGCTAGTAGTAGTAACCTTAATCAGAATAAAATACTCACACCTAGATTACAAAGTATCAACATATTACACCAGAATCTGTGTGGTATAAGTAATAAGAAGAATGAATTGGAAGTTTATATACAATCTCTTGTAATCAGAGTAGACTTCATATGCATAAGTGAACATTTTTAAACGACAAGTCCGTCATTAATTTTTCTTTAGATAACTACAACCTGATTTCATGCAACACCAGAAGTAAAAAGACTAGAGGTGGCTGTTTGATCCTGGGACATGTTGATAGAAAAGTAGAGAATATAGATGTAATTAACAAACTTTATAAGATGGACAGCTTTGAAATATGTTGTATTAAAGATATCGATACTGGTCTATACATATGTTGTTGTTATCGTAGTCCTTATGACAAGAATTTTGAACTTTTCATGACACGCAAGGAAAAATTGCTGGAATATTTATTTTATAGGAAATGCATAATATGTGGAGACTCTAATATAGATTTACTTTTAGATAGTAAAAAGCGTACTGAATTTATCAGCTTATTAATTTAGTTACAATTTTAGGCATCTTGTTAACACTGCAACTTTTATTCGAAATGACTCATATTCGTGTATCGACAATATCTTAACTAATCTGCCTGAATATTATATACAGGAATGTGAAGTAGACCATAATGGTCTGGCTGATGGACATGGAGGTCTTTTAGGTAATTTTCGGTTGGAATCTCTCAGAGCAAGTCACGTAATAACAAACAGCATGATATTATAAATAAGAGAGTTTTCCGCTCTAATAACGGCACATATTTTAAGCATAACATATTGAGACATAACTGGAATAATATGGGAATTAATGCATTTGTAAAGAAGTTTTCTGAGATTTCCAAGAAAAGTTACAAAAAAGAAGCGTTTAATTAGTCTTATAAAGAGTACTGATTGGGCTCAATTGGGACTTTATAATAAAAGAATTAGTGGACTGTATTAAAATAGGTTTAATACCGTAATTAACACGAACAACGGATAGTTACGATAGAACAATGGAATGCCCGTAGTGGCGCGCGTCTGTAAGCTGAGTGGTTTGAAGGGCGCGCAGCGGCCGTCGCGTACGGGTGCGGTACCCCGACACCCCGCACCTTTCCGCCGTCAATCACGCACATATGTGGTGCGCCGACATATTCCCCGGGTTGACGGGAAGTCTTCAATGTTCGACTGGAAGGGGGCAGATGCAGTTGAAGGCACGACGAATGGTGCCCCGCTTCGTCTTCAGTTCGGCCACTCTCGTGACCCCGTCTACGCCGGGATAGGTCTTCGTGACCCGGCCCATGGACCAGAGCAGAGGTGGCGTTGTTTTGTCCTTTATCAGGACTAAGGACCCCGGCTTCACTTCACCTCTAGAATGAAACCACTTGGATTTTGCCTGCAGCAGAGAAGTGTATTCGTTATGAAACCGTCGCCAGAAATGCTGCCTGATGTGCTGGATTCTCTTCCAGCGATCCAGCTGCGTGATGTTGAGTCAGTTCAGTCACCTGAGGATGTGGTACTGATAAGAATGGCCGTCCAATTAGGAAGTGAAAGGGAGTAAGTGCCGAAAAATCGTTTGGGTCTGAAGAAAGCGGAGTGAGAGGGCGTGAATTAAGAACCGCCTCGATGTGAGTGAGACAGGTAGCCATCTCTTCGAAGGTGAAATGAGCAAGATGCAGTAACCGTTTTAGATGATGCTTACATGATTTAACAGCAGCATCAGCCAATGAGTTGAAATGAGGGCTGTAAGCAGGCGTATAATAATTCAATACCTTGCTGCGCCATTTCAGATACAACATTTGATGATTGCAAGAACCTATACATCTCGTTTGATGCGCCTACGAAGTTAGTCCCGTTATCGGACGTGATGCTTCGAGGCTTGCCACGACGCGCCACGAAACGATTTAGAGCGGCCATGTAGGCCTCAGTGGTGAGGTCAGTGACGAGCTCCAAATGTACGGCTTTCACTGCCGAGCAAACAAAGATGCACTTAGAGGATTTTGTTAGTTTGCATCCCCGGCCGATTGGCCACCAATACTGGCCCAGCATAGTCAACATAACTATTCAAAAAAGGAAACTCAAGATTCGTTCTCGAGCTAGGTAGTTGACCCATTATAGGCTGTACGTTCTGAGCCTTATGTCTGAAACATTTAAGACATTCATTCACGACAAACCTAGACAAGTTTCTGCCACCTAGAGGCCAATAAGTTTGTCGTATATGTGACAATAACAACTGTGGACCAGCATGTACAAGCTTTAAATGTTGCATTTGAAATATAAGTTTCGTAAGTATGTGCTTACTGCATAAAACAATAGGATGTTTCACAATAAAATCGTAGGGGGAGTTATCGAGCCTCCCGCCCACGCGAATGAGGTTATGATTATCAATGAACGGTGTCAGAGAGAGCAATCTACTTTTGCGTGGTAATTTTTGTCCAGACTTTAACAAATTATACTCCTCTGGAAACATTTCCAGCTGTGAATAATGTATAATTATATTTAATGAGTTTTCGAGTTCTGTTGTGTTAAATTACCATGCAGTTTGTTTTTATTTTTTACATTGTAAATAAATCGTTGTACATAATATGTAAATATATTTTGAATTTTCGTTAAGCTAGAATACTTTACTAATAAATCATGAATGACTGATGAATGAATGGTTACGTCTAAATGATTACTAACTAACGATTGATTGTCAGTATCACTACCAATGATATGAGTCACTACTTCCGGCAGACTATCCTTCCCGCTGTTGGGCATACTGGGCCACTCATTTTCACTATACTGTAAAAATGAGGGTCCAGACCACCAGAGAGGTGTGTCCATGATAACGTTGGCCCTAAGACCACGGGAAACAAGATCCGCCGGGTTGTCCTTCGACGGTACGTTGCTCCAGGTATGACCACAAGTACTTTCCTGTATCTCATTAACTCTGTTTCTGACAAATGAACAATGAACAAATGACAATTAACACGAACAACGGATAGTTACGATAGAACAATGGAATGCCCGTAGTGGCGCGCGTCTGTAAGCTGAGTGGTTTGAAAGGCGCGCAGCAGCCGTCGCGTACGGGTTCGGTACCCCGACACCCCGCACCTTTCCGCCGTCTATCACGCGCATATGTGGTGCGCCGACAAGTACTAAAATGAAATGGGTCACCAAAGGTGTGAAAATCTCTAGTAAAATGAAACGCTTTTAGTGCGCAAATAATGGTAGTAATGATCTTGAAACTAGTGTTCTACATTTACAAAAATAAATACATAAGAATTTATAGAAGGGTTATCACGAAAGCTAAAAAATTACAGTACGGGAAAAAATTTATAATTCAACAAACTCTAGCAAAGAAATCTGGCAAATTTTTAACAATTCCACAAACTGTTCTAAAGTTATGCCTATGGAACGTATA
Source organism: Dasypolia templi (assembly GCA_963555695.1). Lineage (NCBI taxonomy): Eukaryota > Metazoa > Arthropoda > Insecta > Lepidoptera > Noctuidae > Dasypolia > Dasypolia templi. The sequence continues at coordinate 26,946,586 of OY743154.1, read as the reverse complement.
TTACTTAAAATTGACGACAAAATAGTTAATGAACCCGATGAAGTAGTTAATACCCTAGCAAAACATTTTGATAACAAATGTCTTACCAGTATAAACAAAAATGAGGAAGCGATTTTGTTACTGCAGCAGAGTACACAACGGGTCGAAAACGAAATTTGTTTTACTCCTACAACTCCAAATGAAATTTCTAATATAGTCAGAAAGATGGATAATAAACGTTCTTGTGGATAAGACGAAATCCCTATCTCTGTGATTAAAGATCTTTTAAATATTCTTGCTGAACCACTTTCTTGTTTGTTTAATAAGTGTATTACTGATGGAATATTCCCTGAACAGCTAAAAATAGCCAAGATCATACCAATTCACAAAAAGGCACAAAGACCGATCCCAAAAATTACAGGCCAATTTCTTTGCTGCCAACACTTTCTAAGATTTTTGAAAAAAATATCAAATCTCGGCTTGTACTTCATATAAACTTAAACAAAGTCTTGCATAGGAGACAATTTGTTAATGATGTAATCAATAAATAAATGATAAAATCGGAGTAGCTGGTGTATTTTTGGACATGAGCTTAGCATTTGACACTGTTGATCACGATCTACTCATAGCTAAACTAAATCACTACGGAGTGAGAGGCAAAGCACCTCAACTTTCATCTGTATCAAACATACATTTGTATTCACAACATTCATATGTATCAAACGCACGCTATGCAGCCAAGCATATTATAAGTTGGAGGATTACATCTCTGACAAAAATGCTTGGCTCAACGTTGGTTCTGCTCCACAAGGGCGCCTAAACAATTGATTAGCATTGGGAAATATTGTTGGAGCTGCTGAAGATTGTAAAAACTATCTTTGCACTGTTTATATTCAATCTTTTAGTATTGTATAATTGCAAAGCACACGTGTGAGCACTATGTAGTACCTACTATAAAGCTACCCTATACTGGGCACGTCTGTCATTGACTTGAATGTGCCCTGGCGGCTGAGAGTATGTCACGCTCACTCAAATGTCTCGCTAGTGGTGGCGTGTGTGTTGGATCATTAAGTTCCCTTCAAAATGGTTGAGCTGAATGGTGCTGATCCATACGTCATGTTCGTGAACGGGCGCCGTCAGTGGGGACTGGTCATCTCTTGGCAGCCACGGCTTATTTTTATTTTTACTTCCGATTTTTTATGTTTTTATTAAGGGTCTTTTTTCATCGTTCTCACATGTATAATTTCAACAAGACTGATGTAACAAATTTTTCTGTATCCATATTATTTAAAAGAGTGTCCATGGAGTTTCTTGCCCGTTCTTCTCCATAGGTACCTACTTTCGCTTTGGAATGGGCAACTAGCTTCATATTTCTGACTGACCGACCCCTTGACAATTCAAAAGTGCCTGTAATTGGTTTATTTGAAATAAATGCTTTGAGTTGAGTTTTTTTTACTTTTGTTATCCTATTTGAAAAACAGACAAATGTTTGTAGAAATCAGTGAGACGCAAGATGGACAGAAAATTATAATGGAGACAAAATTATAAATCACATTTTTTATATTATTGCCGGTGTTCCGCAAGGATCTATATTGGGGCCCATTTTGTTCATTTTGTTCACCAATGACTTAATAAATTATATAAACAAAATACTTCCCGACACACAGCTTGTGGTTTTTGCTGATGCGCTAGTTGAGTCTAAATTAAGGTATAGTTTTGGGGGAACAGCTATAATTACAACTGCCAAAGAACTTTTATCCTTCAGAAAAGAGCTATACGTACTATCGTCCGTATTTCACAAAGAGAGAGCTTTCGCCCACATTTCTTGGATTTAAACATCCTCACAGTACCCAGTCTCTACGTTCTAGTACTACTGACTAATCTTAAGAAGTACATGCATGAATATGAGACAGATGAGGAAAGACTGGTTAGGGAGAGCACACGTAGGAAGGATTTGAGAAATAAGATAAGTCCTCATTTCAACATAGTGAAGCACAGTCCACAATATCAAGCAGTTCAAATTTTTAACAAGTTACCACAACACTTAAAAGCTTGATTTATACATCTGCATTTAAAACAAAGCTTCAAGCATTCCTACTAGATAAGTGTCTCTACTCCGTTGACGACTTGTAATAATATTTAATTTTCTCCTGTAAACGAATGATTTTTTGGTGATTCCTAAATTTTACGAGTTGAAATTGGATAATATGTGTTTTAGATTATGGGAGTTGTGTTGTTATTTTTTTTTTCTAGGAGTGTATTTTATGTTTATTGTTTAGAATTATTTCAAACACAATGTAATTTGTTAGTGAATAAATTGAATTGAATTGAATTGAATCGTTGAGCTCCTTATTCTGACATTTTTCTACCCACTTTTTGTGTTGTTATAATTGATTATTTAATTAAAAGTATTAAGGTTTTTGTTGTTGTGTTTGTTGTTAAGTGAATGAGGGTTAAATACACAAGATCAGAAGTGGGATAGGATCTTTGAGATTCTATATCGCCCACCAGGTTTTTGTTTATTTGATTGAATTAAAAGAAAAATGTCAGACGGGTCTGAAGGTGAGTACCGTCGCAGCCGACGTGGTAGTTCGGCTCGGCGTTCTAGAACCACACGTCTGATGGTAAGCTCAGGCAGATGATGGAAACGATGATGAGTAGGCTCACAGCGTTAGAGGAGCGATCCGCAGCGCGACCCAATCGATCGTATGAACGAGACGAGCCGCGGGCGCTTGATAGTACGCGCCGACCCTCACCGCTATCACGACGCCACCGGTCCCCGTCACCGAGGTGCCACACTCCGCCGTTATGTGGTCGGCGCGGCCATACGTCGCCACCACAACAAAGGTATGCAACATCATCGTCGTCAGCGCGGTCCGAGACGGCGCGCTCGTCGCCGCAGGTGGCCGAGCCACCGGCTGACGGCAGACAGACGGTGTTGCCGTGGCGACCACCCGCGTTACCGTCCCTCAGCGAGCCACGTGGTGACAGAGTGCCGGAAGACAGCTCGGAGCGTGCCGACAGGGAGGCGAGTGTAACAGCGACGCCATCGGTAACAGACAGGATTGTTGATGCCATCAGGTCAATCAACACCACGGTAAGGTCAAAACAAATTCTTTACGTAATGATCTAGATTTGATCCGAATTTACATAATATTGACGATTGGTATAACCTCTATAATTGGAGTGATTCTGAGTGTCTTTCATGTATGGGAAATTGCTTAAAAGGAGATGCTCGATTATGGTTAAATGAGTGGGTAACTAACGACCGTTCGTGGAGCACAAGTTTTTTAAATTTATATAAAATACCACTAAAATTGGTTATGTTCGTAATACGTCTTAAACTTTTCATAATACGAAGGATAGACATAACCTTGATAGTGCAAACAGAAAGCGTAGGTTTGATGACGGCAAGTGTAAACGTAAAATTGATTTAGCCGACGGTTCGATTAGCAGAAATTCTAGTACTACTGATACGCCGAAGCCCAGTTATGTACCAACAAAAACCGAACCATGTTCCTTCTGTAAAAAGTCAGGTACCAAGATTTATAGACCTGTACCCTAATTGCGTAATACACAATCAATCGGAATCTGAATCGTTTTGAAACAGATTGCTAATCCATTGCTTCATAAGTTCGATAAAAAAAATCTGTTCAACATTGTAAATAACGCAATGCATGTTGTTGAACTGTCAAAATCAAACAGATTAATCGTAATCGTTTACGGAAATGTGTTACGCAATTAGGCTGCTGTTTTGCGACACTGAAATCTGAATCGCGTAATAAAAATAATGATAACTTTTGTAAGGAAACATTACCTACCCGCAGTAACGATGTTATTGTGGCGGTAATTCAGGGTGTACCTGTTGACATTTTAATAGATAGAAGATCGACCATTTCACTCGTTTCTTTATCAATGTTGAAACGTTTTGATTGCGCTCGTAAACCAACGTTTCGTATATTGAAAGGTCTTGGTAGTCAAGAAATTGAAAGTACGTCTTAAGTTACTTTACCTGTGGAATTGGACGGTATAACTTCAGAAGTTGATTTATTTGTTGTGGAGTCTGAGTTTATGAATACACCGATCAAAGTGAGATCGATTATCATTACAATTTTAGATATGGCCACTTGATTTCACCAAATTTTGCTCGAGAAAGGGTCTGTTCACCTCACTGGATTCATAATGCGTGAAAGGCATATAAATATTTAAAGATGCCATATGGCTTGGCGTTATGGCGCCTGTAGTGTACCAGTGATTAATCGCAAAAACATTTCGTAAGTTTATCGAATCTGGTGATATCCTGGTGTACGTAGATCATGTACTGGTTCTGAGTAAAACAGTAGATCAGGGTCTTCATCTTCTGCAGGAGGTACTTGCGATTTTGAATTTGGCAGTTTTTTCTGTTAATCTAAAGAAGTGTTCGTTCCATACGACCGAAGTCGAATATTTGGGCCGCTGTATCAGTCGTGGTCAGTTACGGCCGAGTCATAATAAAATTAAAGCGTTGGTAGATTCCGTCGAACCGAAAAACGTAAGACAAGTTCGGCAGTTCATGGGCTTAGCCAGTTATTTCAGGAGATATATACCTGGCTTCGTTCGGAGAATGGCCTGCATAGCTAGCTTAACAAAGAAGGGAATAGAGGTTTCTTGGGAAAAATCACTCGTATGAGCTCGAGACTCTCGCTGTTGTGAAAGCACTTTAGGCCATACCTAGTGGTGGTACCCTTCACCGTAGTCACTGATTTTAATGGATTGAAACTCACACAACATAAAAAAAGATTTATAACTTTTTAAAGATTAATTATGATTTATTGATTTATTATGTTACGGAGTTTTCGATGGTTATTCGAAAACTCCGTGCAAAGTCTTTAAATAATTGGAGTGATTCTGAGTGTCTTTCATGTATGGGAAATTGCTTAAAAGGAGATGCTCGATTATGGTTAAATGAGTGGGTAACTAACGACCGTTCGTGGAGCACAAGTTTTTTAAATTTATATAAAATACCACTAAAATTGGTTATGTTCGTAATACGTCTTAAACTTTTCATAATACGAAGGATAGACATAACCTTGATAGTGCAAACAGAAAGCGTAGGTTTGATGACGGCAAGTGTAAACGTAAAATTGATTTAGCCGACGGTTCGATTAGCAGAAATTCTAGTACTACTGATACGCCGAAGCCCAGTTATGTACCAACAAAAACCGAACCATGTTTTATATGATTTATTGATTTATTATGTTACGGAGTTTTCGAATAACCAATTTTGAATCTAAATAATGTATTTTAATTCTATTGTTTTGTTTTATATTTATTTTGTATTGACTGTAGTTGCGTTTTTGAATTGTTTGAATTTTGACTATTATATTATTATTTCCTAATTTATAATTTCCTATTAAATTATAAAACTATTTTGTACGCCGATTATGGCAAAACAAGTTAATTCAGCAATATTAAACTCTTCTATCTATATGTGCATATCTACATATGTATCATGTCACACATGTTTATACAAATAAATGAATCTTTTGTCTTTATCTTAAGTGGCTCGGTGGTGGATTTACCTCCAAGATTTCGATTTTGAACTAGAGTATCGTAAGGGCACGCTTATGAATCATGCACACTATTTGAGTCGAAATCTTGTTAACGTGTCTACGATTCAAAACCCAAAAATATTCTCCAACTGGAGAACAGGCCCCGACTTCTTTGCTACATTCCCAAAGAACAGCAAGATTCTTATGTTAGTGCAGGGTGGAAACCTTCTCGGAACTTCAAACTTGATTTTGTCAGGAAACAAGCTGAATCAACCGGCAAGCTGGACTCCTATATCGGGGACCTTACCGCGTGATGAAGATACTCCCACATGGGCGGTATGATTTGCAACTCCTGGCTGGCTTCTATGGGAAGTCAACTCAAGCAGCGGCTGAGTACATGGTCCCGTGGCGCGGAGAGTGGACTCCTGAAAATTGTGCTGCTTTCTTCGATGGAGAGTTGCTTTCTGTTAGGATGAGTGACATGCTGTGTTACTATCCTAAAGGTTGAGAATAAGCTTCACGTCGTGCCTCTTTTTTTAACCGTGGCTTAAGCTATTTGCTTCACGTCGTGCCTCTGGCTTAAGCTGGCCACATCCCGAGTAATGCTTTACGTGTTGCCTATTACGTAGCTGACCTTTTATGTTTCTAAGATACGCTTCACGTCGTGCCTCTATTTTAGCTTGTACTTTTAATGCTTTATTAAACTACTAAGTTATAGCTTCACGCAATGCCTCTGACTAAGTTACTTTAAGTATACCCTGTAAATATCATTAATGTTTTGAAAGCCATAAACTTATTTTCTTATATGTGCACTTCTACATAAATGCAAGCCCGAATCAAGAGGAGTCTACCGAGATTGTTGTCCAAGGCAACGATTCACCATCCAGAACCACGGAGCCAGCTGTCAGCGGGAGGCAGCAGCCCAGCACGTCACGAGTGCAGGGTGGCGTGCCTCAAAGCACACAGCTGCTGAGACGCATGTTAGTTTCACCCACGAGTTGCAAGAGGACCAGCCAGCTACAGGAGCCACTACTGAGGACGGCAGCTTTCAAAGCCCAGAAAAAAGGCTTTATGAGCCTGACTGCGAACACTCATCGCCGATGCTGGAGACAGACTTGCAGAGCTGAAGGAGCCCAAGGACGAAATCCTGTCAGGAGAGGCCATATGAGAAGTCACATCACTACGGTCTCACCGCAGATATAAAAAATCTGCGCACACCGGTGACAGCCCTTTTTTCGCCGCCAGCCATCGTCGGGACAACAACGTTTCATTTTATTTGATTATTTTAAAAGCATTAAGATTCTTGTTGTTGTGAGGTTTTTAAAGTGAATTAGGGTCAAATACACAATATAGAAATACCTATACGCTCGCGTCAGACTTTAGTCCCGAGAGGAACGGGTTGGAAGTCAGACGTGTGCCAATTTTTCGAACGCGCCACCAGCCGCAAAGTTCTGTTGAAAATAAATTTTAGTTTCTTTAATAAATATTTATAAATATATTTCTGTGAAAATTTAATTTTATAATTTCTGTTGAAAACAAATAGTTATATAGATACTTAGTTTTTATGGGCAAGACAAAAAAATATTAATCATAACCATTTATTTTAGACATTTAAAATTTTCGCATGCCATCTTGGATGTTCGACACAAATGTTTAATAATCGGAAAATTTTCACGGTCGCTATCCTGGATTTTCATTATGTTCCCACTATTGGCTTCAGCACCCCCGGAAACAATGAAATCGACACCCAGTTTTCAATTATATATTGAAAACTACCGCCTGCGCAGCTCGTAGACATAGAGCTCCCTCTTTCCTTCAACTCGCCTACTCTTTGCATGTTTTTTTTTCTATGATGCGATGCTATGACCCGTACAGGTTGCTGCAAGTTGCAATTAAAGAAAATTGAAAATAAATCAATAGATCGTTTAAAAAAAAAACCACTCAACTCTCCCCAACTCCAACTCCAACCTCCGGTCTCAACTCTAAGAAATTCTAATTTGTCTTGAAAAAAATCATAGATGGCAGCATAGGTAATCATTATGAAATTAACAATCATTAAAAAGCGATATACGGCAGAATTTTGGCTGAATTATGATTTGTAAAATACTGAGCTTCTTTGTTTAGTGCCGATTTATCTATATCCACTCGCGGCGCGGGCTGCGCGCGCGCGGCGGCATGCACGTATTTTAAAAATAAAATAAAAAGGAAGCCTTTATCTTCAATTCGAACCCTTTTAATGATAAAAGTAGCCATCTGTTAATCATTTTGTGTAGATGTTTTTGCAATAGATGACTTTTTACTCAATTGGTCCTGTCTCATCACAGTTTCGAATATTGTTACTTATTTAAATCACAAAACATTTTAAATATAATTTTTACATAGAAATATAAAATAAATCTAATAACATGTTTTTCTGAACCCGGAACTATGAAACTTTATATAAAAAGGATTGCATGAAACGTTTAAAAAGTAAGTCGACTCCTAGATGGCGTTGTAAAACTACAGTCTCTAGAAATTAGTGAGTCGCTTATGCTGCCATCTGTTAATAATTGGACGAATAAAAATTGCCACCTCAATTGCCAGACTTAGGAAGTTTCATTTATTTGTATGAGATTGGGTATCTTTACTTAGTATTATACTCGTATTATCTGTGTCTCCGCGTAACTTTCGTAGCGAATTTTTTAGAGTAACTACATAGACTCTTTAAAATTAAAAGTAAATTTTTTGTAGGTTTGTAAATGGGTTCATAAACTATAGAGATACTATATTTAAAATATTTCGGTGCCCACGAAAGTTTTAGACATTTTTTCTATAAGCAAAATACGAGTAATTACGTTTTTTTTTTCTCAAATGCCCCGTGAATAGAAGTTTACAAAATAAAAGACTTATTATTTATGAATCAATTTGTATAAGATACCAACAATAATATTGTTTTGAGATCAGCTTATTATTAAGTACTTATTAGTGACGTAGGTTGCAATGGCTTTGGTTCCAGTAATTGAACTACTTTATTAATTTATTACTTACTACTATTGTAGCTGCTGGTAGATAATGTGTGCTTTTGAATACTGAATTGTTTAGAAGCATGCAACTAACCACTATATGCCGCTGCTCTAATAGTAGTTTACCTGTTATTATTATCCTCAAAAACCACGAAAAAGAAATAAAAGAAAGAAAAAACGTTTATTTGCGGAAAATATGACGCAGTGATTGAACACAAACACCAAAAATAACAAGTTGGGGAAAAATATGCGTCACATCCACGCAAAACGGCCATCGCTCAGCTTAATGCTACGACCCTATCCGAGACAGAGCCCCAGCGCTGGTTTTCAGCGACAGCCGGCGTTGAATGACGTCGCCCGGTGCAGCAATCGCTAAGAATAAAACTAAAATACATACACATAAAAACTAGATACGTGTTCAACAAAATAAGTACAACCAGCAATTTTTGTAAAATGGTAACATTCCGGGCATCGAATGCTCACGCGCCGTTAGCCTTCGATAATCTGTGCGCGCAGCTGTCATATAAACATAGGTTTGACGTTTTGACATACTGTTATTGTACCTGGTAATAATTATGTAATAATTAAATGGCGCATTATGTAATGAATGTTATGATGGAATTTTTTACAACAAAAGGATGTATTCGGTGACTGTGTTGGTACGGCTATTGTAAAATAGTGTTTGTGAAATTTGTGCTAGGAATTGCAGATGACAAACTCAGTGACATAACGGAGAACATGACGATAATAACACACGTTATGATTTATTGTAAAGAGTTCGGAGCCGCCATTTTGGATTTTAAGTTTTACCTCATTATTGACTTTAGCACCCTCGGAAACCATAAAAACGACACAAGTTTCAAAAAATCTGAAAGTTTTCACGGCCGCTATCCTTTTTTTTTTTTTTTTTTGGGTGGGAAATCATCAAATGACTTCTCCCGCTCTGGGTGGAGCGGGAGGGCGTGTCAGACTTTTACTGACTAAAACCCACCCGTGTTCCTTCAGTTGCCTGTGCCAGGGCCACGGTTTTCTCTGATGAATAACCCGCGACCCTGAGGCGTCGGCCCTATCGGACCCCGTCACTTTGTGCTGCCATCTCTTTGAGGCGCGCGTGGAACACAACGCGCCGTCGACCCGGGCCTGGTCCTTACCGGACGGCGAGCTACCCATTGCTCACCGTCCGCAAGCCCGCGCCTACGGTGGCCGGGAATCTGCAGGCGACTCCCGACGCCCAGGGCGTCTCCTGCGGCGGCTAGTGGGGGCGTGAGGGCGCAAGGCTCTCTCCCTCACCCGCTCCGCCTCCTCCTTCGCGAGCATTACTGCTTCGCAGAAGGAGGTGACGGCTTTCCATTCCCACGGCCGCTATCCTGGATTTTTATTTTGTTCCTACTATTGGCTTAAGCACCCTCGGAAATAAAGAAATCAACACCCATGATAAAGAATTTTACGGTTTTTTGTTTTCAATCTGACTTTGCATTCTACACTAGTAGGATATTTACTAATGGAAAAACAATACACAAAGCCATGTTGCCAAACAAAAACATCAAAATAAACAAACAAATGAAATAAACAAATGTACAGTACAGGATACAACTAATCATGCGATTTTCATCAGGGTAGGGTTTCTTTTTAATATCTTTCTTTTATGTGTTTATTTATTTTTTACAAAAAAAAAACAACGCACATCACGCCAATAGATGAACATCCTACAATTCACCAACGAAACGAACAAGGGTGCGGTCCAAATAGATACATAAGATTAATAAATATTTATAAATATATTTTTCACAGGTAAAGATTCATGAGGGCACAAGGGGACGCAGGGCAGGCAGAAGGCTTTATCGCAACCAACACAGGATATTGTCAGTCTCCATGGGCGTAGCGGTGGGAGCACGAGGAGCTTCTAGGAGGACGTCATCTTCCACTTCCAGTGGCGTCTCCCAGAAGCTCCTCAGCACCCTTGGAAATCCCAGGTACGGCAGCACCACATCGGCGTCATCACTCGAGTCAGAGTCTGCTTCGCTTCCTGTGTAATAAATAATAAGTAGAAACATCTGTGGGAACTTGTTTGCACCATCTATCGCATCCCGACCTGAAATCAAATCAGCACTTACATGAGGTGAGGTGGTGGAGTATGTCCTGATGATCAGGACATACACCAGGCAGACACTGTCGAGGATTCTCAATGGGTGCCGTCACACATTCATGATAATAAAGTAAAAACCACTTGGAAAATTATTAACAATGAAACGGGTAAGTCGGTTAAACAAGAAAATCAACTTGAGATTATGGTCGATAACAAATTAGTTAGTAAGGCAGCTGACGTAGCTGAGGCATTTAATGAGTTTTTTGCCAACATACCTATAACTACGACTTGCTCCTTAAATTCGTCCCCGTCTAAAGCTGTGAACCTTTTGAATAGTAGTGTGCAAAAATGTACTCGCTTATTTAGCTTCGAACATGTAACGCCTAGTGATGTAATTAACGTCTTTAACACTCTTAAGTCTAAAAACACTGGTGATTACTGGGGCATCTCCATTAAACTTTTAAGTAATATAATAGACATTGTAGCCCCCTATCTAGCTATTACTTTTAATAAATGTGTTGATCTAGGAACTTTTCCTGACCTCATGAAGAGTAGTAAAGTCATACCATTATTTAAAATCTGGTAATAAAAATATCATTAGCAATTTTAGGCCTATTTATATCTTACCAGCATTTAGCAAAATATTTGAAAAGTTAATACTTAATCAGTTGCTAAGACATTTTAACCTAAATAGCCTACTTCATAATGAACAATATGGCTTTTCAAAAGGACGTTCGACTACAGATGCGGGTGTTGCTCTGCTGAAACACATATTTAATGCATGGGAGAAATCGCAAAATGCTATTGGAGTTTTCTGTGATCTCTCTAAAGCCTTTGATTGCGTGCGCCATGACACGCTTTTGCGTAAACTACGTCATTACATTGTACTGTTTGCAGATGATACCTCTCTTATTTTTAAAGTAGACAGGAATAGACAAGATTTTGACGACGTAAACCGTGCACTCTCAATGGTTACGGATTGGTTTACGTCAAATAATCTAGTTCTCAATGCCAAGAAAACGAAATGTGTGAAGTTCGCCTTACCGAATGTTAGAAATCTAGGACCCAACATCGTCTTAGATAAAGAGCTGCTTGAAACTGTAGACTCGACGGTTTTTCTGGGCATAACGGTAGATGCCAAACTTCAGTGGGGCCCACATATCTCAAGCTTAGCGGGGAGGCTCAGTTCAGCCGCCTACGCCGTCAGGAAAGTAAGACAATACACTGACGTTGATACAGCTCGCTTAGTCTATTTTAGTTATTTCCACAGCGTTATGTCCTACGGTATTCTGCTGTGGGGCAAAGCCGCTGATATTCAAAATATATTTGTCCTTCAAAAACGAGCTGTCCGAGCAATTTATCAGCTAGGAGCCAGAGTTTCTCTTAGAGATTTTTTTAAAGATATTGGTATTCTCACAGTGGCATCTCAATTCATCTTCGCCAACATCTTATATATTAGGCAAAATATACACTTATACACTAAAAACAGTGATTTTCACAATGTTAACACCAGAAATAAGAACAAACTACGTGCTCCCTTTCACCGGCTTCATAAGGTCCATAACTCATTTGTTGGGCTTGGTATAACCTTTTATAACAAGTTGCCCTCTTCTTTACTAGATTTACCTTTTAATGCGTTTAAGGCCCAAGTAAAATCCAACCTTTGTTCAAAGGCATATTATTCCATTAACGACTACTTAAACGATAAGAACTGTTGGTCGCTGTGATTAACTCAAGACAATGTTCGTGTTCTTTCTCCAGAATCAGCTTACTAACTGACAGGGTATATGAGTTCATATAATTTTTAATTTTTTTATTTGACGGTATAAGTCAATTATTTTGTTGTCTTCATTTATTATTGACATGATCTACTCATTACAATGTTTTTAATGAGCTGTATTGCAATATATGGTTAGCTAGCGACCTCAACAATTGATAATATTATTCTTGCCTGAGCAACCAACAGCAGGTTCGTCATGCTCCCTTAGATGTCACTGCTTGCGGTAGCGTCGGGGGTCGGGTTTCCTCCTTCCCTCAAATATGGCGAGGGGGGTAATGGCTGACCTTTGCGTTATGCTCGTGAACGGGTGCTGCTTGTGGTGACTGGTCGTCTTGCTGTCTTTGGTTTTATCATTGTTACAGTAATTGTTCTGTTGATTTATTTTACTTTGATGGTCCTAGTTTATCATTTATTTATTTTATTTGTTGTATAATAATTTCAGTATTGCATATGTAAGCTGCCATGCACTTTAGGCCTGAAGGCTTTATTTATGTATTTGTGTTATTTACATGCAATTTTTTTTCTTTTTTTTTGTCATTGGCGTTTCGGTAATTACTTGCAATTGTTTAGAATCAAGTTCTTCTAACTGAACAGACAGCTGTGCTGCTGGGGAGTTTGTTGCGCCACTTCTTCTTCCCAGCTAAAGCACTAGGAAGTGGTGCAGGGCGGGCTTTTTGGGGGACTGTCTTATGTAATTTTGACGTTCGAAAAGTGCTGATTCTCAGCCTAATTTGAATAAATGACTTTTGATCGTATTGAGTTTTGCTACAGACTGAGTCCACTCGTTATTAACATTAGTACGCGTTTAGAATTTTATACTCAATACTTGTCTCCCTGCACTGTCTCCAGGATTGAGTAAGAAATTTATATAGTGCTTAGGAAACGTGTTCTGCTAAAATCGTATATTGCCTTCAGAGGTTGTATGCGTTAGGTTTAGTAGAACCCGTACAATGAGACAAACTTTGTAAAACGGTTCCCCGTCTCACTGAAATGGGTTCATCATACTACACACATACATTAACGTAGCTATTATTGATTGATTAAAGCGCAAGCCTAGCGATCCCTTTACCCCTTCACATTATGGAGATTGTATCTAGGTATTATTAGCTCTACTTGCGAGAAGCGAGACGGACGGTAGTATGTGTGTGTGTTTGTTGGTGAGACTGGGTGAGTCTTTAATTATTATAATTATCCTATGCTGATGGAGTTGATAGTCATTATAACGAACCAGGCAGAGACCTGAATTGTATCCGTTGCATGTTGTATCCGTTGCCTCTGGCCGATACTAGGACTTTAAACTCTTTTTAATAATGATCCTCGAGTTTTAATTTCTCAATACTAATTATCTAGTAATTCAAAGAATATTATATTCTTTATCTCAGACTAATAACTCGGTCCGACAGACATGAGCACGTGTTTTGCTAATATGCTTGTGGTGCAAAGAGTGACCTTCCAGGGGTTTGGGTGACCATATCTATCCCATATCCAGTCTATGGACTGATAGGGGCCATGTCTCCTTATGAGCATGATGCAGAAGCAATGGCGCTCCCTAGCAACGGAACGGGACACGGACACACAAGGACGGTCACACGGTTGCCGCAGGAACAGCCGCTTCGTCACGTTTATCAGTTCGAGAGAACTGTTAGGGACCATGAATCTCCGAAAGAACATGATGTCGACGTGATACCACAGAAAGGCCGCTTGCGTCACTTTATGGAAGTGTATCTCTGAGTATTCCGAGTGTAGATGCGAGTTATCGTGTGAGTTACGAAGAGGGAAACCGACCTTAACACCAATATTAACATAATTAGGAAAAACGAAAAATTTATCAGTCTAGGGTAATTTAGATACTGTCACAACAGAAATTGGGCAGAAGAAAAGTGGTGTTTTGCGTGTTTATTGACGAAACTCGCTTAGGTATTAGGCAGATACTAGCTGATTTACACGGTATTGGAAGACCACTGGACGCCAAGAACGTTTAAAATCGGGAAGTCCATCACTCATCCACAGGCAACACTAGACACATTCAAATTTATTTAATAACTTCCTGTTGACAAAAATGGTGATGAATTTTATGATGTCCTTAGGATTTTTCTTTTTTGTATGTTACTTGTAGCATAAATATACTACATGTGCATGTTATTATTAATGCTTTGTTTGTAAATACTGATACCTCAAAAAGAGAAAGTACTAATCGTGTGAGATGTTTATAAGTAAAAGCTAAGTAAACTGAAATGTAACCGCTACAGTGCCTTGTGTTTGACTTTACAAATTGAGTGTTGAAGTAAGTTAGTCGGATGGAAGTTGGGACCGCGCCAACCTGCGTGCTTAAACTACTTTAAACTATGCCAGCGTTTAACGCAACGCAATCAAAGTATTAAATGAGTTGCGCCCGCTAACTACTTGCTATGGACGTTTGTGGGCTACGTCGTAGCTTTGCTACGAGGCTACGACGGAGCTACGAAGTACTCAATAATCAATACTTTATTGCATTCCATATGTATTACATAGATGGTAAAAACTAAATAAAAGATCAATATGGACCCTGTCGGGCACAGCAAACATTAGGAGAGAGGAAGGGGGCTAAGTAGCAGTTTAATATTAATTTAAATTATTAGAAATGTTTAGTTGGGTGTATAATTATATATATATATATTTAAATATATATTTTTAGGTTTGTGTATATAGGCATAGTATATTAGATATTTTATTATATGTATTTCATAAAAATAATGTAGGTAATAATAATGGATTTCTAAGTAGTATTTCAATAATTATTAAATTACGTTATTATTTATGTATTTATATTTGTTTCACAGTGTTTGTTATTTAAGAAAAATAATAATTTTATTTTGCAATTGATTTGTCATCTAAAAACTCCTTTACTGAGTAGTACGACTTAGATTCCAGAAATTGTTTCAATGTATTTGTTTGTAAATGTATTTGTTTTGCTTATTTTTTCTAATATCATTTGGTAATTTATAATAATTTTTATCGACATGACTAAAGGGCTGCATGAGTGCATTTTGAGTCGGGATTGAGGTATGTTTAATTTGTTTTTGTTGTGTCGAAAGGTGTATCTTGTTTGGATTTCTTCGCAATTGGTGTAAGAATCTGGGTGTTTTCTGACAAATTTACATAATTCTAAGATATACTCGTATAAACAGGGAAGTGCGAGTATTTTGTGTTTTCGGAAGTATGGTTTGCAGCTATTAACTTCTTTTGTAAAATAAATATGGTTTGGGAATCTGTACTGTTTCCCCACAGCATGACCCCATAGCTGAGCCGTGCCTGGGCATATGCATAGTACGTGATAAGTGCAGTATGTAGGTTGGTAGTTTTTTTAATTTCGCTTAGTGCATATGAAAATTTTGATAGTTTTGGTCTTACTTTATACACACACGAACATGGGATTTCCAATTTATGTGAGTGTCTATAGACAAACCGAGGAAAGTATATAGACAAACCGAGATGAGTAAATTCATTCATTTGTTCAAGTTTTGCATAGTTAAAAATGAAATTTAGTTCTAATGGGGATTTTTGATGGGGATGAAAAGTAATTAATTTTGTTTTGCTGAAATTAATTTCAAGGTTATGGCTTTCCATCCAGTTTACAACTGCAGAAAGAAGGGAGTTTAATTTGGCGTTTATATAGTCATCTTTTTGGCAAGAGGTGAGTAGAGAGATATCATCCGCAAATAGAACACATGGTCCGTTTATAATTTTAGGAAGGTCATTTATGTAAATAAGAAACAATAGACAGCCTATTACGCTACCTTGCGGAATAGATGCGTTAACTGTTTTTGTGTCGGATCTTATTTTAATTATTTCATGTGTGTTGCTATCGAAATATTCGATTTCTACTAGTTGTCCTCGTATTCCTATCCCATGTAGCTTGTCTAATATTATTTTAAATTGCACCTAATTGTAGGCTTTGGTAATATCGAGCAGCATACCTATGGCGTATTTTTTATTATTAATAATAGTTAGAGTCTCTTGTACGTATTTATAGACTACTAACGTTGTAGACCTGCCTTTACGAAAACCGTTTTGGCAGTCGTCAAGTATTTTATATTTTTCACAAAAAGTGTATAAGCGGTCGCACATAGCCTTCTCGAAGATTATTACGTACGATTAGTACGTAGAAATATTATGTTTCGTCTGCAGTCCACATTAAAGCATTAAATTTAAATTACATATATTTATATCGTACGGTAACGTACGCACATAGTTTTGAAATATGTATTTTGATTTAATAAGTTAGTAAGTAGGCTCGCGTATTTACACTTTGATCCCGACCTACATTTGGGAGTGCATGAACGTACAGCGGAGCCTAGATGATGCATTTTTGTACATAATTTAAAGCATAATTTAAATTAGTATTCAATCAAACGTGGTTTGAGTCGGACAATTAGCAGTTTTATTCAGATTCCTACCCTTCGAGCATTTATTGACTTTCCTTGCATTTTCGTGTCATTTTCTGCATCCTTGCATTTTGCAATTGCATTGACTTTATTGTCTGGTTAACACACCGTACATATATCATAACATTTATATTATATAATATATAAACATCATTATATCATAACATCACGCCAGTATTTCCTGAAGGAGCAAGCAGAGGTGTATAGTGTAGCAGTGTAATGGTATCTACTGGTAATGCCGCGCCCGCCGCGGCCGCCTCGACTGATCACACTGCTGTCGCACATTTGTAACAGTAGTGCAGCAGGAAAAGGTAACGTGCGGATGCTACGGTGAGCTCCAACATTTGAATCCAAGTACAATCATTCATTCTGCACAAAATTGCACGTGTAGTTCTTTTGATTTCTTTTTTACAAGCGTTGCTTTAATTGCATTTAATTTTCACAAAAAAAATACGATGAAAGGGATATCTGATCTGATACTATAATTAAACCAAAAACAAAGTAAAGAAAGGGAATGTAAATAATTTGAATAATTGTTTTAAAACTGGGTGCATATTAAGAAAAACCACAGAGATATTGTGCGGTGATGGTTACCGACTCTTAAGATCTATGCATTGCAGGCGCTCGGCGGCGGTGACTTGTATACTTCAAATCTGCGCGCAATTTTGTTACGCTCGGTGAGCGTGGGCCCACTTGTGAAGTTAGTTAGTCTAGTTCGTGCGTGCGTGCGAGCGGACGGACGTGCTTACAGATCGTGTTAATTACCTAAATTATCCAAATTCATATTAGAAGTTTTAAATGGATATGAACTGTAGCGGCTGTGAGGTTGTTATTGAGGATTCAGTGTTTATGGAATGTTCACAAGAGAAATGCCAGAAGAAATTGCATCTAAAGTGCCTGGCCTTAACGAAGGAAAAAGTTGAAGCTTTCACGCAGGAATACAGGAAACAGTGGATATGTCCAGAGTGTGCATGCACAATGCCGAAAAGGGGTGCCAATCAAAAGTACAGGGGGCCTACCATAAACTCTTATAGCAGGTCAATTTTCGGCGAAAAATAACCTGCCGTGCTAGTTTGTACCATGAGCGCGTCAACTAGCAGGCGAGCCAGCGATCACGTGACCTAAGCCGGTGAGCGACTACGTCACAGCATGTCAGCACGCTGACCTGCTACATATCCTTACCATCAAGTCTTTTTTGACATATAAACATTCGACAATTGAACTGCCCTGCCGTCATAATTTGCAGGCTTGTGAAACTAACTTTTATTGACCTGTTTTAATTAAATTTAAATACAAAAACGTAAATTAATGTAAAAATGTGTACACAATATAATTCTGACGTTATTTCAAAGTATTGTAAAACATAGAAAATCCTCCTTATGCACTGTGTTTACCGTTTATTTCAGATGTGTGATGAAGATGAAATTTACGAGTTTCTCGAGGAAGATAGTCATTGCAATAGTGTTAAACATAATTCTAAGATATTAAGAAATAATTTGAGAACCTTGATCAAACCATTTGACATGCCGGGACAACGCTTTTGTTAATCGTTATGGGCTCAAGAACTTGCACTTGAGCTTGTAATGAACTACAAGCTTTCATGCCACGCCCTACGAAATCAACAACTTGCCGATTGAGGTCAAGGTGAGAGGAACTAATTTATGCTTACATTTATCCGGCCAAACATCATGATAATATACTTGATGCTATTCGTACTTGATTTCAGGTTTAATAGAATAATATTTTTACGGGAATCGTACATATCAAAGACGGGGGATATCGCTGCACATACTGTTGCACAGCAAACAGTATCAACATGCAATCGAAACATATAACATTTTGGCCGAAAATATATATAATAATTCCCAGCTAGTCCTAGCGAACGACGAGTAATTTAGTAAGTACAGCGAAATTCTTTTAAAGTCAGTTTTTTGCTTTACTCTGAATGTGACAGCACAACTCTGTTTTACTTATTTCAGATTTTTTTTACAAGTTTGGTGCCTGCGTTTGCATATAAGGAACCCATGTAGCAATAAAACGGCCAACGCAAAATGAAGAATGTTTTCACTGAAGAAAACAATATTGTTCTTGAAATGTGCGAGTAGTAATCTTTTTAGTGCCATAATATTTTAATGTAACACACACACACAGAGTACCAAGGTAGAAAATAAATTGATTTAAAAAAAACATGACAATAAAATTACAGCCCATTTAGACAACAATGTTTATTTTTATTTTAGCACTCATACTTGATTCTCTCCAAACCCACTTCCGATTATTGTCTTCTATGTTTATTAAGAATTGTGTAAAGTAAGTGTCAATATTAAGACCATCATCCTATTTGACTATTTGACTCTATTATAAATACCAATTTAAATAGTATATGGTTGGTCAATAATAAATATGATTGATTCAGGCAATTACGTTTATAATTTACTTAATTGTGAAACTTACCTACAGCTACCCAAGTTTTCCAATCCTTGTTAGCACCTCCAACAACCGAATTTAGATATTCAGCCACCTCAGTTCACATTCTTCGGGACATTTCCGTAGCTTGAGCACTTTTGTAGCCCATAGCAGTATTACTGTGAGTATTCTAAAAATCCCACAAAGTTTCTAATTGTTCGTACGAAACGCATAGTTACAAAAGTCACTCTTTCTAAATTACACTTGCCTACCTACCACTCACAGACTCGCCCACAGAATAAATGTTATTCTACGGCTAATCTTTAAACTTTAAAAAAACTATCCACTTGAATTTCAAAATCACCTCGTAAATTCATGTACTTAATGCGTTCGAAAATAAATGTTAAGTGTCAAATTTGTAAACTTTTTTGTTTGAATTTTTTTATGTTGATTGAAGGGCGTTCGCTCTCCTAAATAATGTTAAATTCCTTTTTTGCCACGGAACAATGTTTCTTTCATCACTCCTTTTTATTTTAAACTGTTATCATTAAAACATATTTCATTTCTATAAAAACCGTAAAACCGCTAAAGTATTTTAGAACGTCTGTTCTCAATAATCTTATTTAATCTGTGCTGCCAGCTTACTGGCCAGAGACTATGTAGCAGGTCAACAGTTGACCTGCTGCAGGTCAGCGGGAAATGCTCATGGTACAAATACAAAACCTGGCAGGTTAACATGCTGAGTTGAACTGCCCTGTACTTGGCAAGTATTTTAAAAGTTCATGGTAGGCACCCAGAACGAAGAACTCTTTGTAAACCAGAAACGTGCTAGTCGAAGCCACATTCAGCCACTGTGGAGGAATTCATTTCATTTATCTGCAATAAGCATTGTGCTTATGATCATATGCACGATATAGTTTCTTGGGACCATCTATATTTTGTACCGGGTGTACAAAAGATGTCATCAAACTTGGATGAGAGAGCAGCTAACGAGGCATGTTCTTAGGCGTTCGTCTGATCGCACCAGAAATTATCGCGATCCTGCAGTTGCATGTGGGAACTGCAACTGTCGAGCCAGCGATTCAAACAAGGATAATGATGCTTAGTGACAGAGTCGAGGTACGGAGTGGGGTGGCGCAGGGCTCAGGATGTGGGCCAATTTGTTATCTTATGCATGTTAACAGCTTGTGCCGAGTGCTAAAGCATTGTTCAGCGTATATGTTCGCAGATGACTTGTGCATACTTCGCTCCGGAACTAATTTGTACGAGACCTACCAGCTAGTTCAACAAAATATAGACGCTGTTGTTAAATGGTCTCACGACAATGGCATTGTGTTAAACGCTGATAAAACTCAATTATTGCTAATTCATTCACCATATTTACGACCACATGATGTGACTCCCCCTTTATTTACACACGATTATATGTGCCACCATAATAACTTACTGGTCTGTAAATGTGGCATGAAAATAGATGAGAACTTTTCTTGGTCCCAACACGTAGACTACATTTGTAGTAAATTAAGAATATTATTAAGTAAAATGTACCACTTAAGCTTTAAGGTTCCTATTAGTATATTAAGATGTATATACATGTCATTAGTAGATTCAATTATGAGTTATGCTCTTGACAGCTATGGATTAACATTCAAAACTAACTTGGAAAAATTAGAAGCTCTTCAAATTCGATTCTTGATACTCAAAAAACGAAAAAAAGTTGTAAAAGAGATTATATTAAATTATTTAAAATATGTAAAATTCTTCCGATCAGTTACAAGCATAAGTATCTTTTAGCAGTTAACCACCATGGTACCCAAGAGCATAGCTTAACTCACATATTCAACAACCATAACACGTGATCTATGGCTGCTGACAGATTCAATGTACCCAGAGTCACTAATTACTTTGGTGACAGAACCCTAAAAAAACGAATACCATATTTATTGAACAGTCTGCCGGCAGACATAAGGAAAGAAACGAGTATAAATATTTTTTTAAATCAATAAAAAAGGTATTATTTAGAAACGTGTTAAAGTGCTACCTCGAAATAATTATTAGTATTAAGTACAAAATTTAAGAACGAGTGTGTAAACTCACCGACCCCACAGTCAAACCATTACTAAGGTTTTGCGGGGCTTAGTTTATAAGTTATTTAATTACCATTTATAATAAATAAATAAAAAATAAAAAAATCAAGTAAAATGACGCATTGGTAACTACAACCGTAGCATGGACGACGTACGGTTGTTCAAAAGTGCGTGAATGTGTATTTGTGAGTGCGTGCTAATATTAATCCTATTCTACGTAATACTGGACGGTAATGTATGAACAATTATTGGAAATAAATAGAGAGCTTAACAAGATAAGAACATATTTAGTTAAAGTAGGGCCAAGTCGACGTAAAGGCGAAATTGTGTTGAAGAAATTAAAAGAAGCCGATCATTTTGTAAGTAATTTCGAAATAAGCTTGAAAGAGTTAGAAATATTGCAAGTAACGTTGAAGCAAGGCGAATGTTTAAAGCTTGATTAATTAAGGCAATCTTTCTTCAGTCTATATTATAATATTTTAGACTTGTGTTGTTACACAAGTCAAAAATATTATCATACATCAGAAATTGTATCAGTCAAAGAACAAAATATGGCTAAGTTTGACTTAAAAATAGCATTGAGTTTATTACCAGTTTTAGCTGATGTCGAGGTAAATACGAAGCAGCTTATAGATGGAATACAATATTACCAATCTGAGCTCGATCAAGAGGGCCAGAGTAAGTTTATTAATTTTGTTTTAAAAAGTCGATTCTCGCAGTCGGCTAAACTGAAGCTAAATAATAAATATGACAACGTTGACAGTTTAATACGGGATATAAAAACGCATCTGCTGCAAAAAAAAATCGGTAACAGCATTGCAAGACAAATTACTAAACCAAAGACAAAATGATCTTTCCTTATATGATTTCGGTAAACACATTGCAGAATTATTTGTAGACCTGACGATCTCACAATCAGAAGGTAATGAAGCGAGTTTTCGTATATTGCAACCTTTAAATGAAAAACAGGCCATCAAATGTTTTGCTGACGGATTGAGGAGCCGTCGGCTAAGCACCATAATATCTGCAAGAAATTTTTGAAAAATTTTAAATTTAAAATTCCTGAAACCATTATTATACTGGACGCGCAGGACATCCAGCGATCTTTAGGTGTAACTGACCCATAGATTACTCGTGTATTTATTTATTTATGATTATGATAATTATGATTATGTTAGTCTCGTGCAAATTCCTAAAAAATTGTTTGACAACACTGTAATATAGAACCATGACACTGTTAAAATGTTAAGTCTGATGAAGTGGTCCCTGCACGATCCAGTCTGTGTCATGTTGTGTCTCTTTGAATTATAAATGTCGAGTGGACATTCAACTTTTAGCTGTTGCCCCAAAACTCAATACTTTATCTGAGCTTTGGCTCAACCAAAGCAAAATATACCATCCTAAGTTGGGCCAAAGTGAGTTCATCCCTTAGGCTTCTGATTGCATAGCATGCAGAGCTAACAGACTACGTTATCGACAATGTCTCAACCTTCCAGTTTAATAACGCATCAATGTAAACGCGAGAAGAGGCCTTTACCCTGCAGTAGGACAATAATAGGCTGGTATAATTATTATAATACTTCAGCATTGTTACCACAAGACACCACCTTAAGACTTGCGTTATTGCGTACCGTACTTGAATTAGGTACAAACATTTTGTTTTAATAATTTTCAGTTTTAAATTATTTGTTAAGTGTTTTAAATATTTTTTCAAACCAGTTTTCAAAATAACTGGCGAAATGTTGGTGTACTATAGGTACACCTCTGCCTAACTCTTCTGGGATTACAGGCGTGATGTTATGTTATGCTATGCAGTTTTCAAAATCTTTTAAGACAGAATTATTTTTAGATTCTAAATTTCTTGTATTAAATGCAGAAACTATTGCATACCTGTCATCATGGTGTTGGATGCGTCATTGGTTTAAGTAGAACCAGTAGAATACGTAGTTATCGTCACTGATACGTCACCAAGTAACAGACAGCACGCGGTTCACGGCGGCTCACGGCTGCGCATGGTGGTTCACGTGGAGTTACTTAGTTCGAGCGGTGTTTGCGTTTTAGTTTTTTGAGTAATTCCGTCACTTCGCTTAACCGAGAGGTTAGCAAGGTGGTGAGCTTGCACCCGGTGGAGTGAGGCGAGGGGGCGGGGGAAACCCTAATGTTACTAAACAGGAATGGGTAATATTCTCCAGGTGGTACGAGGACTAAAACACGGAATCTTGATATGAGTGGACTGCATTACATAGGTATATTTTATATTTATTCTACCAAGAAGAACAAATGCTTTACAAGATTTTACGTGAAGGGAAAACAACAATCGCTCAGGAGCGTGGACGATGACGCAGTGTCGTGCCGGCCGATGCGCGCCCGCTGCTCGGGCGCCGTCCCACCCCCTCCCGCACCCGCGGCTCTCCGCCCGCAGTCGCCCGGCGTGTCGTTTTCTTAACAGTTACCGTGTGATGATGAATCCGTGTGTTGGCTCGCCGCAGATTTCCCCGCAGACTGCACGCCCAGCTCCCCGCCCCCCGCACCCCGACACAACCTTCCAGATTGTTTTACCTGTAAACAAACAACTTAATTCAATCCAGTCTTACATCACGCACACACACAGCCTCACTCACGCACCGCCCTGTGCTGTGGGTACAATGACAAGCAATATATTACGTCGTCAGTTCTCAATTTCTTTTCTTTATCAAGCCAAGACACATAATACCTTTCGCCAAATCGAAATGTGACTACATTTCTAATCCCATAAATACGAGATTTATGGGATTAGAAATGTAGTCACATTTCTAATCCCATAAATCTCGTATTTTTTTAATCTCGTTTTTTTTATAGTCCGTATCTATGCAAAGGTAACATTTAGTCTTTATTTTATTCAAATCGGTCCACCATTCTTTCGGTCTTTGATAAAGTTAAAAATCATTAGATAACTTGGCCAGCAACTATTACACCACGTAATACTTGCAGGTATTACGTTGTGCAATACTAATGATGGCACTAGATTATATCAAATTGATGATGACAATAATATATTATTAAAAATAAATAATTATTATTTAAAAGTTGGACTTCTAGGCCCACTGGCACCTCCAACCATTGAATGCATTCAGTTCGTTTTATTTATGTTAGTCGTTTGAAGACGACAGCGATATGGCCACAGGGACAGAATGCGAAAGTGTGTCGGCTTCAGTTTATCTAGTAGTTTGTGCTGCAAGTGGGCCTTAGTACAATCATAAACCCTGTTTAATTTAAAAAAAAGGTTATTCTGTCTGTTACCTTTTTATGTATTAACGGCTGAACAGATTTGAATAAAAGGCCGGACAGGCCATAACCTGGGTTAGGGCACGATATTTTTTATTCCGGTAGTATGTTTCCGTGAGACTGTTTTCGATTTCTCTATTTTGAGTAAGCTCCCTTCAAAATGGTTGAATGGTGCTGATCTATGCGTCATGTTCGTGAACGGGCGCCGTCAGTTGGGACTGGTCGTCTCTTAGATGCCACGGCTTATTTTAATAATTTATTTTTTGGATTTATTTTAAATTATGTTTTGCTGCACTCTGGACGCTTTTAACGTTTACGGTTTTTTTACATTGTTCTCACGTATAGTGTCAACATTAATGATGTAACTAATACATTTGTAACAACAATATTATTTAAAAAGAGTGTCCATGGGTTTTCTTGCCCGTTCTTCTCCATAGGTACGAGTACCTACTACGCTTTGGAATAGGCAACTAGCTTCATACGAGTATTTCTGACTAACCGACTCCTTGACAATTCAAAAGTGCCTGTAAATGGTTTAATCTTTCGTTTTTTCTTTAGTTTTGATCTTTCTTGGCAAGTTATTAAACATATGGTTATCTATGTAAGTCTGCCCAGTGCCTTAGCTTCGAAAGGTATTATGTGTCTTGGCTTGATAAAGAAAAGAAATTGAGAACTGACGACGTAATATATTGCTTGTCATTGTACCCACAGCACAGGGCGGTGCGTGAGTGAGGCTGTGTGTGTGCGTGATGTAAGACTGGATTGAATTAAGTTGTTTGTTTACAGGTAAAACAATCTGGAAGGTTGTGTCGGGGTGCGGGGGGCGGGGAGCTGGGCGTGCAGTCTGCGGGGAAATCTGCGGCGAGCCAACACACGGATTCATCATCACACGGTAACTGTTAAGAAAACGACACGCCGGGCGACTGCGGGCGGAGAGCCGCGGGTGCGGGAGGGGGTGGGACGGCGCCCGAGCAGCGGGCGCGCATCGGCCGGCACGACACTGCGTCATCGTCCACGCTCCTGAGCGATTGTTGTTTTCCCTTCACGTAAAATCTTGTAAAGCATTTGTTCTTCTTGGTAGAATAAATATAAAATATACCTATGTAATGCAGTCCACTCATATCAAGATTCCGTGTTTTAGTCCTCGTACCACCTGGAGAATATTACCCATTCCTGTTTAGTAACATTAGGGTTTCCCCCGCCCCCTCGCCTCACTCCACCGGGTGCAAGCTCACCACCTTGCTAACCTCTCGGTTAAGCGAAGTGACGGAATTACTCAAAAAACTAAAACGCAAACACCGCTCGAACTAAGTAACTCCACGTGAACCACCATGCGCAGCCGTGAGCCGCCGTGAACCGCGTGCTGTCTGTTACTTGGTGACGTATCAGTGACGATAACTACGTATTCTACTGGTTCTACTTAAACCAATGACGCATCCAACACCATGATGACAGGTATGCAATAGTTTCTGCATTTAATACAAGAAATTTAGAATCTAAAAATAATTCTGTCTTAAAAGATTTTGAAAACTGCATAGCATAACATAACATCACGCCTGTAATCCCAGAAGAGTTAGGCAGAGGTGTACCTATAGTACACCAACATTTCGCCAGTTATTTTGAAAACTGGTTTGAAAAAATATTTAAAACACTTAACAAATAATTTAAAACTGAAAATTATTAAAACAAAATGTTTGTACCTAATTCAAGTACGGTACGCAATAACGCAAGTCTTAAGGTGGTGTCTTGTGGTAACAATGCTGAAGTATTATAATAATTATACCAGCCTATTATTGTCCTACTGCAGGGTAAAGGCCTCTTCTCGCGTTTACATTGATGCGTTATTAAACTGGAAGGTTGAGACATTGTCGATAACGTAGTCTGTTAGCTCTGCATGCTATGCAATCAGAAGCCTAAGGGATGAACTCACTTTGGCCCAACTTAGGATGGTATATTTTGCTTTGGTTGAGCCAAAGCTCAGATAAAGTATTGAGTTTTGGGGCAACAGCTAAAAGTTGAATGTCCACTCGACATTTATAATTCAAAGAGACACAACATGACACAGACTGGATCGTGCAGGGACCACTTCATCAGACTTAACATTTTAACAGTGTCATGGTTCTATATTACAGTGTTGTCAAACAATTTTTTAGGAATTTGCACGAGACTAACATAATCATAATTATCATAATCATAAATAAATAAATACACGAGTAATCTATGGGTCAGTTACACCTAAAGATCGCTGGATGTCCTGCGCGTCCAGTATAATAATGGTTTCAGGAATTTTAAATTTTAAATTTTTCAAAAATTTGTTGCAGATATTATGGTGCTTAGCCGACGGCTCCTCAATCCGTCAGCAAAACATTTGATGGCCTGTTTTTCATTTAAAGGTTGCAATATACGAAAACTCGCTTCATTACCTTCTGATTGTGAGATCGTCAGGTCTACAAATAATTCTGCAATGTGTTTACCGAAATCATATAAGGAAAGATCATTTTGTCTTTGGTTTAGTAATTTGTCTTGCAATGCTGTTACCGATTTTTTTTTGCAGCAGATGCGTTTTTATATCCCGTATTAAACTGTCAACGTTGTCATATTTATTATTTAGCTTCAGTTTAGCCGACTGCGAGAATCGACTTTTTAAAACAAAATTAATAAACTTACTCTGGCCCTCTTGATCGAGCTCAGATTGGTAATATTGTATTCCATCTATAAGCTGCTTCGTATTTACCTCGACATCAGCTAAAACTGGTAATAAACTCAATGCTATTTTTAAGTCAAACTTAGCCATATTTTGTTCTTTGACTGATACAATTTCTGATGTATGATAATATTTTTGACTTGTGTAACAACACAAGTCTAAAATATTATAATATAGACTGAAGAAAGATTGCCTTAATTAATCAAGCTTTAAACATTCGCCTTGCTTCAACGTTACTTGCAATATTTCTAACTCTTTCAAGCTTATTTCGAAATTACTTACAAAATGATCGGCTTCTTTTAATTTCTTCAACACAATTTCGCCT
Source organism: Dasypolia templi (assembly GCA_963555695.1). Taxonomy (NCBI): domain Eukaryota; kingdom Metazoa; phylum Arthropoda; class Insecta; order Lepidoptera; family Noctuidae; genus Dasypolia; species Dasypolia templi. The sequence continues at coordinate 26,918,998 of OY743154.1, read as the reverse complement.
TTACGTCGACTTGGCCCTACTTTAACTAAATATTGGGTGGAGGAATTTGCAATACTAACGCATCATGACTGGTTATTTCCTCACACGACCTTGTGGTATTTTGTTACACCAAAAACACATCTTATTATCTATTTATGTATTTAACACCTGAGGAGCTGTTGTGCACAGCAATTCTTTCTATGATTCAGTAGGTACTAAAGTCTTTATGAAAATTGTATGACACTCATTTAACTTACATTTGTTTATCTGATATTGTTGTACTGCTGAAAAGCAAACCATTAGCTACCTCTGTCTATTTTCCACATCCATTTATCTCATTTCATGTGAACTCATATTATTTTCCTTTTATTGAATGTTGTGACATTTTGTATCTAACATTGTCATCTGTCAGTTTTTCTTTTTCAATGGTATAGAGCTAAGAGGTCGTCTATTTTATTGTAAAGGTATCGTAAAACTAGTGTTAAGCCAGGTTCTCACTGTAAGCAATCTTTATTGTTCCTGGCCGATAACCAATTAAGAAGTATGTCGGCGCACCACATATGCGCGTGATTGACGGCGGAAAGGTGCGGGGTACCGAACCCGTACGCGACGGCCGCTGCGCGCCCTTCAAACCACTCAGCTCACAGACGTGCGCCACTACGGGCATTCCATTGTTCTATCGTAACTATCCGTTGTTCGTGTTAATTACGGTATTAAAACTATTTTAATACAGTCCACTAATTCTTTCATTATAAAGTCCCGATTGAGCCCAATCAATGGTCCTTCGATCGCGCAAAATAATCACCGGTTTTGCTGTAATTAACGCCGTCTTCATCGTCGGTCGTCGACTTTGACCGCTCGCGAAAAGCACGCGGTACGGTCACGAAGAAAAGAACAAAGAAGTCGTTCCCGAGGCAGCCTGCATCGTCATCGTGGGAGCTGATGTCATTCTTTGGGAGTATACTACTGTATTTGAGTGAGTCCGTTCCAATTAGCTATTTTCCTGCTTTCTTTTTCTTACCGAAAATCGTTGTTACGTCTTTCCATCTTTCAGTTTTCATACAGTCTTAGCATACAGTGCTTTAATATTAGAGCTTTCATAGTGTTTTCTACGGCAATGCTTGTTTAATACCCATTGATTGTATCGAAAACGCTTGGTCATTAGCTAATTCGCACTATTCACACTTTGTTACCGCGTGTCCAGTCGTTGACCTTGACACTGATTCTCGATCCCTTTCACTAACGCACAGCTGTTTTGCAGTTTTTATCTATTAAGTACATTTGCATCAGTGCGTCCAGCTGTTATTTAAATTTACAATGGCTGATAATTTAAAAACAGTGATAAAAAAACGTAGTTCAATAAAGTCGAAGCTTACTACATATTTACAGCAACTTTTTAAACTTAGTAAAAAGTAGTTCCGCATTATCTGAGTTGCAACGGTTAGATTTAGAGGAGCGATTTCATAAATTTGAAACCTTACATACCGACTTTGATGCCTTACAGACACAGATCGAAGTACTTTCCGATGACGACGAGTCTGCATTGGCTGAGCGTGAGGACTTTGACCGCCGCGGACGGCGAGCCATGGGTAGCTCGCCGTCCGGTAAGGACCAGGCCCGGGTCGACGGCGCGTTGTGTTCCACGCGCGTCTCAAAGAGATGTCAGCACAAAATGACGGGGTCCGATAGGGCCGACGCCTCAGGGTCGCGGGTTATTCCACAGAGAAAACCGTGGCCCTGACACAGGCAACTGAAGGAACACGGGTGGGTTTTAGTCAGTAAAAGTCTGACACGCCCTCCCGCTCCACCCAGAGCGGGAGAAGTCATTTGATGATTTCCCACCCAAAAAAAAAAAAAAAAAAAAAAAAAAAAAAAGGTGCACATGTTACATTTAGGAATTCTTTTGTTCGTTTGCCTAAAATAGATTTGCCACATTTCGATGGGAACTTCCAATGCTGGCTTGAGTTTAGGGATACCTTTGGGTCATTGATTCACGACAATTCTGGCATAAGTGACATTAACAAGTTCCACTACCTGCGAGCTTCACTCCAGGGAAATGCGGCCTTAATTATTAAAAACATTGATTTTAAAGCTGATCATTATAACCTATCGTGGAACCTGTTGTGCGAACGTTACAATAACAACCGACTTCTTGTGAACAATCATTTTCAGGCTTTATTTAATGTCGCACCCATTATAAAAGAGTCAAGTGTTTCCATCCGAAACCTTGTTGATGTCATAAATAAAAATATTAGGGCGCTAACTTCATTACAAAAGCCCACTCAATCTTGGGACGATATTATTATTTATTTCATGGTCAAAAAATTAGATTTAATAACAAGTCGTGACTGGGAAGAGCATAGGAACAATACTTTTAAAGATGATCCTACTTTAACACAATTTTGTTCTTTTTTAAGCAAGAAAGCGGACTGGTTAGAATCAGTGGAGTCTAATCATAGTTCTTCTGAAACGAATACTATTGTCGCCTTAAATAATAGTCATACGAATAAAACTGATTCTAAGCAAAATCAAACAAATACAAAATTAGAAAACATTAATAAAAACAGTAAATGTCCACTTTGCTCGCAAGCACATACATTATTTAAATGTGAATCTTTTAGAAAATTATCAGTAGAAGATCGCATACAAAAAGCAATTGAATTTAAAGTTTGCATTAACTGCTTACGCTTTGGACATAATTCTAAGAAATGTAGATTTTCACATTGCAAATATTGCAAAACAAAGCATAATACGCTCTTGCATTTAGAAAGTAACGAGCCCAAACTTACTTCCAATCCATTGCCTTCTGCCATGCCTAGTGCACTGCCTTCTGCTTCGCCTTCTTCAAATGTTGTGCTTTCAGCCAATTCCATGCAGCTTGCTACTTCTGCGCATGTCTTACTGTCCACAGCTATGGTGAACGTGACTGGCGTGTCGGGTAAGAAGTACACTGCGCGCCTACTGTTGGACAATGGCAGTACGGCGAACTTTATTACGCAGAGCTTATCAGAGAAGCTGGGTTTGTTACGACGCGGTACGAGCACCAAGGTAACGGGTATTAATAATCACATATCCACCAGTACACAGTCTTGTCACCTCACAATAGAGTCTTTATGCTGTGTCTTTACTGTAGATATCGAGTGTCACATTTTGCCTGAAATTACAAAGGTTCTACCGTCTTCATTCGTGCACATCAGTCATGTCCCTATTCCTTCAGGTCTTAAGCTAGCAGACCCGAACTTTAACGTTCCGTCGGTCGTAGATATCCTGGTAGGGGCTGAAGTTTTCTGGAATGTCTTAGGTAGCAAAACAATAGACTTAGGGAAAAACCTACCTAAATTATGCGAGACCAGGTTAGGATGGTTAGTTTCAGGTAGTATTTCGCGCCAATCATGTTTTTCCGCTAATCATTTTTGCCATCATTCCAATGTCACTCCCGACCTCACTCAATTGGGAGCTTGACAACGTTGCTTCAAAACATTCTCTATCACTTGAGGAGAGAATGTGTGAGCAGTCTTTTGCTCAAACCACCATTCGTAATGATGGTGGGGGATTCGTCGTCACTTTGCCTTTAAAAGGGGATCCTAGTACATTAGGTCATTCTTTTAGGAATGCTAGAAATCGTTTTCTTTCCCTTGAACGGCGATTTAAACGCGATCCTTTGTTTCATAACAAATATAACGAGTTCTTGAGAGAATATGAGCGCCTAGGTCATATGACGTTAGACTCAGACTGTACTCCATCACCAGAAAACTCCATGAGTAAATATTACATTCCACATCATGGAGTCATTCGTAGTTCTAGCACCACTACACAACTACGCGTAGTATTCGACGCATCAGCTTCTACCAGTTCGGGGGTGTCACTTAACGACATTCAGATGGTCGGTCCCGTAGTTCAAGACGATCTGTTTTCTATTTTAACACGTTTTCGTCAGCATAGGTACGTGGTCTCAGGTGACGTGGAAAAAATGTACAGGGCCATAGAGTTAAATCCAGTCCAACGACCTCTTCAAAAAATAATTTTCAGGTTTGAACCTTCAGAACCTCTTAGGACCTACACTTTAAATACGGTTACCTATGGTACCGCTTCTGCACCCTATTTAGCCACTAAGTGTCTTGTAAGTCTGGCTGACAACATTGAGAACAGTCGTGCCCAATGTGCCATACGACGTGACTTCTACGTAGATGACTACCTTAGTGGAGGGGATACCATAGCTGAAACTGTTGACATTTCAAAAAAGGTACTTTCTGTTCTATCATCAGCTAAATTTAATTTACGTAAATGGCGGTCAAATAATCCTCAAATTCTTAAAGAGATAACACAAAATAACCAGTTAAATAATACTTTATATTTTTCTGAGCAAGGTTCAAGCTCATCTCAATCTAAGACTTTAGGTCTTAACTGGGTTTGTGACTCTGATTTACTTACTTATACCATAAATATCACTTCCACTACTAAAGTCACCAAACGTCATGTTCTTTCTGTTATCAGTCAAATCTTCGACCCTCTAGGCCTCGTAGGTCCGTGCGTCGTCGAAGCTAAGATAATTATGCAGCGTCTATGGCTAGATAAGTATGACTGGGATGACGAAGTATCGCACGAAGTCAGAAACCTTTGGTCTACATTTGAAGGCACAATAACAGCATTAAATCACCTAAAAATTCCTCGTTGGGTTTTGCGTGAAGACTCTATTACGCATGAAGTGCACGTCTTTACCGATGCGTCCGAGAGGGCGTATGGTGCTTGTGTGTACATTCGGTCTTGTAATCGCAGTGGATCCATAGGCGTACAGCTTCTAGTAGTAGAAATCGTGTAGCGCCCATCAAACCAACGACGATACCCAGGCTTGAACTTTGTGGAGCTTTGTTGGGTGCAAGGCTGTGTACTAAGGTTCAGGAATCGCTTACCATGCCCATTCATAAATGTAGATTCTGGTGTGACTCAACCATTGTCCTGGGTTGGCTCTCTACTCCTTCTAATCAAATAAATCCTTTTGTCAGAAACAGAGTTAATGAGATACAGGAAAGTACTTGTGGTCATACCTGGAGCTACGTACCGTCGAAGGACAACCCGGCGGATCTTGTTTCCCGTGGTCTTAGGGCCAACGTTATCATGGACACACCTCTCTGGTGGTCTGGACCCTCATTTTTACAGTATAGTGAAAATGAGTGGCCCAGTATGCCCAACAGCGGGAAGGATAGTCTGCCGGAAGTAGTGACTCATATCATTGGTAGTGATACTGACAATCAATCGTTAGTTAGTAATCATTTAGACGTAACCATTCATTCATCAGTCATTCATGATTTATTAGTAAAGTATTCTAGCTTAACGAAAATTCAAAATATACTTACGTATGTACAACGCTTTATTTACAATGTAAAAAATAAAAACAAACTGCATGGTAATTTTACAACAACAGAACTAGAAAACTCATTAAATATAATTATACATTATTCACAGCTGGAAATGTTTCCAGATGAGTCTAATTTGTTAAAGTCTGGACAAAAATTACCACGCAAAAGTAGATTGCTCTCTCTGACACCGTTCATTGATAATCATAACCTCATTCGCGTGGGCGGGAGGCTCGATAACTCCCCCTACGATTTTATTGTGAAACATCCTATTGTTTTATGCAGTAAGCACATACTTACGAAACTTATATTTCAAATGCAACATTTAAAGCTTGTACATGCTGGTCCACAGTTGTTATTGTCACATATACGACAAACTTATTGGCCTCTAGGTGGCAGAAACTTGTCTAGGTTTGTCGTGAATAAATGTCTTAAATGTTTCAGACATAAGGCTCAGAACGTACAGCCTATAATGGGTCAACTACCTAGCTCGAGAACGAATCTTCAGTTTCCTTTTTTGAATAGTTATGTTGACTATGCTGGGCCAGTATTGGTGGCCAATCGTAAAGGCCGGGGATGCAAACTAACAAAATCCTATATGTGCATCTTTGTTTGCTCGGCAGTGAAAGCCGTACATTTGGAGCTCGTCACTGACCTCACCACTGAGGCCTACATGGCCGCTCTAAATCGTTTCGTGGCGCGTCGTGGCAAGCCTCGAAGCATCACGTCCGATAACGGGACTAACTTCGTAGGCGCATCAAACGAGATGTATAGGTTCTTGCAATCATCAAATGTTGCATCTGAAATGGCGCAGCAAGGTATTGAATTTATTTTCACGCCTGCTTATAGCCTTCATTTCAACTCATTGGCTGAAGCTGCTGTTAAATCATGTAAGCATCATCTAAAACGGTTACTGCATCTTGCTCATTTTACCTTCGAAGAGATGGCTACCTGTCTCACTCACATCGAGGCGGTTCTTAATTCACGCCCTCTCACTCCGCTTTCTTCAGACCCAAACGATTTTTCGGCACTTACTCCCTTTCACTTCCTAATTGGACGGCCATTCTTATCAGTACCACATCCTCAGGTGACTGAAGCCAACATCACGCAGCTGGATCGCTGGAAGAGAATCCAACACATCAGGCAGCATTTCTGGCGACGGTTTCATAACGAATACACTTCTCTGCTGCAGGCAAAATCCAAGTGGTTTCATTCCAGAGGTGAAGTGAAGCCGGGGTCCTTAGTCCTGATAAAGGACAAAACAACGCCACCTCTGCTCTGGTCCATGGGCCGGGTCACGAAGACCTATCCCGGCGTAGACGGGGTCACGAGAGTGGCCGAACTGAAGACGAAGCGGGGCACCATTCGTCGTGCCTTCAACTGCATCTGCCCCCTTCCAGTCGAACATTGAAGACTTCCCTTCAACCCGGGGAATATGTCGGCGCACCACATATGCGCGTGATTGACGGCGGAAAGGTGCGGGGTGACGGGGTACCGAACCCGTACGCGACGGCCGCTGCGCGCCCTTCAAACCACTCAGCTCACAGACGTGCGCCACTACGGGCATTCCATTGTTCTATCGTAACTATCCGTTGTTCGTGTTAATTACGGTATTAAAACTATTTTAATACAGTCCACTAATTCTTTCATTATAAAGTCCCGATTGAGCCCAATCAAAGTTTTTGGATTGAAAACTAAAAAAGTCACTTCTAGAACGATCGGCCAGGGGCTATATAAACCATCCGATACTTTTCACCAGGTTCTGTTCTTTTTGATTCCGTCTTTTGACTCGTTATTTTGACACGCCGTTCTGGCTAGCTCCGTTGGCTTCTTTCTTTTCGTACTTTTGCTTACTCTATGTTTTTCTAAAAGCTATTTAAATATAAACCTTTCTAAAAGTTATTATCAGTGAATTTATTACAAACATCTTGTGTGTGTAAATGTGTTCGACTCACTCGATCACCTCCGACCCTCCCACTTGCGTCTACGAGAGGAGTTCGAGACGGTTTGCATAGAACTAATAAACGTGGCGTGAGACACCGCCGCCGGAAGAAACACCAACCGACGCGAGCTCCCTCGCAACAGACTGCGGGCTGATGGAGAGGCTGGTGCGAGCTCACACTCGACGGACTGCGGGACGGAGGAGCGGCCGACGCGAGCTGATTCAACCGTGAGCTGCTTCGCGACTGTGAGCACCGAGAGGCTACTGCGAGCTTCAACTCGACAGACTGCGGGCCGGAGGAGCGGCCGACGCCTCGAGCTGCTGCACGACCGTGAGCTCCCTCGTGTTAGACTGCGGGCAAGAGGATCGTCCTATGCTACTACTAATCGATTCCTATTCCTTAATATTTTTTCTACGTAGTTTTGTATTTTATAATCTAAAAATTATAATAACTTGTAACCTCGTGTAGCCAGTCGGCTAAACGTTACGTTACAACCTATCCTCAGAAAAATTATATGTTTTCTCAATTAATTTAGTATTTTCGACATTCTTGAACAACGCCATCTCGTTTTGCACGACATTTTAGTCCTCTGCTTTCGCATAAGTTTGCTTTATTGTAGTGACTTCCTGTTGCAGAAACGCAATGTCTTTTAAAAGCCTAGTCACATATAGTAGTCATATACAGTAGTTCGAACGTAACCAACGGTAGTTTTGTCAGATCTGTTTGGTTCATCACAGTTAATATGTCTTCACTATCCCGTTGTGATTTACCGTTTTTCTTTCTCTGCACTTTCCAAAGATCCTTGGCAGTTACAATGTCCTCCTCAAGTTTACAGAACAGTCAGAACACTGACTGACATAGAGTGCCAAAGACACTAAAGGCATAGACAAGAATGTTACGTCGGGTCCTGACACGCGGTTTGCGTTCGAGCTTACAATTTTCTATTATTTTACATTTTATTTTATTATTTTTCTGTAACTGTCCGTGACTTCACAGCGGGCCCTATCAGAATACCAGCGCTCTGACACTTATTTTTAAGTGTTGCAGCATTATGCTGAGATGAGGGCCTTTTGGCCTCGTACAGGTCTTTGTTTATTTTTATTTTTTATTTGTTTGTTATTATTAGTTTAAATTAATTTTAAAAGAGTGTCTATAATTAATTTTTAACTATGTACTGTGCGAATCCCAATAAATGCTTTTTATTTCTTTCTTTCTTTTCTCCTCGGAAAAAGCAAAGGTGCAAATGCGAATTAAGCTGACATTGTCCACGTAATTTGTGTGAATGCCATCATTTATAACAAGATTACACTTATTTAACGACGTCAGACGCCATTATATTACATTTTAATATTTTCAATAAGCATAGGCCTGGGAAATGCTTACAGTTAGCGCACTCCTTGACTCAGCGAGGTGGTACTGTTCTATCCTTCACCTAATCACCCCTACGCGTCTATGCTTGCCTGGTCACTGTTGCTTGTTAGCGAGGGTATGCTGAGCTATATTGCTGTGCCAGGATACCACTATCATACCTTATTCAGTTTATTCATACACATCATCTTGTGTTCGTCACAACAGCGGAATCTTCCCTAATGACGTTATTCCTTCCGTCATAAATGGCGAGTTATCGTAAAGCCGGTCATCGATGAGGAGCGCGGACGTCGTGCGAGTAGAGAGTCGTAAAGTGAGCATTCGCCGAAACCGACTGCGGCGTCTACGAACACTGCGGTTTACGAGCGATGATTACTTTTTACGTTCGCAATCAGTTAATCGCAACGACGTGACGACACTATTGGAGGTCGCATTGTATGAAGGCACTGGCCTGTGTGAATAATCTTATTTACATATGTCTGTCACCGATTTAAATAAGCATATGTAGTTGCGACTTTGTTTATGTTCTTTTGTATTGTCACTTGTGTGTTAAATATTGACCTCAATATACTAGCTCATTTACAACTGCTGCTCTTTTTATTGCTACTATTTTCCAATAGGTTATGGGCCCAGAGCACAATTGGGCTAGAGCATATTTAATTTAATAAGTTGAGTGTTTTGAATATTGACTTTGTACCTGTGAAACTTACGAAATATAAATTATGTCATCTGAAGTTGGCATAAGTGGTATTAAGAAGCTGAAAGGATCTTCCGATTACCCAAACTGGAAATTCTTGGTGCGAAATTAATTGGAGAATAAAAACTGGTGGGAGTAATTTCTACTGATATAGTAAGTGCTGACGTAGACCGGCAGGCACGAACGACATTATGCTTGTTGTTAGAACCAGAGTGCTTTACCCACGTGTACAATGCGAAGACTGCGAAAGAAGTCTGGTACAGCTTACAGAAAGCGTTTGAAGACAAGGGTTAGAGAAGACGTATACATATTCAGCGAGAGCTTTTCAACTGTACGTTAGAGAATTTTGATTCTATGGAAAGCTACATATAAAAAATTACATACCTGACACAACAATTGTCCGATATTGATGTTCAAATCCCTGAAAATTGGATTATATCGATTTTGCTGGGTGGCTTGACCGCTGAGTACAGCCCTCTCATCATGGCTGTAGATAATACTGTGGACAAGAGATCACGTTAGAGCAAATTAAAATGAAATTGTTTCAAGAAGGAAGTAAGTTGAACACAGAGTACGAACAAGCCTTAGTTACACGTAAAGTACAGAACGATGTCAGATCTAACACTAAAACTAACGATCGTAAGCAGAAGTTTGTCTACAAATGTTTTAAGTGTCACAAGCCAGGACACAAGGCGTCCGAATGCAAGGAGGGGATAAAAACCGCGAATATCTGCCTGAATACTAAGGAGGCGATAAACAAAAATAAGTGGTATTTAGATAGTGGGTGCTCAAATCATATGACGCACGATAAAAGCAAATTGTTGTCTTATTGACATGTAGGTGACAGTGACATGTAGGTGACAAGTGAAACAACCGTTCGTAGTAATGACTGGTTTATTACAGGCATAGGTGGGTGCGCGATCGCAGCGCGCAGTTTGTAAATAGGTACATATACATCATTCCTCCACACTAATTTTGAAACCTGGTAACAAATAAAACATAACTTAATATTATAATTATAGCCCTGCTAATTTCCTATAATCAACTGGTTTCCTGGGACGTAACTGGCGTGTCAGTACGGACTTGCAGGCGCTTCAGTTTCATCAGCCACTTGCACCGGTGCCACTGATGGTGACCCCGTAGACTGCGCTCTTGCAGGAGTCCCTCGCTCACAATCCTCATTCTCACAGTCAATCCACTCCTCTCTATCCTCCTGATTATTAACTACCTCCTCAGTACAAGGCGGTGTGGACTGTTCCGGTGGAATCACAAAGGTTTCCGGCAGGGACACTGGTCTAAAAGTATTGGTTTCATTTACAGAGTCGTTATTTTTAAGTAATTGATCCACGTGTCTTATACATGAAACGTTATAATCTTTAATAAATACTTTTAACATTCTTATTCCTATTCTTTTTCAATTACTCCCCTTTCCCAACTTTCATTCCTTGCACTGTACCACCGGGCCCAGATTTGATCACCTATCTAAAATTTTCTTCGATTTACAGCTTGTGATTTATGATGTTTATTCGATTTTTCTGATGGCAATATCAAATCCAGACGCGACCGTAAGTTTCTCCCAAACATTAATTTTGCAGGCGAGTCACCTGTGGTACAATGCACGGTGTTTCTATAATCGAACAAATAACCCTAATAATTTCTCATGAACAATATTTTGAGTTAATGTTTCTTTAAATTCACATTTAAGCATTTTTTTACATATTCCTCGGTCAGCTGCGAGAGCCGCGCGGCGGGCTCGAAGTGTGCCAGCACGCGCTCGGAGGCCAGCTTGCGCCGCACGCGCCGCACGGCCTACTGCTGCCGCTCTGTCCACTCCCACTCGGCGCCGGCGTGCAGTAGCTCGTGGAGGGGACTCATTATGTACGATGCGTTCGGTATGAAGTTTCTGTAGTAATTTACTACACCAAAAAATCGTTAAACTTCCGTAACATTTGTCGGTTCTGGGGCATTCATAATGGCGTTGACTTTATCAGGACACGTTCGTAGTCTTCTCTTTTCGATAACATAACAAAAAAAAATTACATAAAAATCACATTTCTCTTTTTGCAAACGTAAGCTCGCATCGGTCAACCTACTTAGAACCTCTTGCAATCTATTTAAGTGCGTTTTTCTGTCTGGTCCCGTAATGCAAATATCGTCCAACCAGCAGCTCACACCATCTATGCCCGAAAGGAGTGTTTCCATTGACTTTTGGAATATAGCGGGTGCGTTAGCTAAGCCATACACTAGGCCTGTGTATTTGAATAGTCCCTTCGAGGTATTTATGGTAGTAAGCTCCTGAGAAGAATCAGTTAAGTTGAATTGATTGTATGCATTTTTAAGGTCTATTTTACTATAATGTTCACCGCCTCCGAGCTTAGCGAAAACCTCTTCAATACGGGGGAGGGGATATTTATCGATTACAAGATCCTTATTTAATGTAACTGAATAGTCGCCAGCTATTCTAACTTTCCCATTTTCCTTAAGCACCGGTACTATGGGCGTGGCATATTCAGAGTAGTTAACGGAAACTAATATACCTAAACTGACTAGCCTGTCCAACTCTGTTTCTACTTTATCTTTTAAGGCAAATGGCATGGTCCGTGATTTAAAAAAAATTGTCACAGAATTTTCTTTTAATTGTAAATGAACTTTAAACTTATTAAAAGACCCCAATTCATCGTTCCATAAATCCGAATATTGTTCCAACAACTTGTTTACATCATCCGATTCACTCAAGTTATACAGTTTTGTGGTAAAGGTCATACCAAAGGCGGACATAAAATTGCGTCCAAGTAATGGCGGACCGCCATTTTTGACAACGTAAACTTTCAATTTTTTCGTAAAATTTTCAAACGTTACATTCGTTTCAAAATACCCTAAAGGAGCAATTTTATGTCCATTATACAAGCACATTCTGATATTACAATTATATAACTTGTAATCTGAAAACAATTTCTTATATAGATTTTCTGAAATTACTGATGTACCAGAACCAGAATCTAACTCCATAGTAATTTTACTTTTCCCGAGAATTATATTTAGTTCGATAGGCTTGTCAGATACGTATCTCGAATTGAAGTTTTGACATTCCTCGCAACCGCTCTCATCGCACTCGTCATCACTTATTTTGTTGATGCGCGAACACTTATAATTTTTTTTATCACACACTTTTCTCAAGTGTCCTTTTTCACCACATTTTTGGCATAGCCTTTAAACCGACACTTCAATTCGCTATGATTTTTCATGCCGCACACTGAACACAGGGGATCGTCTTCACGCCCTGGCTGGTAGCGCGACGACGAAGAAACGCGTGACCCGCGGCTACCGGCGCCGCTGCCGCTACCACCGCTGTCACTGGTACCGGCGCGGCGCGCGCCTCCACCGCGGCCGTATATACCTTGCTGTGATGCAGCCCGGTAAATCGGCTCCTCCTTTACGGTCGCAGCTCCGTCTTTCACGGAGGCTCTTGCTGACCTCGCTGACGCCGCTTGTTCAGCTATTTCGAGTGCTCGTGCAAACGTCATTTTGTCGGGACTTTGCTCGAACAACTTGTCGCGTTAAGGACCTGAGTCTAGGCCGAGGACGAAACTATCCGTGAGATTCGTTTCCAAGGCGGTGCCGAAGTCGCAATAGGTTGCTAGACCTCTTAGGTCGCGCCGCCCAGTCTCCCAAACTTTCGCCAGGACTCTTCGTCGCCCCGTAGAACTGCGCCTTGTCTGCATCCGAACATTTTCTGGGCTTGAAGTGGCCGTCGAGTAATGAAACCAGCTCTGCCTAGCTCAGCGTATCTGCATCTGCAGGGTAGGCGAGGTTCCGCACTAATCGGTACGACTCATCAGAAAGATGCGTGATGAGAATCGCACCCTTGTTCACTTCGTCCACCTTATTTACTTTATTAAACTGCCCTTAAATAGTGTCATTCACACGTTTTGTGATAAAAAATAGGCAAATTTCCTAGGTAGGCCATTTTTGTTTTTTCTCGCGTGGGTGACTTTTACAAACTCGTCGCCAGTGACATGTAGGTGACAAGTGAAACAACCGTTCGTAGTAATGACTGGTTTATTACTGGCTTAGGTGGGTGCGCGATCGCAGCGCGCAGTTTGTAAATAGGTACATATACATCACTTATATATCTGAAAAGGGCAACATGAAGATCGCAGTAGCAAACGCCGAGAAATTATTGGTGAAAGGACGAGGAAATGCTGAGCCGCGAGTCGGCGAAAACGAAAAATTAAATTAAATTTAAATTAAAAAAAAAACTGATTTATCCATGAACCTAATTTCGGTGAGTGATTTGACCAAGAAGAATTATTACCTGAATTTTGACAATGGAGGTTGCATGATTCGAAAGAAAAATCGAATTGTTGCAAGATGTCAAGAGGTCGACGGAATTTATGAATTGACAGAAAATAAAAATAACGTCGCGAATATGACACTGTCAAAACAAAATGAAAATATTTCGAACATTTGGCATTTTGTTTGGCATAAAAGATTAGCTCATTTATCGCGTAATTTTTTTAGTCAGCGGTATGGAACATAAGAGTACCGATTTATGCGAGCCGTGTATTGCATGTATCGAAGGAAAGACATGCAAAAGTCCCTTTAAAAAACAAGGTACGAGAGCGAACGAGGTCTTACAGCTGGTTTTTAGCGATCTTTGTGGACCAATCGAGGAGCCGTCGTACGGTGGTTAGAGGTATGTTCTTCTATTTGTCGACGATTATACTCGGAAGACTCATGTTTTATTTTTTGAAGAACAAAAGTGAAACTTTCGATAAGTTCCGTGAATACAAGGCGGAAGTTGAGAATGAGACATGTATATCTATTAAATGTCTGAGATCTGACAACGGCGCAGAGTACTGTAATGGTAAATTTAAATTATTTTTGAAGTCTGCAGGTATAAAACACCAGACGACTGTACCGTACACGCCGGAACAAAATTCTGTAGCAGAAAGAGCGAATCGCACTATAATAGAAAAGGCACGAACATTACTGTCAGAATCGGACCTGAGCAAGAAGTATTACATACAGGCCGAGGCTGTAAATACTGTTGTTTACCTAAAGAACAGAAGCCCCACGAAAGTTGACGTGTAAAAGTGTTTGTAAAAACCTACTTACAGAAATAAAATCATTTATTATGCATTAAAAATGCGGTACCAGAGAAGCTTTGGACTGGATAAGATGTGGATATCAGTCATCTGAAAATCTTTGGTTGTTTGGCGTATAGATTGATACCAAAACAAAAGAGACGCAAACTGGACATGAAGGCGGAACCGATGATTTTTATTGGATACCCAGATAATCAGAAAGGTTATCATCTGATGAATCCTAAGACAGGTAAAGTGACAACTGCAAGAGACTTCATATTTCTTGAAAACGTATTTTTCCAAAAAGAAAACGTGGAAAAGTCGGAAGTTGTCATAAACCTGAATGCAGATTCTGTTTCTCCCAGTTGACCCAACGGATCTACAAGCAGATCTAAACCCTTGGAGGCTCACGATGATGTGTACCGTGATTCTGTAGACGAGAACGTAGAAAATATCGGAAGAGATAGAACTTGAACTTATAGTACCAGAAAGAATACGTGATGACGTATTGACCGAAGAGGAAGTGACAATGCCTCAATCAGAAAGAAGGTATCCTGTAAGGGAACGCAGACATGTCTATCGGTACGGTTGCAATGTTATGTATGCCAAGGAGAGCAATCTTGATGGTGATCCATTGACTATTAATGAAGCGTTGGCGAGACCTGATGGTGACTTATGGAAAAAAGCGATAGATGATGAACTTATGTCACTAAAGGAGAACCAGACTTGGACGTTGCTGCATCTTCTAGCTGATAAGAAGACTATCCAGTGCAAATGGGTGTTCAAAATCAAGAGAGATAGCGAAGGCAAGGTAACGTACAAGGCTAGACTAGTAGCAAAAGGCTTCACACAGGTATGTGGTGTAGACTATACCGAAACTTATTCTCCTGTAGTGAGAAGCTCTACTCTACGATTGTTATTCTCTCTAGCTGTAGGATACGGTTGGTTTATTGACCAATGGGATGTCACAACTGCCTTTTTGTGTGGCAAGATTAAAGAAGACATTTACATGCTTCAACCTAAAGGAGCAGTAGTCAAAGGTCATGAAACCAAAGTATGTAAACTGCAACGTTCTTTTGATGGATGTTTCAATCCATAAAAAGAACGTTGCAGTTTGCATACTTCGCTTCGAATGCTTGGTTCAAGGAATTGGACAAAGGGATGTTGAATTTAGGCTTTTTACAATAAAAAATAGAACCGTGTTTGTGTCAGAAGCAGCTTAACAACAATAAGAAGTTAATTGTCGTTATTAACATAGATGACCTTTTCATTTTTGGAAGTTGTGAAGAAGAAAAGCAAAAATTTAAAACGGGTTTGCTTGACAAGTTTAAAGTGAAAGATTTAGGCGCGGCTAGGCATGTTTTAGGCATGAGGCTGAGAAGAGATAAAGATGTTATTTGTCTAGATCAGAAACAGTTCATTTCGGAAATTATGAATGTCTTTAACATGACAGACGCTACGACTGTTTCGACCCCAATGGAAGTCAGTAAGAAATTAGAAAGATCAACAAACTCCCATAGCGATCTGCCATATCAGAGCCTTATAGGGTGTCTCAAAAAAAAAATTGGCCTGTAATACGTTACCAGACATAGCACATGCGCTGAGTGTACCTACTTTCACAATTTAATTCGTGCTACAATGAAATACACTTTAAATGTGCGAAACGGTTCTTAAGGTATTTGAAGGGCACGTCTAACCTTTGTCTGACTTTTAGGAAGTCAGGAAATTTGGATTTACGAGGCTACGTTGATACAGATTGGAGAGGGGCACTTGATAGAAAGTCTTTCACAGAATTAATTTTCGAGATAGGTGAAAATATAGTGTCGTGGGAGAGTAGGAAGCAATCGACTGTTTCCTTGTCCTCCACAGAGGCAGAGTACGTAGGATTGAGTCAAGCTTCGAAGGAAGCTCTTTATTTACGTAGTTTACTGAACAGTTTGACAGCTGTGGATATTAAAGCGGAAGTAATTTATAATGACAATCAGTCGGCACATAAAATAACAGCTAACAAAATGGTGCATAATAGGACAAAGCATTAGCATATCTTAACTAAACAGTTCACAGCCCGAAGCTTAGACAATTTTAAAGGATTTATCCCTGTCAAATTAATCTATTAAGGGGGCGATGAGTAGTTAGAGGTTCTGTGCCCGGTAGATGGCAATAGGCTCGCCCTCTATTACATGGGACTTAAGCATAACTGGTGAAATGTGGGTGAACTATAGGTACACCTCTGCCTAACCCTTCTGGGACAGGCGTGATGTTATATTATGATAATAATTATTGCGCCACAAACAATAATAAATACGAGTTTA
The DNA here is from genome assembly GCA_963555695.1 of Dasypolia templi. Classification (NCBI taxonomy): domain Eukaryota; kingdom Metazoa; phylum Arthropoda; class Insecta; order Lepidoptera; family Noctuidae; genus Dasypolia; species Dasypolia templi. Next base: position 26,902,258 of record OY743154.1, on the reverse strand, counting down.
AAAATAATATCGCCAGCCGTCTAATTATTCGGGTCGTTCTACATGCACAGAATAGAGAAGTATCAAAATAAAGTCCTCAATTCTTACGAGCATTGTTCGGTCGAGACACGAATGTCAACAAGTAAACCGTCATTATTTTAACATTGACGCTAGCTGACAAGGGGTGCGCGCTGCTCCAGTTGCGAGCACACACGCGTCGGTGCGGCGCGCGGCGGAGCGCTACAACGTGCGGTGACGAACAGGTGGGTGACAAGGGAAGTGCACAAGTAAACGATGCAGAACCGCGAGTGGAACAAACAGCTCCATTAGAACTGCCAGTCTTCCACACGGCTATGCAGGTTTCTAGCCAAGTGACCTCTACGTTTTCTAAGCTCATTGACAGACGGCCGTTGAACCGTTTTCACTGGAAACAAATTGGTGGGATATGAGAAAAATGTCGAATTAGATCTAGCAACATCATATTCGTTTTTACAATATCTACCTATTTTCTCTATAGGAACGGATTATTGGGTCTGTTCGCTGTTGTTTAGCCTTAACTCCCAGTCCACACTTTAGTAATTTCTTAAGCAACACGATCGCCAAACGATTGACAACCAGCAAACGATAATCATAATACAAACATGAATTAATTAATTATGATTTTCGTATAGGCAAATTTACATTAATTTATCAAACTGTGAATGAAACAACAAGATCACTCGTATGTTGGTAGTTATTTGCGAGCGCGAATGATTGATGTCACCCTGCTTTGTCCCCGTAGGGGGACAGATCTTTTTTTTTAGATCGGTTTCGTCACGTGTTCTATCGAACCCACCGAGCGACTGTTCGCGCTTTCGTTGCAGATACGCTGCACGCGCCATACGCGTGCAGTACAAATAGCAGTGCGGAGCAACAGCGAGCTGCCAACAACGTGACCGCGGTGCCATACAAAAACGATAACTTTATCATACATTCACATGAAAAATGGATTACGCATTTTTTTGCCGAATTAAAACACGGGTCAGATGTATAGGTTGGTTTTGTTGGTGGAGTTTTGTCGTGGTTGTCAGTATGTGTAAAAGTATTGAGCTACATCTAAACACAATAAATATATTAAACAAAGAGGTACCTATGTAAAAGATCGCTTTTACGATTAGACCGCCTATTATATCAGCCTCTGTAAAATTCTGCATTTATATTTGTAATTTTTACGGTGTACGTAATAAAGAAAATGTTATTCTATTATGTACCTACACTACTACGGTGAAGATGAATGAAGCTCAAACTATGTCCACTAAAGTAACAATCCTAAAGTTAAGCGAACAATGCTTCTGGGACTTGGGAACACAACATCAACATAATCAATAATAAGCCTGCGACTGTAAATAAACTGATCGTTGTTGGCACACACAGCGTGGCTCACTGACAGTGCGAACATCTATCTATCGCACAGCCGAAACTACTGGGACTAGGAACGTGAAATTAGGCACACGCCTTTCTTTTTTATTGTAGGGGAGCTCTAAGAAGGGGTTTTTGTAAACTCGACCTCTATGGGGATGAAAAGGGGGGATTTTGTTTGAATGAAAAATCTTATTCCATTAGTAATTAAACTTGACACGTATACATATCTAAATAAATTATAAAGTTTGTTATTATGAGTTTTTATAAACTACCCCCAAAGGGGATTGGATGGTATCAAAGTTTGAAGAATTTTAACGCGCGGTCCGTTTAAATCGAAACTCGGTATTTATACTTAAGACCAAAAATAAAGAATAAAGTGTATCAGAGTTTTCCGAAAATCTACCCCTAATATGGAGAAAAGGGGTAGTCAATTTTATAGGGGAGGATTAAACAGCGTGGCTTGAATAACTCGAAAATTGGTATAAATAATCTTTGGGTCAAGTTATGGACACATCGTAAACGATAACCTAAATTGTGAAAACGGTTTAAATGAAATCTTATGTTATTCATTTTATTAATAAACTTGAAACTTAGCCTTAATACTTATATTTATGTATAAATAAATAACAAAGACCTTAACCATTATTACTACCATTTAAGTAGTTAGGTATTTGTAGGGGACAGTACGATATACACGCTAACGGAAACGCGGGTGAAGTGCTGAATGACTGACTTATCAGAAGTGAAGGGTTCCTGCTATAATGTAGGCGAGCTCTAAGAAGGGGTTTTGGGAATTCGACCTTTAGAGGGGTGAAAAGTGGGGATTTCGTTTTATGAAATAAAATCTTAGCTCTTGAGTTAATTGACTGATTCAAATCCGTTAAGTCGTTTTAGCTTAATAACTGCTTCAGGATGCTGTTCGGACTGCCGCGCTATTGTAGTGCGTCCGGTATGTTCGCTTCTGCGCATACCGATGATTTTTACGCCAAAATGCGCAAAAAGACTAACTCCATCTTGTCAAGAGCGCGGTCTAGTACTAATGGCATGCTAGGTACGTTGGTTGATAAGTTCGACGCCCCTCGGTTTTCGCACGCTGTGGAGGCGCTGGGCAGAAGACCCTACAGCTAACCGTAAAATTTTCTTTTTGTTGTTGCTTCTATGTTTGTTTACTAACAATAGTTTTTAAGCACAATGTTACTAACAATTGGGCCTAGTTGCCATAAATAAACAAACATTTTATTAATTAATTTAGTGTGAAAACGTTACAAACAATCATGCAAAAAACTTGGTAATAATACTTAACATTATTTAAATTATAAAAGATACGAGTACATCATAATGAAGTAACACACCCCCTGTGTTTGATGTACAGTAAGTGCGCTACACATCAAAATGGCCGAACAAAGAGAGGCAGCTTCTGTTGGTGTGAATCATGCCATCTGTGCGATTTTGCAGCGCTTTTAGCCCAACTCCCGCTCAATTCATGTACGTTGCATGAAACAGGCTAAATAATCGCTGAAGCATGTATTCATAAAGGCTCATAATAGGCTTAGCAGTGCACACAATCGCAAGGCAGTGCTGTGTGTGTGTAGCGAGCACTGACACGCCGCGGCGCCGGGGTCCTTGCATCCCGATGCAGACACAGGAGCGCGCAGCTCACACCACATTGACAAACACTTGCTGAGCGACAACAGAGCCATTGTGAGAGCACAGCAGCTCGTCCCACGCGCGCTTCTCAGCTGCCGAACACCCTCCGTCACTCGCTGCTTACCCTTATTAATTGACAGTCGCCGCTTCGAGCACTTATCACTTTTTGTAGCATACGCCATCGTTTATGAGGTATGAGCGGTGACTCATTACGACCAATCTGAACAAGCGCGGGTCGCGCGGCCGGCAGCGTGCCGTCAGCGGGGCGGGGTTCGGTCCCGAACTTCTGTTATCTAATTTATAGCCATCGCCGACTTCGAACATACGGTTAGAAAGGTGATGCTTTTTCTCTGAAGTTCTGAGAAATTCTGATGCTAAATAGGACATCATGACTACTGAGAAAGTTAGTTCAACATTGTGATTTATTTGGATCAAAGCTAGCGAGCGATACCTACCCATAGGTATAACAATAGTTGCCGCACAAGCAAACTCTTGATACTGTCACCAAATTAAGAACAACAAACAACAACAGAAAATACTTTTAAAGAGTTTGGCACATACATAAACAACAGCAAACAGTATAAGATTTGGGTACTCAGAAAAAGCTTCCACAAACCAACTCACGTAAGCAAAAATACAGCTAAAACATTCCCAAGTGAAATGAAGCTCATTCAGCACTTTTTGTTTGACTGTACTCTCTACCGCCGCGCGCCCCAGTCCGGTTAAACGAACTAACTGTATCAGCAAAATGGTCCACAAATACAATCGCGGACAAATTGCCAAGACACGTGTTATAACTAGTAAGTTGTCACTCGTATAATATCGTCGCGCTCGCGGGTACAGGCGAGGCGGTACAGTCGCGATCAGTTGCTCACAAGAGCACATCGCCGGCTTGCCGTCAGCTGCGCGCCGCTAAGCTAGTAGTGCAGCGAGCGACGCGACGTACTTTTATTAACGTCTCGTGTCGTGTGTGCACGCGTGTCGCATCACCTGTGCACGCGTGTCATCACCTGTGCTGCACGCGTGTCGCATCACCTGTGCACGCGTGTCATCACCTGTGCTGCAAGCGTGTAAATAACGTTTCGGCTTGACGAATCATCAGTTCGTTACGATGCAGATATTATTAAAGTAACTTAAATTATTTTGGAAAGATGGAAAACAAGAAAACGTTGAAAATATCATAGCGATAGTTTTTCTCACTTGTCTTGGTAACAGAGTCATAAGTAGTTTTAGACCAACGCTCATCGTCATCTTCCTGTCTTCGTCCTAATTTATTTGTGACATTTAAACAATTTCGTTCATAATCTGGCACTGTTCGATTGCTGCTGTTCTGCCGCCCCTAGCGCCGTAGAATAAAGTGTGCTCTCTAGTTTCAAATGGTAAAGAAATATCTAGTTTTATGTCTCATAAAAGTTAAATGCGTCATTGTTATATTTTGGGATGACACTTAATAATTATGAATTCGTATAACTTGTCAAGTGTTGGGCAACACTTCATGATCGTGTAATTAATTTAAATGTCGTACAGCTATAGATTTATCACTTTCGCCTCGCTTAATTAGTAACATTACATTTTTATGAAAATTAAATAGATTTCGATGTGAGTGCCTATATTAAAACGACTTACTTCAGCTATTATGGGCATGTATATGCAACATGTTCAGTTGGATGGCCGGGTCAGCCGCGCTGGTGTCCGTGAGCGGCGCCTTCGTTACGTGCCGCTTGTTGCTGCCCGAATCTCGTTATCATTCATACGGCTATTAACCTGCTCATATCTCACACAATTTATGTTCAGGGTACGAGTCAAATACGACATTAAAACAAACTCGTTCGGAATGCTAGATGAGCGCTAGCGACAAGTGCCTCGCACTGGCGCGCACTGCCCGCTGCGCACTCTGCACTGGCGCAACAGTGCCTTAATGTGACGACACTTCAGCTCAGTATCTCGAGTGTTGCCCCTTATGATGTCTCCTGTTCAAATGCAAGGTTTATTTTATGTGTAGTTGAGTTCATGAGAGGCAAGTTCAAAGAAACATATTGTAAAGCGTGTTTAGATATTATTTTGGAAACTGTGTGTGGGTGTTAAATTAACAGTTCAAAAACGACGTCGTTGGTTCACAGTGTCATCGAGATTGCTGCGCGGCCTTCTATTACTGGCGTCCAATTAGCGAGTCAAACGCGACCACTGTGTGATGTCAGTTCAATCCCTTCGACGTTTGTAATGGTGAGTGAATAGTTGGTGCAGTAGTGCGTGGTGACGGCCCCGGACAGCTTGGGTTCAATCAGCAATCGCGAGACATCACAGGCGCCCGTCGCGTCGACTAGCTCCGCATATCTGTGTCGAAGTCTGTCGAGTGCCGAGGGCTCGCGCACATCTCTGTAAGAGAGATATTCAGTTGATGTCGGTCACAGTCCGTCCGTCGCTCGTTCAATGTTCGCGCTGCATTTTTAAGCCCGTTAGTGCCTTCCGCGTCACGTCGCGCGTCGCGCGTCGGTGGCGGGAACATTTGCGCACAGCGAATCTCTTTGTGAATTACCATCTATTCACTGAGTACCTGACGATCTCTGATTGTCGTTGTCTAGTGACCTGACGTAGTTTACACTGGAGGAGGTTTCAAAGTCATCAATTAATTATCAACGTCATTATGCTATTCAGTTGTAAAGCGTTATTCGTCAAAAAAAATTGATCACATGCTACTAAAACCTAATAACTTTTTGAATAGGATATCTTACTTCACAGGGGGTGAAATAAATCAGTGTTGTACAAATTGAATGCGTGTCGCAAGCGTGTAGCGGCGGGATGGTGGACGAGCTCATCTCACATTGTGGTCACGCGCCGCGCTACGTCACGCGAGGAGGAAATACGCGCCGTCATTAATAACTACATCACTACGTACAGATTTTTCATTTGTTATTTCGAGCATCCATTTCTTTAACCCATTTGACAGAGGATTACAGCACTCAGAAATTACGAATGCTGTGAGCATTTTGTGGTCACTTACGGAAGTAATAATACGACGTCTTTAATAGTATCCAGCCACTACACGATGGGTAGCGTCACGCGCACGGCCACTGCGCACTTGGGCACGTGACACTCACAAAAAACAAAACACAGTCGCATCAACCCGGTGTCGCCACACTACATCGCAAGAGTCACAACAGCGCACGTGCGCGGGTGCGCGCTGGCCACTCGGCTACTAAACACGTTAAAAGCCAAGTCACCTCCGCGTAAACAGGATACACCAATTTGCATATTTTGGTAAACATTACATGCATACGTCGTTCAACACGACTCCTAACCGCCTGCTTACCTCGGTCAACACGACTCTTGACCGAATGCTTACCATGCTCAACACGACTCCTGACCGAATGCTTACCTCGCCCAACACGACACCTGTCCATTGCTTACCTCGCTCAACACGACTCCTGACCGCCTGCTTACCTCGCACAACACGACTCCTAACCGCCTGCTTACCTCGCTCAACAGGACTCTTAACCGACTGATTACCTCGCTCAACATGACGCCTGTCCGCCTGCTTACCTCGCTCAACACGACTCCTGTCCGCCTGCTTACCTCGCTCAACACGTCTCCTATCCGCCTGCTTACTTGCTAGAACCGCACAACGAGAGTCACCTATTCCTTGTGCGAAACGACAGATATAAACATAGAGAAATACACCATTACCCAAATATAACAACCTGAATATTAGTGGGTAAGTGGCGCACGATACAACAAAGGGCGCCGCCGCCCGCCATGCTTAAACACAGATTGGCGCTAATCAGCTTACGCGCCCTCCCTCTCACACCACCTCCCACCACCACGAGCTCCTCGCGCGAGATCCGATCACGTCACGAGCCGAAACCGTGCGATGTTTTTCTTATCAGAATCACACACACACACCATATAAATAGCATTATGTCCTACCTGGACTAGGCTGTCCACGCAGTATGGAACATTTTACGTTTTAATGTAGTTTTAGTAGTACAAAATACCTTTGTACAATTTTTTTTTTTTTTACGAATTAGATTAAATTTTAAATGGGTTGATCCCATCCCTTAATAAAATTTGTTCCTAATTATAAGTACAGTGCCCCCTTTCCAGGTGTAGAACAGCTTGTGTACGTGATTGTTTACTGTGTGGCAGCCAGACAGTTATTGCATTGTATGTTTAGCGCCGTCCTGTTAAAGTACCCGCAATCAGAGATCATGTCATGACAAACGTACGCCATTATTAGCTGAACAAATGTATTTCGTAGTAGACCGGCACGCGGCGATGCGGTGCGATTTATTTGTGACAAAAAGAATCACTTTACTGGATAAAAAAAAATACCTTTGAATATAGAAAGAAGAAAGAACACAAGCACCTGTCGAGCGACAGGTGCTTGTGTTCTTTTTATATTATACGAAAAACCGACACACGTTTTTTTCGTTCTAACTGGAGCGCTCGAAGGTAGAAACGGCTTTGTCTCAGATTTGATATAAACGATTAGGTGTAGGTAATTTCCTGCTCACATTGTTCGAATATGCGACGACGTCGCGTTGTGGCAAGAGCAGCACGAAATTCGTTTTAAATATTAAACTTTAATAAGAACCACATCGCTAGCTTCAGGTCCAGTTGTAAACCAGCGTCAGGCACTAGTTGTCTGACATTTTTTTTTGCTGAACTGGGCCTTTTTGGCGCAGCCGTGAGGCACACTACCCTGCTAGTTTCATACTTCGCACTGTTCACTTTTTTTTTAAATCTTTATTTTGATTGTTTTTCTTATAATTTTTACCTGCTTTGTGTGCCTTTTAGTCTGTGCTAAATAAACGTTTTTTCTTTCTTTCTAGCAGCTATCAGAAGAGTACTTGTCTTGTGTTGGAAATAAGAAATACTTGTGCGACAGACCCACTCGCGTAGCGGACGACACTTGGCGACTACGCCGTAGCGCGGTGCTACGACGTAGCACAATGCTACGACCGGACATAGACGCGCTACGAGCTCATATTGTAATTTTCGTGCTATTTTAGGATGCTGACGAACTGGATAACACATTCCCTCCTTCTGCACATTTTAACGCAGCGTGCGTTTTTGTTATTATTAGATGATTATGCCAAATAATAACTTAAATATCCAAACCGTGTTGTCTACTCTAATTCAACAAGTAAATTACAAAAAGGAATAAGCACAATGAAACAACTTTCATTCATTAAACAATTACTACTTCGTTGTGAATGAGATCAGCACCCAGCCCAGGCATTGCTTCTTTCTAATAAGAAGGTTCCTATTTGCCACACTGCAACTGGAGTTAATTATTGGCACATGTCGATGTTACGTAGTATACTTAAACTAGATGACGACAAGAGGAACAGGAAGAACAGAACTCGCCGCGCACTGCGCACCGCCTCACTCCGCCAGTGAGCGGCCGCGCGCTGCGCACCGCCTCACTCCGCCAGTGGGCCGCCGCCTCACTCCGCCAGTGGGCCGCCGCGCGCTGCGCACCGCCTCACTCCGCCAGTGGGCCGCCGCCTCACTCCGCCAGTGGGCCGCCGCGCGCTGCGCACCGCCTCACTCCGCCAGTGGGCCGCCGCGCGCTGCGCACCGCCTCACTCCGCCAGTGGGCCGCCGCGCACTGCGCACCGCCTCACTCCGCCAGTGGGCCGCCGCGCGCTGCGCACCGCCTCACTCCGCCAGTGGGCCGCCGCGCACTGCGCACCGCCTCACTCCGCCAGTGAGCCGCCGCGCGCTGCGCACCGCCTCACTCCGCCAGTGGGCCGCCGCGCGCTGCGCACCGCCTCACTCCGCCAGTGGGCCGCCGCGCGCTGCGCACCGCCTCACTCCGCCAGTGGGCCGCCGCGCGCTGCGCACCGCCTCACTCCGCCAGTGGGCCGCCGCGCGCTGCGCACCGCCTCACTCCGCCAGTGAGCCGCCGCGCGCTGCGCACCGCCTCACTCCGGCTGTGAGCCAAACCAGCTAACGAACGAGAAAACACTGAAGAGTGCCACTACTTGTCATATCACTAGCCGTCTACGTAGCTATTAAGTGAGTACTCCGTGTATAGACCAACTCAGACTTGGGCCGTAAAACTCCTACTTCATCACTTTCGTACATTTTCTAATAGCCAACGCACACTACAAGCGGCAACTTTCTGGTTGAAAATGCGTTGCGGTTCGGCTGCCCGTTGCTGCTGTAAAGTGAGCTAGGCTTTAAGGTCTGCTGGCACCTCACTGAGGTGACCTATCGCCTCAAACATTTTCGAGACATGTGAGTAGTGCACCCGCCACTCGCATGTCACGTGTGCTGTGAATCGGTAACATCATGGATGTGTATTTGTCAGAGCGATGTGAAGCGACGCGTGACGCTGTGTGACAGCAGGCGTCACAGCGTGACGCGACCGGAATCTGCGCTGATTTGTTTTGGCGGCTGCCAGAGTGAATCAGCTGTCGCGTTAGCGCCGCAAGACGTGGAAACGATTTGACCGGATGTTTTGTAAAATAGGAAACACTAATATTTTTAAGATAATAAGAATGCTTACCTAAGAGGAAGGTACTCTTAGATAAGATCGTGAACATGTAACTTTTCTCGAACCACCCGCGACGCTCACTCCCGCGCGCACCGCGTGCCCTTGTGGCGGCATCTACACCGCCACATGCGAACAAACGCATCAATCCTGTATAGCGCAAGCAGAGTTTACTGCGCAGATAGCATAAATACAACTTCCCGACAACAATCATCGGGCAGTTGCCCACCAGATACGACATCCATCTGGTCGGAGGATCTTCCCTTTTCTGAGAGTATGAGTGAACTTTACACCCTGTTCCTCATATCTCTTCACTGGTGACCCCGACGTGATCTGCATATCTCTTCACTGGTGACCCCGACGTGATGTACATCATCTCTTCACTGGTGACCCCGAGTATGAACGTCAGCGCAGCCTTCGTGCAGCGAGATCGTGGTAACTTCACACTTACATCATTGTAATTGCGCGCGTTGTTTACATAAAGTCACAGCACGACTAGAAAATCTCTCAACGATGGTGTTGTGCTGCAGTAAAAAAAGTTAATGCTATTTATTTATTTCAACGCAATATACCTTGTTATTTCTGAGATAAGAACTGAAATACCCCTTCGCGACATTTAAATCAAAATGGGAACCCATCGAAAAACTCCACTGGGGAATATACTTACCTCTAAAAGGATCCAACGCGCATTACTACCACGTGTTGACGGACATCGAACAGAAATACGATGAGCTGAAGAGGAAAACCATTGCCAAAGCCTGGTCCACCCACACAACTTCTTGTATTGGATAATAACAGAAATTCACACTTATGATCGAAATCCCTGAGTTCTCACGAAACTACAGTCAGTGGATCTCCTTCAAAGATCTGTTTCTGGAAGCAATACACAAAAACTCAATAAACAACAACGCACAGAAAATGCAACACCTAAAGATCAAACTGCGTGAAGAAGCCAAACGCTTAGTGCGGCATCTGACCATTAGCACTGAAAACTATAACTCATGTTGGGATATATTAAATCAGCGCTACGAAAATCATCGCCTGCAGTTTACTTCATTTAGTATTTAGTAGTGTGTGTGTGTAGGTTCTTGGTGGGTACGAATCACACGGTATATTTAAACCGTTAACAGCAATTCACGCACTGTAGGTACACGACAAAACTATACTAAACGCGCTATAGTTTCTTAACATGTTCACTGTGTGACCTCCTCCATTGTTTTAATTTTTTTGAGGAAGTATTTAGACATGTAATCGAGTATTTTGAAGATGATTTTCTGAACACACAACAATGTTGAATTGAGTAAATCCATAGTTCTGGGGCAATCTCCTTTAAAACTTAAGTACCATAACAATATTTATTAACATTTCATTGTGCAAATATCAATCTTTTCACAAATTAAAATACATCAGATATTTTTTATGTACTAGCCTTTTTATCAACCGGCAACTGACATAACAAAGCCATACCTTTGATATGTGGTTGCACCGTTCCCACAACTACCTACAATAACCTGGCTTAGTTTGAGCACAAATTGTAGACGGTGCCACTGCGCTTATTGGCATAAAAATGACGTAAGATGGCACTCTTTACTTTACCCGTATAATTATAGTACTCTTTGAATACAATTTTAAAATAACTTGCCCCACCCAGAAACAACGATAATATCATAACCGTTATTTTTAAGTGTTACCAAAGTAACATAATACATTCAGTTGCTTTAACGAAAATACATTTAAAAGTGTAAAATATTAACAAGTTGCACTTTGACGGTGTTGCCACAGTGGACATTATAAGTCGGTATTTAAAAAATACACTTTATTTAATTAAATTAAAGAAATCACGACATTCGGCCATCCGACGGCGTTCTAACTCCGAAGTAGGTACGCAATAATCACGACATTGAGGCAACACATCAATAGCAAACGTAAGTAAACAAAAATAAAACAATTTAACATAATCAAGATACATCAGTACATCTGTTAACAATACATACTCTGTAGGCGAACGGAAGTGAGAAAAAGGACGCTTGAACTAGCGCTGACTTCACAGTCCACGGCAGTGTGGTCGCCCGGCGCCCGCGCCGCTATTGCAAAGACACACCGCGCCGTCAACACGTACTTATATTCTATTCTGTAATTTCTTGAACATTACAAAGTTTATTTTCATCGCATTTTTAATGTACATCCTGCGCATAACGGTACGTTCACACGGAGACATTAATTTCTAAGCCGAATCTGAATTTTGCCGGATACGATTTAGTCACAATATAATTTATACGTATGAGTTCACACGTGCATTCGGTTTAAAGATGCGGCAAAAAACCGAATAGCATATTCACACGATGACACACCACTCAGTTTTTTACAGAAAAACAAATCCGAACGCTCTGTATGAACAGAGTATACGGTAAAAAATCCAATCCGGTAAAACTTGTCTCTGTGTGAACGTAGCGTAACATGGTGACCTCGACGCGGCGACGTGATAACTGAGGTGAGAAGCGTAATACAATACCGACGAGACTCCAACTCGTTCAGTTCGACGAATTCTGTAAAGTCATTGCGCGCCGCCTGCTAACTAAACAACGTGACCAGTGATCGACGAGTAAAGTCATTGCGCGCCGCCTGCTAACTAAAACAACGTGACCAGTGATCGACGAGTAAAGTCATTGCGCGCCGCCTGCTAACTAAAACAACGTGACCAGTGATCGACGAGTAAAGTCATTGCGCGCCGCCTGCTAACTAAACAACGTGACCAGTGATCGACGAGTAAAGTCATTGCGCGCCGCCTGCTAACTAAAACAACGTGATCAGTGACTTTTTACCGTCTCGAAAAAAATAGGGAAGGAAAAGTATATTAGGTGAACGGAGTAGAAGCCGATGGCATAGGTTTTTTTAATAATATTTAAAGAAATTGATCTATCAAAAATACTACACATTTGAAGTAAACTTTTCATACCATAACAATAAAAAGATAAAATAAAAACAAAAAAAAACACTAGGAAAACATGTCGAAATTCAAATCATCCGCACCCTACTAAATGCGCGGAATTTATCAATGAAATTGTAGCGCAATCCTATGTCTTGAACCCGGCCGGTAGGTAGGTATACTCGCCGCACGTGCCGTCGGCCTCTTTGATAATAATATCCTTTCGCAAACGCACGAGTGTCCGCCCGCACCCTGCGCTCTCTCAATTTACTTATTATCATTTTCTTTCTCTCCAGTCATTTGCGATTAGTCACGGTGTGACGGCGCATAGTTTATGTTTCCTCGTGTGCATCGGCCGCCCAGTGATAGAACATAACGTACGAATATCCTAATGTTGAGTGTCTAGCAATAGTGCAATTTTAAATCCTGTCTGGTGAAAACTTATACGGTGCAAGGCGAATGTACGCAGACGAAGAACACCTACAGTCGTTAAAAAGAAACGGTATCCCTGTTCCTCAAATTCCCCCACTAATATTACGGACGTATCAGCGATTACTCTATCATACCCACACAAAGTTAAAGATTATGCACATCAAGTTCGCTTCAGTGTCAACGTTTGAGCGGCGATAATTCACGATTGCATATTCGAACGTAAATACGGAGGCCTCTCATGATGACATTTATTGCTACATAAAAAGTAAGAGTAACGAATGTGTATCTTTAAAAAAGCTAAACATCAAGTCGTAAAAAAGTATAACGTTTACAAGCTTTATGTATCTAAACACAAGGTGGACATGTCTTTAAATGATCAAATATGGCCTGACTTTTAGACGTTATGTACATTTTATGTACCGGACGAATGGAGAGGCTCATGTAACTAGTTAGTTTAAAATTGATCATCATGTATTGTCAAAATAACGTAAAAATAACTATTTTGAATTGTGAATCTGCAAAAAGATCAGTTGATACATTAAGACAAATTTCTGAATGGTCTGATTTGGTCTACCTGCAGCAGACTTGGCAGTTACCTCATGATATCGCAATGTTAGGAATGATAAGCCCCGCCTGGAGGGAGCTGGCTATTCTCTGGAGAAAGGGTGTTTTTGAGTCTGTCTTGGTAATATCCTGTAATCGTTCTCGGTTAGTGGCCATTAAAGCTGTCTCTGGTGGTCGCTCGATTATTGTATTTTCTGTTTATATGGCTATAAACTCACCAGAAAACCTGCATTTATTTACCGAGGTCTTATGTGAGGTAAGTTCAATCATTGCGACTTTTGATGTTGAAAACATATACATAATGGGCAATTTTAATGCGCATCCGCAAGAATTATTTTATACTTTTGTAACGATCAATCCTGGGTTTGTGCTGATACAATGAAGTTAGGAAACAATATTGACTACTACACCTTTATTAGTGAGGCACACAGCTGTAGGAGGTGGTTAGACCATTGTGTTGTCTATTCATCAGCCTGGCAGACAGTTGTAAGTGTAGGTATTGATGAAGTTGTTTATGTGTCTGATCACTTACCTATATTTATTATATGAAACTTAGATGTAGTAACGCCTAAGTTGACGCCCGGGGCTGCACCCCACGGTGCTGTTGTTTGGGGCGTCAGGAATAAAACAGAGACAGAAAATTATCATGGGATTTGTTCTTACAATTTGCGGGAGGTAGACTTCCCACAGGAGTTTGTGGTGTGCAGTCATAGGTCATGTAACTTGGATGAACACAAACTTGTCCTCGATAAGATGTACAAGAATATTGTAGATGCCCTTTGTGAGGCAGCGCGGGAATCTAATGAAAAGCACAATAGACTTAAGCGGGGTAATACGCTATGTGGGTGGAATAAACATGTGCGGGACGCTCACCAAGACCTCTGGGAGTACCTAATCGACCAACCTCTGGGAGTGTTTACGACCAAATGTACGAGACGTGTAAAATTTTAAAAAACCGGCTAAAGTACTGTCAAAATAGGCAAGAACAAATTAAAAAGCAGAACAACGAGCTACAAATAATTTCTGTGCATTTTGGAAGTCCACGGGTAAGTTGGAAGCTAAGCCTGGTCACGCGGCGGACGTGGGAGAAGTTACTGAGCATGGGGACATTGCTAATTTATTTAGAGACTATTTTAAACTAAGCTCTCCACTTGTCCCTCTGTGTCAGGAACCGGCTTTATATCTCATGTCCGGAGAGAGGAGCCGCTACTACGCTTCACCACGAAGCAAGTAATGTTTGTGATTAATAGTATGAGTAGGGACAAATCACCTGGGCATGATGGGCTCAGCATAGAACTTTTAATCCTGTCCTGTGCTTGTTCTTTACGATGTGTCTCAGCCACATTCGTATTTACCGACAGGCTTAATAAAGTGCATTGTAGTACCCATTGTGAAGAATAGGATAGGAGATATCTCGGACATGAGCAACTATCGCCCGATCTTTCATTGCAACTGTTACGGCCAAGGTGTTGGACAGTATGCTTGACTCTTATTTAGCAAAATATATTAAGTTACACGATGCACAGTTTGGGTTTTGTCCATGACTATCAACCGAAAGTGCGATCCTAAGGGTCCAGCATACTGTCAAATACTTCCCTGACCGGAAGACGCCGGTGTACGCCTGCTTCCTTGATCTTTCCAAGGCTTTCGATCTCGTTTCATATGACTTGCTTTGGAGTAAATTGAGGAGTAGGGGTATACCGGAGGAACTACTCAGTGTATTGAAGTTTTGGTTTTTGTAACCAGACAAACCGAGTTAAATGGTCTAATGCGCTCTCGGATTCATATGGTTCAGAGTGCGGGGTGAGGCAGGGTGGTTTGTCGCCTCCCCGGTTCTTCAATCTATATGTTAATGACCTCATTGACGAGCTCAGTAGCATGCGTGTCGAGTGCAGGGTAAATGGTGTTAGCTGCAACAAGATCAGTTATGCAGATGACATGGTGCTGTTGGGGCCGTCGCCGGGGCGATCGTAGAGTTACTCAAAGTATGTGAGACCTACGCCGCTGCACATGGACTGGTTTATAATACCAAAAAATTTGAATACATGGTCTTTGGGGTTGCGGGGAGAGGCCGGGTTAGAACAGTCGAACTCACCATTAACAGTACGCCAATACGTAGAGTCACTGAGTTTAAATATCTTGGGCACGTCCTTACCGACAACTTCAGTCACCATGGTGACATTGAAAGGGAGCGTAGGGCTCTGTCGGTCAGGGGTAATATATTGGCACGAAGATTTGCTCAGTGTAGGTACTGACCAAGTGAAGATAACACTTCTTAAACCTTATTGTCAGGGTTTGTACACCAGTAATCTTTGGGTCATCTACTCGAATAGGTCGCTGGATGTTATACGCAACCAATACAACAATGTTTTTAGGATGCTATTGCGAATGCCTCGTTTCTGCAGTGCCTCACCACCCATACCGATGGATTTCATGCCATCATCTGCAAAAAAACGGCCTCACTCCTGAGCAGAATAAGAGGCAGTTTATCTATTATAGCATCCTGAAAGCTTTGGCGGCAGACACTTCCTCACCAATAATATGGTCCAGTTTGGATAGAAGGTCGTTTGACGGGAATAACAAAATCAAAATCAAAATCAAAATATTTTATTTCACATAGACCTACATGGGCACTTATGAAACGTCAGATTCTAGGTGCACGATTCCAATTGGTCGTTTCCTATGGAGAAGAGCCGGCAAGAAACTCCATGGTTACTCTTTTAAAAATATGTCTTTTACAATGTTTTCCAATTACAGTGATTAACAGGTATGGGAGGACAGTGTAGGCCTGTCAACAGGTACCATATGTTAAACAAATAGACAATTGTCTATAATTTATAATCCACAGGGCCTACGACGTTCTCACATTTACAAAATATAAAATAATCTAATAAAGTAAAATCAAAAAATAATTAAAAATTTTAGGTATATAATATCAAATAATGAAAGAATTATGTCAGAGATATGTAAAAGTCCATATCTAATAATAAAAAATAAAAATTAAACACCATTATTTGGGAGCAGTTATTAGAAATTTACATAGTGATGCCGTTCATGAGGTACCAGGGAAGCCACATGTGCAGAAGGAATTATTGCCAAACTTTCTTGTCTTCGACGTAGTCTTTAATCTTATAGTACGCTTTTTTGATAAGGACACGTTTAATGTGGGCTTTGAACTTTCCATCGCTAAGTTCTGTAACGTATCTACAAATGATACGTTCCGTCATTGACACCATGTTGGAAGACGTTCCTGTGCTCTATCTGCGAGACATCTACTTCCAGCACGACGGATGTCCAGCTCACTACGAACGATCTGTACGTGCGTACCTCGATAGTGAATTCGGTAATAAGTGGGTAGGTCGCGGTGGACCTGTGAACTGGCCGCCGAGGTCACGAGACCTAACACCCCTAGACTTTTATTTGTGGGCCGAACTAAAACTTTTAGTGTATACCGAAAAAGCTCAAAGTGTTGATGATTTGAAAAAGCGAATAATAGACGCTTTTAATGTTTTAAAAAGTGATAGAGACACGCTTCGAATTTACCAAACAATTTGCAATGACGTCCAGCAAACAATTTGCAAAGAATGTCCACCGTTTCTCTCTAAACATATTATGGTATGTTTAGAGTGAAACGGTGGACATTTTGAACAATTACTGCGACTTCGGTAAAAAGGTAACTACATCGAGTGACGTTTTGACGTTTGTAGTGGTGGGATCGTTGCCTGGTTTTTTGCGGAAATAAAATAAAACAACGGCGATATCGTATCTAAAAGTATTGAATAAAGTGTACAGTGAAATAATACAGAATATTCAGTGTTGTGAGATCTCGTGAGTACATCCTGAGTGCATAAATCATGCTTAAAACTAACAACAAATCTGCAAGTCATATTTAAATACCCTCACTATTTTAAAGTTTGACACGACAAACAGTAGATGTTTGGTGTGTTGTAACTGTCAAAGTCTAAATTGACAACGGCAGACGAAAACGTAAACAGTCTTCGTTTACAAAAAAAAAGAAGGTTCACTGAACGAGTAGCAGACCTATTGCAAGAATGCCGGTAAAGTGCGGTTGATGCGAAAAATTCTTGTCAGCAGTTGACACAGCAAGATGTACCAAATGTGCCGTTGCTTACCACCGAGTTTGCGTCAGCCTCCCGACGAAAGGCCCCTTAGTCTCCGCCTGGCATTGCCCTGAGTGTGGGAAAAACGTCTGCAGGGATACGAGTACGAGGTTGTGTGGCGGAAGTAGAAAGTGAGGAACCGGCGTCCATCTCTATGTCCATGCCAATAGCTGTGGCGACGATAGTGTCCGTGGCGCCAATTTCGTCAAAAAATTTGGTGCATCCGACAACGCCTGTGCCAACTGCAGCAACGACGACGCCTCTGTCAGCTGCCGCATCGCCGACACGTCTGTCAACTTCCGTACCAGTGACGCCTCAGTCAATTGCTGCCCCACCGTCGCCAGTGATGGAGGAGGCACTCAGGCAAGTGTCGACGCATACAATACAATCTCGACCGTGGCTGTGGACACAGACAACAATGCTTGGAAGAAGTCTCCCGTGTTCCCACAGGACGTAGGCTTTTTGTAAATAATAAAATAAAATAAAATACGATTGAGACACAAAAATACTAATTACAAATATTTTATCAACGTACGTTTTGTACGTTACTCTACTCAACTACGGCATATTAGACGGTCCTAAGCCCACAAAAGTATGAAGGAATGATCGAGATCACAAAATATTATGTGATTATATTATTATTTTATTATTTTAAAATAATAATGTAAACAAACGGCTTACCTCGACCTTGGATGGTTTAGTTAGTGATGGCCAACAGACCTTATAGTACCTAGTCGCCACGCACGGATGTTATTTGTTTACATAACATTCGCACCGCGTCGCCCGCGACCCCTACCGCCCGGTAGGGGTCGCGGGCGACGCGCTGCCAATGCAAGCAGCATTGGCATTCGCAATTATGCACACGACGTGATCCCGTAAGTGAACTCGCACAAATTAAGCTTATCTGTACGTGCTTGTGCAGAACGCTAAAATAAGCGCGCCCGCCGTCGTTGCCTACCAACGGGGCGACCGAACGACCTGTCGACGTCCTCGCTCGCACGTACAATTTTGATTCATGCGCGATCGCAGCTAATCTCCCTATTTTGGCTATTATTAGTTTTACGCACGGGCCGTAGGATGGACAGTTTTCATGACTGTTCATGGATATTCGGGACTTTTACAATCTCAATGGTACTAAGCAAATATTCTGGTGTATGGCTTCTGCACATACACAACACACCATATTATTTTCGAGACGGTAAAATATTTCATCCGGTATAGTGGGCGCCATTTACTCGAAACTACGAATATCCTCCTTAATGCACTTCTAATTAGCGCAGCAGAACAGGATCGCTGATCTAATTTGGCGAAATTCAGGAAAGTGCTGCAGCTGTGGTGAAGTGATCTTTCATTATTGTCGTTCGTAAAGGGAGTTACCATTTTGGAGATTAATCGATTTACTCAATCTCTATCGCTAAAACGACGGTTTGCCACTAATTGTGTGACGGTGTTTTCGTTTGCAATATTTTCTATTTTATAATTCAAACTTTTATCACACAATAATTATTTCTGTGCTGTTTTGGTGCCTAGCTTTAGGTATAGCTATAAAAGCTATATACGGAAATATAATCAATTATTGCAAGATATTGCTTGCGTCGTAATTTACTTACACGCTTACAATTTGCACGAATTTTGTTTGAGTGAACGTACGTGTTGCGCATGATATTACTTTACGTTTCATTATATTACTGGGTTAAAAAATATATACTTGTTTACCTTTCCATTAATTAAACTTATAAACTCTTTGCGCTATGATTGCTTTTTTTTGTTTCTCAGATTTTAATAACTATTACTACCTGTTGGTTTTTTTTTTTTTGGTCCTATATTTTATACAAAGTTTTACTTGTTACAGTGTTCACAATAACTACCTAATACTCTAACGTAAACATTACATTCTTCTACCTGCAACTTTCCGGCATTTTATACTGTGATAGGTATAAACACAGTTATTCATTTGAATTCGCCGACTATTCCAGATTAGAAGATTCCACCGGAACGTTAGGAAAATCTTCGCTGCGCGAGTGCGCGCGATTGTTGCGGTGCATGTGTTGGTGTTGCAGGGTAAGCTGAGCTGAAGGAGCCGCTGACGATATCAGCAGTTAACCTGTACTCGCTGCGCCCCGGGCTCGTCTTGATGGATTGTCGGTACCATTTAATTGTACTATTATTGTTCATTGGGTTCATTTCTTTGAACGTTATTTGCCTCTTCGTATTTTACGTAGGTAGCCTACCTCACTAAATAATAATGTATAAAGTATTAAAAAGCTTAAGCCGTTTCTTACTAGTATAAAAGGTAGAATTACTATAATCAAAAAACATATTGAAATGTTGAAATCAATTGATCCAATTCAAGTTACAAAATTACTGAATTACAATTAAAGTTAGAACGATTTAAGGCATTGTTTTCTCAGTTTGATGAACTTGAATCTAAAATTGAAGCGCTTGATCCTGAATCTGAAATTGAACTTGACGAAAGAGAATCATTAGAGAAATCAATAAACATTACCTGCGGTCTTCACTGGATTGTGACGCTTTACTCGTTATAAAATCGGTTAAATTTACTTCTGAAAACGATATGCTACCATGGTAACTCTTGTTTGATGGATATGATAACAAAAAACTATTGATAAATAACCATTTAAAATCACTATCTAATTTTGAGGTATATCACAGAGGAATCACCAAATTCAGTTGCAATTTGTAACGAGATGTGTGAGGCCAGGAAAATCTTTAAGAACCGACTGAAATGGAGTCATCATGAACAGTAGCCTAATTGCGTAACACATTTTCATCAAATGTCAGGCTCAAAGAGGTACCTACATTATTTAGGAAAATAACTTTCTCTCAGCGCTCACAGCAAGCATTAGCAAGCAGAAGGTATATAAATTATCCATGATGACTTCTATGGGAATACATTATTGTATGGATTGGTGGAATTTGGCAACTAATGTTGCCAAATTCCACCAATCCATACAATATATTTCTTCCAATTTCATTTAGTCTCATGTACAAATATTTTATGTTAAATGTGAAAAATTGCTATTTTCATGAAGGTTGTAATAATATAATAAAACAGTTTTTTTCTCTTTACCTTAATTTATTTGTTTCTATTTACCTATATCTATTGAATAATAGTTCATTTAGCTAAATACCATCTTCTTTATAATTAGTATAACAATAAACACTTTCCTTTATTTAAAAAAAATTGTAAGATTTTAGTGTATTCTTAAATATTTCATCGAAAGTTATTTTTAAAAGTTTACACTGTTTTCAATTAACACTATAGGTACATATGTTTACATAGCTGTCCTGCAGACCACAATCAATAGTGTTCTAATAAAAAATATGAATAGCTTTTATGAACAATTGTCAGGTTCTATGTTAAGCAGTAGAAGTGTGTATAAAGTAGTAGCAGTAGTAGCAGTGATGTCAGAAGTAAACAGCAGCAGTAGCCCAAGAAACAGCAATGGGGCTCCATCATTCATTTTTTTTTTTTTTTTTTTGTATGGCATCTCGTAGTTGACCTTGAGAGGTCGTGACTACTTAACCGGACTATCCTGTGGCTGCCTTAAGCGGACTCAAAGCCTCCAGCCAGGGGCGTAAAACTACTTATATTATTAAGCGAACGCTCGCTAAGGGCACCCCCTGTGGGGTACGGACCTCGGCTTAGGGCGTCGCTGACGGGAGGACAGCAAGATGGGACAGGCTGGATCAAGTTTTGTTGATTATTATTAATCGGGGAATTTAAAGCTACAGGCTCAGCTACGGCGCGGGCTGGCACTTCGTCGAGCAAGGGTCGGGGGGGACAATTACGTCGGGATCTTCGCGAGGAACCTCGGCGGCGAGGTCGGAATGTCGGTCTGTGTTTGTGCACTGTACTGGTGGCCCTACTGCTCTCCTGAATGAGAGTTATGTGGTCATCGGGATCGGTGAGGACATGCTTGGGACGGCGGACATGACTAATGGAGGAGGGAATATAACTAGCGGCTTTCACAACCAGAGGGTTGCGGTGATTCGCGGCGGTCTCGAAGAAACGCTTTGAAATGCGTTTCATGAACTGACGGATAGTGGGAATCCTGAGGTCTACGTGGAGGATTTCGTTGCAAACGTACCAGGGGGAGCCTGTTATCCTACGGAGGAACTTGTTCTGGAGGGTCTGCATTCTGTTGAAGCGAACGGGCTTGGCGTGTGCGAAAACTGCACTGGCATAGGTCATGATCGGGCGGATGCACGCTGTGTAGATACGCATTTTGCACTTTAATGACAATTTGCTACGTGCATTGAGGACAAAGTGAAGTCTACCTAGAGCGAAGGCGGCGCGCGAACGAGCCGCCTTAATGTGCTCTGAAAACGAAAGGTGTTCGTCGAGAACTACACCAAGATATTTGGCTCGCTTCTCCCAAGGGATCGGCTTGCCGAACATGGTGATCGGTCGAGAACTCCATCATTCATGCTGCCTTCTTGTCTTTGTAGGTGAAGCGCCCTGGGAACTTTCCTACAGTTTGAAAACAAAATCAAATTATTTTCTGTTCAAATAAACAGCAGAACAAAAGCCATCGGCCTAGTCCTTGCTGTGGGTTGTATGTCTTCTTTATTTAGAGCCCATTATTCAGTCTCCAGATGTTTTTATTTAACATAAGACTAAATTAGAATAGTAAATATTAGTTAGGTAAACATAAAATATATGATGTGACTACATAAGTAGATAGTTCGCCCAAGGAAATATATTTACAATTATGTAAGTTGCGTCAAAAAGCTTACCTTCAATTATTAATACAGGCGATTGGTTTTCCATGTCCTGCACAAAAACGTCTTTGTAAGGAGTTCCCCCATATGTCAACTAGATTATTGTTGGTGTTTGTATTCCATTCTTGTAAGCTTTAGCACCGTCTGCAAAAATGTTTTGATTATTTTTTGAAGTTGTTATTATAGTTTGTTTCAGTACAAACAAAAACATCAATTTACAATTTCAGTTGTTAAGCGAGGTTGAAGGTGATATACTAATTAACAATCATTATTTTAACAAACAGCTCAACCCACATAGGTTACTAACTTGTGTCTCCACAACAAATGAATGATTGTCCTTAGGTAGACTGACCAATGAAGAACCTCTATCTACTTATATCAATAAGCTATGAAGGTACACTCCTACACACGTTATTCCTTTATATATTGGCATAGGTACTTACTTGTAGTGATGATATTGACATAAGTACTTTTCGCTGTGGAGTGTGTGTGCAGCCAGTACAAAACGAAGACAGAGCCATATCAGCCCTAGCCCCTAGTCCATGCCAAACCTTTTCAGCGATACATACACAAAACAAGAATTTGAAACTGTTACATAGGCCAACATGTATATGTACCTATAGGAATAGTAAGTAAATATGATTCTGTGTCACATTTTAAATGACTCTATGTGTTGAACAATAAAAAACAACTTTCGTATTTCAAAGCAAAACAATGCGAATCGTAAATATTAAAATAACTTTTATCAGTGTAGCCAACTTTTTTTCCCGAGTCCACTTGGGCCGTAAGACTAAACTTGGAGAACTACTTACTTTATATAATATCACAAATAAAATTACTTGAAAAAGTTAGTGAAGATGTTTGGATGTTTGTTAGATACACATTTATGGCTTAACAGTACAATTTTTAACCTGGAAGTATGTTCCGTGTATTTTTTTTCGAAATGACGTTGTTTTCGATCTTTACACGGGCGCAGCTTCTTATAAAATTCTTCACTATATTCGTCATTATAAACAGTCTTTACAAATCAGCTTTCTAATCCGAAGTAGTTTCGGCATTTGAAATAAATTTCTGACACAGGTTTTAGACAAACAATAGTTTTAGTATATGATTGTAGTATTTTCTACAAAGTCCTAACCACCATAAATTTTGTCTGCCGACCGCCCTAGTACGGGTGTCCAAAACTCCTAGTTTTAGTGGAAGTCCCACTTATTTGACAACATTGCTTTTCTACGATTTTGTCATAGGCCACAGATAACTAAAACGTGAAGAAAAGAACGTTTCGTTGCGTATTTCAAATTTGGTAGTTTATGGTAGAAATTGTTTTATTAATTGTTTTTTAATTTTTCAGCCATCATTGTACAATTGTATTTATAAGCATTCGTAGACGGTCAGTTGTAGTTAAAACAAAATTAAATTGTAGTAAAATATTCGGAAGCGAATAATTCCTTTTCGATGAAACAAAACGCGAGATAGAGCTAGAAATTTTATACATCCCTATAAAATTTGGCAGAATTGAGATCATTTTTATAACACAATTCCGATTATAGCAAACGATTAAGATCGCAATTTGTTTCATTTCAGAATCGCATTCAAAAACAAAATGTGTTACGCAATTAGGGTGCAGGTAAAAATGGACACAAAAAAAAAACGAATTTCGTTCTTTTTGGAAAGCTATAAACAAACTTAATAGCAAACCGGTTTCTCCCGTGTGTATCGACGGAGTAAGCGATGCAGGTGGAATAGCAGATCTGTTTCGATAACATTTTACTGTTAAATTGCCATTAGGGTCCTCGCAGTCGGTGATCAATGTTAAAACCGGTGATAAGATAGGTTTTCGATGTTCTACTAGAGAAGTGAAGTTAATCATCAAATCAATGACTAGAGGTAAATCTCCCGGCCATGACGGGATGAGCATTGAACATCTGCAGCATGCTGGACCCCACATACCAAGATGTTGGTTGTGCTGTTTAACCTTTGCCTTAACCACTCATATCTGCCTAAAGAGATGATTAAAACCATTGTTATACCTATCGTTAAAAATAAGACAGCTGATCTATCAGATAGAAACAACTACAGGCCTATCTCTCTTGCCACAGTGGTATCGAAGGTATTTCACAGCATGCTGAACTCACAGCTGTCAAAACACATTGAGCTTCATGACAATCGGTTTGGCTTCCGGGGCGGACTATCCAGTGAAAGTGCAGTTTTGTGTGTAAATCATACTGCCAAATACTACACAAGACGTCAAACATCAGTTCACGTATGCTTTCGAAAGCCTTTGACCTGGTTTCCTGGGTATTCTATGGTTGGAGTGCGGGGTGAGGATTGTCCTCGCCAACCCTATTTAACCTGTTTAAGAACAATATGATTGCGGCACTCAATAGCACCCGGGTAGGGTGTCCAATAGACGGAATAAGTGTAAACAACATAAGCTATGCTGATGACATGGTGCTACTGAGTGCATCGGTATGTGGCATTAAGAAACTGCTTGCCATCTGTGAAGCATATACCGAGCAACACGGATTAAAATATAATCACTTTTGAGTGGATATCGAGAGGGAACGAAGGGCGCTGGCAGTGCGAGCGAACATGATAGCTCGCAGGTTTGCACGTTGTTCGACAGAAGTCAAAACTACACTTTTTAGGTCTCATTGTACATCATTCTACAAGTGCAGCCTATGGGCCAACAAAAGTCCTACAGTGCCCTCCGAGTCCAATTTAATAATGCGTTCAGGGTGCTGATGGGGCTGCGGCGGTGCTGTAGTGCATCTGATGTTTGCTGAACATCGCGTAGACTGCTTTTTCGCTACGGTGCGTAAAAGATGCGCATGATTAGTGCGTAGAGTACGTGGCAGGGCCAACAGCGTCCTTTGTATGATCGCTAGTCGGGTGGAATGTAGTGACAATAATCACTGCTGCACCGTTTGTCATGGAATGGCGCAGATTGGCAGGTTGATTGGTTGAGATTACTTGTTTTAATAATGTTTTGTTCACTTCGCCTTTAAGGACCCACTAAGCACACCCACCGGTGGGTCTCCGAATACTGTGTTACTGACAAAATGGACACCATATTCTGAAATGAAACGTTTCTCCTTTATTATATTTAAAAACTTATAAATTCCATTTTTAAATATTTTTCAAAAATCATTGAAATCGCCGGGGGTCAAAAGGACCCCCGGCGATTTCAACTATACAAAATACATTATATCTTATCCCAGTAGATCCTTACGAAGTAAATAGGTACAATAATTTAGAAAAATAAAAACAAAAAAGGCCATGGAACTGATAAACTTCTACCTACTCTATTAAAACAATGCGCTGACGAATTAACCTTGCCGTTTAAATACTACTTAACCATCTTTGAAGAACGTGTTTTTACCGATTTATTAAAAAAAGCTCTTATAAAACCGATCCTCAACAAAAAAATAAAAACTGACACTGACTGGCACGGTCCTTCCTTTTTAAATAACCTAAGGATGAGTGGCCTCAGCTTAATATTAACTTACCAAGTAACACATTGCCTGAAATGAAAGTTAGTTTAATTGCACAATGTTTTATTTCATTAGAAAAAAAAACTAAACTACAGAGATTTCTAAGCGAAAAACAACGTTTATAAACAACTAATAAAATAAAAATAATAAGTTGAAAGGTAAATTGAAACTACAAGAATCAAACTTCACCAAAAACATTAGCTAAAATATCCATACGTTTTCCTTTAAAACTACAGGATTTGTAAATTGTAAGCCTAATATTCTATCTTTGAATCCATTTTTGGATAACGAAAATGTCCTGAGGTTCGGGGGAGTGCGTTGCAACACTATAATAAAATACATCCCATTTTAATTGATTCCAAGCATGCGTTTACCTAACTTTTATTTGCAGAGGAGCATCTGCGTCTACTACATTGCGAACCTCAGCAATTACTTGCAACGAGCTTGATACGTGAAAACGTATGGCCTTAGTTATACACAAACTGTTAATAAATGTGTCAAATGTGTACGGATTAAGGGTACAGCCGTTCAAACTTTGATGGGTGACCTACCTGATTCTAGCGTAAATCCCTCATCTCCGTATGAGATCTGTGGGACCGAATTTGCTGGTCCGTTCCATATTTCCAATCGGAAAGGACGTGGTGCTAGAACTTGTAAATGCTATTTGCGTCCTTTTGCATGTTTCGCCTCCAAGGGTTTGGCACCTTGAAGTTGTTAGTGAGTATCAATGCATTTATATCATTTGTAAATATGTGTATCAAAATGAGGATAAAGTGACTAGTAATGCCATGTATACTATGAAATGTAAAACACTATTTTATGAATACATTTTAGTCTGTTGCGAACAGTTCACTTGTTTTAATAGGATATGGGCCTTAATTGATTTGTCAGTTTTTTTTTTTGTGACTAAAATAGATAAACTGTGTACGTTGTTTCGCGGCAACATGACTGCAAACTATATTGTTAGTGTGCCGAAGTTAAGAGGCTGGGAGAGTTACGATGAGTGGTGCTTTGCGGCTGAAAACATGTTGGTGCTAGAAGGTATGGATAAGTACCTCAAACCAACTGCAGATTTGGAAGTAAAGCCAGTAGATGACGCAAAAACGAATGCAAAGTTAATATTAACGATTGATACAGCATTGTACGTAGGTATGTGCATATCAAGAACACCAAGAGCTCGGCGGAGTTATGGAATAAGTTAAAGAGCTTGTTTGCGGACTACTAATACCCTTGCTTCGACATTAAATTTGATATTTATAAGACTTGAAAATTGTTACTCGATGGCTACCTATGTAACACAAATGATCGAAACGGCACAAAGGTTGAATGGCACGAGTTTTACAATAACAGATGAATGGGTAGGGTCATTATTATTAGCAGGTTTGTCCGATCGTTATTCTTCAATGATAATGGCAATTAAATATTCGGGTATTTTGATAACTGCAGATGTCATAAACTCAAAATTACTTGACATGGAGATTACCAGTGATATAGCAGGCAGTGGCTCAGCATTCGCGGCCAAAAATAAATATTCCTCCAGTAGTACAAAGCAGAAGAAATATGGCGGTCCGTCAACGACAAACAAAACCCAGTTTCGATAATAACATAACATAACATCACGCCTTGTTTCCTTCGGGGAAACAAGGCGTGATGTTATGTTATGTAACACATGACTGCGAAGATTGTTAACGCCGTGTTTGCCAGAAATTATTGTCGCCAGTGAATCAAAAGTGCCAGTTGTTTGTTCCAGAGACGTAGACATTGTTTCGGAATCAGACTCTCATATAACAGTTAAAAATGTGCTTTGTGTGCCTAGTTTAACAACCAACTTATTATCCGTAAGTGAGCTTATTAAGAATGAAAATAATATCATATTTGAAGAAAAGGCTGGCAACACAGAGAAGGCTGGCAACACTGGCCAAGTAACATTGACTGCATATTTCAAGATGTGTAAACAATCGTGCGACAGAGTGCAATAAGCATAAGCTAAATGTGATAATATTTGTGACTCTTTGTGATAAGTGTGGAAGTATCAATGACAATAGTCAGTTAAAAGTTTCAGTTTTCTAGTTTCAACGCTATATATAAACAGTTAATCTGTATTCATGACAAAATAATAACATTTTCACTTACAAACAGTGGTGATATCGCTAACTTTAGTGAGAGCAGTTACTATAGTTCCAATTAAGAAAACGTCTAAAATAAAAACAGTTAAGAAAAATATTTCGAAATTTGGACTTTGATCTCTGCTACTATCAAACAACTAGCGCCATATCTTCCTCAAGCAGTGAATAGAGGAACTAGTAAGTAGTACTACTAGTGGCCTTAGGAAAACTCCAAGCGGCCATTAGGAAAACTAAAGTATTACCATATAAAAATAAAAAAGAGTACTAGAAGTAATACCACATAAAAAAATACATTTGGATTTGGTAGAAATTGGGTATATTTGCTGTAGTTGAAGCGAGAAAATTATTTCAAGACACATAAACAATTGAATAGTCAAGGAGAATGGCTTCACCCAACGAAAATATCACTTATCGCAAAAAAACGTAGGTCAAGCTCATTAACTGACTTGTCTAACATAACAAATAATAGCAAGAAAGCCGTATTTGATACCACAATGATGAGCATTCCAGATAGCCTACAAGATAACAGCAACATTACAGGCAATCTAAAAGAACAAATAAAAAAACTCACTATGGAATTGGCAAGTGCACACAAGGAAATTGACAACCTGAATATTGAAAACCTTCGTTTAAAATCTGATCTTCAAAAAATTATCCAAACCACTAATACATAGAAGGAAATATGCTCAACACCATGTAGAAAACCCATATCACCGTTACACATTAATAAAACCCTAAACCGAAATAAATAACGAAGCTGGCGAAACATGAATGAGAAAATTATAAATGACACACAAATCAATCGTTCAATAACCACATCCATCATGCACAATAAAGAAACTCAAACCACGTTCACACCGAGCATCATGCGAAATAAAGAGACTCAAACAACTTCAACACCGAGCAAACTGAAGGAAGTACCCACCATTATTAATGAAAACATATTAAATGATAATGAGCTCGCGAACAGAATAAAAAAGCCAAGACAAAAAAAAACTAATTGTGTTTATTAAGCAGCAGTACAACTAAGGAGTCCTAATCCACAATAAAAGACGTGTATTCAAACTAGTCTCACTATTGCCGCTACATCAGGACCAACAGCACCGCAGCTGATCTTCTATGTGACATTGAACAAAAGATTTTACCAACAACGACTACTGCATGATTTTTATCGGGTAAAAGGACACAGAGGAGGAAAGGGACTATAAAAAAATTATTGGCAAAATTAGAGCATCCCTACACCTATGTTGCAGGTGCTCCAATATATAATTACAAAGTAGACATGTTTAATAATCTCCTGTATTTAGATGTACAAAGTAATGAATACGCATACTTCCGTGATAGCAACTATGATCTATCGCTTGAGATGTTCTCCTACAAAACGGGGAAAATAACTAACTATGTAATGAGAATCACAAACAGCCAAATTGTATGCAATATACTATACGATTTAGATCTATTTGACCAGGCAGATAAAACAACAATAGCTAATAAGTTTGAAGATAACGGTTCTAATAGCCATGACTTTTTTCGTATATACTTATATATTTATAATGCACCAAAATATAAATGGTCTAATAAAATAAGTAAGTCGGATCTATTGGCTGTACATCTAAATGAACTCTCAGAAGAAGGTAGGTCAATTTATATCATTTGTATAAAAGAACACAATATGAAACAGGGTGACCATCAACTTTTACATATTGCGAATTATTCACTAGCAACATGGTGCACTAGACATGATAGAAACGGTGGGTCATGCATTCTAATAAAAAACTCACATTAATTTGAAGTAATTAATGTAAAAAAAATGGGCCATCCCTAAAATATTAGAGTGTTGTGCAATTAAGCTTTCCTCTCACCCTATCGTAATTATTTGTATTTATAGACCGCCAAATAATAAAAAAGATAAACTGTCCATGTTTTTTGTTAATTTAGATATGATGATAAAATATTTTTTTTTAATGCGCAAATAATAAGATCATACTGTGTGGAGGTTTTATTTTATAATTGTAAAAATAGCAAACCCTTTTCCACTTTTCAAAATATACTGCGTAGCTACTCGTATAATCTAATTTTGGGTACTCGATCACCAACACGTCTATGCAGTGGGACCTGCATCGACTACATTATTCATAATATCAGAGGCTGTACATGTGAGGTTAAAGAATTAGCAATATCTAAACATACCGCGCAACTACTAAAATGTCGTGTCAGAAAAACTAGCACGATAACTCATTGGTTTATTCACAAACGCGACTATAGTGATGACAACATCAGAAAATTCAAAGAATGTCTTCAAAATTTAACGTTTCATGATGTTTATATGTGCACAGATCCCAATAATGCATTTAAGGAGTTCCATGATATTTATAAATTATTCTATGACTTGTGTTTTCCAATTAATAAAATAAAAGTATCGGTAATTAAAATAGCTAAATGGATATCAACGGGACAAAAAAAAAGTTCCAAACGAAAAAGGGACATGTTATGGGAGTATCGCAAGTCACCTAACCCAGGCAGCAAAAATAAACTTATAACCTACACTAATAGATTGAAACACATAATTAAACAAACTCAAAGGGCCCAAAATAATCACAGTATTCACAGCTCTATAAACAAGAGCAAAGCTACATGGAGTATAATAAAAAAATAGAACATAAATCATCCAAAAGAAGGAATAGACCAGAAAATTATTGACAATAAAGTTATTAACAGTCCAGCGCAAATCGCGGAAACATTTAATGAATATTTTATAAATCAAATACAATCTCAGAGTGACATTAACTATAATTATATGCTGACGTATGACGTAATTTCTAATTCAATATTAATGATACCCACGGTACCAGCTGACATTGTTGAAATAATAAATTCTCTACAAAATACTAATAGGTGCTATTATTATTTTTTAGAGAATTTATTATTTCAACAATTTTGATATGACGATATAACCACCAGAGTGATTAAAGCTACATCTTTCATTATTGTACCCATACTCAGTCACATTATCAATAATTGCATTGAGAAAGGCATATTCCCAGATAAGATCCCAACAACTACAGACCTATTGCCCTAATTCCAGTCTTTTCTAAAATATTTGAAAAAATACTACATAAAAGTATATATTCCTTCTTAGAAACCAACAAACTTATCAGCGAACAATATGGTTTTAGGAAAAATAAAAGCATTAATTCCGCTAAATATGCGCTTGTTGAACACGTTCTTTCTAATGTAGATAATGGAACTCCTGTAGTACCATTATTCATGGACATGACGAAGGCCTTCGACTATGTTAGTCACTCAATACTCCTGAACAAATTGGAAAAATATGGCATCAGAGAGAATATCCTTAAAGTTATTAAATCATGCTCGTACCTAACGAATCGGGAACAATTTACATGCATAAAGAAAATCTGCTCCTATACTAAAACAGAAATCACAAATACTTCGGAATATCGCAAATGCTGATTCGGGGTACGACAAGGCGGTGTCCTAGCACCATTATTATTCATTGTATATATATATTTTATTTTTTAAACGTTGCCCTACACTAGGAATTACTCCTGTATCGTGGGTGCGTTCACAAACATGAAAACTCACATACACAAGACACCCAGACCCAGAACAACTATTTGTAGGTCATATAAATATTTGTTCCGTGCGGGAATCAAACCCGCGACACGCTGCGCAGCAGCCGATCGCTCAACCACTGCGCCAACCGTGCCGATATTAATGACATGCCTAAAATTATTTCTAATCCGATGATCTTATTTGCGGACGATAGCACAATATTATTCAGTAGCAAAAATGATGAGACTTTCGAAAATGACATAAATAATAGCATACATAACAATTCATCTGGCTTACCCAAAATAACCTAAAAATTTATCTAGAAAAAACAACTTACATCTCATTTGAACAAAGAACAAACAATAAGAAACTAGATATTAGATATGGCGACTAAAGTATTCGTGAGACTGATTGTACTAAATTCTTAGGTATCTGGATCGATAAAAAGATGAACTGGGAAACACATATTGAAAATGTATGCAAAAAACTTAGCCAATGTTCCTATGCCCTGTATAACTTAAGGAAAATCTCAAATCGGCCAGCATTTAATGGCGTACCACGGATATGTGTCATCAACTTTGCGGTACGGACTTATCTACTGGGGGAACTCGACTGATAGAGAAGGGGCTTTCATAGCACAAAAGAAATGCAGAAACTTGTAAGCCGCATTTCCGAAAACTTCAGCTACTCACATTTCCCTGTCTTTATATTTACGAAGTAGCAAGCTATGTTAAAGAAAATATGCACCTAGCACCTAATAGCACCTAAAGAGTCCACGTCACAAAAATAAAATTTGCGCAACACACTGTTTTCCATGAAAACTTTTAGGCATGGCACCCAAAATTTACAATAAACTACCTAAACACATCATGGAAATTAGAGACATAGACCTATTTAGAACCAAAATACACGAATATGTAGTTGAGAAATGTTATTATCATATTAATGAGTATTTCAATGAATGATGCTAAGCCGCTTGCTAGCTGATTATTATGTTAGGAAAATTTGTTATTTATTATTTTGAACTTAATTATTTGATTATTCTGAATTTAGCTATTAGGTATGTATTGTTTTTTTTTTTTTGATTTAGTTATTAATTATTATTGTTTTTTTATATTGATTTTTTGAATTGTGATTTATTGAATTGAGTTGACTTTATTGATATCTTAAATTGTATAACACTATTTGCATACCCATTTGATGGTAAAATATGGAGAAATTTATTATAAGGGAAAATATCTGTGTATCTTGGACCCATGTTTGCAAATAAATAAATGATTATGGTTATGATTACGAGAAGCATTGTTAAATTGAAACAAGAACAATGTTTTGGTTGCGACTGCGGATTTGTCAGAAGGTGTCTATAAGTTGACGTTACACTCACAAACTTGTTGGTTGGCTGCTCCAGTAGTTAGTGGAATGTTATGGCACAGAAGATTAGCACACATAAACAGATGATGATATGCTTAAAATGAGAAACGGTATTGTGGATGGTTTGTCGTATGATAGCTCTCTGCACATAACCAAGTCTCAATGTATCACTTGTTGTGAGGGAAAACAAATGAGATGAAAACCCTTTTCTCATGTGGGAGAGCGAATTACAGAGATGCTACACAGAATTCACAGCGATATTTGTGGCCCGATATTTCCTGTTACTTATTGATGATTATAGACAGATAATTTTCATATATTTTCTGAAGCAGAAGAGTGAAGCTTTCAACAGATTTAAAGAGTTCAAATCAGTCATACTAGAATTTTGCAATAAGGAGTTTGACAGTAACATAAAACATGCAGCTATAATACATCAAAAATCAAATTATAATACCCCAGAACAAAATGGACTTTGCGAAAAGGCTAACAGAACGGTGGTTGAGAAAGCAAAATGTCTATTAGATGATGCAAAGTAAGACAAAATTTTTTGGGCAGCAGGAGAAGCAGCCAATACTGCTGTATATTTTAAAAATAGGTCTATTGCTTTAGGAACGGAAAAAACTCCATATGAATTGTGCTATGGATCAAAACCAGACTTGAGTCACCTACGTCTATTTGGCAGCAAAGTCATGGTGCATGTCCCTAAACAGAAACGTTTAAAATGGGACAAGAAAGCCAAACAACACATTCTAATGGGATATGGTGAGGATGTCAAAGGCTATCGTGTCTATAATCCAACTAAGAACACTGTTATGATCAGCAGAGATGTCTTAGTGATGGAGGATGAGACAGGGGTTAAGGAAACCAATGAAGAGTCTGCCATCTGCATTTATGGTGAAGAGATACCAGCAGACAGTCTGGTGGAAGAGTATAGTGATTCAGTGGGGGAATTGTCTCAGAATATTCCAGGAACCTTCTGATCTGAGGATCCTTCTGATTGTTCTTCAGATTCTTCAGTTTATGTTGATGGCAATGAAAAGTTAACTGAAATTCCAACACAAGATGTTCCAGAACATGCAGTCCAGTCGACATCATCAACATTCGAGCAAGTGACAGTTGTGTATAGCAAGCGTCAGAGAAGAAAACCTGAGTGGTATGGTGTTATCAACATATATTTTTCCAGTCCTGTTCCAGCATCGGAAGGGATTGTATTCTCAGAGGCTCATGAGGTGCCATAGAGGGAGCAGTGGAAGCATGCAATGGCTGAAGAGTTGCAGTCATTTGAGGACAGGGAGGCATGTGAGCTTGTTGAAAATCCAGGTGATGTGACAATAGTGAAGTGCAGGTGGGTGCTTGTCAAAAAAGTTGATATTGACAATAAGTGCGTTTTCGAGCTCGGCTCGTGGTACACGCCACGACACGTGGAATGTCGCACCAGTAGTGCGACATTCTACAGGTAGATTATTGTTTGCCCTTAGTGTAAAGACAAGAATGAGTATTACTCATTTATATGTAACAACTGCATTTCTGAATGGACAATTGAAAGAAAATATAAAAAATGTCGTTACATGAAGGTTTTGTAAACAAAAGTGGGGGAAAAGTATTAAAATTAGAAAAGGCCGTTTGTGGATTAAAACAATCTTCCCTAGCATGGTATGAAAGAGTTAAAGAGGTTCTATGTAAACTAGATTTTAAAAACAATTATTATGAGCAATGTTTTTTTTACAAAAATGAATAGTAAAATTAAAATTGTAGTGGAACTGTATGTAGATGTTTTCTTAATCTTTTCAAACAGTGACACTGAAACTAATAAATTTAAAAAAATCAAAATCAAAAGTCATTTATTCAAATTAGGCTGAGAATCAACACTTTTCGAACGTCGAAATTACATAAGACAGTCCCCCAAAACGCCCGCCCTTCACCACTTCCTAGGTGTACCAAAAATGTATTAGGTTCAGAATTTAAGTTAAAGGACCTAGGACCTGACCTGTAAGACAATATCTAGGCATGAGAATAAATTTAGATAAAAATAACCTAACCTAATGTATACAATGGTTGTGCCTATTGTTAAAAATAAAACAGGGGATGTCTCTGACATTTCCAATTACAGACCCATTTCTCTGGCAACTGTCATAGCGAAAGTTTTGGACAGTCTGCTTGATAAGCAATTGGCTAAACACCTCGAACTACATGATGCCCAGTTCGGTTTTAGGCCTGGGCTGTCAACTGAGAGTGCAATCTTGTGCCTCAAGCAGACTGTTCAATACTACACAGACAGGAAGACTCCTATTTTTGCCTGTTTTCTGGATCTGTCAAGGACATTCGATCTCGTGTGTTACGATGTTTTGTGGCGTAAACTAGAATGTGAAACTACGTTACCACCTGAAATAGTGTCTATATTTAAGTACTGGTATAGTAGTCAAAGCAATAGCGTGAAGTGGGTTGACTCGCATTCGTACGTGTATCGGCTGGAGTGCGGGGTGAGGCAAGGGGGGCTTAGCTCACCCCGGCTCTTCAACCTGTACATGAATCAGCTGATCCTTGAGCTCAGCAGCACCAATGTCGGATGTCATATTGATGAGATGTACATTAACAATATTAGTTATGCTGACGATATGGTGTTGCTGAGCCCATCGATAGGTGCTCTGAGGCGACTGATCGCTATATGCGAATGTTATGCGTTGAGTCATGGGCTCAAATATAACGTCACAAAAAGCGAGTTAGTGGTTTTTAAGGCAGGCAGTGTGACATACTCGTGTATTCCACGTGTCGCACTTTGTGGAGAACCACTGCGAAGAGTGGACAAATTTAAATATCTGGGTAACTGGGTTTCTGAAGATCTCAAGGATAATTGTGACATTGAAAAGGAACGTAGGTCGCTGGCTGTCCGTTGTAACATGCTGGCTCGCAGGTTTGCACGATGTACGAAGCCAGTTAAGGTAACGCTTTTCAAAGCGTACTGTCAGTCCTTCTACACGTGCAGCTTGTGGGTCAACTTCACTCAGCGGGCATACAGCGATCTACGCATTCAATATAATAATGCACTGAGAGTACTGCTGAGGATGCCGTGGCGTTGTAGTGCGCCAGGGATGTTTGCGGACAATAATATTAATGGTTTGCTGCGATTATTAGGAATAGATGCGCATCCCTGATGATGCGGGTTCGCGGCAGCACCAATAGTATTCTCAGTGTATTCGCAGATCGGTGGGATTCCCCGATGTTGCGTAGATGGATGCAGCTTCACGCTGAATTTTAATTGTATTTCGTTAAGTTGTGTCTGTAACCTACTAACACTAGAAGTTAAGTTAAATTGTTACTAACCCTATGGACTCCTGTCTGAAATAAAAGTTTTCTATTCTATTCTATTACTATAGATCAACAACAATATACAGTTAATTTCAATTGATCTACAAGGATTTATGGACAGTGATTGGGCTAGTGATGCCTTAGATAGGAAATCCTATACTGGTTTTTGTTTTTGCTTTATTCTGTGTGGGTCAGCTATTGCTTGGCAGAGTAGGAAACAGAAAACGGCCTCACTGTCTAGTAGAGAGGCGGAATACATCGCTCTGTCTGAAGATTCTAGAGAATTTTATGTTACTCATTTGCTTTGTGATAATCAAAGTGCATTGAAGTTAGCTTTAAGCAATCAGTGTCATTATAGGTAAAAACATATAGATGAGCGTTGTCATTATATTCGAGATGTTGTAAAGTACAGATTTGTTCAAATTAAATATAACCCTAGTGAGGAAATGACTGCTGACATACTGACTAAAGGTCAATGTCACATAAAACATTGCAAGTTTGTAAATATGCTTGGTATTTTTAAACAACTTAACATCACGCCTTGTTTCTTCGAAGGGTTCGGTAGAGGTGTACCTATTAGTACACCCACATTTCGCCAGTTATGTTTTAAGTCCCATGTAATATGGTAACTTGGTATTTTTTCTATGTATGTATTATATTAATCTGTGTATATTAAGTTTATTTTGATGAGTGGGGGTATTAATATGTGTGTAAACATGAGGATAAAGTGATTAGTAACGCAATCTATACTATGTTATGTAAAACACTATTTTATGACCAAATTTTAGTCTATTGCGAACAGTTGTTAATATCATGTTCACGTAGGTTTATTTCCAGGCAAGGAAAGCCTCGCATAATTTATTGCGACAACACGGTAGGAACTACGTAGTGGCAAATAACGAATTAGGCAGAATGCTTAAGGCCGCAAATGAGTCCGTGACTGAGTTCGGAGCGAGCGAGGGTATTGAACTTAAATACAGTCCAGCTTATGCACACAATTTCGGAATTTGGGATTTGGCGTTAAAGCGGCTAAGTTCCATTTGAAACAAATCGCAGGTAATTCTAATCTTACATTTGAAGAACTTTCCACTCTGTTTACACAAATTGAGGCAATATTGAATTCGCGTCCGTTGACACTTAAGTCATCGGATCCTTTAGATTTCAACCAATTAACACCAGGCCACTTCCTGATCGTGCGTCCGTTGACGTCACTAGCATCACCTACAGTGTAAAAATTGACGATCAATCGATATCATCATTTAGAAAGACTGAAGAAACATTTTTGGAAAAGATGGTCGCACGTATTTTTCTCCTGCGACCATCGATCGACATGTGCTACAACAGCGTGTCAAATGGCGTCGATCCGAGGGCCAACCTATCAAGATGGGGGATATCGTTGTTATAAATGATGATCAGCTGCCGCCAATAAAATGGATTTTGGGAAGAGTGGAGAAGCTTTTTGTCGGTTTATACAGAGTGGCAGATATAACCATAAGTAAAAGAGTCTTCCGACGAGCTCTAAACAAAGTCTGCATCCTGCCAGTTGACGATCCAGAACTTCATGAAAGCACGGCTTCCAAGGGGGCGGAGGATGTTAACAATTCATACTCTGTCGGCGAACGAAAGTGAGAAAAAGGACGCTTGAACTAGAGCTGACTTCACGGCAATGTAGCCGCCCGGCGCCCGCACCGCTATTGCAAAGACACACGTCGCGCCGTCAACACGTACACGCGTGGCGCGCGCATCGCTCACGCTCACTGTGCAAGCCTTGCTTGAGTTGCGCTAAAGTGTCGCACCAAACAATTGCAGCGCACGAGCAGCTCGCGAGCTACGCATTCGGCAGTTGTGTACACACCCTTATAACAACTCCGGAGTTGCAAAAGACTTTGCCTTCCAAAGCGCTGGGCGTTTCAGACACTAGCGCTGTGGGCGTGTGTAACAAGATACAGCGCACGAGCACTGACGCGGCGTAGCCTTCACTAAACGTGACGAGTACCACTACAACATCCTACGAAACGCTGAACGAAACTCGTGCACACCCCTTTAAACACAAAGTTCTCGTACTCTAGACCAACATACTCGTAAACTCTGAAATCAATTGTTGAAACCTGGAATTGTCAGAACATAATATAACAATTAATATAAAAATCCAAAACAATTTATTATGTACCGAAAGTTATTAAATTGCACAATAAATAACAGATAAAGCGGTGCGGAAGTGTGAAGTAATTTCATAATAGGTCATGAATCAGTCGGCGCTCCCGGGGGAGTGCGAGCGCGCGGGGGGCGCGAAGGTGTAACGTAATGGTGGTTTCTATCTACAAAAAGGATGAAAGTAGACTTACAGATAATTGAATAAATGGAATATAAAATACAGGTCGGAATATAAAAATAACACAATACGGTTCACGCGACACTGAAGTTAATAGGCTTAACTTGAAGTCCGGAGGTGGAGGTGGAGAAAAAGGGTCTTCAGGCGTCGAAGGGACACTTTAGAGTGCCAGTCTCCTTCGACAAAGCTCGACGTAAAATCTCCAGGCAGATGGTTACTCAGCAGAGTGCAGACGTAGAATTGATAGGTGTTTGTTGATAAAACCCGGACGCCGTATCCTCAGGCAGATGGTTAGTGAAACGGGTCCAGACGCAGAAAATGAGGCAGATGGTTAGTGAAATAGGTCCAGACGCGGAATCTGAGGCAGATGGTTAGTGAAATAGGTCCAGACGCGGAATCCCCATCAGGTGCTTCAGAATTTTCTTTTATAGGAAAATATTCCTTTTCCATAATTAATTTTAGATGATTTTTGAAGTTTCAAAATTGTTTTTATTCATTCTGACATCTCATCTGCCAGTCATAAAACCAGCCAGTGTGTTCAGCCAAGACGTATTAAAACCTCCACGATCGAGTATGAGCGTGTCCTTATTAATTACTGTATATGTCGAAATTCAGTTAGTAATCGGTATTTATATAGAAAATACAATATTTCAGCTAAACCTATTGATAAAAATAATTCAAGTTATATAAACCAAAAAGTAATCTTCATAGATTAAAAGAGAAAATTTAATGACAGTTTGACAATTGACTTGTGTCACAACAATGGAAAATGTAAACAATGAACGATTTTTTAAAGATATTATAAAAGAAATCGTTTTAGAACGATTCGTAAAATGCTAGCAAATAAAAGGATATGATACGGGACATGAATGAATGAATGATGAACAATGTTGTAAGTATAAGTAGCATATACTATATTTCCCCAACGACCCCGAGAAAATTTTTGGCCTAGAACAAAAATTTTGCTAAGGTTAAGATATTACAGCATTCAAAAAATCTTACATAACTCACACAAACATACCGACATCTTACGAAGTTAGGTCAGATAGGATTCACATTCAATGATCACTACGCAACCTGATAAGTCATAACTTTAAGGCTTATTTTCGGAGTTGTAATCCGCTCTCGTCTAAAACCACTAATATGATGAAATAAAGATTTTTAACTTTAAGGCTTATTTTCAGAGTTGTAATCCGCTCTTTAGAACATATATGAAAATAGATACGATAGTTTAGTAGATAGGCTTGTTTAGGGAGTCACCAGCCGCTCCTGCATGGGCTTATTTCAAGAGTTGCAAGCCGCTCTGTAGAGTGTAATACATAATACATATATGTATAGGTTTGGTTGCTTAGTTACCAATGGTTTAGAGCCTATTGGTAAAGCTTCCAGTGATCAATGGGGTAGACCATAATGATCAATACAACTAGGGCTGTAGAGCCGTTAGTTGATAGAAGGGTGGTGATGAATGGGGTAGAGCCATCATCAGTTTTACAACTATGGCTGTAGAGCCTATAGTCATAGTAGAAGTAAAAGATGGTGACAAATTAATCATACTAACTTGAAGAGAGCACTTAGTAGTATAATCTGATAAAAACAGATATAAATAAAAAAAATAAAGATAATCTTGATGGTGTAAGAACCCATGAAAGAATTGGAAAATTAGAGTTAATAAGCCGAAAATAACTCTCATTATTAGAAGGGAAAAGATAGGGATGAGTCATGAGTATAACATGAAGTTCTTTATATTAAAAAAAAAAAAAAAAAAAAACCATTTAGATTGGTTGCCATTAGGATCCTCAAGTATATAAACTAATGGGGAATAGTTTCTGCAACACAGTGGACCTCATATATTCAGCCTTGTTTTAAAAGTTCTAAGAAAATTATATGATTTAAAAAAAAATAAGATAAAGACGATAAAAATTAATTTGGGAGTAAAAGAGGGTGGGTTAGTGAGTGCAAAAGACAACTCTGTAATAATAAGTCGAAAAAAAAATAGTTAAAGAGCCCACGATACTAGACCTATTCTGATCAAATAAAAAAATATTATATAAATGTGCGAGGATAGTGCAGTATTTGTAGTGGGTGTAACGTAGTGTTTAAGGTTTGTACAAACGTCCACAGAATATTCTTCTGTATCAGTCGTGAAGTGTCCCAGCAACCAACTTGGGAGTGTCCACGGGTGGATTTAAACACACCAAGCGACTACTGGGTACGATTACCAGAGGGTAAACGTAGTGTTGTGCAAGTCTGTGGGATGCAGTGTAGAAATGTTTTGGTAGAGAGTTAAGTATATAAGATTAACGATTATGGGATATTGTCCAATAGCCGTCGTAGAGTGAGCCAAACCCCAACTTGCAAGAGACCCCGAGAGGTTTTAACAACACTTACAAGTGAAGAATGGATGCCAATTACCAGTGGGTAAAAGGAATGCATGTAGGGGTGTAGTGTTTAGTGATGTTCAGTATGAAGGATGAGTAAGGAAGTCTTCAAGAGGAGGGCTGAGGAGGAAAAATAGGTTAATTACATAAAGTCAAAATAAGAAACCAAAAGGAAATAGAACTAGTGATAGTTTTTTTTTAGAATTTTGAGAGGGTGAAATGGGTTCGAATTGATGAGTGGGGCGCCAAATGTAACGTAATAGTTGGGTCCTTAACTACATGAAAGGATGCAAGTTGACTTGTCACAGAAAATTTAATAAATGGAATATAAAATACAGGTCGGAATATAAAAATAACACAATACGGTTCACGCGACACTGAAGTTAATAGGCTTAACTTGAAGTCCGGAGGTGGAGGTGGAGAAAAAGGGTCTTCAGGCGTCGAAGGGACACTTTAGAGTGCCAGTCTCCTTCGACAAAGCTCGACGTAAAATCTCCAGGCAGATGGTTACTCAGCAGAGTGCAGACGTAGAATTGATAGGTGTTTGTTGATAAAACCCGGACGCCGTATCCTCAGGCAGATGGTTAGTGAAACGGGTCCAGACGCAGAAAATGAGGCAGATGGTTAGTGAAATAGGTCCAGACGCGGAATCTGAGGCAGATGGTTAGTGAAATAGGTCCAGACGCGGAATCCCCATCAGGTGCTTCAGAATTTTCTTTTATAGGAAAATATTCCTTTTCCATAATTAATTTTAGATGATTTTTGAAGTTTCAAAATTGTTTTTATTCATTCTGACATCTCATCTGCCAGTCATAAAACCAGCCAGTGTGTTCAGCCAAGACGTATTAAAACCTCCACGATCGAGTATGAGCGTGTCCTTATTAATTACTGTATATGTCGAAATTCAGTTAGTAATCGGTATTTATATAGAAAATACAATATTTCAGCTAAACCTATTGATAAAAATAATTCAAGTTATATAAACCAAAAAGTAATCTT
The DNA here is from genome assembly GCA_963555695.1 of Dasypolia templi. Lineage (NCBI taxonomy): Eukaryota > Metazoa > Arthropoda > Insecta > Lepidoptera > Noctuidae > Dasypolia > Dasypolia templi. Next base: position 26,860,364 of record OY743154.1, on the reverse strand, counting down.
CATAGATTAAAAGAGAAAATTTAATGACAGTTTGACAATTGACTTGTGTCACAACAATGGAAAATGTAAACAATGAACGATTTTTTAAAGATATTATAAAAGAAATCGTTTTAGAACGATTCGTAAAATGCTAGCTAATAAAAGGATATGATACGGGACATGAATGAATGAATGATGAACAATGTTGTAAGTATAAGTAGCATATACTATAAAGGGCGCGGGGAGTGCGGGAGGCGTGGGGGGCGCGGGGGGCGCGTGGAGTGCGGGCACCTCCGACTTTTTAACGAAGCTCTAAACACATCTGCTACAGTTCATCTGTTTGAGGTCGTCTTCTTGTGTGGGGAACTGACTAGGAGCAACACAGCACAAGCTCATCTGAGCGAGTGCACGCGTTTTACCGCGCGGATGTTATGTGTGACGCGACCAGCGACCGACGCGCGATGGAATTACTTGTGAAATTATAAAATACATGTCGCGCACGGCACGGCACGGCACAGCGGTGTTCACACGCGGCACTTATTTCCCCCGGGCCGGGGGCCAGACGCGGGACTCGACGCGCCCAATTAGAATTTTATATTAAACATGATTACAGCGTAAAAGGGAAAAATCACTGTTCAGGGACCGGAAACACGAATTTTAATGGATGATAAAGCGTTGTCTGTAGTTTGAGCGAAATTGTATAGAAATTATGCATTGTGCTTCCATTTCCACACCGTCACAAGTGAGTTATGTTTAATTTTCATGCTATTTCTAAAGGACTTAGCGTTCTCAATTGTTATATCTGGCTACTGGCATGTGACTGTATAGTTTAGTAAGTAATAGGTTGGGGAAAAAGTTTCTTCGCATTTTTTAAGAAAATTCAAAACCTTTTTTAACATAGTTTATTTACATTTAACTAAAGTATTTAGGTACCATTTTGTTCGATAACTTTTTGCCATATTGTAGGTAGGGACATGATCCCATTGCTATAGAAATTTTGGGACTTCTGATCAAAATACCGCGACAAGTGGTTTTGGCAGTCCTCTCGTGATGTTAACCTGACACTGCCTAAAGAATTCTGAAGAGATCGAAACAGGTGGAAATCTGAAGGTGCAAACTCAGGCCTATACGGCGGATGCATTAACACTTCCCAGACAAACGCTCTCAATTTTTGCTGAGTGGCTAAAGATGTGTGAGGTCTAGTGTAATAATGATGAAAAACCACACCCCTTCGGTTGACTAATTCCGGCCGCTTTCTCTCAACTTCTTGCTTTAATCTCATCAGTTGTTCGCAGTAGAGTTCAGAATCGATGGTCCTGCCTGGTGGTAACAGCTCATAATGAATAATGCCCTTCCAATCCCACCACACACACAGCATCACCTTGTTGCGAGTTAACCCGGGTTTCGCCATAGTCTGTGAAGCCTGACCGGCCTTTGACCACGACCTTTTTCGCACGTTCTTGTCGTACGTGATCCACTTTTCGTCACCAGTTATCAGCTTCTTCAAAAATGGTTCGGTTTCATTACGTCGTCATAAAGACTCAAAAATGAGTACACGGTTCATTAGGTTTCTTTCAGTGAGCTCGTGAGGTACCCAAATATCGAGCTTTTTTGTGTACCCAGTTTTTTTCAAATGCGCCAAAACTGCTACGTCGCCGTCGTAACTACTGATATGCCGATCTTGCTCCACTTTTTCAAAAATGGCATCCATTTTATCCGTAATAGGGCGACCAAACGGTTAAACCAAATTTGTGCTACTCTCACAGACACTGCACTAGGTCCATAAATATCGCAAATTTTTTTCGCGGCTTGCGTTGCATTTTACCTTTTTTGTAATAAAATTTTAAAATGTGTCGAATTTCTTCATTAGATTCACTCATCTTGACAGTACGAAAAACAAATAAAAATCACACATTTTCCTAATTTGAATTTGGAATTATGTTCTTTAAAATTTAAACTTTCAATGATACCAAAACCAGCCAGATACAAATAGTATAGCCAAAGAGATTTTATTACAAGTTCATACATACTATAATGCGAAAAGACTTTTTCCCCAACCTAATATATAACTATGGTCTACCATGTAGAGATTCTGTGTATGCACATATATGTACACTGGTTTATGTAATATGGAAGGTGCTTGCGTAAGTATTTTCAGTACATAAAAGCAGGCGGTTCTTAATAAAGTATTCCTCCTGGAGTAACAAGACTTCAGGTCGAACCCCACACCTTCATATGAATCGAATAAAGTACGTACTTAAGCGATATGAAGTGAGTCGTAACGCAATCGATACAAAAATAGAGCTTTTACGAGTATGGTCCTCGGGAAATTATTGAGTGTGGGATAGCGACTAGCATAGAACGCAGTGCGTAGCGGTGCGTAACGTTGCAATGCGATGCAGAACAGCGGACGCTGTACATCACAGTAGCACAGCGGCCCTGCCAAATAGGTAACTCTGCATTGGACAACTCTTAAACTGTACGCACATGCCCGCATCAAGCTGTATGCTGCTCCCTGATAGTTATATCCGCAGCACGTCGACACTAGCAGCACGTCGACACTCGCCCGGCACGGTTAACATTGTAGATGATATTATACTCCTACACCTCGCGGTGAATCCTAAACGAATAATCTAAAAACGAAGCGTATGTGAAACACAAGAACATTGTATATTAGTATCCAATATCTCGGCTCCTCTCACAAGTGGGTCGAAGTAGCCGCTTCAATAAATCATGTGGACGTCCCGGTGTGCCGCCGGCGCTGGTGGCTAGCTACCGACAAGCTACCGGCATGCTCTCGGCACGCTCCGGGCGCGGGACGGATCGCAAGGCATATTGTTAACATTGCCCTGCCCTGCTACCTGCTACCTGCTCGCATCGAGTACGTTGCTCGCTTAATTTTTATTTCTCTTATAACGGATTCCGTCCCAGTGCGGTTTAATACGTTTCAATAAGTCTGAATTTAGATTCTCTCAGTAACAGGAGGTCAGCATGGCGCCGTGCTCGTGCCGTTCGCGGATTGCATTCGATATGCGGTGATATACTCGTAGTATGCGCTCTCGTATGTGGCGCGTGCGTCAGCCGTGTGTTTATTTCAAACTTCTATGTAGATACACACCCTATATATAAACATACATACATACCCTCTCACTGTCGTTTTCACGTGTTAGCAACATTGAAATCTCAACAGAGTCTTGTACTTGACGCACATAACACAACTTGGACACCTTACATACACCAGCCCGGACCTTCTCTCGTAGAACACTAACTAGTTATCACGGCGTGGGGGCTTCGGTTTTGAGACGGAGAACCAATCGCAGCGCTATCATGATACCTCTGTCGGACTGTGTCGCGGACAGTAAGCACTCGGGTAATATATACTGAACCCTTTATTTATGTAGGTCCACGCGAGACAAACTACCTTCCATGCCTTTCTGAAAGTCTGAAAACTTTAACAAAAGACGGGTATAAATGGTCCTCCCACATCTGTTGTACGGAACCCTAATTCATAATGTTGAACTACTGCTTTTAGTTATTATAACTAACTTCTGATTGATGATTGCCTTGATCTTTGTTAACTTTACCTTTAACTTAATTGACAGATGTGCCACGTTTGTTTAACAAAATGCCTAACGAAGCTTTGAAATGAAGTCTGTAGTATATTTGTGGCCGGTTGCATCAGTAAAGCTCGAGTACAGTGCACACATTTAGAGCTGGTACTGTCGCCAGTCAGTGGCGCGAGTCCCCTGACTGCCGACAGTGCTTGTGTGCGTGACTGTACGTGCCTACGGGCGCCAAATCATTATTTGATTTTAATTTTAACTTGTTTCGATTATTTTGTACTCAATCAGATTTCCATGTTATTTAATTAAATTAATACTTGTATTTCCGGTTAGTCTATGCTAAGTTATTATTTTGATTTAGTTAAAATGTTGTGGTTTCCGGTTGAATTTATGTTAAAGTTTCTATTTGACCTACTTCCTTTTGATTTATTTATAATATTGTTGTTTCCGGTTGAATTTATGGTAAAGTTTCTATTTGACCTACTTCTTTTTGATTTTTATAAAATATTGTTGTTTCTGGTTGAATTTATGTTAAAGAAACTATTGAGCTACTTCCTTTTGATTTATTTAAAATATTGTACTTTTCCGGTTGACTTTATTTTAAGTTTGTTGTTAATAAGGATTTATCTTGACACATCCGCTTGAATTATTAAAAATGCAATTACCTTTGAGTTAATATTATGAAGGATGTGCGTTGACACATCCGATTGAATGATTTAAAATGTTAAGGAATTATTTTGACATACCCGCTTGATTTATTCAAATTTTAATTGGCGGTAAAGATTCGCGGTAAAGTTTGGCGGTAATTTTGTGTATAAAAACTATTGTTATGCGAATGGAAACATATTCTTTATACGCTGCCCGTGGAATAAACACCCTGAGTTGAAGTAAGGTATTTTCTTTGTACTCTCTTAAATATCTTCCTGCCAATCACTATTACCGTGTATTTGTGTGATATATTGGTGCAAACCAATATGTCTGACTTCGACAAACAACGGCGATGATGCGCAGACATGCACGTCGACGCAACAGTCGCGTGCCGAGCACACATGTCTATTTAAATTGTAAACACAGCCGAATGTCGGCTAAGACGTGATTGTGAACGAGTTCCAGCTGACCAAAAGCAGACGTGACGCCTGCAGCCAGTTGCCGTACACTTTTGGCATTCACGATACCCGATAACGGTGAGTTGTTTCACGGCACTCGTACAATCAAGCGAAAGCTGCTATTGGTAAAATAATAAATGCTGTAATAAATCCATTAGCTGTTAACATACATCAGTTACGATATATCATTGGAAGGCCTCGACGAGGTGAACCGATGACTTGGTGAAGGCCGCAGGAATCCGCTGGATGCCGGAAGCGCAGAACCGTTCGAAGTGGCGATGCTTGGGGGAGACCCATGTCCAGCAGTGGACGTCTTTCAGCTGAAATGGTGATAACGATGATCATTTATCTGTGGTATTTCCGTGAGAAAGTAACGAAAACCGCAATAACAACATTTATAAAACATTCTCTGAAATAACAGCCTGGCTGCTAAAAGAACACAACTTAGAACTAAACTTCAATAAAGCTAAAATCATGCAATTGAAGCCGTTTCAAAACATGCACTGAAAATAAACTTTTCATTTAATAATATAAAACTTGAATGCGGCGAAACATTAAAATGACTAGGATTTAGTTTAAGACACAAAGAGACGGAAGTCTCACTACCAGAAAACTATCCAGATTTACTTATGCACTGTATGAACTGAACAAATAAACAGACCAAAAACTGGTCACAAACGCCTGCTCCGCCTACTAGACTCACTCTTCTGGATTCGCTACGGTATTATACTATTGGGAAACAGTACTGACGCTGGTTTTTTTAATTACAAAAAAAGTTAATGAATTATGTTGACATAATTCATAAACTTTTTTTGTAATTAAAAAAACCACACACATAGGCATGGACAGCTGTCGACCATTTTTGTCAAAAATAACATAAAATTCTTACATCTATAGACATCTACATTCTTGAAACATGCTGTGGAATAGAGGAGTGGACTTATTGGGTATAATGAAGCCGACAGACTGCCCGCACCTCAACACCTCCCTGTAGATGGCACGTTCGTCGATTTTTTGCGTGCTGTCCAATAGCTCGTACGTCACGGCCAATCACGTGCCTACTTAGCGAGAGAACACAAACATTCAGTATCAAATTCGTCCAATAGTGGGATAGATACAGAACACATGCCTTTGTCGAAAAACACAAATACATCTTTTCTCACTTTTACAACCTCAAAACAAGCTAGCATTAGAACCATAAGTCCAAACTAGTTATTTTTCATTCTGGACATTCTGTCATGTGTATAAAAATCTATAATAAAATTCCAAAAGAAATTACAAGTTACTAACAATTGCAATACTATACTATTATATGCTATAATGCGAAATATTGTGTGGATGTTTGTTACTCTTTTACGCAAAAATCAATGAACCGATTTGGATGATAGATAGTTTATAACATCATCATCCTTTTTTTTTTTTTTCGTGTAAAATAATTATACAAAGTCACGATTATTACAATACTGTAATAATCGTGACTATAATTAATGTAAAACATCCTTTAAATATGAATGATTGGTTTGAATATAAATGAATAACTCGTATTTATCAATGAACCTTAGATACCTACACACATATTATGATTGATGATATCTGTTTTAGTATTATTTTTACCTACAGAATATAACCCTAGAGTTACGGGATATAAAAAAACAGCTTGTATATATAAAGATCATTTGCCATTTGTATACAAAAAATCGTATGAAAGATTGACTACTTGAGAACGGCTCGACCGACTTGGCTGACGGTTGGCTGGCGGTTAATGATGATGGGTTGTATGCTAGTTTTTTTTTTAAATCCCCGGATGGTATTTTCGTATTAAAATATCAATACAAATAATTCACACTAAAGCTAACTATAAATTAAATTGAAAAATGTAAAAAATATTAAACAAAGATATAAAAACAGGTTTTGTTTAAGTAGTTTATGCTGATGGCTCGTATACACTGGAGTACATTTCATACGTATTGACTTGAATGTGCCCTGGCGACTGAGAGTATGTCACGCTCACTCAAATGTCTCGCTGGTGGTGGCGTGTGTGTTGGATCATTAAGTTCCCTTCAAAATGGTTGAGCTGAATGGTGCTGATCCATACGTCATGTTCGTGAACGGGCGCCGTCAGTGGGGACTGGTCATCTCTTGGCTGCCACGGCTTTTTTTTAATTTTTAATTTTTCTTTTCCGATTTTTATGTTTTTTATTACGGGTCTTTCTACATCGTTCTCACATGTTTAATTTCAACAAGACTGATGTAACAAATTACTGTAACCATATTATTTAAAAGAGTGTCCATGGAGTTTCTTGCCCGTTCTTCTCCATTGGTACCTACTTCGCTTTGGAATGGGCAACTAGCTTCATATTTCTGACTGACCGACCCCTTGACAATTCAAAAGTGCCTGTAATGGGTTTATTTGAAATAAATGCTTTGAGTTTGAGTTTGAGTTTGAGTGCCGCGACAGCGCGACACAAAGGTAACCGCGTGTCGCACTACGAGCGCAGCTGTGCCTTTGTGCCTGTTGCGTCGCGCCTATTTGCGTGAGACCTAGATGGCTCGTGCAGACTCGCGCAACATGCGACAACAAGGCACCGCGTGTTGTACGACGAGTGGTGCCTTTGAGTGCGCGAGTTTCGCGTCGCGTGTCGCGCCTTTTTGTAAGAGCCTTTAAGACTTATCTCAACATTTGAAAATACCATACATGTTAGTGTGGAAGTTATTGCAAATCATTAGAACGATTTACGAAGGTACTTTCTCTTTATTAGTCTTAAAATAAATGTAAAGTCATTTGAATGTTCGTATTTCGTCAATTGCTGTGCCCTGTCGGGGTCAGGGTCAGGCTTCTTGAATGTCCACATACTTAACACATGAGTGCAATCAAATGTTTGAGTTTGAGTTTTAAAGTTTAAATCTGCATAAACAAATCGAGGATTATTGAAGAGAATGTGAACGGCGGTTTTCACGCATTAAAATCGGATACGTTCCGAGTTAGGTATTATAGACATTTTTAATGAACCCGTGAGCCCTCCCTCATTCCTCGCGACTCGGACACAGTTGATCATTAGCGCGCCGCTTCGCGTTCAATGCGTTGTTTGACTTTACCTCTTCTATAGCCCTGTAAACAGCGCACACACAGATCCGCACCGCGTATACATAGGTATGTTTGTGAAACTTGTTTGCTAGGAACTGAAACTTTATTCAGCCTTAATACGTTTGTGGAAGAGTAAATGTGATTAACGTTTAATTTTCTAGCAATTCAATGGAAATTCCGCAGACAATCGACGACGTCGTTCGACTCAAGAATTAATTGAGTGAGCGCTTGACGCTGCGCGGACCGGCTCGCGACGTGATCCGGCACGGTGCAGACCGGTGCGGTGCGGGACAGCAGCCGTCAACCTGAGCGACAGCGTTGAGGCGAGAGAAGGCTTACTACAAACAAAAATACGTAACACGGCAGCGAGAACTCGAAACTCTTGAATAAAACGTTTCACCGGAGCATCGGTATCATGTGAGGATGATGGCCAGATACCGACAAACGGAAAGGTGAACCCCCACGAGCCGATCTTTTGATCTACTACAAATGAAGTCGCTCTAATTTCTGAGGTTAAATAGGTTCACTTCATGTCGAAAAAACCGTTGACGTGAGTTCCATATTTTGTGACGCATCTACGCCTCTACGGGAAACCTTGCGAGTTGGCAAAAACTTCATCACGATACGACTATTTAAATAAAGGACTTAGTATTTTCTTCAAGTCTCCCAAACTGCAGCTTGGGGATGAAGTCAGCACACTAGTCGTGCGGTGGCTGTGTGTGTGAGGGTGTGTGTGAGGGTGCGCCTTCCGCTCCATTGGTCGTCCACCGCTGATGAAATGACCGTGGAGACGGGCGCGCGCCTGGCCACTGATCGCCGGTCGTGACGTCGCCGGCCGAGCCGCATTTAAATGAGTTGTTTTCCCTCGATCCGCTGCCTTCTCGATAATAGACGTGTCTACCTAAGTTGATGGTCGTCGTTTCATTGCGATTGCGTTTTATTGTTTACTAGCTTTTGCCTGCGACTTCGTTTGCGATCCGGAATGAAAAGTAGCCTTTATCCTTGTCCAGGTCATGGTTTACCGATGTGGCAAACTTCATGCAAATTCGTTCAGCCTTTTTAACGTGAAAGCGTAACAAACAAACAAAATTACTTTAACAAACAAAATTAAATTTACATTAACATTAAATTTACATTAAATTATTAACAAACAAAATTCACATAGATCTACTGACAGCAAGGGTTAGAAAACTAATATTCGTCTTTAAGACCCTTCGTCATGTAGCAGAAGCACGGATTGTCAAAAAGGTCTACCTTGCCCTCTGTCAATCACTTCTATCATATTGTGTTTCCACCTGCGGTGGTGCTCCTAAGACCACAATGCTGAAATTGGAGAGGGCCCAAAGAGCCGTGCTAAAGGTAAGCACATTTCGCCAGATACTTTTCCCAACAGAACTTATATAAATCACTCAATCAATCAATCAACTTTATTTTTCTCACCACAATATACATAAATAATTTTACATTGGTCAGATTCGAGAAAGATACATAATTCAGGTAAGTATATATATTGCAGGAGACTGGTGCCTAAGCTAAGCTCGTGGCCTGTGTTTCAGGACACCAGGATCCCACCCCTTTACATTTTCTTTTTATAAATTATGTACTAAGCGCGCTGACAAAATGTATCATACGGCATAAAGTTTAATTTGATTATTATCTAGATTAAGTATGCGAGACGAATGTTAGTAGATGTGTAGTACTGGTGAAAGTGTGAGTGTATGGGTGTGTGTGTGTGAGTGTGTGATTGAGTGAAGGTTTAGGTTTTTAGGATGATTTCAGTATCATTATAGTTTAATTTTTAGAGCCAGTCTGTTAGCCTGTTTTTGCATTTACATTTTGTGAGATTATAAATGTGTAACTCTTTATTCTTAATACAGTTCTATTACAACACAAATGTACCCCTTTCGTCACAATCACGAAAAGACGTAAGGATTTAGTTTGTCAGCACTTCAGATGTAAATACTCTTTCACCAAACGATTTTGCTTCCAAGGGCCACAATTATATAATAAACTCAATAGAAAATTGAAACTTTACTCTCTTTCAGCCTCATCCCTCAAGAAATCTGTCACAAACTTTTTACTTACAAATAACTACCTGGATACAGAACGCCTGCTTTTTTGTGATAATAACCCACCCTAAACACTTCCACCGAGAGCAATAACACACATTCTGTAATGATACAACACACACCATCACCATCACACACAAACATTACAATAAAATTTAAATTTAAATTATTTAAATAAGCCCACACAAGCTGAATGAATATGCAACAAATGGTTTCATACCAACCGGACATTTTGCTGAATTAATTAAAAGCATCATAAAAAACTGTTCGCCGTGTACTCCACGCTAAAAAAAGGTTGCATCACCGAAGCCCTGCAAACAATAACGTAATAAACAAGAACGTTTAAGTTACGGAATAGTTTATCCTGAATACTTAATTATAAAAATTGAGGTTTAGTTTCAATCATCTTTTCACAGAACGAAAATGAAAATGAAAACTTAAGCTATCCTCAATATGTTACCTATATTTACTAAAGCCACATAAAATGTGAAATACTTAATTTAAACAAACTACCATACAAAACCACTTAATAAAATAACTTATTTTAAAAATTCATGATCGAAGCTTAATTGTTTATGGTGAAATAAATCTACTTATATTTTTTTTGAACATCTCACATGTTTAAATAAAACAAATTGCTTCTAAGTTCCTTGACTTAGTATTGCACAACCTATTTGGCTGAAGAAGTTATTATAAATAATCGTAGCGGTTATCTTTATGTAAAATATTATAACAGATTTTTTTTTTAAATTTTTGTTATGACTTCTAACGCATTTTTTTAACCCTTTTAACTTTTAACCCCAAGAAAAATATAAAAACAGCAATTTTTAAACCAAAATAAAAATTTGGCAATAAAACTGCGCTGCCTCTTATGAGATCAGAACCTAAGCCGGCGACTTCTCAGTCCAACGCTTGGCGCCTACTGCTACCAGCTCATATTAGATTAACTCGAATTTTAGCAATGCCATAAACCGGGCAGGTCACGCGCATGATGCGTGTCTAACAAAAGCGACGGAAATATATTTATGTTTCGTGCAGAACGACGCGAGTACGCGATACGACAGTGTATGCCGTGCAAAACTGCGATCTTTGTGGTGTGTGTCGTTGAAACACATACAGTTGTACCGTGAGTTAACAGCAATACGACTCTTAACGTGCCTATGCACTTTTGATCGCTTACTGTACATGGTGCTCATATATTTACAAACAGTAAAAGTATTTGGTTTTCCTAAAAATAATTTGCAGGAGGAGATTAGAATGCCTAAATATATTCTGGTATCCAAGGTTTACCACAACCAGAGGCAGAGAGTTGAAGAAGGCAATAGATTCAGATTTACTAAATATGCAAGGAGAGCCATCTCACTGTCAGTATACATCAATATATATGTTACAGTTAAAACCAGTTTTAGATAGAACGCGTTTTCCCTAGTTAAAACTAGTTTTTACTTTAAGCTTTTGTTATAACTAGAATTAATTAATGCTCAAAATTGAATATCAGGTAAAAGTAGTATGTATGGTACTAGACAAAACGCGTTTTTCCGAAGCGAATCAGTTAAAACTGTTCCGACCGAGGAGGTTAAACGACCAAGTTTACGGGGCGATGCGGGGGAATCCCTTTCCGAGCGCAATTGCCATGGCAAACTTAAATGAGGGAACGCCATGGAAAGAGGATATTTTAAACAGGTTATTAGCGATTCGCGATCACAAAAAAAAGAAGACCACTTTTATTTTATGACAAAAGAAACCTATGACAATTTAGGTGGACGAAATTGAAGAAACACAATTAGCTGTTCAGAAATCTCAGAAACAGTACAGGAGACTGAAGCGATTTAAGGTAATTAATATTTGTGGAATATGAAAATTAGTCACTAGAAAGGAGCTCATTAAATACTAGTACGTAGATGAAATTTGATATAATTGAAGCAGCTCATATGGCCGTTGGTCATGGTAGTCGTGATAGACAAAAAAATAAAACTTCACGTAAATATGCGAACATAATTATAGAAGTTATAAATATTTTCTCTCTTTGTGCGAAACTTGTCGGCTTAAAAAGAGTATGAAGAAAAAAGGACTTGTTTCAAAACCCATACTACATTATGCAAAGAACAGCCGTTGCCAAGTCGATCTTATCGACAAGAAGACCCGGGATTTAAGTTTATAATTGTGTATAAACAAAGTCAAATGCTTCTGCCATTTGGCTTTGTTTTGCTGCGTGCACTGAAAAGTAAGAGAGCCGTGGAGGTGGCGTATACCATACAAAGCAATGTTTGATATATAACCGCGAGTAGGGCTTAGGACTTCGTCTTTGCCTCGAGATGTTATTGAGGATATACAAGATGAAGATAATCTCGAAAATGAATTAAATACAAAAATATGACGGACGGTGTATGATTATTATTTTTACTAGGAACATGACTCCATGTCAAAGATCTTTTTAATGAATATTTTAAAAAGTACAGTACAGTATTTATTTATTTATTTATTCACAAGGCAACTACAACAGATGACAATCACAGTATATCACAAGGTTCACGTTACAGGTTTCGATGATTATCCCAAATTAGTTTCTCTAGTGCTAGTTTTAACTAAAGCTCGGAGTGAAAACCAGTTTTATCTGAAAATCAAATATATTAGTAGGAAATTCTAGTTTTGACTAGGTATTTCTAGTTTTAACAAAAGCATTTAGTATAAACTAGTTTTAACTAGGGAAAACGCGTTCTATCCAAAAACGGGTTTTAACTGTAACATTTATACCAATAAAACACTTGACGTCAACGATTTCTTTGTTACCTAAGGAATGTCAGGACTATACACAAAAGTCGAATCATGCCTGGACGGCAACTCCAGTAATATTGGAGACGTTACACGTTAGTCGTGAGACGCTATACAATCGTAAAACTGACTTGGCCTCACTTCAGAACTTTATAGAGGAAAATATGTACCAACTTGCACATACCCCTCAAAACAGAAGAAGATATAGAAAATGCATACTGGTTTATGAGTAACCTGATCGAATCAGCCGCTTGGATGTGCACTCAATGTATAAAATACAGTACTCAGAAGCAGGATAATACTCTTAAAATACGCGAGAGAACAAATAAGACGATAGCTATAAAACGGAGACTGAGACGACAGAGACAAACAAGTAGGAACGCACAAAGACAATATAGCGCAAACAGAATTAAAGTAAATGAATATGATTACGCCACACTGCAAGATAAACGAAAGACTTATTACTACGCCCTACTGAAAATAAATAAGTCACAAAAATGGCCACAAGAATACAATGCTATTAAGACAACTAAATGGTGAGTGGGCGAAAAAAACCTGCGGATAAAACCGAGCTACTTGCTGAATTCCTAAAAGATGTATTCAACCGAAATGAACCCGGCATCATGTATGCAGAAGAAGAAATTGATGAAATCCTTAACAGTGATCAGCAAATGTCTCTACCGTTGCGACTGTGTACCCCAACAGACGTTTGGAAAGCTATTAATAACTTATAGAAGTAAAAGCCACCTGGTTTTTGGTATGGCTCAAAACCTTAAGTGGCTCACCTTGGTTCAAATAAAAACATTGAAGTACATAAGTACCTACAGATCTCAACTATCAAGGGGTTCGAAAAAAGGTCGTACTGAATTAAAAGGAAGGAATCCAACGACAAAAATATTAACTCGCTGTGACACTTCTAAAGTCCTCAGGCTCTACCTTCAGACTTAAAAGAGAACGAATAGCGTCAATCTAACCAACACAAACCTTCTTATTACGAGTACGTAATAAGAGATCGCATGAAGAAACAACCAATCTGATAAAAGATCAAAGACTGAATGCAGATCTATAAGAACGCTCCATAGCTAGGTAACGAACGTTTTTTATAAAGTACGCACCGTCACTTTGGTGAATACCGTAAACAACCAGAAACAATACCATAAAATAAAGGTATCATTCGAACGAAAACCAACGTGAATAGATACACAATTTACTATTTAGAATCGCTACTAACAGTAACAACTAAAGCGTTATCAAGCTGCTACACAGCACAGTACACACAGAGTAGCGGCCGCCTCGCAACCAACATCAATAAACCGTTTTTAACCGGCCACCGCACAGCGCTGAGCGCGCAATTGAAATCGAGCGTTAATCGCTTCATTAGTTATTACTCGCGTAACGCCGCGCCGAGCGTGCGCGTTTTATCGATACCCGAATTTATCGATACTCGATAGTCAATCAGCACGTTACGCTGCAATTTGCACGTTGACGATAGTTAATTGCGGCATTAAATGAGTCACCCGCCGGCATTAAACTACGCCACTCTAGTGAACTAACCGATCGACACAGCAGGGGCTGTTTGCGAATAGTTGTAAGTCTTTACACTACTACGCCACTAGAAATATCTTGTAAATTCTGAGTTTCCGCAAATCTCATCATCGACATCGACGCACAACCTGTCACCATGGATTCACGGTACATGGTACACGATTCTGAACTCCTCTTCTTTGAAATTACACGTTGTTAATTAAAAATAAAAAATCTCCGTAATACATTTTGACCGCGTAGGTATTGCGTATGAAACAGCAGATTTTTTTATAACCGAAGAAAAATATCTTCGCTAGGAGGTCTAGAATTATGTGCTTTCAATTCATGGTTTCAGTTTGCGCGATGTCTCTGCTAGTCTGTATACAGTTATCTACAAAAATCACGACTTTTCTGGAGAGCGAAACGCAAAACTGTGGTGAAATAAAGAACATGCTATCTTCTACTATTTTACAACATTTCGTTACTTTGGTAATTACCAAGGAAATGGTTAAAGCTAATTACTGTATATTATTATTATTATTATTTTCCAAAATACGGTAGATGTCTTTATCTACTTCGTACAAAAAAGTTAACTATTTAAAAGATTCAACTGCCAATATATCCGCTTCTACTATAATTTTGAATATTAACAGTTATTACTATTCTTTTGTATTAAACATTGTTGATAGCTATAATCAGTCGCGCGCGCGCAGTCATTACCTGCACTCGCGTTTATCGGTTGACGCGCTGCCCGTGCGTAATTAACAAAATGACGGATACAGTTAAGTGTGTTTCGTGTAACATTGTTATTGATGAGCTTTTAGGTTACATTCAAAACAAAGTGTCGATCGCTGATGAGACTAGTTTGGTAAAAATATGTGCGTCGGCTTTTTCCAGTAAACAGATTCAAAAATCAAAATCGTTACTGATAGAATCGTTGTCATCTGAGGTGTCACTGTCCGAAAAGGAAAAGGCAAAGATAATAGGGTGTTGAATGACATCATTGCTATTTTTAAAACGACTGAGCCTGATGTTTTGCCGGTGTTTGTAGCCCGGGATCTCGAGAAGCTACCTCCTATCACATCCGATCATCTGGATTTGATAAAGCTGCTGAAGGATTTGGTAATAGTGAGAGCCGAGATTGATCAAATTAAATCTTCATATGTGACTCAAGACGAGCTGCGAGGCGTAAAAACTGAGTAACATGAAATTTCTGGCGTTACCGTGCGCGGCCGCAAATGTTGACACAAATTTTAACACAAAAAGAGGTGCATCCAGTGATAACAGTACTATATGCGTGTTTCAAGAAGACACGGGCTGTTCGGATCAGTTATAATCATTTGGAGCAATTCATCAACCAAATAGTAACTTAATTCGGATGGAGGGTAGTGCTGAAACACATTCACCAACGGTCAACCGTTGCGATTCTCACAACGGCGACAGAGACAGCAAGACCCATGTGACAAGTAAAGGAGATCGGGCCGATGTGTCATCGTTAACGTTA
Source organism: Dasypolia templi (assembly GCA_963555695.1). Classification (NCBI taxonomy): domain Eukaryota; kingdom Metazoa; phylum Arthropoda; class Insecta; order Lepidoptera; family Noctuidae; genus Dasypolia; species Dasypolia templi. Next base: position 26,844,762 of record OY743154.1, on the reverse strand, counting down.
GCAGCATTCGCTAATGAGTCCAGTAAACAGCTGAGTGAAGCGGTGATTCATGCGTCGTCGATAACACCGCGTCCGTCTTATGCGAGCGTTGCAGCTGTTGAAACTAATGATGGTTTTACGGTGGTAAAATATAAGAAACAAAAGTATAAAGATAGGCTTAGAGGAAGAACTGGTACTAGTGTCCTCGAAAATGAGGAGAAATTCAGATCAGCTGACAAAAAGATACCTATGTTTATATCTAATGTACATAGGGACACTTCCGAATCGGATAGAACCTGTTATATTGAACAGAGAACTGGGGAATAAGTGAACCTAGAAAGAATTAATATTAAGCGGCAGTGTGAACACAATGCGTACAAGTTTATTGTGTCCCAGAGTAAGCTACAACTATACTTGGATGAGAAATTGTGGCCACAGGGCATAGTATTTCGACGTTTTGTTAACTACAGATCGAAAAACGTAAGCAATGTATCTACTGTAAAGGTATCCGTCGCGCAACTTGTTAATAATGTTGAATAACGATAATGTTTGCAAGTTCGTGACTTTTAATTGTAAAAATGTCAAGCGCTCCGCTCAGAGTATTCGTGAACTATGTAAACAATCGGATGTGATTGCGCTGCAGGAAACATGGTTACTGCCTGAGGAAATCTCGTTTCTTGACACAATAAGTGATGAGTTCAGCAGTACTGGAGTATCAGCAGTAGACACGTCAGCGGGAATTCTTCGCGGTAGACCGCATGGTGGCGTCGCCCTTCTGTGGAGAAAACGTCTTTTCCATGATGTGGTTGTTGTTCAGTGCGGTAACCCACGCATTTGTGCAGTGAAAATTGTGATTAAGGATAAATCCTTCCTAGTGTTAAGTGTTTACATGCCCACGGACAATGTGTCAAATTTAACGGATTTTACGGATATCTTGAGCTCGGTGAGTGCAATAATTGATAACAGTAATATAGAGTATGTTTACATGTTGGGAGATTTTAATGCGCACCCGTCAGAGCAATTTTATGTCGAACTTGCAGGCTATTGTGCCGAGCAATCCTGGTCGTGTATTGATACAGTAATGTTAGGTTTAAGTTCGAACACATATACATTCTTGAGTGAGGCTTATGGGTCAACGAGGTGGCTGGATCACTGTGTAGTGACGAAAGCGGCAGTGGCCTCCGTCAGGAATGTGTATGTAGTTTATGATGTGCTTTGGTCAGACCACTTGCCTCTGGTAGTAGAATGTGACCTGAGTGTTATGCTGCCAAAGAAATGTGTTAATGTTGCAAATGTGAACAAGATTGTGTGGGGAGTGAGAAGTCAAAATCAGATAGAAACCTATCAGCGTGAATGCCATGAAAGATTAAAACTAATTGACTTCCCGCATGAGCTTGGTGAATGCTGTGACAGTATGTGTAACAACCCTAGTCATAAGAGTGTTATTGAGAAACTTTATGCAGACATCGTACATGCTTTATGTGGGGCTGCTGTGATAGGTCAGGGAGGCGGCAGTAGGTGCTCTAAGTGGGTAATAGTTGGCTGGAACAAACATGTTGCAGAGGCTCATAGGGAGGCTAGACAGAAATTTATATTGTGGACGTGGTTTGGTAAACCTTCTACTGGGTTACTTTATAACGAAATTCGTGAGGCCAGAAAGGTCTTTAAGTCAAGGTTAAAGTGGTGCCAGGATCATGAAGACCAAGTTAAAATGGACATTCTAGCCTCACACCACGCTAAAAATGATTTTCATAGTTTCTAGAAACACACGAATAAATTGAAAACCAGACCGGGAATCCCTCTGAGCGTCGGTAGCAAGAGTGCGCCTGAGGATATTGCAAATCTTTTTAAAGAAGCATTTAAAGTAAAATCACCTCTAGGACCCTCACGTTCGTCGCTCGATGTTGTGCCCGGCATGGAGATAGAGGTAAAATTTAAGTCCCCGGAGATTGCTCAGACCGTTAGATGTATGTCAAGGGGTAAGGTCATGATGGGCTTAGCATCGAGCACCTTCGATGTGCTGGCCCTCACTTACCAAGGGTGCTTGCTATGTTATATGGCTTTTGTATGAGTCATAGTTACCTGCCCGGTGAGATGATGCGTACAGTGGTAGTGCCAATTGTTAAAAACAAACCTGGTGACCTCGCCGATAGCGGTAACTATAGGCCCATTTCACTAGCTACTGTGATTTCAAAGGTATTTGACAGCATGCTCAATACACAATTAAATAGTAGGATTATTATTCATGATAACCAATTTGGGTTCAGAGCTGGTTTATCAACAGAGAGTGCGGTGTTGTGTCTTAAGCATGCTGTCGTACTATGTGCGGCGCGGGACGCCTATTTATGCTTGCTTCCTGGACCTCTCAAAGGCATTTGATCTGGTTTCCTATGATGTGTAGTGGAGTAAATTAGAGCGGGTAAATTTACCCACAGAACTTGTTAACATTTTAAAGTTTTGGTATGGAAACCAGATTAACACTGTACGATGGGCTGGGGCGGTTTCTCGTCCTTACGGGATTGTGGGGTGAGGCAGGGTGGATTGAGCTCACCAACGCTGTTCAACCTTTATATGAACGAGCTGATTGACGGGCTTAGCAGTACCAGGATCGGATGTTATATAGACGGTATCTGCATCAATAATATCAGTTACGCGGACGACATGGTATTGCTGAGCGCGTCAGTTTGCGGGTTGAGAAAATTGCTCAATGTGAAGCGTATGCTAAAATCCATGGCTTGGCATACAACACCAAGAAGTCGGAGGTCATGGTCTTTGAGGCTGAGGGTAAAAGTCCTGATGCAGTACCACCTGTAATACTTTATGGTACACCTTTGCTGAGAGTCTACAGATTTAAGTATCTTGGTCATATCCCACCCATATACTCCCAACCTCAAAGACGACGATGACATTGAACGGAAACGGAGGGAATTGTCGGTTAGAGCGAACATGCTGGCTCGCAGGTTTGCACGATGCTCTCTTCCTGTTAAAATCACGCTCTTTCGAGCCTACTGTACTGCTTTTTACACGTGCAGCCTGTTGGCTAGATATACGCGAATGGGCTAGATATACGAATCGTACAGTGCTCTCCGCGTTCAATACCACAATGCCTTTAGGATACTGGTGGGTCTGCCCCGTTTCTGTAATGCGTCAGGGATGTTTGCGGATGCGCATGTGGATTGCTTTTACGCAACAATGCGTCAAAGTTGTGCTTCCCTGGTGCGCAGAGTGTGGGACAGCTCCAACAGTGTCTTAAGCATGGTTGCAAGTCGCCGGGACTGTTTACACGTTATGTTGTGCAGTGTCTCACGGGATGTCGCCACAGTGACCAACCGTTACCCTTGTTTCTTTTCTTTTTTTCCTTGTTTTTGTTTAGTGTCTGTGCTTACTAACATAGTCGTAGGTTTTTACTAATAATACTGTTGAGTCTTGGTTACTCCAATAAAGAAAATTCTATTCTATAATAAATAAAGGTATGGAATAGTTAACCTTATTTTAAATCGACAACTAATTACTTAATATTAAAGCTTCTAAATGAAACCCACCAATAAGATCTTACAACATTTGGCTTTTCCCAAGCATGAAGTTAAACAAACAATTAGAAAACTTGATCAATAGGAAGCTCCAAGATGTCAGTATTTTCAAATGTAAATAGTTAGTATTTTTATTTGTTTTTTATATTACTGTTACATCAAATAGGCGGTTATTTTTGTTACTTTTTTTTGACTACTATTTATAATAAATATAATTTAAAAAGATCTCAGACCGTTTTATTTCACTAACAGTTACTCTTTCTAGCCAATAACCATCACTTGGGAATGAAACATATTGCCGCTCGGCTAGTTCTAAAACACGTGAATTTTCTCCAAAAACTCAATCGCATAAGAGTCGCTGAGGACATGCTAAAAGAAAGAAAATCGTTTTTTCTTTCTTTTCTTTATATTCTAGAACGAGTAAATTCCGACCCAACATTCATCAAACGCATTGTTACTGGTGACGAGACGTGGGTTTACGAGTTCGATAAGTATAGTAAAAGTTGCTCGACTTTCAAATTGAATTAAAATAATTTTTGCTACACCATCAGAAGGATTTTGAAAATGTTTTAGCCGACATCTGCACTCAATCAATGTAATCAATGTATTAATTTTCAATTTTATAAATTTTACAATTTTTACTTCTTTTATTTTTTCAATTTTATCAATTTTTGTTTTGGTAATGAAAACCGCACACGATTTTATCTAAAACGTCGTGGAGTACTTTTAGCTTTTTATTTATTTATAGATTTATTATTTTAATGTAAATAGGAAATACGCAGAAACTCGGCATTTATTTTAGTATTTAATTAATCTTAACACAAACTCAACACCCACACACACACACACACACATGCATGTCACTAAAACGGACACACACTTCTTTGTGTTTTAGTATTCAGGCGTATGGCACTCGTGGGTTGCAGCTGAAAACCAGCGTCAGATGTCACCTGACATTATGCTGAGCTGAGGCCCTTTTGGCATTAATTTATTTGTTTTCTGTTTTCTATAGTTTTAAGGTGTAGATTTTTTTGTGTTTTAATGCCAATAAACGCATTTTATTTTTTTCTTGCTTTCTTTCTTTCTTTCAACTAGTCAACAAGCTTCGGAGTGGCACTTTCCAACTGAACCGAAACCGAAAAAACCACGCCAAAGTCGATCAAAAGTCAAAGTCATGTTGACTATTTTCTTTGGCTTTCGCGGATTTCTAATCACGATAATGACCAAAAAATCAACAACCTTATTCCACAGATAAATCTCCAGCCGGCTTCTTTATTTTCATATTACCAGTTCGTACCACCCGTTTGTTTTGATGATTGGATTATTCGTTGGCGTAAGTGTATCGTTTCTAAATGAGCATACTTTGATGGCGATTAAATAAAGTTGGATGAATAACTAATATTTTGTCAATTATTGATCTTTTCCCGGTACTTTCTTGACAGAACAAATACCTTAATTCGTTGTATTTAGTCATGTTAATTACTTACTATTGAACAGACAGCTGTGCCGCTGGGGAGTTTGTTGCGCCACTTCTTCACAGATGTAGCACTAGGAAGTGGTGAAGGGCGGGCGTTTTGGGGGACTGTCTTATGTAATAAAGTATATATATGAATGGTGCTACACAAGCAATTGTGACCAACCAGCTCATGTCCATAAAGGCACGATTTACACGACGCTTATGTATGGAAGTGAATTTTATGTGGCAAAAGAAGCATAAAAGCAGAATAAATGCAGTGGAAATGCGTTCCTTGCGGAGCATGTGTGACTGTGAATGATAGGCCTAGGAATGGTGTGATAAGGCAACGGTGCGGTTTAAAAGAAGATGTAGTGACAATACTTGAAAAGAATATGCTTAGATGGTTTGGTCATGTTAAGAGGATGAATGAAAAGAGACTAACAAGGCTGATATGAGTGGAAACGCCGGGAGAAGACGCTTATTGATGATGTTCTTCGTATTACTCGCAACCAGCGCGCGTGTATGAACGTAAACGAGGCAAAAGGAGTATGTAAGGATAGAAGCTGGTGGCATTTTGTTGTTTCTGCCTGCGCCCGTGGGAAGAAGGTGTGACTTATGTATGTTTGTGTCTTATGTCATTTTTACGTTCAAAAAGTGCTGATTCTCATCCTAGTTTGAACAATTGGCTTATGATAAGATTTCATTTATCGTTTTGGTTTTCTGTTTTCGGCAATTTTGCCAAAAATATCAATCTTCAGGCATTTTCGTTTGGAGCAAAAAAATGTTTAATACAATTTTTACTTTTTTTCAGAAAAATCCATCACTACTACAAATAATTGCGTGACCACTGAGAAGAAGCAAAAAAAAAATTCTAAGTTGATATTAAATGTTGAAATGGTTTAATTAATTCAATGATTGAAATATTGATTCCAGATTTATTTTATTTTTTCCAAACAAAGAGCGGACCTCTTCCAACCCGCACTGGGCCCACGTGTCGGATTACCGCTCACTCCCTCTCACTGAGAGGACGCGTATGTCCCAGCAGTGTGAACATGTACATAAACAAAAATCTATCGAATAACCAAATAATAGATTTGGTCAATGTACAACCCCCACAAACTTTACCCCCGAACATGTTGAACCCCTAAATGTAGTTCATGTATTTTGTTTGTTTTCTCAATATTGTAATGTTATACTGGCTGAATACTTAGTAGCACATCCAGATCATGGCTTTTAAAAGTGAGTGTCACTAATGGAGTACTTATCTATAATTACCTCCGTACTGCTGTCGTTGTGTAATAGAATAGCGTCCTAATATCTCAATCGCGGCGCGTCTCCAAGGCGTCTCTTCGTAAATTTTTGTCGTTAAACTGAAATATAGCTCTATTATATTTCATATAAATCTAGCTGCTGATTGTCGGCGTCGGTATTTCTGTCTAATTAAGGACGGTATTGTTTGTTTGCTGAAGGCCGCGACATCCTCTTTGTTTACGACGCCGATCCTCGCTGATTTATGTGTTCGCAATCGACGTAAATACGTCCATATTTTATATGTGGGACCCACTATAAATGGTCTGTGGGATATTTTTTTAAAATTAAATTTGCACCATTCCACTTCATTGCATGTTTTTTTTCTCAATAGTTTCTGAGTGGCCTGCTAGATAGTGGTGCGCGGACAATATCGCAATGCACGCGCTCAGCCGCTCGCGCGGAACTCAGCTGAACGTATGGGTTGCAGGGCGAGCGCCACTACTGCCGCTACTATCGCCAGAGAAACGTGAGTGAGTCAGATCAGGAGATACGCTGACGTACGAGTATGTGACAAATCGCTACATTCGTCTGCACCTCTGTATATGCCTATGACAAGTCACAATATACACTTAACTATAACTTAATAACTTCGATACAGTAAATTGCTTCATAAAAATGAAGGACACTGAAAAGAGAAATGCGAATAGTGTAGCTAGTTGCCGATAATATCGCCGGGTCGGGCGCAGTAAAAGATAAAACTATATACCCGCGTTAGTGAGACATTTTATTTGGTGATAAATAAATGATAAATGATTTATTTTCAGATTTAGGTCATTTGGGTAGTTCGCATAAATTACTCAAACTGCCAGACCATGATTAAAAATAATTATAAAAATGCATTTAAAAAAAACGACAAATCCACAATGTCTTCACATTCACAATAATTAACGTAATATAATACTTTACACAGTAAATTTACATGTCATTGTATACATAAAGTCCATCAATGTCAAAGTGTAAATAAAAATCCGAAAATAATCTTGATCATAATGAGGACCATGAAGACTGGTGTCTGAAATGGTCTTGTGAGGAAAGAACAACACGGATTTGAGTGGACCTATCCAGTCAGTGCACGCATAATTGTCAATCATCGTGCAGCTTAACTCAGAACTAAGGAGCTCAACGATGTTTCGACGAACAATGCAAAAGAAAGGACATTTGGGTATGCCGCGTAAAGTACTCAAACAGCCAGACCATCGTTAAAAGTAAAAAAGAAAAATTCAATGACCCACATAGTCCTCACATTCTCAAAAATTAAAACAATTTTATACTTTAAACAGTAAATATAAGGATGTCATTGTTTCTCTAAAAAATCAAAAATAAAAGTTAAACGGCAAATTAAACATCAACTGTGTCTGTGTTAACTTATTGGAGCAGCTCAATCCCAAGCCTTCTTGTCCTCAATATAGCCTTTGACAGTATAATAGGCATTCTGGCATAATTTCCGCTTTATAAAAGATTTGAATTTATTAAGGCTTAGTTCTCGAATGTGGCTAGGAAGTTTATTATAAAACGTATACTTTGACATTTAAACGAGCTACCTATTTTCTTGAGCCTGGTAGTGGGAACAACAAATTTGTGTTTGTTCCTAGTATTTATGTTATGGATATCACTGTATTTTTAAGCAGATTAATATTTTTATGTGCATACAAAAGATTTTCATAAATATACTGAGAGGGCACAGTCATTATATTGATCTCTTAAACTTTGTCTCTGAGGGAGTATCTGGGACTTAATTTATAAATTGAACGAATTGCCCTTTTTTTTGTAAAACCATAATTGTTTGAATATCGGCGGCATTTCCCCACAAAAGAATACCGTACGACTTCACACTATGAAAATAACTAAAGTATACTAAACGCGCTGTCTCTAAATCAGTTAAATTACGAATTTTTCTAACGGCGTATGCTTCAGAGCTTAGTTTTTTTTGACAATTTATCTGTATGGGCCCCCATATTTAAGCTTGGTATCCAAATTTATGCCCAAGAACACTGTGGAGTTTTCGGGTTTCAACTCTTCACCCTTTATAAGAACACTAGTTTCTACTTGTCTAACATGAGGTATCGTAAACTTAATGCATTTCGTTTTTTTCTCGTTAAGAAGTAGGTTATTAACATTATACCAGTTAACAACCTTAGCGAGGGCGCTATTTACATTGTCAGGAACCAGCTGCTGACGTTTCAGTTTAAATAAAAGTGAAGTGTCACCTGCAAACAACACTATACCATGATTATCCTTTATGAGGTAAGGCAAGTCATTAATATAAATAAGGAACAAAACTGGGCCAAGAATTGAGCCCTGGGGGACCCCCATTCTTACTACAGAACCAGGTGATATTTTTCCGTTAACATTAACTCTCTGAATCCTATCACTTAAGTAAGAAGTAAGAAGATCCAGAGAGGCGTTCCGGATTCCGTAGTGGTGCAGTTTCCTGATTAATGTTTAATGAAGAACACAATCAAATGCCTTGGACAAATCGTAAAAGGTGCCCAAAGCATCGCACTTGTCCTCCCATGCATTATAAACGTGTCCTAAAAGTTCAACTCATCAGTAGTCGAACGACCCCTTGTAAAACCGAAATGTTAGTTATGCAGTAATTTGTGTTTATTAAAAAATCTTTGCATTTGATCTAAAATAAGTTTTTCAAAATTTTTACTAAAGGTAGGCAGCACTGAAATAGGTCTATAATTAGTAGGGTCTGATGTACTACCCACTTTAAACAAGATCAGGAAACTCACCACGGTCAATACAATTATTATAAATAACAGCTAAAGTAGATGCTACAATATTTATAATTGACTTAACAACGTCCACTGAATTACCCCATAGATCTGCGGACTTTTTAACATTTAATGTGTGAAAGGTTTTAATTATATCTCTACAGGTGACATATTGGAAATTAAATTCAGAATCACGAACTGGAACGTTTTCTTTAAGTAAAGACTCTGCAGTAGTGGGCGATTAGCTTAGAGATTTAGTAGTCGATACGGGAATCTCTGCAAAGAAGTTTTCAATGGCCGCGGCGACTTGAGAATCTGATTTAATTATGTTGCCATCAATATAAAGGCTGTACTTCGGTTGCATAACCTTCCCGTTCCGCTATTAATGATATTCCATGTCGTTTTAATTACATTACTACTGTTTTTAATTTTTAACAGCATTATTTTTTAAATTCCGGAGACACTCTCTGATCATTAACTCACATCTATTTCTAAGCAACTCATACGTAAATTTATCCATCAAATTCTTATATTTTTGAAACGATTATGATATTTAGCTTTTTCTTTTAAACATTTGATCAACGGACTGCTGTACCATACGTGATATCGATGGTTACGTATGCGCGTGAGTGGTGTGAATTAATCAATTATTTCTTGAGTTGTTTGTAGAAGATGTCCACTTTATTCTCTACATCCGTATCCATAGTGTGTCGCCACACCTCGTCCCAAGCAACAGAAGCCAGTTTTTTATTGGCGGCATCGAAATCACATCGGTTATAGTTTAGCGAAGGAGTACGGTCCGACCGGAGAAACTTACTGTTATAAGAGAGTTTAACTGTGATTATATGACTGGCGGATGGTGCGAATCCAGCTTCGACAAAGGATTAGCAACCTCACTTACTTTAACGCGCTCAGGGATGTTAGAGAATATTAAATGCAATATGCACTGGTGGACGATGAGTGAATCTCTGTAACATCGGATTGTGTGAGTATTGCTGTTATTGTGACTTAATAATGTTACGATTGTTCAACGTCAAAAAGCCAGCAATAGATTATTATTTATTCAAAGCTAGACGAAACGAAACGCGAGCGCTAGCGAAAAGTTATGGTCGTAGAAACAAAAACCAGAGCGCCGTGCCTAGATTACACATAAAAGTAGCAGTACGATGACCGCGGACTTCGTACTGCTGGAAAACTTCTGTGGAACGGCAATAACCAGCAAACAGTGTTGTGACACTTTATCACCTTCGCATTAATGTTTGTCACCAAATTGACCATTTGTAAATAGATATATAAAAATATATTAATAAATAAATAAATATAAATGTAACACACAAATATAAAAACGTTCAAAAACTAGTCGCAGTCTCAGCTCGGCGACAATCTAATGTCAAAACCTTGTCAAAAATGGGTGAAAATAATTGGTATTTGTGACTGATTGAGACAGAGATTAGAATTCGAACGTTCTTAAAATAAAGAGAATTGCCGCTCAGGTCAGTGTTGTGTCCCCATGAACCGGTGGGCCGGTCTACAATAGACGGACCTCGATCCAAGTCAATCATTTAGTCAGTGAAAAGGTCCCGCCATACATTTTTGCGTCATACTGAAATAACGGATGGACGTTCTATAAACTACAGAACACCCCCGGGAAAGAAACGCCGAAATCAATAAGAATCGGGAGGATGATCGATTTAATAACCGGACTTCGTGAAATATACATTTGTATTCCCAGTTAACACTCAATAAATAATGTACCCAGTTCCAGCGATTATCAACATAATGCTGCGAGTAAGATGAAGTTACCATGTGAAAACAGAAACGAGACAGATTCTCTCCTGGTAAATAGGAGAACATAACATAAATCTCTTTTTTTATCAAAAAACCAAACCACTTAACTTTTTACTAAAACGTCTTAAGGTCGGCCACGCCGGGTGAATGTGAAGTGTAAGAGTCAATAACTTGGCTGGTGCCAATAGAATAGCCCGAAAAGATGGCAAGTCCCTGGAGCCCGGCCGGGCGTTAAATTACATAAACCGGATGGTGGACCGTGGACGTACCTGTGTGTCCATGTACCCGTTGTCGTACGTGGACGTACCTGTGTGTCCATGTACCCGTTGTCGTACGCGGACGTACCTGTGTGTCCATGTACCCGTTGTCGTACGAGGCGAGCAGTACCGCGACACGACGTGAGACGACAACATAATTAAATTGTTCTCTCAATTTAATTATTCTGAATAATAGACAAGACTTATATCCGCCCGCCACACACTCCTCCAGCCTGTCGATTACCGAGCACACTGTCCGTCTCCAATGTTTGTAAGTACATTTCATTAACGGGCAACACTAACTGTCTCATCCCGTTCTTAAACCTAAGAAACCTAAGTTCATCGTCCACACAACCAGAAACGCTTTCATTAAGAATTTTAAACAGAAGCGAGTTTTCCTCAACTCTTTGCAAGAGACCGCAAGTTGTCATCTGTGATGTGAGGGGCGCGGGGAGGGCGAGAGGTGCGGGGTGCGGGTGCGGTGGTGCCGGGTACAACTAGACAATATATCTGTGCGGGCGTTTAAAAACTTTGTGCTCCATAATGGAAGTGTTTGCGAAGTTCACGGCGTGAACTGCGCCCGGACGGGGCAGGGCTGCCGACTATGTTCACATTATTTTTGGAATTAAATCAAGATACTTAGTTACACCAACGGTGTGTATGAATGGCTCGAGCACACCTGACACAGAGTGACAGTACTCGTAGACGCAAGACATTATATAAGTCCTCGCATGAACTCACATCCATGACCCAGATATTAACCTGCCATGATCTCTGTGACTGTCAGCTTTTATTTGTTTCTACCTGACTGCGCTCGTCACATTTTGAAACTATTACAGTTTTTGCCCAGAGAAATTCAAAGTGTGCCTGAAGTTATTTCTAAAATGCATGACAGCACGTTTCCAATCGTGTGACCCAACCCGATCACAATAAAGACCGAGAACACTTCATATAAAGCGTAAGACTTTATTGTTGGGACCGCAACGACCCGCTCAGTGCTCTCTCACACCCTCGAGGTAAACGAAATACGGTTTCTCTTTTCTTAAAGCAGTTTAAAACACGTCAGTCAGGTAAAAAGAACAATAGTTTGAACAAAACGCAAGCCGGACGTAGCGCCCGCCGGTGCTGGTGTGCCGTTTTTACATTCTCATAAAATGACTCTTTGTTGCAGTAAATGCAGCCCTAACGGTGGCCGCGAGTTATTACAAACGTGCACAGCTGCCCCTCTTTCTGAGGCACCATCTTTCACACTTTATATGAACCTTCCAAAGCTACATATAAGGGTGACGTTCCCTTACAGGTCTTCTAGAGAAAAGCGACGATATTAATGAATTTCCTTCGCTCCCCGGCACACCTCGGTAAACTTGGTGGCAAGTTAAATGGATATAGTTTCATTCGATATGCTTTTCATTACAGTATCGAAGTTGGCGTGAGAAGTGATAGTCTAATTTACAGAAGACACTTGTTTAATGTTCGCGCTGGAGACTTCCACAGACTTCAAGTAAAGGAACTTTGCCAACGTTGAGAATATTGGTGCTAGTGGCACAACAACATCCAGCATTTCACTTTCTACAGAGCCTTACGTAAAAGAAACTGTTTAAACACTTTACGGGACGGAAACCATATTGCCGTCCATTGTCCCGCTCTGCGCTGTCACTTCTGTAAGCCTCGGAGAATGCTCACGCGCCGCTATGTAGGGCGCATCTAGATAGTGCCGCGCTTATTACGTCATCAGCCCCCGTCGCGATGCTTATGCTTCACCATAGACAAAGTACTTTATACTTCAAGTGTGCCGAATGCAACGGCAGCAACCGGCAGTCGGTCCTCACTGCCAGGTGTTCACAGACAAGTTTAAGAGGCGCAGCTTAAAGCTTGAGTGTACGTATGTGCTGCCTCCTTGAGTTACAGCGTGCTTAATATTACTAATACGTATTTACATGTCCTCTCAGCCCTCGTGTGTTATGTGGTACAGATGTGCACCTCCCGCCGCGTGCCGTAATTGTAAAATTGTACCGCGCCCGCACCACGCCCGCACCACGCCCGCACCACGCCCGCACCGCGCCCGCACCGCGCCCGCACCGCCGCCGCCGCTCTCAACAGCTTATTATTTTTCCAATTTGTTCCAACGTGTTGGAACTTTGTAACGTGATTATGAAACTGAGGGTTTGCGCTCCTCAAAGTTGAGGGAAAAACCGACTCGTTTAAGTGCACTTTTTTGTGTTTCAGTTTTACGTTCGAGCATAACGAGAATATTTATTGTCTTACTTCGTTCGTAACGTATGCAGTCGGCGGCAGCACCGCTCCCTGAGCCTTCGACAAAATGCACGTTCAAATATCCTGGAAATACTAACAGTACCTTGTAGTTACCGGTCCTGTAGCTGGCCAGAGCTGAGGAACATTCGAATCCAATTATTTTCCAATCAGACCAGTCAAAGACGCAATCAGCAGTAATTTACTAACACACACAATCTGGCTCGCCCGCAGGCTCACGCGCAGGCTCACCGCTCTCGAAATAAATACTTAAGGTATTATTGTTTCTTGATTAAACGCTTAGCGTAAATGTGAAAACTATATTTAATTTATTTTCAAGAAATAATGGGATATTGAATGGATCGATCGTTATCGGCGGTGGTGACTGCTCGTGAATATGAAGTATGTTGTATTCTGAAACGAGGCAATAACGCGAGGCGAGGCACTAACGCGAGGCGAGGCACACGCTGCGAGCGACACGTGTCGCTGCTGCTGACGAAGACGGTACATAATTGGTTCGCCGTAGATACCTTAAAGACGTACCCGAAATACAAGCCGACGATACAAACCTCTTTCTACTTTATTCTCCGTAGATATGTTTGTTTCAAAAGAATAAAAGTCCTCTCCATATAATTGTGTGAATTGTAATATTCTAAAATGCCAAAAAGGAAAGCTTAGCTTTTGCGAGCCAACCTATTATTACCGCGCAAGCTAAGTGCGGCGCGTGTGCGCGCGCCCTTACCGCTCAAGCTAAATGCGGCGCGTGTGCGCGCGCCCTTACCGCTCAAGCTAAATGCGGCGCGTGTGCGCGCGCCCTTACCGCTCAAGCTAAATGCGGCGCGTGTGCGCGCGCCCTTACCGCTCAAGCTAAATGCGGCGCGTGTGCGCGCGCCCTTACCGCTCAAGCTAAATGCGGCGCGTGTGCGCGCGCCCTTACCGCTCAAGCTAAATGCGGCGCGTGTGTGCGCGCCCTTACCGCTCAAGCTAAATGCGGCGCGTGTGCGCGCGCCCTTACCGCTCAAGCTAAATGCGGCGCGTGTGCGCGCGCCCTTAGCGCTCAACCTAAGTGCGGTGCGTGTGCGCGCGCCCTTACCGCGCGGCACACAGCCGCCGTGTGGAGCGACACTCTGGAATAGCAATTAGACATGGAGGACTCAAATTGAAAGTGTTTGTGGAAAACTTAGAAAATTTTCATATGCTCTTTATATGCTGGGTAAAATTGCGAATAAGACCGCCTTACTCGCAGCTTATCATGGTTATGTCGCCTCGGCTCTGCGGTATGGCCTTATATTCTGGGGAAATGCCCCTAAGATACAAGAAGTACTTATAGCACAGAAAAAATGTATCCGAGCGATTTGTAGAATACCACAGAGGTAATCATGCAAGCCACATTTTCATAAGCTTAAAATATTAACTTTACCGTCACTCTATATTTATGAAGCCTGTATTTTTATAAAACACAGTATGAATTTGTATAGATTTGTAGAAAGTAAACGGCGCTCAAAAAAGTTGCCGGTGTTAGCAACAAAAACAAAATTTCATAGCAACAGCTTTTATGCAATGGCTCAAAAACTTTATAATAAGTTACCAGGACAAGTTATCTCAAGTAGTAACATAAACGAATTTAAAAGAAATCTATTCGCATTGTTAAATAACAAGGTGTATTATTCTGTTGACGAATATTTAAACGACAATTTTTTATTATAAGACATGTTATGCTAAATCCAATCTGTTAATATAATTTTGTAATTTTAAATATTGTTTAAAAGAATCTTTGATATTTTGTATGCCTTTTGGCGGGACACAGCTCGGATCTAATGTATTATAACACCTTCTGTATGTACCCTGTGTTCACGAAATAAATTAATTTGAATTAGAATTTGTATTAACTAAATACATTTTAATGTTGCATGTGCAGTACATTACACGTGTTGTTGCTTTTTGTTCCTCAACTAAATGGGGGAGCGGTTTAGTGCTTTTACACATTCTGTTATATTCTTTTGTTCTACTCGAAATGCATTAAGCTAATAACATTAACCTGTAACTTATAGATAACAACAGTAATTTAAAAAGATAACCCTAACGTAGCCGATCGTAGCCCGTAGCACGGCACGTAGCTGCTCGTAGCGGCTCGTAGCTGCTCGTAGCGGCTCGTAGCGGCTCGTAGCGGCTCGTAGCGGCTCATAGCTGCTCGTAGCGGCTCGTAGCTCCTCGAAGCGATCGCATAGCGCTGCTGCTGCGCGCTGGATTCAATTACAATGATATTATCTAAGAAACCGTTAGAAAGAAAGTACGTGTAGGTAGTACTTTCATTGGCTTGAAAATGTACGGAGCTGCTGTTTGCGCTGCTTGGTGCTTGGTTTTATTTCAAAAGCAATAACATGATAATAATTACATGAACATGTGCATAACGTTTCGTAGCACATTGTAGCGCGACGTAAATAAGCAGTTCTTTGTGCTCTAATGTTAAGTTTTTGCCTGCTTTTGTCGGGATTCCTTATTGTACGTATGAAGTGAAATAAGTTATCTTTAAATTTAATAAGCATCATCTTTTAGTAACTGTAAGTACTGTTTTCAAACTGATAATTGTTTATTAGTCAAAATTGTTTTTATTAAATATAATTTGCAAGTTTGGCCAGTTTTATGAGTGTCCTCATAGCAATTTTAATTGAAATGATATAACTATTTTTGTGATTTTGGAGATTCTGCTTTTACTTAATTGTAATTTTAAACGCCTGACAGTTTCATCATTATTAAATTATACTAGCACTTCGCCCGCAACTTTGACAGCGTGGATTTGGGAAAAAAAAATAAGTAGCCTATGTTCGTCAGACATCATTTCGGCTTCTAATGGTAAAACAATTTTCAAATCTGTCCAGTAGTTTCGGAGCCTATTCAATACAAACAAACAATCGAATCTTTCCTCTTTATAATATTAGTATAGATTGTACGAGTAGTAATCGATCGAACCAACTGAACACGCCATGTGCCACTTTATTAATTATGATTTTTTTACATCTACATTTATTCAGATTAAAACAAAAGTATCTAAATTTTAATATTCCAGTCAGACTACGACTCTTTTAAAAAAATAAATAAGGGTTATGATACATGTGTCGGTAACGGTTTATTTTATTGTATAGAGTTGGTGTTTAAAGGAAATCATCGATACGACGCACAGAGGAATGAAGGTTGCAAGCACTTCACTAGACATTTACTATTATCGTACATACTCGTAGCAGGTTAATAAATCCTTTGAAACAGGTACACATTTACGTTTTGTGTTCCAATATAGTAACATGTACGACAAGATTGTATATTGTGGTAATAGAAGATGAAGAAAAACATGTCTGTTCAAAGAAATAAAGGAAGTGGAAGGACGCAAGTGCTCTGATAGCTTGAACATACTCGTTGTCATTACAGTCTACAAGTACCGGCGCGTGGCGCGCTTTTTTGTAGCGCAATTGTTCGGAATGTTCCAACTGGGTCGTGACAGTGACTCTGTTGACTGACGTCACATCTAAGAACTCTAACACAGTCACCTGCATTGGGTATCTACCTCAATTTTTTCACATAAATACTTATATATTCTACGTAAGACCAGTACAAAATTGTATCGGTTAATTTGGTGAATTACAGTCAAACTAAAAGTGAACATTTGAATAAATTAAATTCCCTTAGTTTTCCGATTGTAGCAATTGAACTGTTTAATGTTCAGTGAATGAAAGCGTTTCAGTCGAGTGAACGAGGTGAGAGCGGTGAACTTATATCTGCATAATGTAGTCGTTGGACCTCGTTAATTGTAGGTACTGTTCATTCCCTGCACTAACTGATAATCAACCATTACCTGAAAATAATCTGAAGAGAAATGTTTACGGTTGAGTCTCGCTGAAGAATAAAAAATAAACCTCTGGTTTCGTAGCTTTCAAATCCTTCACTTTGTGCCTGTTCATGCACCAAGTTTATTTCTTTTCTGATACAACTTAAGTATGGATATATAAATAGATCAGCTCATGCATAGTTTACGAGTTAAAGGTACCGCACCATTCAAAAGAAGCCGAGGGACCGCAAACAGTACCCACGTCAAAGCACGAACGATTCACAGAAACACAGAATCACAGCATCTACTAGACGTCATCACAAACGAGTTGTACTCTCGCGTGATGCTGTTTTGCCTTTCAGATGTTAAACTTGAATGTTAATTGCGCTCTCTTCCCGAAGCGCGGTTTATCTGCAGGTAACAATGCTAATGATGCGTTTTCTTTGTTGAATACTCACACAACTGAGTTACCAGTCAATTACATTCTGCGTATATACGAACTGCGAATTTATTTCCGTGAAAACGTCTTTCTTTCCCTGTATAAAGCCAACCAGCAAACGTTGCCATTCTAAGATGGCAAGACAATATAATATTGTTTATGAAAAATGTGATAGAAAAAGTCGTTACTCATATCTGCGTGCTAGCAAGAAGACAAAGCTGACAGACACGACTACTTAGTGACGCGTCACGCCGCGGCTGAGGCGCCAAGGCGAGGCGAGGTGAGGCGGCGAGAGAGCGAGGCACGCGGCGAGGCGCGACTCGGCGGAGGCGACGCCGTCGTGTTGACTTCATTTAAACCCCGCGAGTCCCCTCGACGCGCGCTACTTACTGCTTCATCCGGCCGCTTAGAGCCGACATTATTTATTTGCAACACAGTTAAACATCCACAAAAAGCGCTGGAAGATTTGCCTTACCAGTGCTTGAATTGTAGCGCGACGCATAACGCAGGTGAAATGTTTCTGCGAGTTAATTTACTGAATAGATAAGAGAAACAAAAAACTATGAGGTAAATAGCCCGGCCCGAACGCTCGCTACGTTAAGACCGCAAATTTGTTCCCCGCATAAGGAGCAAACTATTTATGAGTGGTTGTGCCGACCCTTATTGTTTATCCAAACATTAAGCGAGTTTAATGGTACGATACTCATGTTTACTACCTAGAATTCTAATAAATAAAATAGATTCATAAAGTTTCTTCTTTCACTTTGTAGTTGAGCTTGTGAGGGGTTCATTAAATACACATGTCTCGTGATTGTTTAACACACGTGCATCGAATGTGTCCATCTATCATGTAATGTATGCGGGTGCGCACACGGGGCCCGGGCCCGGCCGCCCGGCCGGCTCGCTTCCGTGCGCCAATCACGTGTGCCGTGTCGCCGGCCCCGCGCCCGCACCCCGCGCCCCTCCCGCCGATTTCATTTGTTTCACGTTACGCAACAACAATGCACAAAAGGCACACTTCTTACTACACATAAATGGAACGATGGCCATGCTTTGCTGGCACTTATGCTGGCACAGTATAGCAAGCAGATTACTCACACATTTATGATAGTTTGTCAGCCCTTGGTTCTGAGGTTCCGGTGAGCTTGTGAGGACGTGTTGTGCGGAGTAGGCACTCTGCTGGACCCTGTTGCACGGCTCCCGGGGGCGGCTGAGCTGATACTCGACGGATTCGTTTAAATATTTAAATTGTTCTGCGTCCGTCTCGTGCGGCCACGAGCACACACCACCCACTGCGGTGGCAGTTCTTGCTCATTACTAACACACTTCAAAAACAAATACGCGCACGGTGATTATACCATATAATTCAATTCGTTTATTGAACACTGCCATTGAACTCCGCAATAACACATCAGGCAACGTAATCAACTGCAACACAAAATAAATAAATGACGAATAGAAATAGATTAATTTCTGTTCAAAATGTATATGTTAAAATATGTGTGTTTTAAGCTCACACATATTCTTTAAAGCAATACTATTGAAAAATGTATCCTGTAGTACATTGTATTATTATTATCCGATTATTATGTGTTTCCGTGCATTACTGTGTTTTTGTTATAACGATTGGTTTAGTCGCGTAACTAACTAAACTAAACTAAGTGCATTTACCTATTGTGAGACCCACAAGCGACCAGCGGCAAGCGACCAGCGGCTAGTCAACGGCGCGGCGGCTAGCGACGTCGCATGCACGCTCCGACTATGATAATTCGCCTGACTCAACGCGCACCGCCCGCACCGCCCCGCACCGCACCGCCCTGCACCGCACCGCCCCGCACCGCACCGCCCCGCACCGCACCACACTGCACCGCGTCGACGCTGCCAGCAGATATATAGGTGGTTGGTCAGCACCGCTTTGTCGCCAAAATATATCGGCGATATATTACGATGGCGGCTTACACATTAAACTCCGCATACATAGCGGACTTCCGTAGCTTCCCGCAGCCACCCGCGCCCGCCGCCCGCAGCCGCCGGCCCGCCCGCCGCGCCCGCTACTTGCTCTATTTGCCTTCACTGCCACCACTAGTCGCTTGCTCTGGCGTAACTTTACTCACAAACTGCAAACAGTATCACAAACTGCTGAATTTGCAGCTGTTTTGAGTAACTTTTTGTGAGAAACTGAACTGAACTGAATAACTAGATGATAAATTCAAGATTAGCTAAAACAAACAAACATGGATAAAAATAAACCATACAAAAACAACAAAGCGAACATGGCAAGCGAACACAAACTTATAGCTAGAAGATAAATTTAAGTTGACCGTAGCCCATTAACAAGTGAAGAGTGACTGCTCTCCGACATTGTCGCACAATAAATCCTACATGACTGTAAGTGAATAGTGTCGATGTGTACAAAACACGCGATCCCACGGTTGAGCTCACTCTGGGACCTATTTAATGTGTTTTGTTTATGGTGGGAAATGGAGCGGTAAGTCTCGCTCGGGCCCGGAAAGCGGACGTAATTCCGGCCCGCCCCCGTCCGGTCTGGACCGCATCGCGCCGCAGCGGCCCGCAGCGCGTCGCATATTTAGAATAAAATATTATTATACAAAATTTGAGAATTTTTTTCTGCGTTGTCTATGTAGTCGGTAGATAGTTGAACGTCAAAGACACAGGAATTAGACCGCATCATACTCTGGCAAAATCGGCACTCGGCGCTATCGTATTGTGAGATACGGTCCCAGTGATAGCAACCAGTGGCTCCACTTGGTACGTCTTACGGTACGTATGTACACAGAGCACGCTCATCACTAACATTGAGCTCTGTATACGCAAAGAAAGGACAATAAATTAATATTTGCTTGTCGATAGCAGATAAAGATTTAATTAAGAAAAGCGTTATCTATTGTTTCTGGAACAAAGCGGGTCAAGCGCTGGCTCCAGTGCGCGGTCCATTGACATGCGCCGGCTTGTTTAATACTATAGTTTTTTTTTTAAACGTTGCCCCATACTAGGAATGACTCCTGTATCGTGGGTGCGTTGACACACATGAAAACTCACATACACAAGACACCCAGACCCGGAACAACGATTTGTAGTTCATACAAATATTTGTTCCGTGCGGGAATCGAACCCGCGACACGCAGTACAGTAGCCGATCGCTCAACCACTGCGCCAACCGTGCCGTCGAGTAAACTAATATTTAACTTCGTCAGCGTGGATTTCGTATTTTCTCACACAAAGTTCAACACGTGGCGATCTTTTTTCATTTATTAAGAAAAGTATGCGGGTAAATTTTCAAGTTTATTATCTCAAGAATTAAGATCTTTATTTCATGCAAACGAAATAATTCCGAATCCGGAAGGTTGATTTTCCAGAAACCCCTGATTAGTATTAACCGACATTATAAAAGGGATGTGCAAAAGTTCTGTTGTGTCAGTCAGTCAGCACTTCGGCCGCGCCTTCCATCGCGTGGATTCCGCACTTTCCTCTACAAATTTCGCCACCCCCGTTAATGATAACGATTTCTTATAACATCACGCTTGTTATCCCCGAAGGGTTCGGCAGAGGTGTACCTATAGAACACCCACATTTTGCTAGTCATGCTTAAGTCCAATGTAATAGGGGGCGAGCCTATTGCCATCAACCGGGCACAAATCCAGACTCCGGACTGCTACTGAGAAATTCTAGAAAGAATTAAAAAATAAATGAATAAAACAAATAAACTCTGATGGGCTCGAGCTCCTAGGCATGGAGTTTACGTCCACTCTCAACTTTGGCGCCACCATTGAGCGCAAAGCCCAAACTGCTGCCAAAAAACTGCGCATCCTAAATAGAGTGAAGCGATACTTTACACCTGGACAGCTTTTAATTCTTTATATAGCGCAAGTCCGATCCGGCATGGAGTATTGCAGCCACCTTTGGGATGGCTCAGCTAAATACCAACTTGCCGTGCTCGACTCAGTGGAACGCAGAGCTAAGAGGCTTATTGGCGACGTAAAACTGGTGGATGCCAAGCTTCACAGCTTGGCTCATCGCCGCAAGGTTGCCTGCTTGTCGGTATTCTATAGATTGTACTTCAAGAACTCCACGACCTCATCCCATCTGCCCCCTTCTATCATCGGAAATCTAGACGTACTGCTAATTACCGTCCATAACTAGTTGCCATTCCACCAGTTCGCACTAAGCGCTTCCAAACATCCTTCATAATGCGCATGGCACTCACTACCTGCGTCTGTGTTTCCGAACGCATTCAACCCGAATCTCTTCAAAGAGTTAGATCTCTTAGAGTGAACAGGCTTCTTATAGGTAAGTTCACTCCATCGTAGACTCTGTCTCTGTCACCTCTGACCTAGACTAGAGTAAAAAGCAAACACTTCTCAAATAAAAAAATTAAACAATAACACTTTGCCTGACCTGGGAATCGAAAACAAGACCTCATGCTCAGCAGTAGCTATAACGACCACTAGACCAACGAGGCAGTCAGTTCTTTTATTTATATAGATAAATATTCGGGCCTAGTTTCTGGATTGTTTAAGTTTTATAATTTATGTAAATAAATAATCCTCCTCTTAAAAAGTAATTAAACTTTTTTAACCCCATCAGGGTTCGACTTTCGAATAACCCAAAAATGTATTACTGTTTATTTTCAGACAAGTTTCGAGTATATCGGAGCGCGCGTTAACATTCTTCCATAAAACTTTTACACCCCCTTTAGGGGTTAGTTTAGAAAAAACAACAAATGACAAACTTAATAATTTACTAAGGTTAGTATTTGAGCCAAGTTTCAAGTTTATTAACTCAAGGAATAAGATTTTTCGTACAAACAAAATCCCTTCACCCTTAAAAGTTTTAATTTCCAAAAACCTCTTCTTAGTGCTCCCCTACATTATAAAAGGAAGCCGTGTTTGTATAGTTTTGTTTTATTTCCAGGTGCTTGAAACAAAACCTTAATTAACTCACACTAAATACAGCACAGTCGCTAGGTACGTAAAGGTAATTAACTGCGCAAGTGTTGATCTAGGACTAAAACAAAAACATGGAGTGTAATTTAAACATTGTTTCATTTACCCTGCTTGTTTTGAACGAGCTCTAAGTAATGAGTTTATGTTGTGATACAGCAACAGTGCACAGTGTAGTGTCAACAGCACATTGGACGCGCTCGTCTCGTTACACAGACAATTGTCTCAGACGCACAGGACGCACGAGTAACGAGTGTAAGACAGGCGAACATTCATGATTTACATTATGCTAATAAATAGTGTCGTTAGTCGGGGAGCTCCTGTTTCTCCCGCATACAGCGGCCCGGGATAACACACGAGCTGCCGGACCACACGGCACAGAATCGTCAGAATGTTCAGTTAGAGCTGTGCGACGTGAGACCATTCCCTCGCGGGGTCGGCATCCATATCACTACTCAACCTATCCAATACCAAGCTGCAATTGGATAGAATACTTGTGTTGTGAGAAGGCATCGCGTTGAATAAGATCTGCTACAACAACCTAACAAATACAAAAGTCTACATGAACATAGTGACTAACGAATAGAGAGTGAATTGAATTGTGTCAGTTATGGCTCTTCTGCTGGTCCTAATAGCACACGCTAACTCGGAGTATAGGTATGTACTCGCCATCATAAACCCCACCTCCTTACGGAGCAGTCTCGCTCGTGAGTTATATCCGCGATGAGAATAGGTCGTGTATATCCGACCCGAGCCCGTGCAACTTTAATAAGAAATAATGGATCACAGTGCTGCGTCTTATTGTTAGTGCATGTCAGTAGACAAGCGGCGCAGATCAGGTGTCGCCTGAATGTGGGGTCTCATTAAAACCCGAGCAATCGTAAGTTTGAGAAATAATCAAAAGTTGGAGCACTTCTTTGTGTGCCGCGCATCGGGGCGTCGCGCATCGCTCTGTGCTGTGTCGCCTCAGCATCTCACATCGTGACTATGAGAGTGATGATGTCTGAGCGAACAGGTCGAACAAAGAACACTGTGACGTCACAAAAAAAAAGGGTTTTATTTCCGTATGGATCAATTATTTGTAGACATTTGTGATATTAAGCAAATAGATTGCAAGAGTTGTTTATCTAACCACACCATTAAGTAGTATAATCAGGGTAACATTGGTAAAAATGTTCTTTAAAGCACAAAAATCAAAGCATCGTTTGCATACAACCCTTACGGAGAACAGAGCAACTCAACATACTTAGCTCGTGATCCCAGCTTGAGCAAAAGATATAATCGGCAGTGACCTCCAGTGACGCAGACGCCTGGTCGCGTGTTTCGCCGCCTTTGACCCGCGCAAAGCTCAGTGCGCTTATAACCAGACAACTAGAGGGTGGGCATTAAAGCACCCAAAGAAAATTTTAAAAAAACTTTTGTACTGGGAAAAAACAACCGTCTGCCTAAAACACTGTATAGTGAAAAACAATAAGAATAATACAGATTATATATTAAAAATATGTGTCCATCCTATGTCCCTCCAAAAATTTTACAAAATAGCTTAGGTAATTGAATGTAAAAAGATGTGTAAAGTTCAGTTTGCAGTGTTTTGTTTGGAAGTATGTTGTAATTTTTTTTTATTTTAAGTTTAGCTGTTTTTCGCTTTTCAGCTATGGTACCCACCCCACACCAGTTCGTATACCACTAAAAGCGATGTAAACAACAGTGACAGAAAGTATTATAGCATCATCAAGAGACACAACGTGGACTGAATACGGTCGTGGTATCGAAGCTAACTCAAAAACTACACAAGCAAAGTTAAACAAACTTCGTCGTTTTGCGGTTTAGAATATGAGCTCGTATGATCCGATTATTCGTCGAGCGGAGCGCATATATTATAGAATGATGGGTTATTTTAAAAGGGTTGTCAGATGCAACTTGGGGGAACACTAATATCTATTCATAACACAATAGCTAGCACTCACCTGGGTTTAACTTCCTGTTCTTTTTTTTTAGTTGGAGACGAATTCTTCAGTGATATCTAAATATAGGCTAAGATGACACATATAAGTGTTGTTTTGTTGAGTTTTATAATATGTAATGTTTTCCTAATTGTAATCTTTTAATCAATTCTTAATGTATTTAATATATTTAATTTTCACATGTATGCTCATGGACTGGTTCTGAAATAAATGATTATTATTTAATTTGATTAAAAAAATCTGCCATTTATATGTATAAGTAGTGGTATTAGTTATATTATATTATAAGCGATATAACATGGCATAATTTACACGAATCGCAGCGATTAGTTGCAATATTTCGAACGAACAATGGTCGGAAAAAGATTGCCTTAAAATTTGTGTAGGTCTGAAGGTCACGAAGTCAAAGTCAAAGTCAAAGTATTTATTTCAAATAGGCCCATAAAAAGGCACTTTTGAACGTCAACATTTACATTAAAAATAGAACTGATTCTAGGCGCCACTTCCAAAAAGTAGTTTCGTATGGAGAAGAAGTGGCAAGAAACTCCACCGTTACTCTTTTAAACGACCATCCAGGATACGCGTTGAGACGACGAATTTTCATATCTGTCATTTTAAAATGGCTGCCGTGCCATGATGTAGTGCTAGCCCCACTACTGGACCAAACAAAGATGGCGTGAACACTTCCTACAATAAAAAAAATAAGCGGTCCACAATTTATCAAAATATAGTTGACTATCTGCTCCCCGCGGTATCGGGATAAAAAGTACTCTATGTGTTATAAACTATCTGTGTGCCAAATTTATCCAAATCCGATCAGTAGTTTTTGCGTGAAAGAGTAACAAACATCCATCCTTACTCACAAACTTTCGCGTTTATAACATTAGTAGGATTATTTAAAAAAAATACATACAGAAGAAACTCCTATTTTGATAAGTCAGTAAAATCATCTGTTGAGCATCTACAGGAATCTGTTTGCTCTCTTCAGTCAGACATTGACCTGATTAAGTCGGAGTTGTCCGCTGGCGACCAGAGATCAAGGCTGAATAATGTGGAAATTAAGGGCATTCCCCTGAAAAAGGATGAAAATCTTTTTGCGATCTTGGATGAGATTAGCCGAAAGGTTAATTTTACACTTCCTCAAGCTCAGATCAACTACATATCCAGGATTCCATTGTTCAACACAAAGGACAAATCAATTGTGGTCTGCTTTCTGAACAGATATGTTAAGGAGGACTTTGTTGCAGCTGCACGTTCTTTCAAGACGTTATCCGCCCATGACCTTGGTTTCATAGGCCAAACGAACCGGGTATATGTGAACGATCATCTCAACTCTGACTCCAAAAAGTTGCTGAACAAAACTCGAACAATAGCTAAGGAGAAAGAGTACAAGTATGTATGGGTCAAACACGGAAAGATTCATGTCCGCAGGCAGGAAGGATCGGCTGTTTTTGTAATATCAAAAGAGAAAGATTTAAACAAGCTATTTTAGAGTGGCGGATTCTTTGGTTATTTTCATTATTTTTTCAACTTTTTTTAATACTTGTGTCTGGAAGTCAATTAATTTTTAAGTATGTACTAATATCCGAAACCGGTTGTTTCTTGATTTTGTATAAAAGGTTTAGCATCGGTGTCGTCCTCGAAGCTTCGTCAAATCGCTTTTGTATTCGCAAATGGGCCTTATGTTTGTCTTATCGCGCTGTTTTATTCATTAGAACATCTCAATCTATGCTTATCTCGCTCGCACACATTATTGAATTTAATTACTGCCTGCTTCTTCGCACAGATACCTGTGATATTGCTGGGTTTTTTGTGCCGTTTAACAATTGTGTATGCCTAAATACCCTACCTACTAGTTTACTATTTGCTTTTATGTTAATAAATTGCAATAACTATGTGTATTTTTTAGCAGTAAAAAATGTAATACATACTGTAATCGTTAGTCTTTTAACGTTATGTTACTTGAGTGGTTTTTTTCGGGCTAACAATTTTGTTGCTACAATTTGTGTTCATTATCGATGGCTTTGAACGATAATAAAAAACTGCATGTTTACTATCAGAATGTTCGTGGGCTCCGTACCAAGACTGAATCCTTCCTTCGCCAACTATGTCTATGTTCATATGATGTTATTGTTTTAACGGAAACTTGGTTGACGGACGGCATATCAAACTCGGAGTTATTTGGTGATCAGTTTATTGTGTGGCGTCGCGACCGGGATTACTGTCTCACGGGTCAGTCTCGTGGAGGTGGTGTCTTGGTGGCTGTCCGTAAGTGTATATCTGCGGTTCCCCAACAATTATTTCACTCCTCGGCTGAGGACTTGTGGGTGACTTTGAGTGTGCATCAGCCCAACACAAAAAAAATACCTTAAATTGAATGTTTGCGTCATCTATCTGTGTAAGCAAAACAGAGGGTACTCTTTTTCTGATCAATTGTCCAATTTTCTTCATAGCTTAAGTAATATAGTGCTAAACAATCCAACTGATAATTATTTAGTTATTGGTGATTTTAACCTGAGTGGAATCTTGTGGCAATTAAATAACGACACATTATTACCTGTGAATATTTGTAGTGGTGATGAGTACATGTTAACAGATGAATTGCGGGTTTTAGGGTTAAACCAATATAATGCAATATTGAATGAATATGGTAAGATTCTGGATCTGGTTTTATGTAATGAAATTGTTTCAGTGAGTGAATGTATGGTGCCTTTATCACCTGTTGACAAATACCATCCTGCCCTCTGTATTGACGTGAACTTTGCAGAGTATACCTATTTTACTCCCGCTCCTTTTATTCGTTATCTGTACGGTAAAGCTGACTTTGCGGCAATTAATAGGGAAATAGCAGCTTTGGACTGGACGAACGTATTTTTAGACATGTCGCTTAATGACGCCGTAAACTACTTCTATGCTACTATAGCGGATATTCAAATCAAGTATATTCCTACTAAGACAGTCTTTCACAGCTCATACCCTATCTGGTACTCCCCGGCACTTAAACGCTTGATTAAAGAGAAGTTTAAATATCTCCGTAAATTTAAGACGTATGGCAGACTTTCAGATGAGGCGACCTTCAAACATTTACGTGAGCGGGTTAATAAACTTGAAGCGGATTGTTACTCAAATTACTTAGTCGAAACAGAAGCCTCCATCGAAAAGAATCCAAAACGCTTTTGGAGCTTTGTGAAGCAGCGATCTAAGTCCAATGCAATACCTAGTTTCCTCAAGTACGGTGATGTGACGATCTCATCTCCCGAGTCTATTTGTAATGCATTTTCTTCCCACTTTTATTCTACTTTTCTTGAACCTACCGGTGAAGATGTATCTACTAATTATTGTCCCCCCCAAACTGCTTTAAATTCCAATATATCCTCGGATATTCACTCAATTGAAATTGACCTAAATGTTATAGTTAAGTTTATTAGTCAAATTGATCCATTTAAATCTGCTGGTCCGGATCACTTATCACCTAAATTGCTGATTGGGTGTGCTGAAACCATTGCCTTGCCAGTTTCTCTATTGTTCAAGAAATCGCTCGCTTCACATTCTGTTCCCCAAATCTGGAAGTCTGCCTTTATAACTCCGGTGCATAAAAAAGGGCATAAAAATGAAATAGTTAACTACAGACCTATTTCCAAACTATGCATATTAGCGAAAGTTTTTGAAAGGGTTGTTTACAACCAAATTTACGCAGCGCTAAGTCAGACTTTCAGCCCTTCTCAGCACGGATTTCTTAAGGGTCGTTCAACTGTTTCTAACCTAGCTTTACTCAATGACTTTCTAACGGACAGAATGGACAATGGGGCACAGGTCGACGTCGTTTACACCGATTACAGTAAAGCTTTTGATAGAATTGACCACAATATTCTTAAAACAAAGCTTTTTAACAATGGCATCAGAGGAGATCTACTTCGTTGGCTTACTTCATACCTTGAAAATAGGTCTCAAGCTGTCGTTATCAGTAACTACATTTCGAGCTGGGTTTCAGCTCCTAGTGGTGTTCCTCAAGGTTCCTTGATGGGTCCGTTGCTTTTTATCATATACGTTGGCGACATTGACTCTTGTTTCCACCACTCTAATTTACTTTGTTTTGCTGATGATATGAAGATATTTTCTGCAATATCATCGGATGATGACATGGATGCTCTCCAATCTGACTTGGCACGTTTGGATGATTATTGCTTGATTAATAAACTAGATTTGAACCCTGTTAAATGTTCAGTAATCTCCTTTAGCAGAAAACGCGTCCCTCTCCCTACATCTTATAAACTTAAAGGGCAGCTATTGCAGAGATGTGACGGTGTACGCGACCTGGGCGTTTTTCATGATTCGAAACTACTTTTTAACGTGCACATTGAGCAAATAGTGGCCAAAGCATCAAAGTCACTGGGGTTTGTTATGAGACTCGCTGGGTGTTTCAAGAAGGCCAAAACTCTAAAGATTATTTATTGCTCTTTTGTCAGAAGCCATCTTGAATATGCGTCTCAAATTTGGAACCCGTATTATGGCAAATATATTGATCGTATTGAGAATAAACAAAAAAGATTTATTCGTTTCCTATGTTTTCGGCTACGTTTACCATACCATTCTGATAATTACTTAAATCTTTGCAAGAAATTTCACTTGCAGCCACTTACAAATCGTCGTCGTCTAGCGGATTGCACTTTTCTTTTAAAAGTTATATCAAACGAGATTGACTGTCCTGAACTCTTGCATAAACTGCGTTTCAATGTCCCTCAGAGATCAGTTAGATTTAATCCGCCTATTTCCATTCCTTTTTCCTCTTCTAATTACAGGCAAAACTCATACATGGTGCGAGCGAGCAAGGACTTTAATATTCTTTGTAAAGAGTTCGCATTTGACCCATTTTCCACAAAAAGTTATTCTGCACGCATTCGGCTGAACGCGGAATTTTTTTAAAGTGCATAGTGCTATTTGCACATTATTTAAATACATTTACTTTATTTCTATCGTGCATGTTAGTGATCCTAAATTTTTTATTACTGATACTGTTTCTACACGTGAGAACCTGTAATTGGCTCTATGTCTCATACACTTTTTTGTTATACTTTTGTAATAGCTGTTGGTTCTCCTATAAATAAATAAATAAATAAATAAATAAATAAATAAATAAATAAATAAAATATAGTTGGTTCTCAGCTAACTTCACATTTCATTCAAGAGACTGTTTCAATTGTAGTTGACACATCTAATCTATGCCAACTGTATTCAAAGGCATCGATGCTTTTATAATGTACCGATACAGACTCACCGTTGTCTAAAGGTAGAGTTGTCAACTAACTGCAGCCTGTCAAAACAGTAATGAATCTATTGCAATGATAGCCGCTGCGGCGCTAATATAGATTTTTGTTTAGAAATGTTACATAGAACAAAACTCTCAGCTTATGAGCAGTTTGTCCATAAAGCGGTGTAAGCCCTGGCGCGATGCGCGTAGTCGGCAGGTACCTCAAGTAATCAAGAAACGTAATAAAAACGGTTTGGCATCCGCACGGTGCGCCTCGTGTCTGAAGCGGTCAGATATACGGCGCACACTGTGCCGAACAGCATTATTTATATAAAACGCGCAAGATTAACACTACTTTACACTACTTTGTTCTCTTAACTTCTTTGTAAAAAAAAGATGCTCTTAGAATAATAACAGTTTTTTTCGCATGGAGCCATGCTGAGTATCCACGTGGGGTTTTTTACGAACTTTGAGTGAAGTTAGACTTACATACATTGTTTATGATTGTTAGCGACGAAGAGAGAAGTTGTCGCGTTGCACACCTGCCGGAAGCAGCCCACACTTGGGAGTGTGGGCTGCTTCCGGCAGGCTCTCTCACACTCCCACACTCTCAACAACATCCAATATAAATTAGTTATGCCAAATCAGTCATCTTTAAAAACGCAAAGTCATGTAATACAACTCAAATTGACCCAACAAATGTAGCACAATGTATAGTAATGTAGCGCGGCGCGGGTTATTCGACCGTGACAGTTAATTGAACCGGCTCGTTGTGCCACACGCACACTTGTGGGAATGCCGCACAAGCTGCTAATTGCGACACTATTCATAAGCTTAACTCTATAGAATACAATAGAAAGGCGCAGAAACTCCACTCTATACAATTCGCATTCATTCACGCACGCATAGTTTTTTTTTTCTTATTAACTGTTAAATAACGTTATTATATTTTATTTTGCCGAGAAATTATGAATTAATCGCAATATTCTGTAAACAAAACGAACACATCTCCAATCCTATCCAGGGATGTTCTTTCTTTACAAATTGCTATATGTGTGTACTAATATATGTGCCTCGCATTGATCTGCGACTCCTTTGTTCGACTCCCACAAGTTCTGTACGTGTGAATAACTAGCGGTGTTGCGGAATCAGGACGCAACCCTTCCCGTGGTGTTGACAGTTAATCAGGAGTTTAAGGTCGGTGTCAATCAATGTTCCTTCCTCGATCACCACAGTGTTTGCTCCTGACATAAGTTCATGTTTATTATGCATTCCAGATGATCCGGTAACTTGCGTCATCGCATGTTTGTGTAGTTCGTTCTCTATTGCTAGTCACCACAAACTTGATTAGCGTCACATAAAAAATGTCGTCAAGTTAATACACTCGATAAATATTCAGTGTCTCACGAGATCAAAGTTGGACAGTCCGGAGCGTGTCACGCGTGTATGATATTTGAGCTATATTCTTAGTTTACGACCTGAACCCCATCTCACGTAATCACGCGCTGAGCGAAGAAAAATAGAGAGCATAATAACCTTGAGTGCCATACTTTTGACGAAGACTTACGACTTACTCGTCCTCGGTATAATTAATAGGTATTGTTCATCGCTGGCCTAAATAAGATGACATCAGAGCAGTCGGGAGCTCGGGAGCGGCTATATTACTTGTAAGATCGCGGCCTGTGCCGGAATTCGCTCGCAGTTGGTCCTTCGACGTCAAACGACGGCCAGCGCCGGCACAATGGAGGAATTTCTCATTACATCGATCTAGGCAGATAAACAAAATGCCATCCTTTCGTATTTCTACTGTTTTATTAAAACAACGCGCTGGAATTGAACAACAAGAGATCCGCCATGCCTGTAGTCTCTTCAGCGAAATACTTCATTTTATAAAACGCATGTATCTGTCTGTGGATCAGTTACCTGTAGGTACCGCCGTTCTGAGCGCGGACCCCGGCGGACGCACCCTTTCCCCGGCGGGCGCCACAACAAAGTGCCGCAAACGTGTCTTTGCTTTTGTTATACACACCTACTCGGTTACATTAATTAACATCAGTTAATCACAGGAAACAAGAACACGCCATTATTACCTCTACTTACGCGTGGTAAGGTTACAAATGGCGTGCACGGGCGATGGACCGCCAGTGACGTGATCGGTCCGCACAAAGGGTTCCTAAATACTTGCGCGGTCGGCGGACAAATATTTACAGGCGCAAGATATTTCACCAGATCGCGAAGTTATGCGTGTACCAATTCCGGAGCAATGAGCGCGTATTCATTTAGCTGCCTTTACTATCTGAAATTAGGGATTACATTAATTCTCGGAGGGGGAAGTCGCAACTGTTCTCGCTCACGTTCCGTTTATATTGTTAGGCGAGCTCCGGGGGGTAGTTTACAAGAAACAACGCGCCATATTTACAACGCAGCAAATAAAGTAACGAATAATGTATTGTTATTTACTTTATGTATCATGAATACAGAGTCGCGGAGAAACTAAGATGAGGCTCAGCGCGGAGTCGCTCAGTTGGTATGTAAAATGACGGCACTTGACATCGCGACGCTAATTTGTATCTCAGAAAAAGATTATGAAGTCTGTCTGTAATGTGAGGAGAGAGGTGCAGTGGGTGAGTGACGAGGGAGTGCTCATCAACCGAGGACAAACGTATGCTGATGTGGGCCCAGATGAGTATTGGTGACACACACAACGCAACACAAGCACACATGCACAGTGTCGCAAATAAAATCAAAACACCACTACATCTATGATAAGATCAATCGGTAGGTTAGGAACAGCAATCAATACGAGATTTGAATTCGCCGCATTTTTGTTATTTTTTCTGGTCGATAAAAGGAACAAAAACGCGTCGTATTCATGGTTCAAACTAGAAGTTAACATACGAATGCAACTTCATGCGGCTTTAAGTCAAACCACACAAGTGATGCGGTGATAAGTAACTAAATGCATTCTGTTTCCGAACAACTTACGTTTGTGACTTTCATAGTAAGCCGCACTACTGTCGCCTTGCTTCCCAACACACAGTTGTCGCTCGAACTGTCGGCTAAATAACGAATCAAATCAGAGAATTAAACCGAATCATATCAGAGGGCTAAACTGAATCATGTCAGAGAGCTAAACTGAATCATATGAAAGAGCCAAACTGAATGATATCAGAAACCTAAACCGAATCATATCGGAGAGCTAAACCGAATAATATCAGGGAGCTAAACTGAATCATATTAGAGAGCTAAACTGAATCACATTAAGGAGCTAAACCGACTCATATCAGAGAGCTAAACTGAATCATATCAAAGAGCTCAACTGAATCATATCGGAGGGAGAAACTGAATCATATCAGGGAGCTCAACCGAACCATATCAGGTAGCTAAACCGAATCATATCAGAGAGCAAAACCGAATGCAATGGTTCCAGAGCAGCTATTGCGTACATTTGGCGCGAAAACAAATAAATCACTGAAATTCGAAACACAAACATACAAGCCTTAATTTTAAATAAATTTGTATATGGAATTCCAAACCAAACGCTCCAGATATTTGAGATCAAAGTGCCAATATCAATGCCAATTTCATTGGTAAGTTTAAGACTCATATAATTTTGCTACATTTAAAGGAGTAAAGCAAGACAGACGACGCTAATAGTCGCTAAACTATTCTGTTACCGGCGACGATGGCGTAGACACGTTTATTACGGCGTAGCTAGAATATACAACAACTTATTTTTCTTATCAGAAATCCATTTTAATAAAAACTTGTACAAAGTATATAATTTATCAAGCGTGTACATGGAATGATGTAAGCAGGTATATTATGCTCGAATTACACGTAACAGTTATTTGCTTGAACAGTGTAACGCGAGACAGTAGCTACGGGCAACTTGTCACTCTCGGAGCAATATATTCAAGCATCAAACGTCGACCTCGTTCCGCGCTAATTCACATCGAGGTGGCGAAACACCTTTAACCCTGACTTTTAAAGATTATTAATACTCTTAATAAGAAGTATTTATATCAATCACAAATCTGTAGGTATCGTAATAGTCGGTTGTTCCTATTTCAATCCGTTTTGAAGTCAAAATTGAAGGAATGAAAAGCCGCCTAAGTCGGCTACCACCTCCCGGAGCTATGCCGTGGTGCTGCGACGCATCGCTACTGCATAAAGACGACAGCGCGACCGGGGGCCTGGGGGTTAGGACCCCGGGGGCCCTGGGCCCGCAAGGCCTCATCTACCAGAGTCACACACTAAATCATGCTAACTGCCCAAAGGGGGATGCCCGTTTTCGGCCCTAAAGGCACAATAACTTACGTATAAGTAAAAAAAACGTCGTAATTTCTTTTTATTTAACAAGTTACTCATTTATCCGAACAAGTTTGCAATATTTTTGCAATAATAAAAAGTACTGAAACGATAAATGACATTCACGGTTGTGGATAAAGCAGCAGTGTTGCCAATACTTATCAATTTCGTTCACGAAATAATCGATGCTGTTTTCAAGGATTAAAAAAAAACACATCCGTAATGCTTGTTATACGATCTGTTATAACATACGGTGTTATGTTTTTACTTTTGATATTAAATGGACAAACTATTTAATAGTTGATATTATAATATGAATGAATGAGCACATAGGATTATAACAAAAACGCTACCACACATTTTAATAATAATTTAATTTATGTTTAGCACAATAAATATCAAATATTACAAAAACGTACGTATCTTCAGTGGGGTTTTAATAGTGATTATTATTTTGTATTAAATTATGATTCGAATAAAAGTCGATATCGATTTTTTTGTTTTGCTAATGTGGCAACATTGAGTTACACTGGCCGGCTGTCAAGTCAAGACACAGTCAAGTGTCAAATTACAAAAATCTACAGAATCTACTTTCATTGTTTGCGGTTGCCTCATAGAGTATAGTAACTAAGGTTGCCTTACTGAGTTTAATTCTTGCGGATTTGTTATTTTATTCACCAAATAAGCATATTTAATGGATTTCGACAATTATTTTAACCCTAACTTAAATATCCAATGATAGTAAAGCAGTTACGTTAGTCAAGATTAAAAACTATTTTATCTTAAAAACCCTAACATTTTTGTAAACCAATTCCTTGTCCAGTTAATTGTTTAAATTGCATATTATCCTATCCATATACTTTAAAATGTGTGCACTCGAGGCCGAAGTGTCTATGGACGGTGGACATTCCCCTTTACCACCCCCTGTGCTCCCTGCGCCCCCCTCCCTCCCCCGACTGACCGCAGCCCGTGAATATGTCATGAATACCACGATCAAACGTATGATGATAATAAAGGAAGTTAACTTCTAACGTTGAATAAGCCCACTTTGATGAAAGCAATGTATAGTGTTGTGTGGAAAAATAAAGCATACACACATACTATGTTCGATCGTATACATTATTTCGCGCGTTCAGTAAGACAAAGACACAACTGAAATTTTAGAGATTTTACAGAAGAGCGATTTTAAGATTTTTCTTACATTAAATTCTGTGCTTATTATTATTATGAGATTATTATTCTATGCGTAAAATAAGCCATAAACTGTTGTGTATTGGAGCATGTTCTTTACAGGAATCGAATATTATTAATATATTTTTTAAAGAAAGTAGTACATTTATGCCGTAGTTGCAACAATCGTTGTTGTTAGTGGTTGCGCTGATTCGATTCGAATTATAATTTGTAATTTCCTTTCTATTTTTTTTGTTGGCAAGATATTAATGGTTATGGTTGGTTTTTGCAACTTCCTATTCCTATCCCTTTCCTGCACTTAGCCTTTACTTCGCGTGTGAGCAAGACGGCTACAACAAGTAGCGCCATCTTGCGCAATCTCTTCGCTCACTCGAACTAGAGATAATATGACGTTCGTGTGTGTCAAAATTGCCGCTCGCGCGCAGTAACTCTTGTGTTCAAACTCGAAGAAACCGGAGAGATTCGCGAAAATAGCAATCGCATCATCGATCCAGGACTCCATCGCATGTCCATGGCCCTTTACGGAGCACCGGTGTGGGCGCGAGAGCCCTCGCGCACGTATGGGAGTGGCGCGAGGAGGCAAAACGCCGGGGTGTAACTCCGCTGCCGCGAGAAATCACGGTACAGCGGACAGAGCTCCGGCGGGATCTCATGGCGACATGGAGGGTGCGATTGTTGCAACCCAGTGTTGGGCACGCCACAATAGCGGCGGTAAGTCCCCTCTTTGAGCAGTGGTTGGAGAGGCGCCATGGCGTCCTCACCTTTCGCCTGACACAGGTCCTCACCGGACACGGTTGTTTCGGGAGGTTCCTGTTTCGCATAAGGCGGGAGGAAACGCCCGGGTGTCACCATTGTGTGAATCGCCCGGAGGACACGGTGGGGCATACGGTGGAGATGTGCCCAGCTTGGGCGGAGCATCGCAGTGTCCTTGCGGAGGCGATCTGCGGTGGCGATCTCTCGAGTCCGGCCCTGGTCCAGGCCATGGTACGGAGCGAGAGGGAATGGAAAGCCGTCACCTCCTTCTGCGAAGCAGTAATGCTCGCGAAGGAGGAGGAGGAGCGCGTGAGGGAGAGAGCCTTGCGCCCTCACGCCCCTAGTCGCCGCAGGAGACGCCCTGGGCGTCGGGAGTCGCCTGCAGATTCCCGGCCACCGTAGGCGCGGGCTTGCGGACGGCGAGCAATGGGTAGCTCGCCGTCCGGTAGGGACCAGGCCCGGGTCGACGGCGCGTCATGTTCCACGCGTGCCTCAAAGAGATGTTAGGACAAAATGACGGGGTCCGATAGGGCTGACGCCTCAGGGTCGCGTTCCTTCAGTTGCCTGGCACAGGCAACTGAAGGAACACGGGTGGGTTTTAGTCAATAAAAGTCTGACACGCCCTTCCGTTCCACCCAGAGCGGGAGAGATCATTTCATGATTTCCCAACCAATAAAAAAAGAGGCCTCCATCGGATCAAGTAAGGTATTGTGTACCCTTTCCTTTGTACAAACTGTCGCCTATCGCCTAATTACAGTCCAAAACAGTTTGGGATGCGCCATTTTTATGTTTGTAAAACCAACCAAAACTCGTATCGTCGAATATCGCATAAATGGCGCATCCATCTATGGTCCTTCGAACCCGATTTGTACATATTGTAGTGCAGTCGAATCAGTGCAATGAGTATTTGTTGAAATCAAATAAGTTCGTAAGTACTTAGCCGCGTAGGAATGTCGCCATACCGGTAGGTACTTATTTTGTCGTTTCGTTAAAATTACATTTTGTTATCGTTACAATAGTCGTAAAACCGAAACTGCATAGTATTTAATTATTATATTATTTCGATCGACCCGCGTATAATTGGATACCAGCAAGTTAGGTACATTCATAGAATAACGGTTGCACGGTTGGTGCAGTGGTTGAGCGATCGGCTGCTGCGCTGCGTGTCGCGGGTTCGATTCCCGCACGGAACAAATATTTGTATGACCTACAAATAGTTGCTCCGGGTCTGGGTGTCTTGTGTATGTGAGTTTTCATGTTTGTGAACGCACCCACGATACAGGAGTAATTCCTAGTGTGGGGCAAAGTTAAAAAAAAAAAAAAAAAAAAAAAAAAAAATTTCGTAGATTCTTTTGCTAAGGAAACAGACGTAGCCTACATAATAATAAGTAGAAGTGGGTAATTGTTGAATTCCTACCTACATATTTGAGGTAATCGGTTCTTCGTTGTCGCATATCAACCAGATAGGTTGAATCATAATTTCGTTTAAAATTAGTATTTGTTTTGGTACCTGGTCATTCCATTAAAGTGCCACCTACAGAGTCATCTGCAACTTTGAAATTGTTATACGCTAAGAGAGATAGGATATTTTCCCGTATGCAAAGTATTTGTAACCATACTCAGGATATCGATTCAGCTTCTAACGTGGAAATATTTATATGTGAAATTGAAACCGTAGACTCATTACGTGAGGATTTTGAAAGTGTGCTGGATAAAATAGAAGCTATTGAACTAAAATTAAATCCTGATTTTGTCGTTAATTATCAGTCGCTCTCGTCTTTCGAAGATCTATTAGGTTGCGTATAACGAGCCGCCAATAAATTAAAACCTCTGGGTACTGGCGATGACTTCAAGTCATCAATAAACATATTAGGTTTCCTAGACTACCTCCTATTGAGATTCCCGAGTTTAACGGTGATATAAATATTCG
The DNA here is from genome assembly GCA_963555695.1 of Dasypolia templi. Taxonomy (NCBI): domain Eukaryota; kingdom Metazoa; phylum Arthropoda; class Insecta; order Lepidoptera; family Noctuidae; genus Dasypolia; species Dasypolia templi. The sequence goes on along the minus strand of OY743154.1, from coordinate 26,806,854 downwards.
CCTTTATTTTTCGCTAGCTTTCAGAATGCCATTCACAATAACGTGACAATCACCGATTCTGAGAAAATGTATTATTTGATCGGTAAATTAACTGGTAAGGCACATTCCATATTCGCCGGAATTACTCCTAGTTCAGAAAATTATTCGTTGATATTCGATTTGCTTGTGGCTAAATATAAAGTAAAATAAAAAACTAATTAAAAATTGTAGGTACATAATGTCAAATAATGATAATATTATATCAGAGTTATGTAAAAATTCAATATCTAATAACAAAAAATTTAAATTACACCATTATTTGGGAGCAGTTATTAGACATTTACATAGTGATGCCGTTTATGAGGTACCAGGGAAGCCACATGTGCAGAAGGAATTATTGCCAAACTTTCTTTTCTTCGACGTAGTCTTTAATCTTAAAATATGCTTTTTTGAACTTTCTATCGCAAAGTTCTGTAACCGACTTTGGCAACTTGTTATAAAAGCGGATACTGTTAATCAGAAATGATTTGCTTATTTTAGTTAATCTCAATTTGGGTATAACAATTTTATTTTTACTACGTGTATTTAGATTATGGAAATCGCTTCTTATTTTAAAAAGTCCTAAGTTTTTGCGAACATACAAAATACTTTCTAAGATATAAAGAGAAGGCAGAGTTAGTATATAAATTTCTTTGAATTTGTTTCAAAGAGACTCGCGAGGACCCATTTCATAGATAGCGCGGATTGTCCTTTTTTGTAAAATGAAAATTGAATCCACGTCAGCTGCTGATCCCCACAGCAGAACGCCATCAGACATAATACTGTGGAAATAAGCAAAGCATACTAACCTAGCTGTGGTTAGTTTTCTTACTGCATATGCAGCTTAACTTAATTACCTTAACCTGAAAGAGCTCTAATGTGAGCCCCCATTGCAATTTTGAATCTAAAGTAATTCCTAGAAATACAGTTTCCGTAATAGCATCTACTTTCTTGCCATCAAGTTTTAAATTTAAGCCCACTTGGGATACATTTGGTAATGAGAACTTAAGACATTTAGTTTTGTTCGCATTGAGTAAAAGATTATTAGCTGCAAACCATTTCGAAAGAACAGCCAGACTATCATTCACATGTAAGACATCCGTGTCTTTTTTATCTATTTTAAAAATAAGAGAAGTGTCATCCGCGAATAAAGTTATATCTGATAAGTTAGCCATGATAGAAGGAAATTTATATAAACTATTAATATTAACTATTATTAACCATTAATATAAACTAGAAATAAGAAAGGGCCAAGAATTGAACCTTGAAGCACATCCATCTTAACTCCCCGAGGACGTCGCCCCTTTAACGTTTACTTTTTGTTGCCTGTTTGATAGTATAGTATATGCTACTTATACTTACATTATTAGTCATCATTCATACATCCATTATGTCCCGTATTATCCTTTTATTTGTTAGCATGTTACGAATCGTTGTAAAACGGTTTTTTTTTATAATATCTTTAAAAATCATTCATTGTTTACATTTTCCATTGTTGTGACACAAGTCAATTGTCAAACTATCATTCATTTTTCTCTTTTAGTCTATGAAGATTACTTTTTGGTTATACAGGGTGTAACGAAAACCCTGTCCGATCCTGAAGGGTATTATTTGGTATCGTAGTGCGTACACAAATACGTAATCATTTAATGGATACGAGATAATTATTTTTCCCCAATGAAAACAATTAATTTAGAAAATTAAAAATAATCATACCAAAGGCAACACTGATCGCTCGACAGGGTTCACCAGAGTTCACCTACAGTTTTGTATCAAAGAAGCCGCCTGAGCGCGGCGTTCATTTGTCGCAAGCCGCCAAAGAAACGTAGGACTAAAGAAATGTACGTTTTGCCTACGCGTAGGTATCAGCTGATATTTTATTGTAGGCTTACGCACAATGACCCCGATTTCTGACCTTCTGTTTATCAAGAAACAATTATTATTAAGTTAATGTGATGTGCTTTTGGCAATGTACCCACTGTAGGTATCAGTTTATTAAAACATTTACTTGTTACATACCTCTATCTATCTAGAACATTAGTACACATTCGACACCTTTTTATTAAATTTGCACGTACTCTTCGCAGCGCACATGTGTACGATTTGAGTGACTCGAAAGCTTCCACAATCCGAGCTGTTACTTCGATTTCCGAATCACACATTCACTCACAGATAAAAATTTACATATTCAAATATTCCTCATTGGAATACGACATTGTTCGCGATACGATAGCGGCACGTGATGCGTACGGACATCCGATCGAAAGCTATCTCCACGTGAGACTGGCGAAGTGTCCAAACAAGTAGCGACCAGGCGGCTACATCAAAGGATCGAGGACTCGTTATGACGCGGGCGGTGTCCTTTGAAATAAAATAGGCAAAAAATAAAAGATTTCGCCGGCCGGTGGAGTGTTGTCAACTTATGAAAATTTACCATATTTAGTGTTACATTTCGCATGGTAACTAAAAATAAAAAAATCAATAGCTTTTGGTTTTTATGAGTTAATTTTTTTTTACTATTTTTTCTAGTACGTATGTTAAACCAGGAATACGCCTTTTTTGGATCGGACAGGGTTTTTGTTACATATTGTATAACTTGAATTATTTTTATCAATAGGTTTAGCTGAAATATTGTATTTTCTATAAATTTACCGATTATTAACTGAATTTCGACATCTAAAATAATTAATAAGGACACGCTCAGACTCGATCGTAGAGTTTTTATAACATCTTGGCCGAACACACAGGCTGGTTTTATTACTGGCAGATGAGATGTCAGAATGAACAAAACAATTTTGAAAACTTCAAAAATCGTCTAAAATTAATTCTGGAAAAGGAATATTTTGCCTAATAAAAGAAAAGGCTGAAGCATCTGATGGGGGATTCGGCGTCCGGGCCTGTTTCACTAACCATCTGCCTGGGATTCCGCGTCCGGGCTTCGTCAACAAACCATCTGTTCATCCATCAATTCTACGTCTGCACTCTGCTATATAACCTTCTGCCTGGAGACTCGTCGAGCTTTGTCGAACGACACCTGAAGACCCTTTTTCTCCACCTCCTCATCTTCTTTCCTTCACGAAGCCAATCTACGATGATCCTTCATCCTCCTCCTCCGGACTTCAATTCAAGCCTTCTATATTAACTTCAGTGCCGCGTGAACCGTTTGTAGTGTTTTTATAGTCACACCTGTATTTTTTATCTCACTGATTAAATTATCTGTTCAAAGGTATTTTTATCTTTTAAGTAGTTAGGATCCACTAGTAGTTACGTAACAATAGATAGGAAAGAACAAGATTAGCGGCTTATCCACGAATTCCGTTGTGGTGTAATTTACACATAAATGTATCGTGGTCAACGCAGTCGAACGCTTTTGAGAGGTCACAGAAAATACCAATTGCATCCTGGGACTTTTCCCAGGGTTCCAAAATGTGACTGATGAGTTTTACTCCCGCATCAATAAAGTATGAAGCTACAAAAATTAATCCTCGAAAAATATGTAGATACCGTTTCTAAATTGCATAAGTCGGCAACGTGCGCTGATGTGAATGCTGCTTCTACTTCGGAGTCAACTTCGTGTTCTTTTTGCAATGGACAACACGACCACATTTATAAATGTTCAGTTTTTCTAAATTTAAACCAAATGATCGTTTTAAATTTGTAAAAGCAAATCATTTGTGTATTAATTGTTTAAGTAGTGGTCATCGTGTTTCTGAATGTGCTTCTAATTCTTCATGTAGGAGATGTAATTGTAAACACCATACTTCGTTATGTTTCCGTAGTGTTTTTAATTTGCCGTTGGCTGACGATACTTACTCTTCGCCGGGCCCGGTTCATTTGCTGATCGGTGCATCACTTTTCCCGCATTTGCTTTTATCGCATTGGCCCAAAATGCACCGCGGAACGGATATTTATTTATTTATTTATTTATTTTACAAATTACAATTTCCTTAAAGTTTAACAAGGCACACAATCAGACCTTTGGGGTCTATCTTAGCATGCCATGGCCTGAGATTTGATCAACGCGCTATTAACAATTAAGTTAGAATCGAGTTGATGTAATGTTCTTTAAGCTTACGCTTTATGTTTGTATTATTCATTGAGTCTCTAAAGTCTACAGGTATTTGGTTAAGTAAATTGGGTATTGCAAAAGAAGCGGTACGCCTGCCATAAAAGTTATTTTTGCGTGGCACTTGAAATAATTTTGATTTGGCTTGTCGTGTATTCACGTCATGTTTCACGGGAATTTGAATATCACTGTTATCAAAATGTTCTATCAGTAACAGATACTCAGCGCGCGCTAGAACAGGTAATACTTTGCAATGTTTAAATAACGCTATGTAATTGTCTTGGTATTTACTTTTTACATAGTTTGGTACTACCAGTTTCAGCAGGCGTATTTGCAAATTATGTATTTTATCTAGGTAACTTTTAAATGTGCGTCCATAGCTGGTGAGTCCATAGGAGATAATCGACTCCGCAAGAGCTGTGTACATTTGGTGGTGGAGGGTTCTGTACGGTATATTGCGCTTTATAATGGAAAACTTGGTGAGCATCGCACGTAACTTGCCGCAAACAGATTCCACCTGCTGACTCCAGTTGAATCGGTTATCAATTATCAATCCCAGATAGGTATGATATGACACCTGCTCTATAGGCGCGCAGTGGCAGTCTGGAACGTTTTTATGCAGACAATCGTGACCATGAGCTATGATTTTAAAGGCATGAGAAGTACTTATGTGACTTGAATGTACATGTATAATTTTAGTTTTTTGTGGATTCAGAACAAGTCCCATATCATGGGCCCACTTAGTCATAGAAGTGAAATCTTTCTGCAAACATTCTGCGGCCAACTTAAGGTTTTTGTTAGCAGATAGTATACAGGTATCATCAGCGTATTGATAAAGGGAACAGTGTGTTATTATATTTTCGAGGTCATTAACGTATGCCAGATAGTGGAGTGGACCAGACACTGAACCTTGGGCAGTGCCTTTCGTCACTTTTACAGGTCTGCTAAGGCTAGGACCAACTTTGACGTGATAACTACGGCTACGAAGGTATTCTTTGCACCAGTCTAGTAGTTTCCCTCTTATACCCGAGTTTTCGAGTGTCTTTAATAGTATACCGTGTTCCAGAGTGTCAAAGGCCTTGCTGAAATCAATGAATATGAGTATCACATGCTGCTTCTCATCCAGGTAGTTGTTTACTTCATCAGTAAAATTGGAAAGTAGTTGAGCTGTAGATTTCTTACTTTGGAATCCATACTGTGCTTTGGAAATTATGTCATTGTCCCGATAAAAAGTGTGTATTTGGTCGCATATAAATTTTTCAACTATTTTATTTATGACAGGCAATATCGTTATGGGTCTGTAATTTGCTAAGTCATTGAATTTACCTTTTTTATGAATGGGCCTAACTATACCTGTTTTTAATTCTGACGGATATTTGCCTTGTTGAACACTCGCATTAATTAACTTTACTATTGCGTTCACAATTTTATCTCCTATCATTTTGATATCCATGACTCTTATAGAGTCATATCCAGCAGATTTATTAGTATTTAAGTTTTTAATGATTTTAATAATTTTAAGAGGTGTAGCTTTTTTAAAAAGCATTGATTTATCTTGGGATTTCACAAATTCGCGTTTATCCAACAAGGGTCTGACACACCTGGGCACAATATCAGACACACTGGTCTCCAATTCCATTGCAAAGTCATTCGCAATACTCAACTCATTATTTGATTCATTTAAAAAAGCGTTCGTTATCACCTCATCTACTGATTTTACTATTTTACCGGTAAGTTTGTTTAATATTTCCCACAGTTTTTTGGTATTGTTTTTGTTTCCTGTTATTTCTTCTCTGTAATAATTATCTCTAGTGTTTATTATTATTTTATTAACTTTATTTCTAGTTTTATTGTATTCTAACTTAAGTGTTTTATTATCTGGGTCGTTTTTCCATTTTATAAATAATTTATCTCGTCTGATACAACTTATCCTTATCTTATTGTTAACCCACTTCTCACAATTTCTTTTGCTCGAGTTATTGATTTTTTTTGTGTATTTGCATTCATTGTAGCATTTTATAAAGTTTTCTTTTATGTACTTATATATATCATTGGCGCAGTTTAACTCATCTATCATTTCCCAATCGGTGCTAGCTAAGAGTGTTTTTATTTTTTTATTATCAATAGACTCAATGAACTTTGGATCCCTACCTTTAGGTATAGACGCAAGCGTGACAATCGTCATGCGATGGTCTGCCAAGACAGTCCCCAGAGCAGCCGAGTAAAGGTCATCAAGGCGAGATCTCACGAAGATGTGGTCAATGCAGGTTTTTGTGACTATATTACATTTGATTTCGACTCGCGTGAAGTCTGAGATCGCACATTCAAGCCCGCATTCAGCAAGTTTACTCAGATAATAACTGTTTACATTATTGGTAGTTTTGAGGTCCATGTTTATATCTCCCAACAAAATAAGATCGCTCTTCGTTACATAATCAATATTAATCATACTGTATAGTTCATTAACAAACAGGTGTTTGCTTTCTTTTGGTGGTCTATACACTGCACAGATATAAGTAATATAATTTTGCTGCGTTGTTAATTTACCTAGCATACATTCACAATGTCTAGTTTGAGTCTTTATCGGTTGAAACTTATGCTTATTATTAATATAGATAATAATCCCACCACCTTTTCTGCTTTTACGCAAGATTCTATATAGTGTAAATCCATCCAATTGATACATAGATACAATTTGTTCCGATATCCCCACTTCCGTGAGAACTACATCATCAATTCGTGATTTAACCGAGTCTAAACAGTTCATGAGATTAGCGAATTTTTTTATCAACGATCGAATGTTAACATGCACTACATTTAAATTATTTGTGTTTTTTGGTAGTTTACTAACATTATGTCGGTAGATCAATGCAATCAAAAATTTCCTTAACATTACTAAATACAGCCATGAAACTGATAAAATTATATGAATATGAATTTGTGCTTGTTTTTACTTAGAGCTAATGGATTTATTTTTAAGAAGATTTTGTATGTCGTCTTCACATCGAATGTTAATTATCTTATCTTTTCCAGTGCTGTCGACCTCACCTTTCTTCACCAGAACTTTTCCATTTTGAAACCATATATATTTATAATCCTGTCGCAGTTGTTGTTTAGCCATCCACATAAGTTTTCGGTTTACTTGTGATAACGCGAATCGAAAGTATATTTTTGCAGGCGCATCATTACTAGATACGTCGGACGAAATATCAGCTGATGTCAGATTAAATTGCTTAGCGGAGCGTATCCAACATTCCACGTCCTTAGTATTCCCTAGTTCTAACTGCAGTACGCCTAGGTTCTGGTGCGTATTCGAACGTTTTACGCTTTTTATTACAGACCTATCTATGCTCATTTTTTCAGCAATATTACTTGAGATTTGCAACAGTTCTTCGTTTTTCATATAAGGGATTCCGGTTATTTCAATATAGTTGTTTAATTTAGCTTGGTCTGACTCGTTTAGGCGCTGTTCTAACGAAGAGATTTTGGTTTCGTAGTGGGTGATTTTATTGCAGAGATAGTTATTTTTGTTTTCCATATCTTTCAGCTTTTGTTTCATCATTTTGATCGATTCCACAAAATCATCAATTTTCCCAGTGCAAAATTCAATAGAAGACTGTAACGGTTCCAGTTCTTTTTGAACAATTTTTTGAACCTCCTTCGAAATATTTGATAGCAATTGTTTCATATCTATCGGAAAGTTAGATGATGTTGTCGTCCTTGAAGTTGGTTCGTCGCCCTCATCATCGTCTTCCTCTGGGACGATAAATGATTTCCTGACAGGAGCATGGCGGTGGCATTCGCTGCAAGTCCATTCCAAAGTTTCCGAGTTGCGAATAGCTAGTAATTGCTTTTGTGTGAGCCCGGTGCATGTTGTACTTGCATGCACGATTTTCCCACATTTGCAACATTCTAATCCTGGGCTTTTGTTTGTAATTGTTTTGCAACAATTATCACACTTAGGCATGGTATTATTGTTGTTCAAATATATAGTTGGTGAATTCGATTCGTACGTACCCACACCACCGCTAATCTCGTATCGTCCCAGTAGTGAACGACGCGGCCAAAAGGTCTTAAGCGCCAGGCACAATACGTCGCTTACGCGTTTCAACACACACACACTTCAATGTACTCACAAAACAAAGTTTGATTTAATGATTATTTTTATGTTGTTTATATCACCACAATGGAATAAGTTTAACGATCGGTTTATAGTTAGTATTTTTGCAATTGTTGTATGCACCAGATTTTCACAAAAACTGTACTCCGATACTCGTAAAATACACTAGATTTCAATTATAGAAGCGCGTTGACCTTGCCGTGATCGTATCGCGTACAAGCTCGAGGAAGGAATGAATATGGTCCAAGGAAAGTCCCCGCATCTTTCGCCTCTCGCTTTGGAAACTGTTCTTGGCTACGTCATTGTAGGCGACGCTCCCGTCTGCGTTAATAGAAACGAGACCATGTCTTATTGTTGTACAGCTGATCCGCTGGACTCAGCTATTCGAAAATTCTGGGAATTAGAGGAGGTGATCGTTCCTCCGGTAATCTGCCCAGATGATAAAATATGTGTAGAATTTTATTCTCATACGACTTCTCGTGATAGCGATGGTCGTTATCTTGTAGCTCTGCCCTTTAAGGGTGATGTACACTAATTTGGTGATTCCCGACAAGCAAGCAAGATTATGTCTGGACTTTTTAAAAGAGACTGTGACCTCTGAGTTTGTTTCGGCCTTTCTTCTCAGAGTAGTCAGATAAGAAACGCCGATCTCATCTAGTTTTTAAAATATGTTTGACGTGTAAAAGTGTTTTTAAAAACCTACTTACAGAAATAAAATCATTTACCATTTAAGCGAACGACGCTTTTATTGTTTGGAACGGCAAATACAGGCTGGTCAGTTCGAACTTGTCAAATGGACGAGTAGTTCTCAAACAGTTCTAGAATCGATGCCGCCATCGCACCGCTTGCCAGCTGTCAAGGAATTCGATGAGTGTGATGAACACAAGGTACTTGGCTTGTGTTGGTCACCCACAACTGAGTTTTTTGGCATGAAAATTGGTACACCTTCTCATATCTGTACTAAACGCACCATATTATCATGTGTCGCAAAAATATGGGACGTAATGGGATTTATTGCACCTGTCGTATTGTATGCAAAACTTCTAACTAAGCAGCTTTGGTTGTGCGAGTATGATTGGGATGTAACCTCACCAGAAGACATTGTCAAGTTGTGGACCCACTTTAGGGATAAACTCCCCTTGCTTGCGAATATAAAGATCCCACGTCACGTTGGCATCGTCACTGATAGTGTTGTTACTATCTTGGGTTTTGCAGGTGCTAGCGAAATGGCTTATGGTGGTGTCGTTTATTTTCACGTGCAAACCAGTGTTTGTTACACAATAAGCTTAATTACAGCTAAATCGAAGGTTTCTCCTCGAAAGATTATTTCACTCGCCCGACTCGAACTTTGTGCTATTCTCGTACTTGTCAAACTCGCCTTAGCTTTAGAAATATGTTAGCATTCTCGGACTCAACAATTGCGCTTTGTTGGACGCATGCGTCGCCTCATCGATGGAACACTTTTGTGGCCAACAGAGTATCGAGAATATAAAATGATTTATCGCCTTGTAATTTGTTTCACGTGTCAGGTACTGAAAACACAGCCGACTGTTTGTCACGTGGGCTTACGCCTTCGCAAATTATCGGACATCCACTTTGGTTCACGGGGCCCACGTGGGCTCGCTACCTTCTGCAATGTTGGACACGCCAGAGGAAAAGAATCATTCGTTGCTTACATCGCTACCTTGGGAAAAATCTCCCATAATATCGTTGGGTTATAAAATTTCGTCTTGGACAAAATTACTGCTCTGTGTAATTTTCGTGTGCAGATTCCTTAAGTTGTTGCCTCGTCGCTATCGTATGTCAGCGTCAGATTATGACTTCGCTGAATTATTAGTTGTTCAACTTCAACGTGAACTTCAACGTTTTTATTTTCCAAGTGAGAACGTTAAGCTTGAGGACGGTAATATTTGTAGTCGTCCAGTTCGAGTCCTAAAACCGTTTCTAAAAGACGGACTCATCAGAGTCGGAGGCCTTCTGAGGAACTCCGATCTTGATTATGATTCTAAAAATCCAGTCCTTCTTCCTTGTAAGGATCCAATTCTGAATTTGTTGATTGATTACCATCACAAGTCAAACTGTCATGCAGGTCCTGACCTATTGTTGTCGCTCTTACATCAGAAATATTGGATACTTTCTGCACGTAACAGTATTAGGAATAGGATCCATAAGTGTATTCCGTGCTTCCGGCTTCGCCCCAAGCCAACTTTTCCTGAGATGGCAGATCATCGTTCTTGCCGTGTCATACAATCAGCCAAACCGTTCGTGCATACGGGCACTGATTACGCTGGCCCGTTTAAGGTTACAACGACTCGTGGCCAAGGTATTCGTTCAACTAAGGCATATGTATGCCTATTTGTTTGTATGTCTACGCGTGCTGTGCACATAGAACTGTCTGGTGACCTAAGCACAGCCAGCTTTATGGGTACTTTTAAGCGGTTTCTGTCGAGACGCAGTTCCGTTGGTAAGATTTATTCGGACAATGGAACCAACTATATCCGTGCTAAACGCAAACTTTCGGAGCTTCACGAGTTGTTATGTTTGAAGCATCACAACACTGAATTTGGCCATATGTTAGCTGAAAATCGCATCGGTTGGGCACTCAACGCCCCGGCTGCTAGCTACCTATTATTATAGCTAGCTATTGAATCCGATAAGAATACTAGATCTATATGTAGAACATTGTCCATCTATCCCTCGGAACCTCCTCTTAAACTCCAGCGCACTTTTTGAATATCATGCCTTCAAAGTATCTTCCCGCTGGAGAAATAGATGAAAATATAATACTCTTTCAAGATGTGATTTGTTAGACAAATTACTCGTAGTTCAGTCCTTTTGGAGACGTTGGAGAACAGGTTACCTCCACACTCTACAGTAGCGTCGTAAATGGAATACGCCAGTCGATCCAATCGTTGTCAGTACAACCGTGTTCTTTAAACTGACAATTCACTTCCACTCCATTGTCCGCTAGGCATCGTGGAGGAGGTTTTTGATTGATTCCACGGGAGTAACCCGTAAAGCTCGGGTGAAAACAGCAACTGGATCGTACTTGCGTCCAGTCGTGCGGCTGTCCCCTTACCTAATCAATAGCTCGCGTATTCTTAATTTAGGTTAGGTTAGGGGTATTAGTAAACTCAGCCGGGGTTGCGGAAGAATTATGTGTTCCCGCGACCCCGGCGTAGGTGAGTGATGGAACACCGGGTTGGTTTTAGTCGGTAAGAGTCCGACAGAAGGGGGCGGGGGACATCCATGAGGATTTTCCAACCCAAAACCAAAAAAAGAAAAAGGGTATTAGTAAACTGCCTGGAGGTGGCCCTCAACAAGTCGGAGGCCATGGTGTTTCCTTTGTGTCACATTTCGGTTTTGGCCTCTGTTGTTGGTTTCTCGTCTTTACACACAAAGTAGCACTCCTATTTTCTGTGTAATTGTTGATTTGGCTATTCTACCTGGGACTTAATTCTTCCATCCTGATGACCTGGCAAACCCATTCGGACTTGACACTGATCTGGCAGCTATCATTCTTTCGTTGGATCTCGATTTTTAGAGAATGAAATGTTTTATTAACAAAAAATGGTATATCGAGATCCAACGAATATAATATATTAGTAATACAGTCCAGACATCGTAGTGGAAGAGCATATTACACGTAATATATGTTTTATTAAATATACAGTAAACCAGTTGGGAGACCAGAATTTTCGGTTATTACTGAAACTGCATAATTAGAAAACGTACCGTGGGTTACTGTGCTCGCATCATGACTATTGTTTGGTTTACGGAGTAGGCTCGAAATCAACAGGGTACCACAGCACCTGCCTCCTCCCATGACTACATCGATACTGGAAATATGAAATAACGTAAGGGACATTTTGTCGAAAATGAGTGATATATATCGTTGGATTCGGAATTTCTTGCTCTATCGATTGGTATATTTAAAATCTCTATATCTCAAAGAAAATGTCCTTTACATCACATATTTTTCGCAGGTCTAGACCATTTTTGTTCTTGAAACTTGCTGTATATAACATTTCAAATTAATATTTTTATAAAAACTAATGTAAGTCTCTCTAGACAAAGTATTAGGTATTTACGTTTAAACAAAATCGAGTACATTTTACAACAGGTCACATAAGTTATTCCATAATTTGAGATGTTTAAGTATTAGTACATTACATTAGTGTTTCCTGTGTAGGTACAAATACCATGTCCCTTACGTTAAATTGCGACTCAAATTATTATAATCAAATTGACCCTTACGTTAATTTCTCAGCATCAAAAATAATTGACCTGTCCTTTACATCACACTGGACTGCGTGATCCGTACAATTTCTCAAAACTTATCTAAACGAATAGTCGTCGTTAACATTGTTTACGGGCGTCTAAAAGTAACAATAACACGGTTTGTGACACTACAAATGCTCATTTAAGTAGTACATCATCGTTTTCATTGGTCTAACTGCTAGTAGTGATAGTTTTATCTGGATTATAAATATGATTGATGAAAAGTTATCATCACTTCTAAACAGCGCGCAAAAATTGATGAAAATTAGAAACCACATAAACAGGTAATTATTTCTTAATAAGTAGTTCGGGGATGGAGATAAGAAAATGATCTATTTAGATAGAATAATCCTAATAAAAACAAACCTTCCATTAGGCAAAACATTTGTAAGTATGATGTATAATTTTGTGTAGTAAGAAGGTCATGTAAAAATTACAACTTATCAAGCAGTTAACGCAGGATGAATGAGTGTAGAAAGCGTTTTTTGTGATCGATCTAGGTTAACGCTTGCCACGTGTGTTCCGTGGATAGGTGACCATCCATTACATACCAAGACCCCTCCGTGCCTGGAAAAGCACGAATAAGTCGTCGGTTCTAGATGTGATTAGTAGTCGTAGCCACAAGACATTAAATATATTTATTTGTAAGGGACTTTCTGGCTTACGTTACCTAGGTAAGTCCCTTACGTTAATTTTTGCTTTTATAAAAACATTATTTTATTATTGTTATGACTAGAATTGTTATAAGAAATGCAAATATGTAGATACAAAAAATAACATTTAACACTATTCATTTCATAACGATAAAATGTGCTATTTTTTGTTGAAGTTACTTTAAATAATTTGAAACTCACAATAATAAGGTCCCTTACGTTAAAATTTTAACCCTAGTTTTAATTCACCGCTGTCCTTTACGTTGTAAATTACGCTTTTAGACGATGGTATTCATTTTTTTTTTCTTGTTAACTGGTGTAATTCTTCTGTAAACATGAAAAACGTGCAGCAAATTCATTGAAGAGTAAAAATAGAGAATAACAATACAGAAATGGAGACGAAACCAACAAAAGCAAACGTCGTTATCCCGAGTAGTAATGAGATGAGTGCAAAATATAAAATTATAAATACGTCAACTCTTTCTCTATCTCGATCACATTCAAATGAATGTAAAGAAAATTGTGACAGTTTTGGATATTTTTTATGGAAAAAGGTATGTATCAAATAGTTCTACGTGTGGTTCTAAAATACCCTATTCTTACAAATCAGATGTTAATACCATTATTAAAAAAGGAACCTTTTAACAATAACAAAAAATTAGTAAGAAGAAAGAAAGAAAGAAAAAAACGATTATTTAGCACAGACTAAAAGGCACACAAAGCCGGTAAAAATTATTAGAGTAACAATCAAAATAAAGATTTTTTTTTAAAAACGTGTACAGTGCGAAGTAGGAAATGTGCCTCACGGCTGCGCCAAAAAGGCCCAGTTCAGCAAAATAAATGCCAGACAACTAGTGCCTGACGCTGGTTTTCAACTGGACCTGAATTGTGAGGTAACGGATGTAAATCAGTTTTATACTACAATGTGACGCGTATATGCATACACATAAAAATAAAATTGTTTCAAATAATAATAGTGATGATTAAGTACATAAATAGAGTAAAATTGCAAAAAATATACTGTATAAGGGACAAATGCAGAAAAATTGTACATATAACAAATAGGAAACAAAGATGAAAATAATTTGATGTGACAAAAAAATAACAAAGATGAACTATAAAGACTAGTTCATGTTGTGCATTCTATTCAAAAGGTAAGTTAAATATGTAATGGAGTAAAACGCGTTATCTTGATTAATTATTTTAATAACGAACGGCAGCTAGTTTAATTTTTTTTTGTACTTTTATATTTTTAGGTAAATCAACCCAGGTAACAATTTAACTGTCAACATAATATTATAACTTCAGTAATCTCAGCTCTTTTATACATTATTAAACAAATTATCTTCAGTTAGCCCAAGATCCGACTGTAAATGTATGCACCTATTTGTTTGGCGAACGAAATGTGATTAAGTGTAGGTAAGTTTATACACGGGTTTATACAGCGCCGCTGGGTTGCCTAGCAAAATCTTGCCGCAAGTACTTTTACTATGATTATTTATGGTACCATTTTTTCCACCGATCTATTTGGGAAGTAAATGAAATGCTATCTGAAGGAGACCAATCAATTACACAAACAACAACAAAATCAGCACAATTAAGTACTAAGTTTTATGACAAACTATTACCAGTTTCATTGTGCCTAACACTATAAGAACCAACAACAGATTGTATTGCTTTCAACTTACTAACATTTTTTTGCAAATCAACCTAAAAATTAACCGTTAACTTAATAAAAAAATTTACTACTAGTACTTACTTTCTACTTATGTAATTTTTGGTAAATCAACCCAGGTAACAATTTAACTGTCAATATAACATTATTACTTCAGTAATCTCAGTTCTTTTATACATAATTAAAGAAATCATCTTCAGTAATCTCTGTTATTATAAACATCAGGTAGTTTCAGCGTACTTACTAGGTACTTACACAATTAAATATCACAAACAACAACAAAATCGACACTATTAAAAACTAAGTTTTATGGCAGTTTCATTGTGCCTAACATTATAAAAACAACAACAGATTGTATTGCTTTCGACTTACTAAACATATCAAATCAGCCTTTCTAGCGAAAAGGTAACTTACATCATGTCTCTTAATTATTATCTCACTTGTAATCAGTCAATCAAATGGTTATACAATAAAAATAAAAACAAGGTAATAAGTAACGGCGCGTAAAAATATTACTCCAAACGAACGAGTTCAGTTTTCTTCATCACTACTACTATTAAAAAAATTTGATATTTTACGTGGCAGTTGGGGCAAGACGTCTTGTTGAACTATTATGGGTCCATCGGTATTTTTAGGTGATAACAATTCTTGTTTTACTTTAACGTGCTTTTTTGCAGATGATTTATTCGTCAATGTAAAGATCTCTTTAAAATCTGTTTTCAAATCAGGTGATGAAATGTTATAGCGTGCTGTATTGCATAACATTTTTGGCTTATCGTTACATCTATAATTGATTTTAACATCTGATAGAATACATATCTTAGACGATGAAGCCGCTGCTCTTGGAACGCATTCTGCGTATACTCCATTGTCTGCTTTGAAATTTACCGATGGCGATAGCTTCTTGATAAAGATGCTGCTGGCATCTAGTTTACCCGATTTTGGAACCGTGGTTTTTCCAGTAGGGTCTGCAAACATGTCAGTTACAGCTGTAGCAATTTGTATATTTGAGGTGGAAGCAAATTCTTCACGTTTCGAGATCAGTGGGTTGGCGGTCAGTGTTTTCTTCATCGGAGCAGCAAAAATTTCTTCATCATCAGAAAACAAGATCCTTTTTCTTTTTAGTTTTGATTCCTTCGTATCACATACTGTAGTTGATGAGCTGGTTAAAGCTGTAGTAAGTTGTATTGGTATCCCTGGAACAAGACGTTCAGTTTGCGGGAACAAAATATTATCAGCAATAGTTTTAACCTTTTTTGGAGAAGCTAAAATATCCTCATCATCATCAGATGACATAATTATTTGGCGCTTACGTATCGAGGGCAACTTAATAGATTCTGAGGAGGTTGAGGTATTTTCATCAGAACGTGCTGTTACAATATAGTGATCAGTGTTCAATAATGTGATGTTTTCTTCATCAGTTGTGGTATGCTCAGGTAAAAGCTGCCTTTGACGTTTATTTTTCCTATTTGGCATTATTAAGCAATGTTTTTTGAGCGAAAAGCAATTACAAAATCCCCTTGTGTCAGAAATTTCACAGAAACAACTCAAGATGCGATAG
This sequence comes from Dasypolia templi, assembly GCA_963555695.1. Lineage (NCBI taxonomy): Eukaryota > Metazoa > Arthropoda > Insecta > Lepidoptera > Noctuidae > Dasypolia > Dasypolia templi. The sequence continues at coordinate 26,790,480 of OY743154.1, read as the reverse complement.
TTAATTTCACCAGAGTTATATGTACTCTGAATTTGATGAATCTTCATGGTTTTCGGTATAGCTGTCAAACAATTTAAGGCAGAATCGTTGCTTTCTTTTATATTCTCAATATCTTCTTCGTTAATACAGTAGAGCTTTACACTAGTTTCGTCTTTCAACATTGCAAGTGCAACGTTAGCGTTAAGTACGTCACTTCCATGAGATACCTTCTTATCTAAAAGCCTTTTGATAGTACCTCCCACACCATCTGCTGCTCCCTTTCCATGATAGGATTCTGAAAAATTCCAGGTAGCTTTATAGTCCAAATCTTGGAGAATTTTACTAAATAGGTAGAAATTTTTCTTCTGCTTGTATTGTGTACATGGTCCGTCGGAGTATACATGTAGAGTGTCGACTTCTGGTGTGGTTTCTTTGATATCAAATAAAACCGGCATCAAATGAGCCCATATTGCTTCCGGAGAATGGTTCGTAGAATCTGAGAATGTGCAATAAGACTGGGGCTTAGCATTTTTCTTGTATACTACGCTGGTATGTAAGGTAATTTGATATTGAGAAGCCCCAAAGTGGACAGCCTGAATTTCTTCGTGCATTTTGCATGTATAATTTTCGGAAAAGTCGCAGTGCAGTACAACTTCATTCGATTGCAGACTATCTTTCAAATTTTTGTAACAAATATATTGGTGCCTAATGTTGAAAATATGCACTTTGTAAACTTTCAGTTCTTGTTCAAACTTGGTGATTAGGTCTGTCACGTTTCCATCTTGTATTTCTTTTGTCACTCTCTTCGATGTCTTAATTTCATTGTTTTTCTGGTACTCGATTTTTTTTATCACCCATTCCAACCACGTCACATTTCCTTGTTCTTTAGGTTCGGTTAAGTCGTATGCTGCAGGTTTATTGTTGCATGTAGCGCATTCATTAAACATACATTCCCTTGAGTTAATATTGCATACCGTGTCTTTTACGACATCAATCAATTGGTGATAACCATTTAACACGGACAATCTTTTAAGTGTTGTGAATTTGAATTCAATGTTTGAATGTATTTTGCATACACACGTGTCTCGATCTGTCAGTAGTGGGCTGACAATATAAAATGGCTTGTGTCTAATAAAAGTCGTATAACAGATTGTACTACCCGTTTCTTCTTTGAACTTCTTATACAAATTAGTCAAACTGTCCACTAGGTATCTTTTTTGAATTTTTACATTATTCAGTGTCTTTGTCTCTTTTTTGCCAGCAGAGGCACGAGATACGTCATCTTGTAAAAAAAACTGTTTTATTACCTTTGTCTGTTTTTTGTGCACAGTGTTTTCTTTTTTATTTGACACTCTGATTCTTCCTTTTAGACCCAGGCAATATCCTATCATAGTCCGCATTTTATATTTGCGCACCAAATCTCTATTACTTACGTTCTTTATGACGTTTCTTTCTGTATTACTTTGACAATTAGCGTACTGTTCTGCCAAAGCCTCGCTCAAGATATTTTTTTCCAACAAAATACGTTTCACTTTTCTCTTGTCTTCTGCTGACACACTATTCAATGTCTTTAAAAATGAGTCACATTTTGAATTTGGCGTTAATGGTTCGATATTCTCTATGTTGTCCTGTTGATTATCATCGCCGTCATCATTATTCAGTTTTTGACATTTCAAAAGCAAATTTCGTCGGTACACTTTTTTTTCTAGAGATGCTATTCTTCTTTTCATTTTTTCAATGCGTTTATTTTGTTTATTGACTAATTTACGTAATTTATTATAGTTTTGATAATACTTTTGTCGCGATCTAGATTTGTCTTTATTAGCATTTGCCATCGCACTAATCTTCTGATTTTTTTTAAGTTTACGCCACGTTTGTCTCCTTAAGTTTTGTTGGCTCTTGGGTAGTAAAGAAACTTTAACATAGTTGCTTTTAATCCTTTCGCGATTTTGTTTTTGCATTTCTTGATATTTTTCTGGGTGATTCTGTTTAAGACGTTCTCTATATAGTCGTTGTCTTTCCGCTTGCGTTAACGGCATTTTCTGTAACAAACAAATTGCTTCCTCACGTTTCATTATGTACGAATGGTTATATATGTATAATAAGTATTTTGAAACAACTGAATGAAAAAAGTTAAAGCTTCAAAAGGTACGGAATAACATATAACTTATTAAAGGTTAACTTACGATATGAACTATTTTTCAATCATAAATTTGTTTTTTTTTAACAGCGTGAGCGCCGCGATGCTTATGCCAGTTAGGTACCTAACTATTTACAATGTGAGTGCGACTTTACTTCATATTTGTTATTTCATATTTGTTACGTCACAAAGAAATGTAACAAATTCGTAACAAAAAGGAACAAAACTCACGTGTGTAAACAACCTAAAAATGTGTTAAAACTGCTAAGAGATGTCTTTTAATCAAACTGTTATATTTCTAAATACATGATGAAGTATCCTTGAAATAACAATGTAGAAAACTAAACATACACTTACCAATTAGTTTAATGGAATGGTTATCAAGATGAAACTAATTTTGTGTATTTTCGCCGCACAATTCAGTAAGACACTTGTAGACCGCTAACCAGAACTCCAGCAAAATGGCCGTCGCGTCGTGTAGTACTAGCGCCACCTACAGACGTTATCATGATTTTAGTGTTACCAGGTAAAAACTAATTTTTCTACTTAATAAATATAAACAAAGCTGAATAACAAATAAGAAAGAAATTACAGACGTCTTTAAAAATAATATTTAAAACAGTTTTTAATAAAGTGACCTGCTGTATTGTTTAAAGTATTAAAATGTATGTTGTATTCTTTAAATAAGTAAAAATATTTAACATAATAAAATCACTCACCTGTATTTTTTTCCCATTCATAAAGCTGAACACGGACGAGAAGGACACGCGTATTTGTATGAAGAAAACTAAACGTATCTTGATGATTTGATTTTTATTTAATTTATTAATTGGAAAAATATTATTTATTTCTTTTAGTTAGCTGATAATGTAATTTTGTAAACGTATTTAAAAATGTTTATGTAAAAAAGTAATGTATTTAACGATTATTCTAATAGGACGTTAACGCATTCAGAAATAGTACAATTTTTTTGCATTTGTCCCATAAATAAGTGAGACGGAAATAAAGCAATACTGCGAAAACGAGCCGCAACAAACCAGAAGTAACAGACATCACTTCCAATACTATTAAAAATCCGAAAATTCCAAGCGATTAACATCAACAGGATAAAGACGCGGCTCCTGACATTGATATCGCTTGAAAATCATATTCCATTTACACTACCACACAATACATAAAACACTGCAGTATTTTTTCAATGCAAGCAGCCAATATGCATATGTTTGAACCAGTTGCATCTTCTGCTCATTTGATTCAGGAAGATGATATTTTAGGAAACGAAGATCTAGATGTTAGACCGAAGAAAAAACGTTGTGAGACCACAAAATTTACACAATAATGCATGGATTTTAAGTTTGACGAAGGACAAAACTATTTTTCTTCGGGAAGCTCAGACCTTTGGTCAGAAAAAGAAGAATTGTCAGATAGTTCAGTTAATAATAAGAAAAACAAGTCAAGAAGGAGGTTAAAGCAAGCTGTGAAAACAATTAGCCAAGAAGTAACAATAGTCAAGAAGATGTAGTACCGAAGAAGAAAACAAAACCAGAAAAAAAATTTAAGAAAATGTTCTTATGTAACACACATGTGGCATACAAAAAGAAGGTCGGAAGTTACAGGATAATCTGTGTGCACAGGCTAAACTTCTAAGACAATGTTACGAAATATCTGATGAAGGAAGGCCGTCCATATTTGATTATTACTGGTCGTCAAGTAATGAATAGAAACGCGATTGTAATACTGAAAACCTACACATAACATCACGCCTTGTTTTCCGAAGGGTTGGGCAGAGGTGTACCTATAGTGGCTACCCACATTTCGCCAGTTATTTTTAAGTCCCATGTGATAGGGGGCGAGCCTATTGCCACCAACAGGGCACAAATCCAGACTCCGGGCTGCTACTGAGAAATTCCAGATATAAAAACCCAAAACACGTTGCCCGACCTGGGAATCGAACCCCGGACCTCATGGCATAAACCTGAATCTTCATAATAAGAGTATAACTAAAGATAGGCTTAATGACATCGACGATGATGAAACTGGTAAAGTTATTGAGATTTTTTCAATTTCTCTGTAGGCTTTCTATTGAGGAAGAAGTCAATTTGTTATTTGTTTGAATATTTATTATTTACTTGGGAAGACTGATTTGTTGATTTAGTTTTTTAATGTGCATTTTACGTTTTCTTTGGACAATAAGTCTATTTTTAGTAAACCAAAATAGTTTTTTTTTATTGTTTTCGATTTTAAATATAATTTGATAATATTGTAATTAACACTAAATTATTAAATAATTATTTTAAACTGTATTGTTTTGGTACAGTATGTCATGAATGTATTAAATTCACTTTTTTATATTCGTTAACAGCATAAGCGATATAGAGTACACCATTAGGAGACCTTTACTTTGAAGAACTCTTAATGTTTATTTCCTATAATGTCCCTTACATCAATGCAGTTCATTTACATCTCAAATTTTGTTAACGTATGCCAAACGTATTCATTATTATTTAACGTAAGGGACTTGCTATCTTTAAAACTATAGGACTTATTGAATTGTTGCTATTTTAGATTATAAGAGTAAAGAAATCTAAGAAACTTTGTCCTAGACACTTTTTACATAAAACATATAGTTAAAAAATTATACTGAGTTTGGTTAAGAAAAAAACTTATTTTTGCTCTCCTGAAAACCTTAGTTTTGTCCACTACGTTATTTCATATTTCCAGTATCGACATCCTAAGAGAAGATTTTGAAAACGAGGAAATGGAGTTAAATAAAATAGTTAGCATGTTTGTTGATTTTATTCCAAAAATCCCTTGCAACTAAATTCCCATTGGCATACATACTCTCTAATTAATAATTCCTTTTTACGTAGTCTTTACTACCTTCACTATAAAAAACAACCAGCAGCAATGGTATGATTATGGATATTCTAAAATAGTTGGTGAATCAATAATTATTATTATTTTGACTACATAACTTGAGTGCCCTCTTAAAATACCGAGGTACGCCTAGGTGTCTAGATAGTCATTCGTGTCTTTATCGTAGAATGACCCAAAAACATATTATTATTTGGTCCCCTTGACTGATAGTCGACCTTTTCAAGGCCATTGACCTGATGACCTTCACCAATATACTATTTTGACAGATGGAATAGTTTGACAGCTATCAATGCTATCATTGCTTGACGACTCAAAGCCTTCAGTTTTTTTCAGGTCATTTTTATTGTAGTGCAAGTAAACGGTGACACGCTTGGCAAATTTAAGCATCACGCCTCGTAGGTATAAGTAAGGTTTTCTTTCTACTGTTTAAACTGAAATAGGAGTTACTATGTGAGGTAGTAAATTAGTATAATATTTTATTTCTAAATCTATCGAATATTAGAGGATTATATAGTATTTAAATACTGATAATAACACAATTTTTGGGTTCAAGTTTTGGGAAAAAAGCACCTTCCCAGAATTCGCAGAAATTACTTTTGCAAAAAAAAAAAACAATCAAATCATATAATTTATTTTTGCAAACATGGGTAATACACATACGTACATAGATGTTGTGGCGGCATCTACACTGCCACATGCGAACAACGCATCACACTAATCCTGCATCGCGCAATCATAGTTTACCGCGCAGCTAGCATATTTACAACTTCCCGACAACAATCATCGGGCAGTTGCCCACCAGATACGACATCCATCTGGTCGGAGGATTCTCCCTTTTCCAAGAGTATGAGTGAACTTTACACCCTGTTCCTCATAACACTTCAATGTTTTCTTAAATTAAAGTCCTTCATATTCTACAGTCTCATGGGCATGCAAATATTATTCAATTCCAAAATTAAACTAAAATTCTATCGATATCGAATAAATATGAATGTAAAATAATTAGAATCACAAAAAAAAAAACACTAAAAACAATAGTAAAATTTCTACAGTAATGTCAAAAAACTATTGAATTATGTCAAAGTGCCAATGAGAATAAAAAGTGAACAGTAGATTGTAACACAGATGTGTACAGTTTTGAATTCGCAGATTTTATACGTACCGGTATAGATTTAACTAGTAAGTCTTTTATTGTTGGGAATAAAAGTGATAAGCTAGATTTTACACATTTATATTTTTTTTTGGAAAATGTTAGTGCGTTTTTGATTTACCTTTTGCGTTACAAGTTTTTGAACGGGGATAATGTTAAATAAAAGATTAACCAAGAAAAATATTACAAAACATTTATTACTGAATTTCCATTGACTCTGATATTTTTTACAACAATATCCTTAACAGAATTACATAGATTATCCATTTACAAATTTTTCACTTTATTTGCTCATAAAGTGGCTCTTATTACACCGTATGAATTATGCTTGTTGCTTTTTGGTTCATAATGCAGTGTATTAAACACGCTTGTTTTTTACTTTACGTTACCGCACTCGTGTTTTATATTAAACTTTTTTTTTTCTTTCATCTCCGTAAATAGCTTTTATGTCTTAATACAATGAAAATTTTTATCATCTCCGACATATACCCAAGAAAATGAAAACAACGAAGTTATTAATAATACCAATACCATAACACAAACTGTAAAAATGCCAACATAAACTGTGCGGTATCATTTTGAGAATTGTAGTTTCACTAATTGTTTCAATAATTAAAGATAATAACAATACGAAACTGTTTTTTTCCTCGCAAGTGTGTTGAAAAACGGCTCCACCCCAACCACCCCGCAACCGCCACGGGGGTAATGAATGATCAAAAGAGCACACTGTTCGTATCACAATGTACTATTAGATACAGAATTCGGCATCACATTTGCACTGTGACCTTTCACTATCACTAAAATTTTCTGCATCATAGATTTCTATTCTTGTCACCTTTCTCCCGATGGCATTAGACCCACGCGTAAGTTTCTTCTCATAAGAAAACATAGCAGGAGATTTTCCTGTTTCTTAATTTCTAAATATTCGCTGTCCCGCTGTTAGAATCGTCGGAATTAAGTTAAACAGATCGTTGAAAATAAATTAAAACGTATGACTTACTAATAAACCTAGATAATACTTAACTCTAGTTGCCTTTATTTAAACAATAAATATTCACAAACGTTGTACGCACAGCTACATAATATCAAGCTATTCATTTGACCTCACTGTAAGGAAATGCATAGCTTGATATGTAGCTGTGCGTAGGGCTCAACTCGGCTAGGAATCGAACCCAAGGCCTTTGATGAATACCACCACCTATTAACCACGCTACCAAAGTAACTATTCTCGTGTTTGTTTAAACTAAAAAACTTGTATTAATTATAAAAATAAAAGCTACCTTAATCTCATAAAAGTCTGCATAATATTTCAATTCATGTAATGGAAGAATGATGAAATTGGGCGTAAAATGCATTATAATTATGTATTACAAGCTTTCCGCTATTCAAGTCAATAATCTACTGATTTGAATGATACAAAACGTCTCCGCGACGCTACCGCACTGTATCGCTGTCTGTGAACTGGTGACATGAAAGTCAATACATACAGAAAGTGGCATCATCCATAGCGGCACCTAATAGACATCTGAACCGTACCACCTACCGACTTAGCGAATTGGAGTATCTTACATGATGAAGATAAAATTCAAATAGCATGATCTCGATGTTTAATGTAAATGTAAGCATATACTCACTTTTCAACTTACTTTGTGTTACCTATTAACATTTCTTGTTAGTAGTAAACCCCTATTTCTTCCCATGAGTATCGCAAAAGGTGACTAAGGGACTTACAAGGGACAGCAACGTTCTCTTACGACATATTTTAAAAACCATACTACGATCGCCAACACGTCATGTCAAGAGTTCAAGCATTACATAGTTCTGTCTTACTGTAAAAACTCCACACTTCTCGTATAAGTCTCTGGTGGGAAATCTAAAGGGTCTGAAAGTCATGACTTTAAGTAGAGATCTTTGGGCCCTTTCCAGGTGAATCTTAAAAGTCTTGCATCCACCTCCCCATACAGCGACACAATATCCCACGACTGACTGCACGAGCGCATAGTACACAGTGCGAAGGAGTTCGAATTTGGCCACGTGTCTATTTTTTTTAAATGCCCAAATAAGTTTCCTTAAACGCATTGTGGTAAGGTCTATGTGCTGATGCCAGCTAAGCTTTACATCTACAATCACACCAAGATATTTCACATGTTTATCCTTAGTGATAGCTGTGCATGAACATGTCGTTGACGAAGCCAAGTTGCAGACATGTAATCTAATATCTAAATTGACTGGCTTAATATTAGAAAAAGAGAATTGATCAAATGTTGATTTAGAAAGGTTCAACGTGAGGTAGTTAGCTCTTAGCCAATGGCTTATTTTATGCAGTCCCAGTTCGGCGCTTCGTCGAACTTCGTCCCAGGTCCCCTCATGAAATATTAAAGCCGTATCTTACCGTTTATAAGTGGTAGCTGGCATAGTTCATTAATGTAAATCAAGAAGAGACTCGGGCCAAGAATACTGCCTTGTTGAACGCCACAAGTAACCCAAACATCAGAGCTAACATATTCCTTTATCTTAACTCTGCGTACGGTCACAAATAAAATCTTTAAAGATTTTTAGTGCATTCCCGCGGACACCGATCTTATCTAACTTGGTTACAAGGACAGTAATCACGACGGTGTCGAAAGCTTTGGCCAGGTCGAGAAATATGCCGACGCATTTCTGTTTTTGTTATATTTTAAGTGTGACATGATCTACCAATTGACTTACGGCATCTTCAGTGCTTTTTCGCGACCTAAAGCCAAAGTTGGCTTCTGATAGTACCTTGTTGTGTTGCAAAAAGTTCGTGAGCCTTTTGTTTAAAACCTTTTCTAATATTTTTGATAAAGTCGTAAGAACTAAGATGGGCCTATAGTTTCCAACATCATCCTTCTTCCCCCCCTTGTGAACAGAAGTAATAAGGGACTTCTTGAACACTTTCGGAAAAAACACCCTGGGTAAGGCAGATCAAATAGTTTAGTCAGATGAGGGACTACAATGTATCTAGCAGCAAATTTAAGAAACTTGGGCGGAATAGAATCCCAACCAATAGCACAGTCATTCCTGAGATTCATAATCAACGCTTCAACTTCGGCTTCGTCAGGTGGAAGTAACACGATTGAATTTGAGACGGGGGTTATTTCAAATTTATGACTGTTTGGAGCTGGTGTATTTTATCTGCTAGCTGTTTACCAATATTAGAGAAGTAGAAAGAACGAAAGAAAGAAAAATATTTTATTTGGGACACGCACTGGGAATACAAATAGTAAAATAAATAAAATGAAGGAAAAAAATAAAAATAAAAATTAACAAAAAATGTATAAACTAACAGAAAAACAACAAAAAACAGTAAAAAGACCTGTGCGAGGCCAAAAAGGCTCCTATCTCAGCATAATGCTGCGAAATTGATATGCATAATACAGAGAGCTGGAGCGAGTGCAGCGGGTGCACGTCGTCGCCGCACGCGCCGACCCACTTCTCCAGTACGAGCGAATACCGACGTGGACACGCGCTCTGTATGTCGTGGCACGTCTACTAATTTTTGCGAACCGTTGTCGCAGGCAACGTCAGTCTACCACCGTGACCGCCGAGGACCTGCGCGAGGCGGAGCTGCGGTTGTTGCGCCTGGCACAGGCGGAAAGCTACGCGGCGGACATCGCCGCTCTGCGGGACGCTCGCCCGCTACCAGCCAGCAGCAAGCTGCGCCCACTGGACCCGATGCTGTTCAAAGACGGACTGCTAAGAGTGTGCGGCAGGCTGGTCGCCTGCAGCGAGCTCAATTTTGGAGAGCGCCACCCCATCATCCTTAACGGTAGGCATCCGCTCACCCGCCGCCTCGTACTTGGCTACCACCTGGCGGCCCTACACGCTAACCAAGAGTCTGTAGTCAACAGGGTACGGGAGAAATACTGGGTGACCAACCTGCGGTCGACAGTCAAAGCGATCACCGCGAGCTGCCAACGGTGCCGCGTAGAGCGGGCCAAGCCGGTGACTCCGAAAATGGGTGACCTACCGGCCGCAAGGTTGGAGGTCACAAGTAGAGCATTTATCCACTGTGGGGTCGATTATTTTGGCCCCATGGAGGTCGCCATCGGTCGGCGCCGGGAGAAGAGGTGGGGCGTGCTGTTCACGTGCCTCACCACCCCCGCCCTCCATCTCGAGCTGGCGTCGTCGCTGAGCGCCGACTCCGCCATCCTCGCCCTGCGACGCCTTATTGCGCGCCGCGGGCGTCCCGCAGATATGTACTCCGAACGAGGTACCAACTTCGTCGGCGCGCACGCTGAACTGCGTGCTGCCTTGCGCGATATGAACCATGATAAGCTGCAAAGTGAAGCTGCAGGCCGCGGCATCGCGTGGCACTTCAATCCCCCTGCATCCCCACACATGGGAGGGTGCTGGGAGCGACTAGTGCGCTCTGTCAAGAACGCGCTCAAAGCAACGCTGCGAGAGCACGCCCCTCGCGAAGAGGTTCTGTACACTCTCCTCGCCGAGGCCGAGCTTGTGGTCAACAGTTGGCCCCTGGCATATGTAAGCAGTGACGTCGAGCATCCAGTGGTGTTGACCCCCAACCATCTCCTGCTGGGCACAGCCGCAGGAGACGCTCCGTGCACGCGTGGACACGTGGCCGACGTCGACTCACGACACATGTGGAAGATGGTGAACGCGCTGGCCGACCTCTTCTGGAGACGGTGGCTGCACGAGTACCTCCCCACTCTCCAACGACGAAGCAAATGTGTCGACTATGTGCCGAATGTGAAAGTGAACGATGTGGTAGTGATAACGGACCAAAATAAACCACGTAACCAGTGGACCAAAGGGGTCATAAAAAGTGTTTATCCCGGTGCGGATTCAGTTATAAGAGTAGTAGATGTAAGAACGAACCATGGGGTCCTGCGCCGGCCCGTTGTAAAGGTTGTTGTGCTTCCTACAGACGAAACTGTAATTGGCTGAACCCTCTTACGGGGGGTGGGAATGTGCACAGTAATCTCTTGTATTTTTGTTGTCTGTTTTATATATAAGAAATATAATATACGAATAGTTCTTTATTAGGTTAACATTAGAAGTATCGTTCAAATATTACACAGTCATGTAAAGACCCATGTATTTAGTATAATTTCGTAAATTCTGGTGTTATACCTACTTAGCCTTAGATATGTATAGTATAAAAGCATAAAATTAACCATGTTTGATTGGAGGGAGCGAGAACGCACTATTGTGTACTGAGTACACGCCCTCTTCTTACGTCCGCGCATATAAATATGGCAGCCCTGTGTGGCAACGGCTGGTCCGGTTAAGTAGTCACGACCTCTCAAGGTCAACTACGAGATGCCATACACAAAAAAAAGGCAACAGCAGTCTCCTCCGATCCGCCGCGCTGTAATTAGCTTCCAAGAAAAAGTGTGTCAAGAAACATATCAGTGAAATCAAGCATCCGTATTTCTTCTTAGTGTCCATCCACCCTGCACCTGAAAATCCTACAACGACAGTTGCAACAAATCCTATTACGTCCCATATTTTTGCGACACATGATAATATGGTGCGTTTAGTACAGATATGAGAAGGTGTACCAATTGTCATGCCAAAAAAATCTGTTGTGGGTGACCAACACAAGCCAAGTACTTTGTGTTCATCACACTCAGCGAATTCCTTGACAGATTTTGACCACTATACAAAAGGTCGTTAAGTGAAAAACCATTAGTAGTCTAACAAATACATCGAGAACAACGCGTACTTTTGTAGTGATCTTGTCCTCTCGGATGACTCCGTGATGTGGTATAAAATACGACTGCGAAGTTTCTAAGTCTACAGGTAAGGGTGAAATAAAACCCTCTTCTAAATAATGCAATAAGTATTTGTTGAAATCAAATGGGGAGTCCGTTTCTACCTCAATATATTGGACCTTCATAAAATTATTGATGTGAAAAAGTGTCATGGCTAAGAAACTGTAAAACATGAAAATGTATATTATTTATAATTTAGAAAATACGAACTGTCCTAGCTTATTTTTTTTTATGATTATGGAATGTCTATATATTAAGCTGTGTGTATCATTCGAATACAATTGTGTGCTTAAAATAAAGTAACATGTTTAAAAAAGTGGATTGATGATATTAATAATTTTAATGGTTTATAATTTAGAAGATAAGGGCAGCCTTGAAAAAAATACAAATTAAGCATTTTTTTGCTCATTATACGAGTATCATAACAAAATGTCAGAATAATTGTTTTTTTATATAGGAAAAATATTTTTGTTTTATTTCATAATAATTCTATAGGTTATTCCTGCTCCATTACAATTCGGAGCACCCCATCTTATCTCTAAATTGAGAACACCAGAAACAAGACTATATTCTCTCATACATACACGTATCGAGACTTTAGAAATGATTCAAACTTATTTCAGCACGCGGTATGAAATATATAATGCACATAAAATTCGATTGTGTTCATTTCGATATTATTGGGCTATTTTCAAAATGAAGTTTGGTAATGAAAATGGCTGATGCAGGTTTTTTTTACTGTGGAAGTGGTTTAATCGAAAAAGTTATGCTTTTCGTGTGGAGGCAGCATCGAAGATTCACGATGATCACGATGATTCTTGGGTGCAACATGCTTTATTTTTTTATTGCTTTTATTTAAATGCTGTAAAAGGAACAGATTATATTGATAAATCAAAACTTAATTTTTTTAAAGAAACTAAAATATAAAATTATTCTTAAACGGAGCAGGATAGATTGATGAGTTTGAGTGTCTGGTAAAAGGAGTGGAGTCTAAGTAACTATAAATGACTCACTGACATTTTATGCGTCATTCAATTCCTACAATTGTAGTTAAAAGGTTGAATCGAAAATCAATCAAACAATAAAAAATACATCATATTAGCTACAATGCAAGATTCAGTGAATTACACATCTGAAGGCATTTGTACAATTATTATTCAGAACGTTAATACACATACTATATGTGTATGTGTCCGAGATATGCAGCCCGCTTATAAAAATCGAGAGCAGATTCATCAAAATCTCAGTTAAGAGACACAACCCAAGAAGATTTGTTCTATCAAAACATCCATGATGCATTAGATTCAGGCAGTATTGAAGAACTTGTCTTTCAAGTGGTAATAGAGATTGATAGAAATATAGAGATTGATAGAAATATAGAGATTGATAGAAATATAGAGATAGAGATATTTCATAAAAAATATAATTAGGAACGCCCACATTTTGCCAGAAGGCATGAAAAAGTACAAAAAATACAATATAGATGCTAAGTACATAATAATGGACAATGTTAATATAGATATTGATTAACTATAATTACCATTGAATTATGAAGTACTTCAATAATTATTGTCCACAATTCTTCTACAATCAACTAATGTCATATTGGAATTAAATTACAACTAAATAAATAATAAAAAAAACCCTAAACAGTTTTCAAGAAATTCCTTTCTCCATAATAATTCCGTCACACTATATTACGCTTTGTCTACTAAAAATTTCGAAGTTTTTTTTATAAATAACGTCAAATTTAATTCTTTCCAACTCCTCGTAAATTTATTGTAAATGAGTGGCGCCGAGAGAGCTAACATTCTCCCGAGTTATCGATATGCAGATTGGTCATGAAAAATTGAAAGCGGGTTCAGCTAAGTGTCACGAGGAGCATAATGCATGATTTGGTAATACCTGATTCAGAAGATATTATCTCTCCAATCAGATGAAAAGTGAAACTGAGGTTGATAGTTAATCATGCAATGGGAGATCTGGATCACGATCTGAGAGAATTGACAAAATATTTATGGATTGACTGATTGACTAGTTCACATCAAGTGTACTCCAGTCACTACTCATGTGATATCCGCCTGCCCGCACTGGGCCCGCGTCGTAGATGGCCCCCTCCCTCTCTCGGAGAGGAGGCCTGTGTCCCAACAGTGGGATCATTACAGGCTGATTATTTATGTATGACCACAAAATTACGTAAACTTTGAAATGAATATTATCTTATAAAGACCTCGCAAGCCTAATGAATAGTTCGGTACAGAGAAAAGGGCCGGAAGCAGCTCATTTTAAATAGTTCTACACAAGATTTTTAGAAATCTTACTCAAGATTCTTATTCAAGATTCCTTTTTAGATTAAAAAGACGAAAAAATCATAAAAATAGACTGGAATCAATTTCAATTACCAGATTTTTTTTTTAATTATTAAAAATGAGGGATTTGTTAACGCATTTGAAAAAAATCTGAACGAAAATTGACCAGTTAAATGAATAAGAGAAAAAAGTTTGCAACTGCAGAGGTGACGCTGCAATAGGAGGAAGTAGCACGGCTAGGTCGCAGGTAGAGGTAACATCACAGGCGAATGCTCCCGGACACACAGGGAGCGCCTTTACACACAAAAGCATTTCAACACACATGCTCGTTGAAGAACAAACAGCTTGAACGTTCCTCACTAAAATCAAAATATTTTATTTCACATAAGCCTACATGGGCACTTATGAAACGTCAGAAGCTAGGTGCACGGTTCCAATTGGTCGTTTCCTATGGAAAAGAGCCGGCAAGAAACTCCATGGTTACTCTTTTAAAAATAATTGACTTTTACAATGTTTTCAAATTACAGTGTTTATAGGTATGGGAGGACAGTGTAGGCCTGTCAACAAGTACCTTAAGCTAAGTAACAAATAGACAATGTTCTACAATATTACAGTCTACAAGGCCTACAAAGTTCTCACATTCACAAAATATAAACGAATCTAATTTAAGAAAAGAAAATAATAGAAATAAAAACCTATTTAAACCAAATGACATTATTGTAATTTCAACTGAAATTAAAATACATACACTGCAGCATAACAGTCACGAGGGTGTGATCAAAATTGCAGGTGGTAGTGTGCCTTCTGCAAGTTCGGTGCGGCGGCTGCTTGCGGCTGTGATGACGACGCGCGTCCGTCACACCGCCGCCGGGGAATCGTTCCCACTAACTGATTGACATAGCCCTGATTTACTCTGATATCACTTTATCACACATTTATAAAGGTAGTTTCACGCATATTTTTACAATCAATACGGAAGTGATTGTATATTAATAAAGTTCACCCTATGATCTCCAACGAGTACCTATATTGCACTGCTTGCAAGAGTAACTTCGCTATACGTATTGACGGTGTAACACAGTACAACACCAATGATTATATTGTAATATATTAAATTAGTCGGTGCATGTACTGACAAACTAATCTCGAAGAATTCTTGTTAAAAAATATTGTTTCAACTCGATTATTTCTTGGCAGTGAAAGCTGCGTATGAGGGCAAATTAACTTCGTTTTGTTTGAACAATTTGCGCGGGCGCATTAACCAAGCGGCTGTTGTTCATGTCGCCATTAAAATCCAATTCCCGCAATCGCCTCGCTATTAGCACGCAATCCTTACACTCCAAGTAAACATGCGGCTCGAAACTCGACGAAAACGGTCCCCATTCATTGTTTGCGTTCTTGCTGTTTCCTGAATGTGGAGAACGCTGTTCAACTAGAGTTGTAGTCGAACAGGAACAAGCGCCCGACTTGAACAGCGGATAGCGCCTTAATTACGAGATGAAACTACCTCCATTAAGCTTAATGACGGCAAGTTTCCGCCGCGCCAAGCTCACCGCACGCGGGACAGGTGCTTTGATTTATATAAACAGAGATAGGTTTCGGAGTCTGGGTTTGTGCCCGGTTGACGGCAATAGGCTCGCCTCCTATTACATGGGACTTAAACATAACTGTCGAAATGTGGGTGCGCTAGAGGTGCACCTCTGCCGCACCCTTCGGGAAACCAAGGCGTGATGTTATGTTCTGTTATGTGATGTATCGTCCCGGCAATCGTGAAGTTGTACAGCGCGAGATATCGTGGCGTGGACCGCGTGCGCCGCGCGGAATAATGTTCTGCATCCGCACTACAAGTTGTACAGCGCGAGATATCGGCGTGGACCGCGTGCGCCGCGCGAAATAATGTTCTGCATCCGCATTACAAGTTGTACAGCGCGAGATATCGTGGCGTAGACCGCGTGCGCCGCGCGGAATAGTGTTCTGCATCCGCACTACAAGTTGTACAGCGCGAGATATCGTGGCGTGGACCGCGTGCGCCGCGCGGAATAATGTTCTGCATCCGCATTACAAGTTATCTGTAAATTAACTGTTAAACACACACGCGGCCGAGCCGAGGGAACGTTGAGGAGTTATCGTTCACCCATAAACAAGCTCAGTTCTCTTTTATGACATCCAATTAAAATGCAAATTTATTAATTCAGTTGGAATCGGCGCGCGGCTGACGAAAGGCCCGCTCAGCGCTCCGACTCAACAACTCGCGCAGATCGTGCGACGCGCTACTTGTGAACTTGTGACACTTTTGTCATGTAAAGGTCCTGTCATTAGACGTTTTAATTTTGAAAAATACGAGCTCGAGGAAGTGTCTGTGAATACCTTAATAACGCCAATAAACAAAAATGTTAAATGTAAAGTTAGTAAGTAGGTACTTTTTTCTAACTTACATTTCTCTTAACAGACGCTCGGGTCGACTCATTTCAATTTCAGTTCCGACGTAACATAATATAAGCGAAGTCGCTGTTAGTTGCAGGAGTACTTCTGTACCTGCGTCAAATGCCGTCGCCAGTTCGTCCAAAACTAGATTTTTTCGTAAAAAGATTGAGAAGATTGCAAACGCTCGGTGACGTCGCATGTCCGATTGTCGACAATCGTCAGTGTTTTGTCTCTCTGACACGAAGAGGCTTGGTAGAGTGGGTAAATAGTGACAAGCACGGACAAACGATATAGTTAGTGCAGGAAACGCGGGAGACAGCGGCGTAATAGTACCGTCACGTCACGCCGACCCTCGTCACGTCGGCGTCTCGCGTCATACGGCGGCACGACGTAACCATCGATGAACACTTCAACAGATATACATACTTCACTTTGTGCAAAAGTCACAGAAGTACAATCCTCCCTGAGGCCAGTAGCGCCGTTCTACACCGGGACTGCTGCCCGCTCATACCGATACGACGAAGATAAAATAGATCAACCATTTTTCAGATTAGCTCAAAGTCAAAAGTCAAAGTCAAAGCATTTATTTCAAATAGGCCCATAAAAAGGCACTTTTGAAATTCAAAATTTACATTAAAAATAGAACTGTTTCTAGGCGCCACTTCTAAAAAGTAGTTTCGTATGGAGAAGAAGTGGCAAGAAACTCCACCGTTACTCTTTTAAAATGTTTTACAATATTTTGTATACATTAATTATATTTCTATATGTGAAGACGATGCACCAAGAATAAAAATACTGCCCCCCCCCCCTCCCCACTACTCTGAAAATCCACAGTGACATTGTAATGTCTGGGTAATGTTAATGACCAGGGGCCCTATTATGAACTCTTATTTCCAGGCAGTTTACGGCGTAAACAGAACTGCATTGCAATTTCGTATTATGAACTCGTCAAACAAGCCAGTCAGCAGTCACGTGACACCCTGGCCGACTTCTGGCAGGATATTGCCTGGCAATACCGTATTACGAACGTTCGTTTGACATTTCGTACCGTATTAGAACTGCCAAAAAGTAACCTCACAATCCATTCAGTTTACGCTGCTTCAGAAGAGCTTTTATTGAATTGTTTTAGGTTTATTTGGAAATTATTGGAGTGTTTTCTATATAAAATAAGAAAATATAATCATGTGTGACGAATATGAACTGTTTGAGTTCCTGGAAAGTGATTCTTCTCGGCAAACTTGTGAATCAAGTAATAAAAGGAGACGACTTCGTGACCAATCTAATGCGTTCGCTGGATGATGTGCAGTTCACGAATTGGGGCTGAATCTTTGTGAGGAGCTGAGGCCTCACGTGTTATGAGACGTGTGATCGCACGCAGGGCTAAGAATAGTAAAATACACTTTCACTAAATAATAGGATAATAAACGTATTATTGAAATCCTAAGAACGGCCTTTCCTTTTGGTGTTCACCTTTAACCTATAACGGGCTTACAAAATCCACGGATTTATCCGTGAAGACTAAGGTAGTTGTTTTTATTAGGTATGAACTTTACGTAAAGTTTTAACTAAACATTATTCTCATTTCAGGTTTTGGTTGCATTATCATGGTATGCTACTGGCTCCTACCAACGCCCCACTGGTGAATAGGCTCTCATTCAATGTCCCAGCCAAGATTTTCTATAGTAATTAGCTATGCAAATCACTGAGATTTCTTCAGTCATCTTGGTAGGAATATAAAAACTCCAACAATATTTCCAGCTGAACATAAGTTAGGTAAAGCGCCGACGAGGCGAGGACGAGAACGCTCATCCACTATTAAAACAAAACTTACATTATATCAATATTATATTCATATCATACACATTCATGTTACAAACATGAATATTAATTAAAATACTCAATAACACTTTCGCCATCTTTTTGTTTATACTCGTACTCCGTAAATCTTAGAATGGATCCTTCCATTAAACAAACAATACGATAGTGTTCTTCCATAATGTTATTGTTTTTAACAAATGTTTGTCAAACAATACTTTCACTGAAGTTGTCGTATTCCCCGCTGACCTTCAAGTGGGATACGTTCGGAAACCTCGCGTTACAATTTGCAAACAGAAAATATAATATAAATAAATATAATCTAGAATTGCACAATATAAAATTGCGTTCATATGTATTTTCACATATTATACTAGAGTAACTAGATTAATATATGGTATTTATTATTTTTATCATAAAATACGTGATTTAAACAAAACCGTAACTAACCATGAAATATATAATTGGGTTTCGGAACGTTACGTCAGAGAATTACAAGCCAGCCATAGACAAACTACCCAGCGTGGAGTCGCTCAGAACTAGGAATGTCATAATACGAAATTCAAACAGCCCGTGAAATGAATTGCCTGGAACTTGCCTGGTTTTTTAAAAGTTCGTAATAGGCCCGCAGGGGCCCTATTATGAACTCTTATTTCCAGGCAGTTTACGGCGTAAACAGAACTGCCTTGCAATTTCGCATTATGAACTCGTCAAACAAGCCAGTCAGCGATCACGTGACACCCTGGCCGACTTCTGGCCGAATATTGCCTGGAAATACCGTATTACGAACGTTCGTTTGACATTTCGTTCCGTATTAGAACTGTCAAAAAGTAACCTCACAATCCATTCAGTTTACGCTGCTTCAGAGGAGCTTTTATTGTATTGTTTGGGTTTATTTGGAAATTATTGGAGTGTTTTCTATATAACATAAGAAAATATAATCCTGTGTGACGAAAATGAACTGTTTGAGTTCCTGGAAAGTGATTCTTCTCGGCAAACTTGTGAATCAACTAATAAAAGGAAACGACTTCGTGACCAATCTAGTGCGTTCGACATGGATGATGTGCAGTTCACGACTTGGGACTGAATCTTTGTGAGCAGCTGCCTCACATGTCATGAGACGTGTGATCGCACGCAAGGCTAAGAATAGTAAAATACACTTTCCACTAAATAAATAAAAGGATAATAAACGTATTATTGAAATATTAACAACGGCCTTTCCTTTTGTTGTTCACCTTTAACCCTTAACGGGCTTCCAAAACCCACGGATTTATCCGTGAAGACTAAGGTAGTTGTTTTTATTAAGTATGAACTTTACGTAAAGTTTTAACTAAACATTATTCTCATTTTAGGTTTTGGTTGCATTATCATAGTATGCTACTGGCTCCTACCAACGCCCCACTGGTGATATAGGCTCTCGTTCAATGTCCCAGCGAACATTTTCTATAGTAGATGGAAATCACTGAGATTTCTTCAGACTTCTTGGAAGTAGTATAAAAACTCCAACAATCTTTCCAGCTGAACATAAGTTAGGTAACGCGCCGACGAGGCGAGGGCGAGAACGCTCATCCACTATTAAAATAAAACTTACATTGTATTAATATTATATCATGTAAAAAAGATGAATATTAATTGAAATACTCAATAACACTTTCGCCATCTTTTTGTTTATACTCGTACTCCATAAATCTTAGAATGGATCCTTCCATTAAACAAACAATACGATAGTGTTCTTTCATAATGTTATTGTTATTAACTAATAGTAGTTGAAATATAGGGTATTCAGATCAGTAATCAGATCTGAATACCCTATATTTCATTGTTGAACCATTCAAATATCCCTATGACTATTCAACATTCAGAATTTCTATTCATGACAAATGTTAATTGTATTCAATTGCATCTATTCGAAGTGACTGTTGCATTCAGACTGAAATGAGACATCTATTCAAGATCGTCACCTACATCATTATTTCAGTTTATGACTTGTAACCACTATTTCTTCATCAAGATATAAAATGGTCTACTAACAATATTCTAGAGCTGTATATACAGTAATTTTTGTTTTTCAGTAAAATCCTGTACAGTAGTAGTGTAGCATACTCCACAGTATCGTTCATGTGTGTAAATAAACCGAGCAGTTCAATATGAACTGCTCATTATAACAAACTGTTCAGTATGAACTTTCGATGGTGGTTAGCAGTTATATTAATATTGCTAGTGTTTAAGAAATAAAACAGATAAGTAGGATAAATTGAAATATTTATTTCTACATAATAATAAAAATATTATGTTGGACACATCTTTAAGTAATGATACATTTCTTACATTACTATTATCTACATTTTACTAGAATAGAAAACAGGTTATTTAATAGATTAGACATTCACCTTTCGATTTATAAGTAGTATTAATATTATATAATCATGAATCGTTCTTATCTTATCTTACTTACAGAACACTTTATTTTCTTCACACCATTTATTCAGACAAAACACATTTTTTAAGGCACATATGTTGGTATGATGAATACAACTTACAATGTCAGATGAATCTGAATAATTGTTATATAAAGTTACCAAACTTGGACAGTTTTTACTTTCTAAATTGTATACATTACTAATTCGGAATATATCTTTTAACCATAACACTTTTTCGTTTCCTTTAGTAAACAAAGATTTATTTTTTAAAAAATTGGCAAAATATGCTTTATAATTAAAATAAGGTACAAAGCCTTCGCTCCAGTTTATTCCTCTGTTTTTTTCAATCCATGCCACTTGTAACCGTTCTTTCTTCGTCAAGTCATAAAATGATCGTGGCGGTTTTATCAACAGCACTTGTATCTGTCCTTTGTACATTAATGCTATTTCTTTTGGAATAAACTCGTTTCCTTCACTCTTAAACCCTTGAACATCTACAATGACATTCATGATAGTTTTCTCACAATATTACTCAACGGTTTGTATTCAAACAGTCGATCGTTTATTATTAAACAATAGGCAGATGTATTATCTTGAATATCTTCAGAGCATTCAAGTTCTAATCGCACATCAACTGGTCCAATTTTAAGTGAATCGTTTTGTCTTGAACAGTCAATCACAAAAAGCGGAGCAATTTCTTTAAACTGGTTTAAGCTAAGCAATGGATCAATGCCTAAGTTGTAATACGACTGACGAAAATTAGCGTACATTTCATATAATATACTGTATTTACCTTCATCAAATTTCAGATTAAGTGAGTCATACGGATAGTATTGAGCATTCAAATACAATTTAATATTGCTAACATTGCAGTGATCAAATATCGAAGAACTTCTAGTTTTACTATTTTTCCGAGCTGTTTGCAAACCAAATATAACAAACCTCGGTTTTTCTAGCTGGGAAGTTGTCTTTACTGACCAGGAATGTTTCGTTGTTCTTGGTAGTAATGGATATTCATACAAATCCCAATTTCTAAATGCTATCTGTATAGAACGATCTCTCTCCAGGCTTTTAAGCAATAACAATTTATTACGATCAGAAACTTTAATATGCGGGACACGCCATTGTAATTTTTGTATATCTATTTCTACGTTATCATTTTTGTCTATAAGCACACAGTTCAATGCCGAGCTGCTTCGTTGTAATATAAGTTCATGTTTACAATTGATTATTATTTTGTTATAATCCTCTGCAAATCCTAGTATTCGGTTCAATGGCACGATAACACTAAAATATCCGTTTCTTATTTTCATACCACCTAAGTTCCATCCCCAGACTGCTGCAGCTTTACTTTCACCTTCATTCATAGAGACAAACGATTTTAAGGTTGTTGTAATACCAACATTTTTAATGCGATCAATTTCAACACCATTTATTTCATACCTAATATCTTGAAACAAATATGAAATTGGATTATTTATAAAATCAACATCTTTTTTTATTGTTTTCCCTGCTGGATCTTTAGTAGATACACTTGCGTACCCTTCTATAAAAATGGAACTGTTGCAGGGTAATACATACAAATCTTGATGATGAATGGGTATTCTGATTTCATCATTTTCTTTGAAACTGGTACTATACGGATTGTAGCTATGGATCTCATAACTTTCAATAGAGTTATCATGTTGCACTAAATCTGTTATTTGAAGCATGTTGTTATAATTTTAATTTTAATCCAATGTGTCTGAGAAATCTTTTATTTTCTTTAGTAATTGTAATTCGTCTTTTAATTTTTATCGCGTTGACACGTCTGGCTTCTTTGGAAAAAGGAAGTGAAATATTACATGCGTTCCTCACGATAAACGTTTTATTAAAAATTAACATGTTGTTTTATTCAAAATTAACAAAATAGGTAGTATTACTATTATTAAATTTAGCTAAATTATTCTTTTAAATGTGAGTAGTGATTATCATCACAGGCAATCTAAGAATGTGTGTACAGTACCAAAATATAACCTTTTATAACTCGTTCTTATTACGTTACAAAGACATTCATTGGCATTAATAAAAATAATAACAACTCTCTGCTATGTTAGTTTACTGTCTTTCCAAAATGACTTAAGAAATTTTAAACACAAGTGTCCACAATTATACAAATGATCACGTTGAACGTTTTCATAATTATACTGAATATTATTTCCGACATACTTCATAAATTCTTTTGGAGGTTTTAAGTTACCATAACTGTCAAAATATTCTACATATTCATTTATCTTGCCATAGGCTACCCAACGAGTACCAGAGTTTTCAGAAGAGTCAAGATTGATCACTCCACATTCTATCGGTAATACTTCATCTGGTAATTTATCTCTCATAAACACACCTCGAAAGAATGGAATATTATTCGAGTGTTTCATTATATCAATATTGGTTAAAGCTCTTTTAGGTAGCCGAGATTTCAGTTTTTTTTCTCTGTTATATAAATTCCTAAACCATCTTTATAATGGTTGAGATGTAATCCTCTTCCAATGAATAACGCCTCCATTTCATTGTTGTGTCGTTTTGCTTCACACAATTGCTTCTTAGCTGTTTTATATGCGTTTATTGCTTTTGCAATACCAGCAGCACCTCCTGCTAAACTGCCAGCAGCAGATAATCCAGCAAATATTGGTACTAAAGGAAGAAATCCTCCAGTTTTTGGTACTGGTATAATCCTGGGTAATTTTATTGGTGAATCTGATATAAATTCTTTAGCTGCTGCGTATGCTAATTCCATCAATGTTTTCTTACATGAGGGTTTTAATTTCGTAATGTGCTTTTTAGTATGGGTAACAATTTTTTTAAGAGTTTTATTAAAACCAGCTCCTGTTTTTACTTTATTGATGTTTTTTTTCAATGCTGATGAAACTGTTTTTTTATTATCTGTAATAACTTGTGTGGTCTTCATTGCTATTTTTTTCCCACAAAGTAATAGAAACGTATTTAATAAGTAAAAAAATAAGTCTTTTTTGTTTCAAGAACAAATACGTAATGAATAGAAAAATATGTGTATTTGCTTAAATACATATTATTTTTATTTTTATTTATTGTCGCCCTTAAAATACATTTGTTTTATCTATCCAGCTGTTCTCGCTAGTAGGAAGTCCGAGCCACTTCACATAAACTTGATTCCCTTTTCTTTTCAATACGTTTTCAACTAAGTACAAATCAGGATGTCTGGTATTTTGAAGTTCTTGAGCATAAAACGCTCCTAGTATCGGTCGACATCTTGCATCTTCTATCAAGTAAGTTAACGGATTAGTTTCTTGTACTGTTTTTATCTTAAATATTTCTGTTGACCAATTAGGATAATAGCCTTTATCAAAACATCCTTTGTATTTACTTATTCTTACAAAATCACCAACACTTAACTTTCTACACTTAGTGTTTTTCTTACATACGGCCATACGAATATATCTTTGTAGTATGTCTGCTTTATTGTCATGATTTATAGAAGCTGGAGGTTGTCCCACAGTTCTATGAGTAGTATTATTGTATTCATGTACAATTTTGTTGAGCGTTCCATTAATCCACTTATAATTACCATTAAGACTAAATTCTCTGTATAATTTATTTTTTAATGTGTCCTTATTAATCTTTCAACAATTGAGGCTTTTTTAGTAGAATACGTTGAATAGTGATTGATATTGTACTTCGTAACAATATTTTTGAGTTTATTATTATAAAACTCTTTTCCTAGATCTGTTTGCAAATTTCTTGGAACACGTCCTTTAAGCAATAGACTTTCAAATGCTTTTGACACCTCTTCCTTATTTTTTTGTTTCAAAGGAACTGTCCAAGCATATTTAGAAAAAGTGTCTATGATTGCTAGTATATATTTGGCTCCACCGTTCACTTTTGAAATTGCTTGCATATCCATCAAATCTGCTTGCCAGAGATCATCGATATCTTTAAGTATGACCTGTCTTCTTGGAAAGTTGACTCTAGCACATTTATGAATTTCATTTATGACATCTACTTTGCTCATAATGCTTATTTAATTTTCCAGAAATTTCTTTCAACACAATATTTTTTTCAAGTTTTCTTACTTTATCGTTTAAAATTGAAATCAGTTTATTCAGTTGATCTATTTGCACACAAGTATTAACTTTCAGTTTTTCGATTTGCTCTTCAGTAGTATTTTTAATCTCAACAAGTTCCACACTTACGTTACTTTCAGTTATATTCGTACGAACAGAATTATTATTTTTAGGTTCATTCATGTTGCATACAACTTTGATAACTGAGAACATCCCAAAGCTTTCTAGTCTTTTATAATATCAGCTTCTTTTAACTCTTCTATAATTGATATAATTTCATTGTCATGATTAGTATTACCAGCACTTTTTGAAGCAATTAGAAGTTTCAACCTTTCAATCAGTTCATTCGGGTCATCCCAGTAAACGTAATCGGTATTACTTTTATATTTTTTTAATTTAGGTAAAAAGCCACCGCTTTTTGTCTTCATTATCTCTCCTTCATCTTGAACATAACTATTTTGCGAAAACAAAGGTTTAATAATTTCACGATATTTTAAACTTTTATCACCTTTTATTTGACCATTAGGATGAAAGTCTCGTTTATGCGCGTGTGTATTATGAAGCATATCTTTATAGACCATTTTATCTTGTTCAGTGACCAAATTAAGTTTAGGTTTACTGCGTACCAAAAGTTCCTTTAGACCTGGTGTTAATTCATAGGGCCTTTTATCAATAGTGACTATATTTGTTTTGGGTGAATTACAGGTCTTATTTGTAAGAGAAAACGTAACCTTGCTATTCCCCATCATTAGTTTTTTATTTTCACTTCGTATCCCAAATGGGACATTCATATTATCATAGATTTCCATCATATCTTCCTTATTCAGTGAAATCAGTGTATCATTAGAATCTTTAAAAGGATTTCTTGAAAGAACGTCTTTATAACACTCAGAATCCTCATTTGAATCTACTTTTAAACATTCTTTAAAACTTTCATACTCTGGAACATAATCTGCTGATGAGCTATATCTTTCAAGCGAGTTACTGTCATCTCTTGAAATGTCAAATATTGGTTTAATTACATCATTCGCTTTAATTAATGTTTCTAGTGGATCTGTTATTGGTTTGAAGACCTTCTTAAATTTTAAATGAGCTGTATCTTCTTCATTCTGAATTGTTTTAATTTTATTTTTTATATTATCGACTGACTTTATCAATTGTTCTTTAATATTAATCTGCATCATGTTTTCTTTATTTTATTTTAATAATAGCCCATCTGCTATTTACAGATATCAGATTGCGATTGATATATTATCTGCAATTAGTTGGTATTTATATTCACTTTCTAAAAGTATATAAATATGTCAAACCCTTGTCGGTATCTACCTTCATTTAGAGGACAATCTTTATTAATTAACAAAAAGTCAAATCTATTTTCCAAATAGCAGCACAAAGTTTTTCAAATTGAAACCATTCGATATCCGTATTTACGTGCTCATTGTATATATGTTTTAAGTTTATCCTGTCTTGTTTGAAGATTATTAAAAGGTTTACATTATCTCGTATAAGTTGTTTAGTTATTTTGGAATAGGTTTGTGATAAGTAAAAACAATCTATCTGTTTATGTCTCCCCATTGCAAAGTAATTACGAATATTGATTTGATTTTCGCATGCTACATCATCGAAAATCATGACTGCATTAGTTAAAGCATCATTTGGGTGTATGACTTCTTTATTATCATAGAAGACAAAGAAGTTAGCTCCCGGTATGCAGCTCATAACTTGTTTTAAAAAACAATATTTTGGCTGGAAAGCTGTCTTCGAGTATAAGTAAATATGCTTAAACTTGAGACCATTTTCATGTAATATTAAATTAAGCATTAAGTTAGTTTTCCCACAGTTAGATGGACCGCATATTACACATCTAATATTATCTGGTAAGAGTCCACTATGTTTCACTTTACATGATTGATTTTCTATTTTTATATTATTAACTTCTAAAGTCTGTGCTTGCTTGATGAACTTCATTTTGAAAATGTAGGGTAAATGTAAATGACATGCGTATATAAGATGTGAGGTAATAAGAAATTACCTGAGTATGTATACTATTTTACTAAAAGGTGGTATGTTTTTATGAAATTGAATGAAAATGAAATTAAAATATAATGCTCATAGTTATTAAACATTTATTAAACAGTAATTTTATATTAATAGGTATTTACAACAAAGTAACAATTTCAATCTAATTTGTGTACAAACAGCGTGAAATGGTTTACTATTAGTAATAAAAATTATACACAATTACAGATTACACATCACTGGAATAATCTACAAACATAGAATCACAATGCCCCCAGGGTAATGTATGAATTTGATCCTGTAATACTTGAACTTTGTCATCGTTTCTTTCTAAAACTCGTTTATCTACTTGCTGAGTGTATAAAACATGTTTAATTGATTTTATCATATTCATTTTACACCTATGCACTTTATTTGTCAGCAGTACATTGTTGTAATCATTCAATTTTAAGTTACAAGTTACATACTTAGAAACACCTTTGGCTTTTTTAATTTCAGTCTTTACACTGTTTATAAAATATAATTTAGCTCTTAAACCGGTAAACTCTGTAATTAAATCGTCACCAACCTCATGTTTCCATAATCCAGGAATTTTAGCATTAAGTTGCGGTATAAGATATGGATTATTCATTCCAAAATTACTGGTATCAAACTTGGTAAGATCATCAGACATATCATGATAAAAATCATCTGTATAAATTAAATATAATAGACTATCAGTATCCGTATAGCATAACTCAGCATTGTTTTCATATTTATTTTTAATAAAATCATAATGAAATTGGTATAAATGTTGCTTTGAATATTCCAAAACAGTAAATCCAATATAAATAGGTCTATCTAAAACTACCTTTTCACGGTATAATTCTACAGCTACGAAATTTTCAGAAAAAATTGATATACTTTTTAAATTTGGTCTACATATCAATTTTTCAGCACCAAGTTACTTATTTGTTTTATTTCTGGTATCTATCCATTTTGTTACTAATTTTACATCGGCCTGCTTACGTTTATTTTCGATAGTTTTTCCGAATATGGCATTATTCAACAATTTAAAAAAGTCCTTCTCGAAAGCAGTTTTGGAACTTTGACGAAGACTAGTATTCAGATCGATGTATTTTTTGAGAAAGCATTCTTGTCTGAAGCTAAGTATACGATGAATCTTTTTTAAAATCAGACCTTTGTTCAAACATTCTTTCAAGTGAACATAATGAAGTATGTAATTTTGCTTATCATAGAGATTTGCAACCAATTTCACTGATTTCCCATAAGGAGGTACAAGTTTTTCAACCGCAAAAGGTAAATCTTTATGTTTGTAATGTAAATAATTTGGATAATTTAAGTCTACTTCCAGAATATAACCGTAATCATTATCATCTGATACATCATTTACATCAAACTTCCTAATTTCTTTCAGACTCAAAAACTTAAATTCTTTGATAGGAAGTTTCTTCATCATAGCATAGCCATATAGATTATTACAATCAAGGTAAATTAAATAACTACTTGGTTCGAGCTCATTAAAATGTGGTAAATATTTATTGTTTGCTACGGCATGACGTAGAGAACACTGTGCTAGCCCACCACGAATTCCTTTTTCTAATAACTCGTACATTTCTAAATCACTTATCAACTCAAGTTCGATGCCGGTATATAGAAGCATTGCATCCCAACTTAAGCTCGGTGACGTTACATAATGAGCGGGATCCAACTTATAGTAATGTAAGCTTGTTTTTCTAAAATTTTCAAATATATCGCATAGTAAAAGCACATCACATTTTATGTATAAATCTGTATATTCACCAAGAGATTTTATTTCGAAAATATTCCAAACTGTTTGAGCGTGTAAATATTCTTCATTAGTTATATGTTTGTCACACAGACTGTTATAAAAATAACACATTATAGGAAGTTTCGTCTCATCAAATTTAGACCAAGAATTAATATAGTCATATGGATAAACACCTTTTTTTCTAAGTTTAATAACTCTTTTGATAAGTTTAAAAAATCGTTTTCTGACAAACTTTTACTTAATGCATCTAGACTAGAACTAAGAAACTGATAGGAATCAATAAATTTTATTTGTATAGGATGATTGTTTTTTTCCGTATTTATTACTTTTATTATTGAAAGGTATTTTTCTTTAGTTTTCGGTATTATATTAATAGAACCTTCATACTTTACTAACTCTTCAATAAATAAATGTGAGTCATATCCAGACAAATTATGAAAGACAACAGGAATGAATGAACAAACTCTATACATTAAATTACAATGGGGGTGCGCTGCCCCACGATACTCAGATGTAATATGATCATGATCTCGGACTTTATCATTCAATAATAATTGTTTGCATATGTAACATGTAGTCGAATTTCGATAATCTATCTCTTGTTCTACTGATAATGGAGTCATTGGCATTTTAATACTTAATATATTATGTATATATTTAACGTCTTTTATTAAATATTTAACAAATATTTCCACGCAATCTGTACCTCGATATGTGACAAACTTGTTTAATTTATCATCGTGTGTGCAACAAATATAATAAGCGAAACATGAAGGTTGATGTGTTTTTAGTTTCTGAGTATTAAAAGAGTTACTTTCATTACAATCTATTAGCATACATTCAAAATCAGCATAAATTATGAAATTAATTTTTTGCTGCCTCTCGTAATGTTTGAACTTTAGTACAGAATTATTTTCAGGTAATATAGTCAAAATCTTGGAGCAGTTATGAGTCTTGTGCCTATTTTCATTACTAAATAGTTGTAGACATGCATCACATAAATAAAGTTTTCCTTTAGAACGAGTCACTTGACGACGCACTAGACGTATTAAATCTTTAATTAGACAGTAGTGTCCGATAGAATTTTTTTCGATGTAAAGTAAATTCAGATGATTTTTTCTTCGATTTTGTGTTATATAAAGAGGTCCAGTCACAATATTATTTTGCATACCATATATATTTAAACTGATGTTGCTATTATTTTTTTCTAACGTTTTAATATCATTTATGGTAGGAGGAAATGACATTCCCTCAATATTTAAAACAGAGGTATAATGAGGGTATGAACTTGTTCTGCATACATTATTTTTAGCTGGGTATAATCCAGCAACTATACTCCATAGTAAACAACAATTATCTTTATTTTTAATATTTATACAACTTTTCGAGTGACTAACAGCTAACGGCAGTTCTATATAAGACCCTCCTCTCATAGGGGAATACTTGTTTATATTAATTTCGAGATGACTCATAGAAACAAATGTCCAACCAGATTGACAGTGCTGGAACTCGGTTAATTTATTATTTAGTTTATATACTACTTTGGTTAATAATTCATTCAAATTAGTGTTCTTATATATAATTTCATATTTAGTATTAAACGACTTTAATTGTTGTTCGTCTGATTTTGATAACATAAAATAGGCGAACAATTCAAAACTCAATTTTATGCAATTGTGTTCATTAAGTGACATATTTATTAATTCTGTTATATTTATTAGATGATCAGCCAGGAACACCTCTAAACCGAGGTACTCGTCTTCCTGAGTGACATTCAATCTGTAGGCCATAATTCTGTTTTTGAATGCTGTTGCAATAATATGAATATCTGTGAACTTAGTATTCAATAAACAATTTGCTTTATGTATATTCGTTCTTTTATGATAGGAATACTGATTTTCTGGTATTTCAATTTTACATTTATGACAGGCTATTGACTTTCTAGATCTCGATTTGCTGTTGAGGTGTGTAACTGTGAAAAGAAAACCAATGACGAGATTACTTACTTATATAATATTGATTAATATTACAGTATAATACTTATCAAATATACTTAGTACAATTATTAATAAAACATATTATGTAAATATGAATAAAAGAAATACAATCTGTAGTAAGTACCTAAGCTAATATTGACTGACAGCTAGTTAATCAAATAAAGACGTTAAGTATCATAGGCACCCATGTGGGTGATAGCACAGTTTTTAAAGTCCTTTTGAGTTGCTTTAACAAACTCCGTTATGTGGGCCCAAGATTCTTTATTTTCATCTAATTTCATCTTAATGGTAGTTATGGCCGAGCGCCATCTATTTATAGGCATAATTTTTTTTATTTCCTCCGTATTGTAAATTTTCACTTCTACATAAAATTTTCCTTCTTTAGTCTCGCTTATCTGTCGAGAGTATCCCTTAGCCATCCTTCTAGTGAAATAAGAGTATAGTGGTGGTATATTACCAGTCTTGTGGAATCTCTGTGTTGGGGTGACGCTTTCTTCATTATCACTGTCGTCACCGAATAATTCACCAGCTGTAACTCGAGCTGGCGGTGTTACTGGCGAAATGATCGGCTTAGATTTTTTTGCGCTTGTTGACTCTTCACTCAACTTGCTGGACCTTTCCCGTTTCGTTTTTCTTTCCTCTGTCTTTCTCTTCGGCCTTGCCTCTTGTTCAGAGTCATCGCTGGAGAGGAAAAGGTCGTTGCTGAGTAGTTTCGACCTGTGAACAAAAAAAAAAAAAAATATTAGTTTATTGCAGTCAATCCATTAACTTCATAATTCATACATTTGAAAAGGAACTGATCCTACGATCAGTTAAATAATTTTCAGATAAAAATATCATTTGATTGGTGTAGGAATGGAATCCAGGACACAAAGCCAGCAACTACGCTGACCGTGTTGAAAAAATCTATTTTAATAGATGAATAATATACATAGCATTTCATCTATGCAGGAATCGAACTTGAAGCATAGAAAACCATCACTCAGTCTCTGAGCTAAGCGTGCTAACTATTAACTATAAAAGTACTGAGGGTCAACATTTTAATACTCGATTATATAAATTAATACATTACTCTGATCATTCAATAGTTAGATATGTATATGTATTTGTACTTACATTCTTGATTGTTGCTTAGTCAGGTTGCTTGATTAGGAGCTCGGAGCGTTGATTCCTTGTAGAGAGGATTCGTTCCAGAGAGAAATTGTGTCGGAGACTAATTTGCGAAGTGTTTTTATAGGCCTAAAATCACGTCATTCAATCCAAATTTGTAAAACTGCATACTCGGCAAAAAATATCAATTGTGTACACGAGCATACTCATATAAATCGTAGCGGTTAAGGTTTTAAATTTACAGCGTTTTATAAAAGACGAATGATAAGTGATTTTTAATCTTATGTACATACTTACTTAAATCAATAATAGGGAATTTTATACTTAATTAGAAAAACATGTTTGAAGGTTGTTGTTTTTCGCTGAATGTTTTTTTTTTGATGACGACGGTATAAACGCTGCGGTTTGCACGCTCGCATTAACTCCTAGACATGTGGCGGAGTGGAGATATGACAAGTAGGAATCTCATATTTCGGTATATAAGAATAAGCTTGTTTTTTTTTTTTTATCTTTAAGTTTTGAACCTTATTAAAAATATAATAAATTTTAACCCATGTTAACGCTCAATGAATTAAGCGTATAAAACACAGCGGTTATAACGCTCGTCTGTTGTAGATTGAAATGTATCTTTGTGCACGTGTCCAAATTCCTAGCCATATGGAGACAAGAGGAGCCGTCAGTTTCGGATTACTTTACATATATAAAAACAAGATTAATTTGAATCATATAGTGAGACATTTTATTATTATTTTTTTAAATCCGTACTTGTATATAAACCAATCCAAGATACCAAAAATCACATTCAAATCGTCTTATCTGCTCTACGATGTCGGTAAGTAAAATATTAGAAAATATTTTAAATTATTAATAAAAACTTAAAATGTGTAATGTAAATAAATTTTAAATATTTTCACAGGGATCTATATTCTAGGATAGTTCATTTGTCTTCGTATTCTTGTATTAAGTATTATTTAATTAATATCTATTTCTTTGTTTCAGATGTCCAGCGATATTTTCCCGACTAATTCTTCATACTCACCAATTCCTGCTGAACAAACCCTACGTCAGAAAGTGGTCAACTATTTGGAGAGAGAAAAACCATTTCAATTTGATGAAACATCGCCTTCCACCAATAGTAACAACACTAATAGTAATAATAAAAGACGAAGAAGTGATGCTGTGTACTCGTTTATACAGAAACCGTCAACGGGTCATCGTAGTAAAATAATACGAATACAAGTTTTTGACGCTGAAGAGTTCACAAATTTACCATGTGATTGTAGTGCCAATATATGTGCCCAACATGTTGTGGGGAATGTATTTAATGATGATATTTATAGATGTGTTAAGGATATTTTAAGCAAATTGCATAAAAAAATATGAATAAACTATCAATTATATTTCACTTGCTTTATTTCTATCACTCCTGTTAATAAAATGTACGTACGAGTCACGAGCCTGTTCACGCACTAGAAAAATAAGACAATTAGCAAATAAAATAAAATAAACTTATAAGTAATTTTTCATAATACTATATGCTCTTTTCTGATGTAAATTAATAACTATAACTTTTTGGCATGATGAGGCACATGATGGGTAGAAAAGAATATGATCTACTTCCTTCACGGGAATGACTATGTGTTTGTTATGTAAACAATCAGTCGTTAGTAACTGATTATGTATGCGTTTTTTTTTTTTTTTAACCATGTAGGTGACGATCTTGAATAGATGTCTCATTTCAATCTGAATGCAACAGTCACTTCGAATAGATGATTCTGAATAAATTAACATTCGTCATGAATAGAAATTCTGAATGTTGAATAGTCATAGGGATACTTGAATGGTTCAACAGTGAAATATAGGGTATTCAGATCTGATTACTGATCTGAATACCCTATATTTCAACTACTACTAATGTTTGTCAAACAATACTTTCATTGAAGTTGTCGAATTCCCCGCTGACCTTCAAGTGGAATACGTTCGGAAACCTCGCGTTACAATTTGCAAACAGGAAATATTATATAAATTATTATAATCTAGAATAGCACAATATAAATTGCGTTCATATTTTCACCTACTATACTAGACTAACTAGTTTAATATATGGTATTTATTATTTTTATTATAAAATATGTGATTTAAACAAAACCGTAACTTCCCTATAAATAAATAATTGGGTTTCTGAACGTTACGTCAGAGAATTACAAGCCAGCCATAGACAAACTACCCAGCGTGAAGTCGCTCAGAACTAGGAATGTCATAATACGAAATTTAAACAGCCCGTGAAATGAATTGCCTGGAACTTGCCTGGTTTTTTAAAAGTTCGTAATAGGCCCGCAGGCCGGCTCATTAGCCCGTTGTAAATGACGTCAGACAATCATAATTTTATGACCTATTATTTTATAGTTTATTGTACTGTCACGCTGTCACGCTGCCACGCTGCCACGCTGCCACGCTGCCAGTGCCGCTCAGTGCTCGCTTCAGCCACCATTTGTCGTTTACGGCATTAGAAGAACTTGGTGCTTGCGCGTTACTGTTAGTACTTACATAATAATGATGCCAGATACGCTGTGGTATATTTATTTTGTTAATTTAAAACACATGATTGCGAATTATCAGTAAAAGATACTATTTTTGAATATTCCATCGACTATAACATCATTATGAATTCTCA
Organism: Dasypolia templi; assembly: GCA_963555695.1. Taxonomy (NCBI): domain Eukaryota; kingdom Metazoa; phylum Arthropoda; class Insecta; order Lepidoptera; family Noctuidae; genus Dasypolia; species Dasypolia templi. The sequence goes on along the minus strand of OY743154.1, from coordinate 26,755,936 downwards.
AAAATACCCAAGCTGAACTCCGCGACACAGCGGCAACAATAACTACAAACTACAAACACTTATCCAAGAACACAAACACAATAGCAGTTTATTTACAAAAGAATGATCTAGTTGCCACAACGCGAAAAACTTGGCCTATTAATCCGCCTGCGCGGGTACACAAGGTAGCTCAAGGCACACTGCAAGTGAAGTAATCAAGTAAACCGATAGAATGTCAGCAAACTAGTAACCGCTACTGCTTAAGCTCAGATTTTGCTGCACACTTTGATTCGTTATTCATGAGGAGCAGATAGCGCACGGTTCTGCGACAAGTTTGAAGTCCTAATGAGGAGAGCCTCGTGCCGTCCTCGACTGGGAATCGCGCATATTTGCATACGTAATGTGTCAGAATGGGCACGCTCTCCCCCCCTCGCGCTGTGACTTACTAATTAGTTCAAACTGCGGAAACCACCACCACGCGCCCCGCGCACGCATGTCATGGCGATGACTTATAAAACAAAAGTAAGAGGTTTTTTTAACATACACTCTCTGCAATTTTAATATTGGCGCCTTTCCTATTCGTATCTTACAGCTTTACAACACCAAGTAATAGATATTGTTTGTAAACAATCATTATGAGTCTGAACATCAGCGATCATGCAATGGGAACTAAATTCAGATGTCTGCGTATTTCTCTATATAGTGCATAAGAGCATGGGTTGAGTGGGTTCCACTCCGATATCTCGGACGTTTCCTCTCGCGATGATTTAATTCCGACCGCGCTACTATTGAACTCATAAATTGGCAACTTTCTCCCTTTTACTAAGAGATCGTTAAATCACTCTAAATTATTGCTTATTTGTTTTTTCCTGCTTCTTAACTTTTGTAAAAAGAAATGTTTTTCATCGACATTTTCCCCGATTTTCTAATGAAATGATATAAATCATCGACTTTAGACATTAAGGGGTTGGTGTCGTATCATACTGTATTGATAATGTTTGTGACCGAGAACTAATGTATGTAATTTGACATTTGCAAAGTTATCTGTATGCGGGCTAGAAGAATCAAGAATCGTTGGCCCCGCGCCATGTGTTGCCAATGGTCAACGATTTGTCATTATAGAACAGAGATCAGTAATTATAATATTAACTTTATCGCTTTTTCAAATTAAGGAGCGATAAAGTTGCCGCAATAAAAAAAATATTATCAAGCCATCGTATGAAAAAAGGTCGGCATGGTGTCAGCTTGCGTTATCTTGGCGAAATAATTAACGAGATCAGTCTTCCAGAGAGGCACAAGTTTCCCTGAAGTAAATTAATTAGCTAACTAATAAGTTGAGATGAAAATTAGCAGAATTTAAATAGATACAGTAGCAGATAAGTTTATTACGGCGCTTAGGGACGAACAGAACCACTCGAGAGCTGTATACAAGGACATCAGTACCGGGGCTCGTGGAAGAAAAGCTCGTGGAGGAAACCCATTCGATACAAACGATAAGCAGCTAGTAAAATGAGAAAAAGACTTAAACGCTGAGTTAAGAGTTAGAGTCACCCTTTCGGGCAATGTACTGAGCGCGTCGAGTTGAGTAACAGAAACTGTGTGATACTCTTGTGTACTGTCTCCTGCCTAATAACGATGAGCACTTTAAGTGCTCGCAGCATTAATCGTACGCTTTGTTCCTTCGTTCCTCGTGGTGATATATCTCGTCTGTTTACTGAGAGGACTCATATCGCTTACGTGACCAGTAATCACAATGCCTTGCTCACTGTGAAAGAAAATAATATGAGCTTGTAAGCTACGCATGACAACATATTATATTATTATCGCTCCGACTATGTTTTCAATATGTGAAAATATTCGGAAAAAGCAAAGAAGGATGGCGAGGTTGGACACGCGTAATTCAAAAATTTACGGAGCACCGTTCAAGGGCAAGTTTTAATTATAATTACTAGTTTATAGGAAAAAAATATTGAGTTACTAGGTGGTGAATGATTTGACATTCATATTTATACGACATCAATGGAATCTTTGTTAATTTTGAAATTCTATCTAATAATACTATTTGCATGCCCATGAGACAGTAGAATATGGAGGACTTTACTTTAAGAAAACATCTATGTACGAATTGAATTACCCATGTTTGCAAAAATAAATGTTTTGATTTGATTTGATTTGATGGGAATTAAAAGTTATTAATTATTTTAATTAATTTATAAATAAGTTATCGTGCAGTTTCCGAACGGAACGTTTTTCGCGAATTACAATGATACGAGTACATTCCAATCTACACTTATGATTTACCTTCTTACACGTAAGTACGTTTTTGCTTGGCGGTTTTCCTTCTTTTATACTAACTTCTTGATAAATAAACTAAAAATATATTAAACGAAACATGAAATGTACCTGCAATGTAAACATACCGTACATAAAAATACATAAAAAATATTTTGTGTTATAACGGTATTGAAAACATGAAATGGAAAATGGAACGTCGGTGTCAAATTGTCAAGTCAAATGTCATATCTGTCATTCCATTGTCTGTGTTCAACGGCTAACGTGGGGTTTATAAGCTGTTTTTGTGATTTTGTGGATTCTAGACGACTTGGCTAACCTTTGTGCTGACTATTCTGCACACCAACCTAGACTACGGCATTTACGTCTAGAAAACGTTTGGCAAGTGATAATATACATATGTAAGGGAGCACCTATGAGCCTGTGGAATGTATGCAATAGAAGTTTGCCGTGATGAGACTCCTCTATCTATGTGCCTGAATTCAATCTACGCAAATAGGTAGCAAGTCTTATTACATAAACATCGCAGTAGATAAGAGACTGGAATATTATTTTAATGGCCCCGTGGGCACACGGACAGTGGCTCTCATATTTAATTGCCCCGTGGGCACACGGACAGTGGCTCTCATATTTAATTGCCCCGTGGGCACACGGACAGTGGCTCTCATATTTAATTGCGCCGTGGGCACACGGACAGTGGCTCTCATATTTAACTGCCCCGTGGGCACACGGACAGTGGCTCTCATATTTAACTGCCCCGTGGGCACACGGACAGTGGCTCTCATATTTAATTGCCCCGTGGGCACACGGACAGTGGCTCTCATATTTAATTGCCCCGTGGGCACACGGACAGTGGCTCTCATATTTAATTGCCCCGGGGGCACACGGACAGTGGCTCTCATATTTAATTGCCCCGTGGGCACACGGACAGTGGCTCTCATATTTAATTGCCCCGTGGGCACACGGACAGTGGCTCTCATATTTAACTGCCCCGTGGGCACACGGACAGTGGCTCTCATATTTAACTGCCCCGTGGGCACACGGACAGTGGGCTATTGCTGTCATATTATTTACGAGCATATTGTGGTACATGGGCGATGCAAGAAACCATGGCTTTGTCTCTGCACCAGCTTCTTTCTTTTAATTAGATAAATAAATTGTTTTTTAATAGACGGTTATCTAGGATTGAATAAGAAAATTAAAGGCAAATAACTATGTACAATGATTGTTTGTCTTGAATATTTTGTAAGTAAAATATATACCTATGTTATAAGTAATATTATGAAGTAAATTATAAAAAAGAGATTTGTTTATTCTTTTTATTTAACAATCCCCTAGTTTACAAGAAATGACGGGCAGGAGGATGCTGTTAAAACTACTTTATCTGATACCTGTTTTTTTCAGCTTGGTTCTTTCCGACCACCGTTATTAGAGTACATAGAGTTCCCTAATCCCGGCAGACGTATGTTAGCAGTTTTATGAATCATCAATTAGACGGCAACGTATATGTGTAGTCTACGAGTTTGAATAAAGGTGAAAATCAGGATTGTTATCATACATACCTAGTTATCGCCAAAAATACCAATGAAGCCACTCTTACACTACACTATTTATCTGGCTAAACAGATGTAGTAGGAACCTATAGATACCTACCTATTGTTAGAGACTTTTAGTCAGATTCTGCATTATTTTTATTGGCCAGGAGGAGACACCCTGATGTCCTTAAAAAGTCTGGTAAGTAGTACTACAACTCGCGTTTATGACTCTTATGTACAAAAGGAGTATGTATGTATGTAAGAATTGTAGCAGGTGCTACCATTCCCCAAAGGGTATATGTGTGAGTTGGAATACAAATGATAAATACAAAGGATATATATGTATAAAAAAGCCATTCTGCTACTAAATAATAAACAATTAGTCCATGTCCAAACTACTTTTACATTATTTTAGGTTATAATCTTCTACCTTTCATATCTTTTCTCTCACAACTTCTCTAACCTACTTACCATTTGCTGTGTTGTTTGTCTTATGTCGTTCTTTGACAATTCATAAGTTTCCATTAAATACGCAACCAATGGGTCCCAAATTACATGTAAGCTCGCCATTATCCTGTGGCGATCCTTAACTTTCATCCTACACAAAACTACATAAACATTATACAATTATACAACAATAATATTTACACATAGATAGAATTATAACAGTGCTTATAATTTCATCTCCGTCGTATACAACGGTACTACCGTACCGTTCTGTGGAAGCGCGCCGCGTCTACGTCACGCGGTGACGTAGTTCATGCGCATGAGTGGGGGACATTGTCCGAGCGCGCCGTCCGTCCACCTTTTTTTTTTTTTTTTGTTCCCGGGGTGGAAAATCCTCATGGATGTCCTCCGCCCTGGGGCGGGCGGAGGGGTCTGTCAGACTCTTACTGACTAAAAACCACCCGGGTGTTCCATCTCACACCTACGCCGGGGTCGCGGGAACACATTATTCTTCCACAACCCCGGCTGGTGCCGGCGCGCATGCGCGGGCCCCGTCTCGGGCGGGGGGAGTGAGGTGTACTCCCCCCGCAACGTCTGTGGTCGGCGCGCGAGGAACACTACGCGCGCCGCCTTCTCGGGTCCTGATGTTGGGGGGCGACGGATGTCCCCGAATCCGTCGCCCCTGGACCCATTTAGGGGGGCTGGAAGAGGGCGTTGTCCGCCCTCCGCCTGCGCCCGGTGCGCCTGCTGCGGATCGGGAGAGTGGACGAGATCTCTCTCTCCCTTTCCGCAGCCTCCTTCTGCGAGATGACTGTTTCGCAGAAGGAAACCACCGCGTCCCAGGACTCGGCGCTGCCGACCATCGAACTCATTACGGTCGGCAGCGACAAGTCACTGCCTACTTCTGAGATGAGGGCACGGTGCGGCTCCTCCCAAGCGGCACACTCTGCCAGCGTATGCCACGCCGTGTCCTCCCGGCAGTCGACGCAGTGGTGACACCGGGTACTAATATCTTTGCCATAATCGTTCTAGATATACGCTGTGTAAAGTATTTTATTGTGTACGAACTGTGGAACACTGTAAAGACTGAGATAAGATAAGATCTTCGTGTTATCCACCTCTGTGCGTGTTGAACTTATGTGTCTTTCTTCTGTGAATGTGTTTTGTGTATGATCATTATAATAGTGAGTAGCAAATGACAATCTTTTATTTATCACTGCTCACCACACAAACACAATAATTAGTGTACGATCAAACTAAACTGGTGACCCCGACCTGATCAACGTCATCGCAGCCCCATATCCCTTCACTGGTGACCCCGCTTAGAATACGCTAGAAAGGCTTGATAACCGTGCGGTCAGAACCCTGACAAGGAAGTTCCATATTTTAACGAACCAAGATAAGTCACAGTAACACAATGAGTGATAGCAGTGACTCCGCAAAATCGTACAGAAATACCCGTTCTCGTACAAAACCTCGTCGCGTAAAGTGCGTGTCCATTGACGAGCCATCCGACATTTGCCGTGTTGCGGTGCGAATACCGCCATTTTGGCCGGATGATCCAGAGGTTTGGTTCGCACAAGTAGAGGCACAGTTCGCGAACGCAAACATCACCAGCGACGCGACAAAATTCAACCACGTCATCGGCAACCTTGAGCACCAGTACTCCAAACAAGTGAGAGATATTTTTCTTAACCGGAGCACAATAAATATGAGAAGCTGAAACAAGAGCTCATTAAGAGACTGACTGCGTCACATGAGAAGAGAGTGAAGAAGCTTCTCATCCACGAAGAGCTCGGGGACCGCAAGCCCTCACAGTTCCTGCGACATCTCCAAAGTTTGGCTGGACCGAGCGTCCCAGAGGACTTCCTTCGTACAATTTGGAGCAGCCGTCTGCCGAGCAACGTCCAGACCCTGCTGGCTTCACAACCGCATACCCCCCTTGAGGGATTAGCAGACCTGGCGGACAGGCTCCAGGACATTGTGACCCCATGCCAAGCCGCCGCAGCATCGGCAACGGGCCCGAGCATGCACGAGATGGCGAACGAGATAGCCGAATTGAAGAAGGCTGTGAAGAACCTGACGATGCAGCTGAGTAGGAGAACTCGTTCTCAATCGCGTTCGAACAACCAACAACGTCACCGATCCAGGCAGCGGTGTGAGTCCAGCCACCACAAGCAACCGTTCTGCTTTTACCACACGTATCCAAGTTCGGGGCCAACGCTCATAAATGCGTAAAGCCATGTGACTATGAGAAGTCGGTTATACTCCAAGGGCAGTCTCTAATGGCGGCTGACGACTGTTTGACGTCCACCGGTCGCCTCTTCGTCATTGACCGAACAACAAAAACACAGTTTTTAGTGGACACTGGTAGTGATTTGTGTGTGTTTCCGCGGCATGTTCTACGTGAACAACGCGTCAAGTCGAATTATCAGTTATCGGCCGCTAATGGGTCTATAATTGATACGTATACCTACAGCTGAATTTAAATTTAAATTTGCGCCATAATTTTCCATGGCGGTTTATTATAGCTGATGTCACCAAGCCGATCATTGGTGTAGATTTTTTAAACTTTTACGATCTGCTTGTTGACATCAGAAATCGACGTTTGGTGGACAAAACCACCTCAATGTTTGTCACAGCTTCCGTTGCAAGGGCTTCAGCGACGTGTTCAGTGAAGGTTTCAATTGGTAACTCGAAGTATCACTTGATACTTAATAAGTACCCCGAGATCACACGACCCGCTGGCACACAACGAAAAACCACACACCAAACACTACACCACATTCGCACCACACCCGGCCCGCCCATCTCTTGTTCCCCTCGCAGGCTAGCTCCAGACAAACTGCAGATCGCTAAGCAAGAATTTGAGATCATGCTTAGCAACGGCACTGCTCGACCATCTGAAGGCCCTTGGTCTTCACTACTTCATTTAGCGCCGAAGAAGGACAACAGCTGGCGACCCTGTGGTGACTACAGACTACTCAACGCGAGGACTATACCTGACAGGTATCCCATTAAACATGTCCACGACCTCACCCACAGCATAGCTGGTTGCAAAGTCTTCTCAACTATTGATTTTGTGAAGGCCTATAACCAAATTCCAGTCAGCGAAGACGACATTCCGAAAACGGCGATAACAACTCCGTTTGGCCTGTACGAGTTTCCTTTTATGACCTTTGGTTTAAGGAACGCAGGCCAAACAGTTCAGAGATTCGTCGATGAAATGACTCGCGGTCTCGACTTCTGCTACTGTTTTCTTGACGATTTCCTTATCTTCTCGAAAGACCAGGAGCAGCACGAAGACCACCTACATCAGCTGTTCACCAGGATGCAGAAATATGGCATCGTCATCAACACTTCGAAGTGTGTATTCGGAGCAGACGAAATCACATTTTTAGGTTACCGCATCTCTGCAGCCGGAACCAGACCTTTAGAATCCAAGGTGGAAGCCATCAAGGGCTTTCCTACACCTAAAACTGTCAGGGAGCTCAGGCGTTTTTTAGGGATGTTGAACTTTTACAGGCGGTTTATACCGAAAGCCGCAAAATTTCAAGGTCCCCTTAACCCCGCGGATATAACGGGCGAGGCACTCACCGCCTTTAATATGTTGAAAGAAAGAAAGAAGAAAGAAAGAAAGAAAAAACGTTTATTTAGCACAGACTAAAAGGCACACAAAGCAGGTAAAAATTATAAGAAAAACAATAAAAAAAAACATACAAATAATAATAAAAAAGTGTACAGCGCGAAATATGAAACTTGCAGGGTAGTGTGCCTCACGGCTGCGCCAAAAAGGCCCAGTTCAGCAAAAAATGCCAGGCAACTAGTGCCCGACGCTGGTTTTCAACTGGACCTGAATTGTGAGGTAACGGATGTAAATCAGTTTTATACTGCAAAGTGACGTGTGTATACATATGAAAATAAAATTGTTTCAAATAATAATAGTCATGATTAAGTACATAAATAGAGTAAAATGCAAAACAAAAACAAAAAAAAAAACAACGAAAACGAGCCGGAACAAACCAAAACCTGTTTTAAACGATGCCAGACTTCCACGCTCCAACGCATTGTATAATTAATTAATCCGTGCACTACATTGATGCAACGCACAATACGCTGCAAACAGCCGAGCGCGGCGGACTATTTACGGACACTTTGCAACCTCAAACCTTTTTTTTTTAAACTCTTAGCTATGGTTGGCATCTAGATTGCCCAAATACGATGGTTATCAACATGAATACATTTGTGAAAGTGAAATTGGAAGTAAATAAATAAATAAACAGTTTCATTAATTCTTTATAAGGTGACAGGTAGGTAACCTACCCACATACCAATTTCTAATTTTTAATTTTCAATTTCTAATTTCTCGGTGTATTTCTACAGTCTTATGCTCATCTATGGGAATGACAAATCACAAACTGCACAGAGGGTCGCCCGCTGCTAGGACTTGGTGAAGGATGGGACAACTGGCGCCATCCTGACATCATACATTTCAGTTGCGTGCAAGTAGGCCAGACACATTGGGTACGTAAAACGTGGAATAGCAATGCATAAAAATGTAAATAAACGTTTATTTTAATGTGTTGTCTCATATTCTACAGGTCTCACAACTGCGAATGGGACGCAGCAATGCTGCGGATATCGCAACAACACCCTCCGGGCCGAGGATAAACGGGACATGAGCCAGCGAGCTAAACGGAGCTTGAGCAAGATCAAGAGCGGTTCACAGCAATTAAATTGTACAGTATAACAACAGCCATTTTACATTTTCGTGCAAGCCTGTGCAACGCTGTATTGCTTGCACACCCTGACTACCAAGCGAAGCTCGCCCTAATTACAGATGCGTCTGATCTGGCAATGGGTGCGGTCTTGCAACAGTTAAGGGACGAGCAGTGGCAACCACTTGCCTTCTTTTCACGCAAGTTAACCCCTGCTCAGCAGAAGTACTCGCCATACGATCGTGAGCTACTCGCTATCTATGAAGGCATAAAATACTTCCGCCACATGTTAGAAGCGAGACACTTCGCTGTCTATACCGACCACAAGCCTTTGAAATATGCTTTCCATGAGCGAAAGCACAATTGCGCTCCGCGTCAGTATAGACACCTTGACTTTATTTCTCAGTTCACAACGGACATTCAACATAAATCCGGCAAGGACAACATCGTCGCCGATACACTGTCCCGCGTCAGTGAACTCCAAACTCCAGTCGATTACGAAATTCTCGCCAAATCCCAATATTTAGACCCAGAGCTGTTGCAACTCCAACAGTCAGAAACATCTCTCAAGCAATAGAGGCTTAAAATCGACGGCAGTCCCGTCGAGTTACTCTGTGATGTAAGCACAGCTACTCCCAGACCATTTGTGACCAAACCCTTACGACGGCAAATATTTGAGAGTCTTCACAGTTTCAGCCATCCAGGAGTAAACACATCCGCAAAATTAATTTCACAGCGTTACGTTTGGCCTGGAGTCCGTAAAGACTGTCGACAATGGGCACGAACATGTCTCAGCTGTCAACGAACAAAGGTAAATCGCCATGTGTCAGCACCATTGGGCACATTCGAATTATCCCGTGCTAGGTTTGCCTTCGTGCACATTGACCTAATAGGTCCCCTTCCTCCATCACAGGGGTACCGGTACTGCCTAACGGCCGTGGATCGTTTCACTAGGTGGCCAGAAGTAGTACCGATTGCAGACATTACCGCAGAGACAGTTGGTAAAGCATTGCTAACCAACTGGATCTCCCGCTTTGGTTGTCCAACGGATATTGTCACAGACAGAGGACGGCAATTTGAATCCGCACTGTTCCAATATCTAGCCAAAATTGTCGGTTTCAAACATCGGAAGACGACAGCCTACCACCCAGCCTGCAACGGCCTAGTGGAACGATTCCACAGGCAACTTAAAACGGCGATAATGTGCCACGCTGACCATAACTGGACAGAATCTCTGCCCTTGGTTCTGCTGGGTGTCCGGAGCGCTTTTAAAGAGGATCTTCAGACTTCTTCTGCGGAACTCCTATATGGGGAGCCATTGCGACTTCCGGGAGAATTTTTCAATCCTAGTGACAGTGGTAACACCGACATCTCGGAGTTCACCACTCGTTTACGCTCATTTGCCGCAAATCTGAAGCCCACTCCAGCTGCACGCCATTCCAAGGACGACGAGAGGAGGCTTGTGACCCTGCAGTGGGAACATTATAGACTAGTTATGCTTTAGGTACAACTATGTAAGTCGATATATACAATTATATAAACGAATATCAGCAACTTTCATGACACAGTTACTCCCAGAGTGTAGACGTAGTAAAGTAAACGTGACTTAAATTAAGCGAACAGCTTCTATCCATTGATTTTTCATATAGTATTCGTAAAGTTCGAGTAGTTAAATATCTACCATGGAGACGTCAGTGCTGTCAAGATGAGTCAGTTAGAAAATGTAAGGTAACTGTTTTAAACTGCGATGAACTTAAGACTCAGTTTAATGCAGTTACTTTATTTCCAACAGAAACTTACTGGAGCTGAGCGATCCCCGCAGCAACCAACACAAAGTTAGCTACGTACGTCAGCTTCGTTTAAATGCCCTGTACAATTGTACAGTAAGCGTTCAAAAGTGCATAGGCACGTTAAGAGTCATATTGCTGTGAGCACGCGGTACGACTGTATGTGTTTAAACGCCACACACCACAAAGATCGCAGTTTTGCACGGCACACACCGATGTATCGTACTGCACGAAACAAAAATTTGTTTTCGTCGCTTTTGTTAGGACACGCTTCATGCGCGTGATCTGGCCAGTTTATGGCATTGCTAAAATTCGCGTAATTTTGACATGTACTGGTAGCCGTTTGGACTCATAATGAAATCCCGATTAATGAGATCTGAGTTCGAATCAATGTGTGGCTGGTTTTTGTTTCTTTGGAACCATAAATTTGTATTTTATGCAAAGATTGGTTTGGTATTTATGTTTTTTTATGCTTGTTTCATGCTTATTTTTTTTTGAGAAGTTAAATTTTACATATTGTATTATTATTTAACTATTTATGTGTTTTTAATTTATCTCTTCGGTGTTGGAAGGTGGAATTAAAAAAACGTGCTGCATATGATAATAAAAATATTTATTCGTTTTTTTTTTTTATACAAACTTTTATGACAATTGTGACGTCACATTCCTACCTAGATAAAATAAGTTTTCTTGCAACCGTTCATACGTTTTTTTGTTGCATATCCACTTATTCAATTCATTATAACATAACAAGAAAAGAATATTCTAATAACACAAATATAATTGTTGATACCCACTTATTATAGGTATTCAGCAAAGTTTTTTGAAAACTAATATATGATTAAGACTTTATGCTTTTTTATGTAACGTCATAATGAATTATAATATTGGGGTTATAACTTATGTGTTCATTTTCTTGACGAAAAGAAGTTTGAAACTTAACCTCAATTTCGGATCATTAAATAATTACGGATATGGTAATTTGACTAATCATTTAGTAACACCGTCTAATAATTAAAACAAAACATCTACTAAATAATATTTTGTATAACCCCCATTATTTTCAATGCGGTCAAGTAGACGTTTGCGCATGGACCCTACAACATTACCACATATTTCGGTTCCTCTAAAAAAATTCCCACACCTCCATTCAATGGGTTTTTAGTTGCTGTGTACACCTCTCGTCCCGTGACTCCAACCTTTGCACCATCAAACCCTATTGATTTTCCATGGGGTTGAGGTCGGGTGATCGCGCTGGCCATGCAACAACAAATTTCCTCGGGTGATTGTAAAACCACTCACGCACAGTGCTCGCCCGGTGAATAGGACAATTGTCCTGGACAAATGTTAATTGTGTCAACTCATCGGCTGGGTAAATGTTACGCACCGTAGGTAGCATGACATCATTTAAAACATCTACATAAGTAGAACTGTTGGCGCGTGGAGGAATAAAACCAAGTTCTCCTGGCCCTGCTGCACTCATGCATCCTCACATATCAATTGCAATGCGACCTGATTCTGTATTAGGGATTACGTTTTTATCACACCAGCGAGTGTTATCCTTGCGACATAAATGAAGCCTACCCTTTTGACCAGATTTAAATGATTTTTCATCTGAAAATTTATTAGTATTCCAGTCAAAAACTAAATAATCCCGTGCGAAACATAATCGTTCTTGTGTAAGTATTTCTGTCAAGAAGGGCTTTTAGCTAGTTTTCTGCGATGCAAGTCTTCAAAATGGACGGCACGGCGAACAGTTTGCAATGAGTTTTCGAATAATTCCGCAAAGTGTCCAGTTGTTGTGAAACCATTTGTTTCATACTCGCCCACAATTATGTCGTCGCTGCGCATCGCTAATAAGCGACGGCCTTCCACTTCGCTGTCGACTAGCAAGGCTACCCTCTTCCGCATGTCTTTTAATCCAGTGACTTACAGTATTCCTCTCAAACAAAGAAAAATAAATAAATTAAGCAGCTATAACAAAATACTTAAAGTGACTCCATTTTTATAAAATAAAATAATCTTTATTTAATATAACAATTTAAGTAGTGTTAAAAACTCTGCATTTAGTAATCCAATAATAAACACTAATTATTTATCTTTCAGGCCTCATGATGGATTAAAAAAAGAATAAATATAATTAATCCTTACGACACCAAATATAAACATAATACTCACATTCAGTCCAGTTTCATCAGATATTTGTGTTCTATTAAGTCCACTTTTATGCAGCGCAATAATAGTCGCCATCGCGAAATTATGAACGACAATCACTTGACACAATGATTATACGTGTGTCTCTTGGAAATAGAAGGACGTAAGTCAAACAAAAGGTCAAGCCATTACTTTGTGAGAATACCTATGGACTTTTGGTCGCCACTGTACATACAATGATTATATGAGACGCCTGCGTTTGCTCGGTTCCAAAATGTTGGTCCTATGGAGATGAGCCGGCGAAAAACTCAATATATCTTTATTTAAATAAATACACTTACAAAAGTATAATTCCTCTGTAAATGTGTACTACGTATCTGAACTCCTAAAGGCTGGACCATTTATTTTTATTTTTATATTTGATTGGTCCTTGGATGTTTGGATTAACAATTGGACCCGGTAGGTGGCGCTGTTTTGTCAGGACAACGTCTGTCAGGTCCGCTAGTACTTCTATAAAACAAAAACTATGATACTAATGTCAGAAACAAAAAAAAAAAATTGCTCTACCATTTTGTCGGTCGGCTCTCGTGCGGTAAGGTTGTCTGGTGATCGTCATTATTTGGTACTTGTCGTTATTTCTTTTAATGTGTATAAGTGTATTAAAATTAACGGTTGTTTGCTTATATGTGATTTTGTTATGATTTTTTAAAATAAATTTGCAATAAGAAGGTCAGTAAATCTAAGTGATTATTGTTTTTTTTTTATTTTACGAGTATTTATCTCTACTTCTGGTTCCTAAAAGTATTAACTTTTAATACTCATGACACGACACAACACTCAGTAATGTATCTACTGTGAGATATTTTGGTGTGTTGACTGATGATAAGCTGTTCCATCTCACACCTACGTCGGGTTCGCGGAAACACGATTATTCCGCAACCCCGACTGATGCCGGCCCGCCTCGGCTGGCCTCCTCGTGTTGGGGGTGGGAGTGAGGTATTTGACTCCCCCCGCAATGTTTAAGAGGGGCGCGCGTGGAACACTACGCGCCGCCACCTCGGGTCCTGATGTGTGGGGGGCGGTGGACGTCCCCGAGTCCGCCGTCTCTGGACCCATTTAGGGGGGCTGGAAGAGGGCGTTGTCTGCCCTCCGTCTACGACAAAACCCTGCGACGAGTCAGCTAAACGGCCCCGTCGCCTACCATTTTTCGGCCGCAGAGGACAGGGAAAGCGGCCAACAACATACCGACACTCCTCTTCCCCTGCGGCCCCACCGCGTCCACCATCATACGGTGCCGACGCTACGCCGTCGGCTTGCCAGCAAAGCCCTGACGAGCGGCCCCTCCTTGGGTTCCTCTTAGCTTCACCGTGGGGGTCCAAACCACGGCTACTGAGCCCCCCTCCTCGTCAATGCGGGAACCCACCGGAGGGGATGATAAGTTGTCCCTAAACCAACATGTAGAAAAAAATATTAATAAATCGTTTAAGGTGTATGGTTTAGTTATGAGATCGTCCACTGAGTTCAAGCGGGTCTCCACATACCTTTACCTACGAGTATATAAGACCCGTGTATGGTCAAAATTAGAATATGCCGTCCCTATTTGAAACCCAATTTACTAGAAATACATAGACGAGATTGAAAAAGTCCAGCGTATGTTTCTAACTGTATATTTGTATTGTAATAATGATAAATAATTGTAACTGTAAATTGTCCCTGAATAAATAAAGTAAAGATAAGAGCTGACCAAGTCCGACAGACGAGTATCACGTTAGATACTGGTAATATCTAGTCGTCCTCGTCTCTCATAGAAGTGCACTCGAGAAGGACTCATTTAGTGAAATAGTCAACAATGACAAGAATACTCCCTACCATCGATTCCTCCACACAACTTCTCCGCAATGTCTAAATGTACAGTACTCTTCAATCGCTGAAGAAGTATTCTTCGCGGAAATCACACAACCACAAGCTGACACATTGGATATGATGTTGTCACGACGTGCGAAAATATTCAGCCATATTGTACAGGTGTACCTCACAGATGGAACACACATCAATGACATAGACTTGGCTCTTCACTCCGGTATCGGCGCGAATGAGCTGTGCCAGAAAGCCTTTTATACCAATAAAGATTATATTGACGACAAAAAGGCCTTTTTATCCTCAATATAATCTTTCGCGGTAGCTGCACCTGCTCCAATTTTTGGATACTGTATGTTGTGTTTTGTTTGCTAACTTTTATTTTATTTTACATGTACTTTGACATTTGATGATTATTATTATACACTATGACATGAATATCTACATTGTGAAGTGTAATTTTATAATTATTTTAATCACTGTGTGAGGACTTAGTGGGCTATATTTTTATTCGTTTTGTCTATCTCTATTTTTTATGATAATCTGGCAGTTTGAGTACCTAATGCGGCCTATCCAAATGTCTTTTCTTTGCAATTTATACCGTTGATGCACTGTCAGGACTTCAGTTTCTGAACAGTTATACAAAGAAATTTAAATCCTGACAGTGCGTCAACTGTTTAAATTGCACATTCTGTTGAAACAACACACTCTCTTGGTTTATAATCCAACGCTGTCTAGAGGTAGAAGACGATATAACCCAGTGGAGCGCCATCATCTACGTCACAAAACTGTTTTTGCAAGGCTTTTCTTTTGCTATCTAGGTGGCTACTTATACAATAAAACTAATAAGGAGTTACACATATATAACCTCACAAAAGGTAAATGCACAAAGAGGCTCACGGACTGGCTACAAAAATTAAACTATAATGATACAGAAAACATCGTAAAAACCTAAACTCTCAATCACACACACGCACACCCACACACTCACAAACCCACACTTTCACCAGTATTACACTTCTACTAACAATCGTCTCGCATAATTAACCTAGTTAATAATCAAAATAAAACTTTATGCCGTATGATACCTACATTTTGTCAGCGCGCTTAGCACGTTATTTATAAAATGAAAATGTAAAGGGGTGGGATCCTGGTGTCCTGAAACACAGGCCACAGACCGTGTGGTGGGACCCTGGTGATCTGCAATACAGGTGTTCCTAGTGCAGACACCAGTCTCTCAAAAACTCTCACATAGTTTTTAAGCTTGTCTAAATTATGTTTATACGACGCCATTGTTTGTGAAAAGAAATAAATTATTTTGAATTTGAAGATTGGTGTCAATGTATCTAACCCTTTTTTGCATCTGACAACTATTTTAAAATAACCCATAATCCTATAATCATTCCACTCTGCTTCCCTATTAATTGATCCATTCGAGCCGGACATATAAATCTCCCCGCTGCCCTATTTTATTTAGTAAATTCTGTCCGGTTCATACTCTAATCCGCATGACCAGTCTCTGTGAGGTTTGGACCGATACATTCGTGGACTCGCGCTGGCTGCGAGCCACTGAGTTAAATAGTTAGTTGGATTAAAAAATCGTATTTAAATAATATAAGTTGGCTAAGGTTAGCCTAACAGCAAACTTGGCACACGTTTTCGTAAATATCATCTTGGAACAAATGTAGTCGCTAGGGACTAAAAGTGTTGTTCTGCAGACGTTACTTTTATATACGAGTATATTTATTTTTATTGACATACCTACGCATTCGTTCTTGCCAATTATTTTAAATACAGTACACCTAATATATACCTGTATTACTTAGAAATGTTATTTCTACGAAATAGATGTAAGAATTTAATCATACGACGAATCGTTTTAATCTGAAGAGACTTGAAGTAGTACTCGCTCGAACTGTTGATACATTATAATAAAAACAACTTTCTAATATAAATCAAAACGTGAAACGTTTACCTAGTAGGATTTCAAAAATAATAAAATCGGCTTTCACACGCAGAAAATAATGCGTTCATATCTACGTGGTTTTATACGAATGAACTTAATTCAGAATTCCAATGATTCCCGACAAAAATATCAAAAATGGAAATAAAAAATTATATTTGACTTAACTGTGTAAAGAAAAAAACTCCGCTCAACCTGCCGCACGTGCCTCAAAGAGCAATCGCTTGGAGCGAAAGAAGTGGAGCAGCCACGAGCTGCGAGCAACGTGCAAACAAAGTACACGACTATTAATTAAACAATAACAAAAGATAATTAACACAATTAAAATGAGCAGAGGAATTGTTCGTTTAGTTACGGCACGCAGCCGCAGACCGCGCACCAGTAATTGTTTTCACAAAGAAAATTAATTATTCGTAATGCCGTAGCGAAAGTTTTCGCGAAGAATCGATTTAAGACGCGCAAACGAAAAAACTGAAAACTTCGGCTATTAGTGAAATAGAGTTGAAAGTTAAAATCTCCTGCGAAACCCTCGCGTTCATTTATTTTGTGAAATGAATAATGTTTCAATATTCATCGACGATGTTCAATTTACTCAAAGATCCTATTGGTTCTTGAGTTTGAACAATTTCATACAAATCTTTTAAATTCTTGTGACCGCCGTCTTATCTCAACTTATTTCTCCTTATCACAAATATACTATTCAAAACTATGAACCTTAGAGAGACGCATACTAAACGCACCTATAGCGTGAGCACCAAAGGAATAGACGGTCTCATTGTAATCTGAAAACTTCGTCTTAATTCGCCTTGAAGTATTTATAGACGTCCGCAGTCCGAAGATCAGACTCTCACGGCGAGGAGGGTTCAGAAGTTTTATTTGACAGTGCAACCGCAAGCCATCGGGCCCGATTCTAACGCGGTGCCAATGAATAGGTCCTTCAATGGCACTGGTCAACTCAAAACCAATTAAAATGTATGCAGTGGACAAACAAAGAGTATACTAAGATAAATATTAAAGCTCAGATCACGGAAACCTAGAGGGTGAGGGTGTGGGGGCGAGCTGAGCGGGTTGTGGTGGGGGGAAGGTAGGACGACGAGGGCTAAAAGTAAACAACGATACAAGGCAGCCCCGGGCGGCGGCGCGACGCGGCGCGGCTCGCCCGGCACGAACGTTTGTTTCTTTTTAATTAAGCGAGTGCGCTACAGCCGCGCGGAGACGCGACCTGCCGCGTCGTGGGCCGCGGCGCGGTGAGGCAGAACACGCTCTACGATTGTATACCTTGATTTATGAGTAATAAAAATCATGGCATCCACGACAGCCTGCAACAGTTTTTTTTTTTTTTTAATTAAGCTTTCTTTGTCATTTTCGTTGCCAAAGTAATTCCTAATATAATATTTAAAACCCACCTGCATGTTGCATGTTAGCATAAGCATAATCAGCCTATAACGTTCCCACTGCTGGGACACAGGCCTCCTCTCTATGAGAGGTAGTGAGCCGTGAACCAACCCGCACTGAGCCCGCGTGGTGGATTAACCACGCGGGCTCAGTGCGGGTTGGTAGATGTCACATGTCTTCGAATTTTTGGTTCTAGGACATGCCGGTTTCCTCACGATGTTTTCCTTCACCGTTTTGAGAGCAGTGGTGATTAAATTATTTACACAAAGTAAAGCGCCTGCGAACTCACGACCTACAACTCGTAAGTCGGGACCGTTACCACTGGGCCACCACTGTAACGGTCTGTTATTTCTTGCAATTTCACAATCGTATAAACATTTATATTTGTATGAAAACTACTTATTTTGATACAAATACAATTAAAATTTTCTTTGCTCATACGTAAAAGTTATAAAAGAATAATATCGACTATAGATACCCATATTCTAACAGGACATGCCCACTGGTCTACTTCCGACTATGTACACTACATCATACACGGCGTAACAAAATTCCGTACAAATAATATAACTATCTACCTGTATCTACCCAATTGCTTTTCAATCAATAATACTCTCTGTTGTGTAATAAATTGCTGTATATTCAATCATTTATTTAATATGAAAAAGTGACACGGACATTTTATTACTCCTCTGTTGATTGACACGATTCTATTTTATGGCCACTTATGGCAGCCGTCGTCGCTCGAAAGAAATGTTAAGACAATCGAAATCCATAGTCCTTTAGAAATTCTGAGAACGAGAAAGTTAAAGCGTGGACGCGTTATTGCAGCCATCTGTCGTAAACCAATTGAGAAACAATTAAGAAATAGAAAAATGTGTTATAAGTCGAAGTTTACAAAAAATAGTGTGGGAAAGGACCAGACGCCGATTTTGGATAGTTGGCGGGGGTGTTGAGGAAGGACAGTTGGTCTTAGGACATGACAGGGTTCGTTCGTTATAGTCTCAAGAAGGAAAGCTAGTTAAGTTAGGAGGTTGGTGAGTGTTGTGAGCTGGGAGGAGCTGTGTTCGAGGTGAAGTTGGTACTACGTGCGGCATTTCGTGAGTAGTAATCTAATTCCCTACAAAGATATCATTGGTAAGTGTTAAACTCTTTACAAATAATGTGTCTTTTCCATTGTATTGTTCTCGTAGGCTGATTTGTTTTATGATCTGTAGGTAACATTTAGATATTATCGCTGCAGAACTATTAATAATCATTTATTCCAGCATAGCGACATTGCGCTATTAATTAACTCTATTTTCTATTGTATTACGTGTCCATCTCCTAATCCATACCCTGACAGATATTTGTCATTTGCGTTTGATTATAGGGAAACGGAGAAGGCCTTCCACTTTATTTGACACTGAGCACTGACGCTCGACTTTTGACGACTTTGACCTGTAACATGCGCAACCACATACGGAAGGCAGAACCGTAAATACTCTCAGTTAATTTAAAACAACATATGATATAAATTCGATCTAAATCGGCATTATAAAACAATCAAACGTTAGTGATAATTACTGCTTCCAAAAAGGTTTGGCCACACAACTCTTTACGAAAGGCTCGTTGTAGGCGTATCTCCGGGGAGAGGGTGTAGGCTTTGCACACTTCCCCAAACTGGATTGGTAGTCGTTCTAAGAACGCTAGGGAACGTGTCTCGATAAAACCTACACCCGGCATATGGTACGCCAATTTCTATATCGACACTATTTATCGAAACACGTCAATTTGGACGCTTTGCCGCTAACAGCCGCACTGTATCCTCGAAATGGGGAAGATTAACGAGATGTGAGGTGACGAAATAACCACCTCGGCAAACACCGGGTACGATCGCATTGAGTTTTGCTACAGACTGAGTCTACGGTACGCTTGTGCGATATTTTCTGTTATTTTAGTAAGAAATGGGGCTAGGCTGCCGTAAAGAAGATATTAACATTAGCACGCGTTTAGAATTTTATACTCAATACTTGTCTCACTCAATGGCAGTTGGGCTTCGTAGTTCACTGTCTCTAGGATTGAGTAAGACATTTATATTGTGCTTAGGGAACATGTTCTACTAAATCGTATATTGTCCTCAGAGGTTATATGTGTTAGGTTAAGTAGAACACGTACAATGAGACACACGTTGTAAAATGGTTCCCCGTCTCACTGAAATGGGTAAATCATACACAGATACATTAACGTAGCTATTAATGTTGATTAAAGCGCAAGCGTAACGATTCCCTTACCTCTTCACATTATGAAGATTCTATTACAGGTATTATTAGCGCTACTTGCGAGAAGGAAGACAGACCGCGGTAGGAAACGGTCGGTGTAGGGCTAGGCTAAGAAAGTTAGGAGAATTATTGAGTGCCAGAGGCCTTGTCCAAGTCCTTGGCTGTTGTAGGAGAACGAGTTAATATTAAATAAGTAAAATATAGTTGTGTTGAAGCACATATTTAGTTTATTAGTATTCTATAATCTAGTTTTAACGTAGTATGTGTTAGTGTTTGTAGGTGAGACTGGGTGAGCCTTTAGTTATTATAGTTATCCTAGGCTGATGGAGTTGATAGTCATTATAACTAATCAGACAGACACGTGTTGCTGGGGAGTTTGTTGCGCCACGTCTTCTCCCCAGCATAAGCACTAGGAAGTGGTGAAGGGTGGGGCTCTTTGTGGCTGTCTATAGACTTTAAAGTGAGTTGATTCACAACTCTATTAATTATGCTTGAGTTTGATTCTCTACTCTCATAAGTAGTAATTCTTGAATTTTGTATTCGTTGCCTTTGGCCGATACTAGAACTCTAAACTCTATTTAATAATGATCCTTGAGTTTCCATTTCTCAACTCTAATTATCTAGTAATTCAAAGAATATTATATTCTATATCTTAGACTAGTAACTCGGTCAGACTGACACGAGCACGAGTCTTGACCACAACTATCTCATATCCAGTCTAAGGACTGATAGGGACCATGTCTCCTTAAGAGCATGATGCAGACGCAATGCCGCTAGAACTAGCCGCTCCGTTGCTAGACAAGGACAGTCGCACGGTTGCCGCAGGAAAAGCCGCTTCGTCACGTTTATCAGTTCAAGAGAACTGCTAGGGGCCATGACTCCAAAAGAGCATGATGTCGACGCTATGCCGCTGTAAAGCCGCTTGCGTCACTTTATGGAAGTGTATCTCTGAGTACTCCGAGTGTAGATGCGAGGTATTGTGTGAGTTACGACTGATCAAATACCTGTTACGCGCTAGCGTTTGGGTTACTCATAAGTTTATAAAATAATTTACTCTGCATCCCCCTATTATTTAGTTTTCTAAAATCACTTCCAATATATTTCATAACTATGAATTCCCAAGTATCATCTAATATTGATACATTGTCTCCTTGCCTCATTAATAATATCAAGGCATTTGGCTTCTATAAATTTGGGAATTCATTTCTATTATCGGTGGGAGAGTGACCAAGTCTGGTGACGAGCTCTACAGGGCCGCACGGGGTTGGAGTGCGACCTTTTCCCCTTCGGGGGAAACCGACCTTAACGCTAATATTAACATAATTAGGAAAAACTAAAAATTTATCAGCCTAGGGTAATTTAGGTACCGTCACAACCTCAACCCACTTTGTGAATGAATCCACTAGAATAAATAAGTATTGTCCTGAGATAGGGCCGGCGAAATCAATGTGTATTTTTGCCATTGACCTGTTGGTTCTTCCCAATGATGTAACGGTGCCTTTGGTGGTTCGTTCTGTTGCAGACCACATGCTCTTGAAGACTTAATTCATTGTCCTTAAAACCAAGTTCTCGTAATGATCTTCCAGTTTGCAAGTGTTGTAACAATTGCTGTGGTTCAGGATCCCTTTTTGTTTCTTGAGCTATTATTTTAGGACGGACTTCTAATTTGTTGATCTGCTGTATTTGAAATGCACAATGTTGGTAGATGGTACTTTCTTTAGGGTTTTCAATAGGGAATCTTGAAAGGTAATCTGCATTGGAATGCTTCGACGAACTTCTATATTCAATTTCATAATCAAATCCGGATAAAAATGAGCGTAATGAAACAACCGCATTGTACTAAGCGCCGGTAAAGTCTGATTGGGATGAAAAATTGTTGTTAGTGGTTTGTGATCTGTCACTAAGGTGAATTTACGTCCATAACAATAGCAATGCTGCATGCATGCATGCATGTTGAGCACTCCGGATTCAAATCTAAATTTAGGCTGAGATGACACGTAAAAGTCTATTTGTTTAGTGTCAAGTTGTAATTTATAAGGTTTGTATTGTTAATTTTTTGATTGATATGATGATTTTCCTAATTGTAATCTTTTAATTAATTCTTAATGTGTGTATTTAATATTTTTAATTTTCATATGTATTCTTATTTATGGACTGGTTCTGAAATAAATGAAATTTAATTTAATTTAATTTAATAATGAAAGATTTTTTTATGCCCCAATAAATCGACGTAGCTTCCTTGTCAATTTGGCTGTACTTCTTTTCACTGTTCGTCAAAGATCTTGATGCAAAAGCAATTCGGGCGTTCTGATCCGTCTGGAAGTCTATGTGATAACACGGCCCCGAGTCTTGTAGGTGAGGCGTCTGTTGCCAATATCGACGTTTTTGATGCGTCGAAGTGTGTTAGCACTCTTTCGCTCAGAATATCTTCCTTCACTTTCTTACAGCTTTCTTCACATTTAGATAACCATATGAATTCAGTCCCTTTTTTCAGCAATTCATTCAATGGGCTCGTAATAGAAGCTAAGTTAGGTATGAATTTGTTATAGTAATTTGCTATACCTAGGAACGTTCTCAGTTCAGTCACGTTCTTAGGACTGGAAGTATTCGTGATCGCCTTTACTTTTTCTTTATTCTTATGAAGTCCGTCTTTGTCAATCGTATGGCCGAGATAGTTTATACTCTTTTTGAAAAAAATACATTTCTCTTTATTCACACGTAGATTACTTTCTTTCAATTTTTGTAACACATGTCTTAGTCGTACGAGTAGTTCTTTTTCTGAAGACCCTTGTATGATAATATCATCGAAGAAACATTTCACGCCTTCTATTCCTTGTAACAATGTATCATAAATTTTTGCCATAAACTTGGGGCAACCTTAACTCCAAACATTAGCCTGTTTACCTTGTAAGTTCCCTTGTGTGTACTTAACGTTTGTAGAAGTGCGCTTTCGTCATCCATAGCCATATTTAAATAAGCTTGACAAATGTCTAATGTACAGAATAGTTGGCCTCCGTTCATTTCTGCAAAAATATCTTCAATGATAGGAATTGGGTATTTTTCATATTTAATAACTTTATTCAACGTAACCTTGTAATCTGCACAAAGCCGTATATTCCCATTTGGTTTCACAATTGGTACAATAGGAGTTCCCCAATCTATATGATCTATCTTAGTGATTACACCTTCTGTGCATAAACGTTCAATCTCTTCCTCTACTTTTGATTTCAGGGCGTATGGAATGCGTCTTGGTTTCCAGCTTCTGCCAAAAATTGGGTCCACTTGTTGGTTTATGATGTACTATTTCCATAAAATTTCTGGTTTTTGTAGTTACAATTAACGAATGCTACTCCTGTAGGTTTGATTATTTCACCAGTGTAGGTTCTCAATTTCATGTCAGTTATTATAGAATATTTTCTTCTCTATATTTAATTTTTTGTACTGATTTAGTGACATACAAGATAATGCAGCACCAGTGTCGAATTCCATTTGTACTTTTTTATTTTCAATAAATAATGAAACTAGATGACTTTTTTGAATTTCACTTTTAATCATGTTGATGTCATAAAAGCTTTCTACAGAAATGCTTCTAGAGGTGTCACCGACCTGATTCATGTTAAATTTGCGTTGCAAGCAAACTCGAGCTAAGTGTCCTTCTTTCTGACATTTTCGGCATACTGAATGAATGGAACCACACTCATTAGCTCGGTGATCGGTTTTACCACATCGGAAACATTTTCCTTTCAAGTCCTTGATTGTAAGTGGTGGCCTTTTCTTAGAGTTGGTAGGCGAGGTTAGGAAATTAGTTTGTATAATCGTAGAAGGTGTAATATTATTGATTCCGTCAGTGTTTCTTTTCATTTCGGTAACCATTGTAAAATTCTCTTCTTTTCCCATTTCCATTAACGTTGCGATCTGTACTAATTTAGAAAACGGTGGGGTATCTCTGTCTTGAAGAATTCTTGATCGAATATCGCCGTCCTGTAGTCCTCGTATGTGTCTGAGGTACATTTCTTGCAATGTTGACATTTTAATTCACAGTTTGAGCAAAGTCTCTTTAGATCAGCAGCGTATGTCGCGACTGGTTCCGTCGGTTGTTGCATCCTTGACATGAATTTGTGCTGTAGATGCCAAACGCTAGGTCTGGGGTCAATATATTCACCAAGTGTAACTGATAATTCATCGAATTCTTTATTCAATGGGTCTTCTGGTGAGCACAAATCGTAAATCTTTTGATTTAATTCTGGGCTTAAAGGTGCCAGTAGCGTGTGAACCTTTGCCGTTGGACTCGTTATTCTGTTCATTATAAAGAACAATGTCAATCTCTTGATGACATTTTCAAATGATTATTTTTCTTGTAAGGGTTGGAAATTCATTTTCGGGTAATATTCTTGTTGTGCAAGGTTGACGCAGCTTGCGTAATCTATTGTTGTTGTAGGTTGCGTACCTATTTCATTATTCTTTCTCATTGTAAGTAATTTTGATTTCATTGAGGTATATAGATAGTTCTTCAAATTCGTACTTAAATTGAGTTTCCTCCTCCAATTCTTGCTCGTCCGTCTCAAGCTCAATTTCAGATTGTAACTCTTGAAATTCTTGCAAGTTTTCTTGTAGACTTTTTAATCGAGTGTCAATTTCTTCTGTTGAAAATTATTTTTTTCTAATTATTATGTTTTCCATTCGTGTAAGCACGCCCCGTAATGAGGCACGTACTTTTTTTTGTTTTTTAATAACATTATTCGGCATTTCGTCGCCAATTTATTGTGTAATAGTGACACGGACATTTTATTACTCCTCTGTTGATTGACACGATTCCCAACGAGTCACCGCGAAGGCTGGATATATACTCGTATCACTCTCATATGTATTATTTAATAGGTAACTATTAAATAATAATCTTCATTCATCAAATTAGCTCTTCACCAAGCAATAATTTTGTAAAACGACGTAACAGTTCCCAAACTGGCTTAGTCCGGTGGAGGGCAGAAGGCACATACAGCCGGCACAGGCGGCACACTTCGGCACCGGCGGCACACTATGGCACACTACGGCACACTACGGCACAGGCGGCAAGAGGGCACAAAGAGCTTCGCCATCCTTTGAAGTGTGCCCTCATTGCGGCTCGATTAATTCCCGCACACTGCTCGCCGCAAATAGTTGACTTCAGACATTGAATTTATGAACAATTACGACAAACTAGAACTATACCGCCTTCTACCACCACGAGGGAGCCTGACTGGATGACGGCACGACGTCATCATCTGAGCTAAACTGAAAGAGGAATCTAGTGTCGTATGTATTAGTATTTTATTCTTTTTCGAGTTTTCTATCCCTTTGTTTGCACCTGCAAAGTTTTGTCTATGCATCATCCTAAGGTTGACCGGTAGTAAATGCCTCAGGCAGCTTTAATAAATTAATTAATAACTTATGTCATTTGGATGAATATACACAACGCTACATTAACTAAGTAAGAACAATGTCAATTTTATAAAATAAAATGTCACAAATATGCTTGTCAAGCCTCGAAGAACAATTCAAATTCCTTTTGGAAGGGGCGCCTAGAATCAGTTATATTTTTTTAATGAAAATGTTGACGTTCAAAAGTGGCTTTTTATGTGCCTATTTGAAATAAATGCTTTGACTTTGACTTTGAACTTGAACTTTGAACTTTAAAGATTCACGCTGACATATATTATATAACGGGACGTCGGGACTGTTCGGATTTTTAGAAATCGTGACGTCAGCTGAGCTAACGTCACCATCTCCACCGCTAGGCTCACTCATTGCAAAAATGAATACACCCAATTTATCTATGCACGTTTAATTCTTACTAGTAGTAAACACAATTAAAACAGCCTTAAAATCTAAATTAATAATAGAAATCGTACTCACAAGATATTCTAGTAAAAACACAACTTGTGTTCACAAAGTTCTCCATGTCAATCTGGCCTCGCAGCTGTTCGCCCTTTTTTGCACAAAAATGGCGTCGCCGTTGCGAAGTCATTACACTTATTTTTTAACAAATTACAGGTAACATTGATTGAAGTAACAAACTATGATTCGTTAATTAGTTTTACTATTTTTAGCACTCGGTTTTAACATTGAATTAATTCTTTAATGATCAAAACATTTTAAACGGGTGTCATGTTTTATTTTGCTTGACCAATAAAGAGTAGTTCAACCAACTATGTTTGCATAAACAAAAAGTAACCAAATATCATTTTTAAACTAACGCATATCGCTTAATAATCAAGAAATGAATTTAGCAATAGATAACTAGTTTTTAAACCTAAGTTTTAATAAACCTTTAGTTAGGATTTGTTGTTATAGTAACAGCGAATCATAACACTGCTTTTTTTACATTGAAAAATAGCCAACTGACTACAACAATCAAATCGAAACTAATTTAAACCTATTCAGTCATATTTAACTGTTAAATTTGAACTAAAAGTAAATATTTTTAATGTTTACGTTAGCCTTGCGTCGACACGGCCATTCTGCGAGACGGTGTGCGTGCTCTGCACCAGTCGCGGTTCTGAAAATGATAATAGTTTTTTTTTTCTAAGCTAGGTATCCATTCACAGGTACACTAGCTGACAACTTGTTTTGTGGTCGGAGCTGCTGTTGTTTCAATATGAGTTTAAAAAGTTCAGACCTTAGCATAGGCTTTTTCAATGATAACCAATTCAATCAATGCAAGTTATCAGCCGTTACTTTTAGACCTTGTTAATCTTAAACATAAGGTTATGTAGTTAGGTATTCTTAGTTATAGATACGGAAAGAATACAGTTTATATGAGCAATAAATAAATAGGATTTGCTGTAAATAGGGAAGTGAGTGAAGATATTGAAGTGCTTGTAATGCCACACGCTTACTCACACATGTATTTATTTATGTCAACGCAAATGCTCCGCGCATACATGCATGACTTGATTTCTCGTAGGGGATGATGCTGTGGTGCTGGGCGGTCTTGTACGCCGTGGTCCACAGAGGCTCTAAAGGAAAATGGTTATTAGGGTGATGCTGAGGCCTAGGCCTTATGTTTATGACCGTGGTCCTCAGAGGCTCTAAAAGCATAGGAAAGAAAATAAAGTTCTTACGTAGCTTTTTATACAGCTTGTTAGGGCTCGGTGCTGTGGTGCTGAGCGGTCTCGTACGCCGTGGTCCACAGGGGCTCTAAGGAAATGGGGAAGGACGGTGCTGTGGCCTAGGCCGTGTTATTTAGACCGTGGTCCACAAGGGCTCTGAAAACTTATGTTGCGTTTTTGTTGATAAAACTCACGGGAATGATGCTGCGGTGCTGAGCGGTCTCGTACGCCGTGGTCCACAGGGGTTCTAAAGGATTGGGAAAGGACGATGCTGTGGCCTAGGCCGTGTTATTTAGACCGTGGTCCACAGGGGCTCTGAAAACTTATGTTGCGTTTTTGTTGATAAAACTCACGGGAATGATGCTGTGGTGCTGAGCGGTCTCGTACGCCGTGGTCCACAGGGGTTCTAAAGGATTGGGAAAGGACGATGCTGTGGCCTAGGCCTTGTTATTTAGACCGTGGTCCACAGAGGCTCTGAAAAGAGTGTAGGAGGGAGTGGGAAATACGGATTGTACAGCCTTTCTCGTAGTTTATGATGGTATCAATCAGCCAGTCAACAAAGACAAAGGCCAATAACGGAGTTTATTACTGTTGTTGCTGTCTTATAAGTCATTCAAACTCAAATTCACAGTTAGTATCAAGATAACAGTAAAAAAAGAAGATACTCATATTGTTTAAGGGTCCAGCAGCTGGGCAGCGTAGGTAGACGGCTGTGGCTCCTTCGACGGCGGCGTACTGATGATCTGAGATGTAGTATGTTGTAGTGTGCCATCGACCAAGTTCGTCGATGAGTATTCAGCCAGCCGGGCGGCACTTGCTGAGGGTCATCTGCGTTATTCGTCGACACGGTTTCCTGCTCGCCTGGTTATGGTGCTCGGCGCAGCTGGTCATGTGCGACCTTACGTGGATAACCACCGGTCACACGCTTCACCATGTATCGGTAGTTGTCCAGGATCCTGCATACCTCGTATGGCTCGCTGTATTTCAAGTCTAGAAATTTCTGGTTTCGCATTTTTGCCTTGCTCCTGTCAAATCGCTGCTTGTCATATTGCCCCGCAGCTGTCATTTTCTCATGCACATGTTGCTCAAGCAAGTTAAAGTCAATACATTCGTTATTAATATTTACCAACCTTAGTAGTTCTGGGGGTACTCTGTGTTGGCGGCGGGTCAGTAGTGTAAGTGGTGCGACCCCCGTTACTCTATGTGGAGTGCAGTTAAATGCGAGCTGTAAAGCGTCTAGCGCCGACTGCCAGTTTTCAGTGTCGTAGTTTTGTATCATGTTTAATACGTTTTTCATAGTGCCCATAATTCGTTCGACCTGTTCGTTTGCTCGGCTTACTCCTGGCTCAATAGAATGTATGTCGATTCCGAAACGGTACGAGTAGACTTTTAACTCACCAAGGAATTCTCGACCTACAGCCACCACAACTTGCACTGGGGTTCCGAACAGATTCACGACACGTTTCAAAGCTGCGAGGCTGTAACTCGGGCTGTTGTCATTCGAGTAGCTTAGCAAGATATATTTGGTGTATGCGTCAATAGTAACAATTACGTACTCATCTCGTCCTTCGGCGTTTCTCGTATCCAGCTTGCCAGTAATATCCATGTGGATGGCCTGGAACGCTTCAGTGGGCTTCTGAATCGGATGAAGTTGGGCTTGGACAGCGCCAGATGGCCCTTTCGAGGTCTTACATATAACAAAATTGTCCACAAACCTCCTGACGGTTGTTTTCATTTTGTGGAACCAGTACTTTTCTGTCAGCTTCTGCAAGGTTTTCTCCCATCCATGTTGCTGAGTAACATGGAAAGAGTTTATCAGACTCCACTGGAATGACTTAGCGACTACAATTGGTTTGCACAAATGTATACCGAGTATAGAATCCGTAAGAGTCTTCTTAAGCACGCCTTCTTCCTGGACGTAGCCTTAGGCTGTAGTGTCGCTGCGCAAGGTGTATATAAGTGGGCGCAGGACGTCATCGCGGCTCGTTTTGCAGCCACTAAGTGTCTCTGGTCATAAAGTTAACAGATATTTCAGTGGATGAATTCCTACTGAAAAAATCCGCGTGTTGTAGCCGCTCACCTTCTCTATATTCGACCTCGAACTCGTAATTTTGCATTTAGACCCACCACCTATGGATTGGAGGAAGGAGATCCTTTTTGTTCTTGGACGCTTTCAAGGCGTTTCAGTCTGTTATTACCTTGAATCTTCAGCTGTATATGTAATGCCGAAAATGTTTCACTGCTCTTACTACCGCCAGGGTCTCGAGCTCGTACGAGTGGTAGCGGCTTTCGGCGTCTGTGGTGCACTGGCTCATGTACGCGACTGGATGCTGGCGACCGCCGACTGGCTGCACGAGAACCACTCCGTAGGCGATGCTGCTGGCGTCCGTGTAGGGCTCGATTGGTGCGTCTTCCTGAAATAGCGTAAGGGTAGGCGCAGTAGTCAGGTGTTGTATGATATGGTCCATTCCCACTTCGCATCGTTTTTAATCAGTTCATAGAGGGGAACTATCACACGCGAGAAATTGGGAATTAAATGTCTAAAGTATCTAGCCAATCTGTTAAACTGCCTAACTTGCTTGACCGTTTTTGGGATCGGTGCCTTCGTTAAAGCCTCCACCTTTCTTGGGCTAGGACGTACTTGTCCATCTGCAATGATATTGCCCAAATACTCAATGGAACGTTTAAAGAAGGCAGTTTTATCGACATTCATCGAAAAACCGGCCAGTAATTCATTGACAATTTCTTGAACTTATGCGCGTTCAACTGGGTTCAATAAGTAAGGTAAGGCCTGCGTTCGACATACATGCTATCATCTTTTAATCGTGTTTCGAGCTCACCAGTAATGACGCGTGAGTGAGGGTACCCGTGAATGAACAACTGGTCGAACTTGTTCAACAAAGTTTCAATTACTTAATCTGATCGTCATTAGTCGAGTCACAATCTAGGTTATCAAACTTTTCACTTTGAGATCGCACGTGGGAAACAACTGGTTTGTGAAGCAAAGTTGCACCCTGAGAGTTCACTAGCACTCTTACTGTTTTGCTCCACAAGATTCATACCTATCAGAACGTCTGAGAACACTTCGTGGTCCGGCCACCAAGTGAAATTCAAGTTCTATACGTAAACCATCGATGACACATATCGTCGTCAATGTCGGAAGAGATATCACCGTAAATTATTGACCTAATCCCTTCAAGTAGCTTACTCGATCAACCCGTTTCCCGGGTAATTTGGCAGCTACGGATTCGCGTATTACTGAACACTCGGCTCCACTATCAAAAATCTCGAGTATGTTTAAGTTCCCAGCTACCACTGGCATGTTTTGCAGACTTGACAAAACAACGAGGGCTTTTAAAAACGTGATCGCTTAGCGGGACCCGTATGTGCAACTGATGTACCCGATTAAGAGCGCTTAACGCTTCATATGGAAGATACAACCAAAATAAGTTCAGGTACCTACTGATGTGGCCCTGGCAGTCACCAGTTCGATTTTCAACCGTTCATCTCCAATGCTACCGATAATTGCCTCAACTGCGTCATCATTCGATAATTTATCCTTAGTAATACGTCTCCATAATACCCATTTATGTGACAAAAATTGCGCGATGTCTTTGGAGTTATCATAATAATGTTCCCTAAAGCGTGCAATGTCCCGGGAGTATCTATTCTCTGGTTCATAATTTGTAATCAGAACATTACGCAATTCATGCCACGTAGTGGTAGACACCAGCCAATTGTCAACCCTAACCTAGTGCGACCTTTGAGCAAACTTCCAGCTTTCATTCTCACTTCATAATCGTTCAGGCCATAAGTTTCCATGGCTGTGGTCACATGTTGACACCACTCTCTAAACCCAATATTGGTGTCCGGATCGTATGACGGCAAAAACACATAATTTATTTTGACCTTGGGCGTATTTGGTTGTGTCGTGATGCGATCGGACATGTGTTTCATCATATGCAACATGTGAGTGAAAACCTCCGTCGGTAACCCATTAACAGAAGCGATTAAGTTTTCATTATTCAAGTCAGATGGACGGGCAGATGTGGGACTCTATCCCATTTCTGATAACGGGACGTCGGGACTGTTCGGATTTTTAGAAATCGTGACGTCAGCTGAGCTAACGTCACCATCTCCACCGCTAGGCTCACTCATTGCAAAAATGAATACACCCAATTTATCTATGCACGTTTAATTCTTACTAGTAGTAAACACAATTAAAACAGCCTTAAAATCTAAATTAATAATAGAAATCGTACTCAC
This sequence comes from Dasypolia templi, assembly GCA_963555695.1. Lineage (NCBI taxonomy): Eukaryota > Metazoa > Arthropoda > Insecta > Lepidoptera > Noctuidae > Dasypolia > Dasypolia templi. Next base: position 26,724,194 of record OY743154.1, on the reverse strand, counting down.
AAGATATTCTAGTAAAGACACAACTTGTGTTCACAAAGTTCTCCATGTCAATCTGGCCTCGCAGCTGTTCGCCCTTTTTTGCACAAAAATGGCGTCGCCGTTGCGAAGTCATTACACTTATTTTTTAACAAATTACAGGTAACATTGATTGAAGTAACAAACTATGATTCGTTAATTAGTTTTACTATTTTTAGCACTCGGTTTTAACATTGAATTAATTCTTTAATGATCAAAACATTTTAAACGGGTGTCATGTTTTATTTTGCTTGACCAATAAAGAGTAGTTCAACCAACTATGTTTGCATAAACAAAAAGTAACCAAATATCATTTTTAAACTAACGCATATCGCTTAATAATCAAGAAATGAATTTAGCAATAGATAACTAGTTTTTAAACCTAAGTTTTAATAAACCTTTAGTTAGGATTTGTTGTTATAGTAACAGCGAATCATAACACTGCTTTTTTTACATTGAAAAATAGCCAACTGACTACAACAATCAAAATCAAAAAAATCAAAATCAAAATCAAAAGTCATTTATTCAAACTAGGCTGAGAGTCAGCACTTTTCGAACGTCAAAATTACATAAGACAGTCCCCCAAAACGCCCGCCCTTCACCACTTCCTAGTGCTTTAGCTGGGAAGAAGAAGTGGCGCAACAAACTCCCCAGCAGCACAGCTGTCTGTTTAGTTAGAAAACCATAGAATTATATAATTATAAGGTAATCAAAGAATGGGTAATTAAAAAAAAACATATTAAATTATCTGCCATATTTAAGCTAGCCACGCCAATATACCCAAAACAGAAACCAATAAAAAAAACAATGAAAAAAACAACATAATTAATACAGAAATAAAAGCCTCCAGGCATAAGGGGCGTGACATCTTACATATGCATTATTGGATTATTATTTTTCAATCAAATCGAAACTAATTTAAACCTATTCAGTCATATTTAACTGTTAAATTTGAACTAAAAGTAAATATTTTTAATGTTTACGTTAGCCTTGCGTCGACATATATGATAACTGGACAAATAGGTAATTGACATTAAATCTAGTTTTTAATCATCTCCATGAATGTACGATTTTTTATTAGATTCATTTAATAATTAATATAACATAAATTTTGCATGCTAGTTTTAGCGAATTGTTTAGAAATTGTAAAAAAATCTGACCATCTTTAATGTACTACAATTCTTGCGAATAAATTTCATTTCATTTCATTTCATTTCATTTGACGGCCGCACGACACACAATCTACGTGTTCTTCCTATTAGTAATCGCTACAAAATAACAAAAAGTTCGATGTTATGGAATCATGATAAGCTCGCGCTCACACGCGCGTTGATGGACTACTCCGCGGAGACCTCTCAGATAGATGTATGATACGATTCTGCTGTACTAACATTGTAGCATATACCCGTGCGCGCCTCTATCTCGGGTATCTAGGTCAGTTTACGAGAAATAGGAAAGCTCTCTGATTTAGGAACCAATTCAGCTTTATACCTTTAAAAATCAATTTGGGCTGATTTAGTTCTGAGAACGCAGTAATCCTCTTGGCGTTCGCTTTACAAACGAAATAGATTACCTAAATGTTAATAGAGAAGAGATTACGAAGGATTGAACCCATTTTTCCAGAGTGCTTCAGTCATAGCTGTATAACTAGGTGAAGCAGATAATAGTTGTGAGACGCGCGCAATAACTGGTCTCGGGCGAAACTCGGCAAATATTCCAAGTTGTGAGTTCTGTTAGTCACGATCTGCAGTGAACCAACACGAAACTACGACCATTGGCTAAACATTCGGAAACTCCATCTGGAAGCCGCAATAAAGTTAATCAGTAGAAAATAGACGAAGCGGGAAACCATGTGGCCTACAGAAACAATTTCACAAGTTATATGAGTGCAAGCTCGGGTGCTATTAGACTCACAAGTTACAAATGATGTCTGCGGGCGGTCGCCGCGGCTGCCCGGCGCCGGGAGGCACGCCGAGCCCAGAAGGTTCACTCGACACAATAACAACTGACTTGCACGACACTAACGCACTGCCGTAAAGTATGGCTAAACGCAAGTGACTTACCGTCAACGTAGATACCGTCTTCTACGATTGTGAAACCTGTCACTCATGTGTAGGTACTATCGGCCAAACTTCCGCATTCAAGATTTATTAGAAGCGTGACACTCACACTAGGCGTGTGATATGCTGGGCACGCCACAATAGCGGCGGTAAGTCCCCTCTTTGAGGAGTGGTTGGAGAGGCGCCATGGCGTCCTCACCTTCCACCTGGCACAGGTCCTCACTGGACACGGTTGTTTCGGGAGGTTCCTGTTTCGAATAAGGCGGGAGGAAACGCCCGGGTGTTACCATTGTATGGATCGCCCGGAGGACACGGTGGAGCATACGGTGGAGGTCTGCCCAGCTTGGGCGGAGCACCGCAGTGTCCTCGTGGAGGCGATCGGCGGCGGCGATCTCTCGCGTCCGGCCCTGGTCCAGGCCATGGTACGGGGCGAGAGGGAATGGAAAGCCGTCACCTCCTTCTGCGAAGCAGTAATTCTAGCAAAGAAGGAGGAGGAGCGCGTGAGGGAGAGAGCCTTGGGCCCTCACGCCCCAAGTCGCCGAAGGAATCGCAAGCAGATTCCCGGCCACCGTAGGCACGGGCTTCCGGATGGCGAGCAATGGGTAACTCGCCGTCCAGCAGCATATCTTTTGTTTTGGTTAGACAATATATTATTGGTACTGCTTTATTAAATTAGTATCAACTTTCGGTGGTCAGTAGTGGCCTAGTGGTAACGGCACTGACTTACGGCCATTTACGGCGCTTCACTTTATATAAATAGTTTCATCACCACTGCTCTCAAAGCGGTGAACGAAAACATCGTGCGGGGAATCGGCATGTCTTAGAACCATGTGCTATCTACCAACCCGCACTGGGCCCGCATGGTAGATTACAGTCCACTCCCTCTCTCGGAGAGGAGGCCGGTGTCCCAGCAGTGGGAACATGTGGGTTGATTATAGGCTGATCATACCTCCGGTTTAACAATAGGACGGTTAAAAGGAAGGGCGATCAAATACGTTAACTTAACACTAACACAAATTCATATTGTCTCTAATTAAGCGAAACCATGAAGGTGTGGTCTGGGCACTAGCTGCGCTTGCGCAGAAATATTTTCTAAACTGAGCATGCTAAACTTTTGACCATAGTACCTACTCATAATAACTTTTACATCTTTAAGTTTTTATATCATGTTGTTTTAGTTTTTACTATAATACATTTCGACACAATGTAAAAATTGTTAATGAAATAAATAAATTGAAATTGATTTAATTGGAAGATATTATGTAGTATGTCTAGCTGTAGGTCTTCTGTGTCAGTTCATCGGTTCATCTCATAAACGCTAATGATACTCTTCGCACTGTTTGCTCCATCAATGCGTGCCCTCTGTGCGGTAACTACTCTGTACCCCGTTCATTAGTATGCCAGAAGACAGTGCGTTTTGTAAGTAAAAGAAACTTTATTACACTGTGTATATTTGCATTAATAATGAAACAATTTGCTGCGAAAACTTCGCTGATATTTCAGCTGTTGTAACCTGATTGAATATATTGTGAGCGTGTTACAAATTATTACATTTTGGGAGCGAAGAGAATGCGTAAGTTACTCTGCCTGATCACCAATATGTCTGGAAAGGATGACTCTGCTTACTGAAGATCTTAGAGTAAGTTTTATCTATGTACATTGTAGAACATTTTCTTTTTTTGCCTCTCTTATTCTCAGAGCTTGTATTCGTATTCATAAACGAGCACATCGGCACCCCATCAGCAGTTCAACAGAATTGAATTTGACTGAAAACTAATGATCACGGCGCTCGGCGGTAGCGATGTAATGAACGGGTCAATAGTTTGCAACATTGTTACTAATGAAGCCGTCACCGCCTGCTCGGGACCGGCTTTACACGTCTCTCTGTCATTACCATAATATTTACTCTGCCAACTTATTCAAAATAGGAAATTATTCAAATAATAGGTATTTTTTGCAGTAGGTATTACTACAAGAACACTATGATTGTTCGAATATTAGTCAGAAAATGGTGTATATATAAAATATTTATACTGTTTATCTTAAAAGACAGACTTTATTTTTACCCGTCTTCCCCACAACGAGGACAACGTTTTCTTAATCTGAAATGACATACTTACCTAACTTTATTTTTAAGATTTCATTTCGTAGAAGGTAGTGTTCAGACAATAAGTTTCAGACTCACCAGCTGCTGTGGAAACTGCTCACACAGAAAGTTAGAACCGAAAGAGTTATGATCAGAGCGAGTACAGAGCAGCGACTACGCAAATAAATAAAGCTGCCAATATCGTGCACCGCCGCAGCTGACGACCTCGCGCTCACCAGTCAGCTCACCGCACACCGCGCCGCCAGCCGCCATGTTGCCCGCATTTTTAGTCCCTCATTTGTGAAATTTACGCGCGTCAAGAGCATTAAACCGAGCTTCCTCAACCAGGCGCCGCGAGCCGACGCGCACCAGATTGCCGCACCGAATACCCGCACATTTTCCCGCGCGTAAAACTGAAATATTCCGCTCGTTCAGTGTACACGGCTGCGCTCACGGCCGATACCTCATAACCGTATCGTAACTTTAAGCTACGAGCCTGCTCCACGGGGAATACTCAAATTATTCATATTTACCGTTCTCTAAGATTGGGAAGGGTAAAATAACATGCACTAGCTGTGCGTAGTCTACGTAGCTCGTGGCAGTGGAGGCGTTCGCTTCACGTTCATATTGTCACAGTTAAAATTTATCACGTATTGCAGATCGCGCCCCCTTTCGCTCCGCCGGTGATAAGTTCTATATATCGGATAACTGCAACTTCACCGCAACTTAATTAGCACGTCAAGACATCATGACATTATGTGATTAGCATAGGCTGATCACGTAATTCGTAACGTCTTGATTCATCAATTAAGGCAAGTATTCCCAGGCTGTGCGCAGGAATCCATAATGATGCAGAAGAGGAATATGTTATTGAGTTGTGTGGCGTGGCGAGTGCGCCCGCAGCCTCCCGCCTCGTTAGCGTAAGCAACAAGCGCTGCACGACAATCTCCACGTAATTTGGCTACACCATGGCACGGAGGGCGCTCGACTTTGCACAACTTCGTCGTTCCTATTGTTGCTAAGCGTTGACTTCAGAACACGGCTCGTGCAGAAGCTGCTGTGTTCTCTGGCGTGATATGGGTAAAGTATTATTCTGCTCGTTGGAGGTATTGCTGCATGCACTGGTCGTTTACTGAACATACGAGTAGTGCCCCTCAACTACAAGCCGTTGCATGGCACCAACTGTAAGATACTGTTAGTAATATCGTTACACTCAATTCTGAAAATTACTGACTAAGGGCAAATTTTTTAATAGTCAGATAACTTATATCTGAAGAATAAATCTGAGTTTGACATATGTTGTTTACAAAAACTGACAGTTTTATCGGACCATACTTGTTTTTTTGAATTTGGCTTTCTGCGTGGTGTAATGTAAATATCAATAAATAATGTAATCGCGCCACGCGCAGGACGACGCTGACGCGCGGCGCTCGGCTCTGTCGTGGTGAATAATTAAAAGCCGCACACGTTATGTTGATTGATGAATTGCTCGTTTATACAACGCCTGGCAGTTTGAAAAACACACGTTTTTGTCTGTACCGTAACATAAATCAAATAACTAAAGGCTCAATACCAATAAGGCACGTTCAATAAAGTCATGCGCAAATATTACGTCGGCAAAGCATAGCTCGTGGTGTCACAGTCATAGCTCACAGCTTAATTAACTTCAAGCGTATAAGAGTTTACTCCAGCGTCCATGTGTTTGTGGGGTAATAACCACGAAGTGGTTTATGCGAGTTGTCTTGCTGGTTTCTCCTGCCACGTATGTTGTACTTGTGCCAGCAATAAATATGTCGATCTGTAGAATATATGATGGAGATCGTTTGTCCAGGACACTGTACTCTTCATATCTTTAAAAGCTGAGTTTTTAAATTGAAGCGTAACTACATTAGTAGAATAAATAATTAATGAACGGCTTGATTGGATATTCAGCGCTGAAACGTAATTGGAAGATTTTTGAACGAAGTTGCAAATTGAATTAAGGCGTGGCAAACAAGCGCGACGCTACAGCGCAGCACGAACGGACCGCTCGTCGCGCGACACGCGGTGTCTTTGTGCCGCGCTCGGAGTCGCGACAGTGTGTACGAGCCTTTAAGGTGCAAGCTGACGAATGAGCAGACGAATTAAATCAATTACTTTGTTAAGCATGTTGACATTACTCAGATGTCCCTGCCAGACATTACTCAGATGTCCCTGCCAGACATTACTCAGATGTCCCTGCCAGACATTACTCAGATGTCACTGCCAGACATTACTCAGATGTCCCTGCCAGACATTACTCAGATGTCCCTGCCAGACATTACTCAGATGTCCCTGCCAGACATTACTCAGATGTCACTGCCAGACATTACTCAGATGTCCCTGCCAGACATTACTCAGATGTCCCTGCCAGACATTACTCAGATGTCCCTGCCAGACATTACTCAGATGTCCCTGCCAGACATTACTCAGATGTCCCTGCCAGACATTACTCAGATGTCACTGCCAGACATTACTCAGATGTCCCTGCCAGACATTACTCAGATGTCACTGCCAGACATTACTCAGATGTCACTGCCAGACATTATCATATCGACCGAAAACCACAGGCACTAGTATAGTTGTGACAGTAACCTATACAGTCCTAAATGTACTTAACTTACTTCAATAAGTAGAATAAGCTGACTTGATATGCTTACGTACGTACATCCAACAATTGTAGGATGTGCGTACATTCAGCGGCATACGGATTTGTGGCTGATACTTATAGAAAAATGATCGCGCATGCTTGCGAAGCGCGTAACGTCGCGTCCGCGCCCGCGAGCACGAGCGTGCGTGTGTGCGAGCCTTATCGCGCGCGCCTCATTACACGTGGATTTCTTCATTACTCACTTAACACGGATTTCAGTGTTTTACACGGAGCGTGTAATTTATTAGTACGTCAAACATCAGCTAATCCAATCTGCGCCAGAGCGCTAACGCCTCACATTACACGCGAGGGAACGTCTCTCATTTTACATGTTTGCTTTAATTGGGTAATTCACGTTTAATTCTATGTTAGTAAGGGCAGATTTTTCAAAAGTCAGTTTCCTTCATTTTATTTATTATCACCTGACAGTTTTATTTATTATCACCAAACCCACATCATCTTCAGGTAATAACTAATTAGTAACACCACTCTGAGCACCACGTACAGTTGCGGCTCGCACGGCCGTCAAAACACCGCGGCCGGTGTCGCAGCAGAGTGTAGTGTAGCCCGCGAGCCAGCCTGAAAGGCGTGCAACGGTTAACGGGGTAACGGGGCTCGGGGCTCACGGGGTCGTGCGGGGCTGGGGCTCACGGGGTCGAGCGGGGCTGCGAGGCCACTTTCCGCTATTTGTAATAGGCACTGCAATCCTGGCTAACGACGAGCTCGCCCACAGTGCTAGCCCAAACGACAATACACCACTTTTTAATCAGTAGAAGCTGTGGGATAAGCTTGTTGTTAAGCGTTCTAGGAACGGACAACTTTTATTTATATTTACCTGTGAACTATGAATTTCTCGATAAATTTATTTACTGGTTCCAAGAATATAATGCAGCAATTGCGGACAAAATAAATACATAATACGAGTATATAGATGAAACACAACATTACATTTTATGAAAGTGGCTGTCGTGGCTGACCCAGAAAGTGTATCTTGAAATAGGCATTTATATCCGAGCAGCGGCTGACCTTAAGTGTATATTTCGATAGTGCTCGTGAGAAGACACTTAATCGAACAATACTTTAGCTGTGAGGCTGTGACCTAGTCTCACCAGGTTTCTGGTTTTATTTTTAACTTTAAAACATTACATTATCAAAAAAAATACTGACTGAGTTTAATGCCTCTGAATGTTACAGCTCACCAATACATTGCCCGGCACAAGCCTGCCGAGGTCTCCCGTGGTCCCTGCGGACCACACGGCAGGCAAGGGTTCACTCCAAGTGCACTTGAACCCGACCCAATAACATATTTATAATAAGAAACCATAGTGATGATAGGTCGTTATTTATATTATTACAAAAAAAACTCAAAACCTCTATTATTACAAAAAAAGAGCTTCAGCTCTCTGTGCAGAGCAGGAATATGAGCCGTGGCACATATCGGTGGCTGCGGGACATCTTTGGCCACATAAGCGTGTGGCACACTGTACCAGCTCGGCTGCGGACGCCGCACATCGCGCAGACAGGCAGCTGGAACATCGAACGAAACAAGCTTTAGATACTCTTGTTAACTCAATATTTCGTGGCGGTAGTCACGGGCTCGCCGTCACTCTTCATTAATTTCGGTTCAAAACAAGCAATATATTGTAATTTATCTTGTTTTTCGCTGACTACGTCGTGATTCTTGTATTTTTTATTTGAAAAAATTTACCATTAAGAAAACTGTAATTAATACAACATTTAACATAAAGGTACGTGTGTGATTCGTGCATCATTATAATCTGATTTGTAAATTAGCCTGCGTTGCAGCCGCCACTTGTCGCCACCAATTACAAATAAATTTACCATTTCACACCGCTCCCCGCACACCCGCAGCCCCTCGGTACCATGGAGTACATTAGTCAACCACAGCTCTTTGTTTGTCATGTTCCCATGCGTGACCTACCAAATATTTAAGCTAATTACTCGTTATATTATTTAGGGTATGAATCCCGGGATATCTCGTGTCTCGAAGTCCCGGGATTTTTTGTAAATTTAGTGGTCTCGGGACAAAACTTTGGGATCGAGACTCGAGACATGGTTGTTGAAATTGTATTGTAACTGTTATATTAAAAAAGGTCATAATTGAATTTATCGGCTTCCCGCCCTCTCCAATTGAAAGCGCCATCTTTAAGCTTAACGAATAATTACTTGATATTCAAAGTCAGAAGAAACAGACAATAAAAAAAAGTCGAAGAAACTGGACCCGAAAATCTTGCAAAAAATTCATGAGCAACATTAATAACCCTGTCTTTGCTGTCGCGCAGACGAGTTAAACAGAAGTTCCACACAGGAGCCCCAGGAAAACGTACAAAAATATCGGAACCACTTTTCAAAGCTTAGAACACAATGTTTTTAGTAATGTTGACCCAGCAGAGAAGAGGTCTGCCTCTTGCATTCTTTGGAACCAACTAGGTTAGGGGTGCCAAGTGCTGCAGCAAAATATGAAACAGCAGCCGTTTATGCGCTAAAGACATGTCACTATTACAATCAATGTCCACCACCAGATGTTGGACCAGTGGACGTTCAACTTTAAAGTGTGGGCCACCTCTGTATTTCACTAACTCGCATCGGACAGTGACATGGTAAAGTACTATGTAGCGCATATCCGATCAGGGTTTGGCACAGACGAGCGCGCACTAACCTGGGTTCCGGCGCTAATACATTTTCATCTGCACTCGTTTCAAGTTGCCGAGTGGCTGCAGATCTATGTAAGAATGCCGTTGCCAGTCGGAATCGCATCAGTGCGCGTTCACGCTGCTTCCAGCCCACTCAGAGAATATCACAAATTAATCATCCAATAATTTGTAGGTACCTGTCCCCTCCGCCGGCTCTCGCGGCTCCGGCCTGCAGCGCGCAGAGCCGCGGACTAACTCCCACCTCCCCCCGCCCCGCCTGCGCTCTGCTACATTAGTCCGCCTCTCTGCACATTTAAATAATTCTACACACAAAGGATTACCATCTCTTGCGCTTGCACACAACGTAACACGCTTAGCATACCTTTATTACTCAACCTAGCTACTGTTCATCACAACATTACACATTTTTATTCTACAAACAAAAATGAATATGTAAATGAATATTTGACTGTGTCTCGCTCCGACTGTGGCACGTTCCCGTGGCGTGATGTCCACGCAGCGTGGAGCGGCCTTTGTAAGCTAAACAAACATGCCATGTGTTATTAAAGAAGACTTTTAACATCAAGAGTACGTTTCTATACGATGTTGGACTTCACCTTGTGTAGGTCCCTGTTCCTCACCTCTATCACGACATTTTATCGTTTCCGTGTCATCTTCGTCGACGGCGAGGCTTCGTATCGCTCGGTACGTTACATGCTCCTAAAGGAACACATACGAGTGCTCGAATGATTTCACACCGCTACCAGTGTTCAGCCAACAACCCAAAAACCCGGAAAGCCATGAGAAAAAAGAAAAGAACTCCTACCAAACTGTAACTTATTTATACTGGGAGAGTTGAGTTGTTTTAAAATATGATGGAAGTGCAATGCAAAAAGTCTGAAGTTTTCAAAAATTCTAATGGTTATCGTAAGCAGGAGGTAATTGATCAGTTCGTATCGGTCAGGTCCGGTGGATCCCGGCGCTCCGACCCTTGGGGCGCTAGTCAATTGTTAGAGGATTGTCGGGCGCTGGAGGACGGCTATCAAACCAAATAAACTGTGTCGAGTCACCCCAAACGGAACACGACGACCAGTGTGACCCCTGAACTGCTGATAGGTACAGCACAACGAGCACGCAGCACTTTTCCCTGGGACCTGTTTTAACAAGTGCTGTTGTGTTCCGCCATATAAGACGCCACGCTATATAATTTAGACGTAAGACCATAACACTACTGTGAGATCACTGGTTCAAAACAAACGAAATACATAGATTCGTACATAAACTCAATCAGGGGTAGGCAGAAACTACAGAACGCCACCTGTATCCACAAACGTTGTATTTACGGGTAATCAGTTTATTTCACTCACACACTAGTACAGTACAATAATTACACTCCTGCTTACCTCAATCAATACAACAAAGGATAGTTCAACATTTCAACAAAAAGACGCAAACATGACTGTTCATCCGAAAAAAAACACGACTAGGCATAGTAACTTATTTTTCTATTTAAAGTACAGCTTAACCAATGACTTCTCAATTCATACTCGTAGGTTAACGTTGCCGTCTACGAATATAAAAAAGGCGATTTCTGAACAGGGTGACTTGTAATTGGACGTATTCCTTCGAGGACTTGATAGTGTGACCCATTTACAACAATGAAGCTACCAATAAAGCCTAGGCGTAATTTCGTGGAATTAAAGAAAAACCGATTTACATGTATTTTTTACCCCTAATTCGTCACTAAATATCACATTACTCTAAACTCTTAAATGCAAGTGGATCACACCACACAATCACGTTCTGGATGGAATACAAGTCCATCATCGAAAGCGCATCACTAGAGAACGGCTGGACCGATTTGGTTATATTTTGTTTTGATATGTTCGTTATAGTCCATCCGAATTAGGCTTTTATGAAAAAAAAAATTGGAAAAGTTTTCCGGTAAATTTTCTTTGGGAACAACTGCAAAATTATTTTTTCATTTTGGGTGTGGTGTATTTAATTTAATTTTGAACCACGTCTGTCGTGTCAACTAGTGGGTAATATTGTTCATGAATTAAATGGATGAAACATAAAAATGATTACAAAAATAAAAATAGGCGTAGGCCCAACCCTGTTAAATTTGTTTATAGGCTTTCGAATGCTTTGGTATCCAGAGTGAGTGTCATTAGAGATCTTGGAGTTACTTTTGATTCTAAGCTTCTTGTTGAGGCACATATTAATAACATAGTCAATCAGGCTTCGAGGGCCTTGGGTTTTATTTTTAGGGTCTCTTCAGATTTTAAGAATGTTAAAACAATGAAAATTCTTTATTGTGCGTTTGTCCGTTGAATATGTTTCCCAGGTTTAGAATCCAAACCACCACAGTACAGCGGACAGCGCCATCTAACAATTTGATTCATAAACGAATGATCATGTGATCGGAAACGCAAGCAAGCCCTACCGCTTGGACACGATCGTCGGTGGATGCAGTGACGACTGGCGGAGAGACCGAGGGTTGCGACAGTCAACAGAATACGGTCGAGTTTGGACAGTCTTGGCAAACGCTCAGTACCAACGCATGTGACTGTTTCCGTTGCACGTGTTTATTTCGTTAGCCAGTGTATTAAAGTTATTTTAATTCGAATTATGTTTTCGTTCGAGTACCCACTACAGTGCCCACACTAAAATGTGTCGGATCGTGAAGAAGACCCGATATTTCGCATCTCGGCCACCCCTGATCCGACATCATAATTGGGATACACTCGAGCTGAAGAAAATATGGAGAATGCAGCGATGGCGTCAAGGTGTGACGAGAATTTACTTCGTACGCTGCTGACGGTTCAAAATCAGAATAATTATGATGTCCCTGATAGAAGCCATCAAGGGTCCGGCAGGTACCAAGCATATTTTTTAAATTGTAGTTTAGTTTGTTTTGTTTCATTCATTATGTACATATTTCATCATGTGTAATATAATATTAGGTAATAATAGTTGATAGCTACACTATCGAATTAGGTCGAAGATCTGTAAAGATGTAAGAAGTAAATAAATAAATAAAATAAGATATCTCCTTGCCCGAATTTGACCCAGATAAGCCTAGAAAACAATTGCTTTTTTGTTTTTACAATACACATTTTAGAGTATTTAGTTAACATAAACATAACATAACATCACGCCTTGTTTCCCCGAAGAGTTGGGCAGAGGTGTAGCTATAGCTCACCCACATTTCGCCAGTTAGTCAGTTTATTTAGTTATTTCTCATCAAAATGAATACCTTTATCGCCTTTGGCGTTTGATGTAGATACACTTTGTCTTTTACACTTATTAAATTGGACAGATGGTTCAAAAGTTACCAAAGTCAAAGTCAAAAGTTTATTGCGAACTAAGTACGTAAACACCGCGGACACCGAGAGTGGTGCGCACAGAGGGGCTGTGACGTTTCACGGCTAATCCGAAGAACTGTGTTTGAAGCCTGGGGAAGAACATAGGCTACTTTTCATCAACACTCCACATGGGCGAAGCCGCGGGCGGAAGCTAGTGAGAAATAACGTTAGAAAAGTCCGTATTGTAATGTTACGTATCAACATTTTCAACAAACTATCTGCATTATGTGTATATTACTGAAACAATTTATTTGTCTTAATTTTGTAATATTTATTTTCTTAAATTGCAAAGTATTACCCACACATGAACTAATGTTGACATCGTAATTGAATTACCCAAAGAAAATGCTTTCAGTTGATGTTTAAATGAACACAATACTTCGACTCCTTGAAAAGATACATATTCAATAAAAACATAAAATAAAATTTTCCTGTAAAACTTGAGTTTTACGATAACCGACGTATTGTTTGGGGGTGTCTCTGCACAACACTTAGTAACTAAGAACGTAGTAGGTAGGTAACTTATAATATATCATTGGATAATACTAACTATTAAATACATCCCAACGTTCCGAGTCCATGTCGGCAACCAAACCAAATCGTAAATAAAATATCGTAAATAAGTCTTACGGACTTATAATAAGTCCGCAAGCAAAGCTAAAGTTCGTAAGAATGGTTAGGTAACTCCATACCAAATAACAAAGCAAATCTAAATCCAAATTCACAGCATTTATAAGTCAATAGTGTCAGAAATATTACAATACAATTTAGAAAGCAAATAAATACGCACGCACAGGACAATAAAGTGATCGTGTAACACTGACAATAAACACGGAACACCCCCGGCCGGCGGGCGCAACTTTGCGGCAATGTGTGTGCTTGTCCGAGTGATACACACCTTCTACCATTTTTTTTTTGACTATTCGTAACTTAGTAATATGAGCTAAGCTTTAACAAAGTGCGAAATACAATTAGTTTAAACTTCATTTTCTGTAAGGATTTTGGAAAAAATATATGTAGGAACCTAGATATACTGTATAAATCCGAATATACGATATAGAAATTTGCTTAAATTGATAGAAATATGCTTAAATTTCAAATGGTTTAGGTATTACATTTGTATGGACGTAATACCTAAACCGTCCGTCGCCGTCGCCCAGCTCTTAATAATCAATGTGTTTTCCTCTAACGGCTTGGTTTTTTGCACCGCATTGTTTTAGCCTTTTTTTAATGGTTCCGATCGTTAGGTTGGAATTCTATACATATAAGTAGGTTCCTAAAAAAACCTGTAGTTATTTTGAATGAGAAAAAGCTGTTTTGTGAACGCTTTCAATAGTCTTGTGTCCTTTTGTTCTTCAACTAGACATAAGTATGCATTTCCAGAAATTCGCAGAATTCTGAAAGCACTCCATCATGAATCGTGATCCTCATAACGTATACGAGAGCCTAGATCGAGGAGATAGAGCGTTGTCCATAAGAAGTGGTCTCAACGAGCTAATAATGGGCCACTCTATTATTATATAATGTTATTGGGCCACCGGCGATGGTATACTCGAGATATATAAACGAGTGGCGGCCAGCGAGCAGCGGGCGGCGGTGTGAACATTGTACTACACGAACAAATGTCCGCGCACAAAAAGATGACTCGCTGGGCTTCACGTACTACTTCCGACATGTCCGCCATTTATTCGAACAGTTCTCCGATTTGTAAACAGCATTACAAAGACGTGAGCCGGCGGACGAGTGACATTAGGAAAGGCTCAGCCGTTCCGGACTGCGGCGGATGAACGGCGGGAGGATGATGATGGGGGATCATCCAACTGAAGGACACGTCGTTAGTTTAGGACGAGTACGCGATGACGTAACACTGTCATCATTGTGTATCTTTGCATTACGGACGTTTGTAAGCATGAACTAGAATTAGTAGACTAGAATTGTAAAGCCATTATACCAATGTTAGTTCATTGTACCTACTCAGAATACATTGACATTATTATTTGATATCACATTATTTTGTAAATCCGAACTTTATGAAATAATTACGATTAGCTTCTTAGTGACGATAACATAACGAGAAGTCTTTAAAACATTATACTTGTAAATGTACCTACTTAGGCCTCACAAGATGTAAGATTTTAAAAAAAATAATTTTAATAATAAGATGGATGATGCGAAGTGGCTCGCTGTAGCTAACTCAGCACAAAATCGGTGCGGCACTCTCCAGGGACGGGCTGCGGGACCCGAACCGACAACCAGCACCGCCGCACGAAAAACTCAAGTTTGATTAATTGATGGTTTATTAGTTTATTACAACTTCTGTTTAGTTATAAATTTATTTATTATTAGACTTCGCGAAATGGTGGTATTAAAATGATAATTAATTTAGTAAATTTCCAGCGACAGTCCAACACTGTCCATTACTCATCCGTACTGCTGTTGTAAAGTCCAACTGTGTGTGTTCGTAGAACTAGAACTGATAGAACCTACGTGTAGTTCCGCTGCGACACATACTTTATACAAGAAGGTTGTGCGGAGCATTCACGGCAACAGCAATATGAACAAATATCCTACAAAGTTTGTGAGTATGGATGGATGTTTGTTATTCTTTCACGCAAAAACTACTAAACAGATTTGGATGAAATTTGGCACACACATAGATTATAACCTGGATTAATACATAGAGTAGTTTTTATCCCAATACTCCCAAGAGATCAAGATTTATGCGGGTGAAGCCGCGGGGAGCAGCTAGTATTAAATACGGTGCGCCACCGCCGCCGGCCGGCCCTACCTGCTGTCAGCACTCCACAATACATTTTATAAATTGCCTCCAATGGAGCAAGCCTTGCCCTCTTCAATTTTATATTATTCCCGGTATAAATAGGCCACTTCAGACACTGAGTTTAAGAGTGAATCCTTTTGTTCGTCCGTCACGTCTCGCGCTATATCGAGTGTTTGTGACGTCTGATGACGTCACGGAACGTGTCGGGGTTACGTTTGAAGGTGCGCGACTGCGGAATGTATCTCTGATACACATTCTGTAGGTATTCACAAAACGTCTTTAGGTGTTGTCTGTTTTAAGAAGCGTGAACGGAATCAGTAATGGCAGTATGTAATTAATAGTAATTATACTACATAGATTCAAAGGTTAGGTAAACTGTCAAGAAAACTTGTATCATAATGTGGCATTGATAGATTGGCAACCAATCCACACAGCTTACTTCTGACGCCTAAAACGCGACATAAAATTTGAAAATAAACAAAACCCCAACCCTTACCAAGCCTTTAACTATTGCGGCAGCTAGACGAGTTGATTAACACCTCATGTATTGTAATTCATCGCCCATAGGATGCTAAGAGATACGTAAGAGATACGCATAACATAACCTATTCCTTCTAATAATTATATTATGAATTTGTGATGAACTAAAACAACTTATGAAAATGTTAACAGAAAGTACACAAATAAAATAGGAAGTTAGTGGACATAACAGAGCAGCAGTGGTGAGAGACAGCTGGGCATCGGCAGGCGGTGACTGCGGCTCACGGACGCTTCTGTTCAGTTAGCGCGCGTTTGGCAGCTCTAAGCGCATTACCCAATGCGGCCGAGATGCATACACGCTATGCATACCGAGCCCCGAGACCCGCTGATACCGGTGCGGGGTGCGGGGTGCGGGGTGCGGGGTGCGGGGTGCGGGGTGCGGGGAGCGGGGGGTGGGGGGCGATCTCGTCAGTGGCCACATGTGACTGTCCCTCAACGCAGAGGACTATTCATTACAAATCGTGAAAAATGTACTGTTGGTCTTGTATTGCGTGTTTCCTTTGTCAAGAACACTTTACGAGGAGTCTATTTACTCATTTGTCGTAGCTCTTAGATAAACACGAATATACACAACACCAGTAAAGTATGTGTAAGTATTCGACAAGCCGAATAATTTACTTCCACATCAACGTCATGATGTCGTATTTTATCCAGATATCGATGGTGACACATCCCTACTGGACCGCTATTACGCTCGAATGGGAAGTCTAGTGGTGTACCTGGCGCGGTGACGTCACCGGTGCCTTGCAGCGGTTAATTAGCGGCAAACTTTCGGCTATCAGGGGGCAGGGGCCCGGGGTGCGGCCGGGCCCCGCGCTGACGAGGGTCGAGCGGGCCCCACATGTGTGACATCTCCTTTGTTAACGAGATGCGTGCGCTTATTCTGTTAGTGAGGCCGAACCGTCGGAGCACGACGTATGTTACCTGAGAAGACGTGGGTCGCAGCTAGAATAAGATGTTGTGGTTACATTATGGCACTATTGTACCCATTTGACAGTGTCACCTAAATTAAAATGAATAGTAGACTCGCTTTTGTTCGTAAATACAATAAAACGTTAACGGCAGACGATATGATACATTCAATTGTGATGTAATGTTTTCGCACGGTAATGAAGTCATAACGTGATAAACATAAAATATCTGCAACGATACTTCTACATTTGTAGCACTTGCTACGAAAGTAGCTACGTCGTAGCCGGCATGCGCTACGAACTATGCGCTGCGACGCGACGTAGCTTGTACTACATACTCATGCTGAGAGTAATACGTCTGCGGCCGGAAACTTCGTAGCAAGAATCGTCTTCCGCAAGTACGTGGTGCGGTACGGTTACGTCGTAACTAGTCGTAGCACCGTAATGCCGTAATTTCGTAACCGTTATTTAGCCGCAGAGGCTCGAAGCCCGCACAATACGTTCTGCACGTACTCACTACACTCGCTTGAGACGACCGAATGGAAACGGTAGCGGAGCGAATACTTTTTGGTAGGTGGATGTCCATGTGGCTGCTTAGGTTGAAAGTAGTCCACATTTGCATCGCATCACCGATAATTTGAAACCAATTACTGATACTCTGATTTAGTCCTCAATAACAAAAGCGTTTCCTTAAAAAAAACACGAAAACCTTGTTTTTAAAACACAAATAGGTATTATCAAATTTAGAGTGAAGCCGCGCTACGCCGCACTGTGGGCTGGATTCCGGCTTTCATAGACTTATACAGTCTTATTCATAAAGGTGTCTTAAATTTTCATCAATTGCTAAGAAAATGTTTAGCCAAAATCTTATTCATAAACGTTGTTTAGCGCTAAGAGTTCGCTAACCAATTGATTAGTAGCTGTCAAATTTAATCACCATCGGTAGCTTGTTAAGAGGATGCTAAGAGGCAATATGGCGGTTTTTATTTGAGTCAGCTGATCGATTCAGTAGGATTATTGTTTGCCTCGAGGTTATTTTGTTCCTAATATCGAGCTGTGCCTTAGTAAATATGGAATTCGACAATCTTTTACGACCTTTCAGAACGACGCAGATTTGTTTTTTAATCATTTTTAAACGCCAGCGGGAAGTAGACCAAGGTAGACCTACGAAGCTCGTTAAAATCCGTTACGAGAATGATTTTCTACATTACATTTTCTTCATTCGAAGTACACATGATGAAAGGATTTATAGGGAAAACTCAAACAGGAGTAGGCTCAGTAGGTAAGGGTATGAGTTTGTGAGGAAGCTCATAGGAGATAGTTATTATCCAATGTGATATCCCATGTGCCCTTAATCTTATGACGCCTGTTCTAAGGCTATAAACTATAAGAATAGCCACGTGGCACACAAATAACAAGAGACATTTTGTAGAAACAATTTATTTTGATATTTAATCAAGTAACATTTTTGTTATAAATTCCATATTTTTGATTTCCAATATTCTTCTTACAAAGACATGGACTGTGCCATTCTTTTCTCATGCCTCTCTCATTTCTCATCAATTCCACGTAGCCTCAGCCCTAATGGTCTCCTTCCTCCCCGTCTTTGCGGTTGAATAGTATTGGTGCTAGGTGCTAATAGTGGCTTTCATAGCAGCAGTCAAACTTGTACCTGTAAACAAGTATAATAATTGTTGTGCGAAAATCCAAAAGTTAGTATTACCTACCAAGGCTGTGATATTGAGGAAGCAAATAAAGCAAAGTTCTTAGGCATAGTGATCGACAACAAACTCACATGGAAACCTCATGTTGAAGAACTGTGTAAGAAATTAAGTAAATCGGCATATGCTCTCTTTCAACTTTCTAAGAGAGTCAACAGTCAGGCTCTTGTAACGGCATATCATGGACTAGTTGCCTCTGTTTTGCGGTATGGCGTAATTTTTTGGGGGCAGTCTACTGATAAGGAACTTGTATTTAGGATGCAAAAGCGATGCATACGGTCAATGTGCGGTCTGAAGACAACAGATAGCTGTGTTCCTTATTTCAAATCTATGAATATATTAACATTTCCGTCGTTATATATATTGGAAACGGCTTTATTTGTGAAAAAGAATCCACATCTATTTAAAAAATTGTCAGCAGTAAGGAAGAATCCTATACGGACTCAATATGTCAATCAATTGTGTCAAGTGAAATGTAAAACCGCATTAATGCAAAAAAGTTTTTTTGGTATTGGTCCCCGCATTTATAATAAAGTACCTAATATTATTAAAAATATGACTGTATTCCAATTTAAAAGGGCACTTAACAAAATACTAATTGAAAAATGTTATTACACAATTGACGACTTCCTTAATGATGAATCACTAAACTGATTGACATGCTATTATTCCATTTGATATTTTATTTTATTTTGTTACTGCAATCTTATTAACATTCTGACATTTCTGTATTATTATGACATTTATACAGTATTACAAACGATTTGACATTTTTGTATTATTGACATTTTAACTTTAATTGAAACGATTTGATATTACTTTTTTTTCTGTATTTTGTATTATTATAATTTCATAATTGTTATTTAAAATTACAATGTCTTTTAAATTTGTTTACGTTAAACACGATTTGCATGCCCATGACGGTAGAACATGGAGCACTATTAAAATAAGAAACCATCTATGTACTAATTACCCATGTTTGCAAACGAATAAATGATTTGATTTTGATTTGATTTGATTTGTTATTAAAAGACACTGAAACCCTGTTGCAACAGCGATAGGAATTAGGAAGTAATATATAATAGACACAAGTACCTACATACATTTCCAAAAGAGTATATTCAAGCTAGGACATGAAAAAAACATAGCTATAATCGGCTACTGATGTTACATCAGTTTTACATTAATTTGGTTAGTTTATATTAGTAATTGTATATAAATTCAGGGATAAATACCTTTTCCAGTTTACTACAATTATTGTAGCTAATTATTATCAATGAAATACAATGAAGTAACGTAATAAATAATTATATTAAAATTAAAAATTTCCGATGTATTTTTTGACATATGTCTGTTAAAGTCACGACAGATACAAAAATCGTGGGTTTGACAACTTTATTCTTGAAATTCTGTTTTGTAGTCGACTATTTTGATTATAATCTGTGCTGAATACATAATTTCACCTCTATTCCGTTTCTCTACTAATCACCCGCTAACTAGCGTTTATAAATAAAGAAAAGTTAAGCATTGATTTAGAGCTAACAAATTTGTTAGTTAAGCAGTGGCTAACAAATGGTTGGCGAGATTTTTATAAATAAGGCTGATAATCTTAATGTTTCAAGTGACGACTTTTATGCTTGAATATGATTTGAAAGACCAACTACATGCCTAAATATATGATGATTATGGAATAATATAGGAAACAGCACTAACAGATTTTTTTTGTAAAATTTGTATGGAGATGGTAAGAAAAATCATCATATCTCCGCTCTCGCACAATTACTTATAAATAAAACAATAATGACTAACTTTTCTAATAACTCGGTAACTATTACTACAATTACTGATAATCACGACGAATTTAAGATTTATATTTTGCTTGCGCAAATATGACCATGTTTCCGAATTTCGTGTGAAGCTCAAGTGGTTACCAATTCGCCTTCGCCGTAATGCTCACATTCTTTCCCAGGTGTATAATGTGCTCTTTTCCCCTTCCACTCCTAACTATCTCAAGAAACGTTTCCAGTTTCTTTGCGACTCCCATACGAAATTTTTAAGATCATCGGATAACTTAAAGCTTAAAATGCCTAACACAATCCACAACGCACTCCACAATTTTCCTCGACAAATCTTTTACTGTCCAGGCCGTTCGTCTGTGGAATGCACTGCCTGTCGAAATAAAACGCGCGCAGTCGTTATTTGCGTTTAAAAGACTCGTGAAGGATCATTACTTGTCGTTGTGATCTTGCTTTCGTAAACTGTAATTATCATTTATTTACGTTTCTTATATTTCGTATGTATGTATTTATGTATCTATTCCTTAGGATATGTTAATATGTATATATCTGTGTATCTGTTTTAGTTTAATGTATATTTATTTCTTGCACCACTGACAGCCCCATTTTATGTCCAGACAAATCACTGTCCATTCTAAGGTTGCCTGGAAGAGATCGCAGAAAGCGATAAGGCCGCCCATTGTATGTTTTACTATGATATTTTTTTTGTTATGTCATTTTGTGGTGTACAATAAAGCATATATAAATAAATAAGATATGCACTTACCTTTCAGAAGCTAGATCGAACGCAGCTTATTACATTTGTTTAGCTAAACCGTCTGAGCTAAACAATTTGGGATCTATGAGAAGAAAGACGATATCAGCAGACATGATGAAGTTAGGAATCTCGTCACTGCATGCTCGTATAAATATGATGGAATGCCTCTGACACATTTCGTACCGGCTAGATATCAAGAAATGGGCAATAAAAGAAAAAGCTGACAAAGATGCAAGGGACGCAAGGAAGAAAATTATTCAAAATTGCTTTAAAACCGAATTCGGCCTACTTATTGATGTTGTGAAGCAAGGCTATGTTACTACCAACGACGGAAATACCGCAAGAAGATTCTTTAAAGATCCAGAGAAAACTGCTGCCATCACAGGTTTGGATGCAGAGCTGTTCCTTAGATTTGCTGTCATCTTACAGGCAATGACTTCTGGAGAGCAAGTAAATGTTGAGAAATTAAAAGATTATGCTAACAAAACTGCCGAAAGATACGAGGCATTATATCATTGGTTCTACATGTCGGCAACAGTACATAAAGTGCTTCTTCATGGAGCTGATATTATTGCTTGTAACTTAATCGTACCAATCGGGAGTCTTTCTGAAGAGGCATCGGAAGCCCGGAACAAGGACTTCCGTAGATTCAGGGAACACAATTCCCGTAAGAAGAGCAGAGTAAGTTCCAATATTTTTAATTTCCTTCTTCTTTCGTCGGATCCAATTATATCATCAACAAGACCCACTTTGGACTTTAAGCAAAAGAAAACTTTCATTGAGGATACAAAAACTCGAGTTCGATTTTGTAGATGTTTCCCAGCTAAACTCAGACTCTGAATCGGACTCTGATTCTGAGTCGGAGTCGGACTCCGATAAAAATGATGCAGAATAGATACCTTTCTATAATATATTGAACTCCTTTCTTTTTTTGTTGGTTTCGGTGAATTATTACCATTTTTGTTTTGTATGGACTATTTTTATTTAAATTCTTACGTATTCAATAAAATAGAACTAATTTATTAAATACTTTTTTCTCTATGCAAACCTATTAATGACATACTTAGCAATTATTTTATTTCTAACAGTTTTCGTCGTGATTATCTGTCATTGTAGTAATAATTATGGAGTTTTTAAAAAAAATTGTCATTATTGTTTTATTTATAAGTAATATTTTTAAGTTAATTATCATTTCTTGACGCGGTAATTGAAATTTGTGGTCTGATAAATCATTTAGGCAATGCCTATAGACGTAAAGTTTATATTATTAATACAAAATTGATTTTGAAAATCAAAATAATCATTGTAATTTTTTTTTTACTCGCACCTTTGGCCGTGTCATGGCGTATGTCAAAAAATTCCAAATAATATATGGATTAATCCCCTGAAAAAGAATAACGGCCAATTGTGCGAGAGCGGAGATATGATGATGTTTCTTACCAACTCCTAACAAATTAAAAAAAAAAAAAACTATTAGTGCTGTTTCCTATATTATTCCATAATCATCATATATTTAGGCATGTAGTTGGTCTTTCAAATCATATTCAAGCATACAAGTCGTCACTTGAAACATTAAGATTATAAGTCTATGAAAGCCGGAATCCAGCCCACAGTGCGGCGGGGCGTCCTACTAACCCGCGGGCGCGGGCACATAATTAAGGTTTGCCCAATCAACATGGACATCAACAGGGAGCAGTGGTGGCCCAGTGGTAACGGTACCGACTTACAAGTTGTAGGTCGTGAGTTCGAACCCAAGCAGGCGCTTTACTTTGTGTAAATAAATTAATCACCACTGCTCTCAAAACGGTGAAGGAAAACATCGTGAGGAAACCGGCATGTCCTAGAACCAAAAATTCGAAGACATGTGACATCTACCAACCCGCACTGAGCCCGCGTGGTGGATTACGGCTCACTACCTCTCATAGAGAGGAGGCCTGTGTCCCAGCAGTGGGAACGTTATAGGCTGATTATGCAATCAACATGTTCCGTTCACTCATTCACTGAATATTAACGGATTTGTTTATGAGCCGCTCTTTGTGATGGGTTGCGGCTGTAAAGTGATACTCTAGTACATACCTATGCACGAAATATCGGACACTTTAATTAAAGAGCGGCACGTAAAGCACACGCTCAAGGTATGTGCTCGTGTCTTCACGATACTACACTGACTACTATTATTATACATACAATCACAAACACTGATTACAGCAGTTGGTAGGTGAATGTTCTGCGACCTCTACACATATTGTGAAGTGCTCCGGAGTTGTGTCGAGTTCGTGTACACTTCTGTTCCTCACGGCACACTTGTTGATAGCGCGCCGCGGACAGCAAGTAGAGTCTCTTATTTGGAAATATTTTGTTTGCGCTGATTGTTGCTTCAGTGGTTGCGTGAACTTGTACTTGCAAAGCAAGAGATACTGAGCAGTGTCTCTTGACACTACAAAGTGCCAGCGGCTGACCGGTCGGACTTGTTTGAAGAAAACAATCGGCTCACCATGACACCGAATATTTACAATCAACTTCTCAAGACTCAGGATGGACGATACCCATTTATTTATTTTATATGCCATGCCTACCTCGTGTAAGCGCTTGTTTATTTACTCTCTTCATTGCGTCACACACGGACATTCCCGATAGGAGCGCGGCTAGTACGCCACTTTATCTCCGCTGAGTAATGGCGATCACGAGCCGAAGACTAAGACATCGCTTGAATTTCGTAACAGATAAGTCGATTTTAGGTAGTTCAAGTGTTAACTAACACTTGGTTGACCGTACGTTCCGTAGTCGTGCAGAGGATTGATTAGATCAAAACGTATTTGAAACTTGGTTTTTTCTGTTTTTATTTTCTTTGAGTTTGTGTACGCCTATGGTGTGTAAATATTAAAACAAAACATAAATACTGTTTTATTCTACTGTTTTAATCAATCTAAACTCGATACCATACTGATCATACCTTAATAAAGTACAACAATAATATTATAATAAAAAAACACAATAAAGTTGACGTTCACATCGGTACTGTCAGAGCCTTACTGGCTTACGTGATCAAAAAACTCAATGGGACCAACAGAGGTGTGAGTACTAGAAAACTTGTTGACCAATCGCCCATTCATTTCATTTCGTAGGATATGAAACTCCAACTTACTTTTTTTATGATAGACTAGGTTTTGCCCGCGGCTTCGCCGCCGTCGGAAACTGTCCCGCGGGAACGTGAAAAAAATCTTATGTGTTAATCCAGGTCAAAAACTATATGTGTGCCAAATTTCATCCAAATTCGTTCAATAATTATTGCGTGAAAGAGTTACATACATCCATCAATCCATCCTGATACTTGTATTTTTTTTAAACATTTTTACATACCACATAGTTTCAGTTGTTACATTCTTATATCTTGTTTGTCACACGTTATTTCACTCAATAGTTAATCAAAGATTGACAATTAATTGCTTAGTTTGCTTGTACCTTACTCAAACTATTATCACTGAGGGATTAATTACCTATAATAATAATGTTGAGCGTAGGGTTATGGGTTCTATTTCCAGGTCGGGCAAAGTATTGGATGGGTTTTAGATCAGGATTTTGTCAGGGCTCGTGCTCGATGGACGGCAATGAGCTCGCCCCCTATTACATGGGACTTCAATGGGAATACAGGCGAGGCGTCCGCGTGACGCTCTGCCAAGAATAACACAGTGCGTGATCAACGCGCTGTTATTAAAAGTGCAATCGGAATGTAATAGACATTGTTAATGAATGTATATTGAATCCGTGACGGACAGCTGCCGCGCGCTGAGCCACCGACGTCGCACCATCCACTCCTGTTGGCCCCCTACCACCACCACTGTGAGGAGGTGGCGTCAGGATCAAAGTGCTCACCGCGCCAGAGCGTTTCACTCTCCCCGCGACCACTTTTTCTTTTAACCCAAGCAGAATTATTGAACGTTACGTGTTATATATAGTACATTTTAATACAAGTGTGCTCTTTTGGTCATTACCCCCGAGGCGGTTTATTCGCGCGAGCCGCAGGCGAGCGCGGTAAGAGAGCCGAGTGGGTAATGATCAATGCATGCGCGTGTCATGCGACGTTTTTCAACAAACATGCGAGGAAAAAAACAGACTCGTATTGTTATTATCTTTAATTATTGAAACAATTAGTGAAAGTACAATTCTTAAAATGATACCGAACAGTAATTTTGACATTCGTTTAGCTCAGTAGCACCTACCGCCTGCCGCGCGGCAAGTCGCTTCATTACATTTATTACTGCCCGGCTCCCTTTAGGTAAAACAAAATGAACTTTTAAGCGGTTAAATATTGCAAGAATTTTCCTGCAGTTATCGTAGTTCAAGAAACTTGAACTAGGAAAAGAAAATATAATAATATAAATAGAAATACAAAACGGGGTAGCGCTCGGGCTCGGGCGGGGGAGCTGCTGTGATCCGACCACTTCAAGGAATTGCCTTTAAAATATATTCGAGTGACCCACCTTGGTAATCCTTGCCCCGGATGCTGCCCATGAACCAGGGTTGCGTCCGGGGCATTCCGGGCTCCGGAGCACAGATTGCAGCACAGCACAGAACGAGCACATTTTTAGTAACTTTTCATGTGAGTCAGTTCATGGAGTTTCTTGCCCGTTCTTCTCCATAGGTACCTACTACGCTTTGGAATGGGCAACTAGCTTCATATTTCTGACTGACCGACTCCTTGACAATTCAAAAGTGCCTGTAAATGGTTTAATTGAAATAAATGATTTGAGTTTGAGTTTGAGTTTGAGTTTTTTAACTTTCCCGGCTTATTTCTTTCGTTGCTGTCCTTGTTTTTTTTTGTTTTGTCATAGAAGTCAACATAACACGCGTCCTTAAATATAATAATTTGTAAGATACAATATGCTTCAGTAAATCTACCTACAATACACAAGTAATACAAATCATAACATAAAAACATAACATCACGCTTTGTTTTCCCAATTTTAATACCAATCGTACACGTATATACATGTATGTACTCGTATTTACTGTTAAGCAGATTACGAGAAGCGCACCCACCCACACAGACACACACACACACGCGCATACGAATACATATTACAGAGGTCACTCATGTAGGCGCTTAACCCAATCCATCGGCTAAATGTTGTCTCAACTCAGCTAACGCACCAGATCGACGACGTCATCACGCGGGGGGGGGGGGGGGTGGAGCGGCCGCCGCTCATCCCGGATTTTACAAATTGGCTCAACTCAAATCCGCAGCCTCCGGACCGGGAACTCCGGGCTTTTCTTTGAATTTCACAAATATGAAATTTTCCTGCGGCCACCGGGAGCTGGGTGGGATCCGGCACAGACTCAGTTTCGTCGCAGACAATGTCGATTGCTTTGAGAACCTTATTTTAAAAAGTTCATTAAAAGGCAGCTGTGCAACATCGAAGTAGTAGTTTCTTAATTAAAAACGTTTCCAACAATGGCGACGAAGAATCAAATAAAATTTCAGTACTTATTATCAGAAAATGCTTAATAGAGTTGTCGCGTGCAGCGAATAGATTAAGTTTGCAGGCCTTAGCATTGCAGAGTGGCATTTCTTATTAAGTTCAGTTATTGTAGCGAGCGCGCGCCGGACACGCTTGATCTCCTCTCCATTTTTAATTATGAGTACCGTTTTAATCCCCGCTTCCACTTTGTTTAATTGCTTCGAGGAAATATTGGTTGTCTTTTTAATTTCCATCCCATAGACTTCAATAAATCTCATTTCTTGAAAGGAGCACCTTGTTACCGCACCCTTTCTCAGGCTCTTCAAATGCGGGCCCCGCTCGTCCGCACAAAACTCGCGCGATTTATTGAAAAGACTTTCGTCGCACAATAGAACCATTCACTTATTCGATACTACCAGGCTGTTTATTTTTTGTGTAGCACAATACATCTGCTAACTCATTGAATACAATACTCCTCTTCACTATCTGTACGTTTTATCAAGAGGAGGCGCTAGAGAGCTCTACTGCCGCCTGTGACCCCGTCAGTAACTTATGATACTGGACAGTCAATATAGGTACTGAAAACTTCAATATTAGAACAGTAGGTATTTTTTATATACTTACAAAGTTGGAAATATAAACTTGACAAGGAAATAGTGCGCAGGATTGACTTATGTACCTACAAGCTTATCGCTGCATTAACTAAATGCATAAAACAGCTTTTTTATTCAATAAGTAAAACTGTTAGAGTAGGTAAGTATACACATATCTACAAAAAAAATAGACAACAGTTAGAGTAGTTAAGTATATACATATCTACAAAACTGTTAGAGTATCTACGTATATACATTTCTACAAAACTGTTAGAGTAGCTAATTATATACATATTATCTACAATACAGTTACAGTAGCTAAGTATGTACATATATACAAAACTGTTAAGAGTCGTTGAGTATAAGTATATGCATATTTAAAAAACTGCTAGCATTTAACCAGTACGAAATTATTACACGTTTCGCCCCAAATATAGCCCTGAGTAATTAACGGGGATACGTCGACTGAAGACTCGAAATACTGCCCTTAACAAAAGATCAAAACAATATTTGTCGTTATGGCTCCTTCAAACAGACGCGACAAGCCTTTATTTATCGTTTCCAGTATTTTGAATCTTTACAAACTACAAGTTAATTGGCAGTAAAGTGTAGTGCCTCACAAGTCATAAACAAGCGGCTGGCGAGTCGTTTGATAGACTCCGTTTATGGCGACCGTAACTCAAAAAAAACTTTTTGTTTTTCACGTCGATCACTTTGTATGGTAATGTTCGCTTCTTATATCGCTACCGAACGAGACTAGCGAACTTAGGGCGTGAAACTTTGTCACGCAATAAATCTATCGATAAAACGACGGAAGAGGAAAACAAGTTGAGTGGTGGTCGCGCGTGATGGCGGCGGCGTGACGACGTGGCAGCGTGAAGGTGAGACTGTTAGCGACGTCATCCGTCGAGATCCGATGTGTTCGTCGGTCAGTTAGCGACGCGAGTCGATGTGTCTCGAGTCGTTTCGAGCGAAACATTTGCCTGCACAATACGACAGGTCACCGATGCCGCGTCTAAAACTGTTATCAGATACACGACGTCGGGGTCGCATGTTGAAGAGCCTCCACGCGGCGCACCCTGGGCAACGTCAGCTCCAACTGTCCACCTGCTTTTGGTGGACAGTTGGGGTTGGCGGCCAATCTTCAACAAACGGGGAAGGGTCATGGTTCCAATCATCGTTCATTTATATTGGTCGATGAAGGGAACCGGGCTAGGGTTGGGGCGGCCAGTCCGTCGTCGGGATAGGTCTGGTGGCCATCTCCGTCCACACCCTCTCTGTTTGCAGAGGGTGAGTTTTGTGGGCGTCGAGTGGGAAGGGGAGAGGAAGACAACCTCTTTAAAAAATTACCCCAATCCCAAGGTCGAGCGTGCCGAGGGGATGAATGGCCGGAGGGAATCCGGTCACTAGCGCTGGGGAGGGTTATCAGGGGAAATAGGGACCACACCCTTCAAAGGAACAAAATGAAAAAATGAAGACAAATGGAAAAAAACTACCCCAGGGCGGTACCGGCTGCTTAACAGCCGGAGAATCCGCCACGTTCCCTTTGGGAACGTCAAGCCCCCAATCGTATTCTGGGGGGGGCAACAAATGTCTTTCGAGCCGAGGAGGCTCATCGCGCACTCGTTCATTCGAGGACGAGGAGAAGGAGAGTCGCGAAAAGGAGGCGAGTGATGCGCGGTCAGATTCTGACGCTGCATCTGGCGCGGAGAGCTCCTTTAAGAGCCCGGAGCGCGTAGTGGTGGGGGTTGCAAGGAAGGACAAAAGGTTCTTCCTGAAGCGGCCCAAACCGGGGGATGGCCAGGGGTCACTCTCGGATGGCGGGATGGCCTCGGCCCGAAAAATTGGTCGGCGCGGTGGGGTCCGAGGAAGAGGCGGAGGGCTCTCAGCCAATCCAGCCGAGCCAGCCGAGCCAGCCCCGCGAGCCGGTAGGCTCGCTACGAAGGGACGCCGCCCTGAAGTGGCCAGCCGCAGTACAGCTCTTTCAGAGTCGTCAGGTGGTGAGACGGACGCCGCTGGCGGCTCGAAATCGGAGCGATCGGCCAGATTTGCGGAGGTCGTGGTTGCCGCGATCAAGGGTGTGGCCTTGAAGAGGGTTCAATCCTCTAAAGACAAGGCCATATCCGCAGCCACGGCCTCCATTGTGGAGGCAGCGGAGGCCATTCATTTCGGTCCTCCGACGGACGGTATGTCCGAGATGCGGGCTGAGATCGCCCGCCTGACTACCGCCATGGAGCTTCTCCGAAAGGAGAACGAGGAGCTCCGTGCAGACCTGGCTAAGAGCCGAATAGTGGGCCCCAGGGAGGTCCCGCTAGTAAGGGCGCAGCATGGGCAGGGCCAGCCCGTCTCTGCCGAGGACCGGGTTCTGACCCTGGTGCGGCAGGAGCTGGCTTCCTTTCAGAGTAGGTTTTCTGCTCTGTAAGCCATTGTCCTGCGCCCCCCACTAGCGGCAAGTCAGCCGGCCTTGGCCCAGCGAAAGGCGGCCTCGTATGCTGCCACCGCGGCCAAACCAGGGCCCTCCGGGCACACCAAAAGTGGGGCCGTGGCGGGCCCGCCCCTGGCGAAGGCGCCGCCGCCCCAATCCAAGAAGGGTGGGGTGGCTCCTCAGATGGCGAAGAACTCGGCCCCGGCGGCGAGACGGCCGCCCCCGCCTTCAAAATCCCCTCCGGCCGATGCCGAGTGGGAAGTAGTCGGGCAGAAGGGCAAAAAGAGTAAGGCAGCAAGGGCGGCCAGGAGGAAAAACAGGCGGCAGCGGCGCAAGGACCGAAACGTCGCGGCTAGGCTCCGTGCCCCGAAGTCCGCAGCTGTAGTTATCACACTACAGCCGGAAGCGGAAAAGAAGGGCATGACCTACCGCGAGGTGCTCGGCAAGGCGAGGACGGCGGTGAACCTCCAGGAGATCGGCGTCACCAATGGCCTTCGGTTAAGGGTCACTGCGACTGGGGCCCGGATGCTGGAGGTCCCCGGTGCGGCCAGCGGCCCGACCGCGGACGCTTTGGCAGATAAGCTGAAGGAGTGCCTGAATGCGGACGAGGCTCGAGTGTCCAGGCCAACGAAGTGCGCTGACATGCGCATTCTGGGCCTGGACGACTCCGTGACAGAAGAAGAGGTGGTGGCTGCCATCGTTAGGACTGGGGGGTGCTCTGCCGAGCAGGTTAGGGCAGGCACCATTCGTCCTGACTTCACGGGGATGCGATCCACTACGGTGAGCTGCCCCGTGACGACGGCCCTAAAAATTGCCGGGGAGGGCCGAAGGCTCCTGGTGGGCTGGGTTTCTGCGCAGGTTAAACTGCTGGAGCCCAGACCTCTGCGGTGCTTCCGCTGCCAGGTGGGCAACCACGTGGGAGTGCAATGCACCTCGGAGGTGGATCGCAGCGGTCACTGCTTCCGCTGTGGTCAGCCCGGTCACAAGGCCGGCTCGTGCAGTGCCGCGCCGCACTGCTTTATATGTGCGGCAGCTGGCAAGCCGGCCGATCACCGGGTGGGGAGTAAGGCCTGCGTACCACCCGCCAAAACCAGGGGCAGGGGCAAGCCCACTGCCACCGCCGTCAATGCCGCGTCCGCCGACACCGCCGCCGCCGCTGCTGCCTCCACGGTCGTCGCCGCCGCAACCATAGTGGCAGGGCCTTCACAGCGGGCTCGGGAGGGGGCTGATATGGAGTGTCAGTAATGGCCCCATTACGCCTCCTCCAGGCGAACATCAACCACTGCGCCTCTGCTCAGGATCTGTTGCTCCAGAGCATGGCGCAGTGGTCGATTAACATCGCCGTGGTCGCTGAGCCGTACTTTGTCCCGCCCAGGGATGACTGGGTGGAGGACCTGAGCGGCTCAGTGGCCCTAATTTCGTCGGCCGCCGCCGGTACCCTGTCCCTCGAGGCCGTCAAGAGGGGACGGGGTTGCGTGGCAGCACGGTTCGGGGAGATAGTCGTGGTAGGGGTGTACTTCTCTCCGAACCGAACTCTCGCCGAGTTTCACAACTCCCTAGCGGAGTTGAGAGTCGTCGTCGTCGGGTTTCGTTCCCTCCCCGTGCTCGTCCTTGGGGACTTCAATGCCAAGAACTTGGCTTGGGGTTCCCGGATCACGGACACGCGGGGCAGGATGGTGGAGGACTGGGCTCTGGAGACAGGCCTGGTCGTCCTAAACCGGGGTTCTGTCCCAACGTGTGTGCGTATGCGGGGTGAATCAGTGGTGGACATTTCGTTCGCCAGCTCCGCTCTGTCGCCGCACGTCATTGACTGGCGCGTCATGGAGGGGGTGGAGACCTATTCCGACCACCGGTACATCCGGTTCGACGTCTCCGCCCAGACCTCGAGCGCGCCGGTCCGACAGGCCCCGAGTGGTCCGCGGTGGGCGCTGAAGCAGCTGGACCGGGAGCTCCTCCTGGAAGCCTCGATCGTGCAGGCCTGGGTGTCACCACCGGATAGGCCTGCTGACATCAACGACGAGGCGGAGTGGTTCCGGGAGGCCATGTCCGAAATATGTGACGTGGCAATGCCCCGGGTCCAGCCCGGACGTGCTTGGCGCCAGGTGTGCTGGTGGTCGCCGGAGCTGACGGCTTTGCGCAAGGCGTGCGTGGCTGCGCGACACCTGTACACCAGGCACCGCAGGCTACGTATTCGCCCTCCGAATACGGAAGCCATTCAGGCGGAGCTGTACGAGGGGTACAGAGCGGCGAAGACCGCCCTCCAAGCGGAGATCCTGCGAGCCAGGGCTCTGGCCCGCGAGGAGTCGCTGGAGACTCTGAACAGGGACCCGTGGGGACGCCCCTACAAAATGGTGCGGGATAAACTCCGCCCATGGGCTCCCCCACTGACGCAGAGTCTCCGGCCCCAGCTCATGGAGGAGGTGGTGAGCACTTTGTTCCCTTCGCGGGGGGAGCATACTCCCCCGCCCATGACTCCGCCTACTGCGGTGCCGGATGCGGACCACACTGCCGACGACGACGACGATGCTTCGGAGGTGACCGGGTTAGAGCTGAGAGTGGCGGTAAATAGGCTTAGTGCCAAAAATACCGCCCCAGGACCCGACGGCTTACCTGGAAGAGCCTGGGTTCTGGCCATGGAGGCTCTCGGGCCTCGACTTATGGGGCTCCTAAGCGCATGCATGGAGGAGGGCCAGTTCCCACTTCGCTGGAAGACGGGGAAACTGGTCCTCATTAAGAAGCCGGGGCGCCCTGTGGACTCTCCGTCCGCTTACCGGCCCATCGTTCTGCTCGACGAGGTGGGCAAGCTCTTTGAAAGAGTTATTGCAAACCGCCTTGTCGGGCGGCTGGTGCGGGTGGGGCCGGATTTGGCGGAGAGCCAGTTTGGTTTCCGCAGGGGGCGCTCTACGGTTGACGCCATCATGCGCGTGCGAGCCCTCACGACGGGGGATGCTGTTGCCCGGGGTGGGGTCGTCTTGGCGGTGTCTCTAGACATCGCCAATGCCTTCAACACCCTGCCCTGGAGTTGCATCAGGGAGGCATTGCGGTATCACCGGATGCCGACCTACCTCTGTCGCGTGGTCGAGGTCGAGGCCTATTTGACGGACAGGGCCGTCATCTACCCCGGTCACCGGGGAGAGTGGAACCGGCGAGAGATGTCGTGCGGTGTCCCACAGGGATCGGTCCTGGGGCCGCTTCTGTGGGATATCGGTTACGACTGGGTGCTGCGCGCCGACCTCCCGAATGGCGTCAGCGTGGTGTGCTACGCTGACGACACGCTGGTCCTGGCACAGGGGAGGTCGCACCAGGAGGCGGCCGAACAAGCGACACTCGGGGTTGCGACAATCGTCGAGAGGATCCGGCAGTTGGGACTCGAAGTGGCCCTGCACAAGTCCGAGGCCATGTGTTTTCATGGTCCTCGAAATGCGCCACTGTCGGGTTCCCAAATAACGGCGGGAGGGGTTCACATCGGCGTCGAGTCGACGATGAAGTACCTGGGACTCGTCCTCGACAGCCGGTGGAACTTCGTGGAGCATTTCCGACGTTTGGCTCCCAGACTGGAGCGGGCTGGGGCTGCCTTGAGGCGGCTCCTGCCCAATCTAGGGGGTCCAAACGCCTCCTGCCGGAGGCTCTACGCGGGGATCGTGCGGTCCATGGCCCTTTACGGGGCACCGGTGTGGGCGCGTTCTTTGAGGCGCCGACCAGCCCGCAGGTTGAACGCGGCCCAAAGGGTCATGGCCATCAGGCTGGTCCGGGGATACCGCACGGTCTCATGCGAGGCGGCGAGCCTCCTTGCCGGATTGCCGCCATGGGATCTGGAGGCAAAAGCCCTCGCGCACGTATGGGAGTGGCGCGAGGAGGCAAAACGCCGGGGTGTAACTCCGCTGCCGCGAGAAATCACGGTACAGCGGATAGAGCTCCGGCGGGATCTCATGGCGACATGGAGGGTGCGATTGTCGCAACCCAGTGCTGGGCACGCCACAATAGCGGCGGTAAGTCCCCTCTTTGAGGAGTGGTTAGAGAGGCGCCACGGCGTCCTCACCTTCCGCCTGACACAGGTCCTCACCGGACACGGTTGTTTCGGGAGGTTCCTGTTTCGCATAAGGCGGGAGGAAACGCCCGGGTGTCACCATTGCGTGGATCGCCCGGAGGACACGGTGGAGCATACGGTGGAGGTATGCCCAGCTTGGGCGGAGCACCGCAGTGTCCTCGCGAGGGCGATTGGCGGCGGCGATCTCTCGCGTCCGGCCCTGGTCCAGGCCATGGTACGGAGCGAGAGGGAATGGAAAGCCGTCACCTCCTTCTGCGAAGCAGTAATGCTCGCGAAGGAGGAGGCGGAGCGGGTGAGGGAGAGAGCATTGCGCCCTCACGCCCCCACTAGCCGCCGCAGGAGACGCCCTGGGCGTCGGGAGTCGCCTGCAGATTCCCGGCCACCGTAGGCGCGGGCTTGCGGATGGCGAGCAATGGGTAGCTCGCCGTCCGGTAAGGACCAGGCCCGGGTCGACGGCGCGTTGTGTTCCACGCGCGCCTCTAAGAGATGTCAGCACAAAATGACGGGGTCCGATAGGGCCGACGCCTCAGGGTCGCGGGTTATTCCACAGAGAAAACCGTGGCCCTGGCACAGGCAACTGAAGGAACACGGGTGGGTTTTAGTCAGTAAAAGTCTGACACGCCCTCCCGCTCCATCCAGAGCGGGAGAAGTCATTTGATGATTTCCCACCAAAAAAAAAAAAAAAAAAAAAAAAAAGATACACGACGTCATTATGTTTTGTGGACTCAAAAGCTTTTGTGTGGAAATCACTTTTTACGTGTTTGTTTAACAACAACGACATCACCGCGCCGTCGCCGATATCATAACACGACGCAAAGGATATCAGTGCTCGAATTGGCATTGATCTAAGTACCTACAAACAAAAAAAAAATGCTTGGAACTTAAACAAGAATAAAGCTAATATTTATGTCCGACAAGACACTTGGTCTTGTCGGACATAAACAAAGGTACAAAGGTAGGAAGTTCGCGCCTCCTGAATGGCTAAACAGAGAACTCTATCATTTCTCTAAAAGATTCTCCTTCGGTAGTTCAACACCAAGGAGGTCAAAACAAAGTAGATACAAATTGGTCCCACGGACGCAACGTGTGAAACGTTTTCAACGCAGTCAGACAACAATGTGTTCCTAATGCACAGTTTGTTTAAATATCCAGATGTCGACGTCTTTGCGTAAGTAGGACCAGTTTGTATCTACCTTAAAAGTGTCACGAAGACACGAGACAACCACGAGAGCACGTCCACTAACCATGCGCCACACACCACACGCTACACGCGAGACGCTACACGCCACAGGCCACACGCTTTACGCGAGACGTTACAAGACTCACGCCATACGCTTTACGCTATGCGCGAGACGTTACACGGAACGTTATACACGCTACACTCGAAACGATACACGCCACACGCTATACGCGAGACGCTACAAGACACACGCCACATGCTACACGCGAGATGCTACACGCCACACGCCACACTCCACACGCTATTGGCGAGACGCTATACGCCACACGCCACATGATATACGTGAGACGCTACAAGACACACGCCACATGCTATACGCGAGACGCTACAAGACACACGCCACACGCCATACGCGAGACGTGGTATTGTGTGGTGGCTACAGGCGGCTGCACGTCCATTGTCGCCGCAACTCCTGCCTAATGCCCATGTCGGCGGCAGCACTCAAAATAATGTCCGTTTACGGAATAAAGCACTAAGTTAAACCGTGAGTCAGTACATAGTTATACTTATGAACGATATTAAATATTAAAAACGATTAATATCTAGAAACCACAACAAGAATAACTTAGATTGTGAGAATACAAGAATCCAGTTGTTAGAGATGGTGGCGAAATAAAACAGACTTGGTTCCAGGCTCAACTTGGAAGGTGCGAGTGGGTGCAGGGCTTCGTAATAAAACAGCTTGCAGACGAATTTCTTAATAAGAATGTTCTAAGCGACGTGGTATTTTTCGACAGAGAAAAAGAAAAGTATTGCCAACAACAAATAAAAACTTTAGGCCGGACGCACTCGTACCTTGCAACATTGTTATTTATTTTAAAGAAACGTTTTACACATTGCCGACAGATGGCACTAGATACCTTAACTTAACTTATAATTAACTTATCTACGTACCTATACTTATCTACACTATGTTACACATAACATAACATCACGCCTTGTTTCCCCTTAGGGTTGGGCAGAGGTGCACTTATAGTACACACTATGTTCTGTGATTTATACCGATATTGAGGCGTGCGTCGTCCACAATCCGCCCCCATAGTGCTGAGCTAAATTGACTAAAGCAAAACTAACAAATTATTTAGTAGCTAAACACAGATTTACAAGTAAAATAATAGTTCAATAACTAGACAAAAGTTCAGCTCAGCGCTAACATTCCGCTGGCAAGAGAAGGGCGACGCGCGTCACCGGACGCCGCACCACACCAGTACGTGTGCGCACATCCACCACTCTGATGCGACCATCATGGCCGCCATGAGTCGTAATCACCACCCCGTGGCGCCAAGTACCTCGCTCTAAATTTTGTTCAATTAAAAGAACATAGTCTCCATTTCGCAACGCTCTCTGCTCTTTGTTCCACTTAAATCTAGGTAACAAAGTAGGTAAATACTCCTTTATCCACCGCCCCCAGAAAGCATCAGTTAAACGTTGCGCTATGCGCCATTGCTTACGTAAACAAAGGTTTTCATTATTAAAGATACCGAAAGCGGGACCGTTAGACGATGTTCCTATCAAAAAATGATTGGGTGTTAGGGCTTCAGGAAAGTTAGTGTAACAAGATACATAAGTTATAGGACGACTGTTTACTAATGCTTCTACTTCCGCAAACAATGTAGCTAACGTCTCCGCACGTGGAGCGCGTTCCTTAAGTACGACCTTCAATGCTGTCTTCACCGTCCCACAGTATTTCGGCTAGAACATGCTAGGTGGACAAAATTCAAGTTTTCATTTCCAGGAAATCTTAATTGCATAACACAAACAACACCCCCAAACTCCAAATTCCGAGAAAAAGTTGTTTTTCAAATGCTTAACTGATGAGTCATAGAGTTCAGAAGTCAGGTAATGAGTTTAATGCAAGCTTTCCGGTCAATCAGTTGCAATTTAGCGACACTTTTGTGCACATCTCATAGTGGTTTATAGTGATATTGTGAAAGTTTTTTGTGATGGATATTAATACTGAGGGTATGTACTATTATTTAATATATTATTTTTATCAGAATCTATTAAAATTAATTTTTAGATTTTTTTTAACTTAATGCATACATTTTTGCGTAATTTTTTTCATAAACAAAACTTTGAACGTTCAAGAAATACATTGATTCGCCTCTATTCGGGCTAGTTTTTAGATATATTGTAGGTATAACTGTGTAGTTTGTAAAAATACACATATTGTTCAGCACACTTCAGTACAACATATTTTTTTTCAGAACACGTTTACTCTATTTCAAGAGTAGCATTTTTTGAATAGTGGTTGAAACACACGAAGAATGATAAAAGATCGCGTATTTATGACTATCTTTCTTCAAAATTTCACTTTGGTGATATTACTGAAAGCAGCCAACGAGAAATAAAGAAGAAAATATCCAACTTTTCTACTAAGATTGAAGCCAAATGGTTGGCTTCGGGAAAATCGAAGGAGCGTTTTTTAATTAGAAATAAGACTTGGCTGGATGAAGGAGACATACAGTTTACTGTGAGTTCTTTAGCCCCACAACCTTCAACATCGAGTGAGGTTGTGACATCTGCAGGAAGACCTCGCAAAGATTTCGAGGAATCGTCGTTTAAGACGAAGAAACGTCGAGTCGTGGATCTCGTAGAATCTCGAAGTGCCAGTGAATTAGTGACTGCTGCCGAAATTGCTATGCGTTCAGCAGGGCAAAGAAAAGTTGCCCATGTGATTAGAGACATTAGTGAAAGGCCAGATAATATTATTAAGTCAAAAGAAAATACCAGTTCCGTTAATCCTAGGCAGTTAAGTAGTGACGAAGCCTTAGCATACTATATAGATTCGAGATAGAATATTAGTACACAGTACTGAGGTCATCAAAGCGGCATTGCTTCCAATTGGGCAACTTTCCGAAGAGGCTCAAGAAGCACGTAACAAAGATTGCCGCAGATTTAGGGAGTACAACACCCGCAAGTGCTCACGTGTTGCCACGAATAGAGACTTGCTGTCCATGTTAATAATAACATCTGAACCTTTGATCAATGGCCTTCGTGAGATTCCCCGAAAAAAGCCGGAAAAAATATGTGCAGAAGTATTAAAGTTAATCGTAAGCCCGACCATAGTAGCATCAAGACCGGAAACGTCATCATATTGTCGCACATTACCACAAAATGATGAAGATTCACCAGAAGATTTTGATGATGATTCTGATGATTAGGTTTAGGTTAAGTTAGTTTGTACAGTAGGTATTTATTTATTTAATGCATTTTTGTTGTTTGTTTATTATTTTTAAATATTTTTTTCTGTTTTTACATATTTTTTTTGTTTTTTATTACAAAATCAGACCAAAAACTATTAATAATGCCTCAACATGACTACTTATATATAAAAGCATCGTTAAATATCATAAAATAATATTGTCCACCTAGCATGTTCTACGCGGTACACTGTGTCCGCATCATTCGTTCCCAGGCACCTCCCATCTCAGGCGCACCAGGAGGAATAAATCTCCACTCTATACCTCTTACAGTGCCGTCTTCCTGAAGTTTACTTCGATTGAGTTCTAGTAAACTACGTTTTAATTCATTATCGGCACCTTTTAGGTTTGTCCCGTTATCAGAGTAAATAACGCTAGGCGTTCCGCGACGAGATATCATACGCCTAAGTGCCATAATAGCCGAGTCCGTAGTTAAATTATCGGTAAACTATAAATGTCAAACAAGTAAATATTACACCGTATCTTTTTTTTCTCCTTCGGCCTGTTGTAACCTCCATAGGGCCGAAGAAGTCAACTCCCGTAAAAGTAAAAGGTCTGCGGTGGTGCTGCAAGCGCGCGACAGGGAGGTCAGCCATGCGCTGCGGCTGCGGCGCTGCGCGACGGTACCGTCAGAATAAACAACGCGAAGCTACGGCGCGTACGGTCGGCCGAATTCTAATGATCCGAACAGAGGTACTGACCTCTGTTCATTTACGATCAGTTCGTGCGCTCCATGAAGCGCTTTCCTGTGATAGTATTCTACTAACAGTCGTGTCAACTTGTGATAACCATCAAGTATGGCGGGTCTCATTGTCGACTGTTCCACACCTTGAACTTTGTCAATTCGACCTTGAACTCGTAAAATACCTTCAGAGTCAATATAAGGCGTCAGACATAACAAGCGACTAGAAGACATTAAGGGCTTGTTTTGCTTAAGTAGTTCAATGTCTTGAGCATACGAGTCTTGTTGACATTTCTTAATTAAAAGCTTTTCCGCTTCGTACAATAGTTCAACACTAAGTTGAATGTCAATACGCCGACATCGTTTTATAAATAATAATACTCGAGCGGCAACTCGAACAAGTCGCGTCCAAGACGAAAATTCGTTTTCGTTAGGTAATGAATGTTGACTAACCTGTGACGTCATCACGTTAATACTCCTGATCTCAAATTCCGCGTCATCTGATGACTTGGTAGACCTCAGATCCTTAGGCCATGTATTCTCTGGCTGCCGTAAGAATCCAGGTCCTTGAAACCAAACATTGTCGTACGTTAGTGGTGGTGCTTCTTCTCTGGTAGCTATATCAGCTACATTTAGTTTTGTCGGGACGTACCGCCATTCCGTTATCTTAGTTAGTTCGTCAATTTCACCCAGACGATGAGCAACGAACGGTTTATAGTTCCGAGGGTCACTACGAATCCAATGAAGGACCGTGTGTGAATCAGTCCAAAAGAAGCGCTTGTCGGCCTTTAAGCTTGAATGTTCTCGCTGAACAATATCAGCAAGACGTGAACCTATCAACGCGCCTTGTAGTTCCAATCTAGGTATGGATATAGGACGGAGTGGGGTCACTCTGCTCTTCGCGGCTGCAAAACACACGAGTACGTTCCCGTCCTGCCGGGTCACGCGCCAATAAATAACCGCGGCATAAGCTTTAATGGAAGCGTCACAAAATATATGCATCTGTATATCTACAATCGTGTTGGCGTCTTGAGTACTTACAGTAGTTGAGCAGCACTGAGTCCACTTACCTGCATTAAAATACCAACGCGGTATTCGTAACAATTCTAATTGTTTTAATTCGCCAAGCCATTTGTTCCACTTGATATGCTCGGCAGGCTGAATTTGGCACTTCCAGTCAACACTAGATCTATGTACGTCTTGTAAAATAATTTTACTTTTTATCAAAAACGGTGATATAAATCCGTGAATATCATAAACTGACATAATAATGCTAAGCATTTTTGCCTTTGTCGGTGGTACGGTTCCTTCTACAATATCTTTAGGTATACGGGTCAAATTAATCCTAAAACCGAACGAATCATCCGCGTGATGCCATGTTAATCTTAAAGTGCGTTTTAGTTGTGTTGTTTACGCCATCTTTGAACTGTATAGCGCTGTGGGCTAACGCATCCGTAGGTATAGAATCTAAAACTCGTTTGCTATTACTCGACCAACCTCTTATCTCGAATCCACCTTTCCTATGAATGGAGGTTATATCGTTCACTAATTTAATCGCGTTATTCTCGTCGCTAGTTGAATGTAAACAATCGTCCATGTAATGATTTTTTAATATTACGTCAGCGGCCTCCGGATTAATGTTTTTGTATTTTAGCGCGTTCTTATTCTTTATATGCTGTGCAATAAAAGGTGACATCGTTCCGCCAAAGGTAAGGCTTTGCATGACACAATGTTTAATCGTACTACCTGTAGACTCTTGCCATAAAAATCTAAATACATGTTGGTCTTCTGGCCGTATCTTGATTCGTAAAAACATATCGCGTATGTCGCCTACGATTACGAACTGATTTTCGCGAAATCTAAGCATTATTCCGAACAAGGAATTGTACAAATCAGGTCCAGTCAATAAATAATCATTTAAACAAACATTATTAACCTTTGCAGCAGCATCCCATACTAACCTCAGTTTTCCTGGCTTGTTTACATTCTGCACACCAAAGTGCGGGAGATACCAAACGTGATTAGCGGAGAGTAATTCATCGTTCTGTAGTTCTCGTGCATAACCATTGAGAAATAACTTAGCAATTTCCTGTTTATACCTACCCGCGTATTCACTATCTTTATCAAATTTGCGTAACAACATTTGTTGACGTGATAGGGCATTACTGTATGAGTCGGGCATATCGAAATGGTCTTTTTTTAAAGGAAGACCTACTTCCCACTGAGTACTTACTTGACTTGCAGTTTTATCAACAATATCAATAGCTCTGACATGATCTTTATTCTTACGAGATAAGGTCGATATTCCAACGGAGTCAAGATTAAATGAATTTTTGATAAGGTCATTAAGTTCACATAATACACGCATGTTATCACTGTCAGAAGAGCGAGCGAGATGGAAGACATTAAGTTCACTTACCGAAGAGTGAATGCGACCTTTGTGGTAGCCATGGATGGTCCATCCCAGCTTGCAGCGTGACCCAAACAGCGAGTTCCTTCCCCCGTCAACAATCTCGAGCGGAGCTATAATAAAATAATTATCCTTACCTAACAATATACGCGGCACTACACTTTGCGCATCAATTAATGGTTTTATATGAGCTAAGTGGGTACATTCAACTTTGTTTACGAGTGACATATTTTGAGCACTTAATTTTAACTTATCACATTTCCGTAAATTAATGTCATAGAAAGCATTGTCTTGTCCTGAAATTTGTAGTTTCACTTTTGGCACCTCCGATTGATAAAGTTCTAAGCCGAACGCGTCAGTAAATTTTATAGCACAAGTATTTTCACTTTTTAAGCCTAAATTGTCCGATAGCTCCGAGTCAATTATTGACACTGCAGCTCCCTCGTCTAATAAAGCGTAGGTACTTACTACACCTCTAGGGCCGCGCACTTTTACGGGAATTACTTTTAGCAGCGTGAAGTTATCCGTCGTCGAGCTAGTGGATGCGTGAATGACGTCATCGTCGCGAGCGACGTGCGTTATCGATGCATCGTGATTAGTAGATGAATCTTGTTCCGAGTTATCTCGGGTTATCTCCGGCGCATCAGCTGATTGTGACGTCAATGTAGGTTTCGTCCAGTGCAGAAGGCGGTGATGAGCCATACAGCAGCTGTCGACATCACACACAGGCGCAGGGCACACTTTGCTACTATGTTGATTAGTTGATAAACAACAATAGCATAGTCTGTGCTTTTTTACGAATCTCCATCTGTCTCTTCTCATCGCACGTTTGAATATACGACATTCTTGTAGGGTGTGATTCCCTTTCTCACAAAACAAACATTTCGTGTCTTCAACAGCGACGGAAGTAAACACAGAGCGGTGTCGAATCTTGTCATCAGCTGTTCGAGTGATGCCTGTGTCAGTCGTTTTCTTTATTTCTCGTGGCAGAGTGCATCCGACGACTGATAACATCTCCGCCTCAGTCTTCAAAAATGTAGCTAGTAACTCCAGCTTCGATGTGCCTTCTCCGTGATGATTATAAGCGAAGTCAGTCCATTTACCTATCAGCGTGCTCGGCAATTTTGATACAACGGCTGCAGCGAGCTCAGGGCTTCGTAGGTAGTCATGTTGGTTTAGGGCGCGTATTGTTGCGGTCTCACTCACGGTGAGCCGCATACGGCGCCTCGGCCTGGAGGTGGCCCTCAACAAGTCGGAGGCCATGGTGTTTCATGGCCCCCGGCGGGCGCCGCCGGCCGGATCACACATTGTGGTCGGGGGGGGTCCGGATCGCTGTCGAGCCCACCATGAAATATCTGGGATTGGTGCTCGACAGCCGGTGGGACTTCGGACCCCACTTCCGGCGGCTGGCGCCCAAGTTGTTGGGCGCGGCCGGGGCGCTGGCAACGCTGCTTCCCAATCTGGGGGGCCCGAGCGCCGCCTGTAGGCGGCTCTATATGGGGATCGTGCGATCCATGGCGCTCTACGGAGCGCCGATCTGGGCGTCTGACCTGACGGCCGGCAGCATAGCTGTCCTGCGCAAGCCGCAGCGGGCTATGGCCGTCAGAGTCATTCGGGGGTATCGCACGATCTCCTTCGAGGCGGGTTGTGTACTGGCCGGATCACCGCCCTGGGACCTGGAGGCTAAGGTG
This sequence comes from Dasypolia templi, assembly GCA_963555695.1. Taxonomy (NCBI): domain Eukaryota; kingdom Metazoa; phylum Arthropoda; class Insecta; order Lepidoptera; family Noctuidae; genus Dasypolia; species Dasypolia templi. The sequence continues at coordinate 26,681,088 of OY743154.1, read as the reverse complement.
CTCGCGTCACTGTACCGGTGGCGCGAGGCAGCGCGGGAGCGGGGCGAGCGACCGATGCAGCAACAAATCGAGCAGCATCGGTTGCAGCTCCGCGAGGTCCTGGTGGCGGAATGGCGGGACAGGCTTTCACGCCCTACCGCCGGCCTCGTCACCATCGAGGCGGTCCGGCCAGTGCTCGACCTCTGGCTCGGGAGGAGGCACGGCTCCCTGTCGTTTCGGGCGACGCAGGTGCTCTCGGGGCATGGCTGCTTCGGGAAGTACCTGTGTCGCATAAACAGGGAGCCGGACGCTCGGTGTCACCACTGCGTCGACTGCCGGGAGGACACGGCGTGGCATACGCTGGCAGAGTGTGCTGCTTGGGAGGAGCCGCGCCGTGCCCTCATCTCAGAAGTAGGCAGTGACCTGTCGCTGCCGACCGTAGTAAGTTCGATGGTCGGCAGCGCCGAGTCCTGGGACGCGGTGGTTTCCTTCTGCGAAACAGTGATCTCGCAGAAGGAGGCTGCGGAAAGGGAGAGAGAGATCTCGTCCACTCTCCCGATCCGCAGCAGGCGCACCGGGCGCAGGCGGAGGGCGGACAACGCCCTCTTCCAGCCCCCCTAAATGGGTCCAGGGGCGACGGATTCGGGGACATCCGTCGCCCCCCAACATCAGGACCCGAGAAGGCGGCGCGCGTAGTGTTCCGCGCAAGCGGGCCGGCACCAGCCGGGGTTGTGGAAGAATAATGCGTTCCCGCGACCCCGGCGTAGGTGTGAGAAGGAACACCGGGGTGGTTTTTAGTCAGTAAGAGTCTGACAGACCCCTCCGCCCGCCCCAGGGCGGAGGACATCCATGAGGATTTTCCACCCCGGGAACAAAAAAAAAAAAAAAAAAAAGGGCGCGTATTGTTGCCACGCAATTGTTGACCTTCACAGCGAAGTAGCTTATTTCGTGCTGATGGTAATTATGTAACGACGGTAACTTTTTCAGTTGCGTCGTTATGCTGTAAATAATGGTGTCAGCTCGGCCAAATCTTAGTTCCAGTGCATTTATTTACTGCTAACGGCGGTGTGTTGCCGATCAGCAGGTCAGTTACAGCTTCTTTAGCCTCACCTCGTAGTGCTCGACGAAGTCTGCACAAGTTTTCAGAGTCACTGAACCTGCACACACGGGTTGAGTCTTCGTAGGCATTTTTAAAATGTAGCCACTCCATGCAGTCACCAGTAAAATTAGGCAGTTCGCGCGGTGTAGCGAGCCGGCTGAGCAGCCGATCCTCGTGCTGCGTGGTTGTCTGTCTCAACATATCTTTTAAAGTATATGCCAGCTGTTGGATGCTGTCCTGAGGTGGCTGAACAGGAGGACAGTCATGGTCCAGCCACTTCTCCACATAATCATGTTTCTGTTGATCGGACGTGGATACAGAACAGTTCGTGCCTTGGTTTTCATCATGAGTTCCCTCGATGTCGGCGTGGTTATTGTCATCGGCGTCGACAAGGGCAAGGTCCGCTTCTAGTTTCTTATCAATTAATTCCAATTTAATCTTCGCTTTTGCGTTTTTTCGTGCTATAGAAGAAGCTGTCGATTTATGAGAACGCACTGTAGATTTTAAAGCGCACGTAGATTGCGGCACAGTAGCACGCGGTGACTGTTTTAATGTAGCCGGCGTCATCGAATAATTAAGTTCCCGTGGCGTTATGGGACAATCGCCGCCATGGGGACGAGTCCGTTCGTTAATCTTCATGGGTGCACTATCCAATTTAAGACTTTCTAGTTGTTTTTTACGCATACGACGCGTCTGCACTGTCGGCGTTTGTGTCCGCTCCGCCATTTTTTTTTCTTTCAATTCACGAGTCGAAGACATCACAATCACATCCGTGCTCGAAGACCAAATTGTTAGAGATGGTGGCGAAATAAAACAGACTTGGTTCCAGGCTCAACTTGGAAGGTGCGAGTGGGTGCAGGGCTTCGTAATAAAACAGCTTGCAGACGAATTTCTTAATAAGAATGTTCTAAGCGACGTGGTATTTTTCGACAGAGAAAAAGAAAAGTATTGCCAACAACAAATAAAAACTTTAGGCCGGACGCACTCGTACCTTGCAACATTGTTATTTATTTTAAAGAAACGTTTTACACATTGCCGACAGATGGCACTAGATACCTTAACTTAACTTATAATTAACTTATCTACGTACCTATACTTATCTACACTATGTTACACATAACATAACATCACGCCTTGTTTCCCCGAAGGGTTGGGCAGAGGTGCACTTATAGTACACACTATGTTCTGTGATTTATACCGATATTGAGGAGTGCGTCGTCCACACCAGTGTTATCGGATCCGGTGTTGCCAGTGCCGAGCGCGCGGGTCAACCTGTAAGGTTGTCGTCTGCTTAAGAGGAACTTGCCTGTGGTGCCCTAATAAATTAAGGCCTCCAACCAGGACTTAAACTTAAATACTAACTAAAAACTAAGCGACTACACGCTAATGGCACCCCCTGTGGGGTAAGGACCTCGGCTTAGGGCGTCGCTGGAAGAGGGCAGCAAGGGCCTAGCTGGATCAGGATTTATTGGATTTTGGGTCGAATTTAAAGATACAGCCTCAGCGGCGCGGGCTGGCTCGAGCAAGGGTCGGGAGGGGTGTGGATTTGGGCGTCGCGACGGGCCTCGGTGGCGAGGGCGGTAGGACGGCGATCGGGTTCTGGGCTTACGTAGAGTGCTGGTGGCCTTACTTCTCTCCTGGAGGAGGGTAGTGTCGTCGTCGGGGGCGATTAAGGTATGCCTTGGTCGGCGAATACTGCTAATGCGGGAGGGAGTGTAGCGGGCGGCCGCTGAAATCAAGGGGTTTGGGTGTTTTATGCCACAGTTGAAGAAACGCTTAGACAAGCGTTTCATGAACTGTTTTATGGTGGGCATTTTAAGGTCTACGTGGAGATCTATATTACGGACATAGTAGGGGCACCCGTGACCTTTCTGAGGAAACGGTTTTGTAGGGTCTGCATCTTATGGAGATGACGTGGGTGAGCGTGCGCAAATACAACGCTGGCATAGGTCATGATGGGACGGATTACCGCAGTATAGATGCGCAGCTTGCATTTGTGACAGTTTGCAACGGGCTGTCAGAATAAAGTGGAGTCCGAGAGCGCCTTAATGTGCTGCTTAAAGGTTACATTTTGATCTAGGATCACGCCTAGGTATTTGACTTGCTTCTCCCAAGGGATTGGCTTACTGTACATAGTCATCGGGCTGGGAAGGGGGGGTGGGAATCGACGACGTCTCGAGAAAAGAACCACCTGACTCTTATCGGGGTTGACCTTGATTCTCCATTTCCGGAACCAAGCGCCTAAGACGTTTGCGGAGGTTTGGAGAGTACGAGCTATAGCTTTGGGACATTGACCGGTATAGTAAACGACAGTATCTTCGGCGAAGAGAGCCGACTGAGCCTTTTTACTTTTTGGGATATCGCTGGTGAACAGCGTGAAGACGAGAGGATAGTACGGAACCGGAGACGAGAGTGCATCCTCTACGCGATAGCGGAAGGTGCAAGAAAGTGGTTCTCCACGGAAAAAAACATTTTCACCACGTTAGATCGCTGCCGTGCATATCAACAATTGCCCGTGAATGCAACCGATATTGAAAAGACCACAACTACAAAACCGTTCGGGCCATATCAATTTCCTCGCATGTGTCCCGGACTGATGAACGCTGGACAAACATTTCAGCAATTCATCCATCAAGTGCTCGGCGGATGCAACAACACTTTTCAATTCATCGATGACGTCATCGTTGCTTTAGAAGACAAGGAGAAACACTATGAGGACCTATGCGCTGTCTTACTAAGATTAGACGATTACAGGATTACCATAAACCCATCGAAGTGTGTCTTTGGCAAACCGACTGTCAAGTTCCTTGAAAAAGTCAAGGCTATCACCGATTACCCAAAGCCAGAAAATATTCAAGAACATCGACGTTTCCTTGGCATATTGAACTTTTATCGTGACAGCATACCAAACGCTGCCGGTATTCAAGCACCTCATACATTTCTTCACAACTCAAAGAAACGGGACAAAACAAAGATCAGCTGGAAAAGAAGCTGAAGAAGCCTTTGAAGCATGCAAAGTGAGCATACAGAACGCCACTATGCTTGCTCATCCGTCATCATCTACGAAGAACGCACTGCCGCATCGAAAATCTGCGCTGGTGCTGTTTTACAACAATGAGTCAACAACAAATTTTTTGATACGCAACAGCGATACAGCACGTTCGACAGAGAATTGTAATCTACATGGCTGTGAAATATTTCCGCAAGATATACGAAGGACGTGAACTCATAATCTACACCGATCACAAACCGCTTACATACGCCATTCAGAAACCGCCGTCAGGTAGCGACATTCAGCGGCGATCACGGCAACTACTGTTTATTAACGAGTTCACTACAGGTATTCGTCATATTAGCGGTGCAGACAACGTAGTGGCGGATGCCCTTTCCCGTGTCGAGACAATCAACGTACCTACTCCAATTGACTACGTACAGATAGCTGCAGCGCAAGAGCGAGACGGCACGATACAAACACTTACCAAACAAACCAACATTAAAGAAAATCACGGTTTCCGGAACAATCAAGCCCATACACTGCGAAACATCAACAGCAAGTTTACGACCGTATTTGTCTAATGACTATCGTTGCATAGCTTTCAAGGCCGTGCACAACGTGATCATCCCGGCATCAGAACGACACGGAAAATGATTCAGGATTGGTATTTCTGGCCATCAATAAATGTCGACATTGGCAACTGGGCAAGACAATGCACGCGCAGCGACAGTCAGTTGTCAACTGTCAACACGCGTAGACGCGCTGCTGAAGAAATAAGCCACTTTCGTATGTTGGACCGCGAAAACCTGTTTCATTGTTATAGTGAACAATTAACTGTGAAAACTGTGAATAATTGTTTTTAGCTTAAAAAAATAAGTGATTCTAACAAGAACAGTGATCAAAACAACATAAGCGACAATCCAATTTCCGAAACTTTTTCAATCCACCCCCAATTTTTTTTTTTTCGAAGTCAATTGAAAATGTCATCCGACACTTGGAAAAGTTGTGTTGCCATAATTATTCAATAACAACTACGATCATGAGTTCGAACGCACCCAATAAAGTCCTTACTCAGCAAATATTTCATCCTGGTCTGTTCAACAGACCCAGAACGGTATCTCTGTCCGATGTTAACAACGACAGTCAGAAAGTGAACAATGCCCCAAAACCTGCCAATGAAATACAACCAGGCCATATAAGCCAAATGTCTACCACCCATGATCCTATGCCATTGCCACCTTCCTGGCAGCGAGTGCCACCACCTAAGCGCAAGCGAATTACGAATTCACCACCTGGAGTGATCACCCCAACTGCAAATAGGTTCAGCGATCTACCACTAGATACAGACGAGGGTTATGATATTGTGACCAAACCTAAGCTGTCAAAACCACCGCCAATAGTTCTGTATGACATTGAAGATGTAAATGAACTCACGACACTTCTACTGATAGTGACGGACAAAAGCAATTTTATGCTTAAAATTGGAAATAAAAATCTTCTACGTATCCCCGTAAGTTGCCCAGAACAATACAAGAAAGTCATAGGGGTAATAAGAGCAAAAAGTCTTTTTGGCCACACCTTTACCCCAAAGAACACCAAAAGCTATAGAATTGTCGTTAAAAATCGCCACTGTACGACCCCTCATAGCGCAATCGTTGAGGAAATAGAAGCTACAGGTAGAGGTGAAATTGTCAATGCCAGAGGGCCCGAGAAAAAACCTACTTCGACATTCTTTATTAATATTGAACCTGGGCCAAATAATAAAGCAGTTAAAGAAATTAAGTATATATACCACCAACATGTTAAAATAACACTTTACCAGCAGAAGTGCAGTCACCATACCTGGATATAACATCTATTCAAGGCAGGCCTGGACACACAAGATCAACGAAAATCAATTCTCAAATTACATTGCTACGCTCGGAATAAGATTTATAGCTGGAGGCGACTGGAATGCTAAGCACACATTTTGGGGTTCAAGATATGTTACCACAAGAGGAAGAGAGCTCAAACTGTGCGTTGATAAACATACCTTCACCTACCTCACAGCAAAACGCCCGACAGAGTACTGTGAAAATAAGCAAAGTGGCAAAATAACCTAGCTGTGGCTATTTCGGTGAACTGCCTTATTTTTCTTATTGCATATGCAGCTGAACTTAATTAACCTGAAAGGGCTCTAATGTCAGCGCCCAATTGCAATTTGAATCTAAAGTAATTCCTATAAATACAGTTTCCGTAATGGCATCTGGTTTCTTGCCGTCAAGTTTCAAATTTAAGACCCACTTGAGGTAATGAGAATTTAAGACATTTGCAGCCTTATTTATAAAAATCTCGCTAATCATTGATTAGCCACTGCTTAGCTTAGCAATTAGTTAGCTCTTAAGCAATGATTAACTTTTCTTTATTTATAAACGCTAGTTTGCATTATAGTATATGATACTTATACTTACAACATTGTTCATCATTCATTCATTCATGTCCCGTATCATATCCTTTTATTTGCTAGCATTTTACGAATCGTTCTAAAACGATTTCTTTTATAATATCTTTAAAAAAACATTTACAGCCTTATTTATAAAAATTTCGCTAACCATTAGTTAGCCACTGCTTAGCTAACCAATTAGTTAGCTCTAAAACAATGTTTAATTTTTATTTATTTATAAACGCTAGTTAGCGGGTGATTAGTAGAGAAACGGAATAGAGGTGAAATTATGTATTCAGCACAGATTATAATTAAAATAGTCGACTACAAAACAAAATTTCAAGAATAAAGTTGTCAAATCCACGATTTTTGTATCTGTCGTGACTTTAACAGACGTATGTCAAAAATTACATCCGAAAATTTTAATTTGAATAAAACTATATATTACGTTATTTCATTGTATTTGACATGGTAGCAATGAAAATAATTAGCTCAAATAATTGGAGTAAACTGGAAAAGGTATTTATCCCTGAATTTATATAAACTTACTAATATAAACTGACCAAATGAATGTAAAACTGATGTAACATCAGTAGCCGATTATAGCTATGTTTTTTTCATGTCCTAGCATGAATATACTCTTTTGGAAATGTATGTAGGTACTTGTGTCTATTATATATTACTTCCTAATTCCTATCTCTGTTGCAACAGGGTTTCAGTGTCTTTTAATAACAATTATTATACTTGTTTACAGGTACAAGTTTGACTGATGCTATGAAAGCCACTATTAGCACCTAGCACCAATACTATTCAACCGCAAAGACGGGGAGGGAGGAGACCATTATAACTGAGGCAACGTGGAATTGATGAGAAATGAGAGTGGAATGAGAAAAGAATGGCACAATCCATGTCTTTGTAAGAAGAATATTGGAAATAAAAAATAGGGAATTTATAACAAAAATGATACTTCATTAAATATCAAAATAAATTGTTTCTACAAAATGTCTCTTTTGTTATTTGTGTGCCACGTGGCTATTCTTATAGTTTATAGCCTTAGAACAGGCGTCATAAGATTAAGGGCACATGGGATAACACATTGGATAATAACTATCTCCTATGAGCTTCCTCACAAACTCATACTCTTCAAACCTCATGAGTACGTACCTACTGAGCCTACTCCTGTTTGAGTTTTCCCTATAAATCCTTTCATGATGTGTACCTCGAATGAAGAAAATGTAATGTAAATAATCATTCTCGTAACGGATTTTAACGAGCTTTGTGGTCTTCCTTGGTCTACTTCCCGCTGGCGTTTGAAAATGATTTATTTTTTTCTGCGTCGTTCTGAAAGGTCGTAGAAGATTGTCGAATTCCATATTTATTAAGGCACAGCTCGATATTAGGAACAAAATAACCTCGAGGCAAACAATAATCCTATTGAATCAATCAGCTGACTCAAATAAAAACCGCCATTTTGCTTCTTAGCATCCTCTTAACAAGCTACCGATGGTGTTTAAATTTGACAGCTACTAATCAATTGGTTAGCGAACTCTTAGCGCTAAACAACGTATATGAATAAGAATTTGGCTAAACATTTGCTTAGCAATTGATTAAAATTTAAGACACGTTTATGAATAAGACTGTTATTGTTTACATTTTCCATTGTTGTGACACAAGTCAATTGTCAAACTGTCATTAAATTTTCTCTTTTAGTCTATGAAGATTACTTTTTGGTTTATATAACTTGAATTATTTTTATCAATAGGTTTAGCTGAAATATTGTATTTTCTATATAATTACCGATTACTAACTGAATTTCGACATCTACAATAATTAATAAGGACACGCTCATACTCGATCGTGGAGGTTTTAATACATCTTGGCTGAACACACAGGCTGGTTTTATGACTGGCAGATGAGATGTCAGAAGGAAGAAAAACAATTTTGAAACTTCAAAAATCATCAAAAATTAATTCTGGAAAAGGAATATTTTCCTATAAAAGAAAAGTCTGAAGAACCTGATGAAGATTCCGCGTCTGGACCTATTTCACTAACCATCTGCCTCAGATTCTGCGTCTGGACCCGTTTCACTAACCATCTGGCTGAGGATACGGCGTCCGGGTTTTATCAACAAACACCTATCAATTCTACGTCTGCACTCTGCTGAGTAACCATCTGCCTGGAGATTTTACGTCGAGCTTTGTCGAAGGAGACTATAGTTAATACAATTAATAAAATTAATAATAATGCTTTTTGTGTACGCTGCCGCATTAACGGTCATACACTAACTAATTGCTCGCAACCTCGTACACTGATAATTTGTTTTAGATGTGGTTTAAAAGATGTTAAATCTACGGATTGTCCTAACTGTAATAAAACTAACAACTCAAAAAACTAAACAACGACTTGGGTAATAAAAACTTTAATCAATCAGACTGGCATGATTGGTTACAAACAATTAAAAACTTTTTTCTTTGTTATAAAATAGCTTCACTATATGATAATGAAAGGGATTTTAATCGTCCTTTTATTGATATTTCTATCAGTGACATAATATTTTCCGGTTTACTAGATAGTGGAAGTTCTATTACAATACTTGGTAATAACTCTCATTTAGAAATTTTAAAATTAGGCTTCACGTTATCCAAGTCTTTTCCAATAACGATTGCTACTGCCAGTAATCATAAATGTAAATCCATTGGCTCAATTGACATTCCGATTAGATATGATAATCAAACTCATATAATTCAAGCCTACGTATTCCCAAATATATCTCCTTCAATTATCTTAGGAGTCGACTTTTGGAAAAAATTTAACCTTGTTCCACACATACTTTCTTCGGCATTTAAGCCAAATATTAAATGTTCAGTGGTTACGGAAACTTCTAAACAAATACTTCCTTATAATCATCTCTCTTTAGAGCAAAAAACTATCGCTGATGATATGATTACACGATTTAAGGCTATATCCTTCGAAAGTAGAGGAGTACTTGGCCGCACACATCTTATTAGTCATCATATTGATACTGGTGATACTCCTCCAATTAAACAACGATGTTATCGTCTTTCTCCTGTGAAACAAAAAGCTCTCATTATGGAAGTCGATAAAATGTTAGAATGGGGCGTTATTGAAAAATGCGAAAGTCCTTGGCTTTCTCCAGTTATCATTACACCTAAAAATAATGGCGAATGGAGATTCTGTGTTGATAGTCGTAAACTAAATTCAGTTACTCGTAAAGACGCATACAGCCTTCCATTTGTTAATGAAATTTTAGATAATCTCAAAAACGCTAAATTTCTTTCAAGCATAGATATTGCTAAAGCATTTTGGGAGATTCCTTTGAAAGAAGAATCAGATAAAGATAAAACAGCTTTTTATGTCCCTGGTCGAGGCATGTATCGCTTTGTTATCATGCCCTTTGGTCTAACTAATGCTCCTGCTACTCAGCAAAGACTTATGGACATGCTTTTTACTCCTGAATTTGACAATAAGGTCTTTTGTTACCTTGATGATATAATAATCATCTCGGAATCATTTGAAGAGCATATTTCTTATCTAGTTAAAGTTCTTGAGAAATTGACGTTTGCTAAACTGACTATTAACTTCGATAAAAGTCAATTCTTTAAAAATGAACTTAAATACTTAGGATTCATCGTAGATGAAAACGGTTTACGCTCAGATCCGGCTAAAATTAAAGCAATACTTGAATTTCCTACTCCCACTACTCGTAAGGAAGTGAGAAAATTCATTGGAACTTGTAGTTGGTTTCGTCGTTTTATTCCTAACTTCAGCACAATTGCAACTCCACTTAATAAATTAACTTCTTCCGGTAAAAATGCCCCTAAATTCATTTGGGATAAAGATGCTACTCTGGCTTTTAAGGTATGTTGACACAAATAAAAGACGATAAAGAAGTGGTTATAGCTTATATGAGCAAATCTCTTAATAAAAACGAACGAAATTACTCAACTACAGAAAGAGAAACTCTTGCGGTAATCTCAGCTTTAGAACATTGGCGTTGTTATATCGATAATGGTAAACAATTCACTGTTTATACAGATCACGCGGCACTTAAATGGTTTCTAAGATTATCCAATCCATCTGGTAGACTCGCGCGCTGGGCTCTTAGGTTGTCGTCTTTTAATTTTACGCTAAAACACAAAAGAGGTAAAGACAATTTAGTCCCTGATTTGCTTTCCCGTACATCATGTCCAATTGGCGTTAATCCCATTTCACCCATATCACCAGCGTTGGAACATTATAACAAACTACTTCTAGAATGTCGTAATAATCCTGATCAATATCCTAATTACACAATTCGCGAAAATAAACCATTCCGCTATACTCAATCTCCCTACGCGTTAACTGAAGATTTTGCGTGGAAGGAAGTTCCTCATCCTAATCTTCGGGAAACCCTTGTCAGAAACAACCATGGGTCTCCAGATCAGCCTCACCTAGGAATCTTTAAAACTTATAAAAAATTATCACTTCTATATTACTGGCCGGCTATGTTTAAGGATATCGCTAAAATAATTTCTATCTGTGATAATTGCTTAACTTACAAACACGCAAATCACTCTCCTTTTGGCTTTATGGGTAAACCAAAAATTTGTTCCAGGCCCTTTCAAACGATTTCTTTGGATCTAATGGGTCCTTTACCTATGACTAGACGTAGAAATCAATTTATCTTAGTAGTTAACTGTTATTTTACTAAATACTCCCTGATTTTTCCACTAAAACGGGCTACTAGCGCTAACATTATCTCTAATTTAGAAAATTTTGTTTTTCTGGTTCACGGAGTACCTCAGACTATTATTATGGATAATGGATCGCAATTCCAATCCCATGAATTTCACAACTTTATGGTTAGATATAACATACCACACATATTTTTCACTCCTCACTATTGCCCTCAGGTTAATCCCACTGAAAGATACAATCGTACTATAATCACAGCTTTGTCATCTTTGGTTGGTGATGACCATAGATCTTGGGATATTCACCTTCCTAAAGTCCAATACGCTATGAATAGCTCCGTTAATGCTTCCACTGGTTTCTCCCCAAACTTCTTGCTCTTTGGACGTGAAACAGTTACTTCTGGCTCACTTTATACGCCAACTAATAATCTTGATGAAATTGTTTTTCTTCCTAGAGACACCTATGCTACTAATATAGGTTTATTGTCTGCAACTTTCGATAAGGTTCAGTTAGCTCTTCATAATGCTTATGCTCGTAACTCTTCTCATTACAATGAAAATCATACTTTTAAGGAATATAACGTTGGAAATACTGTCTGGCGAAGAAATTATATAAATAGTCAGGCTGGGATTTATTTTAGTACCAAACTAGCGCCAAAATATGTGAGGTCCACTGTGTTGCAGAAACTATCCCCATTAGTTTATATACTTGAGGATCCTAATGGCAACCAAGCTAAATGGCATATTAAAGATTTTAAAATATAAAGAAATACTAATTATGTAAATAACATTATTTCTTCATGTTATACTCATGACTCATCCCTATCTTTTCCCTTCTAATAATAGAGTTATTTTCGGCTTATTAACTCTATTAATTTTCCAATTCTTTCATTGGTTCTTACACCATCAAGATTATCTTTATTTTTTTCTTTATATCTGTTCTTATCGGATTATACTAAGAAGTGCTCTCTTCAAGTTAGTATGATTAATTTGTCACCATCTTTTACTTCATGACTATAGGCTCTACAGCCATAACTGATGATGGCTCTACCCCATTCATCACCACCCTTCTATCAACTTACGGCCTTACAGCCCTAGTTGTAATGATCATTATGGTCTACTCCATTGATCACTGGAAGCTTTACCAATAGGCTCTAAACCATTGGTAACTAAGCAACCAAACCTATACATATATGTACTATCTATTACACCCTACAGAGCGGCTTGCAACTCTTTAAACAAGCCCATGCAGGAGCGGCTGGTGACTCCCTAAACAAGCCTATCTACTAAACTATCTATCTATTTCTCATATTTTCTAAAGAGCGGATTACAACTCTGAAAATAAGCCTTAAAGTTAAAAATCTTTATTTCATCATATTAGTGGTTTTAGACGAGAGCGGATTACAACTCCGAAAATAAGCCTTAAAGTTATTGACTTATCAGGTTGCGTAGTGATCATTGAATGTGAATCCTATCTGACCTAACTTCGTAAGATGTCGGTATGTTTGTGTGAGTTATGTAAGATTTTTTGAATGCTGTAAAATCTTAACATTAGCAAAATTTTTGTTCTAGGCCAAAAAATTTCTCGGGGTCGTTGGGGAAATATAGTATATGATACTTATACTTACAACATTGTTCATCATTCATTCATTCATGTCCCGTATCATATCCTTTTATTTGCTAGCATTTTACGAATCGTTCTAAAACGATTTCTTTTATAATATCTTTAAAAAAACATTTATTGTTTACATTTTCCATTGTTGTGACACAAGTCAATTGTCAAACTGTCATTAAATTTTCTCTTTTAGTCTATGAAGATTACTTTTTGGTTTATATAACTTGAATTATTTTTATCAATAGGTTTAGCTGAAATATTGTATTTTCTATATAATTACCGATTACTAACTGAATTTCGACATCTACAATAATTAATAAGGACACGCTCATACTCGATCGTGGAGGTTTTAATACATCTTGGCTGAACACACAGGCTGGTTTTATGACTGGCAGATGAGATGTCAGAAGGAAGAAAAACAATTTTGAAACTTCAAAAATCATCAAAAATTAATTCTGGAAAAGGAATATTTTCCTATAAAAGAAAAGTCTGAAGAACCTGATGAAGATTCCGCGTCTGGACCTATTTCACTAACCATCTGCCTCAGATTCTGCGTCTGGACCCGTTTCACTAACCATCTGGCTGAGGATACGGCGTCCGGGTTTTATCAACAAACACCTATCAATTCTACGTCTGCACTCTGCTGAGTAACCATCTGCCTGGAGATTTTACGTCGAGCTTTGTCGAAGGAGACTGGCACTCTCAAGTGTCCCTTCGACGCCTGAAGACCTTTTTTCTCTCCACCTCCTCCTCCGGACTTCAATTCAAGCCTATTAACTTCAGTGTCGCATGAACCGTATTGTGTTATTTTTATATTCCGACCTGTATTTTATATTCAAACTCAAACTCAAACTCAAACTCAAAGCATTTATTTCAAATAAACCCATTACAGGCACTTTTGAATTGTCAAGGGGTCGGTCAGTCAAAAATATGAAGCTAGTTGCCCATTCCAAAGCGAAGTAGGTACCTATGGAGAAGAACGGGCAAGAAACTCCATGGACACTCTTTTAAATAATATGGTTACAGAAAATTTGTTACATCAGTCTTGTTGAAATTAAACATGTGAGAACGATGTAGAAAGACCCGTAATAAAAAACATAAAAATCGGAAAAGAAAAATTTAAAAAAAAAAACAAAAAGGTGTGGCAGCCAAGAGATGACCAGTCCCCACTGACGGCGCCCGTTCACGAACATGACGTACGGATCAGCACCATTCAGCTCAATCATTTTGAAGGGAACTTAATGATCCAACACACACGCCACCACCAGCGAGACATTAGAGTGAGCGTGACATACTCTCAGCCGCCAGGGCACATTCAAGTCAATGACAGACGTGCCCAGTATAGGGTAGCTTTATAGTAGGTACCACATAGTGCTCACACGTGTGCTTTGCAATTATACAATACTAAAAGATTGAATTTATACAGTGCAAAGACAGTTTTTACAATCTTCAGCAGCTCCATCAATATTTCCGAATGCTAATCAATTGTTTAGGCGCCCTTGTGGAGCAGAACCAGCGTTGAGCCAAGCATTTTTGTCAGAGATGTAATCCTCCAACTTATAATATGCTTGGCTGCATAGTGTGCGTTTGATACAGGTTTTGAACTTCGTTTCGTTCAGTTGGAGTATGTGGGGTGGTATTTTATTATAACATTTTAAACAGTACCCCATGAAGGATGAATCTACTTTAGCCAGCCTGAAACCCGGTTGAACCAATTGGTCCCTATTTCTAGTCCCATAGTTGTGTCTCTCACCTCTTTTACTGAACAGATTTAAGTTTTTCCTTACGTACATGATGTTTTCATATATATATTGACAAGGTACGGTCATGATGTTAATATCTTTAAACAGTTCCCTTAAAGAATCGCGCCTGCGGAGGCCATATATTGCTCTAATGGCTCTTTTTTGCAGAATAAAAATAGACTCGATGTCTGCAGCGCGTCCCCATAATAAGATACCGTAAGACATGATACTATGAAAGTAACTGAAATAGACCAGCCTCGCGGTATCTACATTAGTAAACTGACGGATTTTTCTTACAGCATATGCTGCTGAACTTAGCCGTCCTGCAACAGATGTTAAATGGGGACCCCATTGCAGCCTCGAGTCGAGCGTGATCCCCAAGAAAACCGTTTTATCAACGAATTCTAGTTTCTCTTGATTCAATACTATGTCACAATCAGTACTTTTAACATTCGGCAAAGCAAACCTTATGCATTTTGTTTTTTTCCCATTTAATACTAAATTATTAGCAGTAAACCAATTTTGTACCTGCAGCAGTGCGTTATTTACGTCGTCAAGATTTAATGAACGTCTACTTATCTTAAAAATTAAAGAAGTATCATCAGCAAATAACACCATTTGTGGTTGTTTTTTTAATAAATGGGGTAGATCATTAATATATACTAAAAAGAGGAAAGGACCTAATATCGAGCCTTGTGGAACACCCAATTTTACTTTTAATCCAAGTGAATTGACACCATGAATTTGAACTTTTTGCCGTCTATCTTGTAAATAAGATCTAACTAAACTTAGCGCAGGTTTACCTAGTCCGTAATGCTCCAGTTTTAGGAGCAAGGTTTCGTGATTAACGCAATCAAATGCCTTGGAGAGGTCACAGAAAATTCCTATGGCATCTTGGGCCTCCTCCCACGTTGTAAATATGTGTTTTAGTAAAGTGACACCAGCATCAGTCGTGCAACGACCTTTGGTGAAACCATATTGCTGTTCGTGTAAGATATTGTTTATGTTAAAATGATTAAGCATTTGATTGAGCATTACCTTTTCGAACACCTTGCTGAATACCGGCAACACGGATACTGGTCTATAATTGTTGGTGTCTTTGCTATCCCCAGATTTAAAAAGTGGTATAACCTTACTGTATTTCATTAAATCCGGGAAGACTCCTTGATCTACACACAAATTGAATATTAAAGCTAAGTATGGTGCTATGGTCTCGATTATGGATGTACAAACTTTGATAGACATTCCCCAAAGATCTTCGGTCAACTTGATTTTTATTTGCCGAAAAGCTTTTATAACTATCATAGGGTTTATATGTTTAAATTGAAATTCAACCGGGCAGCCTGGAACGTTCGCTCTTAATAAATCAATTGAGACTTTGGGTGAGGAATTTAAAGCCTCCGTAGCTTTAGATGGTATATTAGTAAAATAATTTACAAATTCTTGAGCTACTTCTAAGTTAGAACTTACGGGACCACGTGAAGTCTCCAATGTATATTCAATGTTTCGTATTTTTTTCCTACTAGTTTCGTTATTTATAACTTTCCAAACAGTTTTTATTTTATCTTCCGCTGTTTTGATCTTGTTGCTAATGTACAGGGCTTTAGCTATTTTGCAGGTATTTCTAAAAATTTTGGAATATGTAGCAACATACTTATTGAAAGTTTCAGTGTTAATGTAAGGCTTAAGGCCATACAACTCGAACAGTCTTTCTCTACTAATCCTAATACCTCTGGTTGCCCAGTCACTAAATATAAATTTAGTGCAAATATTTTTTGTTTTCTTTTCAAAAGTTTTATTGAATTCAGTGTGGACTAATGAAAAGAAATCCTCATAAAATTTATTTGCATCGTCCATATTATGGCCCAGAACATTTAACTTATTATTTAGGGCACTATTGAAACTATTTAATTTGCCAGTAGTTATTGGTCTAAATTGAATTTGCAATTTTTGTAAAGGTGTTTTAAACCTAAAAGTTACCGTTTGTCCACTATGATCTGACGGCAGAAAATTTACGATGGCTTTTTCTAAATAATCAAAATCGCAGAAGACATTATCAATACAAGTAGCAGAAGTTGGAGTTACTCTAGTCGGTTCGGTAAAAACATTAAATAAATTGAACGATTTAAAAAGGCTTAGTAATCTACTGCTATTTGAATTATTTTCCAGAATATTAATATTAAAATCACCACAAATAATTGCGGCTTTGTTACTGGATGCAAGTTTCGCAAGGACATCTTCCATTATTGACTCAAATAAAGAAAAGGTCTGATAATTAGGGGGTCTGTACACGCACACTACAACATGCTTATCTAGCTCAACACAGGACAGTTCGATGCAATGTTCAACTGATAAACCAACTATGTCATTGCGTTGCTTGGATTTTAAACAATTTTTAATCAAGATTAGAGACCCTCCACGCAGCATAGATTTACGGGTAAAACAACTGCCCACACTATAGTTCTCATAATTAATTAGCATTTGGTAATCCCTTAACCAATGTTCAGTAAAACAAACAATGTCAAACTTTGTCTTCTCTAAAAACATTTCAATTTCTAATAATTTGGAAGAAATACCTTGAATATTTTGATGAAATAACTTCAAGGCATTCTGCTGACCTTCCTTTTTATAATGACATATTTTTGAGCAAGAAGATACCTTGTTGTTGTTAGTTTTAAGAATATTCTTCCTGGTACCTTCTGTTGTCTTACAAACTAGTTTAAATGATTATCCGGAGTTAAGCCCAAGCCTTGAATGTCACCACCAGAAGGTGAGCTCATAGTGAGTGAGGGACATGGAACCTCCTTCGTACAGTTTGTAGAATTACTTATAGCTTACATACATACATTTGAGCTACATTTATTCAGGCTCGCCAAGTGATTTTTAGTATTATTACTAACTATTGTGGTATTAATAACACAAGACTTCGACATACTACTTATGTCTGAGTTTATATAAAAAGCTAATAGCCTTGCTATTATGTGTCTAAAATTAACAGGCAGATACACAGTATCCCTAGTCGATTTTAAAGTTTCAACAAAACTGTTGGTGTCAAAAAACACAAGCTTGTCACTGTGATGACTAGCTAAAAAGTGCATATGCTTATTAAGCATATGAATATAATTGTTTTGTCTATTCGTCAGTCTTTCAAAATATGGGAAAGCACACAATATTATTTTACTACAATCTATCTGTAACAACTTTGTTACACAGTCAGTGATTTCATCTCTTTTCACATTAGAACTATTACCTACAAATACAGTAATGTTGGTTTCAGGATTACATTCATTTCCTGTTACTGATGCCATTATTCGTTTGTAGGTTGACCCTGGCGTACAATAGTTTTGAGTAGAATAACTCAGGTTGTTATTAATTAATTTACCTAAACCTCTTCCTATACTATCTGAGAACATAACTGAATGATAACAATGATGACTACTTAAAGATGGACAGCTACTGATATCAAGCTGTACCACTTGAGATAGATCTTGCACTATATCAGATATATCTTGGTTAATAATACAGTCTTGAGACAAACTCTCAGTCTGGGATGGGTCATCCGTTAACTTAGACTGGACAGCATCAGGGTTTGAAACCTTCTGACAAGTACACTGACACATAACTAACTCATTAGCTGCTAGGATATGTTCTTTAATTTGGTTCTGAGAACCCACATATTTAATGTAAAGGGAACTAAGTCTGCCCTCAAGTACCTGTATGTCAGACTGTAAGCGCTGTGTATCAATTTCATAGATTTTTTTGCTGTCTTCTAATTTGATCTGATTCCATTTATTAAAGTATATGTAACAAGTATAATTTCATCTTTTATGTAGTTAGGGTCGAGTTGTACGTTACAGCATGTGATTAGTAGCGAAACGGAATAGAAGTGAAGTTATGCGTTCAGCACAGACTAAAATCAAAACAGTCGACTACAAAATAGAATTTTGAGAATAAAGTTGTCAAACCCACGATATTTGAATCTGTCGTGACTTTAACCGACGTGTGTCAAAAATTGCTTCGGGAAAATTTAATTTGAATAAAATTATTTATTACGTTATTTCATTGTATTTGATATGGTAGCAATGAAAATAATTAGCTGAAAGTATTTATTCCGGAATTTATATATACCTATTAATATAAACTGACCAAATGAATGTAGAAGCAGTAGCCGATAATAGCTATGTTTTTTCATGTCCTAGTTTGAATATACTCTTTTGGAAATGTATGTAGGTACTTGTGTCTATTATATATTACTTCCTAATTCCTATCGCTGTTGCAACACTATCACTGTCAACCCCAAAACTACAAGCCGCATATAGGCTTTTAAATTTAAACTAATTAATAAATTACCAGTTTTGTATTCTCCTGTTCATGCTGATCCTAATCATCTATATGATGAGTTCTTTAATATTTACTGTAAACAATTTAATTCGATCTTTATTCCCAAGACTGTTTCGGTTAATAGTAACGCATCTTTCAGTGATTGGGCTACCATTGGTATTCATAAAAGTAGAACACGGCTTTATGAGCTATACAATGAAAGGACTTAAAATATGTTAACACTGCTGAATTTAATTTATATGTTAGAAATTATTCAAAACTTTTTTTTAAAGTTTGTTATGGCCAAGTCGCGTTATTTGGGTTCGAAGATTAAAAGCAGTAGTAACGTAATTAAAACGACTTGGAAAATTATTAATAGTGAAACGGTAAGGTCTAGTAACAGAAGTACTGACTACAGCCTGCCTATTAATGACAATATACTAAAATCTGACTCACAAGTCGCCGCGGCCTTTGAAAACTTCTTTTCAGATATTCCCGTTTCAACCACTAAATCCCTTAACTCATCACCTTCTGTTGCTGAGTCTTTGATAAAGGAAAATGTTAATTTTTGCGATTCGAAATTTAATTTTACATATTACATGTAGGGATATAATTAAAGTATTTCACACTTTAAATGTAAAAAAGACTGCAGATCTGTGGGGTAATTCAGTAGAAGTTGCTGAGTTTATTATAGACATTGTAGCACCTACTCTAGTTCTTATCTTTAATAATTGTATCGACTGTGGGGAGTTTCCTGACCTTATGAAAGAAAGTAAAATAATACCTTTGTTTTAATCAGGTAGTACATCAGACCCCACAAATTATAGACCTATTTCAGTACTACCTACATTTAGTAAAATGTTTGAGAAATTAATTTTAGACCAACTACAAAGTTTTTTTAACAGACATAAATTATTACATAGCAAACAGTTCGGTTTTACAAGGGGTCGTTCAACTACTGATGCCGGTGTTGAACTTTTAGGACATATTTATAATGCTTGGGAAGATAAATGCATATAATGCGGGGCATGGAAGACACTAAAGTTACAGTCTTAGTGTTAATTGACTTCTCCAATGATTTTAATACCGTCAGTCACGAAGTTCTTTTATCTAACCTTTCCTATCTTATGGTCTCTCGGGAGAGTTTGGAATGGTTTTCTTCTTATCTTCAGGGGCGCCAGCAGTCAGTTCGTGCTAGAGACTCTTCATCGAGTTGGTGTGATCTTGCAGCTGGCGTCCCTCAAGGCGGTATATTATCTCCTCTTTTGTTCTCCATTTTTATTAATCTTATTACCACCGAACTTCGGGTTGCGTATCATCTTTATGCTGACGATTTGCAGCTTTACTACCAGGCAAGTGTGGACAGCATATCCGATGCGATTGAGCAGCTTAACCTGGATTTAGGTGGTGTTAAAAACTGGTCTGATAGATTTGGGGTGGCAGTAAACCCTACGAAGGGTCAGGCTATCATTGTAGGGATCCCCTACAGTATGAGGAAAGTGAAAGGCGTTACTGTACCACCTGTAATCTTTGATAACTCCGTCATCCCGTTTAGCTCCGATGTCAAGGAACTTGGTCTGCATGTCGACACATGTCTTGACTGGCGAAAGCAGGTCACGACTGTTAGTAAAAAAGTCACGGGAACGTTGCGGGCGCTCTACCGGTTGAAAAACCTCCTCCCATCACACATAAAGAGTATGCTTGTACAGTCCCTAATCTTTCCCATACTAGACTATGGTGATGTGTGTTACTATGACCTGAATGCAGATCTCCTCAATAAACTTGATTCCGCCTTCTGATTAACTGCATTCGATTTGTCTTCAATCTACGTACATATGATCATGTGTCTGCGCACCGATTGCTTTTAAAATGGTTACCCATACGTCAGCGTAGAGAGTTAAGGTCTACGTTATATTCTATACTCGACAAACCTACTTCTCCTTCTTATCTGACCCCCCATGTTCAACACTTATGCTCTGCTCATAGTAAAAATCTTCGTTCCACCAACAATCGTCTTCTACGATGTCCGTCTCACCGCTCTGGTTTTATTCACTCTTCTTTCTTTGTCCAGGCGGTCTTTCTTTGGAATGCGCTCCCTCTGAACATCAGGATGGCAACCAGTCGGTTATCTTTCAAAGTGAAGGCTCGTGAACATATTCGTGAGAAGTTTGTTAAATCATCTCAACGCTGATTTGCTGGATTCGTTTTCTCATCTACCTATCGTTATTTCTCCTGACAAAGTTTAATCTGTTTATATGTATGTATTTAAGTAATTAGTAGTGTATTCTTTTTCGAGTTATCTAACCCCTTTGTTGCACCTGCCATGTTTTGTCTCTGCATCACCCTAAGGTTGACTGGTAGAAAATGCCTCAGGCATTAAGTCCGCCTTTGTACAGTATTTTTTTACTTGTGCATAAAGTTTAAAAAAAAAAAATGTGATTTGTCCAAGGCATTCGATTGCGTTCTTCATGAAACGTTAATCAGGAAACTCCGCCACTACGGGATCCGAAACACCGCTCTGGATCTTCTTGATTAAAAGGATTCAGAGCGTTGAGGTTAATGGAGAAAGATCTCCCGGATCTATCTTAACAATGGGAGTTCCACAGGGCTCAATTCTTGGTCCTTTCTTGTTTCTTATTTATATTAATGACTTGCCTTACCTCATAAAGGATAATCATGACATAGTGTTGTTTGCGGATGATACTTCACTTTTGTTTAAACTTAAACGTCAGCAGCTGGTTACTGACGACGTAAATAATGCGGTCTCAAAAATAGTTCACTGGTTCAATGTTAATAATTTGCTTCTTAATGAAAAGAAGACTAAATGCATTACGTTTACGCTACCTCACGTTAGGCTGGTAAAAACGAATGTGTTGATAAAGGGCGAAGAATTGAAACTTGAAGACAGCACAATATTCTTGGGCCTAACTTTGGATGCTTAGCTTCAGTGGGGCCCACATATTGAGAATTTATGCATACGCTGTTAGAAAAATTCGTAATTTAGCTGATTTAGAGAGCCCGTTTAGTATACTTTAGTTATTTTCATAGTGTGATGTCGTGCGGTATTCTTTTGTGGGGAAATGCCGCCGACATTCAGACTATATTTGTTTTGCAGAAAAGAGCTGTTAGATCAATTTATAAATTCAGCCCGAGACACTCTCTCAGAGAGAAATTTGTGGAAATTAATTTAATGACTGTGCCTTCTCAGTATATTTATGAAAATCTTTTATATGCCCACAAAAACATAAAATTGTTTAAAATACAGTGATATCCATAGTATAAATCCTAGGAACAAACACAAATTTGTTATACCTACAACAAGAGTCAAGAAAATAGGTGGCTCGTTCAGATGTCAAAGTATACGCTTTTATAATAAACTTCCAAGCCAGGTTCAAGATCTAAGCCTTAATAAATTCAAATAATTTATTAAACGTAAATTGTGCCAGAAAGCTTTTTATACAGTCAAAGACAATATTGAGGACAGAAAGGCTTGGGATTGACCTGCTCCAATTTTTGCATACTGAGTATGTTTTTTTTTGTTTGGTACCTAACTTTTGTTTTATTTTATATACACTTTGACATTTCATGATTACACAATGACATGAATATTTACTTTGTATAATATTATTATTATTTTAATTTCGTGTGAGGACTTAGTGGGCAATATTTTTATATATTTTGTCTATCTCAGTTATTTCTTTATTTTTTTATATCTGGCAGTTTGAGTACCTAAAGCGGCCTACCCAAATGTCCTTTCTTTGGTATTGTTCGTCGAATCGTTAAGCTCCTTATGTTTCGAGTTGAGCTGCACGATTAATGACAAATGCGTGCACTGACTTGACAGGCCCACTCAAATCTGTATGGTTCTTTCCTCAAAAGACCATTTCAGACATCAATCCACATGGTCTTAACATGATCTGACCAAGATTATGTCTGGACTTTAAAAGAGACTGTGACCTCTGAGTTTGTTTCGGCCTTTCTTCTCAGAGTAGTCAGATAGGAAACGCTGACCTCATTAAGTTTAAAAAAAAATGTTTGACTTATAAAAGTGTTTGTACAAACCCACTTACAGAAATATAAATCGTTTATCATTTATCAACGGGGTTTCTGTGTTTTTAATAACAATTATTATATTTGTTTACAGGCACAAGTTTGACTGCTGCTATGAAAGCCACTATTAGCACTTAGCAGCAATACTATTCAACCTCGCAAAGACAGGGAGGGAGGAGACCATTAGGGCTGAGGCTACGTGGAATTGATGAGAAATGAGAGTGGCATGAGAAAATAATGGCACAGTCCATGTCTTTGTAAGAAAAATGTTGGAAATCAAAAATAGGGAATTTATATAAAATGTTACTTTATTAATTATATAAATAAATTGTCGGGGTACGTAGCGAGGTGTTTTTGAGGAGAAACAAATGTTTATTTTGAACACTTTTTATTAACTCACTTCTCAAACTGTTCTTAGTGTTAAAATGTTAATGAAATGTTGATGAAATGTTTGAATACACCCGGCTAACGCGGTAGACAAAAGTGCACTGAATCTATTATAAAATTAAAAGTAATAAAATTAGGTCAACGCGTCAGGCCGATATTGCTAACTAAGGTGTTCGATAAAAACACCGAACATATTCCGGGCCTCGAAAGATAGGGATGCGGAGATGAACCAATTTAAGGCTCGTTCACACCGGCGCGACGCCACGGTCGCGCACGATTCTGCGATATTAAATCTGTAGAACAATTTCTATGAAAACGCGCGCGACAGTTCACACAGGAGCGACCTGTCGCACGTCACCTTTGGACCATTCTGTATGGTGTAGCGGCGATATCGCGGCTACATCAAGTAGTGCACGCGACACCAGAAGAGAGTATATAAGGTGATGCAGTCCAAATTGAGCTCATTAGTAGACGAACTTCGTCAAAGGACGAAGGCACGTCTGTGCGTCTTTGCTGAGCGTGGGGTCCTAGGTTCGATTCCCCGGTCGGTCGACACAACCCTACCTAACCTCACGTTTTAGTCAAATTAAATCATAAGCAAATAGTATGTCATTGAAATATTATGACCCTTATATCATTTTCATAAGGTTTATAAAAAGATATATTTGATTAAATTAATTTGAAACCCAAGTAACAATCAACCAGCCATTTGAAACTTAAAAATTCCACGAAAATGTCGATCATTCTAATTTATACTTTATTGCAAAGGCATAAGAGTTACATTTCAATGTCTTACTAATGTTTTTGGCGGCATGAGACGTGGTCAAAGGAGTAGGTACCTTTTTGAAGATGCCGAAACTACAACCGCGTCGCGTAGCTTATGCGACGACTCGTCGCCGCGATATCGCATAGGCTACATCAAGTCGCGACGCGGCACCACACCAAAGGACCATTTTGTATGGTGTGTTGTAGCTGCGATATCGCAGCTACATCAAGTAGTGCACGCGACACCAGAAGAGAGTATAAATGGTGATGCAGTACAAGTTGAGCTCATTATTGCTCGACGAAGTGCCAGCCCGCGCCGTAGCTGGGCCTGAAGCTTTAAATTCCCCCGATAATAATAATATAATCCAGATCCAGCCTGTCCCATCTTGCTGTCCTCCCGTCAGCGACGCCCTAAGCCGAGGTCCGTACCCCACAGGGGGTGCCCTTAGCGAGCGGTCGCTTAGTAATGTAAGTAGTTTTACGCCCCTGGCTGGAGGCTTTGAGTCCACTTAAGGCAGCCACAGGATAGTCCGGTTAAGTAGTCACTACCTCTCAAGGTCAACTACGAGATGCCATACATAGGTCTGTGCTTGTTTGCTGAGCATGGTTTCCTGGGTTAGATGCGCTGGTCAGTCGACATAATTCAACCTAACCTAAGTAGGTACCTAAGATTGGCCACACAAGCACGCAAGACGAAACTGGCAAATTTGGACGTGCTAAGTGACTTAGGTAGGCGTAGGTAATTAAGTTTTTTTACAGACTCTTAGTTTCCAATAAAAGTCTTTTCGTAAAAGTAACATTAACATAATAAACTCCTAAAGTTCTTTTTCGCATGCAACACATTTTTATTCCTTTTATTTTATAGGAAGTGGGCGGATTTCGGCGTGTTTGCTGAGCATGAGGTCCTAATGATGAGTTCTTCATCAGATAACGAGGACCTTTTGGTATACTTAAATAAAAATAAGAAACTCGGTTACCTATAGAAAGTGTCCTAATGCATCACACGCGCACTGTAGGTAGGAACTGACTACCTACACAGCACACATACACAAGTCTGTGGCTTAATATCAAGTAAAATTTATGACTTATCTGTTGATTCTTATAAAAAAATTACAATAGGTCTTACTTATTGTTAATTTTTTTTCATGCCGTTATTAATTTATAGGTAAGAATCATTAGGAGTTAGCTTACTTATTCCCATTAAATAACGCTTCCGATGAGGATTGATGACATAAAAGATACAAGTGTACCTACATAGCGATACAGTAATGTGTAGGTATTTATTAATTTACTAATGCCCGTTTAAACAATCACTAGACGACAGATTCCCAAATGAATTACTTAGGTACTTGAAGATTTAAACCTAAAATTCTAATTTTAAATCACCTTGGGCTGATTTTTCAATAGTAAGTAAGTACAGGTATAGCATAATAATTCGTCAGAGAACTTATATCGGACGTAATAATAATACGGTGGTTTGATATATTTTCTACACAAATGTTGTCAAGCCGTCATTTTTATTTCTCAGATAAAAGTTTCAAATCTAAAAGCCAGAGCTAGACCACCGGGCGCGGAAGGATAAGTGCTTTGCGCGCGCGCTTCATGAGTAGGTAGGTGGTATAGATCGCGCCAAACTTCTAGACGCCTCTGATACAAAATGCGATTTTTGAAAAGCAACTTTTATACTAGGCTGGCGTTGACCTCGCGTGAACTTAAGCGAAACAGCTGAGCTGGTAGCTATTTCAAATTTTTTATGCAAGTGTATTGCTGTGAGAGTTGTACAATTAAAGCTTTAAAAAAACAGCACAAAAATGCCCGTAATAATTAAGAAAAAGAAGACGAAAAGTTTCAACTTTGTGCCCAAAATAATGTAATAATAAGTAATAAATTGGGGTTGCGCGTCGATTTCCGTTCACCCCGTATTGGTGCAGTCGTCCTGTATAGGTCGACTAGGTAGATATAGGTCGCTGGTGGTAACATTTTGACCTTGACCTGAACTCGTAGTAAAGAAATAAAAATAGGTATGTTTGTGACAGAAACTTATTACAGGCCAGCATAGGCTAGCTACGGGGTAATTGCGTAACACACTAACAGTAGCAATGGCTTTCATTTTGAACGTTCGAAAACATTTATTGATGTACGTTGTTGAGCAGACAAATTTTTCGAACATAATCAATGGATTAACAATATCCTTTTAAATGATTCAGATTGTGATTGATACTGGTAAGCAGTGTGTTACGCAATTAGGGTGCTGGCCTCTTATTCGGCTGTATCATATGCGGGCCATTGTGCCTAGTTGTATATTAATGTTCCTACTTGCGGGTTACGGGCACGTGAGTACATTACTCAATTAATTCTTCACATTACTTTTACGGGAGCGTACATTGTATGCGGATAGGCGGCGGAGGCGGCGGCAGCGGCGGCGGCGGTGGCGGCGCGGTTTCTCTTTGAAAAAGATGCGCGCGGTGTCCGAGCGAATACAGCATAGTATTGCATAATTTTACAATACTAAGCTTTTGGAAGGATTCAATGTTAACAAAAATTATTGGAAACTGCAGGAAGTTGTTTATTTGTTCAACGTATTCAGCATAATTTTGTAAGAAAACCATTCACTTAGATACTAAAGGAATTAGTTTGTTACATAAATTAAAAGTAAGTACTAGGTAAGTTCCAATATAGTTACAAATATCAACTTTTAGATAATTTTACAAATGATAATTAAGTACCTGAGTACGAGTAGGTACCTACCTACTGAAAGTACACTTAACATATTAATTATTATAGACATTTTAAGTAATTTTTCCGAAATCACATAAATTAAAAACCAAAACTAAATTATTTGAAGTAAATACACTTCCGAAATCGCCAGTTTCGTCCTTCGTGCGTGTTTGGTCAAGCTAAGGTACCTACTAAGGTTAGGTTGGCTTATTTCGACCGACGCGGGAATCGAACCTAGGACCCCTCGCTCAGCAACCACGCACAGACCTGCCTTCGTCCTATGACGAAGATCGTCTACTAATGAGCTCAACTTCGTGGGAAGTCGCTACGTCCCCGCAAGGGGGCGCGGCGAGCGGCTCCGGGGCTATGCCCCCCGGCCGCGGAGGCTTTACGTTGGCCCGTAAAAACGGGCCCCTCATAATGTTGGCTACAGTGGCCGGTAAGATGGCTGGGTGCGCGAGCAATGTGCGCCCATGTGAATGATTGCTATTTTGTTTCTGTAGGAGCGCCGCGACGCTTATAGTGAAACGTCGCTTTCTTCACGACATCCCGGCGGTCTGCCGCCGCCAGGTGAGACCCCTAGTTACCTAGGGGAGGCCCAGCGACGACGACCAGCGACGGAGATGTCGACTCGACGCGCCTACAGAGTAGGTGAGTGGCCCCCGCCCGTCCAGATCACAGAGCTAGCCGTTCCTGTCCGGGCTAAGGGGCCGTCATGAGTGTGTGGGCGGTATTGTAGTGTGTCACACCGCCCAGTGTCTACGCGGATCGCGGTCCGCACCGCGCCTCCGCGTGTGAGTTAAGGTGCCTGTATAGTGGCGGATGTCTGTGCTTGTTTGCGTAACGCGCCTATATTAACCTAGGTCACGTTACGCAACAGATGTGAGTTGTGTGTGTGGAGTCAAAGTGTCACAGGTAAGCTGCGTGTAACCTGAGTACAGCTTACCCGGGCGTCAATCCGGTGCGATGGGGGCATGGTCCGCTATCAGGTCGCGGGGCAGGGGTCGCGCGTCGGGGGGGCGCGCGTGCCAGGGCGCGATGTCTTTGACATGCGTGAGGTCCGAGGCGTCGGCACGCGCGAACATTCCCTTCGCGAGTCGCCGCACAAACTCATCCAGGCTCTCAATACCGAGGTCCCGCTGGATGACATCGTTCCTCACGAAGCGAGGGGCATCTACTATGGTCCGCAACGCCTGGTTCTGCTGCGTGCGGAGCTGCTTGCGGTTCGTCTCGCTCGTGAGGGCGAACCAAGCGGGAGCGGCGTACGTCAAAATCGGGCGTATGTACAGCTTGTACACGCCCAGCTTGACGCGCGCCGGGATGCGGGACGAGAGCACTGGTTTAAGGAGATGGCGGACGACCTTACCCTGCGCGGCGACATTGTGGACATGCGTCCCCATCGTGAGCCGACGGTCGATGGTGACCCCTAGGTATTTGACCCGGGGCGTCCACTCGATGTCGGCTCCTTGTAGTTTCAGGGGTGGTGGGAGAGGCGCGGACCCGGTGACCATGGCCTGCGTCTTACCCACGTTCACGGACAGCCGCCACTTGGACAACCACTCCGGAAGCAGTTCGAGGGCGCGCTGCATTTTGACCGCCGCGTACTTCGCATTGAGCGATGTAGTAATGTACGCGGCGTCATCTGCATACAGCGCGAGTGTTGTGTGTGGCGTGGTGGGGATGTCGTCCGTGTAACGCGAGTAGCACGCCGGCGAGACGCAGCTACCCTGCGGCACACCCGCGAGCACCGGGCGGGCGCTAGACAGCGCTCCGTCGACCACCACCCTGAAAGTCCTGTTATAGAGAAAGTCAGAGACCACCTTCACAACGCGACGGGGCGCGTCCGATGTGGCCAGCTTATATGTCAAGCCGTCGTGCCATACACGGTCGAAGGCCTTCTCCATGTCGAGGAATACTGCCACCGAGTACTCCTTCTTGTTGATCGCGGCTGCGAGGTGGTGCAGTACCCTCGACAGCTGGAGCGTCGTGCTGTGCTCCGCCCGAAACCCGAATTGTTCCGGTCGAGGTGAGATGTGCGGTTGGAGATGTCGCAGCAGGAGTGCTTCGAACACCTTGGAGATTGTCGGCAGCAGAGTGATCGGCCGATAGCTCTCCGGCTTCTGGCTGTTTTTCCCCGCCTTAGGCAGCATAATGACGCGCCCTTCCTTCCACGAGGCGGGAAAGGTCCCGGTGCGCAGTATCGCCGTGAACAGGCGCGCCAGCGCCGCTACCATACGGTACGGCAGGTGGCGCAGCGCTGTGTTCGTGATACCGTCAGCACCGGGGGCCTTCCTAGGCCTCGTCCTAAGGATGGCGCGTCTGACTGCCCCAGGCGAGAAGAAGATAGGGTCCTCTTCGGGAGCTATCGGCGAGGCGAAGTAGTCTCCCAGGTGTTTCTCGACTGCTGCGACATGAGCGGTGTCGCTGGTCGGGTTCGGTTGGAACTGACGCTCCAGGTGTTCAGCGAAGACCTCCGCCCGGTCCTCTGCTACGTATGTAAGCGCCCCGTCGCTGTTAAGCAGCGGTCGCACCGGGACTGGGGTGTTCGTCAGCTGGTTGCACAGTTTGTGCAGTGACGGCCAGTTGTCAGTCGTGGCGTCTAATCGGTCCTCCCAGCCCGCGGCGGTGTGCGCCTGGAGCTCGGCCTTCACCTTCTCCGCGAGACGGTTGAGCTGCGTCTTCAGCGTCGGGCATCTGTGTTGTTGCCACTGCTTGCGGAGGCGCCTCTTCGCGGCGATCATCGCATTCAGGCGAGCCGGCAGGGGCGGCAATAGCCCTCTCCCCTGCGGCTGTGTGCTTGTCGCCGATTCGTAGGCGCTTTGAATGCAAGCAGTGACATCGTCAGCCGTCTGATCTACGTCCGCGGAGGTAACGATAGGCCGAGTCGGCGCGGCGGTCTCTACTTTCTCCGCGAAGGTTGTCCAGTCTGTTTTGCGACGTGGCGCTATGGGCTTCAGTCGGGTCGGCATACCCGATATGACGACGAGTACAGGTTGATGATCCGACTGTAACTCGTCGTCTATGACTTGCTGTGTGGCCTGGCATTGTAGCCCTCGGTGGACTACGATGTCCAGTACGTCCGGCATGTGCTGTGCAGCGTCTGGGTAGTGGGTCGGCGTTTCTGGGCCGGACACCGTATAGCCGAAGGCTTCCGCGTCCGCGAAGAGCCGCCTCCCCTCGGTGTTCGTTGTGGACGAGTTCCACGCTGGGTGTTTGCAGTTGAAATCACCGGCGAGGATAGTGGCGTGCGTCGATGAATGGAGAAGCGCCCGCAGCTCTGTAACGTCTAGGTGAGCCACGGGCGGCTTGTAACAGCTGTAGATGTTTATGTCCTCGCCGGCTACGTGTAGCTGCACACCCAACGCGTAAAATGTGCTGGGTGTCGTCGAGGGGATTTCCTGATGGACGACTCTTCGCCTCACCAATACTGCCAGACCACGGTATGTTCTGTGAGCCGACCTTTCATCCTTCCTGTAAACGAGGTATCCCGGGAACCTTACCCTATCTTCGGGTCCCAGGTGCGTCTCGCTTATGAGCGCCACGTCGATGTCCTGTTCCCTTAGGAGGTGGCGGAGGGGCGCGACCTTGTTTTGTAGGCCGCGGGCGTTCCAATGGATCACCCTGAGCGGCCTAGCCATGGTACAAGGTCAATAGTGTGGCCAGGCCATCCAGGATGACCGTCTCTATATCTTGCCCCTGCCTGATGGCCTTGATTAGGTCCATCAACAGTTTGATGGCGCAAGTTGTGAACTCCTGTTTGGTTGTGGCAGTTTTGACGCCGGTAGCGCCGCCACTAGTTTCTTTAGGGAACTCTTTTCTAGTTGGTTCCCTTGCCGTCCGCGGCGCTATGCCGGCGCCAGCGGTAGGTTGTGTTTCCACAACCTGCGCCTTGTTTGTGACAGGGGCGGCCTTAGCGTTCTCCTGGGTCGTTTCCGTTGTTGTTGGGGGGGGGTTTGGTTTCTTACCTCTTCCTTTCCCCCCGCGTCTCTTCTTCCTCCGCCTCGAGGAGGTGGCTTCTCTGTCTGTGGGCCCGTTGGCCGCCGCCATCAGCGTCGTGCCTTGGGCCTCTGTCTGTACCACTTGCGGCCTCTCTGTGGCCGCTTGTGTCCGGCGCGTGTTGGCCGTGATGGCGGTGGTCCCCGCTCGCTTATTCCGGATCTCTTTCTGGAATACGGGGCACTTTATGTTGCACGCGGGGTGCGGGCCACCGCAGTTGATGCATGTGGCCGGCTCCTCCCGCGGGCGCGGACAGTCACGTGCCGCGTGTTCGTCCCCGCATCGCACGCAAGCGAGCGGGCGGTGGCACTGGTGTGAGCTGTGCCTGAATTGTTGGCACCGGTGGCACTGGGCGGGCCCACGCTTGCCTCGCCAAGCCTCTATCTTGACACCCCGCATGTACATAAAAACGGTGGTGTCGTAGATAGCCCGGACGTCTGGGGTCTTCTTCAGGATGGCGTGGAAAACACAGCCGGGTCGTCCTTGCGCGCCCTTTATGTGGCGCACATACTCCGGCTGGTAACCCAGCGTCCGAAGTTCCTCCTCGATCTCCTTGGGGTCCGTGTCCGCCGGTAGGCCCCGTATGGCGATCTTTAGCGACTTCTCTGCTGGCAGCGAGTAGGCGAACCATGACACGCCGCTGTCCTTTTCTAGGCCAGTCAGGTACCTCTGGACCAGCCTGTACTCCTCCTCGCTGTCTGGGGTGAAGCGAACTCCACCCCCGTATGGACGAGCGTTCGGAGGCCGGCCCAGTTTGGCGGCGATGGCCCGGAAGTGTGCGGCCCAGTCAGGTAGCCTCTCAACCACCAGCGGCGGGTAGCGCAGCTTCCTTTGTTGTTTTGCCCCCGGCTGCGTCTTCTTCGCGGCGCCGGGGGTGGCGGTAGATGTCGAGGGGGCGGGGGGTAAATTTTGGGCACTTACCCCTGTGGCCTTCGTTGGTCTCGGTGTCTGATTTCGGGCGGCTGGTGAGTGGCGCGCCGCGTCGGCGAATGTAGGCGACGCAGGCGAGCCCGGACCCCGCGGCACGCTTTCACGCGGCGGGTCGGGGCACAGTCGCTTGCTCTCCTCCACGTCCCCGGAGCTCCTCCTTCTCTGTTTCCGCTGGGCCCTAGGCTCGAGGTTGAATTCGAACCCGAAACCCAGCGATTGCGTCGATGAGGGCGACGTCATGTGGGCATCGGCCCCTCCCACGGTGGGCCGTTGCGCGGATCGCGGCGTCGTGTCACTTGATACGGCCGAGCCCGCTGATGCCAGCGACATGCTCGACCCGGCTCGTGACGAGCATGCCGACAGCACGGCCGGCGAGTCGTAGGCGGAGCCGCGTGGGGGCGCCGGTGAGTCGGGCGCCTGAGGTGTGTGCTGCACTGGCCGCTCCCGCTCAGCCAGCACCGGTCCCGCCAGCGAGGGGCGGGGGCCGGTTGCGGCGGTGCGCGGAGCTGGCACAGCAATGGTTTCGGGCGGCGACGCGAGGCGCGGCGGCGCAGCGGTACGCGCAGTGGACGCGGACGCGCGTGCGTGCGCGGGTGGCGCGGAGTGCGCGTGCTGCGCGGCGGCGCGCGCGGCGGACACAGCGTGCGCAGCGGGCGCAGGGGCGCGGACGGGCGCAGGCGCGCGCACGGGCGGCGCGCGGCCCTGATTTGTGGTAGGCCCCGGAGCCTGAGTTGGCACCGGGCGAAACGCGGCGGGGCGGATTACTACCGCGTGTTGGCGGTTTGTCGACGGCGACGGTGCGACGTGAGCAGGCGCTGATGTCGTCGGTGGTGTTCCTCTTCTCTCTTCACTTGTTCGGGTCGGTCCAGCGGGCGGTGCATCAGACGACGCGTCGTCGATGATCGGCATCGACGTCGTCCGGTCCATCGCCGGGTGGGTCTCCTGGTGTTCGGCATCGCGGCCCAGAGAGCTGCGTTTGCCGGACTTCGGCATCCCGGGGGCGGGTGGGTCCGCGACCGCTGCGGTGAAAAATCACCGAGCAGCACGGTGGCTCCCTCTGTGTTCGCACCGGTACCGGCTGGAACCTGTGCAAACACAAAGGAAACAGTAAAACAGTAAGCGGTCCGCGCGGTACGAGACTAAGGTTACAAAGATTTGACTCGCGTAGGCACCACGAAGCCAATCCAACGAGCTCAACTTGAACTGCATCACCATTTATAGTCTCTTCTGGTGTCGCGTGCGCTACTTGATGTAGCCGCGATATCGCCGCGATATCGCGGCTACACCATACAAAATGGTCCATTGGTGTGGCGTCGCGTCGCTAGCACTACAAGTCGTCGCACCGCGACGACTTGTAGCTCCAGTGTGAAAGGTGTTGCGGCGCGAACATGTCGCAGAATCGCCTCGCGACACGTCGCGCTGTGGCGTCGCGGCGGTGTGAACGAGCCTTTAATGTTAGTAAATAATGTTACGATTATGATAATAATGTTTACAAGGTGAAAACAAGTCAACTTAAGATTAAAATGTTAGTAGAACACAAGTAAAAATGATTTGAACGAATTTTAAGAGCTTAATGTTCCTAAAGGATTCATAGGCACGCGTGGACACGTCCTATTCACCATTGTAGTGTTTAATTCACCGTAAATATGTGTCACACTAGATTGACGTTCACTCATATTTCCGCGCACTAACACTAACACTGTTGACGTTCACATCGCTAACACTTCTTGTGCGTTGAAGCTCCATGTCTGACGTGATGTGGGTGCGGCGCGCTTGCTTTCGCAGCCATCTGCACAGCAGCGCTCC
Source organism: Dasypolia templi (assembly GCA_963555695.1). Lineage (NCBI taxonomy): Eukaryota > Metazoa > Arthropoda > Insecta > Lepidoptera > Noctuidae > Dasypolia > Dasypolia templi. Next base: position 26,647,570 of record OY743154.1, on the reverse strand, counting down.
AGCCGTCAGCGCCAGCGCGCCGACCAGAATGTAGCTTACTGCATACTGATGGATGTCATGGGTGGATAATATTTCTCCTAATTCCACCTGACTGTTCTTCATGTCGTTGATGCGTTTGTGTATGTCTTTTAAGGCGTACTTCATCTCGCCTGAGTCTGTTACGTCATTTAACTTTAATAGAGGCATGGTGCTGTTAATTATAAAGTTTAACTGATCCATCTCAGGTATAAAAATGTCCGGCCTCATATTAATTTTATTTTTCTGTTGACTCTGAATGTTCAGAGTAAAGTCCTGACCCTTCAGCAGGCAATCTGGTTCTAAATAACACCAGCTTTGCTCAGTTGTATCCTATTTATCTGATCGCCGCAGATTACTTTGACGGCGTAAATGTTGCAGCAATGGTACAAGAATAGTGACGGGTTTGTTAGTGATATCCATTTGTTTTCACATCTAGATCTTTGTACCTTGCACTTATCTGTATCGCGGTCGAGATCACAAAAGTTGTTCTCGTTGTTAAGATGGTATATCGGCTTTTTCCAATCGCACATAAACTTATCATCTTCTTCTTTGCATGGTGAAAGTTCTTCCGATGTAATTGTTAAGTATGAGTCTCTTTTAAGATCCGTAGCGACGTATTCTGAAGACGGGATGAACTCTACCATAGTGTTGATCGTCTGGTGTGGTATCGGATGTATTCTATGCAACTTATACTATACTCTACTAATAAGTGGGAATGTTATTTGGAAAAGGAAGTATTGCTCAGTTATTCGTGCTTTAATGCTTATCAGTGAATATAGCTTTCGAATATCGTTCGGTTCAATAGGCAATGTTAGATCACTGGATAAATGCCCAGAGATAATGTTAAGTTCCTTTTGGAGCTGTTCAGGGGTAAGCAGATGTATGTTAAACTGTCCATGGTGGACATTGGTTGGGATGTCAAGTAAAATATCTTGATATCTTTTTAAATTATGCACTAAATTACTGGCTGTTAAGAGCTGTCATGGTAAACTCATGGAGTAAAGATTTGTTGTTCTTTTCTCGTTGTAGCTTGTTTGTGATGTTATCCAGCGTAATCAGAAGTTTATTAATTATTTTATGTTGTTTTGACATGATTTTTTCTGATCTTTTCAACAGATTGTACTCTGATTCGACAATCGACGTCTGATTCTTCCACAAACCGGCTAAATGTTTTTCATTTTGTGGTATCATGCTGGCTATATGTGTCTTGGCTATATGTTTCCGCGAATTGTTTGTCTAATAAGCCGAATAGGGAATTTGCAATGTTTCCAACTACATTGAGAAGTCCCCGCCGCCGTCTGGAGTGTCCACTTACGTGTTGCGTCATCAGAAGTTCATTGTAGTATTTCAGTTCATTACACTCATGGATCAGCTGAGGGACTATAATGACGTCATGTTGTAACTGCAATTTGCCACGCTGCAGATTGACATAAAAAAGGTTAATGCCATGGCCACATGCGATAACGTGACTGATGTCGTTTTTCTTGTTCGGTTCCTGATATTCCGGGTCCCAGAACTCGGTTAAGCTGGACTGTCTGCTTCACTTGAGCTGTTTCGTTTGTTTGTTTCGATTTGTTCCGGTAATAGCAGCAACCTATTAGCTCCGATAAAATTGGTTCCTTGGTCACTATACATGTTATGTGGTGTTCCTCTCCGGGCCGCCATTCTCTTAAGTGCAGCTAAGAATGCTGAACTGGTAATGTCTGATACCAATTCCAAATGAACTGCTACAAATACAGCCACGTAGCCTTTCAGTGTTCTCACCCCTCTCCCCTTGTTTGCCTTGACGTTCACAAAACCTGTATAGTCCACCCCAGTATGGTAGAATGGAGGAGCGGGATTGGTTCTAGCAGCGGGAAGGTCACCCATCAATTGATATTGCTTCCTTGCTTCATACTTCCGGCAAGTTACACAATTTCGTAACTGTTTTTTGGTCGTACTGTATCCGCTTGTTATCCAGTACAGTTGTCTGAGATTAGCTAAGGTCAGTCGAGGACCCCCATGGAATGTTAACTGATGAGCTTCTTCTATGAGTAACTCCGCCAATCGACTTCTGTTAGGGATTATCTTAGGATGTTTCATTGCGTCAATCATTTTCGAGTTTCTTAAACGTCCTCCCTTTATAATAGCTGATTTGGCTTTTCGCATTTCTAGTAATGTTAGGTACTTCGGTAAATGTTTACGTTGCGACTTTGGCGTCAATGCCCTGAGTATCCATGCCAAGACCCGAGTTATTTTGTTAAACGAATTATGTTGTAATAATAAATGATCTATTATGCTATTCCGGTTAATGTCTTGGACAATGTTTACTAATGTTATCCTTTTCATCTCTTCCTCTGTTTGGTAGATGGGCTGTTTTTGTTCCTTTTCTACGTCATAGGACACTAGCCATGCTGGCCCCTTCCACCATAAGGGATGTTGTAATAGTTGGGGCGCTGTTGGGACCCTCGGCTGGCGCAGTAGGCCGGGTTGTCCCCCGATTTCACATATCGCCAGCAGTTTGCCGGCATTATCTGTTCTATAGCGTTGATTGTATTGGCCACAAAAGGTTTCCAACGTGCTGAATCGCCTTGTAGCCACCCTATGACCACCATAGAATCACACCCTCCATAGATTTCTAGTCGACAACATAAACTCCGTTTGATTTTGTCGATGAGCTTAGATAGTAGATAAGCACCACAAAGCTCCATTCGTGGCAATGTTATACTCTTTTTACTTGGTGTAAGTTTCGATTTTGCTGCCACGATTACTGTTTCTTGTTGGTGTTTTGTTCGTGCGTATACCACGCACGCATATGCTTCGATGGACGCGTCGCAATAGACGAGCAGTTCGATGATATCATTCTCGTTGCAAAATATCCATCGAGGAATCTTACAATGTTTAATGTCGTCAATTTCCGTAATCAACTTCACCCATTCATTATGTATTTCATCTGACACTCCATCATCCCACTGTAGATCGTGTTTCCATAACTTTTGAAATAGTAATTTCAGTTTCGTGGATAGCGGTGTCAGCCAACCAAGAGGGTCATATAATTTTGATATTTCTGATAGTAAGCTCCTTTTAGTTGGTTTTATGGTTGTTTGGGAAAAGTCGCAACGGAATGAAAATTGATCTCCTTTTGGGCACAAACCTAAGGTTTTCAACATGTCATCATTTTTGAAGCTATAAATGAATTTCTCTTGACTTGTTGATATGTTCGGCAATAATTCCTGACTGTTGAGTTGACCACTTTCGAAGGTTAAAGCCTCCTGATTTCAGCAGCTGCATCAAATCATTTATCAATTGCTTACCCTGTTCTCTGTTGAAGCAGCCGTGTAATAGGTCATCATATTCATTCATGAAATCCTTTTATTTTTCAGCTAAGGTTGGTTGTTTTTCCAAGCGGCGTTCCAGATTCTTAAGCTGAGCCATAGCCATCGGTTTGGAAGACCCCAATTGCTGTTTTAATTCTTCTTTTAGTGGTACTCTGACTTCATATCGACCCTGACTGTTTCTTCTTGTTGTTTTTGAATATAAGTCAATACATTCCTAATCTTCTACCGATAGGATTGAAGGTTCTAAAATCTCCTCAATTTCCCAAAATTTCTTAATCTCCTCTAAGTTATTGAGAACCACATTACATTGGTATGTTTTTACGTTACCGCATAGTAACCATCCCAGTTGTGTTTGTTGAGCCATCGGCTGTTGGGCATGTTCTCCTTTTATAATTCTACCTAACATAATGTTAGCATAAATGTCCGCTCCGAAAAGCAAGACAATTGGTCGACTTTTGTAGAATTCCGGGTCAGCTAAGTGAATGTTATTGAAGTAAGTCCAATTTGGTTTAGCGAATGTTTGGTTTGGCAGATATTTAATAATTTCGTTCATGATGAGCACATCGGATTCGAATTCAAAATTGTTGAACGAAGAAAGACATTCTATGCTTATCATCCCTTACAACTGTTTTCCTTTTACCCCACTCCAAAGATGACTCCTTTGCATCGTCGTCACTTGATGCCTAACATCTGAGCCGCTTCCTCAGTTATTAAGGATATCTGAGAACCTTGATCGATTAAGGCGCGCATGGTTTGGTAAGTTAAATCCACACCTTTGACCTTAACCTGAGCAGTCGCTAGCATTATCTCCGCTTTGTCATCTTGTGAGGCATTCACTGTGCCCGTCACGGGTTCATTGCTCTTCGCGTTTTGTTTCCCAACGTAGGTGCCGCTTGACGACATGGTTGATGTGTTCGCTAATTTCGCAAATGCGTCATGTAAAATGGTATTATGTTGATCTTGGCATTTTCGACATGTTAAGTTGGAGGTGCATTGCTTTCCGAAATGGCTAAATAATCAATTTGTGCAAAGATTCAATTTGGTTGCAGTTTTTAGCCTTTGGTCGTCACTCAATTTTAAATATGTTTTGCAATTGTAAATGCCGTTTTGGTTGTTGCAAAGTGGGCATTTTATGTTGGACACGTGCATCGATTTCGCAACTGCTCTATTTCCGTTACTTTGGTTGGTCGAATTGTTGTAATGATTTTTCTTATTGCTAGATGTTTGATTTTGATAACTGTTTTGATGAGACGTCTTCGAGGGCACGCTATCTTTATGGCGAACTGTTTCCAGGGATGTAAATTTTGTTTCCAAAAATTCTAGGAACTCTGAAAGAACCGGTAGTTCTTTCGTATTCTTCAGCGACTCTATGTAGTCGGTGTATGTTTCTGTGTCTAGCTTTTGACCTAGAACGTGTACGATCATTGGGTTCCACGACGTGGTGTCAATTCCTAAGTTTTTTATGGCATTAAGACATTCCAGCGTGGTATCATGCATTCGCTTAATTTGCTGTAACGATTGCTGTTGTATGTTTGGCAGGCCTAGCAAAATGTACATACGGGACGAGAATATTAGTTTTTTGTTGTCATACCGATGCGTGAGAATATTCCAGCACACCGAATAGTTATCGGTACTTATCGATAAATGTTGTATAAGTTTTTCAGCTTCTCCTTCGTGGAGAAGCTGAAAAACTTATACAACATTTATCGACCTTACCCTTTAAATATTGCATCTTTTGGCCGTTCGATAACGAGGGATTGTTGTGGATACTCGTAACTTCCGTAAATAGATCTCTAAACGATACTCATTGGTTTTAGTTCCCGTTGAAGAGTCCAGTTGAGGAGTTGATTTTTCCCTGTGTGCGACTGACCACATTTTCGTGTTAATAGCCCTTTTCAGGGTGTTGAATTTTTTTCTCATACTTATCGTACATGTTGTTGTATAGTTCGTTCTCTCCCTCCAGTTCGATCTCGATGTCGCAATGTAGTCTGTCGATAGCTGACCACCTAGCCTGTAGTGGCCTCAATACGTCCTCAAATTCCCACTTATCTGAGATAGAGTCCACATCTATGTTTGCGGTTGTACGAACAAACGCTTTAAAATTCGCATGCTGTTTTTTCAAAAAATCGTCTAGCTTGCTGTTTGGTTCCATGTTCGACTTCTGAGCTGGTCGGTCGCTCAGATGCCTCGAGAAACTTGGTCCCGCCTCCTCACCTGTTGTCGCTTCTGCCGATGGTGATCTGTCACGAGCTGTTCTAAGTCAGTGCTAGGTCTAAGTCACTTTGTAAAAAAATATATTTAAAAAAAATTAAAAAGAAACTCAGCGAAACTTTGATGTCAATTAGCAAAATACTGTATTTCTGGAATTCTTACATTGTACATAACAACAATAACGTTGACTATCGTTATTTTTTAATTGTAATCTTTGATAAACTTGAATTCTTGTAACATAGGCATTCTACCCACTTAAGCAAAAGTAAAATAATAAGTCAATAGAATAAATGTAAATTTGTATTGATCTCAGCAAATCAGTTGCATTTCAATAAGATTCAGCAGACTACCTCATTTCCTTTTAAGCAACACTAACTTCTCCCATTTTTTCTTTCATTTCTAGCTTTCCCTTTTTGTTTGACTATCTAATTAGTTTTCACCGTTTATTTCATTCTACTTTCAGTACTTATTCCTGAACTGAAACCATGCCTGTGATGACCCGCAAGGCTGCAACTCAGGAGTTGGAGCTTAAATTGAAAACAACCCTACAAAATCTTAAGGCTTCTAACAGTAAATGTGAACAGCTGTTACAGGAAATAGAGGATAGTGAGAAAGAAGTCGAGAAGGTTGTTTACAAAAATACTAGCTTAAAACAGGAGCTAGTAGACCTACATCGACAATACCTGGAAATTGTTGATGAACGGGACAAATTGTGGTTAATTACAGATGGTTTCAACAACTGCAGTAACTTATATGAGGAGGCTTTGCATAAGGTTAGGGACCTAGAAGAAGAATTAGTTTATGCAAATGTACAAATAAATAAATTCCAGAAACAAAAGGAATGTACTCAAGCTAAGGAAACAAATAACTTATACAAGGAATTATTTCATAGTAATTGCAACCCTCAGTCCTTAATAACAATAGACCTTACTGAAGATTCTATATTAAAACATAATAATAGTAGTTATAAAGTAAGTCAAAATAAAATAAAAAAATATGCAAAACTAAATAAAATCATAAATAAATGCAATAAATTTAGGAATCAACAAAAACACAGTTCCAATAATATTAAACTAAGAAAGGAACGTGGTTTTCTTAAAAGTAAATTAAATAACTACCAAATTAAATTAGAAGACAGCAAAACCATTTATGAGATTGATACTCAACGCTTGCAATCTGAAATTCAGGTACTGGAAGAGTCAATTCATTCACTGTATACTAAGTATGTAAGGTCTGAAAAACAAATTCAGGAGCACATCCTTGCTGCAAATGAGTTAGTGGACATGTGCAATTCTAAAGCAGTCAAAGTGGACCTGCTGACTCTCAGCGGCCCTCAATGTTCATTGCAAAGGAAATCCGAACTTGGCAAGCTCCAACCTGAGGCAACGGAGAACCCTTCCCAGTCAGGACTTGCTCACGTTTCCATTCTTAATATAGATACACCAGATATTGAACAAGGTCCAGTGCAAGTAGTGCAGACGGAAGCTAGCTCTCTCCCTTGTACTAGTAAAGTTTGTTACTTATCCATTATGTTTTCTGATAGTTTTGGAAGAGGGTTAGGAAAATTACTTAGCAACAACCTGAGTCATTCTTCTCAAAACATCTGTATGCCACAGACTTCCTACACACAAATAATGTCTTCAATAATTAGGAATGAATATGATCCAAATGGCATTATTACAGTACTTATAGGTAATAGTTATAATGTAACAAAAGATGACATCACTGATAGTGTCACCAAACTACTACAGTTAAATTGCAAGAAAGTAATTTTGTGTGCTTTCCCATACTTTGAGCAATTGTCAAATAGGCAAAACAACTACATTCATATGTTAAATAATTACATGCATTTCTTAGTAAGTCACCATAGTGACAAGTTTGTATTTTTTGACACCAACATTTTTGTTGAAAAGCTAAAGTCGACTAGAGATACTGTGTATCTGCCGATTAGTTTTAGACGTCAAATAGCTAGACTATTAGCTTTTATTATTAACCCAGACATAAGTAGTATGTCGAAGTCACCTTTAGTTAGCACCACTATTAGTAATAGTACTAATGTTGAGGTGGTTAGCTCAGATATTTTAAACTAGTTTGTAAGACAACAGAAGGTACCAATAATACTATAGTTCCACTTAAAAACAAAAAGGTATTTTCTAGCACTACAATAGTTAACTGTAGAAAAGGGGCTAAGCAGAAATCCTTGAAATTATTTCATCAAAATATTCAAGGATTTAACTCCAAACAATTGGAAATTGAATTGTTTTTAGAAAAAACAATGTTTGACATTATTTGCATAACTGAGCATTGGTTAAATGATTCTGAAATGTTAATTAATTACGAGAATTATAATGTGGCCAGTTGTTTTAACCGAAAATCAATGCTGCGTGGTGGTTCACTAATCCTAATTAAACGTTGTATAAAATCAAAAGCTCGTAAAGACATAGTTGAACTATCGGTTGAACATAGCGTTGAACTGTCTTGTGTTGAGCTAGATAAGCATGTTATAGTGTGCGTTTACAGACCCCCAAATTATCAAAACTTCTCTATATTTGAGTCGGTAATGGAAGATGTTTTGGCTAAACTTGCAACTGGTAATAAATCAGTTATTATCTGTGGAGACTTTAACATTAATATTTTAGAAAATAATTCAAATACCAGTAGATTATTGAATTTGTTTAAATCATTCAATTTGTCAAATGTGTTTTTGGAACCAACCCGAACAACTACAACTTCTGTTTCATGTATTGATAATGTATTTTGTTGCTGCGACTATTTAGATAAATCTATCGTTAATTATCTCCCTTCAGATCACAGCGGTCAAACCGTAACTTTTGAGTCCAACATAGCGATACAAAAAGTGCAGATACAATCCAGACCAATAACATTTGTCAATTTAAATAAATTTAAAAGCACTTTAATTTGTAAGTTAAGTAATCAGGACCTTACAATGAATAATGTTAATAGTTTGTATAAAGAATTCTTTTCGGTAGTTCAAACCGAGTTTAATAATATTTTTAAGAAGAAGTCTAAAAGTATCAGCCCTAAGTTTTTATTTAGTGACTGGGCAACTAAAGGACTTAGGAAAAGTAGGGAAAAACTTTTCGAGCTGTATGGCCTTAAGCCTTATATTAACACGGAAACTTTTAATAAGTATGTTGCTTCTTACTCAAAAAATTTTAAGAACACTTGTAAGGCTGCTAAAGCCTTATACATTAGCAACAAGGTAAAATCAGCAGACAATAAAATAAAGACGGTTTGGAAAATTATCAATAATGAAACGAACAGGATCAAAAAGCAAAATTCTGATTACACACTGGAGACGTCACGTGGTCTCATTTGCGATAACAAAAAAGTGGCTCAGGAATTTGTTAATTTCTTTACCAGTGTCCCACTAAAAACCACTGAAATCTTAAATTCTTCGCCCTCGCGTGCTTTTGATTTAATGAGGGCGAATGTTTCTGCCTGCCCGATTGAATTTAACTTTAAGCATATTAACCCCTTAACAGTAATAAAATCTTTTAAGCAAATTAAGATCAAATTGACCGAAGATCTTTGGGGAATGTCTATTAAAGTCTGTACCTCCATAATTGAAACTATAGCACCTTACTTAGCCTTAATATTTAATTTGTGTGTGGATCGGGGAGTCTTCCCGGATCTAATGAAATACAGTAAGGTAATACCACTTTTCAAATCCGGGGACAGTAAAGACACTAATAATTATAGACCTGTGTCCGTGTTGCCGGTTTTCAGCAAGGTTTTTGAAAAGATAATGCTATGTCAGATGCTCAATCATTTTAATACTAATAAAATCCTTCACGAGCAACAGTATGGTTTCACCAAAGGGCGTTGTACGACCGACGCTGGTGTTACCTTATTAAAACATATTTTTAACGCGTGGGAAGAGGCTCAAGACGCCATAGGAATCTTTTGTGACCTCTCCAAGGCATTTGATTGCGTCGATCACGAAACCCTGCTTTTGAAACTTGAGCATTACGGACTTGGAAAACTTGCGCTTAGTTTAATAAAATCTTATTTAAATGATAGACAACAGCAAGTTCAAATAAATGGTGTCAATTCACTTGGTTTAAAGGTAAAAATGGGTGTTCCACAAGGCTCGATATTGGGTCCTTTCCTCTTTTTAGTATATATTAATGACCTACTCCATTTATTAATAAATCAACCACAAATGGTGTTATTTGCTGACGATACTTCCTTAATTTTTAAGGTAGATAGACGTGCTTCAAATTTTGACGACGTAAATAACGCCCTACTGCTGGTCCAAAATTGGTTCACGGCTAATAATTTAGTACTAAATGGAAATAAAACTAAGTGTATAAGATTTTCTTTACCAAACGTCAAGAGTAGTGATTGTGAGATAGTATTGAATCAAGAGAAGCTAGAATTCGTCGATAAAACGGTTTTCTTGGGGATCACGCTCGACTCAAGGCTACAATGGGGTCCTCATTTAACATCTCTAGCAGGACGGCTAAGTTCAGCAGCTTACGCTGTCAGAAAAATACGTCAATTTACTGATGTAGATACCGCGAGGCTGGTCTATTTTAGTTACTTTCATAGTATCATGTCTTACGGTATTTTACTTTGGGGACGGGCTGCAGACATCGAGTCTATTTTTATTCTGCAGAAAAGAGCCATCAGAGCCCCCCTGTTGAAAGACTTCCTGTCTTCATGACCCGCAGCTGATACTGTTGGTTGATGAACGCCTTGGTTGACTCATACACCGTAAGTGTTTTCTCGTACTCTCGGTCGGTAAAATAAGGATCTCTTTTACTTACCTCCCCCTCAATGCGCTCATGATTAATTTGGTAATCATTCCAATAACTCTCCAAAGCGTTAAGTTTCCGCTTAAAGTAGTCTACTGTTTTCCTATCAGCACTATCTTTCTTCAAGTTAATGCCAATTTTTATGATGCCATCATAAATCATTGAGTTCCGACATAGTTATAGGATGTAAGAATGCAGTCTTTATTGACTAATAATAATGGAAATTTATTACTTGTTTTCTCTGCTGTTCGTACTCAGCCTTTGCTGCTGCTTCACTGTTCTGCTCCAATGTTAGCTCAACAACCCCACGACGTACACACACTGTTTGTTTGTTACGATAGTTCAGACCTCTCACACCTAAATTCCGAATTTTCGAAATAAGGTGACGTGATCCGGCTCGAAGGACCAAAAATATGCCGGGGTACATAGCGAGGCGTCGGTGTTTTTGATGAGAAACAAATGTTTATGTTGAACACCATTTATTAACTCACTTCTCAAACTGAAGTACCCCTACTAAGCCTGATTGAGTTTTCCCTATAAATCCTTTCATCATGTATACTTCGAATGAAGAATATGTAATGTAATTTAGGATTTGTAGGTCTTCGTCCGTCTACTTCCCGCTGGTGTTTTAATATTATTAAATTTTTCTGCGTAGTTCTGTAATGTCGTAAAAGATTGTAGAGTATCCATATTTACTAAGGCACAGCTCGATATTAGGATCAAAATAACCTCGAGGCACACAATAATCTTATTGAATCGATCAGCTGACTCAAATAAAACCGCCATAGTGCCTCTTAGCATCCTCTTAACAAGCTACCGATGGTGTTTAAATGACAATGCCCGATCCTGCCCCAGCTATTTACAGGAAATGACAATTAATGAAAATAATTGTAATGATTAAAGGACCTATTTAAGGATTAAAGGAACTTGCCGATTACAAATCAATTATAAAAGGAATTCAACCCCTGAATTTCCTATTGCGTTACATATTGCGCATGATACACAACAAAAATAAATAGCCAAAGGCAAAAGCCAAACTGGGTCTCGTCCAGGTCCGGCCCCTCTCTGCACAAGTGGCCGACGAGGCGGGCTATGATTATCCGCTCATACAGCTTTCCCACTTCGTCTAGCAGCACTATGGGCCGGTACGCGGATGGCGAGTTCGCAGGGAGCCCCACCTTCCTGAGCAGGATCAGGCGACCAGTTTTCCACAAAGCGGGAAACTGGCCCTGCTCAAGGCACGATGTGAAGAGTCCTCTCGGCTGGTGCATCCTACACTATCTTATCCTCCACAAGGGACCCATTATCCTAAGTACCCATGGCATCCAATACATGGTTACCGCAATATCCACTCAAATCGCCACATACGAGTATTCTACAGTTAATGTCAATCAATCATGGTGAACGACACCTGAATAGTTGGTACAACTACACACGTTTAGTAAATTAATTCTAATTTACATACAAAATAATTAAGGAAAGGGAAATTGATGAGTAGGTACATAACAAGGTCTGGACTAACAACGCCGAGTGTGCGCAGTACATCTGAGGTATTCAACTGTCTGACGGAGATTAAGTAATAGCCCCGAGTAATACATCTAAGTGAGGTGAGAGTCACTCCAGCGCAAACCTAATCACGTGATCCGTCTTATGGTGCGCTCACCGCTCTCTGCTCACAGCTCGCTCCGCTCACCTATCCTTTAACCGCTGCGCTTTACAGGCGACATTTCACGGCCTTGTTTTATGTTGTGTTTTATTTTCTTTCGTTCGTTTGAAGTCATTTTATTAAAGACGTATTTTTTGTTCACTTTGTTACTACGCTTACAACTACTCGTAGGTATCCCTGAACCTACTGTCCTTTTACCGGTGATTTGTTACCCACAACTTTATTATTAAAAAGGTAAGGTTTGCTTCTGATTAAAAAATACTGAAAGTTTATTATGGCTAACAAAGAATTAAGTAAGCAAAAGGAAGAGACATTAACGCAAGCAACAAAAAGTCACACAAAAAGATATTTCTGTTACAAAAATAAAGTGTGTGGGAGCACGTTTGGGGCGCCTATACCTATTACTGGTATAACAAAGCTCGACTCTCGCAGTTTTTCAATTGGAGTGATGATAAGCTCCGGTGCGAGTCGGCGTCGTCGGGTCAGTAAATCATACGACCCTCGGAGCGCCCTCATTTAGAAACACGCGGAGCGAGCAGAGCGGAGCGGCACAACGTCTCTATTTACACTGTTTAAATCTTAGATAAGAGATAACGGACCTCATTGCACTGCTTTGGGAAGTGTTAGAAGCGCCCTATATGTCTTACTACATTCGAGTAATTATGAATAAAAATATATGAACAGTTCTACCCGGAGTTTTCGAGTTGTGGTATATTGTAGGTGTATGAATAAATATATCTAAATAGGTAAGTTAAGTTACGTCATGACTTCACTATCGGCGTGTTATCCTCAGTCTTCAAATCAATTAGAGTACCGCTCCGGCTTATTTCATATCAGGGTATCATTTCGGATTGGAAGCTTGCACGCTTCAATCTGAAAATATTTTAAAATATTTCACAAAACATAACTAATTGTTTCCATGCTCCAAAGTATTAAACTCCACGTTTGGGTTTCTATTAAAAAGTTACGCGCTGTTTAATGTATTGGAACAGTAACTATGGTTTTACACTCGGATAGGTTCGAGATCACATGTACCTACCTACCTAACTTCATCATGTATGGGTCTGTTGTTTGTTACATTAACATGGTTCGCAATGTAGTGATTACGCCAGGCATTTTATTATGAATTAGAACTAAGGTGGGGGTACTAACACTGCCTACCTAAAGACTTACATTCAAATAAGTTTATTCCAACGACGCGTCCCCGTCGTTCAGAATTACAGCCGGAGACGACATTCTACTAGCATTTAAAGCATTCATGTTAAACGTAGGTAAATAATCGAGCCCAGACCGCCGCCGACTTATAGTAAGCAACAATTTTACTGTAATGCGATTAAATGAAAACTAAATGAGCCGATCAGCAGATTGAAAAATAATTTTGCCATGTAACTTCGGCAAAACTCGAAGCCATAATCAGTAGCGCACGTGTAGCACTTATGAGAAAGATAAGAATGAAGCTCCAAACTCAGTGGCTTCACCGCTGACTGTCGTGACATCACACAGAATACTCTTATTGGTATGTTTCATACTAGTTTTATTTAGTGTACACTTATTCGGCATGTATTCGGGGAGGCACTAATTTAATAGTATATAATTTTCTATGGTAAAATCAATACCTTAATTAAAATAACTTCCTACCAGCGGCCGCTACTTATCTATTACAAATCTCAACTATCTACCCACTCAGCGAAAACTAAATTATTAATTTTCAGAAAAAAAATTCGACGCTTAATCAACTAAATAACGTTTTAAACTAAATATAATGCGGTATTTGTTTTTGGGAACATCGTGGGATTGTAAGTCATGCTGTGCAAGACAAAGGAGGGCTATTTAATTTCGTTTAACTGCGTATTTAAATGGCTGCCACCGCCACCGCGGTTGTGTTACTATAACCCGCGAAATTGGATATATTTGTAGACGAAGTGCGGCCAGAGCCGACCCGGAACGAGCCGTGGAAGTCTCGTGTGTCTGCCAATCTTCTCATCTTACTAATTAGCCAGAAGAAAACAAATTTGATGCTAGATTACAATGCCTACATCCAGATCACGAACGACCAAGCTTTGAGTGTCACTAAAAAACGTCACACCAATTATGTGTGTCGCATCCATCGTATTACCTACACTGTAGGTACGCTGATAGTATTACTTTTTGGCGAGATGTCTAGTGGAGAGCAAGGTAGAGAACGGACAGATGTCGTCGCGAGAAGGGTAGTAGCCCTAATCGCCCAACTGCCCCCCTGCACAGGCTTATTGAAAATCCAGTGCAGCTGGATATGGTGTATGGCCTGCTCCCAGTGGCGTAGCTACCGAAGGACTAGATGGTGCTGTGCACCGGGGCCCCCAAGCTCCCTCGCCCGGGGACCCTCGGACCTCGACCAGTAAGCCTCGCATTGAATTAGCAAAATTTCTCCCACCTTCGGAATGTAAATTAAATAGGTTGCAACGCGACTTCAAGATAGTATTGTAGGTCAGAAAGTTACCGTTTAGATTTAATTTTAATTTGGCATATTAGTAGATTATGATAAGATAATGATCTCGTTAAATTCTTGAAAACCTACAGAGAACCAGTAAAAAGATATTAAACTTTGAATTTTTTTATGAATAAGCTTTTGATGATGATGATGATGACATCTACCAACCCGCACTGAGCCCGCGTGGTCGACTACGGCTCACTACCTCTCATAAAGAGGAGGCCTGTGTCCCAGCAGTGGGAACGTTATAGGCTGATTATGCTATGCTTATTCTAAGCTTTTGATTACCGATTTCGAAACAGGGAAGAATTTTTTAAATGTACTATTTTTAATATTGCACTAGACACAAAAATTGCTCAATAAAATACACGTTTTGGTATTATAAGTGCAGTCAGTCAAATATGAATTCAGTAGGGTTGAGTACAAGATGACTGTAAAAAAAGCCACGTCTTCCGAAAACTTAAAAATAAAATAAAACTATGATATTAACTAACCAACCAACCAGTTTTTAACATCCATATTTTAAATATTTTTCAACACAAATACACAAAAAAACAAACATGCAGGGCATTTTTTTTACACCAGACAATTTTCATTGATTTTCTGAAACTTATGCATGTGGTCAGAGGTGGGTTTTTACAGTCATGCGTTGAATCGGTGTCATAACCGGTCTGCAACATGCTGTCCCATGCCAAATCTTTGAAGCACTTTCTTTGCGTAAGATCCCTGAGATGTTTTACAGTCATGCATTGAATTGGTGTCATTACCAGTTTGCAACATGCTGTTCCATGCCAAATCTTTAAAGCACTTTCTTTGCGTAAGATCCCTGAGATATTTTACAGTCATGCATCGAATTGGTGTCATTACCGGTCTGCAACATGCTGTTCCATGCCAAATCTTTTAAGCACTTTCTTTGAGTAAGATCTCTGAGATACTTTGATTCCATCACCAGTCTTCTCCATTTAAATTCGAAGGAAATATGATATAGTTTTGAGGGCAGCAGTGATGAAATTATTTAAATTTATAAGTCAATTGTTATTCCGTTAATTGTTTTGTTTTGCATAAAAAAGTACCGACATTGTGTTTCCTTATTTTTTAATCCATTCTGACGTTCAATCAATTAATCAATTATGGATACTGCACCTGAAGTAGCCGCGCTAGCCGTGGCACTTCTTCAGTCTGGGCTAGTCAGCGAAACGTAAGTGCACAACTATCTAAAAGTCGTTTTGCCGTTCAAACATTTTACGATCGATACCTGGAGTCTGGCAGCTTCGTGCGGGTCACTACAGCACTACAAGATCGGTTTATCATGACCGCCAGCCAGCGGTTTCGTTACCTGACGTCAGGGTAGGTCCAAGAATAGCTTCGAGACTTTCATGGACTGGCTGTTTGCGCTCGAACTGTTTATTTATTTATTTATATATACTTTATTGTACACCACAAAAAGGCATAACAAAAAACATTAAATCAAACTATAAAACATACAATGGGCGGCCTTATCGCTTTCTGCGATCTCTTCCAGGCAACCTTAGAATGGACAGTGATTTGTCTGGACACAAAATAGGGCTGTTAGGAGACTCAAAGATAGAATGACGCTCGAATTTCCACCAAAGGAAAAACTGGCCTTGAGATTGTGAAGGGACCTGGGTTGCCAGCACTAAATAGCGACTGATACATTAGTCAATGCCTAGAGGCTCATGGGATGCCCTATGTTTGCCCTGAGTTTGTTGGCAAAGATTTCATTTTTATGCATGATAATTCATGGACACACACTGCAAGAATTGTTGGGGAATACCTGTACGACGTTTATTTATCGCAGTAATGGAATGGCCAGCAAAAAAAAAACCATATATGAATCCAATAGAACACTTATGGGGTGAGCTGAAGAGGCGTGTTCGAGCTAAACATAATTTATTGTATGTAGTTACAAGTCTGTATATGCAGGATTTTTTATAATAATTACAAGCATTATTACAGCTCTCTAAGTTAGTAAAGCCCTCAAATGTTTGATTTGGAAATCATAACATTTGAGAACTTTTGTAACTAACGACCAAACCCAATAACCTAAGACTGATCGCCACTGATGATAAACAGTACAATTACATCTGTCCCTGTGAAACAAATAGCTGTCAACACGTTATAGGGCAGCATCTGGCTTTATTGGGACGTTAACACCAGAGATTGAAAGGTTTTTCTATCTCCAGTTCGCCAAAATTGGAGATTGATACGTTGTTGGGTTCGGCCGTCAGAGTTTACGTTTCATATGGTACTGGCCATGTCAAATACTGGGAAAAATTGCAAATATTCATGGTGTTCGTTACAATATGAGGGAACCGCTTTGCTAGTAAACCAAAGCTTTGAGACCGGCAGAGATCAAACCTTAATTTTGAAGATACCGGTTTTCATCACTTTATTAGGCTGTTTGGCGGCTTCGAGTGTCGCTACTTCAAAATACGAAGAAAAGGCGCACGAAAAAAAAACAGCGAGCCATATTTCACAAATAATTATTACAAAATATATTGAGTATTTCAACATTGAGTATTAAGGTAAATAATATACTCCTTGCTAGTGTGACCGTCAAACTTTCTTCAAAATGGAACTACCTTTACAATTGTAACTTTTGGTACTACAACCTGTTAGCTGTAGGATGGGAGTAGTGTAGGGTACGGTTCTATTTTGTCGTTTCTGTGGAGAAGAACCGGCAAGAAACTGCATGGTTATTACTTGCCTATAAGTTAAATAACTGCCTCAGTAATACGAATAGAGACTCCTCTATCCGTATTACTGAGACATATTTTTGCCGAAAGTTCAGCCTATGGCAGCCTGGTTCTGTTTTGCAGTTTTCCACAGTACAGAACCAGGCTGCCACACAGGCTGAACTTTCAGTCAATGAAACTTGTTGATGGGCCGCAATCGCAACGACCCGAACACCGACAAGAAACAATCTCCGTTCATTCAACAGTTTCATATAATGGTCGCGGCTTGATGGGCAGCCGGGCGGGCCGCAAGACTTGTGGCAATCGCCCGCGGCGGTACCCCGACAGCGCCGAGTGCTTCTTTCACGAGCGCTTCACGTCTATCGGGTCCCGAACTGCGAGCCAACACATCATGAGATCACCATACGTCAGCGATGCCATGGCACTGAAGTTCATCGCTACGCGCCCGTAGCGATGAACTTCAGTGTCATATAGATCCAGGACAACCAGTGTACAACACTGTTCAATAAGTTTTGACATCTGCCTAGTTTAGTAAACAACTGTACTGCAAATAGGTACCTAATTTAAAATTTAAAAAAACCGAATGTACGGTGAACCATTTCATATTTCATAACACATTAAATATGTGGCGGCATTTACACCGCCACACTGACGTCACACAAATTCTGCATCGCGCAATCAAAGTTTACCGCGCAGCTAGCATATATACAACTTCCCGACAACAAATCATCGGGCAGTTGCTGACCAGATACGACATCCATCTGGTCGGAGGATCCTCCCCTTTCCGAAGAGTATAAGTGAAGTTTACACCCTGTTCCTCATATCTCTTCACTGGTGCTCTTCACTGGTGACATGCACGAAGGCTGCGCTGACGTTCATACTCGGGAGTATGAACGTCAGCGCAGCCTTCGTGCATCTACTTCAGCGTGACGTCATCATCATCACTCC
This sequence comes from Dasypolia templi, assembly GCA_963555695.1. Taxonomy (NCBI): domain Eukaryota; kingdom Metazoa; phylum Arthropoda; class Insecta; order Lepidoptera; family Noctuidae; genus Dasypolia; species Dasypolia templi. The sequence continues at coordinate 26,629,442 of OY743154.1, read as the reverse complement.
AGCAAGTCACACAGCCAACCAGCAACCACGGCTTGAACGGTTGTCCTGACCATCAGCATGCAGTGCAAGCGCATACCTGGTCATCACCCTCGGTCTCATCAGCAACATTGTCACAGCACACTGCACATTCGGCCGGTCAACAAGCAGAGCGCTAAATCCCTCTCCTGGTCGACACCATCAGTCAGCCACCCCGACTCACTGGGGCATCTTCGCAGACAGTTCCGACTCACCGCGAAATATAACGCGGAATACATCCAAAAGAGAATAGAGTCGTTGGATAACCCCTTGGGAGAGTTCAAACAAAATCATTTGAAACTCTCTGAGCTTCCGGTTAAGGAACCTCAATATTTCGCATCTAACTTTTATCAACAGGGTAAGAGCCTCTTCCAGTCTACTCGAAACTCACTTACTGCCTTTGGTTCAAATTAAAAGGATACGCAGTCAAACCCTGAAGCCACTGAACCAATTTTAGGTCTTTCAACAGGTTGGTGAGGAGTTTTAACATAGACGAAATATCCGAAAAATGGGATGGCGACAACAACACAATGAACAAGGCTCAGAATGTAACACTTGAAGGGAAAGATAAAGGGAGAGGCTGAACGCCTTATTCAACATCTTCACATTTCTGAAAATTACGACACAGCTTGGGAAATTCTAAATCACCGATAAAATAATGTCCAAGTTCTCTTTACAAATCAAACGGATATATTTTTAAATTAGCCATCTATATCCAAACAAACAGCTTATAAGTTAAAGCAGTTACCTACTCGTATATGAGACCACCGCGGAGTGCATCCACGCTATACACAACCTTGGTGTGAACGCAAATACCTGGGATCCGTTGTTAGTACATCTTCTCAGTAAGAAACTGGACCAGGAGACTTACTGTGTCTACAAAGAGGCGCGGAAATCACCCAGAGCGATCCCATCCTTGACAAAATGTATGACGTTCCTCGAAAATAAGTCCACAGCCCTAGAACCCTTAAGCCGAAGAGAGAGAAAAACAACAAAGCCTGCTTCTAAACGGGAGTCTGGGCAACAGCGGGACAAACCTACGAACCATGGGAACCACTACAAGAAACAATATCAAGCCGTCGCTACTAAAGGTCCGATCTGTAATAAACGTCACTCTATATTTCGTTGCAGGAAATTTACAAAAATTACCCCGGGTAATAAGTTAAACTTGGTTACAAAGATGAAAAAGGCCAAACCTCAATGACTGCCGAAAAACAAAAAGGGTTTGTACTACATTAAAAGTGATGAAAAGGCGCAAGTAGCCCGCACTGTAAACAATGATATTCAGATGTGGCATGAAAAGTTAGGCCATCTTAATGAAAGTGACTTGAAGTTGGTTGCGAAGAAGAACCTTATCAAAGGAATAGAACTGGGAGATGGAAATTTGCCTCACGTGCGGTACATGCATAAAAGGAAAGATGAAACGATTGCCATTCCAATCTATATAAGGACCCCAGTCTAATCAACCATTAGAAATAATACACACCGATTTGTGTGGGCCCATACAACCGGAAACTTTGGGCGGAGCGAAATATTTTGTAACATTCATTGACGATTACACAAAATATTGCTGCGTATATTTTATTAAAATAAAAATGACGTTTTCGAGATTTTCAAGGAATATAAGCAAAAAGTCGAGAAGTTCCATGAAAAATATAAAATAAAGAACTTACAGTCCTACAATGGATCTGAGTACCATAATCGTGAATTCGACGTTTTCCTGAAACTAAATGGGATTAAACGAAGGTTAACCGCATCATATACCCCCCAACAAAATGGGCAGAGTGAGCGAAAGAACAGATCATTACTGGACCAAAGCTCGATGTCTAATGATTGATGGTAACATGCCTAAAGAGTTATGGGCGGAAGCGGTACATACTGCCAATTATTTAATTAACCGATGCCCAGCTAAAGCTCTGAAAGGTTGTACCCCTTACGAAAAATGGACTGGACGTATACCGTCAGGAAACCATCTAAAGATATTTGGTTACAAAGTTTTTATTTTGGACAAGAACAGGAAAGGGAAGTTTACCCCAAAAGCCACAGAAAGAGTTTTTGTAGGCTATGCCCAAAATGCGAAAGTTTACCGAATCTACTTACCACCAAAGAAGACCGTGATAATAAGCAGAGATGTAAAGATAGTTGAGCGAATGTATTATCACAGTCATCGTGATAATAGTGCCGAAAACTATAGAAATATCTTCGGTGAACAGGAACAACGGCAGCCAGAAAAAAAAATACTGAAAGAGGATGAATACATACCTGTTGTATATATCGAAGTAATGTCGAACTCATTTCAGGAACCTGCTGCGACTGAAACCAGTACAAGTACTGAATTTAGTCAAAGCACGACAAGCGTATGAGAACCTGAACATGAAAGTAGAAGATCTAATAGACAGAAAAAAAGTCCCAACCTGACATAAAGACTATTTGCTCAATCAGTCATCTACATCACAATCGTCTTCGGATGAATATCAGGAAGTATCAAGCTCAAATGAAAGAGACATAGATGAAATTACTTACCTGTGCGAAGTCGAAAATAAAAATGGAAAAGATTCAGAACGGCATGAAGCTATAAAATCGGAAATAAGAGCGCATATAAAAAATGGCACATGGGAAATAAAGAAGAAAAAAAATGAGACAAACATTATATTTTTCAAGATGATACTCAAAGAGAAAGCAGATAAAACTAAAAAGGCTCGCCTCGTAGCACGTGGATTTACACAAATAGCTGGCATAGATTACAATGAAACTTGGGCACCGGTTGCCAAACTGAGCTCCATTAGACTAATGTGGGCCACTGCGATCCAAGAAAATTTTAAACTTCATCAATTGGATGTCACAACCGCTTATCTAAACGGTGACTAAGATAAAAGAATTATAATGAAACAGCCAGAGTATTTTAGCTGGCATAGATTACAATGAAACTTGGGCGCCGGTTGCCAAACTGAGCTCCGTTAGACTAATGTTGGCCACTGCGATCCAAGAAAATTTGAAAGTTCATCTAAACGGTGACTTAGATAAAAAAAAATATAATGAAAAAGCCAGAGTATTTTGAAGAGTACATCATGGAAGTTATGACAGATGAAAGCTCAAACGAGGATCACACTGTTTTTCGTAAAACAAAGAAAATGTTAGAAGAAGTTACAAAGATCAAAAGAGAAAAAGTATGTTTACGAAAGAAAGCTTTGTATGGCCTTAAGCAGTCCGGGCGACAATGGTATAAAAAGAACAATGTCAGATGTCCATAGCAACTTTGGCTCAATATTAATTTGTCACAGACAGTGAAAATTCTTACGTTTTTTGTGCAGTTTAATGTAAAAAGCTTTTCTGTGATTTCCACTTTTACACTGAACTTTTATAAAAGAAGTTATTCAGACATTTTAAATTGGAGGTTATGTATTTTTACAGAGAGTAAATTAAATGCCGTTTTATTTGGAACACATTTATGCCACAATTAATAAAACGTAGTTGAAAAGACATTGTCACAATATGTATTGTATGGATAAAACACAGTAAGACTATAACGCAAACGCAGAGGAATTCGAGAAGGAAACAAACGTACACATAAGAAAAACACCGACAACAACAAAGATGTTTGACATCTTGTCATCGTCAACTCACTGTCAGTTTAAGAGCGCGCGATTTTGACACAACTGCAGAAGACGTAAACTAACAGGGTTGCCATTACATGGCGATTAAGTTATCGAACACAGATCAGGAAAATCGATTTGTTGAATTTCGTCTTTAAATTCTTAAAAAAATTGTGCATGTATCTATAATAAACACGGTGAACGTATTATTAAGTTAAAAACAATAATAATAAAAGTCATTTGTAAGGTGGTGAATAAAAAGTAAATAGTAAATCGCTTTAATTATAGAGAATAATCGATTACAGTGGCAGAACAAGTAAATACCTGACACTTTTTTTATTTAAAAAGAAAACCTGTCATTCAAGAACATTAATAATAAAATGATTACTTATTAAAATGATTTTCTTTCCGAAAAGTTCTCGAAAATAAATAAATTTTGCTTAATAAGTTGGAATTTTATATTTAAATTATTGTAAGTAAAAGCTTTGTGTCCGTTTGAATTTAGTTTTTAAAGTTGTGTAGGCCGAAACCTGACATTGTCCTTTGATAATGAACTGAAGAAGCTTGGCTTCATCTCTTTAGCAGCTGATCCATGTATCTATGTCCTGGAGAGAGGAGGAGCTAAAGTTATTTTAGGATTATACGTCGACGACATGCTGATGGCTTACTCCTGCAAACAATTGTTTTTGCAAGTAAATGAAAAATAAAATTCAACTTTTTAAATGAAGGATATTGGCACTGTAAACGATTTTGTAGGAATTGAAATTTAACAAGCAGATGGCAAAATCGGACTAAAACAGGAAAAGTATATGGAAAAATTACTCACCAAATTCAGAATGGAAGACTGCAAGCCGAGCTTTACGCCAATAGAGCCTCGCCTTAAGTTGGAGCCTCGCCTATCGGAACCTCATCGGATCCTTAATGTTTCTAGCTGTAGCCACGCGACCAGATATCATGTTTGCTGTAAGCTATTTATCACAGTTTAACAATTGTTATGGAAGTGAACATTACAAGGCTGCAAAAAGGATCTTACGATATCTTAAAGAAACTAAAACAATGGGGAAAAGTTTCGGGAAAACTACAAATAAAGAAATGGTTGGAAATGCAGATGGCGAATGGAGTTGTCAGCTGGGAGTAAAGGAAGCAGAGAGCTACAGCCATGTCTACAGCGGAAGCAGAGTACATGGCATTATCTGATGCTGTAAATTAAGCCCTTCATATCAGTCTATTGCTTAAAGACAAAACAGCGCTAAAACAAAATAAAGTACAAATATTCAACGACAGTCAAGCCGCATTAAAGATATGCCAGAATGAAATAATAAGCAGTAAAACTAGGCACATTGATCTAAGAATTTATTTTTTAAAGGAGCATATTAATGATGGAGTGATCATTGTGAGATATATGGAAACATCCAAGATGTTAGCCGATTTGTTAACAAAAGGAGTTCCAGGACTTCGGCACCTAGCACCAAAAACCTATTGTGAGGAGGAGGTTGGTATGAAAAATATTTGCACAATTATCAACCTCAAACGAAAAACGGAGTGTGTGACATTTATCTTTTTATTTTGTGTCACATACAAGTGTGTCAACTTAATACTCAATACTCAATATCTTTATTGCTTTACCATAATGTGTATTTAGGTTGTAACTATATAATTGAGATCATTATAGACCCTGTAGGGCACAGCAAAAGTTTAGGAGAGAGGAAGGCCTTCCTCTCTCCTAAACTTTGTTTAAATTATAGTTAAAATTTTTCTTATAAATTAAGAGTAAATTTCAACTATAATATAAACAAAGTCAGGAGATCGCGAATAAGATAATAACATTTCGCTTAACCATTATTTTGTACTTTATCTGCAAAATTTACTAAAATATTTTAGATTATTTTTAGATACTTGTACATGTATTGTATCCTGTTTATTAATTAATTCATATTGTTTTCTTTGAATAGTTGTTATGGCTATATTATTTAATTATTATTATTTTATTTTAAAATTTATTATTTATTGCAATATCATGTTTTTTTAATTATTATTATTATCTTATTTATTAATTGTTACCCTATCACTAATTTATGTTAAACATACCTATAGATTGCGCGATTATCATTAATTACTGTTATCAATTATTATTCTTATATTACTTTTTATTATAATATTAGTAATTTCCTTAACATAATTATATACCTTTTTCTATTATTTATGTTTATCATTTAAATATTCGTCTACGGAATAATAGCATTTGTTTATTAGTATTTTTTTAAGTTTTGTTATAAATGTATTTGTCAGAGAAGTCATTAGTACGGAAGCTAAATTAACAACGAGGCGGAAGCGTTGAGACGTCAACGCTTCGACGGAGTCTAGATTGAAGTTCGTGCGGGCTAAGCTTGAGAGGTCCGATCGCAGGAGGGGACGACTCACTTCACTTCACTGCTGGCAGCCGCGCGGACAACACAAGTCTAGAAACTGTCATACGACTCGTTGTGTTCAGTGTACCAACTTGGTTATTAAAATAAATTAGCAGTGATTATCAAATACTTTGTTTGCTCGCTAACCTATCACCCACACATTATGTTTTCTAGGGAAGATCCTCACCCTGATCGGCCTCTTACTTCGACATATTAATATTTTCGGTAGTTTGTTGTATATTTTTATAGACATTACGTAGGGACTTATAGAATGCATTTTTGGCTTAGATGTTGGTATGTTAAGCCTAGATCCGTGCCTAAGTGTGTACTGTGATTGGATGTTCTCGTATGCAATGTGTGTAAAAATATCGATTATAATGTGTTCAGATTTAATTCTATAAAGTTAAAAAGTATGTTATTAATCTCCAATTTCATTGTTTAGTTCTGGACCTTCAGGCAGCCCTTAAGAATATATAACAATAACGAAGAAATACTGTAAACCACGTTGTCGTTAACTGTATTATCTGAAAATGGTACATATGTCACATTACGAGCGCTGCTAGATCAGGGGTCCCAAATTTCATTGGTTTCAGAAAATGCGACGCAAACGCTAGGCTTGCAACGTCGACAGTCATGCCTCCATTTCAGGAGTATGTCTACTCTCCAAACAAAGCAAAGGAATTGTAACACTAGACTGCAAGTCAATCTACGTAGATTACACCTTGAAGACTCAGGTGGGTGATTCTTTGAAACGGAGGGTATTTGACTCATTCATATGGCTTAAACTAATTTTAACCAAAAAATTAAAATTAAAATATTAGTTTGTCCAAGTCATTAAATGTTATAACATAGATTGAAGGCACTGGATTGCACCCAGTAGTTTAGGTTTTAGAGTGTGCTGATTAATTGATGAGCCAGATTAATGATGACAAAGGCAGAAGAATGAGATTTTGCACCATATTAATTCGAAGCATACAGGTAAATGATAATTCCATATTATTTTCGATCAACTTTAATATAAATTAATTAAGAAATAAATAAATAATGCACTCCCACATAACTATTTGCTCAAACAAAAAATCCTAGGTTACTAAAACCACTTAATTGGCACACACACGTGGGCAGAGGTTGGCAAATCACACTTTAGTAATATTTGTGCAATGGCATTAAAATCTTCGTTTTAAACCTCATAATAACAAAAAAACAAAAATACATCGTTTTAAACCTCTTAATAACAAAAACTATTTGGATGAGAATCAAGTACAGACTTAATTTTGCATTTAAGGACTATTAAGCTTAAGATCGTAGAAAACTCATTAATGTCTTAACTATGTACTAAAAAATGTTGAAATCCTCTCCATCATCAGAGTGAGAAAGAATAAATGGAATAAAATGTATGGATATGGACATTTTTAAATCGATAATAAATTCCTTATTTCCTTCTCTTGAAAAAGTTATCTGAGATATCATCGAGGTCCGCATATTGTACCATTTCCACGCTGTGTTCAGCATTATCTTTCCTTCTTCCTTTTTCTTATTTGTTTCTGCCACAATTATTTGCCATTCCTTGTTCCTTTTTGTTTTTTTCCTGCCAAGTTTTTTATTACTTTTTCATCGTTCATCCGTTTCATTACTTATAATCCAAAAGTAATTACCAATTTCTTTTGATTGTATTGTTGTATTAGCTAGCGATGTGACCGATAGGTTTTGCTGAACTCCGTTTTCCAAATGATAAAAGCCAAGGTGTTTCATGTGGTTGCAATTGACAGCTTGATACAGACAAGTTTGCTCTTTACAGCTCAGTTTTCTAACGGCTTCCACAGGACAATCGACATTTCAGACTATCTGGTACATTTTCATGTATCCTGGAAAAGCTTTCACGTTTTGTGGGAAAATTAAGTCCTTTTCAATAAAGTCATATTCAGAAACAATTCTCAATTTTACCTTCTTTAAGCTTTGCTTCATAATATTTAAAAAATCATCCATTTCTTTAACGTCCTGTCCATGAGAAACAGCGCGATCCGCAGTTCTCTTCATAACAGCGCCTACTCCATCTGAGGCACCCTTCCCATGACCAGCTCCACTATAGTTCCACATAAGGATTTTGATGGAGCTCAGATATATTTATATACAAACAAGCAATTTGGTGAAATGTTTTTTCAGTGAAATCAAGAAGTGAATCAGAAATGAAATGTATAGTATAAATGCCTGTCTTTTTTTCACGATATTTGTCGATTGGTACAATGTGAGCTCATACGGCTGAAATGTCATGACGAAGGCATTCACTCACCGTACAAAAATATTGTATTTGCTGTATAGTCTCATCGTCCAGAAAATATATTAGCGAAGTGTGCGATGTATATTATATTATCTTTATTAATTGTTTACGGCTACCACAGTTGTTTCTTGTAACTATGACTGTCTAGCTTCATGTTTAGTATTATTTGTTTAAGATAACAGATCTCTTTTTCTTTTTTGTACCAGTGTCGTCTTATGGCAGAAGATACCGGTGAGAAAAGGAAAGAGATTTTATATTTAGTGTATTTACTCCTAAATCTTCTCCTCCTCCTACCTCAAGCCAAGAGATACCCAAATTTTACAATAGCAACCAGCAGGCCTTCCTCCTCTTAAAAACTCTGAAAACCAAATTATTACTCACACTACTCCTCACTCTCCCGGCACGGTTGGTCCCCGTGGGAGCAGAAGATTAAAACCCTCCATCAAAAGCAAAGCAAATACAATTAATAGAAAAAGCAAATACCTCTACATTGGCACATTGAATGTGAGATCATTGATTGATGCATCAAGATTTACCGAATTGGCATACGCTATTGCTAAGCTAAGATGGCATATTATTGGACTCTCTGAAATAAAACTTGAAGGCAAGGAAATCATAGAACATCAAGATTGTATATTTATGTACTACGGACGAACCCATAACAGGAACGGCATTGGATTCTTAATAAAAAAAGAATTAAAACAACACATCAAAGATTTTGTACCAGTCTCCGACAGAGTAGCAAAGTTGAGCATACACATTGAATGTAAAACTATTCATATTATTCAGGTGTACGCGCCAACAGAACAATCTTCATCGGAGGAAATAGATAAATTTTACGAAGATCTTAGAAAAGCGATGAAAAACAAAAATAAAGATACATTGATCATAGGCGATTTCAATGCACAGATTGGTCTTCCCACTGATGATGATAAATATGTTGTAGGATCGTGGGGATACGGGAAACGGAGTCCAAGAGGTCAATTACTAGTAAGTTTTTGTTTTGAACATCAACTACATATTTCAAATACCTACTTCAAGAAAAACCCGATTCGTAGATGGACTTGGATGCACCCTAATGGCGTGGCACGGAACGAAATTGATTACATTATAACAAAGAACAGCAAAAGTATACATAACATCAATGTCATACCTACTACACATCCTACCGACCAGAGACTAGTACGTGCATCTCTTATACTTCACAACAAGCGCATTACCTCAAGAAAACACTTCGGAGAGAAAAACATTACTGATATTGCGCCTCCTGAGCAAGATTATTTGAAAGAAGAATTTGCACAAGAAATGAAGAAAATAGAATTCATAAACATACAGCACACCTACTCTACCTTAGGCACAAAAATAAGAAAGAGTAAAGACAAACTCAAAACCAACAAAAAGTGTAATAAACCTCTTATTCAAGAAAACCTAGCAAGACTAATAAAGGAAAGGACTCTGTTGAAAGAAAAGAAAGACCAAAATTGCATAGAAAATAAACATTTATCGGCATTATACAAACTAATTAGAAAGCAAATACAAAAGAAATCAAAAGAGCATAGGTATACCATCATTGAAAATGAACTGGAGAAATTTGCATCAGTTAAAATCCTGGAATGCGAAATTGGCTACTCTATCCAACAACTGAAAATGAAGAAAAGCCCTGGAGAAGATCGCATAACAAATGACATATTAAAAGCCAATCGAGAGCCAATCACAACTATATTTACCACTATATTCAACGAAATCTTGAAACAAGAGTCGATACCATCGGACTGGAATACTGCGATTATAACCTCACTCTTTAAAAAAGACGATCCAGGCAAAATGGACAACTACAGATACACTTTATAAATTATTTACCAGCCTAATATTAAAAAGGATTTTACAGACCTTAGACGAAAATCAGCCTAGAGAGCAATCAGGATTCAGATCGGGCTTTTCCACAAACGACCACATATTCACGGTAACACAGATAATCGAGAAGTACAATGAACACAAAAAAGAGCTCTACATTGCCTTTGTAGATTACTCCAAGGCATTTGACTCTATCTTTCATAAATCGTTGTGGTGCTCTCTTCGTGAACAAGGAGTTCAAGTAAAGTATTTAAACATTTTGAAAGAAATCTACAAGAACAGCAAAGCAGTAATTAAATTGGAGAAAAAGGGAGAGTCATTCAGTATCCAAAAAGGAGTTCGCCAGGGTGATCCCATTTCTCCAAATTTGTTTAACGCAGTTCTGGAGCACATCTTCAGGCAGCTGGATTGGCGGAATTTCGGTATCAACATAAACGGTGAGCTCTTAAACCATTTACGCTTCGCAGATGACGTGGTGTTGATAAGCGAAACACATGCAGATCTTGAGCGCATGCTGAAGTCTCTAGATAAGGAGAGCCGAAAGTGCGGTCTTCACATGAATGCAGAAAAAACATGTCTGTTAACCGACAGCAAAAGAGTACCAGCAGTGTTACAAGACACACCAATCGTATACGTAGACAACTGTGTTTATCTTGGGCAACGCATCTCATTCAATAAACCAACAGAAAATGAAGTAGATCGCAGGATAAAGAGTGCATGGAGACGTTATTGGTCGTTGAAAGAGGTATTTAAATCACGCATCCCTAGTCGCCTGAAAAAGAAAGCAATGGACACCATTATATTACCTACTCTACTCTACGGTTGTCAAAGTTGGACACTAACAAAGGCAGTTACAAACAAACTTCAAGCCTTCCAGCGAGAAATGGAGAGGAGTATGTTGGGAATCAAACTCCGAGACCGAAAAAGAAGCAAAGACATACGACGATCCACTAAAATAATAGATGCTGTGGATCGATTCCCGCACGGAACAAATATTTGTATGACCTACAAATAGTTGTTCCGGGTTTGGGTGTCTTGTGTATGTGAGTTTTCATGTTTGTGAACGCACCCACGATACAGGAGTAATTCCTAGTGTGGGGCAACGTTTTTTAAAAAAAAAAAAAAAAAAACTAGCTTGCAAGTTGAAATGGCGATGGGCAGGTCACGTAGCAAGAGCAACAGATGGACGCTGGAGTACGAGGGTTCTACATTGGTACCCTCGCGATGCACCACGCACCAGAGGCAGACCAATGCGCCGGTGGTGCGACGATATAATGTCTGTGGCCGGCCCCACCTGGACTAGTCCAAGAAAGAGTGGAATGGCGAAAGATGGAGGAGGCCTTCGCCCTTATATGGGCACCCAAAAATAATAGAAAAAAAATTAAAAAAATAAATTAATTTATTATTTATGTAATCTGTGAAATCAAATTATCTTTTTAATAATTCTTATTAATCATTAGTATTATCGAAATGCATCTTGTCCTTTGTAATCTTTGATGTTTAGAATCCATTTCATTAATTGGTATTGTTTTTTTTTTCCTCTTTTCTACTTATTTAGTTTTTCCGATTTGTGTCTTGTTTTTCTTTTCATAACATCATTATTTTTTATTATTTAATTTTCATTTTTCTTCGCAAGTCTTACTCTCGTTTTGCCATTTCAATAATATACAGCATGTAACGAAAACCCTGTCCGATCCTGAAGGGTATTATTTGGTATCGTAGTGCGTACACAAATACGTAATCATTTAATGGATACGAGATAATTATTTTTCCCCAATGAAAACAATTAATTTAAAAAATTAAAAATAATCATACCAAAGGCAACACTGATCGCTCGACAGGGTTCACCAGAGTTCACCTACAGTTTCGTGTCAAAGAAGCCGCCTGAGCGCGGCGATCCTTTGTCGCATGCCGCCAAAGAAACGTAGGACTAAAGAAATCTACGTTTTGCCTACGCGTAGGTATCAGCTGATATTTTATTGTAGGCTTACGCACAATGACCCCGATTTCTGACCTTCTGTTTATCAAGAAACAATTATTACAGAGTTAATGTGATGTGCTTTTGGCAATGTACCCACTGTAGGTATCAGTTTATTAAAACATTACATACCTCTATCTATCTAGAACATTAGTACACATTCGACACCTTTTTATTAAATTTGCACGCTCTTCGCAGCGCACATGTGTACGATTTGAGTGACTCGAAAGCTTCCACAATCCGAGCTGTTACTTTGATTTCTTAATCATACATTCACTCACAAATAAAAATTAACACATTCAAATATTCCTGATTGGTATACGACATTGTTCGCGATAGCGGCACGTGATACGTACGGACATCCGATCGCAAGCTATCTCCACGTGAGACTGGCGAAGTGTCCAAACAAGTAGCGACCAGTCGGCTACATCAAAGGATCGAGGACTCGTTATGAGTACCTACAGCGTGGCTAGTGCAGGGCGGTGTCCTTTGAAATAAAATAGGCAAAAAATAAAAGATTTCGCCGGCCGGTGGAGTGTTGTCAACTTATGAAAATTTACCATATTTAGTGTTACATTTCGCATGGTAACTTAAAATAAAAAAATCAATATTAGATGAAAACTTCGCTCAACAGTATAAGCAGGACATTGAAAAAATAACGAATAATGAAATTCATCTGCAAAACTTACTGAAGAATCAAACCTTGATCTTGGAACCGGAATATAACATTCTGTGACGCAGCGAGGACACTATGAACAAACAGTTCAAATTTATAAATCAACATCGTCAAAACGTCACTGACGAAATCAATAAGGTGCGTCTGGACAACAGAAACGGCATTTATGTAACATCATCCGCCCTAGCTGCGAGTATCATATTGTCACACCTAATGCGAATCCAACACACACTTATCAACACCGTGACAGACATCAGCCACAGTCGTATCGACCCGTACCTTTTGACTCCCGAACAGCTGATTCGTATTAACATAATCGTATCAACATAATCTCCGGGCAATTGCAGGAAGTGTAATGACCCCTATCGAGCCACCTAACCTATCCGAGCTGTACAAGATTATGAAGGCGTCGGCAACGCTGTATGAAGGCTTGTGAACAATGATATCTTCGAGTTAGACCTATCGCTCAGAAAAAGGGGTCGAATCACGGTCGCACCGTCCCAAGCTCACCATATATTGCCTACAATATACAAAAGGACCTCGCCCTTCTCTTATCAGATAGCGATCTGCAAGCATGCTTTCATATCATCAGTAACAGTCAACACGGGCGGTTTAATTCTTCATCCCCGAGTTTCCATCATCACAAGTGTACAGAGCATTAATCGTACGCTTGCACAAAATGTATAGACTATCGTCGTACACCAAAAAAAGGCTGTGAATCCATGCTTATATTAAATCATAGAAAGAAAGAAAAATAGATTTATTTGTCACAGAAACACGTGCATGCAAAATCAATCGATTACAAAACTAAAAAAGCTGATTTATTATTACGAAAACAGAACATACATACCACCACACTCATAGATACCACACTCACTCATACCCTTTCTCATTACATCTCTCGTGGTAAAATTTTAAGCCTCTCTCACACACTGACTTATTCCTAGTTAATATTTAGGAAAATCATATATTTTCGCAATGATTGTAAATATGTAGCACAATGTACCTCACGTGATTAATTTATCTGTATTTGCTTATTTTAAATTATTGTTACCTATTTGTGGTACAGTATTTTTATTCTGGGTGCATCGTTTTCACATAATATATAAACATAATTAATGTACACAAAATATTGTTAAACATTTTAAAAGAGTAACGGTGGAGTTTCTTGCCCCTTCTCCATACGCCTAGAATCAATTCTATTTAAATGAAAATGTTGACGTTCAAAAGTGCATTTTAGTGCCTATTTGAAATAAAACAAAAAGCCTTTTTAAATTAAGCACAATGCAAATATCCACTTATTTTGAATTCTGTTTTCTATATTTTATGCCTTCATAAGTTTTAATTTAGTCCTTTTATTATGTTATTGTTTTAATTGTTTTGCATGTACTGCTGTTGGGGTTTAAAAAAATAAATAAAAACCTATAACTATTAGGGAGAGGAGTGGTGGCCCAGTGATAAGTACCGCAACTTATGAGTTGTGGGTTTGAACCCAGACAGGCGCTGTTACTTGTGTAAATTATTACATCACCACTGCTCTTAAAACGGTGAAGAAAATCATCGTGAGGATACCGGCATGTCCTAGAAGACATGTGACGTACACGGGCGTATTTACCCTAGGGCCAAAAGGGCCATGGCACGCGGCGGCGGGCTGCGAGGTGCGGGACCAGCCGCACCTCGTGCTCAGCTTTGTGTTCTTTTGTTTTTTACTTTATATACCTGAAGAAATTTAAAAAAAACCTGCGTTATTAACAAAAATTCAAACTCATTTGGTTGTAAGTTTGATAGATATCAAGACGCAACGCTATCGCTTACTGACCGGCGGCGGGTTGCGGCATGTCCATCGGACTCCGTCGCGACTCCGGACTAGTCAGGATGTTTCGACGTTACTCGTGTCGTTTTCGTTCACATCCATAAGCTAGAGCGATGGTCAGCAAGAGAAGACGCTTGTAGCAGCCTTGATAAAATTGGAGCCAAATAATAGCGGCTCTTGAAGCTATAAAACTCTGCCCAGAAAAAAGCTTTGGTTAATGTTTATGAAGCTGCAGGGCTATTGGCTCAACTAAATTCACTAGAAACGGCCATGTTATGATATGGTTATTTTGGAGACCTGTATTTTTAATATAGGTAGTTTCCAAAATTCTAGAAGGTGTCGACTCAGACATAGAGGTAGTTTGTGTTGTTGAAAATCAACTGGAAACTGTTGATACTTTTGATGATTCTGGTAAAAGAAAATCTTCAGAAGAATACAGAAACAATCACAAGAGAACATATTATTAAGAGAAAGAAACGAGACGATGAGTGTCGCGAGGGAGAAGTGTTGCTACAAGGACGTGACCATTTCAGGTTTATACCTTCATATACCTTCTTCCCAATATGCGACTAATTGTTGGACGAGCTAAGTGCAAAACTTAGAATGACGTGGTAACCGCTAATTTATATACAATATCTAAAGCAGAAGTTAGAGTGAATGCCAAAACCCAAAAGTGAACTCGATCGATCTGGCGGATGATCTACAAGAAGAATGTGTTCTAAAGAAACAATTCTTGACGTCTCATGAAAATAAACAAAAGGATTTGAAGGAAGCATTGCCATATACTGAAATATCTGTGCACTACGGTGACAATTTGCTGTGTCTACGTTTAAACAGTTCAGCTAATTTTAATAAACGGGGTGACAGGGCAATTCGACCTATCACTTGAAAAGTGTACGGCACTCGACAACTGCCCGAGGAATTTAGTTAAATAAAACACCTTGTTCCAAGCGAGTACAAAAAAAACTTCGTGGGAAGTCGCTACGTCCCCGTAAGGGGGCGCGGCGAGCGGATCCGGGGCTATGCCCCCCGGCCGCAGAGGCTTTACGTTGGCCCGTAAAAACGGGCCCCTCGTTAGGTGGGCTACAGTGGCCGGTAAGATGATTGGGCGCGCGGGCAACGCGCGCCCATGTGAGTGATTGCTATTTTGTTTCTGTAGGAGCGTCGCGACGCTTATAGTGAAGCGACGCTTTCTTCACGACATCCCGGCGGTCTGTCGCCGCCAGGTGAGACCCCTAGTTACCTAGGGGAGGCTCGGCGACAACGACCAGCGACGGAGATGCCGACTCGACGCGCCTACAGAGTAGGTGAGTGGTCCCCGCCCGTCCAGATCACAGAGCTAGCCGTTCACTGTCCGGGCTAAGGGACCGTCGTTATGAGTGTGTGAGCGGTATTGTAGTGTGTCACACCGCCCAGTATCTACGCGGATCTGGTCCGCACCTCGCCCCCGCGTGTGAATTTAGGTGCCTGTATAGTGGCGGATGTCTGTGTTTGTTTACGTAACGCGCCTATATTAACCTAGGACACGTTACGCAACAGATGTGTGTTATGTGTGTGAAGTCAAAGTGTCACAGGTAAGCTGCGTGTAACCCGAGTACAGCTTACCCGGGCGTCAATCCGGTGCGATGGAGGCATGGTCCGCTATCAGGTCGCGGGGCAGGGGTCTCGCATCGGGGGGGCGCGCGTGCCAGGGCGCGATATCCTTGACATGCGTGAGGTCCGAGGCGTCGGCACGCGCGAACATACCCTTCGCGAGTCGTCGCACAAACCAGGCTCTCAATCCCGAGGTCCCGCTGGATGACATCGTTCCTCACTAAGCGAGGGGCATCTACCTTTTGTCCGCAAACGCCTGGTTCTGCTGCGTGCGGAGCTGCTTGCGGTTCGTCTCGCTCGTGAGGGCGAACCAAGCGGGAGCGGCGTACGTCAGAATTGGGCGAATGTACAGCTTGTACACGCCCAGCTTGACGGGCGCCGGGATGCGGGACGAGAGTACTGGTGAGCGCTACCATACGGTACGGCAGGTGGCGCAGCGCTGTATTCGTGATACCGTCAGCACCGGGGGCTTTCCTAGGCTTCGTCCTAAGGATGGCGCGTCTGACTGCCCCAGGCGAGAAGAAGATTGGGTCCTCTTCGGGAGCTATCGGCGAGGCGAAGTAGTCTCCCAGGTGTTTCTCGACTGCTGCGACATGAGCGGTGTTGCTAGTCGGGTTCGGTTGGAACTGACGCTCCAGGTGTTCGGCGAAGACCTCCGCCCGGTCCTCTGCCACGTATGTGAGCGCCCCGTCGCTGTTAAGCAGCGGTCGCACCGGGACTGGGGTGTTCGTCAGTTGGTTACATAGTTTGTGTAGTGACGGCCAGTTGTCCGCCGTGGCGTCAAGTCGGTCCTCCCAGCCCGCGGCGGTGTGCGCCTGGAGCTCGGCCTTCACCTTCTCCGCGAGACGGTTGAGCTGCGTCTTCAGCGTCGGGCATCTGTGTTGTTGCCACTGCTTGCGGAGGTGCCTCTTCGCGGCGATCATCGCATTCAGGCGAGCCGGCAGGGGCGGCAATAGCCCTCTCCCCTGCGGCTGCGGTGTGCTTGTCGCCGATTCATAGGCGCTTTGGATGCAAGCAGTGAGCTCGTCCGCCGTCTGATCTACGTCCGCGGAGGTAACGATAGGCCGAGTCGGCGTGGCGGTCTCTACTTTCTCTGCGAAGGTTGTCCGATCCGTTTTGCGACGTGGCGCTATGGGCTTCAGTCGGGTCGGCATACCCGATATGACGACGAGTACAGGTTGATGATCCGACTGTAACTCGTCGTCTATGACTTGCTGTGTGGTCTGGCATTGTAGCCCTCGGTGGACTACGATGTCCAGTACGTCCGGCATGTGCTGTGCAGCGTCTGGGTAGTGGGTCGGCGTTTCTGGGCCGGACACCGTATAGCCGAAGGCTTCCGCGTCCGCGAAGAGCCGCCTCCCCTCGGTATTCGTTGTGGACGAGTTCCACGCTGGGTGTTTGCTGTTGAAATCACCGGCGAGGATAGTGGCGTGCGTCGATGAATAGAGAAGCGCCCGCAGCTCTGTAACGTCTAGGTGAGCCACGGGCGGCTTGTAGTAGCTGTAGATGCTTATGTCCTCGCCGGCTACATGTAGCTGCACACCCAACGCGTAAAACGTGCTGAGTGTCGTCAAGGGGATTTCCTGATGGACGACTCTTCATCTCACCAATACTGCCAGACCACGGTATGTTCTGTGAGCCGACCTTTCATCCTTCCTGTAAACGAGGTATCCCGGGAACCTTACCCTATCTTCGGGTCCCAGGTGCGTCTCGCTTATGAGCGCCACGTCGATGTCTTGTTCCCGTAGGAGGTGGCGGAGGGGAGCGACCTTATTTTGTAGGCCGCGGGCGTTCCAATGGATCACCCTGAGAGGCTTAGCCATGGTACAGAGTCAATAGTGTGGCCAGGCCATCCAGGATGACCGTCTCTATGTCCTGCCCCTGCCTGATGGCCTTAATTGCGACATCAACAGTTTGATGGCGCAAGTTGTGAACTCTTGCTTTGTTGTGGCTGTTTTGGCGCCGGTAGCGCCGCCACTAGTTTTCTTGGGGAACTCTTTTCTTGGTGGTTCCTTTGCCGTCCGCGGCGCTATGCCGGCGCCAGCGGTAGGTTGTGTTTCCACAACCTGCGCCCTGCTCGGAACAGGGGCGGCCTTTGCGATCTCCTGGGTCGTTGGTGAGGAGGGGTTTGGCTTCTTACCTCTCCCTTTCCCCCCGCGTCTCTTCTTCCTCCGCCTCGAGGAGGTGGCTTCTCTGCCTGTGGGCCCGTTGGCCGCCGCCATCAGCGTCGTGCCTTGTGCCTCTGTCTGTGTCACTTGAGGCCTCTCTGTGGCCGCTTGTGTCCGGCGTGTGTTGGCCGTGATGGCGGCGGTCCCCGCTCGCTTATTCCGGATCTCCGCCTGGAATACGGGGCACTTTATGTTGCACGTGGGGTGCGGGCCACCGCAGTTGATGCAGGTGGCCGGCTCCTCCCGCAGGCGCTGACAGTCACGTGCCGCGTGTTCGTCCCCGCATCGCACGCAAGCGAGCGGGCGGTGGCACTGGTGAGAGCTGTGCCTGAATTTTTGGCACCGGTGGCACTGGGCGGGCCCACGCTTGCCTCGCCAAGCCTCTATCTTGACACCCCGCATGCACATGAACACGGTGGTGTCGTAGATAGCCCGGACGTCTGGGGTTTTCTTAAGAATGGCGTGGAACACACAGCCGGATCGTCCTTGTGCGCCTTTTATGTGGCGCACATACTCCGGCTGGTAACCCAGCGTCCGAAGTTCCTCCTCGATCTCCTTGGGGTCCGTGTCCGCCGGTAGGCCCCGTATGGCGATCTTGAGAGATTTCTCCGCTGGCAGTGAGTAGGCGAACCATGACACGCCGCTGTCTTTTTCCAGGCCGGTCAGGTACCGCTGGACTAGCCTGTACTCCTCCTCGCTGTCTGGGGTGAAGCGGACTCCACCCCTGTATGGACGAGCGTTTGGAGGCCGGCCAAGTTTGGCAGCGATGGCCCGGAAGTGTGCGGCCAGCTTCCTTTGTTGTTTAGCCCCCGGCTGCGTCTTCTTCGCGGCGCCGGGGGTGGCGGTAGATGTCAAGGGGGCGGGGAGTAAATTTTGGGCACTTACCCCTGTGGCCTTCGTTGGTCTCGGCGTCGGTGTTTTGGCGGCTGGTGAGTGGTGCGCCGCGTCAGCGAATGTAGGCGACGCAGGCGAGCCCGGACCACGCGGCACGCTTTCGCGCGGCGGGTCGGGGCAAAGCCGCCTTCTCTCCTCCACGTCCCTGGAGCTCCTCCTCCTCTGTTTCCGCTGGGCCCTAGGCTCGAGGTTGAATTCGAACCCAAAACCCAGCGACTGCGTCGATGAAGGCGACGTCATGTGGGCGTCGGCCCCTCCCACGGTGGGCCGTAGCCCGGATCGCGGCGTCGTGTCAATTGATCCGCGACCGGATACAGCCGAGCCCGCTGATGCCAGCGACATGCTTGACCCAGCTCGTGACGAGCATGCCGACAGCACGGCCGGTGAGTCGTAGGCGGAGCCACGTGGGGGCGCCGGTGAGTCGGGCGCCTGTGGTGTGGGTTGTGCTGGCCGCTCGCGCTCAGCCAACGCCGGTCCCGCCAGCGAGAGGCGGGGGGCGGTTGCGGCGGTGCGCGGAGCTGGCACAGTTTTGGTTTCAGTCGGTCCGGGCGGCGACGCGAGGGGCGGCTACGCGAGGCGAATGCGTGCGCGGGTGGCGCGGGGGCGCGGGCGGGCGCAGGCGCGCGCACGGGCGGCGCGCGGCCTTGGTTTGCGGTCGGCCCCGGAGCCTGAGTTGGCACCGGGCGAAACGCGGCGGGGCGGATCACTACCGCGTGGTGGCGGTTCGTCGACGGCGACGGCGCAACGTGTGCAGGCGCTGATGTCGTCGGTGGGCCGGTCCCTACGGCGGTAACCGTGCCCTCTCTTGTTCCTCTTCTTTCTTCACTTCGGGTTGGTCCAGCGGGCGGTGCATCAGACGACGCGTCGTCGATGTTCGTCATCGACGTCGTCCGGTCCATCGCCGGGTGGGTCTCCTGGGGCTCAGCATCGCGGCCCAGTGAGCTGCGTTTGCCAGGCTTCGGCATCCCGGGGGCGGGTGGGTCCGCGACCGCTGCGGTGAATTAACACCGAGCAGCACGGTGGCTCCCTCTGTGTTCGCACCGGTACCGGCTGGAACCTGTGCAAACACAAAGGAAACAGTAAGACTATGAGCGGTCCGCGCGGCACAAGACTGTAGACACTATGAATGAGCTTGTGTAGGCACCACAAAGTCAATCCTACAAAAAAAAAATATTATTCAAAACCTTATATGATATTCGCGGAGACTCTTGACATAGCGATTCAGCGAAACACCCAAATGGTACAACGCCATCTATCGAGCGTTGCCGAAACTCGCGATCGAACATCCCGCCCACCATGGACAGAATTTCCAGAACTTAGTTTACATCATAACAACAAGATAAACAAATGACCGCCCACCATGCACAAAATACAAGATACGGTGGGAAGTGAAAACAATAGTGGACTGTATGAACGACAAAATAACAACAAATATTGAAACATTTAACATCTTAACTTTAAACTTAAATTGTAACTTAACCAATACTTAATTATTCCTTAATAAAAAATCAAATAAAAGAATACAGGAACAAACCAGGTACCTATTTATGACGAGACCGGAAGCAAAATCAACTTCGACACAGGTCTTTTAATCAAAGAATTTTTACAGCGCAACGTTACCACTCTTGTGATTCTGTCCGAGCCAGTATGCTTTTCGGTTATGAGACCGTAGAGCCATCTTGCAGGTGGAAGATCATCTTCCATAACCAACACTACGTCACCCAAGTTTGGTTCTACGGTTTGATTTGCCCATTTGTTCCTTTGGTGGAATTGAACCAGATACTCACGCGACCACCTGCGCCAGAAGTCCTCAACCATGCGTTGAGTCAACTGCCATCTCCTCAAGGTATTAATATTAGAGTTCTCAAAATTAACTTCAGGTACGAGAAGCAAAGGTTCGCCTACTACAAAATGACCCGGTGTTAATGGGCACGGATCTTCTGGGTTAGTGCTGACGGAGAAAAGAGGCCTGGAATTCAGACAGGCTTCTATTTGGGCAAGCACTGTCGTCAGTTCCTCAAAAGTAAGTGTGCTGGTACCAATAACTCTTTTGAGATGGTGTTTGGTCGACTTCACCCCAGCCTCCCAAAGCCCCCCAAAGTTTGGGGAGTGAGGTGGAATAAAGCTACAAGTTGTTCCGTTGGTTGCCAACCAATCGGCAATATCAGGTGCTATGCCAGACCTTTCGTGGTTGAACAATGCCTTCAACTCCTTGTTAGCTCCCACAAAGGTAGTGCCGTTATCACTCCTCATTTCACCACAATGGCCTCTTCTCGCTGTAAAGCGCTTGATGGCTGCTAAAAAGGCTTGCGAAGTCATGTCGCTGACGACCTCTAAATGTATGGCCCGAGTGGCCATACACACAAACAAACAAATGTAGCCTTTCGTGGAGTGATAACCGCGACCCTTGGTAGGCCGAACGCTAATAGGACCTGCATAGTCCACGCCACTTCTAAAGAAAGGTCGGCTTGCATTGACCCTAGCAGAGGGTAATGAACCCATTAAAGGATGTACAGACCGAGCGGAATGACGGATGCAAATAACACATTTGGGTACGAAGTGTCTAACGACGCCCTTTGCGTTTATTATCCAATATTTGGATCGCAGATAATTAAGCACTAACTGAGGCCCGCCATGTAACGTGCTCTCATGAGCGTCAGCTATCAGGAGGTGGGTTAAATGTGACTTACGAGGAAGAATAATGGGATGCTTCGAGTTTTCGCGAAGGTTGGCCATGTGTAACCTACCTCCAACCCTCAAAATCTGTTCCTGATCTAGATAAGGATTGAGCGAGTTAAGTACCCCCTTTTTATTTATTTCTCCCCTTGACTTTAAATTATCCATTTCCGATCCAAAATGTTCTTCTTGACATAACTTAATGCAGGTAAGTAATGCCCCTTGAATTTCAGCATGTGTTAGAAAATTATCAAACCTTTTAGAATAATTTTTATATTTAAATTTCAAGAACCTTTTACAATAAGCTATTACTCTGGTAAGTTTTCTAAGAGTTGAATATTTTGCAATGATAGAATTTTCACTTGTTTCCTTTACTACTGTGTTGCATGCTACTAATGATTTCCTCTCCTCTAGGTTAGTTTCTTTAATTTCCCTTCTACTATAATTAATTTCTTTATTTTTCAGCCAACTAGGTCCCTGTGTCCACAACTCTAGGTTAGCGCAGTCGGAAGGATTCACGTCACGCGATGCACTGTCTGTGGGATTATCACTAGACTGGACGTGCGACCACTGACTATTCTCCATAACGACAAGTATTTCAGATACTCTAAATCAAAATCAAAATCAAAATCAAAAGTCATTTATTCAAACTAGGCTGAGAGTCAGCACTTTTCGAACGTCAAAATTACATAAGACAGTCCCCCAAAACGCCCGCCCTTCACCACTTCCTAGTGCTTTAGCTGGGAAGAAGAAGTGGCGCAACAAACTCCCCAGCAGCACAGCTGTCTGTTTAGTTAGAAAACCATTGAATTATATAATTATAAGGTAATCAAAGAATAAAAACCGAAACACAAAAAAAATTACATATTAAATTATCTGCCATATTTAAGCTAGCCACGCCAATATACCCAAAACAGAAACCAATAAAAAAATCAATGAAAAAAACAACATAACTTAATACACAAATAAAAGCCTCCAGGCATAAGGGGCGTGACATCTTACATATGCATTATTGGATTATTTTTTAAGTAAACACAAATGACAAACCAGGACCATGGAAGTAAAATAAGTTAACAGAACAATTACTTTAACAAAATCAAAACCATAGACAGCAAGACGACCAGTCACCACAAGCAGCACCCGTTCACGAGCATAACGCAAAGTTCAGCCATTGCCCCCCTCGCCATATTTGAGGGAAGGAGGCAACCCGATCCCCGACGCTACCGCAAGCAGTGACATCTACGGGAGCATGACGAACTCGCTGCCGGTTGCTCAGGCAAGAATAATTTAAGATCAATTGTCGAGGTCGCTAGCTAACCACTTATTGCAATACAACTCATTGAAAAACATTGTAATGAGCGGATCATGTCAATAATAAATGAAGGTAACTAAAACTAATTGACTTACACAGTCAAATAAAATTAAAATAAATATACGAACTCGTATACCCTGTCAGTATGTAAGCTGATTCTGGAGAAAGAACATAAACATTGTCTTGAGTTAATTACAGCGACCAGCTATTCTTATCGTTTAAGTAGTCGTTAATTGAATAATATGCCTTTGAACAAAGGTTGGATTTTACTTGAGCTTTAAACGCATTAAAAGGCAAATCTAGCAAAGAAGAGGGTAGTTTGTTATAAAAGGTTATGCCTAGCCCAACAAATGAGTTATGAACCTTAAGAAGCCGGTGAAAGGGAGCACGTAGTTTGTTCTTATTTCTAGTATTAACATTGTGAAAATCACTGTTTTTTGTGTATAAGTGTTTATTTTGCCTAATGTATAAGATGTTGGCGAAGATAAATTGTGATGCTACCGTAAGAATACCAATATCTTTAAAAAATCTCTAAGAGAAACTCTGGCTCCTAGTTGATAAATTGCACGGACAGCTCGTTTTTGCAGGACGAATATATTTTGAATATCAGCAGCTTTGCCCCACAGAAGAATACCGTAGGACATAACGCTGTGGAAATAACTAAAATAGACTAACCGTGCTGTATCAACGTCAGTGTATTGTCTTACTTTCCTGACAGCGTAGGCGGCTCAACTGAGCCTCCCCGCTAGACTTGATATATGTGGGCCCCACTGAAGTTTGGCATCTACTGTTATGCCCAGAAAAACTGCCGAGTCTACTGTTTCAAGCAGCTCTTTATCTAAGACGATGTTGGGTCCTAGATTTCTAACATTCGGTAAGACGAACTTTATACATTTAGTTTTCTTAGCATTGAGAACTAGGTTATTTGACGTAAACCAATCCGTAACCATTGAGAGTGCACTGTTTACGTCGTCAAACTCTTGTCTATTCCTGTCTACTTTAAAAATAAGAGAGGTATCATCTGCAAACAGTACAACGTCACAGATATCATTTAAATAGAATGGTAAGTCATTGATATACACTAAGAACAAGAATGGACCTAGTATTGAGCCTTGAGGAACACCTAACTGAACTGGAAGCCCGGATGATTTCACACCATCGACATCTACACATTGGAACCTATTGTGTAAATAAGAATTTATTACCTTGAGAGCTTCGTTTTGGACACCGTAATGACGTAGTTTACGCAAAAGCGTGTCATGGTGCACGCAATCAAAGGCTTTAGAGAGATCACAGAAAACTCCAATAGCATTTTGCGAATTCTCCCATGCATTAAATATGTGTTTCAGCAGAGCAACACCCGCATCTGTAGTTGAACGTCCTTTTGTAAAGCCATATTGTTCATTATGAAGGAGGCTATTTAAATTAAAATGTCTTAGCAACTGCTTAAGTATTAACTTTTCAAATATTTTGCTAAATGCTGGTAAGATAGAAATAGGCCTGAAATTGCCAATGTTATTTTTATTACCAGATTTAAATAATGGTATGACTTTACTACTCTTCATGAGGTCAGGCAAAGTTCCTATATCAACACATTTATTAAAAGTAACAGCTAGATAGGGGGCTACGGTGTCTATTATATTACTTAAAAGTTTAATTGAGATGCCCCAGTAATCACCAGTGTTTTTAGATTTAAGTGTGTTAAAGACGTTAATTACATCATTAGGCGTTACATGTTCGAAGCTAAATATGCGAGTACATTTTGGCACACTACTATTCAAAAGATTCTCAGCTTTAGACGGGGACGAATTTAAGGAGCAAGTCGTAGTTATAGGTATATTGGCAAAAAACTCATTAAAAGCCTCAGCTACGTCAGCTGCCTTATTAACTAATTTGTTGTCCACCATAATTTCAAGTTGATTTTCTTGTTTAACCGACTTACCCGTTTCATTGTTAATAATTTTCCAAGTGGTTTTTACTTTATTATTGGAATTTTTAATTGAATCGCTTAAAAATTTTGATTTAGCAAAAACGCAAATCTTTTTAAATAATTTTGAATATTTTTTTACATACTCTAGGAAAGGAGTATCAAACCTGTATTTTTTCAAACCATATAACTCGTATAGTCTCGCTCTACTTTTATAAATACCTGGAGTAGCCCATTGGTTGAAGCCAACGGAGGTGCCATTAATGTTAATGGTTTTTGTCTTGAAAATAGATTGGTATTCTTTTAGCACAACATCAAAAAGGGCTCCGTATATTTCATTAGGATTTTCGTGTTCTACTAACGATGGTGTAATTCTATGAGCTATATTATTTTTAAACTTGTTACAACGACTAGCTGTATATGGCCTGCATTCAAGTTTATGCGGCTTTTTAGGTAATGACATCGGGAACCTAGCTAGGTTCCCGATGTAATTACCACAGTGGTCGGACGTTAAGTCACTTAACACTAATTTAGTTTTGGCATCACAATTAGTAAACATATTATCAAGACAAGTTGATGAAGATGCCGTGATCCTAGTTGGTTCAAAAAACAAGTTAATTAAATTATAAGACCTAAACAGATTGAGAAGTCTAATACTTAATGGAGTAACATCTAAAATATTAATATTAAAATCTCCACATAAAATTATACTCTTATTACTTGTTTTTAACCTATTGAAAGAATCCTCCATTACCGATTCAAAACTAATTAAATCACCAGAAGGGTTCAACACAAGACAACTCAATAGTGCGCTCAATAGAGAGATTAACTAAATCTAAACGTTGTTTACATTTCAACTTGTTTGAGACAAGAACTAGAGAGCCACCGCGAATGGCACTTTTCCTTACAAATGCGCTTTGTACCGTGAAATTATCATCATTGATAAACACTACTTCATGTTCCTTCAACCAGTGTTCAGTCAAACATAACACCTGAACATCATAGTTCTCCATAAATAAACTTAATTCTAGCTCTTTGCCGGACAGACCCTGCATATTTTGATGTACAACATTCAACATATGCGGCTCACCCGTTGTCGCACCTAATATTTTAAACTACAAGGCGTATTAAAAGTAGTATTAGTACCACTACTAACTGAAATCGATTGTACACTACATGTACCCTTGTCACTGTGTAAATTGTATGCTAAAAGATTAGCAATTTGTCTCCTACATCTAGGTGGCAAATACATTGTATAATTTGTCAGTTTGTAATCAGTAATAAATTGATTACAATCAAAATATAAAATAATGTCACTATAACGGCAAGTCCTATTATAAATTAACATATTTAAATGATAAATGTAACTATTTTGCTCATCAGACAAATACTGAGAATAAGGCAAAGCACAGAAAATAAATTTACAATTATTAGTCTCATTGAGATGTAACATCAAATGGACACAAACAGTAATGTCCTTTTTTCTTACAGATAAGCTATCCCCATATAATAATATAACAGTTGAACCGGGGTTAATTTTTGTCAATCTAATATTGCAAATTAATTGGCTAATACTGGCACCTGGTAAGCAATTATTAATAACATAATGTTGAGAACACTGATTAAATATACTACCAAAACCTTGACCAAATTTGTCAGAGAATATATATGTAGTGTTAACCAAATTATTAATACTATTCTTGTCATGATTAATACTGTTTTTAATACAGCTACCTACTGGCTGTGCCACTGTGGGCATGGGTGTAATAAGTTGAGGCTGGGGTGCCTGGGAGCAGGCACAGCTAGCTCTATTGCCAACGAAGGTCTTCCAGCGGCTAGGGTGGCTGCTCAACCAGGCGAGCACAACTGTCGAGTCGGTCCAGGCATGTATGTTTTTTTTAGCGATACCCAAGGTGTTGGAAACTTCACGCAGAAGTTCTGAAAGCAGCAAGGCGCCACATAACTCCAAACGAGGAATGGATACCTGTTTGACAGGGGACACCTTGGTCTTAGCTGCAACTAGACTAACATGAACGTGACCGTTGACATCAATACACCGTACATAGACAGCGGCTGCGTAAGCGACATTAGAAGCGTCAGAGAATCCGTGTAACTCTAGTAAGACGTCAAGTTGACTAGTGTGAATCCATCGTGGTAGACGAAAATCCCTAAGATGGTTGAGGTTATTTCTATAACTAAGCCATTCCTTTAACAGGTGATCTGGAAGTTCATCGTCCCATTCAGATCCTGCTAACCACAGGCGTTGAATAAACACCTTGGCTGTTATTATCACCGGCGCAAGCCAGCCGAGAGGATCAAATAAACGAGCGATATCTGATATCACCTTTCGCTTGGTTATGGGGGTTTCGGGTGGAGGAAGTTGGACAGTATATCTAAACTCATCTAACCCTCTATCATAAGTTAACCCTAAAAGCTTCGTAAGTGCATCTGTTTTAAGTTCTAAGTTGTGGTGTCTAATAGTATCTTCGTTTATTTTATTTAATAAGTCATCACTGTTGCTGGACCACTTCTGAAGCTTGAAGCCCCCACGTCCTAATAATTCATTTATCTGGTGATAAATTTGTTCACCTTCAGCGACAGACTGACAACCCGTTAATAGATCGTCAACATAAAACGATGATAGGACTCGGTCTGCCACTAGAGGAAAATCATTACCTTCGTCCCTGGCTAGTTGTTGTAGAGACCGGACCGCTAGGAATGGCGCAGAGGATGTTCCAAAAGTAACACGCAACAATCGAATATGCTTCAATTCGGCTTCCGGATTGTCACGCCACAAAATGCGCTGATAATTAGCATCCTCATCTGCAACCTTGATCTGACGGTACATTTTAACGATATCTGTGACCAAACTTATGGGATGACAGCGCCATCGCATAATAGTTTGATGCAAATCAGGTTGTAGGGTTGGGCCAACCATTAATTCCTTGTTTAATGATACACCATTGTGGCCTGAACATGAAGCGTCAAAGACGACCCTAACCTTTGTGGTGCTTTTATCGTCACGCACCACCGCGTGATGTGGCAAGAAGTATTCATTAATAACTGTACTAAACTGTGTCCTAAGTGCCGGTTCCTTCAATAATCTTTTCTCTAGGTTGATACAGCGCCTACGGGAAATGACCTCTGACCCCCCACACGTGCAACTGGGCGAATCGGTTTTGAATGGTAGTTTTACAACATACCTCCCGGATGCATCGCGTTTGGAGGTTTTAGAGTAGAAATCCTCACATTTTTGTTCTTCTTCCGTCAAGATCACACTATGAACTGAGGGCTCTGACTCTAACTCCCAAAACGTACGCAAAAGGTCATTGACATCCGCTGACTGTACTACAGCATGATAACATACTGGCCTAGAAATTGCCGACGATGGGATCAGACAAGATCCAGCCTAATTTAGTCTTCTGAGCGACTGGAGATCCCGGCGGACCCTTAACTAAACCATCCAATAATATTTCTCTGACCACACGCGTACTCAACAGTAAATCAATTTTCCCTGGCGTATCAAAGGACGGATCAGCTAATTTTAAGGAAGAGAACGAAGTCGATACCCGAACGAGCTTCTTCTCAGGAAGATGAGATGTGAGTCTATTCAAAACGTAAGCCTCGACATGTAAAACAAAGGTGGGATCTAGACGTGATTGCAATTTAAAACTAACCATCCACTTAGAGGGCATTGAGTTACCCTCGTCATCGCCTAGTCGAAATATGTTGGTGCGAGCAGGTGTTTTTCTTAGTCCGAGCAACTGTACCGCAGCCTCTGTTATGAAAGAGACTTGAGAGCCTTGATCCATCAGAGCTCTTAAAACAACAGCAGTACCAGTTCTTGACTCAACATTGACCAAGGCTGTGGCTAACAGACCGTGGTTGTGAACATCCGCAAAACAACAAATGGGTTTCGTTTCGCTGTGACTCGAAGAGGTAGCTGCATTAGCAGCCACCACCTTTGTTTCTGCTGAACCATTAACAATTTCAGCAGAATTAGCAGTTGGTTTTGGGTGAAGTAGTGAGTGGTGCTTCCTATTACAAAGATGACATTTAGTATTCTGACGACAAGAATAGACGGAATGGTTTGCTCCTAGACAGTTGTAACAAAGTTTACTGACTCGTGCAAAATCACGACGCTCGTCACAATCTTTCTTAGCAAATGTTTTACAGTGACACAATTTATGATCTCCAGAACAAAATACACAATTTGGAGAAGCAACATGAAAAGATTTGGCATTATTATCACGAGCACTATTCTGTTTATTAGCTTTAGGATCCAAATACTCTAGGGCTCTAAACCTAGACTCCATAAAAGTTTTGAACTCATCAAACGTAGGCAAATCATCATTAGGACTAGAACTAATTCTTAGTTCCCACAATTTACGGGACTCGGCATCTAACTTTTCGGAGCCTAAGTATACAACAATTGCATCCCAGGAGCTGATATCAATACCTAGACTGCGTAAACCAAACTTCTACTAAAATGTGTACTAAGTCAGTCTTAAGTCTCAAACTTGCAACTGCACACTGTTAATCTTCAAAATTCACTGATATTTAAAAGTCTAAAATATAATAACACTGGTAGTTGTAACTCACAGTTTTGTCTGCCAAACCTCTCCAAGCACGCTTCTGCGCGTGCGTCGTCACTGCTGATACCGCCGAGTGTGCCGTCACTGATCGTAACGTCACTCTTGATGTCGTAGCTGATGTCACCGTTGGAGTGGAGTGGTAGCGCGCCCTGGCGGAGACGGCCGCAACCTCGTTGCTGCACTGCTGTACACCGCTGATCACCACACCGGGGATTTTAAAGGCAGTTCAGGGCGATCCACCTCTGGTTTCTATGCCTCACCACTCGTCACAAACTGTCACTTCACTTGTCGACGCGATTTCACATTGGCGATCCGAGTCGATAGGACCAAATGTACGGCACTCGACAATTGCCCGAGGAATTTAGTAAAATTGCAAATTCTAGAAATCAAAAATTGCAACAAAAAAAAAGCATTTTTTTTTTTGTTTGGCATCTCGCAGGTCAACCTATGAGGTTGTCGTCTGCTTAGGCGGACTTGCCTGTGGTTGCCCTAATAAATTAAGGCCTCCAGACAGGACTTAAACTTAAATACTAACTAAAACTAAGCGACAACGCTAAGGGCACCCCCTGTGGGGTACGAACCTCGGCTTAGGGCGTCGCTGGAAGAGGGTAGCAAATGACTAGCTGGATCAGGATTGATATTATTTTGGGACGAATTTAAAGCTACAGGGTCAGCGGCGCGGGCTGGCTCGAGCAAGGGTCGGGAGGGGCGTGGATTTGGGCGTCGTGGCGGGCCTCGGCGGCGAGGACGGTAGGACGTCGATCGGGTTTTGGGCTTATGTAGCGTGCTGGTGGCCTTAATACTCTCCTGGAGGAGGGTAGTGGCGTTGTCGGGGGCGATTAAGATATGCCTTGGTCGGCGAATACTACTAATGCGGGAGGGAGTATAGCGAGCGGCCGCTGAAATCAGGGGGTTTGAATGTTTGGTGCCACAGTCGAAGAAACGCTTAGATAAGCGTTTCATGAACTGGTTTATGGTTGGATTTTTTTAGGTCGACGAGAAGATCTATGTTTCGGACATAGTAGGGGGCACCCGTAACCCTTCTCAGGAAACGGTTTTGGAGGGTCTGCATTTTATGGAGATGACGTGGGTCATGATGGTCATGATGGGACGGATGACTGCGGTATCAATGCGGAGCTTGCATTTATGGGACAATTTAGCTGCTGGAGCGAAGGAGGCGCGCGCGCGAACCGCCTTAATATGAGCCTTAAAGGTAAGGTTTTCATCGAGGATCACGCCTAGGTACTTGGTTTGCTTTTCCCAAGGGATCGGCTTGCCGTACATAGTGATCGGGCTGGGAAGGGGGAGAGGGAATCAACGACGTCTCGAGAAGAGAACCGCCTAACTCTTATCGGGGTTGACCTCGATTCTCCATTTCCGGAACCAAGCGCCTAAAACGTTTGCGGAGGTTTGGAGAGTACGAGCTATAGCGTTGGGACAGTGACCGGTATAGTAAACGGCAGTGTCGTCGGCGAAGAGAGCCAACTGAGCCTTTTTACTTTTGGGGACATCGCTGGTGAACAGCGTGAAGACGAGAGGAGATAGTACGGAACCCTGAGGGACACCGGCGCGAATAGGATGAGGGGACGAGAGTGCTCCCTCGATGCGATAGCGAAAGGTGCGATTCGACAAAAAGTCTCGTAAGATGAGCACGATACGATCTGGCACTCCTAGTTGGTAAAGCTTGTATATCAAGCCGTTGTGCCAGACTTTGTCGAAGGCTTTCGCTATGTCGAAGAATAGCACACCCGTCGTCGCGTTAATGTTCTACGATACGGTGGACCTGTTGGGTGCCGAATGTTGGCTTCGGAAACCAAACTGCTCGTTGGGTATGAGGCTCTTTGCTTCGGCATAGTCTTTGAGACGCTTATAAATAAGCCTCTCGTAGATTTTGCCGAGAACATTGAGTAAGCTAATAGGGCGGTAGCTGGAGGGCTCAGACTTTGGCTTGCCTGGCTTTGGGATACCGATGACGGTGGCTTCTTTCCATGCTTGTGGGAAGATGTTGTTGCTCAAGGCGCCATTGAAGATGGCGGTCATAAGCATTATTAGCGGGCAGGAAGGAGTTTGTATACCTTATTGGTAATACCATCCGAACCGGGGGCCTTACGACCGTGGAGCCCTTTAATGATGTCGTGCACTTTGTCTGGAGTGACGGGAGGCAGAGGATCATCAGGGTCTTCGACGGGGGGGAGGGAGGCTCTCCGTTCGACTTCAGCGTCGACCTTGTTCAGGTGAGCTTGGTCAACTGGTTGAGAGCTAGGAGAACATTGGGACTCTAGGCTGTCAGCAAGACATTCAGCCTTATCGGGACTGTCGAAAGCGACACGGGGCGGATGAGAGGAGGCATAGAGACCTCTTCTGAGGAACGCAATTTCCTCTGTAATTGCCAGAAGGCTTGATGAGTGGGCTCGAGTTCACTGAGCATCTTGTTCCAACCCTCAAAGCGAACCTCCCCTATGCGTTTCTTTACAGCACGCTGTAAATGGCGCATGTGGGCTTTGTTCGCGTCACAAGGGAAGGAGTCGTAGGCACGAATGGCCGCGTTCTTCTCGGTTATCAGGTCACGTACGTCAGTAGGTAGTTTCCAGCGATGGTCTTCCATCACCGGAACATCCCGTGAACAGTCCGTCAATACGGATTGTACGTGTTCTGTAAACGAGTCGATTGCGGCCGTCGTGTCGGCGACTGACACTGGTGATCGGGAATGGTGTCCAAGTGAGGCGACGTGGTGGATTTCAGTCTTTAGCTTTCTTTCCTCCAGTCGGTTATCATCTGGGTCTGAGGGGGGCGGTTGGGGTCGGTAGGGCCCGAGTAGGGTGCAAGATGCATGACTACTGGGCGGTGGTCAGAGCTAAGCTCGTGGAACGTCTCTATCGATTGCAAACGGAGGTTCACATTCTTGAACAGCGCTACATCGAGTATATCGGGAAGATGGTTGGGATTTCCGGGTAAATGAGTCGGGCTCATTGGAGCGATGACATCAAAGTTAAGGGATTCGCCTAACTTGAAAACTATCCTACCTCTGGTTGAAGTTGTGCTACTATTCCACGACGGGTGCTTGGCATTAAGATCCCCCGCCAAGATGACGGAGTCACTCATACCGAAGAGGGCAGTGAAGTCCTTTTGGAGCGAGATGGGATCCTCCGGACCATTGTCGGGTGGGATATAAGCGGAAATGATGGTGATCGGTTGGTTACAAACTTCGTGGGAAGTCGCTACGTCCCCGCAAGGGGGCGCGGCGAGCGGCTCCGGGGCTATGCCCCCCGGCCGCGGAGGCTTTACGTTGGCCCGTAAAAACGGGCCCCTCATCTTGTTGGCTGCAGTGGCCGGTAAGGTGGTTGGGTGCGCGAGCAATGCGCGCCCATGTGAATGATTGCTATTTTGTTTCTGTAGGAGCGCCGCGACGCTTATAGTGAAACGTCGCTTTCTTCACGACATCCCGGCGGTCTGCCGCCGCCAGGTGAGACCCCTAGTTACCTAGGGGAGGCCCAGCGACGGCGACCAGCGACGGAGATGCCGACTCGACGCGCCTACAGAGTAGGTGAGTGGCCCCCGCCCGTCCAGATCACAGAGCTAGCCGTTACTGTCCGGGCTAAGGGGCCGTCATGAGTGTGTGGGCGGTATTGTAGTGTGTCACACCGCCCAGTGTCTACGCGGATCGCGGTCCGCACCGCGCCTCCGCGTGTGAGTTAAGGTGCCTGTATAGTGGCGGGTGTCTGTGCTTGTTTACGCAACGCGCCTATATTAACCTAGGTCACGTTGCGCAACAGATGTGTGTTGTGTGTGTGGAGTCAAAGTGTCACAGGTAAGCTGCGTGTAACCTGAGTACAGCTTACCCGGGCGTCAATCCGGTGCGATGGGGGCATGGTCCGCTATCAGGTCGCGGGGCAGGGGTCGCGCGTCGGGGGGGCGCGCGTGCGGTGGTTACAAAATAAATATAAAATTCAAAACCTTGTATTCGCGGAGACTCTTGACATCGCGATTCAGCGAAACACCCAAATGGTACAACGCCATCTATCGAGCGTTGCCGAAACTCGCGATCGAACAAAAAGGGTTATACTCGAGGTCCATAGCAACAAATTAGGTAATTCGATTTTTTAAAGTTTTCTGACTTGTTACAAAAAACAATTAATTATGAAAAAACTACTCAACTCAAAACATTTAATTGATACTTTATTAAAAGCTGAAAATTGTGTATTCTTAAAAAAATTATTACCCAAAACATACATAATCTAAGACATAAAAGGTCTTGATAATCTAAGAACCGTCACAGCTTTCATCCAGTTTTCACTCCTAGTTTACGAGATTTAATTTACTGCTAATGACCTCTAGTATAACCCCTTTAAAGCAATAGGTCCCATTCTCATCCTGTCACCCAGTAAAAGCTGACTTGACCCATCCGTCATACGACAGTGTCACTGAAGAATTTGTTAGCCATTCAGTACATCTGATTTTTTTTTATTAATTAAGGTGTTTGCATTCCATCATCATTCTCAGCCCACATCAACACACGTAAAGTGTTTGCTTTTGCCGTTAATTTATGGGGCGGCAAACCTTATAGGCCCAGGGCGCTGAATCTTAAAATACTCCACTGGTGACATAGATCTACCAAGTCGGACTGGGTCCGCGTGGTAGCTCACTCCCTCTGACAGAGAGGCCTGTGTTCCAGCAGTGGGAACATTACAGGTTATGATTAGTCTGTAATGAATAATGAATAAATAACCGAGATATTCTGAAATTCGAATTTCAAAATGTTGGGCATCTACCCTACTGAGAGAACACGCGCACTCCGCGGCCGCAATCACAGAGTCCTTTTGCTAAACTATTGAGAATAACGAATAAGTACCTACCCACACATATTTGGAAGAGTTAAAGGAGTTGTGTGTAGAAACAAACTCTTGGCATATATAAGGTGTATCTATTCATACACGAAATATTTGAACAGGTGCGTCTATAGGTCGAACATAAGCTATAGAAATGATTTTTATTTTTTTATCTAAGCATCTAATTTTAAAAATTTAATAATTTAATATTACTTAACACACATAAAATACTGGCTCTTTCATATTTTGTAACATCCATTACGCTACGAAAATACTACATAGAAACTACTTTCATTGAAGCGGGCAAGGTCATGGCGGTGCCCTTAGATGTCGCGTGGCTTTTATGAATTATCAAAAGAGGCGCCGGCGGCGGCGCCGCGCACGATGCCTCGCCCCGCGCCCGCCGCGCCGTCCGCTCCGCCGCCATGCTCAGTCTCGCGCGAACTCCATGTTGCACTGCACGCGGCTTAACCAACGTGGAATGCATCGCGCTTCGCGCAACAAACGCAACAATGCCGAAATATCCCAACCAGGAGTACCAGAACATGGTGGACTGCTACAATGAGGGTGGACTTATTTTGCTCACAGCACAAGCCCCCTTCCTAGAGATCCTAGAAGCTCGACAGCGGCAATGGGACTACGGGGTCTACATGCCCCCAGCTGCAGACGGAGGCAGGTCTGATCTTACGCCGTTGAACTTCCATGTGTGGGGTAGGGATAGACCTGATTTATGGCGGCCAGACCATTTCTAGTGCGGAACAAAAAAACGTGAATTGTGGCGTTTACGCAGTGATGGCTAGAGATAGAGACATTGTTAAAAGTGCAACGACACATTATTTAACGTGCAACTGCAGGGTGAATATGTACAGCAATTCTGGTGTAAATAATGTAAATAAAAACTACGTCGTTATGAGGTATGTACATTTTAAATTGTTCGCGCTATGCACTTCTTACAGTTTACATCTGTACAAATAGGTAGGTACACAACCTATCAATCAGCTGACAGATACGACTCGACGCACAGTTCGTAACAAACAGAAGTCATTACCTTATGCGAAATCGCGTTGCGTCAGCTGTTTATTTTTCTATTATTATTATCTAAAAGATGTGTAACACTGTAGAATATGAATGCTTTAATCGAATCTAGGATCCTTTTCGTAAAATAAATAAGAAAATGATTGAAACGTTTCGATGCTCGCTCGTAAAAGTCGTGACCCCACAGAGGTCAGCTGCTTATTCAGA
Source organism: Dasypolia templi (assembly GCA_963555695.1). Classification (NCBI taxonomy): domain Eukaryota; kingdom Metazoa; phylum Arthropoda; class Insecta; order Lepidoptera; family Noctuidae; genus Dasypolia; species Dasypolia templi. Next base: position 26,593,594 of record OY743154.1, on the reverse strand, counting down.
TGTAAGTACCTAGTTTACAGAAGGTACTGTTTTTGTAAAACTTCGAGGAGGGAATTCAATATTGTAGCTACTTAGATTTAGGTCGTTTTGTATTTTAAATTCACATTTATTTTTATTGTAAGCGATAACTCTGTTATCAAAATAAGACGAGATCGAGTTACGAAGAGAGAGACGGCACGCGCCCCGCTGCTACAGTTAGCTGGGCATCGCGCCCGCGCCTCTCCCCGCCGCGTCTTTGATTCATAGAGCTGGCAGAAAAGGTTTTATGTAAAACATCTCAAGCAGTTTTAAATTATGATAATTACGAAAAATAAAAAAACATTTAGATAAAAAATTCTTTTTCGTTTCTATAGCTTCTAAACGACCTATAGGGGCCCCTCTTAAAATATTTCGTGTATGAATAGATACACCTTATATAATAATTATGTTAAACGTGCGATAGGTACATGCGGCTGCTCGACATATCTTTGCACACATGACCGCGTAATGAGCCACTTTATAGTCGGAGCCGGTTCAGACTATTCCCCACTTTCTATTGTTGTCAATTGATTTGGTATGTTTGGCAAAGAGACAAAGGAATCAGTTATGCCCGGGTGACTTTATCTTCACTAGCCGATCGCTAGGCATATGTAACGCATTATTTAAACGTCCCGGCAGAGGCTTAGTAATTTTCTGGTAGAGTACTCGCGGGCTGTAGTCCGGAAATACAGAGAATTATCTACACGAAACATTTGGCAGGTACGTTCGCGGTGACAAATGTATCGCACCGCAGCGCAGCGCACTAAATAAAACCACATCGTAAACAACTCAACACTATAATATTAAATAATAAACTCGAGGATATACGCATTACGCGTTGAGCGTGGGGTTCCTTAAAAAAGTGAGGTCTTCTTCGAGTCCTTTGTCGAAGAAGCTGTTGGAGGGCGGTCCGTTGTGTCTAACGAGGCAGCGGTGCTGGCGCAGGAGCAGGTACAGCAGCAGGTTGTACTCCGAGGTGGCATTCTGTACCATCTTCAGCGTCACCTCCAGCTGCTCCTGCTGCGTATCCCAGGCACGCAGGCGCTCAACGCTCGCGCCCAGGTACTGGTTCAGCTGTACACAACAAGCGCGTCAGCATGTGTCGCACCACCCCTATAGCTATCCCCTGTAGCACGTACCCGCAGACGTAACAATCGCTCGGTAGTCAGCAGGTAGGTTTAGGTACTCTTTACTCTGAGGATACTCTTTTACTTGGTGTTTCCGACCCTCAATTCCACCTACAGCATGGGACAGAAATAAACCAGAATGTTGCATGAAGCCCTAAATAGCACATCAAATCGGATTTTAACTACCATTACAAAAAGATACTTTATAATCAAATCAGAATGAAGCGCACCTTTACTATTCTTCTTTCCATGAGCTTTCTCTGTACCCACTCGCAAAGATATGTTGACATTCCTAGTATCAGTAACGTTACTGTCACAAACAGGTCAAGCGGTGGCAAATGAACGAACGCGAAATCGAACCATCCAAATGATCTGGGTGGACTCTCCGGCTGCTCGAGCAGCGGGTCCTCTACACCCAAGTATAGGTCCGGCACGTAGTACTGTGCAGGCAGCAGTAACAGCGCCACCACCGCCGTCACCACCAGCCCGCTCGAACAACCATTAAGCGCCATTCGTTACCGTCCACCAAAATAGTTAAAGATCACTGTACAGTATTATGAACATAAAATTGCCCGTTCATTTGTATTTGTAAGTGTTAATTTATATTATTTATTTACAGTCCTATTCTTATTATTGAGTCTATGACACATCCAAATTTTTCTTCAGGATTATACATGACATCCGCTTCTTGTATGTATTAAATACGGCATATTTCCTATAATGGAAAAAGTACAAATTTATTAAAATTTGTACTTTTACAAATTAAATCAAACAGTTTGCTGAAGTCATGGAATAATGAAATTATTTATTTATTATTTCCTCAGAAGCCGATGCATGTCTGCTGTTGACTAGAAGAATCTTTTTTTTCTGTTATCTCATAACGGCCCATACCAAATCGGTTGAAACACTGAAGCACTTACAAAACGTAACTCTCTTGTCATTGTGAAAAGTAATGCCAGTTGTTGATTTGTGACATTAGAAAATTGTGACAACTGGAAGTGACATTAACTTAGGCCGCATTCCGAGTTAGACCATAATCGCTGACAGCGCTCACATCGAAAATTAGAATTCCGATTATGACAGCTGACAATTCGCTCACAGTGATATTTCTATAAGGCATGGTCGGCGTTATCGCAAGATGGCGCATGTCATGACGTCACCTATGACGATTCACGGGACATCGTTATCGCGATCACGCCAACTCGGAACGGGTGTAAGCGCGCTCAAATCGATTACATCCCAATTCGGAAAGCAGCCTTAATGTCACTTACAGTTGTCACAACTTTGGCAGCTTGTTTCGATGTAGGTATGTTTAGCATTTACGGTACAGAATTAAAAACTAGGGAAATGCTTATTATGCTTACTAATTCCTGAATGCTCGGTAACCATTTCAACGATAGATATGACTGGTGTATAATCTGCCTGAGCCAGCAAATAAAAAACTCGAATTATCAACTATAAATATCCTGTTGCTTGACAGTTCAAGACTAATAAATGCTATTAATGGCTGAATATCAAAATATTCAGCCATTAACGCAAACACCTTCAATGTTGTTTTGTTTCGTTGTGCGATGACAGTTTTCATAATATTGTATTGTAATGTTTAGAAAAGGAATCAGGCACGTTAGTAAAACTACTTGAACAAACAAAGAAATTGTAGTGCGAGGAAGTATTAATACAAAGGTATGTTACATTTATGTTATAATTCATAGGTTTTCTATTAGTTCCGCACCTATTTTCACACTTGTGCTGCTTGAAATGTTGTATTCAGTAGGTATTCAAAGTGGATCCTTTAAGTGTTACTTCCATTTTCAGGGCCAGCTGTTATGTGAAGGTGAACGGCAAACAAAGGAGTTGATGGAGATTTAGTTTCAATCTCGCTATCATGAAGAAAGTTGTTTTATTCAAGAGCAAGTCGGAAGATTACGAGAAAGCTTTCTTCGACAATAACTACAGGACGGTGTTCGTGGAGCCTCTGCAGTTCGAGTTCACCAGCAAACAACAGCTCTCTGAGAAACTGCTACAAGATTACACCGGCATCATACTCACCAGCCCAAGAGCTATAGAAGCTGTCTCTAAGTGCTGGGACCCCACACGATTCGTGATATGGAACACAAAGAAAGTTTATACAGTGGGTGATGCAAGCTGTCACAAAATCAAACTACTGCTAGGCTTAGAAGCTCTAGGCATGTCATCAGGAAATGCTGAAAATCTTGCAAAAATTATAGTTCAAGAAAACCCTTTAGAGTCAAAGTTTTTATTTCCATGTGGTAGTTTAAGATCAGAGAGTCTTCCAACTGTTCTACAATCCTCGCCTGTCACACTGGATGCTCTGACCGTGTATGAGACTAAAGAAAATGAAAACTTGAAAACAGATCTGATGGAACTCAACAATGCAGAGAGTCCGTGTTGCATGGTCTTCTTCAGCCCTTCCGGATGTGAGTATATATACCGGCAGCTACAGACTTTCAGCAATGGCCTCTCAGAACTGCCGCACTTTGCTATTGGCAACTCAACAGCATACAAGATTGAGAATCTTGGGGTTGAGGTAGCTGGAGTAGCAGCCAGACCCAAGGCTGACAGTCTGGTGGAGTCAGTACGGAAGTTTTTCACAAGTGCACAGAGCAGCTAATACCTTGTGAGAGATGCTCATACTCATAATGTAAAGGTAATGAGTTAGGTTAGGCATAAAATGTTTACAAATGGTGTTGGATGTACAAAATATTTGTTGTTTTTATTATACCAAGTGCAATAATTGTTATGAATGCAGTCTTTGATTTTTATAAGTTGGGTATTTAACTTTAGCTATGGTAATACTATTGAAACCTTCATAAATAAGAGAGGCTTGGTAGTCCACTCACTGCTCGGTACTTCATGAATATTGTCGTATCATGTCAGCCTTGCCTGGCAGGACATAATGCATACAGCTGCGTGGTTGGTCACACTTCGTGCTCGGAGGGAGGTGCGCGCGGCGGCTGGGGCGAGCTGGCCGCTTCCCACAGCCGCATAACCGCCATGTACGTGATCACCGCACTCGCTATCACCATGCCTGCATTCAGCACGGCTAGTGGCTGGAATTCATAATATTTTTTTGCTAAATTCTTTTATGACCTATGGCAACATTTTATGAGTAGCTTTCTGCCCGCGAGTTCGTCGATTGGAAGTCGTAAGACAGCACAATATACCTACTAAAATAAACACAGTGGATGTTTATTTTAGTAGGTATATTGTTGTGTCTTATATAAAACATACCTGTATACTATGTTTGTAGTTTTCGTCTCAGCAGCCAACCATAGATATGACAGATGAGGCCAAAACTATCACAATATACTAGTTTTAACAAAATGTAAAAAATAAAGCACAATAAATATCAATTGTTGGGAATCGAACATACTTGCAAAAAAAATTAGCTTTTCATTGGTGAATTCCACCCTAAATGCCGATTTCACCATAATTAATGAATTTTTGAATGTTACGAGCCAGTGAGAAGTTCCTATACATGCCTAAGACTTGGCTAAATAAGTTTAGCCATGTCATTTGAAGAATGTTTGAATGAAGAGTGTTTGAAGAACCTTAGATTAATAACACAGAAACCTAGTGGAAATGTGGGTGTACAGGTACACCTCTGCCCAACCCTACGGGGAAACAAGGCGTGATGTTATGTTATGTGCAAACCTAGAACGAGCACCAAAAGTGATGCCACTCAAACTATACCTATTATGACTTAGGTGGCGCAGCAAGCCGTTACTGCTCAAATTCAGGCTTTGTTGAACACAGCGTAATTACGTGCCGCTCCAACCAATCTATTGTAAACATAATTTGATTTAAAAGAGTTTCCGTGGAGTTTCTTGCCCGTTCTTCTCCATAGGTACCTACTACGCTTTGGAATGGACAACTAGCTTCATTTTTCTGACCGACCGACCTTGACAATTCAAAAGTGCCTGTAATTGGTTTATTTGAAATAAATGCTTTGAGTTTGAGTTTGCTCACTCACGCATAAATACCATAGTGGTGTCACGTTTTAGTAGGCAGTCTGTATGAGAATTGCCTTATATGCTCTAATAGTCTAAGGCTGGAACATAAATTCTGACGAACAGATACAGATACCTACTTAAGCAGACAAAAATTCTAAAAGTTATCATTTCTGGCATTAGAATCGTTTCAGAACTCGAAAAATTTGGTACAAAAAAAAACAATGTACAGTGTGACTTCGCTACGATTTTATTTTAGGTATAGACTAGCTGCTCTAGCAAATATAACATCAGCTATCTGCCAGTGAAAGTCCTGTCAAAATCGATCCAGCCTTTTTGCCTTTTGTTTTTTGCCTGTTCACAAACATGACGCATGGATCAGCACCATTCAGCTCAACCATTTTTAAGGGAGCTAAATCATCCGACACACGCGCCACCGTCAGCGAGACATTTGAGTGAGTATGACATACTATCAACCGCCAAGGCACATTCAAGTCAATCTATGACATTACCCGGTAAATGGTAGCTCTATAGTACAAAGTACTCACATCTGTGCAATGCATCTTTATAATAAAAAGGAGATTGAGTTTATATAATGCAAATAAATTCTTACTATCTTCAGCAGCTTCAACAGTGTTTCAAATGTCAATTAATTAGTTGTGGTGTGGAGCAGGACCGGCATTAAGCCAGGCATTTTTATCAGTTATGTAATCCTCCAACCTATAATATGACTGCCTGAATAGTGTGCGTTTGACAAAGGATTTGAATTTTGTCTCATTCAGTTGAAGTATGTGGGGAGGTATTTTATTATAACATTTTAGACAGTACCCCATGAAAGATGACTCTACTTTAGCCAGTCTGAAACCTGGTTGAACTAATAGGTCCCGATTTCTAGTACTATAATTATGTCTTTCACCTCTTTTACTGTAAAGATGTAAATTTTTTCTTACGTACATGATGTTTTCATAGATGTATTGACAAGGTACAGTCATGATGTTAATATCCTTAAACAATTCCCTTAGAGAATCGCGCCTGCGGAGATTATATATGGCTCTGATGGCTCTTTTCTGCAGAATAAAAATAGACTCGATGTCTGCAGCCCGTCCCCAAAGTAAAATACCGTAAGACATGATACTATGAAAGTAACTAAAATAGACCAGCCTCACGGTATCTACATCAGTAAATTGACGGATTTTTCTGACAGCGTAAGCTGCTGAACTTAGCCGTCCTGCTAGAGATGTTAAATGAGGACCCCATTGTAGCCTTGAGTCGAGCGTGATCCCCAAGAAAACCGTTTTATCGACGAATTCCAGCTTCTCTTGATTCAATACTATCTCACAATCACTACTCTTGACGTTTAAAAAAAAAAATCTTATACACTTAGTTTTATTTCCATTTAGTACTAAATTATTAGCCGTGAACCAATTTTGGACCAGCAGTAGGGCGTTATTTACGTCGTCAAAATTTGAAGCACGTCTATCTACCTTAAAAATTAAGGAAGTATCGTCAGCAAATAACACCATTTGTGGTTGATTTATTAATAAATGGAGTAGGTCATTAATATATACTAAAAAGAGGAAAGGACCCAATATCGAGCCTTGTGGAACACCCATTTTTACTTTTAAACCAAGTGAATTGACACCATTTATTTGAACTTGCTGTTGTCTATCATTTAAATAAGATTTTATTAAACTGAGCGGAAGTTTTCCAAGTCCGTAATGCTCAAGTTTAAAAGCAGGGTTTCGTGATCGACGCAATCAAATGCCTTGGAGAGGTCACAAAGATTCCTATGGCGTCTTGAGCCTCTTCCCACGCGTTAAAAATATGTTTTAATAAGGTAACACCAGCGTCGGTCGTGCAATGCCCTTTGGTGAAACCATACTGTTGCTCGTGAAGGATTTTATTAGTATTAAAATGATTGAGCATCTGATTAAGCATTATCTTTTCAAAAACCTTGCTGAAAACCGGCAACACGGACACAGGTCTATAATTATTAGTGTCTTTACTGTCCCCGGATTTGAAAAGTGGTATTACCTTACTGTGTTTCATTAGATCCGGGAAGACTCCTTGATCCACACACAAATTAAATATTAAGGCTAAGTAAGGTGCTATAGTTTCAATTATGGAGGTACAGACTTTAATAGACATTCCCCAAAGATATTCGGTCAATTTGATCTTGATTTGCTTAAAAGATTTTATTACTGTTAAGGGGTTAATATGCTTAAGGTTAAATTCAATCGGGTAGGCAGAAACATTCGCCCTCATTAAATAAAAAGCACGCGAGGGCGAAGAATTTAAGATTTCAGTGGTTTTTAGTGGGACACTGGTAAAGAAATTCACAAATTCCTGAGCAACTTTTTTGTTATCGCAAATGAGACCACGTGACGTCTCCAGTGTGTAATCAGAATTTTGCTTTTTGATCCTGTTCGTTTCATTATTGATAATTTTCCAAACCGTCTTTATTTTATTGTCTGCTGATTTTACCTTGTTGCTAATATAAAAGGCTTTAGCAGCCTTACAAGTGTTCTTAAAAAAAATTGAGTAAGAAGCAACATACTTATTAAAAGTTTCCGTGTTATTAAAAGGCTTAAGGCCATACAGCTCGAAAAGTTTTTCCCTACTTTTCCTAAGTCCTTTAGTTGCCCAGTCACTAAATAAAAACTTAGGGCTGATACTTTTAGACTTCTTCTTAAAAATATTATTAAAATCGGTTTGGACTACCGAAAAGAATTCTTTATACAAACTATTAACATTATTCATTGTAAGGTCCTGATTACTTAACTTACAAATTAAATTGCTTTTTAAATTTATTTAAATTAACAAATGTTATTGGTCTGGATTGTATCTGCACTTTTTGTATCGCTATGTTGGACTCAAAAGTTACGGTTTGACCGCTGTGATATGAAGGGAGATAATTAACGATAGCTTTATCTAAATAGTCGCAGCAACAAAATACATTATCAATACATGAAACAGAAGTTGTAGTTGTTCGGGTTGGTTCCAAAAACACATTTGACAAATTGAATGATTTAAACAAATTCAATAATCTACTGGTATTTGAATTATTTTCTAAAATATTAATGTTAAAGTCTCCACAGATAATAACTGATTTATTACCAGTTGCAAGTTTAGCCAAAACATCTTCCATTACTGACTCAAATATAGAGAAGTTTTGAGAATTTGGGGGTCTGTAAACGCACACTATAACATGCTTATCTAGCTCAACACAAGACAGTTCAACGCTATGTTCAACCGATAGTTCAACTATGTCTTTACGAGCTTTTGATTTTATACAACGTTTAATTAGGATTAGTGAACCACCACGCAGCATTGATTTTCGGTTAAAACAACTGGCCACATTATAATTCTCGTAATTAATTAACATTTCAGAATCTTTTAACCAATGCTCAGTTATGCAAATAATGTCAAACATTGTTTTTTCCAAAAGTAAAGTAAAGTAAAGATTTATTCTTTCAAGTAGGACTAGATTACATAGCAAGGTATATTATATAAAGCACAAGCATAAACTTACTTATCTAGTTAGTGGGTGCCGTACTGATCTCCTAGATAGGTTACAAAATAACCTGTGTTTAGGAGAAACAGTTCCGATCCCCGTCATGAATGGTTGACTTATAGCACGTGTTAAATATGTATAATAATCATTACAGCACTACATGAGAGACAAATTGGTAAACAAACAAAATAAAAAACATTGATTATAAAATTAGCGACAATTATAAATAATAAAAAAATAATAAAAACACAAAAAAAAAATATGTTCAGTATATTGGTGTGGTGAGTATATTGTTAGTGTGGTGAGGGTTTCGCTGACTTATGTGGTGTGTGATGCATGTGTGTGTTTGAGTGATCACTTCTTTAGAAATTCTTCGGTTTCGTCGTAGTTTAGCTTCAAGAGGAAAGAGCGAACTGACTTTTTGCAGTTAAAATGTGTTAAGCCGTAAATCGACGTTTTTGGGTTTATTTTATTGTAGAGTGCTGGGCCAAGGTAGAGGGCAAACTTTTTTATAAAAGCTGTGCGTGTAGGTGGTATTGTGCAGATTAGGTATTTGCGGCGCTTAGAGATTTTTTTGAAAGGTGTTCGTTTGTGTTGCAGAAGGACTATATGTAAAATATATTGCTGTCTTACATTAAGTACGCTACATGAATGATATAGTTCAATAGTTGGGGAGAGTATCGGTCTGAACGTAGCTACTTTTAAAATAGCTCTGTGTGCAACCTCCAGCGGCTTAAGAGTGGTCTTTGCAGCACCACCCCAGCATGAGATACAATAGATTAGGATAGACTGACAAAGAGCGAAGTAAACGTTACGGATGATTATCGGGTTTGCTACATGTCTCAGGGTTTAAAAAATGTAAATTAACTTTCGTATGCGACCAGAAAGAGTGTTGATATGGGATTTGAAATTAAGGTTTTTGTCCAGAATTATACCAAGATATTTAACCTGCTCTACTGTAGTTAAGTTATGACATTGACAATTAAGTTGAGATTGTGTAGGACAAGAATGAGCTTTGATAGAGATTGTTGTTTTTGGTTGGGAAGTATTGGTCATTGAAAAAGTAATGAAATTAGTTTTGTTGGCATTGAGAGTAAGGGTATGAGCGGAAAGCCACTTCAAGGCGGAATTAAAGCCGTCTTTTGCAGTAACTTGGAGTTCTGACCAAGAATTTGCGGTGAAAGTGATGGCGGTATCGTCTGCAAATGAAACTATTGTGGCATTTGGAATTTGGAGATTGCAGAGGTCGTTTATGAACACAAGAAAGAGAGTGGGGCCCAATATGCTACCCTGGGGTACGCCATATTGAATGGATAGTTCAGAACTATTGTAATTCTCCACAGTGACCACTTGTGAGCGACCAGTAAGATAACTCTTGAAGAGATCAAGCGGAGACCCTCTGACACCCATACTTTCAAGTTTGAATAGAAGTGTGGAGACAGGAACCGTGTCAAATGCTTTCGCAAGATCTAAAAATATGGTAAGAACCTTCTTGTTAGTATTTAAGTTTTGTACTATATTGTTAACTAACATATGGACCGCTTCACAAGTGGATTTGTTCCTGCGAAAGCCGAATTGCTGTGGTGATAAAAGTTTGAAGTGTTCGAGGTATTGGACTAATCGCTTGTTTATGAGCCGTTCATGTACCTTAGACAGAGCACTTAGAACAGCTATTGGGCGATAGCTGTTTGGCAAGGTTCCGTCACCACCCTTGAAGATAGGATGAATAATTGCTTTTTTAAAAGATGAGGCGAAGATAACTGATTGAAAGCAAAGGTTGAAAATGTGGCATAGTATAGGTGCAAGGGTCTGTGCGTATCTTTTTAGGAAGGTTTGAGAAATGCCATTCCAACCGGTAGCAGCATCAACCCTTAGCTGGTTAATGGTACCTAAAACTTCATCAGCATCTGTCTGTTCTAAAACGAAAGATTTATTGAACTTTGTAGTTTGAGGGGGAGTTGAGTGGATTTGGGCGCTCTTAATATTTTCTGCGAGTTTTTTCCCAATACTAACAAAGAATTCGTTTACATCATTGCAAGACTGTCTGGGCGAGTAAGAGTGATTCAATAGTTGTTTGGAGGAGTTCCTCTTTTTCTGTGAATTTGTGATAGTTTTGATAGTGTCCCATAGTTTTTTAGGGTTGTGGTATGCCTTATTTAGTTCTTCAGAATCAAATTTTTTTTTTTTTTTTAAAAGAGTTGCGCAAAAGTTTCTGTATCGCTTATATGTGGTAAGTAGAGTTTGATTGTCTGGCGACTGTTTAACTTTTTTGTGAAGAGAATCTCGGTTCCGGATACAACGCGGCACGCCTGGAGTGATCCACGGTTTCAATATCCTTTTACTAGCTGGGACTTTGACAAATGTCGTACATTCTTTTATGGCATTATTCGTTATGTATGTAAGCTTGTCTATAGCATTGTCTGGGTCAGGGATAAGGAAAAGAGGGGTAAAGTCAAGGTTTTTCATAGCTTTATCAAGAGCATCATAGTCTACCTTAGATATCATTTTTAAGGGAGTTGGTTCAGATTTATTATTGTGATTATTTACACATAAAAGGGCAGAACAATGGTCTGTTACCGTTGTATCGTAGACTAGAGTAAGAATAGCAGTTGAGGATCGTACCATTATATGATCTAAGCAGTTTTTGCCTCTCGTGGGATGTGTATGAGCTGGTAGGAATCCGTGATACGCCAGGGCGTTGAGATATTCGTGGGATCGTGGATCTAGGGTGTTAGGTTTAATATCTAGGTTAATATCTCCAGTTATGATAACCGATTTGTAGGAACTGAGGGCTGGAATAATGTTATCGAGTGCAGTAAGGAATAAATTAATTTTGTCGTTTGAGGGGGAGCGGTAGATACAAAGTATAGCCACATCAGACTTCAACTTCACAAGTAAGCCCGAGGCTGATCCAAGAAAATTAGGCTCTTCGCATGTGGCTATGATATTTGACTTAGCATAGACAACTACCCCGTCGCTCTGATTTAGGTGTTTAGTTGTTTTGTATGTAATATAATTATGTAGAGTGGGAATGGAGGAGTTACTTGAGCACGGTAGCCAGCATTCAGTTAGAACCAGAAGATCACAGTCAATATTCATACGGTGAATTAAGGTTTGTAGGTTTAAGTAATTACAGTTTATTGACCGGATATTTTGCGTTAAAGTAGTAAACCAGAAGCTTTCATTTTTAACGTATGATTTCGTTTCTTCGGGGGTACAAATGTGAGTCTCGGATACAGAAAATTGGTCAAGATCAGACATTACATCATTTATCGTATGAGACATTGTTGTACGTGATTAAGGGTAATGGAGTGTAATAAATAAGGCTATAGGAATGAGGCGGCAAGAACTTTGGGACGGTTACTATGAGTGATGGAGAGCATTGTGTAGTGTTACAGTGTTTATACCTTATGCTAGAAATAGGGTGAAAATTGTAAAAAGTGTTTTTGGTTGTAATGTTTAGTGTGCAGTAGTTTACATTAACTAACTTAAATAAAGTGTCAGAGAAAGTATTAACGTAATAAAAAGTACTTGTAGAAATAACCGCTAACAGAAAAATAGAATTTCTTAACAGATGAACCAGTCATACGTTGCTGGGTGCAGTCGGTACAGTCATTTTTTGGAGTTGAAGTTCACTTTTGATAAGAATGGAGGGGCTGTCAGGATTCTTCTTTATCAGGATGCGTCCGTCCACGGTCCAGCAAAACATGAATTGGTTCATCTTGGCATAGTTACGAGCCAGATAAAAAAGTCGTTTAGAGTAGGGAGTTAATTGTTCCGCAGCGTAAGTTGGCGTTTTTGGAGCTTCAATACCCAGATGAGTTGAGTTTAACTTGTTGTTTGGATTAATTCTGTTGTGGTCCTTAACAGCTGACAGAAAGCTGTTTTTGGTCAGTGTATTCGTAAATTCGACTGTTAAGGTAGAGTTTGGAGTTTCTTTTTTTGAGGTTTGTCTTGAAACATCGCGTATGTCAGACACTTGTAGTTTTATTTCGAGTTGATTTGAAAGTTCCATCAAGGCGTCATAAAGCATCTTTTTAGTTTCTTTAGTTCTCTTGGGTACGTTGCGAAGCTCGATACAAGTTTTTACAAGGGCACGGTCAAAAGACTCCGCCCTTTCTTCTAGTACAGTTAGTTTAGTTGCCATGGAGTTACGTTCTTTTTCTAGGTTAATAATTTTTGACTCGAGCGAAGTTAACTGGTCAGAAAATGAGCTCACGGATTTTTCCATATCCGTAAAAGTCTCCTCTATTTTAGAGATTGAGGTTTTTGTTTCAAATATATGGCTCTCTAGCTTGTCCAAGCGGATATTTTGTGAGGTAGTCATGCTTTGAATCATATCTCTGATTTCGTTCTTGAAGTCGGTCAAATAGTCGCTAGTATTATCACCACCTGATGGACATCGTCGCTTATTGGTTCTTTAGGTAACATTTGTTGTAATAGCATTGGTTGCCAACTCGTCTTTAGCGAACAATTTGGTGATGTCGGACTCGGAACGTGAAGGTGTATTATGATTTGGTAGGGTTCTAGCCGTCGACATTTTTGTATTTAATTTCGTTTCGATGAAGTCCAGAAGAGTTAACAGGTCGAGGTCGAGGTCACAAATGCGTATATCACTGTTCGATTGCCACATTCACTTTTAACGATATTTTAAAGTTTAAACACCGATGCAGTCTTGTTTGCACTAACTTTATTGTTTATGGGTGAATATTATTGTTTGTTATGGTGATTTATGCAAGTATAGCCGAAAACTTTAAAAGTATGTTCATTAGATCCTTGTGAAACGATTTAAAATCACGGAGGGCACACGAGACACGTCCTATCGCTAGCGCGCGGGCGAGGAGGGGGCCCAAAAACAATTCAATTACCAATTGTTTGGACTTAAATCCTTGAATATTTTGATGAAATAATTTCAAGGATTTCTGCTTAGCCCCTTTTCTACAGTTAACTATTGTAGTGCTAGAAAATACCTTTTTGTTTTTAAGTGGAACTATACTATTAGTGGTACCTTCTGTTGTCTTACAAACTAGTTTAAATTATCTGAGCTAACCACCTCAACATTAGTACTATTACTAATTGTGGTGCTAACTAAAGGTGACTTCGACATACTACTTATGTCTGGGTTAATAATAAAAGGTAATAGTCTAGCTATTTGACGCCTAAAACTAATCGGCCGATACACAGTATCTCTAGTCGACTTTAGCTTTTCAACAAAAATTTTGGTGTCAAAAAATATAAACTTGTCACTATGGTGACTAACTAAGAAATGCATGTAATTATTTAACATCGAATGTAGTTGTTTTGCCTATTTGACAAGTGCTCAAAGTATGGGAAAGCACACAAAATTACTTTCTTGCAATTTAACTTTAGTAGTTTGGTGACACTATCATTGTTACATTATAACTATTACCTATAAGTACTGTAATAATGCCATTTGGATCATATTCATTCCTAATTATTGAAGACATTATTTGTGTGTAGGAAGTCTGTGGCATACAGAAGTTTTGAGAAGAATGACTCAGGTTGTTGCTAAGTAATTTTCCTAACCCTCTTCCAAAACTATCAGAAAACATAATGGATAAGTAACAAACTTTACTAGTACAAGGGAGAGAGCTAGCTTCCGTCTGCACTACTTGCACTGGACCTTGTTCAATATCTGGTGTATCTATATTAGGAATGGAGACCTGAGCAAGTTCTGACTGGGACGGGTTCTCCGTTGCCTCAGGTTGGAGCTTGCCAAGTTCGGATTTCCTTTGCAATGAACATTAAGGGCCGCTGAGAGTCAGCAGGTCCACTTTGACTGCTTTAGTTATTTTGACATTACAAACAGACACTTCAACTTTATTTATTTGTAGATATGTCCATCCTACAGCCTTTGGTATACAAAGCATACCAAATTTGTAAACACCTCAACAGCCATGGTATACAAAGAATACCATTTTTCCGTAAGTTAAATGTCTTTTTTTAATCGACTAATGCGTTTTGTGTGTGTAAATAGGTTTATAAAGTCATTCTCTATTAAACTAAAAGCCGTTTGCCACCGCCAGACACTAGTGACCAAAAATAAAAGACGACAAAAAAATGTGTCAAATTTCAAGTGGTGTCATCGTAAAAAGTTTTCAAGTGGTCGTGCTATCGGTTTTGTTTACAATTCATTTGTTATCGCAATGTTGAAGTGTTATATATCAAAACAATCCTCGAGACTCGTGCTTTGAGATTAAGTAAACATTTCATAGTGTTAAAAGTTTGTTTATGTAGATATTACGTAATGGATTAACACGATCCTTGCGCGGCCGGTGTTTGTAAACATTACGACAATCTGGATTGATTTATAAAATTTTCTAACTGGAATTTTAACTGGAATTTAATTAGAATGGGGAAATAAGATAATTATTAGATATTTAACACACCAAGACAGTAAAAATACAACGAAATTACGTAATAATATTACTTTTCACCGCGGACAGTATCGGGGGGTCTACTCTTTAAGCACGAAGTAGGCTTGTGTAGTACATTACATGAACTAAGTACTATTAGGAATTCATTCATGACACTGTACTAGAATGAACTATTCTCTAACTAAGCTTATTAGTACTTAGGTCATTTAGTACTTCAGTACTTCGTTTTGATCACGTTCCGTCCGATCGGTCGCTCGGACTTGGATCCACAGACTATGTATGTGCTTGTACTAAGATCCCGGTCACGATTCTCGGATCGAGCGCGAATTATCGGCCGCTGGGGAGTGAAGCGACGACGGCCCGGCGGCGGACGACCAAGGACGACGCGACGGACGGGTGGCCGCGAGTTCGCGCCATTGCGCCCCAAGCCCGCCATTGCGGCGACACTTAACTGACGCAACCGAACTTTAACGAACGCCTGGCGACGGAAGGCGAAGGAACGAGCGAGACGCACTCTTTACTCGGTGCACTCTGATCTGAGTGGGTACTCAAACATACAACTACATAACTGATTTGCCAAGTTGCTTAGATCATAATCATGATAACATTTTAATCTATTTTGCTCTATATTTTTTGAAAAATATAAGCGAGGTTGCCGAGTTTTCAAATTAATTTCTGATTTCTCTACAAAATTATTTTTAAAATACTTTCTAGTGAGTTTACATTTTGAATTTAGTACACTGCTATTATACTCTTCAAAATAGACAGTGTACTAACTCTTTAATTCGACATATGTATTAATAGTACTAGTAGACCGAATTAGTACGTTTCACAGTTTGTGCTAGATCGGAGCGCTCCGTTCATTGAACGAGCAAGAACAAGTCAAGCACGAAGTCCGTTGTTTCGGCCATCGTTACGGATGTTTCCTACTCCGTATCACCTACGGGCTTACGATTAGTCCCGAACTCGAACTAAGAATGAATGATAGTCTTGTGTAGTTCATGAACGAATAGGAAACGTATCTTCGCACTGTACTAGAAGAAACGTTTCCGAACGCTGACTCGTAATCGGTCTATTAGGTCTAATAGGTCTTTTCGATATCGGACATTGTAAACTGCGCGATCGTTTGTGCAAACGAGAACGAGAAATGATAAACAGTCACTGATTGTTTAACAGATACGTTCGATGTCTGTGAATGAGAACGAGAGAGAATAGCCGACGAATGACGATCCTCACCGAACCCGACCGACCGAATCGCAAGAATGAGATGAGATGCTGACCACCGAGAGCGAAGACCGAATAGAGCTATTAGAACTAATAGAATGAACTAGTTCACTGTCCGAAATGAACTAGTACGGAGCGATCTTAAAAATGACCAAGCAGGCACAAGACGAATGAATGACAACACGATTTGACAGTTGTCTCTACTCCCGATGCGTTTTTGCCCGTCCGAAAAGTTGGATTTGACACTTGTTTTGACGGAACGTTATGTCATTTGATACGACATCAAAATAGTTATCGTGCTGTTGACGAAAGTTAATAAATTGAAAATATGGCTGCTTTTTTTCTTATTTTTACTTATATAGTTTTCAAACTTGATATTTTGCTTACAGGACGTAATGGGTGTTAGGACAGGCGGAAGATACTGTTAATAACAAATTTTACACAATAAAAGTACTTATTGTTTTTGGTAACAATTTTTTTTTTAGCATCAATCAACACATTGCTGAATCGGCAGGTAGGTGTCGCCGAACTCGTGGACGTGCACGACGAGAATGTAATGCTGTAAACAAATGAAATAAAAAATTACGCAGTATTAGCTTAGTATTTTATAAACATGACTTATGTGATCTATTTACTAGTGATCAATAATACTTACTTCGCTGATTATGAATTGGCAGTTCCTTTTACTAGAGCCTCAGTGATCACTGCTGGTTGCTCCTGGGAAAGTGGGTTGGCAGGTGTAGCAGCAGATATTTGTGTGGGTGTGATGACTGCTGGGTCTGGTCTTACAGGTGGACCCTGTACAACAAAAACTGAATATCATTAACGGATTAAAGAAATGTATAATTATGTATCTATTAAGTATAATGATTTAATTTAAAAGTCACGGGAAAGACTCCATGCTAAATAATTATAAATACATTAATGCTGTTGTTTCTTGTTTTTTTTTTACTATCAGAATAAATTTACTACCCATGTTCAATTCTAAATTTAATTATTACCGATGGAAAAGCTGGCACTCTTGCCTCAGTTTGCGGCTCTCTAAAACTCTCTCACATAATTGACAGTATCCTCAATTCAACTTGCGAGAGGGTTGGTGCTACCGATGGGCCTCCACCTGTAGCACATGCTGAACGTCTGGCAGATCCAGCAGCTTTTTCGGCCGAATGTTTTTTTATCATTGTATGCACTTTAATAATGGCAAGACCTTGAAATCATATTAATACGAGTAATGTACTCAACTTACCCTTTGCCACTGCTCCACGAACTTTGTGCAACTCCCCATTGAATTAAGGGAGTTGCACAGGCTTTCCCACTGCCGTTTTGATCGGATTCTCCCGGCTGCACCCCACAATAGTCCCCGAGCCAACTCATTATGCTCACTTATAAAATCGAGGAGGGCCTCGTTTTGTGCATGAATTGCTCCTGGAGCGGTTGGGGCCATTTTACTAAAATAGCGAAAACTTCCCGCGTCGTATAAATAACGTTATGAAAGTACACATAATGTTAATAAATATTTTGAAAAAAAACTGACATTTCATTTGAAAGTTGCCGTCAGAAAGAAAAAGGGCAAAGGTATTAACAGGATATTAAAATAGCAAAAATAGTTCAATTCTTTGACTAAAGACATAATAAAAACTATATTTTTAGAAATGTGGTCTTTTTCTAAGAATACCAATATTATTTTTTGTTTAATCGGTCGATTACCGGTTTACTTACTTTGACGACTTCAAAGTAAGTAAACCGGTAATCGACCGGTAAAATAGCGCAGCTCTATCGTCATGCGTCATTCGTTCACAAATATTGTCTATGATTCCGTTAGAAACTCATGAATCCGAAATCAATCGGGAGTAGGGTTTAGTTTCGAACTACCTTCGGACGGACCCGTATCGTCGTTGACGGAGTAAGAGAGTAGACCCCCGGATTTCGGCATCAAATTACAAGGTAAAGGGTTGTTTATTTTGGTTTATTGTGCTACTCAGAAAATATCAAGTAAGAACATATGGGCATCAAAACGAAGGTTATATAATCTAGTTTAATTATACATAGACTTTATTGACACTAACTACAAAATAATTAGTAAAAATGTAGGTTCTTCAACCCGAATTCTCCAGTTTTACATTTTTTTCAAGTACATATTTTGGAATAGTTTTTGTGATTAAGTTTTCACATAGATTGATTTTGTATAGTTTCAGCTGTACACACGAATTTTTATTTTGTTATAGCCGTAATAGGTTGCTAGATAATAAGCTTTATGTAAGTGCGCATTCGCGGAAAAATTTCGTTTTGGCGGGAAACGTCATTTTTGGCGCGTAAGTTGTTTATTTGCGCGCAAATCCGGCCATACAATGGATAGCTGACTAGCTTCTGCTCGCGACTTCGCCTACGTGGAGGTCGCAGTTTATACCACGGGAACATACTACCGGGATAAAAACAATCTGGGAAGTTTTCTAGCTTATTAAACATAAAATAATATTGGTGTTCTTAGAAAAAGACCACATTTCTAACAATATAGTTTTTATTATGTCTTTAGTTAAAGAATTGAACTATTTTTGCTATTTTAATATCCTGTTAATACCTTTGCCCTTTTTCTTTCTGACGGCAACTTTCAAATGAAATGTCAGTTTTTTTTCAAAATATTTATTAACATTATGTGTACTTTCATAACGTTATTTATACGACGCGGGAAGTTTTCGCTATTTTAGTAAAATGGCCCCAACCGCTCCAGGAGCAATTCATGCACAAAACGAGGCCCTCCTCGATTTTATAAGTGAGCATAATGAGTTGGCTCGGGGACTATTGTGGGGTGCAGCCGGGAGAATCCGATCAAAACGGCAGTGGGAAAGCCTGTGCAACTCCCTTAATTCAATGGGGAGTTGCACAAAGTTCGTGGAGCAGTGGCAAAGGGTAAGTTGAATACATTACTCGTATTAATATGATTTCAAGGTCTTGCCATTATTAAAGTGCATACAATGATAAAAAAACATTCGGCCGAAAAAGCTGCTGGATCTGCCAGACGTTCAGCATGTGCTACAGGTGGAGGCCCATCGGTAGCACCAACCCTCTCACAAGTTGAATTGAGGATACTGTCAATTTTGGGAGAGGGTTTTAGAGAGCCGTAAACTGAGGCACGAGTGCCAGCTTTTCCATCGGTAATAATTAAAGAGGAATGCCCATTTTTCACCTGACTATGTATAGAAATGAAATAAATCTTAAAAAACAGCTAATTAAATTTTATATTAATTACGCTTATCACAATGTTAAAAGAAACGCAGGATTTTTTAAAATTTTTGTTTTTTGTTATGCGTATTCAACTTCAAGGGTAAACATATTAGCATGTTTTGAACGCATCTCAACCACCATTTTTTACAACGTTCCATTTTACACACTGCTGCTTGACTTTATTCAACTCTGTTTCTGAGTTTCATACATTATTTTACGTTTTATTTACTCAGTGAGTATTTCTTTTTTAGTAAATGTATAATACAGATTATTTAAAAATAAATGAATAATTAAATTAATGAATCATGCAATATGTAATTGAGTTAGGACGATTGAAACGTATTTTTTGACGTTTGACATTTAATGCTCGACACTCAATATAAATTGACAATCATCGAGAGTCTAAGCAGTGACATAAGGGCAGCTGGTTTTAAGGAATTCACAAAGTAAAAAAGACGTTTTAGAACATATATATGTATTATTAAGTAAATATTACCATTTTAGACTAAACTTCAAGTGTTAAATAATTCGTTCTAGCACATTTATTTCTTTATAACGGCAAATCCTAACCTAAAAAGTACCATTAATAAATATTTTTGGACTTCGTAGCGTTTCAATTGTGAAAATGACCATATGACATTATTTTCTAATCTTACAGGTAGTGTTTCTACTATACCTTATGACTATACATAAACTTTTATTATCAGGTTTTGAAATGTATGGGAACTGGGCATTGTTCTTTATAATTGAACCTAAGTAGTAAATTTGTTCTGATGGTAAAAAAATAGCATTAATGTATTTATAATTATTTTGCATGGAGTCTTTCCGGTGACTTTTAAATTAAATAATTATACCTAACAGATATATAATTATACATTTCTTGTATCCGTCAATGATATTCAGTTTTTGTTGTACAGGGTCCACCTGTAAGACAAGACCCAGCAGTCATCACACCCACACAAATATCTGCTGCTACACCTGCCAACCCACTTTCCCAGGAGCAACTCGCAGTGGTCACTGAGGCACTGGTAAAAGGAACTGCCAATTCACTTTCACTGATCAGCGAAGTAAGTATTATTGATCACTCGTAAATAGATCACAGAAATCATGTTTATAAAATACTATGCTAATACTGAGTAATATTTTTTTTCATTTGTTTTCAGCATTACATTCTCGTCGTGCACGTCCACGAGTTTGGCGACACCTACCTGCCGATTCAGCAAGAAGCCAAGTTGCGTTGATTGATGCTGAATAAAGATTTGTTACCAAAAACAATACATTTATTGTGAATATTTGTTTTTTAACAGTAGCTTCCGCGTTTCCTAACACCCATTCAAAAGAAATTTAATAAATAAGAAAATTATATAACCTAATCAATCATCTAAATACAAATACCCTATTTATTGACATGTTTTAATAAGAGGCAATCGGCGACGCCTCCGTTCTACCTGTAAAGCTTCTTCGAGCATTAAAAAAGCAGCCATATTTTCAATTTATTAACTTTCGTCAGCAGCACGATAACTATTTTGATGTCGTATCAAATGACATAACGTTCCGTCAAAACAAGTGTCAAATCCAACTTTTCGGACGGGCAAAAACGCATCGGGAGTATAACTGTCAAATCGTGTCATCATTCATTATTAGTTCGAGTTCGGGACTAATCGTAAGTCCGTAAGCGATACGGAGTAGTAAACGTCCGTAACGAAGGCCGAATCTACGGACTTTGTGCTTAGAGAGTAGACCCCCAGGTTTTTCAATTGCTTTTTTACTTACTGGTAGCAAATATCAATCTGAGAAAAATCCTGTACTGTGCATATAGTATATTAGGTCCACTATTTATTTTTCCAAAGTATTTTCAATAAATTCTTACGCGTACACGACGGTTTAGCACATGATATTATTGGTTTTTTTCAGCGTCTATAACATTTTCTAAAAGTTCTAATGCATCTCTTGCTCTCTCTCTCTTCTTAACCGTCGTGTACGCGTAAGAATGTATTGAAAATAACAATAAGTATTAAATATTTTAAAACTAGAGGTGTTTTCCTACCAAAATCAATTTTTATATTTTATTTAAAAATGACTACTAATTTTAAAGTATTCATAAAAAAAAACTGATTTAGTCAACTTAATAATCTGTGTTTCAATGTTCTTCTGTGTCAGTTTTGGAAAAGAATGTTCATTAAATAAATCGGAATACTTAGCGGTTTTGGACTTGACTTTATTTTCTTCTATTTTAATTTTTTTCTGTGGGCAAGTGTTTGAGATGGAAAAGCTGTTTTAATAGTAAGTGCATGATGAAAAGCTGGCGAACCGTCAGTACCTTGCAGGATTTATATAACAGATCTGTAGGAAAGAAAAAGGGATGGAAGTTTGCTACCTTTAAAATAGCTCTCTGAGCTCTTTCAAGAGGAAACAAATTAGTTTTTTTGCAACAAATTAATTAATTATAGATAAATATAGGGCCAAATAAACTTGTGTTATTAATTTTGGATCTGCGATTGTTCGCAATTTTTTTTAACATATAGAGGTGTCCCAAACTTAACGCAAGATTTAAATATCATTTATGCAGTAATGTGTTGAAATCCCTAAAAAAGACAAATCGACAGCTGACAGTTTAGGGTTAGTAAAAATGGAGCGTTACACGTTATAACAACTGCGTGATATAGAACTTTTGTTGGGACGTGATTTAGGTTCTATAGTGAGGTGAAATTAAATGTATCTTCAGCATCACGAAATTGTTTAATAAAGTAGTTACTACAACTAAACACAGTTAATGTACAATGGGGTGAAAAACTTTCGGTGTGCGAGTATTCCCGACGCTGAGTTTATAGGGATCTATAGGCTCACACGGAAATTATTTGAGGAATTATAGGACTTGTACTTTAGACTTGTAGGACAGATACAAATTAAGAGGAAGACTGATTATCATTGTATGCACTTTAATGATGGCAAGACCTTAAAATCATATTAATACGACTAATGTATTAAACTCACCCTTTGTCACTGCTCCACGGACTTTGTGCAACTTCCCATTGAGTTAAGGGAGTTGAACAGGCTTTCCCACAGCGGTTTTGATCGGATTCTCCTGTCGCCACCCCTCAATAGTCGAAGAGCCAACTCATTATGCTCACTGATAAAATCGAAGAGGGCCTCAATTTGTGCAGAAGTTGCTGCTGGAGCGGTTGGGGCCATTTTACTAAACTAGCGAAAACTTCCCGCGTCGTATAAATAATATTATGAAAGTACACACAATGTAAATAGATGTTTTTTTTTGTTCCTAAAGGAACAGGCTAAGATCTGAGACCATGCTGCCTGGTCATTAGTTATCATTTTTCTTGAATATAGTAGATCCAGTTCAATTCATCAGTATGTAAATCCATAATGTAGGGAAATCCAATTAAATTCTTCAGTTTTATATTCATCCAAGTAAGTAATTCCTTAGGTCATTATTATATTTCCATAGGTAATCAAATCCAGATAAATTCATCAGTTTCTTATCTTCCATGTAAAGTTAATCCGTTTAAAGTCTTCAGTTTATTTCAATAATATCCATGTTTAAGATTTGTTATTCCACAAAATCTTTAATAACAAGTACTTGGACTTGCCAAGTACTTGTCATTCCATATTTAATTTGTAAGAGCCGAGTGTCGTCTTTTTTTTTTTTTTTTTTTTCAATTCCCAAGTGACATGAAGCAACATTTAACGATAATATTATTATTTAAATTTATACGGTTAATTATCAGTAGAACTATTTGAACATAGATTTATTTTAGAATACACATTATATTTATGAAAGTCAATGAAAATATATTTAAATAATATACATTTTATATACACATGACAGTTAATCATCTTTAGATACCATGAGTTAAATTTGTCCAACTGTACTATTAATAAAATTAAACAAAGGTAAATACGTCGAGCTATTTACAAGAAGAGCCTGGATGGAGCGCGGAACCAACTCAGGACTACCATAAATTTCAATTAACTCATCCATCAGTACAAGGCGCTGGATGCCAAAGGATGAGCACTCAAAGAAAATGTGAGCAAGAGATTGCTCTGAGAGTTACAACGATCACAGAGAGGACTGTGTACAATTTTCAGACGAGACAAATGATAGTTTAGTCGACAGTGACCAAAACGAAGCCTAAGTATGGTGGAGTAAAACTTCCTGTTCATGTAAGTATTGATTTTACAGAACCAAGCCATGGTTCCTATGGGAACATTGTAAACTGCATACCGCATGCCTTTATTTTCAATTTGGACTACATGATTCCAATGCCTTTTCCATATATCAGTGGACCTTTTTTTCAACTGAGGAATTATGTCTGTACAAGGAACAGATATGTTGAAGACACTACTTGAATCTGGGACATCATCAGAATTTGTTATAGTTCTAGCTAAAAAGTCAACCCTGTCGTTGCCCATCACGCCAACATGCGAAGGCACATGAACAAAACTTTAATGTTTTGAAAACACAAATTTAACCAATTTTCTTTTTTTTTCAATCTATTATTTTTGAGATTTTTAAGAACACTCATGCTGTCACTAACTATTACCCATTGACAACATCCATCATGAATGCCTAATGTGCTTTAAGGCAGCAAGTATAGCCACAGCCTCAGCTGCAACGACCATACAGCCCATAGACGCCTAATACCAGGCGACCGATGTCTGTCAACACATCAGACTTATAGATCGTATGTATGTCACCACTCAACAATTTATTTCGATTTAGTTTCGAACACTTCTGTGAGCTGTAAACACTTCCGCGTTAGTTGATAAAAATTGGTGAAAATAAATATTATAATGGTCGGTTGCACAATACGTTGGCGTGGTAACAACAGCCAGACTTCGAGTTACCAAAAAGATGGTATAACATTTCATCGGTAACTTAATAGTTACAAATAAACATAATTAGATTTATTTTCTGATATTATTAATCGGCGTTCATCTTATACTGGTCAAACTTGTAGGTGGAAAAGGTGCACGGACTCTCGTTGATGTCTTTCATGTTTGCGTCCCTATCTTCTGAAAGTAAGTTTTTTGCTATCTCTTTTCTTCTATTATTTGCTAAACATACCTTACGAATAATAGTGATGCACCAAATCGTATGACCAAAGTTATCCACAAAGCAAAAACCTATATGATCTTTTTTTGTGAAACGGTTATTAATTTTAGGTCCGCACAAGATTCTGATTTTTAAAATAAATGGATTATTGCACATAGTGTAATATGTTCACGGCATTTTACTGAAGATTGTTTTATGGCTATGAAAAACCATCGCCTGCTAGTAAGTTCAGCAGTACTTACCAACAATGTATTTCTCTCTTTTTTTTTTACCGTTTAAAAAATGATCAAGAAAAAGTTAAATGAATTAAATTCGCTTGCAAAGAATGTGGAGGGAAATTAAGAAATTGGAACGTACTTATTTTTAATTTAATAATTTAAATTGTATAATTTTTTTTTACAGTCATAGACTATATTGAGGACAACCTGCTCCAATTTTTTGCATACTGAGTATGGTTTTTTTTTTGTTTGGTACCTATCTTTTGTTTTATTTTATATACATTTTGACATTTCATGATTATTATATACACAATGACATGAATATTTATTTTGTATAATATTATTATTATTTTAATTTCGTGTGAGGACTTCGTGGGTAATATTTTTATATATTTTGTCTATCTCAGTTATTTCTTTAATTTTTTATATCTGGCAGTTTGAGTACTTAAAGCGGCCTACCCAAATGTGCTTTCTTTGGTATTGTTTGTCGAATCGTTGAGCTCTTTATGTTTTGAGTTGAGCTGCACGATTAATGACAAATGCGTGCACTGACTGGCCAGGCCTTCTCAAATCTGTATGGTTCTTTCCTTAGAAGACAATTTCAGACACCTACTACCCACATGGTCCTCATATGATCTGTAAAATAAGCAGTGACATGAATCTCAAAAAACTCAAAACTCAAAGCATTTATTTCAAATAAACCCATTACAGGCACTTTTGAATTGTCAAGGGGTCGGTCAGTCAGAAATATGAAGCTAGTTGCCCATTCCAAAGCGAAGTAGGTACCTATGGAGAAGAACGGGCAAGAAACTCCATGGACACTCTTTTAAATAATATGGTTACAGAAAATTTGTTACATCAGTCTTCTTGAAATTAAACATGTGAGAACGATGTAGAAAGACCCGTAATAAAAAACATAAAAATCGGAAAATAAAAATAAAAAATTTAAAAAAAGCCGTGGCAGCCAAGAGATGACCAGTCCCCACTGACGGCGCCCGTTCACGAACATGACGTATGGATCAGCACCATTCAGCTCAACCATTTTGAAGGGAACTTAATGATCCAACACACACGCCACCACCAGCGAGACATTTGAGTGAGCGTGACATACTCTCAGCCGCCAGGGCACATTCAAGTCAATGACAGACGTGCCCAGTATAGGGTAGCTTTATAGTAAGTACTACATAGTGCTCACACGTGTGCTTTGCAATTATACAATACTAAAAGATTGAATTTATACAGTGCAAAGATAGTTTTTACAATCTTCAGCAGCTCCAACAATTTTTCCGAATGCTAATCAATTGTTTAGGCGCCCTTGTGGAGCAGAACCAGCGTTGAGCCAAGCATTTTTGTCAGAGATGTAATCCTCCAACTTATAATATGCTTGGCTGCATAGTGTGCGTTTGATACAGGTTTTGAACTTCGTTTCATTCAGTTGGAGTATGTGGGGAGGTATTTTATTATAACATTTTAAACAGTACCCCATGAAGGATGAATCTACTTTAGCCAGCCTGAAACCCGGTTGAACCAATTGGTCCCTATTTCTAGTCCCATTGTTGTGTCTTTCACCTCTTTTACTGAAAATATTTAAGTTTTTCCTTACGTACATGATGTTTTCATAGATGTATTGACAAGGTACAGTCATGATGTTAATATCCTTAAACAATTCCCTTAGAGAATCGCGCCTGCGGAGGCCATATATTGCTCTAATGGCTCTTTTTTGCAGAATAAAAATAGACTCGATGTCTGCAGCGCGTCCCCATAATAAGATACCGTAAGACATGATACTATGAAAGTAACTGAAATAGACCAGCCTCGCGGTATCTACATTAGTAAACTGACGGATTTTTCTTACAGCATATGCTGCTGAACGTAGCCGTCCTGCAAGAGATGTTAAATGGGGACCCCATTGCAGCCTCGAGTCGATCGTGATCCCCAAGAAAACCGTTTTATCAACGAATTCTAGTTTCTCTTGATTCAATACTATGTCACAATCAGTACTTTTAACATTAGGCAAAGCAAACCTTATGCATTTTGTTTTTTTCCCATTTAATACTAAATTATTAGCAGTAAACCAATTTTGTACCTGCAGCAGTGCGTTATTTACGTCGTCAAGATTTTATGAACGTCTACTTATCTTAAAAATTCAAGAAGTATCATCAGCAAATAACACCTGTCGAGTAAGATCAATGTATGTGTGAAAGAGTGAAGCAAGTACGTATGCATGTGTGTGTCAAATATCCACAAGAAATTGTCACATAATTAGTCGCAAATAAATCAGCATAGTGCAAACACGTATTTTTATTACTCAGAATTCCCACAAGCAAAAGTAAACCTTAAACCTATAACATTTTGGTCCTTCGAGCCGGATATCTGTTCGACTTACGACGGTTCATGCACTGAGCGCAATACAAAAGGACGGGTCGAGCGACGAGCGACGAACAATAGAAGGAATTTGCCATAAAAAATATAAGTACATTTTAAACCTCATTAGTGAATAGTGAATGTGATCAAAACAAGTTATTATAACTACGAAGATACAAAGAAACATATCGTTTTATAACGAATTGAAGGTTTATTACAACAAATATGGCAAATGTAGACCAATATTCTTCAATGGTTTTAATGCGTGCTTCCATGTACCCTTTTGTTAAACGTTGTTTCGGACATTTCTTAAGGTTTGATTGTGTTCATACAACAAGCCGGTTCCTATGCAAGCTGACCATAACATCAGTGGTTCTATGGAAGCACAAGTGAAGTTACCATGGATTCAACTTCCCACCTTCTCAGGTATTTATGATGAGTGGCCTGCTTATCAAGATCTTTATATGTCATTAGTGCACAACCATCCAACATTAAGTAAGGTACAAAAGTTGCACTATTTAAAAAGCAGTCTTACGGGAGAAGCCCTGTCGCTAGTGAAGCATGTGCAAGTTACAGAGGTTAACTATGACGGCGCGTTTAGTATGCTGAAGGCGCGTTTCGGTAACAAGCGCATTATTGTCAACTCAATATTGAAAAGATTGTTTGCACAAAAGAAGATACCTACGCAAACTGCAAATAACATTAAATCAATATTGGATACAACTACTGAATGTCTGAACGCACTAACAAACCTGAAACTGTCAACCAGCTCATGGGATACACTCACCCACTCACTCATAGTATTTTTAGTCGTTCAAAAATTGGACCCAGAGACGCATCGTGAATGGGAAGAAGTTGCTTAAGATGACAATGACGACGAGTTACCTAAATGGGATGCACTGCACAAGTTCCTACAATCAAAGTTCCGCACGCTCGAGCTTATCACGCCTTCAATCAGAGAAAAGCCTACACCTAAGGGAAAAGAATACGCTGTTCACGTATCCACATCAAATACCACCTCTTCAAAACCAAGAAGCTGCGCTATGTGCGAAAAGGACCACACATTATGTCATTGTGAGAAATTCATAAAACTTAGTCCAACTGAGAGGTGTGAGTACCTGAAACAACACAATCTATGCTATAATTGTCTGGCCCCAGGACACTCTGCTTATAGATGTCGCCTGAAGATGTCCTGCCGAAAATGTCACAAACGTCATCACACGCTCACGCATCAATCCACGCCGATGACGTCACCAAATCAACCAGACAACAAGAATCAAAACCATGATGTTGAAACTAATCAAGATTCTGCACAATCAGCCGAAACCAACGTTACACTTTCATCGCATGTCGCTGCTAATTTGTCCACTGCATTACTGGCCACAGCTCTTGTACCAGTAAGAAACCATGAGTCGGGACAAGTGACAGTGCTCCGTGCTTTGATTGACCACGGCTCTCAGGCAACGTTCATGAGTGAGAGGGCGGCCCAGATGTTACGATTGAGGAGAACGCCTGTCAATGGCACCATCACTGGAGTCGGCTCAACCAAAACAAACGTTAAACATGCTGCAGAATTTGAACTACTATCCAGACACGACGCTTGTTTCAACCTTAAAGTCAAAACTTACATCATGTCTACGCGTCTCACTACTACATTACCGTCACAAACCATCTCCACCGACACCTGGCCGCATCTGCAAGGACTCGCTCTGGCGGATCCAAGCTTCAATAAATCAGGACGAGTAGATTTATTACTGGGTGTTGACGTGTGTGCCCAAATTATGAAGGGTGAAGTTATCAAGGGTCCCCCAGGAACACCCTGTGCGCAAAACACCACCTTGGGTTGGATTCTATTTGGGAATGTAGAACACAAAATATCTGGAGATGAAATTATCGTCATGCACCTCAATCTTGATCTAAATGATCTGCTGAAACGAATGTGGGAACAAGATTCATATGACAAGCAACAACCCACAGCTGAAGAACGAAAGTGTGAGGAGATCTATGAGATCACGACCACAAGAAACAAGGACGGACGGTATATTGTAACCTTGCCAAAGAAATCTAGCATGCTATTATCAACCCATGGAGAAACGAGAACAATAGCTTTAAAGAGATTATATCAATTAGAACAAAGATTCAAGAATAACCCAAAACTGAAAAGCGACTATGCTACAGTCATGAAAGATTACGAATTAAATTATATGGAAGAAGTACCGAAACAAGAAATTTCCAATCCATCTGTGTACCTACCGCACCACGCGGTCATAAAGGAAGGCAAAGAGACATCCATATTAAGAACTGTTTTTAACGCATCTCAAAGGGGAAGCAACAATGTATCACTCAATGAAGAATTGATGGTAGGCCCCCAGTTACAAGACGACATGAGAAGTCTAATCATGCGATGGAGGATGAAGAAGGTTTGCTTCGTGGCTGACATACAAAAAATGTATCTACAAATCATCGTTAGAGAGGAAGACCGAGATCTGCAACGAATTCTATGGAGAAATGATAATCGAGAACCTGTCCAAGATTACCGTCTTACCAGAGTCACGTTCGGAACTGCTTCTGCTCCTTACTTGGCAGTAAGGACTTTGCATCAAGTAGCCAAAGATGAAGGACGAAACTATCCTGAAGCGGCGGAAATAATAAAACGCGACTATTTCATGGATGACATGATGTCGGGTAAAGACAATGTAACGGACGCATTAAAGGTGGCCAAAGAAATAGACGCCATACTGCTGAAGGGCGGGTTCAAACTGAGAAAGTGGTGTTCTAACGATGTTGATTTTCTTAAAGAAGTTGACGAATCTGAAAGAAGCTCTCACGTAAAACTAGATATTACATTAGATGGGATTACCAGAGCCTTAGGATTACACTGGAACATGGGCAATGATCGATTTCAATACAGCCCAAACTTACCTGCTACTTCAAGGCTCACAACGAAGAGAACAATTCTCGCCGACCTACAGAGATTGTTTGATCCACTAGGCTGGCTCGCACCTTCTATCTTGCCAGCAAAACTTCTCATTCAACGATTATGGCTGCAAGGAGTAACATGGGACGAAGAAGTAGATGAAACCATTGCCGCAGAATGGAATAACCTACGAGATTCAATTAATCTATACTTACCTGATATTGAGATAGACAGATGGCTTCATACTACTGAAACTACTATGAATAACACCAGTATCCACGGCTTCTGTGACGCATCAGCGAGAGCTTACGCTGCAGTAGCTTATCTAAGAGTACGAACATCCAATGGTGACGTAAAGACCTCCATCATTGCCGCTAAAACGAAGGTAGCCCCTACTAAGCCCCAATCCTTACCTCGTCTAGAACTCAGTGGAGCTGTACTGCTTGCTGGACTCTTGAAGCAGATAAAGGAAGCAATGAATGTACCTACCTGTCAGATATTTGCATGGACCGATTCTACCATCGTACTTTCCTGGCTTTTCGGTGATCCTGCAAGATGGAATACGTACGTTAGAAATCGGGTAGTTGAAATATTGGATAACATTGGCAATCATAATTGGTATCATGTTAAGTCATCAGAAAATCCAGCTGACACTGCATCGCGGGGAAAATCCTTGCTTGACCTAAAACCCGATGAACTGTGGTGGAAGGGTCCAAAGTGGCTAATAGAAGGAGAAATCCAATACAGCAGACCAAACGCGATGACGACGGACCTAGAAAGAAAAGAAACGATACAAGTTAGCCTAACAATTGACAACGAAAAAAGTATATCTACAAAATTTGAAAATTGTGATACATTACAAGAACTGCTTAAGGTAATAGTGTACTGCAAAAGATTTATAAAGGGAAGAAAAATTGAAAATAAAGACTTACCTATGAACACGGAGGAATTAGATGATGCATTGAAAACTTGCTTGAGAATAGCTCAAAGGGATAGCTTCGAAGAAGAAATTCAGCACCTGAAATCAAACTTACCAATTAAAAGAAAGAGTAAATTGAACAATTTAAAACCTTACCTGGACGAGAATGGTCTCCTCAAGGTGGGCGGAAGACTCCGTCACTCGGACCTAAATGAAGATAGCAAACATCCGATTATACTTGATCGTCACAACAACCTTACCACTCTCCTCGTCACCGACGCACACCAGCAAACGCTGCATGGCGGAGTTCAAGTAATGCTCTGTTTCCTACGAACTAGATACTGGATCCTGAAAGCAAGGACATTGGTTAAATCAAAGATTAAAAAATGTCTCATTTGTGCTAAACTAAACGCTACGGCAAGGCCACAGCAAATGGGAGACCTACCTCGAGTTCGAGTGACTCCTGCAAGGCCTTTCTGGAACACGGGCGTCGACTTCGCAGGTCCGTATCAGGTCTTGATTTCTAGAGGCAGGGGAGCAAAAACGCACAAGGCATATATCGCTGTCTTTGTCTGTATGTCGACAAAGGCGATTCACCTGGAATTGGTGGGAGATCTCACTTCTGATGCCTTCATCGCAGCCTTCCGAAGATTTGTAGCAAGGCGAGGAAGATGCGCTCAGATATGGAGCGACCAAGGACGCAACTTTGTCGGTGCAAACAGGCAACTGGTAGCAGATTGGACTGAGGCTAAATTAAAATTCGAGGGTCCAATCGCCGAGAAGTTAGCATTAGAGGGAACAAAGTGGCATTTTATCCCAGCCTACAGCCCACACATGGGCGGACTCTGGGAAGCTGGGGTGAAAGCGATGAAACATCACTTAAAACGGATCATGACAAGACATATGACTTACGAAGAATTGAGCACCTTGTTATGCCAAGTTGAGGCTTGCCTCAACTCACGGCCTCTAACCATATTAAATGAGACGGACAACGATCACCTGCAACCACTGACCCCCGGGCATTTCCTTATTGGTGAAACACCCATCACTGTGCCGACACCAGACCTCCGAGATATCCCAATTAGCCATTTATCGAGATGGCAGCATCAACAAAGGTTATTGACTGACTTCTGGCACAGGTGGCAGCAAGAATACCTATCAAGAATGCAACAACGTTTAAAATGGCACCACAAAGTCAGGGAATTTGACCTAGGACACATTGTCCTTATCAAATCTGATAATTTACCTCCGGGTAAATGGATCATGGGACGCATTGTTGATAAGCACCCGGGTACTGACGGTGTGACTCGTGTATATTCTGTGAAAAGTGGTGATAGTGTAGTAAAAAGATCATTTAATAAGTTATGTTATTTACCAATAGATATTGATTCTTGACCCTTCCAGATTTGCATGTTTTTGTTCAAATATCCAATGTAAGATTAATTAACTGATTAATTTAACTAAGTACCTTTATTTTGTGTTAGATTACCTATCATTAACATTGTAATTTACTCAATTAAGTTACGAGACATTGTGAAAGGGCCATAGTCCCTTTGGTGGGCGGTATGTCGAGTAAGATCAATGTATGTGTGAAAGAGTGAAGCAAGTACGTATGCATGTGTGTGTCAAATATCCACAAGAAATTGTCACATAATTAGTCGCAAATAAATCAGCATAGTGCAAACACGTATTTTTATTACTCAGAATTCCCACAAGCAAAAGTAAACCTTAAACCTATAACAACACCATTTGTGGTTGTTTTTTTAATAAATGGGGTAGATCATTAATATATACTAAAAAGAGGAAAGGACCTAATATCGAGCCTTGTGGAACACCCAATTTTACTTTTAATCCAAGTGAATTGACACCATTAATTTGAACTTTTTGCCGTCTATCTTGTAAATAAGATCTAACTAAACTTAGCGCAGGTTTACCTAGTCCGTAATGCTCCAGTTTTAGGAGCAAGGTTTCGTGATTAACGTAATCAAATGCCTTGGAGAGGTCACAGAAAATTCCTATGGCATCTTGGGCCTCCTCCCACGCTGTAAATATGTGTTTTTAGTAAAGTGACACCAGCATCAGTCGTGCAACGACCTTTGGTGAAACCATTTTGCTGTTCGTGTAAGATTTTGTTGATGTTAAAATGATTAAGCATTTGATTGAGCATTACCTTTTCGAACACCTTGCTGAATACCGGCAACACGGATACTGGTCTATAATTGTTGGTGTCTTTGCTATCCCCAGATTTAAAAAGTGGTTTAACCTTACTGTATTTCATTAAATCCGGGAAGACTCCTTGATCTACACACAAATTAAATATTAAAGCTAAGTATGGTGCTATGGTCTCGATTATGGATGTACAAACTTTGATAGACATTCCCCAAAGATCTTCGGTCAACTTGATTTTTATTTGCCGAAAAGCTTTTATAACTATCATAGGGTTTATATGTTTAAATTGAAATTCAACCGGGCAGCCTGGAACGTTCGCTCTAAATAAATCAATTGAGACTTTGGGTGAGGAATTTAAAGCCTCCGTAGTTTTAGATGGTATATTAGTAAAATAATTTACAAATTCTTGAGCTACTTTTAAGTTAGAGCTTATGGCACCACGTGAAGTCTCCAATGTGTATTCAATGTTTCGTATTTTTTTCCTACTAGTTTCGTTATTTATAACTTTCCAAACAGTTTTTATTTTATCTTCCGCTGTTTTGATCTTGTTGCTAATGTACAGGGCTTTAGCTATTTTGCAGGTATTTCTAAAAGTTTTGGAATATGTTGCAACATACTTATTGAAAGTTTCAGTGTTAATGTAAGGCTTAAGGCCATACAACTCGAACAGTCTTTCTCTACTAATCCGAATACCTCTGGTTGCCCAGTCACTAAATATAAATTTAGTGCAAATATTTTTTGTTTTCTTTTCAAAAGTTTTATTGAATTCTGTGTGGACTAATGAAAAGAAATCCTCATCAAATTTATTTGCATCGTCCATATTATGGCCCAGAACATTTAACTTATTATTTAGGGCACTATTGAAACTATTTAATTTGCCAGTAGTTATTGGTCTAAATTGTATTTGCAATTTTTGTAAAGGTGTTTTAAACCTAAAAGTTACCGTTTGTCCACTTTGATCTGACGGCTGAAGAATAGTTACCTAGGTATTATTGTATTGTTATAATTGTGAATGTTAAGACTATGTGGGTAATTTTTTTTTACTTTTGTTTTTTTATTTGATTATCTCAGTTAGTTTTAATCGTAATCTTGGTCTGGCGGTTTGAGTAATTATGCGGCCTACCCAATGTCCTATCTTTGGTATTGTTCGTCGAATCGTTGAGCTCCTTATGTTTTGAGTTGAGCTGTACGATTACTGACAAATGCGTACACTGACTGGACAGTTCCACTCAATCTGTGTGGTTCTTTCCTCAAAAGACCATTTCAGACATCAATCCACATGGTCTTAACATAATCTGACCAAGATTATATCTGGACTTTAAAAGAGACTGTGACCTCTAAGTTTGTTTCGGCCTTTCTTCTCAGAGTAGTCAGAAAGGAAACGCCGACCACATCTAGTTTAAAAAAAATGTTTGACGTGTAAAAGTGTTTGTACAAACCCACTTACAGAAATAAAAATCATTTATCAATTACACATAATCATATTTTCAAAATAGACTATTACTGGCCAGTCTCGCATACACAAAAACGTTTTTTCGCAATACTTTCTGAGTGGCCTGGTATTACTTTATGTATATTAATTACATGTTGAAATAATATTAATAAATAGAAAGGTAAAAAAGCCAATTAAGCATAGGGTAATTTAACATTTCAATAATTATGAACAAACAAATGTCTGTTGACTGTTGGAAGTCGCTGCGTCCCCGTAAGGGGGGCGGCAAGCGGAACCGGGGCTATGCCCCCCGGCCGCGAAGGCTATACGTTGGCCCGTTAATACGGGCCCCTCATTATGGTTGCCCCTGGCAATGATATTTGAGCGCGCGTGTAAAGTGCGCGCGCCCATGTGTGTGATTGCTATGAGTTTATCTGTAGGAGCGCCGCGACGCTTGTAGTGAGCGTCGCTTTCTTCACGGCATCTCGGCGGTCTGTCACCGCCAGGTGAGACCCCTAGTTACCTAGGGGAGGCCCGGCGGCGACGACCTGCGACAGAGATGCCGACTCGACGCGCCTACAGAGTGGGTGATTGGTCCCCGCCCGCCCAGCTCACAGAGCTAGCCGTTCACTGTCCGGGCTAAGGGACCGTCTTGTGTGTGTGTGAGCGGTATTGTTCTGTGTAACACCGCCCAGCGTCTAACGTGAGTCGCGACTCGCACCGGGACCACACGTGTGTGTTTACGCGCCTGTATTTGTAGGTGAATGTCTGTTTTACGTTAACGTGGCGTGCCTATATTAACCTAGAACACGTTACGCAACGGGTGTATATTTTGTATGTGGAGTGTTTATTGTCACGGATAAGCTGTGTGTAACCTGAATTACAGCTTATCGGGGCGTCATATCCGGTGGGATGGGGTCATGGTCCGCTATCAGGTCGCGGGGTAGGGGTCTCGCGTCGGGGGGGCGCGCGTGCCAGGGCGCAATGTCCTTGACGTGCGTCAGGTCCGATGCGTCGGCACGCGCGAACATTCCCTTCGCGAGTTGCCGCGTAAACTCGTCCAATCTTGAGGTCCCGCTGGATGATGTCGTTCCTCACGAAGCGAGGGGCGTTCACTATGGTCCGCAGCGCAAGGTTTTGTTGCGTGCGGAGCAGTCTGCGGTTCGTCTCGCTCGTGAGGGCGAACCATGCGGGGGCGGCGTACGTCAGTATAGGGCGTATGTACGACTTGTACACGCCCAGCTTGACGCGCGCCGGGATGCGAGACGAGAGCACTGGGTTGAGTAGGTTGCGGGCGACCCTACCCTGTGCGGCGACCTTGCGGACATGTGGCCCCATCGTGAGCCGACGGTCGATGGTGACCCCCAGGTATTTCACCGTGGGCGACCACTCGATGTCGGCTCCTTGTAGTTTCAAGGGTGGCGGGAGAGGCGCGGATCCAGTGATCATCGCCTGCGTCTTACCGACGTTCACCGACAGCCGCCACTTTGACAGCCAATCGGGAAGAGTGTTGAGGGCGCGCTGCATTTTGACGGCCGCGTACTTTGCATTGAGCGAGGTGGTAATGTACGCGGCGTCGTCTGCGTACAGCGCGAGCGTCGCATCTGGCGTCGTGGGAATGTCGTCGGTGAAACGCGAGTAACACGCCGGCGACACGCAGCTGCCTTGCGGTACACCCGCACGCACCGGTCGGGCGCTGGAAAGCGACCCGTCGACCACCACCCTGAAGGACCTGTTGGACAGAAAGGATGAGACCACCCTAACAACGCGACGGGGCGCGTCGGACGTGGTCAACTTGTAAATAAGGCCTTCGTGCCACACACGGTCGAAGGCCTTCTCCATGTCGAGGAATACTGCAACCGAGTACTCCCTCTTGTTCATCGCAGCTGCGAGAAGGTGCAGTACCCTCGACAGCTGAAGCGTCGTGCTGTGTTCCGCCCGAAACCCGAACTGTTCAGGCCGCGGGGCGATGTGTGGCTGGAGATGTCGCAGCAGGAGTGCCTCGAACACCTTAGAGACCGTCGGCAGCAAGGTAATCGGCCGATAGCTCTCTGGCTTCAGTATGTTTTTCCCCGCCTTGGGCAGCATAATGACGCGCCCTTCCTTCCACGAGGCGGGAAAGGTCCCGGTGCGCAGTATCGCCGTAAACAGGCGCGCCAGTGCCGCTACCATACGGTACGGCAGGTGGCGCAGCGCTGTATTGGTGACACCGTCTGCACCGGGACCCTTTCTAGGCTTCGTCCGTAGGATGGCGCGTCTGACTGCGCCAGGCGAGAAGAAAACAGGCTCCTCTTCAGGAGCCATCGGCGTGGCGAAATAGTCTCTCAGGTGTTGCTCGACCGCCGCGACATGATCGACGTCGCTGGTCGGGTTCGGTTGGAACTGACGCTCCAGGTGCTCGGCGAAGACCTCCGCCCGGTCCTCCGCTACATACTTAAGCGCCCCGTCGCTGTTGAGCAGTGGGCGCACCGGGACTGGGGTATTCTTCAACTGGCGGCACAGCTTGTGTAGTGACGGCCAGTTGCCTGTCGTGGCGTCAATTCTCTCTTCCCAGTCCGCGGCGGTGTGTGCCGTGAGCTCGGCCTTCACCTTCTCCGCGAGACGGTTCATCTCTTTCTTGAGAGTCGGACATCTGTGTTGTTGCCACTGCTTGCGGATGCGCCTCTTCGCATCGATCATAGCTGTTATATATGCCGGCAGGGGCGGCAATAGCCCTCTCCCCTGCGGCAGTGTGCTAGTGGCCGATTCGCAGGCGCTTTGTATGCAAGCAGTGACATCGTCCGCCGTCTGGTCTACGTCCGCGGAGGTAACGATAGGCCGAGTCGGCGTGGTGGTCTCAATCCTCTCTGCATAGGCTGTCCAGTCCGTTTTACGACGTGGCGCTATGGGCTTGAGTCGGGTCGGCATACCCGATAAGACGACGAGTACCGGTTGGTGATCCGATTGTAACTCGTCGTCTATCACTTGTTGAGTGGCCTGGCATTTTAGCCCTCGGTGTACTACGATGTCCAGCACGTCCGGCATATACCGTGCGACGTCCGGGTAGTGTGTGGGTGTCTCCGGGCCAGACACCGTATATCCGAAGGCTTCCGCGTCCGCGAAGAGCCGTCTCCCCTCGGTATTCGTTTGGTATGAATTCCACGCTGGGTGCTTGCAATTAAAATCACCGGCGAGGATGGTGGCATGCGGTGATTTATTCAATAGTGCCCGCAGCTCTAAAAGGTCTAGATGAGCCGCGGGCGGCTTATAGCAGCTATATATGTTGATATCCTCGCCGGCTACGTGTAGCTGTACACCCAACGCGTAAAAAGTGTTGAACGTCGACGAGGGAATTTCCTGATGGACGACTCTTCGTCTCACTAATACCGCCAGACCACGATAGCGGATGTTTAGTGCCGACCTTTCGTCCTTCCTGTAGACGAGGAATCCTGGGAACCTTATCCTATCCTCAGGTCCCAGGAGCGTCTCGCTGATGAGCGCCACGTCGATATTTTGTTCCCTCAGGAGATGGCGGAGGGGGGCGACCTTGTCCCGAAGGCCGCGGGCATTCCAGTGAATCACCCTTAACGACCTAGCCATTATAAAGGGTTAAGAGAGTGGCCAGGCCATCAAGGATGACCGTCTCCGCGTTTTGTCCCTGCCTGATGGCCTTAATTAGGTCTAGCAGCAGCTTGATGGCGCAGGTAGTAAATTCTTTGTTTGTTGCCGTCGTTTTAGCGCCGGTAGCGCCGCCACGAGGGTCGCTCTGAAACTTTTGTTTCAGCAGTTCCGATTTTTGCCGCGGCGCTATGCCGGCGCTAGCGGTAGGTTCGATCTCATCTGTTTTTTCGACCTGCGCCCTGTTTGAGGCAGGGTCGGCCTTCGGGATCTCATCTTCCTGGGTCGCCGGGGGTTTGGGCTTCTTTCCCCTTCCTTTGCCCCCGCGTCCCTTCTTCCTCCGCTTCGAGGATGTGGCATCTCTGTCCGTGGGCCCGTTTGCCGCCGCCATCAGCGTCGTGCCTTGGGCCTCTGTGGCCTCAACTTGTGGCCTCTCGGTGGCCACTTGGGGCCGGCGTGTGGTTGCCGTGATGGCGACAGTCCCCGCTCGCTTGTTCCGGATTTCTGCCTGGAACACGGGGCACTTGATGTTGCACGCGGGGTGCGGGCCGTTGCAATTTATGCAGGTGGCCGGCTCCTCCCGCGGGCGCTGGCAGTCTCGTGCCGCGTGCTCGCCTCCGCATCGTACGCAAGCAAGCGGGCGGTGGCACTGGTGCGAGCTGTGCCGGAATTTCTGGCACCGGTGGCACTGTGCGGGCCCACGTTTGCCTCGCCACGCTTCTATCTTCACACCACGCATAAACATAAATGTCGTGGTGTCAAATATAGTGCGGGCGTCTGGTGTCCTCTTAAGTATTGCGTGGAATACGCAACCGGGTCGTCCTTGCGCCCCCTTTATATGGCGCACATACTCCGGTTGGTACCCCAGCGTCTGAAGTTCCTCGTAGATCTCCTGAGGGTCTGTATCTGCTGGTAATCCCCGGATGGCAATCTTCATGTCCTTGTCCGCTGGCAGTGAGTACGCGAACCAGGAGACTCCGGCTTCTTTCTCCAGGCCAGTCAGGTAGCGCTGGACGAGCTTGTACTCCTCCTCACTGTCGGGTGTAAAACGGACCCCACTCCCGTAGGGCCGAGCGTGAGGAGGACGGCCCAGCTTGGCGCTGATGGCCCGGAAATGTGTGGCCCAGTTCGGTAGTTTTTCCACTACCAGCGGTGGGTACCTCGGCTTCTTCTTCGTGCCCGGCTGTTGCTTTGTCGTCGTCGTCGTCGTCGTCGTCGCGGCGCCGACGGTGGCAGTCGGGGGTGTCGGTGATTGAGGGGCAAGGGGTAAATTTTGGGTACTTACCCCTGCGGTTGTCTCGTTCCTTGATGGTGGAGGCGTGCGGCGTGCAGCGTCCGCGAAGGTCGGCGACGCTGGCGGCGCGATCTCGCGCTGTGCCTGCGGCGCCTCGGAGCGTAGCCGCTTCGACTGCTCCTCTGCTGTCTCGTCCGAGCTCTGCCTGCGACGCTGTTTCTGGGGCCTAGACTCGAGCTGGAACTCGAAGTCGAACCCCAGAGGTGGCATCGGTGTTGGAGGTGATGTCATTGCAACATCGGCGGCGACTGGTCCCACGGTGGGCCTACGCCCGGATCGCGGGGTCGTGTCCCCAGACACGTCATCGCGACCGGACGCGGCCGAGCCCACGGATGCCAGTGACGAACTCGAGCCCGCACGCGACGAGCATGCCGACAGCATGGCGGGCGAGTCGTAAGCCGACGTTCGGGGGGGCGCCGGCGAAGCGGGCGCCTGTGTTGATGTTTGTACTGGACGTGAAAGTGGTCCGGTACTCGCTGGCCGCTCCTGTTCCGCTGTCGCCGGTCCCGCCAGCAAGAGGCGGGGACCGGATGCGGAGGTGTTCGAAGCTGGCACAGCTTTGGTCGTCCTGGCCGACGGCTCGGGCGCAGCCCCCGCGGGCGCGGGCGGCGACGCAAAGCGTGGCGGTGCGACGGCGCGGGCGGGGGGCGCGCGAGGGCGCGTGGACGGCGTGGGCGGGTATGCGTGCGGCGCGGCGGCGGCGCGCGCGGTGGGCGCATCGGTGTGGGCGGGCGCGGGCGCGGGCGCGCGCGCGTGCGGCATGGGGGCGCGCGCATGCGGTGCGCGGCCTTGGTTCGCGGCCGGCCCCGGTGCCTGGATCGGTACCGGGCGGAACGCGGCTGGTCGGATCACGACCGCGTGCTGGCGGCTCGTCGACGGCGACGGCGCAACGCGCGCAGGCGCCGATGACGTCGGTGGGCCGGCAGCTACTGCGGCACTCGTGCTCTCTCCTCCTCTGCTCCCTGTAATGGTAGGTCGGGGGGGGCCCAGCGGGCGGTGAGCCGGACGACGCGTCGCCAATGTTTGGCAGCGACGTCGTCCTGTCCATCGCCGGGTGGGTCTCCTGTGACCCGGCATCGCGGCCCAGTGAGCTGCGCTTGCCGGGCTTCGGCATCCCGGGGGCGTGTGGGTCCGCGACCGCTACGGTGAATAACCACCGAGCAGTACGGGGGCTCCCCCTGTGTTCGCACCGGTGCCGGCTGGAACCTGTGCAAACACAAAGGAAACGGTTAAAAATAAAAGCGGTCCGCGCGGCACAAGTCTAACGGTACTATGGATAGGCTTGTGTTAGCACCACGAAGCAAATCCAAAAAACAAATGTCGATTTTTTTTTTTTTTTTTGTATGGCATCTCGCAGTTGACCTTGAAAGGTCGTGACTACTTAACCGGACTATCCTGTGGCTGCCTTAAGCGGACTCAAAGCCTCCAGCCAGGGGCGTAAAACTACTTATATTGTTAAGCGAACGCTCGCTAAGGGCACCCCCTGTGGGGTACGGACCTCGGCTTAGGGCGTCGCTGACGGGAGGACAGCAAGATGGGACAGGCTGGATCAAGTTTAGTTGATTATTATTAATCGGGGAATTTAAAGCTACAGGCTCAGCTACGGCGCGGGCTGGCACTTCGTCGAGCAAGGGTCGGGGGGGACAATTACGTCGGGATCTTCGCGAGGAACCTCGGCGGCGAGGTCGGAATGTCGGTCTGTGTTTGTGCACTGTACTGGTGGCCCTACTGCTCTCCTGAATGAGAGTTATGTGGTCATCGGGATCGGTGAGGACATGCTTGGGACGGCGGACTTGACTAATGGAGGAGGGAATATAGCTAGCGGCCTTGACAACCAGAGGGTTGCGGTGATTCGCGGCGGTCTCGAAGAAACGCTTTGAAATGCGTTTCATGAACTGGCGGATAGTGGGAATCTTGAGGTCAACGTGAAGGATCTCGTTGCGAACGTACCAGGGGGAGCCTGTAATCCTACGGAGGAACTTGTTCTGGAGGGTCTGCATTCTATTGAAGCGAACGGGCTTGGCGTGTGCAAAGACTGCACTGGCATATGTCATGATCGGGCGGATGCACGCTGTGTAGATACGCATTTTGCACTTAAGTGACAATTTGCTACGTGCATTGAGGACAAAGTGAAGTCTACCTAGAGCGAAGGCGGCGCGCGAACGAGCCGCCTTAATGTGCTCTGAAAAGGAGAGGTGTTCGTCTAGTACGACACCCAGGTATTTGGCTCGCTTCTCCCAAGGGATCGGCTTGCCGAACATGGTGATCGGTCGAGGGGGGCAGGGGGTATGACGCGGCTTCGAGAATAGAACCGCTTGACTTTTGTCGGGATTTACTTCGATTCTCCATTTCCTAAACCAGGCGCCAAGCTTGTTGACTTGGGTTTGGAGAATGCGAGATATCGAGTCTGGATCGCGGCCGGTGTAGTAAATGGCCGTGTCGTCTGCGAACAGAGCCAGCTGTGCCTTGCTGCACTTGGGCATATCGCTGGTGAATAGCGTGAATGCTAGGGGAGAGATCACAGAGCCCTGAGGGACTCCTGCGCGAATAGGGTGGGGGGAGGATAGCGCTCCTTCGATGCGATAACAGAAGGTGCGATTCGACAAAAAGTCCCGTAAGATGAGCACGAGACGATCTGGCACACCGAGTTGGTACAGTTTATATAATAAGCCGTTGTGCCAGACTTTGTCGAACGCTTTCGCTATGTCGAAGAAAACAGCACCGGTCATCAAACCTCGTTGGAAACCGAAGTTGATGTGTTCGACTATACGGTGGACCTGTTGTACGCACGAGTGTTGGGTTCTAAAACCAAACTGTTCGTTGGGGATGAGGCCCTTTGTCTCGGCGTAGTCTCTGAGGCGCTTATAAATAAGCCTCTCATAGATTTTGCCGAGGACATTGAGCAGACTGATGGGGCGGTAACTACTAGGCTCTGACTTTGGCTTGCCGAGCTTCGGGATACCGATGACGGTGGCTTCTTTGAATGCCTGCGGGAAGATGTTGTTGCTCAGAGCACCATTGAAGATGGTGGTCAGTAGCATTATCAGGTGGGCAGGGAAAAGTTGGAATACCCTATTGGTGATTCCATCTGAGCCGGGGGCTTTACGAGCCTTAAGACCTTTGATGAGGTCGTGCACTTCGCAGGCGTGACTGGGGGCAGTGGATACTCTGGGTCTTCGACGGGAGGGAGGGAGGCTCTATGTTCGACTTCAGCGTCGACCTCAGAGAGGTGAGCTTGGTCTACTGGTTGAGAGCTAGGCGAGCATTGGACTTCTAGAGTGTCGGCTAGAAGCTCAGCCTTGTCGACATCATCGAAGGCGATGGTCTTGTCGGGACGGATCAGGGGGGGCATGGAGACTATTTCTCCGGATCTGAGCTTCCTCTGGAGTTGCCAGAAGGCTAGGTGGGTGGGCTCTAGTTCGCTCAACATCTTGTCCCAGCCGGCGGTACGCAGCTCCTCTATGCGTGTTCTTACAGTACGCTGTAAGTAACGCATATGGGCTTTGTTCGCGTCGCAGGGGAAGTTGCTGTAGGCACGGACAGCCGCGTTCTTCTCATTCAACAGTTCGCGTACATCGTCCGGCAACTTCCAGCGACGGTCATCCGTCGTTGGAATTTCCCTTGAACAATCGCTCAGGACTGATTGTACGTGAGCTGTGAATGAGTCGATCGCGGCCGTCGTGTCAGCGATAGAGTCAAAGTGATCGGGGATTGGGTCCAAGTGGGGGGACGTGGTGGATTTTAAGCGATCGCTTACTCTCCTCCAGTCCGTTACCACTTTGTTGGGAAGGGGTTGGGTGGAATCGGGCAGACCTATGCGGGGGACCAGTTTCATGACTACTGGACGGTGATCGGAAGCGAGCTCTTGTACCACTTCTATAGAGTCCAACCGTAGGTTGACGTTCTGTAGGAGCGCCACGTCGAGTACATCGGCGGTGTGATTGGGATCGGGGGGAACAAATGTCGATGCCTGCGTGTTTTATTTATACCTGTCCCATCCCTAGTGATTCGTTATGACCTTGGAAGGGCCAATCAGAACGCAGTATCCCGCTTACTCATACCTCAGCTAGTTGACAGAATTGTTTTGGTGCGTTAGATCAAGTATTGCCAGATGGCGCTGTCAAGTAAACATTGAAATCGTACGTACTCGTAGAAAATTACAAGTTAAAATTAAAATAATAAGTTTTACGCTACTAATAGTATAGAAAAGTGAAGCCGATCATACGAACCAACAGTGACAGTGTTATTGACGTTTTTTAGTGTCAGACTATCCAAAAGTACTAAATTCAAGAAACTTTAGCAGTGACTTTGAAAAACAGTGACTTATTACTATTCAAGACCCTCAGTGATTTACGTGTCATACTTACGCATATATAATTGTGGAATCCAGTTAAAGCCACTTAAAACATATGTGTAACTTATACAATATTGATTCGATGTGATTCTTATTCAAACTGTGTCTGTCAAAAGTCGTTTTTTATTCAAATGTTAGGACAAGTGCAACACCATCTATGACAAACCGCAGAAACTAACATGTCAATCTGTGTCGCTAAGCTGTCATCAGTGTTATCAGTATAAGTTATTTTACCATCGGTTTACCAAAACCGACATCTATCGGTTGAAACACAATCTAACATCGATCAAGCTTTAAACAGATACAAAATTTCGCCACCTATGTGTACACAAGACTGGCCTAGTGGCTACGAGCGAATAATCTCGCCGACATAAATCTGGGCGACGAGAGTTCGATTCCCACAAAGCGATAATCTTTACGTATAATTTTAATTCTTAATTTTTATATATAATTATGAATTTCTTAGAAAACATTACTTTCCGAAGAACACGCACGCAATCGGATGCTGATAACAGCGACATAATATCGCAAACAATGGACTTAACGTCAAACTCTGTGCCAGAAATGTCTGAAGAAGAAGATGAAAGCCAAATAAACATTTACAGGAAAGAGATAGATAATCTCAAAACTCAATTACAAATTGCACACAAAGAAATAGACCTATTATCTCTAGAAAATAATAACTTGAAGCAACAAAATGCTGTTTTATTGGCAAAAAATAAAACATACAAGGTAATTGCCAGTAGTCCATCCAAAGTCCAAACACCAAATAAGAACACTGCCCGTACAAAAACAAAACAAACGCAGTCTGCGTTTGTTCTGTCGGAAAGCATGAAAAATACACTCAGCGCGCACTCAATCAATTATTGCAAGAAGATAGAAATCGACACTCTCAACAAAGAAACGCAAACTCCAGAGATGACTCATGACACATTGGTGCAAAAACAAAACCTGACACCAACTTCACACCTGGGTAATGTTGCCTCAAAAAAACCAGTAGGCGTATTTCGACCAAAACCAAAGAAAAGACTCGCAATAATGAGTAGTAAGTGTACTAA
Organism: Dasypolia templi; assembly: GCA_963555695.1. NCBI lineage: Eukaryota > Metazoa > Arthropoda > Insecta > Lepidoptera > Noctuidae > Dasypolia > Dasypolia templi. The sequence continues at coordinate 26,548,727 of OY743154.1, read as the reverse complement.
AGGAGCTTTGCCGTTAATTGAAGAAGTTTTCTCTAATGAATTTGACTATTGTCATTATTTATTGCATAACGCTACCACAGAAGAGTTATTACTCGCCGTCGAAGGCAATTTAAAAGACTACACATTGCAAGATTACTGTCTAATTTTCATTGGAGAAAACGATATAAAAAATAGCGAGTATCTAGATATCCTTGAAAACTTGAAAAACTCGATGAAAAACACTGGAGACACAAATATTGTTATATGCGCTCCTACTTATATTAGAGGTGCACTCATTCATAACTATAAAGTCGAGTTATTTAACCACCTGCTCAGTATGGACATAAAAAACAACGAGTACGCATACTTTTTCGACAGTAATTACACCCTGACACTTGACATGTTTTCTTTCAATACAGGGAAAATAAACAAATGCGGATGGAGGGACATCTTTAGTCAGATCCGCTCTAACATATTTATTGATTACGATCTATACTATCCTACAGTTAGCGACGACAATGAGGAAATGAAAAACATGTGTCATAATTTAGCCATTTCAATTAACAAACACATAGAAAATACCCTAGAGATGCCTCAAATACTAGATACCAATATGACATCTAAACAACTACAAATTAACAACAGTGATACAATATAGATGTTGAAGAAATATAGATGTTATATGCATAACTGAACACTTTATTATGCATAGTCAAGAACACCTGTTAAAAATACAAAATTATAAGCTTGCCGCATGCTATGCAAGACAAGAAAAGAAACGGGGAGGCTCCTGCATTCTTGTAAGCAAGTCTCTTCAATACACAGAACTTGGAGATGCAACAAAATATTCAATAACAGGTGTAATCGAAAGTTGTGCTATTGAACTGGTAGAACAAAAATTGATAATTATATGTATATACAGACCACCTAAGTTAAGTAATTTAAATATTTTTTATGATAACTTAGAAATAATTTTAAAATCATTATGTACCAACCCTAAGAAAAATATTGTTGTTTGCGGGGACTTTAATATAGACAGGTTAAAAAGAAATAACATTAGTTTAGACTTTGAATACTGTCTGTTAGGATTTAACCTCAGACTAGAACTTGATCAACCAACTCGGTTATCTAGTAACAGCTGTCTGGATAATTTCGCTCATAATTCTAAGAATAAATGTAAATGTGAAGTAATAGACTTTGCCTTGTCTGATCACTCTGAACAAATATTTGAGATTAAAATAAACAAAACCTGTAGACTAAACTCATGGCGTGTAAAAATAAGGGACATATCATTGGAAAACTTAACAAAATTCAACAACTATCTACAATGCCTCTCATTTACTGCAATGTATGAGACAGAAAATGTTAATGAAGCGTATAACATATTTATACAGCAGTTTGGCTTGTTATATAAACTTTGTTTTCCTTTCAAAATAGTTATGATAAAACCAAATAAAAAATATAAGTGGATATCTAGAGGAATACGATTATGTAGTAAGAAGCAACGTCACCTTCTATGGGAACACAGACTTAGGCCATCAAATGAAAACAAAAATAAATTTAAAAAGTACTCCCGGCGCTTCAAGAAAATTGTAAAATTAACTCAAAAGGCTCAAAATAACAATTTTATTAAAAATTCACTCAATAAATCAAAGGCGTCCTGGCAAGTTATCAACAATAAAGTATGTACTTATGAACCAATTTATCAGATAAAAATAAATAATACGACTGTTAATAACCCCAAGGAAATTGCAGAGGTATTCAACAACTATTTCATTAATCAGATTAAAAACTCACCTAAAACATCACTCGAGACAAATGGTCTACAAGAAAACCCTAACACAATGTTCATGAGACCAGTTGTACCTCAAGACAAAAAACGCGACAACACAAAAATAGCGTAGGATATGATGAAGTAGCAACGAAAGTTATAAAATTTGTATCTAATAACATAATCGTACATATTAGTCACATTATTAACTTAGCACTGGTGTATTTCCTGACGGTTTAAAAACAGTCATAGTCAAACCGCTTCACAAAAAGAACTGCAGGGAGGATTTAGCTAACTATAGACCAATTGCTTTAATTCCTGTGTTTTCCAAAGTGGTAGAAAAGGCAATATATGAAATAATGAACAACTTTTTGACAAAATACAACATACTATGTAAAGAACAAGCAGGCTTTAGAAAAAATAAAAACATTAATACAGCAATATATGATTTGCTACACGAAATAATGATAAATGTAGATAATAAAACACCTATCTGTGCCATTTTTACCGACATGACTAAAGCTTTTGACTGTGTCAATCGCGATATTTTATTGAACAAGCTTAATAGATACGGTCTAAGGGGAAACGTGCTGAATCTCTTGAAATCTTACCTCAGTAACCGCACACAATATACGGAGATTTCCAGAATTTGTTTAAAATCAAAATGTGAACAAAAATATCAATCTGATGGAAAAATTGTTAAATTCGGTGTACCACAAGGTAGTGTCTTGGGCCCCCCACTATTTTTGCTGTATATAAATGATCTGCCCCGTCAGATACCAAATCCAATGGTTCTATTTGCCGATGACAGTACAGTTCTTATAAAATGTACAAATATTCATAAATATGAACAGGATATCAACATTAGCCTTGGAAATATTATTGAATGGCTAGATAAGAACAACCTAGTAATAAACTTACCAAAGACTAACGCGATGCATTTTCATCAACGTACAATACCACCGAACGTTAATGTACAGTACAATGGACAAGTGATCAATAAAACAAAGGTCGCGAAATGTTTAGGAATTCTTATAGACGATCAATTAACTTGGAAACCGCAAGCAGAAGAGGTGTGCAAAAAGCTAAGCACTGCAGCTTATGTTCTTTTTAACCTGACAAAAAAAGTTGACATAAAGACTAGTTTAGTAGCATACCATGGTTTGGTCGCATCGGTATTGAGGTTCAGAATCGTTTTTTGGGGTAATTGCAGCCTAAGAGATAACATATTTAAAGCCCAAAAACGCTGTATAAGAGCTATGTGTAATCTTAAACCTAGAGATAGTTGTGAATCTCTATTCAAGTCTTTGAAAATTCTTACTTTTCCGTCGTTATATATTTTTGAAATGGCAATTTTTGTTAAAAGTAATATAGAATTGTTTGCTAAAGTCTCGGACTCCAAGAAAGGTCCTGTGAGAAGTCAATACAAAAACCTCTTAACTATCGGTGGCTATAAAACAGCACTACTTAGGAAAAGTGTTTTCTGCATGGGTCCAATAATATTTAATAAACTACCGGACAGCATAAAAAGTGACACCCTTCAACAATTTAAAAACAAACTTAAGGCTTTTTTGATTCAGAAATGTTATTATACGTTAAGCGATTTTTTTAATGACCCTATGTGTGACATCTCACACTTCTGACTTGTTTAAATAATTTATTGGTACCACTCTATTTCATAATTTTATGCATGTATGCTTATTGATAGTGACATTTTTAAATTTTGCATGCCAACACTCAGGCAGAATGTACCCGGCTCACCATATTTATTAAAACAACCTTATTGAACAAAACCTGCATTCTATGCGAATAAATGATTTGATTTGATTTGATTGGGCGTCTACGGGTTTTATGGTCGTTGCTCAGCTGTGAATATACTTGTGTTTGAGTTTATTTTATAACCAGTACCAGAATTCAATAGCTCATCAAAAATTGCGAATGACACTGCTGACTCAGTCTTAGACCCATCAGTATACACAAATCTATGACCAGCAAACTTATGAAATTTGATACATACATCTTCTTTAGTGGATAAATTTTGATCAATGATGATGTCAATTGCAGGAAATTTGCTGTCAAAATTCCCCTGATAACATGGAAGAGTAGAAAACTTATGAATTTGCAGAGTTTCAAGTAAATTGAAATATTGAGGAAAGCCTTGAAGTATATATGTTAAGTTAGAAATGGATAATGTACATGATTGTTTCAAATTGGAAGCAAGTGATTTTTATTTTTACTATAAAGTTTTAATAGGAACCTTTCCTTCAAGTAAGAGAATCTTATACTTAATGGAGGGAGTTTACATTCAACTTGCATTGCATTGATTGGAGTACTTTAAAATGCCCCAGTAATGAGTCTCAAACTTTTATTTTGTATTTTATCAAGAATATCTACTAACCTTCTATCACCAGCAAAACAGAGAAAACCATATTCAAAATGACTACGAATCAAAGATTTATATGATAACAACAATATTTTTGGGTCAGCTCCCCAGGAGGTTCTACACTATGTCTTCAAAACATTAAAAACTCTGTTAGCTCTAGAACTTATTAATTCAACATAGTTTTTCCAAGCCAAATTATAAGTGAATGTCACACCTAAAAACTTAGCTTCACAAAAAATTGGTATAGAAACTTGATTGTAATAAACAGAACGACTGAAATCAAAAACTACTAATTTAGATTTAAATGCATTTATATCTAGATTTAAATAGGAAAAGTATGTGCATAATCCTTCCAATGCCTTATTAAGGCACTGTGTCATATTTTTGTAATTTTTCCCAGACAAATACACAACTAAATCATCAGCAAATTGAAGATTTTTGACATTGGAACCTAGAATCAAATTTAAACGACGTATGTATAAAATGAATATTAATGGAGACAATATTCCTCCTTGACAAACTCCTACCGAAACAAATCTTGGCCCATGTAATTTATCATTATATCTGACATAAACATTCCTTACAGTTAAGAATTCATGGACCCAGTGGACAATTTTGTTTGGAATTCCAATAAAAAGTAATTCAGAACAAAGGATATCAATATTTACACTGTTAAAGGCTCCAGCAACATAAAAAAATACTGACATTAAGCAATCCTTGTTATTTAAACTATTTTGAATATCAAGCTGTAACTGACAAATACTTTCACGAGCTGATGTTCCCCTACGAAAACCAAATTGATTAGCAGGTAGAATATTCTTTTTTTCTATGTAAAATTCCAACCTTTGTTCTATTAATTGTTCAAAAATTTTACCAACACAGGATGTCAGAGCAATAGGGCGATAAGAATCTGGATTAGACCGAGGCTTATCTGGCTTCAAAATGGGTACCAAACAATCAGACTTCCATGGATGAAGTATATCATTGTTCAACCACAAATTATTCAATACTTTGAGAAAGGTGTGCAAACCCTATCACTAAGCTTTTTTATCATAATGTATGGAATACCATGCAGTCCAAAAGCACTATCTTTTCTAGAATTAACAGCTGACTTCAATTTTTTTATATAAAAAGGTTTCACTAAAAATATATTTTCAGAGTTTGACTCACCAGCAATGGGGAAATTTGACTTATTATTTACATAATCTGGGGTTAATTTTTCCAAAAAAACCCTGAATCCAGTTGACATCATTATTATTGCAAGAATATGTTTTATTAAATTTCCGCACATATTTCCAGATTCTGGACAGAGGCGTACATCGGTTAAAGGAGCTGCAATGTTCAACCCAACTATTTGATCTTTCTGTTTTCAAAGTAAGTTTTTTGAGGGCTTGTAATGTCTTAAACTCGATACATGATTCTTCTGATGGATTGATTTTAAAATTCATATAGGCTGACTTAGACTTTTGAACTGCTTCTGAACATTTTTTATTCCACCAAGGAAGAGGAGGGGATTTTAACGAATTCCTATAAGATTTACGAATAGAATAATCAGCTGAGGAAGAAGCTGGCGAATTATGATAATGAAGGGACTTATTAATTGCAGAATGCAAAATTTGACAAAACTCTGTATAACTCTCCAATGGAGAAACATGTTGATCCTGCAAAATCTATATTTTGTTCGTACATCTTCCAATCTACCATTTTAAAGTTAGGATAGGTGGGCAAATTTGTGTTATTACTAGTGTTTTCATTACTATTCTTGATAAAAACTTTTAGAAATAATTACGTGAAGGTGGTAGCTTCCAAGAGGATCACAATGAACAGACCAATCACATGAAAGAGCCAATGATGGGGAAACTATGGACAAATCTAAGGCATTAGGACGCCATGTTAAAGAGCCAACTGTTGTCACTTCACCATTATCCATTAACACCAAATTATTATCATCAACTCAATAATTATTTTCATCATCAAATTATTATCATCTCTAAAATATTCCTACCTCTTGGATTTGTAGAATTACATCCCCATGATGTGTGATGGGCATTGAAATCACCAGCAAATATCATTGGTTCAGGCACAGATTTTATTAAAGATTTAAATTTATGTTTGTCAAAAGATGGAATGCTTGTTGGACAGTAGAAACTTACAATACTTATTTCTGTATTGTTTACAGTAATTCTTACACAAATATTTTGTAGAGAATTTTCAGAATAAGTGATTATTTTTCTGTAATTTATATTATTGCAGATTAAAAAAGCTTCACCATTGTGTTTATTTCCAATATCATGTCTTTCTATTTTGTATCCTCTAATGTTAAAATGTTTGATGGGTGTTAACCAGCACCTTAATTGCGTAACACATTTTCGTAAACGATTACGACTAATCTGTTTGATTTTGACGGCTCAAGAACATTCATTGCGTTCTATATATTGTTGAGCAGAATTTTTATCGAACTTCTTAAGTTCGATAAAAATTGGCAATGGATTAGCAATCTGTTTCAAAACCATTCAGATTCCGATTGATAGTGTATTACGCAATTAGGGTGCAGGTTTCTGATATAATTGCAACATGTATGTTACGCTATTGAGTTAATAATAATTTGTTACTTAAAATACTTTGTGCATTCCACTGAACTATATTAAGATCCATTATTAGATATGTGAGTATACCGGATATTTTAGAGATGATAATAATTTGATGATGATAATAATTATTGAGTTGATGATAATAATTTGGTGTTAATGAATAATGGTGAAGTGACAACAGTTGGCTCTTTAACATGGCGTCCTTTTGCCTTAGATTTGTCCATAGTTTCCCCATCATTGGCTCTTTCATGTGATTGGTCTGTTCATTGTGATCCTCTTGGAAGCTACCACCTTCACGTAATTATTTCTAAAAGTTTTATCAAGAATAGTAATGAAAACACTAGTAATAACACAAATTTCCCCACCTATCCTAACTTTAAAATGGTAGATTGGAAGATGTACGAACAAAATATAGATTTTGCAGGATCAACATGTTTCTCCATTGGAGAGTTATACAGAGTTTTGTCAAATTTTGCAGTCCCTTCATTATCATAATTCGCCAGCTTCTTCCTCAGCTGATTATTCTATTCGTAAATCTTATAGGAATTCGTTAAAATCCCCTCCTCTTCCTTGGTGGAATAAAAAATGTTCAGAAGCAGTTCAAAAGTCTAAGTCAGCCTATATGAATTTTAAAATCAATCCATCAGAAGAATCATGTATCGAGTTTAAGACATTACAAGCCCTCAAAAAACTTACTTTGAAAACAGAAAGATCAAATAGTTGGGTTGAACATTGCAGCTCCTTTAACCGATGTACGCCTCTGTCCAGAATCTGGAAATATGTGCGGAAATTTAATAAAACATATTCTTGCAATAATAATGATGTCAACTGGATTCAGGGTTTTTTTGGAAAAATTAACCCCAGATTATGTAAATAATAAGTCAAATTTCCCCATTGCTGGTGAGTCAAACTCTGAAAATATATTTTTAGTGAAACCTTTTTATATAAAAAAATTGAAGTCAGCTGTTAATTCTAGAAAAGATAGTGCTTTTGGACTGCATGGTATTCCATACATTATGATAAAAAAGCTTAGTGATAGGGTTTGCACACCTTTCTCAAAGTATTGAATAATTTGTGGTTGAACAATGATATACTTCATCCATGGAAGTCTGATTGTTTGGTACCCATTTTGAAGCCAGATAAGCCTCGGTCTAATCCAGATTCTTATCGCCCTATTGCTCTGACATCCTGTGTTGGTAAAATTTTTGAACAATTAATAAAACAAAGGTTGGAATTTTACATAGAAAAAAAGAATATTCTACCTGCTAATCAATTTGGTTTTCGTAGGGGAACATCAGCTCGTGAAAGTATTTGTCAGTTACAGCTTGATATTCAAAATAGTTTAAATAACAAGGATTGCTTAATGTCAGTATTTTTTTATGTTGCTGGAGCCTTTAACAGTGTAAATATTGATATCCTTTGTTCTGAATTACTTTTTATTGGAATTCCAAACAAAATTGTCCACTGGGTCCATGAATTCTTAACTGGAAGGAATGTTTATGTTAGATATAATGATAAATTACATGGGCCAAGATTTGTTTCGGTAGGAGTTTGTCAAGGAGGAATATTGTCTCCATTAATATTCATTTTATACATACGTCGTTTAAATTTGATTCTAGGTTCCAATGTCAAAAATCTTCAATTTGCTGATGATTTAGTTGTGTATTTGTCTGGGAAAAATTACAAAAATATGACACAGTGCCTTAATAAGGCATTGGAAGGATTATGCACATACTTTTCCTATTTAAATCTAGATATAAATGCATTTAAATCTAAATTAGTAGTTTTTTATTTCAGTCGTTCTGTTTATTACAATCAAGTTTCTATACCAATTTTTTGTGAAGCTAAGTTTTTAGGTGTGACATTCACTTATAATTTGGCTTGGAAAAACTATGTTGAATTAATAAGTTCTAGAGCTAACAGAGTTTTTAATGTTTTGAAGACATTGTGTAGAACCTCCTGGGGAGCTGACCCAAAAATATTGTTGTTATTATATAAATCTTTGATTCGTAGTCATTTTGAATATGGTTTTCTCTGTTTTGCTGGTGATAGAAGGTTAGTAGATATTCTTGATAAAATACAAAATAAAAGTTTGAGACTCATTACTGGGGCATTTAAAAGTACTCCAATCAATGCAATGCAAGTTGAATGTAAACTCCCTCCATTAAGTATAAGATTCTCTTACTTGAAGGAAAGGTTCCTATTAAAACTTATAGTAAAAATAAAAATCACTTGCTTCCAATTTGAAACAATCATGTACATTATCCATTTCTAACTTAACATATATACTTCAAGGCTTCCCTTAATATTTCAATTTACTTGAAACTCTGCAAATTCATAAGTTTTCTACTCTTCCATGTTATCAGGGGAATTTTGACAGCAAATTTCCTGCAATTGACATCATCATTGATCAAAATTTATCCACTAAAGAAGATGTATGTATCAAATTTCATAAGTTTGCTGGTCATAGATTTGTGTATACTGATGGGTCTAAGACTGAGTCAGCAGTGTCATTCGCAATTTTTGATGAGCTATTGAATTCTGGTACTGGTTATAAAATAAACTCAAACACAAGTATATTCACAGCTGAGCAACGACCATAAAACCCGTAGACGCCCAATACTTGATCTAACGCACCAAAACAATTCTGTCAACTAGCTGAGGTATGAGTAAGCGGGATACTGCGTTCTGATTGGCCCTTCCAAGGTCATAACGAATCACTAGGGATGGGACAGGTATAAATAAAACACGCAGGCATCGACATTTGTTTGTTCATAATTATTGAAATGTTAAATTACCCTATGCTTAATTGGCTTTTTTACCTTTCTATTTATTAATATTATTTCAACATGTAATTAATATACATAAAGTAATACCAGGCCACTCAGAAAGTATTGCGAAAAAACGTTTTTGTGTATGCGAGACTGGCCAGTAATAGTCTATTTTGAAAATATGATTATGTGTAATTGATAAATGATTTTTATTTCTGTAAGTGGGTTTGTACAAACACTTTTACACGTCAAACATTTTTTTTAAACTAGATGTGGTCGGCGTTTCCTTTCTGACTACTCTGAGAAGAAAGGCCGAAACAAACTTAGAGGTCACAGTCTCTTTTAAAGTCCAGACATAATCTTGGTCAGATTATGTTAAGACCATGTGGATTGATGTCTGAAATGGTCTTTTGAGGAAAGAACCACACAGATTGAGTGGAACTGTCCAGTCAGTGTACGCATTTGTCAGTAATCGTACAGCTCAACTCAAAACATAAGGAGCTCAACGATTCGACGAACAATACCAAAGATAGGACATTGGGTAGGCCGCATAATTACTCAAACCGCCAGACCAAGATTACGATTAAAACTAACTGAGATAATCAAATAAAAAAACAAAAGTAAAAAAAAATTACCCACATAGTCTTAACATTCACAATTATAACAATAAAATAATACCTAGGTAACTATTCTTCTGCCGTCAGATCAAAGTGGACAAACGGTAACTTTTAGGTTTAAAACACCTTTACAAAAATTGCAAATACAATTTAGACCAATAACTACTGGCAAATTAAATAGTTTCAATAGTGCCCCAAATAATAAGTTAAATGTTCTGGGCCATAATATGGACGATGCAAATAAATTTGATGAGGATTTCTTTTCATTAGTCCACACTGAATTCAATAAAACTTTTGAAAAGAAAACAAAAAATATTTGCACTAAATTTATATTTAGTGACTGGGCAACCAGAGGTATTAGGATTAGTAGAGAAAGACTGTTCGAGTTGTATGGCCTTAAGCCTTACATTAACACTGAAACTTTCAATAAGTATGTTGCAACATATTCCAAAACTTTTAGAAATACCTGCAAAATAGCTAAAGCCCTGTACATTAGCAACAAGATCAAAACAGCGGAAGATAAAATAAAAACTGTTTGGAAAGTTATAAATAACGAAACTAGTAGGAAAAAAATACGAAACATTGAATACACATTGGAGACTTCACGTGGTGCCATAAGCTCTAACTTAAAAGTAGCTCAAGAATTTGTAAATTATTTTACTAATATACCATCTAAAACTACGGAGGCTTTAAATTCCTCACCCAAAGTCTCAATTGATTTATTTAGAGCGAACGTTCCAGGCTGCCCGGTTGAATTTCAATTTAAACATATAAACCCTATGATAGTTATAAAAGCTTTTCGGCAAATAAAAATCAAGTTGACCGAAGATCTTTGGGGAATGTCTATCAAAGTTTGTACATCCATAATCGAGACCATAGCACCATACTTAGCTTAAATATTTAATTTGTGTGTAGATCAAGGAGTCTTCCCGGATTTAATGAAATACAGTAAGGTTAAACCACTTTTTAAATCTGGGGATAGCAAAGACACCAACAATTATAGACCAGTATCCGTGTTGCCGGTATTCAGCAAGGTGTTCGAAAAGGTAATGCTCAATCAAATGCTTAATCATTTTTACATCAACAAAATCTTACACGAACAGCAAAATGGTTTCACCAAAGGTCGTTGCACGACTGATGCTGGTGTCACTTTACTAAAAACACATATTTACAGCGTGGGAGGAGGCCCAAGATGCCATAGGAATTTTCTGTGACCTCTCCAAGGCATTTGATTACGTTAATCACGAAACCTTGCTCCTAAAACTGGAGCATTACGGACTAGGTAAACCTGCGCTAAGTTTAGTTAGATCTTATTTACAAGATAGACGGCAAAAAGTTCAAATTAATGGTGTCAATTCACTTGGATTAAAAGTAAAATTGGGTGTTCCACAAGGCTCGATATTAGGTCCTTTCCTCTTTTTAGTATATATTAATGATCTACCCCATTTATTAAAAAAACAACCACAAATGGTGTTATTTGCTGATGATACTTCTTGAATTTTTAAGATAAGTAGACGTTCATAAAATCTTGACGACGTAAATAACGCACTGCTGCAGGTACAAAATTGGTTTACTGCTAATAATTTAGTATTAAATGGGAAAAAAACAAAATGCATAAGGTTTGCTTTGCCTAATGTTAAAAGTACTGATTGTGACATAGTATTGAATCAAGAGAAACTAGAATTCGTTGATAAAACGGTTTTCTTGGGGATCACGATCGACTCGAGGCTGCAATGGGGTCCCCATTTAACATCTCTTGCAGGACGGCTAAGTTCAGCAGCATATGCTGTAAGAAAAATCCGTCAGTTTACTAATGTAGATACCGCGAGGCTGGTCTATTTCAGTTACTTTCATAGTATCATGTCTTATGGTATCTTATTATGGGGACGCGCTGCAGACATCGAGTCTATTTTTATTCTGCAAAAAAGAGCCATTAGAGCAATATATGGCCTCCGCAGGCGCGATTCTCTAAGGGAATTGTTTAAGGATATTAACATCATGACTGTACCTTGTCAATACATCTATGAAAACATCATGTACGTAAGGAAAAACTTAAATATTTTCAGTACGGACCAATTGGTTCAACCGGGTTTCAGGCTGGCTAAAGTAGATTCATCCTTCATGGGGTACTGTTTAAAATGTTATAATAAAATACCTCCCCACATACTCCAACTGAATGAAACGAAGTTCAAAACCTGTATCAAACGCACACTATGCAGCCAAGCATATTATAAGTTGGAGGATTACATCTCTGACAAAAATGCTTGGCTCAACGCTGGTTCTGCTCCACAAGGGCGCCTAAACAATTGATTAGCATTCGGAAAAATTGTTGGAGCTGCTGAAGATTGTAAAAACTATCTTTGCACTGTATAAATTCAATCTTTTAGTATTGTATAATTGCAAAGCACACGTGTGAGCACTATGTAGTACCTACTATAAAGCTACCCTATACTGGGCACGTCTGTCATTGACTTGAGTGTGCCCTGGCGGCTGAGAGTATGTCACGCTCACTCAAATGTCTCGCTAGTGGTGGCGTGTGTGTTGGATCATTAAGTTCCCTCTAAAATGGTTGAGCTGAATGGTGCTGATCCATACGGCATGTTCGTGAACGGGCGCCGTCAGTGGGGACTGGTCATCTCTTGGCTGCCACGGCTTTTTTAAATTTTTTATTTTTTTTTCCGATTTTTATGTTTTTTATTACGGGTCTTTCTACATCGTTCTCACATGTTTAATTTCAAGAAGACTGATGTAACAAATTTTCTGTAACCATATTATTTAAAAGAGTGTCCATGGAGTTTCTTGCCCGTTCTTCTCCATAGGTACCTACTTCGCTTTGGAATGGGCAACTAGCTTCATATTTCTGACTGACCGACCCCTTGACAATTCAAAAGTGCCTGTAATGGGTTTATTTGAAATAAATGCTTTGAGTTTTGAGTTTTTTGAGATTCATGTCACTGCTTATTTTACAGATCATATGAGGACCATGTAGGTAGTAGGTGTCTGAAATGGTCTTCTAAGGAAAGAACCATACAGATTTGAGAAGGCCTGGCCAGTCAGTGCACGCATTTGTCATTAATCGTGCAGCTCAACTCAAAACATAAAGAGCTCAACGATTCGACAAACAGTACCAAAGAAAGGACATTTGGGTAGGCCACTTTAAGTACTCAAACTGCCAGATATAAAAAATTAAAGAAATAACTGAGATAGACAAAATATATAAAAATATTACCCACGAAGTCCTCACACGAAATTAAAATAATAATAATATTATACAAAATAAATATTCATGTCATTGTGTCTATAATAATCATGAAATGTCAAAGTGTATATAAAATAAAACAAAAGTTAGGTACCAAACAAAAAAAAAACCATACTCAGTATGCAAAAAATTGGAGCAGGTTGTCCTCAATATAGTCTATGACTGTAAAAAAAAATTATACAATTTAAATTATTAAATTAAAAATAAGTACGTTCCAATTTCTTAATTTCCCTCCACATTCTTTGCAAGCGAATTTAATTCATTTAACTTTTTCTTGATCATTTTTTAAACGGTAAAAAAAAAAGAGAGAAATACATTGTTGGTAAGTACTGCCGAACTTACTAGCAGGCGACGGTTTTTCATAGCCATAAAACAATCTTCAGTAAAATGCCGTGAACATATTACACTATGTGCAATAATCCATTTATTTTAAAAATCAGAATCTTGTGCGGACCTAAAATTAATAACCGTTTCACAAAAAAAGATCATATAGGTTTTTGCTTTGTGGATAACTTTGGTCATACGATTTGGTGCATCACTATTATTCGTAAGGTATGTTTAGCAAATAATAGAAGAAAAGAGATAGCAAAAAACTTACTTTCAGAAGATAGTGACGCAAACATGAAAGACATCAACGAGAGTCCGTGCACCTTTTCCACCTACAAGTTTGACCAGTATAAGATGAACGCCGATTAATAATATCAGAAAATAAATCTAATTATGTTTATTTGTAACTATTAAGTTACCGATGAAATGTTATACCATCTTTTTGGTAACTCGAAGTCTGGCTGTTGTTACCACGCCAACGTATTGTGCAACCGACCATTATAATATTTATTTTCACCAATTTTTATCAACTAACGCGGAAGTGTTTACAGCTCACAGAAGTGTTCGAAACTAAATCGAAATAAATTGTTGAGTGGTGACATACATACGATCTATAAGTCTGATGTGTTGACAGACATCGGTCGCCTGGTATTAGGCGTCTATGGGCTGTATGGTCGTTGCAGCTGAGGCTGTGGCTATACTTGCTGCCTTAAAGCACATTAGGCATTCATGATGGATGTTGTCAATGGGTAATAGTTAGTGACAGCATGAGTGTTCTTAAAAATCTCAAAAATAATATATTGAAAAAAAAAAGAAAATTGGTTAAATTTGTCTTTTCAAAACATTAAAGTTTTGTTCATGTGCCTTCGCATGTTGGCGTGATGGGCAACGACAGGGTTGACTTTTTAGCTAGAACTATAACAAATTCTGATGATGTCCCAGATTCAAGTAGTTTCTTCAACATATCTGTTCCTTGTACAGACATAATTCCTCAGTTGAAAAAAAGGTCCACTGATATATGGAAAAGGCATTGGAATCATGTAGTCCAAATTGAAAATAAAGGCATGCGGTATGCAGTTTACAATGTTCCCATAGGAACCATGGCTTGGTTCTGTAAAATCAATACTTACATGAACAGGAAGTTTTACTCCACCATACTTAGGCTTCGTTTTGGTCACTGTCGACTAAACTATCATTTGTCTCGTCTGAAAATTGTACACAGTCCTCTCTGTGATCGTTGTAACTCTCAGAGCAATCTCTTGCTCACATTTTCTTTGAGTGCTCATCTTTTGGCATCCAGCGCCTTGTACTGATGGATGAGTTAATTAAAATTTATGGTAGTCCTGAGTTGGTTCCGCGCTCCATCCAGGCTCTTCTTGTAAATAGCTCGACGTATTTACCTTTGTTTAATGTTATTAATAGTACAGTTGGACAAATTTAACTCATGGTATCTAAAATTAACTGTCATGTGTATATAAAATGTATATTATTTAAATTTTTGATAATTTCGTGGATGATTTTTGTCTTTTTTATAGATTATGTTTTCCGGAAAAAATGATAACCATCAAAACCAATAAAGAAACGTAATTGATATCTCAAGGAATAAAAATATGTAGCAAAATGCAAAGGCTGTTGCTTTGTGCTTATAGGTTAAATTCGGACTCACTGAATAAAAATGTTCTTAAAAAGTATACAAAACTTTATAGAAAAATTATCAAGCTATTTATATAATTAAATATAATTAAAAAGCTCAAAATAATCATTTTATAAACACCGCTGAAAACAAATCGAAGGCTACCTGGCAAATAATAAATAAAGCCAATCTGTGTTTCCAACAGGAGTCAATAATGTGCGTAAATAGAGGTACTCTGTCGTTTACACACCCCAGACCAGAGACATTGCAAACGAATTTAACAATTATTTTATTTACGAAATTGAAAATAATACTAAAACTGACATCACGTTAAATAATATTAATTTAAATAATCAGACAACTGACGATATAAAACAAATATTTTTTAGCCTAAAAAAACAAACACTGTTGGGTACGATGGCGTTTCTACAATAGTCATAAAATTTACTAAAGAAGTGATAGCACCTCCATTAGCGCATATAATTAACTTGTGTATTGCTAATGACGTATTCCCAAACAAGCACAAAAAGTTATAATAAAATCCTAAAAAAAGATGACAAAACAGATTTAAAAAGCTATAGACCCATAGCGAAAATTCCCATTTATTCCAAAATTTTTGAGAAAGTTATTTACGACTCTCTTTACACTTACTTCGAAAAATTTCAATTATTTTGTCACGAACAAAGGGGATTCCGTAAGAATACTACCGTTAATATGGCACTCTTCGACCTATTAACAAACATCATACCATCTGTAGATAGGAGAAATCCAGTCAGGCTGTTTATACCGACATGACCATGGCCTTTGACTATGTGGACCATAAAATTCTGCTTCGCAAGCTTCATAGTTACGGTGTAACATCCGGTGTGGTGTGCACATCCTTCAGTTACTAGAATCGTACTTAAGTAATAGACTTCAATACACAGAAATTTCTAGGATTTGTCCGAAAAGCCCGAAAACCATATATACATCTGAACCAGGGCATGTAAAATATAGGGTTCCACAGGGTAGCGTACTGGGGCCGCCACTATTTTAATATGTATACATTAACGATCTCCCGAAAGTAACATCGAACAAAATGGTTCTCTTTGCGGATGACAGTACAGCTGTAATTAAGTGTACAAATTATAATAAATACGAGCAGGAAATAAATACTTGTTTGCATGACATAATTAACTGGTTAAGTAATAATAATTTATTATTAAACCTAAGTAAGACAAAAATAATGCAATTTAATCAACGCAGCGAAAACCTTAATGTAATTGCTTACCAAGGCTGTAATATTGAGGAAGAGAGTCAGGCGAGGTTTTTAGGTACAGCAAACTCACTTGGAAACCTCATTTTGAAGTTCTGTGCAAAAAACTTAGCAAATCCGCGCATGCTCTCCATCAACTTTCTAAAAAACTGTGCGGTCTTAAAACAACAGATAGCTGTCTTTCCTATTTTCAGTCTTTAAATTTTTTAACTTTTTCTTCTTTATATATAAAATTTCACAACATTTTGGAAATAAACAATCCACAGTTATTTGAAAAACTATCAGTAATTCGGAAAAATCCGATAAGGACTCAATATGTAAACAAACTATGCCAAGTGAAATACAAAAGCGCACTTATGCAGAAAAGTTTTTTTGGCAGTGCCTGTGTATGTGTTGAACAATAAAAAACAACTTTCAAAGCAAAACAATGCGAATCGTAAATATTAAAAATAACTTTTATCAATGTTGCCAACTTTTTTTCCCGAGTCAACTTGGAGAACTACTTACGTTATAATTATAATATCACAAATAAAATTACTTGAAAAAGTTAGTGAAGATGTTTAAAAACGGTTAAATTTGTATCCTGGAAGTATGTTGCGTATTTTTTTTTTCGAAATGTCGTTGTTTTCGATCTTTACACGGCCGCAGCTTCTTATAAAATTCTTCGTTATATTCGTAATGCTTAACAGTCTTTACAAATAAGCGTTCAAATCCGAAGTAGTTTCGGCATTTGAAATAAATAAATGGTAAAATTTCTGACAGGTTTTAGATAAACAATAGTTTTAGTAGTTGATTGTAGTATTTTCTACAAAGTCTTATCCACCATAAATTTTGTCTGCCGGCCGCCCTAGTACGGGTGTCCAAAACTCCTTGTTTTAGTGGAAGTCCCACTAATTTGACAACACTGCTTTTTTACGATTTTGTCATTGGCCACAAATAACTAAAATGTGAAGAAAAGAACGTTTCGTTGCGTATTTCAATTTTGGTAGTTTATGGTAGAAATTGTTTTATTTATTGGGTTTTAATTTTTCAGCCATCATTGTACATTTTTATTTATATGCATTAGTAGACGGCCAGTTGTAGTTAAAACAAAATTAAACTGTAGCAAAATTATTCGGAAGCGAATAATTCCTTTTCGATGAATCAAAACGCGAGATAGAGCTATAAATGAAACACATCCCTATACAATTTGGCAGAATTGAGATCATTTTTATTACACAATTCCAATTATAGGAAACGATTAAGATCGCCATTTGTTTCATTTCAGAATCGCATTCAAAAACAAAATGTGTTACGCAATTAGGGTGCAGGTTAGGATTGGTTTTTATAAAATTAGCTATTTCATAAATAAATAAGGAAGGCAGACTTAAAATGTTGTATTTAATAAAATGCTGTTTGCAACTATCAGTCATTTTCAAACCAAACATAGCCCTAATACATCTTTTTTGTAACTTCAAAATGATTTCTTTATTAGTAGAGTTTCCCCAAAATATAACTCCAAACCTTAATATGGAGCCGACAACACCATGGTAGGCAGTTATAAGCGCATTGGTACTTATAATAGGTTTTAGTTTATAGAGGGCATAGGCAGAAGAACATATTTTTTTATTTAATTCATCTGTGTGTGCTTTCCAGGTCAGACGTTTGTCAATAGTTACATCTAAAAATTTAGCTGTTTCTACCTTTTTTATAACAGTTAATTTGTGTTGAGTATTAATATTTGGTGCTTCTAAACGTTGATTGAAGAACATAATTTTTAATTTTTGTCTTTTCAAGATTAACTTTTAAATTGTTATTATTAATCCAGTTAATTATTGAATTGATTGTATTATTAATTTCGTTCTCATACGTTTCTTTATTTATTGTATTAATAGTGACTGTGCTGTCATCTGCAAAAAGTGATACTGCATAATTAGTTACTAATGGCAAGTCATTTATGTAGATTATGAATATCAAAGGACTCAATACGCTACCTTGCGAGACTCAATATTTAACTATACGTTTTTTTGATGCAAATGTTTTTTTTTTTTTTGGTATTAATGTTTATTACATTGCCTCTAATGCCATAAGCTTCCAGTTTACGGAGGAGAATGTCATGATTAACATAATCGAATGAGGACTTTACTTTAAGAAAACATCTTTGTACGAATTACCCATGTTTGCAAAAATAAATGATTGGATTTGGTTTATTATTTATTATCCAACTTACATCTATCATTACTGGGTATTGCGATAGTGTACATATCCTAACTTATTATTAACTTATTATAATAATTACATTTTGTAAGTTACAATAAACCATGCATTCTTTGTGAACTCACTCAGAGAACAATAGAAAAGGTCCGTGTCACTAGCTATGAGGTTGAGAGTGCGGAGTGCACGGTTGAGAGAGCGTCAGTGGCGCTTCACTTAAAAGATTGGTACGTGCGCGCGGCTCCTCCAGCAGCCGTGGCTTTTGTCGTCGCCACACGTACCTGTCCGGAACATGGTTAAAGAATCTTTATTTAACTCAAAAGAAATTTACTACAAATTTCACTTAATGAGAAATATTTTAACTATTAATAATGATGACATTCGTGAGCAGAGCTACTATAACACTCATACATAGTTTAAAAAGACAACAAAAATTTACGAAACATAACAAGACATTGAAGGTAGCAGAAAGATTCATGCGAAACAAAAATCAAAATTCAAAATTTTGTGGGTAAGTTAAAAATATAAACCAGGGCCGGATTTAAACTTCGTCAATAATAAAACGTTTAACTGAGTTTTGAAAATTCGTAAACTGTTAGAGGTTTTTATTTCTCGTGGTAATTTGTTAAACATCCGTGCCCCTTCGTATGTAATACTTTTCTTTCCGTAATTCGTACGTATTCTCGCGAGACAGATATCATTTGCGCTACGGAGAGGTCTTACATAAAAACCTATGTGCCCTAATATGTCCGCATTATGTACCTTACCTCTAAGTATTTTGAATATGTACGAGGTGAGTGCGAGATCCCTCCTGACCCTCAGTTCGTTATCTCCAACCATACCCAAAATAAATAAAGTCGGGTACATAGGCGGATAAAATGGGTATACACCATACAAGCGTAAGTACAAGTACCTCACAAACTTGTTCTGCACTCTGTCCAGAATGAGCCTATATTTAGATTCATGTGGAGCCCAAATGACTGCGTTACATTCAAACTGACTTCTAAATAAAGCATTATATAATGCGATAACCGCTTTAATGTTATTAAAACCACGCACCATACGGAGCATAAAACCTAAATTACGATACGATTTTCTGCAGCAGCTTGTGACGTGATCACGAAACGTTAACCCAGTGTTGAACTTCACCCCTAAGTCCCGAACTTCCTTAGCCCTAGCCATTGGTAACCCGTCTATATTGTGTGTGAGTGCGCGCGCGAAAGAAAGTGATTGTTACGCACTTTGAACTGTTGAACTGCAAGATGTTGTCCTTGCTCCAGGCTACCACTCTGTCTATGTCTCTGTGAAGCCTCTCACAGTCCTCCACTATTTTTATCTCCAGCGACAGCTTGAGATCATCAGCAAACAGCAAACATTTGGCGTCTTTAACAACTTCTGGCAAATCATTTATCATAAGAAGGAACTGCAAAGGCCCAAGGTTACTGCCCTGACTCACCCCCATTTGATTTAGGTGCCACGATGTTAAAACGTTACGATGTTTAATAAAGAACAAATCGCTCGAGCTCTTCTCGATTCTGGTAGTTCGTCGTGTTTAATGAGATTTTATTTAATAAGCTAAATCTGCCCCATTTAAACACAAGCAAATCAATACAAGACATAAAAGTCTGTATCACGTGTGGAGAAAATGTGTCGTGTGCACATTGAATCGTATGCTTATGATTTAATATGTTTTATCTTGCCCACGATAGCTGATAACGTTCCCAAAAGACAGGTACATGTGAATATACCGTCAAATATTCACTTAGCTGATCCGTATTTTCACACACCGGCTTCTATTGATATTGTTATAGGAGCAGATGTATTCTGGAGTTTATTAGGATCTGATAAGATTTAACTTGGTGATGGGAAACCAACACTTTGTCAAACTAGACTTGGTTGGCTAGTTTGCGGCCCAATTAACGGCGGCTGTAGTAAAATATTATCTAAATTTTCATCAATGAAATGTAATTTTACCAATGCTAAAGATTACTATGAAAGTTCTTCCAGTTCGATTGAGTAAGATGACATCCGAAACCAATTGTCGCGTTTCTGGCAGCTCGATGAAGTTGTCATGAGTAATCGACTTATTCGGCTGATGAGAAGATGTGTGAAGAACACTTTATAAAAAACACAACGCCATTGGCAAATGGCCGCTTTACGCTTTACTTGCGTAAAATACCGTTGAAGGAATCTTCGAATAGTTTAGGCGATTCGTATCATCGTGCAAAACGATGTTTTCTGTCGATATATTAAAAGGTTGCTAGTTCCCTTCGCATTAAACCAGTTAGTACTAGTCTTTTGGACGGACTCCATAATAGTGCTGGGTTGGTTAAAATGTTACCTATTAAATTAAATACCTTTGTTGGCAGGTTACACAACTCCGAATATTCATTTGAAAAGAAACATCCAATCTTATTACAGTCCACTCATCACTTTGTATAACTTTCATTTAGATTTGAGCATATCAGATTAATGCACACAGGTCCTCAGTTATTAACTAAGTACTATTAGAGAAAATTACTGGCCACTTGGTGGTCGCAATTTAGCCAGAGTCTGTTATCGTCAGTGCGTTCGATGTCAGCGTCTAAAGCCTCAAGCAGTTGTCCCTCAGATGGGTAACCTCCCATTGAGCAGACTCTCACCAGCCGACTTTCCATTTCAAAGCGTCGGAGTTGACTACGCAGGCCCTATAATCTCGGCTAGTCGCCAAGGTCGTGGATGTAGATTAGATTAAGGTATACATCGTTATTTTTGTGTGCTTCACTACAAGAGCCATTCATTTAGAGTTGGTGGGTGACATGACGAGCAGTAATTATTTACAGGCTTTACGTCGGTTTATATCTCGAAGAGGAAAACTTCTCAACATCTACTCCGAAACGAAACTTCATTTGTAGGAGCTTATAATGAGATAGCTCATTTCTTGAAACGCAATTGTGACTCCATAACTAATAGTGCAACTCAAGGTGTTAAATTTCATTTTATCCCTGCTTACGCTCCACATTTCGGTGGTCTTTGGAGGCAGATGTCAAGTCAACCAAGTATAATTTGTTGCGAGTGTTGGGCAATTGTCATCTAACCTCTGTTTTAGTTAAAATTGAAGGCATCTTTAATTCTCGGCCGCTCACACCGTTATCGTAAAATCCAGAAGACCTGTTGCCTCTCATTCCTGGTAATTTCTTAATTGGACGACCTCTAATGTCTCTTCCTATAAAGGATATCCGGGACTACTCCACTCATCACTTAACGCGCCATCGACGTATTGAGCTGCTGCGGCAGCATTTCTGATCGAGATGGAGCAAGGAATATGTCTCCGAACTTCAGCAGCGAGTAAAAAGGCGTACCGGCAATGTCAGCCTGAACGTGGACTCCCTCGCTGTCATACTGAAGGATAACCAGCCACCGCTGAAATGGATGTTGGGCCGCATTTTTGGTGTCCATCCTGGCAGAGATGGCATAAGCAGAGTTGCTGATATCAGGACATCAACTGGAACTATACGACGCGCATTCTCCAAGATTTGCCCATTATTGCAAGACACCTGTTGAAAGGCGAGCTTCCAACGGCCGGCGGCATGTGGAAGCATCAGTTCCAACGTTGACTCAATTAATTCAGTGCAATTAGTAGACAGTAAGACATTACCTATAAGTATTTTATCAGGCTTTAATCTTGCTGTCCTTGATTGTTTTCAAGATCAACCTTGTCATTAAGAAAAAGTTAATATATGTGGTTCTCTGCGTGCTTCATACTGAGTTTATTTAAATTCCCAATGTCCCTTAGAAGTTCCTCCAGTTATAAACACCCGTCCATGGCGACACATGTAAGATCATAATTATATTTATATGACCTAAATGTACCATGTTTTAGGCTCAACGCTCAACTAGGCTCAAGAAAATAGGTGGCTCGTTCAGATGTCTATGTATTTGCCACCCCTGCCTTCAACGAGGCACAGGTTGTGATTAAGCAGCAAACTACCGCTAGCGCCGCCACGGCGCCGCGGACAACAAAGGAACTACCAAAGAAGGAGTTCCTAAAAGAATCCCGTGGCGGCGCCACCGACGCCAAAACTGCCACCGAAAAGTCGGATTTCACAACCTGTGCCATCAAACTACTGATGGACCTGATAAAGGCCATCAGGCAGGGACAGGATGTCGAGTTGGTCATCCTGGATGGCCTGGCCGCACTACTGACTCTGTACCACGGCTAGGTCACCCAGCAGGCCTAGACAAAATACATCCGAACGTTTTTCCGCACACGCTACGGACTGAACGTTAGCGTCAGTAAAATGGTAGACAAAGAAGCAAGCTCGCGCTAGACGCTAATTCCGCAGCGTCGGAAGGAAAAACTATAGTTTCTCTATGGAAGTGAGCGTGAGAACGAAAAAAAAAAAACAAACGTCAATGTCAAACGCCGAAACGCGTCTCTAGTGAGTGGCGGTCATTTGAGACTATCTAAAAAGTTACATTTTCGCGGCGCTTCTGCGGTATTATAAGTATTAACAAAGTAAATAAGTTATATATTTATGGTTAATTATTTGTGTAAATATTAATTGCAAGTAATATGTAATTAAAAAGTGTTTTATTACGGATCAGCAAAAGTTCTATCGATGTTTTCAAGAAAAAAAGATCGAATTGTTAATGTTTTAATTATGCATTTTAGATGGAATTCAGACTACGTGCGTGCCCAGAACAATTTACAATAATGTTAGATTTTATGGAAAGGTAAGTAGGAATTCACGATATTCACGAAACATTTCGAATAAAGTTTGTGTTCATTTGTTTACACAATGACCCAATGGAATTTCTGTTCAAGTGCAGTTCTCAACGCTATCAGTTTATAAGTGGCTTTCATGTTCTAAAAGAGCATATCGTATTTTCGACTTTATTACCTAAACAATAGAGGCAAGCAGGAATCACAACCACATTCCTATGAACCCTGTGAATTATTTGTAAAACTAAGCCTTCTTATGCCTCTATGTTGAGTATAAATGACTCCATGGCACTCACATTTACAATATTGAAATAAATCTATTTATACAAAACTATGGTTTCAAAATTAAGTGGATAATGGAGGATAATTGTACTAATTACTTATTGATTAAAAAAATATTAATAATTATGTGTTTAAAAAAAAAACAATACTATTATTTCTAGAAATGGTGATCTTTCAAGGCCACTGCCAGGAGCTCAAGGTCGACTAAGAGCTGAACATCAGTGGAATGAGCTCACTGAACTTTTAAATTATGTAGGTGGGAGTGGTGTCCAAAAACAAGCAGATAAATGGAAGAGAGTATGTTAAGTATTAAAATTGCACATCCACTCACAACATTCACACATATATGTTCTCTTGAGGATGTAACTGTAACAGAGTTATTTCCATTATTTAAATATTTGATGGCCAGAAACTGCACATTTCATTTACATACACTGTGTTTGCTACAATTTTTTTACTTGTTTGTTTTAGGTATGGTCTGATTGGAAGACTAAAACAAAAAAGAAGGCTTCCCTGATCAATAGAGATACACAGGGCACTGGTGGAGGACCGAGTAGAGCCAGACCACTTAATCCCTTAGAGGAAAGATTGTTAAGGATCATTGGCCTTAGATCTATTACAGGGCACCAAGAAGTACAGGAAGCAGGCTTTGAAGTGCACACATGTGTATGTACTGCTTTTATTTAAAATTGAACTATTAAACTAACAATTTGACATTTATGAAAAGTAAAGGTGTATTTTGATGCTTTTCAGGTACAACATTCGTCTGAGCTTATTGTGCGGACACCATCTCTCACCATCTCACCATCACCTTAGATCGCTGCAGAGCTTCCGAAATGTTCGCTTATCTAGCCTAAAACGCTGAATAAACTCCAATTCCGACATTTCGGCGATAACCTCCATACTCCGCCGATTTAGTCTTATTTGACGATTAATCCAAGCTTCTTCATTATTTGCCGCCCATAACAGCCTCAGGCAATACATTTTAACAAAAATAGTCACTTTTTTCTTAATAAAACACCATTAGCGGTAGGGTCCGAACGTCCGCTAGCGAGCGTGAGCAACTATCGCTGAAATTGACGTTTGCGTTTGTCAAAAACACCACTTGTCTACCACTTTGTATGAGAGACGCCACGCTAACGCCACGTTAGCGGTAGCGTTTCTTTACAAGTTTTTATTTGTCTAAGAACTTAGCGTGACATTACGTGTCTTTTCCACAGGTAATGTCAGTGCCATACATTTTGACGTTAGCGGTTGTCGTTAACGATATCAGAAAAGTTTTGTTTTATCGAAACCAAAGCTGTGCCAGCTCCGCGCATCACCGCAACCGGCCCCCGCCTCTCGCTGGCGGGACCGGCGATGGCTGAGCGCGAGCGGCCAGCACAATCCACACCACAGGCGCCCGACGCACCGGCGCCCCCACGTGGCTCCGCCTACGACTCGCCGGCCGTGCTGTCGGCATGTTCGTCACGAGCTGGGTCGAGCATGTCGCTGACACCAGCGGGCTCGGCCGTATCCGGTCGCGGATCAACTGACACGACGCCGCGATCCGGGCAACGGCCCACCGTGGCAGGGGCCGACGCCCACATGACGTCGCCTTCATCGACGCAGTCGCTGGGTTTTGGGTTTGAATTCAACCTCGAGCCTAGCGGAAACAGAAGGAGGAGCTCCGGGGACGTAGAGGAGAGCAAGCGGCTTTGCCCCGACCCGCCGCGCGAAAGTGTGCCGCGGGGTCCGGGTTCCGCGTCGCCTACATTCGCTGACGCGGCGCGCCACTCACCAGCCGATAGAACACCGACACCGAGATCAACGAAGGCCACAGGGGTAAGTGCCCAAAATTTATCCCCCGCCCCCTTGGCATCTACCGCCACCCCCGGCGCCGCGAAGAAGACGCAGCCGGGGGCTAAACAACAAAGACAGCTGCGTTACCCGCCGCTGGTGGTTGAGAGACTACCTGACTGGGCCGCACACTTCCGGGCCATCGCTGCCAAACTAGGCCGGCCTCCCAACGCTCGTCCATACGGGGGTGGAGTCCGTTTCACCCCAGACAGCGAGGAGGAGTACAGGCTAGTCCAGCGGTACCTGACCGGCCTGGAAAAAGACAGCGGCGTGTCATGGTTCGCCTACTCACTGCCAGCAGAGAATAGCGCCGCGGACGGCAAGGGAACCACCAAGACAAGAGTTCCTCAAAGAAACTAGTGGCGGCGCTACCGGCGCCAAAACAGCCACAACGAAACAAGAGTTCACAACCTGCGCCATTAAATTGTTGATGGACCTAATTAAGGCCATCAGGCAGGGGCAGGACATAGAGACGGTCATCCTGGATGGCCTGGCCACACTTTGTACCATGGCTAGGCCTCTCAGGGTGATCCATTGGAACGCCCGCGGCCTGCAAAATAAGGTCGCCCCCCTCCGCCAGCTCCTTCGGGAACAAGACATCGACGTGGCGTTCATAAGCGAGACGCACCTGGGACCCGAAGATAGGGTAAGGTTCCCGGGATACCTCGTTTACAGGAAGGATGAAAGGTCGGCTCACAGAAGATACCGTGGTCTGGCAGTATTGGTGAGACGAAGAGCCGTCCATCGGGAAATCCCCTTGACGACACTCAGCACGTTTTACGCGTTGGGTGTGCAGCTACACGTAGCCGGCGAGGACATAAGCATCTACAGCTGCTACAAGCCGCCCGTGGCTCACCTAGACGTTACAGAGCTGCGGGCGCTTCTCTATTCATCGACGCACGCCACTATCCTCGCCGGTGATTTCAACAGCAAACACCCAGCGTGGAACTCGTCCACAACGAATACCTCGGTATTCGTTGGGGAGTCGGGAGGCGGCTCTTCGCGGACGCGGAAGCCTTCGGCTATACGGTGTCCGGCCCAGAAACGCCGACCCACTACCCAGACGCTGCACAGCACATGCCGGACGTACTGGACATCGTAGTCCACCGAGGGCTACAATGCCAGACCACACAGCAAGTCATAGACGACGAGTTACAGTCGGATCATCAACCTGTACTCGTCGTCATATCGGGTATGTCGACCCGACTGAAGCCCATAGCGCCACGTCGCAAAACGGATTGGACAACCTTCGCAGACAAAGTAGAGACCGCCACGCCGACTCGGCCTATCGTTACCTCCGCGGACGTAGATCAGACGGCGGACGATGTCACTGCTTGCATTCAAAGCGCCTATGAATTGGCGACAAGCACACAGCCGCAGGGGAGAGGGCTATTGCCGCCCCTGCCGGCTCGCCTGAATGCGATGATCGCCGCGAAGAGGCGCCTCCGCAAGCAGTGGCAACAACACAGATGCCCGACGCTGAAGACGCAGCTCAACCGTCTCGCGGAGAAGGTGAAGGCCGAGCTCCAGGAGCACACCGCCGCGGGCTGGGAGGACCGAATCGACGCCACGATGGACAACTGGCCGTCATTACACAAATTATGCAACCAACTGACGAACACCCCAGTCCCGGTGCGACCGCTGCTTAACAGCGACGGGGCGCTTACATACGTAGCAGAGGACCGGGTGGAGGTCTTCGGCGAACACCTGGAGCGTCAGTTCCAACCGAACCCGACTAGCGACACCGCTCATGTCGCAGCAGTCGAGAAACACCTGGGAGACTACTTCGCCTCGCCGATAGCTCCCGAAGAGGACCCCAGGCGAGAAGAAGATTCTCGCCTGGGGCAGTCAGACGCGCCATCCTTAGGACGAAGCCTAGGAAGGCCCCCGGTGCTGACGGTATCACGAATACAGCGCTGCGCCACCTGCCGTACCGTATGGTAGCGGCGCTGGCGCGCCTGTTCACGGCGATACTGCGCACCGGGACCTTTCCCGCCTCGTGGAAGGAAGGGCGCGTCATTATGTTGCCCAAGGCGGGGAAAAACATCCAGAAGCCGGAGAGCTATCGGCCGATCACTCTGCTGCCGACGGTCTCCAAGGTGTTCGAAGCACTCCTGCTGCGACATCTCCAACCACACATCGCACCTCGACCGGAACAGTTTGGGTTTCGGGCGGAGCACAGCACGACGCTCCAGCTGTCGAGGGTACTGCACCACCTCGCAGCCGCGATCAACAAGAAGGAGTACTCGGTGGCAGTATTCCTCGACATGGAGAAGGCCTTCGATCGTGTATGGCACGACGGCCTGAGGTACAAGCTGGCCACATCGGACGCGCCCCGTCGCGTTGTAAAGGTGGTCTCTGACTTTCTCTCCAACAGGACTTTCAGGGTGGTGGTCGACGGAACGCTGTCTAGCGCCCGCCCGGTGCTCGCGGGTGTGCCGCAGGGCAGCTGCGTCTCGCCGGCGTGTTACTCGCGCTACACGGACGACATCCCCACCACGCCACACACAACACTCGCGCTGTATGCAGATGACGCCGCGTACATTACTACATCGCTAAATGCGAAGTACGCGGCGGTCAAAATGCAGCGCGCCCTCGAGATGCTGGCGGAGTGGTTGTCCAAGTGGCGGCTGTCCGTGAACGTGGGTAAGACGCATGCCATGGTCACCGGGTCCGCGCCTCTCCCACCACCCTTGAAACTACAAGGAGCCGACATCGAGTGGACGCCCCGGGTCAAATACCTAGGGGTCACCATCGACCGTCGGCTCACGATGGAGACGCATGTCCACAATGTCGCCGCGCAGGGTAAGGTCGTCCGCCACCTCCTTTAACCAGTGCTCTCGTCCCGCATCCCGGCGCGCGTCAAGCTGGGCGTGTACAAGCTGTACATTCACCCAATTCTGACGTACGCCGCTCCCGCTTGGTTCGCCCTCACGAGCGAGACGAACCGCAAGCAGCTCCGCACGCAGCAGAACCAGGCGTTGCGGACAATAGTAGATGCCCCTCGCTTCGTGAGGAACGATGTCATCCAGCGGGACCTCGGTATTGAGAGCCTGGATGAGTTTGTGCGACGACTCGCGAAGGGAATGTTCGCGCGTGCCGACGCCTCGGACCTCACGCATGTCAAGGACATCGCGCCCTGGCACGCGCGCCCCCCCGACGCGAGACCCCTGCCCCGCGACCTGATAGCGGACCATGCCCCCATCGCACCGGATTGACGCCCGGGTAAGCTGTACTCAGGTTACACGCAGCTTACCTGTTACACTTTGACTTCACACACATCTGTTGCGTAACGTGTCCTAGGTTAATATAGGCGCGTTACGTAAACAAACACAGACATCCGCCACTAGACAGGCACCTAAACTCACACGCGGAGGCGCGGTGCGGACCGCGATCCGCGTAGACACTGGGCGGTGTGACACACTACAATACCGCACACACACTCATAACGACGGTCCCTTAGCCCGGACAGTGAACGGCTAGCTCTGTGATCTGGACGGGCGGGGACCACTCACCTACTGTGTAGGCGCGTCGAGTCGGCATCTCCGTCGCTGGTCGTTGTCGCCGGGCCTCCCCTAGGTAACTAGCGGTCTCACCTGGCGGCGACAGACCGCCGGGATGTCGTGAAGAAAGCGTCGCTTCACTATAAGCGTCGCGACGCTCCTACAGAAACCAAATAGCAATCACTCACATGGGCGCGCGTTGCCCGCGCGCCCAATCATCTTACCGGCCACTGTAGCCCACCTAACGAGGGGCCCGTTTTTACGGGCCCACGTAAAGCCTCTGCGGCCGGGGGGCACAGCCCCGGATCCGCTCGCCGCGCCCGACGTAGCGACTTCCCACGAAGTTTTTTTTTGTACTCGCTTGGAACAAGGTGTTTTATTTAACTAAATTCCTCGGGCAGTTGTCGAGTGCCGTACATTTGGTCCTATCGAGTCGGATCGCGAATGTGAAATCGCGTCGACAAGTGAAATTACAGTTTGTGACGAGTGGTGAGGCATAGAAACCAGTGGTGGATCGCCCTGAAGTGCCTGTAAAATCCCCGGTGTGGTGATCAGCGGTGTACAGCAGTGCAGCAACGAGGTTGCGGCCGTCTCCGCCAGGGCGCGCTACCACTCCACTCCAACGGTGACTTCAGCAGAGACTATAGAGCGACGAGACCAAGAGTGACGTTACTATCAGTGACGGCACACTCGGCGGTATCAGCAGTGACGACGCACGCGCAGAAGCGTGCTTGGAGAGGTTTGGCAGACAAAACTGTGAGTTACAACTACCAGTGTTATTATATTTTAGACTTTTAAATATCAGTCAATTTTGAAGATTAACCGTGTGCAGTTGCAAGTTAGTACACATTTTAGTAGAAGTTAGGACTTAATAATTACGCTCTTTACTTGTAATTTTTCGTTGGTTGCTCTCTCAAAAAGCTGCAGCGTGATACACAATTGAATCCTTAGGTAAATTGCAAATAAACAATAAAATAATTATAGAAAAAGGTCGAATTAACTTTTAAAAATCACCTAAAGATCGCATTACACATACTTACGTTGGAGACAAGACTAGAAACATTATAAGTACAGTGGCGACAATTTGCGGAAACTCATAGACGCATAATTGAAAAGGCAACCGACGAAGATTTATGATTTAACTGAAGATTTGTACATAAACTATAAGTGTGAATTAAAAGAGCCATTACTTCAAATTAGTCCGTGCAAAAGTGCTGATCCAATTAGTTTAGAGCCCTAGATTATTTGGATCCTAAAGCTAATAAACAGAATAGTGCTCGTGATAATAATGCCAAATCTTTTCATGTTGCTTCTCCAAATTGTGTATTTTGTTCTGAAGATCATAAATTGTGTCACTGTAAAACATTTGCTAAGAAAGATTGTGACGAGCGTCGTGATTTTGCACGAGTCAGTAAACTTTGTTACAACTGTCTAGGAGCAAACCATTCCGTCTATTCTTGTCGTCAGAATACTAAATGTCATCTTTGTAATAGGAAGCACCACTCACTACTTCACCCAAAATCAACTGCTAATTCTGCTGAAATTGTTAATGGTTCAGCAGAAACAAAGGTGGTGGCTGCTAATGCAGCTACCTCTTCGAATCAAAGCGAAACGGAACCCATTTGTTGTTTTGCGGATGTTCACAACCACGGTCTGTTAGCCACAGCCTTGGTCAATGTTGAGTCAAGAACTGGTACCGCTGTTGTTTTAAGAGCTCTGATGGATCAGGGCTCTCAAGTCTCTTTCATAACAGAGGCTGCGGTACAGTTGCTCGGACTAAGAAAAACACCTGCTCGCACCAACATTTTTCGACTAGGCGATGACGAGGGTAACTGATAAATGATAAATGATTTTATTTCTGTAAGTAGGTTTTTACAAACACTTTTACACGTCAATACTATTTTAAAAGTAGATGAGATCGGCGTTTCCTATCTGACTACTCTGAGAAGAAACGCCAAAACAAACTCAGAGGTCACAGTCTCTTTTAAAGTCCAGACATAATCTTGGTCAGGTCATGTGAAGACCATGTGGATTGATGTCTGAAATGCTCTTTTGAGGAAAGAACCACACTGAATGAGTGGACCTGTCCAGTCAGTGCACGCATTTGTCAGTGATCATGCAGCTCAACACAACACATATGGAGCTCAACGATTCGACGAACATTACCAAAGAAAGGACATTTGGGTAGGCCGCATAAATTACTCAAACTGCCAGACCATGATTAAAACGTATTTTAAAAATTAAAAATAGATTGAGATATAAAAAAAATAACAAATCCACACTGCCTTCACATTCACAATAATTAAAATATTATAATACTTTACAAAGTAAATTTTCACGTCATTGTATAGTATGTCAAAGTGTAAAAATCCGAGAATAAACATGGTCAGATCATATGAGGACTCTGTAGACTGGTGTCTGAAATGGTCTTTTGAGGAAAGAACCACACTGATTTGAGTGGACCTGTCCAGTCAGTGCATGCATTTGTCAATCATGGTGCAGCTCAACTCAGAACTAAGGAGCTCAACGATTCCACGAACAATACAAAAGAAAGGACATTTGGGTAGGCCGCGTTAAGTACTCAAACAGCCAGACCGTGATTAAAACAACTGAAAGAACAAAAAAACAATGACTCACATAGTCCTCACATTCTCAAAAATTAAAACAATTTTATACTTTAAACAGTAAATATAAAGATGTCATTGTTTATCTAAAAAATCAAAAATAAAAGTTTAACAGCAAATTAAACATCGACAATATCTTTGTAAACTTATTGGAGCAGCTCAATCCCAAGCCTTCTTGTCCTCAATATAGCCTTTGACAGTATAATAGGCATTCTGGCATAATTTCCGCTTTATAAAAGATTTGAATTTATTAAGGCTTAGTTCTTGAATGTGGCTAGGAAGTTTATTATAAAAACGAATACTTTGAAATTTAAACGAGCTACCTATTTTCTTGAGTCTGGTAGTGGGAACAACAAATTTGTGTTTGTTCCTAGTATTTATGTTATGGATATCACTGTATTTTTAGAATACTGTGGTGTTTTCGGGTTTCAACTCTTCACCCTTTATAAGAACACTAGTTTCTACTTGTCTAACATGAGGTATCGTAAACTTAATGCATTTAGTTTTTCTCTCGTTTAGAAGTACGTTATTAACATTAAACCAGTTAACTACTTTAGCAAGGGCGCTATTTACATTGTCAGTAACCAGCTGCTGACGTTTGTGTTTAAATAAAAGTGAAGTGTCGTCTGCAAACAACACTATATCATGATTATCCTTTATGAGGTAAGGCAAGTCATTAATATAAATAAGAAACAAAAATGGGCCAAGAATTGAACCCTGGGGGACCCCCATTCTTACTACAGATCCAGGTGATCTTTTTCCGTTAACATCAACTGTCTGAATCCTATCACTTAACTAAGAAGTAAGAAGATCCAGAGAGGCATTCCGGATTCCGTAGTGGTGCAGTTTCCTGATCAATGTTTCATGAAGAACACAATCGAATGCCTTGGACAAATCGCAAAAGATTCCCAAAGCATCGCATTTGTCCTCCCATGCCTTGTAAACATGTCCTAAAAGTTCAACTCCGGCATCAGTAGTTGAACGACCCCTTGTAAAACCGAACTGTTTGTTATGCAGTAATTTGTGTTTATTAAAAAATCTTTGCATTTGATCTAAAATAAGTTTTTCAAAAATTTTACTAAAGGTAGGCAGCACTGAAATAGGTCTATAATTAGTAGGGTCTGATGTGCTACCAGATTTAAACAATGGTATTATTTTACTGTTTTTCATAAGATCAGGAAACTCACCACGGTCAATACAATTATTAAAAATAATAGCTAAAGTAGGTGCTACAATATTTATAATGGACTTAGCAACATCCAGAGAGTTACCCCATAGATCTGCGGTTTTTTTAACATTTAAGTGTGTCATCTCTACAAGTGACATATTGGAAATTAAATTCAAAATCACAAACTGGAACGTTTTCTTTAAGTAAAGACTCTGCAGCAGTGGGCGATGAGTTTAGAGATTTAGTAGTCGAAACGGGAATCTCTGCAAAGAAATTTTCGAAGGTCGCGGCGACTTGAGAATCCGATTGAATTAAATTGCCATCAATTGCAAGGCTGTAGTCACTACTTCGGTTGCATGATCTTCCCGTTTCGCTTTTAATGATATTCCATGTCATTTTAATTACATTACTGCTATTTTTAATCTTTGAACTCAAGTAACGTGACTTGGCTATGCAACAAACTTTTTTTAATAATTTCGAATAATTTCTAACATATATAGCAAACCACACACAACTACGACCAGTGCGAGCGTCCCGCGGTCGCGTGCCGCCACGTTACATACAATAAGTTCTGTCTTTTTCTCGCCTGGCCGTTGCGAGGAAGGCGGGAACGCGATACGCGTCAGTCCGCTGCCCACACGCTTACTGCGTAGACGCGTATTTACCTACCGCGCGCGCATGTCGCCCCGTGCCTTCCTCGTGCCGTCCGTTACGCGAAATAATTGTTTTAGGGTCTTCGATCCCAATGTTTGTGACTGATTACTTGTGTGATACTTTACAAATATACAGTTTTTACTAAAGAGGTGGTTTCACTCCGATAAGCCCCTCATATGTGGCGCTCCAACGTTTTTTTTTTCGTGTGACAATATAGTGCATAGTTGTGAAAGTTTTGCAGTGGCGAACTAAAATGCCAGTGACAAGGAGTAGAGCGGCTAGTTTGACTCGGAGGGAAGATGCAAACGACGCATTACCCATCCCCTCGCGACCAAACACCGACCGCGGTGTCCGTCAACCAAGGTGGCGACGCCGACCCGGTATATTCCTCGCCGCGCACCGATGCTAACGCTACGTTCTCTAACGAAAACGTGGCGACGATTATCGCCTCCCTCCAACGCTCTCAAACAGAAGCATTTAGAGAGTTGCTCAACTCGATGTCGCGAGCGAGTGCATCGACCCCGGAATCACTCGCTCTTCTAGGGAACAACACCCTAGCCCGCTGCAAAGCCACGTTCTCCGGCCGACCGAAGGAGTCGGTTGAAGCATTTATCGACGCTATAGAGGCCTATAGCGATTGCGCGCAGGTGGCGGACTCAAACATTCTGCGCGGTTTAGCCTACCTATTCAAGGATCAAGCAGCCACGTGGTGGCAAGGAATAAAATACTCTGTGTCTTCATGGCACGAAGCCAAACAAAACTTAATAAGTGCCTATGGTGATCGCCGGCCGCCTCATCGGATTTACTTAGAAATATTTGCGACACCGCAGGGCAATGAAAACACAGATATTTTCGTAGCGCGCATCCGCGCCCTTTTGGCACGTTTACCTAAAGACGATATAACGGAGTCGGCTCAAATAGACATGACCTACGGTCTCCTCCACAGCAGGATAAGGAAAAGGCTACGAAGAGAAGAGTGTCGCAGTTTCTATGAATTACTCCGCCTCGCACGGAATATCGAGGATTCATTCGACGAGGTAAATAACATAACGCCGACGGCGAGTGAGCGTCGAACACAAACGCCGGCAACATTACCGACGTCCACGCAATCCGCGGCGCAGGCCAACGGTGCGTCCGCCGCCTCGGCGCAGCACCCGCACGCTCCGGCCGCGCCCCCCGTGTCTGTTCCAGCCGCGCCGCCCGCGCCTGTTCCACCGAAGCAGGACACGGCAAAGAAGCCAAGGCCTTCTTGCACATACTGCAAACGGTTTGGCCACACCAAAGAACATTGCCGTAAGTTGCAGAATCAAGGTGAGAGTGAACAAAGTAAAAGTAGTGGTCAAAGTTTTTA
Organism: Dasypolia templi; assembly: GCA_963555695.1. Taxonomy (NCBI): domain Eukaryota; kingdom Metazoa; phylum Arthropoda; class Insecta; order Lepidoptera; family Noctuidae; genus Dasypolia; species Dasypolia templi. Next base: position 26,513,822 of record OY743154.1, on the reverse strand, counting down.
TTCCGTACAATCTCTTTCAGTTACTAAAAACTGCGCGTTGGATTATATTTGTGATGAAAACGATTTTATTCCACGAGAAAATGTGCGTAACTATATTACGAGTAATAAACAAAGAGATGTTTTCCCACAACATACAACTAATAAAATTATGTGTAATTCTAATAATAATAATGTGAATGACTCTCAAATATCCGAGAATGTGTGTAAAAATGTTGTTAAAAAAGTTAAAACCCATCCTGTCCATCCATGTCTTAGTACTAATATTTTATGTAACAATTTAAAAAATCAAAAGGACAATGCCCATCCACCTAAAAACTATATTTTGTGTAGCACTTATCAAAAGGACAATGTCCATGCATGTCATAATGGTACTTTGTGTAGCACTTTTAAAAATCAAAAGGACAATGTCCATGCATGTCATTATGGTGTTTTGTGTAACGATTTAAAAAATCAAAAGGACAATGTGCATCCATGTCAAATAGATACCTTATGTAGTCACTTAACTGATCAAAAGGATAATGTCCATTTATGTTTAGCAGAGATATGTTTGTGTAACGACCGTACGGGAGCCTCTATTGGTCGCGAGTTACGACCAATTTTTAATATTACAATTTTGGGGTTTTCCGGCTCTGCGTTGATTGATACGGCCGCCAAACATTGCATTGCGGGTCATACGCTATATATTCTCCTTCTACGTCAAGGTCATCCCCTCAGCTCTTCGACACGCGAAGTTAAGCTTGCCGACGGTGTAATCCGCACGATGTATGTACTTACCACCACGTTGGAGGTGTGTATAGAAACGGCAGTTATTACGATTCCATTTTTAATTTTTCCCGACCCGACAAATAACGAGACGTTATTAGGTATCGATTTTATAACCGCTGCGGAAGTAGTAATTGATTTTTGCTAAGAAGTTTGGTATTTTAGTAAAAGTGATAATGTAAAATATACCCTGTGCTTCGAACCTACCTCGCGTGACGTGTCCTGTGCCGCTACAGATATACTTAGGGATGATGAAGGTACTCACCTTAAACCAGCCGAACGTCAAGCGCTCGCTGGTGTCCTCACCAGGCACTCACGCGTCTTTAGACCAGGGGGAGGCCCAACACCGTATGCGGAACACCGCATTGATACAGGTGAGCATTCTCCAATTGCTGTTCCTCCTTACCGCCTAAACCCTTCGAAGAAAGAGCTGATGAAAGCTGAAATAGGTAAGATGTTACAGGATGACATAATAGAAGAGTGTGAATCGGCTTGGTGCTCACCGGCAGTGATGGTGCCGAAGTCCAACGGCGGTATCCGCTTCTGCGTTGACTACAGGCGTTTAAATGCAATCACCAAAGCTGACACATATCCGATGCCACGCATCGACGAGTTACTCCAGAGCACAAAACGGGACTGCTACATGAGTACGCTAGACCTTCGATCTTCATATTGGCAGGTTAGGGTTAGGGAAGCTGATAAAGACAAAACAGCTTTTGTCTGTCCTTTAGGTACTTACCGTTTTAAAAGAATGCCGTTTGGTCTCCGTAACGCGCCAGCTACCTTTCAGCGTCTCATCGATCGTCTCCGATCCTGCTCTGCTTTACAAGACGTTGCTTTATTAGCGTATTTAGATGATCTGTTGGTTATATCTCAGGGATACCAACAGCATCTGCAAGACCTCGAGGCAGTTTTTAAACGTCTAGGCGAGTTTAATCTCCATGTGAATAGGGAGAAGTGCGCTTTTGCTCGGGAAAGTGTTAAATATCTCGGTCACGTTATTACACAAAAAGGCGTTTCCACCGACCCAGGGAAGGTGAGTGCTGTACTCGAGATGAAGGTACCAGGAAACCTAAAGCACCTGAGATACTTTTAACAAACTTGTTCGTGGTTCAGAAAATTCATACCCAACTTCTCAAAAGTTGCCGAACCATTGACACGCTTGACTCGAAAAAGTCAAGTATGGTCTTGGGGCTCAGAACAGACCCAAGCATTTAATGAGCTGAAGACTCTACTGACCACAGCTCCAATATTGGTGCAAGCCGATTTCAGTCGTCCTTTCATTCTGCGTACTGACGCAAGTAACTACGCCTTGGGCGCGGTTTTATTGCAGGGCGACGGCAATCAGGAACGGCCAATTGAATATGCCAGCCGTCTCCTTAACGCAGCTGAACGCAACTATTCGACCACGGAGCGTGAAGCACTCGCTGTAGTGTGGGCGGTGGAGCGGTTTCGGCCTTACCTAGACGGTCAACCAGTCGTGATAGGCAGTGATCATCAGCCTCTACGCTGGTTGCTATCACTTAAATCACCAGCCGGCAGATTAATCCGTTGGGCTCTGAAGCTTCAATCTTTTGATATCCAATTTGAATATACTCCAGGGAAGGCGAATGTCGTAGCAGACACGCTAAGTAGACCAATTGGTTCCAGCGACACAAGCAACAGCTGCGGTATTTGTACAGTCATCTGTGATCTTCCCGCGAAGACACCTAGTCAGCTTCGCCTGGAACAGACTTCGGACCCTGAAGTGGATAAGATTGTTAAGGAACTAGAAGGACCTGATGACGTTGCATCTAAAAGATGGTTAGAAAGGGGTTATCTCATGGATCAAGGAGTCCTGTACCGTTACAATCCGGACTCCGAGAGTGAATCCCCTCAGTTAGTTGTACCTGACGGCCAAGTTGCAGCTATTCTAAAAGAGTTACATGACTCTCAAACAGCTGGCCACCCAGGTATCGATAGAACCTACCAGAAAGTAGCCCAGCTGTATTATTTCACAGGGATACGGAGAATAATCACCGATTATGTCTTAGCCTGCATCCACTGCCAGCGATATAAGGCCAACAACGCGAAACCCCCAGGCCTACTCCAGACACCGGTCATGAACCAGCGGAACGAGGTACTGGCCATGGATCTGTTCGGCCCACTTCCAGAAGGAGACCAGGGGGAGCGATGGGTCTTTCTCATAGAAGACACTGCTACCCGATGGACAGAGCTGTTTGCTCTAAAAGAAGCCACAGCAGAAGCCTGCGCTCATGTCCTCATCGAGGAATATTTCATGCGGTTCGGCCTGCCTCGCAGGATTATTTCAGACAACGGTGTTCAGTTTATTTCCGCAGTGATGCGACAATGTATGTCAGTCCTAGACATCAAACAAAATTTTGTCCCGCTGTATCATCCACAAGCTAATCCTGCAGAGCGAAAAAACCGCGACCTTAAAGCTATGCTGGCCCACCTCGTGGCAGATGACCATACCTCATGGCCGAAGAAGTTGCCAGTGATCCGCTTTGCCCTGAATAGCGCGAAATGTCGCACAACAGGCAAGTCACCGGCTTATTTGACCTTTGGCAGAGAGATGCGGTCACCCACAGAGGTCGTTCACGATCTTCGCGCCATCAAGGTTAAAGAAAACCTTGTCCCACAAGTGACTCCTTATCTCGAAAACTTCCTGCATTCGCTATCAGCTGTTCGAGAATGCGTCGAGATCCAGCAGGACAAGACCAAGCAGTACGCCGACGCTTCGCGCCGAACATCTGACTCTTTTGGGGTAGGTGATTTAGTTATGCTTAAATCTCATTTATTGAGCAAAGGATCAAAAGACCTCACTTCTAAGTTCTACCCTCGCCGAGATGGCCCTTACCAGATCACTAAGAAGGTAAGTCCGACAACGTTCACCATCGCGAGCACAGAACAACCAAATGTAGATATTGGGAAATATCATTCCGAAGACCTGACACGTTACCGTGGTAGCGACGACTCCTTACCAAAACCCGTTATTCCAAAACGAAATCGCGGACGACCAGCTAATGCTGCTGTTAGTGTACCAGTCCAGGACCGAGGGCGTTCTCCAGGACTGGAGGGGGAGTATATAGCAAACCACACACAACTACGACCAGTGCGAGCGTCCCGCGGTCGCGTGCCGCCACGTTACATACAATAAGTTCTGTCTTTTTCTCGCCTGGCCGTTGCGAGGAAGGCGGGAACGCGATACGCGTCAGTCCGCTGCCCACACGCTTACTGCGTAGACGCGTATTTACCTACCGCGCGCGCATGTCGCCCCGTGCCTTCCTCATGCCGTCCGTTACGCGAAATAATTGTTTTAGGGTCTTCGATCCCAATGTTTGTGACTGATTACTTGTGTGATACTTTACAAATATACTATTTTTACTAAAGAGGTGGTTTCACTCCGATAAGCCCCTCATACATATAAATTAAATTCAGCAGTGTTTATACAAGTCCGTTCATCATACAACTCATAAAGTCGTTTTCTACTTTTATGTATACCAACAGTGGCCTAACCACTGAAGGAAGCGTTACCATTAACCGAGAATGTCTTTGGAATGAAAGTTTTATCAAATTGTATGCAATACATATTAAAAAAAAGCATTATATTGATGATTAGAGTCCTCATTAGTTGACAAAAGTGGTAAATTACTCAAAAGTTTAGTTTTAAATGTTTCCAAACGTTTAGTTGTTTTTGGATTAACAGTGATATCTTTTTTAATAACTTTTTTGTTTATATTTGAAATAGTGATCAACTGTCCGCAATGATCCGAGTCTATTAAATTAATAATTTCTTTGTAAGTTGGTTTAACATCTGTATAAATGTTATCTAGGCATGTGGCACTAGTGGGAGTTATACTAGTGGGCTCCAAAAATTGGTAAGCAAGATTGTATGACTGAAACAAACTTATAATTTTAGTACTAATCCCAGAATTTTCCAACAAATTAACATTAAAATCACCACAAGTGACGATAGACTTGTTTGAAGTACAGATTTTGTTTAACACTTCATCCATAACTTTTTCAAAACAATCATACAATCCTGAAGGAGGTCTGTACACACTTAATATAATAAACTGCTCCAATTCTATACAGGCTATTTCAACTGTCCGTTCAACAGAGAGGCTCACAATATCCTTACGGTCTTTAAATTTAATCTGTTTATTTACTAAAATTAATGAGCCACCATGTATAGCATTAACTCTGCTGAATGAACTAAAAACCTGGTGATTACTAAAATTGAACATGAACTGGTGGCTTTTAAGCCAATGTTCTGTTATACAAAGAATATCTACACGCTGAAATTTTAGTGGTTGTTTTCCCGCGGCAGAACGATTACCCATCAGTAGCACTATCGAAACATAAAGTTAAACTTAAAATAAAAAGGTTTTTTAATTCAAATAATTTAAAACAATATTCATAAACTCGAAAGCGCGAGATTCTATAGTAGTTCACTAGACGTAACGTAGGTACCTACATGAAACGCGCGTGCGCCGCCACGCGATGCCGACAAAGGGAATAATGAGTAATAAAATGTTCAGAGCAAAATAAGCTCTCGCGTACGGTGATACGGCATTAACTAGCCTGCCCGCACGCGGCGAGCGAGACATCAAACAGATGCCGCCTATTGTTGCGTTCCGGCTTCCGCACTGCACTTCCGCGCTCCGCGCTTAGTCATTCCGCGAACATCGTACGTGCAATACGTTATCGTTGCAAAAATGAGACGTCATTATAATTTTTCAAATTTAGTTTGTCGCTATGGTTCAACTGTACGCCAGGGCTAATTACGACTCCCATGCTGCCCGGCGACTTTACGCGGAGCCGCAACACTTGGAGTCACTCCGTCTTCGTGGGGTTTTGAACCCGCAAGTTCCACAGGCCCGGACAATTGTAGCGGCAACACAGCGGCTACTCGATTATGGGCAGTTCAGGACAACAACGCATGCACAGGGCAGAGGTCGTACGGCCGTTCATTCGGCAGAGCTCGACGAGGATATCATCGAGTACTTCGAACGGGATCCTCGTCACAGTACGCGTATGGCTGCCGCTAGGTTTGGCGTAAACCAATACTACGTGTGGAAAGTGCTTAACTCTGAAGGACTGCATCCTTATCATTTTCGTCGAGTTCACCACCTCCACGAAAACGACGCGCCGGCCAGAATTTCTTTTTGTGAGTGGTTCATAGAAAATCACAATCTGAACATTTTGTGGACGGACGAAGCAACTTTTACCCGAGTTGGACTTTTCAACCAGCGCAACGAACATTTTTGGGCTTTTAATAACCCACATGTTATTCGCGAGTGTGCGCACCAAGTGCGCTTTAGTGTTAATGTGTGGACCGGCATAAATAATGGCCATCTCATTGGACCGCATTTCGTGACAGGACACTTGACAGGTGCAACTTACCTAGAAATGCCACGTAATATTATCCCGGACTTATTAGACGACGTTCCGCTAGCAGTGCCCGTGGACGATCTGCACTACCAGCATGATGGGTGCCCGGCTCATTATCAGCGCGCCGTGCGAGAACACCTGGACTCGGTGTTTCCCCAGCGCTGGATCGGACGCGGCGGGCCAGTGCTTTGGCCAGCAAGAAGCCCGGACTTGACCCCGTTGGACTTTTTCTTGTGGTCGGAGCTAAAGCGCCTGGTGTATCGTGAAGAACACGAAACACGAGACGCGTTAATAATTGCGATAGTGGACGCTTTTAATACCGTAAGACGTGACAGAGACACTTTAATAAAGCTTAAAGACAATCAATTAAAACGTGCTCGTTTGTGTATTGAACGTAGTGGCTTGCACTTCGAACAATTGCTCCGTTACCGGGAAGTGTAATTACCGTAAGTAACATGAACCTTTGTAAATAGCAAACATTTAAAAGTAGGTTAGGTAATTTAAATCATTGTAAATAAGTTGATTCCATTTTTTAAATACGACATAAATACTTTATTTTCTAATTCGATTTGTTTTAACGTAATTATCTTGATTTTTAGTTTTGTGATCAGTAAGTTGTAGGCAAAAAAGTATTGACGGTCCTAACCCCTAAAAGTATGAAGGGAAAACTGAAACAACTTCGGTATTGGGTTTTGTGTTTAATTAGGTCAGGACTAGGTAGTTAGCAGCTGATTTATACGCGAAGTGCAACGACCGCGCTGGCCGGTCGGGGCATACCCGCTGCGCATAGATCGCGCGATGTATAACTATCGGTTCGCAGTCGCTTTCGAGTTTTGTTTATCACAATTGTTAATCTGCCATTTGTTGATTCTAAGTTTTTTTCTTTATAAAGATCGATTGTAATACCGATATAAACTTATTATGCTACGGGAAAACAACCACTAAAATTTCAGCGTGTATATTGTTACAATTCAGGAATAATTCTACTTCTAAATCTTTGTTTAAAAACCCTTGAATGTTTTGATGCACCAGGTTGATGCTATTTAAATTTTTTACACACACATTTGATTTCTTATTTGCTTTCTTTACAATTTTGCAAGCGGCTACCTCTATTGTCCTAATTTCTAATTTAAATTAAAATCAATGTCATCAATTGGTTCCAAATTCTCAATGCCCAACTCAATGCCCTCTAAGTGGATGGTTAGTTTTAAATTGCAATCACGTCTAGATCCCACCTTTGTTTTACATGTCGAGGCTTACGTTTTGAATAGACTCACATCTCATCTTCCTGAGAAGAAGCTCGTTCGGGTATCGACTTTGTTCTCTTCCTTAAAATTAGCTGATCCGTCCTTTGATACGCCAGGGAAAATTGATTTACTGTTGAGTACGCGTGTGGTCGGAGAAATATTATTGGATGGTTTAGTTAAGGGTCCGCCGGGATCTCCAGTCGCTCAGAAGACTAAATTAGGCTGGATCTTGTCTGATCCCATCCCAGATCCCATCGTCGGCAATCTCTAGGCCAGTATGTTATCATGCTGTAGTACAGTCAGCGGATGTCAATGACCTTTTGCGTAAGTTTTGGGAGTTAGAGTCAGAGCCCTCAGTTCATAGTGTGATCTTGACGGAAGAAGAACAAAAATGTGAGGATTTCTACTCTAAAACCACCAAACGCGATGCAACCGGGAGGTATGTTGTAAAACTGCCATTCAAAACCGATTCGCCCAGTTGCTCATTTGGGGGGTCAGAGGTCATTGCCCGTAGGCGCTTTATCAACCTAGAGAAAAGATTATTGAAGGAACCGGCACTTAGGACACAGTATAGTACAGTTATTAATGAATACTTCTTGCCACATCACGCGGTGGTGCGTGACGATAAAAGCACCACTAAGGTTAGGGTCGTCTTTGACGCTTCATGTTCAGGCCACAATGGTGTATCATTAAACAAGGAATTAATGGTTGGCCCAACCCTACAACCTGATTTGCATCAAACTATTATGCGATGGCGCTGTCATCCCATAAGTTTGGTCGCAGATATCGTTAAAATGTACCGTCAGATTAAGGTTGCAGATGAGGATGCTAATTATCAGCGCATTTTGTGGCGTGCCAATACGGAAGCCGAATTGAAGCATATTCGATTGTAAAAAAAAAAAAAAGGGGAGTCCGTTTCTACGCAGTGAAGTAGTACTCGGGGTGGATCTGCCCTAAATCCAGCCACAATTCGACACAACCCTAGTTGGGGGTTATAAACTGGGATTTGAATGAAAGAATATTTCTCTTTCTACTTGGGAGTTCGGACCAGAAAAACCGACACTTAACCTCAAGTTCAATTTATTCACTGATGTAGTGGTTACACCTTAGAATAATAGTGGTTAACAAAAATCATTACTTCGAAGACCCTAGGTTATCGGCGGAGACTCTTGACACCGCGATGTAGAAATCGGTCGAAATGTTACAACGCCATCTAGTGACGACTCAACACACTATTTTTAATTGTTAAGTCATTGTGCGGCTAAACATTCCGCCCACCAAGGACATTTTGTGCAACATTATGTCCTTCCAATTTTAAATTGCTAATCGAACCGTTTCGATTACTCTTACAACATGTTATAATCTAACTTTAAACATAAACAATTACTTACATATCTAAACAAATTTTAAAATTATCGCTTAAAACTACTAACAGAATTCTTAGGCAATAGGCAAGACACACAGTTTCGACGTTGGTCTTTTCAAAATGGAACCATTACTCCGAAGTGTGACCACTCGTGTAAGGTTGTCTAAGCCTGGATGTTTTTCAACCACCCTGGCAAGAAGCCACCGACAAGGAGGCAAGTTATCCTCTTTGATTAAAACTATATCACCTACGTTCGGTTCAGGATTTTGCTTGGACCATTTATAACGATGGAGCAGTGTGGTCAAATACTCGTTTGACCAGCGACGCCAGAAATGTTGTGTCATCTGTTGGACTAAATGCCACCGCTTCAAGCTTGAAATATTCGCCTCTTCAAAGTTGTGGTCAGGCGCGTTCGCAATTGGTTCGCCAACAAGAAAATGCCCTGGTGTTAATGCGTCAAAAGTGTACGAATTGGTCAGTCTACACAAGGGACGTGAGTTCAAGCATGCTTGGCTTAATAAAGTGGACATCTCTTCAAAGGTTAAAGTAGAACTGCCTATTACCCTGTTTAAATGTTTCTTACATGACTTTATTCCAGCCTCCCATAATCCGCCAAAGTTCGGAGCATGTGGTGGCATAAAATGCCACGTGGTACCCTCAGGAGCTATGGCCGCAGCAATTTCCTTAGCTAAACCTGAGTTTTCAGAGCGAAGTAATGTGTCTAGTTCCTTAGAAGCACCCTGGAAATTTGTTCCATTATCACTCCATATATCCTTGCATTGACCGCGCCTGGCTACAAATCTTTTAAAAGCGGCAAGAAACCCCTGTGTTGTTAGGTCGCTGACGACCTCAATGTGGACAGCCTTAGTCGCCATGCAGACAAATAAACAAATATAACCTTTATACGCGTGGTGACCCCTGCCCTTTGATGCTCTTAATTGAATAGGACCAGCATAATCTACCCCACTGCTCTTAAACGGTCTATTTGGTGTGACCCGTGCAGGTGGTAACTGACCCATTAATTGTGGTTTTGTAGAAGCCGCATAACGCAAACAAGTTGCACATTTTCGCACGTATGCTGTAACCAGCCGCTTAGCTCCCTGAATAAAATACCTTGTGCTTAAGTAGTTGAGCATTAATTGAGGACCGCCATGAAGATTCCTATTATGTGCGTCGGCAATTAGAAGATGGGTAAAATACGTATTACTTGGAATTAACATTGGATTTTTACGATCCATGTCAAGATCGGAACGTCCCAGTCTACCGCCCACCCTCAGGATTTTAACGGAATCGAGGTAAAGATTTAAAGACCTAAACACCTTTCTTTTAGGTCTTTCTTTTTGCAGATCCAGAATTACGGCTTCGAAGGTTTGACTTTGACATACCCTAACGCATGTTTCCAATGCTAATCTCATTTCTTCAGCCGTTATAAAATGATGACCACTTCTTTCAGCCTTTGGTTTTCTCAACTCTAAAGGACGTCTTAAATATGCTACCATTCTAACTAGTTGGGTAAGTGATGAATATTTATCCCAAATAAAATTATCGTCTGTTACTACATGCACGTTTATTTCTTCTATATTAGTTGATACTGCTTTGCGTTTGCTAAATATATTAATTTTATCCTTCAGAAACCCAGGACCTTCTGCCCACAACTTAAAATTAATAAATTCCGACGCATATAAACCCCGTGATGCGCAATCAGCAGGATTACTTTTTGAATGAATATGATTCCATTGCTGTGGTTCACTGATGTTCAAAATTTCAGAAACGCGATTTGCCACGAATGTTTTCCATTTGCTGGGATGACTATTCAACCACGCTAACACGATCTCTGAATCGGTCCAATAGTACAAATTGGACTTACCGATTCCCATCACTGTGGAGACTTCAGAAAGCAGCTTTGCTAGGAGTACTGCTCCGCACAACTCTAATCGAGGCACTGATACCGTTTTTATTGGTGCGACATTAGTTTTCGCCGTGAGCAAAGTTATGTAAACGCTACCGTCAGTATCGACGACCCGTGCATAAACTACCGCAGCGTATGCTGATTTTGACGCGTCGCAAAAGCCATGCAAGTCAACCTGCTTGTCACCGGGTTTCATTTTTAACCATCGAGGTATTGAAAATTCCGTTAAGCCTGTCAACTCCTGCCGGTAAGTAAACCATTCCTTTTTAATTTCATATGGAATTTCCTCATCCCAGCTTATTCCAGATATCCATAATTTTTTAATTAGAATTTTTGCCAACACGATCACGGATCACAACCCATCCTAAAGGATCAAATAGTCTTGCTATATCTGATAACATTTTCCTTTTAGTGACAGGTTCCTGAAGCAGAGGCAACTGAACAGAATACTGGAAGGTGTCGCAGCTTCGATTCCAGGTAAGTCCCAACGTTTTAAATATCTCATCCTGTTTTATATTAATCTCCCTTTCTACACCATCCTGATCTTTGTACGAGTGCCTTTCATCAATGATCTTTTCTAGTAATTCACTGCTATTGCTTGACCATTTTTGTAAGGTGAATCCTGCTTTTGCCAATAACTCGTTCATTTGGCGATAGATCTGCATGCCTTCTTCTATCGAGTCACAACCAGTCATGAGATCATCCATGTAATAATCTTTAAGTACCTTTTCAGCAGCCAGTGGATATTTGACTCCTTCATCGTACGCTACTTGCTGCATCGATCGAACTACTAAATAAGGCGCCGAAGACGTACCAAAAGTAACCGTAAGTAATTTATAATCTTTAATTGGAGATTGTTTGTTGTCTCTCCACACGATGCGTTGAAAATCTGTATGATAGTCGGCTACGCGCACCATTCGGTACATTTTGATAATGTCTGACACTAAACAAATGCGGTGAGTTCTCCAACGAATCAGTAAATGTCGCAGTTCTGCTTGCAGCACTGGTCCAATCATTAGGTCATCGTTGAGCGACATTCCATTTTTTCCCTTGCAGGAAGCATCAAAGACAACCCTAACCTTGGTTGTGTCTTTATCATCCCGTATAACCGCATGATGAGGCAAGTACACTGCATATTGATTTTGTTCTTCTGTCTTGGTGATTGGTCTCATGTGACCGAGCTGTAAGTATTCGTTGATCACTTCCTCGTATTTTGTTTTTAACTGTGTGTTTTTACTAAGTTTAGCTTCTAAGGCGTAAAACCTATTAACAGCTACTTTCCTTGCATCGCCATATTTACAGCTCGGGTCTTGACTTCTAAATGGTAAATTAACTACGTAACGACCGTCATTGTCTCTTACAGTGGTAGCCTTAAATATGTCTTCGAATCTTGTTTCTTCGTCAGTAAGGATACGTTTGTTATTTTGTGGTTCCCTTTCCAGTTCCCAGAACCTTTTCAGAATTTCATCATCAGCAAGATGAGCATGCATCACTGTAATATGCGTACTCTGTGCAGCGGAAGCTACCGTTCCTGATAAAATCCATCCCAATGAGGTACACTGAGCTATAGTGCTACTACCAGGAGATTTCTTTAACCCATTTTGTAAAATCTGACTATAAATTTCTGCTCCTAACAACATATCCACTTTATCCGGTGTATTATATCTTGGATCCGCTAATTCTATATCATTGACCTGTGCCCAATCTAAGGATACCGTTTCCCTAACAGGTAATAATGACGTAATCGATTTGAGAACATATGCTTTGACTACAAGTTCAAACGATGGATCGACCCTGGACTGGATTTTAACCTCAACAACCGAATTTAGGAATAATTTGTTATTTGCGTCGATACCAGTTATTCACCCTTTAGCTGGTTTTTTCTGTAACCCTAAACTCTGAACAGTATGTTCTGTCACGAAAGACGCCTGTGAGCCTTAATCTAACAAGGCTCTGATTGTATACCTAGCCCCATTTTTCGATACAGCCCTCACTAGAGCCGTAGCTAATAGCACTTGGTTATTTGCTGTGCCCTTCGAAAAACATGTTACCTTGTTTTCAGTTTCTATTTCAACCATGTGTGTATGTTCTTTCGTCTGCAATACACTATCGCTCGACGAATTTCCCTTAGACTCCTCCTGCTCACCATTAGGGTGCAACAAGGAGTGGTGTCTCCGCTTGCATACTAGACAAGAAGCTGTACACTTACAAGACCTGGCAGAGTGGTTGTGCCCCAAACAATTAAAACATAAGTTGTGATCTTGCACAAACTTACGCCGAGTATCCACATCCTGGCTAACAAATTGCTTGCAATTTCTTATTTTATGCTCGTTATTACAAAGCGGACAAACCATGGCCGCATTGGTTGCCGTTTGAAAAACCTTTGCCTTATTAACATTAACAAAACTTTTATTTGGCTTAGTTTCTAAGAATTCAAATGCCCTATACCGGCTTGTTAAAAAATCTTTGAACTGTTCAAATGTAGGCAGCTTATCTGAATCGGTATTGCTAGTTACCTTTAGTTCCCAATCCTTTCTACTGTCTGAATCTAGTTTCAAAGTTATGATATGAATGATCAAAATATCCCATGAAGTTATATCAATCTCTAGATTAGCAAGTGCATTTAGGCAGTCGGATGTTGTATCCATTAACTCCTTTAAAGCACTAGCTGACTCTTGTACTATGTTCTTTTGACTGAGCAGTCTTTTCAAAATACAGTGGGACAAATATTTCTTATTGTTATACCTGCTCTCCAATTGGGTCCAGCATCTTTCATAATTTGCTTCTGAAATTGGTATATGACGTAAGAGCTGCTCGGCTTCCCCAGTCAAATAACTTTTTAAGTAGTGTAACTTCTGAACATTATCAATAGTGCTATTTTTATGTATTGCCGATACAAACAAATCTCGGAAAGTCGGCCATTCGGTATATTTCCCAGAAAATGTTGGAATAGTTATTCTGGGCAATTTTATGTATGTGCTTTTGCCTTCCGAAACATTATTTGACGATGAACCCGCTACCGGAGAAATATCACTACCCTTAATCTCATTTAATGCAGTTTTCAACTCGCATTTTAAATCTAAATATGTTTCTTCTGTGTTAAAATAAACTTCCTTTGCAGTGTAGGGTGAAGATACCAATTCCTTAGGTTCAAAATCCTTTATGATTTGTGTATGCGTTAAACTAAATTGTGCCCACAACTCTTCCACAATTTCTAATCTGGTTTCTATATATGGCTTGGTAATCCTTTCCTTTGGCGACTTTTTAAAATTACTTTTAGCTCTTATCAACCGAGCGTAAATGTCATCCTGTACTTTAGTATGTGATTGCAAAGACATATTATAGTAAGTTCAAACAAACTACAAAATAAATAGTTCTTTAAAAAATCCAAAAAATATAAAAAAATTGCAAGTCAATGTAAACAAACAAATTTTTCTAAGTTCAAAAAGTTACTCGTAAATTTTACAAGTCAATATATACAAAGAAATTTTTCTAAGTCCAAAAACAAAGATTTTTTTCTAATTGACACCTTATAATCTAATAAAATATCGGGCATAGGTTCCCCGTCTAAACACAATTCTCTAAAATCTAGCTAAGTCTAAACATGCACACATATAATTATCCTAAGTTCTAATAAACTAATAAAAGTTAAAGTTTAAATCTTCTAGGCAATATAGTTCACTTTTGCTTGGCACACAAGAAATCACAAAGTACTCACGTTTTATCGCACTATAACTAACTTCCTTACGACCTTAGTCGTCTGCAGCTTGCTTGCTGCCGATTGGTACTCCTTCCTCCGTACTTCCCGCAACTGGATACGGTGTTGATATTACCCTCTTTCAACATCCAAGATCACTCAGCAGGAGCGTATGGGGATGATGATTCTCCATCCAATAGGAGAACACACCTGATAATGCTGGACTGGAACAGCTCTTGCCACGTCCGGCTCGAAGGACCATGAATAACCCTCACTTTGGGGGTTATAAACTGGGGTTTGAATGAAAGAATATTTCTCTTTCTACTTGGGAGTTCGGACCAGAAAAACCGACACTTAACCTCAAGTTCAATTTATTCACTGATGTAGTGGTTACACCTTAGAACAATAGTGGTTAACAAAAATCTTTAGTTCGAAGACCCTAGGTTATCGGCGGAGACTCTTGACACCGCGATGTAGAAATCGGTCGAAATGGTACAACGCCATCTATGACGACTCAACACACTATTTTTAATTGTTAAGTCATTGTGCGGCTAAACAGCGTGTTACTTTTGGAACATCCTCTGCGCCATACCTAGCGGTCCGGTCTCTACAACAACTAGCCAGGGACGAAGGTAATGATTTTCCTCTAGTGTCAAAGTCAAGTCAAAGTCAAAGCATTTATTTCAAATAGGCCCATAAAAAGGCACTTTTGAACGCCAACATTTACATTAAAAATAGAACTGATTCTAGGCGCCACTTCCAAAAAGTAGTTTCGTATGGAGAAGAAGTGGCAAGAAACTCCACCGTTACTCTTTTAAAATGTTTTACAATATGTTGTATACATTAATTATATTTCTATATGTGAAGACGATGCACCAAGAATAAAAATACTATACCACTATTGGTACAAAAAAATTAAAAATAAAGCAAAGGTATATAAATTAATCACGTGATAGGTACATTGTGCTCACATATTTACAAACAATTGTAAAAATATATGATTTTCCTAAAATATTAACTTGGAATAATACAGTGTGTGAGTAAAGTAAAAATAACCAAATATACAATACAATAAGCAAATAGTATGATTTTGTCTAGCCTCTAGATTGTCCTATGGAGCAGGACCAGCATGTTTCCAAGCATTCTTATCAAGGATATAATCTTCTAATTTGTAATATGCTTGATTACAAAGTGTTTTTTTAACATGAGTTTTAAACTTTCTTTCATTTAATTGCAATATTTCACCAGGTATTTTGTTGTAACATTTAACACAGTACCCCATAAAAGATCTATGTACTTTAGATAGTCTGAAAAATGGTTGATCTATTTTAGTTTTATTTCTAGTGTTAATATTATGTCTATCACTTATTTTATTAAATAGATGCAGATTTTTTCTAACATACATAATATTTTCATAAATGAACTGGCAAGGTACAGTCATTATATTAATCTTCCTAAATAGTTCCCTAAGAGATTCGCGGCGACGTAGATTGTAAATGGCTCTGACAGCTCTCTTTTGCAAAATAAAAATGGATTCAATGTCAGCAGCCCGACCCCACAGTAAAATGCCGTATGACATAATGCTGTGGAAGTAGCTGAAATAAACCAAACGCGCGGTTTCAACGTCTGTTAACTGTCTTATCTTTCTAACAGCATACGCTGCCGAGATTAGTCGCCCCGCGAGAGATGTTATATGGGGTCCCCATTGTAACTTCTCGTCTAGCGTGATTCCTAGGAAAACCGTCTGATTACTAAATTCCAGTTTTTCTCCGTTCAATATGATGTCACATTCGCTACTTCTAACATTAGGTAATTTAAATCGAATGCATTTGGTTTTTTTCTCATTTAGTACCAAATTATTTACCGTAAACCAATCTTGGACCTGAAAAATAGAGTTGTTCACGTCGTCAAGATTTTGTGACCTTCGATCTATTTTAAAGATCAATGAAGTGTCATCTACAAACAACACCATCTTCGGTTGATTTTGAAGTAACTGGGGTAAATCATTAATGTAGACTAAAAAGAGGAATGGACCCAATATCGAACCTTGAGGAACGCCCATTGATATTTCAGACCCTAATGAGTTTGTGCCGTTTATTTGTACTTTAACCTTTCTGTCTTTCAAGTATGATCTTAGCAAATCAAGAGCTTCATTCCTAATCCCATAGTGCTCCAGTTTCAGCAGAAGTGTCTCATGGTTTACGCAATCGAACGCCTTAGAGAGATCGCAAAAGATTCCAATGGCATCTTGTGATTCCTCCCAGGCGCTAAAAATGTTCTTTATTAGGGTGACACCGGCGTCAGTGGTACAACGTCCTTTAGTGAAACCGTACTGATGTTCATGCAAGATGGAGTTTTTATTAAAGTGACGTAACATTTGATTGAGCATCAACTTTTCAAACACCTTACTGAGAACTGGCAGAATTGACACGGGCCTATAATTATTGAGCTCTTTACTATCACCGGATTTGAACAATGGGATCACTTTACTATGTTTCATAAGATCCGGAAAGACTCCTTGGTCTACACTGGTGTTAAATATGAAAGCTAAATAGGGCGCAAGGGTTTCGATGAGAGATCTACAAACTTTTACAGACATTCCCCAGAGATCTTCTGTTGATTTAATTTTTTTTTTTTTTTTTTTGGGTATGGCATCTCGTAGTTGACCTTGAGAGGTCGTGACTACTTAACCGGACTATCCTGTGGCTGCCTTAAGCGGACTCAAAGCCTCCCCGGCACCCCCTGTGGGGTACGGACCTCGGCTTAGGGCGTCGCTGACGGGAGGACAGCAAGATGGGACAGGCTGGATCAAGTTTAGTTGATTATTATTAATCGGGGAATTTAAAGCTACAGGCTCAGCTACAGCGCGGGCTGGCACTTCGTCGAGCAAGGGTCGGGGGGGACAATTACGTCGGGATCTTCGCGAGGAACCTCGGCGGCGAGGTCGGAATGTCGGTCTGTGTTTGTGCACTGTACTGGTGGCCCTACTGCTCTCCTGAATGAGAGTTATGTGGTCATCGGGATCGGTGAGGACATGCTTGGGACGGCGGACATGACTAATGGAGGAGGGAATATAACTAGCGGCTTTCACAACCAGAGGGTTGCGGTGATTCGCGGCGGTCTCGAAGAAACGCTTTGAAATGCGTTTCATGAACTGACGGATAGTGGGAATCCTGAGGTCTACGTGGAGGATTTCGTTACGAACGTACCAGGGGGAGCCTGTTATCCTACGGAGGAACTTGTTCTGGAGGGTCTGCATTCTGTTGAAGCGAACGGGCTTGGCGTGTGCGAAGACTGCACTGGCATAGGTCATGATCGGGCGGATGCACGCTGTGTAGATACGCATTTTGCACTTCAGTGACAATTTGCTACGTGCATTGAGGACAAAGTGAAGTCTACCTAGAGCGAAGGCGGCGCGCGAACGAGCCGCCTTAATGTGCTCTGAAAAAGAGAGGTGTTCGTCTAGTACGACACCCAGGTATTTGGCTCGCTTCTCCCAAGGGATCGGCTTGCCGAACATGGTGATCGGTCGAGGGGGTGAGGGGTTGCGACGCGGCTTTGAGAAAAGAACCGCTTGACTTTTGTCGGGATTGACTTCGATTCGCCATTTTCTAAACCAAGCGCCAAGCTTGTTCACTTGGGTTTGGAGAATGCGAGCTATCGAATTTTCATCACGGCCGGTGTAGTAGATGGCCGTGTCGTCTGCGAACAGGGCCAACTGCGCCTTGCTGCACTTTGGCATGTCGCTGGTGAATAGCGTGAAAGCTAGAGGAGAGATCACAGAGCCCTGAGGGACTCCTGCGCGAATAGGGTGGGAGGAGGATAGCGCTCCTTCGATGCGATAACGGAAGGTGCGGTTCGACAAAAAGTCCCGTAAGATGAGCACGAGACGATCTGGCACACCGAGTTGGTACAGCTTATATAATAAGCCGTTGTGCCAGACTTTGTCGAACGCTTTCGCTATGTCGAAGAAAACAGCACCGGTCATCAAACCTCGTTGGAAACCGAAGTTGATGTGTTCGACTATACGGTGGACCTGTTGTACGCACGAGTGTTGGGTTCTAAATCCAAACTGTTCGTTGGGGATGAGGCCCTTTGTCTCGGCGTAGTCTCTGAGGCGCTTATAAATAAGCCTCTCATAGATTTTGCCGAGGACATTGAGCAGACTGATGGGGCGGTAACTACTAGGCTCTGACTTTGGCTTGCCGAGCTTCGGGATACCGATGACGGTGGCTTCTTTGAATGCCTGCGGGAAGATGTTGTTGCTCAGAGCACCATTGAAGATGGTGGTCAGTAGCATTATCAGGTGGGCAGGGAAAAGTTGGAATACCCTATTGGTGATTCCATCTGAGCCGGGGGCTTTACGAGCCTTAAGACCTTTGATGAGGTCGTGCAATTCGTCGGGCGTGACTGGGGGCAGTGGATACTCTGGGTCTTCGACGGGAGGGAGGGAGGCTCTATGTTCGACTTCAGCGTCGACCTCAGTGAGGTGAGCTTGGTCTACTGGTTGAGAGCTAGGCGAGCATTGGACTTCTAGAGTGTCGGCTAGAAGCTCAGCCTTGTCGACATCATCGAAGGCGATGGTCTTGTCGGGACGGATCAGGGGGGGCATGGAGACTATTTCTCCGGATCTGAGCTTCCTCTGGAGTTGCCAGAAGGCTAGGTGGGTGGGCTCTAGTTCGCTCAACATCTTGTCCCAGCCGGCGGTACGCAGCTCCTCTATGCGTGTTCTTACAGTACGCTGTAAGTAACGCATATGGGCTTTGTTCGCGTCGCAGGGGAAGTTGCTGTAGGCACGGACAGCCGCGTTCTTCTCATTCAACAGTTCGCGTACATCGTCCGGCAACTTCCAGCGACGGTCATCCGTCGCTGGAATTTCCCTTGAACAATCGTTCAGGACTGATTGTACGTGAGCTGTGAATGAGTCGATCGCGGCCGTCGTGTCAGCGATAGAGTCAAAATGGTCGGGGATTGGGTCCAAGTGGGGGGACGTGGTGGATTTTAAGCGATCGCTTACTCTCCTCCAGTCCGTTACCACTTTGTTGGGAAGGGGTTGGGTGGAATCGGGCAGACCTATGCGGGGGACCAGTTTCATGACTACTGGACGGTGATCGGAAGCGAGCTCTTGTACCACTTCTATAGAGTCCAACCGTAGGTTGACGTTCTGTAGGAGCGCTACGTCGAGCTCATCGGCGGTGTCATTGGGATCGGGGGGAAAATGAGTGGGAGTCATCGGCGCGATGACATCGAAATTCTGAGAGGAGGAGAGGTTGAACAAGTGTCTCCCTCTGGAAGAGGTCATGGTGCTATTCCAGGAGGGATGTTTGGCGTTGAGATCACCCGCTATGATAACGGAGTCACTCAGGCTAAAAAGGACAGAAAGATCTTCAGTAAGGAGTTGGAAGTTCTCCGAAGTATTCATGGGGGGGAGGTAGGCCGAAACTATGGTGATCGGTTGATATTTAATTTTAAGATCTTTAAAAGCTTTTATAACAGCTTGGGGGTTTGTATGCTGAAACCTAAACGCCAAAGGGCATGGTTTTACATTATTTTTAAGTAAAGCAGCAGAAAGCGCGGGTGAGGACTTTAAATCTTCAGTAGTTTTAAGTGGAACATTAACAAAAAAGTTTTCAAATTCCTGAGCTATATCTACATTTGAGTTGATGGGGCCACGTGCAGTCACTAAATTAAATTCAATATTACGCTGTTTTTTCTTACCTGTTTCATTATTTATTATTTGCCAGGTAGTTTTTATTTTATCATCAGCTGATTTTATTTTATTACTAATATATAGAGCTTTAGCTATTTTGCACACATTTTTAAATAATTTTGAATATCTTGCAACATACTGATGAAAACTTGTATGAGTCACATGTTGCTTTAGGCCGTAAAGTTCAAATAGATTTTCTCTACTTTTACGAATGCCAGGAGTGGCCCAATCACTAAATAAAAACTTTGTATTAATACTTTTAGTCTTTAGTGGAAAAGTTTTATTAAATTGCGTGTTTAATAGTGAAAAGAACTCGGCGTAGAACTCATTTGGGTCACGTATATTATTAAAACTTTGTTTACATAATTGACTGGCCAAAGAATCATTTAATTTCTCTAAATCTTTACATGTAATTTGCCTAAACATTATTTGAGTTTTTTGTAAAGGCGTATATGAGCAAAACATTATTGTTTGTCCACTGTGATCAGATGGCAACTTATTTACTATTTGTTTGTGTAAGTAATCACAATTGCAAAAAACATTATCTATACAAGTAGCAGAAGAAGCTGTCACTCGGGTAGGTTCAATAAAAACATTAGACAGATCAAATGACATAAAAAGACTTAATAATCTGACTGTACCAGAGTTATTTTCTAATAAATTAATATTAAAGTCCCCGCAGATTATTATTGACTTACTACTAGCACTAAGTTTCTTTAACACATCTTCCATTACAGAATCAAACACAGGTAGATTCTGGTAACTTGGAGGTCTGTATACGCATACTATGACATGCTGGTCAAGCTCAACACAGGACAATTCAATGGCGTGCTCAACAGACAGTCCGATGATGTCTTTTCGTTCTTTCGATTTAATTGAATTTTTAACTAATATTAATGACCCGCCATGTATCATACGTTTTCGGCTAAAATGGCTAACAACACAATAATTTGCATAATTAATTGACATTACTTGATGATCTTTTAACCAATGTTCTGTTAAACAAATAACGTCAAGCATAGTACTTTCTAGAAACAATTCTATTTCCAATAATTTGGAAGCGCAACCTTGGATATTTTGATTAAATAAATTTAAAGTGTGTTGCACTTCCTTTGGTTTTTTATTACTATGAGTTATTTTGCCAGAAGATACTTTATTATTATTCTCTAGTAATCATTGTTTATTTAAAGGGGTAACTTCTGTTGTCTTACTAACTAGTTTAAAGTATTATCCGGAGTGACCTCCACAACTACAACTGACGAGTCTACAATGGCGGTATGGGTTCCAGCAGGAACAGTATAACCTATCTGACTGGTAGTGCCCTCCAAGGATGTTGGTATTATGGTTGGATCCTCCTTCGTACAACATGATGAATCATAATTAATCTCTATGTTGCTTGTATAACTAGGCAGCACAGACTCGTCACTAATACTACAATCTGTTATATTATCTATAACCTCATTAATATTATAAGCTATCAACATAGCTATCCGATGTCTATTATACCAAGACAGAGATAAGGTTCTCTGAGTTAACTTAAAACCACTAACAAACTTGTTAGTGTCAAAATACAATAATTTGTCACTATGACAACATGTCAGCTTGTGAATAGTACTATTCAACTTATAAATATAATTATTCTCGTCACCTGATAAAGAATCAGAATAAGGAAAAGCACACAACATCAGCTTTCCTATGTTTAATTTAATTAAGGTGTTCACACCATCCACTATGTCCTTTCTGGTAATACCAGTACTATTTCCTAATAGCAAAACCATAGTAGAATAATTTTCTAGGTTTGTATTTGCAATTTTTTTAATCATTTGTTTAAAACTTATGTTATGATAACTATGGTTAGTAAAACTATGGCTAAGGTAATTGAGTAAAATTTTTCCAAAGCCAGAACCTAATTCGTCACCAAAAAATATTGTCTTGTTTTCCTTTATATTAACACAGGTCTCTGCTGGAAGAGCCAACACTGGAGGGGGCAAGTTAGGCTGAGGCTGAAAAGGTGGTGTTTGGTTGGCACAGCTGCTGGAGAGATTATTAGTTAGAGACTCGTATCTCTCAGCATTGCACTTCACCAAATCCAGTAGTTCCCCAGCCTCAAACAAGCGGTCACTTAGCTGCCGTTGTGAAGTCTCATATTTCTCAAAAATATCCTTCAGCAAGTGCTCCTTCTGTAATATATCATTATACAGGAGCTGGATATCAGTGTCATACTTTTCCCTACATTTATCTAACTCAGTAGTACAACTATTTAAACTTTTCGTTAGGACAACACGTTCCTTTCTAAGCGCAAGATTTAATTTTAAGAGATTTTGTTTTTTATTTCTTCTCTGTGACCGTTTAATTAACTTCTTGATTTTTATGTATTTTTTTAATTTGTTGTGACTCATAACAACAGGACATAATGGTATGGTATCATCACCAGTCAAGTGGCAGACCGAGTCCTATCATCGTTTTATGTTGACGATCTATTAACGGGTTGTCAGTCTGTCGCTGAAGGTGAACAAATTTATCACGAGATAAATGAATTATTAGGGCGTGGGGGCTTCAAGCTTCAGAAGTGGTCCAGCAACAGTGATGACTTATTAAATAAAATAAACGAAGATACTATTAGACACCACAACTTAGAACTTAAAACAGATGCACTTACGAAGATTTTAGGGTTAACTTATGATAGAGGGTTAGATGAGTTTAGATATACTGTCCAACTTCCTCCACCCGAAACCCCCATAACCAAGCGAAAGGTGATATCAGATATCGCTCGTTTATTTGATCCTCTCGGCTGGCTTGCGCCGGTGATAATAACAGCCAAGGTGTTTATTCAACGCCTGTGGTTAGCAGGATCTGAATGGGACGATGAACTTCCAGATCACCTGTTAAAGGAATGGCTTAGTTATAGAAATAACCTCAACCATCTTAGGGATTTTCGTCTACCACGATGGATTCACACTAGTCAACTTGACGTCTTACTAGAGTTACACGGATTCTCTGACGCTTCTAATGTCGCTTACGCAGCCGCTGTCTATGTTGGGTGTATTGATGTCAACGGTCACGTTCATGTTAGTCTAGTTGCAGCTAAGACCAAGGTGTCCCCTGTCAAACAGGTATCCATTCCTCGTTTCGAGTTATGTGGCGCCTTGCTGCTTTCAAAACTTCTGCGTGAAGTTTCCAACACCTTGGGTATCGCTAAAAAAAACATACATGCCTGGAGCGACTCGACAGTTGTGCTCGCCTGGTTGAGCAGCCACCCTAGCCGCTGGAAGACCTTCGTTGGCAATAGAGTTTCTGAAATACTTGTCGTTATGGAGAATAGTCAGTGGTCGCACGTCCAGTCTAGTGATAATCCCACAGACAGTGCATCGCGTGACGTGAATCCTTCCGAGTGCGCTAACCTAGAGTTGTGGACACAGGGACCTAGTTAGCTGAAAAATAAAGAAATTAATTATAGTAGAAGGGAAATTAAAGAAACTAACCTAGAGGAGAGGAAATCATTAGTAGCATGCAACACAGTAGTAAAGGAAACAAGTGAAAATTCTATCATTGCAAAATATTCAACTCTTAGAAAACTTACCAGAGTAATAGCTTATTGTAAAAGGTTCTTGAAATTTAAATATAAAAATTATTCTAAAAGGTTTGATAATTTTCTAACACATGCTGAAATTCAAGGGGCATTACTTACCTGCATTAAGTTATGTCAAGAAGAACATTTTGGATCGGAAATGGATAATTTAAAGTCAAGGGGAGAAATAAATAAAAAGGGGGTACTTAACTCGCTCAATCCTTATCTAGATCAGGAACAGATTTTGAGGGTTGGAGGTAGGTTACACATGGCCAACCTTCGCGAAAACTCGAAGCATCCCATTATTCTTCCTCGTAAGTCACATTTAACCCACCTCCTGATAGCTGACGCTCATGAGAGCACGTTACATGGCGGGCCTCAGTTAGTGCTTCATTATCTGCGATCCAAATATTGGATAATAAACGCAAAGGGCGTCGTTAGACACTTCGTACGCAAATGTGTTATTTGCATCCGTCATTCCGCTCGGTCTGTACATCCTTTAATGGGTTCATTACCCTCTGCTAGGGTCAATGCAAGCCGACCTTTCTTTAGAAGTGGCGTGGACTATGCAGGTCCTATTAGCGTTCGGCCTACCAAGGGTCGCGGTTATCACTCCACGAAAGGCTACATTTGTTTGTTTGTGTGTATGGCCCGAGTGGCCATACACACAAACAAACAAATGTAGCCTTTTTAGAGGTCGTCAGCGACATGACTTCGCAAGCCTTTTTAGCAGCCTTCAAGCGCTTTACAGCGAGAAGAGGCCATTGTGGTGAAATGAGGAGTGATAACGGCACTACCTTTGTGGGAGCTAACAAGGAGTTGAAGGCATTGTTCAACCACGAAAGGTCTGGCATAGCACCTGATATTGCCGATTGGTTGGCAACCAACGGAACAACTTGGAGCTTTATTCCACCTCACTCCCCAAACTTTGGGGGGCTTTGGGAGGCTGGGGTGAAGTCGACCAAACACCATCTCAAAAGAGTTATTGGTACCAGCACACTTACTTTTGAGGAACTGACGACAGTGCTTGCCCAAATAGAAGCCTGCCTGAATGAATTCCAGGCCTCTTTCCTCCGTCAGCACTAACCCAGAAGATCCGTGCCCATTAACACCGGGTCATTTTCTAGTAGGCGAACCTTTGCTTCTCGTACCTGAAGTTAATTTTGAGAACTCTAATATTAATACCTTGAGGAGATGGCAGTTGACTCAACGCATGGTTCAGGACTTCTGGCGCAAATGGTCGCGTGAGTATCTGGTTCAATTCCACCAAAGGAACAAATGGGCAAATCAAACCGTAGAACCAAACTTGGGTGACGTAGTGTTGGTTATGGAAGATGATCTTCCACCTGCAAGATGGCTCTACGGTCTCATAACCGAAAAGCATACTGGCTCGGACATAATCACAAGAGTGGTAACGTTACGCTGTAAAAATTCTTTGATTAAAAGACCTGTGTCGAAGTTGATTTTGCTTCCGGTCACGTCATAAATAGGTAACTGGTTTGTTCCTGTATTCTTTTATTTGAATCTCCTTTATTACATTTAACAAACTTATAAATTACATTTTTGAATATATTATTATTTGAATTATTATTAAGGATTAATTAAGTATTGGTTAAGTTACAACTTAAGTTTAAAGTAAAGATGTTAAATGTTTCAAGATTTGTGTTATTTGGTCGTTCATACAGTCCACTATTGTTTTCACTTCCCACCGTATCTTGTATTTTGTGCATGGTGGGCGGTCATTTGTTTATCTTGTTGTTATAATGTAAACAAATTTCTGGACATTCTGTCCATGGTGGGCGGGATGTTCGATCGCGAGTTTCGGCAACGCTCAATAGATGGCGTTGTACCATTTGGGTGGTTCGC
The DNA here is from genome assembly GCA_963555695.1 of Dasypolia templi. Lineage (NCBI taxonomy): Eukaryota > Metazoa > Arthropoda > Insecta > Lepidoptera > Noctuidae > Dasypolia > Dasypolia templi. The sequence goes on along the minus strand of OY743154.1, from coordinate 26,488,300 downwards.
TGAATCGCGATGTCAAGAGGCTCCGCGAATTTCATATAAGGTTTTGAATAATATATTTTGTTGTAGTTCGGGTTCCGCTCGGAACACAGCACGACGCTCCAGCTGTCGAGGGTACTGCACCTACTCACGGCGTCACTGAACAAGAAAGAACACGCAGTTGCAGTATTCCTCGACATGGAAAAGCTTTTGATCGTGTTTGGCACGCCGGTCTGCTTTTTAAAATGACGAAGTCAAACGCACCCCGTCGCGTCGTAATGGTGGTCTCCTGCTTCCTTTCTCACAGGACTTTTAGGGTGGTGGTCGACGGTGCGCTGTCAGGCGCGCGCCAGATAGCGGCAGGGGTACCGCAGGGGAGTTGTGTCTCACCGCTGTGCTACTCATGTTATACCGACGACATCCCCACGACGCAGGACACCACGCTCGCTCTGTATGCTGATGACGCCGCGTACATCTCGACCTCTATCAGGCCAAGACACGCGGCCGTTAAAATACAGCGAGCCCTAAATTTGCTTCCCGACTGGCTGTCGAAGTGGCGGTTGTCGGTTAACGTGGGTAAGACACAAGCGCTGCTCGCTGGAGGCGCTCACCTCCCACCACCCTTACAGCTGCAAGTCGACATCGCATGGTCGCCACAGGTCAAGTACCTAGGGGTCACCATCGATCGTCGGCTCACCATGGGAAGTCACGTCCGCAAGGTCGCCGCGAAGGGCAGAACAGCCCGCGCTTTGCTCCACCCGGTGCTCTCATCCCGCCTCCCGCTGCGTACCAAGCTGGGTGTGTACAAAACGTACATCCGCCCACTCCTTACGTACGCCGCCCCAGCTTGGCTCGCACTCACTAGCGAGACAAACAAGAAGATCCTCCGCGCACAGCAGAACCTGACGCTGCGGAAAATCACCGCTGCCCCTCGCTACGTGAGGAATAGCGTAATCCAGCGGGATCTTAGGATCGAGAGCCTGGACGACCACTGCAGGCGCCTCGCGTCAAACATGTTCGCGCGTGCCGACGCATCTGCTTGGCCTCACGTCAAGCACATAGCTCCCTGGCATGGCGCCCACCTGACAGGAGGCGCCTCCCCCGCAACCTATTGCCGGACGCTGACGACCCCAACCCACCGGACTGACGCCTGAGTAAGACGCCTTCACTTACACGCCACTTACTCACACAATAATACTCCACACACATCACATGCACCCGGAGTGCGTCGTGTGCTAAGTTAATATAGGCATGACGTACGCCGAACCCTACACACAAACAACTCCACAAGCGCATAAACTCACGCGTTGAATGTGCGGCGCGGGCTCGCAACTCAATCGCTGACATGAGCAGTGTAACACAACACAATGCCGCTCACACACACATAACGGCCCTTTAGTCTGGAGCGTGACCGGCTCGACCTGGAAGCGTCTGCAGACGGGGGTCTACACCCTCAGCAGGGAGCGCCTTAAGCCGACACCTCTGTCGCTGGTCGTCTCCCGCCGGGCCTCCTCCGGGCCTCCTCCGGGCCTCCTCCGGGCCTCCTCCGGGCCTCCTCCGGGCCTCCTCCGGGCCTCCTCCGGGCCTCCTCCGGGCCTCCTCCGGGCCTCCTCCGGGCCTCCTCCGGGCCTCCTCCGGGGAACCGGAGGTCTCACCTGGCGGAGACAGACCGCCGGGGTGGCGTGAAGAAAACGGTACTGTGGAACAGTGCCGTGGCGCTCCTGCTGAACACCAATTGCATCCACACACATTGGCAAGTTGCGCTACAGCCGCACTTGCCCCGCGCCAGGCCTACATGGCTCCCCAACGAACGTGCCCGTATTGACGGGCACCGTATGAAACCGCGGGGCTGTAAGGGCCATGCCCGAAACCCGCCTGCCGCGCCCCCTGACGGGGACGTAGCGATTATCCGATTTTGTTGTACTCGCATGGAACAAGGTGTTTTATTTAACTAAATTCCTCGGGCAGTTATCGAGTGCCGTACAAGGCCATACGTTCATGTCGGCTGATAACTTTCATCATCAGGTTGAAAAGGCATGAAAAAGAAAAGTAAAAACTTTGGTGACTTTGTAGATGCCGTAAAAATTGCCACTTCAAAAAGAAACATAGTAAAAGAGAAGACAGTATCCGATTTTACAGTTATGAGGATGTGTCGTCTCAGCATAGAATCCGAAACGAACCCAGAGCCTATCTAAAAGACATCATGGCAGTCAGAGCCGAAAGAGGGGCATTTACAATAAAGCACAGAGTTACCCACGTGTCTGATTGGATAGAACTAGATTTTCTACAAGTAAAAATAATAAAAAAAAATGCTTTCCTAATTTTGCAAAGATTAATTCATCGAGAGGAATAACAAAAGATAGAATAATAGCAGACTTAGTACCTTTCGATGCCTGAAAACAGGAGAGGCTTTTGGTTAAACTTATAAGTGTTAAATCAGACTGACGAAAACATTGATCTCAAATTGTGCCTTAAACGCCTTGCCTTTACGATTGTGTACTTTAACTACCTAACTATTAAGATGTTTTAACAAATTTATTTATTTTTGATATGAGTTATTCAACTGTAGTAACCGTTGAATTTTAAATGATGGGTAATAGACCAGAATTAATACGTAAGAAAGCCAAGTGATTCCTAATAAGATTGTAATTTTTTAGGTTGAAATAAAAATATTATTAATTATCTTTTTATTCATAAAATTATAACCGATTGCAGATTCTTTAAAAAACACATCTGAACGCAGATATGATGAGTAGACTTGGCTTTACCAAATACAGTTTCATACTAAAGGTCGATCGGTGAGAGGAGGAAAAATTTAACATCTCTGTTTTTCTAACAAGTTACAACTTTGTCGTTTTAACTTATCTGTTACTAATGAAAACCGCAATAAATAAAAAATCTAATGCACCTTTGGTTAGATAAGTTCATAAAAAATTAATTGCTAGGTAGGTACTACTCCAAAATGCATCATGTTGATTTCCTAACCATTAGTGCAATAAATAGGTTACTCATTGCGGTTATGACTAGTAAACATTCTTTCTACATAGTAATACTTAACATTATAGTATTTATTGTTTTTTTTTTTTTCGCGATAATACCTAAATGCGGGAACAAACATTAAGTAACGGTAAAACGGGGTGAATAGGGATGCAGGGGTGAATAGAAACGAAACTTTAAAAAGGATTTTAACATTGAAATAATAGAGTTTGTTGCCAACAAGGGCACTTAATCGTTAATTATAATTCAGTCAATACATAGGCGACATTTTTGGCAACAAACATAATTATTTCAATGTTAAAATACCCTTTAAAGTTTCGTTTCGATTCACCCCTGCATCCCTATTCACCCCCTTTTACGGTACCAGATAATATTCTCTACATTGTTAAATATCATGTAGTGAAAGTTTCAACTCGATGCCATGTATAGTGATGGAGATAGAAACAAAACAAAAATAAAATCTTTACTTTCGTTTTTCTCGAAATCAGATTTAACCTAGTGCACTTTTCGTAAGGACGGCAGACTAGTCCAATGCTAGTTTTAGGGAGCATTTCTCGATTGGCTCACACTTCTTCCTATCCTAAGGGCACGTCCTCCCTACAAGTAAAGCGCCCCCGGTCTATTCCTTGATATGCAATGGTGTTTGTAGCCAGTGGCGTATTTTAAGATTCAGCGCCCTGGGCCTATAACGTTTGCCGCCCCATAAATTAACGAAAAAAAGCAAAAACTTTGACTATACAATAAAATCCAGCAGTGTGTTGATGTGGGCTGAGAATGAGGGAATGCCAACAACATTTTTTTTTTCCTGATGGACAGATTGGCTATCAAACTCTTCAATGACATTGTTAAATTAACGGATTGGGTCAAGCCAGCTTCTACAGGGTGACAGGTAAATTCCACCTATTCCTTGAAAAGGGTTTATACAAGAGGCAATTAGCAGCAAATTAAGTCTTGTATACTATGGGTCAAAACTGGATGGTTTTCGAGCGGTGCTCTTCGATTCTCCGAGCGGTGTTCTTCGATTTTTAACTGAAGTTCTTTTATTTCAGAGATTATGCATGTTTTGGGCAAGCATTTTTTTAATGCATTCATATTACTCTTACTTCTTATTCAGACATTGGATCCAATTTGCATAAACATGCAAAATTTGTGGTTACCACGTCGTACGAAGTTTTGTGCTTCCCTAACTCGCCCAACAATTAGTAGCATATTGCGAAGAAGGTATTAACCCTGAAATCACATCCTTGTAACAACACTTCTGCCTCGCGACACTCATCGTCTCGTTTCTTTCTCTTAATAATTATTATTTATTCTCTTGTGACTGTTTCTGTTTTCTTCTGAGAATTTTCTCTTACCACAATCTTAAAAAGTATCAAAATATTTCCGTTGATTTTCTACAAAAGTAATGTTAAGCCTGGAAACTACAAACTTCCTCTACGTCCTTGTCGACACCTTGTAGAATTTTGGAAACTACCGATAGTAAATTGTTTTAATACGGCGGGATAACTGTGTATAATACACTTACGTACTACTTTGGCTTGCGTTGCGTGGCTTTCATTTTGAAAATCAAGCAACATTCATTGCGTTATTTACGTTGTTTAGCAGATACATTTTTCGAACATATGGAAAGGAATAGCCCAACATTATTCAGATTCTGAGTAATACTGTGTTACGCAATTAGGCTGCGTCCTGAACCAATTTTGTTGAGCCAATAGCCCTTTTTTTTCTGTGGGAAATCATTAAATGACTTCTCCCGCTCTGGGTGGAGCGGTAGGGCGTGTCAGACTTTTACTGACTAAAACCCACCCGTGTTCCTTCAGTTGCCTGTGCCAGGGCCACGGTATCACTTCCAAACAACCCGGCAGACACTGGCCCTAACGGACCCCGTCTGTTAGGGCCGATGCCGGTCCTTACTGGACAGTGAGCTAAAATGTTCGCCGTCCGCAAGCCCGCGCCTTTGGTAGCCGGGATTCCCGACGCCCAGGGCGTCTCCAGGGGCTACTAGGGGCGTGAGGGAGCAACGTTCTCTCCCTCACGCGCTCCGCCTCCTCCTTCGCGAGCATTACTGCTTCGCAGAAGGAGGTGACAGGTCCCATTCACTCTCGCTCCGTACCATGGCCTGGACCAGGGCCGGGCGCGAGAGATGGCCGGGAGCGAGAGATCGCCGCCGCCGATCGCCTCCGCGAGGACACGGCGGTGCTCCGCCCAGGCTAGGAGAACTCCACCGTGTCCTCGAGCCAATAGCCCTACAGCTTTATTTTTAACCAAAGCTATTTGGTGGGCAGAGTCACTTTTATAGCTTCAAGAGCCGTTATTTTTTGGCTCCAATCTTTATCAAGGCTGGTACAAGCATCGTCTCTCGCTGACCATAGCTCTCGCTTATGTACATGAACAAAAACGACACGAGCAACGTCGAAACATCCTGGCTAGTCCGGAGTCGCGACGGAGTCCGACGGACATATTGTCGCCGCCCCGCCGCCGTGCAGTAAGCGATAGCCCCGCGTCTTGATGTCTATCAAACTTACAACCAAATGAGTTTGAGTTTTTGTTAATTAGGTAGGCTTTTTTTTTATTTCTTCAGACATATAAAGTCAAAAAGAAAGACGGACAAAGCTGAGCACGAGGTGCGGCTCGCGCCGCCCCTTGCAGCCTGCCGCCCCGGGCCATGGCCCTTTTGGCCCTAGGGTAAATACGCCCCTGTTTGTAGCACCATGAAGCATGAGGCTTCAGGGGCTAGTGCAAATCTTGGGGTTCTTTCGATTTATCAAGTCTGGTCAAATCACGCTGGGGTCGGTGCATTTCATTCAGTCATTCATTCCATCTAGCTTATTTTATTTTTCCTGTTCACAGAAAAAATATTTTCATTTCATTTCAGTCATAACAAAAACAGTTTTACATTTAGGGCCTATTTCTCTTGAACATACTTAGTAGCAGATCCAAATGGGATGAGAGTTGCCCTAGGAATTTTATTTTTATGTGAAGAATTTATGACGTAACTTTAGTTGTGCAACCAAGCATGATAATAAATATTTTATAGTGGGTACCTAAGCTATGTAGCGTAACGTGAGTAAAAGTAAAACTAAGCATTTATTTGTATAAAACCATATAATTATTATCATTAAAAATGTTAAAGTAAAAATGACTCGTACATTATTTGATCGAGATCGTAGAGTAGGTACACAATAAACGTCCGTGTTACGTCACATGCTCTTTTGTGTGCAACGAGAGTGTCAGTGTGAGCTGCATCAGTAGCGTCAGTTGCATGTCGCATGCGGCGCCGCGCGGGGGGCGTGTCGCACGCGACGGGACCAAACAATACTTACGTGTGATATGTATAAGACATACAAACGAATATTAATCGAAAATAGTAACTGAGGTGCTGAGGGACCGCGACTGCCGCGAGGACAAGCACTCGGTAAGCTCATGGGGAGACCACACTTCGGACAGTATACAATTATTGAACATGTATTACATGTTGAACTTTCCCTTAACACTAACTATAATGTACGCTTACTATTGTATGAACAATAATTATATCATATCAAATGTCATGCAAATGATTTGATCCATTAAAAGCTTATGAGGAAATAAAGTGCGCGTACACGGCATACGCGCCGTCTATAGAACAATTAAATGACTGATAACATAATAATAAATACTTCGCTTACAATTAAAACAGTACCCTTTGCATACATTTTGTGTATAGTTCATTAATTTATTACATGATCCATTTCAATATCGCATAAATGACGTATATAGCTTATAGTTAATAATGCATAGTGGACGAAGAGAAACCAGGACAACACACGAACACGGTCGAAACGAACTTCAGGAAATGGAGAACGACTGCTCCCAAACAACCAGACATCGGTATAAAATATGACTACGTCACTAGAAACATTTGTGCAAAAACTAACCGAGGAACTGTCGTCGCTCGTCAAACTCACAAATGATCCATCGCTAACCTATAACGGACTAGAATAAAAATCAGACTTGCGGAAATCATAAAGAGATCGTGCCGGCGCGGGACGCGGCCGGCGTACAAAACTATAAAACAGGCTCCCGTCCGGCCCGGCCGCCTAGGAGTCGCTGGTGGGCGGCCTTCACTATAACGGGTCCGTCCGGCCCGGCCGCCTAGGAGTCGCTGGTGGGCGGCCTTCACTATAACGGGTCCGTCCGGCCCGGCCGTCTAGGAGTCGCTGGTGGGCGGCCTTCACTATAACGGGTCCGTCCTGCCCGTCAGCCTAGGAGTCGCTGGTGGGCGGCCTTCACTATAACGGGTCCGTCCGGCCCGGCCGTCTAGGAGTCGCTGGTGGGCGGCCTTCACTATAACGGGTCCGTCCTGCCCGTCAGCCTAGGAGTCGCTGGTGGGCGGCCTTCACTATAACGGGTCCGTCCGGCCCATCCGCCTAGGAGTCGCTGGTGGGCGGCCTTCACTATAACGGGTCCGTTCGGCCCGTCCGCCTAGGAGTCACTGGTGGACGGCCTTCACTACAACGGGCTTCGTCCGACCCGGCCGCCTTGGAGTCGCTGGTGGGCGGCCTTCAGTGTAACGGGTCCGTCCGCCTAGGAGTCGCTGGTGGGCGGTCTTCACTATAACAGGCTCCGTCTGGCCCGGCCGCCTAGGAATCGCTGGTGGCCAGCTTTAACTATAACGCCTAGGAGTCGCTGGTGGCCGGCCTTCACTATAACGGGCTCCGTCCGGCCCGGCCGCCTAGGGATCGCTGGCGGGCGGCCTTCACTATAACGGGTCGTCGCGCGACGTCGACGCCACCGGCGCAGGCGCAGGCGCGGCCGGCACCGCGCGGTAGGAGGCCCGCGGCGAGCCCGGCGCCGAGCGCGCGCCCCAGGCTGCCCGCGCGAGCGCTCGCCGCGCGGCCGCCCGGCGCCGCAGCCAGCCGCGCGCGCCGCCCAGCGCCATGGCCAGCGCCACGCACGCGCCGCCCAGCCCCAGCGCCTGCAAGGAGCCCGGGTTAGTGCTTGGCGTGCGGCCCGCTCGGCGGCCGGACGGACACTCACGGCAGCAGACAGCAGCAGCTGCGCCAGCCGCGCGGAGGCCCAGCGGTACTCGGGCGCGCGCAGCACGGCGTGCAGCACGAGCGCGCCGCCCGCACACAGCGACGCGGCGCTCCAGACGCTGGTCCAGGCGCCCTGCGGAACACGCCACAGCGTTAGCCCCGGCCGACGCGCAGCCGCGTGCGTGACGCCGGCAGGAAACTATCTCCTAGAATTAACTTAGCCAGATATAGAGTTAGTGTTTCATCTGCTAGCGAAAGTGGACTTAAACTGGTATAACTTTAAAAGGCGTGCATGTACAAGAATAGCAAGAAGAGCCTAAAACTGTTTTCTGTGAGTTTATATTTTGGCTCATTTAATTGCCATGTTTTTTCAGTATTAAAGAAAACTCGATTACTTTAAAACAGTAAATTTATTTAAAAATCTATGATTCCTCTGACTAAGGACAAACTCCGAGCTACTCCTATAATTACATTGAATAGTAAAAAAAATGGAAAACTTTACCCCAGCAGTATCTAAAAACCTTATGACGCACAAACTATTTTTTTGGTCACAGTCGTGCACAAACTTAAGCTATCCGATCATATATAAGGTGTATCTATTCATACACGAAATATTTGAAGAATCATCTATAGGTCGAACAGAAGCTATAGAAACGAAAAAAAATATTTTTTATCTAAATGTTTATTTATTTTACGTAATTATCATAATTTAAAACTGCTTGAGATATTTTGCATAAAACCTTTACGGCCTACTCTATGAACGAAAGACTCTGTGAGGTCACGACTTTTACGAGCGAGTATCGAGACGTTTGAATCATTTTCTAATTTTTTTTACGAAAAGGATCTAAGATGATCTAGATGCGATTAAAACATTCATATTCTACAGTGTTACACATCTTTTAGATAATAATAATAGAAAAAGAAACGGCTGACGCATCGCGAATTCGCATAAGGTAATTAATGACTTCTGTTAGGTTACGAACTGTGCGTCGAGTCGTATCTGTCAGCTGATTGATAGGTTGTGTACCTACAATAGATACACCTTATATATGTAATTGTTTCTCTCTCCATTCATTTGTTTAGAATTTCCTGCTAGTTCACGGTTACGCCAGCAGGAATAATTTTTCCCGTTATCAAAACGTAAAGGCGCACAAACTGAAAATTTGGCGCACAGTGCCAGCAGATGAAAAACTAATTCTTCTTCTGGCTAAAGTAATTCTAGGAGAAAGTTTCCTGCTGGCGTAACGCACACCGCGCAGCCTCGTACGTTACCAGCTTGTTCCAGTCCAGCGGCAGCAGCGCGGCCAGGCGCGTGACGTGCAGCAGCAGCAGCGCGGCGTGCAGCAGCAGTGACGTCAGCGCCGCCAGCTGCAGCAGGCGCACGCGCCACGCCAGCGGCACGCGGCCCCGCAGCCCCACGCCCGCCCACACGCACGCGCACGCGCCCAGCGAGCACAGCTGCGGCAGGCCGAGCGGGCTTAGGATTCATCCAACCTTACTTCCGGAAGTAGGAAGTAGGATGAGATTCATCTTAAAGATCCTAGTAATCTTAAAGAAGTAGGGTTAGATTAATATTATGAACTCAGAAGACCTAGATTAGGTCCTATGATACTTTTTATCCAAGTTTCCTTGAGCAAAATGTTGGACAAAAGCCCCCAGATCTATAGAATATCTAATAACCCCCAGATCTAGAGAATCTAATAACGACCGGACATGTGTCAAGGGAACGCTCTTCAAAATCCTGACTTTTGGAATTTCACCCAGATCATTGTAATGATGTTAGAGTAACATTGTAACAAATAATTCGTGCCATTTCAGAAGAACTTGTTATTTTAATGTTATTAGCTAGGACTACACAGACCAGGCTGCCTCATGAGGCACATGCTTTACGCGTTCACGACGCGTCATGGAGCGGTCGGTCTGTACCACTAAAGGGCCATAGCCAGGATACTTAGCAACGGGTCAGTCGTCAGTTACCACGAGCAGCAGCGTGGTGGCCCCGCGCGGCGTGAGCAGGTGGCGCAGGCGGCAGTACAGCGGCGCGAGCGGTCGGTCTGTACCACTAAAGCGCCATAGGCAGGATACTTAGCAACGGGTCAGTCGTCAGTTACCACGAGCAGCAGCGTGGCGGCCCCGCGCGGCGTGAGCAGGTGGCGCAGGCGGCAGTACAGCGGCGCGAGCGGTCGGTCTGTACCACTAAAGCGCCATAGGCAGGATACTTAGCAACGGGTCAGTCGTCAGTTACCACGAGCAGCAGCGTGGTGGCCCCGCGCGGCGTGAGCAGGTGGCGCAGGCGGCAGTACAGCGGCGCGAGCGGTCGGTCTGTACCACTAAAGCGCCATAGGCAGGATACTTAGCAACGGGTCAGTCGTCAGTTACCACGAGCAGCAGCGTGGTGGCCCCGCGCGGCGTGAGCAGGTGGCGCAGGCGGCAGTACAGCGGCGCGAGCGGTCGGTCTGTACCACTAAAGCGCCATAGGCAGGATACTTAGCAACGGGTCAGTCGTCAGTTACCACGAGCAGCAGCGTGGTGGCCCCGCGCGGCGTGAGCAGGTGGCGCAGGCGGCAGTACAGCGGCGCGAGCGGTCGGTCTGTACCACTAAAGCGCCATAGGCAGGATACTTAGCAACGGGTCAGTCGTCAGTTACCACGAGCAGCAGCGTGGCGGCCCCGCGCGGCGTGAGCAGGTGGCGCAGGCGGCAGTACAGCGGCGCGAGCGCGCGCGGGCGCGGCGGCGGCGCGCGCCTGTACTGCGCGTGCGAGTCCCAGCTGCGCTCCGTCAGCTCGGTGCCGGCCGGCGAGCGCCCGCCCGCGCCCGCACCGCACCCGCTGCCCGCTATCTCGAAGTCCTGATCCCACACCCGTAGTACATGTTTAGTATTCAAATTGATCACTGAGTTGGACTCAGATGCAGACACTGACGACAGTTATGCAATATTTTGTCCACATTTGAGTTATGATTATGTTAATACGTAAGCTGTACTTTTGACATGGGAATTCTAGGCAAACACCTGAACTAAAATAAATAGAGATGAGCATTGATCATGTCTTTGATCACGGAAAAATCGAATAATAGTTTTGAATTTAAGAAAAGCTACATCGAAACAAACCATAATGATAGTTTTTTTCTTAAGCTGAACATCTACAAAGTGAATGCAAGTTAAGTCTGATTGAAATAATTAAAATTGATTGAGATCAACCATGGAAGTATTGAGAGGTGAGAATGAGTATTTTATGTTTAAGATCAAGAAACTGCAATGCTCCAAACCAACATGTCATAATGGAAAACAATGTTTAGTTTCTGAATGTTTCTGTTTCACCACATTGGTACAAAACATGTTTGCAATCAAGCTAAAACAATATTTTCCACCAGTTTACAGGACACTGGTGGAAAATATTGTAAACATTCACTATTCTAAACATATTTTTTTAACACAAAAAAACAGATTATACAAGTCAGATTACAGAATGTAACTGAAACAGTACCTTTAATTCATTATTATGATAAAATAATGGATGAAATACCTATCTAAACTGTTATTTTAGAAAGAAAATAAAAATAACTACTTTAGGTATTAATCAAAGGTTTCTCTAAGAATTGTTCGATTGTTGTGCGCTGTATAGCTGGCAAGCAATACTTCTACTGTTTGCCTGTCCCGTATTTTACACCAAGAATTCCAGGTCAACATTTATGTGCATCTATAGCAATAATATTCTAATAAACTACAAAAAAAAATACTATGGGAGGTTTTACGACAAAAGATATAATATGCTTTAACTCCAGGGCAAACTTATGTATGAATCTTATGTTATGTGCAATGCAAGAGGGGTAATACAGTGTCGAACCGTATCATTAGGCAGGTGAGGGGTGAGGGTCACCTGTCGCAGTGCTTGTACCTGCACGTCTTCGCCGCGGCAGCTCGTCGGCTCCAGCTCCCTAATCTCGTCCAGCAGCAGCTCCACTTCGTCTGTCGAGTACAGTTCGCTCACTGACACGTAGCGCGCCGGCGCCGCTTGCATATCACCTGCCGAGTCGCCTACCGCCGAGCGCCTTCGCCCCGGCACTTCCTGTAACCATTAACCACGCTCACTTTATCCGCTCGAGTCATTTATCTTCTATACGCACAACGTATTGTCACAAACCTTTTCCGCACGTTGACATTGAGGCTCCGTCCCCTTGTATGTGACCACATAATTCGAAGGCGTGATACAGTTCAGTACAAAAACGTTGACCTAATAAACAAAATTCAATGACGCTGTGTGGCCCGCCATGTTTGTTATCATAGTTTTTTTCGTTCCCGTTTCCGTCAAGTCAAGCTTTGTCTATCATATTTCGTTCGGAATCGCTAAAATGAAAATAATGCACAATTTTCATAACATTTTATTATTTTAATGTACAAAAAAAACCATCCGCGTAGTGTCAAAGTTAAAGAATAGCACCATCCTATTTCTTCTTCAGGGACTTACTAGGGAATTGGCAGCGTTCTTGTTTTTAACACCATACTGAGATCGCCAATTTAATCCAGAGTTATAGAATAGCACATGGGGGAGGTTTGCCACAATCGCCACGGAAAATGAAAAGGCACTCACTCTGGCCTCTAGTACCCGGCGGCCTGACTACCCTTGACTCAAAGAGTACTATAATTATACCTTGACTACGGTAGCGGTCTACCGTCTAGAGTTGGGTTTTGAATTAAGTCGCCTGAATTTGAGGAGTCTGACACTGTGGGGGGTTTATCTTGTGGCAGACCAAACTAACTGTCCATGGTTCCCACGGTGCAGTATTAGCGTTAAAAGAATTAGAATCCAGTATTGTGAAGCGCAACGAGCTCGCACTCATCCTGGGCAGCGGTTTTTCTTAGTGAACAAGTCCAAGTTGATACCTACTCGCCGCCATTACGCGATTTTACCCACAAAAACCGAGGAATATTTGAATATTCGTGCTAATAGAACAGTAGCGCTCATAAGTCCTTATGCAATCTCACCCTAACCATGTTTAAAGAAAAGTACTCTGTGCTACTAACGGAGGGCATGCTAGCTTAGTCGTTACCGTGCTTGGGCTACGAGTCATTATGGCTACCTCGGCTTAGGGCGTCGCTGGAAGGGGGCAGCAAGTGACTAGCTGGATCAGGATTTGAGTGATTTAGGGACGAATTTAAAGCTACAGGCTCAGCGGCGCGGGCTGGCTCGAGCAAGGGTCGGGAGGGGCGTGGATTTGGGCGTCGCGGTGGGCCTCGGCAGCGAGGACGGTATGACGGCGATCGGGTTTTGCGCTTGTGTAAAGTGCTGGTGGCCTTACTGCTCTCCTGGAGGAGGATAGTGGCGTCATCGGGGTCGATTAAAGTATGCCTTGGTCGGCGAATATTGCTAATGCGGGAGGGAGTATAGCGGGCGGACGCTGAGATCAAGGGGTTTGGGTGTTTGATGCCACAGTCGAAGAAACGCTTAGATAAGCGTTTCATGAACTGTTTTATGGTTGGCATTGTAAGGTCTACGTGGAGATCTATATTACGGACATAGAAGGGGGCACCCGTGAACTTTCTAAGGAAACGGTTTTGGAGGGTCTGCATCTTATGGAGATGACGTGGGTGAGCGTGCGCAAATACAATGCAGGCATAGATCATGATGGGACGGATGACTGCGGTATAGACGCGCAGCTTGTGCATTTAAGTGACACTTTACTACGGGCTGTCAGTACAAAGTGGAGCCTGCTAATAGCGAAGGAGGCGCGCGCGCGAACCTCCTTAATATGAGCCTTAAAGGTAAGGTTTTGATCGAGGATCACGCCTAGGTATTTGGCTTGCTTCTCCCAAGGGATCGGCTTACCGTACATAGTGATCGGGCTGGGAAGAGGGGGAGGGAATCGACGACGTCTCGAGAATCGAGGTCAAACCCGATAAGAGTCATCATCATCAGTCAGCCATTTCCGGAACCAAGCGCCTAAGACGTTTGCGGAGGTTTGGAGAGTACGAGCTATAGCATTGGGACAGTGACCGGTATAGTAAACGGCAGTGTCGTCGGCGAAGAGAGCCAACTGAGCCTTTTTACTTTTTGGGATATCGCTGGTGAACAGCGTGAAGACGAGAGGAGATAGTACGGAACCCTGAGGGACATCGGCGCGAATAGGATGAGGGGACGAGAGTGCTCCCTCGATGCGATAGCGAAAGGTGCGATTCGACAAAAAGTCTCGTAAGATGAGCACGAGACGATCTGGTACTCCTAGTTGGTAAAGCTTGTATATCAAGCCGTTGTGCCAGACTTTGTCGAAGGCTTTCGCTATGTCGAAGAATAGCACACCCGTCGTCGCGTTACGCTGCAGACCAGCGCATAAGTGCTCTACGATACGGTGGACTTGTTGGATGCCCGAGTGTTGGCTTCGGAAACCAAACTGCTCGTTGGGTATGAGGCTCTTTGCTTCGGCATAGTCTTTGAGACGCTTATAAATAAGCCTCTCGTAGATTTTGCCGAGAAAATTGAGTAAGCTAATAGGGCGGTAGCTGGAGGGCTCAGACTTTGGCTTGCCTGGCTTTGGGATGCCGATGACGGTGGCTTCTTTCCATGCTTGTGGGAAGATGTTGTTGCTCAAGGCGCCATTGAAGATGGCGGTCATAAGCATTATTAGCGGGGCAGGAAGGAGTTTGTATACCTTATTGGTAATACCATCCGAACCGGGGGCCTTACGAGCGTGGAGCCCTTTAATGATGTCGTGCACTTCGTCTGGAGTGACGGGAGGCAGAAGATCATCAGGGTCTTCGACGGGATGGAGGGAGGCTCTCCGTTCGACTTCAGCGTCGACCTTGTTCAGGTGAGCTTGGTCTACTGGTTGGGAGCTGTGAGAACATTGGGACTCTAGGCTGTCAGCAAGACATTCAGCCTTTTCGGGACTGTCGAAAGCGACACTATTGTCGGGGCGGATGAGAGGAGACATAGAGACCTCTTCTGAGGAACGCAATTTCCTCTGTAATTGCCAGAAGGCTTGATGAGTGGGCTCGAGTTCACTGAGCATCTTGTTCCAGCCCTCAGAGCGAACCTCCACTATGCGTTTCTTTACAGCACGCTGTAAATGGCGCATGTGGGTTTGTTCGCGTCAGAAGGGAAGGAGTCGTAGGCACGAATAGCCGCATTCTTCTCGGTTATCAAGTCACGTACGTCAGTAGGTAGTTTCCAGCGATTGTCTTCCATCACTGGAACTTCCCGTGAACAATCCGTCAAAACGGATTGAACGTGCTCAGTAAACGAGTCGATTGCGGCCGTCGTGTCGGCGACTGACACTATGTGATCGGGACATGTGCTTGATGTTATTTTCAAATATATATATATTAATCATTCGATACTTGTCTCGTTCATCTTTTAATTATAAACAATAAAAGATTGTAGGCAGACCAAAGAAAACTGAGTAAAATGTTTCGTTTTCTGTTGTAGATGCAATTCGTTACGACTATTATTTGAACGTTGTAGTTGGTTACGAATGTATAAATCTGTTAATTTATTATCGGTGTTGTGGTTATAATTTTCAAAATGCAGTGAAATATAAATATTGAAGCGTTGGAAATATTATTGCGCTGCGTAAAAGTGGATGTATATGATGTGCTACCACAAATATCTAATGAAACCGGATTAAGTGTGAGTGTCATCATTTCAATATTTCATATTTTAAATATAAATTTTTATTTGTATTAAATTAGTGAATGATGAGTTAAGTGTTTTCAATATAATGCAATTAATAATATTTTTTTCTTAAATATAGTATTTTGCTTAGAGATGTCTAATAGTTTTGTTCTAGAGAAATACTGTGAGTAATGTAAAATTTTATAACAAATAAATATGTTTTTATTTAAGTTATCACTTGTAACGCATATTTTTTTATTCTTAACCCTTTATTGCAATAACAACAAAAACAAAAAGCAGCAATTTTTTAAATATTATTGTTGCAAAACAAAATAAAAATTTGGCAATAAAACTGCGCTGCATCTCATGAGCTTAGAACAAGCAGCCGGCGGCCCGGCTGCTTCTCAGTCCAACGCTTGGTGGCTACTGCTACCAGCTCATTTTAGATTAACTGGCCAGGTCACGCGCATGATTCTTGTCTAACAAAAGCGACGGAAATATATTTGTGTTTTGACTGTTTTCTGCTCTATTACACCGTATTTGAACTTTATCGACCTGAAACAAGAAAAATCATTAAGTTCCGCGACAGCACCGCTATTTTACCCACGGATTAACAAAAAGAGTCAGTTTATTGTTATTCCTTGATTTTACCGGTGCGGCTCTCGCTCTAGGAAACTTCAAAGTTAGCGCGAGAAGCTTGACAGCCTGACACATCTCTCCCGTCATCACTGTCTGCGAATGTCAAACGTCAGTCGGCTGCGTTTCGGAGAAATTCGAAACTATTATTCCTCTTAGAGATGGGTAACTAGCCGAAATTTCAATAGCTTAGCTAGCCGGCTATTTGTGGTGGAATAGCCAGCTAGCTAGCCGGCTATTTTGGCTACTTGGCTATTGAATAACGCGAATAGCGAATAACGCTTGCGGCGGCCGGTTAGCCCGGTAGCTAGGTAGGATTCGACTAATGCTCAACTGCCTTGCGACCCGTGTTCGATCCTCGCCAAAGCAAGAAGTTTTGATGATTAAAATAATAATTTGATGTCGAATTTCGTTTTTTATTTACTTTTTATTTTATTTTATACCCTTTTGAAAAGAAATGACTTACCCTCATAGATATTAACATAAAAAAACAACAAAAAAAAATACACTTTTGATTAAAAGTGTTTTTTTTTGGTTAAGTCACAACATAAAAATTATTTATTTATTTGGTTTAACTTTACATCTGCCGATAAATAAATAACTAAGCATCGTATTTCGACTATTTCGTAAATTCGCAAACTAAACCAAATTACTAAGAAAAATGCCGTCACTTTCTCTAAATTATTTTGTGAATATTGTGAGAAAGAGATGTGCAATGCTTATGAAGTTCATAATGGCGTCTCGCACTACTCACTCAGTAGTTCCCGCAGTGATCGCGCACACAGCTATTTCAGCTATCGGCTACTGGCTACTCTAGCTAGACCTACTAGCCGCGCAACCGGCTACCGGGACGGCTAGCGGCTGCAAAACGTTGTGGTTATATTATACTCTGTGGAGGCTACCCGCTGTGCCATAAACTTGTCAGATATTCTAGCTAGCCAGTAGCCAATAGCCAGTAATCGTGTTGACGGATATCGTAGCCGTGGCTATTTTGTGAATAGCCGCTAGTCGGCTAGTTATTAGAATATCTACCCATCGCTAATTCCTCTTAAAAGACACTTTTGTAAAATTCACGCTTCTGTTAGATTCAACTTCGTTTAGTACAGCAAAACCAGAAAAGAGTTAGTGAAAATTGTGTTACGTTTTTTTAAATATAAATTGTAATTTCAAATAAGTAAAAGGAGAAACTGACTGACTGACTGACATCATTATCAACGCACAACCGAAACCATCAAACCAATTCGACCGCTGACACCGCCAGTAACAAAGAGTATATAAGGTTAGCCAGTAATACAAAGAATGTACACCGCTGCCTTTTCTAATTTCTATTGTTGGTGAGCACTAGGAAGGGGTTTTTAGAAATTTGACCTCTAACTAAAGGGATGAAAAGTTTTTTTTGTATGAAAAATATGTCATTTTTTGCACTATACCTATGGGTATTGAGGGTGTCAGTTTGAATTAGGGAGTAGTTATATTCTTTGGTTTGAATGCAAGAAGTATAGCGCGCAGTCAGATTAACTCGAAACTCTGCATTTATACCAAATAAAAACTATTTTAGACCAAAAAAAAGAGTACTTGTAACAGGGTTTTTCGAAAATCTCCTAACGGCGTGGAAAAGGGTAATAACGTTTATGGGGTGGATTTTACTGCTTGCTTCAATTAACTCGGAAATGGGTACCTATAAAATGTTTAATGGAGTGGTAGGTACCAAACGCTTTTTATTATTTTAAATACAAGCTTTGTCGTGATGACGAGGGAGGATACTGTTTATTTGAAAAATCTTATTCCCTTTCCCTATAAACTAAAAAATTGCTAATTTTTATAATTAGATGTTATCGGAATGATGATCTTAAACATTATTGCAAATATTGAAGCGGGTTGAAGAAAACTAGGACCCGACCGAAGATCACTATGGAAATGTCCTGCATGTAAATCGTCGCCCGCTCAGCTTTCACCGCAGCCTTCTGCTTCGTTGGATCCAGTATCGGGGTGAGATTCACGAATTGAAGCAGCAGCTGCTGAGCCTACCAACCTTAGTCAGCGACATAAGATCGATTAAGGATGAGCTGACCGAACTTAAGAAAAGTTGTGTATTCTCTAGTGGTAAACTATTAATTTGATAACAGACTTGCTGATCTAGAAAAATAACCTCCGAGTATGAAAAGCTTCAGAACACTTTTTCTTCATTGCAAACAGAATTAGCTTCAGTTACTAAGCTTGATCAGCGATCCAGGCTAAACAATGTGGAGATTAAGGGTGTCCCCCTAAAGAAGGATGAGAACTTATTCTCAATTTTTGACGCCATCAGCAGCAAAAACAAGTGTTCTACATAAAACATAATTCCAAGGAAAAATGAGGTTTATAAGATTTTATTGCGGCTGCACGTGCGGATAAGGATATAACACAACATAGCATGCTAAATATGCTAATACTACTAAGAACACGCAGGTTAAACTGATGAATAATAAAAATCATGGTTCATTCGAAAAATACTTTTAATTCAAAGAAAGTGTTCAACTGGATTCATATCTATATCACAGAAACAATCAAAATATTTTATACTTAATTCTAAGTAATGATCAAATAAGAGTGGAGTGCCACCTGTCCAATGCTTTGCTCTAAGATTTCATACACAAGTGCGTACATAGCATTTGAGAGTAGAAATAAACTGCCATCTTTGATTACAGCTCTGATGAGTAGCATCAGATACTATCCAGCTACCTAATATAAAAACGTAATCTGTCGTTGCCACACATTTCAATAATAATTAAGGAAGTACCTCTGATTTTTGAGCACTTAACATTAACAAAAGATACAAAACAATTTAGGAGGGACAAAAAATATATAAAATTAATTCTTAATGTCAAAATATCACTTTGACACACCAGCCTATGAAAAATATAAGTCAAGAGTTTAATGTATAAACATAACACCAATTTAATAATAATAATTAATACTACCTCTTTAATTACTGAAGTATTATAACATCCAAAGTCAAACTTTCCTTACATCAACTAACGTAAAAAATATAATAAAAATGCTTTTGGCAGCAGCTGTCAAGACCTATTAATTCGGAGGTAAAAGTGGTTTTAGGCTGATCGGATATGACTGGGCTCGAGGAACTGTACAAGTGGGGCTAGGCACCGAAGCCGGGCGGAGAGCGCATGGGCCCCATGGCAGCCCGGGGCCCCATGGCAGACCGGGGCCCCATGGCAGCCGCGGCCTCCAGGGCGGCCGGGGCCCCCATGGCGCGCGCCAGTGTGCCAACCATGTACCAGTGCGCCGCGTCCGGGTTGACACGCGACAGCTGGCGGTACGTGTCGCACTCGGCCATGCTGAGTGTCACCACGCCGGGCGCAGTGTATAGAGGGCCCGGCGACTGCGGCGGCGGGAACGGCCCGCAGCCCGCACCGCTCGCGGGGTAATGGGAATGCGGCGGGAACGGCCCGCAGCCCACACCGTCCGTGGGGTAATGGGGCGGCGGCGGGAACGGCCCGCAGCCCGCACCGCCCGTGGGGTAATGGGGCGGCGGCGGGAACGGCCCGCAGCCCGCACCGCCTGTGGGGTAATGGGGCGGCGGCGGGAACGGCCCGCAGCCCGCACCCGCGGGGTAATGGGGCGGCGGCGGGAACAGCCCGCAGCCCGGGGGGGGAGGGCCCGCAAGAGGGTGAACGGCCGGTTGAGGGTGATAGCGTTGTCGGGGAGTAAAGGAATGGGCTTCAGGGTTTATTGCAATCCGTGGGTTGATGGAAGGTTCGACCCTCACGGCAGGTGGCTGGGACTCCTTCGGAGACGACGACGGAGTTTGCTCGATTACCGGCGCGGTAATCGTGTGCGCAAGCGGCGGGGCGGGAGGGGCAGACGGAACGGACGGCGGGTCCTCTCGGATAGGACAAGGAACCGCAGGACTCTCGCTGGGCCACAGCAGCGGGATGCGCGTGGCGAGCTCTCCGGACTCCGGGCTGGGCGGCGCAGACGGCGAGGGGCCCACGTAGAGCTCGTGCAGCGTGTCCTCCTCGCCGGGCGCGGGCGGCGAGGCCACGTAGAGCTCGTGCAGCGTGTCCTCCTCGCCGGGCGCGGGCGGCGAGGCCACGTAGAGCTCGTGCAGCGTGTCCTCCTCGCCGGGCGCGGGCGGCGAGGCGACGTAGAGCTCGTGCAGCCTGTGCTCGGGGCCGGGCGAGGCACGGGGCGGCGCGGGCGCAGGCAGACAGCCGGGCACGTGCCTGCGGTAGGCGTCCACGTAGTCGAGCGCGATGCCGTCGCGCAGGTAGGCGTGGATCTCGGCCATGTTGGGCGTGTCGCCGCCCTCGAGCGCCTCGAACCTCGGGTACAGGTAGCACTCCGCCGTCTGCAACGAGCGAGGGGGCGGTGAGCGACTGCGACTGTGCGCGAATCTCGAGGACGCGTCCGACGCTCATGTTGTGCCGATTCTACCGAACCCTTCCCCGAGGTTCGAGCGCAGCGCTTCTTACACAAAGCAATATATCTGTAGAAGATGGATTGTCTAATCCGCTGTTTTACGAAACCGCTAGTTATTTTACATAATAGCTCAGTTATGTAAAACAACTTTAGCGTTTTACATAATTACTGAACTTTAACACGTAATATTGCGTAAAACAGCGTGAAATGAAACGTCAGATTGTAGATTTCAGATCGAGGCTGTGTGTCATAACAACAATAATGGCATCCGAAGAAAAATAATTAAAACGACTAATATGAGTGTAAATGAGCCTTACTAAGTGAAAACAATGATTAAGGGCAATTTTAATATAAAGTCAGAGTTTTATGGAAGTCAGTCCTAATAATACTAATTAGCCAAGTAACTACGACCAATTTGCATGTAAGTTTGCTCACAGTTCTAACCCAACCTAACCTAAACCAAACGCACTGACTGGAGATAAGCCATTCTGCAATACGTCTAAATGTCGGAAGCAGCGTTGTTAAACGTAACGCAATGACAATCCAGCAGAACGTTGTTCAGTTGTTTTACATAAACGGAGCTGTTTTGTAAAACAGCGGATTCGACAATCCATCTGCGACTTATCTACTACCAGCATGATATATATATATATATTCCCTTTTCTTCCCACGGTTTCTGCATTCAGTCAATATAAATTTGTTAAAAATAATGGGCATGGGCAGCCTTGGTTTACTCACTGCTGAGTATAGGCCTCCTCCCTTTTTTTTTTGGTGGTATTAATCGCTATTTACGATAGCGCGCAATGTAACGCTCGCAATACATTGTTCTTTTGTGCATGCGACGGTACAGGGACCGTGGGAGTTCAATACTCCTAGTTAAGTAATAACATTAAAATCCTGTTTTCGTAAAAAAATAGTAAAAAAAGTCCTTCAACATCTCCGTAACAAATAGGTTCCCAGGTATGGTCCAATGAAAATGATCAAAATAACGGGAAGAACAAGTGACTCGGCATCGTTAATGATATTTATAGACTCGATAAATTCAACACTGCGATTAAAGTTATGCGCCTAAGCAATATTCGTGTTTCCTGAATAGGTTACCGTAATGCCGAATGGGTCGCAGGATGACGTGCGGGATGGCGTGACGTCATCCTTCGACACATTTATATAATTAGCCGAACTGTTTTTGCAAAGCACATTTTCATGTTGTATCTTTAATTATTATCGGTCCTTCGTATTTCTGAAGATGGGTCATGATTTCCGAAACGCATAACTTTAATTAGTCAACCGTGACTCCATGTCGTAGCAGTAAGTGCAGTTCTCGTGATACAAGTGTAACGTGCGGTTGGCCGTACAATGTTTTTTTTTTTTAAAGAATTCGTTTGTCGTCAAATATAACCTAGAACATATGTTGATGATACCTATGATTATAAATTAGTCACTATATTATATCGTTACTCCACTGACCACATTTTGATCATCAAATGACCTACAAATACATACCTCCTAATTTGAAAAATAAAAACATTAGAATTTTAGGGACTCTCATACAGCACCCCCCTTAGTTGAATTATCATTATGAAAACATTTTTTAGGGTTCCGTACCCAAAGGGAGGTTAACGGAAATAAAGAAAACCCGTTGATAAATAACTAATTTTCCTTATTCATTTAAATTGGAATTATCATTCGTGTTGATCCATGCTACGTTCAGCGCAATGTTCTTTCACAGAATATGTGAAATCCGCTAGCATGTCAAATAGTAAAAATGAGGTAGATACTTTTATACAAACGCATTTGTGTTTCACTAATTTAATCTTTATTAGTTACTAATATTGCTCAACTGATAGGCGTCCGTAACGCATTCTCTCTCGACGGCCGGAAGATATTTGTACAGACATTTTGCAAACGCCAATGTTAACAAAAACAAAACATGCGATTGTACAAAACATGTATTGTGAAATCAAACGATGATGATGTCCTGCCTGAAGTATCCTATTGATAGTAATATCGAGTTGTAGTGAAACAGTATCTTTGAACAGATGCTATTTTGATTTTCATTGTTGTTAACAATTGAACCAATACTGTAAGAAAAAATATATCTTTAGAATTTTGTGTACTTGTAAAGCGTAAACCTTTTTTACATTAAATATATTCGTGCACTGAAAACGTCTATGTTATGCTACATTTTGAAACAATAAATGTTTTTCATGAGACTACCGCTGCCAAAAAAACATTTTTTATTATTCTCAAAGCTGCACCGTTATATATGGCTTCGCCTTCCTTGAGGCAAAGAAGAGAGAAATGCGACGAGCTGCGCAGTTTGTGAGTTATTCCCATTGCCCATATTTATCATTTAAAGCGAGTCGACGGCGCAGAATCGGATTGGTGATTGGAGAGCGATGCTCCGGTGTCGAAATCTGTGCGACCGGCTCGTGTGTGACAGGCTCGTGCACGGGCTCGTGCAGGCGCTCGTGCAGGCGCTCGTGCAGGCGCTCGTGCAGGCGCTCGTGCAGGTCGGTGTGCCGGCGCAGGCGCTCGCTGCGCGGCGGCGCGGCGTCGGCGTCCCACGTGCGCAGCCGCCGCGGGCCGGCGCCCACCAGCTCGGACGCCGACGCGCTCACGTCGCTGAGGCTGCCGCAGTCACTCACCCGCAGCGCGGAGTCGGCGCGCGCGTCCGCGTGGCCGGCGCGGATCAGCTCGCTGCTCATGCACACGTCCTCCGCACCGCGCGTGTCGATCAGCAGCGTCTCCAGCACGTCGTGCTGCACGAGGGAGGAGGGAATATCAAATGATGTTTTGTACGCTTACGTCACAGTTATAAAATAAATAAACGATGGGTGGTGACGATCGATAGACGGATCGGTATCGCTAGGGTAACTGACGCCAAGACGAAGGCTAATATGTGAATAGAAAAGATAAGATAAATAAGGACATGAACGGGGGGCACCTCGGTGTCCACGGCGACGACGTTGGCGTAGAGGCGCGCGTCCTGCACCAGGCGCAGGAAGTGCGCGGCCGCGGCGTGCGGCCAGCGCCGGCCGGCCGCGGAGGGCCGCAGGCCAGCCAGGCGCGCGCGCACGGCCTGCGCCGGCAGCGCGGCCCAGACCCGCCGCAGCGCGCGCAGACCACTCACGGCCACCGTCTCCACCGTGCCGTAGTCCACGTGCCGCACCTGAGGCACGGACCTTACACTTTATAAACGCGCACAACCCCGTTATGGTTCGAAGAGTTGGGAGTATTTTATGTCAATAAAACCATGCCACGTACTCAGAACGAAGACATTTATTCAATAATTTCAAGGTCTCCTATAGTTTGCGTGGTAACGAAACCATAGCGCGAATTTAATCCAGCCATCAACATCTACCGAGACATAAGGTAAACTTTTCGTATAAAATTCGTTTAGTCTATTTAAATATTATAACGTTAACATTCCGCCCACCAAGCCCCTAGTGCTTTCAAGCCGCCCACCATGACATAATCTAGACTAAATATTTAGACAACTTCAGCGTTGTACTAAATAAAGTCCTTGGTGTTCGAAGTCTACCATATTCATATACATGTGCTTACTTTTACATTTCTAAAATTAGTGTTTGAGTGGACTGTATATATAAAACAATAAAATTACACGTTTATCATTCATAGTTGACAGGCAAAATGTTTAGCTTAGAAGTTGGGCGTTTGACTCGGGAATTCTTATAACTACTTACTTGTAACTACGCGCACTAAATTGTCTCTGCCAGGTTGTAATTTAACTACCTTCCCGTTTATCTTATAATTCCCGTATAACTTAGCAGGTGGTAAATCGTCTTCTTTGATGAGGACAACATCACCAACTTTCGGATCGCTCGTAAGTTTAGCCCGCTTGTGTCGCTGAAAAAACATTGCTAAATCGTCCTGAGACCAACGCTTCCAGAAAGATTGAATCATTATTTGTGTCAATTGCCAACGTCTCAAGCTACTGACTGTCACGTGCTCATAATCATAATCTGGTGCTGCCAGTGGCTGACCGACCAAGAAATGTCCTGGCGTCAATGGGTTTGGATCTGACGAGTTCACAGTAGACTGTGATAAAGGTCTGGAATTCAGACACGCTTCAATTTGGGATAAGAGGGTACTCAGCTCCTCACAAGTCAGTGTCGATTCGCCAATCACTCGTTTGAGGTGATGCTTGGTCCTTTTGATCCCAGCCTCCCATATACCTCCAAAGTTAGAATGAGGCGGGATGAAATGCCATTCGGTTCCATTAATAGCCAATATAGGCCTTAGGTCTGCAGTATTCTATGGTATCCGCAAGCAACCACGACGGTCCATGTTTTCAAAGCGAGTCTTCTAACAAAGATCTGGATATTGTACCTACCCCTCGAAGCAATGTCCGCTGGATTGTTTTTCGTATCGACATAATGACATTGAGTAGAATCAAGGTAATTAAGGATCTCAGACGTCGGGTTTGCGACGAAGGTTTTCCATCTACTCGGGTGATCCTACAACCAAGCCAGCAGGACCGTTGAATCTGTCCACGCATGTAAGTTGGATTTTTGGGCATTCAAGACATAAGACACTTCCAAAAGTAATTTGGTAACTATAACTGCGCCACATAGTTCCAGTCGGGGAATATAAATTTGTTTAATTTGAGCCACCTTCGTTTGTGCAGTTACCAGATTACAGTTGACTCGACCTACAGCCTCGATGACTCTGATGTAAACAACTGCGGCGTATGCCACGCTTGACACATCAGAAAAACCATGCAGTTCAACCATTTAATCATCACTTTTTCCTTTCAGCCACCTAGGAATTCTGAAGTTGTTGAGTGTACAACCCACTACGACAAAACTGCCACTCTGTTAAAAGATCCTCAAGTAGTTTCTCATCCTAATCAAAACCAGCGATCCGTAGTTGAAGATTTTAGCGGTAAATATACATGGCGCAATCCAACCTAGCGGATTATACAATCGTGATATCTCTGTTATAACTGATCTTTTAGTTACAGATGCAGACGGTGGCAACGGCGACGGTGTTGAAAAGGGTAAGTTTACAGTATAATGGAATTCATCGGAATTGTAATTCCTGGTAAGTTATAGAATTCAAGTGGTTTCATCTTCCTATATTTCCAGATCTCTTCCAGTATCCAGTCTTATCTGTTTTAGCAACTCTTCTCGGTTACTTCTCCATTTTTTGCAAAGTAGAACCTGTTTTATTCAATTGTTCATTAAACACATTATACATTTTTACAGCTTCTTCATCAATCTGACAACCTGTCATTAGGTCATCCATGTAAGAATCTGTCCTAACCCTACTAGCAACGTATGGATACGATTGACCTTCATCGCTAGCGAATTGCTGCAATGCCTTAACTGCCAGGTAAGGTGCACTAGATAGATGTTCCAAATGTAACTCTCAAAAGCCTGTATTCTTTTATAACAGAATGAACGTCATCTCGCCATAAAATCCTTTGAAAGTCCACGTGGTCATCAGCTATTTTAACTTGGCGATACATTTTTATGACATCGGCTACCAAGCATACTAGATGTTGTCTCCGCCGCATAACTGTATGACGCTAATCAGCCCGTAAAAGTGGTAAGTGTTAATGGTAGGACCCATTAAGTTGTAATTTAAGGAAACTCCATCGGATCCTTTGGATGACGCATCAAATACCACTCTTAATTTTGTGGTTAACTTGTATTCGCGGATTACAGCATGATGCGTTAAGTAAACAGCTCCAACTTTAATCTTGTCTTTTTTATTAGAAATCTCTTGTATATGATCTAGTAATAAATATGCCTTTGTATATTGTCCTTTAAGCTCGCAATTTTTTGCTAGCTAGCTTTGCTAGATATTTGTTCGCAACCACCCATCTATTCTGTGTGCCCGAATGCAATCTACGCAAATAGGTAGCAAGTCCTATTACACGTACTCATCGCAGTAGATAAGAGGCTGGAGGGTCGAAATGCCTTATCAGAATATCATTTTAATTGCCCCGTGGGAACACGGACAGTGGGCTATTGCTGTCATATTATGAGCATATTGTGGTACATGGGCGATGCAAGATACCAGTGCTTTGTCTCTGCACCAGCTTAGTTCTTTTAATTAAGATAATCTTTTTAGGATTGAATAAGAAAATAAAAGGAGAATAATTATCTACAATAATTGTATATCTTGAATATTTTATAAGAAATATTATAAAGTAAATAAAACAGATTTTTTTTATAATATTTGTTTAACAAACCCCTAGTTTATATGAAAGGACGGACAAAAGGATGATGCTGTTAAAACTATCTGATACCTGCTTTTTTTCAACTTGGTTTAATCCGACTACCGTAAATAGTAAACTCTATGTACTCTTAGAGTTCCCTAATCCTTGCAGACGTATGTTAGGAGTTTTATGAATCATCAATTAGACGGCGACGAAGAGTTGAATAAAGACGAAAATCAGCATTAAGTTTACTTAATTATCGCCGAAAATACCAGCGATGCAACTCTTCCACTACACTATGCAAAAGGAACTTTAGTACTTCATATATACACCAGGTTTGTCTGGCTAAACAAACTATTAAAAAGTTGAGCTTGCATCGCATTTCACCGTCAGCACCTGCACAGAATTATGTGCCACCGCACTTTTTGCCAGTTTGCAACGAATCAGGACGAGTACCAGTACTGCGTGCGCTCATTGATCAGGGCTCGCAAGCCCCGTTCATTAGTGAGAGAGCTGCCCAGCTGTTGCGACTCAAGAGAATGCCTGCTCACGCAATAGTCAATAGGGTTGGCTCGAACACAACAGCCGTTAAACACGCTGCTTATATCGAGCTTCGATCAAGACACGACGACAATTTCCAGTTAAAAGTGAAGGCTTATATTATGTCAACAGGTGTCGAAGTATGTGCCCAAATATTAAGAAGCGATATCATCAAAGGTCCCCAGGGTCACCATGCGCTCAAAATACCCGCCTAGGGTGGATCCTGTTTGGAAACATACATGAAAAGGGAAATATTAATGATTTTATTGTGATGCACCACAGCCTTGACTTAGACAAGATGTTAAAAGCGATGAGCGAGACTCACTCAAGAACAGAAGACTGAATATATGTTGTCAAATTACCAAGAAAAACAGACAAGCTGTTATCAACACAAGGAGGAATAATAGAAATAGCTATAAAAATACTTATTCAATTGGAAAAAAGACTAGACAAGAATCCTACCCTAAAAATAGAATATACAAAGGTCATGGATGAATACATGAATATGAATCATTTGTAAGAACTATCACAAGAATAAATAAATAAAGATAGTGTTTATTTGCCACATCATGCAGTGGTAAAAGAAGACAAGGAAACTACGAAAGTCAGAATAGTTTTTAATGCATCCCAAAAGGGAAATAACAATGTTTCTTTGAATGACGAACTTCTAGTTTGATCCCAGCTATAAACGGATATGAGGAGCCTCATCATGAGATGGCGTACGGTCTTAGTGACGAAAGAAGACAGGGACCTGAAAAGAAAGGAGCCAACCAGTCAAAGACTACAGAAATAATACAAACAAATTTAAAATTAGAAGACGACAGTCTAGAAACCAATTTAATCAATTTGATAGTTAGGAAGAAGTTTTAAAATTAATAACCTGCTGCAAAAGATTTCTCAAGGAGAAAAGGACTGTAAAAAAAGATGCAGTCATAACTACTCAAGAATTCAAAAGTCAAAGTCAAAGCATTTATTTCAAATAGGCCCATAAAATGGCACTTTTGAACGTCAAAAATTACAATAAAAATATAACTGATTCTAGGCGCCACTTCCAAAAAGTAGTTTCGTATGGAGAAGAAGTGGCAAGAAACTCCACCATTACTCTTTTAAAATATTTTACAATATTTGTATACATTAATTATATTTTTATATGTGAAGACGATGCACCAAGAACAAAAATACTATACCACAAGTGGTAAGAAGAACTAAAAATATAGCAAGGCAGATAAATGAATGACGCGATAGGTACATTGTGCTCACATATTTACAAACACTGTAAAAATATATGACTTTCCTAAAAATAGAGGAAGCACTCAAAGCCTGCATTAAAATAACACAAAGGGAAAGATTCTATGATGAAATTAAGAAGAGAAGGAAAGGTAGTATAAAAGGGATAGCAAATTAAAATTCCTGAGAGCCTACCTGGACAAAGAAAATATTCTTAGAGTGGGCGGTAGATTGAGACATGCAGATATATCTGCACGACTCAATCACGACTCCAAAAACCCAATCATATTAGACAATCACAGCAATTTATCTATACTCCTAGTGAAAGATGCTCATCTCAAGTCTTTTACATGGTGGAATTCAAACAATGATGGCTTACCTAAGAACTAAGTTTTGGTTAATCAAAGCGAAAACTTTTTCAAATCCAGAATCAAATGTAATGTGCAAATGTTTAATATGCTCCAAACTTAGTGCAGCAACAAAAAAACAACTTATGGGTGACTTACCAAAAGTCACGAGTCACTCCAGCCAAACCATTTCTAAACAGTGGGGTGGATTTTGCCGGACCGTATCAAGTCTTAGCGTCCAAAGGCAGAGGAATCAGAACCAATAAGGCTTATGTTGCCGTGTTCGTTTGTATTTATTTATTTATTTATACTTCACGCATTTTCTACCAGTCAATCACCTAGAAATGGTCGGCGATCTCATAACCGAATCTTATATTGGTGCTTTCAAGAGGTTTGTCGCCAGACGGGGAAGATGCTCACAGATATGGAGTGAACAAGGCAGAAATTTTGTAGGAACTGGCAGCCGCTTGGAAGGAGGCAAAATTTGAACTCGAAGGTCCAGTTGCCGAGTCTCTTGCGTTGGATGGGACGCAGTGGCACTTCATACCTGCCTACAGCCCGCATGTCGGTGGTTTGTGGGAAGCGGGGCGTGAAATCCATGAAACAACACATGAAAAGAATTCTGACTAATCACCTGACATTCGAAGAAATGAGCTTACTGCTTTGCCAAATCGAGGCGTGCTTAAACTCAAGGCCGCTAAGCCCAATAGATGATGAAGACACAGACAACATAACACCTTTAACACCAGGCCATTTTTTGATTGGTGAAGCACAAATTAATGTCCCTCAACCTAATCTTCAAAACGTTCCAACTAGTCATTTTTCACGCTGGAGGCACATGCAGAAGTTGATTGGAGATTTCTGGCATAAATGGCAAGCAGAATACCTAACCAGCTTACAGCAGAGGCAAAATGGGTCAAGCGATGCAAGGAGCTTGATATTGGCAACATTGTACTCATCAAAAATGATCAATTCCCTCCTGGCAAATGGGCATTATTAGGTCGGATTGTTGCTAAGCATCCAGGCGACGATGATGTCACAAGAGTGTACAGTGTTAAATGTGGTGATAGTGTAGTTAAGCGAAGTTTTACAAGTTGTGTCCTTTGCCTACAGACATTGATGATTAATATTATAATTATGTTTAATGTTCCAATTTAATCAACATAAACATAACATAACATCACTCCCGTAATCCCAGAAGGGTTCGGCAGAGGAGTACCGTAGTACACCCACATTTCGCCAGTTATGCTTAAGTCCCATGTAATAGGGGGCGAACCTATTGCCATCTACCGGGCACAAAGCCAGACTTCGGGCTGCTACTGAGAAATTCCAGATAGAAAAACCCGAAAACACTTTACCCGACCTGGGAATCGAACCCAGGACCTCCTGCTCAGCAGTAGCTCTATGCGACCACTAGACCAACGAGGCAAATCAATTTATACTATTGTTTTATACAAAATGTATGTGTATTTTCATTAGTGTGTATGACTTGTGCATATATGTTTAATAATGAAATATAAATTAATTAATTACATATGCTTGTCGTATTTATGATTTATGATTTTTGTAAAGGTATTTATGATTTTTGTAAAGGTCTATACAACGTGTTACAGAATAAGCGCAAGACCTGAAAGTGGTTTGCTCAGAATCAGCTTCTGAATCCATTTCCGTCATTATTTATATGTGTTAAATTTCCCGGAACACAACATCGAGTCAACTTTCGCTAAAATAAAATAAAACCACATCACGCCTTGTATTTTTAGCTTGTGTTGGGAACTAGCTACGACAGCGCCATTTTGACAGTTGCCTTCCCCATTAGTACCACCGCGTCGTAACAAGGTAATACAATATTTGATTTAAGGAAATTTAAGTCTTATCACAAAGGAATAAAGTCTTTTCAAATGCACGACCGAATTTGCAATTCACTCATAGTTATCCGATGTGTAATGCGCGTGTAATAAAATAGTCAATTTAAGGAAACTTAAACCTTATTCCAAAGCAGTACGTCATAATTAAATGCAAAACCGAATTTCTAGTTCGATCATAGCTTTCTTACACACATAAAAATTGCTTTTTATTACATTTAAGCTTGTCCTGTTAAAAAAAAAGTTAATTTAAGGCAATTTAGACCTTATCTCAAAGAAATAAAGCTTTTTTAATTGCGCGACCAAATTTTGACACACCTTTGACGTTTGACATGCCGAAGCACGCGCCGCCACCGCCTGCCTCACATCAAAGGTTTAGTAATTCTCCGGCAGCGACAAATGTTCCCGAATTTAATTTTTGTTGCTGTCACATTTATTTGTTTACGCGCGCGATGGCATTCCAGTACACCAATATTCAGGACACGGAGATGGTGAGGACACTGGCTCGTTGCAACGATAATGTCGAGTTAGCGTGTCGAGAGTTCAACGAACGATATGATACTAGAGTGAGCGCCAGGACAATGTTAAGTGCAACTCGCGTCTGAGGGACTCCGGTACCTTTCGTCCTAACACGGCAATAGATAGAGGGGCAAATGTGCACACTACTCGCTTACAAGCAACAATATTAAACTATTTTGACGAAAACCCAGAGAAGAGCACAAGAGAAGCAGCGCCATTATTCGACTGCAGCCACATGTACGTGTGGCGAACGTTACGCGCTGATGGTGAACTCCCGTATCACCTGCGACGTTGTCAGGAGCTGACGCCGAACGACTACTTGCCACGTCTGGAATTTAGTAGATGGTTGTTAGAGAACTGGCAAGGAAACATCATCTGGACGGACGAGAGCACCTTCACGCGAGTTGGCATTTACAACCAGCATAACCAGCATTTGTGGAGACACGAGAATCCACATGCATGCCGTGTTGATTCGTTTCAGCATAGGTTCTCCGTGAACATGTGGGCGGGCGTCATAGGCACACGCGTACTCGGCCCTGTTTTTCTGCCGAGGTTAACTGGAGATACCTACCTACAGTTCTTGCGGGAAACATTGCCTTAGTTTTTGGAGGACGTCTCGCTCTTCTTTTTAAGAGACGTGTTTTACCAACACGACGCACAGTGTACCGCGTAGAACATAATATTGTCCACCTAGCAAGGTGGACAATATTATTTTATGATATTTAACGATGCTTTTATATATAAGTAGTCATGTTGAGGCATTATTAATAGTTTTTGGTATGATTTTGTAATAAAAAACAAAAAAAATATGTAAAAACAGAAAAAAATATTTAAAAATAATAAACAAACAAGAAAAATGCATTAAATAAATAAATACCTACTGTACAAACTAACTTAACCTAAACCTAATCATCAGAATCTTCTGGTGAATCTTCATCATTTTGTGGTAATGTGCGACAATATGATGACGTTTCCGGTCTTGATGCTACTATGGTCGGGCTTACGATTAACTTTAATACTTCTGCACATATTTTTTCCGGCTTTTTTCGGGGAATCTCACGAAGGCCATTGATCAAAGGGTCAGATGTTATTATTAACATGGACAGCAAGTCTCTATTCGTGGCAACACGTGAGCACTTGCGGGTGTTGTACTCCCTAAATCTGCGGCAATCTTTGTTACGTGCTTCTTGAGCCTCTTCGGAAAGTTGCCCAATTGGAAGCAATGCCGCTTTGATGACCTCAGTACTGTGTGTACTAATATTTTATCTAATATTTTAATAATGACAGGAATAGTATGAATGATTTGATTAACACTACATACGTATTTTCTGACAAATTTGGTCAAGGTTTTGGTAGTATATTTAGTCAGTGTTCGGAACATTATGTTATTAATAATTGTTTACCCGGTGCCAGTATTAGCCAATTAATTAGTAATATTAGACTCACAAAAATAAACCCTAGTTCAACTGTTATATTATTACATGGGGATAGCTTAAATGTAAGAAGGAAAAGGACATAATTGAATGTGTCCATTTGATGCTACATCTCAATGAAACTAATAATTGTAAATTTATTTTCTGTGCCTTGCCTTATTCTCAATATTTGTCTGATGAGCAAAATAGGCACATTTATAATTTAAATATGATAATTTATAATAGCACTTGCCGTTATAGTGACACTATTTTATATTTTGATTGTAATCAATTTGTTACTGATTACAAACTGACAAATTATACTATGTATTTGACACCTAGATGTAGGAGACAAATTGCTAATCTTTTAGCATACAATATACAAAGTGACAAGGGTACAAGTAGTGTACCGTCGATTTCAGTTAGTAGTGGTACTAATACTACTTTTGATACGCCTTGTGGTTTAAACTATTAGGTGCGACAACGGGTGAGCCGCGTATGTTGTATGTTGTTCATCAAAATATGCAGGGTCTGTCCGGCACAGAGTTAGAGTTAAGTTTATTTATGAAACTATGATGTTCACGTGTTATGTTTGACTGAACACTGGTTGAAGGAATATGAAGTAGTGTTTATCGATGATGATAATTTTACCGTACAAAGTGCATTTGTGAGAAAAAGTGCTATTCGCGGTGGTTCTTTAGTTCTTGTTTCAAACAAGTTCAAATGTAAACAACGTTTAGATTTAGTTGATCTTTCTATCGAGCGCACTATTGAGTTGCCTTGAGTTGAACTAGAGCAATTCGTTGTAATCTGCGTTTATCGCCCTCCATGTGGTGATTTTATTAGTTTTGAATCGGTAATGGGGGATTCTCTCAATGGGTTAAAATCAAGTAATAAGAGTATAATTTTATGTGGAGATTTTAATATTAATATTTTAGATGTTACTCCATTAAGTATTAGACTTATCAATCTGTTTAGGTCTTATAATTTGATTAACTTGTTTTTTAAACCAACTAGGATCACGGCATCTTCGTCAACTTATTTTGATAACATACTCGTATTTAGTAATTGTGATGCCAAAAATAAATTAGTAAGTGACTTAACGTCCGACCAGTGTGGTTTATTAGCTAGCTTCCCCATGACATTACATAAAAACCGTATAATAACCTTAAAACCTACGCATAAAAACCTTATACAGCTAATCGTTGTAAAAAGTTTAAAAATAATATAGCTCATAGAATTACACCATCGTTAGTAGAACACGAGAATCCTAATGAAATTTACGGAGCCCTTTTTGATGTTGTGCAAAAAGAATACCAGTCTATTTTCAAGACCAAAACCATTAACATTAATGGCACTTCCGTTGGCTTCAACCAATGTGCTACTACAGGTATTTATAAAAGTAGAGCAAGACTATACGAGTTATATGGTTTGAAAAAATACAGGTTGGATACTCCTTTCCTAGAGTATGTAAAAAAGTATTCAAAATTATTTTAAAAGATTTGTGCTATTGCTAAATCAAAATTCTTAAGCGATTCAATAATAAAATGCAGTAATTAAGTAAAAACCACTTGGATTTTATTAACAATGAATCGGGTAAGTCGGTTAAACAACAAAATCAACTTGAGATTATGGTCGATAACAAATTAGTTAGTAAGGCAGCTGACGTAGCTGAGGCATTTAATGAGTTTTTTGCCAAAATACCTATAACTACGACTTGCTCCTTAAATTCGTCCCCGTCTAAAGTTGAGAACCTTTTGAATAGTAGTGTGCCAAAATGTACTCGCTTATTTAGCTTCGAACATGTAACGCCTAGTGATGTAATTAACGTCTTTAACACTCCTAAGTCTAAAAACTACATTGGCAATTTTAGGCATATTTATATCTTACCAGCATTTAGCAAAATATTTGAAAAGTTAATACTTAATGAGTTGCTAAGACATTTTAACTTAAATAGCCTTCTTCATAATGAACAATATGGCTTTACAAAAGGACGTGCGACTACAGATGCGAGTGTTGCTCTGCTGAAACACATATTTAATGCATGGGAGAAATCGCAAAATGCTATTGGAGTTTTCTGTGATCTCTCTAAATAATAATAATAATATAATAATAAACCATTTATTTCAGGCTACAATGGCCCATAGACATATACCTTACCAACTAACATATTTATAGTATAAAACAAAATTGTATTAATATAAGTAGCTTAAAACTATGTTAGTAGCACTTCCCTATCTTGTCCTTGTGCTGTCCTGTGGTACTTGTCCGCGGAAGCGACGGAACACCAAGTCCTGAGGCCAAAAGTCTTCTTCCATGACGACGGGCAGATATAAATTCGGTACGCGCACCACGAACGCCTTGAAGTTGACGTTGCGGTGCGACTCCAGTAACTGCACCCTCGGCGTGTACCTCGTCTTCTGGCGCACGTACTCTATGATGTCTTCCGCCTTAGTAGTGTAGTGTAGGCGGGAGATGTACACCGGTGTGTTCGGCTTTGCGGCGCGCAAGCTGACTTCGGGCATCTTTGGAGCTTTGCCGCAGCGGTTGTTGTTCGTTCGCGATCGGCGCTTCCTCCTTTGCACCGTCACGAAACCTTCATCATCAGCCCTGTTCGGCGCCTTTTCTGGCATAGGCTTCATACTTGGAGCGCCTGGGGCACTCGCGGTAACGCTAGCGAAACCCTTTTGTAGGGGCTTCGCCAGGGCTGCAGACGCTGGCAGCGGGACGGAGTGAGGGGCTCGGGCAGCGCTACGTAGAGGAGCCGCGATGACGAGCGCGGGGCTGCCGGGCACGCGGGCGGGGCGCTCTGCAAGCTCAGCAAACGACGGATGCGCTGGCGACGAAACTGCTGACGCGGAATTTGACGACGATAAATCGAGTCCGGCTCCGCGACACATGTTTACGTTAGACGCATCGACTGATGACCTAGTTACCGCCACACTGTTACGCAACTCGCTGAATTCTTTGCGCAAATCGGCGACGGTGTTTTGGGATGCATCTAACTT
This sequence comes from Dasypolia templi, assembly GCA_963555695.1. Lineage (NCBI taxonomy): Eukaryota > Metazoa > Arthropoda > Insecta > Lepidoptera > Noctuidae > Dasypolia > Dasypolia templi. The sequence goes on along the minus strand of OY743154.1, from coordinate 26,452,539 downwards.
CGCTAGAACATCCGCGAGGCGGGACTTCAGAAACACAATATCCTTCAGAAGGCTCGTTACATCGACGTGGTCAAAGGTGACGGGTGGAAAAGAAAGCCTTTGATTGCGTGCGCCATGACACGCTTTTGCGTAAACTACGTCATTACGGTGTCCAAAACGAAGCTCTCAACGTAATAAATTCTTATTTACATAATAGGTTCCAATGTGTAGATGTCGATGGTGTGAAATCTTCCGAGGTACCAGTTCAGTTAGGTGTACCTCAAGGCTCAATACTGGGTCCATTCTTGTTCTTAGTGTATATCAATGACTTACCATTATATTTAAATGATATCTGTGACGTTGTACTGTTTGCAGATGATACCTTTCTTAATTTTTAAAGTAGACAGGAATAGACAAGATGTTGACGACGTAAACAGTGCACTCTCAATGGTTGGATTGGTTTACGTCAAATAACCTAGTTCTCAATGCCAAGAAAACGAAATGTGTGAAGTTCGTCTTACCGAATGTTAGAAATCTAGGACCCAACGCTTACCTACTGTCAGGATATATGAGTTCATATTTTTTTATTTGACGGTATAAGTCAATTATTTTGTAATCTTTATTTATTATTGACATGATCTACTCATTATAATGTTTTTTAATGAGCTGTATTGCAATATGTGGTTAGCTAGCGACCTCGACAATTGATAATATTATTCTTGCCTGAGCAACCGGCAGCAAGTTCGTCATGCTCCCTTAGATGTCACTGCTTGCGGTAGCGTCGGCGGTCGGGTTTTCTTCTTCCCTCAAATATGGCGAGGGGGTAATGGCTGATCTTTGCGTTATGCTCGTGAACGGGTGCTGCTTGTGGTGACTGGTCGTCTCGCTGTCTATGGTTTTATTATTGTTACAGTAATTGTTCTGTTAATTTATTTTACTTTGATGGTCCTAGTTTATCATTTATTTATTTTATTTGTTTGTATGATAATTCCAGTATTGCATATGTAAGCTGCCATGCCCTTTAGGCCTGAAGGCTTTTATTTATGTATTAAGTTTTATTTACATTCAATTTTTTTTTTTTGGTATGGGCGTGGCTAGCAGACGTATGGCAATTAATTTAATGTTTTGGTAATTACTTACAATTGCTTAGAATCCAGTTCTTCTAACCGAACAGACAGCTGTGCTGCTGGGGAGTTTGTTGCGCCACTTCTTCTTCCCAGCTAAAGCACTAGGAAGTGGTGAAGGGCGGGCGTTTTTGGGGACTGTCTTATGTAATTTTGACGTTCGAAAAGTGCTGATTCTCAGCCTAATTTGAATAATTGACTTTTGATTTTGCACACGGTGCTAGGTCAGGGCTGTAAGGAGGGTGACCCAAGCGTTTGACCGGCGCGCTGTCCAGGAAGTCCCACTTTTTCAGCGCGGTGTGCAAAGGCATGTTGTCGTGGTGGAGCAGTCGCTCGCGGAGCCCTGTGTTTGGTCGCTTGTTGCTCACAACAGAGAAAACTTCTGCCAATCATTTGGTAGTATACAATTCAGCGTTGATGCTTCTTTGGTTCCGTAAAGGAATTGACACAAAGTAGCACGTCAAATTAAAAAAGCTCGCGATCAAAATCTTCCCCCCGCTTTTAGATCGATTCATTTTGGAAGGCGTTGATTCTTTTTGAAACACCCAAACCGTCGACTGGCGCTTAGACTCATCACCAGTAATGATGTCGTAAACACGCCGGAACGAGCCTGCTTCTTGTTTATCATATCACGGCACCATTCCACCCGGGCCTGCTTCTGAGCATCGGTTAGGTTGTGCGGCACCCAGCGTGAAACTATCCTCCTCACACGAAGATGCACGTCTAGATTTTCGTGAAGGCTTCCCGATCCAACCTGCAGTATGTGCTACATCTCATGATACGTAACTCGCCTATTGTCTTGGATTAAACTTTTCACTGCTAGCACGTTTTCTTCCGAAACAGCCATCAAAGGGCGACCACTTCATTCTTCATCACACAAAGTTAGTCAACAGCGCTTGAATTTGTTATACCAACGATACACGCCTTAGAAGGGCCTTCATCCATGAATGCCATTTGAAGTCTATCGTACGATTCGTTCGGTTTCAGGCGACAGTTGAAATCGTACAAAAATCATAACGCGAAAATTTTCCCGGCGCAGATGCATTTTTTGATGAGACACGATAATTTAAATTAGCTCGCAAACAATGTGGAGGGACATTTTGAAATTGGAACATTCCTATATTTACTTACAAATAATCATATTTTCCAAATAGACTATAACTGGCCAGTCTCTCTTAGATAAAAACTTTTTTACGCAATACTTTCTGAGTGGCATGTAATAGTGACAAGCTTGTGTATTTTGACAAAAAGTCTCTCTGGTCATCTCTTTGCTTTCATGGCTTATTGCAAATTTTATAAAATATTTTATTAATTGATTTTCACACTCAAACATAAAGCATTTATTCCAAATAAAGCTATTTTACAGGCACGTTCGAATTGTCAAGGGGTCGGTCAGTCAGAAAGATGTAGCTAGTTGCCCATTCCAAAGCGTAGTAGGTACTTATGGAGAAGAACGGGAAGGTTTAGGGTTCCGTTGAAAAGAAAAAAAAGGGACCCATCTTTTGAGGAACGGAACGATGACTTCGTTGTCCTTCAGTCTGTCAGTTTCTCAGCCTATCAACACCCTTTTTCTCTGGAATGCGTGGAAGTTTCACTTGGAGCTCTAAGAAAATCAAGCTTCTTAGTCACCGCAATTAAAATAAAACACGGACATTTATGCGACATATTTTGGTACAAATAAATCAAAACCTATAGGATACTTCCCGCTGACCGATAAATCCATCCCAACTACGGAACCATTGTGCGTGGTCCGAAATGCACTTGGCTGGTTTTTTTAAACATTTTTATTACGGACGCTTTTAACGTGCACGTGTTTCTACATCGCTCTGACATGTATAATTTCAACATGAAGACGCATTGTCCTGAGCTTCAATGGCATACTGCTAAGGATGTCTCTCCAACTATCCACAGCGCTGTAAAACGTCACCGGCACGACATCAACTGCGTCGATGTAAATCAATCAGACATGCTGGAGGTGGCACATTACTGGACAGATGTGCAGGACATGACGGGGTTAGACCACATAGGCCTCAATAAGATTATAGAAAATTGTAGCCAGTTTCATGAGAAAGTGGCGCAATTCAAGCAGCAACATTAACCGGAATAAAAAAGGAGAACACCCAAAGGAGTAATGAACGTTGCGCCACGCCAGTGCAGACAGTTGGAGTAATGAACGTTGCGCCAGGCTGTGTAGAGAGTTGGGGTAATGAACGTTGCGACACGCGAGTGCAGAGAGTTAGAGTCGATGCGCAGTACTTGAAACATGAGGATAAGTTTGCGCACATACAAGAGTTATGGTGATAGCATTAGCAGCACATATTATTAGGATGGAAAAACCATTATGACTGTGCAATATATTGTGATATAATATTGGGATAGCCATAGTGTTCGTCAAGAAAATATAAATAGTAAAATGAAGTAAAGATAAATATAGTGTAGCGACCAAACCGCTACGACACCCGCTGCCTCTTATGAACGGTGAGTCCTCGGCATGAAATCACGCCACCACCTACGTCACCTCGTATGATGTCGCAATCTCCGCCCACTTCTAACAACGGTCGTGTCCTTTTGTGTGTGTGTGTACAAGTTTTATGAATGGATGTCTTACTATTATAAATACCGCGCACTCGCAATGTTTACACGGTCCGGTTAAGTAGTCACGACCTCTCAAGGTCAACTACGAGATGCCATATATTAATATATTAGTAAATGTTTACACACTCCGCTTTTGCTTTGACTTGCTTTCGCATCTGCCTAGTTATTTTCTCGCCGCTTATAATTAATTGTTTTAGTGTATTATACAAATAAATAAGTTTCATTAGTGCCTTCCGCTTTAGTTTAAATTACCAACACCTGTGAGGTAGTCTACACAAGAAGCGGCCCAAATCAACCACTACTCGGGCCACTTCAATAGTAAAGTTAGTAAATTTATATTTAATTGCAAGAATACCTTGACGGTGTCGCTGTCGACGATCTTGACGATGACGGAGCGGTGCCAGTCGTTCTCGAACAGCGTGGCGCAGTAGTGGCCCACGCGCACGGCGCCGCGGGCCAGCGCGCGGCCGCGGCCCTCGCCGTTGTAGTACAGCCTGCGACAGGGGCCGCGTTAGTGGACGTGCGGCAGGAGCCTGGCTTATGGCTACTTACATCGGATATGTTGTCAAGCCTCGTATTCATGGTAAATAAACTTTTGAAATACACTTGGGAGCAAATAAATCGAGCCACTACCTTTTTTCACGTAAAATGGTAAATATTTTTGGGAATATGGAACGTATCAATTCGAACTATATATCGCCTAAAAGTTAAGTTAATAACCTTAACAATGAGGGTAAATTATTGAATTATAACCTTATTGAATGATAAATTATTGGCTCTGCAAGAAAAATGGTAATTTTGATAGAAAATTTAGTAGGGCTAAAACAGTCCATAAAAACAATAAAAAACAAAATTATGGCAAAAAAAATATTCTTAATAACTGGTATTACCGCCCCGTGCCCTGATGCATTCTTGTAGCCTATTAGTCATCGATCTGATCAGAGTTACGATGACATATTGTGGTATGTTCTCCCACTCTTCAAGCACAGCGACTTTAAGCTCGGGAATGGATGAAACAGCGGGAACCCTGGCTCGGACTCTCCGTTTTAGCTCGTCCCATAGGTGTTCGATCGGGTTCAAATCGGGACTTCGTGCTGGCCATACCATTTGTTGAATCCCGATCGCAGACAAGTATTCCGTAACGATCTGCGCGGTATGAGGTCTCGCATTGTCATGCATAAACAAGAAATTTTCTCCGACAAAACCAGCATACGGCATTACGTGGTCTTCAAGAATGTCAGTTATGTATCGGTCAGCTGTTAATCCACGTCTACCACTGCCATCGTTGGCGGGGTCGACGAAGACAAGTTCCGTTTTTCCGTCTAGAGAAATTCCTCCCCACACCATACAAGAACCACCACCAAAACTCACAGTTTCTCGAATGCAACATTGGGCAAATCTTTCACCAGGACGTCTATACACTCGGTTTCTCCCGTCATTGCTAAAAAGACAGATTCTTGACTCGTCAGAAAACAAAACTGACCTCCAGTCTTCTAACGTCCAATTAATGTGTTCTCGAGCAAACTCCAAGCGAGATCGGCGATGAGCTACAGTCAATTTTGGGCCAGTTGCTGGTTTGTGTGATGTTAAATTTCGTTCCTTTAGTCTTCGTCTCACTGTCCACCTACTGATTGCGACACCTCGAACGTCACGTAACGCTTGCTGTAGCTGAACAGCATTAAGTCCACGGTCGCGCAACGAATTGGTTGCAATAAAGCGGTCGTCACGTTCTGTTGTTGCCCGTGGTCGGCCAGTTCCAGGTCGCCGAACAAAAGCACCAGTCTCCAGATACCTGCGGTATACCCGCTGTACCTTTGAACGACTCAAATGAAGTCTGCGTGCCACTTCACGTTGTCCGTGTCCAACCTCAATTAAAGCTACAACTTGGGCAGCTTCCGTCGGTGTAGTATCCATTTTATCAGGTTATTTTGATTACACAGACACAGATAAAGACAACAATAACAAGTAATATGGGTATGATTAACAAAAACCTCAAATTTAATCTTTTCTTAACAGAGTACAATAAAAATGTCATAAGCAAATTAAATGCGATAATTTTATTCTACCCTTTAAACTTTAATTAAAATAAAATTTTGACAACTAACTACCCTCATTGTAAAGGTTATTAAATACCCTTTTAGGCGATATATGTTTCGAATCGATGCGTTCCATAATACCAAAAATAATAACCATAATGCGTGAAAAAGGAAGTGGCTCGATTTATTTGCTCCCAAGTGTAGTTGCTAATCATTTTCACCGCCAACATCACACTATTGTTACTGGAAACAGTGCTGCTGTGCGGGGTGCTGGGTTGAGTGGTTTCGAAGGCAAATGTTGTACTTATACAACGTGTAACAGAATAAGCGCAAGACCTGAAAGTAAAGTTTGCTCAGAATCAGCTTCTGAATCCATTTCCGTCATTATTTATATGTGTTAATTTTTCCCGGAAAAATCTTTAATTTACCTGATATGGGGAAGGTCGGGCAAAGCTAATTGTAGATGGCGTGACCATAGCTAGATCCCTACGGCCTACAAAAATTTTGACATTTCGTTCATTCATTTCATTTTATGTTCATTCGTGAGTTTGATTTTATTTCACTATTTCGTTATTTTAGGTGATTTCAGTATTTTAAATCAAGTAATTGACATGGAAAGTGTCAGAATTAATATTTCCTCGTAATCACTTTCTTCAAAATGTTCACGACATAAATTCGAACTCAAAAAAATCTGTACGAATAGCTTTAAAGCACAATCTTCTAATTTTAGGGGCTTACGAGAAATTCGAACTCCAATTTCTGAGTATCTAGGAACACAACATCGAGTCAACTTTCGCTAAAATAAAATAAAACCACATCACGCCTTGTATTTTTAGCTTGTGTTGGGAACTAGCTACGACAGCGCCATTTTGACAGTTGCCTTCCCCATTAGTACCACCGCGTCGTAACAAGTTAATACAGTATTTGATTTAAGAAAATTTAAGCCTTATCACAAAGGAATAAAGCCTTTTCAAATGCACGACCGAATTTGCAACTCACTCATAGTTATCCTATGTGTAAAGCGCGTAAAAAAAAAATTCAATTTAAGGAAACTTAAACCTTGTTCCAAAGCAGTGCGTCTTATTTAAATGCAAAACCGAATTTGTAGTCCGATCATAGCTTTCTTACACACATAAGCATTACTTTTTACTTTTTATTACATTTAATCTTGTCCTGTTAAAAAAAGAAGTTAATTTAAAGCAAATTAAGATCTTATCTCAAAGATATAAAGCTTTTATCTTTACCGAATTTAATTAGTGTAAATATTTATGATTCAAATCATTCATACACGCCGACTCAGAATATGATATCGCAACAGTTAAGTACGCATCAGAGATAAAGGCTCGCACAAACAGGCACGACGGGACCGTGGGAACGAACCTTAAATGAGTCAGTCTCCGGGACGACCGTGAGGCGAAAGGGCGCGGGCGGACGCCGGAGGTAACACCCTATCGCAGACGGGCGAAAAGTTGCTCGATTTGAACATGCTTCCCCTTTACTAAACCTAATAACTTAGAACAAAATAATCCAAAGCTCATTTATTAAGACTCCCACAAACAGGCGCGACGCCACAGCATGACACAGAGGCACCACTCGTCGCGCGACACGCGGTGCCTTTGTGCGGCGTCGCGCTAGAATGAATGAGACTTTACGTGTGATCTGTACGTAATGTTCGGCCATTGAACTAACGTACACACATACCTAGTGCGTACTCCTACTCTTGCAGTGCTTACCTACCTAGCCAGCTGGCAGGCACAAGTGTGTGCGGTGCGTGCGCTATTAGTGTGGGTACAGATCGAGTAGTGCGCTCAAACGTTTTATGTTTAGTCAGGACAACAATTTTATAAAAAAATGCTAGGTGTGGTTTATCTAAATTAAATTACAGATGTTATTTTAGTCTTATAATTTAATATTCTAATTGAGGTATATGAGCTCTTGCGTTAATTCCGTTACACGTTGTATATGACCTTAGTTTAGAGCTATGTTGAAATATAGAATATTAATGTAACTGGTACGAAAATCGAATGCTGGGTGCATTCGACACCCCTCTGGTTTCTACACTTGGGAGCAAATAAATCTAGCCACTACCTTTTTTCACGTAAAATGGTAAATATTTTTGGGAATATGGAACGTATCAATTCGAACTATATATCGCCTAAAAGTTAAGTTAATAACCTTAACAATGAGGGTAAATTATTGAATTATAACCTTATTGAATGATAAATTATTGGCTCTGCAAGAAAAATGGTAATTTTGATAGAAAATTTAGTAGGGCTAAAACAGTCCATAAAAACAATAAAAAACAAAATTATGGCAAAAAAAATATTCTTAATAACTGGTATTACCGCCCCGTGCCCTGATGCATTCTTGTAGCCTATTAGTCATCGATCTGATCAGAGTTACGATGACATATTGTGGTATGTTCTCCCACTCTTCAAGCACAGCGACTTTAAGCTCGGGAATGGATGAAACAGCGGGAACCCTGGCTCGGACTCTCCGTTTTAGCTCGTCCCATAGGTGTTCGATCGGGTTCAAATCGGGACTTCGTGCTGGCCATACCATTTGTTGAATCCCGATCGCAGACAAGTATTCCGTAACGATCTGCGCGGTATGAGGTCTCGCATTGTCATGCATAAACAAGAAATTTTCTCCGACAAAACCAGCATACGGCATTACGTGGTCTTCAAGAATGTCAGTTATGTATCGGTCAGCTGTTAATCCACGTCTACCACTGCCATCGTTGGCGGGGTCGACGAAGACAAGTTCCGTTTTTCCGTCTAGAGAAATTCCTCCCCACACCATACAAGAACCACCACCAAAACTCACAGTTTCTCGAATGCAACATTGGGCAAATCTTTCACCAGGACGTCTATACACTCGGTTTCTCCCGTCATTGCTAAAAAGACAGATTCTTGACTCGTCAGAAAACAAAACTGACCTCCAGTCTTCTAACGTCCAATTAATGTGTTCTCGAGCAAACTCCAAGCGAGATCGGCGATGAGCTACAGTCAATTTTGGGCCTCTTGCTGGTTTGTGTGATGTTAAATTTCGTTCCTTTAGTCTTCGTCTCACTGTCCACCTACTGATTGCGACACCTCGAACGTCACGTAACGCTTGCTGTAGCTGAACAGCATTAAGTCCACGGTCGCGCAACGAATTGGTTGCAATAAAGCGGTCGTCACGTTCTGTTGTTGCCCGTGGTCGGCCAGTTCCAGGTCGCCGAACAAAAGCACCAGTCTCCAGATACCTGCGGTATACCCGCTGTACCTTTGAACGACTCAAATGAAGTCTGCGTGCCACTTCACGTTGTCCGTGTCCAACCTCAAGTAAAGCTACAACTTGGGCAGCTTCCGTCGGTGTAGTATCCATTTTATCAGGTTATTTTGATTACACAGACACAGATAAAGACAACAATAACAAGTAATATGGGTATGATTAACAAAAACCTCAAATTTAATCTTTTCTTAACAGAGTACAATAAAAATGTCATAAGCAAATTAAATGCGATAATTTTATTCTACCCTTTAAACTTTAATTAAAATGAAATTTTGACAACTAACTACCCTCATTGTAAAGGTTATTAAATACCCTTTTAGGCGATATATGTTTCGAATCGATGCGTTCCATAATACCAAAAATAATAACCATAATGCGTGAAAAAGGAAGTGGCTCGATTTATTTGCTCCCAAGTGTAGAAGTGCACTGATGTTATGCTTACAACATTATTGCAAAGTGCCGCGTTGACAACTGTTTGGTTGCGTTGGACCGAACGGTTGTACAACTTTTATTTACCAGCGCCAGCACTGTTTCCCGCAGCATATAGACATGGTGCTGAGACTTTGTTCCCTAGGACTGGTGTACAACAAATACACATTTACATATTTTGTTCAAGTAGAAGCAAAGGCATCGTACACATTTGCAAGATTGTGCCAATCGTTAGTGAAGATGAGTGTGGTGTGCGCTCACGTCATCTCGTCCATGATCTCCTCCATGGCCAGGTTGTAGCGCTCCCCGAGGCGGATGAGCCAGAAGTGCGAGGGCGAGTACACCTCGCCCACGATGACCTCCAGCATGGCGCCGGGCCGGCAGTCGGCCAGCGACAGCGCCGGGATGCTCTCCATGAAGCGCACGCAGTCCGCGGGGAACACGTCCGGGTCCTGCGCAGCGCCCGCTCGACCATGAACATACAGATCCCAAATACCGATTCCAGATAGCTAGCAACATATATGTGTAAAGGTCATGTAAATATTCCATCTACATTTCATACTTTATAATTTTATGTTTTGTGTACGAGCAAACTGTGTGAGTTAGTGATCAGTAGTTGCATTTCATGATTCATTTCATGAGATTTCTTAGCTGATATGTTAACTTATGTTTATTATTTTTATTTGTTTATTTATTCAGACAAGGTCCATTATTGTTAGTCACAAAAAAAAATCTTACGAACTATGTTAGTACACACATTACAAAAAGGTAGATATGAAAAAGGTGTCTACTCATGAATCCTCTCGCCCGAGTTCAGGAAAGATTGCCACGCAGCAATTACTTGAAGAATACTGTTAGTGCTGCCCGCACTCTCAAACTCAAACTCAAAGCATTTATTTCAAATAAACCCATTACAGGCTTTTGAATTGTCAAGGGGTCGGTCAGTCAGAAATATGAAGCTAGTTGCCCATTCCAAAGCGCAGTAGGTACCTATGGAGAAGAACGGGCAAGAAACTCCATGGACACTCTATTAAATAATATGGTTACAGAAAATTTGTTACATCAGTCTTGTTGAAATTAAACATGTGAGAACGATGTAGAAAGACCCGTAATAAAAAACATAAAAATCGGAAAAGAAAAATAAAATAAAAAAAAAAAAAAAAAATATACGTGGTAGCCAAGAGATGACCAGTCCCCACTGACGGCGCCCGTTCACGAACATGACGTATGGATCAGCACCATTCAGCTCAACCATTTTGAAGGGAACTTAATGATCCAACACACACGCCACCACCAGCGAGACATTTGAGTGAGCGTGACATACTCTCAGCCGCCAGGGCACATTCAAGTCAATGACAGACGTGCCCAGTATAGGGTAGCTTTATAGTAGGTACTACATAGTGCTCACACGTGTGCTTTGCAACTCTGCCTATTAGGGAGGCGGTTCGCTTGCGCATTATAGCTCGGAAGCCATCAACCCGAGCCTCAACAAGCATACCCGAAGCGCTACAAAAGCGGGACAGCCCTACTAGCATCCTGAATCCGTTGTTATACTGGACACGCAAGGCATTAATCGACCTTTGAGTACAGCTGACTCCACATGATACTCGTGTAAAATATTTGGCAGTAAGCCTTAAAAAGTGTAATCTTTACCTGTTTACTGCAGCGAGTGAACCTGCATGCCAGCATATTAATTTTAACCTCCAATGCCCTGCGCTCCTTTTCAATGTCAACTTGGTCATCAAGATCTTCAGTGACATAGTGCCCTAGGTATTTGAACTGGTAGACCCGTTTTAGCTCAACACCATTCAGTTTTAAGGCGGGCACACTAGGCAGAGGCACTGGACAGAGGCCATAAAGACCAAGAACTCACTTTTTTGCAGTACAAAAGACCATGTTTATGGGCATACTTTTCACAAACCAGTAAGAGCTGCCTTATTGCACTGACAGCTGGCCTCAGTCATGTCATCCGCGTAGTTAACTATTCATGCAAACATTATCGATTGAGCAACCAACATGAGTGCTGCTGAGCTCCGCTAGCAGGTCATTAATGTACAGGTTAAAGCTGTTTACCTAACTGACATAAAGTATATTTTTTTTTTTTAATGTAATGTATTGACATGCCACCTTAAAGGGATGATGACAATTTTTTAATTTTTTTAAAGTGTGTTTTCTTCAGATTTACATTATTTTTTTTGGATATAATTTTTACTTTGTCTTCTTTGAAATTACATTGTTTTTCGAACATTTTTAATATTAGTCATCATCCCTATTATAATAGCTTGTTTATGTTATTTTTGTACGCCATACACTGGCAAAACATGTGCACATTTTTTAGGCATTATACTATCTGTAACCTGTGTTTAACAAAAATAAATGATTGATTGATTGATTGAAAGAGCTTTGGGGTGAAACCAGCTTGCCTCGTCCACACTCCAAACCGTACACATCAGAGAGACTGTCTGCCCATCTGACATTATTGCTCTGGACCAGCACTGCGTCCAGCAACTTGCCAGCCACTACTATCGCCAAAGAAATTGACCTGTAATTTTCTTTGTCGGATAAATCACCTGTTTTTTTTTTTTTGTCAATTGGAACAAGTCGCAAGTTTTCGGAAGGCAGGTATGAATGACTCATGCATAGTGTGTACAACATTGCCAGAACGAGCGGCAAATGACCGCCTTCATACTTTAGATGCTCAATGCTCTGTCATCTACCCCGGTCACCGACGAGAGTGGAACCGGCGATAGACGTCGTGCGTTGTCCCACAGGGATCGGTCCTGGGGCCGCTTCTGTGGGACATCGTTTACGACTGGGTGCTGTGCGCCGACCTCCCTGGTGGCGTCAGCGTGGTTTTTTACGCTGACGACACGCTGGTCCTGGCTCAGGGTAGGTCGCACCAGGCGGCGGCCGAGCTAGCGACACTCGGGGTTGCGACAATCGTCGAGAGGATCCGGCAGTTGGAACTCGAAGTGGCCCTGCACAAGTCCGAGGCCATGTGTTTTCATGGTCCTCGGAACGCGCCACAGTCGGGTTCCCAAATAACGGGGGAGGTTCACATCGGCGTCGAGTCGACGATGAAGTACCTGGGACTCGTCTTCGACAGCCGGTGGAACTTCGTGGAGCATTTCCGACGTTTGGCTCCCAGACTGGAGCGGGCTGGGGCTGCATAGAGGCGGCTCCTGCACAATCTAGGGGGTCCAAACGGCTCCTGCCGGAGGCTCTACGCGGGAGTCGTGCGGTCGATGGCCCTTTACGGGGCACCGGTGTGGGCGCGTTCGTTGAGGCGCCGACCGGCCCGCCGGTTGAACGCGTCCCAAAGGGTCATGGCCGTCCGGCTGGTCCGGGGATACCGCACGGTCTCCTGCGAGACGGCGAGCCTCCTTGCCGGATTGCCGCCATGGGATCTGGAGGCAAAAGCCCTCGCGCACGTATGGGAGTGGCGCGAGGAGGCAAAACGCCGGGGTGTAACTCCGCTGCCGCGAGAAATCACGGTACAGCGGACAGAGCTCCGGCGGGATCTCATGGCGACATGGAGGGTGCGATTGTCGCAACCCAGTCCTGAGCACGCCACAAGAGCGGCGGTAAGTCCCCTCTTTGAGGAGTGGTTGGAGAGGCGCCAAGGTCCTCACCTTCCGCCTGACACAGGTCCTCACCGGACACGGTTGTTTCGGGAGGTTCCTGTTTCGGATAAGGCGGGAGGAAACGCCCGGGTGTCACCATTGTGTGGATCGCCCGGAGGACACGGTGGATGTCTGCCCAGCTTGGGCGGAGCACCGCAGTGTCCTCGCGTAGGCGATCGGCGGCGGCGATTTCTCACGTCCGGCCCTGGTCCAGGCCATGGTACAGAGCGAGAGAGAATGGAAAGCTGTCACCTCCTTCTGCGAAGCAGTAATGCTTGCGAAGGAGGAGGCGGAGCGCGTGAGGGAGAGAGCCTTGCGCCCTCACGCCCCCACTAGTCGCCGCAGGAGACGCCCTGGGCGTCGGGAGTCGCCTGCAAATTCCCGGCCACCGTAGGCGCGGGCTTGCGCCATCGACGCGGGCCTAGTCCTTACCGGACGGCGAGCTACCCATTGCTCGCCGTCCGGTAAGGACTAGGCCCGCGTCGATGGCGCGTCGTGTTCTACGCGCGCCTCAAAGAGATATCAGCACAAATTGACGGGGTCCGACGCCTCAGGGTCGCGGGTGATTCGAAAAGAGATAACCGTGGCCCTGGCACAAGCAACTGTATGAACACGGGTGGGTTTTAGTCAGTAAAAGTCTGACACACCCTCCCGCTCCACCCAGAGCGGGAGAAGTCATTCGATGATTTCCCAACCCAAAAAAAATAAAATAAAATGATGCTCAATGCTGAGTCCGTCGTGACCGGGTGACATAACTCTGGACACATTCGTAATTACTGAACGATTTCTGCGTGATTTATTTGTATCAATGACGAGCAACGAAAAATTTTCCTTCGCCAATATGTTCATTTGTTTATTTTTTACTCTAAACAGCTCTATTTGTTAAGCCAGTTCGAGATTCAAATAAAGTATTTGATAAGTTACCTCCTTGGTTACCATGGGTTGAAGGAAACAGTTATTTCCATTTTTACGACAAATGTGAGTTTTTATTGTAATTTATTCGGCCGCTAAACACGACAGATATGGATTAATGGACGGATGATAAAATGTTGGCCCGCACGAAGCCGAGGTACACATAGTTTACGCGAGTCAATGCCTGGTTGCGGCCAAGGGTTGTATAGTACTTTTCTCAAATAATGCGCGGAAATTCAAACTAATTAACATTAATTATAAATTCCATAATCAATGACGAACAATATGGGAGGCCAATTCTCGTACTTAAAAAACGTTATTTTTTTTAATTACACGACATATGAGTTTCAGAGATACGGAGTGTCATATTAACATTGCCGGCCGCAAAACACGACAGATATGGATTTTCGTATCAACATTGCCGGCTGCTGCTCGCAAGTCGAGCAACATGCGAGCAGCGGCCTGCGCACCGCCAGACCAACCAGTCCACCATTATGATTTATCTCGAAGATGGTAGTCAAAATAATGCTCAAATTTCCATGCATGCAAGACCGACCATTCGTTGAAATTATAGCATCAAAAATACATCAGCCAAACATTACAAACTAAAAATTACCGATATTATGAGTAAATAATAAGGTAGATTGTAATCAACAATTTTGTATTTTCCTGTACTGGGCTGGGCGATGTAGTCGCTAAGCAAAGCCCTCTAATCATATAATGAAGCTGCTTTTTGAACAATTAGAAAAATATTGCAAAAGTGTGATACTACGATCAAGACTAAATAAGACGGATTGCACTCACGAATTGGATGCCGGGCAGCGCATCGTCGGGGTCGGGCGCGGCGTGCGCGTGCGCGTGCGCGGGCGCGACGCGTGTGACGCGCGGGCGCAGCGCGGCCGGCGCGGGCGTGGCGGGCGTGGCGCGGCGCCGCTCCGTCAGCAGCCAGTCGCCCGTGTCCACGGGCCGCGTGATCTGCACGCGCGCCTCCAGCACGTAGGCCAGGCTGACGATGCTCGTGAAGCCGAAGCGCGTGAAGTTCAGCTCGCGGTTGTAGCGCTCTCTGTGCACACCACACGCCCACTGTCACTATCGCTACCTGACTCTGATAGCGCGCTGGTCTGCTCGCTTATGCTGACTCGTGCTATTGGATCACTTATCTCGATTGAATTCGATTCGACTCACCAGAACAATCTGTATTCGACGAGTTAATTTATTATTGAATAAACATGCACAAAGGTGCTTTCAGTGGTCATAAATACTTAAGGTGCAAACCAATCGGAAAAAGGTTGTGCTACAAGAACTTTAACTCCAACAATTATAATTTAAAGTCCCCGTCACGAGAAGCTATAAATTTTGTAAACACACATTCAGGGGTTCGCAACCTTTGGGTAAAATAAAATAAAAACAGTTTTGTACTGTTTTTTTTTACAGGGATATAATTTTATTAAAACACACACATCTAATTACTGTCTTCAGACGATTCTGAATATTCTATTTCAGAACATGGATAACAAAACTGTCTACCGTGCTATCTATCCTTTCATCAATTATGCCATAAAAGTTATGACTTGCTCCACACAACGCTTCCACCTTTCAACAGTAATCTGCTGCAGTCCTTGTTGCAGCAACGACTTCACCTCCTCAAAAAAATTGTGTTGTGGCGAGCAACATATCCCTTAACATCGGCCCCAACAAGCTCAATTGGATTAAGCTCGCAATGATAAGGAGGAAGCCTTAAGACTTCCACCTTATATTTTTTTGCGAGCTCATCCACTGCATATCTTTTAAAAATATCTTTAATGATTTTAACCTTTTATTTATTAATTCATTTATTTCAGATAAATTATAATCCATACAATACATTAAATTACATTACAATCATTTGGCACGGTATTCACTAACATTACATAAAATTAAATTTAAATCAATTTAGACAATACTAACATTACAATATTAAATTATAAATTAAATAATAAACTTTAAATCGAAATCAAAATTGTCTTAAAATATGACACAACAATGTGTCAGTGAGCGCCCAAAACACTACTAATACTACTAATACGCATCCATTTGTTTTGGATATGGCAGTCCGCACGAGATACATCTGCAGGATGCCGCTGCTAGCGCCTAGCACTCGCAGCGACAAGGAAGCTACCCTTTTGCGCACAATCGCATGAAAGCTGCCCGTTCGCGCCTCCGCAAAAATACCAGACGCACTACAATAGCGAGGCAGCCGCAACAGCATCCTGAAAATGTTATATTGGACACGCAAAGCATTAGCAGCCCTATGCGTGTAATTTATCCACAAGCTGCTCCAGTGTTGGCAATACTATCTGCTAACAAAAACCTTAAGTTGGCCGCAGAATGTTTGCAGAAAGATTTCACTTCTATGACTAAGTGGGCCCATGATATGGGACTTGTTCTGAATCCACAAAAAAACTAAAATTATACATGTACATTCAAGTCACATAAGTACTTCTCATGCCTTTAAAATCATAGATCATAGTCACGATTGTCTGCATAAAAACGTTCCAGACTGCCACTGCGCGCCTATAGAGCAGGTGTCATATCATACCTATCTGGGATTGATAATTGATAACCGATTCAACTGGAGTCAGCAGGTGGAATCTGTTTGCGGCAAGTTACGTGCGATGCTCACCAAGTTTTCCATTATAAAGAGCAATATACCGTACAGAACCCTCCTCCAAATGTACACAGCTCTTGCGGAGTCGATTATCTCCTATGGACTCACCAGCTATGGACGCACATTTAAAACTTACCTAGATAAAATACATAATTTGCAAATACGCTTGCTGAAACTGGTAGTACCAAACTATGTAAAAAGTAAATACCAAGACAATTACATGGCGTTATTTAAACATTGCAAAGTATTACCTGTTCTAGCGCGCGCTGAGTATCTGTTCCTGATAGAACATTTTGATAACAGTGATATTCAAATTCCCGTGAAACATGACGTGAATACACGACAAGCCAAATCAAAATTATTTCAATTGCCACGCAAAAATTACTTTTATGGCAGGCGTACCGCTTCTTTTGCAATACCCAATTTACTTAACCAAATACCTGTAGACATTAGAGACTCAATGAATAATACAAACATATAGCGTAAGCTTAGAGAACATTACATCAACTCGATTCTAACTTAATTGTTAATAGCGCGTTGATCAAATCTCAGGCCATGGCATGCTAAGATAGACCCCAGAGGTCTGATTGTGTGCCTTGTTAAACTTTAAGGAAATTGTAATTTGTAAAATGACTGCCAATGCTCTGCGCTCCCTCTCAATGTCAGCGTCATCTTGCAAATCATCTGTCACAATGTGCCCCAGATACCTGAAACTGCTCACCACTGCTAGCGCTGCACTATTAAGCTTAATAGGCGGAACGTGAACTGGACCACATTTTCCACTCTTAAAAACCAGAACTTTACTCTTCTTACAGTTGTATCTTTCAGCTTTTGCAGCAATTCGGTTTTAATTTAATTTTGAGCAAAATATATATTCTTAGCTATTCCATTACCACCACAGCATTTTCTCCAAGTTTAGGTAGAACTGTTTCAAACCATGGTTCGAAATGTGTAGCGTCCATTGACTCATGGTAATCTCCTGTCTTCTTAGATTCTAATATATTTTCGCCTTCATCTACAAAACCATTTTCACTTCCTATGTGTGTGATGATTAATCGTCTACCCTTTGATGTTGAGTTGCGGGCACCAATACTAATCCTAGTCCATCTAAGAAAGCCTGTTTCATGCTTTTTATTTCGTTGTCTACCCAAGTTTTGTTTACAGTGTATCCTGTTAATTAAAATAATACCGTCATTAACTCAATCAAATCACTATAATTATATATAACAACATATTATAGGATATATTGTATTATAATAATTAATGTATAAGAGTTATTGTTTGAGACTAACCAGCATTCACCCATGTCTCATCCATGTAGTATATCTGTCGCTTTTGCTGTCTGTATTCTTTGATTTTTCTCAAGTATGTTCGCCGCCATATTATAATATCGTCTCTATCCATATGCGCATTATTTCTCTGTAGTTTTATACAGGGTTACTGGTAACTCGACGTATTCCTTGCAGGACGTCATAGTAGGGTTAAAATGCAACAAATTAAGCCACCAAATGTTCTACCGAAGTTCAGTAGTTTTTGAGCTAGTTACATTTTCAGTTTTTTTTTTTAAATCCCAGATTAAATCATTTGGAGCCAATTAAAAAATAATTTACAGCGCGACTGTACTGAAATTTAAATTAATATCATAGTTGATGCCTTACCAGATCTTTGTTCATAATTAAAAGTTCAATAATGCCAAAAACCTTGGAAATATCACTAAACAAACATTTATTTTTTGTGGTTTTGCTGTTACTTCATACAAAAAGTTGTCTAGTGAAAAAAAAATACTACGCCTGATGTAAAAATTACTAAGAAAATATCCTTGTCTTATCAGCTATTTAGAAATATATGATTGTCAATACTTTTGGATGTGTGCTGTCACACCGAGCCGACGCCGAAGGCGAAAACTTTTTAAAAACATTCTGTGGACCGATGAGTCATGTTGTGACCGTGATGGTATAACAAAATACCACAACTTACATTACTGGGCACCGAAAGCAGAAGCAAATCCTAAGAAACTGAAACCAACCGCATCCCAGCGTATGTTCCCGCTTAATGTTTGGATGGGTATTATCGACGACAAATAAATTGGCCCACATTTTTTACCCCGAACACGAAAACTTCATGAAGATTTCCTAAGAAATCATTTAACACCACTGATCACGGATGTAACGGAAGACAGAAGAGCAAACATGATCTATCAACATGACGTATGTCCAGCCCACTTCCGAATCACAATTCGAAAATTGCTGGATGAAACGTATCCAAACCGATGGATAGGGCTCGGTGGGCCGATTCCGTGGCCTGCGTAACGAAACCCTGTTCTTACGCCGCTAGACTTTTACGTCTGGGGTCATATGATAGACCTAGTTTATATGACCCCAGTAAATTCAATTGAAGAACTAAGGGAGAGAATAACAGACGCGGCGGACCAGATGAGGGCAACAATCACATCAAGAATCACAAAAACCGAAGTGAGGAAGCGAATAAGAACATGTATTCGAAACCGAGGGCAGCACATCGAACAAGACGTGTGAAAGTGTAATTAAAGGTGAACGGCAGATTTTGTACAGCATACTTTTTTTGTTGTTAAGTTATAGAATTTGTACCACTTATTAAGGCAACTAAGCCATTTATTTTCATGTGAGTGTACTATTTTTAGAACTTCGGATTAATTAATAATATTAATGAAAAGATTTTAATAAATAAACGTATTATAATCGTTAACTAAACGCAGTTATGTTTCTAGAAGTTGCCATATGTAAAACAACACAAATATCGAAATGAGATAATTAATTATTTAGAATAGAAATAAGATTAAATATAATTAAACACTGGTATAATATACCTAAGAATGCATAATTGTTACATAAAGTCATAATAGTTAACGATTTAATGATAGGAATGATTTCGTCATTCATACTTTTTTGTTCATATGGCAATTATTTATTGACAGGTATAGAAAATCTGTCTTTCAGTCAGTTCAGTTCTTTGCTGTTTGTTTGGATTGTGGTTTGTAACTGCATTTAAGCAATTTAGTGAATTATCTGGCCGATTTCACGTTGAGTTGAGCATCTGTTCCTCCGTTTCCTATCTCTTGATAGTAGTTTCGCGAAAGGACGCTTTATTAACTGTGCTGTGTACGTGCTGTAATTGAAATGTCGAGTTTGCAATGTGTTAATTGCAAAAAGACCACCAGACCACCCAAAAAGTAATACGACACTCGTGACTCATCTGTCAAAAATGGCGCGACACATGAATGGATATATATATACACAAAAAAGTAGTAATTACTTGTTTCAAAAGGATACTTATTCCCTACATAAATATAGGAATTTATTAAAACCATTTATCCTCTGTGCCTCTGATGGATATATCATAGATGTACGCGGACCATATAGTGCCACTACAAATGATGCTACCATAATGAATGATTTAGTGAACGAAACTGAATTCAATGATTTTTATAAAGAAAATGATGTTTTTATTCTAGATAGAGGTTTTCGTGACTGCATGGATAGTCTGCATCAGAAAGGATACATAGCTCATATGCCTGAAACTAGAGAAGACGGCCAATCACAGCTATCTACTCTTGAAGCCAACAGATCACGCTGTGTTACTATAATCAGGTGGGTAGTAGAAGCTGTGAATGGCCGTTTTAAGAGAGATTTCAAAATATTCCGCCATGAATATTTTAACCGTGGTTGTCGCAATCTAATGGCAGATTTTAAAATAGCAGCTGCTCTGCTGAATGCGTTTACTCCGCCATTCGCAGACAATATACATGCAGAGCAGTTTGTTTCAATTATATTTGAGCGCCTGTTTTTAACAAACACTATAGCCGAGTTAGTTATGGAACATAATTTAAACAGGCGCGGTTCCTGGTTTGTACCCATAGATGCGACAACCCTATCTTTTCCGCGGCTATCCATGGAGGAATTGATATTGTTTGCATGTGGTGTATACCAAATTCGCCAGGCCCGTTCATATGTGGGTGAGCATTTCCGCTTTCATGGAATATACACATTAGAGGTATCCCGAGACAGAATAAATGGTTTAGAGGGAATAAACCCAATGTTGCTTCGTGCTAAAATAAAGTCCCGCCATTCTTCGGCTAAAACTTATTTTGTATTCATAGTTGCAGAAACAAACATGAATGGTCGGGACGCAATCAGAAGTTATTGCTGTAACTGCATTGTAGGTTTAAGAACAGTGGGATGCTGCTCACATGTGATGAGTATTATTTGGTACCTGAGCTATGCTCGCCATGAGGGTATGACCCGACCTGCCCCCTTCTTAGATGAAGTAATATTAAGAATTAATTAATTATAAGTACAATAAAATAAATGTACAACAAAACCAAAGTATTGTTTTATTTACCTACACTCAAAACCCCATGAGACCTTAATCATTATCAAACAGTTGCAGTCCGCTGCTGGACTGGGTATCTCCTAATGCACCCCACTGAGGTACGATCCTCATCTCAATCTAACTACTTAATGCTTAAGTAAAACACTGTAAAGCTAGCGACAAGCAATCTATAACATTTACTTTATAACCCAAACATTTTGTATTTACCTATATGTAATATTCTACATAACCTTAAAAAAATAAAACTGGTTATAACTTTTACGTCCCAAGTTCTAAAAATCTAAGAATTTAAAAAGGGCTTGTCTATCATATTACCTACAATATTAAACAAAAAATATCCCAAAACACGAAATTTTATTAGCTGTACGAAATTCCCATACAAGCCTGCCGTTCGCCTTTTTAAACTGATATTGTTTAAAAATAATGCTAATATTCACGAAACAGTTTTATTTGATTTTCCGAATAATCACCTTTTTGTGAGACGCACATAATGCAGTCCATAACTTGGTATTAACTTTCATACCTTTTTGGATAGCTGATAAGACAAGGATATTTTCCTAGTAATTTGTACATCAGGCGTAGTATTTTGTTTTTTCACTAGACAACATTTTGTATGAAGTAGCAACAAAAATAAAAAAATTGTTTAGTGATATTTGCCAAGGTTTCTGGCATTTTTGAACTTTTAATCATGAACAAAGATCTGCTACGGCATCAACTATGATATTAACTTAAATTTCAGTACAGTCGCGCTGTAAATTGGCTCCAAATGATTTAATCTGGGATTTTTCATAAAAATACTGAAAATGTAACTAACTTAAAAACTACTGAACTTCGGTAGAACATTTGGTGGCTTAATTTGTTGCATTTTAACCCTACTATGACGTCGTGCAAGGAATACGTCGAGTTACCAGTAACCCTGTATATTTAAAGTGCAAATTCTTCATTAGCCGCCTGAGAGTTGTTTCGCTAAAATTTGGTAATTCAACATCATCATTGACTGCCTGAAGAACTTTTGGTATTGTAGGCACTTCACCTCTTAAAAAGAAACTGTGTATTTTTTTTCCTGATCGCACTTTTATCAAAGTCACCTTTTCAAAATACTTAGGTCTCACTTTAGTTTTAACTGGTGACTTTATTCCCTCCTCGGATTTCTTAAAATATTATACGCAGACGCTATGCCAATTCCAAGAATATTTGCTGTTTATTTAGTAATATCTGTTTAGTACAGATATTGATCAGACGGCCAAGTTTCTTTCACATACATTTATAATAACCATGTTTTTTTCATTAACCGTAAAGCTCGTTACCTGTTAAAAATATTATACAAATTGTACAAATAACAAAATTTATACACTTGAAAAACCTTTACTCTCTTTTTGACGCAATCAGTCAAATAAGCACATACCTTTTGTCGTTTTTTTCGTGGCGAAATAATATCCTTGGACGTACTGGGTCCTGGATCCATCATAGGTAGTAAAAAAACTAACAATTCCTTATACAATCATTAACAATAACAAACAATATAACCTAATCCGCGAAAACACCACAAACAAACAGACGCATTCGAAACTCGAATGACAGCAGAGACAGCGTCAGCGTGAACTTAAAATCGTGCGTCAAAATCGTGGCCCAAATGTTTACGCTCCATGAATCACGTGCGTTCCAGTACCACAAAACATTAGACGTCAGCGCTTTATATCGCTAAAATATAACCCGATCAAGTGAAATTGCTCATTAGTTTCGTATAACACGTCATTACTTTGAGTTCATTGAATTTGGGATTATTTGTTGTTGATTAAATTGTCGCTACGTAATTTGGTAGAAGTTCTTTATTTACAAAAATTAAAGCTTCTCGTGACGGGGACTTTATATTGTTGTGTACACTATTCGCACAATACAGTAGCCAACATTGAGTTTCACAGCAACAACATTCCAAACAGCCGTTTCTAAAGGTTATACCGTCATGAAAATTCGCTTTGATTTGAGCATAGTAGCTTATATATGAATTATGTAAGAATTCTAACCTGGCCTGCACACAACATTATAGGTGTGGTCCAGCCTCTGAGAGGCAATGATTGCTCAAATGAGGTGGTCAGGTGGCTATCTGAAGAACTCACCTATAAAGCCTTATGAGATCTGTGCACCACACTCCTTCCGGAGCTGCAATGATCAGCTCCATTATCTCAGACTTTAGCTCCTCAAACTGACGAGTCTTTGTGCTGCTGCCACCTGAACAGAGAAGCATTACTTCTAAGTATTAATGTCTACTACCATAGGAGTTTATTGCCATTCAATCAAGTTAACTCATTGGTTACAGTGACATGCGAACATAGCCTTTGTAATTTTATTCCGATTTACGGTTAAAATGTAAAAAAATTATGTCGAAACGTTCAACGATTTTATGGAAAAAGTTGCAGCGTTATCAGCAAAAATTTACAGCTGGTCAATCGCCAAACAAGTTGATTGAAAACCAGCAGCGGCGATCGGAAATGATTTTGTCACAAGGAACAGACGAGGGTACTTGCAGATTTATCCACCAAAAAAATGAGATCATGTTATTTTAATGGATACTTCAAAGAGCGAGATGATAAACCAGCCCGGATACCTTCTACGCTGCGTGCGAATGAGATAAACGTGGGAAGTGTTGCTAAAGAACCGCACGACGCGGTGACGGAAAGTGCGCGCCGCCGAGGTGCCGAGCTAGCCAAGAATAAGGCTGCGTTCATACTACAGAAATCCAGCGAGATTTTATCGAAAACTGCGGAGACATTATTGACTAAGCGATACAAAAAAGAGGAATCACTCAAATTGCTACGCTTCAAGTAATCCAGTGGGAGAAGGTTTTGCATCTGTGGTCACTACATCCAGAGTTCCAGACAAAACTAAGAAAGCGACAGGTGAACATGTGGGGGGAAACTGGATCTGCAGATAGTAAAGTTGAAGAAAAAAACGCGTGCGTGTCACGCGCTACTCACTTACGCGGTATATAATAGAAAGAGAGAGAGAAAGTCGCATGGAGGGATAACGCTTTTTCGCTTAAGGAATTTAAATTTCAAGATTTCTAGTGTTTACCTGTCAACATTTACCGCAAACCGCGTTAAGGTACTTTGCTCCAAAAATTGTTCCCAAAAGTACAAGTTTTTTTTTTTATAAGACATATAACGTGGATAATTGGCCATTAAATGCGCGCTAAATTGCGGATTTAATGGGTGTGGTTTCGAAACTCCCGCCAACCAGAAACCAGAAAGACAATCAAAGACAGCAATAAGTGCATTCAAGTGTAGGTATTATCAGAATGTTCGAGGATTGCGAACGAAAACAAATGCGTTCCTAATTTATTGGCATCGACGTATATTTTAATTACGGGAGAAAAAAAACCAACTGAATTCAATCTATTATGATAGGATCGAGCGGACGGACGAAAACAAGGGAGTTTTTGGCGGCTTCTACGCGTTTTGGGTTTAAATGGCGTTCTTGTTGACAATGTGGACAAGGCCTTATTTGAGATTGTGTGAGCGACGGTACACAGACAAAATCATTTCTGTTGTTTTTTTTTACATTTTGCCAAAATGATGCTACAGATTACGTATGCATTCACTTTTAAATTAAAGAATGTTTGTGTAAACATGGCAACGATTTAGTGGTGGGTTAAAATGCAATCTACGGCGCCAAAGGTTCAAATTCAATGTTATTTGAAATTAATTCATTGCCTACTATGAATTTCGGCATGTACATAATTTTAATAATCATTGCAGCGATTCAGTAGCGATACAATCGTAATAAGACCGCGACACAGGCTCGATGATGTCGCTGGACATGATATCTTCATTACCCTTCGCCCACGTATTTAAGATTCTGCATCGCTACTATCGCGATACAGTCGCGATCCAACATCAATTCAGATGCGTGTGCAGTACCGATACCGTCGTATGTTGTAGTGACTTGCAATATGCGCGCGTAGCATGACCAACTATTGTCGGCAAAACTACGGATAGAATAGACAAAATGACCGATTCATTTAATTTACCATAACATAATCTTAGACTATAATTATTCCTTTGTTTTAAAATGCTAGCATAAAAACTCTTATTTATTGTTAGGTTTGGCGCTGTTAGAAAAAGAGGTTATTTTAATAATCCTTCATTCATCACCAATTGAGTTTTGCCAAATTAAAATCATATATTTTTTTGTTTTTCAGAAAGTACATACTCCCATCTGAGTGTACACAGACTGTTGATGTCATCCTATTTTTCGATGAACTCTTTGACTCCCTAAATGGGAGTTATGATAAATCAAAGAAAAGGTCTGAAAAAACTTTATTGACTGAAGTAACACCGAAATCACACCATGGCACCGTTTGGTCGAAAGCTAAAGTAGTGTTAAGCACAATGAAATTTGTAAATAATGATGGTAAAACACAGCGTAAAAAGCAGGTCACAGTTGCAACAATAAATAATTGGTTACGTACTATAAATTATAATGTGAAGTACCTCATAGAAATACAAAAAAAAATAACATTAAATCTTTGTGGATAAGGCATTTTAATCAGGATCCCCTAGAGAATTTCTTTGGGTCGATACAAAGCCATGGGTGCAGAAACACTAACCCTACTGTAGCTGGTTTCGAATTGTCCTTTGCAGCATTATTAATTAATAACATAAGTGGCCAGCACTCACCTAGTTACAACTGTGAGGAAGCTAGTTGCCAAACAATATTTAAATCGATGCAATCTTTATTTGAAAATGCAGACAAGAAGCTCACGACCATAGTTACAATCGATTTCGAGAATGAAGTAGAGTATATCGATTTTGAGGTGGAAAAAAATAACCCCAGAATATTAGCCACATTACAGTACGTAACTGGTTATTTATTATGAAAAACGAGCAAAATGTTTTAAAAGTTGTAAAATATGTAAAGATTGTTTTTATGATAAAAATAATTACGAACGTCGGGGTCTTCGCGAGGGACCTCGGAGGCGAGGTCGGAATGTCGGTTTGTGTTTTCTGAGCACTGTACTGGTGGCCCTACTGGTCTCCTGGATAAGAGTTATGTGGTCATCGGGGTCGGTGAGGATAAAGGTGTTAATATGAATATGTTAAGGAAAGACGTTAATATACTCTAAATGAGTTTCTTGATGACAAATCTCTATACTGCCGTCCGTTTACTAAAAGGCCGTTAAGTGTCATTTTGTCAAATTTGAGTTATACAGGGTGTCCCGTAAGTCGACGTCAAGCCGGAATCGGGTGATAGTGCTAATCATAATAGTAACTAGAAAAAAAAAATCTAAGTCTTGAATTTTTTAAATTATAGGCATTTCTTTTTTTTTCGAGAAAATGTACACCCTGTGATGGTTTTTTAGCTCCTGTTGCTACAAATTTAACTTTTTTCAATTTTTATTTTTCTTATGTAATCCCGAATAGTGCTAATCTAACCTATTACTTAGAATTCTAAGTCAACTGCTCCAGCTTGGAAGAAAGTGTCACATTATGCCGTACAATGAATAGATTCATTAAAATTCAAGACTTAGTTTTTTTTTTTCTAGTAACTATTATGATTTGGACTATCACCCGATTCCGGCTTGACGTCGACTTACGGGACACCCTGTATACACTACGTAAAAGAGCAACCTTTTCTCTTCGATCAGTCTGGGTCATATTTATCTATCTTTATTTGCGTTAAAGATCTGGGGACTACTCACACGGCTAACTACATCATTTGTGAGATCGTTCAACACTTAAATACGGTTATGTCACTTTTTAACACTATAAGACGGCTACACGCTCGTAACCGTGTATTTAAAAAATTAATTCATCCATGCAATATAAGAAAACGGTTACATGAAACCACAACAGAATTAAACTGTTACATCACTCTATAGGCATTTTAATTATTTATACTAATACAAGGCGTATTGCCATTTACGACATCTAAAACACAGTTTTCTTCAATTACCACTCTACAAAACAGTTACTCACACTTAGCTGGCTAGTCGTTGCTAAGCCAACGTGACTTTGAAGCATATACTATTCTAAAAGACAGTGACTTATTTAGATAAGATTGTCTCAAATATTTTCACAAAAATGAAGCATGTAAAGCGCATGAATATATATTTTGCATAACTTGGTAATGAGTTAGTGGCAATT
Organism: Dasypolia templi; assembly: GCA_963555695.1. Lineage (NCBI taxonomy): Eukaryota > Metazoa > Arthropoda > Insecta > Lepidoptera > Noctuidae > Dasypolia > Dasypolia templi. The sequence goes on along the minus strand of OY743154.1, from coordinate 26,425,407 downwards.
TGTGAAGCGCGTGTGTTACATGCCAAAGATACAGCTATAAAATATAATTCCAGATAACTGTAAGGTTTGCAATGTATATATATTTCATAAACGGAAATTTATTAAAGCGCGCCATTTGAATAAGTCACATGTTTTTTTTTTACAAAATTGTGAATTTTTTTGTTACAGGGTTGATTTTCAGAAAGATATAATGTTACCAAGGTTAGATAGGTTCAAAAGTATTATATTTCGCACCAGATGGACAACGTTTAACCTCACATTCGCACCTGTAGGTAAATTTACTAATGAACATTAAGCCGCTAGCATGCGTTTGGCATGACGGCATCTCTGGGCGCAAACAAGAAGATATTATGACCTGTTTTTATAATTTTATTTAGCAACACCGTGACCTAAAATTTATCACCATTTGGATGGATATCTGCAGTGCCCAAAATAAGAACGGGTTATTATTTTCTCTTTTTGTATTCCTAATTAACAGCGAATTGATGGCTACTGAAACCTTCCTTCAGCCCACCTCACCAGGTGACTTTGCAATTTCGTACTTTCAATACGAAAGTATTAAAATTAGAAAAAAAAGCGCACGGGACGCGCGAGCGGCGTGTACATTTTCGATATTTTTAATCGGTTCATATTTATTTTTATCAAAATTACTGTTTTATTGTTCTAGTATGAAAAGTTTACTTTAAATATGCAATATTTATTGCTAGACCTATTTCCGAAAAAAATAAAAACTATACGCTTAGTTCTACTCCGTTCACCTACCAGGCCACTCAGAGAGTATTGCGAAAAAAGTTTTAATGTATGAGAGACCAGCCAGTTATAGTCTATTTTGAACATATGATTATTTGTCAGTAAAAATAGTTTCGATATTAGATTTCAGTTTAGATTATTTACGATTTCAAGAGTCGCCTGAAACCATAGACTTCAAATGGCATTCATGAATGTAGGCCCTTCTAAGGCAAGTTAGTGTCCGTGTAAGTTAGTCGACCGCGCTTGAATTCCTTATACCAGTTATCGAATTCAAGCGCGGTCGACTAACTTTGGGGGATTATGAAAGAAGTGGTCGCCTTTTGACGGTTGTTACGGAAGAAAAAGTGCTAGAAGTGAAAAATTTAATCCAAGATAATAGGTACGGATCAAGAGATTCAGCACATACTACGGGTTGGATCGGGAAACCATCACGAAATTCTACACGTGCATCTTGGCGTGAGGAGGATAGTTTCACGCTGGGTGCCGCACAACCTCACCGATGCTCAGAAGCTTGCCCGGGTGGAATGGTGCCGTGAAATGATAAATAAATTTGAAGCAGGCTCCAATGAGTCTTGGATTTATCAATACGATCCAGAAACGAAGCCAAAGAAACATCAACGCTAAATGGAGACAAATGCCTGGCAGAAGTTTTCTCTGTCGTGGGCAACAAGCGGTCAAACACAGCTCCGCGGGCTAATGCTCCACCACGACAACGCGCCTTCGCACACCACGCTCAAATCGAGGGACTTCCTGGACAGCACGCCGGTCAAACTCCTGGGTCACCCACCTTACAGCCCCGGCCTAGCACCGAGTGACTTCTTTTTATTCCCGAAAATAAAAAATCTAGACAAAGGGATACAATTTTCGTTGCCGGAAGATGCGCTGTCAGCGTTCGAGCAGGCTGTAATAGAGGTGTCTACGGCGGACTCGAAAAAGTGTTTCGAAAACTGGTTCAGACCCGTGAAACTTTGTATAGAGACTAGTTGAGAGGACTTTGAAAAGATTTAATAAAAAATATTTACCCATAGAACATTTATTTTTGCGAAAATAAAAATAAATGTTTGTGAAATGAAACAGAGTGTGCCACGTAATTGTAAACAATTTTTTCAAGACGGTAAAAAAATTCACCAACATTATATTTCTACGTGTACTGTATACGGATACACGTAGATTTATTATGTTGGTGGTTCCTAAGCAGCTAAATATATAATATTTAGGTACATAGTTTAAAGCTGGTAAACACAATGATATTATTACTTACATACATAAAAGATGATTTTATTTTAATAACCTACCTGTCACACTTTACACGCATACAAATTTAAAAGCACAAAAAGCTAGCCTAAAATCTAATAGGTACATAGTTGTCCATTTCATTTTAGAGCATTAAGGTTTAGACAGTAATTCCTAAAGTAAAAGACAGTTATTGTGCACATATTATTCAGAAACTGCATTTTAGATCATTAATCTGTATGACATTAATATATCTAAACAATAACATAGACAGTTAAAGTCTAATAACGTTTTTTCACAAATGCAGTTCATTGGGTTTCAATTAATTTACAACTTAAAAAGAAGGCAAAGTGATAAGTGTAACTGTTATTTTTGCATTAAACTGTGACTCAAAGTAAATTTATGGCGGTAACAATTCCATTACAACTCTTTAGGACGGCTGTATATCAGCCAGCCGTTTTTTTGTATTGTAAGAGGTCCCATCATGGAATAGATAAACATGACAAAAACACGAAAACTTAATTTATAGCAATATTATTTCATGTAGCACTCATTTAACCCCATAGAATGAAAGCTTAACAGCTATCAAGTATTTTGGTAACTGGAACATAGCTGTATGTCTAATCAATTTCTAGGGACATTATTTCCCACCTTTTAGGCCAAAACTCAAAATCACGTTAATTCACATAACGGCCTTTTAGTAAACGGAGGGCAGTATAATGACTTAAATTTTAAGACTTTACATTAATACTTTCCTTGATCTTTGAATAGAATTGATTATAAATTTTGACATGAAATGTTATTGACTCTGAATTGTAATAAAATTTAATTTGCATGCAGTACTCATGTGTTATAATTATGTCATTTCATCAGTTGTAATTTTATCATTGAAATGTAATAGTACTCATTTGATCATATTAATCATTTGTATGCCAATATTGATTTATTGGTTTAGTAGTTATAGGACCTATTCGTAAAATGGCTTACAGCGAAAAAAAGCACCTGTTCTCAGAATGGCCTGTTCTTCAAAGGACTTGTTCTCATACCTCATTCTGCAAAAGACTCATTCGTATAATACCTTATTCGTGTCATGACCTGTTCTTGGAAGGACTCATTTTTTTAAATGCGGTTATTATCAAAACGCGGTTATGACATAAACGATATCATCATGTATTGAAGAGTAAAGCTTAGACATTTAATTACTTACATATATGTGATATTGAAAAAATATTGTAGAAATAAATAAATTAAAAAGAGAGGTGTGCATGAATTTACGCCCATTTAAAGGAATTTTTGCAAAGTTGTTCAATGATTTGCCTAGCGTCAGTGCAACTAATCTTCCTACCTTTCACTCGAAAAAAGACACATTTCGTACAGTCGTACGAAGCGCGGAAAAAGTATTTGGATACAGAAAAGTTAACATTTCGAAATTTAGAAGACGTCTATTTACCAACTGGACTGCGTGAAAATGTTCTTGTTGCTGACGATGGTGATACAGAGAAAATATTGGTGTTTGTTTCCAAAATGTCAAAAAGAATTATGTGTAGCACAAAGAAAAAGTTCTTTTATGGAGATGGCACGTATATTTGTGTGCCGCGCACTCTTTACCAGCTATTACAATCCACTTGGATCTAAATTCAACTAAAAAGTTAACAAATATTATCCCCGTAATTTACGCGCTCTTACCCAATAGGACTGGATATAAGGCTTTTAAATGTGATAACGAAGTTGCGGTAATGAATGCAGTCAGCGAAGTTTACCCCAATGCAAAAGTTACTGGCTGTTTTTTCCACTACCAGCGCGCAGTATGGAAAAAGCCTATAGAAATGGCGCTGACGTCATCTAGAGAAAATAGAAAAGTAATTGGCATGGCCGCTGCGTTGCCTCTTCTAACACCACGGTTTATACTCGAAGGATGGCAATTAATTTATGGCAAGATAGAACCATTGTCTCCAGCAATTAAACGTTTCCATGATTATTTAGAGGCAATGTCATTGCCTGACTCCTACTTTGATAAGCAGTGCTAATCAACGTCACCGGACCACCAACGCCTTAGAAGGATGGCATCGACGACTTAACGTTGTGATTCCAAAACGCCCAAGCTTGTTGCACTTAATACACAAAATACGAGGAGAGTCAAAGCATTTTGATGCAATTATTAAAAAAAGTTTTATTGAAAGTCAAAGGCGAAATAAAAGAAACAAAGATATCATATTTGATAGAAATATAAAAAATATTGACAATATTAGAGACACACGAGATTACTGTGGGGCAGTTCTTCAAAGAAATAATTTGTTTGCAACTTAATTTAAAATTTACTGGCAGATTTCAATTTACGCATTCTATAATAAGTGATATTGTTTGTATAATTCTACCTCATTATCAGAAAAAGAAAAAATATAATAAATGACGATTTATCATTACAATTTTTATTATTTATTTATACAGACAAATGTCCGTAATTATTAGTCACAAAAAATTATCTTACGAACTATGTTAGTACAGACATTACAAAAAGATGGATACTAATAAAGGTGTCTAGTCATGAACCCTCTTGCCCTAGTTCAGGGTAGATTGCCACGCTATTTGACCAGAATCCGAACGAAAGCCCTCATAACTGCCGAGACATCCTTCTCAGCAATTACTTGAAGGATACAGTAACAGTATCCTTCAAGTAATTGCTGAGAAGGATGTCTTGCTGCACCACACTCTTCTTAGTAGGGAGGCAGTTCGCTCGCGCATTACAGCATGGAAGCCATCAACCCTAGCCTCCACAAACATACCCGAAGCACTACAAAAGCGGGGCAGCCCTAGCAGCATCCTGAATCCATTATTGTACCGGATACGCAAGGAATTGATCAACCTTTGAGTACAGCTGACCCACAGCCTACTCATGTTAAAAGTTTGGCTGTAAGTTTATAAGTATCTTTTAAAATATGAATTATTTTACTAGTTTAATGAACAAAGTAAATTTATAGTTTCATTAAGAAAAATTTAGAAAAAATAGGACATTTCGAGAACAGGTCTTTTTATGAATAAGTCTTTCTGCGAATGAGTCCAAAGTAGAAAAGGTTGTTTCACGAACAGGGCATTTTCAGAATGAGGCATATCGCGAATACGTCCATAAACGACTACAGGTCATTTCGCGAATAAGTCCAATGTAATTACCAATGTTTAACAAATAAATCATTCTCAGTCTCATTCTCATACTTTCATATTGAATAAAATAATCAGAATAAAAAGGAACTCACTTGATGATGTATGTCTCCCTGAATCGTCATCCTGGAACAGAGACGGAGCTCCATCTTTCTTAGAAACAGCCTCGTCTAAATTATGTAAACTATAGTATTGTGGAAAGCGTTTCTTAAGGAAATTCTTGACATCATTACTAGAGACTGTTGTGTTCTTGTGGTGATCAACATTCTCCTTGTTCTGGCAAATGCTTTTAGGGATGATGTCTGGAGCTTTCACCTCTGCCTTTTTCGGTTCTTCAATGATGGCTGGTTTGTGATTGACAAATGAATTGTTAGTGAGGTCTTGTTTAGGTGGATTCACTTTGGCTTCTTGTATACTTCTTCTTTTTGTTTTACTGTTAGTGTACAAATAATTAAATATTTTACACTTAAACATACAACACAAAATAGTATTTACATGACACATTTGCAATTGAGTGAATGTATAACTTAAAATTGATCAAGCTTGTGTTCTATATGCTTACACTTTTGCAGTAGAAGGTACTTTTGATCTCTGTACAAAAGCATCAATGTGCTTTGATGACTCTGGCACAATCACGGTGAGTATTGGATTTGATGGTGGGCCGGATAACTAAAAACAAACAAGTTATGTGAGCATCATACAGAAACAACAGAACACCAATACAAGCTCAAATTTTAATGCTTTATGTTGAATTGGTGTTAGGTGGTTAGTTAATGTGTGCATGTCTTAAAGACTAACATTAAACACTTTATTGTACACCACATTAAAACAAAAAGGACATTGTTTGTCCTAAAAATGGTAAAGTCAGATATAGTTATATTTTATAACTAGTTTTTGAAAGTGGCTTTGCTCGCATGGATGTCGGAAAAATGTCGGGATAAAAAAGTATCCCTTTGTTTATCCAGGTTATAAACTACCTGTATGATCAATGTCATTCAAATCCGTTCAGCCGTTTTGTGATTGATTAACAAACATCCGAACTGTCACTGGTAACAAAAGATTGGGTCTGATAGTCTGATTGAATTAATCGGCAGAACGCCAGTACCCACTCACCAGGAAGCTGTCGTTGCACCGCTCCCTGAGGAAGGTGATGAAGTCCCTGTATCCCATCCGTGCCAACGGAATATGTGTACCCAACATCTTTGAGTAGTCGCGCATCAACAAGCGCGAATCCATCTGCGTCGGGCTAGATACCACCAAAGAACGCAGCCTCATTTTCACCTCTTTTATTAATTCTTCTTCCATCTTAGCTAGCACTTACAATGCAAAATTTAACTCACTCAAGGTTAAACAAACACCAAGTAACACCGACGAATTAGTCTTAAAATTCTACTTTGTTTGTTAAACGATATAATATTTTTTACCTTAAAGATCGACCGTAAACATTAATAAAGTACTTCTAAAAAAGGCAGTTTAGACCGATACCTTTAAAGTATATTATTAAAGTAATAATATGCAATTTTGGAAGTTCATAGCAACGCTGAAGTACCACAATTATTATGGCCTTTCTTTCTCTATTAATTTACTCTGGGTCTTTCACAAGCGGCTTTTCTTTTCTTTTCCAAGTCAACTCAACCACAGAACATACACAGGGGAACTCAACTCACAGAATATCCAAACTCTTGCTTGGTCCAACTCACAGAGTACACACATAATCTATATATTATCTATCACAGCAACATGTTACATGACATTAGGTCGCCTGAAAGCATATAAATAAGGGGCCGACAAACAACGCACGTACTCGACCGATCAGTGATCACCATGTTCGGCAAGCCGATCCCTTGGGAGAAGCGAGCCAAATACCTGGGTGTCGTACTAGACGAACACCTCTCTTTTTCAGAGCACATTAAGGCGGCTCGTTCGCGCGCCGCCTTCGCTCTAGGTAGACTTCACTTTGTCCTCAATGCACGGAGCAAATTGTCACCAAAGTGCAAAATGCGTATCTACACAGCGTGCATCCGCCCGATCATGACCTATGCCAGTGCAGTCTTCGCACACGCCAAGCCCGTTCGCTTCAATAGAATGCAGACCCTCCAGAACAAGTTCCTCCGTAGGATAACAGGCTCCCCCTGGTACGTTCGCAACGAAATCCTCCACGTAGACCTCAGGATTCCCACTATCCGTCAGTTCATGAAACGCATTTCAAAGCGTTTCTTCGAGACCGCCGCGAATCACCGCAACCCTCTGGTTGTGAAAGCCGCTAGCTATATTCCCTCCTCCATTAGTCATGTCCGCCGTCCCAAGCATGTCCTCACCGATCCCGATGACCACATAACTCTCATTCAGGAGAGCAGTAGGGCCACCAGTACAGTGCACAAACACAGACCGACTTTCCGACCTCGCCGCCGAGGTTCCTCGCGAAGACCCCGACGTAATTGTCCCCCCCGACCCTTGCTCGATGAAGTGCCAGCCCGCGCCGTAGCTGAGCCTGTAGCTTTAAATTCCCCGAATAATAATAATCAACAAAATCTGATCCAGCCTGTCCCATCTTGCTGTCCTCCCGTCAGCGACGCCCTAAGCCGAGGTCCGTACCCCACAGGGGGTGCCCTTAGCGAGCGTTCGCTTAGTAATGTAAGTAGTTTTACGCCCCTGGCTGGAGGCTTTGAGTCCGCTTAAGGCAGCCACAGGATAGTCCGGTTAAGTAGTTACGACCTCTCAAGGTCAACTACGAGATGCCATACCAAAAAAAAAAAAAAAAACAACGCACGTAATAGCAATTCGAAGCCAGTACAAAATTCGTTCGGAATATTGCTATCTCTGTTTGACAAAAGAACGGAGCGAGGGACACGGTGCACAGCCGTGTATGTGTGTCTGTGTGAGTAGATAGATAGCTATTATTTGCTGTACTTTACTTACTGTACTTACCATTCATTCATAACGACTCGGAGGACATTTCTATCTATTAGTAATTAGATAAGTTCATGATTTGCATTGTTTTTGTTGACGACTTTGGGGAATCGTTTGTAAATCTATAGACTAGTAACGCGTTTTTTGGAAATTTCTTTACAATGCCGGTATCTCAACATATAAGAATATTTCGACATCTAGGCCTTGTAGAGAAAATCAAGAAAGTACCTATATGTTGTTGGTGTTCTTTAATAAATAATATAAGGTACTACTTATGGTACATATAGATCGTCATCGCGCGAGGTCTTAGGGGGAACCGGCCGACGTTGTACGTCGATTAAATACAAATTATAGGGATATTGTCTTTGTTAATTTTAAGCCTGTTTATGTTAATTTATTCCCTTGGTCTCCTCTTTAAAAAAAACTAAGGCTTCTTCTGTCTTATTTGTGTACTTATTACTTTTACTAATTGAACTTATATTTTTTACTAAATGTATAAATAATGAATACAAGTCAAATAATAAAATTGATAAATAAAAATATTCCAATAATTTTGAATAAATTTTTATTTTGTTATGTTCTTCATAAATAGTGCTCCATTTTTATTATTGATTCGAAAACGAAACGTAATAAAGTCGGAAACGTTACAGTACCAATACAGTGTCCTTGAGAAACATTTTTCGCGCACTGGATCTTCAACGCACTGTTAAGCTCCGAGAGTTGAAAATCCAACAGTGTTTCACGTCACGTGCACGTCTTTCTACATCGTTCTCACATGGCTTTAGTTCAACAAGGCTGATGTAACAACAATATTATTTAAAAGAGTTTCTTGCCCGTTCTTCTCCATAGGTACATACTTCGCTTTGAAATGGGCAACTAGCTTCATATTTGACTGACCGACCCCTTGACAATTCAAAAGTGCCTGTAATTGGTTTATCTGAAATAATGCTTTGAGTTTGAGTTTGAATTTGAAAAGATTGATTTTATACAGTGCAATGATAGTTTTTACAATCTTCACCAGCTCCAACAATATTTTCGAATGCTTATTAATTAGTTTATGCGCCCTTGTGGAGCAGAACCAGTGTTGAGCCAAGCATTTTTGTCAGAGATGTAATCCCCCAACTTTTTTCATGCTTGGCTGCATAGTGTGCGTTTGATACAAGTTTTAAACTTCTTTCATTCAATTGGAGTATGTGGGGAGGTATTTTATTATAACATTTTAAACAGTACCCCATGAAGGATGAATCTACTTTAGCCAGCCTGAAACCCGGTTGAACCAATTAGTGCCTATTTCTAGTCCCATAGTTGTGTCTTTCACCACCTTTGGTTTTTACAATACACATTTTAGAGTATTTAGTTAATTCTCATCAAAATTAATACCTTTATCGCTTTTGGTGTTTGATGTAGATAAGCTTTGTCTTTTACACTTACTAATTTGGACGAATTGTTCAATAGTTACCACTGTTCGAACGGCGGGCACCGCGCGCAGAGCGGGGCTGTGATGGTTCACGGCTAATCCTTTGAACTGTTTTTGAAGCCTGGGGAAGTACATAGGGTACTTTTCATCAACACTCCACATGGGCGAAGCCGCGGGTGGAAGCTAGCCAAAAATAACGTTAGAAAAGTCCGTATTGTAATGTTACGTATCAACATTTTAATCAAATTTACTGTATTATGTGTATATTACTAAAACAATTTTTAAAATAATAATAAATTTACTTATTCTATTTTTGTAATTTTTATTTTCTTATTGCAAACTATTTCTCACACATAAATTAATGTTGACATCGTAATTGAATTACACAAAGAAAATGCTTTCAATTGATGTAACAATGAATGCAATACTACGACTCCTTGAAAAGATCCATATTAAAAAAAAACTAAAAATTTTGTTTACCGACTTATTGCTTGGGGGTGTCTATGCAAAACACTTAGTAACTAAGAAGGCAGGTAACTTATAATATGTCATTGGCTAATACTAACTGTTGAATACATCCCAACGTTCGGAGTCCATATCGGCAACCAAATCAAATCGAAAAAAATATCGTAAATAATAAGTCTTGCGGACTTATAATAGGACCGCAAGCAAAGCTAAAGTTCATAAGAATGGTTAGGTTACTCGATACCAAATATAAGGCAAATGTAAATCCAAGTTCACAAAATTTATAAAATCAAAATCAAAATATTTTATTTCACATAAACTTAAATGAGCATTTATGAAACGTCAGATTCTAGGTGTACGGTTGGTTCAAATTACAGTGTTAATAGGTATGGGAGGACAGTGTAGGCCTGTATTTACAATGTACAAGGCCTACAACGTTCTCAGAATTACAAAATATTAAATAATCTAATTTATTAGATTTTTTACATAACTCTGACATAATATTATCATTATTTGACAATAATGTCTAAAAAGTAATATATTTTTTTTTTGACATTATTGTCAAATAATGATAATATTATGTCAGAGTTATGTAAAAAATCAATATCTAATAATAAAAAGTAAAAATTAAACACCATTATTTGGGAGCAGTTATTAGAAATTTACATAGTGATGCCGTTTATTAGGTACCAGGGAGATCACATGCAGTGCAGAAGGAATTATTGCCAAACTTTCTTGTCTTCGACGTAGTCTTTAATCTTATAATATGCTTTTTTGATAAGGGCACGTTTGATGTGGATTTTGAACTTTCCATCGCTAAGTTCTGTGTCCGACTTTGGCAACTTGTTATAAAAGCGGATACTGTTAATCAGAAATGATTTGCTTGTTTCGTTAATCTAAATTTGGGTATAACAATTTCATTTTTACTACGTGTATTTATATTATGGAAAACGCTTCTTATTTTAAAAGTCCTAAGTTTTTACGAACATACACAATACTTTCTAAGATATAAAGAGGAGGCAGAGTTAGTATATCAAATTCTTTGAATTTGTTTCTAAGAGACTCGCGAGGATCCATTTCATAGATCGCGCGGATTGCACTTTTTTGTAAAATGAAAATTGAATCTACGTCAGCTGCTGATCCCCACAGCAGAAATCCAAAAGACATAATACTGTGGAAATAAGCAAATTATACTTACCTAGCATCTACTTTCTTGCCATCAAGTTTTAAATTTAAGTCCACTTGGGGTACATTTTGTAATGACAACTTAAGACATTTAGTTTTGTTCGCATTGAGTAAAAGATTATTAGCTGCAAACCATTTCGAAAGAACAGCTAGACTATCATCAGTTTTGATAGTAACTTTTTTTTACAGGACATGCTTTATTGAATTCTTGGCATACTGTAGAAAATAGTGTATCATAGTTTAAATTGGGGTCTTGTGAATCAAAAATAGCTGTTGAAAGATTGCTAATAAGATCTTATTTCAATGGTTTTATTTGAGTTTAACTTTTATAAGTCAATAGTGTCAGAAATATTACAATAAAATTTAGAAATCAAATAAATATGCACACCCAGGACAATAAAGTAATCGTCTAACACTGACAACAAACACGGAACACCTCGGCGGGCAAAACGTTGCGGTAATGTGTGTGCTTGTCCGAGCGATACACACCTACTACCACGACCACGCACACATTGACATTTTCTTGACGCGATAGCACTACTAGCTATTGAAAAATTGTGACAAATTTGTTCCGTAATACCAAAAATAATGAATGAAAACTTATTTTTTTTTTTTTTTGACTATTTGCAACTAGATAATATAAGCTATGTTTATAATCCAACAACATTAGAGATTTTGTTGTTTATAGTACAGAAAAAACGATAAGAAAACATGTGATTAACGCTGTTAAAAAGTGCGAAATGCAATTAGCTTAAACTTCATTTTAGGTAAGTATTTTGTAAGATTAGGTATGCCGCGCTGCAGACGCTAGGAAGGTGATGGCCGGCGGATGGTCTCGCCAGACCCGTGGAAGCGAGCTCGACGCGGCCGCGCGGGTAAAATTAGTACCCGGCGCGGAGCCCGTTGATATCCGGATAGCCGGAAGGTGGTGGTCCGGGTCTCAGCGTCTCGATGACGCTGATATCACCGGATGAAATTCTGCACGGATTTTGCCGGAACTTTGAACGTAATGAGCCGGAACTTGGGATGGGTTCCGGAAATCCGGAAGTTTGGACCCCAATATGGGGGTTATGAAAACATAGATTTTAAACAAGTTGACTACTATGAGTCAATTAACTATTACGGCGACAACCGTGGCTGTGGGGACGGACACACGCGTAAAGTCGCGCCACTGCCGAGAGCAGAGACGCGAACATGTGCCCGTCATGCCAGCATAGGACGGTGTCACGTGCCGTGTAGGGCTCCAGCCTCTAGGGTCTGCTGAGGAAAGCGACAGGGGCTAGGGAACAAGAGGTCGCTACACAAACTGGTTAGACCGGTGCGACTGAAGGTCACGCGAATTGCGTTAATAGTAGGCGTCGGCAATTTGACTTTGGTAAACAAATGATAATAATGCATATAGGAGGTCGTATTAAAAGTTAAAAATCAATATTTAGTGTTTATATGTATGTATAAAAAATACGGAACGTTACAACGTTACAATCTTCTACTAGGATCTTTTGGCGCTATTTATAATTTATAATTATTTCTGTAATACGGCGACAACTAAAACCACTGCCGGCTCACTCGACCCTCTCTGTAGGTACAGGAGGGCCAACTTAGCTCCCTCCTCCTCCTGAGGCGCCTCTAGCCTCCTCTCATTAGACGGCCGTCACCAGTCAGAAAGAGACGGCCAGCTGCATTGAGGACGCGTTCTCACGCGCCTGGCAATTTCAGATACGCAAGACGACGTAGGAGCGCCGCGCGCGCGCCGCTTTCGCTCTTGGTAGACTCCACTTTATTCTGACAGCCCGTTGCAAACTGTCACTTAAATGCAAGCTGCGCATCTACACCGCAGTCATCCGTCCCATCATGACCTATGCCTGCGTTGTATTCGCGCACGCTCACCCACGTCATCTCCATAAGATGCAGACCCTCCAGAACCGTTTCCTTAGAAAGGTCACGGGTGCCCCCTACTATGTCCGAAATATAGATCTCCACGTAGGCCTAAAAATGCCTACCATAAACCAGTTCATGAAACGCTTATCGAAGCGTTTCTTTGACTGTGGCATAAAACACCCCAACCCCTTGATCTCAGCGGCCGCCCGCTACACTCCCTCCCGTATTAGTAGTATTCGCCGACCAAGGCATACCTTAATCGCCCCCGACGACGCCACAACCCTCCTCCAGGAGAGTAGTAAGGCCACCAGCACGCTTCATAAGCCCAAAACCCGATCGCCGTCCTATCGTCCTCGCCGCCGAGGCCCGCCGCGACGCCCAAATCTACGCCCCTCCCGACCCTTGCTCGAGCCAGCCCGCGCCGCTGAGCCTGTAGCTTTAAATTCGTCCCTAATTAATATCAATCCTGATCCAGCTAGTCCCTTGCTGCCCTCTTCCAGCGAAGCCCTAAGCCGAGGTCCGTACCCCACAGGGGGTGCCCTTAGCGTTGTCGCTTAGTTTTAGTTAGTATTTAAGTTTAAGTCCTGGCTGGAGGCCTTAATTTATTAGGGCAACCACAGGCAAGTCCGTCTAAGCAGACGACAACCTCATAGGTTGACCTGCGAGATGCCATTTATAAAAAAAAAAAAAAAAAATAAGTAGTAAGGGATTGGCTTGTGGTCGTCACGCAAGCTTCTCCTACGGAGTATTATTTTATTCTGTCGTTAAGTTTGTTCCGCGCGGACCGCTTTTTTATTTCTTCGCCGCCCGGTACCTAGTACCGACGCGGTCGCGGAGACCACACCCCTGCGATGCCGAAGCCCGGCACGCGCGGCTCGTTGGGCTGCGATGCCGGCTCACCGGAGTCCCGCCAGGCGCTGGATAGGACGTCGTCGATGCCGATCATCGGTGTTGCGTCGTCCTGTGCACCGCCGGCCGGCTCCACAAGGAACGAAGAAAAGAAGAGGAAGAAGAAGAAGGAAGAGGGAAGAGGAGGGGGATCGAGCGCCGCTGCTGCTGCCGGCCCACCGACGTGTCTGGCGCCTACGCGCGCCGCGCCCACGCCGTCGTCAAGCCGACCGCACGCGGTAGTGATCCGCCCCGCCGCGTTCCGCCCGGTGCCCATTCAGGCCCCGGGGCCTGCCGCTAACCCCAGTCGCGCGCCGCATGCGCGCGCCGCGGCACCGCCCGCGCGTGCTCCCGCACCTGCGCCCGAGCGCTGCGCTGCATACGCCGCCGCGTACGCCGCCGCTTACGCCGCGCGCCCCACCACGCCGCGCGAATACCTCGCACAACCCGCGCGCCCCCGCACACCGGCCGCGCCCCCCCGCGTGCCCTCCGCACGCTCCGCCGCGCCGCCGCGATTCGCGACTCCGCCCGCGCCTGCCGCGGCGGCTCCTGTTTCCACGGAAACGAAGACCAAAGCTGCGGCAGCTCCGCGCACCGCCGTAACCGGCGCCCGCCTCCCGCTGGCGGGACCGGCAATGGCTGAGCGAGTGCAGCCAGTAAAAAATTCCGCCACCACCACGACAACAGTAAGGTCAGTGCCTAGTGCCACCCATACGCCCGTCTCACCAGCGCCTCCCCGCGCCGCAGCCTACGACTCGCCCGCGGCTATGTCGCCGTGTTCGTCCATCGGATCGATCATGTCTCCGCTGGCATCCGCGGGCTCGAACGGCAATGGCTGTGCGCGCGCTTGTTTCGAGTCCCAGCTCGAACCCAGAGGCCAACGACAGCGTCGACGCAGGAGCTCGAGCGAGACCGCAGCGGCGGAGGGGAAGCGACTCTGCGCCGACTCGCCAGCGTCGCCTACTTTTGCCGGCGCGGCGCGCCGCTCACCCCCGCCACCTGCATCACAATCGCCGCCACCGTCACCGACTGCGGGGGTCAGGCCAACCCCCGCCCCCGCGACCGCTGCCAACACCCCCGATGCACCCCCCGGCGCCGCGACAAGAACGTGGCAACAAAAGCCGGGACAAAAGAAGCCCAGGTACCCGCCGCTGGTAGTTGAGAAGCTGCCAAACTGGGCCGCCCATTTCCGGGCCATCAGGGAGAAACTGGGCCGGCCTCCTAACGCTCGTCCATACGGGGGTGGAGTCCGCTTCACCCCAGACAGCGAGGAGGAGTATACGCTGGTCCAGCGATACCTGACTGGCCTAGAGAAGGACAGCGTCGTCAGCTGGTTGGCCTACTCGCTACCGGCAGAGAAGAGCCTGAAGATCGCCATACGGGGACTACCGGCGGATACGGACCCGAAGGAGATAGAGGAGGAGCTCCAAACGCTGGGATACCAGCCGGAGCACGTGCGCCATATTAAGGCCGCACAAGGACGACCCGGTTGCGTATTCCACGCGATACTAAAAAAGACACCGGACGTCCGGGCCATTTACGACACCACGACATTCATGTTGATGCGTGGTGTCAAGATAGAGGCCTGGCGCGGAAAACGAGGCATCGGTGGCACTGGGTGGGTACCCAGTGCCACCGATGCCAACTGTTCAGACACAGCTCGCATCAGTGTCACCGCCCGCTCGCCTGCGTGCATTGCGGAGGGGAGCACGCGGCGAGAGACTGCCCGCGCCAGCGGGAAGAGCCGGCCACCTTTTTTTTTTTTTTGTTCCCGGGGTGGAAAATCCTCATGGATGTCCTCCGCCCTGGGGCGGGCGGAGGGGTCTGTCAGACTCTTACTGACTAAAACCACCCCGGTGTTCCATCTCACACCTACGCCGGGGTCGCGGGAACACATAATTCGTCCGCATCCCCGGCTGGTGCCGGCCCGCTTGCGCGGGCCCCGTCTCGGGCGGGGGGAGTGAGGTGTACTCCCCCCGCAACGTCTGTGAGCGGCGCGCACGGAACACTATGCGCGCCGCCTACTCGGGTCCTGATGTTGGGGGGCGACGGATGTCCCCGAATCCGTCGCCCCTGAACCCATTTAGGGGGGCTGGAAGAGGGCATTGTCCGCCCTCCGCCTGCGCCCGGTGCGCCTGCTGCGGATCGGGAGAGTGGACGAGATCTCTCTCTCCTTTTCCGCAGCCTCCTTCTGCGAGATGACTGTTTCGCAGAAGGAAACCACCGCGTCCCAGGACTCGGCGCTGCCGACCATCGAACTCACTACGGTCGGCAGCGACAGGTCACTGCCTACTTCTGAGATGAGGGCACGGCGCGGCTCCTCCCAAGCGGCACACTCTTCCAGCGTATGCCACGCCGTGTCCTCCCGGCAGTCGACGCAGTGGTGACACCGAGCGTCCGGCTCCCTGTTTATGCGACACAGGTACTTCCCGAAGCAACCATGCCCCGAGAGCACCTGCGTCGCCCGAAACGACAGGGAGCCGTGCCTCCTCCCGAGCCAGAGGTCGAGCACTGGCCGGACCGCCTCGATGGTGACGAGGCCGGCGGTAGGGCGTGAAAGCCTGTCCCGCCATTCCGCCACCAGGACCTCGCGAAGCTGCGACCGACGCTGCTCCATATGGCGCTGCATCGGCCGCTCGCCCCGCGCCCTCGCTTCCTCGCGCCACCGATAAAATGACGCGACCACCTTCGCGTCTAGGTCCCATGGCGGGGATCCGGCCAGTGCACAAGCCGCCTCGTAGGAGATCGTGCGATACCCCCTTATGACTCTGACGGCCATTGCTCTCTGCGGCTTTCGCAGCACAGAGATGCTGGCGGCCGTCAGGTCAGCCGCCCAGATCGGGGCCCCGTAAAGGGCCA
Organism: Dasypolia templi; assembly: GCA_963555695.1. Taxonomy (NCBI): domain Eukaryota; kingdom Metazoa; phylum Arthropoda; class Insecta; order Lepidoptera; family Noctuidae; genus Dasypolia; species Dasypolia templi. The sequence continues at coordinate 26,408,666 of OY743154.1, read as the reverse complement.
TCGATCGCACGATCCCCACGTAGAGCCGCCTACAAGCGGCGCTCGGGCCCCCCAAATTGGGAAGCAGCGTTGCCAGCGCCCCGGCCGCGCCCAACAACTTGGGCGCCAGCCGCCGGAAGTGGGGTCCGAAGTCCCACCGGCTGTCGAGCACCAATCCCAGATATTTCATGGTGGGCTCGACAGCGATCCGGACCCCCCCGACCACAATGTGTGATCCGGCCGGCGGCGCCCGCCGGGGGCCATGAAACACCATGGCCTCCGACTTGTTGAGGGCCACCTCCAGACCGAGGCGCCGTATGCGGCTCACCGTGAGTGAGACCGCCGCCGTCGCGAGCAACGCTGCCTCCCTTTGCGAACTCCCCCGGGCCGTGACCAGCGTGTCGTCCGCGTAACACGTCAGGTCCGCGCCCGGCGGGAGCTCGCCCCTCAGCACCCAGTCGTACCCGATGTTCCACAGGAGCGGTCCCACGACCGATCCCTGCGGAACACCGCACGACACTTGGCGCTGGTTTCCGCCATCACGTCCCATGTAGGTGACACACCTCCCCGCCAGATAAGCCCCAACGATGCGGCGGAGGTAGAGAGGCACCCGATGATAACGCAGTGCCTCCCGTATGCAGCTCCAGGGCAGGGTGTTGAAGGCGTTGGAGATGTCCAAGGACACCGCCACCACCACCCCGCCCCGGGACACTGTTTCCTCCGCCAGGACTCTCACCCTTGACACAGCGTGGATGGTAGAGCGCCCATGCCGAAAGCCGAACTGGCTCTCGTCCAGAAGAGCCGGCCACCTGCGTGAACTGCGGTGGCCCGCACCCGGCGTGCAACATCAAGTGTCCGGTGTTTCAGAAAGAGATCCGGAACAAGCGGGCGGGCACCGCCGCCATAACGGCCACATCACGCCGGCCCAAAGTGTCCTTTGAGAGGCCACAAGAGATGCCAGAAGAGGCCCAAGGCACGACGCTTATGGCGGCGGCCAACGGGCCCTCGGACAAGCTAGCTACCTCCTCTGGGCGGAGGAGAAACAAGAGACGCGGGGGAAAGGGCAAGGGGAAGAAACCCGACCCACCCCCGGCGACCCAAGAAAACCCAATTGCCACCCCTGCCTTCAGCGAGGCACAGGTTGTGAATAAGCAGCAACCTACCACTTGCGCCGCCACGGCGCCGCGGTCAAACAAGGAACTACCGAAGAAAAAGTTCCTAAAAGAAACCAGTGGCGGCGCTACCGACGCCAAAGCAGCCACAGGAAAGTCGGAATTCACAACCTGTGCCATTAAATTGTTGATGGACCTGATAAAGGCCATCAGGCAGGGTCAGGATGTCGAGTTGGTCATCCTGGATGGCCTGGCCGCACTACTGACTCTGTACCACGGCTAGGTCACCCAGGGCGGCAAAATGGGACGCCTGCGGCCTTCTGGCACAAGGCCGCCCCCCCCCCATCCGCCACCTCCCACGGGATATGAAGACGTCGGAATTAAAACCGGACTGACTTCCAGATAAGCCGCAGCCAAGTTACACGCGACTTATCTGTGACAAAAAGACTCCACACTCACAACACACACACCCATTGCGTAACGTGTTCTAGGTTAATATAGGCACGTTACGTAAATGCAGACAGACATACATGTCTATACAGGCACCCAAACTCACGCGTGTACGCGCGGCGCGGGCCGCGAGTCACGCAAACATTGAACGGTGTTACACAATTACAATACCGTTCACACCCACATGTCGGCCCCTTAGCCCGGACAGTAACGGCTAGCTCTGTGATCTGGACGGGCGGGGGCCACTCACCTACTCTGTAGGCGCGTCGAGTCGGCATCTCCGTCGCTGGTCGTCGTCGCCGGGCCTCCCATAGGTAACTAGGGGTCTCACCTGGCGGCGGCAGACCGCCGAGATGTCGTGAAGAAAGCGACGCTTCACTATAAGCGTCGCGGCGCTCCTACAGAAACAAAATAGCAATCACTCAAAAATCTACTGCCAGGAAGCAAGCATAATGAGAGGCCCGTATTTACGGGCCACCGCATGGCATCCGCGGTCGGGGGGTGAAGCCCCGGCACCGCACGCAACGCCCCCTTACGGGGGCGCCGCGATATGGCCACGAAAGTAGTAAGTTCACCACAGTTTACGTCAGGTCACTACAGACGACACTTCAAGACAGTTAGCTACAGTTCGTCACGGATCGCCACCAGTACTCTCGCTCTAAAAATAACTGAGGAATAAAGCAGGAAAGAAGAATCCTCTTTTATTGGAAGCGACCCTACCCCGAAACAACAGCAAGTCGACAACCTACATACAGTCCACAACATTACCTGGTCCCTCGAAGCCGGATCAAGAACGGAATCAGCGACGAAGCAAGTACCTGCGAAGAGCGGAACTGAAGCAGATCCTACGAAGCGGCTGTCAGCGACCCGATCCGTGAGCCCGAATAACGTGAATTCGGTAGCGGAAGAAGGTCCGTGAAGACCCGTGAGCCCGAATAATATAAATTCGGTAGCGGATATATTCGTCAACAAACTCCGTGTAAAATGGTGGTCACCCGAAGCAAGGGTGACGCGGCGGAGGTAGAGGCGCAACGGCGTGCCCAGGTGCAAGATGAAGCGGCATGTATCGAGAGGGAGCTCCTGCAAAGAGTGTCACGGGAAGCGCCGGCGTCGCCGTTATCAAGGTTAACGGACGCCAGCACAGCGGGACCCTCAGGACTCCAGAATACAGCAGAAGAAAGACGACAAAAGAGATCACCAGCGAGGTCAATAAGGTCGATGAGGTCATCCACGAGCTTCGCAACGCGGATACGAGTTGTCGAGTTAGAAGCAGCAGAGAAACTGGTTGCTATCAAAAAACAGCAATTGGAAATGGAAGCAGACTTGGTCAAGAAGAGACTAGCAGCAGAAGTGTCAGCGATCAACGATGAGGCCAGCGTGCACGAAAAACCCGTAACAGAGGCCCTTCCCCGTGAGGAACCCCTCCAGAAGGTGGATGAGTGGGTACGAACGACCCCACTCAGGCCACGGGGGGAGGAAGAGCCACAACGAGAAGAAGCTAAGCAGCTTCAGTTCGAAGTCGCACGTGCAAGATCGCCGACACCTACGTGAACAAGGAGTAGCATGGAACACTTGGCCGCTACTTTAGAGAAGATGGCAAGACCGAGACCACGTATTACCGAGCTTCCAACATTCTCCGGCGCGGCCAGTGAGTGGCTGCCATTCAAAGCGGCATATCGTGACACGACGCAGATGTACCAGATATCAGCAGCAGAGAATCTTCAAAGGTTGAGAAGTTGCTTAAAGGGAGATGCAAGAGACGCCTTAGCCGCCCTATTACACACGGCTACAGATACAGACCTGGTAATGAAGACCCTGGAGCAGTGCTTCGGAAGACCTGAAGTCATCATTGACAAAGCACTAGAAGATTTAAAGAAACTCCCAAAGCCATGGGCATCAGCGGCGGATCTGAATAGCTTCGCAATCAAACTACAAAACGTCATCTGTGTACTTAGGACCATAGACCGAAGAGGTTATTTATACAACCCTCTGCTGACAAGGGAAGTGCTGGACAAGCTGAGTCCACACATAAGGTCCCGTTGGTGCGACTACGCGTACGATCAAGAAGGTACGACGGATCCAGAGGTAGTCGTCATGTCCCGCTTCCTAATGAGAGAAGCGGATAGAGCATTGAGGTACACATATGTCCCGACAACGTGCACTGAAAGCCAGAGGAAGGAAACGCGACCTGCGGTAAGCTCAATAGGAAGGCGAGCGTATTTTCCACTGTGGAGAAAACCGAGGAAGAGAAGAACCAGTGTCCGAAATGTAGCAAAGATCATGCTGACTACGTGCCCCGAGTACAAGGCGCTATTGGTGGAACAGAAATGGCATTTCTTGCGTGAGAAAGGGATTTGCTTCAAGTGTGCCCAGGGAAGGCATAGGCGCTTTTTTTGCAAGGCGAAGCTGTGCGGCGTGAACGAGTGTCGTCACCCCCATCATGCATCGCTTCATGAGGAAGCGAAACCAGAAGCCGCGAAGCATGCTGAGCTACCGAAGCAAGAAGCAGTATTGTCCGTAGCAACACGACACACTGCCGGACCGAAAGCGGTGCTTTTAAAGATGTGCCCTGTCATCGTGTCTGGACCACGGGGGGAGGCGAGGACATACGCGATACTAGATGAAGGAGCCACGATCACTCTTATAGACAAGGAGCTCGCAACCAGAATTGGGGCAGAAGGACCTACACAACCTCTACACCTGAACGGGGTCAACATGTCTCAAGAAGAAACCGAGAGTCAACTCGTTTCTATCAAAGTGAAGGGACTTAAAGGGGAAGATAGATATCCGGTCAAAGCAAGGACTATGAAGAACCTACAACTTCATCAGCAGTCTATCCCCGACACTTTGATGGAGTACGAACACTTGAAGGAGTTACCGAGGGACAAGGTGTGCTACGATCTAGCGCGCCCCGGGCTCCTGGTGGGAACGGACCACTGGGAGTATATCGTTTCCCGGAAGCTTAGAGTCGGCGGCCCCAACGAACCGGCTGCATCAAGGACTCAACTGGGATGGGTGGTGCATGGAAACGCGCCACGTAGCACTATCTATCAGGAAGGGAGAGTGCTGCACATATTTGAGCCCGTCAAGATGATGAACACAAGAGACCAAGATCTCCATGACCTGGTCGAGGCTCAATTCAAAATTGAGGCCCTCCGTATACAGGCCCAACCGAGGGTGAAGGAAACGGACCAGCGAGCCGTTACCATCATCGAACGGACAATGAAGAAGGTTGAAATTGGCGTCGAGGTGGGACTACCATGGCGACAGGACGATACAGCCATGCCCTCAAGCTACAACCAAGCTTTCCGCTGACTACGAAAGATCGAAGAGAAGTTGGACGCAGTTCCGGCCTTTGAGAACGAATATTCCAAACAAATAGGAAACTTGTTGGAAAAGGTATACGCGGTGCCGTGCGATGGATCAGAGGACGAGAGCACCATCAGTTGGTACCTGCCGCACTTTGCCGTGCAGAACCCAAACAAGCCAGGCAAGCACAGGTTAGTTCGACGCAGCAGTGAAGAACAATGGAGTGTGCCTGAACGATGCGCTACTAGAGGGACCGGATTTGCTACTGTTACTACCAGGAATAGTTTTCCGATTCAGGGAAAGGGCCGTGGCGATCACAGCGGACATCCAAGAAATGTTCTTGCAAGTGAAGATAAGACCTCAAGATCAACCGGCGCAACAATTCCTGTGGCGAGGCAATGAACGCGAGAAGCCCCCAAGGAAGTTCAAGATGACCAGTATGATCTTCGGTGCAGCTAGCTCCCCGTGCATGGCCCATTGCGTTCGAAATCACAACGCGAGCGTGCACGGCAAGGAGTTCCCACGCGCACTGGAGGCTATAACGAAGAGCCACTACATGGATGACTGGGTGGGGAGTTACGATGATTCTGAGGAGGCCCGGCAAGCAGTAAACGAAACTAGAACCGTACATGCACACGTTGGGTTCACACTGCGGGGATGGAGCGCCAGCGACAAGTCTGTGCTACGCGACGTGCCTCCGGAGCTACACGCCACATCTCCCACACATCTGGGGGGAGAACAGCCCGAAAGCAAGATCCTGGGGCTGTACTGGAACGCCGTTAAGGACGAGCTCGGTTTCAATGAACCGAGTCCCAGCGGAAGTAAGGTTGAGGACTCGCGCGCCGACCAAGCGGGAAGCAATTAGCGCCGTGATGTCCATATACGATCCGCTGGGGCTACTTAGACATTACACGATACGCTCCAAGATCATACTACAGAGCTTGTGGCGCCTCCAGACGACGTGGGACGAGCAGATACGGAAGAGGAGAACGAGCTATTCGCATCATGGCTAGCACACTTGGACGAGATCGTCCAGCTCCGACTGCCGAGGTGTTACACGCCAGGGACCTACGAGCGGGTGGACCTCCACTTGCTATGTGACGCCAGCGAACAGGCCTATGCGACCGCGGCCTACTGGCGCATTGTGAGGAGCGACGGGAGCGTCAACGTCGGGCCAGTAGCCGCCAAAGCTCTTCAGACGAAGGCGTCTTTAAGACGGTCGGATCAAAGAAGAGGAGTTTCAAAGGAAAAGAGGTTGGTTCCAAACGCCATTGCCCCCTCCCAGGCCTCCTCGGCCTCGACCTCATCCACTCCGTTGGATCGCCCTCTCAGCCCTAGTGCTGCCCAGCCCTCTACTGCGGCTAAGTAGATCGCCCCTCCCCCTCCTGTGTACATCCAGGACAAAGGAAAATGGACCGATATGTCCAAATGGTGCACCGACCTAAAAATCGGCTACACCAGTGTCAGGTCAACCCAACAGGGTATAAACGTGAAGGTCCCTACGTCAAATGATTACAGGGAAATCACCAAAACTCTCCAACCAAGAGGTGTGTCCTTCCACAACTACGCCCTCCCCGAAGATAGACAAGTTAGGGTAGTGATGCGTAGGATCCCTAAAGAAATCCCCACCGACGAAATAAAAGCCGAGCTTCAGTCGCAAAATATCCCGGTTGCCGAGGTCCACCGCATGCACCGCGCCCGATGTAGAGAACCATTCGACATAGTTCTCATGCCAGTGTGGCAAGCGGGTTTCTAGGTAGAGAGATAATTAAACCAAAGGGTCACTTTACACATTTATTTACTGAGACACAGATTTCAGGGTAGTGGGTTTTAAGGTCTCTAAGTACTGGTTCACTGGTCACTATCGTAGAAAGAAAGGAACGTTACTGCCCTGGGCTTGGCTACGCCGCAGCACGTGGTCCGGCGTGAGGTCACAGGGCAGGCAGCAGGGTAGAGGAGCGACTCCAGAGGTCACCAGGCGTGGGCAGCACCACGCACGGATGCACGACCGCGTGTAGGCACGGTCCGCTCAGGCAGGGGTCTCAACAGCGGGCGTGGGGTCTCGGCACCCACGAGCCACGTGGGTGGCAGGTCAGGCGGCGGTAGCGGCCGCGTGGGTAGTCCGCGTGACTTGCGTCTCTCCACTGGTAGGGCGGAGGCAGCAATGACGTCAGTCAGCGGTAGGCAGGATAGTAGCAGCGAAGCCTAATACTGGAACCCTGGAATCAGAGCGAGGCGGGTGCTTCCGTAAGCGTTGTGCCGGGACTGCAAACCTCCGTCGATGTGTGCGTCTCCCAGCCGTAAGCCCAAAGCAAGGTGGATGGAGGAAGACTCACCCATCGTGGCGGCTTACAATTTTTGGTTATGCCGTGCACATGCCGCGGGCATTCTCGGAGGTCCCACGCCGCGTGGCCAGGCGATTTAAGCGAACAGCAAGGCGCAGCGCGGCAAGACAAGCATAGCGAAGAATGCGAGAAGCATGCGCACGCATTCACAGAGATACATAGAGAATGCGATCTGACAGGATACAATTAAGAATAAAGGCAATCACACTGAGCACTTACCCGTTTATCTCGGGGTTATTTAATCTTACTGCTTGATCTGCTTGATGCGAAGGAAAGGGAACGTTAGGTTTTTTTTTTTTGGGTGTGGCATCTCGTAGTTGACCTTGAGAGGTCGTGACTACTTAACCGGACTATCCTGTGGCTGCCTTAACCTCTTCCGGTTAGTAGTCACGACCTCTCAAGGTCAACTCAAAGCCTCCAGCCAGGGGCGTAAAATTACTTACATTACTAAGCGAACGCTCGCTAAGAGCACCCTCTGTGGGGTACGGGCCTCGGCTTAGGGCGTCGCTGACGGGAGGACAGCAAGATGGGACAGGCTGGATCAGATTTTGTTGATTATTATTATCATGGGAATTTAAAGCTACAGGCTCAGCTACGGAATGTCGGTCAGTGTTTGTGCACTGTACTGGTGGCCCTACTGCTCTCCTGAATTGAGATGTGGTCATCGGGGTCGGTGAGGACATGCATGGGACGGCGGACATGACTGATGGAGGAGGGAATATAGCTAGCGGCCTTGACAACCAGAGGGTTGCAGTGATTCGCGGCGGTCTCGAAGAAACGCTTTGAAATGCGTTTCATGAAATGGCGGATAGTGGGAATCTTGAGGTCGACGTGGGGGATTTCATTGCGGACGTACCAGGGAGAGCCTGTAATCCTACGGAGGAACTTGTTCTGGAGGGTCTGCATTCTATTGAAGCGATGGGGCTTGGCGTGTGCAAAGACTGCACTGGCATACGTCATGATCGGGCGGATGCACGCTGTGTAGATTCGCATTTTGCACTTAAGTGACAATTTGCTACGTGCATTTAGGACGAAGTGGAGTCTACCTAGAGCGAAGGCGGCGCGCGAGTCAACAAGACCTGAACAATGAACGTATTAAAAATATAATGAACCTTTTCAAAGAAGACAGGAGATGTTATGGAAACCAGAACAATGGAACATCAATCTCCAATACTAATTACCCCTTGGACCACCAGGAACGAGAAAGTTCTGGTGAATAAAGACAAAGAGCCATTAGCAATCATGGCGGTATAAAAGACCAGGTCATCGGAGGAGCGGGCAGTGTCTACTAAGCATTCGTCGTGTTAACTCTAAGTCTTAAGTTATAAATTGTGTAATCTAATAACAATATTGTGAATTTTGTGAAAGTAAATCAATACAATATTTTTTTTTTTTTTTTAAACTAAATCAGTTTGAGCTATTTTGACTGGCGCCCAACGTGGGGCCCAGCTAAAAAGTGATTGTGTTATAAAGTTCAAGAACGTTTGAGGCAAAAACCTCCAAGTTCGCTAAAACACTTCGCGTGACTTTTAAGTCTTAAAAACTGGGCATCCTACCAAATAAATAAGTCAAGATAAAGTGAAGAAATGCTGGTTCTCCGTGTTGTCATCAGCTGCGTTCTGTAAGCACCGAGTAGCATTATCCTATCCAAAATTCCTCTAATTAGATCTCCGAAATTTGTATATAAATCTAAGACTAGAGTAAGTAGTGACACCGACCCACTTCTTAAAAATAATATGGAGGGTAAACAAGGCTACGTACCACTAAGTGTATCTAGTTCATCACAAGTTCCATTGTCACAGCCACTGATATCACCAGTGCAGTTCACAATTGATCCAAATAAGTTAATTAATTTTGTCCCCACATATATTGGTGACCCATTTACTATTTATAATTATTTAAATAATCCAAAGCAATGGCTACAAGCTGTAGGAGGAAACACACCTCAAAATATTATGTTATTATTAACCAAACTAGAAGGCAGGGCCGCAGCAATCGTCTCTATGATTAACCATGCTTTTCATTGGGATAACATAGAAGCCACCCTGAAGGTAGTGTGCAGATAATAGGGAACTTAATACTTTATTAGTAGAATTATCGAATCTGAAGAAAAAAACTACATATAAAGATTTAATATTTGAATTTAAGCAAAAATTATTTTTTAATAAATGTAAGTTAACTGATAAGCACGGAATATCCCGACAAGATCTTATAGATGAGATCATGGAGCCCTATATTAGCACTGCACAAAATACTTTAAGAAATAGTTTACCATACCATGACCAAGTATATGTTAGTAATTGTAATTTTAATGAAACTGTTACAAGGATATTACAATTAGAAGCAGAAGGGAGATTCGAACACATAAAACAAAAGTTTTCCAATTATTTACCTGCTCCTCGTATTATAAATCAAATACAACCTCAACAACAATGGAGCGTACCGCAACTTAAACCGACACAACACATTAACACTCAATTTCATCCTCAACAATCGCATTCGCAACAACAGAGAATGAACACTCAGTTTACAAACAGACCTTTTCATCAAACTAAACACACCTGGAATCCAAATCAAAACAACGTATTCCAAAGACCTCCACATCCACAATTTCAACAATACAGAAATAGTTTTCCACAACAATCACAACCACAACAGCGTCCTTTACAAAAGTCCGAAGACGTAACAATGAGGACAGCTGCCCAATTAAAACCAAACCAAATCAATTTAGGAAAAGGTTTTGTAGCAAAGGAGCTATACCATCACTCCGACAATTTGGAATAACCAATATCCAGTGACAATAATTATAATTCTCAAACTACCAATCCTGAAGAAAATTACTATGTAGAAGAATATTGTTATATTCCTGAGGAAAATTGTTCCTACGTTGCCGAAGAAAGTCAGTATTTTCACGAGGGATTAGATATAAACAAAACATTATTGAATTTAATCATGTAAAATCATATTTACCGTATTTTGAAACAGAAAACCCTAAACTAAGAATATTAATAGATACAGGAAGTCAACGTTCATTTATAACACCAATGGCACAAAAGTTATACTTTCCTGAATGTAAAAATCTATAAAGATTCACAGTTAGAACTTCACATGGAGTAACAACTCACAATGGCGTAATAGAAACTCCATACTGGTGTAGATATTTCGGAAAAGATAACGGAACGATGAAATTTTATATTTACCAATTTAGTGATAAGTATGACGTTTTAATAGGTACTGAAATGATTGAACAAATTAATGCGAAAATAGATTTAAAAGAAAGAAAATTAAGTATGCCAGAACGAGAATTACTTATTTTTCATATGACGGATGATAATAATTTAAATATCAAAGAACTTTGTGATACATATCAAGATTTATTTACAGAAAGCGTCACAAACAGTGCAACGACAAAAATTAAACATCATATCAATTTAATTCATGATGAGCCCATTTATCAAAGACCATTTAGGTTACCGCAAATTCAACAAGAGGAAATAAAAAAACAAATTATTACGTTATTAAGTGAAAATATAATTCGCCCCTCAGAATCACCATGGGCCTCACCTGTACACATCATATCGAAAAAGGTAGATCAATCTGGAATACAAAAATGGAGAATGGTAATAGACTATAGAAAATTAAATGAAAAGACTAGATCAGATAAATTTCCTTTACCTAACATAGATGAACTATTTTCAAAATTACAAGGTAATAAATATTTTACTACTCTTGATTTAACCTCAGGTTATCATCAAATTAAAATGGATGAAGCTTCTATTGAGAAAACCGCATTTAGTACACCTGATGGTCATTATGAATTTTTAAGAATGCCATTCGGTTAAAAAATTGCACCAGCAACCTTCCAAAGAATGATGAATAATGTACTTTACAAGGAAATCACTAGAAATATATGTCTTGTTTATTTAGATGATATAATAATATATTCAAAAACAAAACAGGAGCATATCAATAGGCTTCAGCAGGTTTTTGAAGCATTAAGATCAGCCAACCTTAAAGTTAATAAAAATAAATGCGTTTTTATGAAAGAAGAAATTGAATTCCTAGGCCATGTTTTAAATAAAGACGGTTTAAAACCAAATCAAAAAAAAATTGAAGCTATACAAAAATTCCCTATTCCAAAATCTGTTAAAGAAATCAGAGCATTTTTAGGTTTAATAGGATACTATAGGAAATTTGTACCAAATCTAAGTAAAATAGTCAAATTCTGTAAGAGACAGAATCTACAAAAAAGGATGCTACTATAGATATACATCAGAAAAATTATATTGAAGCAATACAGGCTTGTAAACATTTATTAACCAACGCACTTATCTTAGCTTTCATAGATTTTAATAAAGCTTTCGTAATTACGACCGATGCATCTGACATAGCTTTAGGAGCCGTATTAAGTGAAGAAAGTCATCCGATAGCCTATGCATCTAGGACTCTAAGTAAAGCCGAACAAAAATATAATCCTTCCCTCCGGACCTAGTACACGAGTAGACGTGCCAGTGGCTTTATTCTCATTTAAATTCAATAATTAAATTCAAAATAGTTAAAACAAACATTACAAAAAAATAGGAGTGCGTAAATTGAAAGGAGGTGCTCAATACGCTTCCGCTACCACACCAACGAGTAAGCTATTCCATGCGTCATACTACTGGCTCCGCCCTGCACCTGCACATCGTGCTTTCTCCGTCGGCCACAACGAGCCCCCGCCCACTGCTGGTGTCTACGTCCACAGGACGCAAGTAAGCACCTTCTACTGATTATGATCTCCTGGTACTCGAAGCGCTGTGATGGTTACTTCCATAGCATTTGATTGAAAAATTGGAGCAGACGACGGCGACCTTACAACGGCTGTCTTGAACAATAACGGTACTATCCACAATCTCCACAGTACTATCGCACTATCCTGCTATGTTATGTTTTCCGAATGCTAACTATCGCTCACTCTGGGTTATCTTTTGCGGTCCGAGTACCCACATAAATGGATTATTGAATATACATACGAACAAGGAATTTGGATATTGTTCCCTGCTTACAATAACTCGTCATTCACATAATCTCTTCTAGTTTATGAGAACCTGGTATTAAAATGCTGCGCTCGCCTCCTACGTCAAAACCCAATTTCAACCTTTCGCGTTCCGAAGCCGACATAAGCAAAATCTGTGAAGATGAGCTAATTGACGATCTAAGTTCATCATATGTTACGCAAAGAGCTAAACGCTTCAAGTCTTCGAGTGCTAAAAAACCAGTTGAAAATTTTGATTTTAGAACAGAACTAAGAGATATGATGAATCAATTTATAGCATCTCAAAATACCCGGCTCGAAACTCTTGAATCCCACATAATGGACCTCAAGCTACATTTCACTAAGATCGAGACCTCAAACACTGCTTTGGTGAGCTCCCTGAACGGCCTATCGGACCAGATGTCCTCCTTGGAGTCCAAGATAACAGGTCTCGAAAAAGAGCGCGCTGATATGTGTACCCATTTATCGACTCTTGATGAAAAGATCGACACACTGGAGCGAAACTTGATTAAAACATGCGTTGAAATCAGAAATGTCCCACTACGTCAAAAAGAGTCTAAACAAGATCTATACGACACTGTGTCTGTACTCTCTAATGTACTCGGCATTAATGTTAAGTCAGACATTGGTGCCGATTCTCTTGTACACCGAACTAAACTAACTAAACTATCACTAAAATTCCTTACTTTTTACTATGAAAATCTTGAAGCTATTCTGCGAAATAAAATCTCTAAATTTAAAAATAATTTTGACACAACTATAATCGAATTTGACAATCGCGAGTCCACGTCTTTTTTTTTTCTTTTGATTTCGCAACGTCTTTGTTAGAGCCGGAGCACAGAGTACTTTTATTATGCCGGAGCACAGAGTACTTTTATTTGAGCCGGAGGCAGCCTGGGGCAGCCTCGACGTGTTTTCTATGGAAGTTTTGACTTTTTGTGTGAAAAGTATAAAATAAAAATATCTACATGTAGAGATTTGGTGGTCTCGGGGTTACAAAGGGGGTCGAAATTTTCATTATTTTTGTGATAGGACACACCGTTTTCGAGAAATGAGCAAAAAAAAGAAAAAGAAAGTTAAAGTACTGTTTTTGCACGTCTGAAGTCGAGGTGTTGGTGTGAATTTTAGTTCACGCCATCTAATTTTATTCCACACCTTTTTAATCCCGATTACAAATAGTCAGATTCATGTTCAGATTTAGTTAGACAATCAAATTTTAGGTGAAAAACGTAAAATTCAGAATAGCAAAATAGCCATTTTCACTAAACTAATAACTCAGTGCAATCTTAGTGCTGTCAAACTAAAATATAGTTAAGTTGTGTCACTATAGTCAATTTCAGAATGGAAAATCGTCATTTGACAGAATTAAACCAAATTTTAGTGATTTTTAGTCTAGTTTAGAGGCGTTTGTGACAAGAGAATCGGCACCATTAGAGACATTTCTAGGTGCAAAATTGACAAACAAAATAATTCCTCCGCGCTATTCATGGAATTTACGAACACTCTTACCAAAAGCAAGTTTCTGGACTCTGTAAAAAGCTACAACAAACTAAACCCTAATCAAAAGCTTAACTCAGCCAACCTTGGATTCACAGCTAAAGCAGTACCTATCTATATAGCAGAGCAGCTGACAGCACAGTCTAGAAAACTGTTTTACTTAGCCAGAAACTTTGCTCAAGAGCACAAATACGAGTATTGTTGCATTTCAAATGGTCGTATTCTGATGAAAAAGGTCAAAGAATCACCTTACATTGTAATTAAAAATGAAGTACAATTGCAAAAGTTGTCCAAATTACCTGAAGTATGACTATTTGAATTAGCCTTACTTACATTAGTTTTTCCTTTTTGTATTAAGAAATTTGGTAGATTAAGTAAATTTATAATTAGTGTAACTTACCGATTAAGAATAAGAATATTAATTTTGCATGTTAATTTCTACATTAGAATAAACAAAAACTCTACTGTACACTTCAGTTCACACATACTTATCTATGCACACAACAACTCAAACAATATCCTAATACTAACCACTACATGTCATAATAATTTAATACAAATCATGCCTTACTGTATACCTTTAACACTACTTCTTTTACCTGAAATGCAAGAATCACTATTCGAACTGTCCCCTATATCATTTACAAATCTATACCTAAACATTCGATCACATAAACTTGTTAAGTGATAACCTAGATGAATTTTCTGTATCTAAAGTTTATCAGTGCACACCAGAAGACTGTTTGTTTATTATTAAGTCCCCGAATGGCTACCTGAAAGTTCTTTCCCAAAATATCAGATCTATTAATCGAAATTTTAATGATTTTGAAACACTTCTTTCCCGTCTTTCTCTTGATTGTGATGTAGCTGTTCAAACAGAATGTTGGCTTCCTTGTCTAAGTAATACCACCCTACCCCAGCTCCAATGTTACTCTTCGTTTCACACTACTAAACACCGTAATCAGAGTGACGGAGTAGTCGTGTACATGAATTCAAATCTCGCATTCAAAGTATTCGAACCTGATTTTCATGACTCTGCTTCTGGTTTAATCATTGAACTCGCGACTAAAATTGCTATCCTCTGCATTTATAGATCCCCCACTAACGGTAATCTTGAAGTATTTCTCAATTCCATAAATGAAATACTATCTTCGTTGACTATCTTTCAAACTGTAGTTATAACTGGCGACATAAATATAAATATAAACTTAGATAGCACAACTTCAACTTTGAACCATTGGTCGCACTAATACCTTAACTGTCTCTCTTATCTTCCCACCACCTACCCTTTATTACTTATATTACTCTTTGCCACCTACCCACAAGAGGTAATAATGGGGAAGGTCGGGCAAAGCTAATTGTAGATGGCGTGGCCATAGCTAGGTCCCTACGGCCTACAAAAATTTTGACATTTCGTTCATTCATTTCATTTTATGTTCATTCATGAGTTTGATTTTATTTCAATATTTCGTTATTTTCGGTGATTTCAGTGTTTTAAATCAAGTAATTGACATGGAAAGTGTCAGAATTATTATTTCCTAGTAATCACTTTCTTCAAAATGTTCACGACATAAATTCGAACTCAAAAAAATCTGTACGAATAGCTTTAAAGCTCAATCTTCTAATTTTAGAGGCTTACGAGAAATTCGAACTACAATTTCTGAGTATCTAGGAACACAACATCGAGTCAACTTTCGATAAAATAAAATTAAACCACATCACGCCTTGTATTTTTAGCTTGTGTTGGGAACTAGCTACGACAGCGCCATTTTGACAGTTGCCTTCCCCATTGCCTTGACCACACAATTCTTAAAACTAAATTACCCTCTTCTGCCTTCATTTTCAATTCCACAATTACTGATCACTTCTCAACCCTCCTTTGTTTAAATTTGAAGCCACCCCGTCATTTTCGTAATACCTCAATCGTCAAGACCGACTTCATATCACTCGACAAATCTATGCAAAATCTGTAATTCACGAATATTTTTGCCTTGAATGATCCAAACGCTGCTACAGACTGTCTGATCCAAACTCTATCGCAGGAGATAAATAATCACTCAACATTGAAGCGTACAGCAAAACGCAAGAGAATCCTAAAACCATGGATTACTCCAGGACTATTGCGATGAATGAAAAACAGATATATTTTGCACAAAAGATACAAACAGTCTCCTGATAATGAAGTCCTTAAAACTACCTACACAAGATACAGGAATTTCTGCAATAAGGTTCTAAGAAAAGTAAAAAGACAGTTCGACTCTAATGAAATTACCAAAGCTGGTCGTAACACAAAGATGTTGTGGGATCAGTCAAGTCAGTCAAGCGTGTAACAAACAACTAAAATTACTCACCTCCATCCTTCATGGAGTTACTTTACACCACGGACACACCTTCTCAATCTCTTAACAATGTTAATTAATTTTTTGTAAATATAGGTAAAGATCTTGCTGATCGTATTAGGAGCTTACAGGATAGCTGTCCTCACCCTAATTTCCAGTCCAAAACCACCAATAGTTTGAATTCTTTCGTACTATTGGAAACAAATTTTGATGAGATAGCTTCTATTATTGGTTCTCTTAAAGCCAATGCTGCAGTGGGCTTTGATGGCATTTCTACAACCATGATAAAAAGATACTCTGCAATCCTCACCCCCGTACTTTGTCATATCTTCAACCTATGCCTCGTCTCTGGTACCTTCCCATCTTCTTTCAAAAAGGCCATTATTCATCCCATCTTTAAAGGGGGGGACCGCACCTCTGTTACTAATTATCGCCCTATTGCGGTACTACCTGCCCTATCCAAGATTTTAGAGCGACTCATTAATAACAGGCTCAGCACATACCTTGAAAGCAATCATTTATTGTCAACTAACCAATTTGGGTTCAGGAAGAAAAAATCAACTTCTGACGCGGCGTTGACACTGATAAATGGAATCGTTGATAAACTTAATCAACGCAAAAAATGCCTCACAGTCTTCATTGATCTTGCAAAAGCATTTGATACCGTTCCTCTCTCCTGCCTTATATCTAAACTGGAATGCCTAGGCGTACGTGGTACTCAACTCCAGCTTTTTAATTCGTTTCTCTCAGACCGTAGGCAGATAGTAAAATCGACAGTTTTCATAGCGACGAGCTGCCTATTTCATATGGAGTGCCTCAGGGCAGTGTTTTGGGCCCTACATTGTTCCTGGTGTTCATAAACGACCTGTGCAACATGCTCCTGTGCTCTGGTAATATTGTCTCTTTTGCCGACGATAGTGCAATTACCTTTTATGATGAATCCTGGACTAAACTGCAAGCGACTGCTCAAACCGGATTTGATTTAATATATAGTTGGCTTATCTCTCAATCACTCACGTTAAACACTAATAGAACTAAACTGATAACATTCTCTCTAAACTCCACCACGCAACCCTTGACACCCATTACTCTAAAAGCTCACACCTGTCAAGCCAACTCAGACTCGTGCAACTGTCCTACAACTTCTTCTTCAGACACTACAAAGTACCTCGGAATTATCCTAGATAAACACCTTAACTTCAAAGCACATATCACCCACCTTACAGCTCGAGTTCGTAAACGTATATACCTTTTTAAAACGCTCAGACACGTTGCCAATACGTATGTAATACGCACCGTGTATCTCGCCATGTGTCACTCAGTCATCTCGTACTGTATTGGGAGTGGGGGTGGATCTGCGAAAACTACACTAAAACCTCTGGAAGTGGCTCAGAGAGTCATTCTTAAGGTTGCTACTTACGGTCCGGCAAACTTTCATTCTCAACATCTTATTACAACAACACACTCAGACTCCTTTTACACTAACTCAATCCTCACTTAGGCGAAAGCACGAATTTTGCAAAGTACTCTTCACACGCTTTGCCTTCACTAAACGTTTCTATTACTACCTTGGGACATTTTTATATAACAGAATAAACAAACATATCTTTGTACATCAATCCTCTTACGAAATTTGTAAAAAGCAGTTATCAAGCTTTCTATCCAGTTTGAACTACGACGACACTGAAGGTCTGCTTACTTCACAATCGTAGTCACTTCTCTAACACTCCGTTACTACACCCAACTCTTTCCCTTCCGTTCACATACACACACACCACACCTCCATCACAAAACACTTACACACCACAGCTACATCACTAATCAGATACACACACACAACACCTCCATCACAAAACACTAACACACCACAGCTACATCACTAATCACATACACACCACATGTACATTACAAAAAACATAATATTGCTAACACTTCACACACTTAGTATTATAAGTAACTTACGTTAAAACGATAAAGTCCTTAGCAGTCTCTATTAAAATCTTGTACTCCTTCTGTGGGAGCCTGGGCTGGCGAACCTTTATACAGGTTACCATGTAACCTAGCTAGGACGCCAGATCTATTATTTGTTACTCTTGTGATTTATCCATATATTGTTAAATTATATTAATTGTAACAGACTGTACCACAATATTTTGAATTAAATAAATTTTGAATTTGAATTTTGAATAATACAACTGAAAAAGAACTATTAGGAATACTTTGGGCTGTATCACAATTTAGACCTTATATTTATGGAAGAAAATTCACGTTGCGTACAGACCACAAAGCATTAATATAGTTAGCTAAATTAAAAGAACCTAATCAGCGATTAACTAGATGGAAATTAAAATTACAAGACTATGATTTTACTATAGAACATGTAAAAGGAAAAGATAATTATAATACACTAGTGCAGATTTGGTTGTCAATCGCCGATTTTAAATACAGGACGTTTTACAAGGAAAAATATAAATCAAGAAGTGACACCATTGTTACTTTTTAAGAATGTTCAATGGGGAAGGCAACTGTCAAAATGGCGCTGTCGTAGCTAGTTCCCAACACAAGCTAATAATACAAGGCGTGAAGTGGTTTTATTTTATTTTAGCGAAAATTGACGCGTTATTGTGTTCAAAGATACTCTGAAATTTGAGTGCACCATTTCCCGAAGAACCTAAAATTAGAAGATTGTGGTTTAAAGCTATTCATAGAGATTTTTTTGAGTTCGAGTTTGAGTTGGAAACATTTTGAAATAAAGTGATTACGAAGAAGTATTGAAGGTTTAAAATTCTGACACTTTCCATGTCAAGTACTTGATTTATAATACTGAAATCACCGAAAATAACGAAATATTGAAATAAAATCAAACTCATGAATGAACACAAAATGGAATGAATGAACGAAATGTCAAATTTATTGAAGACCGTAGGGACCTAGCTATGGTCACGCCATCTACAATTAGCTTTGCCCGACCTTCCCCCTACGGAGGTTCCATAGCTTCACCTTCAAAGAGTTTTGATACATACAAACTCTAACATCTTCTCTTGAAGCTAGGGAACAACAGTCTTTTAAACATGCACGTCCGAACCATCTCTGAGGGTAATACACTGCAGTTTGTGTGGACTCCGGCCCATGCTGGAATCCATGGCAATGAAGTGGCAGATACACTCGCCGTTGATGCGGTGCAATGCGGGGACTTAGTTCCTTATACAAACTTTTACTTTGACCTCGAGTCTTTACCAAAGACTTTTCTTCGGAAAACCTGGCAGGAAGCTTGGGATATCGGAAGCAAATCGAAAGGTCATTATTTTTCATTTATTCAACCAGACGTTCCGGAAAAACCGTGGTTTGGCAGGGCAAAGTTTGGCAAGATGGAGACCTCCATTCTGATGAGATTGGGTCATGTCTGCTCTCCAGCCCATCTTGCCAAACTTCATATCATCGATGACCCCATTTGTCTGTGTGGCACAGACGTAGGTGACTTAGATCACATTTTTTTCTCCTGTCCCTTATACGATCGTTCATCTTTTCTCAGTAACCTCTTGTCCCTTCGTACTCCTTTTCCTACCTCAATACTTTCTTTACTTTGCACAAATAGCTTTCCTGTATATAAATGTATAGTATATTTCATTACTTTAAATAATATTAAGTTGTAATTTTAGTTCATTATTCATTTTAGTATCACTGTTGTAAATACTGATCCTATAGATTTTATCCCAAATTCCGTGATAACTTATTATAGTTATATTTTCGTTTCCCTAGCTTTGTATCCTTCATAAAAGAAAAATAAAATAAACATGACATTGGCTGAATGCACAAACCGTGCGAAGCCAAAAGAAAAACAAAAAACATGCACGCCAATAGATGACAAAGCATAGCCAGTCTTGGTTTATACTAGAGATGGGTAACTAGCCGAAATTTCAATAGCTTAGCTAGCCGGCTATTTGTGGTGGAATAGCCAGCCAGCCAGCCGGCTATTTTGGCTACTTGGCTATTGAATAACGCGAATAGCGATTAGCGCTTGCGGCGGCCGGTTAGCCCGGTAGCTAGGTAGGATTCGAATAATGCTCAACTGCATTGCGACCCGAGTTCGGTCCTCGCCAAAGCAACAAGTTTTGATGATTAAAATAATAATTTGATGTCGAATTTCGTTTTTTATTTACTTTTTATTTTGTTTTATACCCTTTTGAAAAGAAATAACTTTCCCTCATAGGTTAACATAGAAAAAAAAACAACAAAAAAAATTACACTTTTAATTAAGTGTTTTTTTTCGGTTAAGTAATAACATAACAAATATTTATTTATTTGGTTTAACTTTACATCTGCCGGTAACTAAATAACTAAGCATCGTATTTCGACTATTTCGTAAATTCGCAAACTAAACCAAATTACTAAGAAAAATGCCCTCTCTTTCTCTAAATTATTTTGTGAATATTGTGAGAAAGAGGTGTGCAATGCATATGAAGTTCATAATGGCGTCTCGCACTACTCACTCAGTAGTTCCCGCAGTGATCGCGCACACAGCTATTTCAGCTATCGGCTACTGGCTACTCTGGCTAGTCCTACTAGCCGCGCAACCGGCTACCGGGACGGCTAGCGGCTGCAAAACGTTGTGGTTATATTATACTCTGTGGAGACTACCCGCTGTGCCATATACTTGTCAGATATTCTAGCTAGCCAGTAACCAATAGCTAGCTATCGTGTGGACGGATATCGTAGCTGTGGCTATTTTGTGAACAGCCGCTAGTTGGCTAGTTATTAGAATAGCTACCCATCGCTAGTCTAATACTCGTACAGTGCCTTCGTAAACATGTCAGCAATTTGGTTTTCTGTACCAATTTTTGCAATCATCATAGCCCCATCAGCTATATATATAGCTCGTATAAAGAAATGTCGTAACTTGATGTGCTTGGTTCTGTTGTGGAACTGATATGGCGGATTCAGTGCAAGCTTGATGGCAGACTCGTTATCAACATCGAGAACAGGAGTCATCGTTGATTGCTCTATGCTTTCAATCAATCGTTTAAGCCATATTATTTCTCTTGCAGCTTCACTAGCAGCTACAATTTCGGCTTCTGTGCTAGAGATCGCGACTGATGTCTGTAGTTTACTTCTCCATGATATTGGACCTCCGTAAACACAGACAAGTCCTGAAGTCGACCTTCCAGTGTCAGGATCACCACCATGATCCGCATCGCTGTAACAGACCAGTTCTTTCTCCGTGCCTTTTCTGTACGTAATGCAGTTATCACGAGTACCATTCAAATACCGAAATCTTTTTACTTTTGTGATATCTCTATTTGTAGGAGCTTCTAGTGTCTGGATGCAACACTAAGAGCATAAGCTATATCATGTCTTGTGCCCACCATCAGATATGCAAGGGCTCCAACCGCTTCTCTATAAGGAAACGAATTGTCTCTTCCAGCATCTTTTCTCAATTCAGAGTCTTTAACTATTGGTGTAGCTGCAGCCTTATTATTCTGCATACAAATTTTTTCAATTACCTTCTTGGTGTAGGCACCTTGATGTATTATGATCCTTCCTTTTTTTTATTTCAAGTCCTAGGAAGTAATAGGTTTTTTTTATATTTCGGACCTTTATTTTAAATCGCTTCTTTAAATTCTCCAGAAAAACATCGATTAGTGCCTGGGATGTGCCAGCAATCATGCCATCGTCAACATATAGGGCTAGAAGTAGTCTGCCTTCTCCCTTTTCCATAGAGAATATACAAGGATCTTCTTGTTCCAACACAACGGTGCTTGTTTGAGTCCGTATAAGCTGCGTTTCAATTTGCATTCATTGCTAGTTCCATCGTTATATCCTTCTGGCTGTTTGACGTAAATTTCTTCATTTAAACTTCCATAAAGAAATGCGGTAGATACATCAAATTGCCCAAGCATCATACTATCTCGAGCGTATATATGTAGTAGTATATACTTAGTAGCGTCCTGATTGAGCTCATTTTTGCGACGACGGGACTAAATGTTTTCTCATAGTCAACGCCTTTCGTTTGAGAATAACCAACAGCTACTAGTCTGGCTTACTTCTCGATATTTCCATTCGCGTTTCGTTTAATCTTGTAAATCCATTTAGTTGAAATAGCTTTGCGTCCTTTAGGTAATGGCATTAAGTCCCATGTTGCGTTATCTTTCAGGGATCTTATTTCATCATCCATGGCATTTTGCCATTTATTTTTATCAACAGACTTCATCGCATCTTTGAACGTCTTTGGTTCTTCTTCATGATCATAGACCTTTTCAACACAATTAAGAACAAAATCATCAAATCTATCAGGCGGTTGCGGCGGTTGCGGCGGTCTTGTATTGTTGAACGATCTCTTAAAGTCATTCTATGTTGAACTTGTTCTCGACGTTGATCAAAATGAACGTCTTCTGGAGTTTGAACATCTTCTCTTAATATGTCATCTCTAGACTCATTTTGTAAATCTGTATCACGACGCGGTAAAATACTTTCAGTTGATGAAGTGTCATCAACATCACAGTCAGACTCAGAAGTATCAAAATTAACAGAGTCATTAATGGGGAAGGTCGGGCAAAGCTAATTGTAGATGGCGTGACCATAGCTAGGTCCCTACGGCCTACAAAAATTGTGACATTTCGCTCATTCATTTCATTTTATGTTCATTCATGAGTTTGATTTTATTTCACTATTTCGTTATTTTCGGTGATTTCAGTATTTTAAATCAATTACTTGACATGGAAAGTGTCAGAATTTTAAACCTTGAATATTTCCTCGTAATCACTTTCTTCAAATTGTTCACGACATAAATTCGAACTCAAAAAAATCAGTACGAATAGCTTTAAAGCGCAATCTTCTAATTTTAGGGGCTTACGAGAAATTCGTGCTCCAATTTCGGAGTATCTAGGAACACAATAACGAGTCAACTTTCGCTAAAATAAAATAAAACCAAATCACGCCTTGTATTTTTAGCTTGTGTTGGGAACTAGCTACGACAGCGCCATTTTGACAGTTGCCTACCCCATTGGATCAATCGGTACATGATTTGATTCAACAGTTTCTTGACTGTGTCCAATCTGTGAATCTTCTTCTGCTATGATAGACTGTGTCTCTGGTGCAATACAGAGTATTGGTATATCAAAACAGTTTTTGTCTACCCTAGGTGCCTCCACTGCTGTCTGATCTATAGGGTTTTCTATGAGAGGGCGTTCATAAAAAATCACGTCTCTCGATCTGATAAGCCTATAATTTTCTTTTTGACCATATTCGATAGCCATCATATCCGATTAGTATGCCTTCTTCAGCTTTCTTACAAAGTTACGTGTTATGTTACGTGTTATTCGGTATGTGTGCATAACACGTCGATCTATGTATCTATAAATGAGGGTTTTCTGAAATGATCTCCGATAGATGGCAGGACTGTAGCGGCAGGTCCAATGGACTGTCAAAATACATACGCGAATTGTAATTTTCTATATATTTTTTGGTTTATTTATTCTTAAAATCACTCCTTTCGGAATATCGTTGTTTAAAATGCCACAGTGTTGTGCAGTGCCTATGTGTGTAAATAAAACAGGAGGACATAAGTCCCCTACGAGAGATAAAACCCGATTCAAACAGTGGCTTGTAGCCATTCGCAGAGATAAATTTACTCCAACGAAAAATAATCCATAATAAAATCAATAACACTTCCAAATACAATAGAATTTCAATAATTTATGTTCAGTACCTACGGCTCTGTGCTATTTGACAGCTGTTTGGACCTGACGCCTACGAAGCGCCGCCTAGTGGCAGAAAAAGTTTCGAAAACCCTCATTATCCTCAAGTGTTTGATGCTTGGTTTTTTTCCATTAAATAATTCGAAAGGTGACATTCCTTCAACTATTGTCGTTCCCGTTATATTAATTATGTAGACAGAAGTATAAATTAATTCCGCCCATATTCCTTGTGGTATTTCACCATGAGCATGCATATTTGCCCTAGCAGTTTCTACTATAGTCCTATTATCTCGTTCCGAGCATCCATTTTCTTCTGGGGTATAAGGCATAGTGAAACGCTGTTTTATACTGTCGAAATGTATTGCATACCTGCTCATTATTGAATTCTCCTCCATTATCACTTAGGAACTCTTGTACAACATGGCCAGCGGTTCTTATCTCAGCTAGAAACTGTTTAAGTTTGCTGTGAACTTCGCTTTTGTATTTTATAAAGTAGACATGCCGATACCCAGAGTAATCATCTTTGAAAACAACAAAGTATTGAAATTTGGAAATTGAGTACATAAAAGGTCACACATCAGAGTGAATAAGCTCTCCAGGCTTCGTCGCTCGTTCTCGTGTTCCGAACTTCAACCTGTGTGCTTTGCCGTTGATACAACCTTCACATTTCTGTTTTATAGTCCAATTTTATGTGAAATTCCTTTTCTACTATCTTTTTTACATGTTTTTTGTTTTGATGTCCTAAACGTCCATGTTAAAATTGTAACGATTGTGAATTTGTGACAAGATTTAAGTATATATCGCCCACCAAACTTTCTTCGCTTTCCGTTCACTATTTCTTTACCTATATAATTAAACTTATATTATGATATTTATGCCTCTATTTATATTTCTTTAATAAATCCCCACTATCCGTCAGTTTATGAAACGCATCTCAAAGTGTTTCTTCGATACCGCCGCGAATCACCGCAACCCTCTGGTTGTCAAGGCCGCTAGTTATATTCCCTCCACCATTAGTCATGTCCGCCGTCCCAAGCATGTCCTCACCGACCCCGATGACCACATAACTCTCATCCAGGAGAGCAGTAGGGCCACCAGCACAGTGCACAAACACAAACCGACATTCCGACCTCGCCGCCGAGGTCCCTCGCGAAGACCCCGACGTAACTGTCCCCCCCGACCCTTGCTCGACGAAGTGCCAGTCCGCGCCGTAGCTGAGCCTGTAGCTTAAAATCCCCCCGATAATAATAATCATCAGAATTTGATCCAGCCTGTCCCATCTTGCTGTCCTCCCTCCAGCGACGCCCTAAGCCGAGGTCCGTACCCCACAGGGTGTGCCCTTAGCGAGCAGTCGCCTAGTAATGTAAGTTTATTGCCCCTGGCTTTGAGTTCGCTTAAGATAGCCAGTTTAAGTAGTCACGACCTCTCAAGGTCAACTACGAGATGCTATACAAAATAAAAAATAATAACCGCGCCCCTTTTTGTTCGAGAGCCATCAGACTGACAATACGTTGTCAGAGCGACCGATATTTTTTTAATAATTTCGTGTGTTTTTTTGTTATTTGATGTTGTAGCTGTATGATTTTTGATTTACCATCTAGTTTGCAAGAATATTTTTATGGCTTAATCAAACTGTACCAACTTTACAGTTTGTCGATCATTAAATAATGCTGATCGAAACATTATCCGTGTCCTTTCCAGGGGCGTGACAGCTTTAGTTCATTTTCATGTTTTGTCGCTACTTTCGCGTTAAATAATTGAGTTCTCTGTAGTATTTTTACGTCATCATTTTTTTGGAACGTAAATGATTGATGTGAGTGCTGTGAGCGATTCGGAATGAGTAATATTTGTATGCCATGCCATAAACATAAAAAAAAAAGGAATATTTGACACAATACTGACACTGACATTCGACCTGACTGTCAGACTGTCTGTCATAGTGTCATCTTGTTTTGGTGGAATTGAAGATTGGTCGGATTGCTCATTATTCGAATTACGTAAGTTTATTTTGGAAATACAGAACGAACGAGATGTCGTTCCTACTAAAGCGCACCGTTGGTGCTGGATGCAGCTTAGGGCGTAACATTCTAAACAATGCCAAGACTCCAGTTGTCCTGCGTGTGGCTACGAAAGCCGACCAAGCTGCTCCTAAAACGGAGACTCGACCAACGGTAGCTAAAGTGGATCCACTACAGAAGACTCATTTGGTTGATTTTGGAAAATACATCGCTGATTGTTTGCCTAAATACGTACAAAAAGTGCAACTAACGGCGGGTAATGAACTGGAAGTTCTTATTCCTCCTGAAGGAGTTATTCCAGTGCTGCAGTTTTTGAAGGATAACCACAGCGCACAGTTCACGAACCTCGTGGATATCGCCGGCATGGACGTGCCCAACCGACCAAACAGGTTCGAGATCATCTACAACTTGCTGTCACTGCGTTACAACGCTAGAATAAGAGTAAAGACATACACTGATGAGTTGACCCCTGTAGACTCTGCCAATGACGTGTTTAAAGCTGCGAATTGGTACGAAAGAGAAATATGGGATATGTATGGTGTTTTCTTTGCCAACCATCCTGATTTGAGAAGAATTTTGACTGATTATGGTTTTGAGGGTCATCCCTTCAGGAAGGACTTCCCACTCAGTGGCTACGTAGAGGTGCGCTATGATGATGAACAGAAGCGTGTAGTGGTAGAACCCTTAGAGCTGGCTCAAGAGTTCCGGCGCTTTGAGCTTAGTGCTCCGTGGGAACAGTTTCCGAACTTCCGCAGTAACCCCGCTTCAGAGGATGTTGTGAACCCGGCCGAAGACAAACCAAAACAATGAAACAAATAAATATCAACAAACAATTAGGTCTTACATGTAATTGATGGAAATAAAAAGTTACAAAAGCTAGATTTGTTGAATTAGATTCGCAAATATTGTACTTTCAATCATTGTAGATCCAGTACCAAGTAATGTGAGAAAATAATCTTTATGTACTCTATTACACAGAATACTTGTAATGATGTTTCTTTGCAAGTATACATTTTATCTAGACAGCTTACAAATTATTATTTATTATTATTGATTGACCCTCATCAACCCAACATTGCACTGACAGTTAATCTATAATGAAATAATGAACTTTGTAAATACGATATTGAACTTTATCTGCACAAAGCTTTGCTTTCTCTGTTGTACATGAAGACGTCGAGCAGTGTGCGAGAGAGAGCGCGCAAAGTGTTGTTCGCCTTATCGCGACAATGTGGCCCCAAGCAGAGTTACCATAATATTATGGCCCCACCATTAGAAATAATAAAGTGTCATTTTCTTGTATTTAATTTTGTGATTTGTTGAATCCAGAGGGAGAAGCATAATAATTAATCATTTCAACAGTCTATTGAGGCCATAACAATATTGTTATGGCCTCAATAGACTGTTGAAATGATTTGACTTGCTGATACTAGACACAGGTTTTGAGGAAAAGATGGAAACTAGCATTGGTCAACATTTTCAACCAATTAATCAGTTGCAGTAGCAAAATAATTGGTTATCAAATCAAATGATTAGTTAGTTATGAAAGCACTTATCCCTTAGCTATCTTCACATTTTATAATCAAGAGCTACTTACTGGTTTTAATGTAATAAAATTAGTTTACAAATTTACATAAAAGGATACAGACAGTATAACAAGCACAGATAAAAACGAACATTCTCAACGTAACAATATGTCTGCTGCAGCATTGCCGGATGTAAGGGCATTGAACTTGGACGGGGAGAGCGCTGTATGCCGCACGACGGCACGAGTATACTTTGCCCACAGTGGCACAGACTGCGCGTGTAGAGGGACGTACAATAAGCTCGTAAAGAGCGTTACTTTTACCTCCCTAGAACAACGCACAAACCTACGTGCTATCATATTACCTCCGACATACAACGCCCTCTGCTCCCGCTCCATGTCCGCATCGTCTTTTAGGTCAGCAGTAACAATGTGACCCAAGTATTTAACCTGAGGCCCTAGTGCGAGTTTCTTTTAACCATTTCGACTTCACGCATAGACCGTGTGCGGCGCTCCGATTGGCCCTTCGCCATTCGAAAGTTTGGCCCTTGGCAATCGGAGCGCCGAACGCGGTATTTGCGTAAAATCGAGACGTTTAAAAAATAAACTCACACTAGGGCCAGTTTTCTTCTTTCTAAAGCGGTGCATTATTTATACACACAGGGGGTACACTATTCAAACTTCTTAGCTTAATCCATGGCTCGAGGCATACTCTTCACAGGTCCCGATCAATTTCCTTAGACCGCAGACCGTTGCGTTCAGCAGCAGCATGCTGGATGCTGAGCCCAACGATCAGGGCATGAGTATAGGGTTGAAGAGCGCAGGAGAGGTCAACCCTCTCTGTCTCATCCCACACTCCAGAACTCATAAGGTTCCGTCATTACACCCGCCCATCTGACGCTGTTGGTCTGGTATCTGTACCAATATTTAAATATTTGATGAGATGTTGTTGGAACATATTTACCCGATACCCTCCAGTTTTTCCAACAGGATGTTTTAAGACACCAGGTCTAAAGCTTTAAAAAGATCCAGGAAGCACGCTTACACAGGAGTTTTGCGATCCGTATAATATCTGACGACATGCTTAAGACTCAAAATTGCAGCTTCAGTGGACGTTTCGGCCGAAACCCAAACTGATTGTCATGCAGTAACAGATATAAATTTAGTTGAGTGTTAAGCAAGCCATCAAACACTTGCTACAATTATTGTAAGTTATATATATATAAAATAGGCCTGTAGTTATTTATGTCGGCAACATCTCCGGTCTTGTTTACTACAGGCACAACAAGTTTTAATAAGATCGGCAGGTAGGCATGAGTGGCTCACACATAGAGAATAAAACAACGCTAGCACTCTCGACATATGCGGGCCTGTGTGGTGTAGATGCTCAATGCTGAGCCCATTGTGGGGGGATTTACCTTTAGTCATAGTCTTTATGACTGCAGCTACATCTTTAGCATTAAACCTTTTTAGCTTTCTTTTTCACTGGGCGACAAGGACTCGAATTGACAGTGTTGTTGCATTTCCAGAAACTCCGGAATTACCGGACTTTGTTTTTCAGCAATGGCATCCATTTTCACCTGATCTTGATGATCCTGACACCATTTAAGCTTGGACTTGAAAATTCCAGAAACCTCGACCGACCGAGAGATGAGCCCCGCGGACGTGTCCACTCCATCCAGCTATACATGAGCCTTTCCCACCACTCCTGGCACGAGTGCCCATATCACTGACCTCTGCTGTATTGTTACAGCCGATTTGAAAAGTAAGTAAAAGTAATGAATACATTATAGGTAAAAGATTCTTTATTTAACCACAGTATTGTCAATACATAAATGTGAGTTGAATGGTGAGAAGCGAGTCGCGTCGCAGCTAGCGGCGGTATCGGTACCTCTTGAAGTGGAACCACAGCTGGAAGATGTTGTTGTGGAAGTGGCAGCGGAAGCCGCGCTTGTAGGAGTACTCCCACTCGCGGTTCACGATCTTGAACGCGATGTCTTCGTAGGGCGGACCCGCGTGGAAGCGCAGCACGGCGAAGTCGGGATTCTCGGGACACGCTTTCTGAAAACAACATGCGATAAACTTATCAATCACTTTGTTTCTTCAGGTCTAAGTTTAATAATGCGTTACAATAAAAAACAAAATAATAATGAGATTTGGTTTTGCTTTCGATAATCAATATCCAGTTGATAGATACGATTTTTTTTCCTGAAAATATACCTAGTCTTGCCATAAATATTGTCACGAAGAATTTTATTTTATTTTATTGCAAATTATATTTATTACGTTTACAGTGTGTTACTTAAATAATAAATATAAAACAATTTAAAATATAAAAAGCTTATTCGAAGTGGTCTCCATTGGCTGCAATACAGTCCTTTAAACGTTTAGGCCAGTTTTCAATAAAAGCACGCACTCTTTCCATGGGAAAATTCTTCACTGACAATCGTATGGATTGTTTTAGGGACTCCAAATTATCATGGCGTTTAGAGCAAGCCATACTCTCTAAAACTGACCATATATCATAATCCAGCGGATTAAGATCGGGACTAGACGACGGCCAGTCTTCAACTCTGATGAAGTCCGAAACGTTCACTTCCAACCAAGACTGCGCAGACCGAGCTTTATGACCCGGCGCCGAGTCTTGTTGGAAGGACCATACTTGATTATTGAACATGGTGTTGTTAAGGGGCTTAACTACCTTCACAAGAATGGTATCTTGATACACTTGTGCCGATGTTTTGATACCTTTTTCACAAAAATATGGTTCAGTCACTCCTTTATAGCTAACACCCCACAAATCCATCACTGAAGTCGGATAATGCCCACGTTGCACTCTGTCGACTAATTGGGAAGCTTCCTTAGAGCTTTGAGCATAAATACGATACTAAAATGTTGCTCAATTGTAAAGATTTTCTCATTCGTAAACAAAAATTTTCTGTGACCTCCCTTTGCGTACCGCTTCAGTAGTTGTTTCGATTTTACCACCGTATTCTTTTTTGAATTATCAGTTAAAAATTTCCAGTGCGTCTCTTATATGCTGCAAGTCCTAAGTCATCTTTTAAAATACGCGACATGGTTCTGGGTGCTATCTTCATCTCCCGAGATAAAATCTTTTGCTTTCGGACAGGATTTCTTCGAATTCTTTCCCTTACTGCTTTGACCACCTTTTTCGTACGAACACTACGTGGACGGCCAGATCTTTTTCTGTCACAAACAGAGGAGGTCTCATTGTACCTATTAATAGCCCGGTACACAAACATTTGACTAATACCAAGCGTATGGAGAGTTTTAAAAATTGCATTTAGCTCCATACCAACATTGTGTTATGCAATCACAGCGATTCGGTTCTCTTTATCACCCCACTCCATTTTAATATCGCAAAATATTGTACAATGTATTGGCGCCAAAATTAGAAAACTCAATAAACAATCGTATAAAAATGACAGATTCCAAATTCAAATGTAATATCTTTCTTATTTTTTACTGTAACAGTATTTAGGGCCAGACTAAGTAATATCAACTTGAATTCAGAATCTTAGATAATTTACATTCAATTGCCACTTACTCAATTAAAATATACTTTATGGTTATGTAGTCTAAGTTGATTTTTGAGTAACCATTTGCAATAGACAAATATTGGTTGCAATGGATTTTCAACTTTGCCTTGAAATTTTGACAGCAAGTTTGTTTTTCCCAAACTTGATAATTAACGGATGTTCTGAATTGAAGAATAAAAGGTGCTTTCGTGGCGGTCCCCGAAGGCTTGGCTTACACACACAAACACGATCGTAAAGTAGAGTAGTAAGTACAGCACTGACCAGAGAGAACTCGGGCGTGGCGTTCTTGTCGATGAGGTCCGGGTAGAAGATGTTGAACTTGTAGCCCTGCACGATCTTGGGCGGCGGGTTGTCCATGTCGTAGTGCGTCTGGTTGTACTTGTTCCACTCGAAGCCCGTGTGCACTCTGTGAGCAAGAGACGCCATCAACAGATAATTCACATCAAATAAAGGTGGATGTAGCTTGTATAGTTGTAGATAATGTGCTTATTCAATTAATCAGTGAAAGTTCACAGACACGATACTAATTTACATACAGTGGTGTGGTTTTCTGTTTGAGAGACGATATGGCGAGAAAGGGGGTCCTCAGATGACCAATAATAGACAAGTATAGGAGAAGTCAATTTACGGCGAGCCTCAATGGATTTGGATACAGGCAAGTTATGAAAGGTGAAGTAGTACCTGTTGAAGTAGCGCGGCTTCCTGGGGCGGTACTTGTCGGCCCACAGGCAGGGCGCCTCCGGCAGCGCGTGCTCCACGCTGAACTGCGCCTCCGAGGGCGAAGCACCCATCGCGCGCCGCGCCTCGCGCTCCAGCGCCTCCGGGGGCACGGCCTGCCGCACGGGACTCTTATGTCAATGTCTAATGTTTCTTTGATTATTTATTTGAAAAAAGGACATCACTTTCATTACACTTATGCTAGGCACAATCTTAATAACTAAAGAACTAATGAACATGACAATTAAACCTTTAGGGATATGAGGAACAGGGTGTAAAGTTCACTCATACTCTTGGAAAAGGGAGGATCCTCCGACCAGATGGATGTCGTATCTGGCGGGCAACTGCCCGATGATTGTTGTCGGGAAGTTGTATATATGCTAGCTGCGCGGTAAACTTTGATTGCGCGATGCAGGATTTGTGTGACGACTGTATGATGCGTTGTTCGCATGTGGCGGTGTAGGCCCTGTTCGGCTCCTACCTTGCCCTGCGCGGCTCCTACCTTGGCCTGCGCGGCTCCTACCTTGGCCTGCGCGGCTCCTACCTTGCTATGCGCGGCTCCTACCTTGCTCTGAGTGTGTCGCGCGGCAGAGGCGGCGTGCAGGCCGGCCCGCAGGTAGGCCAGGCGCTGCGCGTCCAGCTCTGGCTCCGTCAGCAGCGTGGCCGGCTCCAGCGCTGCCGGCGCCAGGCAGGCGGGCGAGTAGCGACCCGAGCGGTACAGCGCCACGCTGGCCGCGCACTGCTCGTCCTCTGCGTCCGAGCCCGACTCGGCCTCCTCGTCCCCGGCCGCAGCCCTCTCGTCCCCGGCCGCAGCCTTCTCGTCCCCGGCCGCAGCCTCATTGTCCGCGACCGCAGCCCTCTCGTCCCCGGCCGCAGCCCCTTCCTGCTCCGCCGCGGCAGCCGACGTGGAGGCCTCGGCCGGCGGCTCTACAGGCCGCTCCGTGTCAGGACTCTGTGATCTGAGGGTGAAACGGCTGTTAGCTTTGTTTCTGAAACTGTTGTCATCTTGGACGCGAGAGTTACGAGTAGTTACAAAAAATTATGTTAATACACCGATCATAGTTTATCGACAAAAATAATCCCAGTAGTGATAATGGGATCCCGTTTCACTCTTATTGTAGAAAACCAAAAAAAAAAGGTTTATTAAAAATAAAGTAATTTAGGTTCTTAGCAGACACACTGCTTTTAGTATCAGCGAGTACGGATTTATTCGCTTTCTGGATTGATTACTAGCTCTAGGAGCAACAGCATAATCCGTCACTCGCGATCACCCACTAAGCAAGCACGCACTTCGCGCGGCCGCTCCGCATATACCTACGCACCTCGCTGGACCGCCGACCGGTCCGTGCTCCTGACAATTTTTACTCGTCATCTAACTTCAACGTCATACTATGATGAAGTGTGGCAGCTGCAATTCTGACTTAAATGATGGCGTTCAGTGTGCCTCATGCAAGCGGCACCTTGATTTTGGCTGCGCTGGCATCACGGAGGGCGGGTGGAGAAAACTAGGAGCTGACAGATGGGAGGCATGGAAATGTCCAAAGTGCCGAATTTCCTCACTATTACCGTCTCCTTTCCCGTCTCCACTACCAACACCTACACCTGCTTCTCTGGAAACGATCCTGAATGAGATATGTGAGGCATGCATTCAATTCACCCCAACTACGAAATCCTTCACTGTCCGTGGTTCGACACGCATTTGGCTGGTTTTTACACAAAGTTTGGCAAAATTCTATTTTTTTCTTTGGATATTTTTTTGATAATTGCAAAATCGGCCTTTAGTCAACATATTTTGCAAACCTACGAAAAACGATTTGTCTCTGAAAGTAATGATTTTTTGTATGAAGTGTGTGTACCTGTGCTCCTCCTTGGGCTCCTTCTTGGGCGCGGGCTGCACGCCCTGCTCCTGCTTCAGCAGCTGCAGCTTGCGGCGCAGGTTGCCCTGGTGCCGGTCGCGCAGTATGAAGTGTGTGTACCTGTGCTCCTCCTTGGGCTCCTTCTTGGGCGCGGGCTGCACGCCCTGCTCCTGCTTCAGCAGCTGCAGCTTGCGGCGCAGGTTGCCCTGGTGCCGGTCGCGCAGTATGAAGTGTGTGTACCTGTGCTCCTCCTTGGGCTCCTTCTTGGGCGCGGGCTGCACGCCCTGCTCCTGCTTCAGCAGCTGCAGCTTGCGGCGCAGGTTGCCCTGGTGCCGGTCGCGCAGTATGAAGTGTGTGTACCTGTGCTCCTCCTTGGGCTCCTTCTTGGGCGCGGGCTGCACGCCCTGCTCCTGCTTCAGCAGCTGCAGCTTGCGGCGCAGGTTGCCCTGGTGCCGGTCGCGCAGTATGAAGTGTGTGTACCTGTGCTCCTCCTTGGGCTCCTTCTTGGGCGCGGGCTGCACGCCCTGCTCCTGCTTCAGCAGCTGCAGCTTGCGGCGCAGGTTGCCCTGGTGCCGGTCGCGCAGTATGAAGTGTGTGTACCTGTGCTCCTCCTTGGGCTCCTTCTTGGGCGCGGGCTGCACGCCCTGCTCCTGCTTCAGCAGCTGCAGCTTGCGGCGCAGGTTGCCCTGGTGCCGGTCGCGCAGTATGAAGTGTGTGTACCTGTGCTCCTCCTTGGGCTCCTTCTTGGGCGCGGGCTGCACGCCCTGCTCCTGCTTCAGCAGCTGCAGCTTGCGGCGCAGGTTGCCCTGGTGCCGGTCGCGCAGTATGAAGTGTGTGTACCTGTGCTCCTCCTTGGGCTCCTTCTTGGGCGCGGGCTGCACGCCCTGCTCCTGCTTCAGCAGCTGCAGCTTGCGGCGCAGGTTGCCCTGGTGCCGGTCGCGCAGTATGAAGTGTGTGTACCTGTGCTCCTCCTTGGGCTCCTTCTTGGGCGCGGGCTGCACGCCCTGCTCCTGCTTCAGCAGCTGCAGCTTGCGGCGCAGGTTGCCCTGGTGCCGGTCGCGCAGTATGAAGTGTGTGTACCTGTGCTCCTCCTTGGGCTCCTTCTTGGGCGCGGGCTGCACGCCCTGCTCCTGCTTCAGCAGCTGCAGCTTGCGGCGCAGGTTGCCCTGGTGCCGGTCGCGCAGTATGAAGTGTGTGTACCTGTGCTCCTCCTTGGGCTCCTTCTTGGGCGCGGGCTGCACGCCCTGCTCCTGCTTCAGCAGCTGCAGCTTGCGGCGCAGGTTGCCCTGGTGCCGGTCGCGCAGTATGAAGTGTGTGTACCTGTGCTCCTCCTTGGGCTCCTTCTTGGGCGCGGGCTGCACGCCCTGCTCCTGCTTCAGCAGCTGCAGCTTGCGGCGCAGGTTGCCCTGGTGCCGGTCGCGCAGTATGAAGTGTGTGTACCTGTGCTCCTCCTTGGGCTCCTTCTTGGGCGCGGGCTGCACGCCCTGCTCCTGCTTCAGCAGCTGCAGCTTGCGGCGCAGGTTGCCCTGGTGCCGGTCGCGCAGTATGAAGTGTGTGTACCTGTGCTCCTCCTTGGGCTCCTTCTTGGGCGCGGGCTGCACGCCCTGCTCCTGCTTCAGCAGCTGCAGCTTGCGGCGCAGGTTGCCCTGGTGCCGGTCGCGCAGTATGAAGTGTGTGTACCTGTGCTCCTCCTTGGGCTCCTTCTTGGGCGCGGGCTGCACGCCCTGCTCCTGCTTCAGCAGCTGCAGCTTGCGGCGCAGGTTGCCCTGGTGCCGGTCGCGCAGTATGAAGTGTGTGTACCTGTGCTCCTCCTTGGGCTCCTTCTTGGGCGCGGGCTGCACGCCCTGCTCCTGCTTCAGCAGCTGCAGCTTGCGGCGCAGGTTGCCCTGGTGCCGGTCGCGCAGTATGAAGTGTGTGTACCTGTGCTCCTCCTTGGGCTCCTTCTTGGGCGCGGGCTGCACGCCCTGCTCCTGCTTCAGCAGCTGCAGCTTGCGGCGCAGGTTGCCCTGGTGCCGGTCGCGCAGTATGAAGTGTGTGTACCTGTGCTCCTCCTTGGGCTCCTTCTTGGGCGCGGGCTGCACGCCCTGCTCCTGCTTCAGCAGCTGCAGCTTGCGGCGCAGGTTGCCCTGGTGCCGGTCGCGCAGTATGAAGTGTGTGTACCTGTGCTCCTCCTTGGGCTCCTTCTTGGGCGCGGGCTGCACGCCCTGCTCCTGCTTCAGCAGCTGCAGCTTGCGGCGCAGGTTGCCCTGGTGCCGGTCGCGCAGTATGAAGTGTGTGTACCTGTGCTCCTCCTTGGGCTCCTTCTTGGGCGCGGGCTGCACGCCCTGCTCCTGCTTCAGCAGCTGCAGCTTGCGGCGCAGGTTGCCCTGGTGCCGGTCGCGCAGTATGAAGTGTGTGTACCTGTGCTCCTCCTTGGGCTCCTTCTTGGGCGCGGGCTGCACGCCCTGCTCCTGCTTCAGCAGCTGCAGCTTGCGGCGCAGGTTGCCCTGGTGCCGGTCGCGCAGTATGAAGTGTGTGTACCTGTGCTCCTCCTTGGGCTCCTTCTTGGGCGCGGGCTGCACGCCCTGCTCCTGCTTCAGCAGCTGCAGCTTGCGGCGCAGGTTGCCCTGGTGCCGGTCGCGCAGTATGAAGTGTGTGTACCTGTGCTCCTCCTTGGGCTCCTTCTTGGGCGCGGGCTGCACGCCCTGCTCCTGCTTCAGCAGCTGCAGCTTGCGGCGCAGGTTGCCCTGGTGCCGGTCGCGCAGTATGAAGTGTGTGTACCTGTGCTCCTCCTTGGGCTCCTTCTTGGGCGCGGGCTGCACGCCCTGCTCCTGCTTCAGCAGCTGCAGCTTGCGGCGCAGGTTGCCCTGGTGCCGGTCGCGCAGTATGAAGTGTGTGTACCTGTGCTCCTCCTTGGGCTCCTTCTTGGGCGCGGGCTGCACGCCCTGCTCCTGCTTCAGCAGCTGCAGCTTGCGGCGCAGGTTGCCCTGGTGCCGGTCGCGCAGTATGAAGTGTGTGTACCTGTGCTCCTCCTTGGGCTCCTTCTTGGGCGCGGGCTGCACGCCCTGCTCCTGCTTCAGCAGCTGCAGCTTGCGGCGCAGGTTGCCCTGGTGCCGGTCGCGCAGTATGAAGTGTGTGTACCTGTGCTCCTCCTTGGGCTCCTTCTTGGGCGCGGGCTGCACGCCCTGCTCCTGCTTCAGCAGCTGCAGCTTGCGGCGCAGGTTGCCCTGGTGCCGGTCGCGCAGTATGAAGTGTGTGTACCTGTGCTCCTCCTTGGGCTCCTTCTTGGGCGCGGGCTGCACGCCCTGCTCCTGCTTCAGCAGCTGCAGCTTGCGGCGCAGGTTGCCCTGGTGCCGGTCGCGCAGTATGAAGTGTGTGTACCTGTGCTCCTCCTTGGGCTCCTTCTTGGGCGCGGGCTGCACGCCCTGCTCCTGCTTCAGCAGCTGCAGCTTGCGGCGCAGGTTGCCCTGGTGCCGGTCGCGCAGTATGAAGTGTGTGTACCTGTGCTCCTCCTTGGGCTCCTTCTTGGGCGCGGGCTGCACGCCCTGCTCCTGCTTCAGCAGCTGCAGCTTGCGGCGCAGGTTGCCCTGGTGCCGGTCGCGCAGTATGAAGTGTGTGTACCTGTGCTCCTCCTTGGGCTCCTTCTTGGGCGCGGGCTGCACGCCCTGCTCCTGCTTCAGCAGCTGCAGCTTGCGGCGCAGGTTGCCCTGGTGCCGGTCGCGCAGTATGAAGTGTGTGTACCTGTGCTCCTCCTTGGGCTCCTTCTTGGGCGCGGGCTGCACGCCCTGCTCCTGCTTCAGCAGCTGCAGCTTGCGGCGCAGGTTGCCCTGGTGCCGGTCGCGCAGTATGAAGTGTGTGTACCTGTGCTCCTCCTTGGGCTCCTTCTTGGGCGCGGGCTGCACGCCCTGCTCCTGCTTCAGCAGCTGCAGCTTGCGGCGCAGGTTGCCCTGGTGCCGGTCGCGCAGTATGAAGTGTGTGTACCTGTGCTCCTCCTTGGGCTCCTTCTTGGGCGCGGGCTGCACGCCCTGCTCCTGCTTCAGCAGCTGCAGCTTGCGGCGCAGGTTGCCCTGGTGCCGGTCGCGCAGTATGAAGTGTGTGTACCTGTGCTCCTCCTTGGGCTCCTTCTTGGGCGCGGGCTGCACGCCCTGCTCCTGCTTCAGCAGCTGCAGCTTGCGGCGCAGGTTGCCCTGGTGCCGGTCGCGCAGTATGAAGTGTGTGTACCTGTGCTCCTCCTTGGGCTCCTTCTTGGGCGCGGGCTGCACGCCCTGCTCCTGCTTCAGCAGCTGCAGCTTGCGGCGCAGGTTGCCCTGGTGCCGGTCGCGCAGTATGAAGTGTGTGTACCTGTGCTCCTCCTTGGGCTCCTTCTTGGGCGCGGGCTGCACGCCCTGCTCCTGCTTCAGCAGCTGCAGCTTGCGGCGCAGGTTGCCCTGGTGCCGGTCGCGCAGTATGAAGTGTGTGTACCTGTGCTCCTCCTTGGGCTCCTTCTTGGGCGCGGGCTGCACGCCCTGCTCCTGCTTCAGCAGCTGCAGCTTGCGGCGCAGGTTGCCCTGGTGCCGGTCGCGCAGTATGAAGTGTGTGTACCTGTGCTCCTCCTTGGGCTCCTTCTTGGGCGCGGGCTGCACGCCCTGCTCCTGCTTCAGCAGCTGCAGCTTGCGGCGCAGGTTGCCCTGGTGCCGGTCGCGCAGTATGAAGTGTGTGTACCTGTGCTCCTCCTTGGGCTCCTTCTTGGGCGCGGGCTGCACGCCCTGCTCCTGCTTCAGCAGCTGCAGCTTGCGGCGCAGGTTGCCCTGGTGCCGGTCGCGCAGTATGAAGTGTGTGTACCTGTGCTCCTCCTTGGGCTCCTTCTTGGGCGCGGGCTGCACGCCCTGCTCCTGCTTCAGCAGCTGCAGCTTGCGGCGCAGGTTGCCCTGGTGCCGGTCGCGCAGTATGAAGTGTGTGTACCTGTGCTCCTCCTTGGGCTCCTTCTTGGGCGCGGGCTGCACGCCCTGCTCCTGCTTCAGCAGCTGCAGCTTGCGGCGCAGGTTGCCCTGGTGCCGGTCGCGCAGTATGAAGTGTGTGTACCTGTGCTCCTCCTTGGGCTCCTTCTTGGGCGCGGGCTGCACGCCCTGCTCCTGCTTCAGCAGCTGCAGCTTGCGGCGCAGGTTGCCCTGGTGCCGGTCGCGCAGTATGAAGTGTGTGTACCTGTGCTCCTCCTTGGGCTCCTTCTTGGGCGCGGGCTGCACGCCCTGCTCCTGCTTCAGCAGCTGCAGCTTGCGGCGCAGGTTGCCCTGGTGCCGGTCGCGCAGTATGAAGTGTGTGTACCTGTGCTCCTCCTTGGGCTCCTTCTTGGGCGCGGGCTGCACGCCCTGCTCCTGCTTCAGCAGCTGCAGCTTGCGGCGCAGGTTGCCCTGGTGCCGGTCGCGCAGTATGAAGTGTGTGTACCTGTGCTCCTCCTTGGGCTCCTTCTTGGGCGCGGGCTGCACGCCCTGCTCCTGCTTCAGCAGCTGCAGCTTGCGGCGCAGGTTGCCCTGGTGCCGGTCGCGCAGGCGCGCACGCGACCGATGCGCTGCAACGAACACGGACACGTCAGCGCACTCGCCGAATGCATTCCCATAAAAACTTTTTAACAGAAACGGACCAAAAAAGAAACTGAAAAGCGAAAATTAAAAGTATTGTCTAAGCAGGCTTCTGCGCCCTATTGCCGGCCTCGTCACCATCGGGGTGGTCCAGGGGGTGCCCAGCGACGGGTTCGGGAGGACCACGGCTGCTTCGGGAAGTACCTGCGTGTCATAGGCAGGGAGCCAGGCACCGGCTGCTTCGGAAAGCAGCCGTGTCTTGTCGCAAGCAGGCTGCGTGGGAGAATGCTTAAGTGCCCCCGTAGTCCACGGTGCAATGTGCGAGGGAACACGAGGTGGTTATCGTCAGTAGAAGCCTGACAGAACCCACTGTGTTCCCCAGGGTGGCGGAATTGCATGAGGATGTGGCACCACACAGACTGCGGACCTGCAGACACATGCCGTGAGGACACAACCTCACCAACACGCTATCCTAAAGAGAATAGACGAGACGCACCGCCGCTGTCGCCCGTCGGGGGTCAGTCATAGAATAGAGAGTAAAGGATTTACGCAAAATGTCCCAAGAAATTTTTAGATTATAATAATAAGGTAAAATTGAATAAATCGTGTATAAATAGATAGACCTCATATATTTCGGATGACAGTACTATAATTTGGTATGGTGGTGGGTAGTTGAACTCTTCAGTGGCTACTAGGACACCCTTCGATTTCGGGCTCATTTGGTTCGTTTTGACGAGTCCAATTAATTGGGCTTGGTAACGAGAGTCTGATGATGGAGCCAGGAAGTAAATATGGGAAATCTTCAGTGGCTCATGGTACCAAAAAGTACCAGTTACAGCCTTGACGCTGGGAATCTCCATTTTTGCGAATGCTCCGCTAACCGAGAGGTTAGTTAATCCGTCGATCAACCTGCTGTTGTGGCAATCCACCAAAAGTTTGTAGTGTGAAAGAAATCATACCCAATAATTGGTTTGGTCACATCGGCGACGACGAAATTCCAGCTAAACTATGCGACACCCGGTTCCAACCCACTGGAACCCAACTGGCATTGGCAAGCATCGCAAGATACAAGACTTAGTCCACTATCGACCTCCGGTCTCTGGAGGGGAGTGATGTGGCGGCATCTACACCGCCACATGCGAACAACGCATCACACAAATCCTGCATCGCGCAATCAAAGTTTACCGCGCAGCTAGCATATATACAACTTCCCGACAACAATCATCGGGCAGTTGCCCGCCAGATACGACATCCATCTGGTCGGAGGATCCTACCATTTCCGAAGAGTATGAGTGAACTTTACACACTGTTCCTCATATCTCTTCAAACTCAATATATTGCACTTGGTTTCGAGGGTTTGATGGTGGACTAGTAACCTGGTTATGACTTGATTTTGTTGACTTTAGATTGATTGATGATGTCCAGAATGCGTAGATGACGGCTGTGTGATGTGTATTTGTACTCCGTGCATCTTACCCTTGAGCTGGCTGAGCAGGCTCTCCCAGTAGCCCACGTCCACGCCGTCGTGGCGGCCGCTGATCTTCTGCTCGATCTGCGTCTGCAGCGCCTCCAGCTGTGCGCCCGTCTTGCCCTTAAATATCTGCACCAACAAACCCACACATGAGCAAAAGTTAACCGACCGGCCGCGGCATGGATATCCGGCAGGTAAACCTTAGCAAGATGTCATGAACTGCAAACAATCTGCAGTTTAGAGCTAATTGTGCACCGTGCGGTGTGTCCATGACGTGGGCGCACCTGCGTGACGTCATCGGCCACAGCCTGGTGCACGCCGTCTCGTCTGGCGGGCGCGGCCAGCCGCCGCAGCTTGCCCAGCTCGTCCAGCACGATGGTCTGCACGTCCTCCCAGTACGCCTGGTTCGCGTTGTTCTCGAGCTCCTTGTACACCTGTAACAACAATGTCACGTTTTAACCTCACTTCTGTGGCCGCCTCTATCGCGTTACGTTGGAACAACGCAAACATCTAGCGACCTACTAGTTGCTAATGTCAAACAGAATTCTAAATCACGCAAGCAAGATCTTACACGCGATCGCCCACCCGTTTGGAAGAGGGATCTTCACTTTTTAATGAAGGAACTACACACCTGGTGTCCACCTCCAAACAGGAATGTACCTTGATATCCTCGAGCAGGTCCTCGAGGTCTTGTGTCTGAAGGCCGTTGAGGTAGGTGTAAGGCTCGTGCATCTCCAGCGCGTCCACGCACTCCTCCGAGCTCACATACCACGCCAGGAGGTCTATGGGCTTGGCTGCAAATAATAATTTTATTTGTTTACTGCAATGTGCGCTATCAGGGGCATTTAAAAATACTCTTTTTTTTTCACTTTTTAGATGTTGTTTACATTGCAAACTGTGGTACTCACACAAATTCGTGTATCACTACTTGCTATGTGTACAACACTGATAGGAGTTATTGAAAATTGCTACTTCTACCTACCCATCTATCAAATCAATATTAATAAAAAACATATGAGACCCCTGCGCAAGCATTCTTTACCAAACCAAATGAGAATCAAGTAAATCGATTTACTGGCAGTATCAGAAACAAATTGTATTACACACCTGAAAAAAAACTTGTGGTATGCATAACCCTATCTTTTTTTTGTAATTCGGTTAAGATGACGGCTTTTAATCAAAACTAGCTGACACGGCGAGCTTCGTACCGCCTCTTTATAAATGGTGTTATCACCCGACTTTGTTATATATATACATATTTCAGCATTAACAAAATAGCTTCATCACATTATGGAAGACAGACATAACTCGCTTCGTACCTCGTCCGTCGCGGATGCGTATCTGCGAGCGCAGCCTTGCCTGGTGCAGATGGAAGGCGTCCTCCTGGCGCGCCCACGTGTGGAACTGCTGCGCCTCCCTGGCGCGCGCCGCCCCCGCGGCCTCGGCCTCCCGCGCCGCGCGCTCCGCCTCGCGCTCCAGGCGCCGCTGCTTCACCTGCACGAGCCCAGCCGCTCTACACTCTGACGCATGCCGTCGTCTTAACATGACGCCCGCCATTCCTGAAGGGTTAGGCGTTTGTGAAAGTCCCATGAGAAAGGGAAAAACCCTATAACACTATACCAATCTGAGGATCCAACCCAGGACCTCATGCTCAGCAGTAGCGCTTGCAACCACTAGACCATCGCGGCAAACATCACAATTCACATACTTACTAAAAGAATGTGCCGATCAGAATCTGAATGCCTTACTGTTGGTTCTAAAGGGATTTCTAATAAAGAAACTCCAGCTCAACTACAACTCAACAAGTTGTCATAAGGAGATAGGAAGGGCTCCACCATAGACTTCTACAATCTGTTATTTATACAATCAAAACATTACCTTCTCCAGCTCTATTTTGTTTTCCAACTGCTTCTGCCTGTTGAGTGCCTCCAACTCGTCCCGGGACACAGTCTTGACTCCCTCCTTGGCAAGTTTCTTAGTCCACACAAAGGTGTTGGTGAGCGCTGAGTCTCCAAAAGGGTTGTCTTGGTTGGTGTAGCATTGGTACTCATTGTCCCAGCCCATGCGCTCGCGACGCTTGCGTTCCTTCTCTTGTTTTTCTCTGAGACGTCGAGCCCTGAACAATGAGTGCTCTTTGTAAAAACATTAACATTGGGAAGCAGTAAAAGTTGGTCATTTTAGAGAGCTGTTCTATGTTATTTAATGGTTAAAAAGTACTAATTCCCAGACTTTGATTGGAATATTTTAATTGCTAATACCAAAATCCACTATAATGGTAATTTCCAATAATGTTTGTTGTTAGGTACCTACATACTTCGTAGTTTTTATGTTTGTGTATATTAGGTTTTAAGTCTACCCTCCAGGATATTATTGGTCCTCCCTTCTCTTATGATTTACTCACTTTTCTTTCTAGGCTACTTAGCTCAATACACAAATTACTATATTTGGTGTTTTATTGAAGACATAATAATGATGGTATTTTTTTTTTCTGTATTACATGGAATTTACTATTGCTTTAAGAAGATTAACAAAGAGCTTCACCAGCTCTCAAAAAATAAAACTGCTATCCTGCTATCAGCCATAACAAACCATCTTTGCAAACTACAGTTCCAACGTCATCAAACCTCTTTTCCTCTGGTGTTTCATTGGCCTTCAGTTGTTCCTTCTGATTCTTCTTCTCATCTTTCAGTCGGAGTCGCTCAGCCTCCAGCCTCTGCAACAGCTTCAGCTCCTCCTCACCACTGTCACTGCTAGAGCTACTGCTGGATGAATGTCTTTTCTTTTTTTTACTCTTCTTATGCTTGGACACCCTTCTTTCTCTACTTGGGGACCTATGCTTCGAAGATTTTGGCGAATGTGATTGTGTTCTGTCGTGGCTTTTGTGTTTCCAGTCCCTGCGATGTTCCACTGTTCTGCTTTTGGAACGCTCGCGTCGCTTAACTTCATGACGAGATGACCTGACGGAAAACGGTAATCTTTTAATGATGCACTTGGATAGAATATAAATTAATTTACGTATTGCGGTTGTTTGGCTGGAGTTAGAGCTTGTACTGCATTCGCAAGATGCGAATATGCTGCCCAAAACAAAGTGTTTTAACAAAGTATTTATTTATATTATGGTGTTAACAAAATTAAGATAAGATAAGAAATGTCACTAGGTAAGCATTACTCAGAAACATTAAATTTACAACAAAAAAAAATTGATTATTAAAATACCATAAAATTAATTAAGTAATTATTAAAAAAGAAAAAATACGTAATTTGTTCGATAAAAATAAAAAATTAGGGATTGTTCCTTATTATTACTAATCATAATTTAAATTCAAAAATAAAATAAAGGAATTGACAGTAGAATGCAATTCAATATAACAATTAACAATAATTGGAATGGTGAAATTAAATAAATTTTGAATAAAGTAGTTACAGTATTTATTATTATCATTAGATAAGATTTTAAAAACATTGGTCTTAAATTTCGATTTCGAACATACAAAAATATCAATATCAGTGATGTTGCGATTAAAAGACTCCACTATACGACGAACAGGGCAAAGAAATCCTAAATTAGTCCCAACAGGCATTTACAGCGAACAATGTTACTGCACAGACACTATGCTTATTTACAGTGCGGGGGACCACATAACATAACTTACTTGTGAGATTAATGGTATCGAAGTGATTATGAACAATACCATGCAGTGTGTTGGCTTCTAGAAACTTACGTCTAGATTCTAATGATAACATATTGTATTTGCACCTATAGTATAAGGAGCGAAGGAATTTATGCTGAACTTTCTAGACCATTTCTGTATATTTCTTATAAAACGGGTTCCAGATTGTGACCGCATATTCAAATTGCTAGCGTACAAGCTTCTTGTATAAGTAAAGATAGGTGGAGGGCCGCTATACTTTAGATTCTATATTCTTATTTTACGTAATTAATGTAATTTTTTTGGTATTGATTCTGTCATTAACAGGCTTTGTATGTATACACATAGACGTATGGAAAAGGGAGGTCTTCTGTTACAGGTATCTCCAATGGAGATACCTGTAACAGAAGACCTCCCTCTTCCCCCTTCTTCTTACAAGTATGGAGATTCTCCATACTTGTAAGAAGGCCTCTAAATTGTATTCTATAAAACATAAACTAAAACTTAAACAAAACTAAAAATTTACAGAGGTT
The DNA here is from genome assembly GCA_963555695.1 of Dasypolia templi. Taxonomy (NCBI): domain Eukaryota; kingdom Metazoa; phylum Arthropoda; class Insecta; order Lepidoptera; family Noctuidae; genus Dasypolia; species Dasypolia templi. Next base: position 26,364,042 of record OY743154.1, on the reverse strand, counting down.
AGTATAGATCCTGTTTTAGGAAAAGTAGAGTTTTGAATGTGATAAATGCAGAAATCATTGTGAAATCTATACAAGTCTACCATGAACACGAATTACAAAATTGTTTGCACTCACATTTTGTTCTATAAATTCCTATAAACACACAACTTGTTCAGATGTCTAAAGGTACAGTAATGAATAGTTGTGTAGCATAATTTGCTGAAAACTTTGGAATCACATGTATTTTTTGTTACTGTAGTAAAGTTTTGTTTTACGAATGATACAAAGTACGAAGCAGAAGCACTGACTGAAGAAAGAAGTGACAGTGACGGCACTATACACATGCCCTGCATTCCGAATTGGGATGTAATCGATTTGAGCGGGCTAACGTCCGTACCGAATTAACGTGAGCGCGATAACGATGTCATGTGAATCATGACGTCATGACATGCGCCATCTTCAGATCAACTTGGCTCAACTTTTCAGAATTTAGAGTTTTCAAGCGAAAAAATAAATCAAAACTTTTACTGATATTCATTTACGAACTTAATCGCTGTTTTAAACGAACGCTGAGAGTATCAATAATGGGAAGAAAGGTTGCTGTTTTAAACTCTCTTCCATTCAGTTGGACTGACGGCGCAGAGCCATAAAAAAACTCTGGCGAGAACTTCTACGTTTTGTTCTTTAAGATAGGTCCTTGTAGTCAGATTCCGGGTTTCTTTCTTAAGCAGACGATTCGAAGTAATCAAATTTATCCCTGAGGTTCCTAATAAAATCATCAAGTGAAGTAAACATATAAGTGCAACGTCCAGTGTTATTGTTTCTTTCTGAAGATAATTACTTATTTTGTTTATTCTTTCCAATATACAGTTCCAAATTTCCGTTAGCATAATATACTCTAGTTTTTCCATTTTTCTGGACAGACTAAGGGCTTTTTCTCTAGTTTATTTATTTAAACTTTTCGAACCCAAAGAGGTACAAAGGCGGACTTAATGCCTTAGGCATTCTCTACCAGTCAACTAAGGGTGGTGAAGAGATAAGATGGCAGGTGCTTAAGTTGAAGGGGACGATAATGGAAGAAAAATAACTTTAAAAAAATAATATAACTTGTGAAGTGTGATGTAAAATAGATATTGTGTAACTTATAATACACATACATACATATTAAAAAAGTATATACTTACAATACATATATACATATATATATATATATATAAATTTTATGGTGAAAGGTGTTGAGCCGACTCTACACTATTTGTTACGAAAATAACTCTGCAATTTCCGCTTAAATGCATACCGACTGGTGGCCGTCCTGATATCAAGAGGAAGCGCATTCCAAAGAAGAATGGACTGAATATGAAAGGAAGAATGAACAAAGTCAGAAGTATGAGAAGGACAAAGCAGGAGAAGATTGTTGGAAGAACGCAGTGCCTGTTCTGTATCTTTTGCGATGGATATCATAGCTTCTATAACTTGTTCATGACCTTCATGCAAGGCGCTTACTGCATCTGCTCGGGCTGACCATCTGGTTTGTGAAAGACTTTTAACAACTTTTTTGAACATAAATAACATAACATAACATCACGCCTTGTTTCCCCGATGGGTTGAGAGTGGGTGTACTAATAGGTTGAACCTAAATGTTCTGTCAATATATTCTATCGACGAGTAGTGCCCGAAAAAAAGTTGCACACTTTCTGAACTATTTCAAAAAACTTTGTTGCCTCCGGCACACACCCAGCAGCGTGTACACCTACTGAGTTTAATGAATCCCGAAAGAAAAAGTCCCGCGCATGGTACAAAGGTGGCAAATTCACATTTCTCCTTGATTCTTGCTTGTAGACCAGTATACTTCCCCGATATATTTGAAGCATTGTCGTAGCTTTGTCCTCTGCAATCTTTTATGGGAATATCATGGTTATCTAAAAAAAAACAAAAAACTTTCAACAGGAACACTGTCATTCACGTAACGAATTATAAAAGTTAGCTGGTCAACATTAGACAGATCGGGCGTACTATCAACGCTAATGGGAAAATATTTTGCTAATTTTACCTCATTTATATATTTTTGTACCTAATGTTACCTCTTCAGTGTTCTGCTATAAATAGATTTTACAACATCTACAATCCGTTTAAGTACATTTCTCCAATAATCCACTTCTTTTTGATGTTGAGATAATAAGTCAATATCTACTCTACCCACCGCTTTACTAGATAGATAAGTCATCAATTCATCGTAGATTGCCTATGAGCTGGGCTATTTACATGTGCAAAAATTATGTGATTTATATGCTTCCAATCATTACATCCACTCGAAGAGCATAGATTTACATCAAAAGGGTTATACAAAGAGCATGAAAATAAAACAGACTTTTTGGACGGCGAGTACAACAACCATTTTCTGTCGACGCTTTCATTGTTATTCAATTTGCGAATAAAATAATGCTTTGTTGAAAAACCTAGTTACTGCTATATTCCCATCTTTGTGGGTTCTGAAGGTATCGGAAAAGTAAGAATCTTTATTTTGAAAATATGCAGATCCCTTACGAATCAATATTTCGCGATTTTTTCTGTAAAATTTTCATGAAAATAATCGGCGAGATCGTGTGATATTTCTTCCGGGTTGGAAAATTGTTGTTGTTCTACTGACATAGTTGTCGCTATTTTATATATTCTATAATTTGTTGCTCTTTCGTCATAGGGACGGGACGGTCGCTTTCTGATTCGTCTTTTCCAAAGTTGGTGGAAATTGTTGAAGAACATAAGTATTCAGAAATTCCCGCAATTTGTGAACGACGCATCATGTGGAAGATGTTTGCTACTTATAGAAGTTTCTGCAATAGTAGTAGTAAAATATGATGTTAATTTTGGTAACTTTTCAATTACTTCCTTCTGATGTACAGCTTTTTCCTTTTTTCAGATCCACTAGGATATTACCGTTTCGACATTATATTATAATTCAGCAGGTATTTATTTTACAAAAGGAACAAGCAAACGATAATTTAATTAAAGAATACCTCAGATCACAATCAATAACAACTACAAACAAAACAAATGTCACAACACCACATACAAATACCGGGGAATTCCCGACCGCCGAGTCGGTTTATTTAAGACCGCATTCCGTATTGGGCTGTAATCGATTTGAACGCGCTTACACCCGTTCCCGAGTTAGCGTGAGCGCGATAACGATGTCCCGTGAATCGTCATAGATGACGTCATAACATGCGCCATCTTGCGATAATGCCAACCATGCCCTTTAAAATATCACTGTGATCGAATCGTTGACAGCTCTCAGTAGTCATAGGCTGCTTTCCGAATCGGCATGTAATCGATTTGAGCGCGCTAACACCCGTTCCGAGTTGGCGTGAGCGCGATAACGATGACCCGTGAATCGTAATAGGTGACGTCATGACATGCGCCATCTTGCGATAACGCCGACCATGCCCCATAGAAATATCACTGTGAGCGAATTGTCAGCTGTCATAATCGTGATATCTAAATCGGAACGCTAATTATCGATGTGAGCGCTATCAGCGATTATGGTCTAACTCGGAATGCGGCATAGAGGCCGAGTAGAGAGTAGACCATATCACGATTATGACAGCGGAGAGCTGTCAACATTTCGCTCACAGTGATATTTCTATGGGGCATGGTCGGCGTTATCGCAAGATGGCGCATGTCATGACGTCATCTATGACGATTCACATGACATCGTTAACGCGATCACGCTTTTTCGGTACGGACGTAAGCCCACTCAAATCGATTACATCCCAATTCGGAATGCAGCCTAAATCGTGCTGTCAGCGATTATTGTCTAACTCGGAGTGCGGCCTTAGTGCCGATTTTACCAATGACACTGAACGCGATCATCACTTTTAAACCTAGTTCAATAGCTGTCATTGTCAATATTCCATAACAATTTTGACACTGACTGCTCTTGAACGCGTTTTAGTTGTACTAAACGCGTTCAGTTTCATTGGTAAAATCGGCACTTAGGGTGGATTTCACCAATGAAACTGAACGCGATCAGTACATAAACTACGTTTAAGAGCTGTCAGTGTCATTATTTTCTATGGAATATTGGCACTAACAGCTCTTGAACGCGTTTAAGATGTCCTGAACACGTTCAGTAATGAAACTGAACGCGATCATCACTTTTAAACCTAGTTCAAGAGCTGTCATTGTCAATATTCCATAACAATTTTGACACTGACAGCTCTTGAACGCGTTTTAGTTGCGCTGAACGCGTTCAGTTTCATTGGTGAAATCGGCACTTAGTCGTTCGACCGAACGACCGTTCAGTTTTACGTCGTTGTAGGGATCCTGCGATTAGATCTTAGCGGTGTCGAAAAATAACTTTAACAAATATTTTATTAAATTATAAGTAATAAAATATTGTTGCATTAGAGATTGCAGTAAAGATAAAAACATATTAGAACAGCACCCTAATTGCGTAATACACAATCAATCGGAATCTGAATCGTTTTGAAACAGATTACTAATCCATTGCTTCATATGTGCGATAAAATTCTGCTCAACAATATATAGAACGCAATGAATGTTCTTGAACCGTCAAAATCAAACAGATTAGTCGTAATCGTTTACGAAAATGTGTTACGCAATTAGAGTGCAGAACTATTTTATGATACCGATTTTGATAATTTTCAGATATGTATAACTTGATAAACCTTTTTTATTAGTATTTACTAGTTTTAGTAAAATAAAATAAAAAATAGTAGGTATTTTATAGGTGTTCGAAAACGAAACAACGGGCAAAAATCCTACATTCGTTATAGGGAATTAAAACAAATATGATATAATGAGTTTACTTATTATATATCCACAGGAAGTTACAAAAACTAAGAATGAAATGCAGAGAAACATTTAGAATGTAAATTGACTTCACATTTTTGACAAAAAGTGACTATTAGGCTTTTACAATAGGCACATCGCAGCCGACTAGGCGCCCTGCCGATGCTGCTTATCGTTGCCATACTTTTGAAGTAAGGTTCGGGCAATGCTACGTCGAAATTCGAGCGTATCTATATCTTTAGAGAAATTGCGAGCTAGCAGGGTAGCATTGTTGACCGCAACGTCTACCAACCAGAAAAGCAAGGGAATATACCACTTTTTGCCCCTCATTGCTATTCGATAGGTACCGATATTTGCATCCAACCGATCAACCCCTCCCATAAAACGATTGTATTGGTATACAATGTTGGGTTGCAGCACATTTACTCTTTGTTTTTGCGCAGCTGAGTATCTCCTTGCAATTCGTATAGGCTACACGCCGTATTCACTGGATAACAGAGTTACTACACTGTTATCATTCCAGCGTACTGCACAAATGCCGCTGTTTAGATCGAGCCGGCTATCATGGTAACCTCGCTGTTCCTTCTTGCACGACTTCTCATCTTTCAAAGGGCACTTCTCAGTACGATTACCACGAACTGTACCCGTCACAAAAGTTTTTTTTTCTTTCATTGCTGTCATCAACGGTAATCCTGTGAAGAAGTTGTCGATGAAAACTGAGAATCTTGTTTCTACGTAGATGTTCTGAATCTCAGTTATTAGTTTTTGCACAACATGTTACTAACCCAGTACTACATGTATCATAGCGGCCTTGATACGGGTCGGCGTATAAGCAATATCCTAAGCGCAAGGCCGCAATCCACGTCTTGAAGCCAAATCTAATAGGCTTTCCCCTGATATGCTGCTTACAACCGTGTCTAGCATAGTAAGGTATCATAGATTCGTCTATGCTGATGTTCTTTTCGATTACAGCATATTGCAGAAACTTCTTATTGAGTAAATCAAAAAGAGGGCGGACTTTAGCCATTTTGTCATTAGGGCAAAGGTTGGTGTTATCTGCCACATGGAAATATCGAAGAATTTCTTCGAATCGGTTTCTCCGCATGGATTTCGCCACCAAGATATTGTGTGTATCTTCGTTGCTTTCCCAATACATCCGACGTCGCGGCAGTGGAGAATACCCAGTCAATATCAAAATGCCAATGAAACAATAAATGTCACTATCAGAGAGGGTAAATCCTGGGTTTCCTTTTTGTACTGCATAAATAACAGAGTGACGGACAATGTGCATGATAACTTCGTGGATAAAAAACAATTCAAAGAAATCGACTGGTTCTGAAGCATCGGACAAGGTAATTACTGATCTTGGGAAGGGTGCGATCCACTCATCATGATGTTGGGGAAAGTCTCTCTTCACCCATTTTCGGGCTGCCTTAGGCGGTGGAGGCGGCGGTGGAGGTAGAAGCGTTGGATTATCTATAGATCGCGATGGCCGGCCCCGCTAACGGGTTGATAAAGACTGTGACTGGCATGATGTACTTGGGTGTGAAACTTCTTCTTCCGAGTCACTGATATTTGTTCCACTTAGTGTCAGTTGAGCAGGTGCTAAAAGTTGACGACGTGATAAATTTTCAAACGTTACATTTGTTTCGTCCCCCGAGTCAGAATCTGACACAATTCCATTACCTGGAGGGTCGATGTATATGTCAGCTGCAGTCACTTCATCATCCGAAGCTAAGTCATTGATTGAATCAACGATTTCATTCGTAGTCAACTGTGTGTTTCGCCCACGGAATAGAATTTTTTCTATTCCGTGGTTTCGCCTAAAACCAAAAAAACAGATTTAATACAAGTCTCACCTGCAGGCTTAGCATGGCGTTTTCTGTTTCTACTCTACTGTAGAATAGAAATCGCTTTCTACGCTCCTCGAAATCTCTTTTTCGCGAGCACGAGGACACACTTAGACTAAGGTTGCTTTATAGACAGTGATTTTCCATAGCAACGGGTTAGTTGCTAGTGATGTGTATAACTACCCATTTTTACCGTACAATTGCGTTTCGTTTCTGTGTAGACAGTAGAAAACTTTCTACTGTCTACACAGAAACGCCATTTTTGTCTACTCTTCCGTCGACAATACGCTTCTCTAGGGCGCTCGTGCTAAGCCTGCTGTATATCTGCCCGACGTATCGTTTTCGAAACACGTAAGTTATACAGACAGTATAGGTATTTATAAATTATTATTTACTCATTCTAAATACACGAATAAGGTTATTATTTTAACCAAATTTACTATAAACCTGTGTTAAGTACAAATATTTACTCAGTAAAACAGTTACTTACTTTTTTCTGGAAGACGACATGATTTTGGCGCGACGCAAAACACGACACAAACTGCATTGCTCAATGTTTGAATTTGGTTTGAATCAAATGTCAACGCAGCTCAAAAATCTTTGTTGCAAGTAGAACCTACTGCCATAGTCCTGCGATAGATGGCGTTTTTTTTTTAAATATTTTACTGCAATAACAAACGATTCAGTATGGTTTTATGAAAGTACTACCTCTGTTTCGTTGGTTTCGTTTTCGAATCAATGGGCATATATGGGTTAAATTTAATTGTTTTTAACAATTGACAGAAAAACTTTAAGTTGGTATTGTACTCAGGAATTTAGGTTCGATTTCTTAGAATTATATTAGTTTTTTGGTAATAAATATTGGGAATCGTTTGGTGATCTGACAGGAACTAGGGACTATTGACCTATCGATCGCGGGGCCCTGGGCACTTGCCCAAAGTGCCCACTGAGAAAGAGGGGTCTGAACTTGACCATCAAATGTGATGTGTGTGTGTAATGGAAACCAACTGAAACTTGTGGTTTCAGTTGGTTTCCATTAATTATTCCAGTCTTTCTGGACCTTCCTATTAATTCGACGAACTTTAAGAATTTGGCCGCAACCTGAGGGCACAGACAGATAAATGATAGCCTCATCTTCTGAGATATCAGAGGGAGCACCTGTTACACCATCCTTGTGATGTTGAATGTAGGGATAGAGCCAGTATAACTGTACTTACTCGGGTAACAGGGTGTTAACCAAGAAAGAGTTGGCATCCTGAGGGGAAGCAAACTCTTTGGACACCCGGTTTCTACCAACACCTATTAACACCACCATGAACTATGTTTGCAATTTTGTTGTTATTTAAGAACTTTCCAAAATTTACTGGGTGTAAGGTGGTTCCTGATTTGGGTAGGGTCTCTCTCTATACGGGAGATGTTGACTATGAAAGGAGCCTTTTTCATTGCCGAATATTTGGCAAGACCAAATTTGGCTTTTTTTTTGTTTGCTTGGAGGGGAAGGTGTCAAAATATCTTCGTTACCGGGACGTTTGCGGGATGGCTGATTTAATAGCGATTGGGATTGGGAACATTGAGATATATACATCTCTGTAACACTACAGACAATGTCCGCAAATTGCGATAGCGGATTAGGGGAAAAAGGGAATGGAGGACCTGGTATGTCGGGCGGATCACAATCGGGAGGTTAATTTACGAAGATGGATTCTTGTATAAAACGAGTTTAAAATAAGACAATCACAATACAAACACAAGGACAACACACTTATAAGATATGTGTGGGGGCGTGTGTCGGGAAACTCTTCAATAAGTACGTCCTTATAAGTTTAGAAATGTATTTGAAAGTTCACAAATGTCATATTTAAAATAGATGTCCTAATAGTTAGGTTTAATGTATCAATGTCCGTTCCCACTGAAGTAAGGAAAAGAAAGACGAGGACAATCGTCGGTGCCGTGGGAAGCGCGTTGTCGTAATCCGATCGGTCACTTTAACGGTACGATGTGCTGAGCTTGCAGGTTGGGCTCGTAACATCTCCCACGCCAAATGAGCAACTATTGGGTGACCTTGACGCCAAAAGTTGCGGCTCTTTTTTCATCTTCTGTCATCTCGTTATTAGCTGTTTGAGTTGCGATATTTACTTTCGCATCTCTACGGCGGCGGTGAATAATATATAAGATGCTCAGTGCACCTGCACTGAATAGTATGAGTGTATAGAATGGAATTGTGGTATGGTACATTCCAAATGTGTCTAATGATTTAACTTCTATTTCGTCTTGCATGGTAATTTGGTTCTGAATTTTGCGAAGACTGCTTAGTCTGCAAATGAAAACTGCGTGTCTTCGCTAATATCTAATAGTGCGGTAGAGCCATGAGTTCTAATGGTTGCACGACTAATTTGTTATCCAAATTGATTATACTGATCTCTGGGGTTTTTATCTTGCAACCTTGAGGGACAGTGGCCAAAAAGCTTCCTTGTAACATCTGATGTCGTTCCTTGCCACAGGATAGTTTAACTTTTGTACTGTTGGGGAAAGCGATTATGTAGTGGTCTGTCTAGCTCAATCAGAGCTTCCTTGGTCAGAGAGATAGGCATGGTTCTGCACGTTACATTGAGACTGTATGAGTTTTTGAATACAGTCTATTTTTGACGTAATTTGGTGGACGATCCTCTGCTCGCATAGGTGCCAGGAGTTGACCTTCGGGCATTCAGCCTCTATATACACAAATTCCTGAGAATTGGATGCTATATAGGATGCAGGTGGTACTATAATTTCGCTATTCTTATTTGGAACGGGACACAATTCATATAACTGATAGTTAGTAGTAAATGTAATAGGAAACTTTATGACTACTACAACTGTGGACTCGGTAAAAAATGAAGCTAAGTTAAGAATCTCGTAATAATTTCTAATACCTATTTAAATCAATTATTTCGTCGAAACTATAAATACGTTTTAATTGACTTATCACATTTTTATGATCTTTGACAGAAAGTATAGAATGATGTACTGATTTATCTCGACTAAAAGCTAATATATTTTCTATTCTATTAATTTCACTTAGTAGTTCTTGTACATTTTCGGTCAGAATCGCGAAAAGTTGCACAAGATGAGCTAATGAATTATTGGCTCATTATCATTATTAGTCATATTCATGACAGAAGAAAGAGCTTTCTCCAGTTTTCTCTGATTAATTGAAAGATTGCGGATTATCTGGTTTTGCTGAATCGTCATTTCTTTATACAAAGGAATATGTTTATTAAATGATTGTGACAAAGTTTGTTCATTTTTATTTAAGATACGTAATGCATTTTTAAATTCCAGACCATCATCGTTGTCTAAATTTCCAGAAATACTTTTGATGATTGTGCCTATTGGGTTTATCAGGCCTCTCTTAACTCTGGTTGGCCTGAATGTATCTAACTGCAACGTAACTCTATCTAACTTTATGTATAAATGTTTTATCTGAAGGTTGAAGAGAGCGCTGTCCCTGTGCGATAGTTTATGTGTAGCGACAGCGAGTTGAGATTTGATATTGTTTACATGTGACTCAATTTCTTCGAGGTCAATGTCTTGTAAGAATGTGTGGAAGTGAGATATGATTTTGGTAGCGCCGAGATTGAATGGTAGTATACCGGAGTCAACAAGACCTGAACAATGAACATGTCGGCGTGATCTATGTAAACGACAAGTGCAGCGGGCCGAGTTACGCTGTGCAAAGTGGCACATTCACCTCCCCACTCTCCCCACTACTCAGGCCACTTTATGTAAGCGAGTGCGCAGCGTTGGCAGGGATCATTCTTGTGGCAGGCTCGGCCAGGTGCGCCTGCTGTAACGCCTAGAGCTATTTAAGCGATCTATTTAATTAATTAACAAGCGGTTGGAATAAATAAGTTGGTTACTGCTATATTTCATACTTTGATTTAATATGTCGGACCTCTGCCTTCAGGTATTTCATGGTGATTATTTTATAAGAAATTGTGAGTGAAATAAAGTGATTGTGCTGTAACTAGTATCTCTATTTTCTTCGCCCGACAATCCACGCCTACTTACAAAGTGCAAGTGTAATATCGCTGATGAGGGCTTATCCCGATATCAGAAGTGGGATTCGAAGGGCAAAAACCTGAAGAAAATAATGACGATAGTGAAGTACGGGCCAACGTCTAATCTATTCAAAATATGGAGTTTTTGCTATCACGACTTCCGGCAACCACTTAACCGCAAAAGTCAAATTTCACCGCAACTGCGCGACTGATACGGTTTGATCCTGATAATGACAATCGCTTCAATGGCACATTCCATCGTTGAAGCACAACAGTCCAAAAATCAAGTGATTGAAGCAAGTGGCAGTACGAACCTTTGACCGAAGTGAAGAATTCGAATCGAGCACCAGCACCGAAGAGTCGTGATACGAAACGTCTCACCTGCTACGTGTATGGACAACCACATCATCCGGTGAGCTCGTTCCTTTTCTTTTTAATAGATAATCTGGTAGTTCGTTTGTAGCTTTTAGCTTTTTCAAAAATTCCAGGGCACTATGCGCTGTGATTTAGTTTACCTTACAGGTATAGGTTACCTTAGGTATAGGTAAAGAAAACGTTAAATATGAATCGCCGAATACTGAGCCGTGGTGAAGTTCAACACGTCAGTGTCCTTTTTTTTGTTTCATGTTGTGCCTGTTAACTCAATTACAGAACCAGTTATTATAGGTAGAGATCTATTAGATAGTGGTATCCATGTACGTACAGATATTGACTAAATTACACTATATTCGGGGAAAGAAGTTAACGTTACTGAAGAGATTCATTATTAATAAATAACATTAATACTGACCTACATGGTGAAGGTAAACTCGCATTAGTTCAGATATTGCAAAAGGATTATGATTTCTTTATGGCAGGTATACCGCGTTGCGTTACGACTGGTGTTTATGACTAAATAAATTTATTTCTCATTAAGAACTTACAAAGATTTCACTTACTTGAGAACATTTTTAAACTTTAAATATAACTTGGACACACAAACTAAGCTGCTAATCTAATTATCATCTAAGTATTAATAACATTTCCTTTCGTACTCAAATAACATTATAAACTAACACAAAACTTAAAACTTTTCGATCCACCCGCAAAAGAAATAATTACCGTAGATAAGGATTGCGATCCCGGTGCCACAATAAAGCAACACAGCAGCTGGGCAAGTCTGTTTATTGGAGTAGTATTTGATCATATAAATTGTGATTTTCTTAAATTAAATTTTGGAAATACCCAACGAGTTTGCATTCTTTACCTCTTTAGGTAGCTTATTATATTATTGCAGCTTGAAAGAATAATTGTTCTCTCGCCATTGACTGTCCGCACTCGCGGTAGTAAAATGTGATCCTTCCTACGACAGCCGCGATTGTGTCACTGATGTATTTTTGTGAAATGTGACTGTAGGTGCAAGGTAATCATAGTAAAATAATGTGTAGTTTAATAATTTTATTTTGAACGATCTGTAGGTCCTTGAGGTTAGTTTTTGGCTCGTTGCCCCATATTTCACGTGTTTTACGTTTTGAACCTTGAATCAAATCAAAAAGGGCCTATCAAATGGACAGACATAAGATATCCACAAGAAAGTGATCGAATTACTTACATCAGAACCGGTTCTGACTATAATTATTTGACTGTAACGCACTGGTGGAACTAAACACCGAGCTCTGAGGGTACGGGGCAATATTGATATAAAGTAAGTTTTTTGTTTCTTATGTCTTGTCTGACTTTAGCCGACGAATAACTGATACAGAATCGCAGTGTTGTTTTTGCAAGTTGGAGACCCTGGCCGTCATTGAAGCTGTTGAAGGTTTCCAGCGACGGGCGTATACTGTGTTTACAGATCGTAGCTCCGTCAAGGCATCTAGTTCAGTGATCGGCCTCGTTCCAGGTGCTCACGTGAGGTGGGCCTTTTTGTGGGTCTATGACTTCGATAGAATCCATGGGCCGTGGAGTGGCATAGAGCATGCAGGTTTTCTGTTCCCGAAATCGAATTACGGAGTTGGTGCATGGTCACGTCCCATGGTCTGGCAGGAAAAATTGTGTAGTTTGTTAAATTGCATCTGCGTTGGCTTTCATTGGTGGGGCCGCCGCGACTCTAGATCCATGATATCATGGGTGGGCGAAGCAGTCAGGCTGTGGCTCACACTTGCGACGTTCGTGGGTTAGTATAGTGCAGGAGAATTGAGCGTGGTAAGTGTGTATTTTGGCTTCCATTAGTTCCGGGGTCACTAACATGGACTTTGATAAGTCGTGTTCACACAGAGGTTGGATTCCTTGGTGCGGATGAAGCCCTTGCTGGGGTTTGTGAGCAATTCTGGTTCCCTGAGATGGCTAGGTGGGTGCGAAAGTAAGTCCTGCATTGTGTGCTGGGCCTCAAGGGATTGTTCGGGGCTCAATAGGTACGGGGACTCCATCCGATGCTTAGGGTTTCTGCACAATGGCATACTGTACATTTAGACACCGCGGGGAAGTTTAGTGGAGAAATCGATAGCAAGGAGTTTTCTTGTCATTGTTAACTCTTCCACTAAATGCATCCTTTTCGAGTGCACTTCCTAGTTGGATGCAGCTGGTGCAGTTTAAGTTCTAAAGGATGCTGTCTGTCTTTTCGGTGCGACTTCGCGGATCATTTCGGATCGGAGCAGGTATTGTATAGGCGCAGACAGTGCAATGTTATGGTGCCCATGGTGAAAAGTTGCACCTTGTTGCTACCGGTTCTGGCAGAGCATGTAGAGAGTCATGAGAACATTTGGTGCTTACTCGTTATAATCGAAAGTGAATTGGGTGGGACCTGGCGCGGCAAGCTTCTCGAAGTGCAGCTAGCGACGGATTTTGCAAGGTCTATGGTACACACGAACAGAACTTGTGTTCGGCACTCGGGCGCGGCTTTTAAGTCTGGCTTCATATTTTGAGTCTGGGTTTCGGTTAGATTTGGTTGAAATTCGTAAGATAGCATCTGAGAATATTGGGAGAGCTGCTGCGTCGCAAAGGGAAAAATGAGACCGTTTTATAGTGGCGATACCTTCTTCATTGAATGTGCCAGATGGGTCACTTTGCAGGGAGTACCGACTTCCCTTTGTTGTGTGTCTTAGAGCATACAAATATAGTCGTGAGCGTTTGCCTGCCATGCCCGGGGAATGTGAGTGCTTGGTGGATGTAGCTACCACCTTGACTCGTAGCTTGAAGGAGGCCAAGATGGCGGCAGTCCGGGATTGACGAGTGGAATGGGTGTCGTCGGGTGGTGGCAGTGATGTATTGTCTATTTGTAGTTCACGTACGTTAACCACCAGCTCTGGAAACCTCTCGGCATCGGAAAAGGAATATATAAGGGACCGACTCATGCGGGTTGACGTCCTATGATGTGTGTCATTGGGTGGACTATAGAACTGGAATATGCAGGCTGATGTTCTGGATCATAATTATTATAAAGTGATCGTCTAGTCTGAGAGGCTATGAGATCAATGGAGATATGTGTGGGTGGTACTAGTGAGTGATCGGAGCGACGCCGATGGGTTGCCCGGTCCATGTTATTTGGCGAGATAGCTGGTTGGAGGGACGCCTATTTCAGTTGTCCGGGTTAGCTCCTAAAGGTTGAGTTTGTGGGAATATAAAACATTGTAATGTGTGTCACTGATGGACGAGCGTAAAAGTAATGTTTCTACCAGTTTTATTCTCTTTACAGAAAAATGGGCCCGCGGTTACTTACGGCAACATATGAGGATGGAGACGCACAAGGACGCGCGAATGTCAGTCTGGTCGTGACGGCGCTTCAATACTAAGATTATTGTTATTTAGATTTCATAGTTGTCGCTGCTAGTTTAGTGTCATGAACATGAATTATGTGTCTGATAAGACACATTCGGTGACATGACACTATGACACAACACCGAACGCTTATGCACATTGAAGTGACGATTTGCTGGCTTTATGACTTGAGACTCGGTCGGCATTACACAGGCCTGCTATGCGTTCGGTGGAGTGTCTAAGTTGTGTCTATTATTAAAATTCAAATAAAAACTAATAATTAGCATATGAGGTAACCCTGTAGAGTCCGCAATGACTGGTCCAGAGAACAAAAAAAAAAGGAAAAAAAATGATGAGTACTGAAGGTTCAAAAATGAACGGTCCAGAATTAGTAGCAAGCTCTGAAGGGGTGAACCGGTCCAGATTGCTAAAGTCCTGTAGGCTTAATAACAAGCGGTCCAGAATTAGTTGCAAACTCTGCAGGGGTGAACCGGACCAGATTGCTAGTATTAGGATAAATAACGAAGGCTCGATGTCGAGCGGTCTAGAGTAAGTGGCAAACTGTGAAGGCATGATCCAGACCAGATTGCTAGTCAGGATGAACGAACATTAGTACTAACGTTCTGTCATTTTAGATAATGCTTGATGAGACTACGCGTACGAGGACGTCCGCACGTCAGTATGGCCGTGTCGGCGTGATATATGTAAACGACAAGTGCAGCGGGCCGAGTTACGCTGTGCAAAGTGGCACATTCACCTCCCCACTCTCCCCACTACTCAGGCCACTTTATGTAAGCGAGTGCGCAGCGTTGGAAGGGATCATTCTTGTGGCAGGCTCGGCCCGGTGCGCCTGCTGTAACGCCTAGAGCTATTTAAGCGATCTATTTAATTAATTAACAAGCGGTTGGAATAAATAAGTTGGTTACTGCTATATTTCATACTTTGATTTAATATGTCGGACCTCTGCCTTCAGGTATTTCATGGTGATTATTTTATAAGAAATTGTGAGTGAAATAAAGTGATTGTGCTGTAACTAGTATCTCTATTTTCTTCGCCCGACAATCCACGCCTACTTACAAAGAGCAAGTGTAATATCGCTGATGAGGGCTTATCCCGATAAACACATCAAAAATATAATGAACCTTTTCAAGGAAGACATAGGAGATGTTATGGAAACTAGAACAATTGGACATCAGTCTCCAATAATAATTACCCCTTGGACCACCAGGAACTAGAAAGTTCTGGTAAACAAAGACAAAGAGCCATAAGCAATCACGGCGGTATAAAAGACCTGGTCATCAGAGGAGCGTTGGTTGTGTCTACTTAGCATTCGTCGTGTTAACTCTAAGTCTTAAGTTATAAATTGTGAAACCTAAAATATAATAATAATATTGTGAAAGCCAATCAATATTTTTTTTAAACTAAGGCTGGATTTCACCAATGAAATTAAACGCGATCAATTCACTCTAAACTCAAATCAAGCGTTTAACTGAGTTCAGATCTCCACTTTTGATTTCACCAGCATTACGAAAACGCAGTTCAAGCTTAAACAAGTTTACATTCTGAACGCCCGATTTTCGGCGTTCAAGTCTATAAACGTGTTCAAGAGCTGTCAGCACGCCGTCAGTGTCGTGTTGTTGAGAAAAAATTGTTTTATTATTAATATTCATTTTATTGGTATTTGTCTAACTAAAATGAAAAGATTATTAAGACTATGCTATGACGAAAGTTGGGATGAGGATGAGTTCATTGTTCGACGTCCAAGATGGATACGCGAGAGAGAAGAACACTTCGACACCCTGGATGACCAAGACTTTGTGAAAAGATTTCGTCTCACGAAACCAACAGTTCTGTCTGTATTGGAGTCCATTGAGGATAAAATTGAGTTTCCTACAAACATGTAAGCATTACATGTTTTTTTAAAGAATTTCCTTTTGCAATAAACAACTTGGTCTAATCCCATAATTTGTATTTAAGAAACAACAGCGTATCTCCAATCAACCAGTTGCTATGTGCTCTACGTTTCTACGCAACTGGGTGCTACCAGATGACTGCTGCAGATCTATGTGGATTTAGCACTTCTACTGCACACAGAATTGTGCACAAAGTCAGTGCTGCTATTGCCTCACTCCGACCACGCCACATATACTTTCCCGAGTCACCACACGATATCCATCAAACACAAATAGAGTTTTATAAAAAAGCAAAATTTCCGCATGTTATTGGTGCTATAGATTGCACTCATGTGAAATACACCAGATCACCAGGTAAAGCATTATTCTTTTAAGGATTATATTTTTTCAGATTGGATCGTGTCAATTAATATTCCGCAACCCTCCACAGCTTCTTACGTATACAATCCAAGTATCAAGTACATACACATAATTTATTGGAGGGCCATGCTTTTTTATAATAACTTGTACTACGTAATATATATTTTAGTATTAGCTTGTATATTGTAACTAAGATTTATTACTGAGTCAGTTTTATAACATATTTTTAGGTGGAGAGGATTCAGAGATTTTTCGTAACAGAAAACACTATTTTTCTTTAAATGTTCAAGCCATTTGCAATGCCAAATTGGAATTTATTGATGTGGTTGCTCGATGGCCAGGGAGTACACACGACTCCTACATATTTAACAACTGCTTAAGACGAGCAATGTTCGAACGGGGGAAATATGGACGTGCTGTTCTTGTTGGAGATGCAGGTTATGCATGTAACAGTTACATGATGACTCCATTAGAACAATGTAATAATGCAGCTGAAAACTTGTACAATGAGTCTCAAATAAGAACAAGGAATTGTGTAGAAAGGTTATTTGGAGTCTGGAAAAAACGTTTCCCAGCCATGGCTATAGGTTTAGGAGTTTCATTACAGAATTCATTTCCGACAATCATTGCCACAGCTGTATTACACAATATTGCAATAAGGAGTGGTGAAGCCACTCCTCCTAATGACAATCAAGTCATAGATCCAGCTTCTTGGGATAGTTTATTAGCACAGGGAAATATTAATAATGGAAATATTAATTCCGGAAGAACCAACCCAAACTACAGGAGACGCAGTGAGCTTGTGACGAACTACTTTACGCAGTAAGTTTACTTATACCTATTTAGTTCACCTTTAGGTAAATCTATCAATGTTCCATGATTGCATAATATTATTTCTACCAAATAGAATGAGTAAACAGACATAACACATAAAATAGCTTTGAAGTAGCTTATTTGGTGAAAATGCACTTTCCGAACTGAGCAGCACTGATAATAATTAATCAGTAACGGCCAAATATTTTTTAACATTAAAAAACATTTCAGTAAGTAAGTCAAGTACAAAGTGTTCAACTGTATTTTTTTGTCTTTTCAGATTAACAAGATGATTTTGCACCAAACTACAAATTGGAGTGGATAGGCATGCAAAGGATTTTAATTAAAAATACTTGTTAGAAATAAGTTAGTGTTTTATAATATACCTGCCCAGAAAATACCTTTTTTTTTATTTATTAGGCAGACTTTACGTCAATACTGTTGTACAAATGTGCGGGTCGATAAAGTGTACTAAAATCCATTGTTGCTGCGCTCAGCACGTTAATTATGGATGTGTATACACTTTTTAAAACCAGGCATAGTATAAATACTTACAACTTTAACTGCCCGCTGCCGCCAGCAGAAAAAATGAAAATCCATTTTTAATTTACGTTTTTTTCAAATTTAGTGTTATTCCGTAGCATACAATTAAATATAGTAAAATGCTTAAATACATATTTTCCTCGTAGGTATAGTATAAAGCACTGTGCGATTTACAACTCGTGTGTGTAATCAGACACTTTCCCCCTTAGATGAACTATGTACTATTGTAACAGTGATTTTAATTTCAAAATCTGGTGTTTGTATTTTAAAATGAATAAGGTGGAAGGTAGGAGGAATAAACGATAATAAAACAATATTTAAACTTATCATTCATTAAAACAATAAGGTACAGTCACATCCGAAATATGTTCTACTCAGAGCCGTATGTTCAAAGGTTATTTTATTTATTACCTGTGTGTCCTGACTTAATAAAGAAAAGATTTGAAATCGGTCGATGAATGATTTAAAAGACTAGACTGTACACATCCATAATAAAATAAAAAATAACACTTAAAACTATACTTTTATAAATTATTTAATTGGATCTCTAAAATTTGAAGTTTAATCTGCTCCTGTCTGGTTTTTAACTTTTCTTGTTCCAAAATTTCTTTTCTTATTGCGATTTCTACTTCATGCTCCTCCTCAGCACGCAAATCAGTTTTTAATAGGAGATTAACCCTTTCCGTGTTCAGGGAGGATTCCCTTGTCCGTCTTACTGTAGGCCTCCTGCGACTCGTAGTGGTAAGAGCCGGTAGCGTGGTAACCGTAGCCACAGCTACTGGTGCTGCATGATCCCTGAAAAAATTGTTTATTTTTTTATTTAAAACAAGTTTTTACCTGTTCTGGTTTGTGTCATATACAAGCATCTAGTCTAGTCATTTTATTTTTAACGATTTTGGTATAATGTCAGTCATTCCTAGTTCTCGTTCTGACGGTTTTTGCAAAATACATACCTTAGTGGCGTACTTGTTGCTGATGGGCTTGGTGATCTAGCCAGAATAGGGTTTATTTCATCCCTGAGCATAGTTGCATTGTACTGGGACCAGTCCTGTGAGAAATATGATGAAATTATAATTATTACAAATTGAAATTAATCGAATAAACACAAATAAATTATGTATAATTCTCATTTAGGTAGAGTCCAGTGTACTTACAGCCGTTATGGTGGTTGCGGCGGGTTCATCTTCTACAACATTTACTTGCATCTGATCACCTGACTCACTTATATTGGCATCTGAAAAAAAAATTATCTATATAAAATTATAGATTTTGAACACTAGGTAGGCTTCTTATTTATAATTTTGTATTTTTGTTCATATCTCAATTATAGGCTTATAAAATCAAGATTCTCTTCTTCCCACCAGAGAGGAGGCTTGTGTCCCAGCAGTGAGAACAATTCAATTAATAGGCTGTTACGAAAACAGTTCTATAAAATACATACCGGTTAGACACAACGAAACTTCCGGATGTCTCGTCTCTACCAATTCGGTATTACCACCAGAAGCTGAAATTTTTACAATTTTGTTTACTACAATGTTTTTAAAGTATTCTAACAAGAATTTTTATACTTAAAAGTAAATTAAGTGAATCCTTACTTAAAACATTATACCCATCCACATCATTGCTATTAAGATAGCCTATTACCCTTTTGTGTATGAGTGCCAGCACTTTCTCAATGATTGGGTCATTGTTACTTTTTTTAGGTGGTCCTCCTCCTAAAATGAGAAATGTATTCAAATGATTAGATTAACAGTAGGACGTAAGGATGAACAGACTTTCTAAAATATGGAAAATCGTAAAATAGTAATTATTTAATGTAATTGCTCAATAAACAGAGAACACTTTGCAAAAACAGCGTGGACAAAGCGGAGCCGCTCAGCAGCCGCGCATCGACCGTGTTGGGTAGGCGTAAATTCGCAATAAACTAAAATGTGCTCATACGTAGTACATACCTGTTTTCAAAAACTCCTGATTGCGCAAAGTTTGTTCCTGTTTGGCTCTTTTTTTTAAATTTTCCCAGCAGTTTTTAAGGACCATCCAGTCTCGTGGGTGGATGCTAGAAATCGCGTTAAATTCATGCGAAATCTTCTTCCAATTTTCAATTTTTTGTTTAGTGCTCACAGCATCAGTTTTTTTTGATTCCAGCACTTGAAAATGTTGACCCACCAACTGAATTAGGGCTTCCTTTTCGCTGGTCACGAAAGTTGGATCCCTTTTTCGTTTCACCGACATTACTTTTTAAAAATACAGAGAAATCCACACAATAATATAATATTACCCCGAAACGAATTTCGAAATTGACGCGCATCCAAAGAGAAGAGGACAGTTTTGACCAAAGATAAACTAAACACTCTTTGGTTTTGACAACACAGTTTGACAACTCGGTACCCGCGTTTAGTAGTTTACTGATATATTTTGTTGCTTTATTAGCAGTAGGTCGCTATCACATCTTGCAAATGCAAAACGCATTGCGTATTTGTGACAACATTTACATTCTATGTGACGGAAATTTGGTTTTCATGAACGCGATCAAAATGTAGCTGGTGAAATCGGTTTGACGTAAAGCGAGATCAGTATCGACAATTGAATTCGATTATGAAGAACTTAGTTTTCATAAACGTGTTTTGTAATACGAACGGTGAAATCCGCCCTAATCAGTTTGAACTATTTTGACTGGCGCCCAACGTGGGGCCAAACAAAAAAGTGAGTGTTATAAAGTTCAAGAACGTTTGAGGCAAAACCTCCAAGTTCGCTAAAAGACATCGCGTGACTTTTAAGTCTTAAAAACTGGGCAACCTACCAAATAAATAAGTCAAGATAAAGTGAAGAAATGCTGGTTCTCCGTGTTGCCATCAGCTACGTTCTGTAAGCACCGAGTAGCATTATCCTATCCAAAATTCCTCTAATTAGTTCCCCGACATTTGTATATAAATTTAAGACTAGAGTAAGTAGAGACACCGACCCACTTCCTAAAAATAATATGGAGGGTAAACAAGGCTACTTAGTGGTAACTAAGTGTATCTAGTTCATCACAAGTTCCATTGTCACAGCCACTGACATCACCAGTGCAGTTCACAATCGATCCAAATAAGCTAATTAATTTTGTCCCCACATATAATGGTGACCCATTTACTATTTACAATTATTGAAATAATGCAAAGCAATGGCTACAAGCCGTAGGAGGCAACACGCCTCAAAATATAATGTTATTATTGACCAAACTAGAAGGCAGGACCGCAGCAATCGTCTTTATGATTAACCATGCCTTTAATTGGGATAACATAGAAGCCACCCTGAAGGTAGAGTGTGCAGATAATAGAGAACTTAATACCTTACTAGTAGAATTTACTAATGTGAAGATAAAAACTACATATAACGATTTAATATTTGAATTCAAACAAAAAATATAAATATATTTATTAAATGTAAGAAATAGCTTACCATACCATGACCAAGTATATGTTAGTAATTGTAACTTTAATGCAAAAAACAAGGATATTACTCGTACAATTAGAAGCAGAATGGAGATTCGAACACATAAAACAAAAGTTTTCTAATTATTTACCTGCTCCTCGTATTATAAATCAAATACAACCTCAACAAAAACGGAGCATACCGCAACATAAACCGACACAACACATTAACACTCAATTTCATCCTAAACAATCGCATTCGCAACAACAGAGAATGAACACTCAGTTTACAAACAGACCTTTTTATCAAACTATACACACCTGTAATCCAAATCATAACAACGTATTCCAAAGACCTCCACATCCACAATTTCAACAATACAGAAATAGTTTTCCACAACAATCACAACCACAACAGCGTCCTATACAAAAGTCAGAAGACGTAACAATGAGGACAGCTGCCCAATTAAAACCAAACCAAATCAATTTAGGAAAAGGTTTTGTAGCAAAGGTAAAAAAGGTTTTGTAGCTATACCATCACTCCGACAATTCCGAAGAACCAATATCCAGTGACAATAATTATAGTTCCCTAACTACCAATCGTAATATTCCTGAAGAAAAAACTATGTAGAAGAATATTATTATATTCCTGAGGAAAACTGTTCCTACGTTCCCGAAGAGAGTCAGGATTTTCACGAGGGATTAGATTTAAACAAAACATTATAGAATTTAAGCATGTAAAATCATATTTACCATATTTGGAAACAGAAAACCCTAAACTAAGAATATTAATAGATACAGGAAGTCAACGATCATTTATAACGCCAACGGCACAAAAGTAGGGATTGCAATCCCGCAACTCACTCAATCCCGCGGGATTGATATGCGGGATTGATCAATCCCGCGGGATCCCGCGGGATCCCGCATATTTGAAATTATTCACTGTAGTTCAACTTTTTGCCCCGTTTGTATGTAAGATAAAGTATAAATTTTTTGATCTTATAGGGCTATAAGGTCGAAAAATTAATACTTTATCTTATTTAAAATTATGTTATAAAATCGAATTGAAACTACAGGTTTTTGTTTAAAAAATCACTAATTATTAATTAAATATGTGTTACATTATGCAACAAAAATTCTTTGTTTTCTAACAAAATAACAATGAAATTATTAATAATAATAATTAGACCTTAATTTTTAAATGTTAAGCATCAAAAGTTTTGTTACATTTTAACCTTACATCTAACAACAGTTTTATGATGTTTGTAATTCAGTCTTATTCATATAATGACTAATGCACGCAAAACTTCACGAATGTTTTAGCGGTAAATTTAAATTTGCGGGATCCGCGGATCCGCGTTTTGAAGGTGCGGGATCCAGCAGATTAATAAGTGGAGCGGAATCCCGCGGGAATGCCGGATCCCGTTTTGCGGGATTGCAATCCCTACACAAAAGTTATACTTTCCTGAATGTAAAAAGCCAGAAAGATTCATAGTTAGAACTTCACATGGAGTAACAACTCACAATGGTGTAATAGAAACTCCCTATTGGTGTAGATATTTCAGAAAAGATAACGGAACGATGAAATTGTATATTTACCAGTTTAGTGATAAGTATGACGTTTTAATGGGTCTATTTATACATTAATTTGTTCTATCATTTCAGTAATGATTGAACAAATTAATGTGAAAATAGATTTAAAAGAAAGAAAATTAACTATGCCAGAACGAGAATTACTTATTTTTCATATGACGGATAAATTCTTGAATATATTTATAAACAGCTAACGTGGTAGAACGGTTTTTCCGGAAACCGTTCTGACAATCACTGAATATGTTAAATTTTTCACAAAAAGCATAAATTCGATCACACATAGCTTTTTCCAAGATCTTGGAGGCTGAGGGCAAGAGAGCGATTGGGCGATAATTATTAGGATCAGTTTTTGTGTCCTTTTATAGATTGGCTTAATTAATGACTTTTTCAACAATTCGGGGAAAGTGCCTTCTGTAAAAGACTGATTTAATAATAGATAAAATGGTAGGGTGAGTTCATTTGCGCATTCGTTCAATAACGTAGGTGGAATTTCGTCTATACCGTAACTTTGTTTTATTTTTTAGGTTTTTTATTAATTTGTTAACTTCCCAAGCTTCTACTGGGCTAAGGAACATAGTGTTCTCCGTGGAATTCAGTGTTGACATGCCACCCAGTGCACTGCCCGATGGACTGTTTCTGTTTTCTCCTATTGACGCAAAGAAGTCATTAAACATATTTGCAATTTGTTTGGGTTCGGATATAATAGTATTATTTTGTTGTAATTGTATGCTACGTTTTTCCTTTCTTGGTTTTTTATTTGTTCTCTCATATATAATGCTCCACATCGTTTTTATTTTGTTGTCTGATTTCTTTATTTTGTTTATGTATTGCAATTTTTTTACAGTGATTACTAACCTTTTTAATATTTTTTCATATGTTTTATAATGCTGTGTAATTATATGGTTTTTGGTTTTAGTAGAAAATAATTTTAACAATCTTTTATTTTTGCAGGAGACTTTAATGCCTGTAGTTAGCCAGTACTTTATAAAGTTGGTTTTGAGTTTAATTTTACGTATAGGAATACATTGATTTTTTTTTTTTTATTAAGAGGTCGTTAAAACAATTATAATTTTCATTTATATTATTGTTTGTTTGTATTATTTCGTGCCAGTTTTGTGTACTTAGTATAGATTTAAATTTTTGAATGTTCGCTTAGTTAAATAATCTTTTATTTGTGTACCAAGTATTTTTTTCCGGTGGTTGAGGTATACTTAGACTTATTATTGTTCCACTGTGGTCCGACAGTCCAAAATTGTTTACTGTTGTAAACATATTTTTGTCGTCGAAATTCGTAAATATAAGATAAAGACATGTTGAGGATGCTTCTGTAATACGAGTTTTCCGGCAGTATGACGATGCAATATTGTAGCCACTAATTTGAATGAGGGAAATTCTGTCTTCAGATAACCAGGACTCAGATATGCATATAGATAGGGTTTTCTGTTAAAAATGCTTCTATAATGTGTTGCTTGTTGGATATGCTTCACATGTTTTGGAAGAGAATCTTATAAGGTAGGTCTATGCTTTCGAAAGGAGTGATCACTAGAGTCTTCGTTGGTGGTAGTTAGTTCGCAGATTCGGTCTACATTGTAATTGTGTGTAGTTTTCTTCAATTCATTGATTTGTGTCATTTTGAATGTTTCGTTTTTTTTGTTAACTTTCTGTCCTTCAATAAACAATTGATTGTTTTTTATGATTGCGAATAATCCGTTCCTTCGAGCCTGAAGCATTTCTTCTCGCATTAATTGCCTTTCCCTTCGCGTGTTGGTATCTAGGAACTCTGAGATAAATAACCGAGTACCCTGAAGGCATTGGCTATTACTTATTATGCACTTTGCCATTCTCTTGCTAATTAATTCTATGAAAAGTGGCCTATTGTTATTGTTGTTGTATCTACCCACTCTGTATGTATCTTATATACATATATCCAGTCAGGTCTATGTTCATCGTGCTGTAGAATAGTTCAATGATTCTGTTGTGTAGGTCAAAATCCGGTTCTTTGTAATAATAATTCAGTAAATCCGTAGAGAACAATTTTTTTCGTGTTTGCTTCAGTTCAAATCGCGGTTGGGGTATCTTTGTTGTTTTTATAACAGAAATTTCTTTTTTTAGTTTCTCATTTTCTTTTGTAAGGTTTTCAATTTTTAGGTTTAGTCTTTCTATTTCTTCCTTTCTTAATTCGT
Organism: Dasypolia templi; assembly: GCA_963555695.1. Taxonomy (NCBI): domain Eukaryota; kingdom Metazoa; phylum Arthropoda; class Insecta; order Lepidoptera; family Noctuidae; genus Dasypolia; species Dasypolia templi. The sequence continues at coordinate 26,338,811 of OY743154.1, read as the reverse complement.
TCTGATTATTTAAGGTGTCTGTTTTATGTTGGATATCTGCTTTTAATTTAGTGATGGCCATATTTCTCTCGGTTTGGATTGTATTTTTAATTTCAGTTATTATGGATTCATTATTTTCCTTCAGGCGCAGTCTTATAATTTCACTTAGATTCTGTAGCGTTAGTTCGGTTTGAATGGCTGTTTCTTTTTCCTCTGTGTTCAGTGTGTCGCCTAGTATAGTTAGGTCTTATATTATTTTACTTTATTGGGACATAAAACAATTACACATTACAATTAAAGTGTGACAGAGTAAGTTTAAAACTAGGTAAACGTGTAACCCACACCAATGTCCGCGAAATAATGGTTTTTGTATAGATAAACTCGTGCGTTGATTTTAAAATAAATAAGTACTCGTAGGTATATTGGAAAAATTAAATTTGTATAAGGTGGCTATTTTAAAGATTCAATAGCCATCCTTTTGAATTTAAAGTGTGTTAGCCCGAAAATATCCACATCGATGAAGTGTGTGTTATACGTATCCACAATACGTCGGAGAGGCGCCCGTGCACCAGCGTGAGTTCTGCACCTTGCGGTGTGGAACAGCCGGGGCACACGCGCCTCTCGGCGCATGACAGTTCTAGGCACAACGTAGCATAAGCTATTTGTAATATCTGGACAATCAAACCAGTTATTACACAGACCATGAAGCATCATGGCCATAAGTAGGTTGCGTCTTGACTCCAGGCTCTGAAGTTTATAACGCATCAATAAGTGAGTGTATGGTAATTTAGACTTAGTGCATCTGTAATGCATAACACGCAGGTATTTTTTTTGAACCATTTCCATTATTTTTATATAAACAGCAAAAATGGGACTCCAAATCGGAACTGCAAATTCCAATTGAGAACGGACCAAAGCTTTGTATAGAATTAAAAAAGTAGATGGTCTTTTAAAGTCATTTGATGAACGCATGACGAAACCAAACATACGATAAGCCTTGTTAACGATGTTATCAATATGAAGATTGAAGTGCAATTTAGAATCCATTGTAACACCGAGATCTCGAATATGGTCAACTCTTTGCAGGCAGATATCATGAAGACTGTAGTCAAATTTGATAATGTTTTTCCTTTTTGTGAAAGTCAACGCATTGCATTTAGGTAAACTAAGCTGAAGTTTGTTGTATGAACAATATCTAGAAAGTCTATCAAGGTCCTCCTGCAAAAGCAAGCAATCCTGTGTGCTTGTACACGACTTGTGTTGTTTGATGTCATCGGCATACATTAGAAACCGGGAATTAATGAAGCATTTCTTGATGTCATTAATGAACAAAATAAAGAGTAAGGGCCCGATAATTGAGCCCTGGGGCACCCCGGAAGTGACAATGATTGAACTTGATTGGAAACCATTAATGACTATCTTTTGCGATCGATTGTGTATATATGCCATGAACCATCTCAATATCTTGAGAGTTAAAAGTGTAGTTGTTTGTGTTTGTGTTCCCTCTCCTAATGGTGACATTACATTCTTCAGAAGGTGATTGTGTCTGTTGCGGTAGCTCACGGTCTTGCAGGCGTATAGGGGTATTAGCATTACCAACTTTAGGGGTTTTACAGTAGCAAGCTTGACATTGCCATTTAATTTTATGTTCAAAACTCATCAATTTTGTAAAATGATGAATCGAAACATTAGCACATTTTAGGTCGTATGTGTTTTTGCAATGCGCACAAGTTAGGTTCTCTGTTTTTGGTACTTTCTGATAACATCCCGCACATTCAGAAGCCATTTGTGTTTTTTTATGCGACCGGTTGCGCCCTCTAGTAGTGGATTGTGATAGTACGTGAAGTATTGACGTTTGGTGTATGTTTCTCTTGTTGGCAATAGATGGTGTTGTTTGCAGGAAAGCATTATACCTAACTTGATTTCGCAATTTCAAGTTAGTTTCACTATTCCGTGATAGATGGCTTTGTTTTCATAATCAAATATCAGTTATTTGCATGTTAGAGCAATATTTAATAGTAAAAATGAGATAGATTTTATTATTATTTCGGTACCTTTCTTGGGGCTTGTTAATCTGGTGGCTGCTGGTTTTTTACTGCTTGCACTTCAGTACTTCACTGTTTGTTCTGGTATTGTGGAAAATTTTGAATTTGAACACAAATGTCGTTAAGATGTAAGTATTTATCACCGTTTCTATTTAGATTTTAGAAGATTCACTGATACTTTAACTTTTATCACCTTATGTCCTTTTTAACTTTAACCTTAATAACTTTTTATTATGATATAACCACAAATAATTATTTTATAAGATTTTTTAGTACGGAGCTAATGTTTGCTTAAACACAGTAGCGCCCTCTCTCCAAGCTGTCGAGGGTACTGCACCTACTTACAGCTACTTACGTTCGTTGGGGAGCCATGTAGGCCTGGCGCGGGGCAAGTGCGGCTGTAGCGCAACTTGCCAATGTGTGTGGATGCAATTGGTGTTCAGCAGGAGCGCCACGGCACTGTTCCACAGTACCGTTTTCTTCACGCCACCCCGGCGGTCTGTCTCCGCCAGGTGAGACCTCCGGTTCCCCGGAGGTGGCCCGGAGGAGGCCCGGAGGAGGCCCGGAGGAGGCCCGGAGGAGGCCCGGAGGAGGCCCGGAGGAGGCCCGGAGGAGGCCCGGAGGAGGCCCGGAGGAGGCCCGGAGGAGGCCCGGAGGAGGCCCGGAGGAGGCCCGGAGGAGGCCCGGAGGAGGCCCGGAGGAGGCCCGGAGGAGGCCCGGAGGAGGCCCGGAGGAGGCCCGGAGGAGGCCCGGAGGAGGCCCGGCGGGAGACGACCAGCGACAGAGGTGTCGGCTTAAGGCGCTCCCTGCTGAGGGTGTAGACCCCCGTCTGCAGACGCTTCCAGGTCGAGCCGGTCACGCTCCAGACTAAAGGGCCGTTATGTGTGTGTGAGCGGCATTGTGTTGTGTTACACTGCTCATGTCAGCGATTGAGTTGCGAGCCCGCGCCGCACATTCAACGCGTGAGTTTATGCGCTTGTGGAGTTGTTTGTGTGTAGGGTTCGGCGTACGTCATGCCTATATTAACTTAGCACACGACGCACTCCGGGTGCATGTGATGTGTGTGGAGTATTATTGTGTGAGTAAGTCGCGTGTAAGTGAAGGCGTCTTACTCAGGCGTCAGTCCGGTGGGTTGGGGTCGTCAGCGTCCGGCAATAGGTCGCGGGGGAGGCGCCTCCTGTCAGGTGGGCGCGCATGCCAGGGAGCTATGTGCTTGACATGAGGCCAAGCAGATGCGTCGGCACGCGCGAACATGTTTGACGCGAGGCGCCTGCAGTGGTCGTCCAGGCTCTCGATCCTAAGATCCCGCTGGATTACGCTATTCCTCACGTAGCGAGGGGCAGCGGTGATTTTCCGCAGCGTCAGGTTCTGCTGTGCGCGGAGGATCTTCTTGTTGGTCTCGCTAGTGAGTGCGAGCCAAGCTGGGGCGGCGTACGTAAGGAGTGGGCGGATGTACGTTTTGTACAAACCCAGCTTGGTACGCAGCGGGAGGCGGGATGAGAGCACCGGGTGGAGCAAAGCGCGGGCTGTTCTGCCCTTCGCGGCGACCTTGCGGACGTGACTTCCCATGGTGAGCCGACGATCGATGGTGACCCCTAGGTACTTGACCTGTGGCGACCATGCGATGTCGACTCCTTGCAGTTGTAAGGGTGGTGGGAGGTGAGCGCCTCCAGCGAGCAGCGCTTGTGTCTTACCCACGTTAACCGACAACCGCCAGTTCGACAGCCAGTCGGGAAGCAAATTTAGGGCTCGCTGCATTTTAACGGCCGCGTGTCTTGGCCTGATAGAGGTCGAGATGTACGCGGCGTCATCAGCATACAGAGCGAGCGTGGTGTCCTGCGTCGTGGGGATGTCGTCGGTATAACATGAGTAGCACAGCGGTGAGACACAGCTCCCCTGCGGTACCCCTGCTGCTATCTGGCGCGCGCCTGACAGCGCACCGTCGACCACCACCCTAAAAGTCCTGTGAGAAAGGAAGGAGGAGACCACCATTACGACGCGACGGGGTGCGTCTGACTTCGTCATTTTAAAAAGCAGACCGGCGTGCCAAACACGATCAAAAGCTTTTTCCATGTCGAGGAATACTGCAACTGCGTGTTCTTTCTTGTTCAGTGACGCCGTGAGTAGGTGCAGTACCCTCGACAGCTGGAGCGTTGTGCTGTGTTCCGAGCGGAACCCGAACTGTTCCGGTCGCGGCGTGAGATGAGGTGCTAGGTGTCGCAGCAGGAGTTGTTCAAACACCTTGGACATGGTTGGCAGCAAAGTGATAGGCCGATAGCTCCCAGGCTTCAGCACATCTTTGTTCGCCTTGGTGCGGTATGGCAGGTGGCGCAGCGCTGTGTTGGTGATACCGTCCGCTCCAGGGGCCTTTCTTGGCTTGGTCATCAGGATGGCGCGTCAGACTGCACAAGGCGAGAAGAAAATAGGGTCTTCCTCTGGGGCTATCGGCGAGGCGAAGTTTTCTACAAGGTGCCTCTCGACTGTGCAGCAGTCGAGAGGCACCTTGTAGAAAACTTCACATGCTCGTTGTTGTCGGTCGGGTTCGGCTGAAATTGACGCTCCAGGTGCTCGGCAAAGATCTCCGCACGGTCTGCTGCGATGTATCTTGGGGCCCCGTCGCTATGTAGTAGTGGGCGCACCGGAGCTGGGGTATTCGAGAGCTGCCTGCACAGTCTGTGTATCGACGGCCAGTCTCCTTCGACAGCTTCGATGTGTGACTCCCAGCTCTCGGCGTTAAAATCTTGCAGCTTGGCCCTAACCTTTTCCGCGAAACGGTTGAGTTCGGACTTCATAGTTGGGCAACCTGTGCTTTGCCACCGTTTGCGTAGGCGCTTCTTTTTGGCGACCAATTCTTGTAGGTGGGTGGGCAGGGGTTTAAATAGGGACCCGTGAGGTTGCGACACTATGGTTGTCGCCGCGTCGTATGCGCGTTGGATGCAAACGGTGATCTCTTCTGCCAGTCCGTCAACATCCGCTCCAGTGACGATGGGCAAAGTCGGTGTGGTGGTCTCAATCACTTCCTGAAACTTGTTCCAGTCAGTTTTTCGACGTGGCGCTGGAGGAGAGAGTCGGGTAGGCATTTCCGATAAGACGATGAGAACAGGTTGATGGTCCGACTGCATCTCGTCGTCTATCGCCTGTTGGGTAATCTGGCAGCTCAAGCCTCTATGGATTACGATGTCCAGCACATCCGGTGAATGGGCCTGTATGTCTGGATAGTGGGTGGGTGTCTCAGGGCCGGACACCGTGTACCCACAGGCCTCCGCGTCTGCGAAGAGCCGTCTCCCCCCGGGATTCGTGGTGTTGCTGTTCCACCCCGGGTGCTTGCAGTTCATGTCGCCGGCGAGGACTGTCGGGTGCGGCGACCGATGCAGGAGCGCCTGCAGCTCCGCTAAGTCCGGCGGAGCTGCGGGCGGGCTGTAGCACGCGTAGATATCGATGTCCTCGCCAGCCAAGTGCAGCTGGACACCCAGCGCGTAAAATGAGGCTAATGACGTCAGAGGGAGAGCTTGATGTACGACTCTTCGCTTCACCAAAACCGCCAGACCACGGTATATGATGCCGAGTGCAGACTTCTCATCCTTCCTGTAGAGCAGATATCCTGGGAACCTGATTTGGTCCGCTGGTCCCAAGAAAGTTTCGCTAATTAGCGCCACGTCGATCTTCTGTTCCTTGAGGAGGAGGCGGAGGGGGGCGACCTTGCTCCGGAGGCCGCGTGCATTCCAGTGTAGAATCCTCAACGGCCTAGCCATGGTATAGCATGAGCAGAGCGGCCAGGCCGTCGAGGATAACTAACTCCGCGTCTTGCCCTTGTCTGATGGCCTTGATTAGGTCCTTCAGCAGTTGGATGGCGCAGGCGGTAAATTCCTTCTGGCGCTCTTGTTTTAAGGCCGCAGGCATGGTGGTACGCGACGCCGTTGCTGGTAGCGGGTGGTGTTGGATCCCAATGCGCCTTGCTTAAGTGCCGTCTCTGGGGCGGCGCTTGCGGTTTCTGGGCGGGGCTTTGCTGTCTGTTGGCCCTTCTTTTTGCTGGCGCCAGTAGCAGCGCCAGTGGAGTGCGTCGTCGCCTGCGCAGAGGTAGGAGCAAGGTCCGGTTGTATAGGCTGCTTAGCTGTGGGCTGAGGCTTCTTCCTTTTCTTGCCCCCGCGCTTGTTTTTCCTCCTCCGCCCCGAGGAGGGGGCTTCCCGGTTTGTGGGCTCGTTAGCTGCCGCCATCAGTGACGCACTTGGGGCCTCGTGGTCCTCTGTGCTGGGCCTCTCGGTGGCGTTCGCTGGCCGGCGTTGTTGCCGCGAGATGGCGACAGTGCCCGCCCGCTTGTTTCGTATCTCCTGCTGGAATACGGGACATCTTGTATTGCACGCCGGGTGTTCTCCCGCGCAGTTGGCGCAGGTGGCCGGCTCCCCGCCGAGATCGCGCAGCTGCGCGTCGCATGCGTGGCGGTGAGACACCGGTACACTCGCTACCGGAAGAGACGTCGTCGGGTCCCTGACGAAGAAGCCGCGCTGTACGAGGTGTACCGCGCGGCAAAGGAGACTCTGTGGCTGGCCATCGGCGAGGCGAGGACGCGAGCCAGGGAAGAGATGTTGGAGACTCTAGACGGGGATCCGTGGGGGCGCCCGTATAAAGCGGTTCGAGGGAAACTTCGAGCCGCGGCGCCTCCAATTACGGAGAGTCTCCAACCCGAGCTGCTGGAGGAGGTAGTCGCAGCCCTCTTCCCGGCAAGAGCGGAGCATACCCCGCCGATGGCTTTGCCCACAGCCGCAGGGTCTACAGAGGAGAACGCCATCAGCGTCCCAGAGGTGACACAGGCAGAGATGGGGGCGGCCGTGATGCGGCTCCGGGCCAAGAACGTGGCTAGCGCTAGCCCTCGCTCTGAAAGAGCTTGAGCCCCAGCTAAGAGGACTCTTCACAGCGTGCCTTGAGCGGGGCCAGTTTCCCACTTTATGGAAAACAGGTCGCTTGGTCCTGCTCAGGAAGGCGGGGCGCCCTGCCGACTCGCCGTCTGCGTACCGGCCCATAGTGTTGCTCGACGAGGTGGGCAAGCTGTTCGAGCGCATACTCGCAGCCCGCCTCGTCGGCCACTTGTGCAGAGAGGGGCCGGACCTGGACGAGAGCCAGTTCGGCTTTCGGCATGGGCGCTCTACCATCCACGCTGTGTCGAGTGTGAGAGTCCTGGCGGAGGAAACAGTGTCCCGGGGCGGGGTGGTGGTGGCGGTGTCCTTGGACATCTCCAACGCCTTCAACACCCTGCCCTGGAGCTGCATACGGGAGGCACTGCGTTATCATCGGGTGCCCCTCTACCTCCGCCGCATCGTTGGGGCTTATCTGGTGGGGAGGTGTGTCACCTACATGGGACGTGATGGCGGAAACCAGCGCCAAGTGTCGTGCGGTGTTCCACAGGGATCGGTCGTGGTACCGCTCCTGTGGAACATCGGGTACGACTGGGTGCTGAGGGGCGAGCTCCCGCCGGGCGCCGACCTGACGTGTTACGCGGACGACACGCTGGTCACGGCCCGGGGGAGTTCGCACAGGGAGGCAGCGTTGCTCGCGACGGCGGTGGTCTCACTCACGGTGAGCCGCATACGGCGCCTCGGCCTGGAGGTGGCCCTCAACAAGTCGGAGGCCATGGTGTTTCATGGCCCCCGGCGGGCGCCGCCGGCCGGATCACACATTGTGGTCGGGGGGGTCCGGATCGCTGTCGAGCCCACCATGAAATATCTGGGATTGGTGCTCGACAGCCGGTGGGACTTCGGACCCCACTTCCGGCGGCTGGCGCCCAAGTTGTTGGGCGCGGCCGGGGCGCTGGCAACGCTGCTTCCCAATCTGGGGGGCCCGAGCGCCGCCTGTAGGCGGCTCTATATGGGGATCGTGCGATCCATGGCGCTCTACGGAGCGCCGATCTGGGCGGCTGACCTGACGGCCGGCAGCATAGCTGTCCTGCGCAAGCCGCAGCGGGCGATGGCCGTCAGAGTCATTCGGGGGTATCGCACGATCTCCTTCGAGGCGGGTTGTGCACTGGCCGGATCACCGCCCTGGGACCTGGAGGCGAAAGTGCTCGCGTCACTGTACCGGTGGCGCGAGGCAGCGCGGGAGCGGGGCGAGCGACCGATGCAGCAACATATCGAGCAGCATCGGTTGCAGCTCCGCGAGGTCCTGGTGGCGGAATGGCGGGTGAGGCTTTCACGCCCTACCGCCGGCCTCAGCACCATCGAGGCGATCCGGCCAGTGCTCGACCGCTGGCTCGGGAGAAGGCACGGCTCCCTGACGTTTCGGGCGACGCAGGTGCTCTCGGGGCATGGTTGCTTCGGGAAGTACCTGTGTCGCATAAACAGGGAGCCGGACGCCCGGTGTAACCACTGCGTCGACTGCCGGGAGGACACGGCGTGGCACACGCTGGCAGAGTGTGCCGCTTGGGAGGAGCCGCGCCGTGCCCTCATCACCGAAGTAGGCAACGACCTGTCGCTGCCGGCCGTCGTGAACGCGATGGTCGGCGGCACAGAGTCCTGGGACGCAGTGGTCTCCTTTTGCGAAACGGTCATCTCGCAGAAGGAGGCTGCGGAAAGGGAGAGAGAGATCTCGACTCTCGACCCGGCCCGCAGCAGACGCACCGGGCGTCGGAGGAGGGCGGACACCGCCCTCTTCCGGCCCCCCGGTCAAGGGGCGACGGATTCGGGGACATCCGTCGCTCCCCAACATCAGGACCCGAGAAGGTGGCGCGCGTAGTGTTCCGCGTGCGTCGCTCACAGACGTTGCGGGGGGAGTACACCTCACTCCCCCCGCCCGAGACGGGGCCCGCGCAAGCGGGCTTGCACCAGCCGGGGTTGTGGAAGAATAATGTGTTCCCGCGACCCCGGCGTAGGTGAGAGATGGAACACCGGGGTGGTTTTTAGTCAGTAAGAGTCTGACAGACACCTCCGCCCGCCCCAGGGCGGAGGACATCCATGAGGATTTTCCACCCCGGGAACCCGGCCGGCTCCGACCTTGGGCGCGGGCAGTCCCGGGCGGCGTGCTCATCCCCGCATCTCACGCAAGCGAGCCGGCGGTGGCAGTGATGTGAGCTGTGTCGGAACTTTTGGCATCGATGGCACTGAGCGGGCCCACGCTTGCCCCTCCATGCCTCGATCCTGACACCACGCATGTATAGGAACGCCGTGGTGTCGAAGATCCTCCTGATGTCAGGCGTCCTCTTCAGAACTGCATGAAATATGCAGCCGGGCCTCCCTTCGCGCGCCTTTATGTGGCGCACGTACTCCGGCTGATATCCCAGCAGTTGGAGTTCTTCTTCTATTTCGGCGGGGTTGGTGTCCGCAGGCAGCCCCCTGATCGCCACCTTCAGGCTGCGCTCGGCTGGCAATGAGTAAGCGAACCAGGATAGGCCGGTAGTCTTCTCTAGGCAAGTGAGGTACCTCTGGACGACCCGGTACTCGTCTGCACTCTCGGGCAAGAATCGAATTCCGCCCTGGTAGGGGGGGCAGTTGGTGGGTGGCCCAGTTTAGCACTTAAGGCTTTAAAGTGGGTCGCCCAGTCAGGCAGCCTCTCCACTACCAGCGGAGGGTAGCGTGGCTTCTTCTTGCTTGTGGCTGAGCTTATGTCTTGTGCGGGGACTGCAGAGGAAGATGTCGGGTCCGGGGTGGAGTCAGGTCCAGTGGGTTGCGACGAGTGGCGCGCAGCTTCGGCAAATGTCGGCGACCCGGTCCACAGTGAGGCCGAAGGCCGAACTGTGCGGCCAAAAGTCGAATAATAAAGGAAATGCTATCAAAATCGGTATAGGGGGGTTTTTGGGGTCGCTGATTACGAATCTGTTATCAGAACTAACAAATTCAAAATGGCGGATCCAATATGGCGGTTGGCCATACCAAAAAAACTCGAATAATGAACGAAATGCTCTCAAAATCGGTATAGGGGGGTTTTTGGGGTCGCTGATTACGAATCTGTTATCAGAATTATCAAATTCAAAATGGCGGATCCAATATGGCGCTATGCTATGCGAAAAAAATCGATTAAAATGGAAAATAATAACGAATAATTAAAAGCAATTTTTTAATATCATTTTGCATACTTTATTGTCAATTTACAGAAAATTACAATAAAATACAATACTTTGACAAAATTCACAATAGAAGCCTGAAATAGAAGAAAATTTTTTTTTATCAATAGTCACCATGAAGAATCGGAGTTGTGTTTGATAAATTATTGTTGAGTATAAAAATTATGTCAAAAAGACTTATGAAATGTTCATACGATTACTCGCACCCATCCGATGCATGCGTCTCGCGCGTGCAACACACACACACACATGACTCCATACCAGCTTCAGCAAAGGACCAACACTAAAGCAGTGTTCGCCCGATGCTCACAAAAGATTTTTCCCATAGATATACATATAGAACAGCTTGAATAGATCCCTACGCTTCTGCTGCACTCAGAGAAAAATATAGCTGTATCGGCGATAAACCATACCTGTTTTAGCTTCAGTCACATAGTAAGGTAAGGTAGTTGTATCAACTAAGTAGACACAAGCCATATTAGCTTTGTGTTAGACAAGCAATAACGTGAATGCTAGGTATTGCTTGTGTGTAAGGTTAGAATAGCTCGAAATTACAGCTGTTATGACTTGAGCGACCAAAGCTATTTTGGCTTGGCAACTTTAGTCAAAACTGTGATATTTTTCTCTGAGTGTGCTCCCTGCAGCACGAACGCGCGGCATCGCATCGGCACGTATAGTCCCTGCTGACTGCTCTCCTCTTCTACTCTTCTGTCTCCCTCCTTATTTTTCACATGCAGTATACTGCTTCCATTTTAAGTTTCGCGTATTCGCTTGGGTTGTTAAAATTTTTTATGTTGACACTTTTATTTGCTTTCATTTTCCAGGTGTTGTCATATTGTAAACTGACTGTTTTGCATTATTTTTAAAGAAAAGTTCATAAAAACTCAGACCGCAGAAGTCCGCACCAAATTTTTATTTTATTTTATAGTTTATACTTTCATTTATATCTCCTATAAGTTTCGAAGCAGGATACTGCAGGATACCTTAACTTTTTGATCGAAAACCCCGAGAATTTTTCAAATAAAAGATCGAAAAATAGCCCTTACATTATTATTTATAACAATTGTTTACTTAACAATTAGTACTTAAGCTATTTTTTTATTCGTTCTACTTACTTTCACCTGTAGATTCCATTTTGTCTGACTGCGATATTCTTCTTTTAACCAATTTCACACGCGTATGAAGAAAGCGTTTACCAAAGGCGCGTTTGTGCAGAAGCGTAGCGCTCGCGCGACGGTCGCGTTCCGACTGAGATTTTGAGGGGGATTGGACAAAAGGGGCATAACTATAGACGGTTTCCAACTCTAGGGGGGGCCCTTTAGCCAACCCAACGACGAAAAACCTCATACTAGAAACTTTTTTTTTTGACTTTTGGCCGCACAGTGCGGTCCCGCCTTGACTGCGTGGTTAACGCTGCGTGAGTGGGATGTCGGTGCAGTGCCGCTTTGCCTCTTTAGCGGCCTCGTCATCAGAGCTTCTTCTTGGTCGGCGCTGGGCTTTGGCGTCGAGCTGAGTCTTGAAACCGAGGCGCTCCATTTCCGTCGGACTGGTTCGCGCGGGCGTATCTCCAGACACGCCTCGGCGACCAGCCGCTGAAGCCCCCGAAGCTCGAGAGGTCAGACCCCTCTCTTGATGAGCATGCTGATAGTATAGCAGGTGAGTCCTGGGCAGAGTTTCTCGGTGGGGGTGGCGACTGCATCAAGCCAGCTGTTGACACTTCCATCGGTGTCGGGTCTGCCAGCGAGCGGCGGGGTGCAGGTGACGCGGAGCGCGTGGCTCTGCCAGCGGAGGTGGACGTGGGTGGTGCGGCCGAACGCGGGGGCGCAGAGGAATACCCTGGTGCGGACACGGCAGATTGCGTCGCGGGACGAGTGAGCGGTGTGGTGGGGCGCGCGGGTGGGCACGCGGGCAGCGCGCGGTTGTTCGTACCGTTTGCGCAGAGGAGCTCACGGTGGGCGCGGTGGCGCGCGTTAGTGACGCGCGACTTGTTAGCGCGGCGGGCCCCGGGGCCTGTGGCACGGGGCGAAATGCCGAGGGGCGGATGGACACTGCCGGCGGCGGTCGGCTCGACGTCGGTGTCGGCGAAACGCGCACTGTAGTCTGTGACGTCGGTGGGCTGGTAGGTGTCGGCCTTGATGGTGGTGGGGCTCCAGCTGATGACGCAGCGATTGACGTGCGGCCGATGTTCGGCAGCGAAGTGGCCTGGTCCAGCACCGGATGGAGCTCCTTGGAGCCGGCGTCGCTGCAGCCGAGGGAGCCGCGGGCGCCAGGGTTCCGCGACCGCATCGGTGAAACAAACACCGGGCAGCGCGGCGGTGGTGACCTCTGTGCTCGCACCAGTGCTCACTTGTTGCACTTGTACAAACACAGAAGAAACCAAACTTGGCGGTCCGAACGGGGATACTACTTCCAAAGTTGGAAATACTATCTAGGATAAGCCACGGGCGAATCCACAATTTATTGGGCTCGGAGCTATATCGCGGCGCCCCCGTAAGGGGGCGTCGCGTGCGGTGCCGGGGCTTCGCCCCCCGACCGCAGAAGCCATACGGCGACCCGTAAATACGGGCCTCTCATTAGGTCTGCTTCGATGGCAGTGGATTTTCGGGCGCGCGCGGGCAACGCGCGCCCGTGTGAGTGATTGCTATTTTGTTTCTGTAGGAGCGCCGCGACGCTTATAGTGAAGCGCCGCTTTCTTCACGACATCTCGGCGGTCTGTCGCCGCCAGGTCAGACCCCTAGTTACCTAGGGGAGGCCCGGCGACAACGACCAGCGACGAAGATGCCGACTCGACGCGCCTACAGAGTAGGTGAGTGGTCCCCGCCCGTCCAGATCACAGAGCTAGCCGTTACTGTCCGGGCTAAGGGGCCGAATGTGGGTGTGAACGGCATTGTAATTGTGTAACACCGTTCAATGTTTGCGTGCCTCGCGGCCCGCGCCGCGCGTGCACGCGTGAGTTTGGGTGCCTGTATAGACATGTATGTCTGTCTGCATTTACGTAACGTGCCTATATTAACCTAGAACACGTTACGCAAAGGGTGTGTGTGTTGTGAGTGTGGAGTCTTTTTGTCACAGATAAGTCGCGTGTAACTTGGCTGCGGCTTATCTGGAAGTCAGTCCGGGTTTCAATTGACGTCTTCATGTCCCGAGGGAGGTGGCGGAGGGGGGGGGGGGCTTGTGCCAGAAGGCCGCCGGCGTCCCATTTTGGGCCGCCCTGGGTGACCTAGCCGTGGTACAGAGTCAGTAGTGCGGCCAGGCCATCCAGGATGACCAACTCGACATCCTGTCCCTGCCTGATGGCCTTTATCAGGTCCATCAACAATTTAATGGCACAGGTTGTGAATTCTGGTTTTTTTTTGTGGTTGCTTCGGCGTCGGTAGCGCCGCCACTGGTTTCTTTTATGAACTTTTTCTTCGGTAGTTCCTTGCTTGACCGCGGCGCCGTGGCGGCGCTAGCGGTAGGTTGCTCCTTGTTTACAACCTGTGCCTCGCTGAAGGCAGGGGTGGCAATTGGGTTTTCTTGGGTCGCCTGGGGAGGGTCGGGTTTCTTCCCTTGCCCTTTCCCCCGCGTCTTTTCTTCCTCCGCCCGGAGGAGGCTGCTTGTTTGTCCGTGGGCCCGTTTGCCGCCGCCATGAGCGTCGTTCCTTGGGCCTCTTCTGGCAGCTCTTGTGGCCTGTTGGTGGCCACTTGGGGACGGCGTGATGTGGCCGTTAAGGCGGCGGTCCCCGCTCGCTTGTTCCGGATTTCTTTTTGAAATACCGGACACTTTATATTGCACGCTGGGTGCGGGCCACTGCAGTTGGCGCAGGTGGCCGGCTCCTCCTCCTCCCCCCCAATGGGTTCCCGCATTGACGAGGCGGGGGGGCTCAGTAGCCGTGGTTTGGACCCCACGGTGAAGCTAAGAGGAACCCGAGGAGGGGCCGCTCGTCAGGGCTTTAGTAGACAAGCCGACGACGTAGCGGCCAAGGTTGCGGTGTTGTTGGGCGACATCGCAACTGTGGTGGGGCCGCGGCGGGAGAGGAGTGCCGGTATTGCGGTGCGCCGCTCTCCCTACCTTCCGCGGCCTTAACGGGGTCGCCACCGTACGATGGCTGACGCGGTGGGGCCGCAGGGGAAGAGGAGTGACGGTATGTCGTTGGCCGCTCTCCCTATCCTCTGCGGCCGAAAAATGGTAGGCGACGGGGCCATTCATCAGACCCGTCGCAAGGGGCAAGGTGTTGGTCGTAGGCTGAGGGCGAACAACGCCCTCTTCCAGCCCCTCTAAATGGGTCCAGGGACGGCGGACTCGGGGACGTCCACCGCCCCCCATACATCAGGACCCGAGGTGGCGGCGCGTAGTGTTCCACGCGCGCCCCTCTTAGACGTTGCGGGGGGAGTCTAACACCTCACTCCCCCTCCCAACACGAGGAGGCCCGCCGAGGCAGGCCAGCACCAGCCGGGGTTGTGGAAGAATAATGTGTTCCCGCGACCCCGGCGTAGGTGTGAGATGGGACACCGGGGTGGTTTTTAGTCAGTAAGAGTCTGACAGACCCCTCCGCCCGCCCCAGGGCGGAGGACATCCATGAGGATTTTCCACCCCGGGAACAAAAAAAAAAAAAAAAAGGTGGCCGGCTCCTCCCGCGGGCGTGGGCAGTCTCTTGCGGCGTGCGCCTCTCCGCAGCGCACGCAAGCGAGCGGGCGGTGACACTGATGCGAGCTGTGTCTAAATTGCTGGCATCGGTGGCACTGAGCGGGCCCACGTTTTCCGCGCCAGGCCTCTATTTTGACACCACGCATCAACATAAATGTCGTGGTGTCATAAATGGCCCGGACGTCCGGAGTCTTTTTTAGGATAGCGTGGAATACGCAACCGGGTCGTCCTTGTGCGGCCTTAATATGGCGCACGTACTCCGGCTGGTATCCCAGCGTTTGGAGCTCCTCCTCTATCTCCTTCGGGTCCGTATCCGCCGGTAGTCCCCGTATGGCGATCTTGAGGCTCTTCTCTGCCGGCAGCGAGTAGGCGAACCAGCTGACGCCGCTGTCCTTCTCCAGGCCTGTCAGGTATCGCTGGACCAGCCTGTACTCCTCCTCGCTGTCTGGGGTGAAGCTTTACCAGTTGTCAGGAGATAAAATTAAACAATGTTCCGATTCCATAACTTATATTTTAAGAGCTGGTTAATATATACAATTTGCTAGTTACAGGTAGGTAGGAGACAGCTACTAATATTTACGACGACCAATCGCAGACGAGCCAGGTCACTTTTGGTCGCGATATAAATAGCGCGCGTCGTGTCGGAGCGTTAGTACCATTTCCGGGCCATCAGGGAGAAACTGGGCCGGCCTCCTAACGCTCGTCCATACGGAGGTGGAGTTCGCTTCACCCCAGACAGCGATGAGGAGTATAGGCTGGTCCAGCGATACCTGACTGGCCTAGAGAAGGATAGCGGCGTCAGCTGGTT
The DNA here is from genome assembly GCA_963555695.1 of Dasypolia templi. Taxonomy (NCBI): domain Eukaryota; kingdom Metazoa; phylum Arthropoda; class Insecta; order Lepidoptera; family Noctuidae; genus Dasypolia; species Dasypolia templi. Next base: position 26,323,306 of record OY743154.1, on the reverse strand, counting down.
CGCTTACTCACTGCCAGCAGAGAAGAGCCTGAAGATCGCCATACGGGGACTACCGGCGGATACGGACCCGAAGGAGATAGAGGAGGAGCTCCAAACGCTGGGATACCAGCCGGAGTATGTGCGCCATATCAAGGCCGCACAAGGACGACCCGGTTGCGTATTCCACGCAATCTTATAAAAGACTCCGGACGTCCGGGCCATTTACGACACCACGACGTTCATGTTATTGCGTGGTGTCAAAATAGAGGCCTGGCGCGGAAAAAGAGGACCTGCCCAGTGCCACCGATGCCAGCTGTTCAGACACAGCTCGCATCAGTGCCACCGCCCGCTCGCTTGCGTGCGCTGTGGAGGGGAGCACGCGGCGAGAGACTGCCCGCGCCCACGGGAAGAGCCGGCCACCTGCGTGAACTGCGGTGGCCCGCACCCGGCGTGTAACATCAGATGTCCGGTGTTCCAGAAGGAGATCCGGAACAAGCGGGCGGGCACCGCCGCCATAACGGCCACGTCACGCCGGCCCAAAGTGACCACTGAGAGGCCACAAGTGATGCCAGAAGAGGCCCAAGGCACGACGCTTATGGCGGCGGCCAACGGGCCCTCAGACAAACCAGCTACCTCCTCCGGGCGGAGGAAAAACAAGAGACGCGGGGGAAAGGGCAAGGGGAAGAAACCCGACCCACCCCAGGCGACCCAAGAAAACCCAACTGCCACCCCTGCCTTCAACGAGGCACAGGTTGTGATAAAGCAGCAAACTACCGCTAGCGCCGCCACGGCGCCGCGGACAACAAAGGAACTACCAAGAGAAAAGTTCATAAAAGAAACCAGTGGCGGCGCTACCGACGCCAAAGCAGCCACAAACAAGTCGGATTTCACAACCTGTGCCATCAAACTACTGATGGACCTGATAAAGGCCATCAGGCAGGGACAGGATGTCGAGTTGGTCATCCTGGATGGCTTGGCCGCACTACTGACTCTGTACCGCGGCTAGGTCACCCAGGGCGGCCCAAAATGGGACGCCGGCGGCCTTCTGGCACAAGGCCGCCCCCCCCCTCCGCCACCTCCCTCGGGACATGAAGACGGCACTTGAAACCTGGACTGACTTCCAGATAAGCCGCAGCCAAGTTACACGCGACTTATCTGTGACAAAAAGACTCCACACTCACAACACACACACCCTTTGCGTAACGTGTTCTAGGTTAATATAGGCACGTTACGTAAATACAGACAGACATACATGTCTATACAGGCACCCAAACTCACGCGTGCACGCGCGGCGCGGGCCGCGAGGCGCGCAAACACTGAACGGTGTTACACAATTACAATGCCGTTCACACCCACATTCGGCCCCTTAGCCCGGACAGTAACGGCTAGCTCTGTGATCTGGACGGGCGGGGACCACTCACCTACTCTGTAGGCGCGTCGAGTCGACATCTCCGTCGCTGGTCGTCGCCGCCGGGCCTCCCCTAGGTAACTAGGGGTCTCACCTGGCGGCGGCAGACCGCCGAGATGTCGTGAAGAAAGCGGCGCTTCACTATAAGCGTCGCGGCGCTCCTACAGAAACAAAATAGCAATCACTCACACGGGCGCGCGTTGCCCGCGCGCGCCCGAAAATCCACTGCCATGAAGCAGACCCAAGGAGAGGCCCGTATTTACGGGTCGCCGTATGGCTTCCGCGGGCAGGGGGCGAAGCCCCGGCACCGCACGCAACGCCCCCTTACGGGGGCGCCGCGATATAGCTCCGAGCGGAGCGTTAGTCGTATGCCCGCACGCACGGCGCGTGAACGTTGATGCTAGCTGCTACATAGCTCCTCCCCAGCGAAGCGCCACCAATGCGAGTAGTACAAAGTGATGTCTCGCACATGACGTCGGCGAGCGCGTATGTAGTGCAAAGTGGTGTCTCGAACTCTCGACACGGTGCCAGCGAGGGCCTATTGCCGCGGTGACACCAAGGTTGCACGTAGGTGCGTGGGCGCAGTGTTCGCTTTGTGCCTTTCACTTTTCGTTTAGTTAGTACGCGCCCGCGCTCCGTCTCGGCCGGACGTAATGCTTTATAGGGTGAAGCGTACGGTGGGTCTGGAGGTGCGGCCGGATCGCGTGACGTATGTCGACCGTTCATCTAAATGACTTGCTGGTTCTTCGGTGTTAGGCAGGAATGCAGGCTTCAGTCGGTCTATACTGATGTTTACCTGTCGATCTTTAATTATCACTGTATACACCTTGTTCTGTCTCTTCAAGACACGATACGGACCTTCGTAGGTCGGCGTCAGCGGTCGGCGGTAGGCATCGGTACGTATGAATACGTGCGTACATACATGTAGGTCGTCATGTATAAACATTGCGCGGCGATCGGTGCTGCGGCGGACGGCTTGCATCTTTTTCATTGCGTTGGTTATGACGTCGCTGAAGTGTGTATTTGTGTTTGCGTATATCGAGGCTTCTCCACACATTTCGCCGGGTAGCCGTAGCGGTTTACCGTATAGTGCTTCTGCTGATGACACATCCGTGTCTTCTTTTATTGCAGCGCGAAGTCCCAGTAATACGGTGGGAAGTTCTTGTGTCCAGCTTGAGTTATGTAGTCGTGCCGTCAAGGCTGTTTTGAAAGATCGATGCCATCTTTCAACTATTCCGTTCGCCTGCGGATGGTAGGCAGTGGTCCGTGTTTTCTCGATGCCCATTCTATTCATTAGTGTTTTGAATAAATGAGATTCGAACTGTCTCCCTTGATCGCTTGTGATCCTTTCTGGGCAACCAAATCGCACTATCCACCCTTCGTAGATGGCCGTGGCGATAGTGCTGGCTTCCATGTCGCTAACTGGGAATGCTTCTGGCCATTTAGTTGCTCGGTCGATGATTGTGACACAATACCGTTTTCCCTCTGATATGGGTAATGGTCCGACGATATCTACGTGTATGTGCGACAGTCGATTTGCTGGTGGGTATTCTTCTAACGGCGATACTGTGTGTCGCTGTACTTTAGTTCGTTGGCAGGTTATGCAACATTTGGTCCACATACTGACGTCTTTGTTCATGCTTGGCCAGAAAAAACGTTGTGTGATCATCTTCCTAGTTGCTCGGGTGCCAGGGTGGCTCAACTCGTGCATGGCGTCGAAGGCTTTTCTTCGTATCTCTGATGGCAGGTAAGGTCGTACGTGGCCACTTGATGTTTCGCACAGAATTGGTTTAGTGGCGTTGAGTGGTCGTAGCCGTTCGAATCGGAGCGAGTTATTTTTCGTGACGTCAGTCAGTTGCCTGTCGCGTTGTTGAAGACGAGCCAGCTCGTTGTAGTCGATTGGTGATGGAGTGGATATTGCTTCAATTCTTGATAATGCATCGGCTACAATGTTGTCCTTTCCTTCAATATGGCATATCTTCATGGTGAATTGACTGATATAGTGCAAATACCTCGTGCGCATTGGTGTTTCCGTCTTGCTGTTTAACCGCAGTCCACCTCCGTATGGACGAGCGTTAGGAGGCCGGCCCAGTTTATCCCTGATGGCCCGGAAATGGGCGGCCCAGTTTGGCAGCCTCTCAACTACCAGCGGCGGGTATCTGGGCTTCTTTTGCCCCGGCTTTTGCTGCCACGTTCTTGTCGCGGCGCCGGGGGGTGCATCGGGGGTGTTGGCAGCGGTAGCGGGGGCGGGGGTTGGCCTAACCCCCGCGGTCGGTGACGGTGGCGGCGATGGTGACGCAGGTGGCGGGGGGGGTGAGCGGCGCGCCGCGTCGGCAAAAGTAGGCGACGCTGGCGGGTCCGGACTCCGCGGCGCGCTTTCGCGCGGTGGCCGCGGCGAGTCGGGGCAGAGCCGCTTCCCCTCCTCCGCTGCGGTCTCACTCGAGCTCCTGCGTCGACGTATTCTTTGGCCTCTGGGTTCGAGCCGGGACTCGAAACAGGCACGCGCACAGCCATTTCCGGTCGAGCCCGCGGATGCCAGCGACATGTTCGATCCTATGGACGAACACGGCGACATAACCGCGGGCGAGTCGTATGCTGATGCACGAGGAGGCGCCGGTGAGTCGGGCGTGTATGTAGCACTGGTCACTGACCTTGCTGTTGTCTTGGTGGTGGCGGAATTTTTTGCTGGCCGCTCTCGTTCAGCCATTGCCGGTCCCGCCAGCGAGAAGCGGGCGCCGGTCACGGCGGTGCGCGGAGCTGGGGCAGCTTCGGTCACCGATTGCGTGGTCACTGTAGCCTCTGCGGCAGGCGCGGGCGGAGTCGCGAATCGCGGCGGCGCGTCGGTGCGTGCAGGGGGCGCGCGGGGGGGCGCGGGCGGTGTGCGGGGGCGCGCGGGGTAGTCGCGCGGCGTGGCGGGGCGCGCGGCGTAAGCGGCGGCGTACGCGGCGGCATAAGCAGCGCAGCGCGCGGGCGCGGGTGCGGGAGCACGCGCGGGCAGTGCCGCGGCGCGCGCGTGCGGCGCGCGACTTGGGTTAGCGGCAGGCCCCGGGGCCTGAATGGGCACCGGGCGGAACGCGGCGGGACGGATCACTACCGCGTCGGCTCGACGTCGGCTCGACGTCGGCGAAGGCGCAGCGCGCGCAGGCGCCAGTGACGTCGGTGGGCCGGCAGCAGCAGCGGTGCTCGATCCCCCTCCTCTTCTCTCTTCCTTCTTCTTCTTGGATGTCTTCTTCGTCTTCTCTTCACTTCTAGTGGAGCCGGCCGGCGGAGCACAGGACGACGCAACACCGATGCTCGGCATCGACGACGTCCTATCCAGCGCCGGGCGGGACTCCGGTGAGCCGGCATCGCAGCCCAACGAGCCGCGCGTGCCGGGCTTCGGCATCCCGGGGGTATGGTCTCCTCTCCGCGACCGCGTCGGTACAAAAAAAAACCGGGTAGTCAGAAATTTTTTAAAAATTTATTGACGGTCCGCGCGGAACAAACTTTAACGGAATAGGAAAATTCCGTAGGACAAGCTTGTGTGACGACCACAAGCCAATCCCCACAATCTATTGGTATATAACACTGAGATCATACCTTGCCGGAAAATCTCGACACCGCGATCTACAAACGTGACGTTACGGCACAACGCCATCTGTTATTAAATCGCGGTACTAAACAAATGATAGGTTGACTATCGTATTAAATTTGTAGGTATATATAGTTAATATCTTACAACAGATTAGACAACAAGATGGCCACATCCGACACGCCCCGCCGCGTTGTAAAGGTGGTCTCTACCTTTCTTTCCCACAGGACCTTCAGGGTGGTGGTCGACGGCGGGCTGTCAAGCGCCCGGCCGGTGCTAGCCGGTGTGCCGCAAGGCTGCGTGTCGCCGGCGTGTTACTCACGATACACGGACGACATCCCCACTACCACAGACTCGACGCTCGCGCTGTACGCAGACGACGCCGCGTACATCCACTACATCGCTCAATGCGAAGTACGCGGCGGTCAAGATGCAGTGCGCCCTCGATCTTCTTCCCGAGTGGCTGTCTAAGTGGCGGCTGTCGGTGAAGGTGGGTAAGGCGCAGGCGATGGTCTCTGGATCAGCGCGCCTCCCACCAAACCTAAAACTACAGGGAGCCGACATCGAGTGGTCGCCCCAGGTGAAATACCTAGGGGTTACTATAGATCGTCGGCTCACAATGGGGCCGCACGGGGGAGGGTCGACCGCAACCTCCTTAGACAGGGTGCTCTCGTCCCGCATCCCGGTGCGCGTCAGGTTGGGCGTGTACAAGTTGTACGTACGCCCAATCTTGACATACGCTGCACCCGCGTGGTTCGTCCTCACTAGTGAGCCGAGCCGAAGGCTGCTCCGCACGCAACAAAACCTTGCGTTGCGGACCATTGTTGACACCCCTCGCTACGTGAGGAACGACGTCATCCAGAGGGACCTGGGGATTGAGAGCCTGGATGAGTTTGTGGAGCGCCTCGCGAAAGGAATGTTCGCGCGTGCCGACGCATCGGATTTGACGCACGTCAAAGACATTGCGCCCTGGCATGCGCGCCCCCCTGACGTGAGACCCCTCCCCCGCGACCTGGTAGCGGATGACGACCCCATCACCCCGGACTGACTCCCAGATAAGCCGTAACCAGGTTACACGCGGCTTATCTGTGACAATAAGACTCTACATTCACAACACATATACCCGTTTGCGTAGCGCGTGCTAGGTTAATATAGGCGCGTTACGTAATCGGAAACAGACATCCACCTCTACACATGCACCCTAACTCACACGCGAACGCGCAGTGCGGGCCGCGGTTCGCGTATTGTGTCTGTGTGACACCGTTCAGTGTGAACGGTGTCACACAGACACAATACCGTTCACACACTCATGACGGCCCCTTAGCCCGGACAGTTAACGGCCAGCTCTGTGATCTGGACGGGCGGGGACCACTCACCTACTCTGTAGGCGCGTCGAGTCGACATCTCTGTCGTAGGTCGTCGCCGCCGGGCCTCTCCTAGGTTACTAGGGGTCTCACCTGGCGGTGACAGACCGCCGAGATGTCGTGAAGAAAGCGGCGCTTTGTTATAAGCGTCGCGGCGCTCCTACAGAAACAAACAAGAATTCATACTCATAGGCGTGCGTACCTCGCGCGCGCCAGATACTTAACTGCCAAGACGCATACCAAATGAGGGGCCCGTATTTACGGGCCATCGTATGGCATCCGCGGCCGGGGGGCGAAGCCCCGGCACCGCACGCAACGCCCCCTTACGGGGGCGCCGCGACATAGTTACGAGCGTTGGTTGTGTCTGCTTAGCATTCGTCGTGTTAACTCTAAGTCTTAAGTTATAAATTGTGAAACCTAAAATATATAAATAATATTGTGAATATTGTGAAAGCCAATCAATAAAATAAAAATATATTTTTTAAACTAAATCAGTTTGAACTATTTTGACTCCGGGACCATTTTCTAGACTGTCAAGACGTATGTCTTGAGCACCAACCGGCAGCGATAATAAGTATCTGAAACAATGATACGAGTATGAAGAATGTCATTTCTTCGGTGGTCGTTTTAACCGTGATTTTGCGACCGGACCACGACTTTTTGCGGTGTAGATATTATTATGTACAGGTAAGTTCTTAACTACTTTGTCCTGAATAAATCGAGGAGCCATTTTTAGTCTACTAGCCATTGGATTTCGTACATGTATGACTTGGTTTTGTTCACAATCTAAAACGGGTTCCCTATCAGCGTTACGCCGCGTCATTGTACCCATACGATCGGATAATGCAGAATCATGAATTATCGATTAATTAATTAATTAATTAATTAATTAATCATATATTATAATTTCCATCGTAGTCGAATGGAAACGGTGTATAAAATTTATACACCGTTTCCATTCGACTACGATGCTCTTGAATATAAGTTTGAATATATCAGTCTGTAATGTTTAAATCAATAGGACTTCGAGTATCGAAATGTCCAGATATAACATCAAATGGACTACATTTAGTTAAATTGTGGATAGAGCTATTATAGGCGATTAGCGCGTACGGTATAAGATTTCGATATGGTTCGTTTTTATGCTGAATTTTAAATAATCGTAAGTGTTCCAAAAGCGTGCTGTGGAAACGTTCTATGATGCCATTTTCGTTTTTTGCATAGGCACTAGTCATATGGTGTTCTATTTTGTGCAAACGGAGAAATTCTGACGCTATTTGATTTTTAAATTCGGTACCTTGATCCGTAGTTATATTTACAGGAAAACCGTGATGAGTACTATACGTTAAAAGGGCTTTTATTATATTGGGTGCAGTATAATCGGATAACAGATACGCCTGTGCGTATTTAGAGAATGAGTCCATGATAGTTAAGTATTTGTCGTGTTCAATAGTCAGAACGTCTGCGTGTACTAATTCGAACGGTTGAGTTGGTGGAAGTACAACCCTGAACTGCGGGCGAAGTGGATTTCGATCGTATTTCGCACATCTGCATATATTGCATTCATTATAAATTGAGTAATGTCTATTTTAATTTTTGGCCAAAAGTAACGTTGTGATAGCGAAAGATAGGTTTCATTGATTCCGCGATGATTGGTCTTGCCTTCGTGGTATTTTCTAATTATTTCTAATTGGTTTGACTGATCCTCAACGTTACGTACTTCATATTTGACTAAAACTAAGTTCATGGATGAATTTTCAAAAGTTTGCTGTAAAATCGGTATGATACTCAACATTTTTCCTATAGGATTTACAAGAATCGCTGTCCGGAGTTTTGGATCCACGTGAGACTTTATAAAGTTAATAAGACTTCCTTCAATGCTAATTTCGTTAATGTCTACGGTAGTTTTCTGAAAGGACTGAAAAGGTTGAATTATCTTTGGTCTACTTTTAGGGTTACCATTTATTATATTAATGACTAACTGCCTTTTATATTTATTTAAAGGTTCTTTCGATATTGGAATTTCCAGAACAGGGCTTTCTAAACTCGTGTTCGTGGATGATGATTGTTGGGTCGGATTTTGTAACTCTTTGTTCGTAGATGAATGAGCAGTAAGAGTGGATGATGAATGTATGGGGCTGTTACCTTCAGCAGTTAATGTAGAAGATGTATCAGAGTTTGTCATTTCAGAGTGATTAACAAACAAGGACATAATTTCATTATGGTTGATTTGAGTACGTGACAGAGTAGAGAATATTTTGTAGCCCAGACTATTGCAAGTAGCTCTTTTTCAATCGTGGACTAAGACTTGCTGAGTTCGCATATTGGTATTCACGGTCGTGTCTAATGCTCGAGTTAATGGCATTGTTTGTTCGTTAAAAAATGTGTGCAGATGGGTTTTGTTATAGAAATTACAATGTCTTTATACGTCGGATTTGAAATTTGTACATAAGTATTATGATTTTCAGCGGATGATAAGCATTAACTGATGTAGCAATCCGAAATTGATAGTTCTTCAACGTAAATGTCTCCTTGCGCAATATTAGTAGGCACCTTCATTAACTGAATAGTTTGTGCAGCTATAGTAATTTGATAAGAGTTTAAGCAACCAGATTCATATAAAATCATGGGAATTTTAGTGAATTTAGTCTCTAAAGTGTGCGAGGCAAGGTCGATTTTTGCATTCCATTTTTTTCATTGTTCGCAAACATATAACCCATTAAAGAAATTATGAAATTTATATAAGAATAATTTTATCGGGATTTTGTCTTTAACTTCATCGAAACAGGGCACATTTAACGAGTAATAATTTTGGGTAGTCACGTGGGTATTTCTGACTAAAAAAGGTTCATAGTTAAGTTGGATGTGCGGGTAAATTTTTTCACCCATGTTGGTAGGGGATGCTCTGAAAATTTGTTGAGTCTTTGTAGGTCTTGGATAGGGTTGTCTGAATTGAACTGATCGTGGATGATATTGTGGTAAATAATGAAATTTTTGAAAGGCTGGATTTGAGGTCTCGGGTATGTTTGGAATGTTGAATATTGATTTTCTGGCCTAATTGGACGAAAAGAAGGAAAGTGTGACCAAGAAGTCGAAGGAATAACGCGCTCAAAATTTTGGACTTTTTCTTTGGACGGTACACATTTATTTCTTTTGTGTAGATATAGTATATTTAATTCGTCTTGAGCGTATTCAAGAGCGCTTTCAAGGGTTGAAGGTCTCATACATCTTATCCTAGAACCAAGTGGTTCTTCTAAACCTTTCAAAAAACTCTGTAAAGCTAGTTTTTTATAAAGAGTTCGTTTAGATTCTATGGTAGTTTTTTATAGATTCGTGTAATTCGATGTACGTCATAATTATGCATAATAAGTGTTGAACTTTGTCGTAAAATAATTGTATCGTATCGGTTCCCTGAACTAAGAGAGAAAGATCAGTATACAACGACGATTTATCTCTGTGATCTGAAAATGTATTAATTAAGGTTGATCTTATACCATTCCAGTCACTTGGAATTCCGTTAGTTGCCAAAGTACGTGCAGCGTTACCAGTTATCTTGTTTAAAATTCCATTTATCAAAGATAAGTTTGAAAGCTGACGTCCTGGTTCTGGACTGATATAAGTAAGCACTAACTGATCACACAAGTTTAAAAATCTAGTTAAAACATTAGGATTTCCGTCAATTTCCGGAACTAGCCTCAGTGATTTATAAATCTTATCAGATAAATCTGTCTGACTCATGTCAAATGTAGAACTACTACTCGATTCCGTCATGGTTTCTGAATTTCAGTTATATCTTTTAAGTTACGAAAGACGTCACTTCGCGCGTTGCGGAGTTGATTGCGCCTACTAAGACTAAGATCCCTATTAGCGAAATAGGTGAAAATTTTTGGATAATTATAGTACCTTGCGTTAAAAATATAGCAACCAATATTGGGACTTATGTACTTACATGAGTAGCATTGCTTGTGAGCGTTGTTTTATCGATTTTTGGATGTCCTAATCTCCGTAGCAACAGCTTTCTCGACAGGCCTCCAATAGGTTCTTCGTCCAGACGGTGGATGCGGCGTATTCCTGTTTTTTAGGTTTTACCACAACTTAAGTCTTTGACGAACTACCGACTGCGCCAGATATGTGTGGGGGCGTGTGTCGGGAAACTCTTCAATAAGTACGTCCTTTTAGGTTTAGAAATGAATTTGAAAGTTCACTCATGTCATATTTAAAATATAAAATTAGTTAGGTTTAATGTATCAATGTCCGTTCCCACCGAAGTTAGGTAAAGAAAGACGATGACAATCGTCGGTGCCGTGGGAAGCGCGTTGTCGTAATCCGATCGGTCACTTTATCGGTACGATGTGCTGAGCTTGCAGGTTAGGCTCGTAACATATGTGGCGGCATCTACACCGCCACATGCGAACAACGCATCACACAAATCCTGCATCGCGCAATCAAAGTTTACCGCGCAGCTAGCATATATACAACTTCCCGACAACAATCATCGGGCAGTTGCCCACCAGATACGACGTCCATCTGGTCGGAGGATCCTCCCTTTTCCAAGAGTATGAGTGAACGTTACACCCTGTTCCTCATATCTCTTCACTGGTGACCCCGACGTGATACGTCAGCGCAGCCTTCGTGCAACTACTTCAGCGTGACGTCATCATCATCACTCCCGCAAGTCACACAGCCAGCCGGCAACCACGGCTTGAACAGTTGTCCTGACCATCAGCATGCAGCGCAAGCGCATACCTGGTCATCACCTTCAGCCTCATCAGCAACCTTGGCACAGCACACTGCACATTCGGCCGGTCCACAAGCAGAGTGCTTAATCCCTCTCCTGGTCGACATCAGCAGTCAGCCACCCCGACTCACTGGGGCATCTTCGCAGACAGTTCCGACTCACCGCGAACTATGCGACACACGGTTCCAACCCACTGGAACCCGGCAAGCATCGCAAGATACAAGACTTAGTCCACTATCGACCTCCGGTCTTCGGAGGGGAGTGATGTGTCGGCATCTACACCGCCACATGCGAATAAACGCATCAATCCTGCATCGCGCAAGCTGAGTTTACCGCGCAGATAGCATATATACAACTTCCCGACAACAATCATGGGGCAGTTGCCCACCAGACACGACATCCATCTGCAGGCTTAGCACGAGCGCCCTAGAGAAGCGTATTGTCGACGGAAGAGTAGACAAAAATGGCGTTTCTGTGTAGACAGTAGAAAGTTTTCTACTGTCTACACAGCTAAGCCTGCTGGTCGGAGGATCCTCCCTTTTCTAAAGAGTATGAGTGAACTTTACACCCTGTTCCTCATATCTCTTCACATATATGAAAAATAGTCACAAAAATATCAACAAAAACAATAAAAACAACATCAAATCCTAAACACACGTGCTAACCATGAACACCGTGGCGAGAATCCAAAGAGTCTTTAATAATATTTCACTGCAGGTCACAGCTGTCATAATCGTGATATCAAAATCGGAACGCAAAAAATCGATGTGAGCGCTGTTACCGTACTCGGAATGCACCCAGAAACGTCAGTGTCGAAAATTATGACAGTTCGTCTTGGTTCGTCTGTCAAGTAGTCTGTCACAGTTTTGTTGATTGCAATTTGGATTTTGGAATGGTTGGGAACTTCAGAAGTTGAAAGTGAACGCGAAGTACTATCATTTAATTATTTCAAGACTAGAGTAAAGTTTAAATATTAACTGTAATGTGGTGGTGGGTCATGATTAGTTGCATCAAAACTATGCGTGGAAAAAACGCCAACAGTCGATTCGGTGGTCTAACTCTGTGAAACGTAACTGTATTACACAAGAAAGAAACTTTCGAAAATGTCCTTCCTCCGGGGTTCTGAGAACTATGTGTGGTGTACGACTAGCGTCCTGGGAAAGGGTGCTACTGGTGCGGTGTTCCAAGGCGTCAACAAAAACAACGGAGAGCCCGTCGCTGTGAAGACGTTCAACCAGCTGAGTCACATGCGACCGCACGATGTGCAGATGAGGGAGTTTGAAGTGCTCAAGAAGGTGAAACACGAGAACATTGTGAAACTGCTTGCCATCGAGGAGGAGCAGGAGGGACGCGGGAAAGTCATTGTAATGGAGCTGTGCACGGGCGGTAGCTTGTTCAATATTCTCGACGACCCTGAAAATACGTACGGCCTTCAAGAACACGAGTTTCTCTTAGTGTTAGAGCACTTAACGGCTGGCATGAAGCATTTGCGTGATAATAACTTAGTACATAGAGATCTGAAGCCTGGTAACATAATGAAATATATAAATGAGGATGGAACTACCACATACAAACTCACAGATTTTGGAGCTGCTAGAGAACTGCAGGAGGAGGAACAATTTGTGTCTTTGTATGGCACTGAAGAGTACCTGCACCCTGACATGTACGAGCGAGCAGTGCTACGCAAGCCTGTGGGGAAGAGTTTTGGGGCAACAGTAGACCTGTGGTCCATAGGTGTCACGCTGTACCATGTGGCTACAGGACAGTTGCCATTCAGGCCATATGGAGGAAGGAGAAACAAAGAGACCATGTTCTATATCACTACAAAGAAGGCATCCGGAGTCATTGCAGTAAGTATCAAAATCACTCAAGAGATTGCAATTTATAGAGACCATTCAAAAGCCTCATTAGTTCCCATAAACTCAAACTCAAACTCAAACTCAAAGCATTTATTTCAAATAAACCAATTACAGGCACTTTTGAATTGTCAAGGTCGGTCGGTCAGAAAAATGAAGCTAGTTGCCCATTCCAAAGCGTAGTAGGTACCTATGGAGAAGAACGGGCAAGAAACTCCACGGACACTCTTTTAAATCAAATTATGTTTACAATAGATTGGTTACATCATTCATGTTGAAATTATGCATGTGAGAACGATGCAGAACGTTAAAAGCGTCCGTTATTTATATGAAAACAATTCGAAAATAAAATTTAATTAAAATACGCCGTGGCAGCTAAGAGATGACCAGTCTCAACTGACGGCGCCCGTTCACGAACATGACGCATGGATTAGCACCATTCAACTCAACCATTTTGAAGGGAGCTAAATGATCCAACACACGCGCCACCATCAGCGAAACATTAAAGTGAGCATGACATACTCTCAGCCGCCAGGACACATTCAAGTCAATGAAAGACGTACTCTGTAAATGGTAGCTTTAAAGCATGTACATAGTACTCACATATGGCATATAGCAATTATACAGTACTAAAAAAGTTGAGTTCATACAATGCAAAGATTCTTGTTTTTAATCTTCAGCAGCTCCAACAGTATTTTTAAATGCTAATCAATTAGTTGATGCGTCCTTGAGGAGCAGGACCAGCGATTAGCCAAGCATTTTTATCAGCAATGTAATCCCCTAACTTATAATATGCTCGGCTGCATAGTGTGCGTTTTATACAAGATTTAAATTTGGTTTCATTCAGTTGATGTATGTGGGGAGGTATTTTATTGTAACATCTTAAACAGTACCCCATGAAAGATGAGTCTACTTTAGCCAGCCTGAAACCTGGTTGAACTAATTGGTCTCTATTTCTAGTGATATAATTGTGTCTTTCACCTCTTTTACTAAAAAGATGTAGATTTTTCCTTACGTACATGATGTTTTCATAGATATATTGACAAGGTACCGTCATGATGTTAATATCTTTGAACAATTCCCTTAGAGAGTCGCGCCTGCGGAGGCCATATATGGCTCTGATGGCTCTTTTCTGCAGAATGAAAATGGACTCGATGTCTGCAGCCCGTCCCCATAGTAAAATACCGTACGACATAATACTATGAAAGTAACTAAAATAGACTAGTCTCGCGGTATCTACATCAGTAAATTGACGGATTTTTCTCACAGCATATGCTGCTGAACTTAGCCGTCCTGCAAGGGATGTTAAATGAGGACCCCATTGAAGCTTTGAATCGAGCGTGATCCCCAGGAAAACAGTTTTATCGACGAATTCTAGTTTCTCTTGATTCAATACTATCTCCCAATTAGTACTTTTGACATTTGGTAAAGAAAATCTTATGCACTTAGTTTTTTTCCCATGTCCACCAACTTGGCATCATAACCAGCACTATCGTAATTGTATCAAAAATATAATTTTGCTATTCTGTCGGGTAAAAAGTGACAAGAATAACACAGTAGTGTGGAAGTCTTATGTAAATATTCTAATATTTGTTAATGTATGTGTGTGGAAGAGTAAGAGATCTTACAACAATGTTATTTCCGCAGGGAACACAAACAACAGAGAACGGTCCAATAGACTGGGCCCGTGATCTGCCGTCCCACTGCCAACTGACCCTGGGCTTACGTAAGCTAGTCACCCCACTCCTGGCAGGCTTGCTAGAAGTGGACCCACATAGGATCTGGACATTCGACAGGTTCTTCTCTGAGGTTCAAGTGGCCACGTCCACAACCGCTGTGCATGTGTTTCATGTTAATAAAGCAGCTAGCATCAAGGTAAGAAAGATACTGTCTACATAATTAACTATGTGGAAATATTTCCCCTTGGGGTAAAGAACATTCATTTCAAATACAAGCTGTAACAAACAACCATAATTACTTGAAACTTTTACTTTGCCTCTTGTACTTAGTTTTATTGCCAAAGTCATGGCCAATGCAGTAATTTAGGCTTAAAATATTTTTTTTCTTCCCGTTAATGGCAATTGAGTCGCATATTGAGTCGACTATTCTGCCAGCGTCACGTTGAGACGGCAGCGTATAGGCGCGCCGTCGACTTTGCACTTTGTGGTAGAACTACCGATGTTAGTCGCTGAAAGACGAGGACGGGTTAGTATAACAAATATGATTCTAAATTACTATCTTATA
The DNA here is from genome assembly GCA_963555695.1 of Dasypolia templi. NCBI lineage: Eukaryota > Metazoa > Arthropoda > Insecta > Lepidoptera > Noctuidae > Dasypolia > Dasypolia templi. The sequence goes on along the minus strand of OY743154.1, from coordinate 26,308,146 downwards.
AGCAGGGTGACGAACAGCACAAAGACATATAATACATATTTACATAATTATTACGCAACAATTACAATTTAATATCATTTTCGTTTAAAAAAGTTGTTAAATTGTTTGTGGCATACAGCCGCATTTGCTATGCTGGGTTTGGTGAGGAATAAAAACCACTGTTGCTTCTTGCTTCTATATTGGAGTGTTTTCTTCTAGAGAGCTTGCCGCCGACTGTGTCGAACGAGTTTTGTTTGTTTGTTTGTTTGGCATCTCGCAGGTCAACCTATTGGGTCGTCGTCTGCTTAAGCGGACTTGCCTGTGGTTGCCCTAATAAATTAAGGCCTCCAGCCAGGACTTAAACTTAAATACTAACTAAAAACTAAGCGACAACGCTAAGGGCACCCCCTGTGTGGTACGAACCTCGGCTTAGGGCGTCGCTGGGAGAGGGCAGCAAGTGACTAGCTGGATCAGGATTGATATTATTTTGGGACGAATTTAAAGCTACAGGCTCAGCGGCGCGGGCTGGCTCGAGCAAGGGTCGGGAGGGGCGTGGATTTGGGCGTCGCGGCGGGCCTCGGCGGCGAGGGCGGTAGGACGTCGATAGGGTTTTGGGCTTATGTAGCGTGCTGGTGGCCTTACTACTCTCCTGGAGGAAGGTAGTGGCGTCGTCGGGGGCGATTAAGATATGCCTTGGTCGGCGAATACTACTAATGCGGGAGGGAGTATAGCGAGCGGCCGCTGAAATCAGGGGGTTTGAATGTTTGGTGCCACAGTCGAAGAAACGCTTAGATAAGCGTTTCATGAACTGGTTTATGGTTGGCATTTTTAGGTCGACGTGAAGATCTATGTTTCGGACATAGTAAGGGGCACCCGTAACCCTTCTGAGGAAACGGTTCTGGAGGGTCTGCATCTTATGGAGATGTCGTGGGTGAGCGTGCGCAAATACAACGCAGGCATAGGTCATGATGGGACGGATGACTGCGGTATAGATGCGCAGTTTGTGTCGAACGGCTCGGAGCTATATCGCGGCGCACCCGTAAGGGGGCGTTGCGTGCGGTGCCGGGGCTTCACCCCCCGACCGCAGACGCCATACGGCGACCCGTAAATACGGGCCTCTCCTTTGGTCTGCTCATGGCAGTGGATTTTAACGCGCGCCCGTGTGAGTGATTGCTATTTTGTTTCTGTAGGAGCGCCGCGACGCTTATAGTGAAGCGCCGCTTTCTTCACGACATCTCGGCGGTCTGCCGCCGCCAGGTGAGACCCCTAGTTGCCTAGGGGAGGCCCGGCGGCGACGGAGATGCCGACTCGACGCGCCTACAGAGTAGGTGAGTGGCCCCCGCCCGTCCAGATCACAGAGCTAGCCGTTACTGTCCGGGCTAAGGGGCCGTCATGAGTGTGTGGGCGGTATTGTAGTGTGTCACACCGCCCAGTGTCTACGCGGGTCGCGGTCCGCACCGCGCCTCCGCGTGTGAGTTAAGGTGCCTGTATAGTGGCGGATGTCTGTGTTTGTTTACGTAACGCGTCTATATTAACCTAGCACGCGCTACGCAAACGGTTGCGTGTGTTGCGAATGTGGAGTCTTATTGTCACAGATAAGCCGTGTGTTACCTGGTTACGGCTTATCTGGGAGTCAGTCCGGGGTGATGGGGTCGTCGTCCGCTACCAGGTCGCGGGGGAGGGGTCTCGCGTCAGGGGGGCGCGCATGCCAGGGCGCAATGTTTTTGACGTGCGTCAAATCCGATGCGTCGGCACGCGCGAACATTCCCTTCGCGAGGCGCTCCACAAACTCATCCAGGCTCTCAATCCCGAGGTCCCTCTGGATGATGTCGTTCCTCACATAGCGAGGGGCGTCAACAATGGTCCGCAACGCAAGGTTTTGTTGCGTGCGGAGCAGCCTTCGGCTCGACTCACTAGTGAGGACGAACCATGCGGGTGCGGCGTATGTCAGGACTGGGCGTACGTACAGCTTGTACACGCCCAGCTTGACGCGCACCGGGATGCGGGACGAGAGCACCGGTCTGAGGAGGCTGCGGGCGACCCTCCCCTGTGCGGCGACCGAGCGGACGTGCGGCCCCATTGTGAGCCGACGATCTATGGTTACCCCCAGGTACTTCACCTGGGGCGACCACTCGATGTCGGCCCCCTGTAGTTTCAGGTTTGGTGGGAGGCGCGCTGATCCGGAGACCATCGCCTGCGTCTTACCCACGTTCACCGACAGCCGCCACTTAGACAGCCACTCGGGAAGAAGATCGAGGGCGCGCTGCATCTTGACCGCCGCGTACTTCGCATTGAGCGATGATGTGATGTACGCGGCGTCATCTGCGTACAGCGCGAGCGTCGAGTCTGTGGTAGTGGGGATGTCGTCCGTGTATCGTGAGTAACACGCCGGCGACACGCAGCTGCCTTGCGGCACACCGGCTAGCACCGGCCGGGCGCTTGACAGCGCGCCGTCGACCACCACCCTGAAGGTCCTGTGGGAGAGAAAAGTAGAGACCACCTTCACTACGCGACGGGGCGCGTCGGATGTGGCCATCTTGTACACGAGGCCTTCATGCCATACACGGTCGAAGGCCTTCTCCATGTCGAGGAATACTGACACCGAATATTCCTTTTTGTTGTGCGCAGCTGTGAGTAGGTGCAGTACCCTCGACAGCTGAAGCGTCGTGCTGTGCTCCGCCTGGAACCCAAACTGTTCGGGTCGCGGCGTGATGTGCGGCAGCAGGTGTCGCAGCAGGAGTGCTTCGAACACCTTGGAGACCGTCGGCAACAAAGTGATGGGCCGATAGCTCTCCGGCTTCAGGATGTTCTTCCCCGCCTTGGGGAGCATTATGACGCGCCCCTCCTTCCACGAGTCGGGAAAGGTCCCGGTGCGCAGTACCGCCGTGAACAGGCGCGCCAACGCCGCTACCATTCGGTATGGCAGGTGGCGCAGCGCTGTGTTGGTGATACCGTCAGCACCGGGGGCCTTCCTCGGTTTCGTCCTGCGGATGGCGCGTCTGACCTCGCCAGGCGAGAAGAAAATCGGGTCCTCATCGGGAGCTATCGGCGTTGCGAAGTAGTCTCCCAGGTGTTTCTCGACTGCTGCGACATGGACGGTGTCGTTGGTCGGGTTTGGGCGGAACTGACGCTCCAGGTGTTCGGCGAAGACCTCCGCCCGGTCCTCCGCTACGTACTTGAGCGCCCCGTCGTTGTTGAGTAGTGGACGCACCGGAGCTGGGGTATTTGTGAGCTGGCGGCATAGTCGGTGTACCGACGGCCAACTGTCCATTGTGGCGTCGATACGTTCCTCCCAGCCCGCGGCGGTGTGAGCCTGTAACTCGGCCTTTACCTTTTCCGCGAGACGGTTGAGCTGCGTCTTTATGGTCGGGCATCTCAGTTGTTGCCACTGCTTGCGGATGCGCCTCTTCGCGGCGATCATCGCATTGATATGCGCCGGCAGGGGCGGCAATTGCCCTCTCCCCTGCGGCTGCATGCTTGTTGCCGAATTGTAGGCACTTTGTATGCAAGCAGTGACGTCATTAGCCATCTGGTCCACGTCCGCGGAGGTAACAGTAGGCCGAGTCGGCGTTGTGGCCTCTACCTTCTCTGCAAAATCCGTCCAGTCCGTTTTGCGACGTGGCGCTATGGGCTTCAGTCGGGCCGGCATTCCCGATAAGACGACGAGCACGGGTTGATGATCCGATTGTAGCTCGTCGTCTATGACTTGTTGCGTGATCTGGCATTTTAGCCCTCGGTGGACTACGATGTCCAGCACGTCCGGCATGTGCCGTAGGTTGTCTGGGTAGTGTGTGGGCGTCTCTGGGCCGGACACCGTATAGCCGAAGGCTTCCGCGTCCGCGAAGAGCCGTCTCCCCTCGGTATTCGTCATGTAGGAGTTCCACGCCGGGTGCTTACAATTTAGATCACCGGCGAGGATAGTGGCGTGAGTTGAGCTGTATATAAGCGCCCGCAGCTCGGTTAGGTCCAAGTGGGCCGCGGGCGGCTTGTAACACGCATGTATGCTTATGTCCTCGCCGGCTACGTGTAGCTGCACACCCAGCGCGTAAAAAGAGTTGGGTGTCGTCGAGGGGATTTCCTGATGGACGACTCTTCGTCTCACCAATACTGCCAGACCACGGTATCGTACGTGAGCCGACCTTTCGTCCTTCCTATAAGCGATGTATCCCGGGAACCTAATCCTGTCTTCAGGTCCCAGGAGCGTCTCGCTTATTAGCGCCACGTCGATGTCTTGATCCCGAAGGAGGTGGCGGAGGGGGGCGACCTTGTTCCGGAGGCCGCGGGCATTCCAGTGGATTATCCTGAGTGGCCTAGCCATGATACAGGGTTAATAGTGTGGCCAGGCCATCCAGGATGACCGTCTCAACATCTTGGCCCTGCCTGATGGCCTTTATAAGGTCCATTAGAAGTTTTATGGCGCAAGCTGTAAACTCACTCTTTGTGGTTTTGGTGTTGATTTGTGTCGAACGGGCATTTTGCTCCTATTTTTATACAATTTATGCCTCGAGAACTAGCCGGCAAATCACTACATTTTTACATCAGCCAATCAGAGCGAGGCAGGATTTTGGTACAATTTAGCTTAAGTACAACGAAACTTTACCGTAACGAGGACCGCTTGACAGTTTAGCTTAACTACAATGCAACTTTACCGTAGTGAGGACCGCGTTACAATATTACGTTTTTGGCTCTATTTATTACTGATTGTTTATTACATAACATTATAAAACATAAACTTAATTAGGAAACTAAACTACCTACTGCTTAAACCTATATTTACTTCTATAACATATTTCTTACTAAACTATTCTACTATCTATTCACATAAGCACTGTTCACTTAAACTGTTTATTAGTGTTCATCATATCACGGTCGACCCCCGATCCAGGCTATCTCGATGTCCAAGCCGTTTTGGGAACACTCAAATAACAAGCTCTTAATTTCCACTATGATTTGACTATGAATTTTACTATGAAGTTGATTTTTTTTAAGGCCTGGATACTACTACGGGAATCTGAAAAAATTACTGCTTTTGTTATTTTATGTGATTTGATATAGTGTATGGCTTCTAAAATGCCAATACACTCCTGTAAAAACTGATGCTTCTGGTGGGCATTGAAATAGTAAGGCAATTTTTGAATTCTGAAAATAAACTGCTACCCCAGTATTTTCTGTTTGTGATAATTTTGATGCAGCAGTAAAGAAAAAATTCCATCCATCCCAGTAACGTTTTACGGCTAACCCGAAGTCGCTTCTTGCGTTTTGGGAATTCTTTGATACACCTAGTCCCAAAACGGCTTTTGGTTCGAAGTGAATCGTTTCATATGCAGCGGAAAACACAGGGAGAATTGGATATTGACAAACAGGCGAGGAGAGGTGTTTAAGCTCTCTGTGCCTATTTATCAATAGAGGAACTGTTTTATTGTTCCAATACGGAGAATTATTAAAGGAAAGGTCGATTTGCTCTAAAATTGGGAGTAAAGGATGGGATCAAAGAGAGGATACTTTAGATAGGAAACAACCTGCCAAATACTGTCTTCTAAGGTATAGGGGCGGTTCCGCACATTCAACTTGAAGGGCATTTATGGGAGACGACCTCATGGCTCCAATAATAATTCTCAGATATTCGGCCTGGATTCTGTCTAATTTCTTGAGCGCTTCTTTGTTGTAAGGCTCAATAAGGAAGCAACAGTAGTCCAGGGCGTTCATGGTCAACGCATTATAGATTTTATAGGTGTAGGGTGTAGGGGTGAGCTCCCTACCACACTCCGGCCAAAGCCTTTAAGAACAGACACGGAGCGTTCACATTTTTGAACCGTGTAGTTAATATGATCAACCCCACACAATCTCGAGTCCAACGTTACTCCCACAAACCTAGCCTTATCCTTGACTGGAATTATTTGTCCATCAATATTTATATATACTTGGGGAACAGCACGCTTGCGGGTAAAAATGACCGCTGTACTCTTTGGTGCACTTGGAGATAACCCGTGATCAAGGAGCCATTGGTTTAGTGAAGACAGAGAGACATTCATCGAAAGAACGGCATCCTGAATGGAATTGTCAGTTACCAGTAATGCAATATCGTCCGCATACTGAAGGATCTTGCAGTCAATATTTAAGGATGAGGACAAATTCGCCGTATATATATTGTATAATGGGGGACTAAGAACAGATCCTTGAGGTAACCCTCTCCATACTGTTCTTTGTTCAGAATCGACCCCAGGGATTCTTAATTGAATGGAGAGATTGTTAAAAATGCCACCAATGATACGACAAATCCTAGCCGGGATTCTCAGCTCTTGCAGCTTTTGCCTGAGAACAGGGAGGAGGACCGAATCATAAGCAGCTGATATATCCAGAAAAACGGCCACCACAGACTCATTCCTGCTGAGGGCCAGCCGGACCGCTGATGTGAGGAAACTTACACTATCAGCTGTGCCCAGACCTTTCCTGAAGCCGAACTGAGTCGTTGGTAGCAGTCTCCTGCCCTCCACCAACCGCTCTAAACGATTCTTGATTAAATGTTATAAGAGTTTAATTAGTACGGACGATAGAGCGATAGGTCTATATCAGCAATGATCATTAGGAACTTTGCCAGGTTTCAATATTGGAATGACTACTTGAACCTTCCAGTTTGTGGGAATAAATCCGGAAGTGAAGCAATAATTAGCCAAGTCCAGGTAGTATTGGTAGGTTTTTGGACCAGCTTTGACAATAAAAGAGTAAGGGAATCCATCAACGCCTTGTGCGGAGTCCTTTACCCGGGATAGCACAGTTTTTAACTCTTCCAAGGTGAATGGCGGCATGTTCATTGGGTGGCTTTATATTTATTTTTAGTAATTATTCTTTAAGCTGCTACCACGAAATTAGTTGTTCTACTTTATATGCTAAATTAAAAGTCAGTTACGAAGATTGAGACGTGTTTGTTATCTTAACCAAATAACTGTGAGTTCGGCTGTGCTTGCGCAACACCTAGTCATGCCTCTATCGCCGCCACCGCCGCCCGCGCCGGCCGGGATTCGCTCGTGAACAATACCTATATGCAACCACCATTGTCCAAACACTGATTGGCGTTCAGTTCCAATTTTACTATGGAATGTTAATAGTCTAACAGACTGCTTTTGAATGCTTTCGTGTTCATGGATATTATAGAAAGAAGGGCACCCAAAAGTAATCACCCTGTAATATTAATGCCGACAAATCCATAATACTGTAATTTATTAACGACACGCGTCTATTGACTCTATTTTGGCAACTTCTTTGGCAGTCCTAAGATAGACCTCCAAAGAAGAAATGGCGAATCTATCGCAAAATGCTCTTAAGTTAAAACATACAAATGTGCATCAAACTCAAACTCAAATCATTTATTTCAATTAAACCATTTACAGGCACTTTTGAATTGTCAAGGAATCGGTTAGTCAGAAATATGAAGCTAGTTGCCCATTCCAAAGCGCAGTAGGTCACTATGGAGAAGAACGGGCAAGAAACTCCATGGACACTCTTTTAAATAATATTGTTGTTACAAATATATTAGTTACATCGATTATTGTTGACACTATAAGTGAGAACGATGTACAAAAACCGTACACGTTAAAAGCGTCCAGAGTGCAGCAAAACATAATTAAAAACAATCCAGCAAATTAATTATTAAAATATGCCGTGGCAGCTAAGAGATGACCAGTCCCAACTGACGGCGCCCGTTCCCGAACATGACGCATGGATCAGCACCATTCAGCTCAACCATTTTGAAGGGAGCTAAATGATCCGACACACGCGCCACTGTCAGCGAGACATTTGAGTGAGCATGACATACTATCAGCCGCCAAGGCACATTCAAGTCAATCTATGACATTACCCGGTAAATGGTAGCTCTATAGTACAAAGTACTCACATCTGTGCAATGCATCTATATAATAAAATGCAAATATATTCTTACAATCTTCAGCAGCTTCAAGTGTTTCAAATGTCAATTAATTAGTTGTGGTGTGGAGCAGGACCAGCATTAAGCCAGGCATTTTTACCAGTTATGTAATCCCCTAACCTATAATACGCCTGCCTGCATAGCATCAATTCTGGTGATGGCCTAGCTGGCCGAGTGCTTGCGAGCGCCAACGTGTATACGGTTCGTTTGGCGTGCCTCGCCACCACTCGGGATCGCTCGCTACGACTCGTCTCACTTCAGATCAGTGCTTCGGATTCGATTTGCCTACGCTCGCGTTGGCTGAGGCTTGGCCAACATGCAGACAGTAGCACTCGCCTTGTATCAATTTGCCTACGCTCGCGTTGGCTGAGGCTTGGCTAACATGTAGACAGTAGCACTCGCCTTGTATCAATTTGCCTACGCTCGCGTTGGCTGAGGCTTGGCTAACATGCAGACAGTAGCACTCGCCTTGTATCAATTTGTCTACGCTCGCGTTGGCTGAGGCTTCGCCAACATGTAGACAGTAGCACTCGCCTTGTATCAATTTGCCTACGCTCGCGTTGGCTGAGGCTTCGCCAACATGTAGACAGTAGCACTCGCCTTGTATCAATTTGCCTACGCTCGCGTTGGCTGAGGCTTCGCCAACATGTAGACAGTAGCACTCGCCTTGTATCAATTTGCCTACGCTCGCGTTGGCTGAGGCTTCGCCAACATGTAGACAGTAGCACTCGCCTTGTATCAATTTGACTACGCTCGCGTTGGCTGAGGCTTGGCCAACATGTATTGCCGGCTTAACCCGCTAACCTATTTTCAGTGAAAGCTATTGATCATAGAAAGTAAAGTTCTATCTGTCTCTGTCAAACAAATAGTCAACATGTTATAGGGACGCTTATTTAGGCTTTATTGGGACGTTAAAACCAGAGATTCATCGTTTTTTCTATCTCTAGTACGCCAAAATTTGTAATAGGTACGTTATTGGGTTCGGCCGTAAGTCGGGGAAGTCCACTCAAGCATTTTCACTGCAGTACCAAATCTCTACGACCGTTCCACCAGCTGTTTTCTTTAAGTCTATTTTACGTAAGCCGAGGTCCGTACCCCACAGGGGGTGCCCGGGTTGGATGCCTTAGCAGCCAAGAACCACCTTGGTTGGCACACGAGCGAGACGCCATGAAAAACAAATAATTGGGGAGGTGTACGTGCGCCTCGTTCGCACAAAAACAATGTTATCCACACGAATAAACCAGAAATAAATAGGTATGCAAAAAATAGTTAGGAACACTCCCAGGAAGTTTCATAAGTTTTAAAATGTATAAAACTATATTTTAAAACTTTGAAACTCAAGTGAAGGAATGGTCACAGATAGAGATTCGGCGCAATAGTGAAAAATGATAAGGAGGACTTCCCCGACCAGGTAACACATATTTTTTTGGATCCAACTTTATATGAAACAAACAAACAAAACAAAACTATTGTTTAGCTTTAAAAAAGAAATCATAGCCTTAAGAATTCGAGTGATTACGCGTTAAATGGAAATTAGCACACGGAACATATAACTATACGAAGACAAGGCAGTTTGGCAATAATTCCTTCTGCTCATATGGCTTCCCTGGTACAGTCGAGTTCTTTAATATGTTTCATGTTTGTTGGCATTTTTTTGTTCATGAATCAAAAATATTTAGGCAATGGTAAGTTTCATAAAATTCTAAACAGCTTTACCTTACAATAAATTGTAAACAATCTGTGACATCATAAATATGTGACTACATTAAATCAATAATATGGCTACAGGCAAGGACTCAAAGCCGAATTGCCATGACTCTCTTCTGTGACCATAAGATTTCCCTATGCGTTGACCATAAGATTTCCTAAAACTCTCTCATGGAAATTATAATTCGAATATTTGTGCGCCGTTGACGGCAAGAGAGTTCATTTGAATAATACTGGCATCTGTACTTTTTGTTTACCAGTGTTCTACAAATAAAAAAATTTGAATGTTGTCAGATTGGTACAGTCCTATTACGAACAGCAACATTGCATTATTACTCATACTTCTGCACCGGCAAGCAAAAATAAATATAATGGTAAAGAGCATTTAGTTGATAATTCAAAGCTGTATAGCTCAAACTTAAAGCATTTATTTCAAGTAAACCAATTACAGGCACTTTTGAATTGTCAAGATCAAGGTACCTATGAAGAAGAACGGGCAAGAAACTCTACGGACACTCTTTTAAATCAAATTATGTTTACAATAAATTGGTTACATCATTCATGTTGAAATTATGCATGTGAGATCATGCAGAACGTTAAAAGCGTCCGTTATATAAATATAAAAACAATGCAAAACAAAATTAAAAAAATAAGCCGTGGCAGCTAAGAGACGACGTTCGTGAACGGACGCATGGATTAGCATCATTCAACTCAACAATTTTGAAGGTAGCTAAATGATCCAACGCACGCGACACCATCAGCGAAACATTAGAGTGAGCATGACATACTCTCAGCCGCCAGGGCACATTCAAGTTAATGAAAGACTTACCCAGTAAATGGTAGCTTTATATCATGTACTCACATATGGTTTATAGCAATTATACAGTACTAAAATATTGAGTTTATACAATGCAGAGATTTTTGTTTTTAATCTTCAGCTGCTCCAACAGTATTTTCAAATGCTAATCAATTAGTTGATACGTCCTTGAGGAGCAGGACCAGCGATTATCCAAGCATTTTTATCAGCGATGTAATGTAATCCCCTAACTTATAATATGCTCGGCTGCATAGTGTGCGTTTTATACAAGATTTAAATTTGGTTTCATTTAGTTGATGTATGTGGGGAGGTATTTTATTGTAACATTACAGTACCCCATGAAAGATGAGTCTACTTTAGCCAGCCTGAAACCTGGTTGAACTAATTGGTCCCTATTTCTAGTGATATAATTGTGTCTTTAACCTCTTTTTACTAAAAAGATGTAGATTTTTCATTACGTACATGATGTTTTCATAGATATATTGACAAGGTACCGTCATGATGTTAATATCTTTGAACAGTTCCCTTAGAGAGTCGCGCCTGCGGGGGCCATATATGGCTCTCATGGCTCTTTTCTGCAGAATGAAAATAGACTCGATGTTTGCAGCCCGCAATAGATATTTACGAATCAGGTTGCACCAAATATATTGAAATCTAGAGTATTTAGATATTTTTCTTCGGAAGAGTAGTCAGATATTTTTGACTGCACTACCCTTACATATATATGAACAGTTTATATGATAACATTTTATTGATGTCTAATTTTTATAGAACTTTATGATTATTTTAATATATTGTCACTGCCAATATATTAGTGAACTCGATTGTACATCATAAATGGCATCACTATGTGAATTTCTAAAAACTGCTCCCAAATTACGGTGTTTTATTTATATTTATTATTGTTAGATATTAATTTCTACATACCTCTTTGACATAATATTCTTATTGTTTGACATTATACAATTCTAATTTCAACTCTTTATTATTGGCTTCGTGAACAGTTTTTTAAAAATTCCGATTTGTTATAGTTTAGGGCAATCATGTCATTTGATTTGAATTGGTTTTTTATTTACCTTTTTTAGATTTATTTATATTTTGTATATGTGAGAATGTTGTAGGCCTGCTAAATTGTAGATTTATAGACTATTGTCTATTTGTTAACATTGTTGACAGGCCTATACTGTCCTCCAATACATAAATAAGAAAACATTGAAAAAGTCTAATATTTTTAAAAGAGTAGCCGTGTAGTTTCTTGCCGGCTCTTTTCCCTACAAAACGAACAGTTGGGGCCATGCTCCTAGATTCTAACGTTTCATAAGTGCCCATGTAGAATTATGTGAAATAAAATATTTTGATTTTGCGACAAATCTGCAAAAAAAAAAACACCGTGGTAGAGCCACAAGTGCGAATGTTTCTCCAGTGCATGTTATGAAACATTTTGCTGTTTTTGGTAAATTAAAAAAGCAAGGCGCAAAGTTATCATAAAGAAAATCTGTAACCTATTTAACGGTGGCTACACATAACATTACGTGAAAACGAACATGCCTTCAAATATGTGCATTGCAAAATGAAATGTAACACATTGAAACAAATTTGCCTAGTTGCTCGGACAGCATGTTCGTTTTAACGTTTGTTACATTTCATGTTACGATGCACATACTGTGTACCCACCATGATACGGTGTTACGTACAGGTGTTTCTGAAGCCGGATGAGAAGTACGAGCACCTGCAGACGTACATCTGCGAGCAGACCAGCGTGGTGGCCGAGTCGCAGATACTGCTGCACCAGGACAAGCTCATGCTGACCGTCGTCGATGAGAACACTCTGGGTACGCAGCGTCACCATCATCATCGGCCCACAGCAATCCACTGCTGGACATAGGGCTCTCCAATCGAACACTTTTGTAAAACATTGTTCGATTGATGCCACGCTGCGTGCCGAGGATCGAGTAATCCGTACTCGGCACGCAGCATGGCATCATTAAATATGTAAACCCTTTTGTCCACCCTGTAATAAATTACTCTTGTAAATTAAACAGACACAGAATTAAAGTCTCTTGTGCACGTTTGGGACTGCTCGACGTCAAACAATCATGAACTAAAGTACCACAGTTGGTGTTACTATATTCACATTACCATCTAGCCTATTAGCTAATAAGTAGTTCTCACAGAGTGGAGGCCTGCTGATTCTGCTATAATATGCTATGGCATGCCAAGAAATGAAACTCGAAATAGTCTACCTTCATTTCACGACATTTCTAGGTCATCATTTTCATGGCTGCAAATATACGCTTTATGATAAATGTAGTTGTAAACATATTTTCGAGGTAAACTGAGCGACGTTGTTACAGCTGCGGAGTACCCGGAGACGACGGCAGAGGAGCCGCTGATGCTGTTCAACAAGAACAACAACAACGTCAGCATGGCGCCCGAGCCCGACATCCCCAAGTTCCCCGTCTTCCCCAACATCGTGTCCGTGGAGAACGACGCCAGTCAGGCCAAGGTGAGTGCTCAAACACTTGAACTGCGAAAACTGCCCTTACTAGTTTCTAGTTACTAGTACGAATACAAAGGCGCTGCCGAAGTCTAATTGTTACTGAATTATTTTTACACGAGTGCCCAAAAAAAGGAGTGTTGTTTTCAGGGTTCATGTATGTGTGTTACTTTATCTCACCATAACTTCGAAAAGTCTGGACTGATTTCGACGTATGAAAACCTTTTTACACTATACTGCAAGGATTCTAACGATGCCACCATCGTTAGAATCCTTGCAGTATAGTGTAAAAAGGTTTAAAAAAAAATACAAATGTAGGATATTTGTAATTAGTGTTGTTGACTCTACTGATATTTTATTTAATTTGTATGGTGTGTCAGACGGCGTGTAGCGTGGGCCACGTGATCAAGCGACGCGTGGAGGCCGTGTGTGCGGCGTCCGTGCTGTGCGGCGCCTGCGTGACGCGCTGGGGTGCACTGCTGGGCACGCGCCTCGCGCGCGTGGCGGCACGTGCCGACGCGCTGCACGCGCACGCGCACCTCACGCACACGGCGGCGCGCGCGCTGGACCTGGCCGCGCACGCCGCCAACACGCAGGTCAGTAGTGTCTCGCGGGCGCGCGCTGCTGGGCACGCGCCGACGCGCTGCACGCGCACGCGCACCTCACGCACACGGCGGCGCGCGCGCTGGACCTGGCCGCGCACGCCGCCAACACGCAGGTCAGTAGTGTCTCGCGGGCGCGCGCTGCTGGGCACGCGCCGACGCGCTGCACGCGCACGCGCACCTCACGCACACGGCGGCGCGCGCGCTGGACCTGGCCGCGCACGCCGCCAACACGCAGGTCAGTAGTGTCTCGCGGGCGCGCGCTGCTGGGCACGCGCCGACGCGCTGCACGCGCACGCGCACCTCACGCTTATACTCGTATTATCATTCCTCTTTTCTAAACAAAAACATTATTGAAATTATTTGAAAACTCATTCTAAACTCACTTGACTGTTCGAAAATAACCCAAGTTATTGTACTGCCAACCTGTCAACATAAGGTCATCTTTTGCAGACTGCCTTTACAGTAGCATAAACCTTTCGCGCTGGGGCGTACTGCTGGGCACGATAGTAGCACGAACCCATGTTCATTTTTTATTTAAGGGTATTATTGTATTACTCAATAATTATATGTCTAGTTGGGTAAACGTGCCAAGAGTGCCTCAGGGTTCGTTGCTCGGTCCTCTTTTGTTTGTAGTCTATGTGAACGACATCGATCAGTGCCTCTATTCATCTAAACTTTTATGCTTTGCCGATGACATGAAAATCTTTGCCACTATTTCAACGCACGAAGATAGACTAGCACTTCAGGCTGACTTGTATCGGCTTGAAAAGTATTGTCGGGTTAATAAACTTGATCTCAACCCATCTAAGTGTTCGGTGATCACCTACACTAAGAAACGTGCAGTCCTAGCCACTACTTATACTTTGGCCGGCCAGATCTGGCCAAGGTGCAATCCTATTCGTGACTTGGGCGTCCATCATGATAGTAAGTTAGTTTTTGACACACACCTTGATGCAATTGGCAAAAAAGCCTCTAAAATGCTTGGGTTCATAATACGTCTCTCTAAATGTTTTACTGATGCTAAAACATTAAAAATATTGTATTGTACTTTTGTTAGAAGTCAGCTTGAGTATGCGTCTCAATAAAACTAACTGAAGTTAAAGCAAGAACACAGATGTGTCACAAAGTTACCGTCGTTTTTGCCTATTATATTACTATCTGAGAGCTTTATTACATTTTATTCCTCTAGGAGTCTTGTACGAGTACCACATCATTTTACATTTGTTTTTAAAACAATACATTATGCACTTTGCCTGTTATAATATTTAGCACCTGTTACTACATTCTGAAGGTCTGATTATGACCAAGCTTTCAACATTTATCTAATTGAGCACGGGTGCTACTACATGATACCTTCTGAAGGTCTTATGATGGTAATAATGTTGGGTGTATAATGAGTAAATATAATTTTTTTCATTTACAAAATCACTGTCAATGCATAATTTGCACTGCCTCCACATCAACTGTCATACTAGACAGATCGTAATATATTATGTTTCTATTACCGCCTGCAGGGCGAGCATGGCCTACTGTAACATGTGTGAGTCACGCAATTTTTCACATTTTGGGCGATAAAAACGTTTTGTCTTAAATGCTAGCATGGTGGCGTGAGATAATTCTCTCGACATGTGACATAACTTCTTGACGATTAATTGGGACTCTTTATGTCTTATTTGCTAATACGGGCGCAGCCATTTTGTCAAAGGTCAACTTTGACAGATTGTTATGAAAAATTTATCACATTCGGTCAGAGCTGGTGATAAAAAATTAAATTAATAAAAATAACATTTTCCTGATCAACTGCATCAAATGGCAGTATTTTTTTATAATTACGTTTTTGCCAGAAGGCAAGAGGCCCGAAGCACGAAAATCTTCCGGAGAAACATTCGGGACTCCCGAATAACCCGAATAACCCGTTCGAGTTGCCAGACTGGGAGTTCCAACGGATTTTCCGCCTGACAATGCCTAAAGGTGGTTAATTAGTGTGAACTGCGCGTGGACTTGCAGCCTCTAAATACGGTGGATGGTTTGCCCGTTCACATAAGAGTAAGTACATTTTAATACTTACCTTTGTTATTAGAAAAGCCCATTTATGTATTTCAAACTTATGTATCTACTACATGTCTAACTTTTCCAAAAAAAAAACTTTTTGGCGATGGGAGCAAATCCAATTCTTTGGAAAGACGTGACGTGCGTGTGTCAAAAATGAATTAGATCCCAACCATATTAAAAAGTTGTTTAAACTTTATGAACTGCACGCATTCAGGGACCGAATTACCGTTATTTTTTTTATAACGATACCAATTACCGTTATGTTAACGATAAAAAAGTAACGATATTAATAACGAAACCCATGAGTCAGTTAACGTTATCTAACTACCAGTATTAGTACCGGTAAAAGTTACTATTCTTTTACCGGTAATTTTTACGCCTATCTCTTTCTATCAATGACGGCCGAGAGACAAGCATCTTTCGGTGTTAACGTTTAAGGGTCGACCATAGCTACCTTTGTTTTCTGTCAAAATGCAGTTCTGTATGTTGATATCGGAATCATTGATACGACATTACGCCCATATCTAGTCTATCCACTAGCAACTGCTAACTCTAACACTTACACGAAGGACATTCATTCGGAGTAGTAATATTTTTGACAGAATTAAAAAGGTATCTATAGCTGACACAGAATAAATACGACAAAGTACGTTAGAGAGTAAAAAAATCTTTTAAAATCAACGCGAGTTAAACTAACCACCGTCTATCTTTTCTTTGGTGAACAACCACAGATAAAGAACTATGGCGATTTTTGCTTAAGCTTCGTTTTAGGATAAAAAAGTGATATGTGAAAAAAATACGATTTAAAATTTATTTGAAAACATTAATTAAAATGATCACTAAAATATATTTTAATTTTTTATGAGCACTAGTTAAACACTAACTAATGTCTAATTATAATCATACGCCATGATTATTAGTATGAGTATTTGAATTCAAAATTGCACCTAAAATCACAGTCCATATTTTTTTAGGAAATGTTGTTTATTTTTTCAAAGTATTTTTTTAAGGTAAATTTAATCATGGTCTGGCAGTTTGAGTAATTTATGCGGACTACCCAAATATCCTGTCTTTTGTATTGTTCGTCGAATCATTGAGCTCCTTAGTTCTGAGTTGAGCTGCATAATGATTGGCTAATGTGTGCACTGACTGGACAGGTCCACTTAAATCTGTGTGGATCTGTCCTCAAAAGACCATTTCAGGCACCAGTCTACAAGATCCTCATATGATCTGACCAAGATTATTTTCGGATTGTTATATACACTTTGACATTGATGGACAATTTATGTATACTATGACATGAAAATTTACTCTGTGAAGTATTATAATATTTAAATTATTATGAATAACAAATAATAAAAAAGTTTATTTAAATAAAAAGGGACACATTTATCATAACAATTAAAAAGAGCAAAGTTGCTAATTTGCGTGAACTAGGTTGAACCTGTGTTTCAGGCTAGAGAATGTAAAGATAATGTGAATATGTTGTTTATTTTTTCAAAGTATTTCAAAATAAGTTAAATTTAATCAGGGTCTGGCAGTTTGAGTAATTTATGCGGCCTACCCAAATGTCTTTTCTTAGGTAATGTTCGTCGAATCGTTGAGCTCCTTAAGTTCTGTGTTGAGCTGCATGACTACTAATAAATGCGTGCACTGACTGGACAGGTCCACTCATTCTGTGTGGTTATTTCCTCTAAAGACCGTTTCAGACACCAATCTACGGTCTTCACATGATCTGACCAAGATTATGTCTGGACTTTAAAAGAGACTGTGACCTGTGAGTTTGTTTCGGCCTTTCTACTCAGAGTAGTCAGATAGGAAACGCCGATCTCATCTAGGTTTTAAAATATGATTGACGTCTAAAAGTGTAACCTACTTACAGAAATAAAATAATTGATAATTTATGATTCACATTAAAATAGAAACTTACGTTTTTGGTTTCCCAGTAATCAAAAATTTTTGTTAGTAGAATGAAGTAACGGTTTTATTTTAAAAGTATCTATTTCGTCTATATATTTATTAAAGTAAAACTATTGTTTTCTCTGACCAAGCGGACTGATAAATCATCATCATCCTTTTCTAAATATTTGTTGTTTGTGAAATCTTTCCTAATTGTGCTTTTTTGTTCCCGGACCTGGGTGCCACTGCCAATTCACTAGAGCTTTCTTTTTATAGCTCTTATTGAGCTACAAAACGTATTATTAGTATTATTCCAGGCCACTCAGAAGTATTGCAAAAAATGTTTTTATGTATGACAGACTGGCAAGTTATAGTCATATCAAAATTTCCCTCCACATTGTTTGCGAGTTAATTTAAAATATCTTGTTTAATAAAAAAAATGGATCTGCGCCGGTAACATTTTCGCGCTATGATTTTTTACGATTTCAAGAGTTGCCTGAAACAGGAAGAATCGTACGATATACTTCAAATGACATTCATGGATGAAGGCCCTTCTAAGGCAATCGTGTATCGTTGGTATAACGAATTCAAGCGGCTAACTTTGGGGGATGAAGAAAGAAGTGGTCGCCTTTTTACGGCTGTTACGGAACAAAACGTGCTAGCAGTGAAAATTTTAATTCAAGACAATAGGCAAGTAACGTATCAAGAGATTCAGCACATACGGCAGGTTCGATCGGGAAGCCTTCACGAAATACAACATGTGCGTCTTCGCGTGAGGAGGATAGTTTCACGCTGGTTGCCGCACAACCACACCGATGCTCAGAAGCAGGCCCGGGCGGAATGGTGCCGTGATATGATAAACAAATTTGCAGCAGGCTCGTCTCGGCGTGTTTACGAAATTATTACAGGTCTCCGGTTTGGGTGTAGCGTCAAAGTGAAGCGATCTAGAAGCGCGGGGTAACATTTTGTTATTTTTTTTAATTTGACTGGCAACTTGGTGTCAATTCCTTTACGGAACAAAAGAAGCATCAACGCTGAATGCTTGGCAGAAGTTTCCTCTGTTGTGCGCAACAAGCGACCAAACAGAGCTCCGCGGGCTACTGCTCCACCATGAAACACGCCTTCGCACACCGCACTCAAAACGAGGGACTTGCTGGACAGCACGCTAGTCAAACTCCTAGGTCACCCTCCTTACAGTCCTGACCTAGCACCGTAGGACTTCGTTTTATTTCCGAAAGTAAAACATCCGCTCAAAGGGATATACAATTTTCATCTCCGGAAAATGCGGTGTCAGCGTTCGAATAGGCTGTAAACGAGGTGTCTACTTCGGACTACAAAAAGTGGTTCGAAAACTGGTTCAGACGCATGAAACTTTGTAAAGAGGCTAGTGTAGAAAGTACTTTGAAAATATTCAAAAAAAACTTAAAGAACCCCATAGTCCCACGTATTTGTAAGTTTCGTTTGTTTTCAGTAGGTTTTGGTAAACTGTTGTGAAGTCGAATCAAGTTATTATATGTATTAATTCGCTGAACTGTGGGAAGTGTGGAATTAACTCTGGAATCTAGAAATACAGCATTAACAAAACAGTAATTCTGAAACAGTACTTCCTCCCTTTCTGTCATATATTTAGCAACAAGGGGCTCAGATTAAAGTTAATTACATTTAAATTAATTTTTCACAACAACCAATGCAAGTAAACATCACGTTTAATGTTTTATTGCACAATGTGCAAGTAAATGTTAAATGATTTTATTTCTGTAAGTAGGTTTGTACAAACACTTACACGTCAATACTATTTTAAAAGCTAGATGAGATCGGCGTTTCCTGTCTGACTACTCTGAGAAGAGAGGCCGAAACAAACTCAAAGGTCTCTTTCAAAGTCCAGACATAATCTTGGTCAGGTCATGTAGATTGGTGTCTGAAATGGTATTTTGCGAAAAGAACCAAGCGGATCGAGTGGACCTGTCCAGTCAGTGCACGCATTTGTCAGTCATCATGCGGGTCAACTTAGAACTAAGGAGCTCAACGTTTCGACGAACATTACCAAAGAAAGTACATTTAGGTAGGCCGCCTGAGTTACTTAAACTGCCAGACTATGATTAAAACTAACAGAGAAAAAAAGACGTAAATGTATTTACAAAAAAACACATTGTATTCACATTCACAATAATAATAATAACATTACAAAGTAAGCTTTCATATCATTGTATATAATATATGTTTAGTCATCAATGTCAATGTGTATATAATAAATAATCTCGGTCAGATCATTTGAGGACCATGTTGACTGGTTTCTGAAATGGTATTTTGATGAAAGTACCAAACAGATCGAGTGGACCTGTCCAGTCAGTGCACGCATTTGTCAATTATCGTGCAGCTCAACTCAGAACTAAAGGAGCGCAACTATTTGACGAACAATACAAAAGAAAGGACATTTGGGTAGGCCTCATGAAGTACTAAAACTGCCTGAAAAAAAAACGATGACCCATACAGTCCTCACATTCGCAAAATTAAAATAATATAATACTTTAAACAGTAAATACTCATGTTATTGTTTATGTCAAAATATATAAAGGTATAGAAAAAAAAAACTGTATTTTAATTGATTCATTATTTTCTTTGAAAACCTTGAGATATCGGTACACTTTGTTGTACTTCTTTCGGCCCATAATAATATTTTTACTAAAGCAGTTGCATTAGGAAAAATATTATTAGTTGAAAATAACAGGCAATAGACGTATCGGCGTACGCGATGCTTGTGTGCCGTATGATCATGAAATGAAACACGCGGGAGCGTGTGACGTCTCGTATTCGTATCCGATCGTCGCAAGCGTAACAATAACGATAAATGCTAGTGGTTGCCGCTCCGCTAACAATACAAGAACCGAACGCATAGCACGCGGCGTCCGTTTCGGTTTGGCAACGTCGCATCAGATCTTGCTAGATTTTAGCGAAATAACGCTATTAGTAACGCTATTTTGATACCGTTAAATCCAATGACTTAACGTTATTTGTAACGTTAAGTATTTAACGTAACAGAACGAAATGTTTTGGTAATTATACCGGTATTTTTTTGGTAACGGTAACTGTCCCTGCACGCATTACATTATGAAGTCAGCAACAAGAAAGGCATATCACGCCATAATATTTTAATATTTTGTCACATGGTTGACCCGTGCTCGCATTTAAGACAAATTATAAGACATTACATAATTTTTCTCAAACAAACATCTTGGCTGCGACTATGCTCGCCCCGCTGAAGCTCTCTTCTTTCTTAAAACCAGGACTGTCATTTTCACAGTAACCCTTTATTCACCTTCGGAGTCCACCATCAGGTAGGTGAGATCATCTGTCACCGAGGTCTCCATGAGCTCTTTCAAATAAATCCAAACACGACGGTTCTACGTGGTGCCGTCAATGAGATCCTTTATTCATCTTCGGAGTCCACCATCAGGTAGGTGAGATCATCTGTCACCGAGGTCTCCATTAGCTCTTTCAAATAAGTCCAAATACGACGGTTCTACGTAGTGCCGTCAATGAGATCCTTTACTCACCTTCGGAGTTCACCATCAGGTAGGTGAAACCATCAGTCACCGAGGTCTCCATGAGCTCTTTCAAAAAGTCCAAACACGACGGTTCTACGTAGTACCGTCATTGAGATCCTTCACTCACCTTCAGAGTCCACCATCAGGTAGGTGACGTTATCAGTCACCGAGGTCTCCATGAGCTCTGTCAAATTGTGGCATGTGGGTTTCTAGGTAGTTATAGAATGAATCCAAAGGGTCACTTTACACATTTATTTCACGAGACACAGAAATCAGGGTAGTGGGTTTTAAGGTCTCTAGAGTACTGGTTCACAGGTCACTGTAGTTAGTAGAAGAGAACGTTACTGCCCTGGGCTTGGCTACGCCGCAGCACGAGGTCCGGCGTGGGGTCACAGGGCAGGCAGCAGTGTTGGGGAGCGACCTCAGAGATCACTCGACGTGGACAGCGCCACGCAGGGATGCTCGACCGCGTGTTAGGCACGTGGTCCGCTCGGCAGGGGTCTCAACACGTGGCGGGCGTGGGGTCTCGGCACCCACGGGCTACGTGGATGGCAGGTCAGGCGGCGGTAGCGGCCGCGTGGGTAGTCCGCGTGACTGGCGTCCCTCCAGCGGTAGGGCAGAGGCAGCGATGACGTCAGTCAGCGGTAGGCAGGATAATAGCAGTGTAGCCTAATATTGGAACCCTAAAATCAGCGCAAGGCGGGTGCTCCCGTAAGCGTTGTGCCAGAACTGCAAGCCTCCGTCGATGTGTGCGTCTCCCAACCGTAAGCCCAAAAGCAAGGTGGATGGAGGAAGACTCACCCATCGTGGCGGCTTACAATTTTAGGTTATGCCGTGCACATGCCGCGGGCATTCTCGGAGGTCCCTCGCCGCGTAGCCAGGCGATTTAAGCGAACAACAAGGCGCAGCGCGGCGAGACAAGCATAGCGAAGAATGCGAGAAGCATGCGCACGCATTCACAGAGATGTGCAGTAATGGTGACAGGTTATGTGGCAAGTAGCCACTATCGGTAAATAGCTTTCTCGACAGTCATAGGGGGGGGACTGCCGAGAACAATTAGAATAGCTGCCAGACCGCGCAGACAGAAATACATAGAGAATGTGATCTGACAGGACACAATTAAGAGTAAAGGGGTTATGTTAACTTACTGCTGGTTCTGCTTGATGCGAAGGAAAGGGGACGTTAGGTTTGTTTGTTTGGCATCTCGCAGGTCAACCTATGAGGTTGTCGTCTGCTTAAGCGGACTTGCCGGGGGGTCGTTAGGCGTCCAGCAGTGATATTTATAGCGCAATCCATACCACGACACCGAGTGACGTGGTGGGAATTTTAAAGATTTAGGGATGGTACTCTCGTAAACCGTTACTAGTGATGTGCGTTTTAGTTGATCTGTAGAAAATCCACTACAACGCTACACAATAAATCCAAACACGGAGGTTCTACGTAGTGCCGTCAATGAGATTCTTCACTCACCTTCAGAGTCCACCATCAGGTAGGTGACATCATCAGTCACCGTGGTCTCTATGAGCTCTTTCAAATAAGTCCAAACACGACGGTTCTACGTAGTGCCGTCAATGAGATTCTTCACTCACCTTCAGAGTCCACCATCAGGTAGGTGACCTCATCAGTCACCCAGGTCTCCACCCTCTGTCAAACGAAATTCTCAAGATAGTTACAAACAATAAAAAAATAAACAACCTAAGTAATTTTTTAGCGCTTTTAAGTTTTGTAGCGCTTGGCCACGATTCACTTCACATTTTTATTCTTACATTTAGGCATATTCGAGCTTATTCTATGATAGGTAGAAAAAAAAAATCGAAACTACAAACTACTATATTAAATTTACAAGCTTAATTTCTAGTCTTACGAGGGCTGCACTAAAAGTATCGGGAATGGAATATTTCCACTGTTCCTGTTATATTAAAATCTTTTTAATTGAAAACTACTTGGTTTTAAAAATCGAATATCATTTATTTATTTTAAAAAAGATTCACGGTCTTGTCACAAGGTTTTGTCAAACTTGTTTAGTCGTTGAGAAAATGGAATTGACTCGAGAAAATTCAAGAGCGATGATTTATTATGACTTTCGAAGTGGTTTAACACAAAAGCAGTGTGTTGACCGGATGATTTCTGCATTTGGTGATGAAGCCCCATCCAAAACCACAATTTATCGCTGGTTTGCTGAATTTCAACGTGGACGTGTCAAGCTCAGTGATGATCCCCGTCAAGGTCGTCCAAAAACTGCAGTCACCCAAGAAAACGTTGATGCTGTGCATAAGCTGATTGAGGAAGATCGACATGTGACATACCGCGAAATTCAGGCAACTTTAGACATTGGCATGGGTCAAATACAAATAATTTTGCATGAACAATTAGGTGTAAAAAACGTTGTTTTCCCGATGGATATCGCATTATCTCTGTGAAGAGCAAAAAGCGGCTCGCGTTACTTGGTGCATCAGAACTCTCGACATATTCCACGCAGGATCCTCAAATGCTGTATTCAACATCGTATCAGGTGACGAATCCTAGATATACGCGTACGAACCCGAAACAAAAAACCAGTCACGAGTTTGGGTGTTCGAAAATGAGTTAAAGCCAACAAAAATTGTTAGTTCACGGAGTGTTGCAAAAAAAAATGGTGGCCACGTTTGTCTCCAAAACCGGCCATGTTACGACTATTCCTCTTGAGGGACAAAGAACGGTTAATGTAGAATGGTATGCTAGCATTTGTTTGCCACAGGTCGCTTCTGAACTCCGTAAAGAGAACTGCAACCGCCGCATCATCCTCCATCACGACAATACGAGTTCTCACACCGCACACAGAACAAAAGAGTTTTTAGAGCAAGAAAACATAGAATTATTAGACCCTCCGCCGTACAGCCCCGACCTAAGCCCTAATGATTTCTATACTTTCACTAAAATAAATAATAAATTGCGTGGACAGAGATTTTCATCACCTGAAGAAGCTGTGGACGCCTACAAAACGGCCATTTTGGAGACCCCAACTTCCGAATGGAATGGTTGCTTCAATGATTGGTTCCATCGTATGGAAAAATGTGTCAAATTTCACGGAGAATACTTCGAAAAGCAATAAATACATTTTTAAATAGTAATGTTGTGTCACTTCCTTGATTCCCGAAGTTTTCAGTGCCGCCCTCGTATTTTACGGTTTAAAGTGAGTTTTAGGTGAGATGTTGCGGAACGCCCATTTCGATATGAACATCAAACATTGTCCGCCATTGTTATCAATGATAAATTGTTTTTATTTAGTTAAAATACTAAAAATATACGTTACAAAAAATGGTATGTTCTTTGATTTTTGTTTTACGATTAACAATAGTGATGTAACAACATGCCTATTCTCGTAAGGGCACAAGTGGCGCGGGCGGAGTGCCGGGCGGCAGGCGCTGGGCGGGTCCGGCGGGGCTGCTGGCGGGC
This sequence comes from Dasypolia templi, assembly GCA_963555695.1. Lineage (NCBI taxonomy): Eukaryota > Metazoa > Arthropoda > Insecta > Lepidoptera > Noctuidae > Dasypolia > Dasypolia templi. Next base: position 26,283,689 of record OY743154.1, on the reverse strand, counting down.
GAGGCGGGAGGCCTTCGCTGGGCGGGTCCGGCGGGGCTGCTGGCGGGCGAGGCGGGAGGCCTGCGCTGGGCGGGTCCGGCGGGGCTGCTGGCGGGCGAGGCGGGAGGCCTGCGCACGGCGGCCGCGGCGTTGGTGGCGCGGCACGCGGCGCCCGCGCTGCGCGCCGAGTTCGACACTGCCGCGCACCACGCGCCCTGCCCCAGCGACCTGCGCTTGCACATCAAGGCTAAGACCCTCGTCGAGAGGTCCGTGCCCACATAACATACCATACTTCACGAGCCGGGAACCGCATGGAGTGCACGGCTCGTGAAGTTTAGCAGAAGTGACGAACTTCCATACAAACTTTCTACCGTGTCTAACTCCTTTAGGGGATGAATTTCCAAAAACCCTTCCTGATTAGTGTTCACATTTGGTTTAATGTTCACCTTTGCCATATGATTATCTAATCTACATAATTTCATGCTCCTAAAAACGATAAAATAGGCTGTGCATTGTCTGTCAGTCAATTTAAGATTTTTATTGAAACCATTCAAATTTCATTTATTTATTTGGTTTCACGGAAATAACAGGCTGCGCGACTCGTGGCAGCACCTGGTGCGCGACCGCGCCACGCGCTCCCTGACGTACAACGACGAGCAGTTCCACGTGCTCGAGCGCATCACCGTGGCCGAGACGGGCCGGCGCGCGCGGGCGCTGCTGCAGAAGGCCTCGCCGCTGGCGCGCGCGCGGGCCGACGCCATCGCTGACTGGTGAGACGTCACACGACTACCACAGCACACATTTATTATTAACAAACTACTTCAACTACCTACTACCGTAGAACACTTTTGTTTGTATTAATCACTATAATTATTGTAGCTTTATTTATTTAGCATAGTATTTGTGTTTAAACAGCCGTTATGTTTTTAATTTTGTTTGCCGGAGTTTCGGCGCCTGCGTCTCTGGTCTACTTGCTTGTCACAGCGATGCCATAGTGTCATGGAGCACTCTAGTCATAGAGTACCAAAGACACTTGTAGCATAGACAAGTGGTTGATGTTACGTCGGGTGCTGACAAGCGGATAAAGTTATAAATATTTTATGTCGTTTATTATTTAAATATAATAAAATATTTTATATAATTACACTAATTAATTTATATTTCTATTATTTATGTATTATTTGATCGATTAAATCTGTCTGTGACATCACAGTGGGCCCTATCAGAATACCAGCGCTGTGACAATTATTTTTAAGTGTCGCAGCATTATGCTGATATAGGGGTTTTAACCTCGAATAGCATTTTTTTTTATTTTTGTGTTGCTATTTTTTTTTTTGTTTAGTGTGTTTACTTCAGTTTGTGATACTGCGTATCACACAACGTACTGCATATTGTGTATTCCTGTGCGAGTCTTAATAAATAGTTTCTTTCTTTGTTTCTTTAACTAGGAACATATGATCGGAATCGACTATCACACAAATACAAAGCGTTTATCCGAATTCTAAGCATGCTTCAAGTAACAGTTAGCCCACATTCCCACTCACGTATTCAAATCGGGTAGTAAGAGTGATCCCTCTAATTATAGACCTATATCTGTGCTACCATCTTTCAGTTAGGGCTAGTTAAAAATCAGATGTTGCCACATTTTAACTCAAATTGGATTTTACATAGTCGCCAATTTGGTTTCACGAAAGGTAGGTCGACGACTAACGCGGCAGTAAAACTCATCACTCACATTTTGGAATCCTGGGAGAATTCCCAGGATACTATTGGCATTTTCTGTGGCTCCCAAAACCGTTTGACTGCGTTGACCACAATACACTGATCTCTAAAGTACACCACTACGGAATTCGTGGACAAGGCGCTAATCTTGTTTTTTTTCCATTTATCAAACAGGCAGCAAAAAGTAAACGATAACGGGGCGACGTCCTCGGGGTCCTTAGTTAAGATGGGCATGCCTCAAGGTTCAATTCTTGGCCCATTCTTGTTTCTAGTTTATACTAATGACCTGCCTTACATGATGGCTAACCTATCGGATATAATTTTATTCGCTGATGACACTTACTCTTATTTTTTAAATAGAAAGAAAAGACACGGATGTCTTACATGTGAACGATAGTCTGACTGTTCGTTTTGCTTATGAAATCACCTAGTACTCAAAGATTATAATTATTCACGTTTTTCTTAAAAGTTATTAATGTAATTGAATTCTGTAAATAATAATGTATCAAAACAACAAGATTTTATTATGTATAGGATTCATGTCATTAAAAAAAAAGTTCATAGAAACTATGTTTTGTTCAATTGCGTACAATGGAGCACATACATAAATATCACCGACGCGCGATATTGATTAATTGATTGACATCCGGCGATCATTCGCATTCATGTTGACTTTTGTTGTTGTGAGTTGTGATACGTACTAAACTATTTTGGATTTCCTTATTATTTTGACCTTGGCATTGTTTTATGGACTCTTCGATTGACTTATTTATTGATTTTAACCTCAAAATTATTTTTACATTATTAAGATATCTTGGCTATTTAGATAATATTATCAGGTTGGTGTTAACTACATAAAAACATTCCAATCTCACTATAATTGGTTTCTGTACACTGAAAATCAAAGTCAGGTCCAGCGTCTATAATAAATTTGGCCGATGTTCTTTAATTTTTTTTTTATAACTGTTTAGGTCCTATTCTCAGACCTACTGAATACACACACAACATTTCATAATAATCGATCAAGCCGTTTCGGGGGAGTTTTGATACAAACACTGTGACACGAAAAATGTATATATTAGATGTATACAGGGTGTCCCGTAAGTCGAAGTCAAGCCGGAGTCGTGTGCTAGGTCGGGTCATAATAGTTAACAGAAAAATACATTTAAAAAAGTTTAAATTTGTAGCAACAGCAGTTAAACACCGTCACAGGCAGTAGATTTTCTCTATTTGTTTATAAATGCACGTAATTTTTAAAATACCTAGCAAAGATTTTTTTATATTTTTCTGTAAAGTATTTTTTATTTATTAAAAACACACATACAACTATTATCAAAGGCTTACCTAATACAGTAGTGTAGTTGTTAACCATAACTACACTATTGTATTTGGTAAGCCTTATTTATTATTAAGCTTACAAAGATGACTTTTTTTTTCAAAATCTATTTCTGAGTGTCCGTCCGTATCCAAAACACGAATTTGCATCCAAAATTTAAAATTGTGGTCATCATTTTGTTTTTTAAATCTCTGAACCGATTTCTTTCAAAATTCTTTAGTATCCGCCCGTGTACCAAACACGAAACTGTTTTAAAAGTTGAGAATAGCTTAGTTTTCTAGAACCGATAATTTCAGACGAGGCTTAAGTTAACATCATAATACAGTGCATAACAATAATAATGTTCGTTCTGTCGCCAGGTACAAGGTGGCGCAGACGGTGTACCTGCAGACGCAGATCCTGGACAAGGACGTGTCCGGCGCCGAGCTGAAGCTGCTGACCCTGGCCGCGCGCATCCAGGACGCCGAGCACGCCCTGCGCGACCACGTCAGCGACGCGCAGGCGCAGGTCTGTACCATCTACACTGCTAGCGCCTTGGTTACTATAATCACATGCTACATTCACAAGCTGTCCGGCAGAGTGTGAGATGAATTTCAATAATTCATTAAAAAAACCCATAGAAAAAGCAATTGGCCCTGCTTAACACTAAAGCGTTAGAGCGAGATCGCAACTGCGACATCTGAGAAGAGGCCCACCGGTCTCTGGTAGGTGCCCGCGCCCGGTGCAAGTGTGCTAACGTCAAGCGCGCATACGGTGGCGCTACAGACGGGGAAGTAACTGGACTGCGGACCTGGTCGGATGCTCTCCATGTGTCAGGTGCTTGTGCCGGCTGACAACGTGTGGCAACGGCTGTCGGATCCGGTGCGCGTCATCCAGCGGAACCATATGCTGGATGTCGACGTACTAGAGCCACCACGCCCCGAATCACGGAATAGCCGTGTTACGCCTGCTCCGGTCGCGGTGCAACTATAAAATGTACCTAGTGTTGCACGGTGACCGACTGCTTGTGATGTCGGAGAAATACCCGTGAGTTCCCAATGCAATGCACGGTTGAGGAGCGCTTTGGAGTATACCTTCCAGGAATTCCGCTCCATTCCGCCTGAACTTAGACCACGTTAACCTCGTTTGGAGAGAGTTCGGAGAGTGGAGCGGTACACTTAAAATCTCACATTTCGACTGGAACAAGGCTGACATGCGCTGCTGGATGATGACGTCATGTGTTCGTTCTGGCGAAATATCTGGTCGGTGCCTAACTGGAAATCGTCAGGGCTGGGTGGGCTGCACAACTATTGGATAAAGTGGATTCAAAGGTTGCATGCACGCATCCCAGTTCCAGTCAGCCTTAGAGTCAGGGTATCTGCCATAGATCCTAACGACAGGAATAACCAGTCCCGCCTCGCGCGCGCTTTCGGACGGTTGTATATTGTGCGTGACGGTGTGTATCGGGGAATCAAAAATGTCCTCTGTGGTTAAATGTGCAAATTACAATGAAGTGATGAACGAAGTTTTGGCCGTCGTCCATAATATTTTTTTTGTGATGGACGATGAAAGTGCGAGCGCTTTTTCCGAAAGTGAAATTGTAACGGCAAAGAAGTTGTTGTTCGAATCTTTGCCGACAACTAAACGTAAGATAACGCGGAGGGAGGCGGGCAAAATGTTCGAGACATAGACGATATCAAAACCGAGCAAGGCTTAAAAAAGTTTGTGTGCTAATTAAATCGTCTCGTCTTTAAAAAAAAAAAGTTAATAAGTAGTTATATAAATATTGTTTTTCTGTGAGCTTGTATTTAATTGTAACACACTAACATAGCTTTTAAGTATTTTATTGTACCTAAGCAACTAACATAATACGGATCATTGTTGTCTCATCTAATGTATACATTTTATCTTATTTTATTTTATTGTTGTTAATAGTGAACTCGTTTCACTTAAGTTTGAGAAACATAGGTACGTATTTTTTGCACGCATTCCATTCTCGCCTGCCATTTGTTCTCATATCGCTTGGTGTCGCCTATTCATTCGACTCATTAGGCTTTGTTTATTGACATTTTATACTCTATGTATGTGCACTTAGAGGTGAGATCTGCTTATACTTGAAATTTCTTACTCATACTTATATAACTTTAAAGCTAAATGCTTCTACACTTTGAATACGATTTCTTGTGCTTATTGATAAATGATAAATGATTTTATTTCTGTAAATAGGTTTGTACAAACACTTTTACACGTCAATAATATTTTAAAACTAATAATAAAAAATAAAAAATGCATAAAAAAAAAATAACAAATCCACAATGTCTTCACATTCACAATAATTAATATAGTATAATCCTTTACAAAGTAAATGTCATTGCATACATAAAGTCCATCAATGTCAAAATGTAAAAAAAATATGAAAATAATCTTGGTCATATCATATGAGGACCATGTAGACTGGTGTCAGAAATGGTCTTTTGAGGAAAGAATCACACGGATTTGAGTGGACCTGTCCAGTCAGTGCACGCATTTGTCAATCATCGTGCAGCTCAACTCAGAACTAAGGAGCTCAACGATTCGACGAACGATACAAAAGAAAGGACATTTGGGGAGGCCGCGTAAAGTACTCAAACAGCCAGACCATGATTAAAAGAAAATAAAAGAAAAGAATGCAATGACCCACATAGTCCTTACATTCCCAAAATTTAAAACAATATTATACTTTATACAGTAAATATATACTTGTTATTGTTTAGATAAAATGGTATGTATATAGAAAAATCATTAGAAGAAAAAAAGTTAAATAGCAAATTAAACATCAACTATGTCTGTGTAAACTGATTGGAGCAGCTCAATCCCAAGCCTTCTTGTCCTCAATATAGTCCTTGACAGTATAATAGGCATTCTGGCATAATTTCCGCTTTACAAAAGATTTAAATTTATTAAGGCTTAGTTCTTGAATGTGGCTAGGAAGTTTATTATAAAAACGTATACATTGACATTTAAACGAGCCACCTACGAGTATTTTCTTGAGCCTGGTAGTGGGAATAACAAATTTGTGTTTGTTCCTAGTATTTATGTTATGGATATCACTGTATTTTTTAAACAGATTAATATTTTTATGTGCATATCGGGATAGGCCCTCATCAGCGATATTACACTTGCACTTTGTAAGTAGGCGTGGATTGTCGGGCGAAGAAAATAGAGATACTAGTTACAGCACAATCACTTTATTTCACTCACAATTTCTTATAAAATAATCACCATGAAGTAACCTGAAGGCAGAGGTCCGACATATTATATGAAAGTATGAAATATAGCAGTAACCAACTTATTTATTCCAACCGCTTGTTAATTAATTAAATAGATCGCTATAATAGCTCTAGGCGCTACAGCAGGCGCACCGGTCCGAGCCTGCCACAAGAATGATCCCTTCCACTCGTGGAAATCGCGCAAGGGGGCGTGGCGAGCGGTCCCGGGGCTTCGCCCCCCCGGCCGCGGATGCATATTTTGGGGTTGTAAATACAACCCCTTCGTAATGTTCGCAACAATGGCTTGAGGAGCCTGTTGGAACGCAAGCAATATTACTCGCGTCCCTGTGTGTGATTGCTATGAGTTTTTCTGTAGGAGCGTCACGACGCTTATAATGAAGCGCCGCTTTCTTCACGACATCTCGGCGGTCTGTCACCGCCAGGTGAGACCTCTAGTTACCTAGAGGAGGCCCGGCGGCGACAACCAGCGGCAGAGATGCCGACTCGACGCGCCTACAGAGTAGGTGAATGGTCCCCACCCGTCCAGATCACAGAGCTAGCCGTTACTGTCCGGGCTAAGGGGCCGTCATGTGTGTGTGAGCGGTATTGTACTGTGTAACACCGCTCAGTGTCTATATAAATCGCAGCCCGCGCCGCGCATTTATGTGTGTATTTAGGTGCCTGTTTAGTGGCGGATGTCTGTGTTTGTATACGTAGCGTGCCTATATTAACCTAGGACACGTTACGCAACGGGTGTATATTGTGTGTGTGGAGTCTTATTGTCACAGATAAGCTGTGTGTAACCTGAATTACAGCTTATCTGGGCGTCAGTCCGGTGCTATGGAGTCGTGGTCCGCTAACAGGTCGCGGGGGAGGGGTCTCGCGTCAGGGGGGCGCGCATGCCAGGGCGCAATCTGTTTGACATGAGGCCAAGCAGATGCGTCTGCACGCGCGAACATTCCTTTCGCGAGGCGCCCTACAAACTCATCCAGGCCCTCAATCCCGAGGTCCCTCTGAATGACGTCGTTCCTCACGAAGCGAGGGGCGTCCACTATGGTCCGCAACGCTAGACTTTGCTGCGCGCGGAGCAGCTTGCGGTTGGACTCGCTCGTGAGGGCGAGCCACGCAGGGGCGGCGTACGTCAAGATCGGGCGCACGTACTGTCTGTACACGCCCAGCTTGACGCGCACCGGGATGCGGGATGAGAGCACTGGTTTGAGGAGGTTGCGGGCGACCCTCCCCTGTGCGGCGACCCTGCGGACATGTGGCCCCATCGTGAGCCGCCGATCGATGGTGACACCCAAGTACTTGACTCGGGGCGACCAATCGATCTCGACTCCTTGTAGCTGCAAGGGTGGTGGGAGGCGCGCGAAGCCGGTGACCATGGCCTGCGTCTTACCCACGTTTACGGACAGCCGCCACTTTGACAGCCATTCCGGGAGGAGGTCTAGGACGCGCTGCATTTTGACCGCCGCGTACTTCGCATTGAGCGATGTTGTTATGTACGCGGCGTCGTCTGCATACAGCGCGAGTGTTGTGTCTGGAGTCGTGGGGATGTCGTCCGTGTAACGTGAGTAACACGCCGGCGATACGCAGCTGCCCTGTGGGACACCGGCGCGCACCGGGCGGGCGCTAGATAGCGCACCGTCGACCACCACCCTAAATGTCCTGTTGGAGAGAAAATCAGAGACCACCTTTACAACGCGACGGGGCGCGTCTGACGTGGCCAGCTTGTAGGTCAGACCGTCGTGCCACACGCGGTCGAAGGCCTTCTCCATATCGAGGGATACTGCCACCGAGTATTCCTTCTTATTGATAGCAGCTGCGAGGTGGTGCAGTACCCTCGACAGCTGGAGCGTCGTGCTATGCTCCGCCCGAAACCCAAACTGTACCGGTCGCGGCTGTATATGTGGCTGGAGATGTCGCAGCAGGAGTGCTTCGAACACCTTGGAGACTGTCGGCAGTAGCGTGATTGGCCGATAGCTCTCTGGCTTCAGGGTGTTTTTCCCCGCCTTGGGCAGCATTATGACGCGCCCCTCCTTCCACGCGGCGGGAAAGGTCCCGGTGCGCAGTATCGCCGTGAACAGGCGCGCCAGCGCCGCTACCATACGGTACGGCAGGTGGCGCAGCACTGTATTGGTGATACCGTCAGCACCGGGGGCCTTTCTGGGCTTCGTCTTTAGGATGGCGCGTCTAACTGCGCCAGGCGAGAAAAAGATGGGCTCTTCGGAGAGGGCTATCGGCGGAGCGAAGTAGTCTCCCAGGTGTTTCTCGACTGCTGCGACATGGTCGGTATCGCAGGTCGGGTTTGGGCTGAACTGACGCTCCAGGTGCTCGGCGAAGACCTCCGCGCGGTCCTCCGCTACATATTTTAGCGCCCCGTCGTTGTTGAGCAGCGGTCGCACCGGGGCTGGGGTGTTCGCGAGCTGACGACAGAGTTTGTGTATAGACGGCCAGCTGTCCTTTGTGGCGTCTATACGTTCCTCCCAGTCCGCGGCGGTGTGTGCCTGTAACTCGGCCTTTACCCTTTCCGCGAGACGGTTTAGTTGGGTCTTCATTGTGGGACATCTCGTTTGCTGCCACTGCTTGCGGAGGCGCCTCTTGTCGGCGATTATCGCATTTATATGTGCCGGTAGGGGCGGCAACAGCACTCTCCCCTGCGGCTGCGTTGTTGTCGCCGTTTCCAAGGCGCTTTGGATACAAGCAGTGACGTCGTTCGCTACTGTGTCTACGTCCGCGGCGGTGGCAATGGGCCGAGTCGGCGTGGTGGTCTCTATTCTCTCTACAAATTTAGTCCAGTCCGTGATTCGGCGTGGCGCTATGGGCTTCAGTCGGGTCGGCATACCCGATAAGACGACGAGCACAGATTGATGGTCCGACTGTAACTCGTCGTCAATCACCTGTTGTGTGATCTGGCAATGTAGCCCTCGGTGGACTACGATGTCCAGCACGTCCGGCATGTAGCGTGTGGCGTCCGGGTAGTGGGTAGGCGTCTCTGGACCAGACACCGAGTAGCCGAAGGCTTCCGCGTCCGCGAAGAGTCGTCTCCCCTCGGTATTCGTAGAGTGCGAGTTCCACGCTGGGTGCTTGCTGTTTAAGTCCCCGGCGAGGATAGTTGCATGTGTTGTATTAATGATCCCTTCCAACGCTGCGCACTCGCTTACATAAAGTGGCCTGAGTAGTGGGGAGAGTGGGGAGGTGAATGTGCCACTTTGCACAGCGTAACTCGGCCGCGACGTGCGGACGTCCTCGTACGCGTAGTCTCATCAAGCATTATCTAAAATGATAGATATAATAATGATAGTACTAATGTTCGTTCATCCTGACTAGCAATCTGGTCCGGTTCACCCCTGCAGAGTTTGCAACTAATTCTGGACCGCTTCTTATTAAGCCTACAGGACTTTAGCAATCTGGACCGGTTCAACCCTTCAGAGCTTGCTACTAATTCTGGACCGTTCATTTTTGAACCTTCGGTACTCAAATTTTTTTTTTCCTTTTTTTTTTGTTCTCTGGACCAGTCATTGCGGACTCTACAGGGTTACCTCAAATGCTAATTATTAGTTTTTATTTGAATTTTAATAATAGACCCAACTTAGACACTCCACCGAACGCGTAGCAGGCCTGTGTAATGCCTAGCGAATCTCAAGTCAAAGCCAGCAAATCGTCACTTCAATGTGCATAAACGTTCGGTGGTGTCATGTCACCGAATGTGTCGTAGCAGGCACATAATTCATGTTCATAACACTAAACTAACAGCGACAAGTATGAAATCTAAATAACAATAATTTTAGTATTGAAGCGCCGTCACGGCCAGACCGACATTCGCGCGTCCTTGTGCGTCTCCATCCTCTTATGTCGCCGTAAGTAACCGCGGGCCCATTTTTCTAAAAAGAGATTAAAACTGGTAGATACATTACTTTTTACGCTCGTCCATCAGTGACATACATTACAATGTTTTAAATTCCCACAAACTCAACCTATAGGAGCTGACCCGGACAACTGAAATAGGCGTCCCTCCAACTAGCTATCTCGCCAAATAACATGGACGGGGCAACCCACCAGCGTCTCTCCGATCACTCACTAGTACCACACATCTCCATTGATCTCATAGCCTCTCAGACTAGACGATCACTTTATAATATGATCCAGAACATTGCCCTGCATAAGCCAGTTCTTTAGACTACCCAATAACACATCATAGGACGTCAACCCGCATGAGTCGGTCCCTTACATTATCCTTACACAGTTACTTTAGCTCACAGATTAGTATCAATGTTACCTTTAATTACGTTTCTTCACTCTCAGAGGCCGAGAGATTTCCATACCTGGCTCTTAACACACGTGAACTACAAATAGACAAAACATCACTGCCACCACCCGATGACACCCATTCCACTCCACAATCGCGAACTGCCGCCATCTCGGCCTCCTTCAAGCTACCAGTCAAGGTGATAGCTACATCCATCAAGCCCTCACATCCCCAGAGCATGGCACGCAAACGCTTACGACTATATTTGTATGCTCTATTAGACACACAACCAAGGGAAGTCCGTATTCCCTGCAAAGCCCAGTCGGACCCCTCTGTCACATTCAATGAAGAAGGAATCGCCCCTGTAAAACGGTCTTATTTTTCCAACTGCGACGCAGCAGATAAATCAATCCCAATATTCTCAGACGAATTTCTTACGAATTTCACCCAAATCTAACCGAAACCTAAACTCAGAATATGAAGATTCACCTTTGATTATAATAAGTAAGTTCCTCAATGTCCGCATGACTCTCTGCCCGAACACCTGCTCTTCCAAAACCGGTAGCAACAAGGTGCAACTATACACCATGGTCACCATAACATTGATCTGTCTGCGCCTATACAATACCTGACCCGATCCGAAATGATCCGCGAAGTCGCACCGAAAAGACAGACAGCATCCTTTAGAACTTCAACTGTACCAGCTGCATCCAACTATGAAGTGCACTCGAAAAGGACGCATTTAGTGGAAGAGTCAACAATGACAAGAAAACTCCTTGCTATCGATTTCTCCACCCAACTTCCCCGCGATGTCAATATGTAAAAACGTTGAGCCCCGAACAACCCCTTGAGGCTCAGCACACAATGCAGGACTTACTTTCGCACTCACCTTACCATCTCAGGGAACCAGCATTTCTCACAAACTCCAGCAAGGGCTTCGTCCCCACCAAGTAGTTAATCCTCTGTGTGAACAAGACTTATCAAAGTCCATGTTAGTGACCCCGGGACTAATGGAAGCCAACAGACACTTACCACGCTCAATCCTCCTGCACTATACTAACCCATGAACGTCGCATGTGTGAGCCACTGCCTGACTGCTACGCCCACCGATGAGAACCTGGATATAGAGTCGCGGCGGCCCCAACCCAATGAAAGCCAATGCAGATGCAATTCAACGAACTGGACCATTATCCTGCCCCCCAGACGGTGGGACGGCACCATGCACTAACTCCGTAATTCGATTTCTGGGACAGAAAATCTGCATGCTCTATGCCACTCCCCTGTCCGTGGACTAGAGTCCATCGAAATCATAGACCCGCAAAAGGGTCCACCGCACCTGGAGCGCGGCTGATCACTGAACTTGATGCCTTGAGGGAGCCACGACCTGTAAACACAGTATACGCCCGTCGAAACCTTCAATAACTTCAATGACGGCCAGGGTACACACTTGCAAAAAGAACACTGCGATTCTGTATCAGTTATTCGTCGGCTAAAGTCAGACAAGACATAAGAATCGAAAAACTTTCTTTGGATCAATATTGCCCCGTATCCCCAGAGCTCGGTGTTTAGTTCCATCAGTGCGTTTCAGTCAATTATAGTCAGAACCGGTTCTGATGTAAGTGATTCGATCACTCTCTTGTGAATATTTTATGTCTGTCCATTTTATAGGCCCTTTTGATTTGATTCAAGGTTCAAAACGTAAAACACGTGAAATATGGGACAACGAGCCGAAGACTGACCTCAAGGAGCCACAGATCGCTCAAAATAAAATTATTAAACTATTATTTCACTATGATTACCTTACACCTACAGTTACACTTCACAAAAATACATCAGGTACACAATCGCAGCTGTCGTAGGAAGGATCACATTTTACTACCGCGAGTGCGGACAGTCAATGCCAAAGGAAACAATTATTTTTGCAAGAGTGCAACAATATAATAAGCTACCTAAAGATCTAAAGAATGCAAACTCGTTGGGTATTTCCGAAATTAAATTTAAAAAAATCACATTCTAAATGATCAAACACTACTCCAATAAACAGACTTGCCCTACGGCTGTGTTGCTTTATTGTGGCACCGGGATCGCATTCCTTATCTATGGTAATTATTTCTTTTGCGGGTGGATCGAAAAGTTTTAAGTTGTGTTAGTTAATAATGTTAATTGCATCCGAAAAGAAATGGTATTACTATTTAAATGATTTAATATAAATTAAATCAATAGCTGTTTAGTTTGTGTGCCCAAGTTATATTTTAAGTTTAAAAACGTTCTCAAGTAAGTGAAATCTTTGTAATTTCTACCACCATTAAATAATTAATTATCCTTTCGCAATATTTGAACTAATTAGAGTTTATCTTCACCATGTAGGTCAGTGTTGATATTATATAAGAATAATGAAACTCTCAGTAACGTTAACTACTTTCCCCAAACAGAATGTAATTTTGTCAATATCTGTACGTACATAGATACCACTATCTAAAAGATCCCTACCTATAATAACTGGTTCTGTAATTGAGTTAACAGGCACAACATGAAACAAAAAGGACACTGACGTGGTTAATTTCACCACGGCTCAGAATGCGATTCATATTTAACGTTTTCTTTACCTATACCTGTAAGGTAAACTATATCACAGTGCATAGTACCCGAGAACTTTTTAACAAAGCTAAAAGCTACAAACGAACTAGCAAATTATCTATTAAAAAGAAAAGGAACGAGCTCACCGGATGATGTGGTTGTCCATACACGTAACAGGTGAGACGGTTCGTATCATGACTCTTCGGTGCTGGCGCTCGATGCGAATTCTTCACTTCGGTCAAAGGTTCGTACTGCCTCTTGCTTCAATCAATTGATTTTTGGACTGTTGTACTTCAACGATGACATGTGCCATGTATCAGTGAAATTTGACGTTTGCGGTTTAGCGGTTGCCGGAAGTCGTGATAGCAAAAACTCCATATTTTGAATAGATTAGACGTTGGTCCACACTTCACTGTCGTTATTATTTTCTTCAGGTTTTTGCCCTTCGAATCCCAATTCTGATATGGGGATAGGCCCTCATCAGCGATATTACACTTGCACTTTGTAAGTAGGCGTGGATTGTCGGGCGAAGAAAATAGAGATACTAGTAACAGCACAATCACTTTATTTCACTCACAATTTCTTATAAAATAATCACCATGAAGTAACCTGAAGGCAGAGGTCCGACATATTAAATGAAAGTATGAAATATAGCAGTAACCAACTTATTTATTCCAACCGCTTGTTAATTAATTAAATAGATCGCTATAATAGCTCTAGGCGCTACAGCAGGCGCACCGGGCCGAGCCTGCCACAAGAATGATCCCTTCCAACGCTGCGCACTCGCTTACATAAAGTGGCCTGAGTAGTGGGGATAGTGGGAAGGTGAATGTGCCACTTTGCACAGCGTAACTCGGCCCGCTGCACTTGTCGTTTACATATATCACACCGACATGCATGTAAAAGATTTTCATAAATATACTGAGAAGGCACAGTCATTATAATTATCTCTTTAAATTTGTCTTTGAGGGAGTGTCTGGGACTTAATTTATAAATTGAACGAATTGCCCTTTTTTATAAAACAAAAATTGTTTGAATATCGGCGGCATTTCCCCACAAAAGAATACCGTACGACATAACACTATGAAAATAACTAAAGTAAACTAAACGCGCTGTCTCTAAATCAGTTAAATTACGAATTTTTCTAACGGCGTATGCTGCAGAGCTTAGTTTTTTTGACAATTTATCTATATGGGGGCCCCATTGAAGCTTGTTGCTAGTAAAGCAATGTTGTTAGAAAAGCTAAAATGTACCTATGATTTACCTATCTGCTAAATTTTCTCTACAAGACTAGATCTCGAGATATCTTAGTATGTTGAGGTACGGACGTTTTAAAGAAATTTCCAAAAAACGCATTACTTGTCTGTACATTTACTAACGATTCCCCAAAGTAGTCAACAAAAATAAAGCAAATAATTGGGATGATGACTACTATTAAAAATGTTCTTAAAAATAATGTAATTTCAAAGAAGGCATAGTAAAAATAAGATAATCGAAAAAATCTGTTAAATCGATGTAAAAATGAAGAAGATACACGCTTTAAAAGTTTTTGGAGGGGATTATTCCTGTCCTTGTCGCGCGGTAGGGACCATGTACGGCGCTATTATGAAGTTACGTCGTGACGTCACTTCTACGATAATGCTGTCCTAGTCTAACACTTACTTTAAAACTTTTATAACTAGGCAGTTTTTTAAGCTTTGACACTTTTTGTTATACTATTTGCACTATTTGGAAATAAACATTTTTTTTAGATAAAAATTAAAAAATTGTCATCATTAACAAACCTAATCCATACTAATATCGATAAAATTCGAAAATAATGGGATATTGGATCCCTTTTTACAGACCGGTAGCCGTAGTTTTTTACGGACCGAGGCCGCATTCCGAGTTAGACCATAATCGCTGACATCGATAATTTGCGTTCCGATTTAGTTATCACGATTATGACAGATGAGAGCTGTCAACAATTCGTTCACAGTGATATTATTAAAGGGCATGGTCGGCGTTATCGCAAGATGGCGTATGTCATGACGTCATCTATGACGATTCATCGTTATCGCGCTCACGCTGACTCGGAACGGGTGGAAGCGCGCTCAAATCGATTACAGCTCAATTCGGAATGCGGCCTGAATGACACTACAGCTGCTGACAGACCGATGACGGATTCACGATTTTACGGCTAATTTCAGTCCACACACATCATCAGCAGATTTACATCATCAGCTGTCTAACCTTTCGACAGCTCAAGATACGACGAAACTGAAAAGCTATTCGCGGGGTATACCAAAATTTCGTTACGAAGCCGCAGCCTGCCGCTATAGCTGTAATGCACAACCCGATCCAGCTACTGAAGCTTCTCAACTAACTGTGGAAGAAGAACTTCAAGTGACCACTTATCTGGTTTGTCAGGGTACCGTATTGTTGACTTGAAACATGTGATCCAATGGGCATTTCAAATGGAAGAACATCATCAGTCAGAAGAACATCGGAAAGGATTCAACAGTGTGTTAACATTTAAATGTAGCATGTGCAATAAAACATGGCAACAATGCACAGAGAAGGACCAGAATATTAACACCGCATTTGTATGGGCCACTGTGACTGCTGGAAGTTATTACTCGCAGGCAGAAATTCATTTGGAAAATGATGTTTTAGTTATGAACAAAAAGCATAATTATTATTATATAAATAAAAATGTTTCTCGGATTATTTGTTTCTAATTGTTATTATTATTTTAATTCTAGGTTATTATAGTGTTATTTTTTTTATTCTACCAAAATGAATAAATGTTACTTCATTTGCTTTGTATCTGTCACCCAACCATTGACTGTCATAGAAGTCAAACGGGATAAGGAGTTTATCAGCGCTATGATGCCGAAGTTGGTTACTTTTTTAAAGCATGTGTACTGCCGGAAATTATTTTGAGACGAGTTCGAAAAAATGCTAGATGTCTATATATCAAGGAATTAAAAGGTATGAAAAATATAACTCTTACTCATTTACTAATAGACCAATTATTTCTCGGGTTTCTGAGGTTTGGATACAGTGTAGTATAACAAAAAAGTTTAATTAATTAACTTGTTGTAGCGAAAACTGCGGCTTCCAGCAGCTGATTTTACTGAAGGAGATGCGGACGGAAAGGATATAATTATATATATACGATGAAAGTAAACTGACAAGCAGAAGATTCCTCCAGCGGCAAAAAAAGCAGCGCGTAGGAGAGGAGATATTTTATTGTAGTCATTTTAAATTTATGTATATTTCTATGTAGCGATGTATAGTTTAATTGTGTTATTTGTTAGTTCATAAGATTTTTGTTAGTAGATATTTTTCACTGTATGTACCAGCCTAACACTTGTATGAAATTATTTATTGAAGTTCAAAATTGTATATCTAAGTAATTCTTGAAACTATGTTAGGTTAGCAACCTACTTTATTGTTATTGTGTAAGATACTTACGTGTGTCGACGTGTGACGATAATTATATTCTTATCTACCTACCTACATAATAATCGAATGTAAGGGTAGTGTTATGCGGAGACTTTAACATAGATATCCTGAAACGTAACCGAATCACCATGGACTTTGAATTTCTTCTTCTAAACTACAACCTTAAGCTACAGATACGACAACCGACGAGGCCAAAAAGTCAATCATGATTGGATAATTTTGCTTATAACTCTAATTTAAAATGTTCAAGTGAGGTTGTTGATTTTGCTTTTTCTGTTCACTCATCTGTGATACTAAAAGTCCTAGTCAGTAAAACTTGCAAATTAAATTTCTGGCGCACTCAAAAACGTGATTACTCAAGAGAAAATCTAGGTAAATTTAAAAACTATTTGAGGGATCTATCTTTTTCAGATGTTAATAGTGAGCACAATCCTAATGAAGCATATGATAATTTTATAGATATTTTTCAACTACTTTACAATCAATGTTTTCCATTGAAATGGGTTACAATTCGACCAGAAGGAAAAATTAAATGGATCTCAAAAGGTATAAGGCTATGTAGTAAGAAAGGCTATGTAGTATGTAGTAAGAAACTTACTATGGAAATATAGAATGAATCCTTCGTATGAAAAAAAAAAACACATTCAAGACGTATTCACAAAGATTAAAAAAGATTATAAAACTAACACGGCTCGGCTCAGAATAATTACTTAAGTAAAAACGCTCAAAATAAATGAAAAGTGTCATGGCAAATAATTAATAACACCAAATGTATTAAAGAGCCAATTACGAAAATCATTAAGCAAAACATTTTGTTTACAGATCGATGTGACATAGCAACATCTTTTAATGATTTCTTTATTGATCAAGTTCAAAATACATCTGGGAAGGAATCATCCGATAAAAATATCCGTTTAGACAGCATTCCAAATTCAATACTCATGTTACCGATAATACCAGATGACATAACTAGAATAATCAGTCGTCTTAAAAATACAAAAAGTCATGGTTATGACGGTATTACCACACAGGTTCTTAAATTCGTTAGTGATATTATAGCTCCACCTTTATGTCACATTATGAACCGAAGTATTGTGTCGGGTATTTTCCCTTATAGTCTAAATAGTTATAATAAAACCTATACATAAAAATAAAACAAAGAAGAAATGTCCAACTATAGACCTGTAGCGTTAATCCCTGTAATATCTAAAGTTTTTGAGAATATTATTTACGAATCATTATACACATTTTTAAACAAACATAACATATTGTGCAACGAACAAATGGATTTTAGAAAAATCTGAAATATTAATATGGCAATATACAATTTCTTATGCAATATAATGCCAAGTGTAGATAATAAGACGCCTGCATGTGCTATATTTGCCGATATGACCAAGGCTTTTGACTACGTAAACCATGACGTCCTTTTGGAAAAACTAAATAGTTACGGTATAAGGGGGAATGTCCTAGACTTAATAAGCTCCTATCTTACTGGAAGGACTCAACATACAGAAATCTCTAGAATTTGCCTTGAAACCAAATGTGAGCTAAGATACACATCAGCCAGTAGGGAGGTCAAATACGGTGTACCGCAGGGCAGTGTATTGAGACCTCCTCTATTTCTCCTTTATATAAATGACCTGCCACGACAGACACGACAACCCATGGTACTATTTGCAGACGATAGTACAGCGATAGTTAAGTGTAAATAAAGAAATATATGAAAGAGAAATTAATAGCACATTAGAAACAATTATCCATTGGCTTGGTAAAAATAACTTAATAATAAATCTTTAAAAAACAAAAGTAATGCACTTTTACCAAAGGATACGCGCTGATGATATAAATGTTAGTTATAATGATCAAAAAGTGGATACAACTTGTGTAACGAAATTTCTAGGCATTCTTATTGACAACAATTTGACTTGGAAACCACATGCCGATGACGTATGTAAGAAGTTAAATAAAGCAGCCTACGTACTGTATAACCTAGCACACAAAGTTAGCACTGATACACTTCTACTCGGCTATCATGGGTGGGTTGCTTCAGTGTTAAGATTTGGAATCATATTTTGGGGTAACTGTAGTGAGAGGGAGGAGATTTTTAAGGCCCAGAAACGGTGTATTAGATCTATGTCAAAACTTAAAAGCACAGACAGCTGTGAACCTCTGTTTCGGTCTCTGAAGATACTGACTTTTCCATGTTTGTACATATTGGAGGTGGCAATTTTTGTAAAGACTAAACTTAACTTATTTTCGTCACAGGCGAACTTAAGAACACGTAGTGGCCCCTTGAGATCCCAATACAAGAACTTACTACATTCGGGTAATTACAAAACAGCACTGTTAAGGAAAAGTATTATGACGATGGGACCTGTCATTTATAATAAAATACCTCATAGTTTTAAGGATTATTCTTTAAACATTTGTAAATCTAAGGAAACTGCATTACTTTTAGGCAAATGTTATTACTCAGTGAAAGACTTTCTTAATGATACGATTTTTTCCTGATTATGACTGTAATAATTAATTGCAATTTTGACCATGTAAGACTTTTGCTCCTGACTATACAGCATGTAACGAAAATCCTGTCCGATCCTGAAGGGTATTATTTGGTATCGTACTGCGTACACAAATACGTAATCATTTAATGGATACGAGATAATTATTTTTCGCTAGTGAAAATAATTAATTTAAAAAATTAAAAATAATCATACCACAGGCAACACTGATCGCTCGACAGGGTTCACCTACAGTTTTGTGTCAAAGAAGCCGCCTGAGCGCGGCGGTGCTTTGTCGCATGCCGCCAAACAAACTTAGGACTAAAGAAACCTACGTTTTGCCTACGCGTAGGTATCAGCTGATATTTTATTGTAGGCATAGACGCATAGTGACCCCGATTTCTGACATTCTGTTTATCAAGAAACAATTATTATTGAGTTATTGTGATGTACTTTTGGCAATGTACCGACTGTAGGTATCAGTTTATTAAAACATTTACTTGTTGCATACCTCGGAGATTGCGTTCCAGTCTATCTCGAACATTCGACACCTTTTTATTAAATTTGCACGTACTCTTCGCAGCGCACTTTTGTACAATTTCAGTGAGTCGAAAGCTTCCACAATCAGAGTTCTTACTTCGATTTCCGAATCACACTCACTCACAAATAAAAATTAACATATTCAAATATTCCTGATTAGTATACGACATTGTTCGCGATACGATAGCGGCACGTGATACGTACGGACATCCGATCGCAAGCTATCTCCACGTGAGACTGGCGAAGTGGCCAAACAAGTAGCGTGCCAGTAGGATAGCAGTCGGCTACATCAAAGGGTCGAGGACTCGTTATGAGTACCTACAGTGCGGCTAGTTCACGGCGGTGTCCTTTGAATTAAAAAAGGCAAAAAATAAAAGATTTCGCCGGCCGGTGGAGTGTTGTCAACTTATGAAAATTTACCATATTTAGTGTTACATTTCGCATGGTAACTAAAAATAAAAAAAACAATAACTTTTGGTTTTTATGAGTTAATTTTTTTTACTATTTTTTCTAGTACGTATGTTAAACCGGGAATACGCCTTTTTTGGATCGGACAGGGTTTTTGTTACATATTGTATAATACTTCACTATAATTTCTGTTTTGATCTGTTGACATTATTTAGTTCGTATATTTTAATTAGTACAAAAATTTGCACGACGTAAGTTGTCTTGTTTTGAAACTGTTCGTATGGTTTTTTTGTAATGATGCGCGGAATGTATTTCTTGCTTATTTTCCATCTTATACCTATATATTTTTTGGTTTTTATATTTATGTATGCAAATAGGTTTATTAGATGATTCTATTTATATATTCTATAGTTTTTTTTTTATATTTTGTGAGTGTGAGAACGTTGTAGGCCTTTTAGAGTTCTAAACCGTTTTCTGTTTTGTTAATAACCTACTTGTTGATCGGCCTACACGGGCCTTCCATAACTATTAACACTAATTTTAAAACATTATTAAAGCCCATTACTTTTAAAAGAGTAACCATGGAGTTTCTTGCCGGCTCTTTTCCATAGGAAACGACCAATTGGCACCGTGCACCTAGCTTCTGACGTTGCATAAGTGTTCATGTAGGTTTATGTGAAATAAAATATTTTGATTTGATTTGAATAGTCTATTATTTATTAAGTTTAAAGCTACGGTTTCCGTGAAGACCGTATCCGTTACATTCATAGTGGAAGTCACGAATTCTGACATTTTCATCAGAATCCAAATCCATCCAATCTAAGGTGTCCAAAAATGCTCTGTATTTGGCTATTACGGCTGCGTGTGGCGATCACCGCTTATCAAGGACACCTTAGGTCGAAACCTAATTTAGTTTCTGTCAGTAAAATATACACAATTAACCATCGATCACTAATAAAGAACTAGTTACACAATCAGCGACAAAAAGTGTCCTCACCAAACGCGCACCCATTTGATCATTCGGGTGTGCTTTTAATCTAGTAGCATTCGAACGCTCGAACAGTAAACATGCTTCGTTGCTCGTTTAAAAACTGTTAAAATAACACATCTAGGACGCTAAAAAAGGATGGAGTTTCATATTTTCGGTAAGTTTTAATATTACCATTATATGATTGTTATCACTGTATTCATCAAAACATGTTTTTAAATTAATTCCTAATAAACAGCAGGAGTTATAAAGCATCTCAGTTGTAAAGACTCTTAGGTAACGTATTTAATCACACTATCGCATGCCCACTTAAATTGTTCGGGTTACGTGCGTTGACTCTGTTCCATTGTTGGAGACGCTATTGTTTCTTTTTTTATTTTAATATTGTATAATTGTTTTGTTTTTTGTATTATGTGACTTCTTTACTGCTTCTATAAATATTATAGAACACTTTGTAGATTTAATTTTAGTTTTTTTAGCTTTCCTCGAGATCCAGTCAGGTGTGGAGAATGGATATTAGTTATAGCACGACAAATATCCGAACAATTCTTTCCCAGACCTAAGGAATCGTTGTATGTTCGAAGAACTTTTTGAAAGTGATGACGAGTGATGGTGAGTGTGACTACGAAAAGAATCACAATACACGGAAAAACAAAAAAATCTATCGAAAAGACGACTATATAATAAAATCATTTTATTTCAAGGAAATTAATAACATAGGTTAATTAAATGTGTTAGTCAGTTGTGTCCGTATTTTTTTACATCATTCTGTGTATATTACATCAACAATTTCTTTTTGATTTTACAAGAACTTTCTGTACTTATTTTTTATATTTAGTAACTATTAAATTTTGATATAAGTTGTTTGTCAAGCAATATCTTTATTATTTTGTCACAAATGAAAGAATATATAAATAATTATGACTGTATAATTTTTAGTTTTATTATTAACTAGCGGCCCGGTACGTGCTTCGCTACGTATAAAGTGAAATAATAATTTAAAAAAAACTGGAATATATGATATGCTTTATTACCTACACCAACTTTTTGATGCATAGACGAAATTAAAAAAAAAAACATTTATAATTACATTACAAACAAAAAAAAACAAAATTACAGTTCGACTCCACTCATTCCTTGTCCTAGCGGCGATCCTCGGTCGTAAAATTTAATTGCTTTCATTTGGCACTTTGTATTTCCGACTTTGAAACATGCGTGTAAGGTTGAATTTGTTTTGATGTATGTTGGCCAGCGACTATCGCTCGTAAAAATGTATTGCTTTTTGTACATAGCTTTGTGAATACAACTTTAAGCGTAGCGTTTAAGGTTGAATTTTCATTAACGTATATTTATTTCAACTTGAATTACGTAAACATAATTTGGCGACAGTTTTAAGAGAACTTTTGTATGGGATTGTGTATCTAGTTCTTTTATTAGTGATCGATGCAATTAACCCAATACAGTTTACGAAAGTAAAGTCCTAATTGGATAATTTAGTTCATTTGACCTTTTTTTTAATTAACGCCATCTGAATATTTTAGTTCCCAACCAAGTATTTGAAAAAAAAACGCCATCTAGTGATATTGCAAGTAAAACTATTTACCGTTCATGTGTGTATAGAATAAAGTGAAGACTGCTAAGTGTTTCGTGGAACAAATCTTTGTAAGAGACGAGTTAACAAGCAAAGAGAATATCAAAAAAAAAAAGTTAATACGTTAGTTCCCGCTTTTAACAAAGTTGTCTATAAATGATTTATAAGTTAGGCGTAAAAATTGAAAATGTGCAATTTTGCAACTGTGCTGCCATCTAATGAAAAAGTGGCTGAGAGATGATCTTCGCATTCCTCTTAAACGGGATTTGTTATACGATATCACTTCCGACAACAAATACCTGTCGGAAGAATTGATGTCTTCATATCGTATTTGAACTGTCATAATTGTACGGTTTCGGATTTGTGAATAGCGTTTCTATGACTTCGTCGATAACATTGACATTCGATACGGTACGAAACCGTATCGTACCTTTGTGAATAGGCCTGCTGGTCTCGTATCAGACATCTGCTCTATCGAGGTGCGGGAGAAGGAGGTATTTCGCTTGCTAAAACAAGTGGATATTAACAAATCCGCTGTTCCGGACACTATTTCAATTTATAACCAAATGTGCCAGATGTCAATCCATTCCATTGACATTATTATTCAAACGGTCATTCGACTTGGGAGTGGTGCCTGCAATCTGGAAGTCAGCGTATATAACGCCGACTCATAAATAAGGTCCTAAGGACAGCGTGGTAAATTATAGACCGATCTCCTAACTGCGTATTCGCCCAAGCTATGGAGAAAATCGTACACGTGCAACTTTCTTCTTCGCTTTAATTAAGTTACTTGGAATGTGTGGTGGAACGAACTTTTAAAAATCCATGTTGGTAAACATGGATTTTTCAAAGTACCAACATGGATTTTTCAAAGTTCGCTCCACCACATCAATCCACCAATCTCGTGGTCTGTAGTGACTATCTTTCAGAGCATATGTCCAGGAGGTCACAGGTCGACGTTATATACACTGACTTCAGCAAATGTTTTGATCGAATAGATCATGCGCTTTTAATGCGCAAATTGCTAGGGATTGATGTGAGGGGTAGCTTGTACAGATGGTTTGTATCATATGTTGAAAATAGATGCCAAACTGTAGTCCTCAACGGTTATGCCTCTAGAGCGATGTACATTCCGTCGGGGGTTCCCCAAGGATCTTTATTGGGACCTCTTTTATTCAATATTTATTAGTAAATGACATCGCCTCCTGTTTCCTACGTTCTAAAATTTTATTATACTCGGATGACATGAAAATTCTAAGTCAAGTGTCAACCATTGAGGATGCTCATCTTTTACAGGAGGATCTCGACCGTTTCCATGATTATTGCGATAGAAATAGGTTGGATTTAAATATCTCAAAATGTAATGTGCGTCAAATGATCAAATACCTCAATTGCCAGAGTCGACGTCATCAAGGATCTTGGGGTAACTTTTGACTCAAAGCTTTTGTTTGATGCGCACATTGACAATATAGTAAACAAAGCTTCAAGTTTTATTTTTAGGGTCTCCTCTGAGTTTAAGAATATCAAAACCATGAAAATTCTATACTGTGTCTACAGTGTGTGTGTATTTTGTCCGTAGCCATCTCGAATATGCTTCTCAAGTTTGGAATCCTAATTATTCAAAGGCGATTTTTAAGATACACCCAATATCGTTCAAATACTTATCTTCCTAACTATACTAGCCGGTGTACGTTTACTATTTAGTATAATGAACGGTCTCTGAACTTGTGGCCAAGATTGGACTTCGTGTACCCTCTATGTTTCTTCGGAGACCTCATCTCCTTCATGTGCCTATTGTGAAAACAATATATAGGCAAAATTCATATATTTTAAGAGCATGTCGAATGTTTAATATGGTGTGCCGGAATGTTGAGATGGATTTGTTCACAAATAGTGTCCAGAAATTAAAAAAAACATTAAGTAACTTTTTCTTTGAAGCATAACTTTGTTGTGTAATGTATATTATTTTTGTTTTCTTTCGTTATCTTTAGTTTTTTCTATGACCAATTCTTACGCTATTTTTACCGTTTGGTCATTTTATACATAAGTTTATATAAGTGGAAACTTGTAATTGGCGTTCTTCTACGTATTGCTTCTGAATATTTGATTTGTTAGCTGTAAGTTTTCTTAAAATTAATAAAATAAAATTCTACGCGCAAGAAATTTAAATTGAATTAAATGTGAACTTGGTTCACATAGTTAAATCATTCGTGCGTTATTAAGGTCAAATTGTCACTTTTTCAGCTGAACGCGTCGAAGGCGGAGCCCGGCGTCGGAAAACCGAAAGATGTGGGACTGCGCGCGCACCACACGAACGGAGCGCGTGCGTCCGGCGTGCCGGGTAACGTGCCGGATAACGTGCCGGGCAGAGTTCCGGGCGGCGTGCCGGGTAACGTGCCGGGCGGAGTTCCGGGCGGCGTGCCGGGTAACGTGCCGGGCGGAGTTCCGGGCGGCGTGCCGGGTAACGTGCCGGGCGGAGTTCCGGGCGGCGTGCCGGGTAACGTGCCGGGCGGAGTTCCGGGCGGCGTGCCGGGTAACGTGCCAGGTAACGTGCCGGGCGGCGTGGGCGCGCGCGGCGCGGGCGTGCGTGCCCTGCTGGCGGCGCACGACGAGCTGTCCAGCGCGCTGAAGGGCAACTCGGCGCTGCTCAGCAAGCTCAACAACCTCACGCACTCGCTCACGCCCTAGCGCCCGCCACTCGCGCTGGGCCCGCCCGACTCCGTCGACGGCTCCTGCTGCAGCCTGCAGCTGTACTCGGACACGTCGGCGTCGGTCGGTCGCTGTGCGCCCGCCAGCGCGGCGCAGTCGGGCGACACGTGCGACAGTTGCTCGGCGTCGTGCGACAGTCGCTCGGCGTCGTGCGACAGTCGCTCGGCGTCGTGCGACAGTCGCTCGGCGTCGTGCGACAGCGCGGCCTCGTGCTTGTTGTCGGGCGCGACCGTGGCCCGCGCGCCGCGCATGCGCAGTGGGAACACGTCGTGCGCCATCGGGTAACGCTCGGTACGTTCACACTATATCTCTGTGTATACAGTGCTGCTAAGTTTTAATAGCAGACTTATTATATTTACCGTCGTGGTGAAATGATTGACGTAACAGAAGTCCGGAAGGTACGTCACTTGAAGAGCCTTTTCGAGTGGAACTATTTCATGCCCCCGCACGCTATGAAGAAGAATACCAGATTTACAAGAGGAACCCGTACAGTTCATTGTAAATATCATATTCAATAGCAGTGCAAAATATTATATTTTATCAAGCAACAATTGCTGCCTAACTAATACTATACTTAGAGTTCACCTTCCGAAAATGAAACGAACCTCCGCTGTTCAACATAAGCAACCTGTACTGCTGCCTGTGCCAACTCGCACCACGCAGGCCCAGTGTGGATGAGGGAATGTCACATCACACCTTAGGATATCCACTGTTTAAACGTTTAAAGCGTCATACCGATTCAAATAACTAACCCTGGGATTGCTAACTTCCACACATGTTTGTTCAAAATAATTGCACTGCAATAACACAAACGAAGTAAAGTCAATTAAACGCCTACAGAGGCCAATGATTTGAACTGAAGAAACTCATTCTGATCTCAGTATATTATTTCTTGTATTTGCAATATGTTATCAAAACTTTGTTTTGGTTTATTAAGACTGCACAAAACACAGCATTCCTAATCGATTATATTTTATTTAACAAACTTATTGATAGGGAATCTTGTTTATTTTGAGTACAGGCTAGGAAGTGCTCGCTCTCATTACATCGGTCTCCACTAATTGTAGCCTGTGCTAAAGATTTTATTGTAATCTGCAAAATAGTAATGCCAATGTGAACAGTATCAAGAGATGCAGTCGTTTCGCAGTAATTGTACCCCTGAAGGCAACTTATTATGAACCTTACAGCAATGTCAAAAAAGAGAAGTAAAATAGCTGTGAAAGGTACTGTCGTTCATATTTCTGTGACTAGGTCTGGTGATGCTGCAATCCAGCAATGTGTTATATTTGTAAAGTCCAATATGTGGAAATAATATTGTAAGTATTAAACATAGCTAGAATAATTAATGTTGATTATACCTTTACAATTTATAGATAGCAATAATTCACTATAGAAAATCATTGTTACTATTATAATAAAAATGAAACTATTTTATTTTTTAGATCATTTGGTTTTATTTCAATAATTATTAATAACGAATGGAATGTATAAACAATATCGTGTTTACCTAGAACCACAGGGAACTTACTTTAAGGTACAATTTAAGGTGCATATCAGTACGCTTGCTGAAACATTGTTCATACATCTCATATACAGATCGCGATACTTACAAAATTCAGGATAAATACAACGTGCTTCAATAAAAAAATTAATACCTTAGTGTGCATATTTCTAAACTACACACACTTTTGTATAAAAAACATAATTAAATTGCAATAAAATTAATAACGTTGATATATTAATGTAAAAACAATAGTCAACAATACCATTCGGATTTGACGCAAGAAGCAACATGTTTTAAATCTTGTTTCATACATAAGTAGTATTTCATTAACTATTTGCTTTGATTTTCCCTATTTGTTACACAAAAAAATTGTCAACCTACCAAATGACCGCGCGGTCTCAAACAAAAGTTGAGATTAAATTAATCAAGGCGAAGCTAGAAGCAGCAGGCGTATTGTGTATATACAGACTTCATGCTATTTGTGTCGAGTGCACCTGGGTGATCACCCAACATACAGTCTTGTTCGAAATTGCGAACGCTCCTATTCTATTGTTCAGTCTTTTCTTGGTCTGTTGTTGGTTCGCCTTCGCATCCAATACGTTTCCTATTCAGACTATAAATGTGCGATAGTACATTTAGATACATGTATTATGTTTGAGACTCCGCGGTGTTGACGTATAGTAACAACAGCGTGTGTGTGTGTGGTGTGTGTGTGTGTGGTGTGTGTGTGTGTGTGTGTGTACAAGGATGGTAACTGCCACATGTAGTCGAAGACCGAGGGCCTTTCCCAGTCTACGACTACGTGTGACAGTTAAGTCAATCAGCAAGTATTTTATAATAATACAATATTTTAACATTAAGATGAGCCTTCTTAACTAAAACATGTACGCCTACTCCACATTTTTTTGCATTATGTGAAATCAAGTAGTATCTATCCGGTGACTGTGTGACTGAGAGACCAATGATGGTAACCCACGTGTGTATTGCGTCTATACAAATATTTTAACTGTGTACTAACTTAATTTCTTATACAGCAATGAAGAGGCGCGGAATTTTAACTTTGACGATGTATACATTACTATGTACAGAGAGGTGTACAACAGTACAAGGATCTTTTGTCCCGTGGCCACAATCGGTACTTCGCTTTCTCGTTTGCTTTGCTACAATTTCAGTGACATTAACACTAATGTTTACCAACAACGCCAGCCTGCCGAGGTCATCCAGGCGCCACAAGATCCGTGTGCCCCAGAGTGGCGTCGCTAGTCCAGCAGCTTGCCGCGGCTGCGGTCCAGCACCTTGTACTCGCGATGTGCCGCCTGCACGCGCAGGAACTCCTCGAACAGCGCGCCGAAGTCGACCGCCGGCTCCACGCTGGCCGCCGGCCCGAGGTCGGCGGGCGCGGGTCTGGACAGTACAGCGAGCTGTTACATGTACGGGACCTACGGGTTGCTCGACTGGGAGTTCGGTTTTGGACGCCGCGCATGACGGTTATGTCGGGTCTTTGTTACTTTGTTTTTGCTTTAAGCAGCGTGCGCGAGTTTCTTTTGAGTGTGTCTCGGTGTCGTGTCGTGCGTTCCATCCAGCATGCAGCTGAGACGGGTTGCCGGCCGAGGAGTGCCAATGGTGAGATTGTTCCTTACACTTCAGGGGTTGGCTTTCTAAGCTGAATCGGGCTGTTTTTTTTTTAATTTTTAGGTCGGTCATTCAGGACTGCGTATTTAGATTAAATGTAATATGTCGGGATAAACTAAAATACAAAATACCTCATGCTTTATTAATGTAATGTAGGTACGAGTGAAGCACTCACGTGTCGAGGTCGGGGTAGACGCGTGCGCAGGTGAGGCGGTTGCGCAGCGCGTGGAAGGCGTCGCTCTGCGGCAGTAACATGAGCAGGCCGGACATGGCGCCGCGCAGAGGGACGCTGCGCTGCCCGCCCAGCAGCTCCAGGCGCAGGTCTGCACACGCAACACCACTGTAGCGCCATCTTTTTTGACTAAATCTCTCTGCTAACTAAGCTGAAGTGTGCTGTCAAAAGTGTCAATCTCTAGTGGAATAACAGGTCACTTCAGCTAAGTTTTCATGGTGAGATTTATTTATAATAGACCGGCTGCACGCTAACCGAGCGAGCACACCCGCTGTCACGTCTCAGCGCGCGGGGCCGCACCGAGTCAGATCTATCCGCTAGTGTCCTAACACTGGCGGTTTCATTCGAAGTAAAGCAACAAAGTGGGTGGCAGTGGTGGCCCAGTGGTAACGGCCGCGACTTACGAGGTGTAGGTCGTAGGTTCGAACCCAGACAGGCGCTTTCCTTTGTGTAAATTATTTCATCACCGCTGCTCACAAAACGGTGAAGGAAAACATCGTGAGGAAACCGGCATGTCTAAGAACCAAAAATTCGAAGACATGTGACATCTACCAACCCGCACTGGGCCCGCGTGGTGGATTACGGCCCACTCCCTCTCACAGAGAGGAGGCCTGTGTCCCTGCAGTGGGAACATAATAGGCTGATTATGTATGATTATGTATGTAAAGCAACAAAAAATATCAACACAACTACAATCAACACAGTTCCTGACAGATAATCAGAAGATTTGGTAGAATCCAGCAGTCGTAGGGTGTCCGCGCCTTACACCAATGTCCAAAACAGCAACTGAACTGCTGTGTTGAACGTTGACCAAAGGCGCGAGATACCTCGCACGCAGCCGCCGAACGTAATGGCGTCGGGTCATGGGAACAATCTGCGACTCCCACGTTCCCCTTAACTAAGGAGAACATCCATAAGACAAGGGTTAGACCTGCTGTCTTGTACATATCAGAATGCTGGGCCACAACAGGGATGAGTGGAAGACTATTTAATGCATGCAGCTGAGATAACAAAGCAGCTTCCCCCTTAGCATTTCTCATCCCAGAGCTACACAAATGGGTCAAATAAGAAGGAGTAAGTACAAAAATGGCGAAATTCACGAGACTAATAGGATACTCACCCTTGAAGCCTTCCACTTCTAAAAACCGCATTAACTTACCTATTCGCTTCACTCGTGTCTTTCATAACGGTCTCTTAACGACTGTTGCTAGTTGAGGATTTATACAAACATCACATGTTATGGGTAATGCTAAATAAATTTAAATTAAATTTCTCAGCATTTCCTAAGATACTGCTCTAACGTAAAATGGAATGTGGAACGCGGACTGATGGGTCCTGAACAACGGCGCGGGAATCCGCTGGATGCGAGAAGCTTCCGACTGCTCTACGTACCGATGTTTGCGAGAGACCTATGTACAGCAGTGGATGTCTTTTAGTTAAGAATAAAAAGCTTTATGTATCCATAAAAAAAAACTCATGAATAGTATAAAACAAAACCGCGTTTGGAAAAAAAATGTCAACAAAATCAATAAAAAAAGAAATTCGCTATAAATAATCTTCAATTAATGACAATATTAATAAGTTTTTAGGAATGTTAACAATGGAAGTGAATGTTGAATGTGTGGAGATAGAATAGATACCCGTATGATTTGTAAAAACCAACGTCGTTAATCAAACTTAAAGCATTTATTTCAAATAAACCAATTACAGGCACTTTTGAATTGTCAAGGTCGGTCGGTCAGAAAAATGAAGCTAGGTGCCCATTCCAAAGCGTAGTAGGTACCTATGGAGAAGTACGGGCAAGAAACTCCACGGACACTCTTTTAAATCAAATTATGGTTACAAAATATTGATTAATTCATTCATGTTGAAATTATTATGCATGTGAGAACGATGCAGAACGAAAATATTTATTTACACAATTTTAACCATTATTATAGTCAAAAGTAATGTTATTGAGTCTAGAAGAGGAGGGTACTCACATGCAAAAATGGGAGATTCGATGAGCTGCACTAACTTATCCACTTCAGTCAGGAAATCCACCGTGATCTCCAAATCGCCGCTGTTTGTTATTATTAAGGTCTTGTACAAAAGTAAAATGAAAACAATTGAAAATATAAATAAAAAACTTTTTTGCGATTGTGGCCCGCTTTTGAATAGTCAAGGAGAATGCATTCTTGACTCCCGTCAATTTCATACAAACGAATACGTGTTTTGCGAATTTGATCCTTATTAGTTACTAAAATTGTCGCACTGACAGTAAGTCTACCATGAGTTGTTATCGAAAACGTACTCGCTAACGTTAAACTCGCTAGTGTATTAATGTGGATCGAATAGATTTCGATACACTTGGTATTTAGTGGTTGTTGAATTTTTATTTACACCGCTACATGCGAACAACGCATCACACTGAAGTCACACAAATCCTGCAACGCGCAATCAGAGTTTACCGCGCAGCTAGCATATATACAACTTCCCGACATCAATCGTTGGGCAGTTGCCCACCAGATACGACATCCATCTGGTCGGAGGATCCTCCCTTTTCTAAAGAGTATGAGTGAACTTTACACCCTGTTCCTCATATCTCTACAGCGTTTTTTCACGTCGTTGGTCTTCAAAATCAGCGGACACTAACGTATTCCATGTCAAATAAACTCTTCCAGACATTATTTTAGCTATATGAATCTCAAAAACTTATTTAATTTTATTGTTAACATATGTCTCACACCGCAAGTGAGTTACGTAACTACTATCGCAAGCGTATGTTTCGAAAGCTTCGGTCAAATTAATGACTCGTGGTGCCGTTTTGTATGGCGGCAGCTGAAAAAAATAAATCTGTGACCGCTTGGAGCGCTGAACAATATTTCATAGATATCATTTACGGAGACGAGTTTGGTTGCGAATTTTAGTTGTGTACATTCATGGGAGAGCTACAGGTGTCAGGAACGCGTTCTCTCGACGGACGGACTGTAGCGCTCAGCAACAAATGAGTGAGAGAGAGCAACAGAGTTCCAGTATTAAAAAAGGATACAATGAGGAGATGAGTTTGTTGCAATGCTGGTAGTTGTGCGTGAGCAGACACAGCGACAGCAGCGACACCGGGCTGTGGCACCAGCACGAGTACAGCACCGCAAACAGCGAGTGGCTCGGCTGCGGCACACACATACATACACGTAAGGCACGGTATCATAGATATCCAAGAGATATACCTTCACTCTATATTTGTTTAGTATCGCCACCTTTTCACCACTCCTGAATCTCACACAAAAGCAATAGATACGGCACAGATGATGTTTCTTTGACACGCACACAAGAAAATATGCATAATACTTTTGTGCTATCTTATTGCACAAATGCATAACACTTTTGTGCTATCTTATTGCACAAATGCATAACACTTTTGTGCTATCTTATTGCACAAATGCATAACACTTTTGTGCTATCTTATTGCACAAATGCATAAAACTTTTGTGCTATCTTATTGCACAAATGCTCAAAAGGGGCGGGCACTAAAAAGTATAGAGACAGTCACTGAACGCACACATGCAATTATTTCCTCAACCAGGGAAGAGGGGTTTATAAATATTTGATCGATTAAAATACCCATGAAATCGACTGCAAAGCGTATTTTGGTCGTATTTAGAATTTTTATTTTTTCTGCCGTGGATTATTAAAAAACCAATGAAACAAAATAAAATAAAAATATTTTGTTTGCAAATGACATTTAGATTAATCAGTTTCTTCCGTTCTCTTACTAAATTGTTTCAACCAACGACACACCCTGACGGCGCTACCACACATGGAGGCAGCGCTATACTGATAAAGAACAATATCAGTCATCACCATACTACAAAATACCTGCGGTAGCGAGATACAAGCAAAAAATATTGTGATTGTAGAGTGGACTGGAGCTTTCACAATTTCAGCTGTGTACAGCCCACCAAAACAATATAAAACGGACAACTATGAGAAGTGATTAACCTCATTGGGACCCCGACTTGTGATGGTGGTGACTACAATGTACACACACTGGGGCTTACGTACAGTAACACCGAAGGGTGAGAGTTGCATATTGTGATTGTGACAATCTAATCTTTAGGTGAGCCGACCTATTGACCCACAGAGTAGGAAGCACCAGACTTATAGACTTTCGGACAGTAAAGGGCATAGCTGGCACATAATTTAAATGCAAATCTGTCAGAACTTTCATCTGATGACTTTCCTGTTGAAAAGATGCTTAAAAAAAAATTACACAGCAGTAAATGCATGCCGACTACATGATAATAAAAAAACTGGAATAGCTTCCGAGAGTCGGTATCAGCATCTTTAAAATGAATGTACCACTAAAAACACATGAAAACATTGAAGGAACTGTTGAGCACTTCAACATCGAAAAATCATCGTGAGGCTAGCAAATTATGGCAGAAAACAAGACATCCGGCAGACAAAACAATTCTGAACTCACTGGTATCACAGCTGAAACAATTACTAAGGGATGACCAAAATCAAAATGTCCAAATCCACTTTAGAGATCTAAACGCCAGCGCTCCGTCTGACAACTCGCTGTAGAAGGCGACAAAGAAAGAAAGAAATGAAGCGTCCGAAGGTAACTCAACCCCGCGTACGCAAACAGATAATAGCTAGGCAACCAAAAACTCTGACAAGGTACAGGGACAGGCATTTGACCATCTTAAAGTGTCCTCCCATCTCGGATCAAGGATCTACTCAGACTGAGCCAGTGTCAAAACTTTTAAAAGAATTTCATCAAATAGACCAACCAATACATGTATTCTCCAAACATGAAGTCAAACAAGCAATAAAAAAACTTGACCAAAAAAAAGCACCATCATTTTTATTTCATTATATACTTATTATTAATTTTTGGAAAACTTACTGCTGCTTAATACATTTTAATAACTATTACAATGTGTAAACGATGGCCAATTACAAGCTTCCACTAAAGATTGTGAATAAAATTAACAAATACGCGAAAACAGCGACGACGTAAGAAAAAAAATGATTTACATAAAAAAAAACAATTGTTTAAACTTTTCTTAACTTCCTTAACGCTACTGGTAAATAAATCTAAATCGACATCCTGACAGAATATTAAAAGTTCGATAAGCTCTTATCACATACGAGTTTTGCCTGTAGATAGTAATGACTTGAGGCACATGGAGAAGACGTGGTCTCCGAAAAAATGCACTCGGTACACGAAGCCCGATCTTGCCCACCAACTCAGGGACGTCAGTAGATCCGTTCATAGCGCTAAATAAGAAAGCAAGATCTGCAATTTTCTTTCGCTCGTGTAGACAGAATATGAAATTTTTACACCGACTTATATTATTCGGGAGATAGGTATTTGAGCGATATTGTTTGTACCTCAAAAATCGCCTTTGTATACCTTCAAGCCGATTAATGTATACATTATAGTTTGGATTCCAAACTTGGGAAGCATATTCAAGGTGGCTACGGACAAACGCACAATAAAGAATGTTCATTGTTTTGACATTTTAAAATCTGAAGAGATACTAAAAATAAAACCCAAGGCCCTCGAAGCCTGGTTGACTGCTATTAATATGTGCGTCAAACAGAAGCTTAGAGTCAAAAGTAACTCCAAGATCCCTGATGACACTCACTCTGGCTACCAAGGCATTCGAAAGCCTATAATCAAATTTAAGAGGGTTGGGCCTACGCGTAAATGTACATACATAGCATTTGGATACATTTCAATCCAACGTATTTCTAGCGCAGTATTTGTGGAACAGTATTCGTCAAGATCATCCTGTAATAGGCGTGCGTCCTCAACAGTTGACACTTGACCCAAAATCTTCATATCATCCGCATACATTAAGACTTAAGAGTTAAGGAAACAAGAGGCAACGTCATTTATAAATAAAAAAAAATAAGAGAGGGCCCAACAAGGATCCTTGGGGAATTCCCGACGGAATGTACATCGCTCTCGACGCATGTCCGTTGAGAACCACCGTCTGGCACCTATTCTCCACATATGACGAGAACCATCTAAACGAGTTACCCCTCACACCAACCGGAGTTTACGCATAAGAAGCGCATGATCAATTCGATCAAAACACTTACTGTAGTCAGTGTATATAACGTCGACCTGAGACCGTCTGGACATGTGCTCTGTAAGAAAGTCACTACAGACCACGAGATTGGAGGTGGTCGAGCGACCTTTTAGAAAACCATGTTGATGTTCACAGAAACTTAATTTAAGTGAGGAAGAAAGTTGTCTGTGCACAATTTTCTCCATTATTTTAGCGAACACACAAAGTTTGGAAATTGGTCTATAGCTGCCTATATTGGCTTTAGCTCCTGTTTTCTGAATCGGCGTTATATACGCTGACTTCCAGATCATAGGTACTACCCCTAATTCAAATGACAGCTAAAATAATATTGTTAACGGAAGGGATAGCATCTGGCACATTAAAATAGAAAAATTGGCGATATGTTATCAGGGCCCGCGGTTTTGTTTAGGTCCACTTGTATAAGCAACTTTAACATCCTCCACCCGTCCACTAGAGCCCGTTCAATAGAGCTTATGTCTGATACGCAACCAGCAGCCAGACTACCAGGTTCATCCATTTCCACAGTTTACAGATCGCCGTCACTTCGTGCTTGGAAATTAGAAGAGAAATAGTTTCTGAACATATCACAAATCTCCTCCCCAATGCCAGATGAAATTTGACCAATTGAAAACAGAGAAACAGAAAATTGCAAGCTTCTTCAAAAGTGCTACAGTATAGCTCTAGTGACCAGTCCCTAGCTAACATTTCTTCAATTATGCCGTCATAATTCGCAAGAGCAAACAAGAACCTAAGTCTTGGCCGAGGATGCAGCTGATGTAGTTGAACGAAGTCAGCAGTGATACAGAGAGCCTTATGGTGTAAGTCCTCCTCCACTAAAGGATCCAGGCAGCAAGTGACAGTAACTTCTTTATTCGATAATCAAGGTCAAGAATCCTGTCATTCGTATTACGATGAGAATTGTACTGTAACAAATTGCAAACGGTATGAGAGGTCTGGACAGGTCCGTGTAAATTACTGGGGCATAGATAATCACCATCATTCGCCGCGTGCCACTCAATATTCGGCTGATTAAGATCCCCAAGAATCAAGAACTTATCTCCTGGATTTTTAAGAACAATGTCAGCTAAATTGTTAGCGAAGTTGTGTAGTTGAACCATTAAAGAGTTGCCAGACTGCTGATTACATATATAGACAACACAAAGATGCATTTTATTGGTGTGTGCGATCCATGGCGCTCTACGGAGCGCCGATCTGGGCGTCTGACCTGACGGCCGGCAGCATAGCTGTCCTGACAAGCCGCAGCGGGCGATGGCCGTCAGAGTCATTCGGGGGTATGGCACGATCTCCTTCGAGGCGGGTTGTGCACTGGCCGGATCACCGCCCTGGGACCTGGAGGCGAAGGTGCTCGCGTCACTGTACCGGTGGCGCGAGGCAGCGCGGGAGCGGGGCGAGCGACCGATGCAGCAACATATCGAGCAGC
Organism: Dasypolia templi; assembly: GCA_963555695.1. NCBI lineage: Eukaryota > Metazoa > Arthropoda > Insecta > Lepidoptera > Noctuidae > Dasypolia > Dasypolia templi. Next base: position 26,247,511 of record OY743154.1, on the reverse strand, counting down.
ATCGGTTGCAGCTCCGCGAGGTCCTGGTGGCGGAATGGCGGGTGAGGCTGTCACGCCCTACCGCCGGCCTCAGCACCATCGAGGCGATCCGGCCAGTGCTCGACCGCTGGCTCGGGAGAAGGCACGGCTCCCTGACGTTTCGGGCGACGCAGGTGCTCTCGGGGCATGGTTGCTTCGGGAAGTACCTGTGTCGCATTAACAGGGAGCCGGACGCCCGGTGTCACCACTGCGTCGACTGCCGGGAGGACACGGCGTGGCACACGCTGGCAGAGTGTGCCGCTTGGGAGGAGCCGCGCCGTGCCCTCATCACCGAAGTAGGCATCGACCTGTCGCTGCCGGCCGTCGTGAACGCGATGGTCGGCGGCGTAGAGTCCTGGGACGCAGTGGTCTCCTTTTGCGAAACGGTCATCTCGCAGAAGGAGGCTGCGGAAAGGGAGAGAGAGATCTCGACTCTCGACCCGGCCCGCAGCAGACGCACCGGGCGTCGGAGGAGGGCGGACAACGCCCTCTTCCGGCCCCCCTAAATGGGTCCAGGGGCGACGGATTCGGGGACATCCGTCGCCCCCCAACATCAGGACCCGAGAAGGCGGCGCGCGTAGTGTTCCGCGTGCGCCGCTCACAGACGTTGCGGGGGGAGTACACCTCACTCCCCCCGCCCGAGACGGGGCCCGCGCAAGCGGGCCGGCACCAGCCGGGGTTGTGGAAGAATAATGTGTTCCCGCGACCCCGGCGTAGGTGTGAGATGGAACACCGGGGTGGTTTTTAGTCAGTAAGAGTCTGACAGACCCCTCCGCCCGCCCCAGGGCGGAGGACATCCATGAGGATTTTCCACCCCGGGAACAAAAAAAAAAAAAAGGTTTCGATTGGTGTAGGGTTAAGGTAACCGACAGATCCTCTGCGGACCAGCACCTTTCGTTGCGAACGTCAGCAACAAGTTCCCGACGAATGGCTATTAAGATCCCTCCTGCCATAGTTTGGTTAGTGCGAGAGTAATCTCGATCACGTCCTCATACAAAATATCTGTCGTCAAATAATTCACTATCAGAAATACCATTTATAAGCCACGTCTCTGTAAGACAAACGACATCAAACGAATTCATGCAAACATTTCTATAGAAAACAGAGGTTTTTGTCCGTAGCCCTCGAAATTTTTGGTAAAACAAGCTACTAGGTGCCATTATAAGTCCAATGTATCACTAGAAGAATAATCGTAAAAATATAAGGCACAGATATATTATGTCCCAAAGAACAACTATAGTAAAATAAAGTCAGCGTAAATAACAAGTGTGATTGGTGTAGGCAAAATAAGGCGGTAATTGTATAAAATAAAACAGGTTTGTCCAAACATGCGTAACAACCACTGTTCCTGGTCAAGAAATAGTTGGCTTTGTAAGTGCAGTAAACATGAAAAAACATTATTCAAGTGCAAGCAGATCCCGCTCTACTTTACATACGTAAAGTTTAAAATAGAAAAATCAAGGCTTAATGAATCGTATGAATACCCCAACCCAAACATACTCGTATCATTTTTCCTTTGCCTAAGCTTTGTTATCCAGCGTCAGGTGGTCATTGACTTAAATGTTATGGTCACCTTGAAGCCTCAAATCGATGGCGCTCAAGATCTTATATTTCCTAGCTGCAGCAACAAAATCATTTCTTAAATAACAATTGTGTACCGAGCATATAATTGTTTTGTTATGGCTATCATCCTTGCTATGTCATTTATCCGTTCCTTGGGGAAAGGACAATTGATTATAGCCCCAATTTTAGTAATGACGTCAAACAAGTTTTCTGAGTTCGATTCCGGTACGTCCTTGATCTCAATGTTATTCACCTCATTCAATAATGACCTCTGCTCATTGTCACGACACTGAAGTTCAAGACTCCTACAGCGCTCCTGCAAGATGGTGATGTCGTCTTTGGTCTTCTTTAAACCATCTATTTCCTGTTCCAATCCCGAAACTTTACTTGCTAATTCTTTTACTGAGCTGTGTACATATTCGAGAGACTCCTTCATTCCAGCAGTTAGTGATTTCAGAGAACTCCTCTCTCATGGATTTCAGTTCTGCCAACTCTTTGTTGATAAGCTTTAAATCCTGCATCAACGCCGGCAGTGACTCCATCTGCACCGTCAATCTCTTCAGCTCCGACAGCACACTCTCCATATCTGTCGCCGTGGTTGTTGCAGAAACAACCCGGGGACTCGTAGCCAGAGCTTCAAAAATTCAAACTGACTCTGACAGGTAAATTCTTACAGACCTATCATCCTTCTGCCTATTTAGTCCGTCGCGCGGAGTTAGGGTGTAATTGGCCGCATGGAGGCGACATGTGCCACGCCTCCAAGCCATAGCGTAGTGTAGTTACTTAAAATGATGAGTTAGAATATGTTTTTTACTTTTTCACTATTTTGCGACAACATGTCTGTGTAGTTTTCCCAACTAATTATACAACCCTAAGCTATGGAGTAACAGTACGAGTTCTTCTTTCGTGTCGATGGCGTGATGAAGATGTGATCTTGTCACATTACTTAGGGCCCAATGGGAATGATCGTCAAAACAAAATGTCTCTTTATTTATAATCGTTGCATGAAGTGAAGTAATAATCAGCAACTGTTTAAACATGCATCTTTGACGTTGAAACGTCTCTTAAATTTAAGCACCACACTGACCGGATCTCGGAAGTTCCGCAGCTGCAGCCGCAGCTCGAACAGCTCGGCCGACGTCAGCAGGATGGTGTTGAGCACGTCCACCATGGTGCTGACGAAGCGCAGGTTCCTCTCCTGCAGCAGGATCTTGGACAGCGCCTTGTAGATGTCCTCCGCGTTCAGCAGCACGCACAACTGTCTGCACACGGCAATAACAACAAACTATATTTCAATTAAACCATTTACACCTATGAATTGTCGGTCAGTCAGAAGGATGAAGCTTGTTGCTCATTCCAAAGCGTAGTAGCCTATATTCCTAAAGATAAGAATGGGCAAGAAACTCCACAGACACTATCTTAAATCAAAATATTGTTACAAATAAGCTGCTAAAATTTTACGAAGTGTTCATTACGTTGATTTCAGAACGACTAGTTCTACTTAAAATACATAAAAGATTAAAGTTGTGTTGTAGAGGAAATAAAACGATATAAAATAATTATAATTAGCATTGAAGTTATATTTATTATTTTTGTTTTAAATGACAATATCATCATTTTTCAATGCTGCAAAGTGTAAAGAAGCAGTTAGTGTAAAGAATGTAGTTCGGAACAAGATTGATTCACTGTACTGCGGAAAATTACGTTAGATTTTTTCACAAATTTAGATTTATTGACTGATTCTACTGTCGTATGTTTCAGTGTTACAGCACAGTGTACACATACTCACCTAATAATGAAGGCACCTCTATCTTCTAACAGATTTTCATCAGCTGCCAGTAGTCGCAGCAGTGCTCGTAGAAACTTGTAGTAATATGGACTGGACTCCAGACCACCTGGAATGGAAAGGCTAAATTAGAACCAAAGGAGACCCGAATGTTACTGCATATGCGAATGAAAGCGCAGAACCAGAAGGCGCACATTTGTAATTACAGTCAAAACCTTTTTTCCTGTCTCAGTGTACCATCAACGTTAGAATATTTGTGTGAAGAGACACTAGGTTCATGGAGTAGAGTGGTGGCCTGGGGGTCTACTCTCTTACTCCGTCAACGACGATACGGGTCCGTCCGAAGGTAGTTCGAAACTAAGCACTACACCCTACTCCCGATTGATTTCGGATTCATGAGTTTCTAACGGAATCATAGACTATATTTGTGAACGAATGACGCATGACGATAGAGCTGCGCTATTTTACCGGTCGATAACCGGTTTACTTACTTTGAATTTTTCTAGCTTATTAAACAAAAAATAATATTGGTATTCTTAGAAAAATACCACATTTCTAACAATATAGTTTTTATTATGTCTTTAGTTAAAGAATTGAACTATTTTTGCCATTTTAATCCGTATTGTGGCCTTATCCTGTTAATACCTTTGACCTTTGCCCTTTTTCTTTCTGACGGCAACTTTAAAATGAAATGTCAGTTTTTTTCAAAATATTTTTATTTAGGTGTACTTTCATAATATTATTTATACGACGCGGGAAGTTTTCGCTAGTTTAGTAAAACGGCCCCAAACGCTCCAGCAGCAACTCATTCACAAATTGAGGCCCTCCTCGATTTTATGAGTGAGCATAATGAGTTGGCTCGCGGACTATTGAGGGGTGCCGACGGGAGAATCCGATCAAAGCGGCTGTGGGAAAGCCTGTGCAACTCCCTTAATTCAATGGGCAGTTGCACAAAGTCCGTGGAGCAGTGGCAAAGGGTAAGTTTAATACATTACTCGTATTAATATGATTTTAAGGTCTTGCCATTATTAAAGTGCATACAATGATAAAAAAACATTTGGCCGAAAATCCTGCTGGATCTGCCAGACGTTCAGCATGTGCTACAGGTGGAGGCCCATCGGTAGCACCAACCCCCTCGCAAGTCGAATTGAGGATACTGTCAATTATGGGAGAGGGTTTTAGAGAGCCGCAAACTGAGGCAAGAGTGCCAGCTTTTCCATCGGTAATAATTAAATGTATAATTGAACATAGGTAGTAAATTTGTTCAAATGGTAAAAAAAAAAAACAAGAAACAGCTTTAATGTATTTATAATTATTTTGTATGGAGTCTTTCCCGTGACTTTTAATTTAAATAATTATACTTAAACGATACATGATTATACATTTCTTGTATCCGTCAATGATATTCAGTTTTTGTTGTATAGGGTCCACGTATAAGACAAGACCCAGCAGTCATCACACCCACACAAATATCTGCTGCTACACCTGCCAACCCACTTTCCCAGGAGCAACTCGCAGTGGTCATTGAGGCACTGGTAAAAGGAACTGCCAATTCATAATCAGCGAAGTAAGTATTATTGATCACTAGTAAATAGATCACATAAATCATGTTTATAAAATACTAAGCTAATATTGAATAATTTTTATAATTAATTAATTATTTTTTAGGTTATGTGATTTATTAAATCTTTTACGTAATAAAATGAAATTGCCGATCGCTTTTCATATATTTTAGTTAGTTAATAGCCTGCTAAGGACCTTTTTAATGACAATAATAGAAAACTATATTGGTTACATACGTTTTTTTTTACAAATTGCATTTAAAGAACTCATTTGGTAATCACCGTCATTTTCGTTGAGTTTTAATTAGATACTAATTGAATGGGATACTCAGAGTTAATGAGGGTAGTTACACTATTGATTTTTCTAATCTTTAACGTAATTAAATGATGTTACCGAACGCATTGAATGGGAAAATACTAGTGAAACAATAGATAATCTTAAAACAATTAAGATATACCTATAAAGAAAAGTAATATTCCTAAATAATTTTTATTATAGATGATTAAAAATAAAGTCCAATAAAATCAAGTTTTTTTTTACAAATAGTTTTAATCTTGAATGCTAATACCAAGACATTACAACAAAAATACGTCAATAACTACGATACACTATAATTATTTAACACAATAAAAAACAGTGAAGATAGTATTATTTTGTGAATAACTATTACATTTATTATATCTATAGCGACCATACTAAGTCTAGCTATTTACGAGTAATAGTAAAACAACATAAAAAACTACTACTAACAGGTAGTATCTTCGCCATCATCAAAGTCCTCTAAATCCGAGTCTATCATTGACGCATATATCATCGACAAATTCAATGTTCTCTTTGTCTACACCTGCATCGTCACTGATGAGAAGAGGTTTCATTTCATCAGTAACAGCTGGACAGATAAGGATCTGACGATACAAGGAGACCATTGAAAATGTCTTCGTTTGTCGCTTTACGACAAAATTTGCGGGAATGGTGCTCTCGAATTTTCTTGAAGTCTTTGTTTCTGGCTTCCGATGCCTCTTCAGATAATTTACCAATGGGCATAATGTTGAAGTGTTTGATAATTTCAGCGCCATGCAGTAAAAGTTTGTGGACACTCGAAGGCATGTAATACCAGCCATTGAGGTCTACATACATTTGAGCAGTGAGGCGCGTAAAGTTTGCAAACGCGTCAACATTTATGGGCTCCCCACAGGCATTTATGGGCTACACACGTAAAATTGTTGCAAATCTTTGGATCAAACGGAAATCCAATCCTGTGATAGCTGCAATTTTTGCAGAATCACAAAAAAAAATCCTTGCTGTGTTCCCATCATTTGTGGTTCCCGAACCTGAAACAAACAAAAAATACTTAACGACTTTGTAACTAAAATATGTATACAATAGCGTATTAGAAAAAAAAATAGAGAAAAGCGACTGTTACTTTAACTCACCTTGTTTGACGATGTTTGCATCTCTGGCTTGCCATGTTTTAAAGTCTAGTCTGTATGAAATGTGCAGTAGACACTCCATACATCTGATCCAAGCATGAAGAGTAGATAAACCATACTGGTACATTTCTGTCGAAACCGGTTTTCTGGAAAGAAAGCGAACAAATCAATAAAAGATCGGTAACAGTACAATAAGATGTCATTAATTAATCAAATTATACTAAACTCACTCTAAGATCTTCTCTAACTTATTCATTTCCGAAGGGGTAGCCTTACAGATATCACAAGTCTGCGTTGAGGTTTTTGACAATTTCGAAGTGATTTTGCCATCTATCATTGTCATAAGCATTGAGTGCTTAACAGCTAGATTTCCCATGATAGACGGCTCCAGTGCTGCTGTCTGCAGAACATTGTGGAATATGGCTTTGGATTCTCCCATATATTTTCTTCACCACAAACTAAGCGCAGGGCACACAAAGGAACACATAAAAATACTGAAATCGTCGTCGTCTGCCATAGTTTGATTATACAAACTTTGCCCTGAAGCACCATCAAATCCCCACTTGCATATCAGGGTCAACTCTTTGCCATCCAGCGAAGACTCCAAACGTTGGAATTTTCCTAGTCTGGCAACAGTTTTGTTCAAAATTGCTTGGAGCTGGACTCTTACCCCTCTTTCCGTGATTTCTAAGGTATCTTTTTTTCTCTAGGATGGCAGTATACGAAGGATATAGTGGTATTCCTTCTTCTTTTGCACAAGTTCTTAAGGTTATATACTGCCACTTCGAAAGCTTCAACGAGGTCAAAAGACCTAAAGCTTTATCAGCCGAATATATGGGCGTAGTTTTCTTGTTCTTCAACAATTCCTTAATCTTTGTAGCCTCTTCAGGATGCTCTGTAACCAATTTTATTATATCTGCTACATTCTTGCTATCTGCTTTTAAACCAGTCGCATAAGCTAGGCTTTCAGTGCTATACGTTAGGAGCTATTCCACTCTCCTTCTCTTCTGTAGCGGGCTTAGCTCCATGAACGGTTTTCTTTGACTCACAACTGATGTTGTTGTTCCAACACTGCACGTCTCTGGTTTGTGGGATTTTGATATATCCTCATTAACACCGAAGTCAGAACTAGAACTAGGTTGCTGCTCTACTGCTACTAATGGTGTCGTCTTTTCCTGCAGCCATATCTCATACTTCTTTATGAATGTATATCTCGTGCGATTACACGAGATCCATTTATTTCTCAACGAACACACATAAGTCTGACAGGATTGTTTCAATTCTTTCTTTTCATTTTCTGACAAATCAACGGTATTCACAAAAACTTTTAATAGCACACTGGGCTGTGAAAAACAACTATTGTTTGCCACAAACATGAAAATGTCCAAATTGGTACCAAAACCTTCCATCACAACACGAAAATAAATAGATCGTAATAAGTATAGTTCGCGCGTAATAGTGCTAAAAGCTACTGAGAGAATTAAGCTCAAACGTCCTATTTATATAACTACCCTCGATAGGGCTCAATGTTATTAGTATCTAATTACAACTGAACCATGATGAACTTGATTACCAAATGAGTTAGTTCTTTGAATGCAATTTGTAAAAAAACGTGTGTAAACAATTTCATTTTCTATTATTGTAATTAAAAAGGCCATTAACAGGCTACTAACTAAAACATATGAAAAGAGGTCATCAACTTCATTTAATTACGTCAAACATTGGAAAAATCACATTTAACGAAAATTATAAATTTCTAAAATTTCTTACTAGCAAAGCGGCACCGAAAGGTGCATGAATTGTATGTTATCTTGATCAACGTATGAGTTCAAAGAGTAGTATAATTAGACGGGTAGTGTGAGGTGCAATAGCTCATGTGAGCACCAGCCCTTCAGTTCCTTTCAGTTCAAAAATAATTAACTTTAAGTGTTTTCTCCCATACAAAAAAATACATAACATTTTTTTTCTCACGCGCGGAGCTGTGCATACCCTCCATACTATAATATTATATAAAGGGAGGTATACCAGAGACATTCCAATTTTTTTTCTTAATCCCTTATATAAGTTTCTATGAGTACCTATGGAACTCGATTTTCAGACCACTGTGCGACGCCTCCGTTCTACCTGTGAAGCTTCTTCGAGCATTAATAAAGCAGCCATATTTTCAATTTATTAACTTTCGTCAGCAGCACGACAACTATTTTGATGTCGTATCACATGACATAACGTTCCTTCAAAACAAGTGTCAAATCCAACTTTTCGGACGGGCAAAAACGCATCGGGAGTAGGGACAACTGTCAAATCGTGTTATCATTCATTCTTAGTTCGAGTTCGGAACTAATCGTAAGTCCGTAGGTGATACGGAGTAGGAAACGTCCGTAACGAAGGCCGAAACTACGGACTTCGTGCTTGGAGAGTAGACCCCCTGGTCGTTACGGCTCCGACGTATTATCTGTAGGTCTTATTTATTTATTTGGGAAAACAAACAATTATACACTGGTCATAACATTTTTATTGTAACACAAATTATGTTACAATAAAAATGTTATGACCAGTGTCCGGAATAGGTAGAGTATAAATACCTAAACTTGGCGGGAAAGTATAACATAGAGTGGTTAAAACCACCAATAAATTTATTTCATTTTTATTGCATCCCGCAATCCCGGGAACTGGTATTAAGTAGTATAATTGTCGCAGTAAGTTTAAAAATTTAGGGCAATGATCTTACGTACATATTGTACTATAAACACATTTTCGGGATCCCGGGATTTTGAAATTATCATTAACTACTTAACTTGAGTTCACTACTTAACGTAAGTTAAAAGTACCACGGGATCTTTGGAAATGAAAGAACCCATACAAATAAAAAAAAAGTATTTTCTAATAACATTTTTTTAAATACAAAGTTACAAAATATTTTCCATGTGTCCAAATTAACTGCAGCAGCGCAAATATTTTAACATTTCACTGCAATGTACTCAGTATGTCCAGGATATAAACCAATATAATCTAATGATTGGTTGGGTCAAGTAATCGAGTCCAACTTACAAAGTTTAAAAAAACAATATTCAGTTGAAATTCCAATTGAAAGCCGGGTCAAAAAATTATGATTCCACAATATAAAAAAGCACACGTGCGCTCTCAACAAATTACAGTATGAGACTACAATCTATCTATCGCCCTCTATGCACAAAAAGAATAGAAGCGACAGCTGCTATCTCTTTCACACGATTCTAAAAAACCGACAAACAATAGACATGGCGACGTACGAGAAGCAAAAGAAATATTGTCCGATTCTTGGAAATATCAAACTTTCAAAATTAACATTATTATTTATTCAGTAGACAATAGTTATTACTACACTATAACTAGAGAGAATAGGGGAAAAAACGGCAACGAAAAGGATATTCAAAAACATACATAAAACTCACTTAGTTTTAAAACAAGACAAAATAGTTATTAAATTGTATACTGTACCAATTGTGAATCATAATAATGTCTATGTTATAGCGGCAGTCATTCTTAATACTAAAATCCCAGGATCCCGGAGGCATGTATATTTAAACGCAAACGTTTAAAATTGCTCACCTACTGCGACTGTCAATACCTATTACAAAAGTTCCCGGCATCAAGGGATATAAAAAAAAAACTGTGGTTGGTGAGAATTATATCGTGTTGTTGATAAAAGTTTTGGTTAAGTAGTCATTTACTAAATACGTAGATAATTTTAAACTCCCGGGATCCCGAAAACGTGTTTATATTAGGATATTTACGTTAGAGATTATTGCCCTAAATTTTTTAACTTACTGCGACAATTAATACTACTTAATACCAGTTCCCGGGATTGCGGGATGCAATAAAAATAAATTAAATATTTTGGTGGTTTTAACCACTCCATGTTATACCTTCCCGCCAAGTTTAGGTATTTATACTCTACCTATTCCGGACACTGGTTATGACATATGGGTAAATGTACAATTCACAACATTTCCACAAATTACAAAGCATACAACATACGTGTAAATTTTTTTTTCCGGCGCATATACCATCAATATTTTTTTTCTTGGAATTGCTTTGAGACAAAAGAAACGTATTATCAAGATGACCAAAGTGGTTATTATACATTATTAGGAGTCGACAGAGTGGAGCTCGCTCAACAGAATTTAGTCCTATTCTATAATTGTTTTTGTTTTCTTTTGTCTTGTCATCGAACCTAGGCGTGTGCTTTACGTTGTGCAATTTATTTCTGCATTATCATAATTTTTGCTTTTGAAACGTTGAAGGAGAACATTTTTAGGAAACCGATATGTCTTAGTCTAGAAACCAAATATTCTAAGACTTTTTGTGGTAACTCGCACTGGGCAAACTCCCTCTCCGTGGAAGAAGGTCTGTCCCAGCAGCTCCCGCACTACGAAGGCTTGCTCACCTGGCTCCGCGGCGGGCTCGCAGGAGCAGACCTCGGCCAGCACGGCCAGCGAGCGCCGCACCACGTCGTCCGAGGCGTCCGTCAGGCTGCCGACCACGCTCACGAACAGCTTGTCCGTTTGCTGTAACATCTGCACCACACAAATCATTTACAATTTGCACTTTTTGAACGTCAAAGTTACATAAGATAGTCTTCCAAAACTTCCAACCTTTGCTACTTCCTAGTGTTCCAGTTGGGAAGAAGAAGTGGCGCAACGAATTCTCCAGCAACACGTCTGCGAGCAGTGCCACGAGTGTCGACTCACCTCGTTGGGCAGCTTGTTGTAGAGGTGCAGGATCCAGTCTAGCGCGGCCACCTTGGTGTGCACGGAGCTGTGGTGCAGCATCTGCGTCAGGATGCCCACCACGGCGTCCAGGTCCAGCCTGCCGTCGGCCTCCGCCTCCTCCCCCTCCCCCCCCTCCGCGTCGCGTGGCGGGGAGGGGGAGGGAGACTGCTCCGACACCACAAGCTTGGTAAGTTGGAAGTTCACTGTGGCAGCCGTCTCGCGTATGCCTGAATAATTGCTAAGGACTTCTTGGATGTAAGACATAGACGTACATTTTTTTATTACTTCGGTTAAAGGCACAGTCAAAATTGACTATCTACGTAAGTGATCAACTCCATACTGACTCTCACTCTTTGTCAGTCGTATGATCACTGTGCTGGCAAATCACTGTTCATTCCAAGGTTGCCTGGAAGAGATCGCAGAAAGCTATAATGCCGCCTGTTGTAGTGTTCGAATATTATTTTGTTAAGAATGTAATTTAGTGGTGTACAATAAAGTATACAGGGTGGGTTTTTGAAATGGGCCAGCAAGGGCACCTACCTCAACCGGTGTAATTGCAGGAAAACGGTCTTAGGAGACTTTACTTAATTTTTTCAGAAATTTTTATTTGCATTCACAAGTTTTTTTTTAAATCTTGACTGTAGTTTTTTTTTACCTGTGAATGCAGGAAATGGTCAATTTTCACAAAATCTTTTTTATATGCCAAACGATTACGTTTCATATAAAGATCAAAAACCTTTAACGGACCAACTGAAGTTTGAGTACCTACTAGAAAAGTCAGAAATCGGAAAAAAAAACTTTTCCCATACATTTCGTAAGAAATGAGACTCCAACTTACTTTTTTACCATCGACAAACTGACAGCTACAATAAAGACTAATCGAAAAATAATAACTTCTACTTTGGCCTATTATTATTTTGGGTTTATAATTTCGCCTTAAAATTAAAGACTTGAAATTTTACATTTACACCTAGAAATACCTAGAACTTTACACTTACGGGGCGAGCATGGGCGTACCCAAGATGTTTGTGACAAGATGAGATAAATTATGTCATGTCTTACAATTTGACTTAATTGCTAGCACGGGTCAAATATGTGACATAATCAAGAGGCGCGACATGCCTTTCTTGTTGCTGACTTCATAATGTGACACAGTAAACTAAAAAAGTTAAAATGTCTATTGCCATCTGAATATGCGACCAAACAAAATAATATGAATGTATGCGTGCAGTTCATAAAGTTAAACAACTTTTTAATTTGGTTGGGATCTAATTCACTTTTGACACACGCACGTCTCGTCTTTTCAAAGAATATAAATATTTTCTAACCGTCTTTGTTGTTCCGTTGTTCTTGTTTGATAATTCAGTGCCGGTTGCAATATTAAGGAAGGAAAAAAGCAGTAAGTATCACAACGTTAACCTTTTTTTTGCCTTCTGGCAAGAACATAATTATAATAATTTACTGCCATTTGGTGCAGTAATTAGCAGGAAAATATTATTTTATTAATATATTTTTTTATCACCACCTCTGACCGAATGTGATCAATTTTTCATAACCATCTGTCAAAGTGTGACCTTTGTGACAAAATGGCTGCGCCCGTATTAGCAAATAAGACAAAGAGTCCCAATTAAACGTCAAGAAGTTGTCACATGTCGAGAGAATTATCTCACGCCACCGTGCTAGCATTTAAGACATAACGTTTTTATCGCCCAAAATGTGATAAATAGCGTGACTCATGACATGTCACAGTAGGCCATGTTCGCCCTGCTAGAAAGGACAATGCCAGAAACTCTATAGAACTTTGCCCCACTCAAATCAAAAAGTCATTTACAAGCCTGCAAAATGCAGCATCTTAAAGCTTATTTATTACTGTTAACTAATCATTTGTCCTAATGCCTGTAGAACTTGCGGTTTCTGTTAAAATCTTAAAACAATAATGACATTGATTAGGTGCGGTTAATAATTGTTAAAAAGCAATTTAAACAATATTTACGTTACGCATTATCATAATTATTATAATCGTAATATGAGATTTTTACAGGTATTTAAAACTATTTTGTTGTTGTGTATCATGCGCAATAAATAACGCAGTAGGATTCAGGGGTTAAATTATTTTTATCATTGATTTGCAATCGGCAAGTTTGACTGAAAAACAATGTATTATGAAAAGGTCCTTAAATAACATAACATAACATCACGCCTGTAATCCCAGAAGGGTTAGGCAGAGGTGTACCTTGTAGTACACCCACATTTCGCCAGTTATGTTTAAGTCCCATGTAATAGAGGGCGAGCCTATTGCCAGCAATCCGGCACAAATCAGACTCCGGGCTGCTACTGAGAAATTCTAGATAGAAAAACCCAATAACACTTTGCCCGACCGTGGAATCGAACCCCGGACCTTAAATACTTGGATCCTTTAATCATTTCAATGATTTTCATTAATTGACATTTCCTGTAAATAGCTGGGGCAGGATCTGGCATTGTCATTTTACTTATGTGCTCTTAGATATGCGGTATTCAATTTGGCTACCATTTTGAGTACCGCTAATCTAAAAATCTCATTCTCTTTACATTAAGGTGAATCCTCAGCTGTAGCCCGCCATTTTTTTTATTATTACCAGTAATTAAAATCCTCCACTATTCGATAGATTAGGAAATAAAATAATATAAAAAATCACTACCTTACATCGGAACTGCGTTCAACGAAACGTTCATAACAGCAGTGAAAGCTGTCAAAAACGAAACGGAATGACACATATGGTGAACAAAAAAAAAACAAGGTAATTATCAGCCTTGGAGCAGTCTTTTGGTAAGCTAACCAAATGCATAAATATATCTGAAATGTGAAACAACAGTATAATTGCTAAATATTTCAGAAAAATGTTCTAGGCAAAAAATAACTGTTTTTAATGCAAAAATAACATTATATTCAGTACATTTTTAGGTTAATAGCATTTTGATACGTTTATGAAATGAAGTAACGAAACGCAACTTCAGAAGAAGTGTATCACTAGATTGCCAGATTAAAACACTTGTGTTACAAGTAAATAATATCTTTGAATAACAATTTCAGGTGGTACAAATGTCTAAATAACTCCAATTTTTTTTTCTGAATCTGCGTTTTTTATCCTGTATTTTCGTGCCTTTGTTCTTAAGGTACATTATTTGGCCACAGTTGTATGGAATAAAAAAACACCTCCTTTGGTTTGTTCCACCTAAGAATTTTCGTATGATAAATTCTTAGGTGGAACCAATTGGGATGATGACTACTATTAAAAATGTTCGTAAAAATAATGTAATTTCAAAAAAGGCACGGTAAAAATGAGATAATCGAAAAAATCTGTTAAATCGATGTAAAAATGAAGAAGATACACGCTTTAAAAGTTTTTGGAGGGGATTATTCCTGCCCTTGTCGCGCGGTACGGACGATGTACGGCGCTAGTATGAAGTTACATAGTCGTGACGTCACGTCTACGATAGTGCTGTCCTATTCTAAGACTTACTTTAAAACGTTTATAACATGGCAGTTTTTTAAGCTTTTACACTTTTTGTTTTTTATTACTATTTGCACTTTTAATACTATTTGCACTATTTGGAAATAAACATTTATTTCAGATAAAAAGATTGTCATCATCCCCATTTCCAAAAAGACAAAGAAAAATGAATTTGGCTAGCTGCAGCTGAGGACGTCTTAATTCTAGAATACAGAGTGTTTCTATAAAGTAGTGGTATGAAAGGATACTCTTCCTGGGCTCGTCGGAGTAGGCGAGGCACGGCAGCACGGCGCACAGGATGCCGGACGCGGACGGCAGCATGCGCCAGCCTGCCAGCTCCACGAACTCCTTGATCCACGTTATTGCCGTCAGCTACGGGCGAAACAACTGGATATATTCATCGCGTTTGTATCCCAAAAGGCTCTGGAGTGGCGACCGCGTACCGGATGACGTAGCGTTGGAAGACCTCCCACAAGGTGGACCGATGATCTAGGGTAGAGTTAGGTCTCTAGAAGTGTCAAATGTCACTGAACGTTTACTGTTTTCGGGATTTTTTATAGCGGGTTTTACTAATTATTCATAATTGTTGTAAAGATAGTTCCATTCCTAATTAATTTGTCATTTATTTACTAACAATAATGTGTATCTGAATTTACATAAAGTGAATAAAATTTCATACAAAACAAAAACAAGCAACACTGATTTTCATGGATAAATATGTTGATTTAACAAAATGTTTTCAATTATTTAAATCATATAATAATTCTAAATAATACAATAATCAGATGGGAACTACAAATCTTCATTGGCATATAAGAATTAGTGAAACAGTTTTTTTTTGTTTTGTTTTAAAAGAACTAGTGTGGACCATGCTTTTCAGATCCAAAGGCAACCTGTTAAATAAATTGACTGATTAGTATCATGGACTTCTGGATGGTTCTACAACATTGTACTTCGGATTGATCATACCTCTAAGGTCTTTTCTACGGGTGCCTTCCCTTACTCTCGTTCTTCTGTTGTTTTAAATTCATGACGGTATTTAACCATATCAAAAGTACAAGGACATAAATCAGTCATCAGTCGGTCGGTGACGCGTTCGCGATTTGGTCGAATATAGGTGCTCCCACCTATTTCCGCGACAATGTCTGAGAATACGTTAAAATGTGTAAATTGCAATATTGTAATCTGTGAACTACTGTCCTTTGTCCAAAATAATGTAGATGTGATGGACAATAAAAGCCTTATAAGGATTTGTGACCCGGCCTTCACTGTAACGAGGCTGATAGTGCTAAGGAATCGTTATTTACTTCAATAAAAACTAACAAGAAGAAAGTGACTAGGCGAAAAGAAGGAAAAAGACTGAGAGAATTATTATAGGTGTCTTCAAAGTGACTGAACCAGATCTTATACCGATCTTCGTAGCGCGTGACTTGCAAAAGTTACCGCCCGTTACATTTGACCATGTTGATGTGACACAATTGTTAAAATATCTGTTGATTGTGCGTGGAGAAATCAATGATGTTAAAGCTAAATATGTAACTGTCACTCAACTGGATGAGTTGAAGCTGGAATTGGGATCAAGCGGCCCCCATTATCATTGTTAACTTGTAATATTAATTCGAAGAAAAGAGGAGGGTATGTGCTTGACAGTGGGCCGGTAGGTTTATCACCGGCGCCAGTGCACGACGACGAGCGCGTTGAGTCATCAATATATCGCTCTCTCGCTTGCACTCAGACCGAGAAGATCATGACTGGTGCGCACGCACCGGTTAACTCAACGCTATTGGAAAACGATATGTGCGCGGAGATAACCGAGTAAGCTGTTTGTCATGCAGGAACGAGTCAAAGAAAACGATCAACGATGTCGGAAGTAGCCAGAAATGGCGAGTGGAAACAGCCCAAGAAACCTACAGATAATTGGGTGTTAGTATAAAATCGACGGTCTAGGAATCGTTTTACTGGTAAAGCGACTACGGACACGTCTGATAATTTTAAAGCGGCGGAAGTTAAAATCCCTTTGTTTATTTCCAACGTAAACAAAGAGACAGCGGTGGATGATATCTGAAAATACATAAAAAACAAAACTACGGTAGTTTCGCTTGAAAAAATTACAATTAAGAAGGAAAAGCCATTTAATGCCTTTAAATTGCATGTCAACAAAAACAAAGTAGATATTTTTCTAGATGACCAGATGTGGCTTGAGGGCGTCACATTTAGGCATTTCAAGAACAGAAGAGAAGACAATTTACGGAATGTCTAAGTGAAATGTATGCCATTATACAAAATAATAATGTCGAATCAGTTTATGTGTTGGGTTGGAATCAGAAGCGGGGGAATCTCCTGGACATGACGACCTCAGCATCGAGCACCTTCAAAATGCTGGTCTTCATTTGCCAGGAGTTTTGACTATGTTTTTAAATCTATGTTGTGGACATTCTTACAGGAGATTTTGGATACATTAGTCGTACCGATTGTAAAGAACCGGTCAGGAGACATAGCTGACAAAGGTAACTTTATAACAATATCACTGGCAACTGTGATAGCCAAAGTAATGGACAGTGTGCTTGACACGCACCTCAGTAAATACGCAAAATTACACGACACACTCTTTCGTACTGGGTTGACTACGGAGAGTGCAATACTTGCATTGTAGCACACTGTCAAATACTGTACAGATATAAAAACACCAGTTTATGCGTGTTTCCTGGACCTTTCAAAAGCCTTTGACCTTGTTTCTTACAATGTCTTATGGGGGAAGCTTCGGGATGCGGGGGTTCCTGCTGCATTAGTGTCAACTTTATCGTTTTGGTATGACAAACAGAGGAACTTTGTCAAGTGCTCCAATGCATTGTCCGACCCGTATAAACTTGAGTGTGGTTTAGACAGGGGGTCTTACTTCCCCGAGGCTTTTTAATATTTATATTAATACCTTGCTTGTGGAGCTCAGCAGCACTCATGTCGGATACCATAAAGACGGAGTGAGTTTGAATAATCTGAGCTACGCAGATGATACGGTGTTGCTGAGTCCCACAATCGGAGGAGTAAGGAAATTGCTCGCTATTTGTGAAGGATACGCCAAACACCATGGGCTCAGATATAATCCTATAAAAAGTGAGCTGTTGGTGTTCAGAGGTAGAAATAAAGGTCCCTCATGTGTCCCCCTTGTAGAACTAAATGGTTCACTTTTGCAGAGGGTAACAAAATTTAAATATTTAGGTCATGTTGTTACGGAGGATCTTAAGGATGACTCTGATATGGAAAGGGAGCGCGGGGCGATGGCTGAGAGGGGAAACATGCGCCGGCACGCAGGTTTGCAGGTTGTTCAGTACCGGTTAAAATAACACTCTTTAAGGCGTTTTGTCAAACATTTTACACCAGCAGCCTGTGGGCTAATCATACCCAAAAAACAGACAACATCCTGCGCATTCAATACAACAATGCCTTCAGAGCTGTTGAGGCTTCCTCCTTATCCCATCCCTGACGCACTACCGAGTGCGTCAGGAATGTTCGCTGAGGCGCATACTGACGATTATTTCGCGACATTGCGCAAGAAAGTGGCATCAGTAACACGCAGAGTGAGGGGAAGCAACTATAGCATACTGAGGGTATTTTCTGAAAGGCTAGAAGGGCCTACAGAAGATAGGTTTATCAAGCTACATGTCAGACACGGGGCTTGATAAATCTCCAGAAAATTTGGTTATTGTTTTTTGAATGTTTATTTAATTTTTATGTTTATTGTACGTGTGTTGCCTAATTGTTACTACTAACATAGCTTAAGTTATTTGTAATACTAACACGCTATGGGCCTCGGATGCCTGATAATAAAAGATTTTTATTTTATTTATAAATGCTTGGAACTGTGACTATGCCTAACTTTATGGAATGTTGACGGCAACTTTAATTTTGGGGGGTATACGGACTATTATCCGTATTGCGCGTTTCTGTAGTACAAAGGCTCTTTTAATATTATAATCATAACTGATTCCCCAGTAAGTATTTAATTTTGGACTCGACCAACACAAAATATATGATAATTAAGGCTTAAAGATTTTAAGTAACAACTTAGGATCCAATTTGTTAGCACTAGGAGGAATAATAGTATTGTATGCATAATGCTTTTAATTTTAGAAACATCATGTCGTTAATATTTTTGAAGTTTTAAAATGTAATAAAATAAAAATTACACGAATTTATGGATGATACTTTGAACATATCAAATAAAACTAGGCCCCTGGCGAGTAAGGTCCTGTCAATATTACTTATTTGACTGAGCTGTAACATTTGACTGACCTGTAACATTTGACTGACCTGTAACATTTGACTGACTTGTAACATTTGACTGACCTGTAACATTTCTTCAGGCGACTGCGCATGCGTGATCAGTATGTTGATCATGGCCTGGAAGTCCACCCGCGACGGGTCTTTCTTTATACTCCTCAAGAACTCGTTCAACTGAACGTCGCACCTGGAATTATTAATAAATAATTTAGTAACTTTTCAGAAGACATGGAACTTGTAAAGTCCGGGAAATAAATTGAAAAATTGTTGTCAATAAAATTGTCCTGAATTTCAAGTCACAACTGTCATTCTTTGACTTTGATTATTGCCCCGACAGTACAATATTAAGAAGTCAGCAATAACATACAAAGAAATTGATCTAGTAATATGTACTACACATTTAAAGTAAACTTTTCAAACTAGAACAATAAAAACAGATATTATGAAGAATAACGAAACGATGAGTCATGGCGTGACGTCACGTTGTTAAAGTTGCTAGTTCTTCAGTGTATGTGCAGTAGGTATTTATTGCTAGATTAACTTCATTGCTTGTTATTGAAAAATACAATGCCATAGGCTTCTCCATTCACCTATTTTACGGATATACCCTATCTTTTCAAGACGGTAAAAAATGTCATCCGGTATAAGTGGGCCAGTAAAGGGAGGCCTATACTCAGCAGGGTAGCGGGAGGAACAGAGCCGCCGATAATGATGATGAGGTACTGCTGACTTACATCCGCCTGATCTCGGAGTTGGCATCGTCCAGCATCTTGAAGAGCCCGTCGAGCAGCTCGGGCAGGTGCGGGATGAGGTCGATGTCGGGCACGGCGTCCAGCACGGCCACCCACGACACAATGAACTGTCGCGCGAACGCGTTGCGCGTGTAGATGCGCTCGCGCAGCATCGGGATGAACGCCGCCAGCTCGAACGTCTGGCTCTCCGTTACTATGTCCTACCAACACAAAGGATATCCACTTTTTACTCGACTGCGGCAAAGTCAAAGGAGGGTTATGATTTTAACAACCTATGTACGCATGGTCATCTGTTCCCTCATACTCGTAATTGCTAAACTCCTCGTCGTATCTTGGCAAACGACGTATTGTTGGAAGCGTCATGTTGTTCTGCGAGTTATAGGCTATATGAAGTCATATAAAATGTAACAACGTGGCTTGTAATACTGCATCGTATGTATGTTTATTTTTATTTTTTATCTTTCTATCTTATTTGCAGGCATTGAAAGGTCCTATGGAGTACTTTACTTGAACCCCAATTATGAATAAAACAGTGAAGTTTCACTCTGTTTGTTTTAAATAACAATTAAAAATAATATGGAGGCTGCTTAACAAATCATAGGTATCAAATTTAATTTTTATTTTATTAATGTTCATTTAGAACATCAAAAATATAATGATTCTAAAAACAATCAATAAATCTCCTCCTGTTTTCTGTTCGAAAATGTTGTTTATAAATCATGTTTGAACCCATTTAATCAACAAATATATAGCTGAGATAACGATAGGCGAAGGTGTCTTTAGGAAACAGCGCTTCAACTTACTTAACATTCAGTAATGAGTACTCGGGCCTCGGGGACGGTAAAGTAACTGACTGACTTACTTAAGAAGGTACTCGAAGATGAATTCAAGCAAGATGTTCACAAATATTTCATTAGATAGAACTGAACATTTAAAACAAAATAATAATAAGTGTTAACTTTGTGCGGGCGTCGTTAACTGTGGAGCTGTTTATGCATAGTTTTATCTTTCGACACGTCACGGTGAACACGATTAGGTACAGGTTCGTCTTGCAATAAAAAATAATGTTACTTGCAATAAAGTCAAGTAGATATGTTATAACCCTCCTCTTTGCTTCGCCGTAGTCGGGTAAAAATACAATTTCATCGGTACACACATTGTGTGAGGAAATGATCGAGAATCAAATGTACCTAATTTAGGCAAATACAGTACCTACATTAATGTACTATTCAATGTGAGGCAAGGCGTTGCTGCAAGATCACTATTCAAATGTAAAATAGTTGATGGCAGAGATAGCAAAAAGCAAAGGTATACATGCATACCCGGTACACCCGTGCAGTTGCAATAATTGCCATTACGAATTAAAAAAAAAAATTGAGTTCAGTGCAGTTTAGCTTAAAATAAACAGTCTTCAATGTTTGTTCAGCTGAACATATAAATAATTACTAACCAAAATCTCATCATCATTATTATGCATTTTTAAATTTTAACTTATGCTTTGAGCTGCTATTTAAACTGAATTTCAGCAAGCTAGTTTCCGTATACTTACATAAAAAATCTACCAATTAAAACCTTTCACCTTCAACCAATCTTAGTTGCGGGCATAGTTTTGACATGTATAATCCTTACTATCTTTATGGGCGTCGCCGCGTCGCACAGTGGTCTGAAAATCGAGCTCCAGAAACTTAATATCGGGGATTTAAAAAAAAAATATTGAATGTCTCTGGTATACCTCCCTTTATGTAATATATATGGTTATATATTAGGTGTAATGTCGCTTGTGAAATGAGAATCCTCATCCATATAATCTTGTACCTTGTGAACCGTCAGTTACCTTGACGAGTCTGTCGAGCAGCTCGGCGCCCTGCTTGACCTGCTGCTCGGGGTCGGCGGCGAGGCGCGCCAGTGCGTCGAACACGAGCGGGAAGTGCGCCAGCGCCTCGCCTCGCGCGATCTTCAGCACGTTGAACAGCGCCTCGGCCGCCTGGTAGCGCACGCGCGACTCGCCCTCGCTGAAGCACGCCACGATCGGGTGCACCAGCTCCGGCAGGTAGTCGATGCAGCCCTGCGCCAGACATATATTAATAATAATAACAGCATATTACGCTGCCTCTGCAGGGCAAAGGCCTCTTCTCATACATATAGAGAAGGCGCCAGACACAGCAGGGGGCTGAACCTGTTGTATGTTTTATGATGAACTAGCTTTAAGTAAATAGAATAATTGTAGTAAAAATTTATATTTTGTTTACATACCATACCTAAGACAAAACGTTTAAGGAACTATTTGTATTAGTTACCTACATTATATGCAAATAAATCTATTCATCTATCTGTCAAGCTTATGCCCGCGACTCGCCGCGGTGGATGTCGGAAAATATACGTCCGGTAGTACGTTCCTGTTGGATATTTTTTATTAAAAGTATTGTATGTGTTAATCCTGGTAAACGATGCATTAATTCCGTAATACATTGCTTTCATACAACTGGTTTACGCGGCATACGCCAGTAAAGCTCCCAGTCGGAATTATTTTTCCAACATCTTGAATAATCGTCGTCATATTTCAGCCAATTTAAATAAAACTCTTATTAATTATACACCTAAACACTCCTCATGAATCACTCTGTCCATTTGTGAAAACCGCATGAAAATCCGTTTGGGAGTTTTTGAGTTTATCGCGTTCAGACCGACAGACAGACGTGGCGGGGGGGCTTTGCCGACTTTGTTTTATAACATGTAGTGATAGTGACAAACAATAGTAAGCTTCAAATTTTTATTTTATTTTAGTAGTTATTTTGTTAATTTGTTGGTAATCTCGAACAGTAACTTCTCATTCCTAGAATTGAAATGACAACTTAAACATCATTTAAATGTTGCCATTAGATAAAATTCATTGTTGAGTTAAAGCACATTCAATTTTATTCATTCAATGTTTACTATAAGTCAATACCAGGGAAAAGTGAAAAAGCATTAGGTACAAGTAATCTGGCAATAAATCTGCTTGCAGTTACATTTCACGCTTGCTTCAGTAAAGAGGCTAAAGTTGTGCCTAGCAGTGAATGGCAATAAATTGAAAAGCCAATTATTAGTTTAGTATGATTTTCCTTTAACACTGACCTTCCCCAAGCCAACGGCAACAGAAGACAGCCCCATGAGTGCTCCGTTCTTCACATTAGGGTTGGTGGAGGACATCAGGTCCTGTCCAAGCACCCGGATCAGCCTCTTGATTTGACTTGTGTTCTTTGCATCACTGAAGTCTTTCACCATCCTAAGATTACCAAAAAATTATAAAGTCTGTATTTACATAATGTGTAAAGGCTCTTTAGTGTACTACTACTCTACTAGCTTTTTAGCGAAAAAGTTAGTAAATAATACAGAATCAATATGCTTTGCCATAGTTATTGCAATTAGTAAGTATAGCAGGTTGCCCCTGCTATACTTACTAATTGCAATAACTAAACCCAGCCCACCAGTTCACCTATGATGTTATGTTATATTATATGCTGTAGTTATGACCACCAACATCAAGGCGAAGGCTAGTACTGATGTTAAGCATCTTTTAAGAGTTGTCTGAGTGTCTACATTCAGTAGAGGAAGCCTATAAATAAATCGGCGGTTTGAATGTAGGGAAATTTACTCACTTCTCAATCTCGACGCCAGCAAACTTCCTCTTGTCATAAATCTTGTCGCACAGCCCGCGAACGCAGGCTATGCTCAGCGGCGCGTAGTCTCTCTCCGACATTTTCTATTTATCTCCCTAAATGACTACACCAAGATCACGAAATACATCAATGAGATCAATCAAACCAAGTTAAATTGAATCAGAAATAAAAACACCGCCTACTTTCTACGAACTCTATCGAAAATCCTTATCTTACCCTAGAAGAAAAATGGGAAAACAATACAAAGTATGCACCAAATACGACCAATTACCATTTTGATGATCGTACTGTCATCACAGATAACTTTCAATCAGCTGTATATGTCAAAAGTCACGGCACTTCACGGCAGTCACTCTGACCTGACGTACCCGTTTACGTGCGGTAACCAAATCCAGCATTTTAGCGTTTTATTATACATCTTTTAACATAAATTGTATTATTTCAAGGTGTGTATTACCACAGTAAAGATGTAAACATAAGTCAAACAAAACAAAAATCTATTTTTCATCCCGTGTATTCCTGTCCAACGGGGTCAAATAACAACAAAGTCTAATTTCTGAACGACAATATTTTTAGAGATACCACCCGTGGCTTAAAATTACCCAAGATAATTATTTAAAACTTTGAATAATCCTAAACTAAAAAACACACACACAATCACATAAACCGTCGCCATTATTTCAATTTTTATGAACTGACATTATGAAAGTGATTTCAGCACGAATGATTTCGCGGTATGTTTACGAAATAAAGTTATTTTTTTAATATAATTAACTTTAATTCGTAAACTTACTGCGAAATCATTCGTTCTGAAATCACTTCCATTGTGTCCGTTCTACAACATGTAATACGTTGAAGAAATCGTTGAAGTGTGAAACAAATTAATGAGTAAGAAGTCGGGGTAAAATATTTAGTTGGAACTTGTATTTTTATTTAATCTCGGGTAAACTACATTATTATAAAGTGGTAACCCAGTTTATCTGCCGTAGTGCGCTTGATGTGTGGTGTCTTACTGTTTTGATAAAACTGCGCTGTTAAACAATCCAATGTCATTAAGTTCTAAATTGTGGTTTAGTAAAAGTGTTTATTTACCGCGCTAGAGTACATTTGTGCGTCCGCCATGCCTGTGACACTAGTAGACAGATTGCCCTTGCCGAATCTCAAGGTTTACACCGCAGGAAGTGTTTCGCTGCTTTCGATCGCTGTTTATTACGCGTTGAGTGTGACTAGTGACCCGAACTGGCGCGGGAACGTGACACTAGCCCGGCAGGACGCCATGGAGCCGGGCGAGGGCGAGCGCCTGGTGCCGGCGCCGTCGCTCAACGGCACCAGGAACGTGAGCGAGCAGTTCGTGGACGTCATGACGTTCATGATGCAGGAGCCGCTCTGCATGTGGGTGAGTACTGGCCAGCACAGACAGACAGTGCCATCTCGCCGCTACGCATAGCTGCTTCATGTCTGTTTTCAAACATATAGGAAATCAATCTCCTAATTGTTTTGATAAACAATATAAAATCCCATTTTTCGACTAAATTCTTATCATGTTATTGTTTTTGATAACATGTGTGCCAAAAATAAAGAAGTAGACTGTTGCCTGAATTCCAATTTGATAACAAACAAATATGTAGCACTTTGCAGGCTAATCAACTCTGAATTTAAGTATAATCATACTAAAAATAGGTTTTACATTCACAAAGCATACTTTTTAAAGAGGGCATTATAGAAGTTCTAACAATATTATTGTTATAGGTACATTTATTTTTCTTGGTTTATAAAGTTTATTCCATGGTATATATTTCTAAAAAAATAAACAAAAAAAAAGTAGTAGCTCAGCTTTGGGATCATGGTCCAGGCTACTCAACCATGGCAGTCAGGACTCCAGAGAGGTTTTATTATGCCCATTATATTTCAATAGGGTAAAACGTTACAAAATTATTAAGCATGCATCTATATAACCCAACAACGGCGGGACAGATTTTTATGATCTCTGATTTGTTGGAGTTGACTCTGTCCCGAATAGCAGAATAATTATTAAAATGGTTGGTTGGTTGGCTCATTGGTCTAGTGGTCGCAATCACTACTGCTGAGCATGAGGTCATGGGTTCGATTCCAAGGTCTGGCAACGTGTTATTGGGTTTTTCTATCTGGAATTATCAGTAGCAGCCCGAAGTCTGGATTTGTTCCCGGTAGATGGCAATAGGCTCGCCCCCTATTACATGGGACTTAAAACATAACTGGCGAAATGTGGGTGTACTATAGGTACACCTCTGCACAACCCTTCGGGGAAACAAGGCGTGATGTTATGATGATGTTATTAAAATAGGGAAATTTTAAGAACATATTTATAAATAAATAAGATAATATTCTGAGGCAGTTCGAAGTTCGCCGGGTCAGCTAGTGACATAAAACAACAAATACTACACACTATCTACAAGCTCTATTCAAAACTTATGAAATGTTCCCAAAAAATAAATATTTACGTAAGTAATGCAGAAGTTAAAAATACCTACTTATTTAAGAAAATTATAGTCAATTGATTTGAAATTTTCTATGTTAGAGGATTTGATTTCTGCACTTAGTCTTTTCAGTGGACCATTGTGCGTGGGGCATGGTGGCCGTCAGTGGTTATTACAACCAGCCCACCTCCCGCCAGAAGTTGATCAAATCTCCTGGTCTGTTAAGAACATCTGTGTAAGATCTGGGTGCCCTGTGGGTTTCTGTCCTAATCTGGGTAATGCCTGTGCACTCAAATAGCACATGCGCGACAGTTTCCACCACCTCTATGCAGGCCCTACATAGAGGACTGTCCATTATGTGTGGAAGATGATACCAAGATGAATAATTTGTTTTTAACTTTAACATGTATTGTGGGATAATTAAGTTTTAATGTTTTCTATGATAATCACAATCCTAATCACCAGAAGCTTAATTGAGCATTAATTAACTAAGCCATCAAGAATATTCTTAAGTTGGATCATAATTAATAAACACTTAACTCATCTTATTGGTTTATTTATAGTTATGTAATAAATAATAAAATTATGTATAAGAGCATATGAGCAAATAGTCTTTATAAAAGTTTCATAAAATAAAAATAAATAACACTTATCTAATATCAGATCAGCTTTATTTGAACAATTTAATTACTGGGATAACTAAATCAGTAACCTAGAGGAACAATTTAAAAAACCAAAACCCCACTGACAGGTTTTAAAATATATTATCTTCTGCTTACTTTTTATTTGTTATTGTCCAATGATAAATGATAACAACATGATAATGTTTTTCAGAGAGTGATTTCAAAGAACGACGTCATTTTAATAAAACAAACAACATGAATACATTTGTTACTCCCACGATTGTTGCAGTATTTATTGTTTTCTTAATTCATTAGCATATATAAGATACAATCATGCCTGTAATCCCTGAAGGTTTAGGCAGAAGTGTACCTAAGTGCACCCACATTTCGTCACTTTCGTTTCGTTTTTAAGTCCTACGTAATAGGGAGCAAGCCTATTGCTATCCACTGTGCACAAATCCAGACTCCGAGCTCCTTCGATATAAAAAAGACGGGAGGTCTTTTTTATATCGAAAGAGCTCGTAGTCTCTTTGAATGTTCAGTATTTTCTCAAAGGGTAACGAGAGTGTTTCAGTAATCTTGTTCGTACGCACATATTATCGCACATTCACTGTGTAGCTCGTAGGTATCTCTAACACACATCACATTAGCATAAACAGTGGAAGACCGAAATACACGCTACTTTGTATGTTTAAAAACGTTGTGTTTCATTCACCTCAAGAACGGGATCTGCAGCACTCGGCTCGGAGGCATGAACTAGGTATTTGCTTTATCGTAGCCATCCAAAGCCAGACAAATAACTTTTTCCGCGTAACTTGCTCACAGTTTTTCTTCTTACCTTTGCGTATTGAATATTTAATCAACTGCGAACACATAGCGTACGTAAATATCCGTACTTATGTATGAATTTGTTTAGGTTCGATATTATTGAGTCATGAAATCGCAATGTTCGCTCCGTTAATAAATTAAACAAAAAGGTCAGAGCAATCGTCCGCGGCGAGTTGGTCCGCATTCAATGGTAAGATGAACATCTTGTGAACTTCCTAGAAGGCTATCCGAACAAGGCGTCTAACAAATATGTAGAACACGGCATGTTGTGCATGTTTGATTGTTATTTACAAAAAAAAAAAAAAACCAGCAAAATACAACTAGTCAAATTTACAATTTTTCCGTGTTGACCAAACCTGTGCTAGGTTTGGTGTCCAGCTTCCTCTGCTCTATTGACTCAATAAAAGTCGTGAGTATCGACACTGGATACTGTACCATCACTTCTGTCTCAAACTACCGAACCAACCTTTCAAACTGAGCCCAACTGACAACTTCCACTGGGAATCAAAAATCGTCGTTGGAGATTTTAACAAGGACACAAATCCTGATGGCTTCGCTGTGGAACTTTGGGCAGAAGTAGAAAACCTGACCTTACTGCATGACGTCAAACTTCCAAAATCATTTCACAGCGGCCGGTGGAAGCGAAGCTATAACCCTGATCTCATTTTCACCAGTGATAACATCAGCTGTGTCTGCGTAAAAACAGTAAGCCTGCTAACCCCAAGAACACACCACAGGCTAATAGCATGTCAAGTCTATGGCGTGCTAAAACCGACAGTGGTTCCTATCAAAAGTTCGGTTCGTTTTAACTTTTGCAAAGCCAACTGGCGCAGCTTTTCCCAAGTCTTGCACGAACAGTTGCGTGAAATTGAATCTATAAGTACCGGCAAACTACGCCCAGTTTATGAAAATGGTCTAGTCAGGTTCACGCCGACAGATTCCAAGAGGCTGCCGTTCCCTTTACGTGCCAGGCCTGGACTCAGACTCATCGATATTTCTAACGAAACGTTGTATGCTTATGATACCTTTTCTTTAAAAAAAACACAGCCATGGACAACAGTGGCTAAAAACAGTGGAAAAAGATGGCGAAGAACAGTAAGAAGGCATGGGCAACCCTTGGGAAACTCACTGGCGACCCGCCTGAGCCATCAAACCCAGGAAAAATTACGGCTTATCAGCGGGATAATTGCGTAACACACTATCGGTAGTAATCGCTTTCATTTTGACAGTTCATCAACATTCATTGCGTTACTTACGTTCTTGAGCAAACAAAGTTTTCGAACATACGAAGCAATGGATTAGGAATATCCTTCAAAATGATTCAGATTGTGATACTATATATCACAATCCGCAATATCAAGTTACGCAATTAGGGTACCGGTAGCTCACCAACTTTTACTAAATCGTAAGGCCCCAAACAAACTGCCATAATTACCAAAACTTACCAAAAGCTTAACACCTTCAAAAGAATTTACTAATCCCTTCACACTGTCGGATATAATCCCGGCTAAAAAGGCGCGATGACTAAAATGACTTGAAAAATCTAGGCCTGGTGGGTGTGTCATGGCTCCTCTAACTTTTTAATGCCTGTCTTGAAAGCTGGAAAATCCCCAAATCTGGAGAAAAGGTCAAATCACGGCACTGCCAAAACCAGGAAAATCGCCTGACAACCCGAAGAACTATCGCCCTTCTGTGCCATACGTTAAATTTTTTTTAAAGACTTACTAGATCACCTTCAGCAGCAGCAGTAAATTGACCCTAAACTGATCCCTGAGCAGACTGGCTTCTGACTAGGTTAGTCATGCTCGGGGCAAATCCTCCGACTGTCGCAATATATTGAGGATGGCACTGGCGTTGTCCTTGTCGACTTGTCAGTGGCATACGATGTTGTCAATGTCAAGATATGACGTAAGGTCTTACAAATAATTTGGAAAGCATGATATTATATAACTTTCGTCAAACTTCCACTTATCCCGACGAATTAAAGAATTAAGACACACAGTTTAATTATGAGCTTGAAAGGTTTCGATGAGTTTATCAACTCGTAGACGTCGGCGTCGTCAGTCGCTCTAGAGCAGTGCAGCGTCATAAGCCTTAGTTAATATTGTGGTGTAGTAAGAAGGCAGGTCGTCGTTAAGTAAAACAATGTAATTTGTCACTCTCAGGGTTTCTCTCGGAGTCATTACCTCCGAAGGCGCCTTCATAACTCGTACATTTGAAGGTATGTGCATTTGTGCAGTGTGCTGTATGCTTGCTGAATGAGCTGTATTCGTCAGTTTCCCGCTCGCCCTTATTGGTTTATTAGGGATTTACACAATGCCTACAGGAATTTATAAAATAAAGACAACAAGTCTCTAGGCTTAGGAGAAACTCGGAAACTTACGTAATAGTTGTGAAAAGAATAAAGAAAGTTTATCTTTTGATAATGCCTAGAACCTGTTAGCTTCTTTGTAGAGAACACTAGTACCTATTCTGAGCCAGCCGACGAGAAACCGGTGTTATGTAATGTTTATAGATTGTTGCAAGAACGTAGGTACTAGTGGGCGGAACCAACACATATAACATCTCTTGCGGGGCGGCTAAGCTCGGCCGCTTATGCTGTTAGAAAGATAAGACAGTTAACAGATGTAGAAACCGCGCGTTTGGTCTATTTTAGCTTCTTCCACAGCATTATGTCGCATGGCATTTTACTGTTGGGTCGGGCTGCTGACATTGAATCAAAGTCAAACTCAAAAGTTTATTGCGACCTAAGTGTACAATGTTGATGTTATTTTATGATAGCACTTATGGCTCTATCCATTTTTATTTTGCAAAAGAGCTGACAGAGCCATGTACAATCTTCCTCGTCGCGAATCTCTCAGGGAACTATTTAAAGGGATTAATATTATGACACTACCTTGGCAATTCATTTATGAAAATATTATGTATGTAAGAAAAAATCGACATCTTTTTAATAAAATAAGTGATAGACATCATTTTAATACTAGAAATAAAGATAAAATAGATCAACCATTTTTCAGATTAGCTAAAGTACATATATCATTTATGGGGTACTGTGTTAAATGTAATAACAAAATACCTTGTGATATATTGCAATTAAATGAAAGAAAATTTAAAATTCATAAAAAAAAATACACTTTACAAACAAGCATATTACAAATTAGAGGATTATATACAAGATAAGAATGCTTGGAAACATGATGGTCCAGCTCCATAGGACGCGATTAATTATTGCCTGCTTATCTCATCTTTTCTATAATATGTATTTTATCACCATAATGTCTCTCTTCCCAGAGAGCTCATCGGTGTCATATAAGTTTCACGCCATCATATTTTCTGTAAGTCTGACCAGCTGGTTCTAGTATTTCGGAGATTTCTTGCCGGGACGCATGCTTTAGTGCATTGCGTCACTTTGAAGGAAACAAAAAGTTGCAAGCATTTTACAACAGTTGTAATTTCGAACCGAGAGTCTTCGAAGGCACTGGACTTTCAACGTTTGAGACGTGTTTGTCAAGTCAAAAGCTCTCGGCCCGACGGTGAAAGTCAATATTCAGGTTTTGCACCAAACCGCCTTACGATGACTTTTAGCACTCAAATTAATAATACCTTTCGTAAATAAGTTAATATCAATACATTCGTAATTATGATGCATGCGATGTTCGGAGTCGTCAGTCGTCGATACAAAAACACTTCAAGGATAAAGGAGCATTGTCTTCGCCTTGTTTGCACTTGAACGATAATAAGGGATTAAAATTTAACAAAAATAAACTCTCATGTGACATTGAGCGGAAAAATTAGCAGCACACTGTCTTCCCAATGCCTCCTAATCCAATACTTGAGTAATTTGTAACCGCTTGGACGGAGGCACGTGAGCATATGTTTACCAGTTGTAAATCAAAACAATAACGACGATCTGGAAGTGACCGTAGTACATATAGTACAATGAAGTCTGTGAATTCAATCAACCTACACGAGTTGGCAAGCCTCACTGAGAGACGCGGCTTTAGTCGTTTGTGGCTATTTATAATCTCATTTAAAAACATGAAATATCTACAAGAACCCAGTACGATTTGGAATACTACGATCATTAGTAAAATATTGTAACCTAGCTCATACAAATGATGATCTTCGCTCAGCGCGAAACAACTCCACATCCACACACGTTGTCGGTTAATTAAAATACAAAGAACAGGAAGACTTAGACTTCTTGATCAGACTATTGACATTCAGAATGTGATTAAACCTTATTTTTTCTGGGACTAGCTTCCGCCCGCGGCTTCGCCCGCGTGGTATGTCGATAAAAACTATACAGCCTATTTCCTTCCCCAGGGTTCGACGTATCCCCATAATAAATTTCATCAAAATCGGTCCAGCCGTTTCGGAGATTAGCCGGAACAAACAGACAGACAGCCAAATTTTATGAATAGTACCTTAAAAAAAAGTACTGATATACTTTCTTATGCATTTCATAAAAAGCTGTTAGTTTGACATTACAAACAGACACGTTTTTTACAGATTTTCTGCGAATGTAAACAGTAGAAATTATGGGTGTCTACTAAAACTAGCGTTCCTAAAGGTCACATCGTCGGCCCGGTGCTATTTATGTTCCTCTGGCATCGTCATTTGGAAGGGTCCCCTTCCGGATCTCGCCAATCTTGTTTATTCGCCATGTTAAGACGCGCAGTTTAAGCTTATCATTGAATTGCCCTGTAATAGTTTATTGTCGTATAATTTCTTGATCTCTTGACTTGTTGGCTTATAAAAAGAAAAACGTTTTAAAATTACAATGTTGTATGTTTCATCTTTTGTTATCCTATGCTGTTTCAAAGTGAGCTCGTAGTCTATAACCCAATGTTATTGCTATAATCATTGTATGTCAAACTCAAACTCACTCAAACTCAAATCATTTATTTCAATTAAACCATTTACAGGCACTTTTGAATTGTCAAGGAGTCGGTCAGTCAGAAATATGAAGCTAGTTGCCCATTCCAAAGCGTAGTAGGTACCTATGGAGAAGAACGGGCAAGAAACTCCATGGACACTCTTTTAAATAATAATATTTTTACATATATCTTAGTTACATCGATTAATGTTGACACTATAAGTGAGAACGATGTACAAAAAACCGTACACGTTAAAAGCGTCCAGAGTGCATCAAAACATAATTAAAAACAATCCAGCTAATTAATTATTAAAATAAGCCGTGGCAGCTAAGAGATGACCAGTCCCAACTGACGGCGCCCGTTCACGAACATGACGCATGGATCAGCACCATTCAGCTCAACCATTTTGAAGGGAGCTAAATGATCAGACACACGCGCCACCGTCAGCGAGACATTTGAGTGAGTATGACATACTATCAGCCGCCAAGGCACATTCAAGTCAATCTATGACATTACCCGGTAAATGGTAGCTCTATAGTACAAAGTACTCACATCTGTGCAATGCATCTATATAATAAAACGGAGATTGAGTTTATATAA
Source organism: Dasypolia templi (assembly GCA_963555695.1). Taxonomy (NCBI): domain Eukaryota; kingdom Metazoa; phylum Arthropoda; class Insecta; order Lepidoptera; family Noctuidae; genus Dasypolia; species Dasypolia templi. Next base: position 26,214,827 of record OY743154.1, on the reverse strand, counting down.
TGCAAATAAATTCTTACTATCTTCAGCAGCTTTAACAGTGATTCGAATGTCAATTAATTAGTTGTGGTGTGGAGCAGGACCGGCATTAAGCCAGGCATTTTTATCAGTTATGTAATCCTCCAACCTATAATATGCCTGCCTGAATAGTGTGCGTTTGACAAAGGATTTGAATTTTGTCTCATTCAGTTGAAGTATGTGGGGAGGTATTTTATTATAAGATTTTAGACAGGGTACTGTCATGAAAGATGAATCTACTTTAGCCAGTCTGAAACCTGGTTGAACTAATAGGTCCCGATTTCTAGTACTATAATTATGTCTTTCACCTCTTTTACTGTAAAGATGTAAATTTTTTCTTACGTACATGATGTTTTCATAGATGTATTGACAAGGTACAGTCATGATGTTAATATCCTTAAACAATTCCCTTAGAGAATCGCGCCTGCGGAGATTATATATGGCTCTGATGGCTCTTTTCTGCAGAATAAAAATAGACTCGATGTCTACAGCCCGTCCCCAAAGTAAAATACCGTAAGACATGATACTATGAAAGTAACTAAAATAGACCAGCCTCGCGGTATCTACATCAGTAAATTGACGGATTTTTCTGACAGCGTAAGCTGCTGAACTTAGCCGTCCTGCTAGAGATGTTAAATGAGGACCCCATTGTAGCCTTGAGTCGAGCGTGATCCCCAAGAAATCCGTTTTATCGACGAATTCTAGCTTCTCTTGATTCAATACTATCTCACAATCACTACTCTTGACGTTTGGTAAAGAAAATCTTATACACTTAGTTTTATTTCCATTTAGTACTAAACTATTAGCCGTGAACCAATTTTGGACCAGCAGTAGGGCGTTATTTACGTCGTCAAAATTTGAAGCACGTCTATCTACCTTAAAAATTAAGGAAGTATCGTCAGCAAATAACACCATCTGTGGTTGATATAATAATAAATGGAGTAGGTCATTAATATATACTAAAAAGAGGAAAGGACCCAATATCGAGCCTTGTGGAACACCCATTTTTACCTTTAAACCAAGTGAATTGACAAAGGAAAGAAAGTCAAAGGATCGATAAAAGACATCCTTCAAATAAATTATGTCAATAAAATATTCAATCGCCTCGTTCTACTTCCTGTATTGACAACTATTGACATGTGCGAGGAATTCTAACAGCAATAATATAGCGTACGGCTTTCATCAAGTTATTGATTTGACCCTTGGCTTTGGAAGACTCAAATAATCTGAATGAGAGCCGTGACTGTGAGAACGTCCGAGAATAAAGTCTTAAAAGTATGATGTTAGCGCTAGTATGTCGCTGCAGTACTTGATGCTTGCCTGTTTGTTGTTTGTTTAAGCATCGGCAGCTCCTAATACGTATGGAGATACGAACGGAGACTTAACATACGTATACTAGGGACACATTTCGTTTTCTTAAAATTCGCCAAGTACGTAAATCCGCAAACTGGTATTAAGTCCTTCCAACCGCATTACTAATCAGATAACGTAGTGTTCCATTAACCCACACTACTGATAGTGGCGTCAAAACATGATAATAAACAGATTAGTAAGGCCTACTGTCCATGGAAGCGCAACTTCATAGACGCTTCAAAATACGCCTAAAAATACCTTACGAAGATCTTATTTTGGCTTATTAATAATTTATAACATTCGAAGGTGCCGACGATGATTATATTGGACGCATTCCTGTTTACCCAGTCAATCATTAGCAGACAGATTTTTCTACTATCTGAACAAATTTCGCACCCGTTCCCGCGCCCGCGTGACACGCAGTACGGCAGGCGTCATGAAGCCTACACGCAGCGACGCGAGGGCGATTTTGCCGCTCCATCGACAGAGTTTCATAGGCTTTGTAGTGCGGCGTATACCAGGCGTACACCGAGCGTATTATGACGAAATCGCGTCTATGAAGCCACGCTTCCGTGGAAAGTAGGCCTAAGTAATTACGATATGAAGGCGCGTCTAAAGGTTTAACGTTAACGACACCAAACTTACAGAGTGATTTAAGAACGATTTTGACAGCTGTCAACTTGACGTAACCCCGATTAATAAGGCGGCGGCCCCTCGCCAAAGAAAAGATTACGGAGATAGATTGAAGCCAGCATCGATTTATGGCGACTAGGACTGTGATAATGGTGACTACCCTTGCAACGCAGTGAAATGATTGATTTGCGCTCGCGCTTCGCGTATTCGGTGGGACGTCGTTTACATAATTGCTCCTAATGTTTCGCATACCCACGCATCCGGTATTGCCCTTATAAGAGAAGACGTCAGTAAATGAAAGTCAAAAATATTCAGAATAATCACAAGTCTGATCACATTAAGCCCTAATGATTAGGGAATGAACAATACCAGGCCACTCAGAAAGTATTGCAAAAATAGTTTTATGTATGAGAGACTGGCCAGTTATACTTAGTCTATTGTGAAAATATGATTATTTGTAAGTAAAATTTGGTACGTTCGGGGCTCCGCGGGCTACTGCTCCACCACTTCGCACACCGCGCACAAGACGAGGGACTTCCTGGACAGCACGCCGGTCACCCTCCTTACGGCCCTGACCTAGCACCGTGTGACTTCTTTTTATTCCCGAAAATAAAAAATCTGCAAGGGATACAACTTTCGTCGCCGGAAGATGTGCTGTCAGCGTTCGAGCAGGCTGGAAACGAGGGGTCTTAAAAATACATACTTATCTTTATTACTTTACTGTACACCACAAGAATACATAACAATAACATAAATCAAACTACAAAATATACAATGGGCGGCCTTAACGCTTTCTGCAATCTCTTCCAGGCAAACTTAGAATGGACAGTGATTTTGTCTGGACATAAAATGGGGCTGATACTGTTGCCGATTCTCTTGTCACAAATGCCTCTAAACTAGACTAAAAATGACTTCAATTTGGTTTAATCCTGTCAAACGACGATTTTTCATTCTGAAATTGACTAAAGTGACACAGCTTAACTATATTTTAGTTTGACAGCACTATGATAATACTGAGTTATTAATTTAGTGAAAATAGCAATTTAGGTGTTCTGAATTTGACGTTTTTCACCATAAATTTTGATTGTCTAACTAAATCTGAACATGAATCTGACTATTTTTAATCGCGATTAAAAACGTGTGGAATAAAATTAGTTGTCGTGAACTAAAATTCACACCAACACCAGGACCTCGATTTCAGGTGCAAAAACAGTATCTTTTTTCTTTTGTTTATCTCGAAAATGGTGTGTCCTATCGCAAAAATAATGATGACCCTTTTTATAAGACCCACCCCTAAAACTCAACGTGTGGGTAATAATTTTTCATATTTTAAATACAAAAACTGAATAATTCCATAAAAAACACGTAAACCACCCCCTGCGCGCCTGCGGCTCTAAAATAATTCACCACCCAACGAAAATAAAGAAACCACCTGGAGTCGTGAATTTCAAATTCGATTTTAGTTAAAAAATAAATTGCCGAATAGCTTTAAGATTCTCATAGTTGTCATAGTCAAAACTAAGGAATTTTAGTGATAGTTTAGTTCGGTGTACAGGAGAATCGGCACCACTGTTGGTAGATTAGCAAAAACAGCAACTATATTTGTGAGCAACGCGTTGAATTTTTTACTGTTTAAAAAAATGCTTAACTTTATCAGGAAGCCTTTTTGCCAACTACCCTAAAAGGAGGGTAAAGATTATAAAAGGTGGTATAAATCATTGTGCTGATTAATCAGTACGTATCACACATGGTTCACATATGGTTAATGGATCTAATATATCAATAATAAGTGGTATAAAAAACGTGCATATTTGATCGATTTTAAGTTTACCAAAGTCCATCGCACCACAAAGGATCTGTTGTTGTAAAAGCGATAAATCTCGTTATCGGCGACTTTTATAATATTTCGCTATGACGCCTGATAAACGGTGTTAAATCTCGTCGACGTTGTCGATGTTGTTTTCCTTCCTGAAATACTAAAATATGACATCTACTAATAATTGTGATTCTTAACCACATAATTGTGATGATGACTATTATTACAAATGTTCGTAAAAATAATGTCATTTCAAAGAAGGCATATAAAAAATGAGATAATCGAAAAAATCTGTTAAAACGATGTAAATAGAAGATACACGCTTTTAAAGTCTTTGGAGGGGATTATTCCTGTCCTTGTCGTGCGGTACGGACAATGTACGGCGCTAGTATGAAGTTACATAGTCATGACGTCACTTCTAAGACGCACCTGTCCTTGACTAACACTTATTGTAATATTATTTGCACTATTTGGAAATAAAAAAAAATTTGAGAAAAAAATGTCATCATCCCCAATGATGAGATGAGATTAAGACTCAATAATAGAAAAGTCTGAAAAATGTCCCTTCCTGAGTGGAAAAAAAGGTAAATCGCAACATGTCTAGCCTCCCGAAGCACGAAAATAGGAATTTTGCATTTTACAGCCGATGTTGATTCAGATGTTATAAAACCGGTCAATGCTTAGTAATATGTGTTATATATACGTGTCCCAAATACTCCCAATAAATACTTTATTAGAGTACCAACCAATTTACCGAGACAAAAAACAATTTTTATTTTATGAAACAGTATTTTGTATTTCTCATAACGGTACTACGAGGGCGGCACTGAAAATTTCGGGAATCAAGGAAGTGACACAACATTACTATTTAAAAATGTATTTATTGCTTTTCGAAGTATTCTCCGTCCTGCCCCAGCTATTTACAGGAAATGTCAATAAATGAAAATAATTATAATGATTTAAGGGCCTTTTCATAATACATTGTTTTTCAGTAGAACTTGCCGATTACAAATCATTGATAAAAAGAATTCAACCCCTGAATTTCCTATTGCGTTACTTATTGTGCATGATACACAACAAAAAAAAGTTAAAAAACCGGTAAAACAAACACTATTATTACGATTTAATAATTATGATAATGCGTAACGTATATGTTGTTTAAATCGCTTTTTAACATTTATAAACTGCAACTAACCTATAATCAATGTCAATATGGTTTTAAGATTTTAACAGAAACCGCAAGTTCTACAGGCATTAGGACAAATGTTTACTTAACAGTAATAACTAAGCTTTAAGGTGCTGCATATTGCAGGTTTGTAAATGACTTTTGATTTAAGTGGGGCAAAGTTCTATAGAGTTTCTGGCATTATCCTTTGACACATTTTTCCATACGATGGAACCAATCATTGAAGCAACCATTCCATTCGGAAGTTGGGGTCTCCAAAATGGCCGTTTTGTAGGCGTCCACAGCTTCTTCAGGTGATGAAAATCTCTGTCCACGCAATTTATTCTTTATTTTAGGGAAAGTATAGAAATCATTAGGGCTTAGGTCGGGGCTGTACGGCGGATGGTCTAATAATTCTATGTTTTCTTGCTCTAAAAACTCTTTTGTTCTGTGTGCGGTGTGAGAACTCGCATTGTCGTGATGGAGGATGATGCGGCGGTTGCAGTTCTCTTTACGGAGTTCAGAAGCGACCTGTGGCAAACAAATGCTAGCATACCATTCTGCATTAACCGTTCTTTGTCCCTCAAGAGGAATAGTCGTAACATGGCCGGTTTTGGAGACAAACGTGGCCACCATTTTTTTTGCAACACTCCGTGAACGAACAATTTTTGTTGGCTTTAACTCATTTTCGAACACCCAAACTCGTGCCTGTCTTTTTGTTTCGGGTTCGTACGCGTATATCCAGGATTCGTCACCTGATACGATGTTGTATACAGCAACTCTCGAAAGATTCCACACAGGATCCTCATTTGAGGATCCTGCGTGGAATCTTTCGAGAGTTCTGATGCACCAAGTAACGCGAGCCGCTTTTTGCTCTTCACAGAGCGAATGCGGTATCCATCGGGAAAACAACTTGTTTACACCTAATTGTTCATGCAAGATTATTTGTATTTGACTCATGCCAATGTCTAAAGTTGCCTGAATTTCGCGTTATGTCACATGTCGATCTTCCTCAATCAGCTTACGCACAGCATCAACGTTTTCTTGGGTGACTGCAGTTTTTGGACGACCTTGACGGGGATCATCACTGGGCTTGACACGTCCACGTTGAAATTCAGCAAACCAGCGATAAATTGTGGTTTTGGATGGGGCTTCATCACCAAATGCAGAAATCATCCCGTCAACACACTGCTTTTGTGTTAAACCACTTCGAAAGTCATAATAAATCATCGCTCTTGAATTTTCTCGAGTCAATTCCATTTTCTCAACGACTAAATAAGTTTGACAAAACCTTGTGACAAGACCGAGATTTTTTTAAAAATAAATAAATGATATTCGATTTTTAAAACCAAGGAGTTTTCAATTAAAAAGATTTTAATATGACAGGAACAGTGGAAATATTCCATTCCCGATACTTTTAGTGCAGCCCTCGTACTGCTACGCGTACTAATTGTTTATTTACTACAACATTCTTTCCCTTATTGTAATGGGAATAAAAACATGCATGAATAAAGTGCTCTACGGATTTTGTTCTAGAAGCAAATCATTCACATGTCCTATACATATATGTACGTACGCAACGGTTACATAGCCTGGTGCTTAGCCTGCCGACTGCCTGATTGTGTGAAGTCACGTTTAAACCAAACAAGATGTAGAAGGGAGATTAACTGTTTTGCCTTGCTCAATTTAAATTAAAGCAAAAGTAATGCCACGATAAAAATGATTGAAGATGGAAACAAACAGTCCGCTTTTGATAAGGAAAGGACCTCAATACTATTGGTTATAGCCGAAAATCCCAGGGGCGCGATAATGAGCGCGACGCTGAAGCCACGTTGATCAACAGGTGTTCAAACGAGGCTCGCACGAGTTGTTTAACTATGATCTGATGGCCGACGCCAAGGTTAGCCAAACAATCTATTGTCAATCTAAACAGTTGAACACTGAACCGAGCTTGATTTAAACTTTTTAGGGTGGATTTCCCCAATGAAACTGAACGCGATCAGCACATAAACTAGGTTCAAGGGCTGTCAGTGTCATTATCTTGGACGCGTTAAAGATATGCTATACGCGTTTAGTTTCATTGGTGAAATCAGCACCTAATCGTCTTGTTTAGCCCGACATTCAAATTGGCATATTAAATTTTTCATAACTCTTAAGTAAATATCATCGATTAAGGTGAAGTGATAAATGTGATGATGAGTGTTTGACAAAGGATATGTTTGCATAACATCGGTAACCAAAGTTCTCGATGATCTTTCAGTGGATGAGTTTTATAAAACACGACAATCATATTTGTTCTGTTATATTCCCGTCCCCAACATTTACCTTAACTCCAAAAATATAATCGTCTGATTTTTGGGGCACGGTCATAAATGCGTTGTTTACAAAAATACGCCAGCGCTGTATCCGCGACACGTGCCAATGCTATCGACGTATTTGTTTAGAGCTCGTCTAACGTCACCACTACGTAACGCATTCATAAGTGCCTGTGACTGTCTCTAAACTATAACTAATAATTCGCTAGACTAAACTAATAAAAGAACGGAGAAATATACTTGTTATTTTTGGTGTTTGTGTTCAATCACTGCGTCATGTTTACCGCAAATAAACGTTTTTTCTTTCTTTTTTTTCTTTCTAGATCATAATAAAGTCAGTGAAATCCTACTTCCGCTGTGCACATTTCTGCAGCAGTGGATCTGTGGATGATCAGTCTGAAACAAATACTATAGAGACAGACCTACTGATTGATGACTTCAAGTCAAACTGATGTACACCATGCTAACCCGACCCAGTGAACGCAGAATCTAACGTAGAGAAGTAAAAGTAGAGCGAAAATAGTTCATTGGTAAGACGAACAAGTCGAGAACATTCGAATCAACAATTCAATTGTTTCAAGGCCAAACCTCGGTCTGTACATTGCAAGCGTGCGCACTTGATAAAATCATCAAATTTTTATACAATTTTCCAGTAGTAGTGCATCAAAGAGCGTGTATTTTCCCGTTTTATGTGACGACAAAGGATAGCTTGAAGCACTGAAATGAAAACAATACGCTGAGTGTGCAATTTAAATTATGATTACTTAGAGTGAAAAAATTGGAACAATGACCTCTCACGGCTTGAGAGACATTAAAAACCGACCGTTCAGTAAAAAGACCGTTAGTAATACATAACTCTCCCACACAATTTTTGTGCTGTCTATTGTAATATTAGCATCTCCAATGGGATAGGACCCAGTTGATTGATTGGAACATTTAGAACCCTTATCTAGGATTTGATAAGATTAAAGAATTCAATGGAGAAACTTCAGAAAGTCTTAAATCACGTAGATTAATGATAGAGGAATAACGTCAAATTGGCGTAACGGCCGGTTTCTTTGTGCAAGAGGAAAACTATGTATTTCTTTGTGTATTGGATATTTCTTCCGAGTCATAAAACATTTAAGGAGTTGTAATGTCCTTTACTTAATGATAACCCGTACTTGGACATATTTTTGAAATGCAAAAGAGCACATCTATGGGCGATAAAATTTGTGTTATCATATCACTTAGCACTGAAAAAAAAAAAAACAATATCCAAACGACCCAGGCAACCGACTTGATTTATTTGTAATGTAGCGAAATTATCGAGGATTCTGTGAAGTAAAATGTTGTCAAAGATAGTTCGGGTAGGATATCTAGTGCATTACTGTCGAGAGTACAAGTCCACCTTGCGGGCTTCAACGTTGCCTTGCCGACGACCTAGCTCCGCTACTATTAACATAATGTATAGCCTCATTGTTGTTTAGCAATGACTTCTGGGGAAGAGAAACTAACGTTGTTGAACTGTGATGTCATCACTTCACTCTCGAGTTTCAACACAAATACTTTCGTATAATACCCTCAAAGTTAAAATAGTTTTCTGCTCGTTTCACCGTCACGTGACATTGTCGTTTCAAAGAAAGACTGTCAGATGAATGAGCTGCCTCTTAAGTCACCTGTGATTAATTTTTGACATACGTTAATGAAAATTCATGGTCCTTTTATACGGCCGTCGTCTAGGTTACGGCAAAGGGAGTGGTAGCTTTGTTATAAAAGGCAGCTGTTTTTCACGCTACCAAATATACTCTAATATTCTAATGCCTTAGACATATTCTTGGACAGCTGCTATCATAAATTGGTACTTACACTTAGTAATAAAAATATTAGTCATGATCTTTTGATTATTGATTGTAATAACATTTATGCATATTGCATAGTTTTTTGTAAAAATCGTAACACACTTAAATAAGTTTAGAAAATAACATAACTTCTTCGGTTTTGCTTTTCTTTAGGGAGCTTTCATTTCTACTTCCTCTTTCCTTTTTTAGAGCTGGTTCCCTCGTTGTTTATATTGTAGGTAAGGGGCTAAGTATACTTGAGCTACATAATGATGTGCCGGTCTGTTGGGGCGGTGCACCTTTCAATTAGGGTGATTAACATATTAATGAAATGAATAATTGTAACCTATTCATATATGTGTACTGCCGCGTATAGAACACCACGTCTGAAACTACTTACTTACTCTAAAACTCATTCGTTACATAATTTAGCCTTGTCACGGTTATTGTTATTAAAATACATAAAAATAAAAATATGTCTTAAAAATCTTACCATATTAGAGACAGCGAGGCTACCGGTCTGCTGCAATACTAGTGTACAATTGTGAAATGCGTACTGGGAGCAAGTTATATGCGTAATGAGCTCATCGCCAGACCTGTAATAATTTATTGGACTTTAAACGCAAATAGATAATGTTATTAGTCTTTGGACTTTGCAAATTTTAACATTTTTGTAAATGTTTTGGCAGATGATGCAAGCAAACAGCTGAGTTCATCATCCCTTCTTTCTAGTGCAATCTCGTAGCAGACACTTTTGAAATACAAGCGACTAAAGAAAACACCTTACTAATGAAAGTAACAGCTGAATGCCTCAGGAACTCCAACGATTTTAAGCAATTTAAATATAACATATGTAATTGGAGCAGTTGGTAGTATTCCCACGCAGCTGAAGACCAGTAGAGGAGGGCCACGTCAACCACGACATCGTGTGATTCGGTGTGATGTGTGTCCATCACACGATGTCGAGGTTGACGCCTATCTGCTAATATTTGACGAGGCTCAATCTAACAGCTCCGTACAGTTGACTCATAGTAGTTTGAGTGGCTCGCTCCACCTACTACATCTACACAGTTTTAGGTGTCGATGACCGCGCTCACTAGCAAGCTGCGCTTAGCGTATACAGCAACGTTACAATTACAAATCTAATTAAGACCTAAAAATAATTGTACTATCAATGTTAAGTCCAAAGATCCCAAATTGTTGAGAAAGTAGTTTAAGAATTCGGGATCATTGGACTTACTATTTTTATGAAGAACTTAAAAAGTAAATGATAAAAATAGCGGTAAAGGGGTGGTTTGTATTGTGTTAGATGTGTTTTCTAATGAATTCCGGCTGTTTAGTTAGATCTGGGGGCCGGACCCAACCTAAATGTTTGCAACTGCATCACGCCTTGGCGAAACGACTAGAATTATTCGCGTCGCCGGCGGACGCATTTGGGTTGCGTAGTCTATTAAGACTACGCAATGATAATCACGTTTAAACTACAAAGTCATGTTGTCCTCTAATCACAAAATAATAACCTATCTAGATTGTATTGTTGGTTAGAACCATGATGTGCAGCTACTATTAAAAACAAAATTTAACAATGGATGTACATGTGCCTGAGTTGGATCAATATTGAAAGAACGCAATGACATCATCTTAGAATGTTTTCAGTTTGTGCATTTTTGAGGACCGTTGATGTCAGGAAAACATTGGCATATTCTTGTCATTTCCAACTTTACTGACCCTCTTTGTGATCTTCGCATCATTTGAGTGTTATTTTCATCGAGCAAATGCCGAGCAAGTCGAGCAACGCTCTCGAGTGTAGACTATTCGACGCAAATTAACCGAATGCTAATTATAAAGTTGCTACTGCTATGAATAACAAGAACGCCTCGTCGCAGTCGTCACGAGTATATGGTATTTGCGTTCTACGGCCAAGGATAGTTCAGTGTCAAGACCGGGCCAAACATATTATGTTATTATAAAGTATGTTTATTATGCAATTTTTCTGCTGCAGCATGTAAAGCTATTTCATTAATTCTTGAAATTGTTTGCACTGTGAACATGAGTCCAGAGTTATAATATGAAAACGGTTAGTAGATCATACTTTCTATGCTCAACGTCGGTCATCAATTGACAGGAAGAGAGAATACAATGGTTCACATGTGATAGATGTCTATGATATTGACTAAATCTTTCAGTGATGCCAGACTGGGGGAAAGCTGGGTTTGGGGGAAATTGGGGGATTTTTATTACCAAAACTGTAATCCGGGTTAAGCCGCAGCTAGGTGTGATGAATTCAAAATACATATTCCGGCGTAATCAATTACGTTTTACAGCTTTCGGCTGTAAATCTGCAAATTGATGATTTTGATCATGGCCCAAAAGAAAAATACATATTACCAAAACAAGTTATTAAAATCTTCAGGCATCCAATTAAATAAATATTCTGAGAACTATAACAAAATGGAAGCTTTAGCTGAAATTTTATTTCATTAGTTATCAATTAAGGGTTAGTATTTATTCACAAAAGCCTTTGACACTGTACCCATTCCGACCCTTTTACTCAAGCTCCAATGTATAGGTGTAAGGGGCCTAACACTTAATTTGTTTGAAAGCTACCTAACAAACCGTTTACAATTTGTGACTATGGACAATTACCATAGCGACACAGTTGCTATCGAGTACGGCGTGCCTCAGGGAAGTATTTTGGGGCCCACCTTGTTCCTTGTATTTATTAACGATCTCTGCAACCTAGATATACCAAATGCCCAAATAATCTCTTATGCAGATGATACTGCAATAACCTTCACCGCTAACTCATGGTTGGAACTACAGTTGATTTCACAAAAAGGATTTAACTCCACACTAAGATGGATTTACACACACTCTTTGACCCTGAATACCACTAAAACTAATTTTATTACCTTTTCGATAAACTCAAATTCCCAACCAAATCCGTCTATGACCCTAAAAGCTCACTCGTGTAGTGGTATGTCGCAGCAGGCCTTTTTTTTTTTTTTTTTTTTGGGGTGGGAAATCATCAAATGACTTCTCCCGCTCTGGGTGGAGCGGGAGGGCGTGTCAGACTGTCGCAGCAGGCCTGCCAGTGCCCATCACTTACTCAAGTAGATCAAATAAAATATCTTGGTATCTTCATTGACCAACACTTAAATTTCAAATCACACATTAGTACACTATCAGGCCGCGTACGGAAACTTATTTACATTTTTAAAATACTGCGACATGTAGCACACGCTTCATTTATCCGGAATGTATACTTCGCTCTTTGCCAATCACTAGTCACCTACTGTATTTCCTGCTGGGGCGGAGCTGCAAAGACAGTGATGAAGCCTATAGAGATCGCTCACAGAGCCATACTTAAAGTTGCCACCTTTCGCCCTATCTTATTTCCAACGACCGAACTTTATAAATCCTGGAACATTTTAAATGTTCGACAACAGTACGTTTTACATATAGTTTTACTTCAACATTCCAGAACACCATACAGACATATCTCTAAACGTCGGAAAGACTTAATCTGCACTATTCCACCCCCACGTACCTCTTTCGTAAAACGATTTTCTTTATATCTGGTTCCATCTCTCTATAATAAACTTAATGCAAAATGCCCAATCTTTAAACTTCCATTCTACAATTGTAAAAAAACTGTACGTACATTCCTTTTGGACCTCAATTATGATGACACTGAATTATTCCTCCATACGTAATCATCACACACAAATACTCACGCTCACACTCACATACACACTTAATACAATACACCTAAACAGACACACACACACACACTATAATAATAAATAATAATCAAATACAATATAACTTTAAATTTAATTTTTCATATTGCTTTTGATTTTAATTTGGTTTTTGATTCTATTTTGATTTTGTCATAATTTTGATATTGTGTATGTTTCTAATTTTGGTAAACTTATTGTCTTTTATCACGTTTCTGTATTTTTCCTGTAAATTGATATTAACATAAGTGGATTAAATGAAACCTATTTTTCTGAAATAGATAACTAATGTACAGTAACTACACTTATGTCCTGATAATGTTTCAAACTATACATTTTAAACTTATAAACACAATACATATATAATAATCCGTAAATCAGGGGACTCAAACTCAAATTGAAACTCAAAGCATTTATTTCAAATAAACCAATTACAGGCACTTTTGAATTGTCAAGGTCGGTCGGTCAGAAAAATGAAGCTAGTTGCCCATTCCAAAGCGTAGTAGGTACCTATGGAGAAGAACGGGCAAGAAACTCCACGGACACTCTTTTAAATCAAATTATGTTTACAATGAATTGGGTACATCATTCATGTTGAAATTATGCATGTGAGAACGATGCAGAACGTTAAAAGCGTCCGTTATTTATATAAAAACAATTCGAAAATAAAATTTAATTAAAATACGCCGTGGCAGCTAAGAGATGACCAGTCTCAACTGACGGCGCCCGTTCACGAACATGACGCATGGATTAGCACCATTCAACTCAACCATTTTGAAGGGAGCTAAATGATCCAACACACGCGCCACCATCAGCGAAACATTAAAGTGAGCATGACATACTCTCAGCCGCCAGGACACATTCAAATCAATGAAAGACGTACCCTGTAAATGGTAGCTTTAAAGCATGTACATAGTACTTACATAATATGGCAAATAGCAATTATACAGTACTAAAAAATTGAGTTTATACAATGCAAAGATTCTTGTTTTTAATCTTCAGCAGCTCCAACAGTATTTTCAAATGCTAATCAATTAGTTGATGCGTCCTTGAGGAACAGGACCAGCGATTAGCCAAGCATTTTTATCAGCAATGAAATCCCCTTACTTATAATATGCTCGGCTGCATAGTGTGCGTTTTATACAAGATTTAAATTTGGTTTCATTCAGTTGATGTATGTGGGGAGGTATTTAATTGTAACATCTTAAACAGTACCCCATGAAAGATGAGTCTACTTTAGCCAGCCTTAAACCTGGTTGAACTAATTGGTCCCTATTTCTAGTGATATAATTGTGTCTTTCACCTCTTTTACTAAAAAAAAATAGATTTTTCCTTACGTACATGATGTTTTCATAGATATATTGACAAGGTACCGTCATGATGTTAATATCTTTGAACAATTCCCTTAGAGAGTCGCGCCTGAGGAGGCCATATATGGCTCTGATGGCTCTTTTCTGCAGAATGAAAATGGACTCGATGTCTGCAGCCCGTCCCCATAGTAAAATACCGTACGACATAATACTATGAAAGTAACTAAAATAGACTAGTCTCGCGGTATCTACATCAGTAAATTGACGGATTTTTCTCACAGCATATGCTGCTGAACTTAGCCGTCCTGCAAGGGATGTTAAATGAGGACCCCATTGAAGCTTTGAATCGAGCGTGATCCCCAGGAAAACAGTTTTATCGACGAATTCTAGTTTCTCTTGATTCAATACTATCTCACAATTAGTACTTTTGACATTTGGTAAAGAAAATCTTATGCACTTAGTTTTTTTCCCATTTAATACTAAATTATTAGCAGTGAACCAATTTTGGATCTGCAGTAAGGCGTTATTCACATCGTCAAGATTTAATGCACGCCTATTAATTTAAAAAATTAACGAAGTATCGTCAGCAAATAACACCATATGTGGTTGGGTTTTAAACAAATGAGGTAGATCATTAATATAAACTAAAAAGAGGAAAGGACCCAATATCGAGCCTTGTGGTACACCCATTTTTACTTTTAGACCGAGTGAATTGACACCGTTTATTTGGACTTGCTGTTGTCTATCATTCAAATAAGATACTAAACTGAGCGCAAGTTTTCCAAGTCCGTAATGTTCAAGTTTTAAGAGCAAGGTTTCGTGGTCGACGCAATCAAATGCCTTGGAGAGGTCACAAAAGATTCCTATGGCGTCTTGAGCCTCTTCCCACGCTGTAAATATGTGTTTTAATAAGGTGACACCGGCGTCAGTCGTACAACGTCCCTTTGTGAAACCATACTGTTGACCGTGTAAGATATTATTGGTGTCGAAATGATTTAACATTTGATTCAGCATTACCTTTTCAAACACCTTGCTGAAAACCGGCAACACGGATACGGGTCTATAATTATTGGTATCTTTACTGTCCCCGGATTTGAAAAGTGGTATTACCTTACTGTATTTCATTAGATCCGGGAATACTCCTTGATCCACACACAAATTAAATATTAAAGCCAAGTATGGCGCTATAGTCTCAATAATGGAGGTACAAACTTTAACAGACATTCCCCATAGATCTTCTGTTAGTTTGATCTTGATTTGCTTGAAAGCTTTCACTAATATTATGGGGTTTATATGCTTGAATTTAAATTCAATCTGGCAAGATGAAGTATTTGCTTTTAATAAGTCAATAGAACGCAGGGGCGAGGAGTTTAAGGTTTCAGTCGTTTTAAGTGGGATACTGGTAAAGAAATTAACAAATTCTTGAGCAACTTCTTTGTTAGTGCTTACGAGACCACTTGAAGTCTGAAGTGTGAAATCATTATTGTGTCTTTTATTCCTGTTGGTTTCGTCATTGATAATTTTCCACTGACCTTGACCGGGACTATCTCTCCTTAACACAGGCTCACCCGTCTTTATTGAATAGTTAAACCTAAAAACAAATAATATGCAACATTAAATTACTAAAGGGCTAATTATTGAGGGTTGTAATTTGAGGGGCATTTTTTTTTTCAAAAGTAGAATTTTGGGAAGATTTGGGGAGGAAGCTATTCCTGAAATAGTATATAATTGTATTTCATTAGTAAATAATTTGGCCATTGGGGATTTTTTCTTCAAATCCTGAATTTTGGTGGATTACGGTTAAGGTTTTGGTAAGACTTGACTATGTGTCGGTGAACTGCTTAGGAAGCTTTATTTCAAGGAGAATAATTAGTGTCCGACTGGCAAGTTACCTTTAAAGCATGTACCATCCTTTGGAAACTCCAGTGACTCTGTATTACCTGTCCTTCAAGCCTACTGTGCTACAGTGGCAGCTGAGCTGCTGAGCAGTGGTGTCCCAGTGATAACGGCCACGACTTACGAGAACCAGTGCAGGCAGGCGCAGTGATAATGGCCACGACATACGAGAACCAGGGCAGGCAGGCGCTTTACTTTGTTTAAATAATTTTACCACTACTGCTCTCAAAAAGGTGAAGGCAAACATCGTGAGGAAACCGGCATGTCCTAGAACCAAAAATTCGAAGACATGTGACATCTACCAATCCGCACTGAGCCTGAGATTAGCAATATCCTTCAAAATGATTCAGGTTGTGATTGATAGTGTGTTACGCAATTAGGGCGCAGGTGAGGAGATAAGGACCAAAATACGCATATCACGGACCATTTGTCCTACTCCTCAGCATTCATTATTTCAGCCGAAAGACGTCTGCTGGTTATAGGACTCACGGGGCTTCACCCAAGCGTTAGTTTTAGTCTAACAATTTAATCTTCTATTGCAATAAAATTAAACGTGAATAGCAATTTCATAAAATGTTGATGATTAATCCAAATACTTATCCTGTAGGAATGATTTGTTCTTTATTAAGTGTTGGACAATCATGTTTAATCGGATATGCTTCAGAGTGTGCAATACTGCCAATCCGAAGAACACAATAGTCTCAGCTCAGAGTTTTACAAGTTGAACAAACGTTCGATTCAGTTATTTTTGCTCAAAACTTTTTGTGCTTTCGGAAGATTAAGCAAACACATAATTAATACAACTTGTGAGGTTGTTAAGGACGTATGCGGTCATTGCCATTGAGAATGAAATGCTTGTTGCCATTGAAAATAAAGCGCAATTACCTTTGTGGTTTAGTTCCATAATGATAATAACCGAACACCATTCTGGTTTGATTTTGTTTATACACAAAATATGGTGTTAATTGCTTGAGCTATTATTTGCTAACGACCGCCATAGACAGCGTGGACGCAGGCAGTAGGTACTGTTGCTAGCCCGTCTTAGTTAAGTGTGACTTAGTTTGTCCGTCAGTTTGTTGTTTTTTTTGTCTTTTACTTTTTCACTCAGTGGCATAATATGATTGCCGAAGTGGGACAATACTCCGATCAGAAGTTAAATTTTCTCACTAAACAATATACTACTACTGCAGAACAGAAGAAGCAGTCTTAGCTATATGTTCCGGAACACCACTCCTGACATCCGCGATTTATTGTGACGCAATAACACGCATACAACCTTTATTATAAACACAAGTTAAGACGCACATTTTGCAATTTCAGGTCGGCAGCTACGTTGCGTTGATTTTATTTGTCTTATCAATCGATTATTTTCACCAATCGGTCGTTATTACCTCACTTTCCTTGCTATTTGAATTTAATCCATTTATTTTTGCTTCATACTTCATAAATTACCGGTTTTAATTAAATTTATTTCAGACTCATTTGTACCAATACAAACATATATAGTTTTATTAATTTACTTAATAAAATCGATAGATGAAAAAAAAGTCAAAAATACGGATTCAAACATTTCAGTAGGTTTCATTCCATATTTTTGACCTACAGCACACTTGAGTACAGAATGGACTCTTTTGTTCCGCGAGCGTTCTCGGCTTCAAAGACCACATTGTTGAAGATACAAATTGTCTAAGACTCACCAAAGGAGACTAAAAGAAAGGTCGGGTTGCGCCACAAAACTTTTTTGTTAACAACAAACTTTTAAATGGTGAACTACTTCGCGCTGCTGTAGATTTTCGTTAAAGTGTAGGTACCTAGTTTTTAAGAAGTTAAATATGGGTTTTGTCTTCCGTGTGCTCAAATTTAATAGCACTAAAGTATCGTTATTCTTATTTGTTGCAGACCCTGATCAACATAGCGTACTGTTCGCTGGCGGTATTCGGCTTCGGCGTTCAACGTCTCGTCTTCGGCCAACTACGCGTCGCCGAGGCACAGCGCGTCAAAGACAAGTTCTGGAACTATGTGTTCTACAAGTTCATCTTCGTGTTCGGCGTCATCAACGTGCAGTACATGGATGAGGTGCTGCTGTGGTGCTCCTGGTTCACTCTTGTCGGATTCCTGCACCTTCTCGGGCAGTTGTGCAAGGATAGGTACGAATATGTAAGTACAATGTTCTATAAGCTATACATGAGCTTCGGGGATTGTTTGGTCCTTCGGTACGGTTTTCCTGCGTTCAATATTAGAGACAATAGAGTTGACTAACCGATTATCCTGATATGATCTACCAGTATCCTGTTGCACCTATTTAAATGTGATCTCAATTTAGCTTTTATGATCTGATAACCTTTAAAAAGCAATAAATGATTGAGTATTAAGAAGAAACACGGATTGCTGTCTGACATGATCTTCACCTCTTACACTGAACTCTTAAGTTGTGTATATTTTGGGAGTTGTCAACCTAGCCGTGTTTTAAGGAAAAATTATGATTCTGACATTAAGAGAAACTAAAAGGATCTCACCAACTATACCAACATACCAGTTTTTGGAACATTAAAGATAAACGTAACGTCTGTTGATTTATGCTTCACGTCACCAAACAACAAGTTTAATGTATTAATACACTGGTGATAAATTAAGTGTCGATAGCCCGGTCAACGCGATGCGGATCAGAGGACAAGCACCTAATCCTTTGATCATGTTAATTAGTTCAAGTCTTACTGTGAATAGCTTAGTTAGTTTATTATTAGACTCGCATTATCATATATAACCATCTAATAATAGCATATTCCCATCGCTTTTATTTTCTCATGAGCGTCCATTGCAACGTTTGTAACGCAGTGGAAGGCATGAGGATCCCCAAGATATGACGCTCTTCCAAGATGAACCCGTGGCTGGTTTGCTCATGTCAAGTATTATAATTGCAATATTTTAATAAGATCAATCAAACAGTAAGTTTACTCCTTATGGATTTAATGAGACTTCCGAATGGGGGCCGGGTGATTTTCGTGTTTTTGCAGATGTTTAAACTCTAAGTATTTGCTAAAGTGTATTTATGTGAACTCGTGAGTCGTCCCTCTCCCTTTCTCGCTTTTGCCTTTGGTTAACCAAAGTCAAAGTCAAAACATTTATTTCAAATAGGCACTAAAAGGCACTTTTGAACGTCAATATTTACTATATGATAAGCTGATCAAAATTTTATAACTTGCCTATTATGCATAGTCCATTTAAATACATACATCGGCAGGTGTTAATGCAACATTACTAATAATTAAATTCAGAAGCAGCCGAATGGAACAATGGTGTTAGTTTGCATTGTGAGTAGTATGACCTGCACATACGTAGTGTTTCTATGCTATACTGTAGAGTTCAAATATGTAAACCTAACGTTTATTTGAACTTCCGTATGATTACGCTACCCTCCTTACATTCCTAAACAGGAATGTTAAAGAATTTAATTTAATTTCTAAAAACTAACATATAACTGCATGAATTTGATTGTAATGTGAGCGAGTTGCTGACTAGGTATAATTTGCGTAAAGCAAACAATGGCAGCCACTTATGACATAACGCAACGTAAAGGGCGAAGCATTGTGCTGAGAAACGGCACTTGTCATGTCATTCACCAGAACTCGATTGTTTGGTGTAGTAGAGTGTTCAATTATAACGGAGCTGCGGAGGTTGACGTCAAGCAAGAAATTAGCCTCAACTGATAATACGAGTAATCTTTAGCCACGCCGCGGTTGTGGAAAAACCACAGGGCAAGTCGAAAATTGATGTTGTGTGAAGGAACAATTTAATGTTAATTTGATATAAGGAAGCTACTTAGTTTGTAAACATAATTAAGTTTCAGTGTCATTGGTAGAAACAGTATCCTGATTCCTGACCGAAATGTATGTAAACCTTGTGCGATCTGACCTCAGCATCATAAGGAGCAGGAAGCCTCGAATACATAAGTACTTTCATATCTATGTGTATTGTTAAGTTATTTCAAAAATACAGTACAATTACTTCATAGGTATACACTTCGAAATAAATGTTTCTACAATATGTATACATAGCTTATATTAAATCATCTGCGTGCATCATGTCAGCGTTCACACGGTTCTCATTACATGATGCACAATAAGGCTCCATCTGTGTGACCGCAGAAAGGTTAAACCTTAGTCCTGTTTTAAAACAAAAGCCAATTATGATCACATAAATCCTGAGTTTCTTTGATTGGGTAGTAATTAATTCACATCTTACTGCGTCTGTCCTACTCTACTTGAAGTCGGCGCAAAATGTTTTTTTTCCATTCTCGCGTGTCATAAGTGCTGATTTTCTGGATTCTTTTTCTCCTCTGCCTATCGTCATGTCTCCTGAGTTTAATCTGTTTATATATGTATGTGTGTTCTACTCTGTCAAGAAAGTACCGGGAAAATATCAATAATACACAAAATGTTAGTTGCACATACACACTGGCGCGACGCGACTGCGCGACACAAAGACACCGCGTGTAGCACGACGAGCGTTGACTTTGTGTCACGATGTCGCGTCGAGCCTGTTTGCGGGAGCCTTTATTCATTCAAATTTATTTAATCGCCTTCAAAGTATGCTCCTTCTGAAACGATACACTGACGTTGCCAACGAATAATCCAATCATCAAAACATTTTTGATGGTTGGATTATTCGTTTTTTTCCGGAATTGAGTTCAGTTCTCGCCGCGAATTCTCCTTTATATCTTCAACATTATGAAAATGGGTGCCACGAAGTGGTAATTTGAATTGAGGAAAAAGAAAGAAGTCGGCTGGAAACATATCTGGTGAATAAGGTGCTTCTTCGATAATATTTGTTGAGTTGTTGGTCAAAAATTCGTTCACAATGATGGCCTTGTGCGAAGGCGCATTATCGTGATGCAAAATAATATTGGCAAATAATTCCATTTTTAAAATTTGAACTTATTTTCTTGTTATAATATCTTTTACAAGTGGCCAGTTCTAAAAACTTTCATTGTCGCCCATGTAACAGATGCACCTCAAACTCCGCGCCAAAATGAAAAACAGTAGTACCAACAAAATAACAAACAAAAAACAATTGGAACCATAATACAAATCATCCATTCCCTAAACTTTTTTGATATTTTTTTCGAGTTATCTATACCTTTTGTTGCACCTGGCGTTTTTTGTCTCTGGTAATTAGAATTATGGCATCCTGGGGAAGGAAATAGGCTACTTTTTGTCCCGGTAGCACGTTCCCGTTTGATAATTTTCCATATCCACGCGGGCAATGCTGCGGGCAGAAGCTAGTAGAATATAAATGATCAAAATTGTTATTATAATACCACAATAACTTGAACATTCACTGATAAATGATAACAAATTTCTCACAAACAGCAACATTTAAATAATATTCTTTTATTTATTTATTAAGAAAAATACTTCATGCACAAGTGAAAAAATACTGTACAATGGCGGACTTAACGCCTGAGACATTTTCTACCAGTCAAGTCAACCTTAGGGTGATGCAGAAACAAAACATAGCAGGTGCAACAAATGGAAAAATAATTAGAAAAATACATACATATAAATAGAATAAACGTTGTCAAGAGAAACATCGATAGTTAAAGGAGAAAACGAATCCAGCAAATCGGCGCGACAATAATTCTACGAACTTCTTCTCTAAAACTTCTTGTATATTATTATTACATTTCTTCTGTTGTTCTGTGTTGTTGATTATCACCAACGCAAGTTGGTCCTTTTTGAGAACTAAACGTGGAATTAGCAATAGTCTGGTAAAGAGCTGTTTATGTTTTAGAATGAAACCGCCGCGCGCCGCCGCGCCGGCCGGTTTTATAATTGTCGGCACTTGAAAATTATTGATTTATTTATTCACAAAATTTAATTATAATGTAACGACGCTACATAATACATGTAATTAAATAAATATTGGTTGTTTAAACAGTGACGTCATTGTTATAAAATCACTTAAAAATTATTGAAATACACGTTTACAATGAAACAGTCATGAATAAGAAATGGCAGCAGACCTCTATGATGCACACCGATAGGTCAGTGCCGCTTTTTGATATGCAAAGCAATGACCAGCCTTGTAGGGGGCTCACCAAATGATATGCAATACACGGGTACACAAACGTGTTTACATTTCCATTAGCATGAGACACCCCTGAATTTCACAATTTACGAATAAAAATTGCCCTTAGCATGTCATTTCAATATGGAATTTATTTTTAAACTACTTTAAATTTGTATAATAGGTAATTGTAGTACATTTGCTCCACAAGCAACTAACATCAAGTACGTAGCAACTTCATGAAATAATGTTGGTTAAATTCGACCTCCAAATAATAAAATTTAATATTAGCATCACGCATAAAAAATAAATGCAGACAGAAGTGTTGAAAATGGATTATATATCTGCTCGCCACAGTTAAGATCATAGCATAAAAACGCGCTAGTTATACTATGATCGAATACGGCCGATATATCAAACAACTGCTAGAAGAGATGAATCTTCATTGTTCACTGCCTTGAGCACGCCGGCAGTAAACTATTTCTGACACTATTAAAACCCACGTCAGATGAGGCTAAGCATCCTCAGGAGAAATAAAATGTGTCTGAATTGTTTATAAATTGGTCCTTCACTACATGTTAATTGTACTGATTAGCTTGAGGTTGAGCTGCTAAAATTTTAATCTGCCGGACACGTCATACCTCGCTTGTGACTGACTGTGACCCATAGAGGTATGTATAAGCCGTATATGTGGTAATTTATAAACCTTGAGATAAGGCCAACTTGATTAGCAAGGGAGTAACTTGTAATAATTAGTGCTGGTGTCTACCACATAATCCGATGATGTATGGAAAATAGACTACAATTTAACACAACGTTACATTAATAATTATTTATTACTACGAGAACAGGATTAGATAAATGGGCCCTTTTGAACTTTATTCTGGTCCTATCGTACCAAAATTCCACTGCGTAACGCTCTTTTTTAATCGATTGTTTTTGACGTGAATTTTCTTACGTTGCAGCGAAGTTCGTGGCATATCTCTGTGTGATGTTATCGCTGGACGCAACAGGTAGCGATACGAAGTTGGCTGCGACGACCGCGGGGGGCACCGTGATAACTGCGCGTTACACAATAATAACACGCCACTATCAGTTACTTGTTGGTCTCGTTGCACACAATTATGCGAGATAGCTGATAGTTAACTTATGCACTGTTTTTCTTTTGTAATTTGATAGGACAGGAAAATTCCAAGTAAAATTATCACGTGTTGCTACAGTGCTTTCCAGTGAGTCACAGATGAGTTGCTTCATGCAATCAAAATAAAAAGCGTGATGTTTTTTCTGGCGACAAAACTGCCGGTGTGTTACACTGCACCTGCCAATCTTGACGTGGTTATGTCTGTTTCCAGTTATCCTCGTCGCCGAACACGGGCGGCTGGGCGCACGTGCGCCTGGCGGTGCTGCTGGGCGGCATCCTGGCGGCCGCCAGCGCGCTGCTGGGGGCCGCGGCCGCCTGGGGGCTGCCGGCCGGCCGGGACACCTTCGCCTTCATGGCTGCCGAGGTATGCCACCAGGTCCTCAAAGTAGCGCATACACCTAAAGGCACGTCGCGCGACACGCGGCGCTGTGGCGTCGGGCCTGTTTGTAAGAGCCTTAACACGTAAAACCATTAGTAAGTCATTGCAATGGTACTCGGTCGGTTAAGTTTTATACCATATAAATCAACATGAGATAAAAGTAACACTCACCCCCTCCCATAGTGTTTTAGCGGGAACATAACAGGCTGATTATGCTACGCTAAGAAGTATATGGGAAGCTAAGAGTTACATTGCAATGACTTACTGATGGTTTTACGTCATTCAATCGGACCGTGAAGCTCTATTATCAATCAATAATGTATAGGTCTTTCCAAGCGCCATTGTTCTGTGTTTCATATTCTGGCTTTGGTTTTCGTTTTAGGCAGCTTCTGTGATGGCATTCGCGTATCTAGCTGAGATTTCTCATTAAAGAAGAATTAAAATTAAAGGCAATCCTTAAATCTCGAAATCAGATTAATCCTTAAATTTTAGTTCATCATGACTGATTGAAGCTCAATGATTTATTGCACGCCCACGTATAACGTAGAGTAATTAACCCAATTTCCAGTGTACAAAGAACTATTTTCTATATTATCACAATTTTATTGATACTTGATGACCCCCATTCTTCAAAGTGCAAGGCTAAGATGTTTCTTGAATAAGGTAATCATGTAAAGGTCTAATTATTATGCCATATTTTCAGAATGTGACAAACAAAATATGAGGTAACAGAACCTTGAGTGAGGAATATAGGTCAGCAGAGTTCGATGCCACTGCAGAAGCTTCCGTGTCGGAACTCTAGCTTGTATATTATGAGTGGAACTCTGTGACCCGTGGCCAACGTTGTGGATGAGGCCCTTTGCGAACTGTGAGGAGTATAGCATCCGTATCCATACTGTAATGCCTTCAATTAATCAACCTGAAAAAATACGCGTGTCGGTAATGTTTGTGAATAAAAAATACAGCATGTTATGTTCCTCAAGTGCAGGAAGGTTAACATCAAGTCCAAATATTTGATACAATAGTTATTATTATCATACAATACAAACTTGTCAGTTCCGCAACTCCGCATTGACTAACGCATTCAATAACCTTGTTTGTGTTCCTAGATTGTACATAGTTATTTCGTAACACTGTCGTACAACCTAGCACACCTATCTAAATGTCAGGCGCACGAGTGAATTCATTTTTGTTAACAGAACCAGTTTTTTTTGTGTTTTTAAATTAAATACATTATTGTGCCTTAATGTTAGACCTAGTTACATAGCTGTAAGTTTAAGCTTAAGGCGGATCTCACATTATGAGCCACGCGACGGAGCGCGGAAAACGGAACCAAATGCCCCGCGTGGTATCGCGTTTTTATTGAATTTGTATGTAAATTTTATGCGCGCGTCTCGCGCTCCTGAGCGCGCCCGCGCACCGAGCGTGGCACGTGGTCGTGTGAGCTCCGCCGGGTGCTATTCCGAAGGCGACCGAGATCGCCAACCGCAGCAGCAACGTCGATTGACATCGATAATTGCTATTGGGCGTCGTCGCCGCTGCGGTCTTCGGAACAGTTCCGTCAGGCTAGAAACATCGTGTTGTTCACGAGAGCGCTGTGGTGTCGATTGCAGTGCATCCTAGTGCTGGTGTCGGTGGTGCACGTGGCGGCGCGCTACGTGCTGCAGCTGTACGAGGCGGACGTGGCCGGCGCCGGCGCCTACTACACGCACCTGGTGTTCGACGTGAGTATGCCCACCATACTTTTTCTTGCCCTTACCTCAATATATTTCGGGTTCGGCGCAACTTTCTTAAATACTTGTCTTGTATAAGTCATCTCGGTAGTCCAGTCAGTACAGTCCATCCATCGTTTCTTTGCTCTTCTCCTACTCTTATAGTCACATTCATATTCATACTTTGCTAATGAAGTTTTCCTCACCTCCGCATAACATGCCAATAATCTGACAACGACATCATCCATGGTGAAAATTATAGATGACCTTAAAAAAGGCGGCTAAGACAGACTGGATGGGAAGGAGAGCCGGGTGTTGTCACACCTTGCGAGAGGCCTGTGTCCAGCAGTAGACTGTATCGCAGTCTTTAATTACCATTTTAATGTCTGGATTGGTACAAACGGCGCAATCAGATGGCTTGCGAGATCACCAGATCACCCCTTTAGTTTTTTTTTGTGGGGCTATGTCAAAAATCAAATTTACATTAAATTTTATGCGAATGTACTTAAACGATTTGAGAGTTCAAGTGCAGAATACGATTTATAATTTTCACCACAACACGGTATTTAGGGTTACTAGAAATAAATATTTTAGAAGAATACATTTGTGTATCCAACAAAATTGAGCCCATCTCGAGCAACTAATTAGCTTGTTTACCATATTTTCTAAATAATTAAAATAATTTAAGATTTCATGGTTTTCCTTACATTTAATTTATCAAGTTTGTTAGAGAGATTTCATCCTATCATTGATGCTAACGATCGATGCAATAAAAGTACATCATCATCATCAGCCTATTTTAGTCCACTGCTGGACATAGGCCTCCCCTAATGAGCACCATAGCGCCCTGTCTTCAGCTTGACGCATCCAGCCTCTGCCTGCAGTCTTTCGCAGATCGTCATCCCACCTGGCCGGAGGGCGTCCTACACTACGTTTTCCGAGTCGCGGTCTCCACTCAAGAACTAATTTACCCCAGCGGTTGTCGGTTCTTCGTGAGATATGGCCGGCCCACTGCCACTTCAACTTGCTAATTCTTAGAGCTATGTCGATAACTTTGGTTCTCTGTCGGATGTATTCGTTGCGAATTCTATCCTTCAGAGAGACTCCGAGCATAGCTCTTTCCATAGCTCGCTGAGCGACTTTGAACTGTTGGACCAGCTCTATCGTGAGTGTCCACGTCTCAGCTCCGTAGGTCATGACGGGTAGGACGCACTGATTGAAAACTTTAGTTTTCAAGCATTGCGGTATGGATGACGAGAAGACTCGGCGTAGTTTCCCAAACGCTGCCCAACCTAGCTGGATCCTCCTCTTGGCCTCCCTCTCAAAATTGTTTTTACCTAACTGCAGAATTTGCCCAAGGTAAGTGTACTCGGAAACAATTTCGAGAGGGTGGCCATGAACGACGACCGGTCCCGGATCAATTAGACCATTGATCATGACTTTGGTTTTATCCAAATTCATGCCGCGACCGATGCGTCGCGAGGCTGAAGCTAGGCCGTCCAGCATCTGGTTCAGCTCCTCCAACGACTCCGCCATTAAAACTATGCCATCAGCGAATCGCAGGTGTGAGATGTAATCGCCGTTTATGTTAATGCCCTTACCTTTCCAGTCCAGCGTCTTAAACATATCTTCCAACGCGCTCGTGAACAGTTTCGGGGATCATGGCACTCATGGTGGCGGCGTCGTAAAGACATCTCAGTACCTCGATATAACGACAGTCTACTTGGCATCGCTGTAAGGATTCCAGAACAGCCCAGGTTTCGACAGAATCAAAAGCCTTCTCATAGTCCACAAAGGCCAGACACAGGGGCTGATTATACTCTTCGGACTTCTGTATAATCTGCCTCACTGTGTGTATGTGGTCTATGGTGCCATATCCTCCGCGAAACCCGGCCTGTTCCGGTGGCTGGAACTCGTCGAGTCTCCTGGCGAGACGGTTCGTGACCACTCGTGAGAACAGCTTATAGACGTGGCTCAGCAGTGAGATGGGTCTGTAGTTTCTAAGGAGGGCTTTATCACCCTTCTTAAAAAAGAGCTCCACCAAACTCCTGCTCCACGCCTTTGGAGTTTTCCCACTGTGAAGGACAGCGTTGAAGAGGTTCTGTAGTTCCTGTATAACAGGAGCTCCTCCGGCTTTCAAAAGCTCTGACGTTATGCCGTCCTCACCGGGGGCTTTTCCATTTTTAAGCTGTCTCAGAGCTTTCACGATCTCGTCTTGACTGATGTCTGGCAGTTCGTCGGTATAGTGGCGTGTCAGGGTGGCTCTGGAATCGTGGTCGTCTCGTTGGGAACGTGGGGCATGTGCAGTGTATAATCGGCCATAGAATTCCTCTATCTCGGCGAATATCTCCGGCTTCGACAATACAGTCCTCTCGTCGTGCGTTTTAAGCTTCGTCAGGTGGCTCCTGCCAAGCTGCTGAGTGAATACTTTGGACCCTCGGTTTCGCTCTATTACCTCTTCAATGAGGCGTGTGTCGGAGCTCCGAAAGTCGCGCCGTACCATCTTCGCAATTCGCTTGTTCAGGTCTGACCTGTCTGACAAAGTCGCTTGGGTGGTTTCCATTCTTTTTGCCAACAGCCTGAGAGTCTCATCCGAGAGTTTTGATTTCCTGCCAGTGCGCTGCTTTTTGCAGAACTTGATGCCCTCGTCTCTCAACGTTTTGACCAGATTGTGTAGGGTCTCGTCGGCGTCATCAGTGGGATCCAAGGCAACGAATCTATTCCCGAGAGCCTGCTGGAACTTCTCGGTGCCCGCCATGATTTAGATTGGGTTAGGTCGGAGCGTGGACTTCAATAGACGGTTTCTTTCAAGCTTTAAGTTGATATTCAGAGAGCCTCGGAGCAGTCGGTGATCAGATCCGGTATTGAACCTGTTTATCACTTAGACATCTCTGAATATGTGCTTGCTATCCGTCATGATGAAGTCGATCTTATTTTTTGTCACAGTGTCGGGACTTCCCCACGTCCACTTCCTTTGAGGCTGTTTCTTAAAGAAGGAGTTCATTAAGAACAGCCCCTCCTTCTCAAGGAAGTTGACAAGTGCTTGTCCCCTGTGATTCCTAACTCCATAACCATGCGGGTCTATTCGGGATTCGTTGCCAGTCCGGGTTCCCACCTTGCCGTTAAAGTCCCCCATAACAACGTTGAAGTGAGCCTTAGTGGTGTTGTGTACGGCTTTGGATATGTCTTCATACATATCCTCCACTTCATCATCCGAGTGTGCCGAGGTCGGTGCGTAGACCTGAATTACCTTCATGCTATACCGCTTGGATAGCCGAAGGATCAGGAACGCTACCCTGTTCGACACACTGGAGATTTCTTGAACGTTGTTAGTGAGGGCCTTATTAACGAGAAAACCTACGCCACCCTGAGATGTTTTATCGCCCTCGCGAAAGTAGAGAAGATGACCCGAGTCTAGGGTTACGGTGTCACATAACCCCAGAACATGCCATTTCATGTTCTTTAACTCCACTTCCAACTGCATGGTAGCCTACCGTAGCCCTAGCACTGGATTCCTAGCACCCCCTGCCCCGCCGTTACCATAGCCGCTACCATGGCCAGGAATAGCTAGGCGGCCGGGAACTGGGGGCCATTTTTTGGCTTGTAAATTAATTTTGGGGTAATGCCCATAATCCCCACGCTGGGCATGCGGGTTGGGGATCGCAGTTTGGTGATGGAATTGTTCTGCAGGGGGCGCTGCTGCCCGCTCCCCGGTGTATGTCCCTTAGTCGCCTCTTACGACACCCACGGGAAGAGTTGGGGTGGTGCAATTCTAGGCCGGCACCATACGGCACGCTGATGATAAAATTCAAAATCCTTACTATCGGCTTTAAAATCCTCGAAAACCATGAAAAAGACAACTATGACGAAAGATCTAGAAATTTTCAAGGCCGATATCTTGGATTTTGCGTTTTGACCTCACTATTGGCTATAAAAACTATGAAAACGACACCCATGCTGTCGCCATCTCGGTTTGTAATTGAAGTGTTGAGAAATAAAAGTACAGGTTGTAATTTATACAGGTTTTAGTCGGTTCGATTCCCGGGTGTGGCAAGCGAATTTGCGAAAGTCTTCGAATGCAGATTTCTTTCTATTCCAAAATAAAGGAATGTTTTCTTTGAGTAAAATTTTCTATCTACACAATTAAGAGTATATAAATGTATCTATGAGGACGAATCAAAACGTTCGCGGAACGGAGGGGTTAGAGAAGAGAGAGGGGAGAGGGCAGTGTTGAGAAAAAAAATTGTTTAATTGACATTAAAAACTAAAACGAACGCAATTACTTTTAAGTAACGCCTAGCACTTCGCCCGCGACTTCGTCCGCGTGTATTTAAAAAAAAAAAAGAAAACAAGTATGTTCGTCAGACATAATTTCGGCTTCTAATGGTAAAACAATTTTCAAATCTGTCCAGTAGTTTCGGAGCCTATACAAACAAACAATCAAATCTTTCCTCTTTATAATATTAGTATAGATTGACGATTGAATTAGTTTTAGTCGTGTAAAAACTAAATTAATCGTTTGAATTAGTTTTAGTTTTCTATATTCATTAAAACTTTTGATTGAAATAGTAATGTCAAGGAAAATAGATGATTATTTAAACAAATTGTTGATTCTTTAATTAGTGCACGTAAATACGTATTAAATCAATCATAAACTGTTGGTGGAACTTTACTTTTTTCTTTAATTCCTCTACTAGTAGAATATAATCCAACAGGATGGTTTTTCTGTACATAAACGTATTTTTATATGCTTTTACTTATACTATTATTGCTTTACTTTTTTTTTTATTATCTGACTGAACTTTAACGTTGCTCAGCGGAAAATTCCCATTGTGATCTTTTGATTACGCGGTGCTATTTTAATATAATTGATATGTCTGATGTTCAATTGATATTATAATTAACTGTGTGCGCTCCATAGAAACTATTATATCTCTCTGAATCTAATATTTTTTTACAACATGTCAATTTTTTTTTTCGAAGGTATGAACAAATTATTTTAAAGGTTATTAAAAAGGAAAAATAATTGCATGTATGATATCACCCCTCTTCCCTTTCATTCCGCGAACTTCTTTGCCTCCTCTCGTATGTTGAAGCAAATTAAGTTTTGATTGCTTTCAACTTTAAGCTCTCACACGCAGAGGTAGACGACAGTATATGTAGGTGCTTAAATAATAGCCGCTACAGGCCATCGACCAACGAATAGTGACTGTCGAAACCTGTGTCCGATGATGTAACGGTGTAACAAACTTATCACATTGACCTCCACGTCGGCGTCGCCGGCGTTTGTGACAGTTATTGAACTTTTGTTATTGCTCACTCAATTATAATGCCATAACATCATATAATATTTATTAATATACAATGGAATTCATAATTATAAAACCATGTTAGATTAAGTATCGGCTATAAAGCGATACACATCAAGTCATGCTGGAAAACGACTTTTATTTTTGTTGTAAAAAATCGCTGTTAACAGTAGTTTGCAATGTTACACACTCAAAACTTTGTGCTTATGGGTGGTTGCAACAATACATGGGTCGTGGACTCGTGTGGGAGTATTTAAAGTTAAGTTATAACATTTAAAATATGTTTCCGTTAAATAAAAACGTCATTTGACCATCAATTTCTCCGTAACCAAAAGCTTTCCAGGCATGGTCTAGTCTAGTACAAAAAAAAAACACAATGACGAGAAGTACAAGTGAGTGTCGTCAAGCGGCTTTTTACGCACATTATAATGCCTTGTGATATTTAGTCTGTTTTATGTACCAGCATAAAGTGTAAATAAATAATGGTGTCGCAGTCAGTGTCGCTGGTGGTGGAGCTGCTGCACGTGCTGCACATGGTGGTGTACAGCAACATGCTGGTGTCCATGGCGTCGCTCGTGCTGCTCATGCAGCTGCGGCACCTGCTGCACGAGCTGCAGGCGCGCGTGCGGCGCCATCGCCTCTACACCGAGCTCGCCACGCACATGAGTCGCAAGTACGTACCCCCTTAATGTTTGTGATCCTTCGAGCCGGTTAATGTTCACCCGAAGAACTATGTTTGTGATCCTTCGAGCCGGTTCTAAACAAATTAAAATGATGAAGGTAGTGTAGGTAGTGCAGGTAGTCAATTACTTAGATTAACATTCGATCAGTATCACACAAACTTGTGAATGTCGTATAAAACCAAGGTATTTTTAGTTTGTAATATTAAATTAGCCACAGTATTGATTCATTTAGGCGGGGATCTGTAGGTGTGTTATAATCATAACTCGTAATGTTTGGACAAATCATGAAACGATTTCTAAGTAAATGACCATGATGTAATAAGAACTTATGCTATTAAGTTGAGCCTGTGGAGAGATGACCTACGTAACGGCAGATTTATTCCTAATAGCTTGTCATCAGTGTAGGAATTGTTTTTTTAATTTAAAGGGTCTAAAACTTCTTGTCTAGTCGCTTAGGGGTTCATTTATTTTAAACGTTCCTTAAAGTAAAGTAATGATTCGCGACTGGTTACCTTTTGGACGTTTAAACGTGTCTTAAGTTGAAGCCACGTTTATAAATAGAGGTATTTATGTATAAACCTATGGTATTACTAGAACCGGGTACTGAATAATGGTTTCCTTATTATTTTAAATAAATATTAGACTAAGTAGTCAGACACTAGACAGTCGTTCGAAGTAAAAAAATGATGTTTTTCAAACTATTTGTTTTTCGTTGTTATCGTAATGTAATTAGCGCAACGCGTCACTTAATGGCTTGTTTATACGTGTAGTGGCGTGTTACTGACCGACGTGCTCGATAGCGAAGATACGGTGACTAAAGAGACGTGGCGTGACCAGTGACGTCACTTGCTGTGACGCCTGGTCGTTGTACTACTCCATCTTACATTCGTCATATATTGTAACTATTTGTATGGGCCACTGTGACTGCTGGAAGCTATTACTCGCAGGCAGCAATTCATTTGGAAAATTATGTTTTAGTTATGAACATAAAGCAAAATTATTATTATCAAGTAAGTAACAAATATTATTATTTCTTTGGTAATGTATAAATAAAAATGTTTCTCGGATTATTTGTTTCTAATTGTCATTATTATTTTAATTCTAGGTCCAGGGTCAATTACGAATTACCAAAATGAATAAATGTTACTTCATTTGCTTTATATCTGTCACCCAACCATTGACTGTCATAGAAGTCAACCGGGATAAGGAATTTATCAGCACTATGATGCCGAAGTTGGTTACTTTTTTTTAAAGCATGTGTACTGCCGGAAATTATTTTGTGACGAGTTCGGAAAAATGCTAGATGTCTATACATTAAGGAATTAAAAGGTATGAAAAATATAACTTTTACTCATTTACTAATAGACCAAATTATTTCTCGGGTCTCTGAGGTTTAGATTCAGTATAGTATAGTAGCTTCCAGTAGCTGATTTTACTGAAGGAAATGCGGACGGAAAGGATATAATTATATATACGATGAAACTAACCAGTGACAAGCAGAAGATTCATCCAGCGGCAAAAAAAGCAGCGCGTAGGAGAGGAGATATTTTATTGTAGTCATTTTAAATTTATGTATCTTTGTATGTAGCGATGTATAGTTTAATTGTGTTATTTGTTAGTTCATAAGATTTTTGTTAGTAGATATTTTTCACTGTATGTACCAGCCTAACACTTGTATGAAATTATTTATTGAAGTTCAAAATTGTATATCTAAGTAATTCTTGAAACTATGTTAGGTTAGCAACCTACTTTTGTGTTATTGTGTAAGATACTTACGTGTGTCGACGTGTGACGATAATTATATTCTTATCTACCTACATAATTTAGAATAATACTAATTCAGAACAATAATTGGAAATTAAAAATATTTGAAATAGTAGGTCTCAACGTAATTTCCAGTCTATTATTTTCTTCAATTGATGGCTTCTGTGAAAATTATTTCATTATTTTGCCAATGTTAAGTAATAATATATTTATATTACTAAAAACTGAAAGGCTATTTAAAAAATTGCTGACACTAGTTTTTTGACAAACCCTCCTGAAACTGTTCGTATGGTTTTTTCTGTAATGATGCGTGGAATGTATTTCTTGCTTATAGTCTTATATTCCATCTTATATTTTGGTTTTTATATTTATTTATGCAAATAGGTTTAGTAGATTATTTTATTCATATAGTCTCTAGATTTTTTATATTTTGTGAATGTGAGAACGTTGTAGGCCTTTTAGAGTTCTAAACCATTTTCTATTTTGTTAATAACCTGGTACTTGTGACCGGCCTACACGGGCCTCCCATAACTATTAACACTAATTTTAAAACATTGTTAAAGCCAATTACTTTTAAAAGAGTAACCGTGGAGTTTCTTGCCGGCTCTTCTCCATAGGAAACGACCAATTGGAACCGTGCACCTAGCTTCTGACGTTGCATAAGTGTCCATGTAGGTTTATGTGAAATAAAATATTTTTATTTGATTTGAATAGTCTATTATTTATTTAGTTTAAAGCTACGGTTTCCTAGGAGACCGTATCTGTCACATTCATAGTGGAAGTCACGAATTCTGACATTTTCAGCAGTATATGACACTAAGGTCTCCAAAAATGGTCTGTATTTGGCTATTACGGCTGCGTGTGGCGGTCACCGCTTTTCTAGGATACCTTAGGTCGGAACCAAATTTAGTTTCTGTCAGTAAAATATACACAATAAACCCAATTACAGTTTACGATAGTAATTGGATTATTTACTTCATTAGACCTTTTTTTTT
This sequence comes from Dasypolia templi, assembly GCA_963555695.1. Lineage (NCBI taxonomy): Eukaryota > Metazoa > Arthropoda > Insecta > Lepidoptera > Noctuidae > Dasypolia > Dasypolia templi. The sequence goes on along the minus strand of OY743154.1, from coordinate 26,180,715 downwards.
AAATAACGCCATCTGAATATTTTAATTCCCAACCAAGTATTTGAAAAAAAAACGCCATCTAGTTATATTGCAAGTAAAACTATTTACCGTTCATGTGTGTATAGAATAAAGTGAAGACTGCTAAATGTTTCGTGGAAAAAATCTTTGTAAGAGACGAGTTAACAAGCAAAGATAATATCTAAAAAAAATAGTTAATACGTTAGTTACCGCTTTTAACAAAGTTGTATCTCAATGATTTATAAGTTAGGCGTAAAAATTCAAAATGTGCTAATTTGCAACTGTGCTGCCATCTAGTGAAAAAGTGGCTGAGAGATGATCTTCGCATTCCCCTTAACCTTTCTAGAATCATAGCCTAATGTCGCCTTACGGATAAATAGGAGATTATTAATTTAATAAGCGCTATGTCCACAGTTACCCCATGGCTAGCAAGGAAGAAGTGGAGAAGAACCAGGACAATTGCGCTATCTGCTGGGAGCCCATGAAGGAGGCCAGGAAGCTTCCCTGCTCACATCTGTTCCACAAGTAAGTTTTATACCGAAGTGCTAAAGCATAGTAGATTGTTAAACTTACAATGGATGAAAGGGATCTATTTAGGCACTCCAAGGTCTTTCCCACGAAGGAGTCTTTTCATATCAAATATAAGGAAAGTAAATAAAAATAGGATTTTTTAACAAACATAAATTTATGGGTAAGATATTATCTTCCGTAAGATATTATGTATCTTTCTTTTCATTTTGGCGGTAAAAGGTTTTCCACTACTGTTTGAGCCTCTTCTTTAATAAAATCAGGCGTTAAATTCGTAATAAATATCTGAATCTGATAAAGTCACTGTAACAAATATCTCTCTAAGTAAATAATTAATTAGCACTCGGCAAAACAACTGAAGATCGAATTGTTGCTTTCCCGCCTTTTATGTATCTTTTTCTGTGGCATTCTACCAGCGAGGTAAATACTTACTGGCTGGCCAGTACGTGTTTTTATCATTGATGATGATAAATATTTAGCTCAAATATATATCAATTATATAATATTTAATTAGAAGTATTTTTTTATTTTTATTGTTTTCGTTGAATAGTTCAAAACATACATTATGAAGCAATAATAAAACCTAATAGTAATATCAGAACACAGATAATAGAGTAGGAAAATAAACTATTACCCAAAAAAAAAATAGGAACAACCTGTATCAGCAACACGCGACACTGGTAAACATGGCTAAGGCCGCTTGCCACAATCAAAAAGAAGAAGAACCTGTATCAGTTCAAAGCATTCCTCCACCATTTCGGTTTTAAGGACGGACGGTCAGATTGGTCACCGATGTTCGCTCGATAGTAATCGATAACTATTTCACTTATACCCTCGTTGTGATTTTATTTTTTCTAACCAAGTACCTACATAAGTTGTTTAAATTCTATAAATTATGTAGTCGGTGATTTTGGTGCACTGTAAAACTAATAAATTTATGTTGGTATCAACTTAAATGTATAAAAAGTAAATGTATTATTGAACAAATAAATAATAATAACTATAATGTTACAAAATTGTTGATATTTTTTTTTTCATTACAACTTTACGCTGCAAACAGTGGCTGATTAAAAAGAATTGAAGATTGAGGTGGAACAGAAGACGAAGTTTAGCAAAAATAAATACGTATAATCACAAAAACAGTATTTACAATAAAATGTACTTAATAAACGACCACGAGATTTTTTCTTTATGACACGAATGACAATAAATAGAATATGCAGTTGCTATGTAACCAAATTGATGTTCCAATTTCAATATCTCCTCTCAACAAATACCTATCAGGTCAGAGATCTTTCTGATCCTCGGTCTTGCTAGTGGCTTGGTTAGGATATCTGCGAGCTGTTCTTCGCTAGATACCTTATCGACTTTTAGCTCACCTCCAGTGACCAATTCTCTAACAAAGAAATGTCGAACCCGGATATGCTTAGTCCGTCGATGGAATTCGGGATTTTCTGCCAGCCTGATCGCAGCTTCGTTATCAATTCTTATGCATGGAATCTCCTTAAGAGTGACAAGATCACTCATAAGCCGAGATAGCCAAACAGTTTCTCTGGCTGCTTCACAGGGCTAAAGGTCTGCATGTGGTCTATACCTTTCTTTTGATGAAAACCTTTTATGACTAATCTAGCCTTGTACTTGTCTATGGAGCCATCAGCATTCATCTTGACTTTGAAAACCCACTTACAAGGTAAAGCTTTTCTGCCCTTGGGTAGATTCACAAGCTTCCATGTGTCATTTTCCTTCAAGGAACTAATTTCACTGTCCATGGCCTTTTCCCATCGCTCTTTATCTGGGCGTCTGGTCGCATCTTTGTACGTTTGTGGTTCATTGTATCCCATTATCGCGTTCATAACAAAGTCTTTGAATCTATCTGGAGGACGTAACATAGAACGGTCTCGAAGTATCATCTGTTCCGGGAACACATCTTCACGTTCATCTGCGATGATTTCATCATTAGCATCATCTTGATATTCATCAACGACATTATCATCTTCGTTGACGTTTCCATTCCCCTCCGATTCAATAGACTGTTCCGTAATTTCGTTTTCTGCGTCATGAAACTCTTCTCCGACACTTTGATTTTGTTCACCTATATATCCATGTCAGTTTCACCGGTTCTTTCAGTAGTAGGCATAACAGGAGTTCTTCGTCCATTATCTTTTAAAACATCTCTATTAAGTTCTACTTCAATTTCATTTTCCGGACTGCAGACTGCTTCAGGGTATTCATTCATTGAAGTCTCTAGCGCTTTTTCATTGAAAATAACGTCCCTAGATCGAACTAATGAATTTCTTTCTCTGTTCCAAAGTCCGTATCCATCATCATTGTCGTATCCAATTAAAATGCACCGTGTAGCTTTCTTTTGCAATTTCTTTCTCTTCTGCTTTGGTACATGCGCATAGCAAGGTGAACCGACTATTCTCAGGTGCTTTATCTGAGGCTTCTTGTTAAGCCACAGTTAATAAGGCGACTTGTGTTCCACTGAAGTATGTCCTGTCCTGTTTAGTATGTAAACAGCAGTGTTTACCATCTCAGCCCACAAATTCTGAGGAATCTCCTCATGCGCATTCATCATTGCTCTAGCAGATTCGACTATAGTGCGATTATCTCGTTCACTACACCCATTTTGTTCTGGAGTGTACGGCATAATGAGTCTTTGCTTTATTCCAGCTTGTCCAAGTAGATCTTTGACTTTCCTGTTATCGTATTCGCCTCCATTATCACTCAAAACCTCGAAAATAGTATGTCCAGCATTTCTAGCCTCAGACATCACCTGTTTTAATTTTTCGGGAACTTCAGACTTATTTTTAAGGAAGTATACATATCTGTATCGTGTGAACTCATCCTTAAACAGTACGAAGTAGCGATATCCAGAGACACTCAAAGGAAAGGGTCCACAGACGTCTGAGTGTATGCGTTCACCAGGTTTTGTTGCCTTTTCGCGAACACCAAATGGTTTTCTGTGGGCTTTACTAAAGATACAACCTTCGCATAAATCTCGACTGTTGGATGTCTTTAACCCTAACTCCTTCTCTATCAAACTTTTGCTATGTCTCTTGTCTTGATGTCCCATACGCTCATGCCATAATTGCAGCGTATCTCCATGCTCAATTAAGTTGATTGAAAAAACAGCACCTATGGTTTTGCAGTCTAGCTTGTACAAACCGCCATACCTTTGCCTTTTTCCTGTTAAGACAACCTTACCATTGATCTTCATGGAACATGTTGTAACCCGTGACTCAAAAATACTTGAGGGGTTCTTGTCCTGTGTACTAAGCACAGAGAAAAGGTTCTTGCTAATCTGGGGAACATACCAAACATATCTTAGCAAAAAAAAGTCACTTTTTCCTTTAACATTGGCCTCTACACGGACGGTGCCTTTTCCAACCGCCTTTATCATGTTTCCGTCAGCCGTAGTTACTGTGTGAGGTTCAATAAAATGTTTAAAATCTTGAAATAGATCTCCTCGACTTGTGACGTGATGTGTCGCTCCATTGTCTATGTACCAATTATCACTATCACGGTTAGTGCCAGAATCTGTTGAATTCACCGTCAGTAACATCATGTTGGAACTGAGAGCTTTATTTTTCTTGTCTTTCATGGTATTATTCGGGCAATCCTTCTTAAGATGTCCAGACTCTTTACAAATAAAGCATTTGTACCGCTTTTTATTTTTCTGGTCTCCTTTTATTCCTTTAGCAACCTTTCGATTCGTTTTTAGATAAAGCGCACTTTCGCTCGATTCAGCGTCAGCCATCGATGCATTCAGCGCTTTTTCATGTGCACACAGTTGGGCCGTAATGTTGTCCACTGTTCTTTCCTTCTTAGACATCAATAGCCAACTTGACTAAAAAAGAAAAAAAAGTTTCCGGCAACGTATCCAGGATTTTGCAAATCAAGAGAACTTCAGGCATTTCAACGTTCTCCTCTTTGAGCAGTTCTTCCTTCAGATTGTGCCACAAATTCTTCAATTTCGAGACATGTGTTGACATGTTGTCTGCCGGATCCCTTTTAAGTCTGAAGAAGTCCAAACATAAGTCGTAGAGCCGGCCCTCATCAGGACCCTCATACAGCCTATGGAGCTCTTTCCATACTTCCTTGGGAGTGGACAACCTTATTACTTTCCCTAGTGTTTCATCCGTTACATTGTTCGTTATAAGCAGTAGGGCTGTGCTCTCCAATGTAACAAAATCTCGTAAAGTTTTATTCTAAGAATTAACTTCGGCATCCCCACTGCCTTCCGCAGGCTTCGCCGGTATTTGTGTCTTGCCTTCCACAATCTCCCAAATTCCGTTTATGCCTTTAAGTAAGGCAACCATTCGGTATTTCCAGGCGACCCAATTGTGGCCATCAAGTTTTGTGATCTGTATTTTAGAAAGCTCCATTTTACACTTCTGGGTTCTGGGCCCATAACCAATTGAAGATTGAGGTGGAACAGAAGACGAAGTTTAGCAAAAATAAATACGTATAATCACAATTATCACAAAAACAGTATTTACAATAAAATGTACTTAATAAACGACCACGAGATTTTTTCTTTATGACACGAATGACAATCAATAGAATATGCAGTTCAAAGAATATAACTACTCTCTTGATGCAGTTGCTATGTAACCAAATTGATGTTCCAATTTCAATAAAAAGTTGGGACATGGCTTGCATAGTATTTTTTTTTTTGACAGCAGGGAAAATCGTTTCCCAGGGGGGCCAGGGGCGAAAAGTACTGTTTTCATCCCACTGATCCGAGGGGCAATTCTCGGGTTTTTAGGAACGTTAGCATTCTAATCTATCTCAATCTGTCAAATATACCTCAAATTTTCATAAATTTTTGTCAAGTTTTAGACATTGTTGCCGAGGTGACACTGCGACTAGGTTTTTAATTACTGGAATTGGCCTTCAGGTAACTTCAAGCTTACTCTCCAAGGATGAGAATAGTATTTTTTAATAAGGTTGTGTTTCGTCGTTATTTGTGTGTAAATTTTCTATTTTACATGCATTAGGGTTACCATTATTCAAATAGTTCTGACAAAAAGCCGGACAGTAGCAACAAAACTCCGACATTTTACTTTTAAAAGAAGGTCACTTTCTTTTTTCAGTTTTCATTGTTAAAAAAAAAAAAAAAACCTAAGTCTAAATAAGGCCGGACAAATTCTGGTCGAGGGTCCAAAAAGCCGCACATGGTCGGACAAATCCGGATGGATGGTAACCCTTATTTAATGCGCATTATGTGATAAAAATACTATATCAGCTGTTCTGTAACCTGCACTAATTTTATTGTGAATGATTTTATGATATAATAAATATAATATACTTGATTTACTTTTAAATCCCCAGTGTCCGTGGAGTTTCTTGCCCGTTCTTCTCCATAGGTACCCTACGCTTTGGAACGGGCAACTAGCTTCATCTTTCTGACCGACCGACTTTGACAATTCAGAAGTGCCTGTAATTGGATTATTTGACATAAATGCTTTGAGTTTATGTTTACTAATATAGATGTCGAGACTGAAATCTGATGTTAGTGTTTAGTGTTTCACCTGGGTCCCAATGTTAGAGCACACGTCAGGGTGCGCCTCTCATGTCTGTGTGTGCGCAGCTCGTGCCTGTGCCAGTGGGTGCAGCAGGACGCGTCGTGTCCCACGTGCCGGCGCGCGCTGGCGGCCGCGGGGCCCGCGCGGCCTGCGCAGGGGCCCGCCAGGCACCCCAACCATCTGTTCCACTTCGACGGTAAGTCGCGCCGAGCTTGAAAAACCACTTCTATTATATTATTTGATTCTAAATCTAGTTTTGAATGGGTTCACAAAATGTTCATCTCTTAATGTTATATATATTTTATGACCAAACGAATTCATTAAATTGCATCGTTTGCTACAGCAACAGCGCACAGGCTACGCAGGATTCGCGTCCTGCTGCACCCAAAAAATAAACCTCTAAATATCGAAACTCTTTGGCAACAAAAAAACCAGCATCTAAAGTCAAAAGAAACAAAAATGTTCAAACGTGTGACGTTACTGTCACAGCAACAGTTCCCTTCAAACAAAATTTCCGTCCGAACAATGCAGTGAAGAATATTTCTGCTCCCAATGGTAGAACATCATTGCTGCGTGCCGCGTGTGTTGTGCGTAGTGAGAAGTGCTCGCGGGCTGACTATGAGTTAAATGAGACTGCGGCTCGGCGTGTACGCAGTAGTTGTCAGTGCGCTGTGCTGTGCCGTTGTGTACCTGCTGTTGCGTCTACACGTGCTGGAATGGAACCTGACAGGTCAGCGACCTCTTCGGCTCAGCTACACGACCAGCCGGCACCGCGTCACGTGTGGTACCAGCGCTCATAGTCTAGGTACATCTTGTGCAACTACATCAATGTCACGTACTCAGTCTTAAAAACGCCACGTTTAGCAACTGATCGCGATCGCAGAAGCTCTGTCGTATGAAGAATCAGAACAATATTGTTCCTCGACATTTCGAGGAACACCGATAGCCTACACTATACTGAAAAGTATTTTAAAACTACGATCGGATTCAAAACACATAGTTCTTCAATGGATACCATCACATAACGGAATAAGGGGCAACGATATTATTGATTTACTGGTCAAGCAGGCCACATATGTGATGGAATTCCTAACTTTTCTCACTTGATATCTAATATTAAACAGGATTGTTATTCGCTTTTGAAGGAATATCTCAGTAACTGATCACAATAGAAAGGAATCAGGTACAAAACGTTCCAACCGCATCCATTGACCTCACCGTGAATCAGCTGTTGAACAGTGATACTGTTAGCGCACTAGACTTCGTCTCGGACAATAAGTTAGTCCCCGCCCCGCTTCTACTAGATACTGCAGGCCCATTCGCTTTCAATTTTTGAAGGAAAATTCTACAGTATCTAAGGAAGAGGAGGCCTATTTTAAAGAAAAAATAAGCAATTTGAATCCAACATCTTTAACCTTTAGTTAACCGCGATTTTAAGATTCGGCACAGTTTACAATTAACTATGGTGGATGGTAAAGTATGTACTGCTTTGAGCGATTCATGTTCGTCTAAGTGTTATACTTGTGGGGCACCTCCCAAAAAGATGAACCAAATAGACATCTGTTGCCTAAAACCGACTGTAGAAAGTCGGTATGAGTTTGGTTTATCTCCACTTCATTCTTTGGTTCGTTTCTTTGAATATTTTGTTCATCTCTCCTACAGGATTGAGGTTAAGAAATGGCAGGATAGGTCAGACGAAGAAAAAAAACTAGTAGCAGACAGAAAACAGAATGTACAAAATATGCTTAGACGTAGATTAGGTTTAATTGTAGACAAACCGCGAAGTGGCGGAAGCGGGACATCGAACGATGGTAATACGGCAAGAAAGTTTTTTAATAATTCTGAAGTATCCGCTGAAATTACAGGCTTAAGAAAAGACTTGATCGATCTTTGTTATATAATGTTACAAGCTTTATCATCGGGTTATAAAATTGACACAGCAAAATTTAAAGAATATGCTTTGGAAACCGCACGGCAATTAGTCCAAGAGTATCCATGGTACAATCTCCCAGCTTCCGTCCACAAAGCTCTTATTCACGGATCTCAAGTAAGTGAATATGCTTTATTGTCCATCGGGGAACTTTCTGAAGAGGCAGCTGAAGCCAACAACATTTTAAAGCTTTCAGACGAGATCACACTCGAAAAATGTCGAGAGAACTTACAAACTCAGATTTACTTAACAGACTTTTACTTAGCTCAGATCCATATATTACTGGCCTTCGGAAACTTCCCCGTAAGAAAAAGAGCGCAATGTCAAATCAAATTTTAGATTTATTGCAAGTCTAGCTAATTTTAAATCAGTTATGTAAGTTTTAATTTTAAGTCGATTTCATGTAAAATATCTATTGATTTCCATTTTTATTTTTTCATTTATCTATTTAGTTGTGTCTTTTTGACACATAGAGAATACACCCCAACATGAAGAGTTTTGATTTATTGTCAAAAACGCTTCAGAACAAAAATATCAAAATATTAAGTGTGCTTGTCCCCCCCCCCCCCCCCCCCCACAAGCACACTTAATATTTTGATATTTATTTTATTATTCTTTTCGTGTTAACAAATTATCAAATATATATCATTATGTATAAATTTACATATACACTAATATATTATGAGTTTTTATTGGTACTTGAACCATTTCCCACGAAAAAAAAAGCATTAAATAAGGTTTATGACCGCCTTTGTTCGGCGGCGGTACCACTGTGCAGCGGCATAATTGCATGTGGGATAAAGAAAGCCCTTTCCTCTTCTATATCCGCTGACTTGTGTCGGCCATTTTGCGCGAATCAAGGTATATGTTACGTACTTCTGGGTGGTCTCGCGCGATAATGTCGCGTGTAACTAAAATAACAATAACTCGTAAGTTAATAATGGGAGCTGTTTATAAATAACGTCGTTGGGATTGTTATGAAAGTAGCTAACAGATTATGTATAGATTAGCCCAGTTTTGCCTTGAAATCTGAATCTTGAATAGTAATTATAATTTGTAATCAGGATAAGGCATTTTTTCTCAATTACATGTGTAAAGTTGAACATATTTAAAAAAATAAACCATTATTTCAAAAACTGTTTGTTCAATTTACATAAATATACACTATTTCACAATAATCCATTAAAAGTACAAACCTCCCCATACATTTTTTACAAGCTACAAGCTTAACAATAACATTATGTCATTTGGACGAATCGAGCGCGTGCAAAAAAAGGGGTCTGTTCATTGTTCGATTCCCAGAACACTAAAGGTTAAGTAGCTTGGGTTGTTATCTTACAATAACAAATGGTCCACATACTTATCACAAACAGAGTCTCGGCTGTTAGAAGTGTTTATTTTAACAGTATCGACTAACCAAAACAAACACTTGAAAAGAGGCGCAAAAAACATCCACTCAAACATTGCATCATAGTTGAAAATCTGTTGTATTTATTTTAAATGTATACTGACATTCTACTTTTAGAAGATATTTACAAATCGATAAGCACAATAAATAACCATGCTGCATTACAAAAACATTTAAAAATCATTAACCAAAATAAACAATTGCACTACGAAATGCATAAGTACCTAGTACACGGATCACAAGGATGATAGAAATTATGGATACACCCTTACTGTCACACCTGAACGTGAAGAAAATAAAAAAATGAAGAAAAAATGTATAAAAAAAAAATATATGATAAAAAAAATAACACATGAATACTTGTCGTATTGATTACCTCCTTTTTTTTGTAGTCGGTTAAAAACACAAATCAGAAAAATTAAGCCACCAAAAAAATATGTCGTATCCATTAATTCAACCATCCGATAAAAAATCACGAAACTGGCAGTATGAAGTTTATACCTTTGCCCCAACCCGGTCTGTGTCACGGCCAAAAAATGGCTTCATTGTGTTGCGTATTTTTCATTTCAATGTTACGCAAATATATTACGTTATTATTCAAATTAAAAACAATATTACGATACATACCAATACACGTAACAACGACAGTTTGATAACATTAGTGTATTTATTATTCGTAACGGGTGCAAAATAATCGCCTTGCCGCCGGCACGGCGCACAAAATGGCTAACACTAGTTTGTTGAAATAACTATTTCTGTTCAAAATCTTTATCAAACACACAACCTATGTATTAAAAACTGTTTATTACTTACCCATTCATGACGAAACACACCGAAATCCAACACAACACTCTATAACACAAAAAACTGGAGCTTTCTAGTTGGGGCGTCGGCTCGCCCGAACGCGCGCGAAATCTGTACTGAGACACGACTCTGGTTCACTCTAGTAACCGTCGTAGGAGTGTTTGAGAGACATGACGTGAGACATTATACCATCCTAGTTCTTTTCCCTACACTTTGTGCAAGTTTGAGCAGGAAAGTTATAGATTAGAAATACTTATTAGCTCAAATAAGACGTCAGCGACCCGCCAGCGACCCGCCGCCAAAATATGGCGTCACAACAGACAGATAGATATTAAAAAATAAAACTTTAAACGTGCTAAGTATCGTTAAGTAATGCTGACTTGGCGCAGCTGCGAGGCACACAATAGGTTCCACTGTTATATATATAGCTAAGTTTTATTCTTTTTTTTGTGTGTTTTATTGTGTGCCCTAACCTGGGTCATATAAATTTGTTTTCTGTCATTCAATTAGAGGGTGAAGAGCCGCTCGTGTAGTTTCTTAAATTATGATTTTATAAAATGTTTTTAGTTCTTCATTAGATTATCGATACCTATCACATCTGAGAAGTTTCACTAGGTAGTTGATTTGACGGCAAACGTACAAGGTGCGTGTCACCGCAGGGTCTCGGTACGTGTCGTGGCTGCCGAGCTTCTCGGTGGAGGTGACGCGCGTGCGCGCGCCGGCGCTGGCGGGCGCGCAGCTGGCGGGCGCGCAGCTGGACGCGGCGGCCGCGCAGCTCGCGCTCATGTTCCCGCAGCACGCGCGCGCCGCGCTGCACGCCGACCTGGCGCGCACGCGCTCCGCCGACCTCACGCTCGACAACATCCTGGAGGGCCGCCTGCCCGCGCACCATGGTATGTCAACTACGAGGTTCACCTAACTCCGAACATTTTTGCTATGTAGTCTGTTTCAAAAGTATCTAATGTAAACGTACCTTACAAATTCATTGCTTACATTTGAATACCCGAAATTATCATTTTAAACCACCATCAAGATGTTTTTCATTTGACAATATTCAATTTGATTTTGTGACCTCAAATTTCGAGAATACCCTGTGTGGTGTCGTAAGAATTTAACGTAAACAGGATTTGTTTACACTTACATCAGATACTGTTGGAGTAGACCATACCTATTAATGATCTGTTAATTAACTTAACCTTACTACTCCCTTTTCAGACATGTTACCTCCGGAGCTCGTAGCTCCCCCTCTGGCCGCGCTCGAGCCGGAGCCAGCGCCCCAACCGACGCCGGAGCCCGTGCCGGCGCCCGAGCTGGTGGACGCGGCTACGTTGACCGCGGCTACGTTGACCGCGGCCGCCATCGGGCCGTTCTCCTTGCCGGAGTCGTCCAGCACGGCAGGCGGCGCGCGCTCACCCAGCCCGCCGGGGCTCGAGCTGGAGGACAGGTGAGTGTCGCGCGCCGGCCGGCCGCCTGCTGCGTGCAGCGTGCAACGTACTGACGTGTGCCTCCCGCAGCCCGGGTTCGCGCTTCCCGCGCAGTGCGGCGGAACGCGAGGCGCAGCTGGCGCGGCGCAAGCAGCAGCTGCGGGCGGCCGCGCGGCGCCGGTACGCGGCCCGCGCATGCGCAGGCGCCGCCCGCACAGACGCCGCCCGCACTGGCGCCGCCACGCCGGCCGCGCCCGCGCCGCACGCACCGCCACCATTCTGAGCGCGGCGAGACGGTAACGCCGCGATCGCTCCTCATCTTAGTGTGATACGAACCCGACTCTTTATTTTTAGTGAGTAGCCATAAATATTGGTTTTATGTAAATACTTCATCCTTTGTGATATTTCAATAAGTATAAAAATGAGTGTGTCTTCTCACACCGACGAGCCTGGCCGTACGTTAACATTTGAGTGAAACCGGCAGCGGCAGCGGGGCTCCTGCGAAGGACCTTATAATTAACGCTTGACGCGCCGATTTATTTTTCTATTTTATCTTTGAGAGTGTATTTTTCTATTTAATAAAAAGTATAAAAAATATCATCGTCCATAGTTTGTAGTTAACCATTATGTACACGAACTCGTAAATTTATTAATACCAGTTTGATCTCCCTTTAACTGTAATTATATGTTTTCAATAAAATTATATACCATATTTTTTCACGAGTTTGTGAACGATACTTAGCAGTGAGCGGTGCACCGAATCCAAATATTTAAAACTTAATTTAGTTTTGTACAACTAACTACCTACCCCGCACACTGCTGACTATTAAGTTTTTTTAAATATGTGTTTTAGATTAATTGTTTTAGATGAATAATTTGTGTCTCGGAACTTTATTGTAATAATAGTTTTATAAGATTTTTCACACATTTCCTATTTTGAAACACAATTTGCATAAGTTATAACATTGCCTAACAAAAATACTGTTAAAAAAACACATTTTGTTGTGAGTTGTTGTACTTATTTTATACATGTGTTTGTGTGTGTGAGCGGCTCTCTGCCTAACCATAAACTAAATTTGATTATAAATGTGATATTGGTAACTTGGCAAAATATGTTTAGTGAGTGGCTAGCGGCTAACCGAGATGTGTTGCAGATAGTTAACATAAACGAACGATGACGCCACTGTGAAACATGGGGGAGACAAGTACTTATTTTATGATAATTGTTTTTAGTTCTTGTAATAGCCACAACGTTAGGTTACTGCTGATACATGATTTAAAATAATGATGAAAATTGATGACTAGTCAAAATAAAAATAAATTAATATTACAAACAATTGTGTATTTTATTAACCTTTGTTCACGTCACCTCAACACGTAGCTCTGAAAAAGGACCGATATCGCCGCTCCAGTATAAATAATTCAAAAAGCTTTCCTTTCCCTGAGCCACGAAAAACCATTGCATTTTTATGGCTTTGCGCTTCGACGTGTCGAGCGGTAAAACCAAAATTTACACAATGGACAAATTGATAAATGTATATGTTCTGTTGATTGATTTCTTCATTTTGTTTCATTCGAAATTCGTTTTTGCTGCGAGCGTGAGACAAGGTAACATTTTAATAAAATTAAAACAATGCCGAGAACAGTGCTGGATATGTGTACTTTGTCTCACAAAATTCGAAAGATTGAACTTCACTTGTTTTTGTTCTGTTGTCGCTTTCACTTCCAATACGAAAAAAGCGAGAGTTAAATACAAGCTGATTCTAACAGCAACACTTCAGATACTTGGTTAATTGGAGCAAGAGAATCACTGGGATGTTTTGAGGTCACTAAGATCAGCTGGAATATTTTATGAAAACTGGCAAGGTTGTGAAGGATAAATTAAATAACTATTACTATGTTTACATTATTTATTAAATTTTATCATTTTGTTTGAAGTTGAAAAAAAAAATTTATAAAAATCAGAGTTGATAAATTGAAAATGAAAAGAAAGAAGTGCTTCCGTACACTTGACAGCCAAGCAAGCAGCAGCTGAAATAATGAGCAAATTGTTGGCTGTTGTGTGCAGGCTTCAGTAAGCTAATAATTTATTGGATTAGCTAGGTAGCCAGCTTTTATGATTGAACTAGAATGTAAATGCTTCCTGGTTTTGTGCTATTTTCGTTTACTCAGTTGCAAGTAAAATTCTTATCAGTATATGAAGCACTTAGTTTTACTGTATTTTTTGGAGATTTTCATATCCATTAATATAAAATTCAAATAAATTTATCCTATGAAGTTAATGACAACAATGTGCAACACAAGGTGAGCAAATATGAAGTCCGCAAAGCCTCGCTCTGCACTCAAACCTTGGAACTCGTTCTTGTTCTCCGGGTTAACTTGTAGGCGTAGGCAAACTGAAAACAAGAAGAGTAAGTACTGTTAGTGCTGTTGTAGGTTAATTCCATCTTGTTTACACTTGTGATTTTGACATTTGGCCTGAAACTACTAGCAAAGTTGAGTATCTTACCTCCAAGAACGAAAGAGCTGACAGTAGAAATAAAACCGCTCAAGAATGAATTGAAGGGAAAAGTGCCGACAAGGCAGCAATATACAAACTGAATCACAGCAGTCAGAAATATGTATAATAGATACGCATCTATGATCTTCAACTTTTTTGGTGTTTTATTTGTGTATTCCTGGTACAATTTAGGAATTACAGACGTTAAGGTGGTCATTTTGCAGTTTAATTTTAAGTTAAATGCGGCTTTTACAATGCTCAACTCCACTTCACAAATAAAGAAACGTCACAGCTTGACGTTTGTTACTTTGACAAGAAAACGACACGTCATGTCATGCGATTGGTTGATCCGTTGCAACCATGGCTGCTTTCCGAGGGATGTAATCGATTTGAGCGCGCTTACACCCGTTCCGAGTTGGCGCACAGTGGGTCGAAACTATGATTTTAGTGACTTAGGGCTCAACTTTGCTTTTTACTTTTTTCCTCATGTGGATGGATAGAGCTCATTAACCTCAACAATAATTGTTCTGATGTATTTTTTCCTAAACTTTATACTTTGGGTAGAAAAATGTGTTTTGTTATTTTTTTGTATGGAGCGGATCAAATAACCTTAAATTCCTGCTAAGTAGCGTGTGATCCCGCGTTGAAACTTTATTTTTCATATACCTTGTCTAGTCTATTATCATTTGATGCTATTAACGTGTGCATAAAGTTGCAACTCTGCCAAATAAATGGATCGAAAAAAATGAAAAAATATATAGAATAAAAAGCTACATTTTTTACTTTCGTAAGTTCTTTTAAGTTAAATTTGATATGGAATAGTAAGTAAAAGCACGTAATAATACACATAGTTACTTAACAACTAACAACAATACATTTAAAAGGTCCCTAATTAGCTTAAATTTACTAATATATGTAGTATTAGTAAATTTAAAGCTAATCACACTAATCATAATACATTTAAAAGGTCCCTAATTAGCTTAAATTTACTAATATATGTAGTATTAGTAAATTTAAAGCTAATCACACTAATCATAATACATTTAAAAGGTCCCTAATTAGCTTAAATTTACTAATATATGTAGTAGTAGTAAATTTAAGCTAATTAGGGATCTATGAATTTCAATTTCTTTGTTTTAATGACTTTAACATGTTTATGAAATGTTATTTTAAGTTAGATTTAATACTGAATAGTGAGTAAAGATAGGTACATAATAATACAAATTAGTAAAGGTAAACTAACATTACTACAACTAACACAAGCAAACTAAAAACTAACTATAAACAACATCAAACATTACTATTTCCTTTCAATTATGAGTTTGACATTTATAAACTAATAAAAAAAACAAGAAACTTACAAACTACCAAAAAATCTTATTCACTATCGCTATGACTATCTTGTAAATTATCTACATCAATAAAATCTATATCGGATTCTGTGGGAAAAATCAGCAGAAGCTCTTTGACTTTTGGAGAGAGAACCATTATATTTTGTTTCACCATTCGAGGTCTTAGACTTGTGATCTTTGGATCAGAAGACAAAAGAAGATTGTGTATAATATCCTCATTTGTCGCCGTTCTACTTACCTTTCTAGAATGACTCTCTCTATATTTCCGGAAATCTTTATTACGAGCTTCCGCTGCCTCTTCCGACAGTTTACCTATAGGTATGGCACCAAAGTGCTTAATTATATCACTCCCATGTACTAACAATTTATGTATACTGGAAGGCATATAATACCAGGGATATAAGTGAACGTACAATTGTGCAGTATCTCTACAAAATTCGGAAAACTTAGAAAGATCCACGCTCTCTCCAGATGCAACCGTCTGAAGAATCACATGAAACCTTTCTATTAAATCTTTATCTATTCCTGTTATGCGAGCTGTTGTTTCTGCATCCCTAAAAAATCTTCTGGCAGTATTGCCATCATTGGTTGTGCCTACTCCTTGCTTGACTACGTCAATAAGTAAACCGCATTCTTTCTTAAACGCTTGCTGTATAGCGCTCTTTCTGAGTGACATTTTTTCTTTGTCATCGCCCCTGCAACTCCATTTTTTGAAGTCCAAACGATAAGCTGCAAACAAAAAGAAATATCACTTAAATAAAAATCTCACAAGTAACTATATAACGTGAAAAAAATTATGAACTAATAAAATTATATTTACCGATATGAAGTAAGCACTCCATGCTTCTTATCCAGGCATGTAAAGATGACATTCCATACTGGAACACTTCTTCGTTGTTCTCTTTTTGAGCAAGTGACTCTAAATTGTTCATCTCTGACGGTTTTGCTTTGCAGATATCACAGACAGCTGAAGATGTGTCTGACAAATATGACGATATTTTGCCGTCTATCATCGTCAAGTGCAATTGATGCTTAACTTCAACTTGATTGAACTTGATTGGCTGAAGTGTTTCTATTTCTTCGGTTATGCTAGCTTTTATAGTTACCACTGTTGACTGCGTTTCTTTGGTAAATTTGAACATTATCGGACGGCAATAGAAAGTTGATGAGGGTCGATCGTTTTCCCAAACAATTGTTCCATCACATTGTTGAAGCCTTATAGGAACTAGACTGGCCATGAAGATAGTTGAGTCATCAAACTCTGCTTCAGTCTTTTGTTTATAATTACTTTGACCTGAGGCTCCATCAAAACCCCATTTGCTTATTAGCAGTAACTCAGTTGGCGAATCCAAATCTAAAGTAATCACTTCTAAAAGCCTAGATACCGTCAAGTTGAGTAAAGCTTGCAGTTTAATAGCAGCTCCTTCTTCAGTTATAATTATGTCTTCTTTCCCTGGATAACATTTTGCCTTCGCTTGTTTTATTTTATAATAAGAAGGGTATAAATCAGACCTATTTTCACTTGCTGCTTCTCTTAGGCTTATATACTGCCACTTACTTAATTTAAGTGAAACTAATAAAGACAGTGCCTTATCGGGTGAATATGTACTACTTTTCGGTTTACTTGTACTTAAACACTCTTTAACTTTTTCTAGATCTTCGGGGTGATTTAGTAAATGGTTCATAATTTTTCCTACATCCTCATTTCCGGTGTTTCTTAAACTAGCAATTGTAGTAGCTTTAAGTTCATCCGGGGATAACGAAAGCGATTGGTTAATTTGATCAACGCGTCGTCGTTTTTGCCTGGAGCCCAATTCCTCGAAAGGTTTTCGAGGTGTAAATGTAGATGTCGAAGCTTCTGTAGTAGATGGTGGTAGATTTTCGACATCTTCAGTATTACAAATCTCGAGCCTTTCCTGTTCAGTGTTCACAGCTTCAGGTATCATTCCTTCGGGCCAGTTTATTGCACGTTCCAACCAATCACCATTTTTTCTTACAAACTGTGCTAACGTGCGACTACTTCGTTCCCATCTTGCACTTATATTTGAACAAAAGCGCGTACAGAATTTTTGGAGCTCAACACTGTTCTCTTCGGTCACGTTTATTTTATGTTGTAGGAATTGAAAGAATTTTTGACTATCCGACAGTGACTTGACCTGCTCTCTTAAAATCATAAATAAATCTAAATTGTTAACTAAATTATCCATTATAACGAAAAAGGGACGATCAGAATCACGAGATGTTAGTAGTAGTACGAATAAACGAACACTAGTTAGTATATAATAAATTATGGTAATTATCCTAATTAATATTACAGTAATGACTAAAAGTGAAAAACATTGTTATTTTATAAGGTAAAAGGTTAAGCTAATTACAGTAATTAAACACACAAATAGAAATTAATTGATTTCATATCCACATTTTTAAATAAACGTCCCTAATTAGCTTAAATTTACTAATATATGTAGTATTAGTAAATTTAAGCTAATTAGGGACCTTTTAAATGTATTGTTGTTAGTTGCTAAGTAATTATGTGTATTATTACGTGCTTTTACTTACTATTCCATATCAAATTTAACTTAAAATAACTTACGAAAGTAAAAAATGAAGCTTTTTATTCTATGTATTTTTTAATTTTTTTCGATCCATTTATTTGGCAGAGTTGCAACTTTATGCATTTGTTTATAGCATCAAATGATAATAGACCAGACAAGGTATATGAAAAATAAAGTTTCAACGCGGGATCACACGCTACTTAGCAGGAATTTAAGTTTATTTGAGCCGCTCCATACAAAAAAATAACAAAACACATTTTTCTACCCAAAGTATAAAGTTTAGGAAATAATACATCAGAACAATTATTATTGAGGTTAATGAGCTCTACCCATCCGCATAAAAAAAAAAGTGAAAAAGCAAAGTTGAGCCCTAAGTCACTAAAATCATAGTTTCGACCCACTGTGTGGCGTGAGCGCGATAACGATGTCCCGTGAATCGTCATAGGTGACGTCATGAAATGCGCCATCTTGCGATAATGCAGACCATGCTTAAAGAAATATCACTGTGAGCGAATTGTCAGCTGCCATAATCGTGAAATCTAAATCGGAACGCTAATTATCGATGTGAGCGCTATCAGCGATAATGGTTAAACTCGGAATGCGGCCCAAGTGAAACGTTAATTGTCTTTTCTTACATACACCTTTATTTCTAAACATTACAGTAATGGCTCCCACAAACAGGCGCGACGCTACAGCGCGGCACATAGGCACCGCTCGTCGCGCGACATGCGGTGTCTTTGTGTCGCACTGTAGCGTCGCGCCGGTGCGTACGAACCATATTGTATCCGAACGCAGTGAGGTGACATTTTATTTGAAGTAGTTTCGTTTCAATTATAAAAATATCAATATTTAGCGTTAAAAAAGAGTCATCTCTCTCTTTCTGTAAAGTACAGAAAAGGACAGCATAATTCTATGCCTAAGTGACAATCTATTCTTTCAGTTAGTCTTGTGCCTGCTCGGTCATTTTTAAGATCGCTCCGTACTAGTACATTTCGGACAGTGAACTAGTTCATTCTATTCGTTCTAACAGCTCTATTCGTTCTTCGCTCTCGGAGTCGGTCAGCATTTCCATAAGCGAGGCTCGGACCCGGGAGCAACACGCTCTTTATTTATGGTCTTTATGCAGTAACGTAACAAAGACATTGTACTAAATCACTACGTTTAGGTACTTTAAGATGATGTAATGGAAGATATTTTTAGCATTTAAATCAGAATCTGTGTCGCCGTGACGGTGACCAAGTCATAGTATTAATTTAACACATTTGATTTTCCTTCATAATTGAACAGGCTTAGGACTGTCATTCTGATCAATCGTAAAATTAAAATATCGTTTTTCCATTATTAAAATAAGTAATATAAGAATGAAACCAAAACATTTGTTTTTATCTGCACAGTACCTACTTAATTTTTTGGCAACTGTGTAATGTAGAAAACGTTTAGAATGGCGAATTCGGTCGTTCGGGTTCGGGTAGCATCGTCATTCGTCGGCTATTCTCTCTCGTTCTCATTCACAGACATCGAATGAATTCGTATGACGTATCATTTCATTTCTCGTTCTCATTCGCACCTAATAAGATCGCGCGGTTTAAAATGTACGAGTCCGAAAGGAGCTATTAGACCTAATAGAGCGAATACAAGTCAGAGTTCGGAAACGATTCTTTTAGTACAGTGCAAAGATTCGGCTCCTATTCGTTCATCGTTCATGAACTACACAAGACTACTTTCAGTTACTGTCACTGCATTGTAAATTTGTGCATGTCATTCGTGGTGCACTGATTTGTAAATTGTTCAAATATTAATTGTACTAAAAGTATTATTGTAAGAAATTAAAATGCTGAGTGTTAATGGAAACTTTCCTGAATATGCAGTACCCGGAGCTAAACAAGTTCGCTTCGAGCCGTACGCTGATAATGGAGGGAGTATCGTTGCCATTGCCGGTGATGATTACGCCGTAATTGGTGCTGATACCCGTCTCAGTACGGGCTTTTCGATCTACACAAGAGAACAGAAGAAACTGTTCAAGTTGTCGGAGAAGACTGTCCTAGGCGCGACGGGCTGCTGGTGCGACACGCTCACTCTGACTCGACTACTGTCCGCGCGGATGCAGATGTACGAGCACGAACACAACAAGTCCATGTCTACGCCAGCTGTCGCTCAGATGCTCTCCACTATGCTATACTACAAGCGGTTCTTTCCTTACTATGTGTCCAACGTCCTGGCCGGGTTGGATGCTGATGGAAAAGGTTGTGTGTACAGTTATGATCCGATCGGTCATTGCGAGCGCTCCAACTACCGTGCCGGTGGTTCAGCAGGTGCACAGCTGCAGCCTCTGCTCGACAATCAAATAGGACTCAAGAACATGCAGAATGTGACAGAGGCCCCCTTACCTAGGGAGAAGGCATTGGCCCTTCTGAAGGATGTGTTCATCAGCGCCGCCGAGCGCGATATCTATACTGGAGACTGCATCTACATACTGATCATCACTGCAAGTGGTATCCAAGAAGAGAAATTTGAATTGCGTAAAGATTAATTTGAAATAAATGTAATTTCTTAAATATTTGTTTCATTTGTATCTAATAGCAGTAAAGATGAGGTATGATGATAGCATCTGTCTTGAAACTATTTCCTTGTATTTAAAACTAGACAGTTCACCCCTCCTCACTAGGTTGGCTGCCAAGTTCTCTAATCCTGCAATTAATCATTTTACAAGAAGTGTATCTAACTCAGTTACTAATACTGCTACTTGCCAAGATAAACAATAAGACTTGAGCTTCTGACTGGCCTATACAGCTGAGCTGTTACCTACATGGCCTTCAAGGTCTTGATGTCTGTGCTAAATATCAACACAAATTTGTACTGATTGATGTTGAAGGTCTCAATAATATAACGGTACTGTGACTGATTGGAAGGAAGTGAAAAATAAATAAAAGAAACAACTAACTGAATTTATTATTTAAAAATAATTACAAGGTAACTACAATATAACTTATACACTTTGTTCATTACTATTTACAATTTTTATTAAAACTGAGGAAATAACATTTCATACTTTTATTTATTGTACTTAGGCATAACAAATATATTCTGTGGAAAGATTTTATCAAACATTTCACTTACTACTTCTTGTTTGGCTACATCACCAACTATGGTAGCTTTTAACCTTGGAGGGGTGGTGTTGCCAGCGACTAGAGGATGGATGTTGTAGCACAGCTCTACTTTTCTCTTAGGTGGGACAGTGACTGATATTTTCTTGTATCCTGAGAACATGTAAGCATCAGTGCCCTCTACTGTCACACTAAGTCTGATAGGGGTACTACACTTTCCAAACAAAGTGCATTTCAGTGGAACTGAAGTAAGCAGTTCCACCACCTGAGGATAATTGACTTCAATGGCTATAGGACAATCATCAATGGGTAGTCCTGACAGTGCGGTGCTGCTCATTACACAGTGGCTGGTGTTGCTCTTCCGCCGCCATTTTATGTTATATAGACCAACTCTGGTAGGATTATCTTTTGGTTTGGACTTTGCTTGTATACATATTGCATCAGAGGCAACATTCTTTTCTGCAACCTCCAGGTTATTGATACAAGACGACGGCTTGATGGCATCACTATTCCTGAAGCAGTCCACCACCTCTAACTCAGTGTCCACTATCAGCAAGTCCCATGGACTCAAAATTTTTATTTGTGGCATCACTATAAAGGGGTCATCCACAAAACACTTAGCAATGGGTTTGAAGTTCATGGCCACAAAATGTGTAGAAACCTCAAATGGTTTAATCACTGTAATTTTTGTAGAAAACTCTTTAGTGCACTCCAATTTGGATATTTCAGGAAGATCAATAACATAAGTTACTTTTATTTGTACAGTTGTAGTAGCTGTTCTGTTTGTTTTCAAATAAAATGTATTTAGATGGCTGACCAATGTGCTAATTCTTCCAACTTGTATGATTAGTGGCTGTGTTTGTGGTTCACCTTCTTTCAGACTCAATTCTGTTACAGAATCTGGATTGGGATTGTCAGGGGAACTTAACAGAGATAGTGTTATTTTAACATCATAGATAGCACTGTCTTCATTATTTGTGATTGTGAATGTTGATGGAAACCTTTCACCTTGAAGTGCTGGACTTGAATTTGTGACAAGTAATGATACTTTACACTCTCGCGATGTGATTGAAGCTACTGCCAAAGGCACAATGCAGTCAAATTCATAGTCTGCCTTAGGGCTCCTTATGAAGTGCAACAATTCTGGATGGATAGTCGACTCTGTAGCTTTGTTTCCTTCTATTTTGAAGTTCAAAACTATCTTGCGTTTTCTATCTGTGTCAAGCACAAAAGACACACTCTTAATATGGAGATCCGATCCACTATCATGAGGATTAGGTTTAAATTGACATAAAAATCTCTTAACTTTCTCACCTTGCAAGCAAACAGTGGTGTTGCCATCATCTGTGATTGGAATTTCAATAGTCTCTGTGTGACTAGATATGGCAACAAAGGCATTTCTTGCTTCAAGAACTGTGGTGTACGAGAGTCTGACATACAGTTCTAAATCAATCATTTCATCCATTCTATATCTCTGTTGCTTAAATTTGGGCTTCACTTCTAAAAAGCTAGATATGTTGGCCATGTCTACGGGAACTGTGAGGGGTTCTTTCTCAATGGCTGCCTGCCACAGCTCCAGAGCCTTGTGCTGAGAGGAGGCTGGCAGGTCTGGCTCTGCAGCAGGTATGTTCAAGTTAAGAACAGACATGATATTCCTAAATATTCTATCCTTATCATTGTTTGGCACTTGAATATGCTTAGAGAGTGCCTCTATAGACAGCTGAAGATAGTCTTGTATTTTTCCTGATAAGTATGCACATTGTAATGCTCGGTTCAGAACATGTGAAGCTAAAAACCACCACTTTTCTCTCCGGTAGTCCCACAGCATATGTGTCAATAATGTGAGAGCCTTGCCATAATCAGCCGAGTAGAAGTATTCATTAGCCATCTCTACCACAAGCTGCTTCCTCATCCGAGGAGAGTGGAATGTTTTGAACTGTGAAATGGCACAGCCCAAGAAGCTGATGATCATTGCAGAGTGGTTAAAAACTCTTTCATTATACTGCAGAGCGAGCACAGCTGCTTGTTCCTTTTGTGGGTCGTGAGGGTCAGCACTGAGGCGGCCCGGCCTCCATGGTCTCTGTCCGTAAAACTCCACAATGCCTTCCAGTGGATCTGGGGTTGGAGGGTATGCTGTGGCCTCAGTGCATACAGACCTCATAGCTTGCCTTCTCTTAACTGTGAACTGAGCTGCATGTTGGTAGTAGAAGCCTGGGTGCTGGGACTGTATTGCTGGTAGTCCTGCACGGATTGCTTCATCAAACAACTCTCCAAAGGCACTGTACTGTCTTGCAATCCAAGCATAATGTTCAAACAACAGTTCTGTTGATCCAATTCGATTCTTATATCTTTCAATGTGTGACTTGAGTTGGGCAATAGCATCTCTAGGCAAGTTGAGAGCAAACAATAATTTACAAAGTTTGTAATTGATGTAGCCTGCTACAGTTCTAACTTCATGTGTATTGGTATCAACAATCCTCGTCTCAAGTAAATTGTTGTAAGCATGCATGTAGTGCTTGTGTGCTGTACTCAAATCTTGCTTCAACTCATTAAGATAGCCTAGTTTGAATTGATGTCGCACAAATAAATACTGATGAGTTGTTTTATTTAGATGATCTCTATGCTGTTTAATGTTTTTAGTTTCATGATGATAGTAGTTCTGAGCAATATCGTAGAATGCATTCTCCAAGCGAACAATATAACCCATGAGATGATCACTGTGGGGCAGCACAAACAGGGACTTAGACTGAATCTCACAGGCAGCACACAGGGATTGCGCGCGCTCGGCGCCCAGCATGTACTCGGAAGGGGGAGGGGACAGCCGGCTCTGGATGACGACGACGGCGACGCGTGTCGCGTGGCCCTCCACTGCAGCGCGGATTGATTGCACTTTGGAAGCACACTCGATGATTTTTTCATTCCACTGTGGATCATTCCAGTCCATATCGTAAAATATGACTACAACCGCGGGTATCAGGGATACCCGCTTGTGAATCCAGTTCTTTTTGAGGACTCCCTTCGGAATATACCACTCGTACGAGTTCCGCTTAGGCTTGACTACAGGAAACTCGAAGGTATTGTTCAGTAACTTAAAACGCACGGGCGTGCGGTCTGCGCGGCGGTTGTTAGAGAACGCGTCCCAGATCTCCTTGTGCACGGCATTGTTCACCGCATCGAGCCCAGACAAACCGATCAGTGCGAGGGGCTTCAGAATTATCTCGGACGGAAAATCCGTATAGTCACTCGGCATCGTCGCCATTGTCGTCACTTCACTGGCTTTTGCGTCTTACACAGTAATACTTGCGTGTTTTTATTTCATTTCATTTCATGTCACTATGTATTTGCGTACGTTATTTCATTATATTTTTACAATCTCCAACGCAACTCCCCCATCATTTGCCAAAATTGCCAATCGCTAATGAAATGTCAAATTCAATTGACAGTATTGATACTTGACGGAATGTACTGACATTCTTTGAATTTTTTTATTGGTCCCACTTTTGAGCAATGGCCACAGCTTTCCACTCTTCCTTGTGTGTTGCATTCTCAGGACAATCTCCCATGATACTCTTTAAATGTCTGTGCTCCCTTAATGCGCCACTTATCGCTTAGTAATGTAAGTAGTTTTACGCCCCTGGCTGGAGGCTTTGAGTCCGCTTAAGGCAGCCACATGATAGTCCGGTTAAGTAGTCACGACCTCTCAAGGTCAACTACGAGACGCCATACAAAAAAAAAAAAAGCGCCACTTAACCCATATTCTAATTCGTAAACTAGAAAGCCACTTGACTCACACCTCTGTCAAGGCGTTCCTCGCAAGAACCTCAAAATCGGTATTCATAGTCGCAAGATTAAGGAAATTATGAGGTCCCTCGAATGAGTGTGAGTATAGGTTATACGTCACGAATACGTCAATATACTCTTTTGAAAAGGCAATATGAAAATTGGATAAAATACGCGTGTTTTGGTTAAAACTTCCTCGTTGACTACCTCAAGAAAGTCTCATGGTAGAAGACGTACCTTACATTTGACAGTTGGTTCCTTATCACAAACTCACCTCGACTGAGGAAACTGTTTGAGACGAGGAGTAAAATTGCAGCTATGAATATCTAATTACAGTGAGAATGAGTCAAGTCGAGGAAATCAGGAGGTTTTGACTTAGAATATGGGTGTAAGTCAGCGTTTAGTTTTTTTTTTCGGTTCGCCTCCCTCGGTGAAGACTCTGCCCGATCTGTCCTGATGCATACTACATACATGGCCCGCCCAATCCCTCTTTAGCCTAGCAGACTTGTTGCCCACATCGGAGATTCCTATTTCGGAGCGTATCGTGGTATTTCCTTGAAGAATCTATCGTAACGTATTCGGTCGCTAAGCCTAATACCCAATACACTGTACACTACGCTCCAGGTTTAAAGGTAGGTCATCCTTCATCAGTGTCACAACGGCATGCCTTGTCCACAAAATAGTACCAATGTCACAAACTCATAGACAAATGCTTTAAAAATACTAAGTTTCTTATATACGCTGATGATCTAAAAGCGTATAGGTCTATACGGACTGTAGAGGATTGTCGACAGTTCCAACAAGATCTGGACAGTCTCTCTGACTACTGTCTAAATAATAAACTACATCTTAATCTCTCTAAGTGCAATTGCATAAATTTCACAAAGAATAAAGTAGTTATCAACTTTAAATACTCGTTGCACGACACAACACTCAGTAATGTATCTACTGTGAGAGATCTTGGTGTGTTAATTGATGATAAGTTGTCCCTAAACCAACATGTAGGAAACATTATTAATAAAGCATTTAAGATGTATGGTTTCGTTATGAGATCGTCCACTGAGTTCAAGCGGGTCTCCACATACCTTTACCTACTTATGACCCTTGTACGGTCACAATTAGAATATGCCGTCCCTATTTGGAACCCCTTTTACCAGAAATATATAGACGAGATTGAAAAAGTCCAGCGTAAGTTTCTGCGAGCCATGCATTACAGATGCCACAAAACGTATTTGTCGTACTCACAATAATTACTTGATAAATATAAGCTGGTCAACCTGGAATCTAGACGTAAATATCTAGAGGCTTCTGTACTGTATGGTATTGTTCATAGTGATTTTGATTGCATCGATCTCACGAGCAAACTGTGCTATGTGGTTCCACGCACTGTTCATATGCGTAGTATTCGTGCAGACACCCTATTTGCTGTCAATACATGTCGTACTAATTCTGGTTTAATAATGATGCTAATATTGATATTTTTGTATGCTCAAAATCCAAATTTAAATGTAATGTAATGAAAATTATTATTAACCAATAATGTTATGAATGTAAGCTAATCAAGATTTTATTATTTATTTGTTTTTAGTGGTAATTATTACTCAGTTGCCAATCAATGGGAATTTCTATTTTGCATGATGTAATAATTTTTTATGAATGTGATGTAATTTTTATTAGTTATTTATTAACTATCTAGTGGCACTCATTATCTTAATTTCTTTGTAAATATGCGGATAATGTAGTGGGCTGCATTATTGTTAATATTTTGTTTCATCTTTTCATTGTTCCAACACATATTGTAGCTGTTTATTGTCCCTAAATAAATAAAATAAAATAAAACTCTGTAGTTTCTGTGATTGTTTGCATAAAACTCGACTGAGGTCTGAGCTGAGTAGGAAATCACACATTTACTGGCCAGCTGGTGATGGTGACAGATGAACAAAGTCCAAGTCAAAGCATTTATTTCAAATATGCATTAAAAGGCACTTTTGGACGTCAACATTTACTTTTTTATAGAACTGAACGAAGTTATTAACGTCACGGTCATAGGTGACAGTGACGGACAATTTGCTTGCTGTCACTCACCATTGTGTTGTGATATAGTAAAATGTGCCTAAACTCGCTAACTCTCCATTGAATTTAAAGTTTGATCGAATTTATCTCTAACCAAGCAAAGTTTGTTTGTTATACTATCTTTATAAGTTGCTCATTAATTGGTCACGAAATGGCTTCTCAAGCTCTAGCCTCGTTAACTGCTACCTACACCGATTCCGAGGGCGAGGAAGATATGGAAGATCAGACGCCAGAAAAGGAGGAACACAGAGAAACTCATTCAGTGCCTACTAGCCCTAAAAAGATTGAAGACAGTAACCAACCCGCCTCTGCTCCTGTAACACCAAAGAGAAGATTAGTTTCTTATGTGGACGACACGGTGGTGTCTGACGAGGAGCCGCTCTCGCCTGCAGCTGAGAACCAAGACGACATGCGGCGCCTGTCAATGGAGACGGACACGGACGAAGCCGTGCCTCGTTCCGAGCCCGACGAGTGCGAGGACGGCGTCACGATACCGCCTGAACCATCTGGTAAATGTCCCAAGGAGCTCCAAGACTCTATTGCTAAGTTTTACAGCCGAATGTTAAATGAAGGACTAGATATGAACAGGATAATACAGGACAAGAAGAACTTTAGAAACCCAAGCATTTATGAAAAGCTAATACAGTTCTGTGATATTAATGAATTAGATACAAATTACCCTCCTGAAATTTATGACCCGCTAAAGTGGGGCAAAGAATCATATTATGATGAATTATCCAGAGTACAGAAATTAGAGATGGATAGAAGGGAGAAAGAAAAGAAAGAGAAACTTGCTAAAATAGATTTTATAACAGGAGTAGCAAAGAAATCGGAGAGTGATGATGAAAAGAAGAGGAAGTCTAAATGGGACCAGGCGGCACCCAATGTGTCCAACAAGCCAACCATTAAGCAGCCAGGACTGGTCCAGCAGCCGCTCACAAGCAATGTAACTGGAACTAAGGGAACCATTATCTCTGCATTTGGTTCTTTGCCAAAGAAACCAAAACTTTGATGGAAACAACATTCCTATAGACAATGTAGATGTTATTCATCAGATTTTATTTTATAGTGCAGAGACTTTTGTGTTGTGGCAGTTTTATAAAAGTGAAATAGAAACCATAATGACATACACATACACAAACACATACACACAATAAAGATGTATAATGACAACACACTTAATAAAGAAAAAAAAATGTTAATAGTAAAAAAAAAATTAAGTATTGAAGGATTTTTATTTAAAGTTTACTTTTGTGTTGTTTTGGTGACCTTGCCCTTTAATGAACTTCTTCATTATCACAACTGGTTGTCCTTGGAAAAAAAAACAATATAAAAGAGTATCTAATGCTTTAGTGCGCTTGTAGACATCCTTTTTTTTTCACCTGGCTAACAGACCGTCAATAAATGGATATCCTTGTGTAAGATTAGTCTACTTTGACCAGGAATAAGTAAATAGATAATACACTTGATCACTTTTAATTTACAACCAATTTAATTAATTACAATAAGTATTTGTAACACTGAACAATATAGTTGTTGTTTGTACGACGAAGCGCGAGTAACAAGAGAGACCAGCCCATTTGTTTGTTTGTTTGGCATCTCGCAGGTCAACCTATGCGGTTGTCGTCTGCTTAAGCGGACTTGCCTGTGGATTCCCTAATAAATTAAGGCCTCCAGCCAGGACTTAAACTTATATACTAACTAAAACTAAGCGACAACGCTAAGGGCACCCCCTGTGGGGTACGAACCTCGGCTTAGGGCGTCGCTGGAAGAGGGCAGCAAATGACTAGCTGGATCAGGATTGGTATTAATTAGGGACGAATTTAAAGCTACAGGCTCAGCGGCGCGGGCTGGCTCGAGCAAGGGTCGGGAGGGAGAGACCAGCCCAATCAGGGCTGCCAGGTGAAAAAATTCTAAAATCGTACCACAGCATTAAAAAAGTCGTATACCCAAGGAAAATTCGAAACAAAAAATCGTACATTATTATTCATCCCGTTTATTGACTTTTATTACAAAATTAACAATAAAAGTACTACGAAATAAGTAATGATATGTAATGAAAATAGTATGAAAATTTAAATTATAGTAATGAAATCACTTTTTTCTGTATAAATTTTCCGTATTCATTAGTTTAATCATGTCATCTGTTGGTTTAAAATCGGTGCAGTTTCCGGTGACTCTTATCATTTGCTTTGCCAGCAAGGTGCCATTGACAGTTTCGTTGGCCAAACTATTTCTAAGTTTGGTTTTTAATTTAAGGAAATTTGAATAAAAGGGAATTCCCTCAACACTCTGGGCAGGCTGAGCACGTTCGTTTCATTATTTATATTATTCTGTCACTGCTCTAGATACTTACTCTTTTGAGACAAAAGTTTGTTACTTTGTTGCCAGACCTAATTGAATAAAATAAATGGATCGAATGTAAAAAATCGTATGTTTTCCGTACGATTTCGATGCTTCGATCGTACTCGTATGAAATCTGCAAAAAGTCGTACAAATACGATTTAAATCGTACAAATGGCAGCCTTGAGCCCAATGCGCACGGGGTCTTTAAAAGACTTGAAGTGTGTCACCCGATGCAAACAACCAATCACTCGCCAGCAACGTTCTGACGTCCGGTCCAGCGCAGATGGCAGCACTCGATCCCACAGTGCGTCGCTTGACTCGTGATAGCGTTACGTTTGGCTACCGGAAAAAGTGGCGCCAACACTTGTATACATATGTATTTTTTACCGGGTGGATATTTGCTTGGACTGCTGTATAAATGCGCTAGTTTATATCTGTTTGTCAGAGATTACGCACGTGTGAAATGTCGAATAATACGAAAACAAAACTCGTAATGGCCTACTGTCTATTTGTACAAGAAGAAACAGAAAAACGTAAAAAGTCATTGGGGGGGCATCCTATATTATTGGAAAGGGATGAATATGGTGCACTTCATACTGACGAATGTTTAAATCTGTTATTAGCGGTATTGTGGTTATAATTTTCAAAATGCAGTGAACTATAAACATATATACGAGGGCGGGTCAATAAGTCCGTGACTTTTTGAATTTCCCGCCTCTTAATTGAAATGGTAACACTGCTCCTGTCAACAGGCAACTGTCAGTTGGCTCCTGTCAAAATTTGAACAAGCTGCGTCATTTAATTTGTGTTTGATTCTCGCCACAGTGTGCTTCTGGGTAACACGTGTGTTTGAATTTTGGCTGTTTTTCTGTGTAATTGTGTTTATTGTGACTTGTTATTGTGTTTGTTTGTGTGTGATTTTGTTGGTACCTGATATCAGGTTTGTTGTGTTTGTTTTTAACCATTTTGGTCACCATTATCCTTATTCAATATGAATATGGATAAAAATAAACCTCCAGACCCTCCTGATGAAATCCCTACTACCCCCATATCCGGCTTTTCTCCGTCTGATCCAAACGCCACCCCTAACCCATTAAGCCAGTTTGCAGATGTGGTCTGTAATCTGGAGTCCCAAATCCTTACATCCCAGACTAACATGCGTAAACGTCACGGTACGAAAGAAGATGTTCCCAATCTCCCTACTAAACAACCGAGAACGACTATAGGCCGCGATAAGTACTTAGTTACAGATAAAGGACCCTTTATTGTTCATGTTTCCCGAAAGGAATCTCAATCTAATTCTGGAACTACCCTACATCCAGTTTCATTCGGGCGCTTTTTGGCCAATCAGAATATATCTAATATTGCTGCAGTCAAGCGAGTAGGTAGAAATCGCGTATCTGTTGAATTTACATCCCCTCAGGATGCTAACGCGTTTTTATCAAATATTGTTTTGGGGACAAATTTATATGAGGCTGTAATCCCGTCTTTTAATATAACCCGTATGGGCGTTGTTAGTGGCATCCCTACTGAATTCTCAGAAGAGGAAGTACTGTCATATTTAAAGGTCCCAGTAGGCTGTGGTCCAATTATAAAAGTTAGACGATTCAACAGAAAGGTTAATAGAGACGGTTTAATTGAATACAGACCCACAGAAACTTGTGTCATCACTTTTGATGGCCAAGTTTTACCAAAACGGATTTTCTGTTTTTATACATCTCTAACTGTAGAACAGTATATTTACCCCACCATTCAATGCCGCAAGTGCTGCCGATTTGGTCATGTAGAATCTCTTTGTCGTTCCAAACCCCGTTGCAGCAAGTGTGGCAATGATCACCCCGGTGATGGTTGTAGCATTGCTGAGAGCGAAGCCTTCTGTGTGTTGTGCTCTGGAAGTCACTTTGCAAATAGCAGAGCCTGTCCGGAGTACAGCAGGCAGAAGTCTATTAAAACAATAATGGCTGAGAAAGTGATTTCCTATTCAGAAGCAAGTAAAACAGTTCCAATATCTACTCGTAGTTATGCAGAAATAGCTAAATCACAGACTCAGTCATACCGTAAAACTGTGTTTCTTAAGCCAAAGACCCATGCTCCCCTTTCTCCCTCCTATGATAAAACAGCTCATCAACAGTTCTCTAGCACCCCCCAATCTTCCCAGCCTAATGGCTCTGCTCTCAAGAGTCAACTAGCAGAATCTCCTGAAAACTTGTCTTCCATTATTGAACTTCTTAGTAAACTCCTGTTAACTTTAATTTCTTCATCCAATAAAAATCAGTTACCGTCCAACGTTGCTTCTTTACTTATAAACTCACTCTCATCCCATAATAATGGCTCGGTTAGTGTTCCTTCAATGGAATGTGAGGAGCGTGTGGCATAAGAAACACGACCTCACATTTCTTCTGAACAAATACAAACCTTTAGCTTGTTCTCTTGCTGAGACTTGGCTAGTTCCGAGTCTTAGTTTTCGGTTACCTTCCTTCAATATTCTCAGATGCGACCGATCTGATGGCTATGGCGGGTCGGCCCTCTGCGTGAACAATCGTGTTCCACTTGTGGCTGTATCCTTACCTCCTCTAGGTGATGTTATTAGCATTGTTGCCGGTCGGGTAGAGGGTATAACCCTCTTATCTATTTATATTGCTCACCCTCATCAAAGTTTTCTCCCATTAATAAAACATATGTTAGAAAACATAGAGGGCCCTGTACTTGTTATGGGGGACTTCAACTGCCATCACTTTAGGTGGGGTTCTGAACGTTGTGACTCTTTTGGGGAAGGTTTAGTTGAAGTCTTAGATGACCTTAATCTGTGTATCCTCAACAATGGTTGCCCAACTCGCAGGTCTCTTCCTGGACAACATAAAAGTTGTGTTGATCTAACATTTTGTACACTGGATATCGCAGCATCATGTCATTGGGAGTGTACCAGTTTGTCACATGGCAGTGACCACTATCCAATTATAATATCCTTAGCTGAAAAAACTTACTTAGAAAAATCCAGTCCTCCACTCTTGAGGTATAACTTGTCTAATCCTGATTGGGCAAAGTATTCCTCTTTATTGGAGGACAAAATTGATTCACTTCATAATTTAGTATCCCTTGATTTTGATTCTCTTAGTCCTCTCCATGTGTCAAACTGCTATAATCACTTCATTTCTGCCATAACAGCTAGTGCTGACTCATGCTTTCCTGTTAAAAACTCAGCACGTGGGAAGATTCCTCCTCCACCATGGTGGGATCAGGAATGCTCAACAGCCATAAGAGAAAGAGATGAGGCTGAACTGGTGTATAATGGGGCGATGGTTAGCGATAACCTCATAGCATTTAATAGGACCCTCGCCAAATCTAAAAGATTGCTGCGAAGGAAGAAACGTGCCGGTTGGGCTGACTTTTGTGGATCTCTGTCCCCCTCCACTCCTTTATCAGTAGTATGGAAGAAGATCAACCGCTTCCGATCTGGATGTTCCCCTTCAATTTCTTCCCCTATCCCTCGAGAGACTGCCGAGCAGTTCTTTGACAAACTGGCTCCTCCGTATGTACCATCGGAAACAGAACATAATCAGCCGTCTCTCATCTATTCAGAGGATCCCTTTGATGCACCATTTTCTATGCAGGAGCTTAACTCAGTGTTGGAAAATGTTTATGACTCTGCCCCAGGTATTGACGGTATTGTCTATTCTTTTATGTCACATGCAGGTCATAGAGCAAGGAAATATTTTTTAGACATTTTAAATTTTTGTTACACCAATGGCTGGGTCCCTGATCAGTGGAAAACTCAAATTATTATACCTATTTTAAAACCTGGCAAACATGCTGATGACCCTAACAGCTTCAGACCAATCGCTTTGTCATCCGTCCTTGCGAAAATATTGGAACACCTAATTAAGAACCGATTAGAATTTATAGTAGAATCGAGAGACTTACTTCCTAGGTCTCAATTTGGTTTTAGAAAGGGACTCAGTACCATGGACAGTGTTGGGGTTTTGGTCTCAGATATACGCTCATCGTTTTCGAAAAATGAATCCGTAGTCGCTGCCTTTTTAGATGTCTCCTCTGCATATGATAATGTCCTTCTTCCCATTCTCAGGCACAAATTGCAACAGCTGAGAATACCGGTGAGGATGGTACAGTGCATCTGCAGTTTGCTGATGTCTCGGTCTTTGGTTTTGAGAGTCCCAGGTGAAGAATTTGACGTCAGGATGTCATGGAAGGGCCTACCACAAGGCTCAGTTCTTAGTCCTTTACTGTACAACTTATATACAGCTGACATCGGTTCATGCCTCAATAACAATTGTCAAATTTTGCAATATGCTGACGACTTGGCTTTATATGTTACCAACAGCTCAGCTAGCGACGCCGCATCATCTCTTTGCGTATCCCTGGACTCTCTAAACCAATGGCTAAATTCCCACGGACTGAGTTTGTCTGCCCCCAAAAGTGCTGTAGTTGTGTTTTCCCGCAGGAGGTTGATCCCACAAATTTCACTGAATATCCAAGGACAGTGTATACCGGTTTCTGTAAAAGTAAAATTTTTAGGTGTCTTTTTAGATTCCAAATTGAGTGGTCTTCATCACCTAAATTATTTAGTTAATAGATGCGAGAGGACTATTCCTATTTTAAAAGTGCTTGCCGGGGTCTGGTGGGGTGCACATCCCTACACCATGAAACTGGTATACAATGCCTTAATTCGGAGTGTTCTGGACTACGGCTCATTTCTTTTAATTCCCTGCAACAAGGGTGCTTTGGCAAGGTTAGACAGAATTCAGGCTAAGTGTCTACGGATCATATCGGGATGTATGAAGTCCTCACCAATTAACGCGTTGCAGGTAGAGTGCGCAGAACCACCGTTAGACTTGAGAAGGCAGTACCTAGCATCGAGATTCTGGGCTAGAGCCATCACCAAATCCTCTCACCCTCTTGTTCAAAAAGTCAATGACTTGGATGTTGTATGCCGAAGTTCCAATTATTGGCACCATAAAGAAGTCCCTCTGTTTTTAAAATCCCTCCGTTATTATCAAAATTTAGATTCCCCCATTATTCAATACCCGAAACTTCCTATTTTCAGTTTTGACTATGAAACTATATGTTTTAAACCAGATATCTTTTACAATATTGGCATATCGAAAAAGTCTCCTTCGGCGGACTCTATTTTCAACGCAGCGGTTTGTGAGCGATGGTACAATTTTGAAAGATTCTTTACGGATGCCTCTAAATTATCAGATGCAAGCTGCACTGGTGCAGCGGTATACTACCAAAACTCCAAAATTGTTTTAAAATTTAGATGCCCTGCACAATCATCAGTGTTTACAGGTGAGTGCGTGGCCATATTAGAAGCGTGTTTATTTATTGAGGCTCATAGCATAAGTTTTGGGGTCATCTTTACAGACTCACTTAGCTGCTTGCAAGCTTTGGAGCAGAATCCTTTCAAGAGCAAACTGCACAGTCCAATACTGCTTCAAATCAAAAAGTCTCTTTTCTCTTGTGCCAAGAATCACAAAACCGTACACTTGGTTTGGATTCCAAGTCATTGTGGCATAAGAGGAAACGAATATGTTGATTCTCTTGCTAAGGATGCAGTTACGTCTCAAGCTGTCGACCTCAAACATTTTCAATGTCAGGGTTACGATTTGCTGAGTCTCCCAAAAAATAACTTGATAACCTCATGGCAGGTACAGTGGCTAAATTCAAGTAAACGGAAAGGTGCTTTTTATCACGCAATACAGCCTAACGTTACTCCCAAGCCCTGGTTTTACCCGTACAAAAAAATATCAAAGAAAGTGATTTCTATTCTTTGCCGTCTTCGCATAGGCCATTGTTGTACGCCGGTCTTCCTTAATAAAATTCGGGTCAGAGACTCATCGCTCTGTGAATGTGGGTTGGATGAAGGTACTTTGGAGCACATCTTCTTTAACTGCTCTAATAATAACCCAGCCCATGACTTGTATAGCCATCTCCCTAAACTAAAGATCCCTGTCCCAACTAACTTTCCATCCCTACTAACACATTCTTCTCCGAAGCTCTTTGAGGCTTTGATGTTTTTTATTCGTGTCAATGACATTAAATTATGATGTTTTTTGTGTAGTTTATCGACTATTTATGTACATTAATTATATAACTAACAATAATTTTTGTTTGTTTGTTTCAGTGTACCTACTAATAAATTTTTGTCTACAAGTTTCACAGTAAACTCAACTGTCTGTAATCAAATAGTTTTTTTTTTTTTTTTTTACTGTTTTTTTTTTTTAATTTTAATCTTTTTCCTCCTTCGCACGTTTTAACAGATCACATTTGACATTGGCAGAATTGTCGACATCGGCACCATTGCCATATATAAAAATAGAATAGAATAATTTGTGTTTGACAGCCGTTGATAGCAGACTTCCGCGCGTTTTGAGAAAAAAATAAAAAAAGTGAATTTCGTATGTTCATGCATTTTTCGGAAAAAAAAACCATCACTCAAACCAAGGCTAAGCTTGATAAATATTATGGGGACTCTGCACCCTCCATTTCCATGGTAAAGAAGTGGTTTACTGAATTTCGATGTGGCCGTATAAGCACGGAAGATGCCGAACGTTCTGGACTCCCAGTTGAGGTCTCTGCATCCGAAATAATTGAAAAAATCACGATATGGTTTTAGCCGATCGGAGATTGAAAGTGAGAGAGATTGTGGAAGTCATAGGCATCTCACATGGCTCAGTGTTTCCAATTTTGAATGATCACTTGGGTATGCAAGTACCTTTTGAGTGAAAGACTTGAATATGAAAAATGAAAGTCGTAGATAGAGTATGTACAGTTGATTAGAGAAAAACCACTGACACACAATGTTTTGTTTCCTATTTTTTATATGTCACTACAGCTGTCGCAGCCAAAGAGGCTTTAACACTTTCCCTCAGCTGCTAGTCGACCTTCTAATCCTTTAGACCTAAGCTCTGACAAAGTTCCTGTAACCTAAATCTAGGCAGGGCCTTAGTCAGCAGATCTGCCAGCTGTGTAGCAGCTAGTCCGCTCAACCACAATGTCGTTTTGAAGTACTAGTTCTCTTACGAAAAAGTGTCTGACACGAACATGTTTGGTTCTTCGATGAAACTCGGGATTATGCGCTAGTTTCACCGCAGCTTCGTTATCCACAAACAAGACAGGAATTTCTTTTTGACCATTTAAGTCTTTAAATAGTCTTTTTAGCCATCTATGTTTACTTGTACTACTTGATACTGCTTCTTTATAAGTTGAAGGTTCTCTTTCTAATATCGAATCGACCAAGAATAATTCAAAGTCATCCAATTTTTGTGGAGGTCGTAGAGTACTTCTGTCTCTGAGATTATACCTTGGAACATCGGGTATAGCAACATCGTTCTCTGAATTTATTGACATCTCAACATCAGGAGGAATAGCATCTACGAACTCTTCAGTTTCACAATCTAAAAATGCGTTTTCATTTTCAATTGTCTCACTTTCTTGTTCTTCCTCTAATTGGACTGACTGCCTTACAGGAGAAGCTACATGTTGCGGAAAATTATCTTCCGGTAAGATAACTTCAACTGTCTCCTGTCTCATCAAATCAGAATCTCCCTCTATCTCACCGCTCACTGGTAAAACCAGGTCCCAAGGCCGTTGGGATTCTCAATTCCATGGTTGGGCAAAAAGTGACATCTCCAGATCTTTCGGTCTGTTTTCCATTCCAGATGCGATATCCGTCGTCGTTATCGTATCCAATAAGTCTGCCTTTCGTGGCTTTCTTATTTAGTTTCTTCCTTTTTTGTTTAGGAATGTGAAAGAAACATTCAGTCACTATCACACGCAAGTGTGAGATCTTAGGCTTCTTTTTATGCCACAGCTCATACGGTACTTTCCCTTCTTCTCTTGTGGGACCCGTGCGGTTGAGAACGTAGCACTTCCTGAGTCTACTCAATATGACCCCCTAGCGCCCGCTCGTACCCGCACAGTTGTGCTGTCAGTGATTCAATTGTCCTCTCTAGTTTGTTTAACAGCATCCAACTTGATTTGAAACTGAAAAATTTTTCATTGAGGGAATCTAAAATTTTACAGATCAAGAACATTTCCGGCAACTTCATGTTAGGGTCGGTCTTCAAAGTTTCAGCATTCAAATTGTTCCAAATTTTTTTAAGTTGCGACATCATAGTAGATGCGTCATCGTTAGAGTTATTTTTGAAACTAAAGAATTGCATGCACAATGTGTATGCTCTGTCTTCTGATTGACCGTCAAATAAGCGGTGAAGTTCCTGCCACACTTCGTTAGCTGTTTCAAATCGCATGACTTTCATTAGATTCTCTTCGGTCATGTTGCTAGTAATTATTAGATGAGCGTTGCTGTCTGCCTTCCTATACTTTAGCAATTCTGCATTATAGGCCATCAGCGCACCATCGCCTGTTCCTAAAATTGGCTTTCTTAGTTTTCCCTCTGCCGCCTCCATGGCACCTTCTGTGCCCCGCAGCATGATGGATACCTTATACTTCCATGTAGCCCAATTCTGGCTACCTATTAACTGACCGATCTGAATCTTGGTGGTAAAAATTTCCATTATGACAACTTTTGTTTTTACTGATTTGTAGAATGTTAATACGTCCTGGGTCTTATCCTTTTTATACTAGTTGTCCTTTGGGTTCAGTCGTAGAGAGAGTATGTACAATTGATTAGAGAAAAACCACGGACACACAATGTTTTGTTTCCTATTTTTTATATGTTACTGCAGCTGTCGCAGCCAAAAGTAGGCTTTAACATGAGAAAGCTTTCCGCAAGATGGGTGCCGCGTTTGCTCACAATCGACCACAAGCGCAACCGTGTGACAATTTCGCCGGAATGTTTGGCGTTGTTCAACCGCAATATGGACAAGTTTTGGACGAAACCTGAATCCACCACAACACACCGGAGACCAAACAGCAGTCAAAACAGTGGGTTTCTCGGGGTGAATCTGCGCCAAAGAAGGCAAAGGTGGGTTTGTCAGCCAATAAAGTCATGGCGACCGTTTTTTGGAATGCACGCGGTATAATGCACATTGACTACCTTCAAAAGGGAAAAAATAATCAATGGCGAATATTATACCAACTTATTGGGTCGATCAATGAGGACTTAAAAAAAATGACCACAAATGGCCAAGAAAAATGTTCTATTCCACCAGGACATGGCAAAAATCCATGAATTGGGCTACGAATTGTTCGCTCATACGCCCTATTCTCCGGATTTAGCCCCGAGTGACTATTTGTTGTTCCCAAACTTGAAGAAATGGCTCGGCGGAAATAGATTTGACTCGAACGACGAAATCATCTCACAAACAAATGCCAATTTTGATGACCTCAACTAATCATATTTTTCGGAAGGGATCATTGGAGAGAGGAGAATTTGTTGAAAAATAAAATAACTTTTTATCTAAAAACCTGTGTGACTTTTTGAATGAAAGCCACTGTTAATGGTGTGGATCGAGGTAAAAACAACACTAATTGAGCAAAAGGTATATTTAAAAACTGTAGGGTTGGACAACAAAACTTTTATCTAAGGAAGCGCGCGCTGTCGGTCGCGTTAGTAATGGCACTGCCTCATCGCAAATCAAAATGGCGGTTCGGTACTTCCCCGCTCCGACCCCGCGCACTCCCTTTTACATTTTTGTGAATTGCATCGCTAACATGCCCCACCCCAGTGCTGCCTCAGCAGCACTCACCATCAACTGGTATTCGAGCGACGCGCGTGACCGATCTAGTCAACATTCCTGATTTGGTCTTAATTCGAATCATTCTGACTCGGTCGTCTCTTCCAGGGATCACTTCCTGAATTATTCCCTTGGGCCAAGAGTTGCGGGGACTGTCAGGATCCACTATAAGTACGAAGTCACCCACTTGTAAATTTTTATGTTCTTCTTGCCATTTCTTGCGGGGTAGCAAGTCTGGCAGTACTTCCTTGACCCATCTGCGCCAGAACATGTCAGCTAATCTTTGTGAAATTCGCCATTGTTTTCGCAGATAAACGTCTGAATCATCAAATTTTCCGATGTGAGGTAAGCCAGACGACGATCCCAGCAAGAAATGATTAGGGGTCAACGTTTCAGGAACATTTGGGTTCACAGATACGTGAGTCAATGGCCTGCTGTTTACCATATTCTCTATTTCTGTTAGCAGAGTGTATAGAGTTTCATCTCTGGGAGCGTGTTCTTTTAAAATTATTTTCAGGCTGGTCTTCACGCTTCTGATGAGCCTTTCCCACGCCCCACCCCAGTGGGGACTCGCGGGCGGTATAAAAGTCCATTTGGTTCCGCGATTTAAGGCCTCATCTTTTAGCACTTCTTCGTCTATTTCTTTTATAGCCCTCCTCAGCTCTGTATCTGCTCCTCGTAAATTTGTTCCGTTATCGGAATACAAATATTGTGGCCATCCCCGTCTTGCTGCCATCCTTCGCAACGGCATGATAAAGGAGTCGGTTGTAAGGTTTATGACTACTTCCAGGTGTATTGCTCGTACTGTCAAGCACGTGAATAAGACGCCGTATCTTTTCTCGCGGCGCCGTCCCACAGTGACTTCCATGGGACCAAATAAATCCACACCGCAGTAGGTGAAGGGCCGTTCATGATGGGCCATTCGAGCACCGGGTAAGTCTCCCATTCTTGGTACTTCTGGTTTGGATTTTCTTATTCTGCAAGTTAAGCATTTAGATGTTACATGTTTAACGGTAGGTCTAAGTCTGGTGATCCAATACCTTTGTTTGATTTCATTAACTACTGTTTCTTGATTTCCGTGTGCGTAGTAGTGATGATAATACTTAACGATCAATCTCGCAACGTAACTTCTTCCATCCAATATTACAGGGTATTTTGTTTCCGGTTGAATGCCAGCAGCAGCACCGATGCGGCCACCGACTTGCATGCCTCCATGTTCGTCCAGGTAAGGAGACAAGGTAAGTAGGTTACTTGTTTTTGATACACATCTGTTGTTTTTTATTTCAGTTAACTCCTTGCTAAACGATTCAGCTTGTGATCTTTTCAGTAATAATATTTCAGCATTCTTCATAGTGTCGTCGAACTCACAAGTTAGCTTCTTGCATTTATTTATAAACTTGAGTACCAAAGATGCCGATC
This sequence comes from Dasypolia templi, assembly GCA_963555695.1. Taxonomy (NCBI): domain Eukaryota; kingdom Metazoa; phylum Arthropoda; class Insecta; order Lepidoptera; family Noctuidae; genus Dasypolia; species Dasypolia templi. Next base: position 26,140,305 of record OY743154.1, on the reverse strand, counting down.
GCCGTAAGCGAAGCCAGGAACTAAACCGAGTAGCATCAGGTAAAGGTAAGTTTATTTCTGGTGCATCTATTCTTATTAAATTAATACACTCCAATAGTGTTTCTTTTCTTTCTTCAGATATGACTTCACGCGGCCATTCGTCTTCTTTGCAGTGTAAGAACGTAGGCCCGTACATCCATTCATCTTGCAGTACGGGACTGATGTAGTTTTCTCTTGTAGCAATATCAGCTACGTTTTGTTTTGTAGGCACGTATCGCCATTCATTCGTTTGCGTTAACTCATCAATTTCGCCTAAACGGTTTGCTACGTATACTTTATAGTCGCGAGCGTCATTTCTTATCCAGTGTAGCACTGTTGTCGAGTCGCTCCAGAATATTCGTTGTACAGGCTTCATAGTATGTTCTCTAGCAACTGAGTCTGCTAGTCAAGACGCTAGGACAGCAGCTTGAAGTTCCAAGCGTGGAATTGTTATTGGTTTGTTTCCTACAACCCGGCATTTACTCGCGATGAATGCTACGCGTGTATTATTCTGGTTGTCATTCCATTTCCAGTACGCGACGGCGCAGTATGCCTTGCTAGACGCATCACAAAATACATGCAACTGCAGGTTGCTATAACTATGAGTATCCACCTTTCGATCGTTTAGATTGTAACAGCTGTGCGTCGTAGCACTCGTAGCCGATGTCGCGTCTGCTACGTTCGTAGCATTATTCGTAGCCTTTGTAGCCGTGGCGCTTGAAGTAGATGGCGGGGCATCTTATTTTCCTTCTCGCTCACTCTTGTGGTAGCAGCCGGATAGTGTCTTGGCAAGCTAACATCTTGTAATGAATTCAATAAACAAATCCATTTGGACCATTTCTCAAACACTGTATCGGGTATATAATCATCCCAACTAATATTTAATTTCCAAGTTTCTTGTAAAATGATTTTTCCGTTTATGGTGTACGGTGCTAGAATACCGTATACGTCAAAAATGGACATTACCACACGTAACATTTCCCTCTTGGTAGGCTTTTGTGTCCCATTTATAATACATTCGGGTATTCGCTTGAAAGATACGTCGAATCTCAAAGTATCTTCACTTGGATGCCAAATCAATCCAAGCGTGCGTTCGCCTTCATACTGATGACCGATTTTGAATTTGACGGCTGCATCGCCTAGTAAATCTTTAGGTAGGCTCGCAAGTACTTGTTTACTATTACTCGTCCAATTCCGCATCTCGAACCCGCCTTTCTAGTGAATGGGCATGACTTCATGAATCATTTTTATCGCGGTTTCTTCGTTAGGTAGGCTGTCTATATAATCATCCATATAGTGACTTTTATATATAGCAGAAGCCGCAGCGGGCATTGATGACTCATACTGCTTTGCGTTTTTGTTTTTTACAAATTGGGCCATAAAGGGCGAGCAATTAGCACCAAAAATTAAAGACGTCATAACGTAGGTGTTTACAGATCCTTCTGGTTCTTTTCTATATAGAAATCGGAAGGCGTCCTGGTCTTCTGGTCGAATTTTTACTCTGAGGAACATATCTTTAATATCTCCAGACACGGCTACTCGATTTTCCCTAAATCGCAACATAATGCCGAATAACGACCTAAGTAGGTCAGGGCCTTTTAATAAGTGATCGTTCAGTGATAACCCATTTGTTTTAGCTGCCGCGTCAAACACTAATCGCAGTTTCTTTTTGTTGGGATTATCTACTCCAAAATGAGGCAAGTACCAAGTTCTAGGCGGTGTCACATTTAAGTTGTTACATAATTTTGCGTAGTCGTTATCAAATAGATGTTGTATGCGTTCTTCGTATCTTTTAGCATATTCTTTGCTTCTTTTTAGTTTTAGTTCAACTCCTTTCAGTCTACACAGAGCTGTCGGGTACGAGTCCGGCATCACACATTTCTCGTCTCGCCAAGGTAAGCCAACATGCCATTGACCATTGATGAGTACAGAACTTTGTTCTAAACTTTCTATAGCTCGTAAGTCTTCCGAGTTTTGTCTTGGCCTGCCAGACACGCCCATGGACTCGATTGAGAACGACCTTCGTACCTCCTCTTGGATCTCTCGCAGCATATATTCAGTTTCTGTGACGTCACTAGTGACAAACAATGAGGAGTGACGTACAGCAGAATCAGGTAAGTAAACATTAGGCACCCTTCCATGTAGGCACCAACCCAGGGGAGTCCGGGTGGCACAGGGCTCATCGGGTCTACCCACCCTCATTTCCAACGGTAAGAGAAGGTGACAGTTATCTTGTCCAATTAAGACATGTGGTTGGAGTTGTGCTTTTGTGCATAAATGATGGCTGACGTCACTTAAGTGCGTGTAGTTTTTACTATTTACCGTAGGCAAACTTTGTGGTAGGTTTAGTTCTTCAACAATTCGCGCATCGATTGTAAACATCTTGTTATCAACCCCACACAAAGACACTTTGGCACGCCGTGCGTTGCACACAAGTTCGGTGTCGTTCCACGCGCCACACACACGAAGACGTTCTCGGCTGCCGCGCAGCCCCACTTTCTCCGCCAGCGAAGCGCTAACCAACGACACAGTCGAGCCGTCGCCGCGTCGTCTAGCAGAGCAGTCGTGCTCACACTTCCTTTCGGTCCGTGAATGTATACAGGTACTATTTTCAACATTACGGAACAGCTGACATTAATATTTGTTATTGTTTCGGATGGAACTTCAGCATCGGGTGGAACTTCGGGTTGTATCGCTGGCACGGATTCACTGTTGTCTTGACGTGGCACATAATGTAATAAGCGATGATGAGATTGTCCACAATTCTTTACGTCGCAGCTGGGCGCGGTGCACGTGTCCCTACGATGATGCTCTAGTAAACACTTATAACAAATATCATTACGCTTTACGTGCAGCCATCTGTCTTTTCGTAGTGATTTTTTAAACTTTTTGCACTCTGTTAATTTGTGACTAGCAGTACGACAATAACGACACTTTTCTTCACTTTGTCCGTCTTGCACTAGAACAGTTTGTATATTGTTCACACATTGTTTACGTTTGAAATTGTCTGTTTTAGGTTGTAATAAAATAGCACTACAGGTTGATATTTTCACAGCTTCTTCGGTGAGGAAATTTGACAGCACATCTAGTCTAGGTTTTGGTGATTCAGCAGTGATAAACGGGTAACTATAGTCTGTCCACTTCGCGAGCAGGGTAGTAGGTAGCTTGAATAAGATAATATTAGCCACTTCCATGCTTTGTAGATATTCATGGCGGCCTAGGGCTCGTACAGCTGCGACGTAGTTCTTCACTTTGACAGAAAAGGGTACTATTTCTCGATGATAATCCGTAGACAGGTTGTTCATCTTCTTTATGTCTGACACGATGCGGGAAAGAATGACGTCAACGTTTCCGAATTGCAGTTTCAGAGTGGAAATTACGTCTGCAGATGAAGCACCACTGATAAGCAAGCCGGCTACAGCTTCTTGAGCGGCACCGCGTAGACACTTACGTAACCGCCAAAGGTTTTCTCGATCGGTGAAATTACAGATTTGTGTAGATTCAATGTAAGCTTGCTCGAAATGGAGCCACTCTTTTGGGTCGCCGCTAAAACTAGGGAGCTCTTTCGGTGTACTGAGACGACTTATAAGTTTTGTATTTTGCTGGATGGCGGAGGACGAGACGAGTTCATTGATTGCGTTCGCAAGCTGTTGAACTGTTCCTTCTGTGTCGGCCGGGTTTGCGTGCGGTTTCGGTGGGTTTTTATCACTGTCAAACTGCTGTAGTTCTTGTTGACTACGCTCCAACCACTTTTCAATTTCACCTGCGCCGTTATTTTCACGCGCCGTTGTGTTCCTCAGGGAAGCGTATTAGGGCCTTCATTATTTATAATATATGTAGGATCAGGAGTGCCGAGAGGTATTTCGTTAGGGTTTGGAGTTCCCATTTTATTGGGATAAACAATACCGTATAAACCAGTCTTTCCCAACGTGGGCGATAACGCCCCCTTGTGGGCGCTGCAGGCTTAAAGGGGGGCGGTAAGAGACCCAGAAAAAAAAGGGGGCATTGTGTAGGGCTTTGGGGTCGATTTATAATTTCATCTACCTAGCTAGGAAGACTCTCAGACACCGACTGAGCTCTCGACTCTCGACTACATCTTGTGAACATCAACTAATATTAATTAAGATATAGCTCAAACTCGGTTCGATATAAAAGACCGCGGGCAATCATGTTTTAACAAGTTTTTGTTAAATAATCCGAATTGTATATTCCTATACCAATCGGCTGGTTCCATAATACTTGTTCTTGCTTGTCGAGTACGATTGGGCGTCGAATGAGATAAACGAGTTTATGCACGTTTGTCTTATTCCTGTTGGTGCGTGCTGCTTATGCAATCCTATATAAACGACGTAAATTTATTTTATTTTCATTTGCGATTTCGCGCATAATAGATAAGCAGTACTTGATTTCAACACTTACGTATTTCTTAAAACAAAACAATGTCGGAAGTAAAAAAGAAGAGACTGCAATACTCTGCGGAATATATTAAATTCGGATTTATTGAAAATCCCATAAACCCGTCGTCGCCTTTGTGTCTTCTATGTCTAAAAACATTTTCGAACGAAGCAATAAAGCCTTCAATACTGCAAGATCATTTGAATAAAATGCATCCAGATAAGACAGAAAAGAATGTAGCATATTTTCAAGACCTAGAGAAGAAGCATAATACTCAGCCAAGTGTATCAACCCTATTTTCGGCGGCTGCTAAGCAAGATGACGACGGACTTCGAGCTTCGTACAATATCTCTTTGTTAATTGCTCAAAAAGGCAAACCACACAACATCGGAGAAGATTTAATTTTGCCAGCAATAAAGGAAGTAATAACTACTGTGCTTCATAAACCGGCCGCAGATATTATCCGAAAAATTCCTTTGAGTAATAATTCTGTGCAAAGACGAATTGATGAAATTGCTGAAAACTTTGAAGAATCATTGTGCAATCATCTGAGGACTAGTCAATTCTCAATTCAGCTCGATGAGTCCACTTTACCAACTAATGAAGCGTTGTTGCTATCTTACGTGGGGTTTATTAAAGATGAGAAAATACGTGAAGAACTATTGTTTGCCAGAAATTTGGAGACAGATACAAAAGGCGAAACCATATTCAATACATTGGAAAAGTTTTGTGAAGAGAAAGAGATTCCTTTGAAAAATATTATATCAGTTGCTACGGATGGCGCTCCGGCTATGACAGGGCGCCATAAAGGCTTCATAGCATACTTAAAGAATAAAATTCCAGATGTCCTTGCTATACATTGCGTTATTCATAGACAACATTTGGTTGCTAGAAACTTAAGTGAACGACTATTTCAATCACTGCAATATGTCATCAAAGCAGTCAATAAAATCCGTAGCAGCTCTTTGAATGATAGATTATTTCATGAGCTTTGTGTTACTAATGACGAAGATTTCAACCGTTTGTTGCTTCCTACTGAAGTTCGTTGGCTGTCAAGAAGCAATTGTCTGATTCGATTTTACAACCTGTTTGACTCTATGATAGAGTTCTTGGAAACTAAAGATACAGAACTGCGCAACAAGCTCATAACATCAAAGAATGATATAGCTTACATGACAGACCTGTATAAAATGTTCAACGACATGAACCTCCAACTGCAAGGCGATGAACTAAATTTAATTAAAACAAAAAATGTCGTTGCTGCTTTCGCAGCCAAACTGCTTCTGCACAAAAAGAATATGGGCAGACGTGAGTTTCACAATTTTCGGAATTTATCAGTATACTGCAGTAACGACGACTTGTTTGCCTACTGCCAACATTTGGAAAACCTCCACATTGACTTCACCGAACGATACCAGGACATTTTAAACTTGGAAATACCAGACTGGGTGTTGGATCCGTTTTCAAGTGTCAACACAGCAATGTCACCTCAGCTGGAAGAAGAACTTATAGAATTGACAACAAACGAAGAAATAAAAATCAAGTTCAAAAATGGATATCAAGAATTTTGGCTACAAAAACCGATCCCGCAATTGTACCCTGGATTGTGGTCAATTGTTCAACGATTTTTGATAGCATTCCCATCGTCATATTTGTGTGAACGTGGATTTAGTGCTGTGGCAACGCTGCTTACTAAAAAGAGAAATCGTTTGCGTGTTACCGAACGTGGCGACTTGCGGCTGTTTTTGAGTAAATTGGAACCTGATATCAACAAACTTATTGAACAGCATCAGATTCAACCTTCACATTAGTTTTTATATAAGAATTGATTATGTTTGTTTTATTTTCAATAAAAGATACTCTGTCCGAATACTATAAATTTGCCTTTCAATAATCAGTTATAAGTACTTAGCGGTTTTTAAGTATGTAGTAAAAAGGGGGGCGTTAAAAAATAATTTATTCTTAAAGTGGGCAGTAGACAAAAAAAGGTTGGGAACCCCTGGTATAAACTATAAAACAATACGAGTACACTTAACCGAACAGACTTTTTCAGGTCTCAGTTCGTATAGTGGCCAAGCCATCCAACGACAAAGTGTATCGCTCGCGATCAGCAAGCCAATGCAGCTATGTCAATATACAGCAGCGCTGTACCAGGAAAACCGACAGTTTTGTCGGGAGCAGGGGAGCTCTTTATTGAGTCGAATCCGAAGATCGACTGACTCGCAGGCCGTAGCTATATCGCGGCGCTCCGAAAGCGTCGCTTGCTTCACGGCATCTCGGCGGTCAGTCACCGCCAGGTGAGTCCCCTAGTTACCTAGGGGAAACCCGGCGGCGGCGACCTGCGACAGAGATGCCGACTCGACGTTCCTACAGAGTGGGTGGTTGGTTGGCGCCCGCCCGTCCAGATCACAGAGCTAGCCGTTCACTGTCCGGGCTAAGGGGCCGACATGTGGGTGTGGACGGTATTGTATTTGTGTAACACCGTTCAATGTTTGCGTAACTTGCGATACGGACGATACGGACGATACGTACAATATAGAACCACCCTGCTGCCGCACGCACGTGTGAACCGATCCCCGGTTCAAGACGGCCAGGCCAGTCGTGACCAACCACTCCTCCAGTGCCTCACCCCTAGCATCGGTCGCCGGAGATCCCCACACCGTAGACTTGGCGTTGAGATCCCCGAGCAACAGCACCGGGCGAGGATGAAGTCAGCCCACGACGGCACCCAACTAGACAAGGAAACTCTCGAAGTCGGCGAGACTCTTGTTGGGCGAATAATACGCCCCAACGACGCCAACGCCATCTGCGAAGGCGGCTACCCAGCCGTGCCCTCGAAACGGGCTGACGAGAGCCCGGCCAATGATGGCCACCAAACCGTCCAGGTCTCCCACCCAGTTACCCCTGCGTGAATGGTAGAGCGCCGTTATGCGCAATCCATTCCCTCCGCACCATTTTTAGGCCGGGAGTCGCCCGGAGGGCAGCCAGGCTGAGTGGGGGGGGGAGGGGGGGTAAAGAGCTCCGGGGAGCCTTGGCAACCCTTCTCTTCTTGTTGGCGGGCGCGCCACAGGCCCTACCGCCCGCTGTGTGCCCAGCGGGCCTCCCCGCAGCTGTACAGAGGCTGCAGTTTGGCGCCGCGGAGCACTGGGCCGCTTTGTGGCCGGGCTGGCCGCAACGATAGCACTGCTCGCTGCGGTCAATTGCGGCGGTGCACCGTGCCCTAACATGCCCAATGTCCAGGCATCGGATGCACCGCAAGGCCCTGGGCTGCAGCAGCTTCACCCTCGCCGCAACCCACCCCACCAACAGACGCCCACCGTCAGCGACCTTATTCGCCGCCGCCACCGGGCACCGCACCCAAATCGTGCCGAGCCCGGAAGCGTCGGCGCGTATGTCGCCCGTCCGCTCGTCTCCTGGCGGACATCCGCCGACTCGGGCGACGGCCACCACGACTTCAGCCGGGGTCCTCGAGTCGTCCAGGCCATCGCCGCGCAGCTCAGCGGTCTTCATCGGCCTGGACACCCGGACGTCCTCCGGGTTGAGGACCTCCCTAAGTTTGGTGGCCAGGATGTCCACCTTTTCCCCGCTAGAGGCACCCGACACCTCGAGCAGCCGCGCCCCCGTAATCGCCGGCCTCAATCTGGAGCCCGACGGTGTGCCAAGGTCGGGGAATGCGACTTTGGCTTTCGCCTGTGCTAGGACCGCCTTGTAGGTAATGCCCCGTTCGACGGCTCCGGGCTGCAGTGTAATAACTACAGCTGCGGAGCGTGGGGCTCTGACCTTAGGCGGTCCCTGGGCCTTCTTTGGAGCCGATGCTGGTGCCGGTGCTCCAGCGGGTGCTGGTGTCGCCGTCTTCTTTCTGCGACACCGCCCTTTCTTGACGACCGTTGCCCAGGTCTCTGTGGGAGGCGCGAGCGAGTCCTCCGGGGGGGCAGTCGCCAGGGAAGTGGGCACGGACGTACCCTCCATGGGTTTTTTGGTCCCCCTCCCGGACTGGCTCGACACAGCCGCCGCGGTTATTGTCCCCCGGTTAGTTGGCCCCTCCTTCCGCTTGTCCGCAGCGTGCGGTGGGCGGAGATTCACCGCTGGGAGGAGCCTCTCCTCGATAGCCTCCATACGGGCACCCACCATCTGCCCACACTGCATCATGCAGCTGCCGGCGGCCGCAGGTGCTACCCTCTGGGCGGTCAACTGCCGCTTGAGGTCCTCCAACTCGGATCGGAGACGGCCATTCTCTTCCCATAGCTTCGCCGTCTCATCCGTACTTGTGCGAGTAAGGAGGACCTCAACCGCCTCCTTAATGCCCTCAGCCGCCTCCTTCAGAGCACGCGTGAATGTGCCCTTCCGGTTGCCAGATTTGGTGGCCACCTTCAGGACGACATCCACGCCGTCCAACACCTGGCGACTGAGCGCCACCCCCGTTACGCTCCCCCCGGCTGCCATCCGAGCAGAGCGCCGCTCTCGAGCCTGTCGGGCCAACTCGCTGACCTCGTCAGCCGCGACAGTCTATTGCTGCGCCCGCTTTGCAGCACTCGCCTCCGCCCTGTTAGTTCCCAACAGGGACGTATTGGAGCCTCCGCTAACCTCCACCACGGGCTCGGGGTCCATCTCCTCGCTTTCAACGCGCTCACCAGCGACCGGCGTGTCGGGGTGCTTGAGAAATCGTCCCCGGGAGTCGCGCGGTGCCGAAGAAGCTATCGCGTTCTTGGCGCGACCTCGCCCTCTTGTGCCCGTTGGCCCCATAGGGGCTGATAGGTTCACCTCGCTGGAACAGGAACCTGTGTTCCAAAATTTGGAGGGACCACCATCCACCTCTTCTTCGCTCTCCTGGGTCTTGCGCTTTGAGCTTACGCTCGACACGCTCACCACACTCATCGTGTCTGATGCAATGTTGGAATCTGACACCACATCACGAACCAGTTGTTGGTCTCCTCCGATATTTTCCTTCATTTGTTCGTCCCCTGAGGGACAGGAGCCTCCTCGGCTCTTGTTGCCACTGGCAAGCGGATGACAGTTGATGCCCCCCCCAGAATACGTGGGGCATGACGCTACTGAAGGTAGAGTGGCGGATTCTCCAGCTGCTGCGCAGCTGGTACCGCCCTGGGGTAATATTTTTTCCAGTGTCGTTTCCATTGTGGGTTTTTTCCTTTGACGGGTGCGGTCCCTTTGATCCCCCTGGATCCCCCCCCCCCCAGCGCTAGGGACCGGATGCCCTCCGGCCATACACCCCCTCGGCACGCTCGACCTTGGAGTTGGGGTTATTTTTTTAAGAGGTTTTCTTCCTCTCCTACCACAAGACCACGCCCACACAACTCACCCTCTGAAAGCAGAGGGGGGGTGGGCGTACGACCTTCTCCAACGACGGACTAGCCATCCCTTCCCTAGCCCGGTTCCCTTCCACGACCATCAAAGATGATCGTGGAATGGAACCGTGCCTTTCCCCGTTTGTTGAGATTTGCCGCCAGCGCCAATTGTCCACCAGAACCGGTGGGCGATTGGAGCTGACATTGCCCAGGATGCGCCACGAGGAGGCTCTTCAACTGCACCCACGGGTTGAGGACCTCCCTCAGCTTGGTGGCCAGGATGTCCGCCTTTTCCCCGCTAGAGGCACCCGACACCTCAAGCAGCCGCGCCCCCGTAATCGCCGGCCTCATTCTGAAGCCGGACGGTGTGCCAAGGTCGGGGTACGCGACATTGGCTTTCGCCTGCGTCAGGACCGCCTTATATGTAACGCCCCTTTCGACGACTCCGGGCTGCAGCGTAATCACTACAGCCGCGGAGCGTGGGGCTCTGACCTTAGGCGGTCATTGGGCCTTCCTTGGTGCCGGTGCCGGTGCTCCAGCGGGTGGCGGTGGCGCCGCCTTCTTCCCGCGGCGGCGGCCCTTCTTGACCACCGTCGCCCACGTCTCCGTGGGAGGCGCAAGCGAGGCCGCTGGTGGTGCGGTCGCCCGGGAAGTGGGCACGGACGTACCCTCCGCGGGCTTTTAGTCACCCTCCCGGACTGGCTCGACACTCGAGCCGCCGCGGTTATTGGCCCCCGGTTAGTTGGCCTCTCCTTACGCTTGTCCGCAGCGAGCGGTGGGCGGAGATTCACCGCCGGAAGGAGCCTCTCCTCTATGGCCTCCATGCGGGCACCCACCATCTGTCCACACTGCATCATGCAGATGCGCGCGATCCTCTCCAACTCCGCATCCGCCAGTGCAGGCGTCGATTTCGGGACCGGCGATGGGGCCGACGACAGAGCCGCGACGGAAGTGGAGCTGCTGGCAGCGGGCAATGCCCTCCGGGCGGCGAACTGCCGCTTGAGGTCCTCCAACTCGGATCGGAGACGGCTATTCTCCTCCCATAGCTTTGCCGTCTCCTCCGTAGTAGTGCGATTAAGGAGGACCTCGACCGCCTCCTTAATTCCCTCAGCCGCCTCCTTCAAAGCACGCGTGAATGTGCCCTTCAGGTTGCCAGATTTGGTGGCAACCTTCAGGACGACATCCACGCCGTCCAATATCTGGCGACTGAGTGCCACCCCCGTTATGCTCCCCCCCGCTGCCATTCGAGCAGAGTAGCGGGGACAGTAAAGACATTAATAATTTTAGACCTGTGTCCGTGCTACCGGTTTTCAGCAAGGTTTTTGAAAAGATAATGCTTAATCAGATGCTCAATCATTTCAATACTAATAAAATCCTTCACGAGCAACAGTATGGTTTCACCAAAGGGCGTTGTACGACCGACGCTGGTGTTACCTTATTAAAACATATTTATAACGCGTGGGAAGAGGCTCAAGACGCCATAGGAATATTTTGTGACCTGTCCAAGGCATTTGATTGCGTCGATCACGAAACCCTGCTTTTGAAACTTGAACATTACGGACTTGGAAAACTTGCGCTCAGTTTAATAAAATCTTATTTAAATGATAGACAACAGCAAGTTCAAATGAATAGTGTTAATTCACTTGGTTTAAAAGTAAAAATGGGTGTTCCACAAGGCTCGATATTGGGTCCTTTCCTCTTTTTAGTATATATTAATGACCTACTCCATTTATTAAAAAATCAACCACAAATGGTGTTATTTGCTGACGATACGTCCTTAACTTTTAAGGTAGATAGACGTGCTTCAAATTTTGAAGACGTAAATAACGCCCTACTGCTGGTCCAAAATTGGTTCACGGCTAATAATTTAGTACTAAATGGAAATAAAACTAAGTGTATAAGATTTTCTTTACCAAACGTCAAGAGCAGTGATTGTGAGATAGTATTGAATCAAGAGAAACTAGAATTCGTCGATAAAACGGTTTTCTTGGGGATCACGCTCGACTCAAGGCTACAATGGGGTCCTCATTTAACATCTCTAGCAGGACGGCTAAGTTCAGCAGCTTACGCTGTCAGAAAAATCCGTCAATTTACTGATGTAGATACCGCACGGCTGGTCTATTTTAGTTACTTTCATAGTATCATGTCTTACGGTATTTTACTTTGGGAACGGGCTGCAGACATCGATTCTATTTTTATTCTGCAGAAAAGAGCCATCAGAGCCATAAATAATCTCCGCAGGCGCGATTCTCTAAGGGAATTGTTTAAGGATATTAACATCATGACTGTACCTTGTCAATACATCTATGAAAACATCATGTACGTAGACATAATTATAGTACTAGAAATCGGGACCTATTAGTTCAACCAGGTTTCAGACTGGCTAAAGTAGACTCATCTTTCATAGGGTACTGTCTAAAATGTTATAATGAAATACCTCCCCACATACTTCAACTGAATGAGACAAAATTCAAATCCTTTGTCAAACGCACACTATGCAGGCAGGCGTATTATAGTTTAGGGGATTACATAACTGATAAAAATGCCTGGCTTAATGCTGGTCCTGCTCCACACCACAACTAATTAATTGACATTTGAAACACTTGAAGCTGCTGAAGATTGTAAGAATATATTTGCATTATATAAACTCAATCTCCTTTTTACTATATAGATGCATTGCAGATGTGAGTACTTTGTACTATAGAGCTACCATTTACCGGGTAATGTCATAGATTGACTTGAATGTGCCTTGGCGGCTGATAGTATGTCATGCTCACTCAAATGTCTCGCTGACGGTGGCGCGTGTGTCGGATCATTTAGCTCCCTTCAAAATGGTTGAGCTGAATGGTGCTGATCCATGCGTCATGTTCGTGAACGGGCGCCGTCAGTTGGGACTGGTCATCTCTTAGCTGCCACGGCATATTTTAATAATTAATTAGCTGGATTGTTTTTAATTATGTTTTACTGCACTCTGGACGCTTTTAACGTGTACGGTTTTTGTACATCGTTCTCACTTATAGTGTCAACAATAATCGATGTAACTAATATATTTGTAACAACAATATTATTTAAAAGAGTGTCCACGGAGTTTCTTGCCCGTTCTTCTCCATAGTGACCTACTGCGCTTTGGAATGGGCAACTAGCTTCATATTTCTGACTGACCGATTCCTTGACAATTCAAAAGTAAAATGGTAAATGGTTTAATTGAAATTAATGATTTGAGTTTGAGTTTGAGTTGGCCATCGGCGAGGCGAGGACGCGAGCCAGGGAGGAGATGTTGGAGACTCTTGACGCGGCTCGAGCGGTTCGAGGGAAACTTCGAGTCGCGGCGCCTCCACTAACGGAGACTCTTCAACCTGAGCTGCTGGAGGAGGTAGTCGCAGCCCTCTTCCCGGCAAGAGCGGAGCATACTCCGCCGCCGATGGCTTTGCCCACAGCCGCAGGGTCTTCAGAGGAGAACGCCGTCAGCGTCCCAGTGGTGACACAGGCAGAAATGGGGGCGACCGTGATTCGGCTCCGGGCCAAGAACGTGGCTCCGGGGCCCGACGGAATTCACGATCTAGCTATAGCCCTCGCTCCGACGGAGCTGGAGCCCCAGCTACGAGGACTCTTCACAGCGTGCCTTGAGCGGGGCCAGTTTCCCACTTTGTGGAAAACAGGTCGCCTGGTCCTGCTCAGGAAGGTGGGGCACCCTGCGGATTCGCCGTCCGCGTACCGGCCCATAGTGCTCTAAGGTCGTGTCCCTACCGTGAGTTTTTGCCTTATTCTCAATATTTGCCTGATGAGCAAAATAGGCACATTTATAATTTAAATATGTCAATTTATAATAGGACTTGCCGTTATAGTGACACTATTTTATATTTTGATTTTAATAAATTTATTACTGATTACAAACTGACAAATTATACAATGTATTTGCCACCTAGATGTAGGAAACAAATTTCTAATCTTTTAGCATACAATATACAAAGTGACAAGGGTACATGTAGTGTACCGTCGATTACAGATAGTAGTGGTACTAATACTACTTTTGATACGCCTTGTAGTTTAAACTGTTAGGTGCGACAACGGGTGAGCCGCATATGTTGAATGTTGTTCATCAAAATATGCAGGGTCTGTCCGGCAAAGAGTTAGAGTTCAGATTATTTATGGAGAACTTTGATGTTCACGTGTTATGTTTGACTGAACACTGTGTACGGTCTCATCAACCGCACATTTACTTTGCGAACGCAGCAACCTACTTGGATGTCGTGCGTCATGAATATTTTGCTATAATTATAACGTTTTCGGCAATGGACATAGAGTCACACACTAACTGTGGAGTTAACCACTTGTCAAGAGAAAGAATCGCTACCACTTTAACTTGTTAGCCTTCTAATTTATAATATAACTTTAAACTCAACTTGTGGTCCTTTCTGTGTACTCCATAACTAAACCAACATTAACAAAGTGATAGTGTACGGTGCCTACAACCATTGGCTCCTACATTAAATGGTCCTTCGAGCCGGATTTTTATTGTGAGTAGTGTCTCTATTTACGGTAGCGAATCGGTTCAGCTGGTCTCCCACAAGCGGGTCGCCCCAGTTGGATTGAGAAGGCGCATAATATCGTACATAGAGTGCGAACGCAATAAAAGGAAACAAACGACAACTTCAAGACGCTAAGGATTACGCAACTCTACCACAACTACGAGAGCAATTCCGTGGAGACTTGGAAGAAGAAGCCTGCAAACTGTGGTCTTCGTGTCGTGAACTAACGTCAAGCAATTCGTCTATCACCGTCAACTAGGTGCTGGACTACTGAGCTACATACATAAAACTAAACTTGTCTCTTTTCGACAACTAGAAAAGAGAACTAACTATGGACAAACTACAACACCAACCATCCTGCTTTGAAAACATCAAAGCGCTGTGTGCTAACTATAAAAAGGATAGCCCTTCACGGAAAACTGAAGAATACTTAATCAAACGTCTAGAATCTCTCGAAGCACAGTGGAACGACTTCGAGGAACGACATGCGATTCTGGAGCAAATCTTAGAAGACAAAAACATCAACTACTTTGCGGATAACGTGCACAGCAAAACTCAATCTCAATACGAATCTACAAAAGGAGACATGCTTACCTTATTGGAACAACTACAGGGAAAAAGGTTTGTGAAGTTCGACTTAACTGGGATGCTGGATCGAGATACTGACGATACCACCAAAACATTGCTGAGCAAGCAAGAGTGCAACTTTAAAGCCCTCGACCGCGCCATGTCGAAAATTGACATAAAAACTGTCACGGAGAAATGGGAACTAGAAGACCATCTCTCCATCTTAAAGTCGAAATGGAATGTCATCGACAGACAACACTGGGAACTGGAAGCGTTACTCAAACGCTCCAACGGTAACTACTACAACATGTTCGTCGATATGGAGGACAAATACGACGAGCTACGAAAAAGCTTGAACAGTAAGATCTGGTCTACAGTACACTACGAAAAGTCGACGCCAAAGATTGAGGTTCCTGAATTTTCGGGTAGCTATACACAATGGGTTTCCTTCAAGGATCTTTTCAGGGAAACCATTCACAACAACCCGATGATTAACAAAGCGCAAAAGATGCAGCATCTGAAAACAAGGCTGAGAGGTGAAGCTGAAAGATTGGTGCAACATATCAGTATTAGCGCAGAAAACTACACATCCTGTTGGGAAATACTGACTCAACGTTTCGACAACCGAAGGCTGCAATTTACGTCATTCCTGAACACCATGCTCAACCTTCCTGTCATTCAACAACCCGACAGCTTTAACCTCAAAAAGATGCATGACGTCATAACTGAATGTACGAACGGACTATCAAACATTGATTTAGACATCGCAACTTGGGACCCAATTATCGTACACTTGATGTCGCAGAAACTTGACACGACTACCTACAGCGAGTACATAAAGGAATTGCGAGATCCTAGAGATGTACCAAACTTGAACGAGCTATTATACTTCCTGGAAAACAAGTTCATGGCTTATGAAACCATGAAGAATACGAAGAAAGAAGTACCTAACCAGCAGAAACAAGTCTCATACAAGTCGTTTAACAAACATCATTCTGAAAAACTGCATGGCTACGAACGACAAAAATCTTTCAAGAGAACTTATCATACAGCATATGGACACTGCCCACACTGTGACGGAAATCATGTATTGATGAAATGTCCAAAGTTCATCAATATGGACTCATTCCAACGGAATAACACGGTCGCAAAATTACACGTGTGTAAAAACTGCTTGTACAGTCATGGCAACACAGATTGTGCGTCAGCCAAAACGTGCAAAGAATGCAGTATGAAGCATCACACTTTATTGCACAACGCAGACAAGAAAAATACCGTCAACTCAACGAATACGGAAAGAAACAACGACAATTCAGGTCAACGACCAACCACATCCACACATAAACAAAGCTCCAACCATATATCTACTAACGAGATGGAGGTTTTATTAACAACTGTGCAGCTTAAGATAAAGTCTGCAAATGGGGATTATGTTACGCTTCGAACACTACTAGATCAAGGTTCGCAAGTAAACTTGATCACCGAGAACGCCGCACAGATGCTACGACTACCAAGAAAACGGCTGAATGCAACCATAACAGGAGTGGGAGCTGCGCCTGGAAACTGCAAAGGACGGCTTCAGCTTACCTGTAAATCAATTCACTCAGACTACGCATTCGAAACTCAGGCACTAATCTTAAGCAAACTAACAAACAACCTACCCAACTCATCGTTTGAAAAAGCTAACTGGCCACACCTGGAGAACTTGAAACTAGCAGATCCGGAATTCAACGCATCGAGTCCTATAGATCTATTACTTGGGGCAGACATATATTCCGACATCATCCTGGACGGAGTCTTGAGAGGCAGTCAGCAGTCCCCTGTAGCGCAACAGACGCACTTAGGCTGGATCCTGTGTGGCAAACTGAAAACATTTAATTGTCACATAGCACTGGTCGACCTAAATGAATTAACTAAATTCTGGGAGAACGAAGACATAACTATCAGCACTCATGACCTGCCCAAGGATAATCAGTGTGAAGAATACTATACTAAGACAGTACACCGAGACGCAGATAACAGATACACAGTTAAGATGCCTATGAGCTCTGAGTTGCATAACAAATTAGGCAAATCAAAGTCAATAGCTATCTCGCAATTTCTCCAACTACACTTGGGAGCAAATAAATCGAGCCACTTCCTTTTTCACGCATTATGGTTATTATTTTTGGTATTATGGAACGCATCGATTCGAAACATATATCGCCTAAAAGGGTATTTAATAACCTTTACAATGAGGGTAGTTAGTTGTCAAAATTTCATTTTAATTAAAGTTTAAAGGGTAGAATAAAATTATCGCATTTAATTTGCTTATGACATTTTTATTGTACTCTGTAAAGAAAAGATTAAATTTGAGGTTTTTGTTAATCATACCCATATTACTTGTTATTGTTGTCTATATCTGTGTCTGTGTAATCAAAATAACCTGATAAAATGGATACTACACCGACGGAAGCTGCCCAAGTTGTAGCTTTACTTGAGGTTGGACACGGACAACGTGAAGTGGCACGCAGACTTCATTTGAGTCGTTCAAAGGTACAGCGGGTATACCGCAGGTATCTGGAGACTGGTGCTTTTGTTCGGCGACCTGGAACTGGCCGACCACGGGCAACAACAGAACGTGACGACCGCTTTATTGCAACCAATTCGTTGCGCGACCGTGGACTTAATGCTGTTCAGCTACAGCAAGCGTTACGTGACGTTCGAGGTGTCGTAATCAGTAGGTGGACAGTGAGACGAAGACTAAAGGAACGAAATTTAACATCACACAAACCAGCAAGAGGCCCAAAATTGACTGTAGCTCATCGCCGATCTCGCTTGGAGTTTGCTCGAGAACACATTAATTGGACGTTAGAAGACTGGAGGTCAGTTTTGTTTTCTGACGAGTCAAGAATCTGTCTTTTTAGCAATGACGGGAGAAACCGAGTGTATAGACGTCCTGGTGAAAGATTTGCCCAATGTTGCATTCGAGAAACTGTGAGTTTTGGTGGTGGTTCTTGTATGGTGTGGGGAGGAATTTCTCTAGACGGAAAAACGGAACTTGTCTTCGTCGACCCCGCCAACGATGGCAGTGGTAGACGTGGATTAACAGCTGACCGATACATAACTGACATTCTTGAAGACCACGTAATGCCGTATGCTGGTTTTGTCGGAGAAAATTTCTTGTTTATGCATGACAATGCGAGACCTCATACCGCGCAGATCGTTACGGAATACTTGTCTGCGATCGGGATTCAACAAATGGTATGGCCAGCACGAAGTCCCGATTTGAACCCGATCGAACACCTATGGGACGAGCTAAAACGGAGAGTCCGAACCAGGGTTCCCGCTGTTTCATCCATTCCCGAGCTTAAAGTCGCTGTGCTTGAAGAGTGGGAGAACATACCACAATATGTCATCGTAACTCTGATCAGATCGATGAATAGGCTACAAGAATGCATCAGGGCACGGGGGCGTAATACCAGTTATTAAGAATATTTTTTTTGCAATAATTTTGTTTTGTATTGTTTTTATGGACTGTTTTAGCCCTACTAAATTTTCTATCAAAATTACCATTTTTCTTGCAGAGCCAATAATTTATCATTCAATAAGGTTATTATTCAATAATTTACCCTCATTGTTAAGGTTATTAACTTAACTTTTAGGCGATATATAGTTCGAATTGATACGTTCCATATTCCCAAAAATATTTACCATTTTACGTGAAAAAAGGTAGTGGCTCGATTTATTTGCTCCCAAGTGTAGAAAAACGCCTGGAAAAGAACACCAATCTGGCAATAATGTACCGAGACTTCATCAGAGAATATACGCAACTACAGCATATGAAACCAGCGTCTCCAATATTAGCTAATATGTCTGAATGCTATCTTCCACACCATGGTGTTTTGCGAGAACAATCCACTACGACCAAACTAAGAGTGGTTTTTAATGCCTCGCAAAGGACAACAACTGGGTACAGCTTGAATAGCTTAATGGAAAAGGGTCCAAATCTACAGAAGGACATTCAAGCCCTTATACTAAAGTGGAGGACCTACAAGTACGCTTTTACCGCCGATATAGAGAAGATGTACCGATGCATCGGGTTAGCTGAAGATCAACAATCACTTCAGAAGATAATATGGCGTGACTCTCCTGCGAAAAGGTTACAAGAATATCAACTTTGCACCGTGACATACGGGACCAAGTGCGCGCCATGGTTGGCCATGAGAACTATGAAGCAGTTAGCCCTGGATGACGGTCATAAATATCCAGAGGCCGCCAATACATTGCTCAACGAGTTCTACGTTGATGATGTGATTAGCGGTCACTACTCTCTGGATAAAGCTAAAGCTCTACAAAGTGCACTTATAAACTTACTGAAGGGCGGCGGCATGAACTTACGAAAGTGGTCAGCCAACCACCCCGCGCTACTAGAGAGTTTAACTGACGATCAAATATCGACTAAAAGCATATTTGATTTCAAAACTGAAGACTCGACAAAAACGCTCGGACTCGGCTGGAACCCAAACATCGACACGTTCATGTTTAACTGGAGTCTGGAAGAAAAGTTGAAGGGCCGGACAACGAAAAGGCACTTACTTTCCGAGATTTCGAAATTGTACGATCCTTTGGGCCAGCCATTTCAATTAACAAACACATAGAAAATACCCTAGAGATGCCTCAAATACTAGATACCAATATGACATCTAAACAACTACAAATTAACAACAGTGATACAGATTTAACCACCAATAATATGGATTTTTTTCGTACACAATAATATACGAATCCTACATCAAAATATCGCCGGACTTTTGAATAAAGCAGATTTGCTTATGATTCATCTACAAGAACTAACGATAAGTCGAAGAAATATAGATGTTATATGCATAACCGAACACTTTATTATGCATAGTCAAGAACACCTGTTAAAAATACAAAATTATAAGCTTGCCGCATGCTATGCAAGACAAGAAAAGAAACGGGGAGGCTCCTGCATTCTTGTAAGCAAGTCTCTTCAATACACAGAACTTGGAGATGCAACAAAATATTCAATAACAGGTGTAATCGAATGTTGTGCTATTGAACTGGTAGAACAAGAATTGATAATTATATGTATATACAGACCACCTAAGTTAAGTAATTTAAATATTTTTTTATGATAACTTAGAAATAATTTTAAAATCATTATGTACCAACCCTAAGAAAAAAATTGTTGTTTGCGGGGACTTTAATATAGACATGTTAAAAAGAAATAACATTAGTTTAGACTTTGAATACTGTCTGTTAGGATTTAACCTCAGACTAGAACTTGATCAACCAACTCGGTTATCTAGTAACAGCTGTCTGGATAATTTCGCTCATAATTCTAAGAATAAATGTAAATGTGAAGTAATAGACTTTGCCTTGTCTGATCACTCTGCACAAATATTTGAGATTAAAGTAAACAAAACCTATAGACTAAACTCATGGCGTGTAAAAATAAGGGACATATCATTGGAAAACTTAACAAAATTCAACAACTATCTACAATGCCTCTCATTTACTGCAATGTATGAGACAGAAAATGTTAATGAAGCGTATAACATATTTATACAGCAGTTTGGCTTGTTATATAAACTTTGTTTTCCTTTCAAAATAGTTATGATAAAACCAAATAAAAAATATAAGTGGATATCTAGAGGAATACGATTATGTAGTAAGAAACAACGTCACCTTCTATGGGAACACAGACTTAGGCCATCAAATGAAAACAAAAATAAAATTAAAAAGTACTCCCGGCGCTTCAAGAAAATTGTAAAATTAACTCAAAAGGCTCAAAATAACAATTTTATTAAAAATTCACTCAATAAATCAAAGGCGTCCTGGCAAGTTATCAACAATAAAGTATGTACTTATGAACCCATTTATCAGATAAAAATAAATAATACGACTGTTAATAACCCCAAGGAAATTGCAGAGGTATTCAACAACTATTTCATTAATCAGATTAAAAACTCACCTAAAACATCACTCGAGACAAATGGTCTACAAGAAAACCCTAACACAATGTTCATGAGACCAGTTGTACCTCAAGTCGTACTCAGGGTAATACAATCATTGAAAAATAAAAATAGCGTAGGATATGATGAAGTAGCAACGAAAGTTATAAAATTTGTATCAAATAACATAATCGTACATATTAGTCACATTATTAACTTAGCCATCAGCACTGGTGTATTTCCTGACGGTTTAAAAACAGTCATAGTCAAACCGCTTCACAAAAAGAACTGCAGGGAGGATATAGCTAACTATAGACCAATTGCTTTAATTCCTGTGTTTTCCAAAGTGGTAGAAAAGGCAATATATGAAATAATGAACAACTTTTTGACAAAATACAACATACTATGTAAAGAACAAGCAGGCTTTAGAAAAAATAAAAACATTAATACAGCAATATATGATTTGCTACACGAAATAATGATAAATGTAGATAATAAAACACCTATCTGTGCCATTTTTACCGACATGACTAAAGCTTTTGACTGTGTCAATCACGATATTTTATTGAACAAGCTTAATAGATACGGTCTAAGGGGAAACGTGCTGAATCTCTTGAAATCTTACCTCAGTAACCGCACACAATATACGGAGATTTCCAGAATTTGTTTAAAATCAAAATGTGAACAAAAATATCAATCTGATGGAAAATTTGTTAAATTCGGTGTACCACAAGGTAGTGTCTTGGGCCCCCCACTATTTTTGCTGTATATAAATGATCTGCCCCGTCAGATACCAAATCCAATGGTTCTATTTGCCGATGACAGTACAGTTCTTATAAAATGTACAAATATTCATAAATATGAACAGGATATCAACATTAGCCTTGGAAATATTATTGAATGGCTAGATAAGAACAACCTAGTAATAAACTTACCAAAGACTAACGTGATGCATTTTCATCAACGTACAATACCACCGAACGTTAATGTACAGTACAATGGACAAGTGATCAATAAAACAAAGGACGCGAAATTTTTAGGAATTCTTATAGACGATCAATTAACTTGGAAACCGCAAGCAGAAGAGGTGTGCAAAAAGCTAAGCACTGCTGCTTATGTTCTTTTTAACCTGACAAAAAAAGTTGACATAAAGACTAGTTTAGTAGCATACCATGGTTTGGTCGCATCGGTATTGAGGTTCGGAATCGTTTTTTGGGGTAATTGCAGCCTAAGAGATAACATATTTAAAGCCCAAAAACGCTGTATAAGAGCTATGTGTAATCTTAAACCTAGAGATAGTTGTGAATCTCTATTCAAGTCTTTGAAAATTCTTACTTTTCCGTCGTTATATATTTTTGAAATGGCAAATTTTGTTAAAAGTAATATAGAATTGTTTGCTAAAGTCTCGGACTCCAAGAAAGGTCCTGTGAGAAGTCAATACAAAAACCTCTTAACTATCGGTGGCTATAAAACAGCACTACTTAGGAAAAGTGTTTTCTGCATGGGTCCAATAATATTTAATAAACTACCGGACAGCATAAAAAGTGACACCCTTCAACAATTTAAAAACAAACTTAAGGCTTTTTTGATTCAGAAATGTTATTATACGTTAAGCGATTTTTTTAATGACCCTATGTGTGACATCTCAACAGTTTAATATTATTGACATTGTTTTATACACTTCTGACTTGTTTAAATAATTTATTCTCTACTTCATATTACTTATACTCTATTTCATAATTTTATGCATGTATGCTTATTGATAGTGACATTTTTAAATTTTGCATGCCAACACTCAGGCAGAATGTACCCGGCTCACCATATTTATTAAAACAACTTTATTGTACAATACCTGCATTCTAAGCGAATAAATGATTTGATTTGATTTGATTTGGGTTGGTTGGCTCCCATAACCGTGTCGGCTAAAATATTATTTCAAAGAGTATGGAATGGCAATCTTGCCTGGGATGAAGAACTACCGAGCGACATACTAAATGACTGGAACAAACTGAAAACTGAACTACCAAATGTAAGGAAAATGAAAATAAACCGATGGATTGGTGCACAACAATCAATAGAACTGCTGGGATTTTGCGATGCGAGTGAAAAGGCGTATGCGTGTGTCATATACAGCCGAGTAAGGAACGAGCAAGATATACCGACTTTACTCGTCGCTAAAACCAGGGTTGCGCCTCTATCACAAAAAACTACGCTGCCGAGATTGGAACTATGTGGCGCACTGTTGATGGCTAAACTCAAGGAAAAAACTACGAAAGCTTTAGCTGGATACAATTTGTCGATACAAGCATGGTGTGACTCTCAAGTAGTATTAGCTTGGCTGCAAGGAGATGCATCAAGGTGGGATAAATACGTGTCCAACAGAGTTGACAAGATAAAACAAATTATTGCTTCCGACAAGTGGCGCTACGTTAAATCGGCACAGAACCCTGCTGACTGTGCATCCAGAGGAATGATGCCGAGCAAGCTAGAAAATTTCGACCTCTGGTGGCAAGGTCCGGAATTTCTGAAAAAGGCAGAAGACTCTGACCTAATGAGAAACTCTACATGTTTGTTTACAACCAACCAAGAAAGTATCAACTTAGCAGTGGAAACCACAGCGGTGCCGAGAAACAATGAACATTTTATAAATAACTTATTACATAAATATAGTTCATTGACGCAAGTAATTCGAATCACGGCTCAGGTACAACGTTTTATCGCGACGGCACGCTCCAAGATGAAATTTGATACTAACTACCTAAGTGGGAGCGAACTCAAGCTATCAGCTGACCGAGTAATTACATATGTGCAAAGTACGGAGTTGGAAAATGAATACAAACAACTAAAAGCCACCGGAACTGTAAACAAAACGAGCATTATATACAAATTGAATCCTTATATGGATGAAAAAGGGGTTATAAGAGTCGGTGGAAGACTGAAAAATTCCTACTTGCCATTCGAAATGAAAAATCCTATAATTCTTCCTCGAATGGGACGGCTAACTCAGCTCGTAATTGAACAAGCACACCTTACTACACTTCACGGGGGTGCGCGGCTGACATTGGCTCAAATCCGGCAGCGATACTGGATTGTCGGTAGCAACACAACTGCGACGCTGCGTGCGGTGTCACCGCTATAAACCATCAGATAACTACCAACTTATGGCGGACTTACCTCAAAAGAGAGCTACCCCATCCCGACCTTTTACACATACTGGTGTAGACTTCACTGGGCACGTGCCAGTCAAACTAAACAAAGGAAGAGGAGTAAAGACTACGAAGGGGTACATAGCTATTTTCGTGTGGATGGCTACTAAAGCTGTACACATTGAACTAGTGTCTGATTTAAGCACCGAAACGTTCATCGCCGCTTTGCAGCGCATGTGCGCTAGACGCGGTACACCTAAACATGTGTACTCAGACTGCGGCACTAACTTCATTGGAGCTTCGAAGGTGTTGCGGAATGAATTTGAACATTTTAAACAAGAGCTTTCGCCGGAATTCTTCAACGAGATCGGAAAAATGGAGGTAGAATGGCACTTTAACGCTCCCGCGTGGCCAAGTGCTGGTGGTCTGTGGGAAGCGGCCGTAAAATCAATGAAACATCATCTTTACCGTGTACTAGGAGATCAGAAACTAACATTCGAGGAATTTACTACGCTACTGGCAAAAATAGAAGCCTGTATGAACTCAAGACCCCTCTGCCCACTCACTGAAGATCCCGATGAATTCCAAAACTATCTAACACCTGGTCATTTTCTCACTGGAAGCTGAACGATGTCACTACCAATATCAACGTACTGTGACGTAAATAAGGTTAATTTACGTCAACGGTGGCAGCTAACAGAGCACATGCTGCACCGATTTTGGAAGAGTTGGTCGAGTGAATACTTAACACAGCTACAGATCAGGGGTAAATGGAACAAACCGAAAAAGAACATCCAGGAAGGCGATATAGTCTTGATCAAGGACAACAACTTGCCACCAGGAAAGTGGGCCATGGGACGCGTACTTGAACTGCATCCCGGTTCCGACGGCTATGTTCGAGTGACCACGGTTAAAACTCAATCTGGTATTATCAAACGTCCAGTCGTGAAACTGTCACCACTTCCTATCGAGAACAGCATCCAAGATCACTCAGAAAAGAAGTCTCCAAACATGCCAAAGACGGGCGGAAATAAAGGTTATTCCACCCTACTCACATTGTTACTAATTGTATTTACGTTAATAACTGGGTCATATGGCGAAATCGTGACGTCTGGCGTTCAAATTACTAACTTCGAACTTGAGCGGCCGATTTATTACGACACAATAGGAAACGTACAAGTGATTCATGACGAATGGACACTACTTATGTACTATAACTTAACCACTTACTGGGACGGAGTACGTCGAATTGAAGCTTATCTCAAGGGATTGAACGAACTGTGCCAAAAAACTGACCCAAGATACTGCAAGACAACTCTAGAACAGCTTAACCACGAAATGGAAATACTGAGCTACTACAACACTATACTCCTAGCTCCTCATAAGCACTTGAGTAATCGTAAGAAACGAGGACTGATTGATGGAGTGGGATACGTTGCTAACAGCCTCTTCGGTGTTCTAGATCAACGGTTTGCAGATAAATACCACAACGACATACAAGCTGTCCAAAATAATGAAAACTATTTACTCGAATTGGTAAAAAATCAAACTTCAACAGTCGAACTTCAAAACAATATGCTGAAGAAAAATGAACAGAATATCAGGCGACAGCTTAGTTTAATAGACGGCTTCATGGCGCAGTGTAACACCAACTCAGCCAAAGTGGAGTCTGCAATGGAAGTAGTGATGGCTACCAACTACTTCAACTCAGCCTCACTAACAGCATATTTGCTGATTACCAATTTAGAGAGGGTTCAAGAGATGCTGTTTGAAAGCCTAACTGATGTCTACAAAGGGCACATAGACATCCATCTACTGACACCTGTGAACCTGATCGAGCAACTAGCTGAAATCGCGGGTAAACTCCCGAGGACCTCGTCTTTGCCTGTCCGAAACATCAGAAACGATATCAAAGACCTTTACAAACTGCTATACGTGAGAGCACGAGTTACCACCGACTACTTCTTGTTCGAGATACACGTCCCATTGATCTCAGATGAAGACTTCACTCTATACCGAGCTACTCCGCTACCCATAAAAACAAGCACAGGAACAGTCATCGTCCAACTAGCTTCGCAGTACATAGCAGTAAACTTCGGGAAGAGCACTTACGTCTCTTTAACTGAAGATGATATGAAGCGGTGTAGTCACATTCAACCAGGCAATTTGATATGCAACAAGAATCTGCCGATATTCAACTTGCATAATAGCAATGCCCCCTGTGAAGCAAAAATACTGGGTCATCGAACGACCTCACCTTGTGACGTAAAAAATGTGCAATGTAAGCAGGAGTGGATCGCGTTACACACAGCGAATACTTGGCTGGCGATTTGTTGCGGAACTTGCACAATACGAATTGTGTGTGAAAATGATATCACTACGCACTCCATGACTAATTAACAATTCACTCGCATAACCAATACAATAGCAACATGAAGATGAATCTTTCCATGAACATACCGTTGCTCAACTCAATGGTAAATAATATTGTGAACATAACACATAATCTGTCGCACGTGATGTTGCCAGAAACTGCAGAGTTGGAGGAAATCGACAAGCGATTAACTATTATGAAAACACAAGAAAACCACCTCCCATCAACCATTTCCACTCATGACATACACCAATACGTCGTTTCGTATACCATTGTGGGAGTTATCATCACTGTCTCTGTGGGGTGGTTGGTAAAGAGATACGGACCATCTTGTTGCTCCAAACAAACTAAGAGCCATTCAGCTACGAAAAATCAGCTTGAAGAGATTGAACTGCAACCGATACAACACAGAAAGCAAGAAAACATTCACACGGCGAGCCAAGCAGAACTGCAAGCGGTACGGTCAAGTCATGCAGACAACATCGCGTTCAACTTTGAATAATTTAATTTATTATTTGTTTCCTTGTAATAGGGTTCCTTCTCTTGACTACCTTTCACTAATTTTCCTTACATCTTTTTGGGGTTGCCAACATGTACGGTCTCATCAACCGCACATTTACTTTGCGAACGCAGCAACCTACTTGGATGTCGTGCGTCATGAATATTTTGCTATAATTATAACGTTTTCGGCAATGGACATAGAGTCACACACTAACTGTGGAGTTAACCACTTGTAAAGAGAAAGAATCGCTACCACTTTAACTTGTTAGCCTTCTAATTTATAATATAAATTTAAACTCAACTTGTGGTCCTTTCTGTGTACTCCATAACTAAACCAACATTAAGAAAGTGATAGTGTACGGTGCCTACAACCATTGGCTCCTACACACTGGTTGAAGGAACATGAAGTAGTGTTTATCGATGATGATTATTTTACCGTACAAAGTGCATTTGTGAGAAAAAGTGCTATTCGCGGTGGTTCTTTAGTTCTTGTTTCAAACAAGTTGAAATGTAAACAACGTTTAGATTTAGTTAATCTTTCTATCGAGCGCACTATTGAGTTGTCTTGTGTTGAACTAGAGCAATTCGTTGTAATCTGCGTTTATCGCCGCGGATCCGCGGGAAAGCCCATGAATGGTAAGCCATTCATGGGCTTTCCCGCGGATCCGCGGCGTCATATTTAAAAAATAGAGAACAAGTAGTTGAAATCGAATACTTTAACCGCAATAGTAGAGAAATCTAAAAAATCCGATCAAAAAGTAAAATAACTAATGCTTCCATCCCCCAAGGAAGTGTCATAGGATGCCTATTATTCCTCGTTTACATCAACGACTTACCTAAAATCATTGAGGGGCCATGTGTTTTATTCGCGGATGACATATCTTTATTAGTCTCATGTCAAAAAAAACACAAATATGGAAGACAAACTCAGTTCCACACTCACAAAAACATGTAACTGGATGGCGACACATAATTTAGAAATTAATTATACCAAAAGCAAATTAATGATTTTCCACCCTTATCAAAAAGCTCCTCTACACTTAAATTTCACCCTTAACGGCTCAAAATTAGAAACTGTTGATGAATTTACATTACTTGGTATTACAATAGATAAATATATTATCTGGAAAACACAAATACAAAACACCCGTTCAAAAATTTCAAAATTTTCATACGCTCTCCGGGAAATTAAAAAGACAACCAATCTACAAACTGCCCTCGCCACCTATTATGCGTATGCCAACGCATGGCTTACCTACGGCGTAACCCTCTGGGGAATTAGTACAGATGCACTGACACTCTTTACCCTACAAAATAAATTAGTTAGAATCTTGGTAAACATTGATAAAACCGACAGCTGCAAACCCTATTTCCTTAAACATAATATTTTAACCCTCCCCAGTATTTACATTCTAGAAATATGTAAATTTGTCCGTAAGTATCAAGAGTTATACACAAAACGCGAAGACATCCAATCACAGTACACACTTAGGCACGGATCTAGGCTTAACCTACCAACATCCAAGCTAAAAATGCATTCTACAAGTCACTATGTAATGTCTATAAAAATATACAACAAACTACCAGACATAGTAAAGAAAGAAGAAAAGATTAATATATTTATAATAAAACTTAAAAAAATACTAATAAACAAATGCTATTATTCCGTAGACGAATATTTAAATGATAAACATAAATAATAGAAAAAAAAGGTATATATGAATAATAATTGATAACAGTAACTAATGATAATCGAGTAATCTATAGGTATGTTTTACATAAATTAGTGATAGGGTAACAATTAATAAATAAGATAATAATAATAAATAAAAAATCATATCATATATTTCTTATTTATATTAATGACTTGCCTTACCTCATAAAGGATAATCATGATATAGTGTTGTTTGCAGACGACACTTCACTTTTATTTAAACTCAAACGTCAGCAGCTGGTTACTGACAATGTAAATAGCGCCCTTGCTAAAGTAGTTAACTGGTTTAATGTTAATAACTTACTTCTAAACGAGAGAAAAACTAAATGCATTAAGTTTACGATACCTCATGTTAGACAAGTAGAAACTAGTGTTCTTATTAAGGGTGAAGAGTTGAAACCCGAAAACACCACAGTATTCTTAGGCATAACTTTGGATGCCAAGCTTCAATGGGGCCCCCATATAGATAAATTGTCAAAAAAACTAAGCTCTGCAGCATACGCCGTTAGAAAAATTCGTAATTTAACTGATTTAGAGACAGCCCGTTTAGTATACTTTAGTTATTTTCATAGTGTGATGTCGTACGGTATTCTTTTGTGGGGAAATGCCGCCGATATTCAGACAATTTTTGTTTTACAAAAAAGGGCAATTCGTTCAATTTATAAACTAAGTCCCAGACACTCCCTCAGAGACAAATTTAAAGAGATTAATATAATGACTGTGCCTTCTCAATATATTTATGAAAATCTTTTGTATGCACATAAAAATATTAATCTGTTTAAAAAATACAGTGATATCCATAACATAAATACTAGGAACAAACACAAATTTGTTGTTCCTACTACCAGACTCAAGAAAATAGGTAGCTCGTTTAAATGTCAAAGTATTCGTTTTTATAATAAACTTCCTGGCCACATTCAAGAACTAAGCCTTAATAAATTCAAATCATTTATAAAGCGGAAATTATGCCAGAATGCCTATTATACTGTCAAAGGCTATATTGAGGACAAGAAGGCTTGGGATTGAGCTGCTCCAATAAGTTTACACAGATATTGTCTATGTTTAATTTGCTGTTAAACTTTTATTTTTGATTTTTTTTAGATAAACAATGACATCTTTATATTTACTGTTTAAAGTATAACATTGTTTTAATTTTTGAGAATGTGAGGACTATGTGAGTCATTGTTTTTTTTGTTCTTTCAGTTGTTTTAATCACGGTCTGGCTGTTTGAGTACTTAACGCGGCCTACCCAAATGTCCTTTCTTTTGTATTGTTCGTGGAATCGTTGAGCTCCTTAGTTCTGAGTTGAGCTGCACCATGATTGACAAATGCATGCACTGACTGGACAGGTCCACTCAAATCAGTGTGGTTCTTTCCTCAAAAGACCATTTCAGACACCAGTCTACAGAGTCCTCATATGATCTGACCATGTTTATTCTCGGATTTTTACACTTTGACATGACGTGAAAATTTACTTTGTAAAGTATTATAATATTTTAATTATTGTGAATGTGAAGGCAGTGTGGATTTGTTGTTTTTTTTTTATCTCAATCTATTTTTAATTTTTAAAATTAGTTTTAATCATGGTCTGGCAGTTTGAGCAATTTATGCGGCCTACCCAAATGTCCTTTCTTTGGTAATGTTCGTCGAATCGTTGAGCTCCATATGTGTTGTGTTGAGCTGCATGATTACTGACAAATGCGTGCACTGACTGGACAGGTCCACTCATTCTGTTTGGTTCTTTCCTCAAAAGACCATTTCAGACATCAATCCACATGGTCTTCACATGACCTGACCAAGATTATGTCTGGACTTTAAAAGAGACTGTGACCTCTGAGTTTGTTTTGGCGTTTCTTCTCAGAGTAGTCAGATAGGAAACGCCGATCTCATCTACTTTTAAAATAGTATTGACGTGTAAAAGTGTTTGTAAAAACCTACTTACAGAAATAAAATCATTTATCATTTATCATAATATTGCAATTAATAATAAATTTTATAATTAAAGAATAATAATGAAATAATATAGCCATAACAACTATTCGAAGGAAATAATATGAATTAATTAATAAACAGGATATAATACATGTACAGGTATCTAAAAATAATCTAAAATATTGTAGTACATTTTGCAGATAAAGTACAAAATAATGGTTAAGCGAAATATTATTATCTTATTCGCGACCTCCTGACTTTGTTTATATTGTAGTTAAAATTTGGTATTATAAATACTACTTGATTGTCTCCTGAATCAGGGCTTCCTCTCTCCTACACTTTTGCTGTGTCCTACAGGGTCCATAATGATCTCTATTATATAGTTACCACCTAAGTACACAGTATGGTAAAGCAATAAAGATATTGAGTGTTGAGTATTGAGCATTTTATTAGTTTTGAATCGGTAATGGAGGATTCTCTCAATAGGTTAAAATCAAATAATAAGAGTATAATTTTATGTGGAGATTTTAATATTAATATTTTAGATGTTACTCCATTAAGTATTAGACTTCTCAATCTGTTTAGGTGTTATAATTTTATTAACTTATTTTTTGAACCAACTAGGATCACGGCATCTTCGTCAACTTGTCTTGATAATATACTCGTATTTAATAATTGTGATGCCAAAAATAAATTACTGTTAAGTGACTTAACGTCCGACCACTGTGGTTTATTAGCTAGCTTCCCCATGACATTACATAAAAACCGTATAAACTTGAATGCAGGCCTTATACAGCTAGTCGTTGTAACAAGTTTAAAAATAATATAGCTCATAGAATTACACCATCGTTAGTAGAACACGAGAATCCTAATGAAATTTACGGAGCCCTTTTTGATGTTGTGCAAAAAGAATACCAGTCTATTTTCAAGACCAAAACCATTAACATTAGTGGCACTTCCGTTGGCTTCAACCAATGGGCTACTACGGGTATTTATAAAAGCGCGAGACTATACGAGTTATATGGTTTGAAAAAATACAGGTTTGATACTCCTTTCCTAGAGTATGTAAAAAAATATTCAAAATTATTTAAAAATATTTGTGCTATTGCTAAATCAAAATTCTTAGGCGAATCAATTAAAAAATCCAGTAATAAAGTAAAAACCACTTGGAAAATTATTAACAATGAAACGGGTAAGTCGGTTAAACAAGCAAATCAACTTGAGATTATGGTCGATAACAAATTAGTTAGTAAGGCAGCTGACGTAGCTGAGGCATTTAATGAGTTTTTTGCTAACATACCTATAACTACGACTTGCTCCTTAAATTCGTACCCGTCTAAAGCTGAGAACCTTTTGAATAGTAGTGTGCCAAAATGTACTCGCTTATTTAGCTTCGAACATGTAACGCCTAGTGATGTAATTAACGTCTTTAACACTCTTAAGTCTAAAAACACTGGTTATTACTGGGGCATCTCCATTAAACTTTTAAGTAATATAATAGACATCGTAGCCCCATATCTAGCTATTACTTTTAATAAATGTGTTGATCTAGGAACTTTTCCTGACCTCATGAAGAGTGGTAAAGTCATACCATTATTTAAATCTGGTAATAAAAATATCATTAGCAATATTAGGCCTATTTCTATCTTACCAGCATTTAGCAAAATATTTGAAAAGTTAAAACTTAATCAGTTGCTAAGACATTTTAACTTAAATAGTCTACTTCATAATGAACAATATGGCTTTACAAAAGGACGTTCGACTACAGATGCGGGTGTTGCTCTGCTGAAACACATATATAATGCATGGGAGAATGCTACTGGAGTTTTCTGTGATCTCTCTAAAGCCTTTGATTGCGTGCGCCATGACACGCTTTTGCGTAAACTACGTCATTACGGTGTCCAAAATGAAGCTCTGAACGTAATAAATTCTTATTTACATAATAGGTTCCAATGTGTAGATGTCGATGGTGTGAAATCTTCCGAGCTACCAGTTCAGTTAGGTATACCTCAAGGCTCAATACTGGGTCCATTCTTGTTCTTAGTGTATATCAATGACTTACCATTCTATTTAAATGATATCTGTGACGTTGTACTGTTTGCAGGTGATACCTCTCTTATTTTTAAAGTAGACAGGAATAGACAAGATTTTGACGACGTAAACAGTGCACTCTCAATGGTTACGGATTGGTTTACGTCAAATAACCTAGTTCTCAATGCCAATCGTCTTACCGAATGTTAGTAATCTAGGACCCAACATCGTCTTAGATAAAGAGCTGCTTGAAACTGTAGACTCGGCGGTTTTTCTGGCCATAACAGTGGATGCCAAACTTCAGTGGGGCCCATACATATCAAGCCTAGCAGGGAAGCTCAGTTCAGCCGCCTACGCCGTCAGGAAAGTAAGACATATACTGACGTTGATACAGCTCGGTTAGTCTATTTTAGTTATTTCTACAGCGTTACGTCCTACGGTGTTCTGCTGTGGGGCAAAGCCGCAGATATTCAAACTATATTCGTCCTTCAAAAACGAGCTGTCCTAGCAATTTATCAGCTAGGAGCCAGAGTTTCTCTTAAAGATTTTTTTTAAAGATATTGGTATTCTCACGGTGGCATCTCAATTAATTTTCGCCAATATTAGTCAAAATATACACTTATACACTAAAAACAGTGATTTTCACAATGTTAACACTAGAAATAAGAACAAACTACGTGCTCCCTTTCACCGGCTTCATAAGGTCCATATCTCATTTGTTGGGCTTGGTATAACCTTTTATAACAAGTTACCCTCTTCTTTACTAGATTTACCTTTTAATGCGTTTAAGGCTCAAGTAAAATCCAACCGTTGTACAAAGGCATATTATTCCATTAACAACTACTTAAACGATAAGAACTGTTGGTCGCTGTGATTAATTCAAGACAATGTTCGTGTTCTTTCTCCAGAATCAGCTTACCTACTGACAGGGTATATGAGTTAATTTATTTGCTTTTTATTTTTTATTTGACGGTATAAGTCAATTATTTTGTAATTTTCATTTATTATTGGCATAATCTACTCATTACAATGTTTTTTAATGAGCTGTATTGCAATATGTGGTTAGCTAGCGACCTCGACAATTGATAATATTATTCTTGCCTGAGCAACCGGCAGCAAATTCGTCATGCTCCCTTAGATGTCACTGCTTGCGGTAGCGTCGGGGGTCGGGTTTCCTCCTTCCCTCAAATATGGCGAGGGGGGTAATGGCCGATCTTTGCGTTATGCTAGCGAACGGGTGCTGCTTGTGCTGACTGGTCGTCTTGCTGTCTATGGTTTTATTATTGTTACAGTAATTTTTCTGTTACATACTAACTAAAACTAAGCGACTACGCTAAGGCACCCCCTGTGAGGTACGGACCTCGGCTTAGGGCGTCGTGGGAAGAGGGCAGCAAGGGACTAGCTGGATCAGGATTTATTGGATTTCGGGACAAATTTAAAGCTACAGGCTCAGCGGCGCGGGCTGGCTCGGGGGTGGGACTCGACGACGTCTCGAGGAGAGAACCGCCTTACTCTTATCGGGGTTGACCTCGATTCTCCATTTCCGGAACCAAGCGCCTAAGACGTTTGCGGAGGTTGGGAGAGTACGAGTTATAGCATTGGGACAATGACCGGTATAGTAAACGGCAGTGTCGTCGGCGAAGAGAGCCAACTGAGCCTTTGTACTCTGAGGGATATCGTTGGTAAACAGCGTGAAGACGAGAGAAGATAGTACGGAACACTGAGGGCCATCGGCGCGAATAGGATGAGGGGACGAGAGTGCTGCTTCGATGCGATAGCGAAAGGTGCGATTCGACAAAAAGTCTCGTAAGATGAGCACGAGACGATCTGGCACTCCTAGTTGGTAAAGCTTGTATATCAAGCCGTTGTGGCAGACTCTGTGGAAGGCTTTCGCTATGTCGAAGAGTAGCACACCCGTCGTCGCGTTACGCTGCAGACCAGCGCATAAGTGCTCTACGATACGATGGACCTGTTGGGTGCCCGAGTGTTGGCTTCGGAAACCAAACAGCTCGTTGGGCATGAGGCTCTTTGCTTCGGCATAGTTTGAGACGCTTATAAATAAGCCTCTCGTAGATTTTGCCGAGAACATTGAGTAAGCTAATAGGGCGGTAGCTGGAGGGCTCAGACTTTGGCTTGCCTGGCTTTGGGATACCGATGACGGTGGCTTCTTTCCATGCTTGTGGGAAGATGTTGTTGCTCAAGGCGCCATTGAAGATGGCGGTCATAAGCATTAATAGCGGGGCAGGAAGGAGTTTGTATACCTTATTGGTAATACCATCCGAACCGGGGGCCTTACGAGCGTGGATCCCTTTAATGATGTCGTGCACTTCGTTTGGAGTGACGGGAGAAAGAGGATCATCAGGGTCTTCGACGGGAGGGAGGGAGGCTCTCCGTTCGACTTCAGCGTCGACCTTGTTCAGGTGAGCTTGGTCTACTGGTTGAGAGCTGGGAGAACATTGGGACTCTAGGCTGTCAGCAAGACATTCAGCCTCATCGGGACTGTCGAAAGCGACACTCTTGTCGGGGCGGATGAGCGGAGGCATAGAGACCGCTTCTGAGGAACGCAATTTCCTCTGTAACTGCCAGAAGGCTTGATGAGTGGGCTCGAGTTCACTGTGCATCTTGTTCAAGCCCTCAGAGCGAACCTCCCCTATGCGTTTCTTTACAGCACGCTGTAAATGGCGCATGTGGGCTTTGTTTCCGTCACAAGTGAACAATCCGTCAATACGGATTGCATGTGCTCTGTAAACGAGTCGATTGCGGCCGTCGTGTCGGCGACTGACACTACGTGATCGGGGATGGTGTCCAAGTGAGGCGACGTGGTGGATTTCAGTCTTTCGCTTACTTTCCTCCAGTCGGTTATCATCTGGGTCTGAGGGGGGCGGTTGGGATCGATCGGGCCCGAGTAAGGGGCAAGATGCAAGACTACTGGGCGGTGGTCAGAGTAAAGCTCGTGGAACGTCTCTATAGATTGCAAACGGAGGTTCACAGTCTTGAACAGCGCTACATCGAGTATTTCAGGAAGATGTCAAAGTCAAAGTCAAAGTCAAAGCATTTATTTCAAATAGGCCCATAAAAAGGCACTTTTGAACGTCAAAATTTACATTAAAAATATAACTGATTCTAGGCGCCACTTCCAAAAAGTAGTTTCGTATGGAGAAGAAGTGGCAAGAAAAGATGGTTGGGATTTCCGGGGAAATGAGTCGGACTCATTGGAGCGATGACGTCGAAGATAAGGGATTCGCCTAACTTGAAAATTATCCGACCTCTGGTAGTCGTGCTACTGTTCCACGCCAGGTGTTTGGCATTAAGATCCCCCGCCAAGATGACGGAGTCACTCATACAGAAGAGGGCAGTGAAGTCCTTTTGGAGAGAGATGGGTTCCTCCGGACCATTGTCTGTTGGAATATACGCAGAGATGATGGTGATCGGTTGATGACCAGTCATGCCGAGCCGACAGATAGAGCTCTCCAGATGAGAGAAGAGAGGAGGTGGGTCTATAGGGATGCAGTACAAAGTTTTCCTAAAGTAGATCAGGGTGCCACCCTTGTGGCATCGAGACCTGTCATTGCAAACTAGTTTATAGTTGGCAATGTTCGGGTTGCGGTGATGAGGCTTTAAGAAGGTTTCCTGTATGAGGAGGATGTCGAGCTGGTGGTCGCGGAGGAAAGCGGCGATCTCATCGCGTTGACCTGAAACGCCATTTGCGTTGAAAAAGCCTAATTTAAGTGACCGGGGTTTTGTACATTAGCAACAAGATCAAAACAGCCGATGATAAAATAAAGACGGTTTGGAAAATTATCAACGACGAAACCAACAGGAATAAAAGACACAACGATTATCGATTTCACACTTCAGACTTCAAGGGGTCTCGTAACCACTAACAAAGAAGTTGCTCAAGAATTTGTTAATTTCTTTACCAGTCTTCTTTACCAGGGGAGGAGCCTGCTTTTTATGCTTTCACGGTTGCACAACGACATGCTTTGCTTTGCTTTGCTTGGTAGTATAGATGCAGGCCTACCCTGCCGCCTCCTTCAGAGGCGGCAAGGTGGCGGGGTCTTGAGGGAGAGCGCTACAGTCGTGTAGATCCTCAAGGCAAGTCTGGAGGATGTCCCTTCCCGAGGTTGCCACCCCGTTCTCGGTCTAATTCCTTAAGAAATAGACGTAACGAAAACCTCCAGGCGCCATCACAGCACAACCTTTCCCAAAAGTCCCTTTACCCCTATCTTTCCCTTCATATGCCCCTCCTGCCCCAAATCTCATCCTTCCCCCACCCCATCCTACCTACATGCCTACTCCCTCCACCTCCATCTCCACAATTCCCACTCCTTACTGCCACCCCCTGTAACTGGGTGGTGGCAGGCTCGTCCGTCACTAAAGACAGCTGATGGCGAGTAGGAGTAAGCAGTTACCTGCGCTAGGACCTGCGCAGTTGAGCGCCGTGAGCGGGGATGAAGGAGTCCTGGGGGTTGAGCCGAGCGGCTCTGGTTTGTAATGTGCCCGTAAGGCAACACGCCCCCTTTGGTCTGGATTTCAAGCGAAACGGTGGCCCTACCCATTAGCCAGGGGTAGGGAAATGGTCATAGTGTCCCGTCAGAGGGCCACAGGCGAGGTGCGTGAGGTCCGCTGAGGTCGTCCTCGGACGGCCGAAGCGGTAGGTAAAGGTCATGCTGACGGTGTAAGTGAGGGTTGATCAGTTCGAAGGGG
Organism: Dasypolia templi; assembly: GCA_963555695.1. Taxonomy (NCBI): domain Eukaryota; kingdom Metazoa; phylum Arthropoda; class Insecta; order Lepidoptera; family Noctuidae; genus Dasypolia; species Dasypolia templi. The sequence goes on along the minus strand of OY743154.1, from coordinate 26,103,128 downwards.
GTGGCCCTTAGGACCCCCTACGCCAACCCGATCGAGCGCCCGATGTCGCACTGTAAGCCAGCCTTGCGCCCCTATATCTCTCTGGTAGTCCTAACGTTCGAGCTTTTTTACAGTAAGACGTTCCCAGTTGCGGGCTCCATGGAGGGTGGGAGCCAGAGAGACGAATTTTATATTCACTTTTAATATGGACAGAAAAGGCCAATTAAAACACAAACACACCGGAGTGGAGGCAAAAGCCAATGAGACTCCCAAGGGAGGTGCTTGCACTTCCCTCGCCCCTGGTGGCCATGCGGCTAACGCTGCTGGTACCAGCGCGGGCGCCGGTCCGGCTGTGGCGAAAACCGCAGCTATGACCAAAAAACACAAGTCCCAGTTGAAACAAAGGACGTCGGCGCTGATTGGGACCAGTACCGACCCTTCTAATACAGCGGCGAAGACGGCAACGACTCATACCACTGCCGGTCCGACCCTCTCCACACAGACCCCGGCGCTGGGTAATACTGGCACCGGGTATCCTACCAAACCACCTCCTCCTCCTGTGGCTCTTCTAGCCTCTCCTCACCAGAAGGCCGTCACCGGTCAAACGGCGACGGCCAAGTGCACCGAGGACGCGTTTTCACGCGCATGGCAGGTACAGAAACGCAAGGGCAAGGGTAAATCCACTCAACAAGCCCGTTGCCCTTGCACTGACCCTTCTGGTCCACCGGCTGCCTCAGTACAAGGCAAGCAACGGGCCAAAATCACGAGGAAGGAGCGTCGGCAAGCACGCTGGAACCAGGGAAAAGGCTCCCGGAACAAACAGGCTACTGCCGCTGGGTCAGTCAAATCGACTAGCGGCCAGCTAAACTTCTCCGCCGGTAAGCGGTCGCAGGCAGAGGCCGGCACTAGCCGACCAGCGCCCAGTCAACCGCCAGCCAGTGTCCCGGAAAAAGCTGAAGGTGCCACTAAAACACAGCGACCCGGTCGGATGGATCAGGCCGCGGCCAAGCGAGCCCTCAACGAGACTTTGACACCTCGTGGAGAGCATAAGCGGCCGCGCCTTGACCGATCCAAACGGGTCGCCCAAAGAAGCTACGCCCAAGCTGCCAGCGCTAACCTCGACGTCGCGATCACTTGCGACCGCACGGGGATCCTCAGCAAGGACGTATCGGACCAGGTACTCGCTGCTATCCAGAAGCAGATCATTCTCGAGGCCTGCTCCCCCAAGCAAGACACTCCAGGGCCGACATTCAACGCCAAGCCGCTGTTCGCCGGGGGTGTACTGAAACTGTGGTGCGGTAACGACCACACCTTAGCCTGGCTTAGGAAAACTGTCTCCGACCTTTCTCTCCCAACTAGCATCTCGCTAGTTGTCAAGAGTCAGTCGGAGATTCTAAAGCGAGCACGATGTGGTGTCGTGATCCCAGACGAGCAGGGGGTCTTCGGAGAGCCGACCAATATTGGGCGCGCTCTCAGCTACCAGAACCCCTGGGTCGACATCAAGAGGTGGGTGCTCTTGCATGCCGACAAACAGGCTGCGGCATGGTTCGTGGTGGTCGGTGTCCCTGAAGACCAAATTCCGACCCTGATGGAGGCTGGACGCCGTCTCTCAATTGGATTAGGGACGGTGTACGTGAAGTTTCAGGGTCGGAACGGGAGGTTCACCGACGTCCCCCAGGGTTGGGACCCCGCCACGGGAACCATCGGCGAGACGCCAGCACCAGCAGGGGAGTCCACTCCCCCATCAAACAACCCGGAAGCATCAGCGGCCGAACCTGCAATAGCAGAGTTGGCCGCTCCTGCTGCCGCCACCGTGGTCGCCGTTCCTTCATCGGGTGAGGAGATGGATGACATCATCCTGTCCCCGGCCTCGGACCGGGGGGGGGACGGCTTCGACGAGGGCGACCTGTTTGCCGGGCTGAGACTGGAGGGGGACGAAGAGGGTTTGGCCAACGATGGCGTCCCTTTCGTCGACCTGTAGAGTCCTCCAGGCCAACCTCCACCACAGTCAGACCGCGACGGCTCAGCTTCGCAAGTGGCTGGAGGTTCAACACACAGCCATTGCCCTGATCCAGGAGCCGTGGATCAGGGCGGGCCGCATACAAGGACTCTCCAATCTTGGCGGTAAGCTCCTGGTCACCACAGATCACGTTCATCCTAGATCGTGCATCTATGTCACAGGTAACCTTAAAACACAGCTTTTAAATGACTTCTGTTGCAGAGATGTCTCTGCAGTAAAGCTGCAAATACAGCGTAGCGAAGCCGAGGAGATGGTGATCGTTTTCGCCTCGGCATACATGCCCGAGGCGGAGGCGCCGCCTCCACACGACCTCGCCCGCCTCGTGAGCCATTGCGAGAGAAGCGGGTTTGAGGCCGTCGTCGGGGCCGACGCCAATGCTCACCACCAACTTTGGGGTATGAACACGCAAAACGAGAGGGGTAAGGCCTTAGTTGACTACTTATTCTCGACTAACCTATTCCTACTAAACACTGGCTCCGAACCAACATTCGTAACCAGGCGAAGCCGCACAATCATAGATCTCACTCTGGCAACAGAGGGCGCGGCGGAAATTGCCACGGGGTGGCAGGTCTCTAAGGAGGCCTCCTGCTCCGATCACAGGTGGATCCGCTTCGACATCCAGGTCTGTGTCACCCCAAAACCACCACCCAAAACTACGCGCAATCCGCGTAGCACGGACCGTGCCACCTACACACGCAGCCTTGAATGCAAGCTGTCGTTATCAAGCGTTCCGACGACTTTTACGGATACGACACAAATTGAGGCACAAGTAAGTCATCTTACTAAATCAATGATAGACAGCTACCAAACTGCCTGCCCAGAGACCACCCCACGTAATACACCAGGCAAACAACCCTGGTGGGGCGCTGATCTGGAGCGCAAGCGCGGCAAGGTAAGGAAAGCACTTAATAGAGCCATGAACACATGTGCGGATGAGGACTGGGATAAATATTACGCAGCCAAATCCAGCTACAAAAAATGCATCAGATTCAGAAGTACTACGGGATGGCGCAAATTCTGTGGTAGCATTGAATCCTGTCAGCAAGCAAACAGGGTAAGGAAAGTACTGGCGCAACAGAACACACCTGGGCCCGCTACCCTCTGGAAACCCGACAACACACTCTCTTCCTCGCCAGAAGAAGCGAGACGCATCCTTATTGAAACTCACTTCCCTGGATGTATCTTCGCGCAGGGTATCGACTGGCAAGAGGTAATTCAAACACCATCAGACAATGATAGACTTTACGCCAGCAGGGTGATCACGTTGGAGAAACTCCAATGGGCCATCCAGAGCTTCCATCCTTTTAAGGCAGCTGGTCCTGACGGTGTGTTCCCCGCCTTACTACAGTGGGGTGGCACCGGTGTCGCAATAAGACTGGTGCCTTTAATGCGGGCGTGTCTGGCCTTTAGATACGTTCCCAAGGGATGGAGGGAAGTGAAAGCTATATTCATCCCTAAGCCAGGTAAGGGTGACTACACAAACGCCAAATCCTACCGACCGATCAGCCTGACCTCCTTTCTATTAAAGACTCTGGAAAGACTGTGTGATAGGGAGCTGAGGGACGGCGCTCTGAAAACCTTACCGCTACACGGTAACCAACACACATACAGCTCGGGTAAGTCGACCGAATCCGCTCTTCACCTGGTAGTCAGCCAGATAGAGGAAGCGATTCATCAAAAAGGCACCTGCCTGGGCACCTTCATAGACGTCGAAGGAGCTTTCGATAAAACCAGCTTCTCCAGCATCAGCAGCGCTCTCTCCAGACATGGAGTAGAAGAGGTACTAACGGACTGGATTACAAACATGCTTAGCAAACGTGTGGTTCGCCTTGAGGGTGAGCAGCAACTGGCCATGATAGCCAGAGGGTGCCCCCAGGGAGGGGTGCTATCCCCCCTTCTATGGAATCTGGTGGTCAATGACCTCATCAACAAACTCAACGCCAGCCGCTATTATACTATAGGATATGCAGACGATATCGCAATCCTTGTTTCGGGGAAGGTGACGGGTACGATCTGCAACCTAACTCAGCAAGCACTTCGTATCGTAGAAAATTGGTGCAGGGAATATGACCTATCAGTGAACCCCACCAAAACTGAACTTGTCATGTTTACCCAAAAACGAGCATTAGGGCCTTTCCGCCTACCAAAACTGTTCAATCAACGCCAAGTACTTCTGTCAACGAGGTCAAGTACCTGGGGGTCATTCTAGACAGTAAGTTAAACTGGAGTAGTCATTTGGACAACAAACTAAACAGGGCCTGCATAACCTTCTGGCAGTGCAAGAAAATGATAGGCAAAAAGTGGGGACTATCCCCTAAAATTATACTATGGCTGTACACCACAGTGATCCGCCCCATGATCACCTATGGAGCCGCGGTCTGGTGGCCCCGAACCAAGCTGGCTACAGCCTCAAACAAACTACAACGCATACAACGACTAGCCTGCCTGGCGGCTACGGGCTGCATGAGGACCACTCCGACTGCAGCAGTTGAAGCCATGCTGGAACTGCCACCGCTCCACCTGTTCATACAGCAGGAAGCCACACTGGCTGCGGTGCGTCTTAAGACACTAAATCTCTGGGGTAAGAGAGACACACCACACACCGCGCTACTTGAGGGATTCAACAACGAGTTCCCCATTACGAGAGCCATCAATGATCGGGTACCCAAACAATTTATCTTTGATAAAAAATACAAGATCCAGCTTCACGAGGATCGCAGATGCGAGGGTTTGTGCCCTGCAGAGCTGCGCATCTTTACAGACGGATCCAAAACAGGTAATGGCACAGGTGCTGGAGTCTTCTCGGAGGACCTCAACATACGTATAGCCACACCATTGGGGGTCCATAACACAGTGTTCCAGGCCGAATGCATGGGTATTTCTTTGGCTGCTTCGGCCATCATGGCCAGAGAAGTTAAGGACCACTCGATCCGTATACTCTCAGACAGCATGGCTGTTCTGCAAGCGCTAAACAGCTACACAGTTGAATCTGGGCTAATATACGAGTGTCACCAGCGCCTTAACCAGGTGGGTAGACTCAACAAAATAACCATTCAATGGATCAAAGGACACAGCGGTTCGCTGGGCAACGATGCAGCCGACGAACTTGCCAGAAGGGGGTCGAGTGAGACAGCAGTGGGACCAGAACCCATCGTGCCACTCCCCTTCGGATATCTACGCACTCTGGTAAGGAAACGCACCAGGGAACAACATCACAAACTATGGTTGGAACAAGGTGAGTGCAGGCAGGCTAGGGAAGCACTCCCTGCAATTGATAGCCGCCTCACGAAACAAGTTCTCCGACTAACTAACAACAGCTGCGCATAGCTACGGCAGCCTTGACTGGCCACGGGTCATTTAACAAACACCTCTTTGTCATAGGAGTCACAGACAGTCCGTTGTGCAGGGCCTGCATGGAGGAGGACGAGACAGCAGCTCATTTGCTTCTATACTGCCCGGTGGTCGCCACATACAGGGCAAAGCACTTCGGTAACCCAGGTACCCTACGCGAGGCTGTCAGTAACATCAAGGCGTTGCTGGCCTTCCTCGAGGAGCTGGGGTGGATCGAATGATCGATTTTCCCACCGTACGCAAAATACGCGCATTGACGTGGAGTTGCGGACACCAGCCCGTATTACCTATTACCTATTATTACCTACCAGTATCCCACTTAAAACGACTGAAACCTTAAACTCTCCGCCCTTGCGTTCCATTGACTTATTAAAAGCAAACAAAGTCAAAGTCAAAGTCAAAGCATTTATTTCAAATAGGCCCCTAAAAACTATTGATCGAAATTGGTATAATAAAAACCCAAAATACTCAGATACAAGTATCAAATGTAGAAATACGCAGTGGCAGTCTTGTTAAAACTGTCTGCAATCTCGGTAAAACCGTGGGGGTTCAAATTACAGAATCTGAGCTCCGGGACATCTACCGCTTCCCTGGGAATTCATCTACAACTCCCATCACCCCACGACCGATTATAGCGGAATTTTCTACCGTCCAAAAAAAAGAGACCCTGCTATCGGCCGTCCGATCGTATAATAAAGACAAGGAAAATGACAATAAAGTAAATACTGTGCTCATCGGCATTCCAGGAGTACGCCAGCCTGTGTACATTATGGAACAACTTCCTACGGCAATATATTCCTAAGAAAAATAGAAGGTGCAAAACAAATACTGGTGAACACGGAAAAATGTCTCCTGGATGTCAAAATCGTAACTATCTGATCTACCTTATAACTGTATTAATTATGTCTTTAGATATAGGCAAACGTGTATAACTACAATTAGTATAATAAGTTTAATATACACACACTCCTTCTTACGCACCCTATACAAATATCTATTACGCAACTCACGTCTACACAATCACCTTATATTTTTATTACATATAAATAAGCAATTTTCTTCCTATTTCGAGCTCATTCATATAATGCCCCCATTCAAAATTCATTCAACTGTGTCACGACTTGTAATTTCTGTTGTACTCCAATGGCTATCATAAATGATATTAACAGCGAACTAGACTCGCTAAATGTAGGTAGCTCTTTCATCTGCAGTCCAGAGGACTGTGTTAAGTTTCTAAACAATACCGACAGCAACTTAAATATTATACACTTAAACATACGTAGTATAAACAAAAATTTTGATCAACTGCAAGTCCTACTTCACATTACAAAAATCTCATTTGATGTCATAATTTTGACCGAATGTTGGCTCAGTAAGGTTAGTAATTTACCGGTGCTGCAGGGTTTTCAATCTTATTTCACAGAAACAAATTCCAACCAGAACGATGGAATAGTCATATACACAAAGCTGGGCCTGCAAGTCTCCGCCTGGGAACCTAGCTTTTTGGGTGGCAACTGTCTCGTCTGCCAAATAGACAAAAAAATAGCCATAGTTGTTGTCTATCGCTCTCCATCATATAACTCTAAGGACAGTTTTGACAAGTTCTTAGAAAGTCTAAATAGTATTTACAGCAAACTTTCCTCATGGCAGAACGTCGCCCTCATTGGCGACTTAAATATAGATATAAAACAGAATAGTAGTAATGACCGAAGCGTTGACTATATGATACTTAACACATCTCACGGGCTCCTGCCGACCCATTTGTTTCCCACTAAGCTTGAAAATTGTATTGATCATGCTTTCGTGAAAACTAAGTTACCCATCACCACATTAGTTCTGGATTCCCATATCACGGATCAAAAACCGCTCCTACTTAGTATTGCTAACACCAAACCCAAACGTGAAACTGGTCGCATTTCTAATTCCTTGAACTACGCCGCAATTAAGCTAGAACTAGAAAACATGGACTTCACAGTCATTTATGATACTGACGACCCTAACACCGCTATGAACACTTTTATAACAATGTTAACGTCAGTCATTGTCAAACATACGACGCAAATTATAATCCCGAGGAAAACCAGGACTATTAAACCCTGGATTACCCCTGGACTTTTGAAGTGTATTTTAAATCGTGACAAGCTGCACGCGGGATGTAATAAAGAACCTAATAACATTATACTCAAAACTACGTATACGCGCTGTCGTAACTTTTGTAATGCCCTACTACGTAAGATAAAGATTACCTACGAAAAATGAAATTGAAAAAGCAAACAATAATCCTAAAGCTCTTTGGAAAACAATTAAAGAAATTACAAACACAAGTAAAGTTAAAACTAGCCCGGTTGAGCTATTAAAAGTATCTTCATAAATGCAGTGTGCAAATTCTTCACTAATGTAGGGAAAAGTATGGCCGCTAACATCATATCTCAGTGCCAAATCTCCTACAATCAGCCTAGCAGTGAAGTTTCAATAATCAGTGACAACGCCTCGCTCTCCACTGTCAATTCCCTAGCGTTACTAGAAGTTGATGAAACTGAAGTGGAATCCCTAATTCTGCAATTACGCAATGACTGTGCATTGGGTGGGATGGTATATCGCCCTTATTATTAAAAATGTGCCGTCAGACTAACACAGCATTTAACGCACATCTTCAATCTTTGTCTACAAATGGGTGTGTTTCCTGATGCACTTAAAAGAGCTAACATCCATCCAATCCATAAGGCGGGGAACAGAGGTTGTGTCAACAACTACAGACCCATCTCGGTTCTGACAGCTCTCTCCAAGATACTTGAAAGGATTCTTAGCCGCCGTCTGAATAATTTCTTGGACAAGTACCAGATCATAGCCAATAACCAATACGGTTTTCGTGCTGGAGTCTCAACCGAAGATGCAGTCCTGGACTTGACGCAGTTGGTTGCTGGGAAACTGGATAATAAAACTAAATGTCTTGGTATATTCCTAGATCTTTCAAAGGCATTCGAAACAGTCTCTGTTCCCTTACTTTTCTCTAAATTGGAACAGATTGGTATAAGAGGCATCGCTCTTCAAATCTTTAAGGATTATCTCACCAATCGAACCCAAATCACTAAAATAGGTAACCTCCTTAGTGATGAGGAACTGATCTCTCACGGAGTGCCACAGGGAAGCATCTTGGGTCCCATTTTATTTCTCATCTACGTAAATGATTTATGCAGAATGACCCTACCTGATACTAAAATCTTTGCATATGCTGATGACACCGTTATTATAGTTGATGGGTCAACGTGGGATAGCGTTAAAAATAGCGCAGAATCAGCACTTACCAAAGTAATAACATGGCTTAACCTAAATCTGCTAACGCTTAACTTTGACAAGACGTCCTATATGCCTTTCTCTATTCGCCAGAATACCGCTCCAGACTTTACATTCTCGATAATAGCCCACACCTGCTATCATCTCCATGTCAATGTCGAATACTTACAAGAACCGAGAATGTTAAATATCTTGGTGTACAAATTGACGCGGGGTTACGGTGGGATAAACAGATTAATGACTTGACCTCCAGGACTATGAGACTGATACACATTTTTAAGTCTCTTCGAGAGTCGGCTAACCCTGACACTCTGAAAATGGTATTCTATGCTCTGTGTCAATCCGTAATTGGGTATTGTATCACGGTATAGGGTGGCGCATCTAAAACCAGTTTGATAAAAGTTGAAAGGGCACAGAGAGCCATATTAAAAGTAATGCTACGTAAGCCTTTCCGCTATCCTACAACACAATTGTACTCGGAATGTAAGGTGCTTACTGTCCGTCAGCTCTTTGTGCTCCGATCGGTACTTAAAAGACACGCTTGCGTCCCTCCCTCTGATCCAAAAAAACGTACCAACATTCCCCCAGGCACTCAGCATAAAACGTCGTTCGCCAGACACCAATACCAAACACTTAGCGCATATATTTACAAAAAAACTCACAAAGGCCTCAACATCCGCGACCTCAATAAATATCAAGTAAAGTCTAAGGTGACAGAATGGCTACTTCAACAAGACTATTTACAAACCGAGTCCCTACTTACATATATTGCTTAATAATAATAATAACAACTATTTATCGCGGCACACTCATAATTACACTCTCCATACACATGGGTGTGCAGTTACATACATTCACACACTCTCCTACATTCTTGAGTTGCACTCCCCTCTCCTCGTTTTTACCGTAATTAAATGTTTAGGAAAAATACATACTACATACAAGTAAGATACATACAAAAGTGAGACAATATTAATAAACATCCACAGCAACTGACACACTTCACAAGTTCCTGTTTATTTTAGATACCTTATAGCTGATCACTGTCTCTTAAGATACAGGTCGCCCTAGTTTAAGAGGCAGGGCTCACCCTTTTTTTTTGTACAGACCTTGTGGTTACGAAGTAATGATGTAATACCTGTCTTTACTCTTATGCCAACCAGTTGTAACCCATCTTTTACCTATTTTTATTTTTAAACTACACATGTATATTTCGTCTGTAACTTATTCGAAAAAAAAAAAAAAAATCTTATTATTATTGGTACAAAAAAAAAATTTAAAATAAAGCAAAGGCATATAAATTAATCACGTGATAGGTACATTGTGCTCACATATTTACAAACATTTGTAAAAATATATGATTTTCCTAAAATATTAACTAGGAATAAGTCAGTGTGTGAGTAAAGTAAAAATAACAAATTATAAAATACAATAAGCAAATAGTATGATTTTGTCTAGCCTCTAGATTGTCATATGGAGCAGGACCAGCATGTTTCCAGGCATTCTTATCTAGGATATAATCTTCTAATTTGTAATATGCTTGATTACAAAGTGTTTTTTTAACATGAGTTTTAAACTTTGTTTCATTTAGTTGCAATATTTCACCAGGTATTTTGTTGTAACATTTAACACAGTACCCCATAAAAGATGTATGTACTTTAGATAGTCTGAAAAATGGTTGATCTATTTTATTTTTATTTCTTGTGTTAATATTATGTCCATCACTTATTTTATTAAATAGATGCAGATTTTTTCTAACATACATAATATTTTCATAAATGAACTGGCAAGGTACAGTCATTATATTAATCTTCTTAAATAGTTCCCTAAGAGATTCGCGGCGACGTAGATTGTAAATGGCTCTGACAGCTCTCTTTTGCAAAATAAAAATGGATTCAATGTCAGCAGCCCGACCCCACAGTATAATGCCGTATGACACAATGCTGTGGAAGTAGCTAAAATAAACCAAACGCGCGGTTTCAACGTCTGTTAACTGTCTTATCTTTCTAACAGCATACGCTGCCGAGCTTAGTCGCCCCGCAAGAGATGTTATATGGGGTCCCCATTGTAACTTCTCGTCTAGCGTGATTCCTAGGAAAACCGTCTGATTACTAAATTCCAGTTTTTCTCCGTTCAATATGATGTCACATTCACTACTTCTAACATTAGGTAATTTAAATCGAATGCATTTGGTTTTTTTCTCATTTAGTACCAAATTATTTACCGTAAACCAATCTTGGACCTGAAGAATAGAGTTGTTCACGTCGTCAAGATTCTGTGACCTTCGGTCTATTTTAAAGATCAATGAAGTGTCATCTGCAAATAACACCATCTCCGGTTGATTTTGAAGTAACTGGGCTAAATCATTAATGTAAACTAAAAAGAGGAATGGACCCAATATCGAACCTTGAGGAACACCCATTGATATTTCAGACCCTAATGAGTTTGTGCCGTTTATTTGTACTTTAACCTTTCTGTCTTTCAAGTATGATCTTGGCAAATCAAGAGCTTCATTCCTAATCCCATAGTGCTTCAGTTTCAGCAGAAGTCTCTCATGGTTTACGCAATCGAACGCCTTAGAGAGATCGCAAAAGATTCCAATGTCATCTTGTGATTCCTCCCAGGCGCTAAAAATGTTCTTTATTAGGGTGACACCGGCGTCAGTGGTACAACGTCCTTTAGTGAAACCGTACTGATGTTCATGCAAGATGGAGTTTTTATTAAAGTGAAGTAACATTTGATTGAGCATCAACATTTCATCTTGCCAGATTAAAATTAAATTCAAGTATATAAACCCCATAATAGTAGTGAAAGCTTTCAAGGAAATCAAGATCAAACAGAAGATCTCTCTCTGAGGTCTGTTAAAGTTTGTACCTCCATTATTGAGACTATAGCGCCGTACTTGGCTTTAATATTTAATTTGTGTGTGGATCAAGGAGTATTCCCGGATCTAATGAAATACAGTAAGGTAATACCACTTTTCAAATCCGGGGACAGTAAAGATACCAATAATAATAGACCCGTATCCGTGTTGCCGGTTTTCAGCAAGGTATTTGAAAGGTAATGCTGAATCAAATGTTAAATCATTTCGACACCAATAATATCTTACACGGTCAACAGTATGATTTCGCAAAGGGACGTTGTACGACTGACGCCGGTGTCACCTTATTAAAACACATATTTACGGCGTGGGAAGAGGCTCAAGATGCCATAGGAATCTTTCGTGACCTCTCCAAGGCATTTGATTGCGTCGACCACGAAACGTTGCTCTTAAAACTTGAACATTACGGACTTGGAAAACTTGCGCTCAGTCTAGTAAAATCTTATTTGAATGATAGACAACAGCAAGTCCAAATAAACGGTGTCAATTCAATCGGTCTAAAAGTAAAAATGGGTGTACCACAAGGCTCGATATTGGGTCCTTTCCGCTTTTTAGTTTATATTAATGATCTACCTCATTTGTTTAAGACCCAACCACATATGGTATTATTTGCTGACGATACTTAGTTAATTTTTAAACTTAATAGGCGTGCATCAAATCTTGACGACGTGAATAACGCCTTACTGCAGATCCAAAATTGGTTCACTGCTAATAACTACTAATTGTGAGATAGTATTGAATCAAGAGAAACTAGAATTTGTCGATAAAACTGTTTTCCTGGGGATCACGCTCGATTCAAAGCTTCAATGGGGTCCTCATTTAACGTCTCTTTCAGGACGGCTAAGTTCAGCAGCTTATGCTGTGAGAAAAATCCGTCAATTTACTGATGTAGATACCGCGAGACTAGTCTATTTTAGTTACTTTCATAGTATTATGTCGTACGGTATTTCGTCGCCGGGACGGGTTGCAGACTTCGAGTCCATTTTCATTCTGCAGAAAAGAGCCATCAGAGCCATATATGGCCTCCGCAGGCGCGACTCCCTAAGGGAATTGTTCAAAGATATTAACATCATGACGGTACCTTGTCAATATATCTATGAAAACATCATGTACGTAAGGAAAAATCTACATCTTTTTAGTAAAAGAGGTGAAAGACACAATTATATCACTAGAAATAGGGACCAATTAGTTCAACCAGGTTTCAGGCTGGCTAAAGTAGACTCATCTTTCATGGGGTACTGTTTAAAATTACATATACAGGACATATTCTTATGCAACGCTAAGTTGGAATCTGTCAAGTTCTGCACATATTTAGGTCATATACTGAATGAAAAACTAAAAGATGAGGATGACATAGAAAGACAGAGACGTTCTCTTGCTGCCAAGAGTAATATGCTGGCACGACGAATTGCAAAATGTTCAAATCAAGTTAAAATCACGCTGTTTAACGCATACTGCCGGAACCTTTACACCTGTGCCTTATGGTACAAATATACGCATCGTGCTTACAACACTTTGCGTGTTCAATATAATAACGCATTCAGGTACATACTGGGCCTGCCTTGGCGGTGTAGTGCGTCCGGCAAGTTTGCTGAAAACAGGGTAGATGACTTTCACGCAGTCATGAGAAAGTCGCAGGCCTCTTTTATGAACCGCATACATAAATCTGACAATGGAATAGTGAGGGCCCTAAACGAGGTAAACTGTTTCTTCGTATATGGCAATTAATATTCCAGCTAAAGTTATTCTTATATTTTTTAATGTAATGTAATATTAGTATTAATTGTATTGTAATCATATATAAATTATCATTAATGGGTTATTTGTATAATAATTAGATGTGGTAAAACTCTGTAAGTACCTACATGATATTTTGCTGGTTTATGTGATTGGTGTTTTATTTTAGCCATAAAGTTATGTTAAAGTTTCTTAAAAGTGAGATTATTAGCTTGTATTTAACTTTTGTAATTAAATGATTTTTACGGTGTAAGATAATTGTTTTTTTTTAATGATTTCTGCTACTGAATCCTAAATTCAGAAGTGGGATTACTTTTAAAAATAAACGCCCACGGTTTTATTATGGAAGTACCCTCTCGATTCAATAAATTAAATAAGAAAAGAGGAAAATAAAAACACCAATTAACGTTTTACTTTCTTGTTTTCTTATTTATTTGTGTGTGAATATGGCTGATAGACAGATTAACTCTCGCAACAATTCGGGTCGACAAGATAGGGATCGTAGTTCTCGGCAAAAAAACTCGCCCTGAGAGTCGAACTAATTCTCCATACGGATTACGATCAAGAAGTAGAACGCGTTCGCGGTCAAACCATTATCCTCGTGATCAAGATGGGGCCATGCAACAAACGTTACAATTCATTAGAAACTGAACGTTCGCCCTCACGTAACACGATTAATAACCAACTATGTAGTTCAAAACAGTGCAACCATAAGATCATATACGCCCCCGCTGGGCCAATTGCAGAATAATCACTCCATTCAGGCTACAGCACCGTTGTCTGAAACATCACTACTTAGTTCTATCACTACGTCAAATATACCCGCGTCTGAGATAACAGCACCTACGGGATCGAGTGCTGATGCAAACGGCTACGATGTACAGGTAGTATCGGAGTCTGCACGAATATCAGCCCAAGCAATTAGATCCGTAAAGTTAGACAGAACACAATATTATTTCGTTTCTAACTTTGATCAAACTATTCATGATATAGCCGAATGGTGTGCGGAAGTTGAACGGGCTAGGTCTTCTAATAACTGGGGCGGTTCAGACTGTCTGTCACGCGTATCAATATGCCTCAAAGGCGACTAGCGTACCTGGCTAAACAAGTGGGTAACTAGTGATCGAACATGGAGCAGCTTCGTTAAAGAATTTAAACCTTTGTGTCCACGAAAGTTCGATTACGCGAATATCCTAACGATACGATGCATACTACTTCGGATAAATACATCACGTACGCCGAATATGCAAGAAGGACATTATTGCGTCTTAAAATTGTCAAGGGACTAAGTGACGACCTGAGAACCCTGATAGTCATTCGCGGTATTACGGATTCACAAGTTAGAGCTGCGGCTGCCAACGCAAACTTCAAAGTTTATGACTTGGTCTCATTTTTATCTAGTTACGTGAAACCTACGCGCACTAAACCCGAATATCGAAATTCGACTTCTAAACCGATGCCTCCTAATCGTTCGTCGACTCTGAGATGTTTTATTTGCCGACAACAAGGGCATAAATCTCACCATTGCCCCAAAACGCCAAAAACTGATCAGACTTCTAACATCAACCTCACTACTAACGATGCCAATAAATTTGTGTATAGTTTTTCTAAAAAACCAGGACATAGCGAAGATTATGTGTTTTGCTAAGAAAAGGTCAGGCTCTCGTAATAAGAATACATTAATCTATGTAGCACACACGTGGCTGGGTTCCCCGCAAAATAATGACGGTAAAACTGCAATTATACAGGGCATCCCCGTGGATGTTCTAATTGACAGTGGCGCCTTAAACATCTCATTGGTTTCCTCTGAAGCATTGAAACATTTTACATGTGAACGGAAGCCCAAGTATTGTATTTTGAAGGGAAAAAGCGACGCAGCCAAACATGCCGATTCTTTTGTAACGTTAACGATCGAGTTCGATGATATCTTTAATGAGGCCGACTTTGTAGTGGTACTCAAACTCAAATCATTTATTTCAATTAAACCATTTACAGGCACTTTTGAATTGTCAAGGAGTCGGTCAGTCAGAAATATGAAACTAGTTGCCCATTCCAAAGCGCAGTAGGTAACCAAGGAAAGTACCAGGGTCTTGTATGACTACGCCCGTAATTATAGGAACCGATATCCTAAACCGTGATGGTATCACATACGTACGGACCAAAGATAGATAGTATCTAACTCGAGAAGCCGCAGTCGGGAAGGACGTCAAGGCAGTATCCATAGATGAGACCTCGCAGATAAACACACCCCTTAAGGGTGCGGAACTTGAACGTCTTGCATTCTTAATAAAACAGTTTTCGGGTACTGCGTCGACTACCGTTACCACCGGCAAGATGACTATCAAAGTAACCGAGAATACACCCGTCGCTTACCAACTTTACAAGCTGTCAAATTTGGAGAAACTTAAATTCTGAGAAATAGTTCGCGACCTAAAAGATAAGGATCATCCGCGAGTCTAATTCCGAGTATGCAAGTCCTATAATACTCGTAAAGAAAAAGGACGGAAGCGATAGGATGTGTGTCGACTATAGGGCACTTAAACGACTGACTGTTAGAGACCGGTATCCCCTACCACTCATAGACGACCACATAGATAGGTTAGGCAACTTCAAATACTTCGCCAGCCTTGATCTGGCCACAGGCTTCCACCAAATTGCTATTGAAGAAGGTTCATAAGACTTGATTTGTAAAATTTATTTGTAAAGCTTGATAAAATTTGATTCATAAAATGGCATTCGTCACACCGGAAGGACATTTTGAGTACCTCCGAATGCCCTATGGTTTAACGAACTCGCCCATTAACGACACCCTTCGCGGTCACATTGAGGCCGGCAACGTATTAGTGTACGTTGATGACGTCCTTTGCATGAGTGACAGTGTAGAAGAAGGGATACGTTTATTAAAAAAGGTGCTAGAAACGTTAACTGGGTCTGGTTTTTCGATAAACTTGCGAAAATGCTGATTTCTGTCAATGGAAGTAGAATACTTGGGGCGCGTAGTTGGTCAGGGTCAGGACAGGCCGAGCCCACACAAAATTCAAGCCCTAGTCGATGCCCCAGTAGCTAGTAATGTAAGTCAAGTCAAGTCAGGATATTTTACAAGGTATATTCGAGACTATGCAACCAAGACCGCTTGCATAGCACGTTTGATGAAAAAGGACGTGAGTTTTTGTTGGGGTATGGAACAGGAGAAAGCTAGGCAGTACATAATAATTCGCTTAACTAGTTCACCTATATTGTCCTTTTTCGACCAGTCCTTACTCACAGAAGTGCACACCGACGCTAGCAGCATCGGATATGGTGCCGTACTGATGCAGAAGAAGGCTGATGGTACAAAGCAAGTGGTTGCCTACTTTAGTAAAGCCACACAAGGTGCCGAGAGCAGGTACCACTCTTACGAATTAGAGACTTTGGCGGTCGTCAGGGCATTGCAGAAATTTCGTTACTATCTAGTAGGGATAAACTTTAAAGTAGTCATCGATTGCAATGCTCTCAAGGCCACTGAAAAGAAAAACGATCTGCTCCCACGCGTTGCCAGCTGGTGGATCTATTTACAAGATTTTAACTTTAACATTGATTATCGGAAAGGCACCATGATGGCACTTGCAGACTACCTAAGTCGAAACCCAATTACTACCACAGTACATCAGATTTCTAGGCCACGCAACAGGGCATAAATTGCTCAGTCAGCAGACGATCAGACGCAAGCCATTTTAGAAAACTTTATCCCCAAGGAACATCGGTTAAGTTTAATGAAAATATTTCACGACGAACACGAGCACATTTGTGCGGAGAAAACCATAGACTTAATCTTCAAATATTTTTGGTTTCCCGGACTTCGCCAATTTGTAGCACAGTATATAAAACACTGCCTTGTGTGTGTGTGTCCTTTAAACGTGTACCTAGAGCCCCTCATCAACTGATAACATCTTGGGAAAAGCCCAGTATCCCTTTCCAAACTTTGCATATCGATGATTTGTTTTGTTAATAATAGACGCATTTACAAAGTTCTGTTTGCTTTATCCAATTCGTAAGCAGGATATAAGAGAGCTTGAACGCACATTTATCAACGCAATTTCATTTTGATTGGTTTACTAAAATCTGATTAGAATTTCTTTGTACCTATTGATAAAAGTAAATTTTTCTGATCCTAAATCTTTCATTCTACATTTTGAAGATAAGAATTCTTTGACTGACTTTATCTCATTTACGTTCTGTCCTAGAATTAACAGGGCATCTACATATAACAGCAGGTATAATTCTCCCTTACTGTATAGACAATAATCATTCTCTGATCTTTTAAATCCATGACTAATAATTGTTTCATTGAACCGTTCATACCAATATTTTGGTGATTTCTTCAGACCATATGGAGATTTCTGTAATTTTAAAACATGTCCGTTCTTTTCCTTCATGTTTACTCCATCTGGTGGCTTTAGGTACATGTCTTCATCAGTTCTGCCATATAAGAAAGCTCCCTTTACATCCATTTGGTGAATTTGATAATCTCTATAAGCTGCCACAGATAACAAAATTCTTAAAGTTTGAAGTCTCAATACTGGCGAGTATACGTCATCAAAATTTTCTTGTTGTTGAAAGCCACGAACAACCAATCTCGCCTTACATATATTTTTATCTCCAACATTCTTCTTAGTGAACATCCATCTACTGTCTAGAAGTTTCTCTTTCTCATACTCAATACTTTATTGCATTCCATATGTATTACATAGATGGTAAAAACTAAATAAAAGATCAATATGGACCCTGTCGGGCACAGCAAAAATTAGGAGAGAGGAAGAGGGCTAAGTAGCAGTTTAATATTAATTTAAATTATTATAAATATTTAATTGGGTGTATAATTATATATGTATTTAAATATTTATTTTTAGGTTGTGGTATATTAGGTATTTTAGTACATTTAGTACATGTATTTCATAAAAATAATGCAGCTAATTATTTTGGAATTTTAAATAGTATTTCAGTAATTATTACGTTATTATTTATGTATTCGTATTTTTATTGTATTTATTTCAAAGTGTTTGTTGTCTAAGAAAGATAATACTAATTTTGCAATTGATTTGTCATCTAAAAACTCCTTTACTGAGTAGTACGACTTAGATTCCAGAAATTGTTTCAATGTATTAATAAATGTATTTGTTTTGCTTATTTTTCTAATATCGTTAGGTAATTTATAATAATTTTTTATCGACATGACTAAAGGGCTGGATGAGTGCATTTTGAGTCGGGATTGAGGTATGTTTAATTTGTTTTTGTTGTGTCGAAGGGTGTACCTTGTTTGGGTTTCTTCGCA
Source organism: Dasypolia templi (assembly GCA_963555695.1). NCBI lineage: Eukaryota > Metazoa > Arthropoda > Insecta > Lepidoptera > Noctuidae > Dasypolia > Dasypolia templi. Next base: position 26,084,555 of record OY743154.1, on the reverse strand, counting down.
TTTGGTGTAAAAATCTGGGTGTTTTCTAACAAATTTACATAATTCTAAGATATATAGAGAGGGAAGTGTGAGTATTTTGTGTTTTCGGAAGTATGATGATAAATAAATGATAAATGATTTTTATTTCTGTAAGTGGGTTTGTACAAACACTTTTACACGTCAAACATTTTTTTTTAAACGAGATGAGGTCGGCGTTTCCTATCTGACTACTCTGAGAAGAAAAGCCGAAACAAACTCAGAGGTCACAGTCTCTTTTAAAGTCCAGACATAATCTTGGTCAGATCATGTTAAGACCATGTGGATTGATGTCTGAAATGGTCTTTTGAGGAAAGAACCACACAGATTGAGTGGACCTGTCCAGTCAGTGCACGCATTTGTCAGTAATCGTACAGCTCAACTCAAAACATAAGGAGCTCAACGATTCGACGAACAATACCAAAGAAAGGACATTGGATAGGCCGCATAATTACTCAAACCGCCAGACCAAGTTACGATTAAAATTAACTGAGATAATAAAATATAAAAAAACAAAAGTAAAAAATAAAATGACCCACATAGTCTTAACATTCACAATAATAACAATAAAATAATACCTAGGTAAGTATTCATGTCATTGTTTATTTTACAGATCATATGAGGACCATGTAGGTAGGTGTCTGAAATGGTCTTTTGAGGAAAGAACCATACAGATTTGAGTGGGCCTGTCCAGTCAGTGCACGCATTTGTCATTAATCATGCAGCTCAACTCAAAACGTAAGGAGCTCAACGATTCGACGAACAATACCAAAGAAAGGACATTTGGGTAGGCCGCTTTAAGTACTCAAACTGCCAGATATAAAAAAACTATGAAATAACTGAGATAGACAAAATATATAGAAATAATACCCACTAAGTCCTCACACGAAATTAAAATAATAATAATATTATACAAAGTAAATATTCATGTCATAATCATGAAATTTCATAGTGTATATAAAATAAAACAAAATTACGTACCAAACAAAAAAAAAAAAAAACACACTGTATGCAAAAATTGGAGCAGGTCAGTCCCAAGCCTTTTTGTCCTCAATATAGTCTTTGACTGTATAAAAAGCTTTCTGGCACAACTTACGTTTGATAAATGATTTGAATTTATTAAGGCTTAGATCTTGAACATGGCTTGGAAGTTTATTATAAAAGCGTATACATTGACATCTGAACGAGCCACCTATTTTCTTGAGCCTTGTTGTAGGTACAACAAATTTGTGTTTATTCCTAGTATTTATATTATGGATATCACTGTATTTTTTAAACAATTTTATGTTTTTGTGGGCATATAAAAGATTTTCATAAATATACTGAGAAGGCACAGTCATAACATTAATTTCCTTAAATTTCTCTCTGAGAGAGTGTCTCGGACTTAATTTATAAATTGATCTAACAGCTCTTTTCTGCAAAACAAATATAGTCTGCATGTCGGCGGCATTTCCCCACAAAAGAATACCGTACGACATCACACTATGAAAATAACTAAAGTATACTAAACGGGCTGTCTCTAAATCAGTTAAATTTCGAATTTTTCTAACAGCGTATGCTGCTGAGCTTAGCTTTTTTGACAACTTATCAATATGTGGACTGAAGCTTAGCATCCAAAGTTAAGCCCAAGAATACTGTGCTGTCTTCAAGTTTCAATTCTTCGCCCTTTATCAACACATTCGTTTTCACCTGCCTAACGTGAGGTAGCGTAAACTTAATGCATTTAGTCTTCTTTTCATTAAGAAGTAAATTATTAACATTGAACCAGTGAACTATTTTTGAGACCGCGTTATTTACATCGTCAGTAACCAGCTGCTGACGTTTTAGTTTAAACAAAAGTGAAGTATCATCCGCAAACAACACTATATCATGATTATCCTTTATGAGGTAAGGCAAGTCATTAATATAAATAAGAAACAAGAAAGGACCAAGAATTGAGCCCTGTGGAACTCCCATTGTTAAGATAGATCCGGGAGATCTTTCTCCATTAACGTCAACGCTCTGAATCCTTTTACTCGAGTATGAAGTAAGAAGATCCAGAGCGGTGTTTCGGATCCCGTAGTGACGGAGTTTCCTGATTAACGTTTCATGAAGAACGCAATCGAATGCCTTGGACAAATCACAAAAGATGCCCAAGGCATCGCATTTATCTTCCCAAGCATTATAAATATGTCCTAAAAGTTCAACACCGGCATCAGTAGTTGAACGACCCCTTGTAAAACCGAATTGTTTGCTATGTAATAATTTGTGTCTGTTAAAAAATCTTTGCAGTTGGTCTAAAATTAATTTCTCAAAAATTTTACTAAATGTAGGTAGTACTGAAATAGGTCTATAATTTGTGGGGTCTGATGTACTACCTGATTTAAACAAAGGTATTATTTTACTTTTTTTCATAAGGTCAGGAAACTCCCCACAGTCAATACAATTATTAAAGATAAGAACTAGAGTAGGTGCTACAATGTCTATAATAGACTTAGCAACTTCTACAGAATTACCCCACAGATCTGCAGTCTTTTTTACATTTAAAGTGTGAAAAACTTTAATTATATCCCTACATGTAATATGTTCAAAATTAAATTCCGAATCGCAAAATTTTACATTTTCCTTTAGCAAAGACTCAGCAACAGAAGGCAATGAGTTAAGGGATTTAGTAGTTGAAACGGGAATATCTGAAAAGAATTTTTCAAAGGCCGCGGCGACTTGTGAGTCTGATTTTATTATGTTGTCATTAATAGACAGGCTGTAGTCAGTACTTCTGTTACTAGACCTTCCCGTTTCACTATTAATAATTTTCCAAGTCGTTTTAATTACGTTACTACTGCTTTTAATCTTCGAACCCAAATAACGTGACTTGGCCATAACACAAACTTTTTTAAACAGTTTTGAATAATTTCTAACATATAAATTAAATTCAGCAGTGTTAACATAAGTCCTTTCATTATACAGCTCATAAAGCCGTGTTCTACTTTTATGAATACCAATGGTAGCCCAATCACTGAAAGATGCATTACTATTAACCGAGATAGTTTTGGGGATAAAGATCGAATTAAATTGTTTACAGTAAATATTAAAGAACTCATCATATAGATGATTAGGATCAGCATGAACAGGAGAATACAAAAGTGGTAAATTATTTATTAGTTTAAATTTAAAAGCCTCTAAGCGGCTTGTAGTTTTCGGGTTGACAGTGATATCCTTTTTACTTATTTTGTTGTTTTGGTTTAGAATAGTAATCCTTTGTCCGCAATGATCAGAATCTAGTAAATTAATCATTTCTTTGTAGCTTGGTACAATATCTGTATAAATATTATCTAGGCATGTGGCACTAGTAGGGGTAATTCTTGTTGGCTCCAAAAATAGATTTATAAGATTGTAGGACTGAAACAAACTTATTATCTTGCTACAAGGACCTGAGTTTTCCAATAAATTAACATTAAAATCACCGCAAATGATAATGGATTTGTTTGAGTTACAAATCTTGTGTAATACTTCATCCATTACCTTTTCGAAGCAGTCATACAATCCTGAAGGGGGCCTGTACACACTTAATACAATAAACTGCTCCAATTCTATACAAGCTATTTCAACAGTCCGCTCAACAGATAGGCTCACAATATCCTTGCGGTCTTTAAATTTAAGCTGGTTACTTACTAAAATTAATGAGCCCCCATGTATAGCGTTTACTCTGCTGAACAAACTACCAACCTGGTGATTATTAAAATTGAACAATAACTGGTGGTTTTTAAGCCAATGTTCTGTTATACACAGAATATCAATACTATTATAATTCATAAATAATTCTACTTCTAAATCTTTGTTCATAAATCCTTGAATATTTTGATGCACCAGGTTGATACTATTAACTGATTTTAAGCTTTTATTAGATTTATTATTGCAATTCTGTACGTTATTGCCAGAGGTTGCCTCTATTGTCTGAATTTCTAATTTAAATTATTATGATGAACGTCAACATAAGATACCAAATTATTGGCTGAATTATTTGTAATGTCATAGCAATAGAAGCAATTTGTTTAGCCAAATTCTTGGCTGTAATAGAAAAATAATATGATAGCGACACAGCTATCTGTCTTTTACAATACTTAGAAAGATAGTATTTATCTGTGAAAAATCTATCTTTTGTCAAATATAAATGGTTACCAACATAATTGTTAGTGTCAATTAAATGGAATGAATTATTATTAGATGTCAAATTATACAATGTCATATTCATTTTAAATCTATAGATGTTTTCTTCCTCTGGCAAACTTTGGCTGAAGGGGAATGTGAACGTTACAATTTTTTTTAAACTGAGATTGCATAAGGATCTATAATATTGGAGTAATTCTCCTTTCTTCACATTACCCCTATTACCAACAAATATTATATATAATATAGTGTCCTGGTTAAAATTGCATTTAATATTTTTTTTCATTATATCAATAATGAACAACCAGGCATACAGTAGTTCATTATTGAGTGTCCCGGATATTTGTTTGTCAACAATTGGCCTAGATCCTTTCCAATTTCATCACAAAATAACACTATTTCTTTATTTACACTATGCTTAGGGAAACAATTAGTAATTGACAATGGCAAACTGTTACAAGACTGCGGTATGTTGGTATCACATATTGTCAATGAATGGTCCGGTGTGGGTTCAATAGATGGTGGTTGACAATACTCACATTTGTTTGTTTGTGAGCTCACCAGCTCATTCATTGCCAACACATATTCCCTCATTTGGTTTTCAGAGGCTGTATATTTAATGGTCATGGAAGTAAGTTTCTCCTGTAGTTGTTCAAGTTCATACTGCAAGTCTTCCATGTCAATTTGATATTTCCTAGTACTTTTTTGTAAGTTAAATGAATACATATCTAATTGTTTCAGTAGATGTAACCTTTCTCTATTAAGTTTTACATTTTTGATGAAGAACTTTTGTTTTTTGACCATTTTCTTTGTTTTAACAATGTATTTGTTAATCTTTATGTATTTTTTAAGTTTATTTTTACTAGTAACTACCCTCAATGAATTACTTGATTTTAAATCTTCATGTCCTGTTGTTAAATCTATTGTGTAAGAGGGGTTTATAGCAGAAACCATTGATGGGACAATAGGCACCAATTCGTTGAATAGACTTTGATTTAACGAGGCAGTGATGTTAAGATTTGTAGTCTCAAGTTGTTCGATCTGACTATGTGCCTCGTGTAGCTGCTGTTGTAGTGAATAGTTTTGACTGAGAGCGTGTTCATACTCATTGCCACACTGGTTAAACCCGTCCACAACAACTTGGAGCCCGTCCCGGGCTGCCAAGGCATCAGTGAGTTGAATATATAACTGAGCCATTTCTGCTTTCAACTTGCTATTCCTTTCAAGGAGACCAAGGAACTCTATTTCACTTTCATCCCTTTCCCTAATCAGTTGGTCACAGTGCTCCTTAGACGCCTTTAGTTCGCTCAAAGCCTGAGTGAGTTTGGACTCTTCTAGGCGAGCCCGCGCGCTGCGTGTCATGATCATGATTAAAGAGAAAAAGAGAAGAGATTAGAAAAAGAGTAGTGGACCAAGTAGCCGATGGTTAGTTGAACGGAAAATGAAATTGAGATCGTTATGAAAGAAGTTCTGTCACCAAACTAATTAAGGTTATGTTTACGTTTTTAAGGTCATTGGCTTCAACTTGTAGCCGTTTTATAAGTGATCTAATGAATTTTAGGCAAAATATTAGAACGTAAACAATCTACTACCAAGTAAAATCTATAGTATTGTACCTGATAACGAGATGAAAATGCAACATTCACTTGAGCCGGTAACTGTCAACGAATCACAATTAAATTTTTTTCACATACTTTACACTTATTGCTTTTTTACACATAAGCCAATTAATTACGCTATAAACTATTTAATTAACTGGAAATAGGCCTTATTAAAAAGGAATTATATTATTTAAAATTAAAATTACAGGGACAAATTCAAATCAGCTGTTAGCTGATTTGAATTTGCATTGTATGGTTTACAGCTATCTGTTTGTGCTATGTTGGTTATTATTTGAATTAACTTCTTATGTAAAATAAATACGGTTTGAGAATCTGTACTGTGTCCCCACAGCATGACCCCATAGCTGAGCCATGCCTGGGCATATGCGTACAGTGTGACCAGATTAAATTTTAGAAAAATACCGAAGCACCTCAAAACAATACTGAAATATACCGATTTACAAAGGGCAAATATACCAATAAAAATACCGATTTTCATAACACGTTTTATTCAATCATCATCATCACAATAAATGTTAGAATTTTATATAACATCTTGATTTGTTTTTAAACTTGCTGACACATTTTTGTTTCCGAATCTGTTTCTTTGTTCTGTTTTTATTAAATTTATCTGTGAAAATATGCGCCCGCATGCAGCACTACATACTGGTAAACATAACAGAGATTTACAAACACTAGATACAAAATCATTTCTTGACAATTCAAAAGTGCCTGTAAATGGTTTTATTGAAATAAATTATTTGAGTTGAGTTTCACTTCAACAAACCAACTGTAGTAGGCGAGTCGATGCTATACTATTTGTGATTCATACACAGACAAGGAAGTATTTTATGTAAGTATACCCTAATACTTAACTACCCCTTAAACTGAAAATGTAGACTTATTTTTTTCTAAATATTTGTTTTATAATGACCGTTTTTTTTTTTTACAACAACAATAGGAATAAAAAAGAAGTCCAACTTAACTTAAATCTTCTCATTTATTATATCAATGCGGCGGCAGCCACTTGACATTTTCTATCAGTGACTTACTCTTTGATCTTTGCTTATAAATAAAATGTACCGCTAAACGGGGAAACTTCCTGCCACAAACTAATAAGAGAAGACATAGATCGCTTCGGTGTTACAATAACTTCATAACCAAGTTATACCCAAAAAGACTGAAAAATACTGACTTCCCGCAATATACCCATAAAAATACTGACGTTCGGAAAAATTAGTAGAATATACTGAAAAAGTATTAAAATACTGAATCTGGTCACACTGTATGCGTAGTACGTGATAAGTGCAGTTTGTAGATTGGTAGTTTTTTTAATTTCGCTTAGTGCTGAAAATTTTGATAGTTTTGCTCTTACTTTCTGTATATGGGATTTCCAATGTATGTGGGTGTCTATAGACAAACCGAGGAGACTAAATTCATTTACTTGTTCCACTTCTGCATAGTTAAAAATGAAATTTAGTTCTAATGGGGATTTTTGATGGGGATGAAAAGTAATTAATTTTGTTTTGCTGAAATTAATTTCAAGGATAAGGCTTTCCATCCAGTTTACAACTGCAGAAAGAAGGAGGTTTAATTTAGCGTTTATATTGTCATCTTTTTGGCAAGAGGTGAGTAGAGAGATATCATCCGCAAATAGAACACATGGTCCGTTTATAATTTTAGGAAGGTCATTTATGTAAATTAGAAATAATAGGCAGCCTGTTTTTGTGTCGGATCTTATTTTAATTATTTCCTTTGTGTTGCTATCGAAATATTCAATTTCTACTAGTTGTATCCTATCTTTTAGGTATGATGCAAACCATTCATGAGCTTTTCCTCGTATTCCTATCCCATTTAGCTTGTCTAATAGTATTTTAAATTTCACCTTATCATAGGCTTTGGTCATATCAAGCAGCATACCTCTGGCGTAGTTTTTATTATTAATAATAGTCAGAGCCTCTTGTACGTATTTATAGACTGCTAACGTTGTAGACCTGCCTTTACGAAAAACGTTTTAGTTCGGCCCACAAATAAAAGTCTTCCTCTCTCCTAATTTTTGCTGTGCCCGACAGGGTCCATATTGATCTTTTATTTAGTTTTTACCATCTATGTAATACGGAATGCAATAAAGTATTGAGTATTGAGAAAGAGTAACTTCTAGACAGTAGATGGGTGTTCACTAAGAAGAATGTTGGAGATAAAAATATATGTAAGGCGAGATTGGTTGTTCGTGGCTTTCAACTATATATTGGTATGAACGGTTCAATGAAACAATTATTAGTCATGGATTTAAAAGATCAGAGAATGATTATTGTCTATACAGTAAGGGAGAATTATACCTACTGTTATACGTAGATGCCCTGTTAATTCTAGGACAGAACGTAAATGAGATAAAGTCAGTCAAAGAATTCTTATCTTCAAAATGTAGAATGAAAGATTTAGGATCAGAAAAATTTACTTTTATCAATAGGTACAAAGAAATTCTAATCAGATTTTAGTAAACCAATCAAAATGAAATTGCGTTGATAAATGTGCGTTCAAGCTCTCTTATATCCTGCTTACGAATTGGATAAAGCAAACAGAACTTTGTAAATGCGTCTATTATTAACAAAACAAATCATCGATATGCAAAGTTTGGAAAGGGATACTGGGCTTTTCCCAAGATGTTATCAGTTGATGAGGGGCTCTAGGTACACGTTTAAAGGACACACACACACAAGGCAGTGTTTTATATACTGTGCTACAAATTGGCGAAGTCCGGGAAACCAAAAATATTTGAAGATTAAGTCTATGGTTTTCTCCGCACAAATGTGCTCGTGTTCGTCGTGAAATATTTTCATTAAACTTAACCGATGTTCCTTGGGGATAAAGTTTTCTAAAATGGCTTGCGTCTGATCGTCTGCTGACTGAGCAATTTATGCCCTGTTGCGTGGCCTAGAAATCTGATGTACTGTGGTAGTAATTGGGTTTCGACTTAGGTAGTCTGCAAGTGCCATCATGGTGCCTTTCCGATAATCAATGTTAAAGTTAAAATCTTGTAAATAGATCCACCAGCTGGCAACGCGTGGGAGCAGATCGTTTTTCTTTTCAGTGGCCTTGAGAGCATTGCAATCGATGACTACTTTAAAGTTTATCCCTACTAGATAGTAACGAAATTTCTGCAATGCCCTGACGACCGCCAAAGTCTCTAATTCGTAAGAGTGGTACCTGCTCTCGGCACCTTGTGTGGCTTTACTAAAGTAGGCAACCACTTGCTTTGTACCATCAGCCTTCTTCTGCATCAGTACGGCACCATATCCGATGCTGCTAGCGTCGGTGTGCACTTCTGTGAGTAAGGACTGGTCGAAAAAGGACAATATAGGTGAACTAGTTAAGCGAATTATTATGTACTGCCTAGCTTTCTCCTGTTCCATACCCCAACAAAAACTCACGTCATTTTTCATCAAACGTGCTATGCAAGCGGTCTTGGTTGCATAGTCTCGAATATACCTTGTAAAATATCCTGACTTGACTTGACTTACATTACTAGCTACTGGGGCATCGACTAGGGCTTGAATTTTGTGTGGGCTCGGCCTGACCTGAACCTGACCAACTACGCGCCCCAAGTATTCTACTTCCATTAACAGAAATGAGCATTTTCGCAAGTTTATCGAAAAACCAGACCCAGTTAACGTTTCTAGCACCTTTTTTAATAAACGTATCCCTTCTTCTACACTGTCACTCATGCAAAGGACGTCATCAACGTACACTAATACGTTGCCGGCCTCAATGTGACCGCGAAGGGTGTCGTTAATAATTCTATTTTCTAAATATAACTATTCTAAATAATAATATTTTTTTAATCAATCAGTGTAATTTGTAAATAATTTCATTTCGATCTTTTAAATACGCCTAGAATGTTGTATTATACGATTGACATAAAAATTTATACGTTTTTAAATTACTACGAAAACAGTTAAAATTGTACGTAACTCTACGAAACTACAGCATATTAGACGGCCCACAAAAGTATGAAGGAATGATCGAAATCACAAAGTAATAATGTAAACAAACGGGTCACCTCGACCTTGGATGGTTTAGTTAGTGACGGCCAACAGACCATAGAGTACCTAGTCACCACGCACGGATAATCATTGTTTGTTTACATAACATTTCGTCGACGCGACGTGATCCCGTAGGTGAACTCGCACACATCAAGTTTCTCTGTACGTGTTTGTGCAGAACGCTAAAACAGGCGCGTACGCCGTCGTTGCTTAGCAACGGGGCGACCTAACGACCTGTCGACGTCCTCGCTCGCACGTACAATTTTCATTCATGCAGGATCGCAGCTAATCTCCCTATTTTGGCTTTTATTAGTTTTACGCACGGGCCATAGGATGGACAGTTTTCATGACTTTTTATGGATATTCGGGAATTTTACAATCTCAATGGTTCTAAGCAAATATTCTCGTGTGTGGCTTCTGTTCCACTTACACAACACACCATATTTTTTTCGAGACGGTAAAAAAAATCAGCCGGTATATTGTAGTTTTTTTGTTGTCGTTACCGATTGCTTTAGGATGTTTTCGTATTTTTTATAATGTTTTAATAATATGGGATTGTTTGTTTTAATGGTAAGTATTTTAAGTAGTCTTTTATTTTTGCAAGATAATTTAATACCCTTAGTGAGCCAGTACTTCTTATATGTCGGTTTTATTTTTATTTGTTGCAGAGGAATACACACATTTAAAATTTTATTACATATATTATTAAACGCAATGTAGTTTTCATCTATATGTTTATTTGATTGTATTATTTCATTCCAATTTTGTTTTTTTAATTCAGATTTAAAGTTTTCTACATTTTGGGTATTATATAATCTTTTTTTCGCGAACCAGTTTGTTTCTTTTTTGCTGTCGCTAAGCTATTTCATGTGAAAGATAGTTGCACAGTGGTCTGAGAAACCTAATTCTTCTACGGTAGTATAAGTATGTCTGGAGTTAAAATTTGTAAAAATTAAATCTAAGCATGTTGAGGTGGTTTGTGAGATACGTGTGGGGACTTTTATATGTTGTACAAACTTATTTTCCAACATTAGATCTAAGAACAAATTAGTTTTTAAACAGCTGTCTAAGATGTTTATATTTAAATCTCCTCCTAATATCACGTTATGTCTTAAATATTTAATGTTAATATAATGCATAATTTCTACTAATTTGCGAGTAAATACTTCCTCCTCTCTTCTATTCCAATAAATAGTAACTATAAGTAGATTCTCATTAGGTAATTCTATTGCACACAGTTCTATACAATACTCAACAGACATATCACTAATATCACTAATTTCTTTATACTCGAAATGGTTTTGTAATAAGATACAGACGCCGCCGCCTCCTCGAGTACGGCGACAGTAAGATGCTGCAATTTTGTAGCCACTAAAATGTAAGTTACTTAATTTTTCTGTTGATAGCCAAGTCTCACATAGGCATATAGCATTATACATTGATTTTTCATGGATGAAGGCTTCAAGTAGATGTTGTTTGTTATAAATGCTTTGTATATTTTGATATAATATTTTAAAATGTTGTTCTGTGATCTCGAAAAGTATTATTTTTTATATATTCGTTATTATTCGGTTTGTGATGTTGTTTAATGAGGGTTTTTTCGTTGTTGTTTATTTGTTCGTTAGATGTGACGCTTTTGCGGTGGGTTGTATCTCTGATCGCCTCTTCGCTAGTTAATATCCGTTTCCCATCTATAAATAACTTGTTATTTCGTATTACTGCATACTGTCCATTTTTTCGTGCTCGTAGCATTTCTTCACGCATTAATTTTCTTTCTTTTCGTGCATTTTCATTAAGAAATTCGGACACATGTATGCTAGTTCCTTGAAAATAGTGGCTGTTTTCGACAATGAACCTAGCCATTTTCTTGCTTAGAAGCTCAATAACTAGGGGTCTGTTTTTTGTGGTATATCTTCCTATACGATTTGTTTCTTCTATGTATCCGTTTAGGTCTACATGCAGAATTTCATAGAACATTAGTCAGGCTCATTGTAGTATTCAGAGAAGCCATAGATTACTATTTTCTTGGGGTCGTTTTCAATATCTTTAGTTTCCAGAGTTGGTGGTGATAGATGCTTCATAATTTTTATTTCGTTTTTCAGGGTTTCATTTTCTTTGCTTAGTTTTTCTATTTTTTTGTTTATTTCTCCTATTTCATGAGTTGTTTTATCATTTTGTTTATATAAGAAGTCGGTTTTTCCTTCAATATCCTCTTTGAGCTTGGTAATTGCTTTATTTATTTCAACTTCAATTGTATTTTGTAGTTCTGATATTATATGTGTATTATTTTCTTTTAAACGCTGTATTATGATTTCACTCAGGTTTTCTAGTGACAAAGTCGCTGGTATACCCGCGTTTACATTAATATCCATATCTTCTTGGTGGATAGTATCACCAAGAAGGCACGAGTCTTCTGATATTGAGCTATCATTATTGAAATTTGTAGTTTTCTTTCTGATGGTAATATTATTATTTGTAGTAGTTTCTAGGGGGGATTTGACAGATTGGTTCTTTTGTGGTCTTGAGGTCGTATAGGCGTGTCTATATTGCCGGTTTTTGGAGCCTTGCAGCGACATGCCTGACATTGCCATCTTTTTTTATGCTCTGGCGTCATGGTCTTGAAGAGATCCAATGTCGTGTTCGCACATTGCAGATCATATTTATCCTGACAAAAACAAAAGACAAGCATTTCCATATCTGGTGGGTTTTGTTGACATCCTGCACACACAATCGTAGATGACATCTGGAGATATTTATTATTCGTTCGGTGGTGGAGGCCATTTTGGGCCACTTGCGCGCATGGGTGACGCCCCTTTTCCGTGTTTTGGCGGGAAAACGGCGCGTGTGATTAAAACGGCGATAACTCCTAAGTTATACACGGGAGCTGTATGAAGTTACGTCGTTGTAATCGTTATTAAATAAGCTAACGTGTTATGTATAGATTAGCCCAGTTTTGCCTAGTAATTTATTAGTAATTCTCATTTGAAATCTGTGTGAGGGGATATTTCCCAGTTTCTTGTGTAAGGGTCATTGTAATTCAAAATATAAACCATTATTTCATAAAGTTTTTGTTTAATTTACATAAATATAAACTGTTTCACAATAATCCATTCAAAGTACACACCTTCCCATAAATTTTTTACAAGCTACAAGCTTTACAAAAACATGACGTCATCTGGACGTGTCGAGTGACGGCGCAAAAAAAAGGTCTGTTCATTGTTCGATTCTCAGAACACTAATGGCTAAGTGGCTTGGGTTGTTATCTTACATTAACAAATGGTCCACATACTTATCGCAGACAGAGTCTCAGCCGTTAGAAGTGTTTAGATTAACAGTATCGACTAACCAAAACAAACATTTGAAACCAAGCGCAAAAAATATCCACTCAAACTTTGCATCATAGTTTAAATTGTGTTGTATTTATTTTAAATGTAAATTGATATTCTACATTTTGAAGATATTTACAAATCGATAAACACAATAAATAGGCATGCTGTCTTACAAAAACATTGCAGAAATCAACAACCAAAATTAACAATTTCGCAACAAATTCGCACAAGTACATCAACAAGAATTAGATAAAAATTACAAAAAAAGGATAGGAAATTAAGATACAGCAAATATTGTCAGATTTGAACTCGAAGTTAAGAAAGTACATAAGAATGTTTTATGTACTTGTACACATGTCAGATTTGAACTCGAAGTTAAGAAAGTACATAAGAATGTTTTATGTACTTGGACACATTAATATTATGTACTTGTACATAATATTGTCAGATTTGAACAGGAAGTTAAGAAAGTACATAAGAATGTTTTATGTACTTGTACACATTAATATTATGTACTTGTACATAATACTGTCAGATTTGAACTCGAAGTTAAAAAAGTACATAAGAATGTTTTATGTACTTGGACACATTAATATTATGTACTTGTACATAATATTGTCAGATTTGAACTCGAAGTTAAGAAAGTACATAAGAATGTTTTATGTACTTGTACACATTAATATTATGTACTTGTACATAATACTGTCAGATTTGAACTCGAAGTTAAGAAAGTACATAAGAATGTTTTATGTACTTGTACACATTAATATTATGTACTTGTACATAATACTGTCAGATTTGAACTCGAAGTTAAGAAAGTACATAAGAATGTTTTATGTACTTGGACACATTAATATTATGTACTTGTACATAATATTGTCAGATTTGAACTCGAAGTTAAGAAAGTACATAAGAATGTTTTATGTACTTGTACATAATACTGTCAGATTTGAACTCGAAGTTAAGAAAGTACATAAGAATGTTTAAGAAAAAAACACATGCAACCCAAACAATCATGCAAACAAGTTTTAAAACACTAGGAACAAAGAAAATAACCTATAGAAACCTCTATTTCTATTTTTATTTTAAAAATAACCTGTAAAAACCATAATTCCAAAAAAAAAAAACATTTTTTTTATGTTCATAACTTCCCCTTTCGTCGGTCGGTTAAACATAAAGCGTATCCACAGTAATTTCAAATCCGGACTATTACACAAAAAAATGGCGCTAATACCTAAAACCGCCCGTGGTGGAACCAGACTGATCTAGTCTGCTGTTCGGAGGGATTTTTTAAATTCAATGATACGCACATTTCTAACGCTATCAGTTGAAATAAATGCATGTTATCGATAGTATGATACATATACGACGTACGAATGAGTAAGAGATTCATCAAAATATAAGAATTATAATAATAACACGAGGAAAAGTAACCGGCCGCGGCAAAATGGCGGCAAAATGGCGCCAAAATGCTAACGGTGTTTGCGGAAATAACAAATTGTAACCAAATCCTTTAACTAATTCTCAACCTAATCACTAAAAACTGTTAAGCACTTACCTTTCATCTTCAGAAAATATATTCACACTGAAATATTCCGAATCACGGTAATACAGCACGGTAAATTATTGAAGTTGTTGCTAGGAAACGAAATCAACGAGCATGTCAAAACAATCGCTGACAACCGCCGGCGGTACGTTCCCTCGAAGCGTACGGGCGAATCAATAGCATGAATGTTTCATTTAGTACACTCTGTGCAAGTTTGAATGCTTAAAATATAGAAATATACTAAATATTAACGTCAAAACAGACTGCGTCTCAAGCAGACTACTCTAGTCTGCTTCCACCATTGACTGTTTTTATTTTGCAGACTGGAGTAGTCTTGTCCACCACGGAACGGAAGCGCCCTCTAGTGCGTTGAACTTAAAACAGGTAGCTGAGCGTTGATAGCTGTCAATACAACGATAGTGCTTTCGCTATTTGACGCTAGATGGAGCTGATAGGGATGCAGAATGATTTGCACTATTTATTGTTTTTCAGTATTTACCCACTTAAGCAATTTATATCTGTTTTTCACATTTTCGGGATACTTCGCAATTTATTCCTTTTTCAATTCAACGGGTGTTCTCTGGTTTTGGTACAAGAATCCACGTCTCACTCTCCTCTAACACATTAATTTCTTCTTATACAGCATTCTCCCATTGTTTTCTGACTACATGTGACTTTATATCTTCATACTGTAAAGGTACATCATCTTGACTGTGACCTACAAATAGTGCAAGCATTGCATCATTATTTTCTTCATTTAAATCCATAAAATAATCCTTCTGCCATATCGGTTTTTGCCTTCTCCTTTTTTCTCTTCCTGTTTCTATACTTTCTTTTTCGATTTTATGATATCTTTTTTGATCTGTCATGTCTCGCTTCTTCACTTCTTTTTTCTCTTTCTTCCGTTCTTTTATTCCTTTCCTCTGCTCTTGATTTCGGTTCTTCTAACACTTGTGCTCCATAGCCATTGACATCAGTATATTCATTAGCTTGATCTGTTCAGGAAGTTGGTACATACACAAATTTTTCTTTAGGTCTCTCATCAAATATAACATTCCTCGCAGTCACTGTTCTGTAATTTTCTTAATCCCATAGCTTGTAACCTTCTATAATGTATCCTACCATTATCATTTTCACTCCTCTGTTGTCTAATTTCTGTCTCAATTCCTTTGGTACATAATTATATCCTATAGTTCCAAAAACACGCATGTTTGATGCGTTAGGCTTTCTGCTTTCCCATTGCTCGCTTTGGGTTTTCTCTCGGCCTACTGTAGGGCTTCTATTTGTCACATATGCTGAGTATAGATCCGAATCTTGTATAATTTTTCTTGCTTTATCCATCAAAGTCCTATTCATTCTTTCAGCACCTCCATTCGTCTCTAGGTTATATGCCACTGCATACTGCATCATTATACCGTTGCTGTCACAAAATCTCTGTAATTCACCCGATTTATACTCTCCTCCAATGTCAGTTCTTAACTTCAATTAATTTGTATTAAAATGTTTGGTAGTGTGGCGGCATCTACACCGCCACATGCGAACTAACACATCAATCCTGCATCGCGCAATCAGAGTTTACCGCGCAGATAGCATATATACAACTTCCCGACAACAATCATCGGGCAGTTGCCCACCAGATACGACATCCATCTGGTCGGAGGATCCTCCCTTTTCCAAGAGTATGAGTGAACTTTACACCCTGTTCCTCATACTCCCTAAAACTGGTGACCCTGACTATGAACGTCAGCGCAGCCTTCGTGCAACTACTTCAGCGTGACGTCATCATCATCACTCCCGCAAGTCACACAGCCAGCCAGCAACAACGGCTTGAACGGTTGTCCTGACCATCAGCATGCAGCGCAAGCGCATACCTGGTCATCACCTTCAGCCTCATCAGCAACCTTGGCACAGCACACTGCACATTCGGCCGGTCCACAAGCAGAGTGCTTAATCCCTCTCCTGGTCGACACCAGCAGTCAGCCACCCCGACTCACTGGGGCATCTTCGCAGACAGTTCCGACTCACCGCGAACTATGCGACACCCGGTTCCAACCCACTGGAACCCAACTGGCATTGGCAAGCATCGCAAGATACAAGACTTAGTCCACTATCGACCTCCGGTCTTCGGAGGGGAGTTATGTGGCGGCATCTACACCGCCACATGCGAACAAACGCATCAATCCTGCATCGCGCAAGCAGAGTTTACCGAGCAGATAGCATACATACAACTTCCCGATAACAATCATCGGGCAGTTGCCCACCAGATACGACATCCATCTGGTCGGAGGATCCTCCCTTTTCCAAGAGTATGAGTGAACTTTACACCCTGTTCCTCATATCTCTAAACTGGTGACCCCGACGTGATGAACATCATCTCTTCACTGGTGACCCCGAGTATGAACGTCAGCGCAGCCTTCATGCAACTACTTCAGCGTGACGTCATCATCATCACTCCCGCAAGTCACACAGCCAGCCAGCAACCACGGCTTGAACAGTTGTCCTGACCATCAGCATGCAGCGCAAGCGCATACCTGGTCATCACCTTCAGCCTCATCAGCAACCTTGGCACAGCACACTGCACATTCGGCCGGTCCACAAGCAGAGTGCTTAATCCCTCTCCTGGTCGACATCAGCAGTCAGCCACCCCGACTCACTGGGGCATCTTCGCAGACAGTTCCGACTCACCGCGAACTATGCGACACCCGGTTCCAACCCACTGGAACCCAACTGGCATTGGCAAGCATCGCAAGATACAAGACTTAGTCCACTATCGACCTCCGGTCTTCGGAGGGGAGTGATGTGGCGGCATCTACACCGCCACATGCGAACTAACGCATCAATCCTGCATCGCGCAATCAGAGTTTACCGCGCAGATAGCATATATACAACTTCCCGACAACAATCATCGGGCAGTTGCCCACCAGATACGACATCCATCTGGTCGGAGGATCCTCCCTTTTCCACGAGTATGAGTGAACTTTACACCCTGTTCCTCATATCTCTAAACTGGTGAGCCCGACGTGATCCTCATATCCCTAAAGTCGCATTAAAATAACTCAGTTTAAAATAAAAATAAATAACTATTACAAAATGAGTGAAATAATCAATGAAAGTTACGAAATATTTATAACCGTTCCGTGTCCGGGCCAATTGGACCCCAGACGTGACTATGAACTAATTCAAGTGGCTTGGTTGCCCTATACCCTTTTTGGTTGAAGGTTGCCTAGTTATTTTCCCCAATAGACATGGTTAACAAAGTGTTCTCTCTATTTTTAATATAATTTAATCCATTTACAAGTTCTTTCTGAGCTAGAAGATTAATATTGTTTAATCCTAGGTGGCCAAAGCGCCTATGCCACTACTCAATTAAATCCTGTTCCTGTTTATTTATTACTGAAAAATTACAATTAGTTATTTCAACCTCTGTATTAATTGTGTACAATGCCAACATTGTTACCGATCATTAGCAATTTATCCTATCTGAAAACTCTTACTTTCCCTTGACTAAAAAAACTTTTAACCCGCTTCTTTCCATTCTACTTACAATAATAGTAAATTTTATTTTTGATAGTAAAATTTTGCTCAGTTCTGGCACATAATATACATTTTTAATTATACATGTGTTTACTCTATTGCCAACATAACACATGACTATAATATTTCCAGTACCAATAGCCTCTAACACAACACCATTTTTGGCTGCGGCAATTTTCTTAGGATTATTTAAATCAATATACTCACAAAACAAGTCCTTATTGTTTATAAGATGGTCTGTACACCCTGAATCAATGCACCACACAAGATTGTTAATGTCACACTCATTACACTGCAACTCTTGCGGTGACTCACACACAAATGCTTCTTATTCCGAGTATTCTTGTTCTGTTACGTATGTCTGGTGACCATTTCCTTGATTATATCCTTGTCCTGGACCTCTGTTGTATCCTTGTCATCTTCCTTGACTGTGTCCTTGTCCTCTTCCTTGATTATAACTTTGTCCTCGATAGTTTCCTTGATTATAGTTGTGTCCTTGATAGTGTCCTTGTCCTTGGTTCTTTTGATATCCTTGTCCTCTATTTTTTTTCTGATTGACATTGATATTTCTTGTGTCCTTCTTTACCACACAAGAAACATTGAAACGCTGAAGCTGATGTACTTGATTGGCTGAAGTTTGTATTTTTCTTCCGCTTCTCTTCCTCTTCTAATAATCTGTCTTTGACAATATTAATGGTAACATTTTCTTCTAGTGCTGTAACAATGTTGTCATAGGATCGTGGCATTGACAATAATATATAATTCAGTTTTCTTCCTCGCTCAACACTGACTGTGCTTCTCGCAGTTCAGTAAAAATTTCTTCCTTTTGTATCAAGCGTGCAAGAAAAGAGCTCTTTTCATTGTACTTAATTTCGTTTAGTTGCCTTCTCCGAAACAATTTAGCGCGAACACTTTTTTTGGTGAAGTTATCCTCTAAATTCTTGAACATCATGTATGCTGAAGTTTTATTTTTGATGTACTCTAGGTGGCTGTCTGCGACGCCAGCTATAATGATTGCTTGTGCCTTGGCTTCGCCATTTGCATTATCGGCCTTTTGAAAATACGCAATATCTTTTATACTTTCCAACACTCCATTTACCTTCAAAACGCTTTTGATTCAAAACGACCATGCGCTAAAATTTGCACCCGAAAAAGGAGATAAATGGTATTTCTCTCTCGCCGACATTTTCTAATTCTTTGTTCCTTTGTTATTTGCCTTGTGTGATTCGACGAATTTTTCACTTACGATTTTTGAAGTCGTCTGGGCCCACAACCCTATTAATAATACTGTCCAGGAAGTCCCTCGTTTTGAGCGCGGTGTGCGAAGGTGCGTTGTCGTGGTAGAGCACTATCTGAATCTCTTCATACATACCTCGCCTATTGTCTTGGATTAAAATTTTCACTGTTAGCACGTTTCCTTGAATTGAATTCGTTATACCAACGATACACGGTTGCCTTATAAGGGCCTTTATCCATGAATGCCATTGCAGTCTATCGTACTGTTACATCCCTACTTTGTACCGGTAAACGCTGATACTAATGCTTAGTCAGCACCGGCCCTCCTAAAACATGATTGCACACCGTCTTCCAGTTTGTTCGCATTTAGCATTCAATAAGTTGGGACGTATACCGAGTTTTCCCCAAATATATTGTCGATTAATTTAGGAAGTCAAATAAACCTTTTTTTAAAGATTCGGGACTTTTCCATTCTAACATTTGGTGGCAGCGGTGGGATAAGACATCCCCAGTGTCCCTAAAAAGAAACGGTAAATACGTCGCTGGAAACAAAAGTTTGTGTGTGTCTGTGTTCCTAAAAGTGTCGTGTGATTGTTTCGCCTATTAAACACCCCAATCCGAACTCATCTCATCGAAGGTCGATACTATTCGACTTGGTCCAAAGCTACTTATCGCCGCTCCGGGTCCACTGCGTAATAAGTGGTATTAGGCAGTTGGGTAGCACTTGCTGCACCCAATTCATCTCGTATCCAGCGCCGACCCGACGGCAGCCGTCAGCTTCCCATCCATACGTCTAAAGCAGACGTAATCCAGTAGATCCAGAATGAAGAATTCCTACGAGCTGTTCCTGTAAGTCCAAACTACTCCATCCAGTGACATGTGTGTGTTATACAAGTGTGCGTAAATTACAGTGTCATAGTCTCGTGTGATAACTTAAAATAAGATTAGTTTTAAAAGTTTATAATAGGATTCAAGGTTACTTGTTAAGAGGCATAACGCTTCGATTCCAGTCGTCCTTATCAATTGCGCATAACTTATACATCCGGAGCCCACTCAGTTCTCAGAACTAAATAACGTTTTATAAGTCCATACAAGTAACATAACATCACGCCGGTACTTCCCGAAGGGTTAAGCAGAGGTGTGTAATTTATTAGTATTCCCTATTACTTACAAACAAAATGTCGAAATCCGAATCCAAAAGAGATATTAAAGAATCAAAAGGTGATGAAGAAATCCCATTAAGTGTTGTTCTTAAATTTATTAAACCATTTAACGGCGATAGGGACAAATTAACAGCTTTCCTAAGTGTTAGATATGCAGGTATAGGATGGACAACAGTCAAACACGTTAGTCAATGACACACTAACTTTAATCAAAGGGAACAATATAGTCAGCCGGGTCGCACAAATTGACCCCAATTAACAATAATAATTTCTAAACTACTCTAAGGAGTAAAGTTGTCCGGTGACAACTCGAGACGTCGTGGATTTATCGCTGGTATGGGCGTCAGCGCATCGAGCGAGCCGTCTGACTCTGACTCTGCTAATGGCGTGCCGAAGGTCACATTTCGGTCTGAACCACTTTCACCTCCTCCGTCTCCCCCCACCGGTGTACTTGTGTCTGACGATGATTTCGTAATGTTGTCTGGGGGTGGTGTTCCTATTTCAATTATATCTGAGTTGGTGTGGTTGTCGTTGTTGGTGTAAATTTGATGTTGGTCGTCGTCATTCAGCGTCGTCTGATTTGTGTCTGGTACGTCGTGCCGAGCATCCGGGATAACATCTGAATCCCAGTCTGAGTCATGTTCTGACATTTGTTTATGACCGTGTGCCCGTATCTGATCCAAGTGTCTTTTTACTAATCGATCCATTTCAGGAATATAAACTTCGTACATTACGTTTCCGATCTTTTTCTTAATAATGCCTTCGACCCAAACAAACCTTTTATTATTTAAATTTCTCATTATCCACACTACTTGATTTACTTGGAATTGATTACGTTCTTTTCCCTTTTAGTATTTACGCTGTAAGAACTGGTTTTGCTCCACGGTTTGAGTGAGTCAAGTGGAAGAGGAGGTCGACACACCGGCCGTTGCCGACGTCGATGTCGGTGACAATAAATCGAGCCGCGTGCGAAGCGACCGGCCGTACACGAGCTCAGCGGGTGATTTCTCGGTGGTACTATGCCTGGAGTTCCGATAGTCGAACAAAAACTTTGAAATTTGTTCCTGTAATGGTTTTCCCTTATTATTAAGGATTATGCCTTTGAGATCCCTTTTAATAATTTTGACTGAGCTTTCGGCTTGCCCGTTACTTGACGGATGGTATACCGGAGCTAGCGTATGAGTTATACCATTCTTTAAACAAAACTCTTTAAATTCTTGCGAAACGAACGAAGTACCGTTATCCGTTACAATAGTATGTGGAATACCGACTCGTGATATTAAATCTATTAGTTTCTCAATGACTGCTTTCGAACCATATGATGAAGTCATTATATACACCTCTACCCATTTACTATAAGCATCTACTGCGATTAGAAACATATGGTTGTTAAAGGGCCCTAGAAAATCTAAATGTATTTCAAACTCAAACTCAAATCATTTATTTCAATTAAACCATTTACAGGCATTTTTGAATTGTCAAGGAGTCGGTCAGTCAGAAATATGAAGCTAGTTGCCCATTCCAAAGCGTAGTAGGTACCTATGGAGAAGAACGGGCAAGAAACTACATGGACACTCTTTTAAATAATAATGTTTTTACATATATCATAATTACATCGATTAATGTTGACACTATAAGTGAGAACGATGTACAAAAAACCGTACACGTTAAAAGCGTCCAGAGTGCATTACAACATAATTAAAAACAATCCAGCTAATTAATTATTAAAATAAGCCGTGGCAGCTAAGAGATGACCAGTCCCAACTGACGGCGCCCGTTCACGAACATGACGCATGGATCAGCACCATTCAGCTCAACCATTTTGAAGGGAGCTAAATGATCCGACACACGCGCCACCGTCAGCGAGACAATTGAGTGAGCATGACATACTATCAGCCGCCAAGGCACATTCAAGTCAATTTATGACATTACCCGGTAAATGGTAGCTCTATAGTACAAAGTACTCACATCTGTGCAATGCATCTATATAATAAAAAGGAGATTGAGTTTATATAATGCGAAAAGGACGCTCGACTCTCGCCGCGGACGGACGTGTTTGTGCGCTCTCCCGCTCCAGTGTTGTGTTTCGTGAATCTACTCGTCGCTACCACGTGACGTCATCGTAGTCGCCCCGACTACTCCGCAAATCTTATTTCTTATTCGCGAGTTTTGTGAGTAGCTTCACTAAGCCCCTTCTGGGTAAAACCACAGTTTCGTGGTCCTCGGTTGAAACCTTACGGTGCCAACGAAGCCGAGTGGGGTGTTGACCCAAATCACACCCGCCGAACCCCTTCAGGGCGAGGCAGTTAGTTGGACGGGTCCCAGATAACCGGCCTTGGGGGATCTCCTAGTCGGCTCTGGTGACAGTTTTGCTTTTCAGCTACTCACCTAGTGTCTTTATGGTGTGTCTACACCCTTCGCGCTAGACTGGTCAGGGCCCCGTTCGCACAATAAGACTGGCGACGGGTTACAAGCTTAGGGCTCACCAATAGGTACTCACCTCTCTGTCTACACCCGACAGAGAGGGTCACACATCCCCGGGCCCATCCACCCGGGGAGATAGGTTGTTAGGTGTAGGAAATTAGGCACAAATGAGTAAATATCTCATTTAAATAGATTTCCCGTTACCATGACGGACGCTAGCATCCTGCTAGCATTCGTCAGGAATGTCCTCCTAAAGGACCCCGACATCCTCGCCAAATATGGCAAGGAAATTGTTGGTCTAAGCCAACACTCTACTCCGTCCCAAGGCGCACTCGGCGATTTCAGCGACGCGCTTGAAAGCCCGCTATCGCCACCTGCATGCGAACACGGCATTCCGCCTTTTGTTCCGGCAGACAATGTTCCGGCCGAAAATTCGGCCCTCATTGTTTCGCCTTTGTCTCGGCAGATAATACTCCGGCCGCTAATCCGGCCCCTATTGTCTCGCCCGCTACTGCCCCGGCAGTAATTAAGTCGGCCGCTAATCCGGCTCCCTTTGTCGCGCCCGCCATTGTTCCGGCCGCCATTGTCTCGGAGACAATAAACCCGACGCAGCTGCGCACCGAAACTGACTCGACTCGCCCAGAGAGTATGGACACGTCCGTCCCACTGTCCGCGGACGAAGCCCGCACCTCCTCCTCCAGCGACGACGACTTCCAAGTCGTCGTCAAAGGAGGCAAGAGGAAGGCTAAATCCTCCGCCCCCGCTGGCCCGGCCTCAAAGAAACAGGTCACGACTACATCGTCTAGCACTACTTCCGCCCCTAGTCCGCGGGCCAGTCGCCCCGCCAGCCCTATAGCTTGCCCACCCGCTCCTACCGCGAGGAAGCAGAAGCCCCCTCCCCCGATATACGTCCAGGAAAAGTTCAAATGGACTGAAATCTCAAAAATGTGTGTTGATCGCAAGATCAATTATAGTAACGCCCGATCCACCCTCCAGGGGATCAAAGTTACGGTCCCCACGTCTGCGGACTTTAGGGATCTCTCCCGCGCCCTACGTGAAAGGAACTACTCCTTTCACACTTACTCCCTTCCGGAGGAAACCCCTACACGCGTCGTTATTAGGCGCGTTCCACAGGAAATCTCCACCGAGGAGATTAAGAGCGACCTTGTCTCACAAGGCATACCAGTTTCCGCCGTCCATCGCTTACATAAAGCGAGACAGGGCCTAGTCTACGACATGGTCCTGGTCATGTGTGACCCTACAGACGGTCACCACCCGATTTTTTAAGTTAAGTCGGTGTGTTCGCTCTCAGGCATCTCAATAGAGAAGCCTTACAGAGCTCAATTAATTGGACAGTGTCATCGCTGCCAATTATATGGTCACTCGCAGTCCAACTGCTATGCCACCCCTAGATGCGTCAAGTGTCTAGGAGAGCATGGCACCGCCGACTGTACCCGCCCTAAAGATAGGGAACTATGTTTAAAGCCTCCCAGCTGTGTACTCTGCGGCCAATCGGGACACCCGGCAAATTACCGGGGCTGTCCTAAGGCCCCGAAGTCCTCCTCTCCCAAACTCGCGAAACGCGCGAGCGACCGCCAGCACAGGGAAAGCCCCTGGGGAAAGCCTCCTTCCGCGCTGATGCCGGAGCGGCTCAGTCCGCAGAGGCCGTTTCCCTTTTTTTTTTTTTTGTTCCCGGGGTGGAAATTCCTCATGGATGTCCTCCGCCCTGGGGCGGGCGGAGGGGTCTGTCAGACTCTTACTGACTAAAAACCACCCCGGTGTTCCATCTCACACCTACGCCGGGGTCGCGGGAACACATTATTCTTCCACAACCCCGGCTGGTGCCGGCCCGCTTGCGCGGGCCCCGTCTAGGGCGGGGGGAGTGAGGCGTACTCCCCCCGCAACGTCTGTGGTCGGCGCGCGAGGAACACTACGCGCGCCGCCTTCTCGGGTCCTGATGTTGGGGGGCGACGGATGTCCCCGTCCGAATCTCCAGGGGCGACGAATCCGTCGCCCCTGGACCCATTTAGGGGGGCTGGAAGAGGGCGTTGTCCGCCCTCCGCCTGCGCCCGGTGCGCCTGCTGCGGATCGGGAGAGTGGACGAGATCTCTCTCTCCCTTTCCGCAGCCTCCTTCTGCGAGATGACTGTTTCGCAGAAGGAAACCACTGCGTCCCAGGACTCGGCGCTGCCGACCATCGAACTCACTACGTTCGGCAGCGACAAGTCACTGCCTACTTCTGAGATGAGGGCACGGCGCGGCTCCTCCCAAGCGGCACACTCTGCCAGCGTATGCCACGCCGTGTCCTCCCGGCAGTCGACGCAGTGGTGATGCCCTGCCCTGTTTATGCGACACAGGTACTTCCCGAAGCAGCCATGCCCCGAGAGTACCTGCGTCGCCCGAAACGACAGGGAGCCGTGCCTCCTCCCGAGCCAGAGGTCGAGCACTGGCCGGACCGCCTCGATGGTGACGAGGCCGGCGGTAGGGCGTGAAAGCCTGTCCCGCCATTCCGCCACCAGGACCTCGCGAAGCTGCGACCGACGCTGCTCCATATGGCGCTGCATCGGCCGCTCGCCCCGCGCCCTCGCTTCCTCGCGCCACCGATAAAGTGACGCGAGCACCTTCGCGTCTAGGTCCCATGGCGGGGATCCGGCCAGTGCACAAGCCGCCTCGTAGGAGATCGTGCGATACCCCCTTATGACTCTGACGGCCATTGCTCTGTGCGGCTTTCGCAGCACAGAGATGCTGGTGGCCGTCAGGTCAGCCGCCCAGATCGGGGCCCCGAAATCACCTGAAGGCTCCCGCAGCTTCGGTGCCCTCTATCCCCGCGCAACCAGCGCAACCCGCTCAACTTCCAGCGCTGATGGCTTCCGCCATCCCAGCGCCTTTGGTAGCCCCCGCGGCCTCTACGGCCTCTCCAGCGAAACCTCAGGGAACCCAGGGCCGAAACAGCGCCCAAATTATACTAAGTACATACGCGGCTCTCTTCACCACCGCCGCGGACAAAATGGCGGAAGAAATCGTTGCTGCAAACGGCAACGCACTTCGCCTTATGGAAATCCTCAGCGCGTATCCCGAGATCGCGCAAGTTCTACACTCACTCAAATATTAATTCTCAATGGATAATACGAGAGTAAACAGAAACAAACCCCGATCCCTTAAATTAGGCTTCTTCAACGCAAATGGCGTTTCAGGTCAACGCGATGAGATCGCCGCTTTCCTCCGCGACCATCAGCTTGACATCCTCCTCATACAGGAAACCTTTTTAAAACCGCATCACCGAAACCCGAATATTGCCAACTATAAACTAGTTCGCAATGACAGGTCTCGATGCCACAAGGGTGGCACACTAATATACTTCAGGAAATCTTTGTATTGCATCCCTATTGACCCACCTTCTCTCTTCTCCCATCTGGAGACCTCTATCTGTCGGCTCGGCATGACTGGTCATCAACCGATCACCATCATCTCTGCTTATATTCCACCAGACAATGGTCCGGAGGATCCCATCTCTCTCCAAAAGGACTTCACCGCCCTCTTCGGTATGAGTGACTCCGTCATATTGGCGGGGGATCTTAATGCCAAACACCCGGCGTGGAATAGTAGCACGACTTCTACCAGAGGTCGGATCATTTCCAAGTTAGGCGAATCCCTTAACTTTGACGTCATCGCTCCAATGAGTCCGACTCATTTCCCAGGAAATCCCAACCATCTTCCAGATATACTCGATGTAGCGCTGCTCAAGAATGTGAACCTCCGTTTGCAATCGATAGAGACGTTCCACGAGCTTAACTCTGACCACCGCCCAGTAGTTATGCATCTTGCTCCCTACTCTGGCCCAAGCGATCCCAACCGCCCCCCTCAGACCCAGATGATAACCGACTGGAGGAAAGTAAGTGAAAGACTGAAATCCACCACGTCGGCTCAATTGGACACCATCCCCGATCACATAGTGTCAGTCGCCGACACGACGGCCGCAATCGACTCGTTTACTGAGCACGTTCAATCCGTTTTGACGGATTGTTCACGGGAAGTTCCGGTGATGGAAGACCATCGCTGGAAACTACCTTCTGACGTACGTGACTTGATAACCGAGAAGAATGCGGCTATTCGTGACTACGACTCCTTCCCTTGTGACGCGAACAAAGCCCACATGCGCCATTTACAGCGTGCTGTAAAGAAACGCATAGGGGAGGTTCGCTCAGAGGGTTGGAACAAGATGCTCAGTGAACTCGAGCCCACTCACCAAGCCTTCTGGCACCTTCAGAGGAAATTACGCTCCTCCGAGGAGGTCTCTATGCCTCCCCTCATTCGCCCCGACAAGAGCGTCGCGTTCGACAGCACCGACAAGGCCGAATGCCTTGCTGACAGCCTAGAGTCCCAGTGTTCTCCCAGCTCTCAACCAGTAGACCAAGCTCACCTGAACAAGGTCGACGCTGAAGTCGAACGGAGAGCCTCCCTTCCACCCGTTGTAGACCCTGATGATCCTCTGCCTCCCGTCACTCCAGATGAAGTGCACGACATCATAAAAGGGCTCCAAGCTCGTAAAGCCCCCGGTTCGGACGGTATTACCAACAAGGTATACAAACTCCTACCTGCCCCTCTAATAATGCTCATGACCGCCATCTTCAATGGCGCCTTGAGCAACAACATCTTCCCACAAGCGTGGAAAGAAGCAACAGTCATCGGTATCCCAAAGCCAGGCAAGCCAATGTCTGAGCCCTCCAGCTAACGTCCCATTAGCTTACTCAACGTTCTCGGCAAAATCTACGAGAGGCTTATTTATAAGCGTCTCAAAGACTACGCCGAAGCAAAGAGCCTCATTCCCAACGAGCAGTTTGGTTTCCGTCCACAACACTCGAGTATCCACCAGGTCCACCGTATCGTAGAGCACTTGTGCGCCGGTATGCAGCGTAACGCGACCACGGGTGTGCTATTCTTCGACATAGCGAAAGCCTTCGACAAAGTCTGGCACAACGGCTTGTTATACAAGCTTTACCAACTAGGAGTGCCAGATCGTCTCGTGCTCATCTTACGAGACTTTTTGTCGAATCGCACCTTCCGCTATCGCATCGAGGGTGCACTCTCGTCCCCTCACCCTATTCGCGCCGGTGTCCCTCAGGGTTCCGTCATATCTCCTCTAGTTTTCACGCTGTTCACCAGCGATATCCCACAGAGTAAAAAGGCTCAGTTGGCTCTCTTCGCCGACGACACTGCCGTTTACTATACCGGTAATTGTCCCAATGCTATAGCTCGTACTCTCCAAACCTCCGCAAACGTCTTAGGCGCTTGGTTCCGGAAATGGAGAATCGAGGTCAACCCCGATAAGAGTCAGGCGGTTCTCTTCTCGAGACGTCGTCGACTCCCTCCCCCACTTCCCAGCCCGATCACTATGTACGGTAAGCCGATCCCCTGGGAGAAGCAAGCCAAATACCTAGGCGTGATCCTCGATGAAAACCTTACCTTTAAGGCTCATATTAAGGCGGTTCGCGCGCGAGCCTCCTTCACTCTTAGCAGGCTCCACTTTGTACTGACAGCCCGTAGCAAACTGTCCCTCAAATGCAAGCTCCGCATCTATACCGCAGTCATCCGTCCCATCATGACCTATGCCTGCGTTGTATTTGCGCACGCTCACCCACGTCATCTCCATAAGATGCAGACCCTCCAGAACCGTTTCCTCAGAAAGGTCACGGGTGCCCCCATCTATGTCCGTAATATAAATCTCCACATCAATCTTAAAATGCCTACCATAAACCAGTTCATGAAACGCTTATTGTTAAATACGTTGAAAAAACTTTCTTGGCTAGGCTGGCGGGAGAGACTTGAGCAGCGCAGGGGTTTCTTGAATAAAAAATACTTTCTTGGAACACTTTACTTCTTCTTTATTTAGTTGCTTCTTCTAATACTGCTGGATTCGGAATGCCCGACCACCAAAAATGAGCCTCTTTTATAGTTTTCTGTGACCAATCACAGCCCTAGGAATTTGCACACGGCACTAATAATTTTTCTGTCTACCAATCACGGCTCTTGGAGTTTGCACACGGCACTAATCCGATTTTGTATGGGAAATTTTGATTGGCGATTTTCGGTGGTTAGGTACTTCTGTTTACATTAAAATTAGTCTTAAAACATAGGTAATGATTTCCTCTATCCATTTACAAAAAATCTTATTAGTATGCCTTATTTTAGACACTTAAAATTAACAAAAACTGTAACGGTTCTCGTTACGGTAAAGTTTCCTTACACTTAAGCTTTTCGTCACTTAGTAAGTGGCTCCTCTAGCGGAGTAAATAAGAAACACGAAATGAATACTTTATTTCTTCTAAAGATAACAATTAATAGTCAATATTTATCATCTAACAATTAACTTATAATTAACTTAGTCGCTAACATTCTCCCCCACGGTGCGCAGCACTACATCTTCTTGGAGCGACGAGTTTGCAGGCACTAGTACGACGATCCGTCGCGTCGGCCGCCGAAGCACTCCACCTGGTGTCCGCACGTCCAGCACTCTAATTCTTCCATCTGGACCGGGGTACGTTTTGACGACTTCTCCACGAGGCCATGAGTTTCGTGGTAGCGTTGCGTCCACTATGAGCACGATATCTCCTTCTTTCGGGTCATTAGTTTCTTTTCCTTGGATCTTTCTCGGCATCAGGAGGGGTAGATACTCCTTGATCCATTTTTTCCAAAAGTGATCTGCAAGTCTTTGGGTGGTTCTCCAACTTGCTCTTCCAATCAGATCTTTGTCTTCAAATTCTCCTGGCGCCATTGCTCCACATGACCTCCCTAGTAGGAAATGATTTGGAGTCAGACTTTCTTCTTCTTCTGGATCCATGCTAACAGGTGTGAGAGGTCTGGAATTCACTATGTGTTCGACCTCTGTCATTAGGGTGTGAAGTACTTCTTCAGGTGGACTTTTTTCGTTGAGCACCACTGCTAATGCCGTTTTCACCGAACGGACGAGTCTTTCCCATGCGCCCCCCATGTTTGGACATCCTGGGGGAATGAACTTCCATTTGATGCCCTTCTCTTCTGCGGCCTCTTCTAACTCTTTGCTCGCACCAACAAAATTGGTCCCATTATCGCTGAATATAACTTTTGGGGTTCCTCTTCTCGCTGACATTCGCCGAAGTGCCATGATCATCGAGCTGGTACTTAGAGAGGGTACCAACTCTAAGTGGACGGCCCTAGTGGTAAGGCAAGTGAAAAGCGCTCCCCAGCGTTTCTCAACCCTTCTACCGATGGTGACTTGCATCGGTCCGAAGTAATCCACTGCTGTGCAAGAGAATGGGAATTGATGATGTTGTAGTCTCTCGCTCGGTAGGTCTCCCATCGGAGGTGTCTCTGGTAAGCTCTTCTTTACCTTGCACCACTGACAACTGTGTGCGACTGCCTTTAGAGTCGCTCTTAAACTCAGGATCCAATATTTTTGACGGATCTCATTCATAATCGTAGCGACATTTCCATGAAGGAACTTCTTGTGGTAATATTGTATGATGAGACGCGTAATCCTTTGTTTTCCGTCTAATATAATAGGATTCATCTTCCTTTCACCTTCGACGCGGAGCTTCATCGTTCTGCTTCTTAGCTTGATTAACCCATTGCTACCCATGTAGACGTCGATCTTCTTAAGTCGACTAGTATTTTCTAAGGGTTTTCCTGCCTTTAAATTTCTTATTTCTGACGTAAAACTGTCATTTTGGCTTATCTTCAATAATATCTCTTCAGCTTTCTGTAAGTGTTCTTCTTCCAAGGGTAGGAACAATCGTTTCTTCTCTTCTCTGGTAGTTGGTAGATTGGTGTTTCGCGGCTTGGCCTTCTGGGATCTTCTTTGTGGTCTCCACAATTCGTCTTTTTGACGCACGGTGGCGTTGGTTTCCGTGTGGGTCCTCTTCAATAAAAGGCGTGTGAAGGTTATTACTCTGGCCGTAACGCGCAGTAATCGGTCCCAGCTTGAGAATCTTTCTAGGTTGATCAGTATTCCTTCTTCTGGTTTTAATGCCGTCACTCTCTGCTTGCTCTTTTCTTCTAACAACATACCCTCTGGCCTAAAGTCATTGAATGGCCACTCTTCTTCTGGTTGACGGAGAAATGACGGTCCCTGGAACCATCTGGCGTTGTGGTCAAATTCCGTTGGAGTCCCTCTCGTAGCATCATCTGCTGGGTTTTCTTTGGTCGGTACCCATCTCCAGTCTCCGGGCTTGGTCTTTTCTTCTATTTCTGCCAGGCGATTGGCTACAAAGGTCTTGAACTTTCTTGGTTCCGCGTTGATCCACTGCAGTACTGTGCTGGAGTCTGTCCAGTGGGTTTTACTTGATATTTCAAGGTCCATCTCTTCTTCAATCGCGGCTGATAGCCTGCTGCCAAGTAAGGCCGCTTGTAACTCCAATCTTGGAATCGATACGGGCTTCGTCGGCGTTACCCTTGCCTTGCCAGCGATTATTGAGACGTGGACGCTTCCATCGGGTTCGACTGTTCGCCAATAAACCACCGCTGCGTAGGCCTCTTCACTTGCATCGGTGAAGGTGTGCAGTTGTCCTTTTCTTTTGAATGGTGAAACGCACCTTGGAATCTGTAGTTCTGTTAATGTCGACACTTCTTCCAAGTATTTTATCCAGGCTGTCTTCTGATTTTCATTAATTGGGTCGTCCCAGCCTATTTGTGTCCGCCAAATATCTTGGATTAATTTCTTTCCTTGGATTAGGACTGGTGTGGCAAAACCCATAGGGTCAAAGGTGGACATCACGGCGCTCGTGACTTCTCTCTTCGTTGGAGTTCTCTCACCCTCCAGAAGTTCCTTTGACGTATTCCTTAGTCCAACGTTGAAAGCGAGCATGTCTTCTTTTACCAGCCATCGAAGGCCCAGAGTCTTTTCTTCCTTGGTTAGTTGTAGAGAATCTTCACTTTTGACGTCTTCCACCTCTGTCAATACTCTTGCATCATTGCTTGCCCAGCCCTTCAGGTGAAAACTTGCCACTTCGTGTATCTCTTTCACTTCTTTTGATACCTTCCTTGCTTCATTGGTAGATGAGAAGCTCTGTAGGTAGTCGTCCATGTAATGGTTTCTTCTTATGGCTTTTACTGCCTCTGGGTGTGTTTTCTCGAAATCTTCTGCATTTCTGTTCATTACGTATATCGCCGTTGCTGGTGACGATGCTGCCCCGAAGATGATGGAAGACATTCTATATTCTTCTGGCTTGCCTGATCTCTGATTTCGACGCCACAGGAATCGGAGGCTGTCTCGATCTTCTTTTCTTACTTTCACTCGGAGGAACATGTCTTGGATGTCTGCCATGACGGCTACTGGCCCCTCCCTGAAGCGCAGCAGGACGCCGAATAATGATTGCAACAGGTCTGGACCCGATAGCAAGGCGTCGTTTAGGCTTTTTCCGTCACACTTAGCGGCTGCGTCAAAAACTATCCTAAGCTTCTTCTTGATTGGATGAACGACGGCAAAGTGTGGTAAGTAGAATGTCCTTCCTTCACTCGCTGTTTCTGGCGCTGTCTCTGCGTAACCCTTTTCAATAAGATTCTGGATTTGATTTTCATAGGACTCTTTGACCTCTTTATTCTGGTCTAGTTTCTTTTCTAGGTTATATAGGCGTCGGAGGGCATGCCTGTAGTTATTGGGCAGGTTCTCGTCTTCTTTTTTCCACAAGAGCCCTGTTTCAAATTGACCGCTCGCAAGTCTTGACGTTGTCTTCTCGAGGGTTTCTAAAGCTCTTCTATCGCTGTCATTCGTTGGTGACCGATTCTGAATCCCAAGTGATTCCAACTGGAAGTGTTCCCGAACGATCTCTTCGATATCTTCCTTATCGCTTGAAGATCTGCCATGGTGAATGAAATTTACTACGGCGTTCAATCCTGTTTCACAGCCGTGTAGCACCCATCCTAGGTCTGTGAGGGAGGCTACAGGATCAGCTGGCTTGCCTTTCTTTAGTCTTCTGGTCACTATGAGTCCCCAATTGTCTTGGCCTATTAACAACTTGGGCCTTTCTGCGACGTAAAGAAGTTGCTCTTCGATTATCTTCAGGTGTTGACAGTTCTTTATAGTGTCCCTGTTTATGCTCTGTTCAGACAGTTTCAGGTCATCGATGGTTCTCACGGTGATAGGCCTCTTGACTTTTTTATGAGTTCCTTCTATTCTCAGCTTAATTTTCTGCGAGCTATCCTTCTGTATGACCTTCCCGCCGACTGTTTCAATTGAAAGAGTTTCCCGGTCCCCTTTAGCTCCAATCTTCTCGGCTATTGATGCATCTAAGAGCGTGACCGTCGACCCTTCATCCAGCAACGCTAGCACGCGAACCTGTCCCTTTGGTCCGTATAGATTCACGGGTATAATTTTCAGGTAAACCCTTTCTTCTCTTTTAGTGTTGTTGATTGAGGCGACTCTCTCTTCTGATGTGTCTGTCTTGACTTCTTCATATGACTTCTTTTCTGACGATTTTGGTGGTCTGTCAGAGTGTAGGATAGTGTGATGCCACCTTTTGCACTGCTTGCAGACTGGAGCTTTGCAATTGATTCTTGAATGCGTAAACCGGAGACACTTGAAGCAAACTCTTGCTTTCTTGATAATGTCCCATTTTTCATCAATGTCGGCTTCTTTGAACTTCTTGCATTCTGTTGCAAAATGCTCTTCCTTACACACCGGGCACGACTTCTTATACTTTTCTCTTGACACTTCTTGTACGGTATGTACGGGTTTTCGCGTTCCTCTCTTCTGCTCCGATAACACTTCAGGTGGAGCAAAGTCCCCGCACATATCGGCTTCTATTTCTAAAAACGCTTCGACGAGTATTAATTCTTGAACTTCTTCCTCTCTTCTGCTTCTATGGTAGGCAAACCATCGAAACTTCATGGATGATGGCATCTTGTCCACTATGGCCTTCAAGGTTTCCGGAGAACTAAGGTAATGTGGTTTCTTCAGTGCCTTGATCGTCTCGACGGCATTCCTTACTTTGCTTGCGAACACACATATGTCACCTGGGTTTTCAGTTACTTTTGACAGGTACTTCATCCTTTCCAGTTCTGCTAACGCTAATGCACCAGGTCTTCCAAACCTCGCTTCCAGGCCTTTAATTACTTCGTGAGGGTCTTCGGCCGTGAACAATAGGCTCTGCACTGCTTCTTTAGCTGTTCCTTGTATTGCTCTTCTTAGACGCGCTAAGTTCTGCGCGTTGCTGAAGGAGGCAGCCGAGTCATCGTATGATCTCTTGAACGCCAACCATTCTTCACAGGATCCGTTGAAGTGAGGGAGTTCAAGCTGTCTCGGTATACTGATATCACGTGATTTCTCGGACAGCTTCATTATAACTTGGGCTAACTCTTGGATGTCACTCTTCTTTTCTTCTGTATGTGCCGGCATCTGTTCCTTGCTAGGCCTGACTCCGGCTTCGATGAACCAATTTTCAACTTCGTGAGTTTGCTCGTACAGCTCTTCAGCACCATCTTCCTCTTCTGACTCAGCCGCTGCGAGCGCCAATTCGGCTTGAGCCACTTTGGATCGCGCTTCTGCCAGTTCCAAGTTCCTTAATGCCACCGTTAACTTTGCTTGTGCCTCTGTCTTTCTTCTATGCGACGAGCGAACAGATTGTATGTCTGTATCGCGGGCCGGTTTCTTAGGTTGAGGCGGCTGCAGACTCCCTTCTCTTGACGTCGGTGCACTTCCTTCGTTTCGACGTAACTTCACAGCGACACTTCTTTCAGGGTTCTGCCGCGAAAGGTGGCTTTCTACTTGGCGTGCGGGATTAGACTGTTCGGTTTGTTCTTCAATGGTGCGGGTCGTGGGAGGTGCGCTGGAGGTCGCTTTCCCCGATGTTGATTCCTTCCCAGCAGCATTCTCTGCTTGGCGAGTGGGTGACGGTGGTTTCTTGGTGCTGGGCGGCGGCGATCTCGGCGTGAGTGTCGACCGACTTGCCACTGATGCGTCCGTGGTTGACTCGCTTGCAGTATCACTTGGCGTATTCATACTCCAGTCTGATGACGAAGCACTTTCTTCCTCCGTAGTCTTCAAACGCCCTGCTCCTGCTCTTGTAGTAGGCATCCTCTTCATTTCTTGAAACCCGATCCGGCTGTCGAAGGACCACTGTTAAATACGTTGAAAAAACTTTCTTGGCTAGGCTGGCGGGAGAGACTTGAGCAGCGCAGGGGTTTCTTGAATAAAAAATACTTTCTTGGAACACTTTACTTCTTCTTTATTTAGTTGCTTCTTCTAATACTGCTGGATTCGGAATGCCCGACCACCAAAAATGAGCCTCTTTTATAGTTTTCTGTGACCAATCACAGCCCTAGGAATTTGCACACGGCACTAATAATTTTTCTGTCTACCAATCACGGCTCTTGGAGTTTGCACACGGCACTAATCCGATTTTGTATGGGAAATTTTGATTGGCGATTTTCGGTGGTTAGGTACTTCTGTTTACATTGAAATTAGTCTTAAAACATAGGTAATGATTTCCTCTATCCATTTACAAAAAATCTTATTAGTATGCCTTATTTTAGACACTTAAAATTAACAAAAACTGTAACGGTTCTCGTTACGGTAAAGTTTCCTTACACTTAAGCTTTTCGTCACTTAGTAAGTGGCTCCTCTAGCGGAGTAAATAAGAAACACGAAATGAATACTTTATTTCTTCTAAAGATAACAATTAATAGTCAATATTTATCATCTAACAATTAACTTATAATTAACTTAGTCGCTAACACTTATCGAAGCACTTCTTTGACTGTGGCATAAAACACTCCAACCCCTTGATCTCAGCGGCCGCCCGCTACACTCCCTCCCGCATTAGCAGTATTCGCCGACCAAGGCATACTTTAATCGCCCCCGACGACGCCACTACCCTCCTCCAGGAGAGTAGTAAGGCCACCAGCACACTACATAAGCCCAAAACCCGATCGCCGTCCTACCGTCCTCGCCGCCGAGGCCCGCCGCGACGCCCAAATCCACGCCCCTCCCGACCCTTGCTCGAGCCAGCCCGCGCCGCTGAGCCTGTAGATTTAAATTCGTCCCTAAATCACTCAAATCCTGATCCAGCTAGTCCCTTGCTGCCCTCTCCCAGCGACGCCCTAAGCCGAGGTTCGTACCCCGAAGGGGGTGCCCTTAGCGTTGTCGCTTAGTTTTTAAGTTAGTACATAAGTTTAAGTCCTGGCTCAGGATTGGCTTGTGGTCGTCACACAAGCTCGTCCTACGGAATTTTCCATTCCGTTGAGTTTGTTCCGCGCGGACCGTTAAAAATTTTTTTCAAAAAATTTTCTGACTACCCGGTTTTTTGTACCGACGCGGTCGCGGAGACCATACCCCCGGGATGCCGAAGCCCGGCACGCGCGGCTCGTTGGGCTGCGATGCCGGCTCACCGGAGCCCCGCCCGGCGCTGGATAGGACGTCGTCGATGCCGAGCATCGGTGTTGCGTCGTCCTGTGCCCCGCCGGCCGGATCCACCAGAAGCGAGGAAAAGAAGAAGAAGACTTCCAAGAAGAAGAAGGAAGAAAGAAGAGGAGGGGGATCGAGCGCCGCTGCTGCTGCCGGCCCACCGACGTCACTGGCGCCTGCGCGCGCTGCGCCTTCGCCGTCGTCGAGCCGACCGCACGCGGTAGTGATCCGTCCCGCCGCGTTCCGCCCGGTGCCCATTCAGGCCCCGGGGCCTGCCGCTAACCCAAGTTGCGCGCCGCACGCGCGCGCCGCGGCACCGCCCGCGCGTGCTCCCGCACCCGCGCCCGCGCGCTGCGCTGCTTATGCCGCCGCGTACGCCGCCGCTTACGCCACGCGCCCCGCCACGCCGCGCGACTACCCCGCGCGCCCCCGCACACCGCCCGCGCCCCCCCGCGCGCCCCCTGCACGCATCGACGCGCCGCCGCGATTCGCGACTCCGCCCGCGCCCGCCGCAGCGACTACCGTGACCACGCAACCATATACCAAAGCTGCGCCAGCTCCGCGCACCGCCGTGACCGGCGCCCGCTTCTCGCTGGCGGGACCGGCAATGGCTGAGCGAGAGCGGCCAGCTAAAAATACAGCAACCACCATGACGTCAGCAAGGTCAGTACCAAGCGCCACCCATACGCCCGACTCGCCGGCGCCTCCTCGTGCCTCAGCCTACGACTCGCCCGCGGTTATGTCGCCGTGTTCGTCCATCGGATCGAACATGTCGCTGGCATCCGCGGGCTCGACCGGCGATGGCTGTGCGCGCGGCTATATAGAGTCCCGGCCAGAACCCAGAGGCCAACGACAACGTCGACGCAGGAGCTCAAGCGAGACCGCAGCGGCGGAGGGGAAGCGGCTCTGCCCCGACTCGCCGCGGCCACCGCGCGAAAGCGCGCCGCGGAGTCCGGACCCGCCAGCGTCGCCTACTTTTGCCGACGCGGCGCGCCGCTCACCCCCGCCACCTGCGTCACCATCGCCGCCACCATCACCGACCGCGGGGGTCAGGCCACCCCCCGCCCCCGCCACCGCTGCCAACACCCCCGATGCAACCCCCGGCGCCGCGACAAGAACGTGGCAACAAAAGCCGGGACAAAAGAAGCCCAGGTACCCGCCGCTGGTAGTTGAGAAGCTGCCAAACTGGGCCGCCCATTTCCGGGCCATCAGGGAGAAACTGGGCCGGCCTCCTAACGCTCGTCCATACGGAGGTGGAGTTCGCTTCACCCCAGACAGCGAGGAGGAGTATAGGCTGGTCCAGCGATACCTGACTGGCCTAGAGAAGGATAGCGGCGTCAGCTGGTTCGCTTACTCACTGCCAGCAGAGAAGAGCCTGAAGATCGCCATACGGGGACTACCGGCGGATACGGACCCGAAGGAGATAGAGGAGGAGCTCCAAACGCTGGGATACCAGCCGGAGTATGTGCGCCATATCAAGGCCGCACAAGGACGACCCGGTTGCGTATTCCACGCAATCTTAAAAAAGACTCCGGACGTCCGGGCCATTTACGACACCACGACGTTCATGTTAATGCGTGGTGTCAAAATAGAGGCCTGGCGCGGAAAAAGAGGACCTGCCCAGTGTCACCGATGCCAGCTGTTCAGACACAGCTCGCATCAGTGCCACCGCCCGCTCGCTTGCGTGCGCTGTGGAGGGGAGCACGCGGCGAGAGACTGCCCGCGCCCACGGGAAGAGCCGGCCACCTGCGTGAACTGCGGTGGCCCGCACCCGGCGTGTAACATCAGATGTCCGGTGTTCCAGAAGGAGATCCGGAACAAGCGGGCGGGCACCGCCGCCATAACGGCCACGTCACGCCGGCCCAAAGTGACCATTGAGAGGCCACAAGTGATGCCAGAAGAGGCCCAAGGCACGACGCTTATGGCGGCGGCCAACGGGCCCTCAGACAAATCAGCTACCTCCTCCGGGCGGAGGAAAAACAAGAGACGCGGGGGAAAGGGCAAGGGGAAGAAACCCGACCCACCCCAGGCGACCCAAGAAAACCCAACTGCCACCCCTGCCTTCAACGAGGCACAGGTTGTGATAAAGCAGCAAACTACCGCTAGCGCCGCCACGGCGCCGCGGACAACAAAGGAACTACCAAGAGAAAAGTTCATAAAAGAAACCAGTGGCGGCGCTACCGACGCCAAAGCAGCCACAAACAAGTCGGATTTCACAACCTGTGCCATCAAACTACTGATGGACCTGATAAAGGCCATCAGGCAGGGACAGGATGTCGAGTTGGTCATCCTGGATGGCTTGGCCGCACTACTGACTCTGTACCGCGGCTAGGTCACCCAGGGCGGCCCAAAATGGGACGCCGGCGGCCTTCTGGCACAAGGCCGCCCCCCCCCCCCTCCGCCACCTCCCTCGGGACATGAAGACGGCACTTGAAACCTGGACTGACTTCCAGATAAGCCGCAGCCAAGTTACACGCGACTTATCTGTGACAAAAAGACTCCACACTCACAACACACACACCCTTTGCGTAACGTGTTCTAGGTTAATATAGGCACGTTACGTAAATACAGACAGACATACATGTCTATACAGGCACCCAAACTCACGCGTGCACGCGCGGCGCGGGCCGCGAGGCGCGCAAACACTGAACGGTGTTACACAATTACAATGCCGTTCACACCCACATTCGGCCCCTTAGCCCGGACAGTAACGGCTAGCTCTGTGATCTGGACGGGCGGGGACCACTCACCTACTCTGTAGGCGCGTCGAGTCGACATCTCCGTCGCTGGTCGTCGCCGCCGGGCCTCCCCTAGGTAACTAGGGGTCTCACCTGGCGGCGGCAGACCGCCGAGATGTCGTGAAGAAAGCGGCGCTTCACTATAAGCGTCGCGGCGCTCCTACAGAAACAAAATAGCAATCACTCACACGGGCGCGCGTTGCCCGCGCGCGCCCGAAAATCCACTGCCATGAAGCAGACCCAAGGAGAGGCCCGTATTTACGGGTCGCCGTATGGCTTCCGCGGGCAGGGGGCGAAGCCCCGGCACCGCACGCAACGCCCCCTTACGGGGGCGCCGCGATATAGCTCCGAGCGAAGTCCTGGCTCACTCGACGCTCGACTCTCGCCGCGGACGGACGTGTTTGTGCGCTCTCCCGCTCCAGTGTTGTGTTTCGTGTTTTCTACTCGTCGCTACCACGTGACGTCATCGTAGTCGCCCCGACTACTCCGATTTAAAATCAAATCAAGAAATTGATTTGATTTTAATAACTCAAAAAAACTGCCTTTTTCAAGGCATCCCTGTTTCATTAATAGACGTTTGTGAGTAGCTTCACTAGGCCCCTTCTGGGTAAAACCACAGTTTCGTGGTCCTCGGTTGAAACCTTACGGTGTCAACGAAGCCGAGTGGGGTGTTGACCAAATTCACACCCGCCGAACCCCTTCAGGGCGAGGCAGTTAGTTGGACGGGTCCCAGATAACCGGCCTTGGGGGATCTCCTAGTCGGCTCTGGTGACAGTTTTGCTTTTCAGCTACTCACCTAGTGTCTTTAGGGTGTGTCTACACCCTTCGCGCTAGACTGGTCAGGGCCCCGTTCGCACAATAAGACTGGCGACGGGTTACAAGCTTAGGGCTCACCAATAGGTACTCACCTCTCTGTC
Organism: Dasypolia templi; assembly: GCA_963555695.1. Classification (NCBI taxonomy): domain Eukaryota; kingdom Metazoa; phylum Arthropoda; class Insecta; order Lepidoptera; family Noctuidae; genus Dasypolia; species Dasypolia templi. The sequence goes on along the minus strand of OY743154.1, from coordinate 26,044,489 downwards.
TACACCCGACAGAGAGGGTCACACATCCCCGGGCCCATCCACCCGGGGAGATAGGTATAGGGTTTAGGCCACGTAGGAAAATTTTTTCCACCATTCCCTCCCTAAAATAGCTCCTCCTCCGACCATGGAGGACGCCTTTATTTTGGCGTTCTTCAGAGAGGTCCTTTTTAAGGACCCCGAGTTCTTGGCGAAATATGGCGCCAAAATACGCCAACGGTCCACCCCCACTCCGTCCCACGGGTCACTTGTGGAATTCAGTGACGCACTGGAGAGCCCGCTATCGCCACCTGCAAGTGAACAAGGCATTCCGCCCTTTGTTCCGCACCACAATGTTCCGGCAACTATCTCGGCCCCCATTGTGTCACAAGCCTTTGTTCCGGTAGATAATACCCCGGCCGCTAATCCGGCCCCTATTGTCTCGCCCGTCATTATCCCGGCAGTAAATACCGCGGCCCCTATTGTCTCGCCCGCTTTTGTACCTGCCGCCATTGTTACGCCGTCTATTGTTCCGGCTGCCATTGTTTCAGAGACAACGCAGCTGCGCACCGCAGTATCAAACTCGACTCAACCGGAGAGCATGGACACGTCAGTCCCACTCTCAGAGGACGAAGCCCGCACCTCCTCCTCCAGCGACGACGACTTCCAAGTCGTTGTTAAAGGAGGCAAGAGGAAGGCGGCTAAATCCTCCGCCCCCGCCGGTCCGGCCTCAAAGAAACAGGTCACGACTACATCGTCCAGCTCGACTTCCGCCCCTAGTCCGCGGGCCAGTCGCCCCGCCAGCCCTATGGCTTGCCCACCCGCTCCTACCGCGAGGAAGCAGAAGCCCCCTCCCCCGATATATGTCCAGGAAAAGTCCAAATGGACTGAAATTTCCAAGATGTGTGTTGATCGCAAGATCAACTACACCAACGCCCGATCCACCCTCCAGGGGATCAAAGTTACCGTCCCCACGTCTACGGACTTTAGGGATCTCTCCCGCGCCCTACGTGAAAGGAACTACTCCTTTCACACTTACTCCCTTCCGGAGGAAACCCCTACTCGCGTCGTAATAAGGCGCGTCCCTCAAGAAATCTCCACCGAGGAGATTAAGAGCGACCTCATCGCTCAAGGAATCCCAGTTTCCGCCGTCCATCGCTTACATAAAGCGAGACAGGGCCTAGTCTACGACATGGTCCTGGTCATCTGTGACCCCACAGACGGTCACCACCCGATTTTTAAAGTTAAGTCGGTGTGTTCGCTCTCAGGCATCTCAATAGAGAAGCCTTACAGAGCTCAACTAATTGGACAGTGTCATCGCTGCCAATTATATGGTCACTCGCAGTCCAACTGCTATGCCACCCCTAGATGCGTCAAGTGTCTAGGAGAGCATGGCACCGCCGACTGTACCCGCCCTAAAGATAGGGAATTATGTTTAGAGCCTCCCAGCTGTGTACTCTGCGGCCAATCGGGACACCCGGCAAATTACCGGGGCTGTCCTAAGGCCCCGAAGTCCTCCTCTCCTAAACTCGCGAAACGCGCGAGCGACCGCCAGCACAGGGAAAGCCCCTGGGGAAAGCCTCCTTCCGCGCTGATGCCGGAGCGGCTCAGTCCGCAGAGGCCGTCTCCCTGGGCTAACCTAAATCACCTGAAGGCTCCCGCAGCCTCGGTGCCCTCTATCCCCGCGCAACCAGCGCAACCCGCTCAACTTCCAGCGCTGATGGCTTCCGCCATCCCAGCGCCTTTGGTAGCCCCCGCGGCCCCTACGGCCGCTCCAGCGGCACCTCAGGGAACCCAGGGCCGAAACAGCGCCCAAATCATATTAAGTACATACGCGGCTCTCTTCACCACCGCCGCGGATAAAATGGCGGAAGAAATCGTTGCTGCAAACGGCAACGCAATCCGCCTCATGGAAATTCTCAGCGCGTATCCCGAGATCGCGCAAGTTCTACACTCACTCAAATATTAATTCTCAATGGATAATACGAGAGTAAATAGTAACAAACCCCGATCCCTTAAATTAGGCTTTTTCAACGCAAATGGCGTTTCAGGTCAACGCGATGAGATCGCCACTTTCCTCCGCGACCATCAGCTTGACATCCTACTCATACAGGAAACCTTTTTAAAACCACATCACCGAAACCCGAATATTGCCAACTTTAAACTAGTTCGCAATGACAGGTCTCGATGTCACAAGGGTGGCACACTCATATACTTTAGGAAATCTTTGTATTGTATCCCTATAGACCCACCTCCTCTCTTCTCCCATCTGGAGACCTCTATCTGTCGGCTCGGCATGACCGGCCACCAACCGATCACCATCATCTCCGCTTATATCCCACCCGACAATGGTCCGGAGGATCCCATCTCGCTCCAAAAGGACTTCACTGCCCTCTTCGGTATGAGTGACTCCGTCATCTTGGCGGGGGATCTTAATGCCAAGCACCCGGCGTGGAATAGTAGCACAACCTCAACTAGAGGTAGGTTAGTTTTCAAGTTATGCGAATCCCTTAACTTTGACGTCATCGCTCCAATGAGCCCGACTCACTTCCCAGGTAATCCTAATCACCTTCCCGATGTTCTCGATGTAGCGCTGCTCAAGAATGTGAACCTCCGTTTGCAATCGATTGAGACGTTCCACGAGCTAAATTCTGACCACCGCCCTGTAGTCATGCATCTTGCACCCTACTCGGGCCCGATCGACCCCAACCGCCCCCCTCAGACCCAGACGATAACCGACTGGAGGAAAGTAAGCGAAAGACTGAAATCCACCACGTCGCCTCACTTAGACACCATCCCCGATCACTTAGTGTCAGTCGCTGACACGACGGCCGCAATCGACTCGTTTACAGAGCACGTACAATCCGTATTGACGGATTGTTCACGGGAAGTTCCGGTGATGGAAGACCATCGCTGGAAACTACCTACTGACGTACGTGACCTGATAACCGAGAAGAACGCGGCCATCCGTGCCTACGACTCCTTCCCTTGTGACGCGAACAAAGCCCACATGCGCCATTTACAGCGTGCTGTAAAGAAACGCATAGGGGAGGTTCGCTCTGAGGGCTGGAACAAGATGCTCAGCGAACTCGAGCCCACTCATCAAGCCTTCTGGCAATTACAGAGGAAATTGCGTTCCTCAGAAGAGGTCTCTATGCCTCCTCTCATCCGCCCCGACAATAGTGTCGCTTTCGACAGTCCCGATAAGGCTGAATGTCTTGCCGACAGCCTAGAGTCCCAATGTTCTCCCAGCTCCCAACCAGTAGACCAAGCTCACCTGAACAAGGTCGACGCTGAAGTCGAACGAAGAGCCTCCCTCCCTCCCGTCGAAGACCCTGATGATCCTCTGCCTCCCGTCACTCCAGACGAAGTGCACGACATCATTAAAGGGCTCCACGCTCGTAAGGCCCCCGGTTCGGATGGTATTACCAATAAGGTATACAAACTCCTTCCTGCCCCGCTAATAATGCTTATGACCGCCATCTTCAATGGCGCCTTGAGCAACAACATCTTCCCACAAGCATGGAAAGAAGCCACCGTCATCGGTATCCCAAAGCCAGGCAAGCCAAAGTCTGAGCCCTCCAGCTACCGCCCTATTAGCTTACTCAATGTCCTCGGCAAAATCTACGAGAGGCTTATTTATAAGCGTCTCAAAGACTACGCCGAAGCAAAGAGCCTCATACCCAACGAGCAGTTTGGATTCCGTAGCCAACACTCGGGCACCCAACAGGTCCACCGTATCGTAGAGCACTTATGCGCTGGTCTGCAGCGTAACGCGACGACGGGTGTGCTATTCTTCGACATAGCGAAAGCCTTCGACAAAGTCTGGCACAACGGCTTGATATACAAGCTCTACCAACTAGGAGTGCCAGATCGTCTCGTGCTCATCTTACGAGACTTTTTGTCGAACCGGACCTTTCGCTATCGCGTCGAGGGAGCACTCTCGTCCCCTCATCCTATTCGCGCCGGTGTCCCTCAGGGTTCCGTACTATCTCCTCTCGCCTTCACGCTGTTCACTAGCGATATCCCAAAAAGTAAAAAGGCTCAGTTGGCTCTCTTCGCCGACGACACTGCCGTTTACTATACCGGTCACTGTCCCAACGCTATAGCTCGTACTCTCCAAACCTCCGCAAACGTCTTAGGCGCTTGGTTCCGGAAATGGAGAATCGAGGTCAACCCCGATAAGAGTCAGGCGGTTCTCTTCTCGAGACGTCGTCGACTCCCTCCCCCACTTCCCAGCCCGATCACTATGTACGGCAAGCCAATCCCTTGGGAGAAGCAAGCCAAATACCTAGGCGTGATCCTCGATGAGAACCTTACCTTTAAGGCTCATATTAAGGCGGTTCGCGCGCGCGCCTCCTTCGCTCTTAGCAGGCTCCAATTCGTACTGACAGCCCGGAGCAAACTGTCCCTCAAATGCAAGCTCCGCATCTATACCGCAGTAATCCGTCCCATCATGACCTATGCCTGCGTTGTATTTGCGCACGCTCACCCACGTCATCTCCATAAGATGCAGACCCTCCAAAACCGTTTCCTCAGAAGGGTCACGGGTGCCCCCTTCTATGTCCGTAATATCGATCTTCACGTCGACCTCAAAATGCCAACCATAAAACAGTTCATGAAACGCTTATCAAAGCGTTTCTTCGACTGCGGCATTAAACATTCTAACCCCCTGATTACAGCGGCCGCCCGCTACACTCCCTCTCGCATTAGCAGTATTCGCCGACCAAGGCATACTTTAATCGACCCCGACGACGCCACTACCCTCCTCCAGGAGAGTAGTAAGGCCACTAGCACGCTACAGAAGCCCAAAACCCGATCGCCGTCCTACCGCCCTCGCCGCCGAGGCCCGCCGCGACGCCCAAATCGACGCCCCTCCCGACCCTTGCTCGAGCCAGCCCGCGCCGCTGAGCCTGTAGCTTTAAATTCGTCCCTAATTAATACCAATCCTGATCCAGCTAGTCATTTGCTGCCCTCTTCCAGCGACGCCCTAAGCCGAGGTTCGTACCCCACAGGGGGTGCCCTTAGCGTTGTCGCTTAGTTTTAGTTAGTATATAAGTTTAAGTCCTGGCTGGAGGCCTTAATTTATTAGGGAATCCACAGGCAAGTCCGCTTAAGCAGACGACAACCGCATAGGTTGACCTGCGAGATGCCAAACATACAAACAAAATTAAGTCCTGGCTGGAGGCCTTAATTTATTAGGGCAACCACAGGCAAGTCCGTCTAAGCAGACGACAACCTCATAGGTTGACCTGCGAGATGCCATAAAAAAAAAAAAAAATTTTATATAATGCAAATAAATTCTTAGTATCTTCAGCAGCTTCAACAGTGTTTCAAATGTCTGTGGAGCAGGACCAGCATTAAGCCAGGCATTTTTATCAGTTTTGTAATCCTCCAACCTATAATACGCCTGTCTGCATAGTGTGCGTTTGACAAAGGATTTGAATTTTGTCTCATTCAGTTGAAGTATGTGGGGAGGTATTTCATTATAACATTTTAGACAGTACCCTATGAAAGATGAGTCTACTTTAGCCAGTCTGAAACCTGGTTGAACTAATAGGTCCCGATTTCTAGTACTATAATTATGTCTACGTACATGATGTTTTCATAGATGTATTGACAAGGTACAGTCATGATGTTAATATCCTTAAACAATTCCCTTAGAGAATCGCGCCTGCGAAGATTATTTATGGCTCTGATGGCTCTTTTCTGCAGAATAAAAATAGAATCGATGTCTGCAGCCCGTTCCCAAAGTAAAATACCGTAAGACATGATACTATGAAAGTAACTAAAATAGACCAGCCGCGCGGTATCTACATCAGTAAATTGACGGATTTTTCTGACAGCGTAAGCTGCTGAACTTAGCCGTCCTGCTAGAGATGTTAAATGAGGACCCCATTGTAGCCTTGAGTCGAGCGTGATCCCCAAGAAAACCGTTTTATCGACGAATTCTAGTTTCTCTTGATTCAATACTATCTCACAATCACTGCTCTTGACGTTTGGTAAAGAAAATCTTTTACACTTAGTTTTATTTCCATTTAGTACTAAATTATTAGCCGTGAACCAATTTTGGACCAGCAGTAGGGCGTTATTTACGTCTTCAAAATTTGAAGCACGTCTATCTACCTTAAAAGTTAAGGACGTATCGTCAGCAAATAACACCATTTGTGGTTGATTTTTTAATAAATGGAGTAGGTAAATAATGTTTACTTGTCATTTTGGAATATTCTATATCTAAATGAATAACACCAACTGTTTCTAAAAGTTCCCCCGTATAACTGAATAGCTTTCTTTGAGTAACTAATAACGGTACTTTGCTAAAATGCTCGTTGTATATCTGATATGATATTATACTGACCGCGGAACCACTATCTATCTCGAACGCCAACCCTAGTCCACCAATGAAAACACTCGCCAGCATCGGTCGACCCTTATCACAACGTATATTTAAACACAGCTTACCGTCGTCGTCCTCATCATCCACTTTACCTTCCTCCACGTGTTTCACTTTTGCTTCGCTTGAGCACATCCGTCGCAGATGGCCCTTGTTATAACACTTTTTGCACTTATAGTTTTTAAACCGGCACTGATTGGATTTGTGATTAGCATAGCAGCACACACTGCACTTTTCCTTAACCGCGAACACGGATCCGTCATCGACGCTGCCGTTGGCCGTAGTTGAACCACGTGCAACCGTTGCGACATGGGAGGCGCGCCCAGCACACCGCACGCTCTCCGCTAATTCCACCGCCTTAGCTAACGTCAAGTCCGTGGGGTCCTGGGCAAAGAGCTTGTCTCGCTCGGGTCCTGGCATCATGCCCATGATGAATTTATCCAGAAGAGCTTCCTCCAAGTTCTTAAACCCACAGTGTGCCGCCAATCCCCTAATTCTGGCCGCCCATTGAGTGTGGCTATCGTCTGGTCGCTGCGCCGCCGAGTAGAAAATCGATTTTTCTGCGAATCCGAGCCGCTTCGGCTCGAAATGACAGTCTAGAAGTTTCAGGATATCTTCCAAATTGGTTTCTTCCAACTTCTTAGGCAACGCCAAGTCCCTGGCTAGTATGTAAGTAGGTCCGGTGAGAGCACTAATAATAATAATAATAATAATAAAACGTTTAATTCAGAATAACTTCCATATTTGTTAGTAACAATGTAAGCTTATAAACTAGTGTTAGTTGCCTTCATTCTTAGCTGCGTGAGGCACGCCGATCCTGGGGAAGTCCTACTTAACTGCATGCAGTCGTATCCACCGACCCAAAATCGGAGAGTCCCATCTATCAGCTAACGTTCTAAGAATGGTATTGGGGCTGTCACGAACACGGCCAAGCAGAGATGCGCATCTCTTACGCATGATGGCCGAAAAACTATCAACGTCCGCGTCGGCAAACATGCCGGACGCGCTACAAAAACGCGGCAGCCCCATCAACATTCGGAACGTGTTATTATATTATGTTATTACTAATAAGTATTGCCCTCCGTTTGACCTTCAACTTGTCCGATTCCTCCGTAATGTCGTTGGCAATAAACCATTGTTGTAGCCGAGACTTGTAACTTATCCAGTCTTGGGATAAATGCTCAAAGTTCGTCATTATACCAAATGAAACACCAAAAGTAGACATTGCGGTATTTCGCCTCGTCGCCACTGTTAGATATGCAGGTATAGGACGGACAACAGTCAAACACGTTAGTCAATGACACACTAACTTTAATCAAAGAGAACAATATAGTCAGCCGGGTCGCAGCCGCGGTACGTTACACATATATACATAACACTAAGGAACTGCGATAGCGCAATATCCTTGACGTCTCCTCAACAGGAAGACGTCGTTTGTAAATATGTTTTAAGCCAATTAGAAGGCAAGGCAGAAACCGCGTGCTCTATAAAAGATTTTGAGACATGGCCATCACTTAAAGAATTTTTGAAAAATCAGTTTGGTGAACGCAAACATTATGCTCACCTGCTGACCGACTTGCAAGACTGTAGGCAAGGAAATCTAGAACCCGTTAGCCAATTTTCTTTAAGAGTAGAAACGTGTTTGCAGAAACTTCTTACGGAAGTTACTGTTTCAAATTCAAGGAAAACCAAACTTCCGGGCAGATTAGCCGCGATGGAAGACCTCGCTCTCCATACTTTTATATTAGGATTAATCCCAAGACTTGCTAGTATTGTGAGATGTAGAGACTACAAGTCCTTAAATGATGCTGTAGCTGTTAGGTGGTGGTTATAGGTGAGAAAATAAGGAAAACTAAACTTTTGGTAAAGAACAGACTAGAACGGAATGTGGCAGGCGCGCATGTTTTTACGCGTGCATTCTTCGCGTAGTTTTTTGGTACTACTCCGTAGTCTTTTTGCAATGGCGGCCGCAGCGGTAAGCGGGGTGAAGGGCGTCGCGCGTCAACCAATAATAGCGCCCGTGTGCATTCCGTTCTTGCTAGTCTTTGTTTTAATTGATGTTTACAAAACACAACAATCACAATTATAAAACATACGTTTAAGGTACTTAAATCACTAAATCTTAAAAGCTCGGGCGGACCGGACACTGTCGTCAACATCCTGCCCCTTAGTGTCGTCATTGCGACACTCAAAACTCATGAGTAAAGCAACTCGTGTTGCAGGACGTTTCAAAATACTTGTTTTTGTCTTAATGTCTACGGTTCTTACCCGTCCATCAGCTCCCGGATACACCTGATGAATGATTCCCTTTGGCCAGACATTCCGAGGGGAAGCGGGGTCTACTACAACAACCAGGTCACCTACCTTTAGCTGTGCACCCTCGCGGTCCCATTTCTTGCGGGGCGCTAGTGTAGGCAATACTTCTCTGAGCCATCTGGACCAAAATAAATCAGCTAGGCGTTGTACAATTCGCCATTGCTTTCTAAGGTGTAAGTCACTGTCATCAAAGATTCCTATTTGTGGGAGATTGGATGAAGTCCCTAGCAAAAAATGATTTGGTGTCAGAGCCTCTGGGTCGCGTGGGTCAACGGAAACATGAGTCAATGGTCGCCCGTTTATCATGTTCTCAATTTCACACAAGAATGTAACCAAAGTTTCCTCTCGCGGAGCTCTTTCCTTTAGTACAACCTTTAAAGCTGTTTTAACGCTCCTAACAAGACGCTCCCACGCACCACCCATATGTGGACTGGCCGGTGGAATGAATTTCCACTCGACTCCCTTGTTCAAAGCTTCAGTTATTAATGCTGGTTGGTTGTCGAGCAGTTCTTTATAAGCCCTTTTCATTTCCGTGTCAGCCCCTCTCAAGTTAGTACCGTTATCCGAAAACATGGTGTGTGGCCAACCCCTACGGGCGGCCATTCGACGAAGTGACATTATCATGGAATCAGTAGTAAGAGTCGGAACTACTTCAATATGGACCGCGCGCACCGTAAGGCAAGTGAATAGTACGCCGTACCTGCGTGCCCTCCGCCGACCGACCGTGACTTCCATAGGCCCGAATAAGTCCACTCCACACATGGTGAACGGTCTATGGTGATGTGTAAGACGACATTCGGGTAGGTCACCTAGGCGTGGCGGCAAGGGCATGGCTCTTTTAAAACGGCATATTAAACATTGTTTAGATATTGTCCGAACTGTAGGTCTTAATCGAATGAGCCAATATTTTTGACGCAACTCATTAATTACCATCTCGTTACTAGAGTGCGCGGCCTTTACATGATATTGAGTCGCGATTAGTCGCGCGATATGGTCCTTGCCATCTAAAATTATTGGATATTTAGTGGGCTGATCTACACCCTTTACGTCACCAATACGACTACCAATGCGTAACAAATTATTTTCGTCTAAGATCGGGGTGAGTGATCTCAGACGGCTATCTTTATTTACCTGTTTGTTTAATCTAAGTAAATTTATTTCAGTTTGAAAGGTACGTTCTTGTGAGTAACGAAGTAACAATAGTTCCGCTTGATTTATTAATTTATCGTTGATTACTTTAATTTCACTCTTTTTACATTTTTCAACAAACAATAGAACGGTTGCAGTACTACGTAATAATCGCAGCCAACTAGAGAATCGACTTGGTTCGGGAACAGGTAAGTCACTAATTGTATTATTACATTGAACAACGTGTACCCTTTCTAATATATCATCACTAATTGTATTTATTTCAGGTTGTTGCGGCCAGCAAGCACGCGGCTGGTGTAAGAACGAAGGGCCCGAGAACCACTCCGAATCACCTGTCAATACGTAATCATTATTTTTTGTCGCCAGGTCTGCCACGTTAACGCCAGTGGGAACATATCTCCACTCGTCGGGCTTACTCAACTCGTCTATTTCCCCTAACCTGTTTGCGATGAATACTTTATACGTTCTACAGTTATTTTTGACCCAGTGTAAAACTGTAGTCGAATCTGTCCAGTAGAAAACTAAATTAGGTTGTAAACGATGTTCCTTTTTAACACTATTAGCTAACTTACATGCTAACACGGCTCCTTGCAACTCAAGTCTTGGCACGGAAACCGGTTTTAATGGGGTAATTTTACACTTACTCGCGATAAACGATACGGTTACTTGTCCGTCGCTGCTTTCGCGACGCCAATAGGCGGCAGCGGCGTACGCGCTCGGCGATGCATCACAAAATAAATGAAGTTCTAAGCTAGCTAAACTATCACTCGTCTGATCACAGGAAAAATAACAACGCGGAATTCTAATATTGTTTATTACCTTAGCTTGATTAATCCACTTACTGAATAAATCATATAAATTATCATTCAACTTTTCATCCCATTTGATATTAAGTTTCCATGTTTCGCGCATCAATATTTTTCCCTTAATGGTAAACGGTCCCAAATAGCCGTGAACATCAAAAATAGACATAATAATACCTAGCATTTCGCGCTTAGTTGGTCTTCGTTTCAAAAGTATAATATCTTGCGGAATACGTTTAAAAGACAAATCTAAAGCTAACAGATCGTTACCCGGGAACCACAATATGCCTAATGCCCGCTCCGCCTGTTTATCAAAATTGAACTTTATTGCTATGTCGTTAAGACTGTCTTTAGGAATGTCACTAAACACATTAGGTACATTACTGAGATAGTTACACATTTTAAATCCACCTTCATTATGGATAAATGAAATTTCTTTTATTATTTTCCTAGCCACCTCCTCATCAGAAAAACTATCAATATAATCGTCCATGTATTGATTGTTTGTTATAGCTTTCACAGCGTCTGGCATCTGTTCACTAAACCGAGAAGCATTTTTATTTTGATTTATATATTGAGCAACAAACGGGGAACAATTCGCGCCGAAAATAAGTGACGTCATTACATACTTATTTACAACATCGCTGCCTTTCTCCCCCCACAAAAACCTAAATGCATTTTGATCGTTATTATGTATTTTAATACGTAAGAACATATCTTTTATGTCTCCTATTATTCCTATACGATTCTCTCTAAACCTAAACATTATACCGTATAAAGATTGTAATAAGTCAGGCCCTTGAAGTAGAAAGTCATTTAGTGACACATTGGTGCCGATTCTCTTGTCACAAACGCCTCTAAACTAGACAAAAAATCACTAAAATTTGGTTTAATTCTGTCAAATGACGATTTTCTATTCTGAAATTGACTAAAGTGACACAAATTAACTATATTTTAGTTTGACAGCACTAAGATTGCACTGAGTTATTAGTTTAGTGAAAATGGCAATTTTGCTATTCTGAATTTTACGTTTTTCACCTAAAAATTTGATTGTCCAACTAAATCTGAACATGAATCTGACTATTTTTAATCGCGATTAAAAAGGTGTGGAATAAAATTAGGTGGCGTGAACTAAAATTCACACCAACACCTCGACTTCAGACGTGCAAAAACGGTACTTTAACTTTATTTTTATTTTTTTGCTCATATCTCGAAAACGGTGTGTCCTATCACAAAAATAATGAAAATTTCGACCCCCTTTGTAACCCTGAAACCACCAAATCTCTACATGTAGATATTTTTATTTTATATTTTTCACACAAAAAGTCAAAACTTCCATAGAAAACACGTCGAGGCTGCCCCAGGCTGCCTCCGGCTCTAACAAAGACGTTGCGAAATCAAAAGAAAAAAAAAACACGTTGACTCGCGATTGTCAAATTCGATTATAGTTGTGTCAAAATTATTTTTAAATTTAGAGATTTTTTTTCGCAGAATAGCTTCAAGATTTTCATAGTAAAAAGTAAGGAATTTTAGTGATAGTTTAGTTAGTTTAGTTCGGTGTACAAGAGAATCGGCACCATTGTCACTTTTGGCGGCGGCATCAAACACCAATCGCAACTTTTTTTTGTTTGGGTTGTCCACACCGAAATGCGGTAAATACCAAATGTGGTCCGACTCGGAATCGAACCTGCACCCTGCTTCTTCAGTCAGTTTTCGCGCGTAATTATTTTTAAGTAAATGTTCAATACGTTCGCGGTATTTAATTTCATATTCTGGATTAGACGACATTTTTCTTTCTACCGAATGTAATCTTTTTAATGCTACGGGATAAGCGTCCGGCATAACAAATGTATCGTGCTTCCATGGAAGTTTGACCGACCATTGACCGTTAACTAACTCAGCTGACTCGTTTAGGATATTTACGGCTCGTAACTCTTCGACATTTTGACGTGGTTTGTTACTGATACCAATTGAATCGAGTGAAAATGAACAGCGAATTAAATCGTGTAATTGGCTTAAATCAATATCTGTACTACTTTCGAAGGTATCTTTAACGACAGCTGACTGACACAATGGTTTATCTACACATGTATTAAAATCAAAACATTGCATCCCGCTCGCGCCCGCGCTGCCGTTACTCGGGAACGAGTCGCGGTGCGCGTGCGCGGCATGCTTACCTGGGTGACTAAGTGTGCACGATGTCGCCGCTCCGTGCACTGCGGCTGGCTCGCCGCCGGCGCCGCAAATGCTGCCGATGTTGTTGACGTGCTCGGCGCGCTTACCAGTAAAATCTGCTTGCCAAGCTCCGTGCACACACCATCCTAACAAAGTTTGCGTGATGTACGGTCCGCCCGGCTTATACCTTTTACATAAAATAGGTGCAATTAAATCATAATTGTCCTGACCAATTAACATTTTAGGTTTAACGTTGCTGTCACATAATACTATGGGGTTATTATTACTGGAAATTATGTTATCACAATAGTTTACATTAGAGGTGAATAACTGTAAGGGTAAATTAAGTTCTTTGAGTTTACGAGCACGCAAGTCGAATTTGTTACCGTCACTGTTACTTATTTTACATTTAATTATCTCAGTCTCGCACAATAATTCGGAGTCCCATGCACCTGAAGCACGCATTGTGACTCTTTCCCCGTGCAGCCCGACCTTATCGGCAAGGTCAGCCGCGATGAGGGTCACTGTTGCGCCGTCGTCTAGAAGCGCATGCGTGGCCACACTTGAACTGGGTCCATGAATAGTGACCGGCACTATTTTAAGTACTACATTTGTTTTTGGTTTTATCACTGAGACTTCGTGACACTGCGCGGCGCGGGTGCTGGCGTGTGAGACGAGCTCACAAGCGGCGGCACTAGCGGAGTCGGGCGTCGCGGTATCGTTGGGTGGCGCGTGGGTTTCACGGCGCGCCACTTCTGGCTTCGTCCAGTGCAGCATCTGGTGATGAGCCCCACCACAGGCCTCGACGTTGCAGTTTTCCGCAGTACACTCATTCTTATCCGGGTGTCGAGCACCGAGACATTTGAAGCATAGCTTGTTTGCTCGAACAAATCGCCATCTATCCTTTCTCATGGCTCGCTTGAATTGACTACAGTCTGGCAACGCATGCTTGTTCCTTCTGCAAAACTTGCACTTGCCGGCAGTGTCGGGGTCACTGACTTTAACAGATGTTAGCACGGAATGGTGATCGTTATGCTTTTTTTGGTGTTGTTTATTATTGTTAAATTCATTCTGGTATTGTATGTGGCTAACTCCCGACTCAGCGATCTTTTGCGCTTCTCCATACAGGAATTTTGAAAGTAGTTCCAATTTAGGCGTTTCAATGTGTACTCGGTGTTCGTGTAGGTATTCTACCCATTTGTTGACGAGTCCTGGTGGCAATTTGGATACGACGATTGTTAACAACTCTGGACTTTTCAAATAATCTATTTGTTTCAATGTAGTTACGGCGGTGACGTAATTTTTTATTTTTATAGCGAATTTCACAATTTCTGCGTGGTATGAGTGTGGTAGTGGTGATAACTTTTTCAGTTGTGATATAACTTGCCGCATGACGTTTTCTGGTCTGCCGAACCTCAGTTCAAGCGTTTCTATGATATCGTGGGGCGAGCTCGCTCCCATCAGCAATGCAGCGGCTGCATCTTTTGCGTCGCCGCGCAAACACTTCCGTAGACGCCACACATTCTCAGTATCACTGTACATACATACCCGTGACGATTCATAAAACGCTTCCCGAAATTGTATCCATTCCAACGGATCCCCAAAGTACAAAGGCAGATCCTTTGAGGTGGCCAGCCTAGACAACAGCACCTTATTGCCAGTGTTAGAACTAGATGAGTCGACAGCCATCTTAATCGCGTTGGTCAGCTCCTCGATGGCGCGATGAGTACCTGTCGCGATAGCAGGTGGCATAGCCATCTCGTCGCCGTCAATGTTGCGGTGGCACTCACCGTCCCTGACAGTCGCTTTGTTGCAATCGTGCGACGTGCCGGGTTCAGCAACAGATTTCTCCAGCCAATTCTCCACTTTGCTTTTGAAGGAAGCTGATGAGGATTGATTTGAGCGGCGTGATTCCAACTCAGCTAAGTCCATGGCCAATTTCTTGTCGACCAAGTCTTTTTCGATGCGAACCTTTGTTTGAATTTCTTCCATTTCGATTTTGGCTTTGACTTGAGCGGCTTCGTATTCTAGTTGTTCTCGCCGTATTGCTGACGACGACGCGTGTGACTTGCGATAACTTTTGCACTCGCTGCCATCTTGTCGCTTCAAGCTCGAGTAAGCACGTGGGCGTACACAGCTATCTGAATGCACCTTCCCGACTTCTTTCACTGCATCCGTAGTGCTATGCAGCAGATCTGATTTGGCTTCAAGTTGTTTTCCTTCTTCGTTAGTCAGTTGCTCCATTTTCTTTTGTGCACGTGTTTTCACCACACGCGGCGTTCGCAACAACAACATCCCTGCTACACAGGTTTTGCTTCTCACTGCCGATAACCAATCCGACTCGATGGACCAATTTTGTAGCTGTTAGGTGGTGGTTATAGGTGAGAAAATAAGGAAAACTAAACTTTTGGTAAAGAACAGACTAGAACGGAATGTGGCAGGCGCGCATGTTTTTACGCGTGCATTCTTCGCGTAGTTTTTTGGTACTACTCCGTAGTCTTTTTGCAATGGCGGCCGCAGCGGTAAGCGGGGTGAAGGGCGTCGCGCGTCAACCAATAATAGCGCCCGTGTGCATTCCGTTCTTGCTAGTCTTTGTTTTAATTGATGTTTACAAAACACAACAATCACAATTATAAAACATACGTTTAAGGTACTTAAATCACTAAATCTTAAAAGCTCGGGCGGACCGGACACTGTCGTCAACAGATGCCATTAATGCCGCGATATCCGAAGAGAAAATACAGCAGTTCTCTTATCGCAATTTCAACAGGCAAAGAACTAATGAATCCGTTACAAATAATATACCTAAAGTTTTCATTAAAACTAACAATTACAGTCAACCCAATACTTCTTACAATGATTCTCTGTTCTGCAGATACTGTAAAAAGTCAGGACACGTCCTTGAGAAATGCAAACTGCGTGATTCCAATAATAAAAGATTTTCAAATGGTCCTCAGCCGTTTACTCCGTTTAAACCGTCCTATAATTACAAACAAGCAGACGCTAAACCAGGATCTCGCGTAAACTTCACCGATAATCGTGAGGAAGAGGGTAGAGATGAAGTAGACGAATCCATCAATGATACTGATTTAAACTAAATAATGTCCCGTTTAGGTATCGCACGGGGCAAACCCCTTTCACTCAAGCCGATACTACCCCTATTAATATCAAGACCAATGGACAGGGTAACCAGCCCCAAACTCACGGTCTTTCCAAAGGTAGGATCACGCCGCAGGTTAACCAGCCCCATAAGGAAGGTATGAACCCTTTTAATATCAAGACCAATGGACAGGGTAACCAGCCCCAAACTCACGGTCTTTCCAAAGGTAGGACCATGCCGCAGGGTAACCAGCCCCATAAGGAAGGTCTGAACCAACAGTCCAATTGTAAACCTGGAAAAGAACTTAAAATATATGAAATCCTTACCCGAAAAAGATACACTTACCTTTCATAAAACTTCAAACATTCGTAAGAAAAAATCTACTTACCTTCTTGATAGA
This sequence comes from Dasypolia templi, assembly GCA_963555695.1. Taxonomy (NCBI): domain Eukaryota; kingdom Metazoa; phylum Arthropoda; class Insecta; order Lepidoptera; family Noctuidae; genus Dasypolia; species Dasypolia templi. The sequence goes on along the minus strand of OY743154.1, from coordinate 26,028,176 downwards.
TTCCGGAGCATCACTCTGCGTCCTGGAAAAGAAAAGCGTAACAAGTAGGTACTCTGCAATTAGAACATAGTGTCGTTACAATTAAAGGGATAGATACCAAAAATGAAAATTTAAAAAATGTAGGTTTTAACTACAGCTACAGTTCAATAAAAAACTAAGTATAACCCATCCTTTCCAAATATTTCAAGATATTAACTTACCTTACGATGGTATAATAGGTAGTGACCTGCTCACATCCTATAAGTGTCGTATTAATTATCAGACGGACTCCTTAGAAATAAATAATCACAACATTTCGTTATCCTTCGATGAACCGTCATATGTTATTGAACCTCGTACTGAAACAATAATAGAATGTTCAGTGAAAAACCCTGAATTGAAGGAAGGAATTATATTAGATCAACAGATTTCCGATTCCCTTCTTATATCAAATTGCCTTGTTAAAGTAAAAGACAATAATAGAATTAATTTGACAATTGTTAATGTATCCGAAAAACCAGTTCACATAAGTGCTAACCTTATGCTTACCTTAAGTTCACTTGACCTCACTCAATGTAATATAATACAACATAACAGATTAGGCAGCAGGCCTTGAAAGGATAAAAGTGTAAACAAACGCGTCATAAAGTTCCCGACGCCATTACGCGATCCCGTTATAAATGTTTTTGTTTTAGTGAAAAAGTGTAATAATAACTTGGAAATACAACGGTAAGTGGGTGAATATTCATTTATAAGTAGTTATTACATCGTTGTACACAATATTTTCACTATATAACATCATAAATACTTCTATTCGGGCGAAGAAATGTTACGTGTAAAAACCGTTACGCCAAAGTCGGAATTATTATGATGAATTACGAGTGTTTTACAATGAATTGAGTGTTTCTGAAACATTTGTAGAGCTCTAAAACTAATAAGATCAATAGATTTGTGTAATTCGAGGTGTATTTCGTACTATTCATATTTCAATCATTTGCAAACTGAGTACCATATTGGTGCAATGACCTTTACAAGTTGACAGTTGGTTTGACGTTTGTTCTACACGAAAAGCCGACCATCGTATCGATAGATGCTATCGATAAATTCGATGTTTTTGTGAATAATTGTATTATAACCCCCGAGGCGTCGAATTGATCCGAATCGATCCATTTTCCCGGAGCGTCAGATCGATCCTAAATCGATCCTAGCCCGAGGTGTCGAATCGATCCGAATCGATCCATTTTCCCGGAGCGTCAGATCGATCCTAAATCGATCCTAGCGAAACGACTAATTTGAATTGATTTTCAGATGTCTTGGTATCTTGGCGACGGAGACATCCTGCACGAGAACGACACGGAGACGTTCGACTCGGCTGAAATGCTGGAGGATGAGTACATTGAGAATTTGCCCAATGACAATGAGGTGGCTGGCGCAGAGGAGCATGTTATCGGTGTAAGTTTATATGTATCTATGTTTATATATATATTTATGCATCTATATGTATTTATATGTATGTATTTGTATTTTGTTTTTTGAGATTGTGATACTTGTGTCTTATTTATTTTCTGCAGGTCCCCATCCCCCAAGTACTTCTCCCTGCTCTCCCGGCTCCAGTTGCTGCCGACCCTGTCAGTTTGGTGGTAAGTAGGTACTGCTTATTTATTCTATCTTTCTTTGTATTTTGTTCTAAAAGATTGTGATATTACTTTATGTGTATTTTCAGGTCAAACTACACCATATCCCAGTCGTGGTTGAGTGCTTGGGCGCCGCGCCGAGCTGACTGCCGCGCCGGGCTGCAGCGCCGCGGCGTGCTGTGCAGCATGATGCAGCGCGTTGGTGCATACTGTACTTTATTTATTAGGCCTTTTTTCACCACGCCTCATCGTGCTGCAGCGCCGCGCCGAGCTGCAACAGCGCGGTGGTGCATAACTGTACTTTATATTTTTATAGGCATATTTACACCGCGCCGCGTCGTGCTGCACCGGTCCGCTGCAGCGCCGCGGCGTGCTGTGTACGTACTGCGCGCTGCAGCAGCGCGCCCAGCTACAGCGCCGCGTCGTGGTGCACCGCTACGCTGCAGCGCCGCGCCGTGCTGTGTACGTACGGCGCGCTACTGATGCAGCGTACAATAGCAATTATAAATGAGTGAGGAGAATACAGGCATGATGTAATATGTCGCGTGACGAGGAATATGTTGTATTTTGACAGTTCAACAACATTCATTGCGTTATATTCATTGTTGAGCAGATTTTGTTTTCGTACTTCTGAAGCAATGTACAGTGGAATCTCTATAACTATATACACTTGGGAGCAAATAAATCGAGCCACTACCTTTTTTCACGTAAAATGGTAAATATTTTTGTGAATATGGAACGTATCAATTCGAACTATATATCGCCTAAAAGTTAAGTTAATAACCTTAACAATGAGGGTAAATTATTGAATAATAACCTTATTGAATGATAAATTATTGGCTCTGCAAGAAAAATGGTAATTTTGATAGAAAATTTAGTAGGGCTAAAACAGTTCATAAAAACAAAAAAAAACAAAATTATTGCAAAAAAAATATTCTTAATAACTGGTATTACCCCCCCGTGCCCTGATGCATTCTTGTAGCCTATTAGTCATCGATCTGATCAGAGTTACGATGACATATTGTGGTATGTTCTCCCACTCTTCAAGCACAGCGACTTTAAGCTCGGGAATGGATGAAACAGCGGGAACCCTGGCTCGGACTCTCCGTTTTAGCTCGTCCCATAGGTGTTCGATCGGGTTCAAATCGGGACTTCGTGCTGGCCATACCATTTGTTGAATCCCGATCGCAGACAAGTATTCCGTAACGATCTGCGCGGTATGAGGTCTCGCATTGTCATGCATAAACAAGAAATTTTCTCCGACAAAACCAGCATACGGCATTACGTGGTCTTCAAGAATGTCAGTTATGTATCGGTCAGCTGTTAATCCACGTCTACCACTGCCATCGTTGGCGGGGTCGACGAAGACAAGTTCCGTTTTTCCGTCTAGAGAAATTCCTCCCCACACCATACAAGAACCACCACCAAAACTCACAGTTTCTCGAATGCAACATTGGGCAAATCTTTCACCAGGACGTCTATACACTCGGTTTCTCCCGTCATTGCTAAAAAGACAGATTCTTGACTCGTCAGAAAACAAAACTGACCTCCAGTCTTCTAACGTCCAATTAATGTGTTCTCGAGCAAACTCCAAGCGAGATCGGCGATGAGCTACAGTCAATTTTGGGCCAGTTGCTGGTTTGTGTGATGTTAAATTTCGTTCCTTTAGTCTTCGTCTCACTGTCCACCTACTGATTGCGACACCTCGAACGTCACGTAACGCTTGCTGTAGCTGAACAGCATTAAGTCCACGGTCGCGCAACGAATTGGTTGCAATAAAGCGGTCGTCACGTTCTGTTGTTGCCCGTGGTCGGCCAGTTCCAGGTCGCCGAACAAAAGCACCAGTCTCCAGATACCTGCGGTATACCCGCTGTACCTTTGAACGACTCAAATGAAGTCTGCGTGCCACTTCACGTTGTCCGTGTCCAACCTCAAGTAAAGCTACAACTTGGGCAGCTTCCGTCGGTGTAGTATCCATTTTATCAGGTTATTTTGATTACACAGACACAGATAAAGACAACAATAACAAGTAATATGGGTATGATTAACAAAAACCTCAAATTTAATCTTTTCTTAACAGAGTACAATAAAAATGTCATAAGCAAATTAAATGCGATAATTTTATTCTACCCTTTAAACTTTAATTAAAATGAAATTTTGACAACTAACTACCCTCATTGTAAAGGTTATTAAATACCCTTTTAGGCGATATATGTTTCGAATCGATGCGTTCCATAATACCAAAAATAATAACCATAATGCGTGAAAAAGGAAGTGGCTCGATTTATTTGCTCCCAAGTGTATATGACTATCTGTGTTTCGACTTACAGAGGCGCTATTTCTAAGTTATTACTGTTATTGCTATTATTTCGGGGAATTCCAAGTAAGACGTCATTATATTTTACTAACTACGACTTACTGAGTCTCCTTTTTGAAATTCGAGTTATAGAGTATATATAAATATGTATCATTTTACTAACTACGACTTACGGAGTCTCCTTTTTGAAATTCGAGTTATAGAGTATATATAAATATGTATCATCAATACTTCGTAGGGAAATAACATTTTGTTCGAGTTACAAAGTCTAAATAATTCGAGATACCGCGTATTTAGGTGTTCAGCGGAAGGGAATGGCAATTTTTTTCGACTTACTGAGGATTTCGACTTAACGAGGTTCGAGTTATAGAGACCACTGTATTAGCAATCAGTTTCAAAACGGTTCAGATTCCGATTGATTGTGTATTACGTTTTTAGGGATACTGATGTAAAACAAAATGAAACTTGATTCAAGAATAATGTTTATTATTTTTCTTCATACACATAACACAAACATAAACATAGTAAACATATTTTTATAATAAATTATATAAAATAATGTAACTCAAATTTGGTATTATTTTCCATGAAATCGTTTTCCAAAACCAAACTTATCGATATTTTCGTAGTATGACTGAGACCCGCCACTACGAAATTTTTCGAAATACCTACCATATTTTACGTAATTCAGAGGTTGATATCTTATTATCTTTTCATTACATGTAGTTAGTATTTATAGTAACTGGATAACGTAGTTCATTGTTGTGTAGTTTTGACTACTAATCAAATTCTAAAACATAAACTACCATGTGAAATTAGCTGTCACAAGAAAGTTGCCGATTTGTTCCCTCTTCTAGGAAATCTTATCATTACACAATTTTACTGGCATATTTTTACGACAATTAGGTAGATATCGATCAATAAGGGTCTAAGTAGTATCCTAGTAACATTTTTTTATTGAAACAACCCAATATTACTGAGATGAACGTTTACAAAGTCATGCGTTTTATTACGCAAATTCAGAAAAATGGCTCCGCGCGTTATGAAGTTTGAGTTTCAATATTATGAAAGTGGAATGTAGGACTGTCAAACAAACGCTGTTGTTAGATTACTTGTCTATTCACATCGATCACTAATAAAGAACTAGATACACAATCAGCGACAAAAAGTGTCCTCACCAAACGCGCACCCATTTGAACATTCGGGTGCGCTTTTAATCTAGTGGAATTCGAACGCTCGAACGGTAAACATGCCTCATTGCTCGTATAAAAACTGTAAAAATAACACATCTAGAACGCTTAAAAAGGATGGAGTTTTATATTTTCGGTAAGTATTAATATTATCATTATATTATTGTTATCACTTTATTGTAAATATTGATATTTTGTCAAGAAATCATCGTAAAACATTTAAAAAAAATTAAATCCTAATAAACAGCATGAGTTATAAAGCATCTTAATTGTAAAGACTCTTAGTTAACGTATTTACTCGTGCTATCGCACGCCCACTTAAATTGTTCGGGTTACGTGCGTTGACTCTGTTCCATTGTTGGAGACGCTATTATTTCTTTTTTTATTTTATTATTAAAGAATGATTGTTTTGTTTTTTGTATTCTGAGACTTCTTTACTGCTTCTATAAATATTATAGTATTATTTCATAGATTTTTATTTTTGTCTTTTTTGCTTTCCACGAGAACCAGTGAAGTGTGGAGAATGGATATCAGTCTTAAAGCCGACCCAAGGAAGCGTTGTATGTTCGAGGATTTTTTTAGAAAGTGATGACGAGTGATGGTGAGTGTGACTACGAAAAAAATGACAAGGCTATACAATACACGGAAAACATAAAAATCTATCGAAAAGACGATTACATAATAAACTCATTTCATTTCATGAAAAATAATAACATAGGTTAATTACCTATGTAAGTCAGTTGTAGCTGTATTTTCTTTTTAAATCTGAATATTAGGTCAACAATTTCTTTTTGATTTTACAAGAACTTTCTGTACCTACTTTTTATATTAAGTAACTATTGAATTTTGATATAATTTGTTTGTCAAGCAATACCTTTATTATTTTATCACAAATTAAAGAAAAAATAAAATAATATAATTTTTAGTTTAATTATTAATTTAATGTGGTGCCCTATCCAAAACCATCAATCAATCAATCAACTTTATTTTTTCTCACCACAATATACATAAATTATTTTACATTGGTCAGATTCGAGAAAGATACATAATTCTGGTAAGTATATATATTGTGGGAGACTGGTGCCTAAGCTAGGCTCGTGGCCTGTGTTTCAGGACACCAGGATCCCACCCCTTTACATTTTCTTTTTATAAATGATGTACTAAGCGCAATACGTATATGTACAAAACCATATTTACTTTTCAGGTAAATTATAATAATTACACTTATGCAACATAGACTAAGATATGCTTAATAAAGCATATCTTAGTCTATGTTGCATAAGTGTAATAAGTGTAACCTACACCAACTTTTTGATGCATTGACAAAAAAAAAACCATTTATCATTACAAACTAAAAAAAAAAATTGAACAGTTCAACTCCACTCACTCCTTGTCCTAGCGTCGACCCGCGGTCGTAAAGTTTTATTGCTTTCATTTGGCACATTGTATTTCCGACTTTGAAACATGCTTGTAAGGTTGAATTTGTTTTGATGTATGTTGACCAGCGAGTATCGCTCGTAAAAAATTATTGCATTTTGTACATAGCTTTGTGAATACAACTTTGAGCGTAGAGTTTAAGGTTGAATTTCCATTACGTATATTTATTTCAACTAGAATTTCGTAAACATAATTGGGGACAGTTTTAAGAGAACTTTTGCATGGGATTGTGTATCTAGTTTTTTATTAGTGATCGATGCTAGCAAAAGAGTTCGTGTATATTGGTATAGTAGTTTTATCACACTACCGTAAAGCCCCGGGAACAAACACACTTTCAAGCTAGCTCTCTGTTTTACCATTTGTTTAGATATACAAATCTCTTTATGCGAGCATTGTTTATATGTAATAAGATGCTCTGTTTATTCAAGAACCCAAAACAGTTTACGTTACGTGAATAAAGGCAACAGAAACACGAGGAGACCATTTTTAGTGAGCAAGGTCAAAATCCTCACCGGACCCGTATGGTTCCAGCGGGGCTTGACGGAACATTTCTGACACAGGGGCGGGGGGCTAGAGAGGTTAATTAACAAGCTGTCGGAATAAAAGAGTTGGTTACTGCTATATCTCATACTTTCATTTAATATGTCGGACCTCTGCCTTCAGGTTATTTCATGGTGATTATTTTATAAGAAATTGTGAGTGAAATAAAGTGATTGTGCTGTAACTAGTATCTCTATTTTCTTCGCCCGACAATCCACGCCTACTTACAAAAGTGCAAGTGTAATATCGCTGATGAGGGCCTATCCCGATATCAGAAGTGGGATTCGAAGGGCAAAAACTTGAAGAAATTAATGACGACAGTGAAGTGTGGGCCAACGTCTAATCTATTCAAATATGGAGTTTTTGCTATCACAACTTACGGCAACCACTTAACCGCAAACGTCAAATTTCACCGCAACTGCGCGACTGATACGATACGGTTTGATCCTGATAATGACAATCGCTTCAATAGCACATGTCATCGTTAAAGCACAACAGTCCAAAAATCAAGTGATTGAAGCAAGTGGCAGTACGAACCTTTGACCGAAGTGAATAATTCGAATCGAGCACCAGCACCGAAGAGTCGTGATACGAACCGTTTCACCTGCTACGTGTATGGACATCCACATCATCCGAAAAATGGGCCCGCAGTGACTTTAAGGGGATGGAGACGCACAAGGACGTGCGAATGTCAGTCTGGCCGTGACGGCGCTTCAATACTTAAATTAGTGTTATTTAGTTTTCATAGATGTCGTTTGTTAGTTTAGAGTGATATGTGTGTGTGAACATGAATTATGTGTCTGCTACGACACATTCAATGATATGACACTCTGACACAACACAGAACGCTTATGCACCTTGAAGTGACATTTTGCTGGCTGTATGACATGAGACTCGGTCGGCATCGCACAGGCGTGCTACGCATTCGGTGGAGTGTCTAAGTCAAGTCTATTCTTAAGATTAAAATAGTTTGTTTCTGTTATAGGCTCTAAAGTAAATGACTTTGGTGGTCGTGAAACTACCAATGAACATAGCATGTGTGGATTGTTGAGACAAGTATTTTAATACATTTGATTAAATTATCTACTGGGACCATTTTAGTCCGGACTAACAAGAGACAAAAAAAAGACTAATAAAGAGACTAAAAAAAGAGACTAAAAAAGAGACAAAAAAAGAGACAAAAAAAGAGCCTAAAAAGGAGACTAAAAAAGAGACAAAAAAGAGACAAAAGAGAGACAAAAAAAAAGAGAGAAAAAAAAACTGTATAAACTGGAGTGATCTTGTAGGGTCATTCATGACCGGACCAAGCAGTAACAATCCTGAAGGGTTTGTTTAACGACTAACGACTTTTATGCTTGAATATGATTTGAAAGACCAACTACATGCCTAAATATATCATGTTTATGGAATAATATAGGAAACAGCCCTAATAGTTTATTTTTTTGAAAAATTTGTATGGAGTTGGTAAGAAAAATCATCATATCTCCGCTCTCGCACAATTGGCCGTTATTCTTTTTCAGGGGATTAATCCATATATTATTTGGAATTTTTTGACATACGCCATGACACGGCCAAAGGTGAATGTTAAGACTATGTAGGTCATTTTTTTGTTTTATTTTATTTTCTCAGTTAATTTTAATCGTAACTTGGTCTGGCGGTTTGAGTAATTATGCGGCCTATCCAATTTCCTTTCTTTGGTATTGTTCGTCGAATCGTTGAGCTCCTTATGTTTTGAGTTGAGCTGTACGATTACTGACAAATGCGTGCACTGACTGGACAGGTCCACTCAATCTGTGTGGTTCTTTCCTCAAAAGACCATTTCAGACATCAATCCACATGGTCTTAACATGATCTGACCAAGATTATGTCTGGACTTTAAAAGAGACTGTGACCTCTGAGTTTGTTTCGGCTTTTCTTCTCAGAGTAGTCAGATAGGAAACGCCGTCCACATCTAGTTTAAAAAAAATGTTTGACGTGTAAAAGTGTTTGTACAAACCCACTTACAGAAATAAAAATCATTTATCATTTATCATTTAAGGTGCTAGTTTTTTTTTTTTAATTGACAAAGATTATTTTGATTATCAAAATTAATTTTCTATTAATAATATAAACTTTACGTCTTTAAGCATTGCCTAAATGATTTATCAGACCACAAATTTCAATTACCCCATCAAGAAATGGTAATTAACTTAAAAATATTACTTATAAATAAAAAAAGAATGACTAACTTTTCTAATAACTCCGTAACTCTATTACTACAATGACTGATAATCACGACGAAAAACGTTAGAAATAAAATAATTGTTATGTAGGTCATTAATAGGTTTGCATAGAGAAAAAAAAGTATTTAATAAATTAGTTCTATTGTACACGTAAGAAATGAAATAAAAATAGTACATACAAAACAAAAATGGTAATAATTCACCGAAACCAACAGAAAAAAGAAAGGAGTTCCATAATGTTATAGAAAGGTATCTATTCTGCATCATTGTTATCGGAGTCCGACTCAGAATCAGAGTCTGAGTTTAGCTGGGAAACATCTACAAAATCGAACTCAGTTTCTTGAAGTTTTAATAAAGTTTTTGTATCCTCAATGAAAGTTTTCTTTTGCTAAAAGTCCAAGTGGGTCTTGTTGATGATATAAGTGGATCCGACGAAAAAAGAAGGAAATTATCACATTGGAAAATATCCACATTGGAACTCTGCTCTGCACTGCTCTTCTTACGGGAATTGTGTTCAGGGAACACAATTCCCGTAAGAAGAGCACTACGGAAGTCTTTGTTCCGGGCTTCCGATGCCTCTTCGGAAAGACTCCCGATTGGTAGAGGCAAGAGGCACTTTATGTACTGTTGCCGACATGTAGAACCAATTATATAATGCCACGTATATTTCAGCAGTTTTGTAAGCATAATCTTTGAATTTCTCAACATTTACTTGCTCTCCAGAAGTTATTGCCTGTAAGATGACAGCAAATCTACGGATCAGCTCTGCATCCAAACCTGTGATGGCAGCTGTTTTCTCTGGATCTTTAAAGAATCTTCTTGCGGTATTTCCGTCGTTGGTAGTACCATTGCCTTACTTCACAACATCAATAATTAGGCCGAGTTCGGTTTTAAAGCAATTTTGAATAATTTTCTTCCTTGCGTCCCTTGCATCTTTGTCAGCTTTTTCTTTTATTGCCCATTTCTTGATATCTAGCCGGTACGAAATGTGTAAGAGGCATTCCATCATATTTAATATAAAACTCCATCCTTTTTTAGCGTTCTAGATGTGTTATTTTTACAGTTTTTATACGAGCAATGAGGCGTGTTTACCGTTCGAGCGTTCGAATTCCACTAGATTAAAAGCGCACCCGAATGTTCAAATGGGTGCGCGTTTGGTGAGGACACTTTTTGTCGCTGATTGTGTATCTAGTTCTTTATTAGTGATCGATGCTAGCAAAAGGGTTCGTGTATATTGGTATAGTAGTTTTATCACACTACCGTAAAGCCCCGGGAACAAACACACTTTCAAGCTAGCTCTCTGTTTTACCATTTGTTTAGATATACAAATCTCGTTATGCGAGCATTGTTTATATGTAATAAGATGCTCTGTTTATTCAAGAACCCAAAACAGTTTACGTTACGTGAATAAAGGCAACAGAAACACGAGGAGACCATTTTTAGTGAGCAAGGTCAAAATCCTCACCGGACCCGTATGGTTCCAGCGGGGCTTGACGGAACATTTCTGACACAGGGGCGGGGGGCTAGAGAGGTTAATTAACAAGCTGTCGGAATAAAAGAGTTGGTTACTGCTATATCTCATACTTTCATTTAATATGTCGGACCTCTGCCTTCAGGTTATTTCATGGTGATTATTTTATAAGAAATTGTGAGTGAAATAAAGTGATTGTGCTGTAACTAGTATCTCTATTTTCTTCGCCCGACAATCCACGCCTACTTACAAAAGTGCAAGTGTAATATCGCTGATGAGGGCCTATCCCGATATCAGAAGTGGGATTCGAAGGGCAAAAACTTGAAGAAATTAATGACGACAGTGAAGTGTGGGCCAACGTCTAATCTATTCAAATATGGAGTTTTTGATATCACAACTTACGGCAACCACTGAACCGCAAACGTCAAATTTCACCGCAACTGCGCGACTGATACGATACGGTTTGATCCTGATAATGACATTCGCTTCAATAGCACATGTCATCGTTAAAGCACAACAGTCCAAAAATCAAGTGATTGAAGCAAGTGGCAGTACGAACGTACGGACAGGTCCACTCAATCTGTGTAGTTCTTTCCTCAAAAGACCATTTCAGACATCAATCCACATGGTCTTAACATGATCTGACCAAGATTATGTCTGGACTTTAAAAGAGACTGTGACCTCTGAGTTTGTTTCGGCTTTTCTTCTCAGAGTAGTCAGATAGGAAACGCCGACCTCATCTAGTTTAAAAAAAAATGTTTGACGTGTAAAAGTGTTTGTACAAACCCACTTACAGAAATAAAAATCATTTATCATTTATCATTTAAGGTGCTAGTTTTTTTTTTTTAATTGACAAAGATTATTTTGATTATCAACATTAATTTTCTATGAATAATATAAACTTTACGTCTTTAAGCATTGCCTAGCCTCTAGCCGGTACGAAATGTGTAAGAGGCATTCCATCATATTTATACGAGCATGCAGTGACGAGATTCCGAACTTCATAATGTCTGCTGATGTCGTCTTTCTTCTCATAGCTCCCAAATTGTTTAGCTCAGACGGTTTAGCTAAACAAATGTAACAAGCTGCGATCGATCTAACTTCTGAAAGGTAAGTGCATATCTTGGCATCGATCATGGTCATAAGAAGATTATGGTTGATCGTATTGCTGTTGCACTTTGTTGGTCGAAGATTTCTTCTTTCATTTGTCTTTCTTCTTCCTTCACGACTGCCTAACTTTCTTTTAAAAATATAAACTGCACCGGAGTACAAAATGCTGCTGAACAAGGTTTCGGATTTTCCCAAACGGTCTTCCCCTCACATGTGATTTTCAATGGTGCTAGTGAAGTCATGAAAATACTGGAGTCATCTTGGGCAGAATCCATTTTTTGCGTATACCTGCTCTGGCTGGATGCTCCGTCAAAACCCCATTTGCATATTAAAACCATTTCTTTCCCTTTTAAGTCCTCGTGTAGGGATTTTAGTATTCTATTTGCTGTGTTATCAAGTAAAGCTTGCAAAGTAATTCTGGCGGATGAATCTGTTACTGTGATAAAGTTACCTTGTTGAGGTGGATAACACTCCTTCTTTCCATTTTGCACTCGGTAGTAGGAAGGGTATAAGTCACACAAACATACTTAACAATTATTTTATTTCTTACCTCTTTCGTCGTGATTATCAGTAATTGTAGTAATAGTTACGGAGTTATTAGAAAAGTTAGTCATTATTGTTTTATTTATAAGTAATATTTTTAAGTTAATTACCATTTCTTGACGATTATTATTGAAATTTGTGGTCTGATATATCATTTAGGCAATGCCTATAGACGTAAAGTTTATATTATTAATACAAAATTAATTTTGAAAATCAAAATAAGCTTTGTCAATTAAAAAAAAAATACTCGCACCTTTGGCCGTGTCATGGCGTATCGCAAAAAAATCCAAATAATATATGGATTAATCCCCTGAACAAGAATAACGGCCAATTGTGCGAGAGCGGAGATATGATGATTTTTCTTACCAACTCCATACAAATTAAAAAAAAAAAACTATTAGTTCTCTTTCCTATATTATTCCATAATCATCATATATTCTGGCATGTAGTTGGTCTTTCGAATCATATTCAAGCATAAAAGTCGACACTTGAAACATTAAGATTATAAGTCTATGAAAGCCGGAATCCAGCCCACAGTGGGTCGTAAGACCGGACCAAGAGGTTATAATTCTGAAGGGTCATTTGACCGGACCAGGCGGTTATAATTCTGAAGGGTCGCTGGACCGGGCCAGAAGATTATAACTCTGAAGGGGTAAACCGGACCAGATTGCTAAAGTTCTGAAGGCTCAATAACGAGCGGTCCCGAATTAGTAGTAAACTCTGCAGGGCTGAACCGGACCAGATTACTAGTATAAGAAGGCTCAATATTGAGCGGTCCAGAGTTGGTTGCACAGTCAGCAGGGATGACCTGGATTTTTTTGCTCATCGAGATTGCTAGTCAGGATGAACGAACATTAATAATAACGTTATGTCTTTTTAGACAATGCTTGATGAGTCTACGCGTACGAGGACGTCCGCACGTCAGTATGGCCGTGTCAGCGTCACCGTTAGCGGTAGGTACAGCGGGCCGAGTTACGCTGTGCAAAGCGGGACGTTCGCCTTCCCACTCTCCCCACTTCTCAAGCAACTTAATGTAAGCTAGTGCGCAGCGAAGAGGGGGATCATTCTTGTGGCAGGCTCGGCCCGGTGCGCTTGCTGTAGCGCCTAGAGCTATAATCGCGATCTATTTAATTAATTAACAAGCTGTCGGAATGAAAGAGTTGGTTACTGCTATATCTCATACTTTCATTTAATATGTCGGACCTCTGCCTTCAGGTTATTGCATGGTGATTATTTTATAAGAAATTGTGAGTGAAATAAAGTGATTGTGCTGTAACTAGTATCTCTATTTTCTTCGCCCGACAATCCACGCCTACTTACAAAAGTGCAAGTGTAATATCGCTGATGAGGGCCTATCCCGATATATTTATTTCACAGTGTTTGTTGTCTAAGAAAGACATTTTTATTTTGCAATTGATTTGTCATCTAAAAACTCCTTTACTGAGTAGTACGACTTAGATTCCAGAAATTGTTTCAATGTATTAATAAATGTATTTGTTTTGCTTATTTTTCTAATATCGTTAGGTAATCTAATATATAAAATTCTCGTGTCACAGTTTTCGTTGCCATACTCCTCCGAAACGGCTTGACCGATTTTGATGAAATTTTTTGTGCTTATCCGGTATCTATGAGAATCGGCCAACATCTATTTAAAAATAAAAATAAAATTAAAAAAAAAAAAAAACAAATTGCAAAACAGCGTTTGCGGGGTCAGCTAGTTTATTATATTTTTTTTTCGACATGACTAAAGGGCTGGATGAGTGCATTTTGAGTCGGGATTGAGGTATGTTTAATTTGTTTTTGTTGTGTCGAAGGGTGTACCTTGTTTGGGTTTCTTCGCATTTGGTGTAAAAATCTGGGTGTTTCTGACAAATTTATATAATTCTAAGATATATAGAGAGGGAAGTGTGAGTATTTTGTGTTTTCGGAAGTATGGTTTACAGCTATCTGTTTGTGCTATGTTGGTTATTATTCGAATTAACTTCTTTTGTAAAATAAATACGGTTTGAGAATCTGTACTGTTTCCCCACAGCATGACCACATAGCTGAGCCATGCCTGGGCATATGCGTAGTACGTGATAAGTGCAGTTTGTAGATTGGTAGTTTTTTAATTTCGCTTAGTGCATTTGAAAATTTTGATAGTTTTGCTCTTACTTTCTGTATATGGGTGAAGGGATATGAGGAACAGGGTGTAAAGTTCACTCACACTCTCAGAAAAGGGAGGATCCTCCGACCAGATGGATGTCGTATCTGGTGGGCAACTGCCCGATGATTGTTATCGGGAAGTTGTATGTATGCTATCTGCGCGGTAAACTCTGCTTGCGCGATGCAGGATTGATGCGTTTGTTCGCATGTGGCGGTGTAGATGCCGCCACATGGGATTTCCAATTTATGTGGGTGTCTATAGACAAACCGAGGAGACTAAATTCATTTACTTGTTCCAGTTCTGCATTGTTAAAAATGAAATTTAGTTCTAATGGGGATTTTTGATGGGGATGAAAAGTAATTAATTTTGTTTTGCTGATATTAATTTCAAGGTTATGGCTTTCCATCCAGTTTAGACCTGCAGAAAGAAGGGGGTTTAATTTAGCGTTTATATTGTCTTTTTTTTGGCAAGAGGTGAGTAGAGAGATATCATCCGCTAATAGAACACATGGTCCGTTTATAATTTTAGGAAGGTCATTTATGTAAATTAGAAATAATAGGCAGCCTATTACGCTACCTTGGGGAATTGACGCGTTAACTGTTTTTGTGTCGGATCTTATTTTAATTATTTCCTTTGTGTTGCTATCGAAATATTCAATTTCTACTAGTTGTATCCTATCTTTTAGGTATGATGCAAACCATTCATGAGCTTTTCCTCGTATTCCTATCCCATGTAGCGTGTCTAATAGTATTTTAAATTTCACCTTATCATAGGCTTTGGTCATATCAAGCAGCATACGTATGGCGTAGTTTTTTATTATTAATAATAGTCAGAGCCTCTTGTACGTATTTATAGACTGCTAACGTTGTAGACCTGCCTTTACGAAAACCGTTTTGGCATTCGTCAAGTATTTTATATTTTTCACAAAAAGTGTATACGCGGTCACACATAGCCTTCTCTAATATTTTAGACAGAGTTGGTAACAGTGCGATAGGGCGATAGTTGTTAGGGTCGGTTTTTGAATTTTTCTTATGTATGGGTTTTATCAGAGCGTTTTTGAGTTTATTTGGAAAAGTTCCCTCTTCGAACGATTGGTTTATTAATTTATATAAAGGTAGGGTTAGTTCATCTGCACATTGCTTAAGTAAAAATGGGGGAAGTTCGTCTACTCCATACCTTTTTTTATTGTTTAGATTTTTTATGATTTTATTTACTTCATATGGATCGACAGGGCTGAGAAACATGGTGTTTTAACATCTATGAGAGGCTTATTTATAAGCGTCTCAGAGACTATATGCCGAGACAAAGGGCCTCATCCCCAACGAACAGTTTGGTTTTAGAATCCAACACTCGTGTGTACAACAGGTCCACCGTATAGTCGAACACATCAACTTCGGTTTACAACGAGGTTTGATGACGGGTACTGTCTTCTTCGACATAGCGAAAGCGTTCGACAAAGTCTGGCACAACGGCTTATTATATAAGCTGTACCAACTCCGTGTGCCAGATCGTCTAGTGCTCATCCTACGGGACTTTTTGTCGAACCACACCTTCCGTTATCGTATCGAAGGAGCGCTATCCTCCCCCCACCCCATTCGCGCATGAGTCCCTCAGGGCTCTGTGATTTCTTCTCTAGCATTCACGCTATTCACCTGCAATATGACCAAGTGCAGTAAGGCGCAGTTGGCTCTGTTCGCAAACGACACGGCCATTTACTACACCGGCCGTGATGAAAATTTGATAGCTCGCATTCTCCAAGCCCAAGTGAACAAGCTTGGCGCTTGGTTTAGAAAATGGCGAATCGAAGTCAATCCCGACAAAAGTCAAGCGGTTCTTTTCTCAAAGCCGCGTCGCAGCGATCCAAATATCTGGGTGTGGTGCTGTAATAACTAGTAGGCTCCGACTTTGGATTGCCGAGCTTCGGGATACCGATGACGGTGGCTTCTTTAAATGCCTGTGGGAAGATGTTATTGCTCAGAGCACCATTGAAGATGGTGGTCAGTAGCATTATTAGGTGGGCAGGGAAAAGTTGGAATACCCTATTGGTGATTCCATCTGAGCCGGGGCCTTTACGAGCCTTAAGACCTTTGATGAGGTCGTGCACTTCGTCTGGCGTGACGCGGGGCATTGGATATTCTGGGTCTTCGACGGGAGGGAGGGAGGCTCTATGTTCGATTTCGGCGTCGATCTCAGAGAGGTGAGCTTGGTCTACTGGTTGAGAGCTAGACGAGCCCAATGCTTTTAGACTGTCGGCTAGAAGCTCAGCCTTGTCGACATCATCGAAGGCGATAGTCTTGTCGGGGCGGATCAGGGGGGGCATGGAGACTATTTCTCCGGATCTTAGTTTCCTCTGGAGTTGCCAGAAGGCTAGGTGGGTGGGCTCTAGATCGCTCAGCATCTTGTCCCAGCCGGCGGTACGCAGCTCCTCTATGCGTGTTCTTACAGCACGCTGTAAGTAACGCATATGGGCTTTGTTCGCGTCGCAGGGGAAGTTGCTATAGGCACGGACAGCCGCGTTCTTCTCATTCAACAGTTCGCGTACATCGTCCGGCAACTTCCAGCCACGGTACTCCGTCGCTGGAATTTCCCTTGAACAATCGTTCAGGACTGATTGTACGTGAGCTGTAAATGAGTCGATCGCGGCCGTCGTGTCAGCAATAGAGTCAAAATGAACGAGGATTGGGTCCAAGTGGGGGGATTTTAAGCGATCGCTTACTTTCCTCCAGTCCGTTACCACTTTGGTGGGAGGCGGTTGGGTGGAGTCGGGCAGACCTATGCGGGGGACTAGTTTCATTACTACTGGACGGTGATCAGAAGCGAGCTCTTGTACCACTTCTATAGAGTCCAACCGTAGGTTGACGTTCTGTAGGAGCGCCACGTCGAGCACGTCGGCGGTGTGATTGGGATCGGGGGGAAAGTGTGTGGGAGTCATCGGCGCGATGACATCGAAATTCTGAGAGGAGGAGAGGTCGAACAAGTGTCTCCCTCTGGAAGAGGTCCTGGTTCTATTCCAGGAGGGATCTTTTGCGTTGAGATCACTCGCTATGATAACGGAGTCACTCAGGCTAAATAGGACAGAGAGATCTTCAGTAAGGAGTTGGAAATTCTCCGAAGTATTAGTGGGGGGGAGGTAGGCCGATACTATGGTGATCGGTTGGTGACCTGCCAAGCCGACATCAAGACACTTCCAATCGTGAAAGTGTGGGAGGGTCAATGGGAATGCAGTAAAGCTCCTTTTTGTAATGGCTAAAGTAGACTCATCTTTCATGGGGTACTGTCTAAAATGTTATAATAAAATACCTCCCCACATACTTCAACTGAATGAGACAAAATTCAAATCCTTTGTCAAACGCACACTATTCAGGCAGGCATATTATAGGTTGGAGGACTACATAACTGATAAAAATGCCTGGCTTAATGCCGGTCCTGCTCCACACCACAACTAATTAATTGACATTCGAATCACTGTTGAAGCTGCTGAAGATAGTAAGAATTTATTTGCATTATATAAACTCAATCTCCTTTTTATTATATAGATGCATTGCACAGATGTGAGTACTTTGTACTATAGAGCTACCATTTACCGGGTAATGTCATAGATTGACTTGAATGTGCCTTGGCGGCTGATAGTATGTCATGCTCACTCAAATGTCTCGCTGACGGTGGCGCGTGTGTCGGATCATTTAGCTCCCTTCAAAATGGTTGAGCTGAATGGTGCTGATCCATGCGTCATGTTCGTGAACGGGCGCCGTCAGTTGGGACTGGTCATCTCTTAGCTGCCAGGGCTTATTTTAATAAATTATTAGCTGGATTGTTTTTAATTATGTTTTGATGCACTCTGGACGCTTTTAACGTGTACGGTTTTTTGTACATCGTTCTCACTTATAGTGAACAACATTAATCGATGTAACTAAGATATATGTAAAAACATTATTATTTAAAAGAGTGTCCATGGAGTTTCTTGCCCGTTCTTCTCCATAGGTACCTACTACGCTTTGGAATGGGCAACTAGCTTCATATTTCTGACTGACCGACTCCTTGACAATTCAAAAGTGCCTGTAAATGGTTTAATTGAAATAAATGATTTGAGTTTGAGTTTTGAGTTTTGTAGTAGTTAAGTGTACCGCCCTTATGGCAACGCGTCCTGTCATTGCGAACTGTACGATAGTTTGCAATTGACGGATTTCGGTAATTGGGCTTAAGGAACGTTTCGTGAACAAGGAGGATGTTGATGTGGTGGTCGCGCAGGAACTCGCTGATTTCAGCGCGTTGTCGCAGGATGTCTTAGGGATCGGGGTTTGGTTCTCGCGATAATTCCTTTATCCATTATTAGGGTTGGGTTGGTTGGTAAAGGGCATCAGGGCTTGCGTAATGTCCGGGTACGCATTATATATACTCTGTATCATGAATAGGTTGCCGGCATTTCTGGCGGCATCGATTTCACTTGCCATTTTCCTGGCGCGATCTTAGGTTGACGGGCGTCTGCGCGCTTCGTCAGCTTGGGAGAAGAGGTTTTGGGAGCCTTGCGGCACCCACGACAGTTGGCCGGATGGCCTGACTCGCCGCACAGCGCACAGCTTGGCGGCTCTGTGCACAAGGTGCGGTCTTTCGGACGGGAGCAGTCTGCAGTGCCGTGTTCCCCCAGATACTTGACGGATCTGGGTTTGGCACGGCAGTGCATCTGCGAATGCCCGTACAGCTGGCAGCGGTGACACTGCCCTATGACACCGGTCTTGAACGGCTTTTCGATCTGCAAGCCGGTGAGGTTGCAGATGGTTCGGACGTTGAAAATGGGGTGGTGACCCTCAGTAGGAGGACAGACCACGAGTCGAATGGCACTCTGCCTCTGGCGCAGTGCATCCGGTGCACCTCGGTGACTGGGACGTTCTGCGACTGAAGGTCGGCTTTAATTTCGTCCGCTGGGATTTCTTTGGGGATCCTACGGATCACAACCCTAATTTGACGATCTTCGGGGAGGGCGGAGTAGGTGTGAACACACCTCTTAATCGTAACGTTTTCGTTAGTTCCCTGTAGTCGTTTGACGTAGGGACTTGAACCTTTATACCCTGTTGGGTCGACTTGGCGCTGGTGTAGCCGATTCTTAAATCGGTACACCATTTGGACACATATGTCTATTTCCCCTTGTCCTGGATGAACACAGGGGGAGGGGGGGCGATCTTTTTTGCCGCAGAGGGCTGGGCAGAGGGCTTGGCAGCACTGCGGCTGAGGGAAGAGGAGGTTGAGGTTGAGGCCGAGGCGGCCTGGGAGAGGGCAGTGGCGGATGGGGCCACAGGTGATGAGATGGCGGGAGCAGAGGTTGAGATGTCGATTAAGGGTTTTTTGGTGGTCCTTGTGTCAGGACTCCCTTTCTCTTTGAGGCTCCTCTTCTTGGAGCCGACCGTCTTAAAGACGCCTTCGTCGGAAGATGGGGAGGAGCTTTCCGAGTCACTCTCCAGAAAAGGAGAGGTCGGGCGAGGGGACGGCTCGCTGGGGGGTCCGGATCGCTGTCCAGCCCACCATGAAATATCTGGGATTGGTGCTCGACAGCCGGTGGGACTTCGGACCCCACTTCCGGCGGCTGGCGCCCAAGTTGTTGGGCGCGGCCGGGGCGCTGGCAACGCTGCTTCCCAATCCGGGGGGCCCGAGCGCCGCCTGTAGGCGGCTCTATATGGGGATCGTGCTATCCATGGCGCTCTACGGAGCGCCGATCTGGGCGTCTGACCTGACGGCCGGCAGCATAGCTGTCCTGCGCAAGCCGCAGCCGACGATGGCCGTCAGAGTCATTGGGGGGTATCGCACGATCTCCTTCGAGGCGGGTTGTGCACTGGCCGGATCACCGCCCTGGGACCTGGAGGCGAAGGTGCTCGCGTCACTGTACCGGTGGCGCGAGGCAGCGCGGGAGCATTGCGAGCGACCGATGCAGCAACATATCGAGCAGCGTCGGTTGCAGCTCCGCGAGGTCCTGGTGGCGGAATGGCGGGTGAGGTTGTCACGCCCTACCGCCGGCCTCAGCACCATCGAGGCGATCCGGCCAGTGCTCGACCGCTGGCTCGGGAGAAGGCACGGCTCCCTGACGTTTCGAGCGACGCAGGTGCTCTCGGGGCATGGTTGCTTCGGGAAGTACCTGTGTCGCATAAACAGGGAGCCGGACGCCCGGTGTCACCACTGCGTCGACTGCCGGGAGGACACGGCGTGGCACACGCTGGCAGAGTGTGCCGCTTGGGAGGAGCCGCGCCGTGCCCTCATATCAGAAGTAGGCAGTGACCTGTCGCTGCCGACCGTAGTGAGTTCGATGGTCGGCAGCGTCGAGTCCTGGGACGCGGTGGTTTCCTTCTGCGAGACGGTCATCTCGCAGAAGGAGGCTGCGGAATGGGAGAGAGAGATTTCGACTCTCGACCCGGCACGCAGCAGACGCACCGGGCGTTGGAAAAGGGCGGACAACGCTCTCTTCCGGCCCCCCTAAATGGGTCCAGGAGCGACGGATTCGGGGACATCCGTCGCCCCCCAACATCAAGACCCGAGAAAGCGGCGCGCGTAGTGTTCCGCGTGCGCCGTTCACAGACGTTGCGGGGGGAGTACACCTCACTCCCCCCCGCCCGAGACGGGGCCCACGCAAGCGGGCCGGCACCAGCCGGGGTTGCGGAAGAATTATGTGTTCCCACGACCCCGGCGTAGGTGTGAGATGGTACACCGGGGTGGTTTTTAGTCAGTAAGAGTCGTACAGACCCCTCCGCCCGCCCCAGGGCGGAGGACATCCATGAGGATTTTCCACCCCAGGAACAAAAAAAAAAAAAAGGGGGACGGCTCGCTGGTGTCCACGTGGACAGCCGGCGGCGAGCAACTTGGAAGTTGCGACGGAGAGGGAGAGGGCTCGAGGGCTACGCTAAATGAAGCGATGTCCGAGCTGGCGGTGCCTACTTGGTCGGAGGGAACGTGGACGGACTGCTGCAGATCAGCGAATTTCGCGCCATATCTGGCGAGGAAGTCGGGGTCCTTAAAGAGGACCTCCTCGAAGAACGCCACTATTAGGGCGTCCTCCATGGTCGGAGTGGGAACGTTAGGTTTTGTTTGTTTGGCATCTCGCAGGTCAACCTATTGGGTTGTCGTCTGCTTAAGCGGACTTGCCTGTGGTGCCCTAATAAATTAAGGCCTCTAGCCAGGACTTAAACTTAAGTGCTAACTAAAAACTAAGTGACTACTGAACCTCGGCTTAGGGCGTCGCTGGAAGAGGGCAGCTAATGACTAGCTGGATCAGGATTGGTGTTATTTTGGGACAAATTTAAAGCTACAGGCTCAGCGACGCGGGCTGGCTCGAGCAAGGGTCGGAAGGGGCGTGGATTTGGGCGTCGCGGCGGGCCTCGGCGGCGAGGATGGTAGGACGGCGATCGGGTTTTGGGGGAACGTTAGGCGTCAACCAGGGATATTTATAGCCCAATCCATACCACGACACCGAGTGACGTAGTGGGAATTTGAAAGATTTAGGGATGTCATTCTTGTAAACCGTAACTAGTGATGTGCGCTTTAGTTGATCTGTAGGAAATCGACTACAACGCTAAAGTCCAATAGTTATTTACGTTAATGGCTTATTTCTCATAGATGATTAGGTATTATGTTACTGTTAGCCTGCGTCATCCCACTGCTGAGCAATGGCCTAGATGATTGATAAATGATTTATTTTCTGTAAAGAGGTTTGTAAAAACACTTTTACACGTCAAACATATTTTAAAAAGTAGCTGAGATCGGCGTTTCCTATCTGACTACTCTGAGAAGAAAGGCCGAAACAAACTCAGAGGTCACAGTCTCTTTTAAAGTCCAGACATAATCTTGGTCAGGTCATGTGAAGACCATGTGGATTGATGTCTGAAATGGTCTTTTGAGGAAAGAACCACACAGAATGAGTGTACCTGTCCAGTCAGTGCACGCATTTGTCAGTTGTCATGCAGCTCAACACAGAACTAAAGGAGCTAAACGATTCGACGAACATTACTAAAGAAAGGACATTTGGATAGGCCGATAAAATTACTCAAACTGCCAGACCATGATTAAATCTCATAAAAAATGCTTTAAAAAAAACGACTAATCCACAATGTCTTCACATTCACAATAATTAAAATAATATAATACTTTACAAAGTAAACATGTCATTGTATACATAAAGTCCATCAATGTCAAAGTGTAAAAAAAAACCTTAAATAATCTTGGTCATATCATATGAGGACCATGTAGACTGGTGTCTGAAATGGTCTTTTGAGGAAAGAACCACACGGATTTGAGTGGACCTGCCCAGTCAGTGCACGCAATTGTCAATCATCACCCACATAGTCCTCATATTCTCAAAAGTTAAAACAATATTATACTTTAAAACAGTAAGTATACAGATGTCAGTGTTTATCTAAAAAGGTACGAATGTAGAAACAATCAAAAATAAAAGTTAAACTTATTGGAGCAGCTCAAGCCCGTTATGCCAGAATGCCTATTTACACAACAATAGGCATTCTGGCATAATTTCCGCTTTATAAAATATTTGAATTTATTTAGGCCTAGTTCTTGAATTTGGCTAGGAAGTTTATTATAAAAACGTTTAGATTGACATTTAAACGAGCTACCTATTTTCTTGAGCCTGGTAGTGGGAACAACAAATTTGTGTTTGTTCCTAGTATTTATGTTATGGATATCACTGTATTTTTTAAACAGATTAATATTTTATGTGCATACAAAAAAATTTCATAAATATACTGAGGGCACATTCATTATAATCTCTTTAAATTTGTCTCTGAAGTGGAGTGTCTGGGACTTAATTTATAAATTGAACGAATTGCCCTTTTTTGTAAAAACAAAAAAAAATTGAACATCGGCGGCATTTCCCCACAAAAGAATACCGTACGACATCACACTATGAAAATAACTAAATTATACTAAACGCGCTGTCTCTAAATGAGTTAAATTACGAATTTTACTAACGGCGTATGCTGCAGAGCTTAGTTTTTTTGACAATTTATCTATATGGGGGCCCCATTGAAGCTTGGCATCCAAATTTATGCCTAAGAACACTGTGGTGTTTTCGGGTTTCAACTCTTCACCCTTTATAAGAACACTAGTTTCTACTTGTCTAACATGAGGTATCGTAAACTTAATGCATTTAGTTTTTTTTCTCATTTAGAATTAGGTTATTAACATAAACCAGTTAAGTATCTTAGCGAGGGCGCTATTTACATTGTCAGTAACCAGCTGCTGACGTTTCAGTTTAAATAAACGTGAAGTGTCATCTGCAAACAACACTATATCATGATTATCCTTTATGAGGTAAGGCAAGTCATTAATATAAATAAGGAACAAAAATGGGCCAAGAATTGAGCCCTGGGGGACCCCCATTCTTACTACAGAACCAGGTGATATTTTTCCGTTAACATCAACTCTCTGAATCCTATCACTTAAGTAAATTGGCGTTCCGGATTCCGTAGTGGTGTGTGAGTTTCCTGATTAATGTTTCATGAAGAACAATCAAATGCCTTGGACAAATCGCAAAAGATGCCCAAAGCATCGCACTTGTTCTCCCATGCATTATAAACGTGTCCTAAAAGTTCAACTCGCATCAGTAATCGAGCGACCCCTTGTAAAACCGAACTATTTGTTATGCAGTAATTTGTGTTTAAAAAATCTTTGCATTTGATCTAAAATAAGTTTTTCAAAATTTTTACTAAAAGTAGGTAGCACTGAAATAGGTCTATAATTAGTAGGGTCTGATGTACTACCCGATTTAAACAATGGTATTATTTTACTGTTTTTCCAGGAAACCCACCACGGTCAATACAATTATTAAAAATAACAGCTAAAGTAAGTGCTACAATATTTATTTATAATTTACTTAACTACGTCCACAGAATTACCCCATAGATCTGCGGTCTTTTTAACATTTAGTGTGTGAAAGGTTTTAATCATATCTTTGCAGGTGACATATTGGAAATTAAATTCAGAATCACAAATTGGAACGTTTTCTTTAAGTAAAGACTCTGCAGTAGTGGGCGATGAGTTTATAGATTTAGTAGTCGATACGGGAATCTCTGCAAAGAAGTTTTCAAAGGCCGCGGCGACTTGAGAATCTGATTTAATTATGTTGCCATCAATATCAAGGCTGTAGTAACTACTTCGGTTGCATGACCTTCCCGTTTCGCTATTAATGATATTCCATGTCGTTTTAATTACATTACTACTATTTTTAATTTTTGAACTCAGTAACGTGACTTGGCCATACTACAAACTTTTTTAAATAACTTTGAATAATTCCTAACATATAAAATAAATTCAGCAGTGTTTATACAAGTCCGTTCATCATACAACTCATAAAGTCGTTTTCTACTTTTACGTATACCTATGGTAGCCCAGTACCTGAAGGAAGCATGACTATTAATCGAAAATGTCTTTGGAATGAAAGTGTTATCAAATTGTGTACAATACATTTTGAAAAAAGCATTATATTGTTGATTAGAGTCATCATTATTTGATAAAAGTGGTAAATTACTTATAAGTTTAGTTTTAAATGTTTCCAAACGATTAGTAGTTTTTGGATTAACAGTGATATCTTTTTTAGTAACTTTTTTATTAATATTTGAAATAGTGACCTATATAACTGTCCGCAATGATCTGAGTTAATTAAATTATTAATTTCCTTGTGGGTTGGTATAACATCTGTATAAACGTTATGTATGTACTATGGGAGTTATTCTAGTGGGCTCCTAAAATTGGTTAGCAAGATGGCATGACTGAAACAAACTTAAAATTATAGTATTTAACCCAGAATTTTCTAACAAATTAACATTCAAATCACCACAAGTGATGATAGACTTGTTTGAATTACAGATTTTGTTTAACACTTCATACATAATCTTTTCAAAACAATCATACAATCCTGAAGGCGGTCTGTACACACTTATTATAATGAACTGCTCCAATTCGATACAGGCTATCTCAATTGTTCGCTCAACAGAGAGGCACACAATGTCCTTACCGTCTTTACATTTGATCTGTTTATTTACTAAAATTAATGAGCCACCATGTATGCCATTTACTCTGCTGAACGAACTACTAACCTGGTGATTACTAAAATTGAATATAAACTGGTGGCTTTTAAGCCAATGTTCTGTCATACAAAGAATATCTATATTGTTACAATTCGAAACGCTAAGACTACAGAATTGCGAGTTATGCAGTCTCAAGGAATATTTCCTTGAAGCCGACTTGGGGCTGCATCGTGATGTGGTCGCGGTGGACAAGGGCCTCACCCCGCTCTCCTTGGCCAAAGAGAACTGGCGCAAACCTGTAGTGCTTGACACTAATGATCGCATGGAAGTATGGCAGAGTAAGGAGCTTCACGGACGCTTTTTCCGAGCCCTACATGGACCCCATGTACATCTTCTAGCGTCCGTAGCCTGGCTGCGTTTCGGTGACTTCTTTGGATAAACCGAAGGTTTTATCTGTGCAATTATGGACGAAGTTATGATGACGAACAATTACCGGAGATTTATTGTGAAAGACGGCACGGTTGACATCTGTCGGGCATGTCACCGTCCGGGGGAATCAATAAGACACATGATCTCCGGGTGTTCTCGTCTAGCTAACGAAGAGTACTTGCATAGACATAGTGGAAGCAAGCGTCCTGGGCCCATAACCCAGAGGTCCGTGGATCGAACCACGCTCTGCTGCGAATAATGAAAGTGAATAAGAATCTCTTTCATTATTCGCTGGTTCCACTTGTCGAACGTCTTCAGTGCTATCGCCCGAACTTTGTTGCAGCGTTTCATCTTGATCATCTGCGTCAGTATCACCATCATGTGGCTGATTATCTCCTTCATGAATGTCGAGCTTAATATCCATTCGCTTGCGTGTTGTTTGTTGCGATGACGTTTCATTAAGATCGTATGAAAACTCTAAATCGTTCAGAAGTCTGGAAATTGCATTTTTATTAGATTCAACGTAAAACAACACCCTAACATCTTTTGAAGTTGTAATGCTGTTCTTCGAGGGTATGAAAATCCTGAAAGCTTTAGATGTTTCAGAGTATCCCGCAAACATGCCAGGAATTGCCTTTGGTGCAAATTTGTGACCATTAGTGCCTTTCATCAGAACGTAAGTCTTGCAACCGAACACGTTTAAATAATTAATACAGGGCTTTCTCCCAACCCATCGCTCGAATGGCGTTTGTTTCTGAACGGCGCTGTTTATACTCCTGTTTGATAGATAGTTTGCAGTGAATACTGCTTCGCCGCAGAATTTTAATGGTGCCTGTGCGTCAATCATCATTGCTGTTGCTTTCTCCACAAGGGTACGATTCTTTCGTTCAGCAACTCCGTTTTGGTTCGGGGTGTAGGGTGCGGTGAGACGTCTCTGTATCCCGCAACGTTTCAGATAAGCGTTGAACTCTTGGTAGCTAGGATACGCTTGTTATAAAATCAAATCAAAATCAAAGTCATTTATTCAAACTAGGCTGAGAGTCAGCACTTTTCGAACGTCAAAATTACATAAGACAGTCCCGCAAAACGCCCGCCCTTCACCACTTCCTAGTGCTTTAGCTGGGAAAAAGAAGTGGCGCAACAAACTACCCAGCAGCACAGCTGTCTGTTTAGTTAGAAAAACCATTGTCCTATACAATTATAAGGTAATCAAAGAAGAAAAACCGAAACACAAAAAATCATATTAAATTATCTGCCATATGTAAGCTAGCCACGCCAATATACCCAAAACATAAACCAATAAAAATCAATGAAAAAAACAGCTACACAAATAAAAGCCTCCAGGCATAAGGGGCGTGACACCTTACATATGCATTATTGGATTATTTTTAAGTACACACAAATGATAAACAAGGACCATCGAAGTAAAATAAATTTACAGAACAATTACTTTAACAATAACAAAACCATAGACAGCAACCATAGACCAGTCACCACAAGCAGCAGCCGTTCACGAGCATAACCCAAAGATCAGCCATTGCCCCCCTAGCCATATTTGAGGGAAGGAGGCAACCCGATCCCCGACGCTACCGCAAGCAGTGACATCTACGGGAGCATGACGAACTCGCTGCCGGTTGCTCAGGCAAGAATAATTTATGATCAATTGTCGAGGTCGCTAGCTAACCACTTATTGCAATACAACTCGTTAAAAAACATTGTAATGAGTAGATCATGTCAATAATAAATGAAGACAATTAAAAATAATTGACTTCTACAGTCAAATAAAATTAAAATAAATATACCCTGTCAGTAGGTAAGCTGATTCTGGAGAAAGAACATAAACATTGTCTTGAGTTAATTACAGCGACCAACTATTCTTATCGTTTAAGTAGTCGTTAATTGAATAATATGCCTTTGAACAAAGGTTGGATTTTACTTGAGCTTTAAATGCATTAAAAGGCAAATCTAACAAAGAAGAGGGTAGCTTGTTATAAAAGGTTATACCAAGCCCAACAAATGAGTTATGAACCTTATGAAGCCGGTGAAAGGGAGCGCGTAGTTTGTTCTTATTTCTAGTATTAACATTGTGAAAATCACTGTTTTTAGTGTTTAGGTGTATATTTTGCCTAATGTATAAGATGTTGTCGAAGATGAATTGTGATGCTACCGTAAGAATACCAATATCTTTAAAAAAATCACTAAGAGAAACTCTGGCTCCTAGCTGATAAATTGCTCGGACAGCTCGTTTTTGAAGGACGAAAATATTTTGAATATCAGCAGGTTTGCCCCACAGCAGAATACCGTAGGACATTTAGAGATATGAGGAACAGGGTGTAAAGTTCACTCATACTCTTTAGAAAAGGGAGGATCCTCCGACCAGATGGATGTCGTATCTGGTAGGCAAGTGCCCGATGAATGTTATCGGGAACTTGTATGTATGCTATCTGCGCGGTAAACTCTGCTTGCGCGATGCAGGATTGATGCGTTTGTTCGCATGTGGCGGTGTAGATGCCGCCACATCACTCCCCTCCGAAGACCGGAGGTCGATAGTGGACTAAGTCTTGTATCTTGCGATGCTTGCCAATGCCAGTTGGGTTCCAGTGGGTTGGAACCGGGTGTCGCATAGTTCGCGGTGAGTCGGAACTGTCTGCGAAGATGCCCCAGTGAGTCGGGGTGGCTGACTGCTGATGTCGACCAGGAGAGGGATTAAGCGCTCTGCTTGTGGACCGGCCGAATGTGCAATGTGCTGTGCCAAGGTTGCTGATGAGGCTGAAGGTGATGACCAGGTATGCGCTTGCGCTGCATGCTGATGGTCAGGACAACTGTTCAAGCCGTGGTTGCTGGCTGGCTGTGTGACTTGCGGGAGTGATGATGATGACGTCACGCTGAAGTAGTTGCACGAAGGCTGCGCTGACGTTCATACTCGGGGTCACCAGTTTAGAGATATGAGGAACAGGGTGTAAAGTTCACTCATACTCTTTAGAAACGGGAGGATCCTCCGACCAGATGGATGTCGTATCTGGTAGGCAACTGCCCGATGATTGTTATCGGGAACTTGTATGTATGCTATCTGCGCGGTAAACTCTGCTTGCGCGATGCAGGATTGATGCGTTTGTTCGCATGTGGCGGTGTAGATGCCGCCACAGACATAACGCTGTGGAAATAACTAAAATAGACTAACCGTGCTGTATCAACGACACTTCTTACTTTCCTGACGGCGTAGGCGGCTGAACTGAGCCTCCCCGCTAGGCTTGATATATGTGGGCCCCACTGAAGTTTGGCATCTACTGTTATGCCCAGAAAAACTGCCGAGTCTACTGTTTCAAGCAGCTCTTTATCTAAGACGATGTTGGGTCCTAGATTTCTAACATTCGGTAAGACGAACTTTACACATTTAGTTTTCGTAGCATTGAGAACTAGGTTATTTGACGTAAACCAATCCGTAACCATTGAGAGTGCATTGTTTACGTCGTCAAAATCTTGTCTATTCCTGTCTACTTTAAAAATAAGAGAGGTATCATCTGCAAACATTAAAACGTCACAGATATCATTTAAAAAGAATTTTAAGTCATTGATATACACTAAGAACAAGAATGGACCTAGTATTGAGCCTTGAGGAACAACTAACTGAACTGGAAGCCCGGATGATTTCACACCATCGACATCTACACATTGGAACCTATTGTGCAAATAAGAATTTATTACGTTGAGAGCTTCGTTTTGGACACCGTAATGACTTAGTTTACGCAAAAGCGTGTCATGGTGCAAGTAATCAAAGGCTTTAGAGAGGTCACAGAAAACTCCAATAGCATTTTGCGATTTCTCCCATGCATTAAATATGTGTTTCAGCAGAGCAACACCCGCATCAGCAGTTGAACTTCCTTTTGTAAAGCCATATTGTTCATTATGAAGGAGGCTATTTAAATTAAAATGTCTTAGCAACTGCTTAAGTATTAACTTTTCAAATATTTTGCTAAATGCTGCTAAGATAGAAATAGGCCTGAAATTGCCAATGTTATTTTTATTACCAGATTTAAATAATGGTATGACTTTACTACTTTTCATGAGGTCAGGAAAAGTTCCTATTTCAATACATTTATTAAAAGTAACAGCTAGATAGGGGGCTACTATGTCTATTATATTACTTAAAAGTTTAATTGAGATGCCCCAGTAATCACCAGTGTTTTTAGATTTAAGTGTGTTAAAGACGTTAATTACATCACTAGGCGTTACATGCTCGAAGCTAAATATGCGAGTACATTTTGGCACACTACAATTCAAAAGATTCTCAGCTTTAGACGGGGACGAATTTAAGGAGCAAGTCGTAGTTATAGGTATATTGGCAAAAAAACTCATTAAATGCCTCAGCTACGTCAGCTGCCTTATTAACTAATTTGTTATCGACCATAATTTCAAGTTGATTTTGTTGTTTAGCCGACTTACCCCTTTCATTGTTAATAATTTTCCAAGTGGTTTTTACTTTATTATTGGAATCTTAAATTGAATCGCTTAAAATTTTTGATTTACCAAAAACGCAAATCTTTTTAAATAATTTTGAATATTATTTTACATACTCTAGGAAAGGATGGAAGGATCTACGAGGAAGGAAGGAAATTAAAGGATAATTTGATGTTGTCACCTTAAAATAAAACACTGTGAACTTTCAGCCACCGAAATAATGTATTTCTTTATTTAATATTCAATAATATTTAACACCTTGTAGCCAGGATTATCCATCAGCAACTTGCTTTGAAATACAGCCTTGTGGAATCGGAAGTGCCGTTCTACAGGTACGTGCCCGACCCAGTTCTCGAAAATGGAAATATCACATTGTACTGGGATCGATCCATCATCACTGACAGGACTATTGTTGCCAATAAACCTGGTGGTAGATCGAGTAGAGCGGCGCACTAGCGGTGGGTAATCTTTATTCCGGCAAGTGAATTGATTCACTTATTCCGACTCCGGGTCCGGTACCGGTTCACCTTATTTATTCCTTTGGCACCGTTTGGCACCGGCAATCACTCGCTCATTTTGGTTCCCCGGTTTCGCAGAACATTTTATTCATTTGGTTCACTGGATCATTTGGCACATTTTGAATTGAACAGTTGGTTAGTTAGAGCGATACGACGTGTTCCGAGTACTTCCGAGTGACTTGAGCGAGTGAACGCGCGCTCCGGAATCATTTGGTACCGCGGTGCCGGTAAGGATTGTGAGGAATAAATAAGGTTTACGTATCCGCGTTCGGTACCGGCTCCTTTGGATCAGTACCTCCGGAGTTACCCACCGCTACGGCGCATAATGATTGTTGACATAACGGTCCCGCATGATGGTAACCTCGTGAAAGCCGAGAAAGATAAAGAAATCAAGTATCTTGATTTGGCTCGCGAGGTTGTCGACATGTGGGATATGGACTCAGCAATCATTGTGCCGATAGTCGTGACAGCCAATGGCTTAATAGCCAAGTGCCTCGACAAACACCTGAGGAGGCTCTCGTTGGGCAGCTGGATCAAGGGCTTGATTCAGAGAGCGGTACTTCTGGACACGGCTCGCATTGTCAGGAGGTTCCTCTCTCTGGAGTCCTGACCGGCGGTAGCTTGGACCCTGTTCCCGAGACCGGTGGGATACTATTTTTATATTTTAAATGTTTTTTTAAATGATTTTTGAAAAATATTAAATAAAATTGGCAACACCAACGTCAACACGTCACGTTTGTTAAAATTATTTTCAATTACTTATATATATTTTAGACATAGTTTTTATATTTTCTGAGTACCCCTACAAGCCTGAAGTCCAAAAACCACATTAAAGTACGAGTATAATGAACCAGAATAACACAGAATTTCACGCCATAAACTGCCGAATGGGAGGGGACATCTGTCATGTCACCTCGGCACATGTAAATAATGAATAAGTATGAAAATTAACAAATGTTAACGAGATCAGCCGCACGTCAAGCACGCCCAACACCTCCGGACTCTTCGCCCAGCTCCGCCTCGCCGCCGCCGGTATCCAGCCCCACCGTGAGTGCTGTGACGACACCGGCCGCGGTAGTTGCGTCGAGCTCGAGCGACGAGTATTTTGCCCCGCCGACGTCACCAACACCTGTTCGTCGGCAGGGGCGAGGCCGGCCACCGAGGAGCTTTGGACTTAGGGGCCATCCGGCCCCGAGCCGGATTCCCGCTGCCGGTGGTTGTGTGCAGCGCATGAGATGGACTCAGTTTATGAACGAGAACGTCATGCGCGCATATTGTGGGTCCACAGAGGGGGGAACTCACCTCACTGCGTACCGTGATAGGATGCTGTCTCTTTTTCAGGAACTAGAACCAACCGTCAGCGTCTCGGCGTTGGCGACTGTCGGATCAGGTGCGGGTCATCCAACGCAATCATAGGTTGGACGATGCCGCACTTGATAGGCTGCGCTCAGAGATACTGAGCTACCTTATCGTCTCGACTCCGGCACAAACCGCGGTACAAGCGTCAACCATTGATCTACCGCGGTCCAATCATGGTGTTGAAGAAGAAGATGATAGGGTTACCACAGTAAGTAGCCAATGCAACGACCGATTGAGGAGCGCACTGGAGGATGCGTTTTGCGAGTATAGATCTACTCCGACCGAACTTAGACAAGGATTACCACGCCTACCTATGCACAAGAAAAATAGGGCGCTGGTGTGTGCCCTGGACTCGCAACTTAAGAATGTGTTCGAGAGCAGCGAGGATCTCGTTGATACACACTCGATCCTGTATTGCGCGGCTGTTGCGTCGTATCGTTTAGCTAACCTTACGTTTTGAGTTGAGCTGCACGATTAATGACAAATGCGTGCACTGACTGGACAGGCCCATTCAAATCTGTATGGTTCTTTCCTCAAAATACCATTTCAGACACCTACCTACATGGTCCTCATATGATCTGTAAAGTAAACAATGACATGAATACTTACCTAGGTATTATTTTATTGTTATAATAACAATAAAATAATACCTAGGTAAGTATTCAATTGTGAATGTTAAGACTATGTGGGTAATTTTTTTTTTCTTTTGTTTTCTTATTTTATTATCTCAGTTAGTTTTAATCGTAATCTTGGTCTGGCGGCTTGAGTAATTATGTGGCCTACCCAATGTCCTTTCTTTGGTATTGTTCGTCTAATCGTTGAGCTCCTTATGTTTTGTTGAGCTGTACGATTACTGACAAATGCGTGCACTGACTGGACAGGCACACTCAATCTGTGTGGTTCTTTCCTCAAAAGACCATTTCAGACATCAATCCACATGGTCTTAACATGATCTGACCAAGATTATATCTGGACTTTAAAAGAGACTGTGACCTCTGAGTTTGTTTCGGCTTTTCTTCTCAGAGTAGTCAGATAGGAAATGCCGACCTCATATAGTTTAAAAAAAATGTTTGACGTGTAAAAGTGTTTGTACAAACCCACTTACAGAAATAAAAATCATTTATCATTTATCATAACGTCAAGTTTCCAAACTGTGACGGAGCTGCTCGACCAAAACCATCCGTACCGGCCTGGCAATGCAGGATGGAGCGTCGTATCGATGGATCCAGGGTACTCATAGGCAAACTATACTGTTTTAGGGAGGGCAATACAAGACCACGAGTCGATGCGCTTTGTGAGGCGGGCATTTTCGGGGACTGAAATAAGCCCTCGAGAATACATGTCCCGTGTCACAGAGGGTCCCGAGGAACTAAGGAGCTACTCCTCATCGACATGGCCATCAGCCAACAGGTTCGTCGCTCCCGCAAGGATCTGTCGATATGCTGGATAGATTATAAGAAGGCCTACGACTCGGTGCCACATACATGGTTTGTGAGGGTGCTGGAGTTGTACAAGATAGATGCAACTCTACGCACCTTCCTTAGGTCCTGTATGGGGCAATGGAGGACGGTCCTTCGCTATCCGGGGTATCAACAGATCCAGGGGAATGACGAGCCTGTCTGGAATATTTCAGGGCGACAGTTTGAGTGCACTTTGGTTCTGCTTAGCTCTGAATCCTCTAAGCACACTGCTGGAGGATTCAGGTCTAGGCTATCGGTTGAAGAGAGGTGGTCAGGTCATATCTCACCTTCTGTTCATGGATGACTTGAAAATCTTTGCTCCCAACAAATTGCAACTGATGGAGCTACTGAAGGTAACTGAAACATTCAGTAGCGCCATCAGGATGGAATTTGGTGTGGACAAATGTGCAATCATGCATGTCAAGCGAGGTGAGATTATGGAATCCGAAGATATTCAACTTTCGGATACCATACACCTTAGATCCCTCTCTTCATCCGAAAACTATAAGTATTTGGGTATGTCGGAAGCGTTAGGCATCAACGTTATTAACATGAAGCAATCGTTGAAGGAGCGCTTCTTTAGCCGCCTGAAGAAGGTATTAATTAGTCTTCTTTCGGGCGGAAACAAGGTGCGCGCCTTCAACGGTTGGGTCATGCCGATTTTGATGTACTCTTTCGGCATACTCAAATGGACCCAAACCGAACTCGACGCCCTGGATAGGCGGGTCCGTACACTTCTGACCGCAAATCGGATGCATCACCCACGATCATCGGTGATGAGACTGTACATCCCGCGAAAGTGCGGGGGTCGAGGCTTTTTAAATGCGAAGACCCTCCACAACCGCGAGGTGTGCAGTCTCAGGGATTTTATTTTTAAACCGAAGTGGGTATGCACCGCGATATGGTCGCAGTGGACAAGGGGCTAACCCCGCTCTCCATGGTTAAAGGGAACTGGCACAATCCTGTAGTACTTACTTCCGATGACCGCAAGGCGGTATGGCAAAGCAAGGAGCTTCACGGGCGCTTCTATCGGGCTCTTCATGAGCCTGATGTAGATTTCCTAGCGTCCGTATCCTGGCTACGTTTTCGTGACCTTTTCGGGGAAACTGAAGGTTTCGTCTGTGCAATTATGGACGAAGTTATCTTGACGAATAACTACCGGATACATATTATTAAGGACGGGACGGTTGACTTGTGTCGGACATGCTACTGTCCGGTTGAGTCCATCAGACATAATTATCTCTGGTTGTTCTCTTCTGGCTAACGGCGAGTACTTGCACAGGCATAACCAAGTAGCCAGGATTATTCACCAGCAATTTGCTTTGAAATTTAAACTTGTGGATTCTGAACTATTGTATTACAAGTATGTGCCCGACCCAGTTCTCGAAAATGACCATATCATGTTATACTGGGATCGGTCTATCATTACTGACAGGTCTATTATCGATAATAAGCCTGATATAGAGGTTATAGATCGATTAGCGCGCCGCACAATGATTATCGATGTTACCATTCCACATGACGAGAACCTCGTGAAAGCTGAGAAAGAGAAACAAATTAAATATCTCAACTTAGCACACGAGGTTGTTGACATGTGGAATGTGAGCTCGGCTGTCATTGTGCCGATTGTCGTATCGGCCAATGGCCTGATGGCAAAAAGCCTCGACCAACATCTCTCGAGGCTTTCGTTAGGCGGTTGGATCAAGGGCCTGATTCAGAAGGCAGTACTCCTCGATACGGCTCGCATTGTGAGAAGGTTCCTGTCTCTGGAGCCCTAACCGCTACCGGCGGACCACAATTTTTTTTTATTTTTTAATGTTTTATAACATGCATCGAAGTTGTTTTATAAAAATATTTAAAAATGTAGCAAAATAAGGATATAAATAAATAAACGACGTATTAATTAATATCATTGTAATGAAAAAGTTGCTTTCCAATTATTCAAACTAGAACTTTGCCCGCGACTTCGTCCGCGTTCCTCGAAATACCTTGAAACGCAGTTTTCGAAAATTTATGTTTACGATCTTTATAATTTATATATAAAAAAATAGTTTATTGGATCAACATAAAATACTTATTCTAGTTACACTGGGGAGAATCCTTTTAAGCTAATAGTTTGCTTGTGTTAGGATTCTCCGCCCTTCCCCAGGTTATATAATTGTTAATAAATTATTGGGCCTGTTCAAGATAAATAAACTTTTACAAATAAAAACAATAATAAAATTAAAATAAAAAAATGAATCGGAAACACAGTAGGTATTTTTATGTGAGGCAAAACGCGCTGAGTAGTATTTGCTATGTGTGTAGGAGATGGTGTGGAGGTGAGTGTGTGTGGGACCCACACTTACTCACACCTACTCCGGTGTGAGTAAGTGTGGGTCGTAGTGTTGTACCTCCACATCATACATGTTGGAGATATATTATCTAGTGTAATTTGGGGTACGAAATTAATTTTTTGCTAGCTAACCCTACGACTAGTCTTGAGATCGAAAAATAATGCTCGGCATTATCTTCCATTAGCGGCAGTAAAATTGTTTATTATAGACTCATCGATTGTACCATATTTTCCACTTCGTCATAGGTCTTTGACTTAAGCCATTTAGACAAAGCGTTTTTGCATTCTCGGTAGGTTAGTGGGTATATGTCAAGATCTTTATTTAGAAGATTGTATAAGTGGGATGATGGCCTAGGATATTCTCTTTTTGCAAATGTAGACTTTACTAAGACAGTGGGAGCAACCAAGTTGTTCCTTCTGCCTTTTGTCTTTTGTGGGTTGAACGAAAGATTATGGTTAGTTAGAATTATACTAAGTACATAAAGCTTTCTAACGGTCAGAACATCTAAAGTCAGGTAAAGATTCTCAGTTGAAAATCTGAAGGGTTTTAAAAACTTTACTTCAGAAGGGACCTCTGAGCCCTCTCGAGGTCTAGGAATTTAATTTTAGTGGCACCTCCCCAGATAGGTAGGCAATATGCCAGGACGGACTGAGCAAGTGAGATGTAAATCTGTAGCAGGAGTTTTTTCGAGGTTACATGAGAAATGTTACAAATAAATAGTTATTCTAGCCATTTTTTAAGTTTATAAATGATTGCAATAAGATTTTAAAAATAAATTGTGTCCTCCAGTCCGGCCACCGTAGACGCGGGCTTGCGGACGGCGAGCAATGTTTAGGTCGCCGTCCGGTAAGGCTCGAGTCGATCACGACGGCGCGTTGTGTTCCACGCGCGCCTCACAGAGATGCCAGCACTTATTGACGGGGTCCGTTATGGCCGATGCCGGCCAGGGTCGTGGGTTGTTCGAAAGAGGTAATGTGATCCCTGACACAGGCTGTGACGTAAGGGGTTTTCGTGGGGAGATAAATGATACCACGAACCTTGTCAGCATAAAAAAAGTATATTATTGATTAAAGTTGTTTAAAAGGCGTGGATAGGTCTATGGACCCAAAAAGTTCCTTGACTTCCTTGGGAGTGGCAAACTAGTCTCCTGGCTCAGCCTGGTGTGACGATGACCGCAGCCGGTGTGGGTGTGCTTATAATCCAATTGATAAAAAAAATTCTGTATTAAACACGGTAAAGATCATAGTGACTATTGTTCTTACAGGGCAATTGCTTTATCGTCCAAACTTTATAAGCTTTTGGAACAATTGATAAAATGTATCCTGTTTAAAACACGGTTAAGATCCTAGTGACCATTGTTCTGACAGGCCAATTGCTTTATCGTCCATACTTAAGCTTTTAGAACAATTGATATTAAGTTATCCTGTATTAAACACGGTAAAGATCCTAGTGACGATTGTTCTTACAGACCAATTGCTCTATCGTCCATACTTATTAAGCTTTTAGAGCAATTGATAAAAATGTATCCTGTATTAAAACACTGTAAAGATCCTAGTGACCATTGTTCTTCCAGGCCAATTGCTTTATCGTCCATACTTAAGCTTTAAGAACAATTGATAATAAGTTATCCTGTATTAAAACACTGTAAAGGTCGTAGTGACCATTGTTCTCACAGGCCAATAGGTCTGTCGTCCAT
This sequence comes from Dasypolia templi, assembly GCA_963555695.1. Lineage (NCBI taxonomy): Eukaryota > Metazoa > Arthropoda > Insecta > Lepidoptera > Noctuidae > Dasypolia > Dasypolia templi. The sequence goes on along the minus strand of OY743154.1, from coordinate 25,990,313 downwards.
ACGTATTAAGCCAGAGGTGCTCTTAAGAATAAAGAAAGTGGACATTGCTTTAATATCTGAAATGCATCTCAATGATCGCAAACTGTTTAAGATGAATAACTATTGTGTATACTGCACCAACCACCCTGACAACACCTCTAATGGTGGAACTGCTGATACTATAAAAAATAACATAAAACACCACCTACATAGCGAGTTCAAAGAAAATTTGCTACAAGCGACTACGATCACCATAGATGAGAGAATCGGTCCCCTCAACATAAGTGCGGTATACTGTCCTCCAAACCAGAAGGTCAAGAATGATAAGTTTGACATATATTTCAACACGTTGGGCCACAAGTATATAAGTGGCGGAGACTGGAATTGCAAACATACCTACTGGGGGTCTAGACTCATCACAACCAGAGGACGTGAGATGAATAAGAGTGTTGAAACCCACAGGCAAACCCTGCTGTCGACTGGCGAACCAACATACTGACCACAGGCAAACCAACTTATTGTCAAGGGAATGTCAAATATCAACTCTAGTCGTCATTCGATACACTATCTGTCCACTCTCCAGTCATTGCTACATTTAGTATAACAGCAATCCAGAGAGAGCCTTTTTTTTTTTGTTCTCGGGGTGGAAAATCCTCATGGATGTCCTCCGCCCAGGGGCGGGTGGAGGGGTCTGTCAGACTCTTACTGACTAAAAACCACCCCGGTGTTCCATCTCACACCTACGCCGGGGTCGCGGGAACACATAATTCTTCCGCATCCCCGGCTGGTGCCGGCCCGCTTGCGCGGGCCCCGTCTCGGGCGGGGGGAGTGAGGTGTACTCCCCCCGCAACGTCTGTGTGCGGCGCGTGCGGAACACTACTCGCGCCGCCTTCTCGGGTCCTGATGTTGGGGGGCGACGGATGTCCCCGAATACGTCGCACCTGGACCCATTTAGGGGGGCTGGAAGAGGGCGTTGTCCGCCCTCCGCCTGCGCCCGGTGCGCCTGCTGCGGATCGGGAGAGTGGACGAGATCTCTCTCTACCTATCCGCAGCCTCCTTCTGCGAGATCACTGTTTCGCAGAAGGAAACCACCGCGTCCCAGGACTCGACGCTGCCGACCATCGCACTCACAACGGCCGGCAGCGACAGGTCACCGCCTACTTCTGAGATGAGGGCACGGCACGGCTCCTCCCAAGCGGCACACTCTGCCAGCGTATGCCACGTCGTGTCCTTCCGGCAGTCGACGCAGTGGTGACACCGAGCGTCCGGCTCCCTGTTTATGCGACACAGGTACTTCCCGAAGCAACCATGCCCCGAGAGCACCTGCGCCGCCCGAAACGACAGGGAGCCGTGCCTCCTCCCGAGCCAGAGGTCGAACACTGGCCGGACCGCCTCGATGGTGACGAGGCCGGCGGTAGGGTGTGAAAGCCTGTCCCGCCATTCCGCCACCAGGACCTCGCGGAGCTGCAACCGACGCTGCTCAATATGTTGCTGCATCGGTCGCTCGCCCCGCTCCCGCGCTGCCTCGCGCCACCGGTACAGTGACGCGAGCACCTTCGCCTCCAGATCCCAGGGCGGTGATCCGGCCAGTGCACAACCCGCCTCGAAGGAGATCGTGCGATACCCCCGAATGACTCTGACGGCCATCGCCCGCTGAGGCTTGCGCAGGGCAGCTATGCTGCCGGCCGTCAGGTCAGACGCCCAGATCGGCGCTCCGTAGAGCGCCATGGATAGCACGATCCCCATATAGAGCCGCCTACAGGCGGCGCTCGGGCCCCCCAGATTGGGAAGCAGCGTTGCCAGCGCCCCGGCCGCGCCCAACAACTTGGGCGCCAGCCGCCGGAAGTGGGGTCCGAAGTCCCACCGGCTGTCGAGCACCAATCCCAGATATTTCATGGTGGGCTCGACAGCGATCCGGACCCCCCAGACCACAATGTGCCGGCCCGGCCCGGCCCGGCCCGGTGTGCCTGCTGCGGATCGGGAGAGTGGACGAGATCTCTCTCTCCCTTTCCGCAGCCTCCTTCTGCGAGATGACTGTTTCGCAAAAGGAAACCACCGCGTCCCAGGACTCGGCGCTGCCGACCATCGAACTCACTACGGTCGGCAGCGACAGGTCACTGCCTACTTCTGAGATGAGGGCACGGCACGGCTCCTCCCAAGCGGCACACTCTGCCAGCGTATGCCACGCCGAGTCCTCCCGGCAGTCGAAACCACCGCGTCCCAGGACTCGACGCTGCCGACCATCGCACTCACAACGGCCGGCAGCGACAGGTCACCGCCTACTTCTGAGATGAGGGCACGGCACGGCTCCTCCCAAGCGGCACACTCTGCCAGCGTTTGCCACGCCGTGTCCTTCCGGCAGTCGACGCAGTGGTGACACCGAGCGTCCGGCTCCCTGTTTATGCGACACAGGTACTTCCCGAAGCAACCATGCCCCGAGAGCACCTGCGTCGCCCGAAACGACAGGGAGCCGTGCCTCCTCCCGAGCCAGAGGTCGAGCACTGGCCGGACCGCCTCGATGGTGACGAGGCCGGCGGTAGGGTGTGAGAGCCGTTCCGCCAGTCCGCCACTAGGACCTCGCGAAGCTGCGACCGACGCTGCTCAACATGGCGCTGCATCGGCCGCTCGCCCCGCGCCCTCGCTTCCTCGCGCCAACGATAGAGTGACGCGAGCACCTTCGCCTCTAGGTCCCATGGCGGGGATCCGGCCAGTGTACAAGCCGCCTCGTAGGAGCTCGACAGCGATCCGGACCCCCCCGACCACAATGTGTGATCCGGCCGGCGGCGCCCGCCGGGGGCCATGAAACACCATGGCCTCCGACTTGTTGAGGGCCACCTCCAGGCCGAGGCGCCGTATGCGGCTCACCGTCAGTGAGACCGCCGCCGTCGCGAGCAACGCTGCCTCCCTGACGTCCAATCTTCCACAGACTGGGAAACTGGCCCCGCTCAAGGCACGCTGTGTATAATCACAGATATGTATGATAGAGAATCCGGGAGAACCACCTACCGAACCAAGCTCATATAGACCCATAAGCCTCCTTTCAGTCATATCAAAGACTTTTGAGAAAATATTTCTACGTAGATTAAAACCAGTGCTTGACCATCAATTTGGATTCCGTGAAAAGCACGCAACTGTACAACACAAACAACAAGTGCAAGAGTGGTCCATAAAATCAAACAGTCATTGGAAAATAAAGAATACTGTTCCGCGGTGTTCCTGGATACCCAACAGGCATTCGGGTCTGGCACAAGAGACTATTGTATAAAATTAAATCTCTTCTACCTAACTCTTTTTATAAGACCTCTTTTTATATAAAATCTTACTTAGACCAAAGAAAATTTCAAGTTTAGTATGAGGAAGAACTGTCAAATCTCTACGAAATGAAGGCCTCAGTCCCACAAGGCTCTGTGCTCGGGTCCGTGCTCTACTCGATCTATACTGCAGATTTGCCTAATACTAATGAAGTGGTAACGGCGGCCTATGCAGACGGCACTGCATGCCTTGCGAGTGACCAGAATCCAATGCAGGCATCTAAGACGTGCGTTCATAAACAACTGCTTAGGATTTCGTGTCAATTAATTTGTTAAAAATATTTTTGTAATTTTTATTAAATTTTAGTTTGATCTTGTCAGTAATTTTTATTAATAAAAGCATTTTAAATCTCTAAAATCAGAAGTGGGATTGAATGCCATTATAACCGCTTCAAGTCATTTCTGGTTCCATCGTAATGTCGAGCAGAAAACGTGCAGCACCGCGAGAGCGCGCGTCTTCGCCTAATTTAGGTAGCCTAGCCGGGACGATGGAAGCAATCCTCAACCGCCTGACAACGCTAGAGCAGCGCGCCGAAACACCACTTGGAACCACGCCACTTTTGCCTGCCCTCGTCGAACCAGCGCCACGTGACGAGAGCGAGATCAGCACCCCAAGCGACACCAGGTGCTCAGCTATATCGACAACAGCTTCAACGGACATCACGGAGCGTCTTATAGACGCACTAAAATCCATAAATCCGGTGAGATCCAACCATTATTATGTGTCTGATTTTGATCCTAATATTCATGACGCCAAACAACACAAACAACAAGTGCAAGAGTGGTCCATAAAATCAAACAGTCATTGGAAAATAAAGAATACTGTTCCGCGGTGTTCCTGGATACCCAACAGGCATTCGGGTCTGGCACAAGAGACTATTGTATAAAATTAAATCTCTTCTACCTAACTCTTTTTATAAGACCTCTTTTTATATAAAATCTTACTTAGACCAAAGAAAATTTCAAGTTTAGTATGAGGAAGAACTGTCAAATCTCTACGAAATGAAGGCCTCAGTCCCACAAGGCTCTGTGCTCGGGTCCGTGCTCTACTCGATCTATACTGCAGATTTGCCTAATACTAATGAAGTGGTAACGGCGGCCTATGCAGACGGCACTGCATGCCTTGCGAGTGACCAGAATCCAATGCAGGCATCTAAGAAGTTACAAGTCCAGTTGAATAAAATGTATCTTTGGCTGAAAAAATTGAGAATTCAACCTAGTATAACTAAGTCAGTTCAAGTGACTTTCACTCTTCGCAAAGGCGATTGTGCCCCAGTGTATATGGATTGTAAACCACTGCCAACTAGCAACACAGTAAAATACCTTGGGCTACATCTGGACAAAAGGCTTACCTGGGTCAACCAGATGAAGGCCAAGAAAAAGGCAGCTACCATTGAGATGAAAAGTCTATCCTGGCTCTTAGGAAAACAATCAACTTTATCTCTAAGTAACAAAATACTTGTTTACAAAGTTATAATAAAACCAATCTGGACTTACGGAATAGAACTCTGGGGATCGGCTAGCAACTCCAATATCGAAATTTTACAAAGGTTCCAAAATTTTGCCCTAAGAACAATCTCAAGTGCACTTTGGTTCGTCAGAAACACAGAAATACACAAGCACCTTAAGATACCAACAGTGAAAGAAGAACTATGCGAAATATATAAACAGAGACTTAGCAAACTGCTCCCAAGCCTAACGACACCATTAGGCTTCAGGAAAGGTCTCGGCACAGCTGCTAGTGTGGGTATCAGAGATCCGACTGGCTCTCATCACAAATGAGTCTGTGGTAGCCGTTTTCTTAGATGTTTCAGGTGCCTATTCTGTTATTCTCCCATTTCTCAGGCAAAAGATGCAAGAGCTGAGAATCCCGGCTAGGATTCAATTAAATATTTTTTTATTGCTATCCATAATGTACACATACAGGGCGGATCCAGGGGTTCCCAGGCGTTTAAAGTAAAACAAAGAACGCCAAACTGAAAATCAATAGAACTTATTTTAGTTACACGAAATCGACTTTGACTTAGTAGCCTCTTAACTTAAAGTCGAAAGAAAACCTACCCTATACCTACGAGGCGGGATGCTTACATTTTTTGAGCTAGCTTGCTCTTGTAATTTTTAATATTTTCCTTCTTTTCCACATACCGTGACAACGTAACTCCAATAACAGTATGTTGGTATGGTCAAAAGAAAATCTATCCAATCCGTCTGCAAGAAATAAATCCTGGTTCCGGCTTAGTTTTGACTTGTACCATAAGTTTACCAAAATAAAAATCCCCCTTCTCACTAACATCCATTCCCTCTTGACTAACTTTTCTCATAAAATAAGTTTTATATTTTTTTAAGAATATGTTCAAAATGTTTTTGGTGTGTAATAATACTAACTTTGTAAAGAGTAAAGAGTTAAATAAAGAGTATTCTATCTTCTATCTATTCTATCTTTGTAAAGGTATAATTTGTGGTGTTTTAAAGTGTATATAAGTACTTAGTATGGATCTATAGTTAAAAAAAAATGTTTACTAACAATGAACTGTCTTGCCTTTTCAGCTACTAACATTACTACCTACCTACAAAGTGGTGTGTGTTACCTCAGCAGGAACGTATCTCCTAAACTTTATTTAGCCAGACATAGTTAGTTCTTCATCTGCTAGCAATGTTCGCCAAGTAAGAGTTTGGAATAAAACGTGAAAACGCTTCCTGCTAGCGTAACGGTATTCTAGCAGAAAAATTCTAAACGAATGACCATAGAGAAAAACAAAGACTATTGTCAGATAGCTGTTTGTGCATAAATGTGCGCAAAAAATGAAATTTGCGCATCATAGGGTTTTAGAGATATATCAATTCCTGCTGTGGTAACGTTTTGCAGAATTTTGTTTCTACGAAACTATTCAATGTGCGACCGTAGACACAAGAATAGGAATAGCTCTTAGTTTGTGCTTCATTTGAGCAATCATAGATTTTTTTTTCAAATAAATCTACAGTTTTAAAGATCGAGTTTTTCTTTAAAACTGAAAAAAAATACATATACTCGTGTTAGCTGCAACTTCAAACGAGAGGGAGCTACGAGTGACCAGCCCTATATGAGCCAACGGAAACCAGCGCGCATCCTCTTTTGACGAAAGACGTGCGTTCATAAACAACTGCTTAGGATTTCGTGTCAATTAATTTGTTAAAAATATTTTTGTAATTTTTATTAAATTTTAGTTTGATCTTGTCAGTAATTTTTATTAATAAAAGCATTTTAAATCTCTAAAATCAGAAGTGGGATTGAATGCCATTATAACCGCTTCAAGTCATTTCTGGTTCCATCGTAATGTCGAGCAGAAAACGTGCAGCACCGCGAGAGCGCGCGTCTTCGCCTAATTTAGGTAGCCTAGCCGGGACGATGGAAGCAATCCTCAACCGCCTGACAACGCTAGAGCAGCGCGCCGAAACACCACTTGGAACCACGCCACTGTTGCCTGCCCTCGTCGAACCAGCGCCACGTGACGAGAGCGAGATCAGCACCCCAAGCGACACCAGGTGCTCAGCTATATCGACAACAGCTTCAACGGACATCACGGAGCGTCTTATAGACGCACTAAAATCCATAAATCCGGTGAGATCCAACCATTATTATGTGTCTGATTTTGATCCTAATATTCATGACGCCTATGCGTGGTGTGACGAAGTAGACCGTGCCCAATCGCTAAACCAGTGGGATGAAAAAGAGTGCCTAGCCCGTGTGGGACTATCCCTAAAGGGTGACGCATGCTCCTGGTTGCGCGAGTGGACTAGTAACAATCGTACTTGGTCAAATTTCAAATTAGAGCTCAAATTACTTTGTCCGCGACGCATTGACGTCGCAAATATTCTGTTTGATGTGATGTGTAAAGAATCTGATAAGTACTTCACGTATGCAGACTACGCACGAAAATCTTTATTACGAGTACGTATTGTGAAAGGATTAAGTGACGAATTATTATGCGCCAACATTTTGCGCGGCATAAAAGATCCACAACTACGTGCAGCAGCCATAAACGCTAAATTAAAACGCGAAACTATCGTGGAGTTCTTATAAATCTATGTGAAATCAAATCGTTCAAGTGTAAGTGTAACTATTTCACTGTTCTTGACATGGTGACAGGCTTCCTTCAAATAAAGATTAACGAAGGTTCTGTGCATCGTACTGCAAAGGTATTTAGCGATGACGTCATGCTAATGAGAGACTCCTTAGGGGACGGCTTGTCCTTGCTCGATTCTGTTCTGGAGATTTTAACAAGGGCGGGTTTTTCTATTAATTTGAGAAAATGCACCTTCCTTACGACTGAAGTGGAGTATCTTGGGAGAACGATCAGTAAAGGTCAGGTCCGGCCGAGCGTACAAAAAATAGACGCACTAGGCAAATCCTTGAGACCTGTACAGCCTTTTTTTGAATGTAAGATCACTTGTTTTCTTTTTGCTTATCATAAAGTTTAAGCTCCCTGTATGGCGCTGTAGGTACTTACGAGTATTTTCTATCTTGCTAACTAATATACGTTACGTGGATATCAGTCAAACTCTTATAAGGCCTTGTGTGGCGTTGAGTTGACTGGAACAGACAAGTATGTTTGTGCTGTAATGTACATGTAAGACCTGGATGGCTAAGGCATAGAATAAGACTGTGTGGTTTTCGTGTAAGGCTTTGTGTGGCATCGAAATAGCGCATCCCATTTACCTCGTGTAAGGCCTTGTGTGGCATCGCCCATTAATTTATTTCATGAAAAAAAAAAGTGTTTAAAAGTTAAAGCGCATAGCGACATCTTGACCCAACCAAGTATAAAAGTACTGATGAACATGATGTATGTGAGATCTTACATGTATGTGTCTTCCTCCCCAGGTTATGAAGATTCGTTTGTTGAGACTACTTCGGAACCAGAGCAAATACGATTAACGGAGACCATCGAGGACACTGCTCAGTCAGGAGAAGCCGTGTTAGCTGCAACATCAAACGAGAGGGAGCTACGAGTGACCAGCCCTATATGAGCCAACGGAAACCAGCGCGCATCCTCTTTGGACGAAAGACGTGCGCTCATAAACAACTGCTTAGGATTTCGTGTCAATTAATTTGTTAAAAATATTTTTGTAATTTTTATTAAATTTTAGTATGATCTTGTCAGTAATTTTTATTAATAAAATCATTTTAAATCTCTAAAACTCGTATATCGCGGGTTTTGTATAGTCTAGGTAGTTTATGTTGTTGCTAGGCAGCGCCATACCGCGCGCTTTTCTTCGCAAGCTCGGGTGAAGCGACGTGAACGACCAAGAGAGCGAGCCCCGATCGCCGACGGAGACGGACGTAATACAGTGATCCTCCGCGACTCTCAGTCGCGACGCTACCATTTATTTTAATTGTGATTTTTTGTGGTTCAGTGTATTCTGTCCAATTGTACATTTGTTGTTATGACCGGTAGTAGATTTAGAGTAGTGACTTTAACGAGCTAGCGTACAAACTTACTGAAAATAGTTTTCGGTTCTTCTTGCTATTCATAGCATCTACAAAAAAAAAATTGGTACCTACATGCACGCGATTTGAAATTATATTAATTATATAAAACCGGACGAATCGTACTGTTAGAATGGAAAAGTCCCGAATCTTTAAAAAAAGGTTTATTTGACTTCCTAAACTAATCGACGATATATTTGGGGAAAACTCGGTATACGTCCCAACTTATTGAATGCCAAATCCGAACTAACTGGAAGACGGTGTGCAATCATGTTTTAGGAGGGCCGGTGCTGACTAAGCATTAGTATCAGCGTTTACCGTTACAAAGTAGGGATGTAACAACCCCCCCAACAACATGAAACTTATATTTTATACTAAGTTTCAGGGAGATATGCGAAGTCTCGGGACTGGAATTTCTTCTAATTCCTGAACTTCATCTGTTAAACTGTTGGATTCTGTTTTAGTTTTAAAAGTTGGACATTTACCGAATTTTTTACAGATATTATAAAGAATAAATATTAATATAACAATTATTATAAAATAGGTAATACGAGGATAATGAGATTCATGTTTTATGAATGGGAAAGGTTCATTAATAATTTTGTCAATATCTGACATTAACTGGTGATTTGAAGCAGTTACAAGTTTTTCTAGGTGTACATCATTTAACTTTAAAGGTTTTAATTTTGGTAAAATTGACATGAACTTATCTTTGTCACAACAAGGATCACTGATAAGATTGAAATCAGAAATTATAGGTTTAATTACGGTATTATAATAAGGTTTAGATAAAAGTTCTCTATCTTTACAATAAGCTTTGCATTCTGGTTCTAGACTGATTACACCAGTACCTAATAATTTGTATTCTGTTATCTAGGAATTACATTCAATCGTAAGTTTAGTTGGTTCTGACTTGACAACTAACCATGTTTTGTTTTTCAATTCTTGCCAAATATCTATATTCCCATGAACCAATTTAGTTTCACATTGGTGCCGATTCTCTTGTACACCGAACTAAACTAACTAAACTATCACTAAAATTCCTTACTTTTTACTATGAAAATCTTGAAGCTATTCTGCGAAAAAAAATCTCTAAATTTAAAAATAATTTTGACACAACTAAAATCGAATTTGACAATCGCGAGTGCACGTGTTTTTTTTTTTTTTTTTGGTTAGGCACCGTCTTTGTTAGAGCCGGAGGCAGCCTGGGGCAGCCTCGACGTGTTTTATATGGGAGTTTTGACTTTTTGTGTGGAAAATATAAAATAAATATATCTAAATGTAGAGATTTGGTGGTTTCGGGGTTGCAAAGGGGGTCGAAATTTTCATTATTTTTGTGATAGGACACACCGTTTTCGAGATATGAGCAAAAAAAGAAAAAGAAAGTTAAAGTTTTTGCACGTCTGAAGTCGAGGTGTTGGTGTGAATTTTAGTTCACGCCACCTAATTTTATTCCACACCTTTTTAATCGCGATTAAAAATAGTCAGATTCATGTTCAGATTTAGTTAGACAATCAAATTTTTAGGTGAAAAACGTAAAATTCAGAATAGCAAAATAGCCATTTTCACTAACCTAATAACTCAGTGCAATCTTAGTGCTGTCAAACTAAAATATAGTTAAGTTGTGTCACTATAGTCAATTTCAGAATGGAAAATCGTCATTTGACAGAATTAAACCAAATTTTAGTGATTTTTTGTCTAGTTTAGAGGCGTTTGTGACAAGAGAATCGGCACCATTATAGATTTCATTCATCTTAGATTCTATGTATAAGTCCTTAGGTATATTAGATACATTATTTATACAGCTGATTTCAATGGCATTGCCTAATCGGGCCTCATTGGTTTTGATTATTTTAAGTGTTTCGTTATAATTTTTTAATGCCGTATTAGTCATCAAAATGTTATCTTTTAAGAGAGATGAAAGTTTCTTATCGTTATTTTCTAAGTGTTGAATTGTGGAACTATACTTGATTGAGTCGTCCTCATCCATTGTGCCAATGACTTGTTTGAAAAAGGAACCGACACCAGCAAACCACGCAGATCTCTTATCTCTATCGGGAATAAGATGAGAAATAGCACTATAATCTTTTAAAATACTGTCTAGGCGAGATGTTAAAGGTTGGAGGAAGTTATGGCATTTTGAGACACTTAGTTCATTCTGTTGGCAAAGAAATCTAGCAGTTCCTAAGGCGGCCTTAATAATTTCTATATGAGGTTGTATATACCCAATATCAACCGGGACTAATATGTGGAGATAATTCTTAGAAATTTTTAAATTTCCCACGGGGTCGAAATAGATTCCAGTAATTTCTTTAATGGGTTCTATAACATCGGCTGAGATAACGGAGATACACGCCGAGATGATTCTGAAATAACATTCTAGGTTATGAAACTAATCTACAAAATTAAATCTTACATGCTAGAACTAATAATTAATTTCAGCAAGTTTAACTTCATCATAATGATGTTTTTGTGCCGACGATTTATCAATAAGATAAGTGTGTTATTTCCATTAATTCGAATTACTTTATAGGGACCTTTCCAAATGGGTGATAAAGCTTTACGGAGTCGTAAGTGATTTTTGACGTATACCATATCATCTGCTTTATACTTTATTGGTTTAGTATGCTTATCATAATAATTTTTAGAAGTTACTTTTGATTTTAGAATATTTTCTACAGCTTTTTCCCTGGAAAATCGTAGACGTTGTTGTAAGATCCTAACGTAATTATTGTATGTAGATTCTAAAGCGGAGTCGTAAATGGATGAGGGTATAAATGCTTTATGACCGAATACTAGCTCATAAGGGGTGAAATTTGAAGTACTATGAACTGTTGTATTATAAGTAAGCATGGCTGTATAAACATATTGTATAGGCCAGTTTGTTTGACTTTCATCTACAAAAAAGATTTAAGGTATTCTTTTAGTGTTGAGTGACTCCTTCCAAGGGCTCCTTGCGTTTGTGGGTGATAAGGGGTAGACCAGAGCTGTTTAATTTTTAAGAAGTTACAAGTTTGCTTGAATAGTTCGGCCGTAAAATTCGTGCCTTGGTCAGTTTGTATTGTTTTTGGAATACTGAATTGAGCGATAAAATTAATCAGGCATTCAGAGGTTTCCTCTGCAGTAGCATTGAGTATAGGATAAGCAGCTGAATATTTAGTCAAGTCATCTTGCAATGTTAGAATACATTTTAATTTAGCGTTACCAACTTCAGGAAGAGGACCTACAATGTCTGATGCTACGTGTTGAAACGGTTGTGTGGATGTTGTAGTGATCTGTATCGGTGCACGGTTAGTTTGACGTAACGCTTTATTACCCTGGCAGGATACGCATTTACGGGCATAGTTTTCAATGTCACTGCGTATGTTTCGCCAGTTGTATTTTTCTGTTAGAGCCTAAGTGACCCGAAATGGGGATATCATGATTTTCACGCATAATTTTTAGAATTCGATTGTGGCGAGGACTGTGGAGGATCATCGGCATGTGTTTGGTCAGGGTTAGTGGAGACGTTTTCAGGATTAGGCATTGGATGATTATTAGGTAATGTATTATTTGTCTGCATTTCTTCTATGTTTTGTAATGGATTTATTGGATATCGCGAAACAGCATCAGCATTAGTATTTGTCTTACCTTTCCTATATTGTATTTCATAATTATATTCCTCTAGTTTAAGGCGCCAACGGATTAATCTAGACCCAGGGTCCTTGCAGTTAAAAAGCTAATTTAGGGGCTTATGATCGGTTAATATTTTAAATTGACGGCCGAAAAGGTAAGGACGAAATGTTTTAGTTCCATACACAATTGCTAGACATTCTTTTTCGGTGACACTATAATTACATTCCGCTTTATTAAGGGTCCCCGACGCGAAAGCGATTGGTTGGTCTTTTCCAATTACACCCTGGGATTATATAGCTGAAATGCCATAGTTTGACGCATCGCAAGTTAAAATAAAAGGTTTAGTAAAGTCGGGGTAAATAAGGACTGGTGCAGATACCAATTTTTCTTTCAATTGTTCAAATGCTAATTGTTGATTATTAGTCCAGTTGAAGGGAATATCTTTTTTTAGTAGGGAAGTAAGGGACTTAGCGTATTTTGAGAATTCTGGTATGAATCTTCGATAATATGACGCCAAACCTAAGAATGATTTTATGTCTTTAACGCATTGCGGTACAGGAAAATTTACGACAGCTTTTATTTTGTCAGGATTGGGTTTAACGCCTTCACTGCTTATTACATGGCCTAAGTAGGCGACCTCTTTTCGCAGGAATTCACATTTGTCCGGCTGAAGTTTAAGGCGGAACTCTCTCAACTTTTCGAAGACAAGAATAAGTTTTTTGATGTGTGAAGATAAATCATGTGAATATATGACTACGTCATCTAAATACACGAAGCAATGTACACCCTGTAATCCAGACAGGACAGTGTTCATTGTTCTCTGAAAAGTTGCGGGTGCATTTTTTAAACCAAACGGCATCCGCTTGAACTCAAAGTGTCCTTGGGGTACACTGAATGCAGTTTTAGGTGCGTCTTCTGATGACATTCTAATTTGGTGAAAACCGGAAGCTAAATCAAGAGTTTTAAAGTATTTACATAACATAACATCACGCCTTGTTTCCCCGAAGGGTTGGGCAGAGGTGTACCTATAGTACACCCACATTTCGCCAGTTATGTTTAAGTCCCATGTAATAGGGGGCGAGCCTATTGCCATCTACCGGGCACAAATCCAGACTTCGGGCTGCTACTGAGAAATTCCAGATAGAAAAACCCAATAACACGTTGCCCGACCTAGGAATCGAACCCAGGACCTCATGCTCAGCAGTAGCGATTGCGACCACTAGACCAACGAGGTAAGTATTTACTTTGGCCTAATTGGTCTAAGACTTCATTAATTTGAGGAATTGGGTAATTTTCACCGATAGCAATATTATTTAACTTTCTGTAATCTATTACTATTCTCCATCTCTTTTTTCCGGTGGAATCATCCTTTTTAGGCACTATCCAAATAGGCGATGACCATGGGGATTTTGATGGTATAATAATCTGCTGGTCTAACATTTTAGATATTTGGGACTTGACCTCTTCTTTGTGTATTTCTGGGAATCGATATGATTTTACATTAATTGGTTGTGAGGAATTAGTTTTAATTTCATGTTGACATACATCTGAACAGGTTAGTTGGTCTCCTGGTAGATGAAATACATCAGAGTACTGATGACAGATTTCACTGAGGTAATGTAATTCTTCCTGATTTAAATGAGATGTTCGCAGGAGTTCAGATAATTGCCTTAATTAAATAGATCGCGATAAGAGCTCTAGGCGCTACAGCAGGCGCACCGGGCCGAGCCTGCCACAAGAATGATCCCCCTCTTCGCTGCGCACTAGCTTACATTAAGTTGCTTGAGAAGTGGGGAGAGTGGGAAGGCGAACGTCCCGCTTTGCACAGCGTAACTCGGCCCGCTGTACCTACCGCTAACGGTGACGCCGACAAATACAATAAAAAATACGAATACATAAATAACAACGTAATTTAATAATTATTGAAATACTATTTAAAATTCCAAAATAATTAGCTGCAGTATTTTTATGAAATACATGTACTAAAATACCTAATATACTACCTATATATACAAACCTAAAAATACATATTTAAATACATATATAATTATAAACACAATTAAATATTTATAATAATTTAATATTAAACTGCTACTTAGCCCTCTTCCTCTCTCCTAATTTTTGCTGTGCCCGACAGGGTCCATATTGATCTTTTATTTAGTTTTTACCATCTATGTAATACATATGGAATGCAATAAAGTATTGAGTATTGAGATTTTGCCGAGGACATTGAGCAAACTGATGGGGCGGTAACTCGTAGGCTCCGACTTTGGCTTGCCGAGCTTCGGGATACCGATGACGGTGGCTTCTTTAATTGCCTGTGGGAAGATGTTATTGCTCAGAGCACCATTGAAGATGGTGGTCAGTAGCATTATCAGGTGGGCAGGGTAAAGTTGGAATACCCTTTTGGTGATTCCATCTGAGCCGGGGGCTTTACGAGCCTTAAGACCTTTGATGAGGTCGTGCACTTCATCTGGCGTGACGGGGGGCAGTGGATATTCTGGGTCTTCGACGGGAGGGAGGGAGGCTCTGTGTTAGATTTCGGCGTCGACCTCAGTGAGGTGAGCTTGGTCTACTGGTTGAGAGCTAGGCGAGCATTGGACTTCTAGAGTGTCGGCTAGAAGCTCAGCCTTGTCGACATCATCGAAGGCGATGGTCTTGTCGGGACGGATCAGGGGGGGCATGGAGACTATTTCTCCGGATCTGAGCTTCCTCTGGAGTTGCCAGAAGGCTAGGTGGGTGGGCTCTAGTTCGCTCAACATCTTGTCCCAGCCGGCGGTACGCAGCTCCTCTATGCGTGTTCTTACAGTACGCTGTAAGTAACGCATATGGGCTTTGTTCGCGTCGCAGGGGAAGTTGCTGTAGGCACGGACAGCCGCGTTCTTCTCATTCAACAGTTCGCTTACATCGTCCGGCAACTTCCAGCGACGGTCCTCCGTCGCTGGAATTTCTCTTGAACAATCGTTCAGGACTGATTGTACGTGAGCTGTAAATGAGTCGATCGCGGCCGTCGTGTCAGCGATAGAGTCAAAATGATCGGGGATTGGGTCCAGGTGGGGGGACTCGGTGGATTTTAAACGATCGCTTACTTTCCTCCAGTCCGTTACCACTTTGGTGGGAGGAGGTTGGGTGGAGTGGGGCAGACCTATGCGGGGGACTAGTTTCATTACTACCGGACGGTGATCAGAAGCGAGTTCTTTTACCATTTCTATAGAGTCCAACCGTAGGTTGACGTTCTGTAGGAGCGCCACGTCGAGCACATCGGTGGTGTGATTGGGATCGGGGGGAAAGTGAGTGGGAGTCATCGGCGCGATGACATCGAAATTCTGAGAGGAGAGGTTGAACAAGTGTCTCCCTCTGGAAGAGGTCCTGGTGCTATTCCAGGAGGGATGTTTTGCGTTGAGATCACCCGCTATGATAACGGAGTCACTCAGGCTAAATAGGACAGAGAGATCTTCAGTAAGGAGTTGGAAATTCTCCGAAGTATTAATTGTAGGCCGATACTATGGTGATCGGTTGATGACCTGTCATGCCAAGCCGACAGCAAGACACTTCCAATCGTGAAAGTGTGGGAGGGTGAATGGGAATGCAGTAAAGCTCCTTTTTGTAGTAGATAAGGGTACCGCCCTTATGGCAACGCGTCCTGTCATTGCGAACTGTACTTAAGGGATCGGGTAGTTTTGTTGGGGTTTGTTATTATTTAAAATACCCCAAAATTAAAATGTTGCTATTTAAAAATTGTGTATACCCCTGGTATCATAATAATAGGTTATTGTTTTTCGTTGGCAACTCACGCTGTGTTTTAGTTTCCAGAGTGATGTACCCATTTTTATTATTTTAAATGTCACACTACATTATGGATATTTGGGACGAATGACGAAATTGGCACTTGCACCCTCGATTTATAGTCATGGTATCTCTGACTTTCACGGAATTCTGAGCTTTCATGTATTAATCAGTTTACAAAATACTCAGCTTGACGTAAGTTACGATATAAATCACAGAAATTGTACGAGTCATACGCTACAGTATGATGTTACTTTGCCAGATAGATATCGACATTGATAGCTATAAGGTATGACATGATTTTAACCGCATTCCGAATTGCGCTGTAATAGATTTGTGCGCGCTTCCACCCGTTGATATCTATGGGTGCATTCCGAGTTAGACCATAATCGCTGACAGCGCACACATCGATAATTTTTTAAATGATAAATGATAAATGATTTTATTTCTGTAAATAGGTTTGTACAAACACTTTTACACGTCAATCATATTTTAAAAACTAGGTGAGATCGGCATTTCCTATCTGACTACTCTGAGAAGAAACGCCGAAACAAACTCAGAGGTCACAGTCTCTTTTAAAGTCCAGACATAATCTTGGTCAGGTCATGTGAAGACCATGTGGATTGATATCTGAAATGGTCTTTCGAGGAAAGAACCACACAGAATGAGTGGACCTGTCCAGTCAGTGTACGCATTTGTCAGTTGTCATGCAGCTCAACACAGAACTAAAGGAGCTAAACGATTCGACGAACATTACCAAAGAAAGGACATTTGGGTAGGCCGCATAAATTACTCAAACTGCCAGACCATGATTAAAACTAATAATTAAAAAAAAAAAAAAAAAAAAAAAATGCATTAAAAAAAACAACAAATCCACAATGTCTTCACATTCACAATAATTAAAATAGTATAATCCTTTACAAAGTAAATGGCATTGCATATATAAAGTGCATCAATGTCAAAGTGTAAATAAAATATGAAAATAATCTTGGTCATATCATATGAGGACTATGTAGACTGGTGTCTGAAATGGTCTTTTGAGGAAAGAACCACACGGATTTGAGTGGACCTGTCCAGTCAGTGCACGCATTTGTCAATCATCGTGCAGCTCAACTCAGAACTAAGGAGCTCAACGATTCGACGAACAATACAAAAGAAAGGACACTTGGGGAGGCCGCGTAAAGTACTCAAACAGCCAGACCATCATCACTAAAAGAAGAGAAAAAAAAACGCAAAGACCCACACAGTCCGCACATTCACAAAAATCAAAACAATATTATACTTTATACAGTAAATATATACATGTCATTGTTTAGATAAAAGGTAAAAGAAAAAGAAAAAAAAAGTAAAAATAGCAAATTACACATCAATTATGTCTGTGTAAACTTATTGGAGCAGCTCAATCCCAAGCCTTCTTGTCCTCAATATACTCCTTGACAGTATAATAGGCTTTCTGGCATAATTTCCGCTTTATAAAAGTTTTAAATTTATTAAGGCTTAGTTCTTGAATGTGGCTAGGAAGTTTATTATAAAAACGTATACATTGACATTTAAACGAGCCACCTATTTTCTTGAGCCTGGTAGTGGGAACAACAAATTTGTGTTTATTCCTAGTATTTTTGTCATGGATATCACTGTATTTTTTAAACAGATTAATATTTTTATGTGCATATAAAAGATTTTCATAAATGTACTGAGAAGGCACAGTCATTATATTAATCTCTTTAAATTTGTCTCTGAGGGAGTGTCTGGGACTTAATTTATAAATTGAACGAATTGCCCTTTTTTGTAAAACAAAAACTGTTTGAATGTCGGCGGCATTTCCCCACAAAAGAATACCGTACGACATCACACTATGAAAATAACTAAAGTAAACTAAACGCGCTGTCTCTAAATCAGTTAAATTACGAATTTTTCTAACGGCGTATGCTGCAGAGCTTAGTTTTTTTGACAATTTATCTATATGGGGGCCCCATTGAAGCTTGGCATCCAAAGTTATGCCTAAGAACACTGTGGAGTTTTCGGGTTTCAACTCTTCACCCTTTAAAAGAACACTAGTTTCTACTTGTCTAACATGAGGTATCGTAAACTTAATACATTTAGTTTTTTTCTCGTTAAGAAGTAGGTTATTAACATTAAACCAGTTAACTACCTTAGCGAGGGCGCTATTTACAATGTCAGTAACCAGCTGCTGACGTTTCAGTTTAAATAAAAGTGAAGTGTCGTCTGCAAACAATACTATATCATGATTATCCTTTATGAGGTATGGCAAGTCATTAATATAAATAAGAAACAAAAATGGGCCAAGAATTGAGCCCTGGGGGACCCCCATTCTAACTACAGATCCAGGTGATCTTTTTCCGTTAACATCTACTCTTTGAATCCTATCACTTAAGTAAGAAGTAAGAAGATCCAGAGAGGCGTTCCGTATTCCGTAGTGGTGCAGTTTCCTGATTAATGTTTCATGAAGAACACAATCAAATGCCTTGGACAGATCGCAAAAGATGCCCAAAGCATCGCACTTGTCCTCCCATGCATTATAAACATGTCCTAAAAGTTCAACTCCGGCATCAGTAGTCGAACGACCCTTTGTAAAACCAAACTGTTTGTTATGCAGTAATTTGTGTTTATTAAAAAATCTTTGCATTTGATCTAAAATAAGTTTTTCAAAAATTTTACTAAAGGTAGGTAGCACTGAAATAGGTCTATAATTAGTAGGGTCAGATGTGCTACCCGATTTAAACAATGGTATTATTTTACTGTTTTTCATAAGATCAGGAAACTCACCACGGTCAATACAATTATTAAAAATAACAGCTAAAGTAGGTGCTACAATATCTATAATTGACTTAGCAACGTCCACAGAATTACCCCATAGATCTGTGGTCTTTTTAACATTTAATGTGTGAAAGGTTTTAATTATATCTCTACAGGTGACATATTGGAAATTAAACTCAGAATCACAAACTGGAACGTTTTCTTTAAGCAAAGACTCTGCAGTAGTGGGCGATGAGTTCAGAGATTTAGTAGTCGATACGGGAATCTCTGCAAAGAAATTTTCAAAGGCCGCGGCGACTTGCGAATCTGATTTAATTATGTTGCCATCAATATCAAGGCTGAAGTCACTACTTCGGTTGCATGACCTTCCCGTTTCGCTATTAATGATATTCCATGTCGTTTTAATTACATTACTACTATTTTTAATTTTTGAACTCAAGTAACGTGACTTGGCCATACAACAAACTTTTTTAAATAATTTTGAATAATTCCTAACATATAAATTAAATTCAGAAGTGTTTATACAAGTCCGTTCATCATACAACTCATAAAGTCGTTTTCTACTTTTATGTATACCAATGGTAGCCCAGTCACTGAAGGAAGCATTACTATTAACCGAAAATGTCTTCGGAATGAAAGTATTATCAAATTGTGTACAATACATTTTGAAAAAAGCATTATATTGTTGATTAGAGTCATCATTAGTTGAAAAAAGTGGTAAATTACTTAGAAGTTTAGTTTTAAATGTTTCCAAACGATTATTAGTTTTTGGATTAACAGTGATATCTTTTTTGTTAGTTTTTTTGTTAATATTTGAAATAGTGACCAACTGCCCACAATGATCTGAGTCTATTAAATTAATAATTTCCTTGTGGGTTGGTTTAACATCTGTATAAACATTATCTAGGCATGTGGCACTAGTGGGAGTTATTCTAGTGGGCTCCAAAAATTGGTTAGCAAGATTGTATGACTGAAACAAACTTATAATTCTAGTACTTAATCCAGAATTTTCTAACAAATTAACATTAAAATCACCACAAGTGATAATAGACTTATTAGAATTACAGATTTTGTTCAACACTTCATCCATAACCTTTTCAAAACAATCATACAATCCTGAAGGCGGTCTGTACACACTTAATATAATGAACTGCTCCAATTCGATACAGGCTATCTCAATTGTTCGCTCAACAGAGAGGCACACAATATCCTTACGGTCTTTAAATTTGATCTGGTTATTTACTAATATTAATGAGCCACCATGTATAGCATTTACTCTGCTGAACGAACTACCAACCTGGTGATTACTAAAATTGAATATAAACTGGTGGCCTTTAAGCCAATGTTCTGTCACACAAAGAATATCTATATTGTTACAATTCAGGAATAAATCTACTTCTAAATCTTTGTTTAAAAACCCTTGAATATTTTGATGCACCAGGTTGATATTATTAAATTTATTTACACACACATTTGGTTTACCATTTGCTTTCCTTACATTTTTGCAAGAGGTTGCCTCTATTGTCCTTATTTCTAATTTAAATGAAAGTCAATGTCAATAATTGGTTCCAAATTATTGGCAGAATAGTCTATCATGTCATTGCATTGCTCAAAAGAAGCAAGTTGTTTAGCCAAATTCTTGGCTGTAATAGAAAAAAAATATGATAGCGACACAGCTATCTGTCTTTTATGATAGTTTGAAAGATAGTACATAATAATATTATACCTATCTTTTGTCAAATACAAGTTATTACCAACATAATTGTTAGTATCAATTAATTGAAATAGATTATTATTAAATGTCAAATTATGTAATGTCATATTTATTTCAAATCTTACGTTATTTTCCTCCTGTGGCAAACTGTTACTATAGGGGAATGTAAACAACACAATTTTTCTTAAACTAAGATTAGACAATGTTCTATAATATTGTAGCAATTCTCCTTTGTTCATGTTTCCCCTATTACCCATAAATATTAGTAATGTAGTGTCCTGGTTAAAGTTACATTTACATTTAATAATTTCTTTCATAATTTCAAATAAGGAACAACCAGGCATACAGTAGTTTATTACAGAGTGTCCTGGATATTCATCTGTCAATAAGTGGCCTAAGTCCTTTCCAATCTCATCACAAAATAATATTATATCATTTTGTACTATTTGTTTACATTGTTTACTGGAACTATTAATAGTAGCAGGAATAGTCAAATCAACACAAGGCTGCACTAAGGTGGTATTGTATGTTGACAATGAATGGTCCGGTGTAGGAACATTAGATGGTATTTGACAATGCTCACAGCTGGTGTTTGATTGTGAGTTAACCAGCTCATTCATTGCCAACACATATTCCCTCATAAGATCTTCAGAGGTATTATATTTAGTAGTCATTGCACTAAGTTTCTCTTGCAAATGGTCAAGTTGAGATTGCAAGTCCTGTGTGTCAATGTTGTATTTCCTAGTACTTTGGCCCAAATTAAAAGAATACATATCTAATTGTTTCAGTAAGTTTAACCTTTCTCTATTGAGTTTAACATTTTTGATAAAAAACCTTTGTCTTTTTACCATTTTTTGTGTTTTCACAATATATTTATTGATTTTGATGTATTTCTTAAGTTTGTTTTTACTGGTGACTACTCTCACTGAATTACATGATCTAGATTCATCATCACCTGTCAAATCAATAGTGTAAGAGGGGTTCATGGCCGAAACCATTGACGGGGCAATAGGCACCAATTCATTGAACAGACTTTGGTTCAGCGAGGCAGTGATGTTAATATTTGTAGTCTCAAGTTGTGAAATCTGACTTTGAGCCTCGTGTAGCTGCTTTTTAAGTAAATGTTTGTGACTAAGAGCTTGTTCATACTCTATGCTACACTGGCTGAACCCATCCACAACAACTTGGAGCCTATCCCGGGCTTCTATGGCATCAGTGTATTGAATATATATATGAGCCATTTCATTTTTCAACTTCCTATTCATTTCATGGGCGTCAAAGAGCACCTTTTCATTGTCATCTATTTCCTTATTTAGTTGGTCACAGTACTCCTTTGACGCCTTTAATTCGCTCAAAGCCTGATTGAGTTTAGACTCTTCTAGACGAGCACGGGCGCTGCGAGTCATAATCATGATTATTAGGAAGAGAAAACAATTTAGAAGAGAGGAGGTAGTTGGGGCAGCAGTTTAAAAGATGTTTAGTTTAAAGTAAAAACGAAATTTAGATGAAAAATAAGAAGTTCTGTCACCAAACCAAACTAAGGTTATGTTTACGTTCAAAGGTCATTGGCATCAGTAAGTAGCCGTATGTAAAAGTGAACAATGTAATTGATGGTGTAATTATATACGCAAACAAACTAAAAGCAAGTAAAATATTAAGTATTGTACCTGTTTCAAGATGACAATGCAAAAATCACTTGAGCCGGTAACTGTCACCGAATCACATTGATTAATTAACACTTATTATGCACTTGTATGTGAATCTAATACAAAACACAGATTATTATCCTAATTTACTTGATGAGTAATTGGAAATAGGCTCTAATACATAAAAAATAAATATATTTTAGATTAAATTAACAAGAAAAGTTCAAATCAGCTGTTAGCTGTTGTAGTGTTGCCACAGAAAAAAAAAATTTGCGTTCCGATTTAGATAACACGATTATGCTAGTTGAGAGCTGTAACAATTCACTCACAGTGCTATTATTATAGGGCGTGGCCGGCGTTATCGCAAGATGGCGCATGTCATGACGTCATCTACGACGATTCACGGGACGTTTGTTTTCGCAATCACGCTAACTTGGTACGGGTGGAAGGGCGCTCAAATCGATTACAGCCCAATTCGGAATGCGGCCTATTTCGGAACGCAAATAAATTATCGATGTGAGCGCTGTCAGCGATTATGGTTTAACTCGGAATGCACCCTATATGAATCGGTTTTCATGCTAACAGAACAACACTAAAAAGTGTTGGGTTCCGGGTGCGGGCCGGGAGGATGGGTATCTATATAAACACAACAAACCTTTGTTTGTCGCGAAGTTCGTCGTCTAGTCGATACTCGTTTCGCGTCATTTCGCGTTCGTCTGACGCAGTTGCGCGCAGTTTGTGTCGTAGTATTGTTGTTATTTACATTGTGGGATGGCCGAGACACCTGAGAGCGAGCCTATGGCATCGTCTAGCGACGGCGTAGTCGGGCCTGACGCGAAAAATGCTGACGAACCATTGACAAAAAGACGTAAAATTACTGATAAAGAAGGGAGCGACAAGCTTGAGCACAGGCTGGGGGGCATCCTGTGCTGCGCAGTTTGCCTGGACCTGCCTCAGGCGGCCGTGTATCAGGTATTTTAAAACAGCTGACAGTGTCGATGCTCTCATCAGCTGTTTTACAAATGTTTTCCTTTGTTACGTAAGCAGCTGAGCCTTCAGCTCACTGCTTAAATTCGCGTCGTGGCGACGCCTACACGACGTCGCTTTATCACTCACCATTTTGAGAGTAGTAGAATGTATGGCGTCAATGTAATGTATTGAATCATTTGGTTGTCATTGTAAAGTTGCCACAGCTAAAGGACCTGTGATAGCCCTCTGTTAAGGGTGTTGTTGTTGGCTAGTATTATGGATTGTGTTCATTATTCAATTAGTCAATGTATGTGTGACCTATGACCTATTTGTCTGTATTGTGTACATAATCTGAGCAAATTGTCTTTTAAGAGTGTCAGTACATCTAGGAGTTATGTATCTGTAATATTGTATATGATAACTATAATAGTGTGTATGGTCAATAGCATAGCAAGTAAACTTAGCCTGTAAACACTCTTGTAACATTTCATTTAAATAAAGAAATGTTTGAGAGATTTACTTCTTTCTTTATTCAGACATCCCCTTACAAATCCCTATCCCAAATTCAAAAACATCCTTTTTGATTTTTATTGACATATCTTAAAATTTTTGTAGCACATGATTATGTATATCTTATAATGTAATAAAAGAGTATTCTTGCCCGTTTTTTTGCATCATAAATTTATTCGTAATCAATTTTCAAAAGTAATAAATCTGACTTTCAACAAATAAGTAGTTAATTTTTTTAAGAAAAGTATTTGTTTTTTATTGTGTTGGAGAAAGAATCACTTAATTGAATTATATGAAAGAAAATATTTTCATAAAGGCAAAATTAAAATCAGATGTTCAGCATACTTAACTTTTTTTTTCTGTTACAGCAGTATTTATTATGTGTAGTTTTGATTACAGGTGGCACACGCAATCACGTCCAGAGGTAGACCATGTAGCACACACACACATGCATTTTAATTTCTCGAATATACCTAAATCTACCAAAACACAAGAATATCCCCATTCAAATTGAACATTGAATGAACATTACACCTTTCACTTAAATTGTAGATATTAGTAGTACACAAACTAGTAACTGTTTAGCGAAATATAAGTTGTGCCAGCCAACCCCGCTCCATACTGACACAGCCATTACATTGCAGTGTAGCAATGGCCACCTGATGTGTGCGCCTTGCTTCACGCACCTGCTGGCGGACGCGCGGCTGCGCGACGAGTCGGCCACGTGCCCCAACTGCCGCGTGGAGATCTCCAAGACGTCGGCGTCACGCAACCTCGCCGTTGAGAAGACGGTGTCGGAGCTGCCGTCCGAGTGCAGGTTCTGCACGAGCGTGTTCCCGCGCCACTCGCTGCAGCACCACGAGGAGAACACGTGCGACGAGAGGTGACGCCCACTTATCTCACACTTTATCTACTTCGTTCCATTACTCACACATCTTCTGCCGTTATCGCGCTACAATGTTCTAGTATCTTAGCTGGCACACGTTTATGGATGGACATTAATTACGTTACGACGCATAACTACTTTTAAAATTAAAGCTACATAGTTAAAATAAAAATAAAAAAAACTAAACAGCGAAAGTAATTTGTAAGAAAGATGGTCGCTCCTGAACTCGGCAGTAGAGCAACAGCCAGTAGACATAGACAGTAAGTACTTAGAGTAACGCCAACTAAACGAGGCCACATATTTCTTCCCCCAGGAAGTTCAACTTCTCGCAAATCGTAGTCGATCCGTCCCCCGACGGGCGCTACCTCGATAGTTTGGTTCGCATTGTGTCCAGCGTGTACTGCTTGCTGGTGGGCGCGCTCCGGCGCAGCGCCCTGCCGCCCGCCGGGCGCGCGCCCGGGCGCCGTAGGGTCCGCAGGTGTGTCCGCGTGGGGCTGGAGGCCTACTCCCTAAACACGAAAGCTTCGGCCGCTTCCGACTCCGTAACACCTACGATATAAGATTAGTTTGAGGCCGAAACTAAAAATGAATGACAACAGAATTTGTCAGTTGCCGCTACTCACGATATGTTAATTATTATTAATCGGGAGTAGGGTTCACTTCCATGCTTGTAACTACTTCCGGACAGGCCCGTATGTTCGTTGTCGGACTTAGAGAGTAGGCCCCCTGTTCACTAACTAACATAGTTGTATCGCTTGGTAACACCTGGTGTAATGCGAACCGAACTCATCGCCTGCATTCAGCTTGATTCGTGTCCTGTATAGCACATCAGATGTAACTCAGTCTTCTCAGGTGGCTTTGCTATCCTAACGCATGGTGGTATATGTCATGGATTGGAGCTGCTAATTTTCTCATAACTCTTGAGTCCTGTTGGTTACTCTGCGGTTCCATCAACCATTAGGCTCCTATGCTAATCGCAAACCCTGCGGCCGGTGTAGACTGCGTACAGTGTACAATACGGCAGGACGCTGGACTCGCGTGACTGAAGCTGAAGGCTGGGCGTGTTGCGCAGGCTGACGGGCTGCCGCTTCGCGTGCATCGGCTGCCCGTGGCTGGGCCCGGCGCACGAGGCCGGCGCGCACGAGGCGCAGTGCTCGCACCCCAGCAAGTCGGCCGCCGACGTGCTGGCCGTGCTGGCTGAGCGCGACAAGCGCTACAAGGAGGCCAACGTCATCTACAACCAGGTGCTGGACCTGCTCTCCTACGAAAAAATTACCTTTAGTGGTGAGTTTATACCACACCGTGTCAAACACTTTATGCATCCCTCATAATCCTTACCAGTTCCGGATTAATATCATTAAACACACAAAGTTTTGTAGTCCAGTCAGACTGATCTAAGAGACCTACATTCCCAATCACAAGTCTTCTCACAGTTGTCAACAACTGTGAGAAGACTTGTGATTGGGAATTTTGTTACCTTCTTCAAGTGGTAGGTATTACTTGGTTAATATTGAGTTTTAGAATTTGTGAAACACACAATTTATGTTGGAAGTTCAGTGCATTCAGATTATTAATTAGGTCTAACTTATTGACATTAATTATTGAAAAAATATTAGTTGAGACCCACAACCATATTGGAAAGTACCTACCTATTTACTTAGTCTCCAAGTTACCTTAGCTTTTGCAACATTTGTCAATTACAATCCCTACTAACGCATAAACTTTTACTAATGACTAACCTTTGATTGTACCTAAAAACTTAATGGTTTAACTCACAGATTTATGGAAGTCTAATCATGTCTCTGACTTGTCGGATCGCATATGCTATTGTGGTTATCTGAACAAACTACCAACAACCAATCAAAGTTTACATGAAAGGACAATGCCAGATGCTGCCCCAGCTATTTACAGGAAATGTCAATTAATGAAAATAATTTTAATGGTTTCTGACTGACCAACTCCTTGACAATTCAAAAGTGCCTGTAAATGGTTTAATTGAAATAAATGATTTGAGTTTGATTAAAGGACCTTTTCATAAAACATTGTTTTTCAGTAGATTACAAATCAATGAGAAAAGGAATTTAACCACTGAATTTCCTATTGCGTTACTTATTGCGCATGATACACAACAAAAAAGTTAAAAATACCAGTAAAAACTCATAATACGATTATAATAATTATGATAATAAGTAACGTATATATTGTTTAAATCGCTTTTTAACAATTATATAATGCACCACAATCAATGTCCTTATTGTTTTAAGATTTTAACAGAAACGGCAAGTTCTACAGGCATTAGGACAACTGTTTAGTTAACAGTAATAAATCAGCTTTAAGATGCTGCATATTGCAGGCTTGTAAATTACTTTTTGATTTGAGTGGGGCAAAGTTCTATAGAGTTTCTGGCATTGTGCTTTGACAGTATTTTTGAGAATCGAATGGGCTCGTAGAAACCGTGGCTCCAACTGGAGCCTCGTGTACACAAGTAGAGTTTCTTTGATTGTGGACAAGCGTAAATGACAGGCCAAACTCGTGTAAACGAGGCTTAATCCCTGGCATATTGTGTCGCATGTTAGGTTGAGGCTTGAGAGCAGTAGCGCACTAACAACGTTAATAAAGAATGTATCGCAGACCTGCAGCTGAAGCCGTACCGCACGGAGGAGTTCATGCATAAGTTGTACTACGAGACGTCCCGGTTTTCCGCCTTCGGCCAACAGTGGGTGGTTAAGGCGTTCGTCAACAAAAACCAGCGCGATCCCACGCAGAGCTCGCAACGGGAGATCACCTATCAGGTATGGGCCTGCGGCTCATCAGACCGTCTTTCACCAGCACGTAGGCGAGTAACCGCGCGGAGATGGACCTGATAGTCAGTTTAGATAGGCGGTTTAGGGCCTGGTGTTGAGCAATCCTTTCATTGAGTTGGTCACTCTAGCATCGTCATGTCCATCATGCTCATGCTTGTCGATGTGACGTACTTGGCCGTGAGTGGCGGATCCTTGCACAACCTGAAGCAAGAATTGAGCTATAGTACGGTATCGTCGTAGCGGCAGCTCTTGTAGACAAGAGAAATTCACTGAGTCGACGCTATGTCATAACTTCACTTGTTGTGACAGCACTCAGGATTTCAAATTTTAGATATCTTAACCAGCGGCCGATCGTTTTGCTACCGAGAAGATCTGCACCTTGCATACGTTGACGTCGACCAAGGACGTAGCTAGCGCAGGCCATGCCCTCCACGTAGTAACAAATGTGTATATAATACAGATACTCGATCATCATAATGCGTCCAGATTGCCCTGCAGTTAATCCTGAAGAGTAAGACGACGTGCGCGCTCACCGTGCAGTGGGTGGTGCTGCGCGGGCCTTACGGAGAGGCGAAGTACTGTCCGCGAGTGGGCTGCCACATGTTCCACGAGGACGCGCCCGACGCCGCGCCCATGCCGCTGCCGCTAGCTGACGACAACGACACCAACCGCCTGCTCTCCAACAAGGCCATACACTTCAGGTACCACTACATCACAAAGAAACTAGTCTGCCGGTGCCACTGGTGGAGTTTTTTGTAGGGCAAGTTTTTCGTAACCAGTTCAATGGTGGTACCTAATCCATAAAGTCTATTCTAATTGTCGTTATTTCAACTTATTTAAAAAGGTTTACTTTGCGTGACTGTAAATTCAGTTGAACTCAGAAAGACTTATTATATATAAAACATTGAAACTCTTGGCGGAAGCTAAACTTTGTTGGTAAAAGTATTAGGTGTGTCTTCCTGGGCCATACCGTAATCAGCATCATTAAAAGGTCTGCATTGTCACAAGTTACTGCTACGCGATTGTATTTATCGTGCATGTTGAGATGAGTATTTAGTCTAAGTGACTGTTCGTTTGCAGACTCATAATGTTCCTGTCGTCCAAGTGACGCGTCTGCGCGCGCGCAGCCGGTTGCGGACGACCGTTTTATACCGCTTTACACTCACTGTGCGTTTACCAAAGAACAATTCAATGATGCCACTCTTAAATACACATTTCATTCGCGTTTACAGATCAATCGAACATCAATACAACTCCAACTATCTCAATTATCGAATAAAATTGTCACATTATCGGGTGTCTCATAGTCGATATAATTATTATGAATAATGTAAATGTTATGATTGATCTGTCAAAACACGTCCCATTATCTACTTTCACACTTTTTTTGTACATAAATATTATTTTTTGGATAATTATTTCATATTTTCTTTATAAATTAATAATAGTCTAACGAATCGAAATTCAAAAGGCAGGCGTTTGAGATTATAATTGAGTACAAATTTATATATATTGGGGTTTTATTCGTTGACTCGTTAGTAATGTAAGTATTGACTTATAGATGTTAATTACTAGTTTGCTATTCGCTTTGAAAAGACGTTTGGTGCGGTTACTCTGGATGTGCGATGATACGATGAGAGAGTTCATAAAAATCTCATCAGTGTGATTATTTTATATGTAGATCTCTAATGTAAGTGTGCGCGGTATTCAGACTGGCAGCTTGTACACTGTACGTATAACATGACTAACTTGTGATCGAAATATCAGTGTGGGTATCGAATACGCGCATTATTACTTGGAATGATGATGGTATCTGTATATTTGGTAATAATGGCCATAAAATATATAAACGTATTTATTTTGTTTATTATAAAACTTATGTATTTTGCTTGACTTTTAATTCGGCTTTTGACTGCATGTCTAATCAACATAAAATTATTTTTAATCGTAACACTGGGGCCGGGTTACATCAATAATTTTATATAGTGAATTACTTTTATTTACAAATAGTAATATTTTTGTGTTTCGATTAAATTGCTAAGTTATTGATGAAATGTGTTGTTTTCATTCTGAACCGTATTCCCATCACTGCTCGCTTCAAAATTAAACAGTTCTGTTCTAGCTGAAAGGTTATAGTCACATGGTTCAGCCATGTCCAACCCTTTCTTCAGTCAATCGCAGAAATTGATTACTATTTTTGTGCAGAAAGAACAGGTGGGGAATAGGTCTAGAAAAGTACCTCCTACAAGATCAGCTTTACTATGACACGCTAGTTTGTCACATACAATATTTTTACAGGTTTTTCATCCGTTAAGCGTTTTCAGCTGTTCAACAGAAGGTTAATGTATGGAGTTTGACGTTAGACTGACAGTAGACACTTTTTTTTTGTGTATTGCATCTCGTAGAGACCTTGAGAGGTCGTGACTACTTAATCGGACTATCCTGTGGCTGCCTTAAGCGAACTCAAAGCCTCCAGCCAGGGGCGAAGAACTTACATTATTAAAAGCGACTGCTCGCTAAGGGCACCCCCTGTGGGGTACGGACCTCGGCTTAGGACGTCGCTGGTGGGAGGACAGCAAGATTATTATTATCTGGGGAATTTAAAGCTAGGTACAGGCTCAGCTATGGCGCTGGCTAGCACTTCGTCGAGCAAGGGTCTGGGGCGACAGTTACGTCGGGGTCTTCGCGAGGGACCTCGGCGGCGAGGTCGGAATGTCAGTTTGTGTTTGTGCACTGTACTGGTGGCCCTACTGCTCTCCTAGATGAGAGCTATGTGGTCATCGGGGTCGGTGAGGACATGCTTGGGACGGCGGACATGACTAATGGTGGAATGGTGGAGGGAATATAACTAGCGGCCTTGACAACCAGAGGGTTGCGGTGATTCGCGGCGGTATCGAAGAAACGCTTTGAAATGCGTTTCATAAACTGACGGATACTGGGAATCCTGAGGTCAACGTGGAGGATTTCGTTGCGAACGTACCAGGGGGAGCCTGTAATCCTACGGAGGAACTTGTTCTGGAGGGTCTGCATTCTATTGAAGCGATGGGGCTTGGCGTGTGCAAAGACTGCACAGGCATAGGTCATGATCGGGCGAAACGGTAGACACGCGTTGAATTAAGCATTTGTAGTAAGACCCGAATGTTTGAGACAGGATTCAAAGGATGCAATCTCATCATTTTGTAATTTTTTTTTTTCGTTTTCTTTCTTTATTGTAAGGGCTTTATCGCTGAGCGATAACGTCGCCCTGTAACATTTGTACACAATCACATTTAACTCTTACTTTAATACAAATAATGCCAGTTTGTAAAGTATCCTAGCTAATTCCGATAAAGGACAAGCCAGGATAGCATTACATTCTCCAATATCATACTTATTTGTAGGACCGAGTAAATTAAATCGCAAAGCCTCATTCCGCACACACTCCATCAAAACATGTACATCCTCGACGACTCCACATTCTTCACAGTTGGGTGACGTAACTTTTTTCACCAGAAAACCAAACTTATTTGATGGAACGTGACCGGAACGAAGTCTTAGTGCCATAACTAAATCACTTGTGCTTAGCAGATTTTGGTCAGTCCAACTCTAACTCTATACACTGGAAGTTGTGGTTGGATGGTCTTGTACCAAATTCCCTTTTCTGTTGACCTCTGGTTAAAATATTCACTCCACAAATCTATACACTGTTGCTTTACTGGTCTTAAATGGTCTGTATACAAAGGAGGAACATTTACAGAAACTCCATCTGACACGGCTTGGTTGGCCAAAAGATCTACTCTTTCATTATCCTGAATCTGTACGTGAGACGGGATCCACTGTAAAACTACCGAAATTGACTTTTGACTTAATTTTAATATAGACTCCAAAATCTTGTAGGCTATCGGTACTCCTCGCACAGGCGAGGTGCACCGAGTCAAGTGTTGCAGCGAACTCTTCGAGTCTGTTAGAAAGACAAAGTTATCGTGACTGATTGAGTTAATATAAGAAAGAGCCTCTGCTGTTGCAATTAACTCGACATGCATAATGGAGATATCAGTCTATAGCAAGTTGGACATTTGTATTTAATTGTGGATCCCAAAACCGCAGCGCCACTACCAGCACTACCCTTAGAACCATATGTGTACATTTTATGGAAATCAACATATTCCTCTTCTATAAACTTTGTGCATATTTGTCTCAGATGGTTGCAGTCATAATAACGTTTAGGTTTGGTTATAGCTGGAATATTATGTTTAATAGTCTTATGAACATTGATGTTACTGACCCATGTCCCCAGAGAAAACATCTCAATCAACCCAACCGAGTGGACAACAGAAGATTTGAGCTCATTGTAAATTGAGACCAATAGAGGTTGCTTTCTACCTCTCCAATATTGGGAACTATTGATGTTTAAAGTTAACAACTTAATCAAATTAATCGCAATGCTCTCCCGAAAGGTCATAGATTTTAAACAGTATTTGCCGCCTAGAAATTTCCTACGAATATGTAATGGGGATAGGTTTAATTCACTCTCCATCACATGAATGAGGGTGCTTCTAATAAAACCACCAATAGCACGCAGAGCTTTGTTTTGCGCTTTGTCCAATTTAGATAAATGGCACTTGTAGCCACAATCATTCAAGAAGCTTCCATAGTCCAACCTACTGCGGATTATGGAAATATACAGACGACGTAAATGTTTAGGGTGAACACCTGCTAACACGGAATATATTTATAAATAACTTAGCTCAACAGGTTGTTTGCACATACATCTCTTAAAAATACAGACCTTAGTTTTAGCAGGAGATATTTCTAAGCCTAGATTAATAACTATGGAGCTAAATGAATTTAAAGCAGACTGCAGGTCTGAGACAATTGCATTGACATTAGGACCTGACTTTAAAAATAACAAAATCGTCAGCATACTGAGATATATGAACGTTCGTAATAACTTATCAAATATGGTGAGTCGCAATGTTAAACAAAAGAGGGGATAGTGGGTCTCCTTGGGCCAACCTTCGACCCGTAGACCGCAAATATTCTTTATTATTCATTAAAATTGTAAGTATTCTCTCATTCAAGAATCTCCCTAAATATAAACACAACTTACGACCTACTGAAAGTTCATCGAGAATGTTTAATAAACTAGCGATATCGACATTATTGTAGGCGTCATTAATGTCTATAAAAGAACCAACTGTGGCTAGATTGGAAGTATGTAAAACCAAGTTGAATATTTGTCGTCAAAGTAAAAAGGCTATCTAAACATGACTTAAGACTTACGAAAGCCAACAGTATTACCAGAGAATATGCATTTATTTTCGAGATACCATTCCGACCGTTTGTTCAAAATCGAGTGCAATGTTTTGCAAACGCATGACATCATAGATATAGGTCAAAGAGATGACAGTCCCGAAACTCGTCCTGGTTTATGAATAGGGATTATTTTAATTTTGCGCCACTGTATTGGAACGCAACCAGAATCGTAAAATTGATTGTACAGAGAAAGTAATAACAACTTATCGATGGCTGGGAGATTCTTGACCATAGAAAGGAAATTTCGTCACCGCCAGGTGCCGTATCTTTTGATTTTATGGCATTTTCTAATTCATGAATAGAGATAGGTGCTTCTAATTTATTATTGCAGGACTGAAAGCAGGGTTCAGGTTCAGGGGGAGAAACGTAAGCAGGCGTTAGGTCATTGAGAAGTCTTGCTGCTAAAGGACAATGCCAAGATTAGGCTCGAAACATGTAGCGTCCGACAGACTTTCTTTATTAATGATAATTGATAATAAAAAACAGTAAGAATTATACAATATAAATAAAATCTGTAGAAGCCCACCGTTGAAAACTCATTTTAAATAGTTATTTAAATAAATCAACACATTTCATAATCTATAATGCCTACAATTTCAATGCTGCCAATACCAAAATATTTATATCGATACGAAACTGCTCTTGCAAATTGATAACAAAAATATCAATGTGTAACTATATAAGTGAATTAATTACTTACTAATGTCACTTAACATATTATTTTATCAATAACATTTAGTTACATTTATAAATATGTATTTTACAATTATGTAATAATTAAAAATAATTCAATTCGATTATCGATACCGTTTCGCATAGTTTATTCCTTTGAAGCTGGCAACACTAGATATCAAACTTGTATCTGCCACTGTCAAAAAGTTTTATTTACTTCTCCCGCGTGTTATCACGAGCGGCGAAGTGTTTCCGTCTTTTTTGAGTTTTGTGTTGTTTATTGCCGTGTTTCCGGACTCCGATTTTCTACCAAATACGTAGTCGTATTTCATGTAATCGCTAAAATCAGAAGTATTAAGTGGTCAACTTTACAGATCTATAACTTTTTTTGGTGTACTTCTAATAGAAAACCAATTATACCATCAAATTCTATAATTATTTTCCTTTTTTATGACATATACACTTGGTAGCAAATAAATCGAGCCACTTCCTTTTTCACGCATTATGGTTATTATTTTTGGTATTATGGAACGCATCGATTCGAAACATATATCGCCTAAAAGGGTATTTAATAACCTTTACAATGAGGGTAGTTAGTTGTCAAAATTTCATTTTAATTAAAGTTTAAAGGGTAGAATAAAATTATCGCATTTAATTTGCTTATGACATTTTTATTGTACTCTGTTAAGAAAAGATTAAATTTGAGGTTTTTGTTAATCATACCCATATTACTTGTTATTGTTGTCTTTATCTGTGTCTGTGTAATCAAAAGAACCTGATAAAATGGATACTACACCGACGGAAGCTGCCCAAGTTGTAGCTTTACTTGAGGATGGAGACGGACAACGTGAAGTGGCACGCAGACTTCATTTGAGTCGTTCAAAGGTACAGCGGGTATACCGCAGGTATCTGGAGACTGGTGCTTTTGTTCGGCGACCTGAAACTGGCCGACCACGGGCAACAACAGAACGTGACGACCGCTTTATTGCAACCAATTCGTTGCGCGACCGTGGACTTAATGCTGTTCAGCTACAGCAAGCGTTACGTGACGTTCGAGGTGTCGCAATCAGTAGGTGGACAGTGAGACGAAGACTAAAGGAACGAAATTTAACATCACACAAACCAGCAACTGGCCCAAAATTGACTGTAGCTCATCGCCGATCTCGCTTGGAGTTTGCTCGAGAACACATTAATTGGACGTTAGAAGACTGAAGGTCAGTTTTGTTTTCTGACGAGTCAAGAATCTGTCTTTTTAGCAATGACGGGAGAAACCGAGTGTATAGACGTCCTGGTGAAAGATTTGCCCAATGTTGCATTCGAGAAACTGTGAGTTTTGGTGGTGGTTCTTGTATGGTGTGGGGAGGAATTTCTCTAGACGGAAAAACGGAACTTGTCTTCGTCGACCCCGCCAACGATGGCAGTGGTAGACGTGGATTAACAGCTGACCGATACATAACTGACATTCTTGAAGACCACGTAATGCCGTATGCTGGTTTTGTCGGAGAAAATTTCTTGTTTATGCATGACAATGCGAGACCTCATACCGCGCAGATCGTTACGGAATACTTGTCTGCGATCGGTATGGCCAGCACGAAGTCCCGATTTGAGCCCGATCGAACACCTATGGGACGAGCTAAAACGGAGAGTCCGAGCCAGGGTTCCCGCTGTTTCATCCATTCCCCAGCTTAAAGTCGCTGTGCTTGAAGAGTGGGAGAACATACCACAATATGTCATCGTAACTCTGATCAGATCGATGACTAATAGGCTACAAGAATGCATCAGGGCACGGGGGGGTAATACCAGTTATTAAGAATATTTTTTTTGCAATAATTTTGTTTTTTATTGTTTTTATGGACTGTTTTAGCCCTACTAAATTTTCTATCAAAATTACCATTTTTCTTGCAGAGCCAATAATTTATCATTCAATAAGGTTATTATTCAATAATTTACCCTAATTGTTAAGGTTATTAACTAAACTTTTAGGCGATATATAGTTCGAATTGATACGTTCCATATTCCCAAAAATATTTACCATTTTACGTGAAAAAAGGTAGTGGCTCGATTTATTTGCTCCCAAGTGTAGTTCATATTTGTCGGTTCTGGCCGAGTCTTGTGGGAAACCTTGGCAACCTCCTTTGAGTCAACGTTTTGATTTTACGATTTATGACCCATCTCATTTTGCGCCACATAACACTAGCAGAAGTTGTTGCATCGATACTTGAACAAAAACTTCTAAAGGAAGCACCTATTGCCTTACGCGCATGCCTCTGCGATTCCTGGATGTTTTCCTGCAATAATGCATATTTTTTTAGGCGTAGGGTTACGCCTAAACTTTGCTAACGCTAAACGTCGTGATGCCACCGATCTAGATAGGTCAGGGCTCCAATACGCTTTGGGTTTAAATTTAGAGCTGATATGTTGAGGAATAACAATTTGAGGGATGTGGGAATCTGCTACTTCCTGTTAAGTGCTTTCAAAGAAGTCATAACACAACTGTGGATCTATATCGGGGCGGTTGAATCACGGAGAATGCTTTCTACGTACGAAGCATACTTCTCCCAGTTAGATTTTTTAAAATTTCTTTTACGTGTGTTTTGTTTAGTAACATTAAAATTGGTGGATAATTTAATAATTAGGTGATCACTCCCTAACGACTCATTTGTAACTTTCCAAATAAAATTTAAAGCCAAATCCACAGAAATAAAAGAAATGTCGGGAGAGGATTGTTGGACAGCATTATTGACTAATTTAATACGAGTCGGACTACCATCATTAGCTGATATATAGTCACGATCTATCATAGAATCGAATATCTGAGATCCACGCTGTTCGGTTTTATATGACCAGTTGGAATGGTGACCGTTAAAGTCACCTAAAATTAAAGTTTTGTTGTTTGTCAGCGAAAATATATTATCCCAATCTCTTTGCAACGTACGAACAGTTGAAGGGCAGTAAACAGCAACGATATTCTCAATATACTGACAATTTAACAATTGAATGCACAAGAGTTCAATAACTGGATTATAATTATGTACATTACGTAATTGCGCTTGATTTGTGTACAATAACAGCTACCCCCCCATAACCGTCATAACGGTCCAATCTGAAAATGTTATACTCATTCAAATTAAAGTGTCTGTCTGGTTCAAACCACGTTTCACTGATAACGGCAATATAAATCCTATCTTTAAATAAAAGTTGTTCGAACAATGCTGATTTCGGCCGAAAACTTTGTGCATTCCATTGTACAATATTAAATGCGAGAGAATTATTACGACAATCCATTAATAAGTTTACTTACAAGTGAGTTTTCTGGCAAATTATTAAACACAACTATTACCAACCATTCTACTATAATCTTAACCACGCTGTTTATTTTATTCTTAAACGAACCATTCTTCGAAAGTATTTTTATAATCTTACTTATTAAATTACCACATGACGTATCTTTCTGATTACGATCACTTGACTTCTTTGGTTTGTCGGTTCGTGACGATGTTTCTTGTTGTTCGCTCATAGAAGTGATAGATGACACCTCCGAATCCCAATCCATAACGCCAGTGGCCGCGGCCGTGAACGGACGAGATTGCCGCCGTTTTTGATATTGAACAGTTTTTTTTATTTTTGATTCCCGTTTCGAATGCGAACTCACTCAGTTTCTGTGGCCCAGGTATTTTGGCAGCTGCTTTAACTGTTTCTGCATAAGTTGTCTGGTCCTTATAGGATTGTACTGGGTTAATAATTTCTAGTGTACTTGTTTGGGTATTTTCCTCTGTTACACCAATATCTCTAACCAGAAGGGTAGGGGGAGGAGATGCAGGTACGTATAATAACATCGCTTTTCGGTATCTACAATTAAATTCATGCATTCGCTCTCGTAACCTTTTTTCCCTCAGATAAATAGGGTATTTCCTATCTAGGGCTAAATGATTACCCTTACAATTTATACACATAAATGTTGTTTCGTCGCAATTGTCATGGCTGCCTCAACATTTAGGACATTTCACTTTACTAGATGTACACATCTTTGCAATATGTCCAAATCTCCAACATTTGGAGCATTGAGTTACGGGCAATGTGTATCTCTCCACTTTGGCTCTCATACCGTAAATATTTACATAGGAGGGTACATACGCACCTTCAAAACAAATACGAATAGACTCGCTTGCAATCCATCCATTAGGGTTATCACCTTTATCATCTGTATCTTTACATCTACGGTTGAGACGTATTGCTGACAGATTTTTTTCACATCACACGAGACATTGCTGACAAATTCCCCCATTGAAAGATCCAATTCAATATCTCTGATAGTCCCGTATGACACTGCGACTTCCCATGCTTTTTGTGAGCGCCAACCCATTTCGTCAAATACTTTGCAATTAATAATTTTTTCGGCATATCATTCATTGTCAAACGTGATTTTTAATTTATACGGATTATTATATTTCACACGTGATATACCGATTATCTCATTAGTTTTAAATAGTCTAGCTAACGCAAATTGTTTCGGAAACTTCTCGTTATTGTATAGTACTGTTTCTTCTTCATAGTTACAGCTTATCTCCTGAACTGGAGTTGATCTTCTTGTGGTTCTCTTCCCTAGTCTATTTACCGTACTCCAACTTCCGGATGAGTCATCCTCCCTATCTCTTTTTTTCCAAGAGTTATCGTTCTTGTCACCTTCTATACCTTCCCTCTCTAGTTGTGTAGGCACTTCCAAATGTGTTATATCCTCTGAGTCTTCCCTTAGTGTATCACTACATTCATGTATTACTACGCCATTGCATGAGTTATTCATATTTTAATAGTTCGACCGGCCGAGCGCGGCGGCTCGGCTACGATCGAAAAAGGTCTTATCTCAAACCGGTAATTAGCGTATACCTACTCGTACGTACACACGACTAATTTGCCCGAGGCGTAAATCGAAACTGCCATTTTATTAATAAATTAATAGTGCCATATTGGACTTGATAGAACAAAGAAAGAACAGGTGGGAAATAGGCGTAGAAAAGTACCTCCTACAAGATCAGCTTTACTATGACACGCTAGTTTGTCACATACAATATTTTTACAGGGTTATTCATCCGTTAAGCGTTTTCAGCTGTTCAACAGAAGGTTAATGTATGGAGTTTGACGTTAGTTGTTATTAATGTATGGAGTGTGACGTTAGTAGTTATGATAAATTAATAGTGCTATATTGGACTTGATAATGATCGGATGTATTTAGAATATTCTCTTATATCAGTAAGGTTTGCGTCTGTTGACGTGCAGCTTGTTAAGCGACTGCGATATCTTCCCGCAGCTGGCCCCGACTGCGGGATCCTCGCTCGCGCTCCACACGCTGATGATGCCCGCCTCGCCCGTCGTCACCAAGATGTCGCGCTGCGGAACGGTCATAATTAAATGAAAAATACAGGGTTCAATTTAATTACCTGATGGTTTCAATTTAATGTCGTGATGTGAATTAGTTTGTTTTTGTTTTATCGAGTTTCGATATCGATACCCATAAGGCCTGTGAGGTTTACACGAAAAGTAAACTGATATTTTCTACGGTCGTTGACCAAAAAAAAATTTTTTTGTTGTTTCATCATGTTCACATCTACGGAGCCTCGCTACCTAATTTATATTATTTTGACCCAGGTATAGTTAAGACGTAATAGGGTACAGTATTTATATCTCACAAAGCGACGCGCGGTTTACTTGTGGTTAGCAAATTTATAAACATGCAGTGAACGTGGGTGATGTGTAAGCGCAGGCTGGAGCTCTCGGTTACACCGTCCGAGACAAGTCGGAAGTGTGTGTTATGTGCTGACGCTACACGTCCTCTTGCTTCAGGTCCTCATGCTTACATTCACTGCGTGTTTGTACACTTGCACAGAGTAGTCTTTTAGTACACTTGGTTGGTAACCAGTTTACCACAAGTAAAGCGCGCATTGGTTCGTCAGAATAAAATGCTATAACAGAATGTTAGGTAAATATTCCGTGTCTACAGAGTAAATATGTTATTGTCTTAACTCGAAAGCCAGCCAGCCAGCCGAAAGGCATAGACTCGCAAATTGCACTTTTACTTTGCTAATTATGTCTATGCATGGCATGCCTTCTACTGGTTGGAGGCGCGCGGTAGCTGAGGGGGCTCGCGGAACAGCGGTATCAGCATCGGGCGTCGGCGGTGGCTGAGGGGCGCACGGGGGCGGCTGAGGGGCGCACGGGGGCGGCTGAGGGGCGCACGGGGGCGGCTGAGGGGCGCACGGGGGCGGCTGAGGGGCGCACGGGGGCGGCTGAGGGGCGCACGGGGGCGGCTGAAGGGCGCACGGGGGCGGCTGAGCGGGCGCACGGGGGCGGCTGAGGGGCGCACGGGGGCGGCTGAGGGGCGCAAGGGGGCGCCTGAGGGGCGCACGGGGGCGGCTGAGGGGCGCACGGGGGCGGCTGAGGGGCGCACGGGGGCGGCTGAGGGGCGCACGGGGGCGGCTGAGGGGCGCACGGGGGCGGCTGAGGGCCGCACGGGGGCGGCTGAGGGGCGCACGGGGGCGGCGCGGGCCGAGCACGTCCGAGAGCTCCGAGCGTCGCCTCACTTACAATCTTACCACGAAAATGGCACTGCGTTATTCTTAAAACTCTTGTATATATACGCATTACACCAGTTTGTTACGTATTTTATTTATTCGCTCCTGGAACTGAGCAGTCGACGTAGATTCGTCAACATATGCGTTTCATATAAATTCAATATTATTCTCATTGAAAAAGGTTCATATTAGTTGGAAACGTGTTACTTTACTCGAAGTGCGGTCTGTAAATGTCGCCATTAGTACTAACGGTACAGGGATCGTAAAGTTAAGTTCTAACATTTAAAACTTGGCTACGAAAAAAACGTCCATAAATTTCCCAGGCATGTACAAAAAAAAAAACGGGTAGAACAAGTGACAAGCCCTTGTCTAGTTAGGGTATTTTTACACCCGTGATACGAATGAGATGGTACTTACGTCCTTGTCGTACCAGCAGCAGCGCACCGTCTGCTTGTTGTCGGCGAAATTCGTGGTCGGCTGCAGCTTCTTGTCTGCTATCGTTACTGAGCGCAGCACTTGCCTACAATACAAATTGAGAGATTGTTACATCAAAATGTAAAGAAACCAGCATATTTTTTTATTTTAGGTCAAATTATTCTTATGTTTAACACGGTGAGGCGTAATTTCAGTTGTCTAGGCAGATGGAAATGATTTATCTGTAAGTATGTGCATTTACTAGGAGCGAGTCGGAACATTTCTGAATTAATTGATTAATTTCTTATACAGCGTGTAACGGAAAGGGGGTATCAACCTGAAATGCACCTCAAACTCAAAGTCAAACTCAAATCATTTATTTCAATTAAACCATTTACAGGCACTTTTGAATTGTCAAGGAATCGGTCAGTCAGAAATATGAAGCTAGTTGCCCATTCCAAAGCGCAGTAGGTCACTATGGAGAAGAACGGGCAAGAAACTCCATGGACACTCTTTTAAATAATATTGTTGTTACAAATATATTAGTTACATCGATTATTGTTGACACTATAAGTGAGAACGATGTACAAAAACCGTACACGTTAAAAGCGTCCAGAGTGCAGCAAAACATAATTAAAAACAATCCAGCAAATTAATTATTAAAATATGCCGTGGCAGCTAAGAGATGACTAGTCCCAACTGACGGCGCCCGTTCACGAACATGACGCATGGATCGACACCATTCAGCTCAACCATTTTGAAGGGAGCTAAATGATCCGACACACGTGCCACCGTCAGCGAGACATTTGAGTGAGCATGACATACTATCAGCCGCCAAGGCACATTCAAGTCAATCTATGACATTACCCGGTAAAGGAGATTGAGTTTATATAATGCAAATATATTCTTACAATCTTCAGCAGC
Source organism: Dasypolia templi (assembly GCA_963555695.1). Classification (NCBI taxonomy): domain Eukaryota; kingdom Metazoa; phylum Arthropoda; class Insecta; order Lepidoptera; family Noctuidae; genus Dasypolia; species Dasypolia templi. The sequence continues at coordinate 25,948,980 of OY743154.1, read as the reverse complement.
TTCAAGTGTTTCAAATGACAATTAATTAGTTGTGGTGTGGAGCAGGACCAGCATTAAGCCAGGCATTTTTATCAGTTATGTAATCCCCTAACCTATAATGCGCCTGCCTGCATAGTGTGCGTTTGACAAAGGATTTGAATTTTGTCTCATTCAGTTGAAGTATGTGGGGAGGTATTTTATAATAACATTTTAGACAGTCCCCATGAAAGATGAGTCTACTTTAGCCAGTCTGAAACCTGGTTGAACTAATAGGTCCCGATTTCTAGTACTATACTTATACTATAATTATGTCTTTCACCTCTTTTACTGTAAAGATGTAATTTTTTTCTTACGTACATGATGTTTTCATAGATGTATTGACAAGGTACAGTCATGATGTTAATATCCTTAAACAATTCCCTTAGAGAATCGCGCCTGTGGAGATTATATGAGGCCATGAGAACCATAGTGGCCTAACTCATTTTGTTACAATATTGAGTTTATGATTTTTTCCAATTCAAATTGATAATTTTGATAGAACCAGAGTGGCTAAAAGTGATACAACGAATTTTCACTAGATGGCAGCATAATCATTGTTATGGTTTTAAGTCTGTGATCTAAATTTGAGGTGCCATACTGGCTTATGTAAGATAGGCCACTATGGTTTAAGCCCTCTTTAACTTCACTGTCATGATGACATTAGTTAGGCTACTTTTTGACAGTCTGTGGATGACAAACGTCATTATTTTCGCGCCCATACGTGCTTGCTATATCGTTCAGTAAATTATTATTAATTGATAATAAGTGGCTATTTGACAATATGGAAAACGACCGACAAGAAAACAATGTGGATAACGAACTTCGAGGTGTATTATGTATTACAATATTCCATTGTATTGTATTGCAATAAACATGACGTGTTATTTGTTAATAGTCTTCTAAGAGTTTTCATTGTTTACAGAAATCTTTGGGTCTGAAGCAGAAGAAGATCTATTTCAAGACTCTGGTTCAGAATACCAGCCATCTGGACGTAATTCGACAGCATCTACTACTGATTTAATTGAGATTTTAGGTGACGAAAACCAATCCCCAAATAATGTAACTTCAGAAATTACTCCAGTTCAATGTAAACCTAGAAAAAGAGTGAGACAACCTAGCAAATGGAAGAAGAATGTGAGAAAGGAAAAGCGTTCAAGAGGTGAGGAATATATTAATGTTAAAGGTGTTCTAGTGCCACCAAAACAAATTGATCCTGCTCGTGAGTGTAATTGCCAACATAATTGTCATGATAAGATTCTGCCTGCTCAGCAAATAATTATGTTCAACAGCTTTTATGCTTTGGGAAATTATAACTTGCAGACATCTTACCTTTTTTCTTTAATTAAGGTGATACCAAAAAAGACATGCACTGCTTCTGCTGAATCTAGGCGTTCTAATCGGCTTGTATGTTACTGTATGCAAAACATTTTTTAAAAAGCTTTTTGGTGTCAGTGATGGCAGATTGTCTAGAGTTTTAAAAGATAAACTAGTTATTCCCACACCTCCCACAGATCAAAGAGGAAACCATGTGCCTTCAAATAAAACTCCAGAGAACAAAATACAAATTGTTAAAAACTTTATCAATAAATTTCCCAAATATGAGTCACATTATACCCTACACAAGAGCACAAACCGAATGTATTTAGCACCTGACTTGGGCTTGCCTAAACTGATTTCTTTATATAAAGAAGAAACACCACCTTCTGAACAAGTGTCAAATTTTATGTTTCGAAAAGTTTTTAAACAGCAATTCAACCTATCTTTTCATGCACCAATTACTGATTCCTGTAAAAAATGTGATAATTTTAAAATAAAAATAGAAGCTGAAGAATCATCTGTCAAAAAGGATGAACTTAATTCTCAAAGGAAACTACATCTCTTATAGGCTGATTCTGCAAGAAATAATTTTAAGATAGATAAGAATAGAGCTGCAGATGATTCTGATTTAACAGTTATAGTATTTGATCTCATGAAAACTTTACCTACTCCTGTTATTTCTACAGGAATTTGCTATTATAAAAGACAGCTTTGGACTTACCGCCTGGGAATTCATAATGCTAATAATGATGAAGTAACCATGTATGTGTGGGATGAAACTATAGCTTCTAGGGGTCCTCAGGAGATTGGTTCCTGCTTGTTGCGTTTCATCAAAGAGAAAGTCAAGACTAAAAAGTTAATTATGTACTCAGACCAGTGCGGTGGTCAAAACAGAAATATTAAAATGGCTACTCTTTGCCAGTATATTGTTGCCCATCCAGATTACACAGTAGATAACATAGACCATAAGTTCTATGTCAGTGGGCACTCATACTTAGCATGTGACCAAGATTTTGGATTAGTGGAGAAAAAGAAAAAGTTTTTCAAAAATATTTACTTACCGGATGACTGGACTACTGTTATTAAGGCAGCTAGGGACAGGAACCCATTTGATGTCATAAAAATGACAAAAGATGACTTTATTTCAACAAAAAAGCTGGAGAATAACATTACCAACAGGAAGATAACTGCTGAAAAATCAAAGGTACAGTGGCTCAGCATGCAGTGGCTTTTGTTTAACCGATATATGCCCATTGATTCGAAAACGAAACAGAGGTAGTACTTTCATAAAACCATCTTGAATCGTTTGTTATTGCAGTAATATATTTAAAAAAAACGCCATCTATCGCAGGACTATGGAAGTAGGTTCTACTTGCAACAAAGATTTTTGAGCAGCGTTGACATTTGATTCAAATATTGAGCAATGCAGTTTGTGTCGTGTTTTGCGTCGCGCCAAAATCATGTCGTCTGCCAGAAAAAAGTAAGTAAGTGTTTTACTGAGTAAATATTTGTACATAACACAGGTTTATAGTAAATTTGGGTAAATTATAAACTTATTCGTGTATTTAGAATGAGTAAAAAATAATTTATAAATAACTATACTGTCTGTAGAACCTACGTGTTTCGAAAACGATACGTCGGGCAGATATACAGGTGTGAGACTTGTACTAAATCAGTTTTTTTGGTTTTAGCCGAAACACACAGTTGACTACGAATGAAATCGTTGATTTAATCAATGACTTAGCTTCGGATGATGAAGTGACTGCAGCTGACATATACATCGACCCTCCAGGTAATGGAATTGTGTCAGATTCTGACTCGGGGGACGAAACGAATGTAACGAATGATCGGGTGTTGGACCTGATTTTTTGTAACAATTACCTAACCGTTGATAAATGCTCTGACTCTCTTGTTCCAGAAGACCCTCATCATATAGCTCTTAGTATTTTTGTAGATTTTGTTCAGTATCATGCTCTCTCATCGCAGCAAAGAAAAAAGTTTGTTTATCAATCAGCCGATTTTCCTTCAATAATGAAAGAACTTGACGAGTTAAACTGGCGTTGTGATCTCGCCAAAGGGTCAGTGGAGGATGCCTTGTCATTGTTGTACGTCAGACTGAATAAATTGTGTGAAGCTTTCATCCCAACTAAAATCATCAAATCTTTGTCTAGTTATCCCCCTTGGTATAAAACACCTCTAATAAAAATTCTTAAAGAAAAATTTAAATATCACTCCAAGTTTAAGAAATACGGCAATTTATCAGACTATGATTCATTTTTAACTTTGCGTAGTCGTGCAAAATTATTAGAAAAAGAAATGTATGACAGTTACATTGATGTCATAGAAAATAGTATTAATAAATCGCCTAAAGCTTTTTGGTCTTTCGTCAAAAGCAAGCAACATTCCTCATATACAATTCCATCGGTTATGAAACATGGACAACATTCATCGGGACAGGGTGATGAAATAAGCAACATGTTCAGTGAAGTTTTTAAGTTACATTTTCTCGAGGATACTGTCCCCGGTGTAACGCAGTTGGATAGCAACATGCATCATCTTTATCAGACGTCTGCCTCTGATATAAGCTCTATTGAAGTCTGCGAAATCGCGGTACTGAAACTGCTAAAGGCTATTGACGTGAACAAGTCAGCAGGTCCTGATGGTATTCCTGCTATACTTATAATTCGGTGTGCACAAAGCTTGACTTTACCACTTACCCTAATATTTCGGCGTTCTCTTAGTGAGGGAGTGGTGCCACATGTTTGGAAGACAGCTTTTATTACGCCCGTGCATAAGAAAGGCCCTAAAGACAATGTAGAAAACTATAGGCCAATTTCTAAGCTGTGCTTGTTTGCAAAGGTTTTGGAAAAATTGTGTACTCTTCAATAGTGCTATTAAACAATCACTTAATGATTGTCAACATGGTTTCTTAAAAAACAGGTCTATTGTGTCGAATTTGCTTGTGTTCCGACTTTTTGTCCTCCACCATGTCTGAACCCTCCCAAGTGGATGTGGTTTACACTGATTACAGCAAGGCACTTGACCGTATAGACCACGGTGTCCTTTTACGTAAGCTGCTTTCAGTGGGTATCAGAGGCGATTTATTCAGATGGTTTACATCCTACATTGAGAATCGCTGTCAAACAGTTGTACTGAATGGATACAGTTCTGTCACTGTTAAAATACCCTCGGGAGTACCCCAAGGATCCCTTTTGGGTGCCTTACTTTTTATTATTTTTATAAATGATATTAGTTCGTGCTTTACCCGTTCCAAAATAATTCTTTACGCCGACGATATGAAAATTTTATGCCCTATATCGAACTCTCCGACTGTATTGGTTTACAGCAGGATTTAGATGGACTTCAAAATTATTGTCTCCTTAATAAAAATTGAACTGAATGTTTCCAAATGTTTTGTTAGTACCTATACACGCAAACCACATGCGATCACCTTTCATTATAAGTTACATAATACCATTATAAACAGGGTAAGCGTTATAAGGGACCTAGGTGTAACGTTTGACTCAAAGTTGCTTTTTGATGCGCACATCGAAAACATCGTTAGTAAAGCTTCCAAAGCACTTGGATTTATACTTAGATTATCAGCTGATTTTAAAAACGTTAAAACGTTTAAAATTCTTTATTGTGCTTTTGTCCGCAGCCATTTGGAATACGCCTCACAAGTGTGGAATCCTAATTATAATATTTACATAGACCGAATTGAGGGAATTCAAAGGCGATTCCTACGTTTCTTGCAGTACAAAACTAGGAAATACACTCCCAATTATATAGCGCGATGTAAGCGGTTTCACATCCTACCACTGCAAGAGCGCAGACGCATTGCAGATATGACGTACTTATTTAAAATTGCGAATGGTACTATAGATTGCCCTGAGCTGTTAGGCAGTATAGGATTAGTTACACACTGCAAAATGTTTCGTAAACCTAGCTTGTTACATGTTCCTCATTCCAAATCCGCGTACAGGCAGAATTCGTTTCTAATCCGGGCGAGCGGAATTTTTAATAAACTGTCCGGTGAACATGATTTGGATATATTCAATACCAGTGTATCTCGGCTTAAGCATTTCTTAGTGGAAAACTTTTTTACGAAGAAGTAAATGTTTACGTCTTAATCTGATGATGTCTACATCTGATTCAAGGTTTGTATTTGTTGATCGTGTACTATTTTTAGTTTGTATTTCCAGATTTATGTTATAAGTATTTTGTACCTATTCTTCTCTTATATGTATCCTAGTGTTTACCAGTGGAAACTTGTAAATGGCCTTCAATTTTGTATCGTTTAAGGACACTGTTTATGTTAGCTGTTAGTTTCCCGAATAAAATAAAATAAAAATAAATAAATAAAATAACGTTTGAAAATTTATCACGTCGTCAACTTTTGCCACCTGCTGAACTGATACTAAGTGGAACAAATATCAGTGATGGCAGCGACTCGGAAGAAGAAGTTTCACACCCAAGTACGTCATGCCAGTCACAGTCTTTATCAACCCGTAAGCGGGGCCGGCCATCGCGACCTATAGATAATCCAACGCTACTACCTCCACCGCCTAAGGCAGCCCGAAAATGGGTGGAGAGAGCCTTACCCCAACATCATGATGAGTGGATCGCACCCTTCCCAAGATCAGTTATTACCTTGTCCTATGCTTCAGAACCAGTCGATTTCTTTGAATCGTTTTTTAGGCCACGAAGTTATCATGCACATTGTCTGTCACTCTGTTATTTATGCAGTACAAAAAGGAAACCCAGGATTTACCCTCTGTGATAGTGACATTTATTGTTTCATTGGCATTTTGATATTGACTGGGTATTCTCCACTGCCACGACGTCGGATGTATTTGGAAAGCAACGAAGATACACACAATATCTTGGTGGCGAAATCCATGCGGAGAAACCGATTCGAAGAAATTCTTCGATATTTCCATGTGGCAGATAACACCAACCTTTGCCCTAATGACAAAATGGCTAAAGTCCGCCCTCTTTTTGATTTACTCAATAAGAAGTTTCTGCAATATGCTGTAGTCGAAAAAGGACATCAGCATAGACGAATCTATGATGCCTTACTATGCTAGACACGGTTGTAAGCAGCATATCAGGGGGAAAGCCTATTAGATTTGGCTTCAAGACGTGGAATGCGGCCTTGCGCTTAGGATATTGCTTATACGCCGACCCATATCAAGGCCGCTATGAAACATATAGTACTGGGTTAGGACAACATGTTGTACAAAAACTAATGACTGAGATTCAGAACATCTACGTAGAAATTAAGATTCTCAGTTTTCATCGACAACTTCTTCACAGGATTACCGTTGATGACAGCAATGAAAGAAAAAAATATATTAGCGACGGGTACAGTTCGTGGTAATCGTACTGAGAAGTGTCCTTTGAAAGATGAGAAATCGTGCAAGAAGGAACAGCGAGGTTACCATGATAGCCGGCTCGATCTAAACAGCGGTATTTGTGCAGTACGCTGGAATGATAACAGTGTAGTAACTCTGTTATCCAGTGAATACGGCGTGGAGCCTATACGAATTGCAAGGAGATATGAGTATCTCCTTGCAATTCGTTCGTCGTTTTTTTTGCCCCATTGAGTCGAGCGTGATCCCCAAGAAAACCGTTTTATCGACGAATTCTAGTTTCTCTTGATTCAATACTATCTCACAATCACTACTCTTGACGTTTGGTAAAGAAAATCTTATACACTTAGTTTTATTTCCATTTAGCACTAAATGATTAGCCGTGAACCAATTTTGGAGCAGCAGTAGGGCGTTATTTACGTCGTCAAAATTTGAAGCACGTCTATCTACCTTAAAAATTAAGGACGTATCGTCAGCAAATAACACCATTTGTGGTTGATTTATTAATAAATGGAGTAGGTCATTAATATATACTAAAAAGAGGAAAGGACCCAATATCGAGCCTTGTGGAACACCCATTTTTACTTTTAAACCAAGTGAATTGACACTATTTATTTGAACTTGCTGTTGTCTATCATTTAAATAAGATTTTATTAAACTGAGCGCAAGTTTTCGAAGTCCGTAATGCTAGTAGGTCATTAATATATACTAAAAAGAGGAAAGGACCCAATATCGAGCCTTGTGGAACACCCATTTTTACTTTTAAACCAAGTGAATTGACACTATTTATTTGAACTTGCTGTTGTCTATCATTTAAATAAGATTTTATTAAACTGAGCGCAAGTTTTCGAAGTCCGTAATGATCAAGTTTCAAAAGCAGGGTTTCGTGATCGACGCAATCAAATGCCTTGGAGAGGTCACAAAAGATTCCTATGGCGTCTTGAGCCTCTTCCCACGCGTTAAAAATATGTTTTAATAAGGTAACACCAGCGTCGGTCGTACAACGCCCTTTGGTGAAACCATACTGTTGCTCGTGAAGGATTTTATTAGTATTAAAATGATTGAGAATCTGATTAAGGATTATCTTTTCAAAAACCTTGCTGAAAACCGGTAGCACGGACACAGGTCTATAATTATTAGTGTCTTTACTGTCCCCGGATTTGAAAAGTGGTATTACCTTACTATATTTCATTAGATCCGGGAAGACTCCTTGATCCACACACAAATTAAATATTAAGGCTAAGTAAGGTGCTATAGTTTCAATTATGGAGGTACAGACTTTAATAGACATTCCCCAAAGATCTTCGGTCAATTTGATCTTGATTTCCTTAAAAGATTTTATTACTGTTAAGGGGTTAATATGCTTAAAGTTAAATTCAATCGGGCAGGCTGAAACATTCACCCTCATTAAATCAAAAGCAAGCGAGGGCGAAGAATTTAAGATTTCAGTGGTTTTTAGTGGGACACTGGTAAAGAAATTCACAAATTCCTGAGCAACTTTTTTGTTATCGCAAATGAGACCACGTGACGTCTCCAGTGTGTATTCAGAATTTTGCTTTTTGCTCCTGTTCGTTTTATTATTGATAATTTTCCAAACCGTCTTTATTTTATTGTCTGCTGATTTTACCTTGTTGCTAATGTATAAGGCTTTAGCTGCCTTACAAGCGTTCTTAATTAAAATTGAGTAAGAAGCAACATTCTTATTAAAAGTTTCCGTGTTAATATAAGGCTTAAGGCCATACAGCTCGAAAAGTTTTTCCCTACTTTTCCTAAGTCCTTTAGTTGCCCAGTCACTAAATAAAAAATTAGGGCTGATACTTTTAGTGTTCTTTTTAAAAATATTATTATACTCGGTTAGAACTACCGAACAGAATTCTTTATACAAAATATTAACATTATTCATTGTAAGGTCCTGATTACTTAACTTACAAATTAAAGTGCTTTTAAATTTATTTAAATTAACAGATGTTATTGGTCTGGATTGTATCTGCACTTTTTGTATCGCTATGTTGGACTCAAAAGTTACGGTTTGACCGCTGTGATCTGAAGGGAGATAATTAACGATAGCTTTATCTAAATAATACAAATTGAATGATTTAAACAAATTCAGTAATCTACTGGTATTTGAATTATTTTCTAAAATATTAATGTTAAAGTCTCCACAGATAATAACTGATTTATTACCAGTTGCAAGTTTAGCCAAAACATCTTCCATTACTGACTCAAATATAGAGAAGTTTTGATAATTTGGGGGTCTGTAAACGCACACTATAACATGCTTATCTAGCTCAACACAAGACAGTTCAACGCTATGTTCAACCGATAGTTCAACTATGTCTTTACGAGCTTTTGATTTTATACAACTTTTAATTAGGATTAGTGAACCACCACGCAGCATTGATTTTCGGTTAAAACAACTGGCCACATTATAATTCTCTTAATTAATTAACATTTCAGAATCTTTTAACCAATGCTCAGTTATGCAAATAATGTCAAACGTTGTTTTTTCTAAAAACAATTCAATTTCCAATTGTTTGGAGTTAAAACCTTGAATATTTTGATGAAATAATTTCAAGGATTTCTGCTTAGCCCCTTTTCTACAATTAACTATTGTAGTGCTAAAAAATACCTTTTTGTTTCTAAGTGGAACTATACTATTAGTGGTACCTTCTGTTGTCTTAAAAACTAGTTTAAATTATCTGAGCTAAACACCTCAACATTAGTACTATTACTAATTGTGGTGCTAACTAAAGGTGACTTCGACATACTACTTATGTCTGGGTTAATAATAAAAGCTAATAGTCTAGCTATTTGACGTCTAAAACTAATCGGCAGACACACAGTATCTCTAGTCGACCTTAGCTTATCAACAAAAATGTTGGTGTCAAAAAATAGAAACTTGTCACTATGGTGAATAACTAAGAAATGCATGTAATTATTTAACAAGTGAATGTAGTTGTTTTGCCTATTTGACAAGTGCTCAAAGTATGGGAAAGCACACAAAATTATTTTCTTGCAATTTAACTTTAGTAGTTTGGTGACACTATCAGTGATGTCATCTTTTGTTACATTATAAATATTACCTATAAGTACTGTAATAATGCCATTTGGATCATATTCATTCCTAATTATTGAAGACATTATTTGTGTGTAGGAAGTCTGTGGCATACAGAAGTTTTGAGAAGAATGACTCAGGTTGTTGCTAAGTTATTTTCCTAACCCTTTTCCAAAACTATCAGAAAACATATTGGATAAGTAACAAACTTTACTAGCACAAGGGAGAGAGCTAGCTTCCGTCTGCACTACTTGCACTGGACCTTGTTCAATATCTGGTGTATCTATATTAAGAATGGAAACCTGAGCAAGTCCTGACTGGGAAGGGTTCTCCGTTGCCTCAGGTTGGAGCTTGCCAAGTTCGGATTTCCTTTGCAATGAACGTTGAGGGCCGCTGAGAGTCAGCAGGTCCACTTTGACTGCTTTAGAATTGCACATGTCCACTAAATCATTTGCAGAATTTGTTTTTCAGACCTTACATACTTAGTATACAGTGAATGAATTGACTCTTCCAGTACCTGAATTTCAGACTGCAAGCGTTGAGTATCAATCTCATAAATGTTTTTACTGTCTTCTAATTTAATTTGATAGTTATTTAATTTACTTTTAAGAAAAACACGTTCTTTTCTTAGTTTAATATTATTGGAACTGTGTTTTTGTTGATTCCTAAATTTATTACATTTATTTATGATTTTATTTAGTTTTGCATATTTTTTAACTTTATTTTGACTTACTTTATAACTACTATTATTATGTTTTAATATAGAATCTTCAGTAAGGTATATTGTTATTAAGGACTGAGGGTTGCAATTACTATGAAATAATTCCTTGTATTATTTGTTTCCTTAGCTTGACAATCGTAACAGACGACATGGTACCATTTTTAACCTTCTAAGTTTAAGTTATAATTAAAAACAATTAAATTTAAATTTCGCACAACACTAGCGAAGTATCAGCTGTCTAGGGTCCATAACCTTTGACCTACCTACCTATCGAAATAGTTTACCGCTTTTACTCCTGCCTAGCTTTTATGGTACCCCTAGTAACATATGAAAAATGGGTTCCGTATTTATTTTTAGTGATTGAAAAGTCGCGTCAGGTTTGAATAAAATCGAGGTTGTCACAGTTTTGAAAAAATGATTTAAATTAGAAAAACATAATTTGAACTTTTAACTTATTAACTAGAGCACGAAAAAAAATCCTGGCTTTAAAAATCAATAAACTTCACAAAATAATTTGAAATCGAGCACTAAGGGTTCCATTAATTAAAGTAATGTACCACAAAGTAATTAACAATAACATTACAAGAGCTTAAAAAAAGACCGTGAATAAAATTGCGCGATTACATAATTTATTAATTAAACAGATTATTCCATAAAAAACGTAGTGAACAAAATAAATAGTTTTTTATTTGTAGTTAGTTTTAAATTCGGAGATAATTTATGAATTACCATTTCAATATCGAGTCGCATCAACACAATCGATTAAGCCTACTAGGATTTCATGAGTATGAAAGAGTTTTTATCATTTATGGCGTTCACAAAATAATTTGCAAACCCCTGAAAGGGGCGTGGTCTGTCCACTCTAACCGTGCATTTCTATTCTTGTAATCTAGCTCTAAGTGTGCGTTTATGCATCTCCTGTGCGTGTAATAATAGTCACAATGGGTTCTCCTTAACTTAAAAATTTAAAGTTTATTTTTGGGATGGCAAAAGTTTCAGGTTTGATTCCTAGCTCGGACCACTTTGCAAGTTATGCGTAGTATTTCGGTGGGCACGTTAAGACGTAGTTTTCAGTAGTTATTGATTTACATTGTGGTCTTAGGTTTGTTTGTTTGGCATCTCGCACGTCAACCTATGAGGTTGTCGTCTGCTTAAGCGGACTTGCTGTGGTCTTAGGCTTTGAGTGATCTCTTATATTGTCTAAACCACAAAGTAAATCGGTCACAATACAGGAGCTTAAAAAATAAATATTGAAAAAAAAAATCGCGCTATGATCATAACTTAATAATTAAACAAATTATTGATTCCATAAAACTGAGAACAGTAGAAACAGAAAAAAAATTGTGAACTAAATAAATCGTTTTTTTATTTGTAGTTTTATAATTCCGACTCGCACATGGCCGGTTTTTAATTTTCATGATAATTACCATTTCTTCAAATTCAATATTGAGTTAGTTACCTACATCATCATTTCTCCGATACATCATTTTTGTCACGATCGATTACAAAGGGCTACCAGGGTTTCATGGGTATTCAACCGGTTCTTTCCACGCGCCAACTCCAACGGGCCGCACGACGTCCCAAGATCCGGATTTTGAAGAAGCCGTACTGGAGCACTTCGAAAACAACCCACGGAGCAGCACGCGTCGCGCAGCCCTGGCGCTGGGAGCCGCGAACCACATGCAAGTGTGGCGAGTTTTGCACGTAGACGACCAGCACCCATACCACTTCCGCCGCACACAGGAGCTGATTCCTGCTGATTATTTACCTCGCGTGTCGTTTTGGGAATGGTTCCGAAGTCAGGTCGAAACCTCACCTGAGTTTGCTTCCAAAGTGCTGTGAACAGATGAAGCATCCTTCACAAGAGCGGGAATTAGTAATGTGCACAATGAACATTATTGGTCGCATACAAATCCGCATGTGTCCTCCGTGTCATCTTTCCAGCATCAGTGGCGGATAAACGTTTGGGCTGGTATCCTATGTGATGTTCTTGTAGGACCACATTATTTGCCGGCAAATCTGAATGGTGCAAATTATTTGGATTTCCTTAGAAACGATCTGGACGAGGAGTCAACAGTGATGTCAGTGGCCAGCTACGTTGACCTCGTCATGGAGAACAACATGATATTTCGACAAGACGGCGCTCCAGCCCATTTCGCGCGTGATGTGCGAAGCCACCTGAATGCGCGCTTCCCCCAGTGGATAGGTCGAGGAGGCCGCGTTGCCTGGCCTGCGCGCTCGCCAGACCTCACTCCGTTGGACTTTTTTTTATGGGCATACATAAAAACTATGTTTATGCCGTAGAGTGCTCATCATGAGAACAAGTCGTGGGTCGCAAAAACGACGCATTTGAGTCTGCGCAATGTCCGAGCGTCTACCAACAGGCGAGCTGGCTTGTGTATCCAGCAACAAGGAAGACATTTCGAACCCTTTCTTTGAAACGTAAGTTTGCCTATTAATTTCGTTTAGTATTTCCGCGATTTTATTTTATTATCTATGGATTCGTAAAACAACCGAATCAAATAGTTAATAACTCACCTTATTTTTAAAAAGAAATAACTGTCAAAGCAAAATAACTCTTAATACCAATTCGTTTAGTGTCAATATTGTATGTACCAGGCGGTCAGAAATAGTCAGGATACGCGAGTGAGGAGAAATAATAGTGAAATGGACGGTGCTAGTGTGAGTGTGTAGGGGTGTGTAAGTGAGACGATAAAAGAACAATGACCTCAAATAGTGATGTGCCACATTTGTTACATGCTAAAATTATTACAGGTGATTAAAAACTAGATTTTTATGAATGCTGAAAAGTGCTTTTTTTGGATTGAAAATTCTCACAGAGGATCTACATAAGGTACACAATTTTTCCCTTTCGTGTTGTACCACTTTTCCGTTACACGCTGTATAGTACTTACCCATTGCCTTCATAGGAGCCAGCCAATAGCACCGGCGTGTCGTCTATCGAAGTGTAGCTGTCCACCAAGTAACAGTCGTCAGCTTTACTTCTCTGGAAATAATAGATCAATGATCTACGTCAATTATGTTTTAGACAAGGGTACTTACTTACTTAATGAATAATCACTGCATTATGTGGCAACTTCATTACAATTTCGATTATTACTTCTTCCAATTTACTTCTTTTTTAACAATAAAATCATTTATTCACAGGCAGACAACATATTAAATATTTATAGCTTATATATAGATAATAAAAGTTTGTATGGAATTTCTTCAGTTTTGCCGATGGTATATCTCATCGGGCGCACGGCTTCTCATTAAATCTCTACAAAACTGCCTATCTACATAGCAACAAACAGCAATAAGTTATATGGCAGCTCACCTTTATACTCCTAGAAACTTTATCCCTAGTGAAACTCCTGAGCATGTCCCCGCTGTCAGCGTCCCACAGCTGCAGGTCATTGGACTGCGTGATGCAGGCCACCTGCTTCTCGCCCAGCCAGGACAGCTTCTCCACCGAGTTCTCCACGTTGAGGGAGTACGTCAGCGCATCGTCTTCTGTCAGCTCCATCACATTGAATATATTCAGAAGGCCGTCCAGAGATCCTGTTACTAGCATCTCTGTCTTTGTCTTGTGAAATTTCACCTGAAATCAAGGTCATTTTGATCTAAGTTGCGTAAAAACATGGTGATTGGTGGTGATAAGATTGAGTAATGAGTGGTAAATAAGATTATTAGAATGACACTAAGCCACACCTACTGATGTCTAACCTGGACAAAAGGGGAGATATGGTCAGCATAGGCAATATTATATTAATGGTTATTACCTGTGTGATATCATCAGTGTGTGAGTTCCAGTAGCCTCCCAGGGGTTTGGGGAGCCGGGTGTCCCAGAACACCAGGTAGGCGTCGTCCTCCACCAGCTGGCTGCCGGCGCACAGGACCCGGCCATTGCAGGAGATGTCCATGCACTCGTACGGCCTGACTAGTTCTTCTTCCTTATCTATACAATATATTTTTTTAGTACATAGAATCATTATTGTAAAATGCCTTGTCACACCAGTAAATACAAGTAAATATTTACACGAGACACAAATAACTCACACCTTTTTCCAAACAAAACATAAAATCCAGAAATACATATATATTGGGGTCTGGGTATGCCAGCCTCATAAGGCCAAACATATCATAGCACAATGAGTATATAGAACAGCATGTAGCTTGCAGTGGCAGCCAGAATGCTACCAATTGCACCACTATCACCCACTCACATCTACTTTGGCTAATATTATACTTCTGTCTCTCCAATCCTCTCTTTTGTCTCTATCTCTCTGTCTCTCGTTCATTAGTCGTCCTTCAAAGCATTGTGGCGTTGAGAGACAACTAATGAAAACGTCAAACAAGCGCACGCAATAATTAATGTTGAGTTTTGTATTTAAATTAGCCGTCCCTCGACGCCACGATGCTTTGATCAAAATATTACCTAAAACTTATATTAAGCTAAGAGGGCCTTATTTTAACTTTTTGGAAGTTTTTGTTTGTGTGGAATTTTTAAATTTATTTTTTAATCATAACTTACAAGCTGTTGCCAGCTACTTCATCTGCCATCTAGAATGTAAATTAGGCACTCAGATAGACCATGGACTTGGGTAAGGAGCCCAGGTCATGGTTTATCTGTGTACCAAAGAGGAATGCCCATTTTTCACCTGACTATGTATAGATATGAAATAAATCTTAAAATACAGCTAATTAAATTATATATTCATTACGCTTATCACAATGTTAAAAGAAACGCAGGATTTTTTTAAATTTAAATTTTTGTTTATGCTTATTCTACATCAAGGTAAACATATTAGCATGTTTTGAACGCACCTCAACTACTCTTTTTTACAACGTTCCATTTTACACACTGCTACTTGACTTTATTCAACTCTGTTTCTGAGTTTCATACATTATTGTATGTTTAATTTACGCAGTAACTATTTCTTTTTTAGTCAATGTATAATACAGATTAATAAAAAATAAATAACTTATTAAATTAATGAATCATGCAATATGTAATTGAGTTAGGATTATTGAAACGTATTTTTTGATGTTTGACATTATTTGCTCGACTTATGGGCAGCTGGTTTTTAGGAACTCACAAAGTAAAAAAGACGTTTTAGAACATAGATATGTATTTTTAAGTAAGTATTACTATTTTAGACTAAACTTCGAGTGTTAAATAATTCGTTCAAGCACATTTATTTGTTTATAACGGCAAATCCTAACCTAAAATGTAACATTAATATTTTTTGGACTTCGTAGCGTTTCAATTGTAAAAATGACCATATGACATTACTTTCGCAACTTACAGGTAGTGTTTCTACTATATCTTATATGTATACATAAACTTTCATTATCAGGTTTTCAAATATATGGGAAGTGGGCATTGTTCTTTCATCCAAATCCGTTCAGCCGTTTTGGCTTGAACGCTCGAAAGCGAAAAATTAGTTTTCAAGTTATAACCTCTCCCGGATCGTGAGCTTTTCCCCGACTTCCGTCTGTTTAAAGACTCACGGGAGTGGCTATAGCTCCAACATGGAAAGTCATAATAATAAATAATATTGAATATAATGTTTACAAAATGTGCACATTTAGCCAACAGTAGTAAGATTTCCCATACAATAATAGATCATAAAAATTACTAAACTAACATTTTATTACAGCTGAAGGTAATCATGGTTTGGAATTATATAAGTTGGGATATGTATTTCAAATAACATTATCTTGTTCATACTTTCAATTTCTCTGATAGTGTTGTGCACTTCTGTAAGGTAAGGAACTCACAATTCCTAAAACTGTATGTGATTTTATTTTGTGTATGTCTTAGTAAGTTGTTGAAGTGCCCACCATAAATAAATAAATAACTTTCTTTCCTTCATAAACAGTTTCAAGAAATGATAAATAATTTTGCACTTTCTTGCAATTGTTTGTTTCTGTTTTCTATTCACTACCTGTTATCTTAGCAAAACTTTACTGAGAGCTTATCTAAGGGTTCTGTGTTCTCCAACCAACTTGATTATGGTTATCATATTATCAATTACTGTAATTAAACAAGGGAAATGTGAATCACCTTTATACTCCTGCACACAACTGCCGCTGGTCCTGGTATCCCACAGTTTGACCAGTCCGTCCTGCCCGGCCGAGTACACAAGGTGGTCCTCCTTGGGGTCACATACCACCTCTGTGAGGGCCTTCCGATGACCGCTGAGACGGCAGACCTTCGTAAGGGATGTGTTGTTCAGCTGGTACACCTCTATGCTGTTGTCTGATAGACTTATTGCTAGTTTTAAAGATCTGTGGGTTTTAATGAAAATTAAATTAAAACAAATTGCTAGTGGATGCCTCAATTATGTGATTTCTAAATAAGTATAACAGAATAGACAGAGCATTAATAAAGATAAAGAACCGAAAGCAAACAAGCTTCTTATGCAAACAGGTGTTTAATTTAAAAAAAAATAAAATCAATTTTTATTTAATTTATAGGTACTAGCATGGATATAGCATACTTAATCACGTATTCAACAGAACCAATATACTTACTTTGTAGCGTGCAATTTATTAATATAAGATTTCTTAAGTGATACCGCACTTTCTGTTAGTAACTTGTATTTCTTTTGAAACTGTTGTTCTAGAACTTCAGGCTCTACAGTATCTCTATCAACTTCTTCGGTATCAACGATATCAGCCATTTTTATGTCCATTTAAATTCTATTGTTTCTATGAGGTATAACGTGTTTAGTCAGTGGTGTAAACAAACATGTTTCGTTTTGTTTTGGGGTTAGGTTATGTCCCGCGACGGACGACAGTGATAACTAGGGATGGGTAGCTCGTGAGCTACAGAGCTAGTGAAGTGAACAGTGTTGCCACCTCAAAAATTATCTTGTCACTAGATCCAGTGTAAAATGTCGCCATATTTTGGAAATTTGGATTGAAAAAAAACCACCAGTTCTCGCTATTTTTTTTTTAAATTAAAATTAAAGTACTTATTAATTTAGTAACAGTCAATAGAACAGACTTGATTAAAATTCAAGATTTTGAAACATTATATCTTCCATTACATTATCATCATCCACAGACGCCGACGTTTGTGCTGAAGACGTAGTTGGTTGTGATAGATCTCTAATGAGTACTTTGTGTTTTTGCCGACAGCCTCAATGACATCGCTAGGCAAAGTGAGCAAAACCCTTTCAGTTCGTAACCAGGTCTACCTGCCAAGCCAGCTTTTGAGTTCATCATGCTCCTCCCACTCTTTTCTATATTTTTGCGTATTTTATTTTTCTTGGACGGCAGTTCCATTCTTTATCGAATTTAATATTCTGAACTTCACTATTCTCACTCCGACGATGAAACGATACGATGGACACACTCTTCAACTAACTTCTTTACTGTTCTGTCACTGAGATCGTGCCATTTCCTACCAACTTTAAATCGAATTCAGAGAATGATAAAACAAAAACAAAAAAGTAAATAACTCAGTGTTTGGGACTCCTCGACCATAGACTAAGTCCAGAAAGATACATATTTCCGTCTCAATTAGGTGTTCCCAAATGCCATATTGAAAAATCGTCAAAAATCGCTAAAAAATAATTAGTCGCTAAACGATGAAAAAATGTCGCTAAGAGCTCTGAAAAATCACCAGATCTAGTGACAAAATCACCAAGGTGGCAACACTGGAAGTGAAGTAGTGATAGAAAAGAGCTAGGCTAGCTCAGATCACTCACTCGCTCGCTAACTAGCTCAGTACTTCATTTATGTTCGTTCCGAGCGAGACACCGATGACCGAAGTCACCGACTGAACGGCTCATCGGCTCGCTTCGGAATGCTTCGGATGAATTCGGATCGCATTTGTTCGCTCTTTCAACAATGCTCTCCGCTTGTCCGGCGCAATACGTCATTGCAATCTACTCATAGGACATATGTCACTGTAAATCCATCTTTATTTTTATTCTTTTAAAGTAGAAAATACTTAGGCACATTATTAAAAGGAACCGCGGTATTTTATTTTGCCGATAATTTACGTAAAGTCATAATAAAAACAAACAGTTATAACTTATTACAGTTTAGTTAGTACTTTTTCGGTTGTTTCGACGAAATAATAATAAGGTTATTAACGTCACCTCGGAACGTAAATAATGTAAATAATGATAAGTACGAAAAATAACAAATGTTGACGAGATCAGCCACACGTCAAGCACGCCCACCACCTCCGGACTCTTCGCCCAGCTCCGCCTCGCCGCCGCCGGTATCCAGCCCCACCGTGAGTGCTGTGACGACACCGGCCGCGGTAGTTGCGTCGAGCTCGAGCGACGAATATTTTTCCCCGCCGACGTCGCCAACACCTGTTCGTCGGCAGGGGAGAGGCCGGCCACCGAAGAGCTTGGGACTTAGGGGCCATCCGGCCCCGAGCCGGGTCCCCGCTGCCGGTGGTTGTGTGCAGCGCATGAGATGGACTCAGTCTATGAACGAGAACGTCATGCGCGCATATTATAGGTCTACAGAGGGGGGAACTCACCTCACTGCGTACCGTGATATGATGCTGTCTCTTTTTCAGGAACTAGAACCAACCGTCAGCGTCTCGGCCCAACGACTGTCGGATCAGGTGCGGGTCATCCAACGCAATCATAGGTTGGACGATGCCGCACTTGATAGGCTGCGCTCAGAGATACTGAGCAACCTTATCGTCTCGACTCCGGCACAAACCGCGGTACAAGCGTCAACCATTGATCTACCGCGGTCCAATCATGGTGTTGAAGAAGAAGATGATAGGGTTACCACAGTAAGTAGCCAATGCAACGACCGATTGAGGAGCGCACTGGAGGATGCGTTTCGCGACTATAGATCCACTCCAACCGAACTTAGACCGCGATTACCACGCCTACCTATGCACAAAAAAAATAGGGCGCTGGTGTGTGCCCTGGACTCGCAACTTAAGAATGTGTTCGAGAGCAGCGAGGATCTCGTTGATACACACTCGATCCTGTATTGCGCGGCTGTTGCGGCATGTCGTTTAGCTAACGTCAAGTTTCCAAACTGTGACGGAGCTGCTCGACCAAAACCATCCGTACCAGCCTGGCAATGCAGGATCGAGCGTCGTATCAATGAAGCCAGGGTACTCATAGGCAAACTATACTGTTTCAGGGATTGCAATACAAGACCACGAGTGATGCGCTTTGTGAGGCGGGCATTTTCGGGGACTGAAATAAGCCCTCGAGAATACATGTCACGTGTCACAGAGCGCATCGACTTCCTGAAGCAGAAAGTTTGTGCATGGGCGAGCCGTATTCGGCGGTATAAGCGGCGGGTTGATCGATACATGCAGAATCGCATGTTCCAGAGCGATGAAAGGTGGGCATATAGAGCTTGGGAGCGACCTGAACAAAATTTGACAGACGTGTGCCGCCCAGATGATGCCGCCACAAGTGCATTCTGGCGCAGCATCTGGTCAGTACTCGTCTGTCACGTTGAGGCTGACTGGATGCAGGATGTCGAGCGAGTGTGTGAAACTATACCAGAAATGGAAACAGTCCTAATTACGCCATCAGACTTTGCCAGAGCAGTCCGTCCGTTACCGAACTGGAAATCGCCAGGGCCGGATGGATTGCACAACTTTTCGTTGAAATGGCTAATTAGTTCGCACACTAGCCTGGCATCTCAGTTCCAGTCAGCCTTAGAGTCTGGGTCGCTACCGCAGTTTCTTTCAACAGGCGTTACCCACCTGCTCCATAAGTCAGGTAGTCCCACGGAACCCAAGAATTATAGACCGATCACGTGTTTGTCGACGATCTATAAACTTCTTACATCCATTTTGAGAGCGAAAATTAATACACACATTGACAGTAACTCGATTATGTCTGCCTCTCAAAATGGATGTAGGAACGGGTCCCGAGGTACTAAGGAGCTACTCCTCATTGACATGGCCATTAGCCAACAGGTTCGTCGCTCCCGCAAGGATCTGTCGACATGCTGGATAGATTATAAGAAGGCCTACGACTCGGTGCCACATACATGGCTTGTGAGGGTGCTGGAGTTATACAAGATAGATGCAACTCTACGCACCTTCCTTAAGTCCTGTATGGGGCAATGGAGGACGGTCCTTCGCTATCCGGGGTGTCAACAGATCCAGGGGAATGACGAGCCTGTCTGGATTAAACGGGGAATATTTCAGGGCGACAGTTTGAGTCCACTTTGGTTCTGCTTAGCTCTGAATCCTCTAAGCACACTGCTGGAGGATTCAGGTCTAGGCTATCGGTTAAAGAGAGGTGGTCAGGTCATATCTCACCTTCTTTTCATGGATGACTTGAAAATCTTTGCCCCCAACAAATTGCAACTGATGGAGTTACTAAAGGTAACTGAAACATTCAGTAGCGCCATCAGGATGGAATTTGGTGTGGACAAATGTGCAATCATGCATGTTAAGCGAGGTGAGATTATGGAATCCGAAGGTATTCAACTTTCGGATTCCATACACCTTAGATCCCTCTCTTCATCCGAAAGCTACAAGTGTTTGGGTATGTCGGAAGCGTTAGGCATCAACGTTATTAGCATGAAGCAATCGTTGAAGGAGCGCTTCTTTGGCCGCCTGAAGAAGGTATTAATTAGTCTTCTTTCGGGCGGAAACAAGGTGCGTGCCTTCAACGGTTGGGTCATGCCGATTTTGATGTACTCTTTCGGCATACTCAAATGGACCCAAACCGAACTTGACGCCCTGGATAGGCGGGTCCGTACACTTCTGACCGCAAACCGGATGCATCACCCACGATCATCGGTGATGAGACTGTACATCCCGCGAAAGTGCGGGGGTCGAGGCTTTTTAAATGCGAAAACCCTCCACAACCGCGAGGTGTGCAGTCTCAGGGAATATTTTTTAAAAGCCGAATTGGGTATGCACCGTGATGTGGTCGCAGTGGACAAGGGGCTTACCCCGCTCTCCATGGCTAAAGAGAACTGGCACAAACCTGTAGTACTTACTACCGATGACCGTAAGGCGGTATGGCAAAGCAAGGAGCTTCACGGGCGCTTCTACCCGACCCAGTTCTCGAAAATGACCTTGTCACGTTGTACTGGGATCGGTCTATCATTACTGACAGGACTATTATCGCTAATAAGCCTGACATAGTAGTGATAGATCGATTAGCGCGCCGCACAATGATTATCGATGTTACCATTCCACATGACGAGAACCTCGTGAAAGCTGAGAAACAAATTAAATATCTCGACTTAGCACACGAGGTTGTTGACATGTGGAATGTGAGCTCGGCTGTCATTGTGCCGATTGTCGTATCGGCCAATGGCCTGATGGCAAAAAGCCTCGACAAACACCTGAGGAGGCTCTCGTTGGGCAGCTGGATCAAGGGCTTGATTCAGAAAGCGGTATTTCTGGACACGGCTCGCATTGTTAGGAGGTTCCTCTCTCTGGAGACCTGACCGCCGGTAGCTTGGACCCTGTTCCCGATACCGGTGAGATACTATTTTTTATATTTTTAAATGTATTTTTTTTCAGAGTTTTGAAACTATATTTAAAAATGTAATTTATAAGGTTTTAAATGTAATAAAGGAGATAATAATAATAATAATCATCATTTATTTCAGGAAGTTAGGTATTCCCATATTCAGAACACAAATAATATATAAATATGTATACACAAAGGATACATAACATTCACCAACAGACATTAATAATAATTTCATTTAAAACAAAAATAAATTAAAATTAAGATACAGAACAATAAATATTATAGATTAAAATTCAATATTGCAGATTTAAATTCATTCGTAACATTTAATTATAATGTTACAACAATAATCACATAATAAATGGTGACGGACTGGCATGCAGGTGCACCCACCTCTCCAACACGACCGAGTCCCACCGCTCAGACAATACGCTCAAGATACTGTTAGTGCTGCGTCGGAAGCGACTTAGTAGCGAGGCGCTCCGCTTCCTAATAATAGCATAAAAGTCATCAGTTTGCGCCTGCGCGAACATCGTGGAAGCGCTGCAAAACCGCGGCCGCCCTAGCAGTACCCTGAACGCATTGTTGTACTGTACGCGCATGGCACTGTAAACTCGCTGCGTATAGTTGACCCATAGGCTGCACGTGTAAAAAGACTGACAATAGGCTTTAAACAAGGTCACCTTTACATGTTCAGTACATCGTGCAAACCTACGTGCCAACATGTTACAGCGTACCGATAGCGCCCTACGTTCCCGATCAATATCCTCATTGCCAGACAAGTTGTCTGTGACCCAGTGGCCCAGGTACTTAAAATGGTTAACCCTTTTCAGCCTAGCACCGCAAAGAGTGATCGGAGGTTTATAAGAGAAACATTTGGTACCAGCCTTGAAAATCATGTACTCACTCTTATTAGGGTTGTACCTGAGCCCATGAGCCCCAGCATATGTCTCACAAATGCCCAGAAGTTTACGCAACCCCCCAACCGACGGGCTCAGCAGTACCATATCATCCGCGTAGCTGATGTTATTAATAGGCACTCCGCCTATTGAGCAACCCGCATTAGCACTGCTGAGCTCGCCGATCAGCTGATTCATGTACAAGTTGAACAAGCGGGGCGAGGTTAACCCCCCCTGCCTCACACCGCAATCCAACCCGTACACGTCAGAATATACTCCCGCCCATTTCACACTGTTGCGCTGATGACTGTACCAATACCTAAATATCAACACTATCTCACTCAGCACCTGTGTCTCACTGCGCAGCTTGTGCCACAGGATGTCATAATTTACCAAGTCGAAGGCTTTCGAGAGGTCTAGGTAACAAGCGGACACAGGAGTATTTCTAGCCGTGTAGTACTGTACAGTCTGCTTGAGACAGAGAATAGCACTCTCAGTCGACAAACCAGGCGTGAAGCCAAACTGAGCATCATGTATGCGAAGGTGCTTTTCCAGCTGTCTGTCAAGCAGCCTGTCCAGCACCTTGGCTATGACAGTAGCGAGCGAGATAGGCCTATAGTTAGATACATCCGACACATCACCCGTTTTGTTTTTCACGATCGGAACTACCACCGTGTACATGAGATCATCAGGTAAGTAATTATGTCTGATGCACAGATTAAACAGCATTGCCAATACCCTCGGTAGATGCACACCAGCGTGCTTCAAGTGCTCGATGCTAAGATCATCATGACCTGGAGATTTACCTCTCACCATCTTCTTAATAATGACGGCTATATCCTTGGATGTAAAGCTGATACTAACGTCTCCGTGCTGACACTCAGCATCAAGCACCTGCGCCGCCGTCCCAAGCGGCGACTCCACCTTAAAATGACGCTGGAAGAGGCTAGCAATGTCGCATGGTTCATGAGCGTCACCTACACTCACAGGAAGGCTCGACCCAGTGTTAAATTTATTTGTTGACTTCCAAAATAATGTCCATTCTGATCTGATCCTCATTGTTTTGACAGTATTTTAATTCTGATTTAAATAATTTTCTAGATTTACACATTTCATTATAAATATGTCCGGATTTATGTTTACCCTGAAATAGCCACATCTGAAAACAAAGTCCAGCCTCCCTGTGGGTACTACTCACATACTTGTTCCAGCCAGGTACATATGTATTGTACTTCCGTTTAGGTTCACTATAACTTAGTTCCGCGCCCCTAGATAATATACCAACGATATCAAGGTACATTTTGTTTAATAATAACTTATGGTCCTGATTATTACATAGCGTATCAGCACAATTAACAAATTCCGACGGAAAATCTAGCTGTCTAAGACTTGAATTACAATAATCAAAATATTTTTCTATCTGGGTTTGATCCCTTTCCCCCCACTTTACCCGACTACAAACTTTACTAAGATTATTACGTTTAGGCAAAATAACATTAAAATTACATTGAACTGCTATAGGATAATGATCAGACCAGTAGGTATACATGACAGACACTTTAAGTACTGATGATCGCGCGGCGGCGCTTGTTATTAAACAGTGGTCTAGCCATGACTGTGTACCGCTCACCTGGCACACGAACGTATGTGAGTCACTCGGCAACAGTTCCATATCTACACACGACCACGATTGCTCCGCACAGAAATCTAATAACTCTTTCGCAAATAGACCGCCAGGGTGCGAGTTAAAGTCACCCAGCAAGAATACAGATTCCACATTATTGCTTTCAATTATTGCACATATTTCACAGAGACACTCCGAAAACAATGGCAGGTTTTCACTTTTGTTTGTAGGCATGTATACCGAAAATACTATAATTGTACGCTCATGGTCAAGTTTCACCTTAATCGCCGCGAGACGCACACTACGACACTGTATAACAGACACCGACGGGAAGGCAGATTTCCTCCACAGCAGAGCTACTCCTCCGTAAAGCCTCCCATTGAGGACTCCTTCAGACGTGTCCATAGCGGACTTTCCCGTGTATGAAAAAGCGACGTCAATATCACCCAGGAAAGGCAAGTCGTGAGGAAGCAGCCAGGTCTCTTGTAGTGCCACAATGTCCGCCGAGCGGCAAAGTTTTCTCACACATTCAACTGATCTCTTGACATTTTTACAATTAAAGCTAATAAGTTTATGTTTGTTAATCATTTACTTTGTGTGGGTGTACAATTAGCCAAATCTCGATTCTTCACAGAGACGGTACGTCGACTAAATTCCACAAAAGGGCGATATATTACTCCCTCTGGCCAAAAGTCATCTGTCAAAAATGTATCCATTTTACACTTAGGGACATACACCTTATAAGCATCATAATTTTTCATCGATTTCATATTCATTTTCTCTAAGCGTACGTCAATGTTAGTCTTGCTCTTAACATAGGTTATGATGTCACACACGGACGCGTCCTTTGACACATTATAAATATAAAGAGGTTACTTACTGTCTGCCGCCTTGAACTTAGAATCAGCACCAACCGTAGCTTTTCCAGTTTTTCCTACAAAGCGATTCTGAAGCCTTTTTCTTTGAACAAGGGTCCATCTCTCATCCTGCTCCTGGGATTTCCACTCTCCTTCATGTATCACATCAGAGAAACTTTTCTTTGCAATAGCACATCCATTATTTCCATTCGTGGGAGCTGTGTGTACTGCAGTAGCGGGCACAACAGACGGAGTCGGATGACTCACCAATGTTGTCGGCGGCGGCTGGCGTGCGACGTTTGGCTCACTATCAGCTGTCTTGAGTTCGAGCGGCCGCCCGTTGAAAATACCGCACGGTGTTTTTACACTACCCTCCATTGGCAGGATGTTATGCTGTGGAGATAATTCTGGGGGTCCTCTCTCGTACTCAAAGCTCGATAATCTAGTTCTTTCAATACCCTGTCTCAGAGTTATGTTGTTCACAATCGATGCATTTTTGATCACTTTCATTTCCAATTCCAGTTCCTCAAACTTTTTTACAGTTACGTATTCATCACAGATTCGTTGTATTTCACCTCTCATTGTCACCAAGTGTTTTAGTAAGCGGGTAACATCTACGTGGTCAAATAGTACCGGCGGCAATTTATGCAGATCTCGTGCCACGAAAGTAGGAATATCCTCTGGATCAGTCTCCTTGAGCACGCAGAGGATGTCATCGATATCCCTTAACGTTTTTCCTTGTCTTCTTCTGATCTTCTTACGTTTTGTAGTCGATATGGAGTCGAACAACAAATTTTTAGCAGCCAATATGTCAGTGTCATCGAAAGCACTAGCACAAATCTGACTAATACTTTGCTCGTTCATCACGTCAAGCTTGTTACAAATAAACGCCAATACCTCGTTGATCACCACATTACAACTTGCACATTTCACAATGTTGGAGGCCATTATAAATAATGACATGCATGCCGCTGCATGCTAAGTACCTATTACCTAGTACCTAGTGTATTTTTATAAATAAATGAGACTGTGAGTGATTAGTAGTTGATTAGTGGTGCTCTAAAAAATGAATTACACACACAGAAACATACACAGAACAAATGTGAACTTTTTAAATATTTCTGTGAACTAAGTTGAAACTAAATGTAAAATTATTTCACAAAATAAGATACAGACACATAAGTCGACCGTTACTATAACAGCCACGAAAAAAAAACAAGATATTCTCAATATCCGAAAGAACCGTAACAAAGAGTCCAAACTTCCAAAGAGCTATTGATATTGAGCGAGCCGACCCGTCTCATTCGGCGAATCTACGCGCGTGCGGCGTGAGTCAAATGAGCTAACAGTCGGTGTCTGAGCGACTGAGTTACTGAGCTATAGAAGAGCTAGTGAGCTAAGAAGAGTTATAGAGCTATTTGAGTGAAACGTGCGGTTTGAGTCAAATGAGCTAACAGCCGGTGTCTGAGCGACTGAGTTACTGAGCTATAGAAGAGCTAGTGAGCTAGAAGAGTGATATAGCTCTTTAGAGTGAAAGAGCTAATCGCCCTTTTCAGTGAATTGTTTCGCCCATGTCTAGTGATGACTGATGAGCATCCGTCTGTTTGTACTCTGTGATAACTACTCTCTCTCTACCGAGAGGTGATGACAGTGTTGCCACCTCCGTTTTTGTTTTTTACCCTAACGCTCGCCGAAATTACCCTAAATTAGGCACTTTTTTTTGTTTTTACCCTAACTTTTTTCTAAACTTAAACAATCAATTTAGCCCCCCCCCCCCCCCCCCCTATTACATTGGGCTTAAACATTACTGGCGAAATGTGGGTGTACTATAGGTACACCTCCCAACCCTTCGGGGAAACAAGGCGTGATGTTAAATAATAAACTAATAGCCAAACTAT
This sequence comes from Dasypolia templi, assembly GCA_963555695.1. Classification (NCBI taxonomy): domain Eukaryota; kingdom Metazoa; phylum Arthropoda; class Insecta; order Lepidoptera; family Noctuidae; genus Dasypolia; species Dasypolia templi. The sequence goes on along the minus strand of OY743154.1, from coordinate 25,921,760 downwards.
TACACCGTTTCCAAACATTCTTGGAATGCATCCATAATAGTCTGGGCTTCTATGTCATCTGCAGTATTTTTTTCTTATAATCGTACATTTCATTCGAAATCATTTCTCTCAAAAATAGATTCTTGTGCTATCAGAAGACTGAAGAGAACGGTACATCGTCACAACAAGTTCGTCGTCAGAAACACGTATTCAATCAATCACCATTTTGCTTGCAAGGAGTTTTCAACATTCTATAAAAAATCCTTATATTTATTTTACACTGAAAAATACCCTAAATAATTTTCTACCCTAAAAATACCCTAAACGCGTAAAAATACCCTAAGGTGTGGACGTGGACACTGGGTGATGAGAGATGACATCCGTGTCGTGTTTGACATTGACAGCTTGCCTCGAGATTAAGGCCGCATTCCGAATTGGACTGTAATCGATTTGAGCGCGCTAACACCCGAATTCGTTTTAAAACACAAAAAATCATTAATGCTATAGAAATTGTTAATAATGAGCCATTTATATAATTGGATTTTAAATAATTTACAATTTAATGTTTTAAACATTTTTTGGTAATTTATTATAGAGACGTACACACATAGCCAGAGAGTTTTTATTATATTTCGCTGATGGAGGCAGCACATCCAGCACAAGTCTGTATTGGTCACGCCGACTTCGAGAGCTTACTTCCTCTGCTCTTTTGAATAGTTCCTTGTGTTTTTGAACGAACACGCATGCTTCATAAACATATAATGAAGGTAACGGTAGCAAACCAAGCTCTTTAAATATTGGTCGACATGATTCGTCAGATGGAATCTTGTATAGAGCTCGTTACCATTTCTTTTGGGCGACAAATGCTCTATTGTGGTCAGTACTATTTCCCCACATCATTAGTCCATACCGTAGTGAGGACTCAACATATGCGCGATATGACATCACAGCCGTTTTCATATTAGTTTTTTTTTATTTGTCTCAAAGCATACACAAATTTATTTATTTTATTACTTACAGCATCAACCTGTGCTTTCCAGTCTAAATGTTCGTCAATTACTACTCCTAAAAACTTAGTTCGTGCCACTTGTGTAATTTTCGGAATATCCATTTTAAAATTAAACGTATTATTAAAAGATTGATTAAATTGTACATATATTGATTTGTTAAGATTAATAGATAAATTATTATTATTCAACCAGTTAATTAGATCGTCTATTGTTTTACGAAGAAACAGTTTACCTCGTATATGGCCCTCACTGTTCCATTGTCAGATTTATGTATGCGGTTCATAAAGGAGGCCTGCGACTTTCTCATGACTGCGTGAAAGTCATCTACCCTGTTTTCAGCAAACATGCCGGACGCACTACACCGCCAAGGCAGGCCCAGTATGCACCTGAATGCGTTATTATATTGAACACGCAAAGTGTTGTAAGCACGATGCGTATATTTGTACCATAAGGCACAGGTGTAAAGGTTCCGGCAGTATGCGTTAAACAGCGTGATTTTAACTTGATTTGAACATTTTGCAAATCGTCGTGCCAGCATATTACTCTTGGCAGCAAGAGAACGTCTCTGTCTTTCTATGTCATCCTCATCTTTTAGTTTTTCATTCAGTATATGACCTAAATATGTGAAGAACTTGACAGATTCCAACTTAGTGTTGCATAAGAATATGTCCGGTATATGTAATGTGCTGTTGTCGTAGCGAAAACACATTGTTTGACTCTTTTTAACATTATACTTAAGACCAGCTTATCCGCATATACCTCAAATATTCCTATCAACTTTTGCATTGCTGTGACAGACGGGCTGAGCAGAACCATGTCGTCGGCGTAGCTAAGATTATTTACAGGTACGTTGTTAACTGACCGATCCCAGCTCCGCCCAGCTCCTCTATCAAATCATTCACATAAAGGTTAAATAATATGGGTGATGTTAATCCGCCCTGTCTTACGCCCGTTCCGAGAACATAATCACAAGACACGGCTTCCCCCCACTTTACTGTAATCAGAAGAATATTCTGTCATGTCCCATTTTTCATTAAGTTTAGTGACAGTGACTCTCTTCTGTCTGTTACTTAAATACGTCGATTTCCACTGAAGCGACGATATCCACTGAAGCGGCAGTCCTGTAACAATTATGACAGCTGACAATTCACTCACAGTGATATTTCTATAAGGCATGGTCGGCGTTATCGCAAGATGGCGCATGTCATGACGTCACCTATGACGATTCATGGGACATCGTTATCGCGCTCACGCCAACTCGGAACGGGTGTAAGCGCGCTCAAAATGCTCAAATCGATTACATCCCAATTCGGAAAGCAGCCTAGTTCGGAATGCAGCCTAACACTACAGCTCGCAAACCAAACTTACACACGTTCTATCTACACGAAATGATGTATCGGTTTTTCTAAAGTAGAGTAAAAACCATCGGATCCAATTTCATTTTCTATATTATAATAAGTCAAGTTAACATGAATAAATTAAGCACTGTTGTTGGTCCAGAAATCGCGATTGTTGTGGATGTGTTTACTGTTGTGTCTACAAAAGATAAAAATGTATGCGACTTGAGTGTAGCACAATAAAAGCACGTGCCCACACGTGAAACGTCTACCACCAGTAAAACAGCAGTTTTAGTAGAAAAATAAATTAATAATGAATTTTATTGGTAATACAGAAAACACCTTTAACGTAATGTACTTACACAACAAGAGCCTGTAAATAGTCTCTCATCTAGTTCTCTGTTTTATGAAAAGGAGCATCTCTTGTTTATGAAATTCTCCCACGAAAGTCTTCAGATTAATGGATACCACTGGATAGCTCTTAATCTCGACGAATAATCGAGTTTCCATTTTTCTTCGGAGAGCTTTCCTCTACTGTTTGTTGTTTTAACAGCTTTGGGAAATACACTCCCCCTAATTTTGCAGTCAACCGCTGAGCAACAGCGGGGCACATTCATTATTTAATTGTAAAAGAAGTAAGTGGTTTAAAAAAATATATGACAGCTCAAAATGAATTTGACAGCTATCAAATTCTTGGACTATTGATAGTAGCGGCATCTGAGGTGAGCAAGTCGCAGTTTTTATCCTTAATGACTGGTTAAGAACAGAGAATTATCAAGGAGGTAGTAGAAAGGTCCTACAACAATTACAACGACATAAAAATGAACTCGCTGTGACACTTCCAAATTCCTCAGGCTCTACCTACAGACTTAAAAGAGAACGACTAGCGTCAATCTAACCAACACAAATCTAAAAACGATATGACGCATCGCAGGATGTGAATAATCACGAACTGCCAAGTGAAGAAACAACAAATCTGATTAAAGCTCAAGAAGACAGATCAAAAAAAAAACAGAATCATGTGTACAACACTGGTGTTTCATTGAAAAAGATGATGAAGAAAAAAGATTATAATTTTAAGTTAAACCATTATCATTTGTATGCCACATCATCATAATCGTCCTGCTCATAACGGCACAGCATGTCTTCTTCTTGCAATTAAGAGAACGACATAATTTGGAAATTAGAATATGACAAAGATGAATTAAAGAAAAATACTTATTTGAAATTTATGTACTACTTGTAGGTCGTTCTGCGATGTGCACCTCGATATCTGGGTCCAATGCGTTCTATGTCTCCTGCGGCCAGCCTAGTAGTCAGTATTTTCAGGGGTATTGGAGGAATGTTGTTCAACTCACTTGTTGTATCAGAAAACGCCCAACGAATGTAGCGCTCCATGCGGATATGATCTAGGAAAAAAATAGGAATAATTCTGAAACGTGCGAGAATGATTTTGATTCTGGTAGTGAGTAAACAGTCTACGTGTTGATTTTAACAGCGAGTAGAATATCTCAGCGTTTTTTTTTAAGTTGTTGACAAAGAAAGTAAGAAAATTGGATACACGCGCGTGGCAGGAAGTCTTTAGTATGAATGTGGATGCTATAAGAGTAGGGGAAGATCAAAGAAACGAGGGATGGACTGGATGAAAGATGATATGGCTAGTAAGGGCGTGACTACCGAGATGATAGCTTGTAGATAAATATGGAAGAAAAACACATTTTGCACCTACCACAAATTAATTGGGAAAATGATGATGATGGCAATGTTCAAAGAAACACTTTCTGATAACTTTTTAAAACATGAATGAATACTTTATGGTATTACCTATGGCCGGGTCGACGATAGCGAACGCCCGCTTGACGTTCTCCACGGACACAGTCCTGTTGGCGACATGCTTACCGCCCAGCTCGGCGACGACCTCGCGGATGTACTTGTCCTGCGCCAGCTGCCGCTGTCGGAACAACTCTCGAGCGAACTCCACGCGGTCGAAGCCTTCTTCATTCTGGGGAGGGACGAATAAATCGTCTAAGTTGACATGTAAAACAAGTTCATTATATTTATTTACAATATTTAAACTATTTTTATGATGACATGGATTCTATTTACTAAGAAACCTTACGATTAGCAATCTAGGAAATTATTGCTTGCATATTAAAATCAAATCATTTAAACTTTAACATGGTGCATGCATAGTTTTTTTTTGCAAAGTAATAGAAAACTACAGGCCATTAACTAAGTTTGCAAAGGTTTTAGAAAAAAAAAGTACTCTTTAGTTTAAAGTGCATTATACAATTAAATAAAAATAGTTATTAAATAATTTAAGAAGCCGTGATTACAACTGTCAACATGGCTTCTTAAAAAACAGCAGCCTAATTGTGTACACATTGTAGTAAACGATTACGACTAATTTGTTGTATTTTGACAGTTCAACAACATTCATTGCGTTATTTACATTGATGAGCAGGTTTTTTATCGAACTTATGAAGCAATGGATTAGCAATCTGTATCAAAACGATTCAGATTCCGATTGATTGTGTATTACGCAATTAGGGTACAAGTCTATTGTGTCGAATTTGCTTATCTGCAGCCTAATTGCGTAACACATTTTCGTAAACGATTACGACTAATCTGTTGTATATTGACAGTTCAACAACTGTAACGGACGCCGAGCCCGCGTCATAATTATAAGGAATAATATGTGTATCTTTAAGTATGTATATTGCTAGTGTAACGGACGCCGAGCCCGCGTCATAATTATAAGGAATAATATGTGTATCTTTAAGTATGTACATTGTTAGTGTAACAGACGCCGAGCCCGCGTCATAATTTAAAGAATGACATGTGTATTAAAGTGTGTATATTGTTAATTTGTTAATTAAGGTCAAATCGCATGTTTGTTTTGTATTGTGATTGTGTATTTCCCGCGTGGTATTTTAATAACACGCAGCGCGTAAACTTTTACCGCGCACATCATTGCGTTATTTACATTGTTGAGCAGATTTTTTATCGAACTTATGAAGCAATGGATTAGCAATCTGTTTCAAAACGATTCAGATTCCGACTAATTGTGAATTACGCAATTAGGGTACTGGTCCGACTACTTGTGCGCCACTATGTCTAAACCCTCTCAAGTGGATGTGGTCTACACTGATTACAGCAACGCATTTGACCGTACAGAGCACGGTGTCTTTTTACGTAACGTAAGCTCTGCTTGCAGTTTGTATCAGAGGTGATTTATTAAGATGGTTTACATCTTATATTGAGACTTGCTGTCAAACATTATACTTAATGGATACAGTTCAGTAGCTGTTAAATACCCTCAAGAGTACCACAAAGATCATAACATAACGTTTCGACTGTATTCCCCGATGGCTTGGGCAGGGCAGGCTTTTATAGTTAGTAACAGAGTCTATGTTTTTGGATACAATCTAAAAAGTGTCTTAGTACCTCTTGAAACAGCTTATCCAAGTTGATATCGTTGTTGTTAATCTTCAGTTTGAGCTGCTTTCGCACCACGTCCATCAAGTTCTTGATGTCCACTTCACTCTTCAGTGGAAACGTTGCTTTCGATATCTTCTCGAATTCTTCGATTGAAATCGTCTGTGAAGAAAGGAACTTTAGATTCGTCCAAAGAATAAGTTGACACAGAGAGGGTTGGACATAAGGGGGTATCGCACGATCTCCTACGAGGCGGCTTGTACACTGGCCGGATCCCCGCCATGGGACCTAGAGGCAAAGGTGCTCGCGTCACTCTATCGTTGGCGCGAGGAAGCGAGGGCGCGGGGCGAGCGGCCGATGCAGCGCCATGTGGAGCAGCGTCGGTCGCAGCTTCACGAGGTCCTAGTGGCGGAATGGCGGGACAGGCTCTCACGCCCTACCGCCGGCCTCGTCACCATCGAGGCGGTCCGGCCAGTGCTCGACCTCTGGCTCGGGAGGAGGCACGGCTCCATGTCGTTTCGGGCGACGCAGGTGCTCTCGGGGCATGGTTGCTTCGGGAAGTACCTGTGTCGCATAAACAGGGAGCCGGACGCCCGGTCACCACTGCGTCGACTGCCGGGAGGACACGGCGTGGCATACGCTGGCAGAGTGTGCCGCTTGGGAGGAGCCGCGCCGTACCCTCATCTCAGAAGTAGGCAGTGACCTGTCGCTGCCGACCGTAGTGAGTTCGATGGTCGGCAGCGCCGAGTCCTGGGACGCGGTGGTTTCCTTCTGCGAAACAGTCATCTCGCAGAAGGAGGCTGCGGAAAGGGAGAGAGAGATCTCGTCCACTCTCACGATCCGCAGCAGGCGCACTGGGCGCAGGCGGAGGGCGGACAACGCCCTCTTCCAGCCCCCCTAAATGGTTCCAGGGACGGCGGACTCGGGGACGTCCGCCGCCCCCCACACATCAGGACCCGAGGTGGAGGCGCGATGTGTTCCACGCGCGCCCTTCTTAGACGTTGCGGGGGGAGTCAAACACCTCACTCCCCCCCCAACCCGAGGAGGCCCGCAGAGGCGGGCCGGCACCAATCGGGGTCGCGGAAGAATCATGTTCCCGCGACCCCGACGTAGGTGTGAGATGGAACACCGGGGTGGTTTTTAGTCAGTAAGAGTCTGACAGACCCCTCCGCCCGCCCCAGGGCGGAGGACATCCATGAGGATTTTACACCCCGGGAACAAAAAAAAAACAAAAAGGCGCCGACCGTCCAACCCTCTCTTTTTTTTTTTTTTTTGTTACACCTACGTCGGGGTCGCGGGAACATACGATTCTTCCGCAACCCCGACTGGTGCCAGCCCGCCTCGGCTGGCCTCTTCGTGTTGGGGGGAGGGAGTGAGGTGTTTGATTCCCCCCCAACGTCTAAGAGGTGCGCGCGTGGAACATAACGCGCCGCCGCCTCGGGTCCTGATGTATGGGGGGCGGCGGACGTCCCCAAGTCCGCCGTCCCTGGACCCATTTAGGAGGGCTGGAAGAGGGCGTTGTCCGCCCTCCGTCTACAACCAACCCCTGCAACGAGTCACCTAAATGACTTCGTCGCCTACCATTTTTCGGCCGCAGAGGACAGGGAGAGCGGCCAACAACATACCGACACTCCTCTTTCCCTACGGCCCCACCGTGTACACCATCATACGGTGGCGACCCCGTTAATGCCGCAGAAGGTAGGGAGAGAGGCGCACCGCAATACCGGCACTCCTCTCCCGATGCGGCCTCAGTTGCGAGGTCGCTCAAGCGAAACTGCAACCTTGGCCGCTACGTCGTCGGATTGTCGGCAAAAGCCGTGACGAGCGGCTCCTCCTCGGGTTCCTCTTAGTTTCACCGTGGGGGTCTAAACCACGGCTACTGACCCCCCCCCCCCCACCTCGTCAATGCGGGAACCCATCGGGGGGGACGCACAGTGGTCTGAAAATCGAGTTCCATACTCATAGAAACTTAATATAAGGGATGTCAAAAAAAAAATTGGAATGTCTCTGGTATACCTCTCTTTATATAATATTATAGTATGGAGGGTATGCACAGCTCCGCGCGTGAGAAAAAAAATGTTATGAATTTTTTTGTATGGGAGAAAACACTTAAAATAATTATTTTTGAACTGAAAGGAACTGAAGGGCTGGTGCTCACATGAGCTATTGCACCTCACACTACCCGTCTAATTTTAGTACTCTTTGAACTCATACGTTGATCAAGATAACATACAATTCATGCACCTTTCGGTGCCGCTTTGCTAGTAACAAATTTTGGAAATATATAATTTTCGTTAAATGTGATTTTTCCAATCTTTGACGTAATTAAATGAAGTTGATGACCTCTTTTCATATGTTTTAGTTAGTAGCCTGTGGCCTTTTTAATTACAATAATAGAAAATTATATTGATCACATACGTTTTTTTACAAATTGCATTCAAAGAACTAACTCATTTGGTAATCACGTTCATCATGTCATTATGGTTCAGTTGTAATTAGATACTAATAACATCGAGCCCTACTGAGGGTAGTTACATATATAAATAGGACGTTTGAGATTAATTCTCTCAGTAGCTTTTAGCACTATTACGCGCGAACTATACTTATTACGATCTATTTATTTTCGTGTTGTGATGGAAGGTTTTGGTACCAATTTGGACATTTTCATGTGTGTGGCAAACAATAGTTGTTTTTCACAGCCCAGTGTGTTATTAGAAGTTTTTGTGAATGCCGTTGATTTGTCAGAAAATGAAAAGAAAGAATTGAAACAATTCTGTCAGACTTATGTGTGTTCGTTGAGAAATAAATGGATCTCGTGTAATCGCACGAGATATACATCCATAAAGAAGTATGAGACATGGCTGCAGGAAAACATAAAATGGCATGAAGTCATCATGGAAAAGACGACAACATTAGTAGCAGTAGAGCAGCAACCTTGTTCTAGTTCTGACTTCGGTGTTAATGAGGATATATCAAAATCCCACGAACCAGATACGTGCAGTGTTGGAACAACAACATCAGTTGTGAGTCAAAGAAAACCGTTCATGGAGCTAAGCCCGCTACAGAAGAGAAGGAGAGTGGAACAGTTCCTACCGTATAGCACTGAAAGCCTAGCTTATCCGACTGGTTTAAAAGCAGATAGCAAGAATGTAGCAGATATAATAAAATTGGTTACAGAGCATCCTGAAGAGGCTACAAAGATTAAGGAATTGTTGAAGACCAAGAAAACTACGCCCATATATTCGGCTGATAAAGCTTTAGGTCTTTTGACCTCGTTGAAGCTTTCGAAGTGGCAGTATATAACCTTAAGAACTTGTGCAAAAGAAGAAGGAATACCACTATATCCTTCGTATACTGCCATCCTAGAGAAAAAAAGATACCTTAGAAATCACGGAAAGAGGGGTAAGAGTCCAGCTCCAAGCAATTTTGAACAAAACTGTTGCCAGACTAGGAAAATTCCTACGTTTGGAGTCTTCGCTGGATGGGAAAGAGTTGACCCTGATATGCAAGTGGGGATTTGATGGTGCTTCAGGGCAAAGTTTGTATAATCAAACTATGGCAGACGACGACGATTTCAGTATTTTTATGTGTTCCTTTGTGTGCCCTGCGCTTAGTTTGTGGTGAAGAAAATATATGGGAGAATCCAAAGCCATATTCCACAATGTTCTGCAGACAGCAGCACTGGAGCCGTCTATCATGGGAAATCTAGCTGTTAAGCACTCAATGCTTATGACAATGATAGATGGCAAAATCACTTCGAAATTGTCAAAAACCTCAACGCAGACTTGTGATATCTGTAAGGCTACCCCTTCGGAAATGAATAAGTTAGAGAAGATCTTAGAGTGAGTTTAGTATAATTTGATTAATTAATGACATCTTATTGTACTGTTACCGATCTTTTATTGATTTGTTCACTTTCTTTCCAGAAAACCGGTTTCGACAGAAATGTACCAGTATGGTTTATCTACTCTTCATGCTTGGATCAGATGTATGGAGTGTCTACTGCACATTTCATACAGACTAGACTTTAAAACATGGCAAGCCAGAGATGCAAGCAGTACAGAGTCATTGAAGAGTAGAAAACAAACCATACAACAGAAGTTCCGTGATGAAATGGGCCTCCTAGTAGACATCGTCAAACAAGGTGAGTTAAAGTAACAGTCGCTTTTCTCAAATTTTTTTTCTAATACGCTATTGTATACATCTTTTCGTTACAAAGTCGTTAAGTATTTTTTGTTTGTTTCAGGTTCGGGAACCACAAATGATGGGAACACAGCCAGGATTTTTTTTAGTGATTCTGCAAAAACTGCAGCTATCACAGGATTGGATTTCCGTTTGATCCAAAGATTTGCAACAATTTTACGTGTGTTAGCCTGTGGGGAGCCCATAAATGTTGACGCGTTTGCAAACATTACGCGCCTCACTGCTGAAATGTATGTAGACCTCTATGGCTGGTATTACATGCCTTCGAGTGTCCACAAACTTTTACTGCATGGCGCTGAAATTATCAAACACTTCAACATTATGCCCATTGGTAAATTATATGAAGAGGCATCGGAAGCCAGAAACGAAGACTTCAAGAAAATTCGAAAGCACCATTAGCGCAAATTTTGTCGTAAAGCGACAAACGAAGACATCTTCAATGGTCTCCTTGTATCGTCAGATCCTTATCTGTCCAGTATAAGACCTGTGCTAAGAAAATCCACAAAAACAGCTGTTACTGATGATATGAAACCTCTTCTCATCAGTGACGATCCAAGTGAGGTCCAAATCTGAAAGACTCCAGTCAGAGTCTGAAAGACTCCCCTCGCCCGCCGCTGGGTCGGAACAAAAAAAAAAACGGGGTTGGACGATTGGAAATGATTATTGGACGATGGGAAATGATTACTTGATCCTCTAAAAAATCATTGTCCTACTTATGATCAACGCTTTTTTAAAATAAATATGCCTCTCTCTAACTTTCTGGCTTTATCTTAAAGTTGTGCCTGCGATGGCCCCAGTAGTACTTGCTATCAGTGCCAGCTGTTGTTTGCTGCACTGAATAGCTGTTCTAAGTCTAAGTTGCAGACGCGGCATGTTTTGTTTGACAAACATTCTTTGCCATTCGTATGTACGTTTAGATAATGTTTTCAAAAATTGTATTTCGCAACCGCAATCACGTTTTGCGTCAGGCTGTCATTCGAGAAATGTTTTGCACGAAAACAACTTGTGCCCTTGGTTGCAATGTGGACAGTTTGCTGCACTTTCATTGTCTTTTTTCAATGAATTTGATTGAAACTTATTATTTTTGTTCTGATTTAAGCTGAATGCTTTATATGAATGAAATTTCTTGTTTGTCTGTGCAGGCTCCGAGTGAGATGTTTTTGCTGTTTCTGGCCTACAACGAGATGATTCCCATGATGTAAATTTTCCTTCTAGAAAATCGAGAAAATCTGCTATGTTGGGTAGCTCACGCGGCTCAGCCAGTGACTCTAAGTAGTCGTTATAAGTCACCGTATCCATCTTTTGTGAAAGCAAGTGTACCATTATTGGGTCACACGATGACGTGTCTAAACCAAGGTTCTTGATCGCATTGATACATTCTTTTGTCGTATCGTGGAGTCTTTTGACTGATGTTGCTGATAAATGTTGAGGGGTAGGAACAACGAGCAATGAATTGAGATGTGACGTGAAGATCAGTTTTCTGTTGTTGTATCTGCGGTTGAGAATCACCCATGCAGTCTCATAATTTTCTGAGCTGATTAATAGATGCTGAATGAGTTTCTCGGCTTCGCCTTTCACTTTGCTTTTGAGAAACTGCATTGTCTGTGCGTTGGAAAGAGACGGACTAGAGTGGATGGTTTCAACAAATACATCTTTGTAGGCTCTCTCACTGTTCGTAGCTACCACTAAAGGCTGAAATTTCGATCTTTAGCGTCGACCTATCTCGGTGGGTAACTGACCACGTTTTGGAGTTGATGGTTGTTTTCATTTCGTTGTAAACGAGTTCACACGTATTGTAAGACATCTCATATTGCACGTCGGCTTCATTGGGCAAACTGTCAAGGTCCCAATAAAGTGAATCAACTGCTTTTCACCTTCATTCTAACACCTTTAAGGCGTCTTGAAACTGCCAATTCTCTTTCAGGAGTTCCACGTTGATGTTTGATGCGGTTCTTTGAAACGCTTTGAAATTGCTCCTTTGTTTGCGTAGCATTTCGTCTGTTTTGCTGTAACTCGCGATCTCAGCTATTTCAGGCACCTTTACTGAACGGGGCGATTGGTTACCGCCTTTAACTCCACCTGCACCATGCCTTTGAAGGAGTTTTGGATCCAATGACTGCGTGGTCGACGGTGCCAGCTCGAAAGTAAAGGCTGAAGGCTACGGGTGAAACTGGTTTTTGTTCTTGAGTCAAATACTTAGTAAGAGTTCCCTAGTTCTTCTGTAAAATACTCTTGTCTGTTCATGGGAATCTTGTACAAAGTATTGATGAGAAGGATCTTCGCGCTCGCGAATCTTCTCGTGGTTATTTTGAAGTTCTGCCCAATACTGGTCGAGAAGGACTATTTTCTTCTGCACTCTGTCAGGAGCCTTACGGCTTCCTCCGTCTTTTTTTAAGTTTATCAGAAGTTTCTGCAATGCCTCAATTACTTGATACTGAGTTTGAATAACTCCCTCCATGATGGAAAAATTAATGATAAATACTTCGAGTCACCAAATCTGTTCCTGAAGACACAGCTGATGATCTTCGGTGATCTCTTGTACTTGCTGCTGCTGCTGCTGGTGCACTGATCTCCGCGGTCCGTATCCTCTGTCTAGGTGATGCTTCCTCTGTTGAGCTGGTTATGTGCTGCTTCTGGTCGGCCACCGCAACCGAATCGCCACCGCACAAAGAACGCGAAACACTTATAATCTTGAGGCTCGAAGGACCATAAAGATGTATGCGCTGCTGGATCGGTTATGTGATGTAGATGCAATTCGTTACGACTAATCACCTAATTGAACGTTGTTAGTTAGTGACGAATCTTTAAATCTGTTAATAAGCGGTATTGTGGTATAGTTTTCAAAATGCAGCGAAATATAAATATTGTAGCGTTGGCAATGTTATTGCGCTGCGTAAAAGTGGACGTAAATGATGGGATAACACAAATAGACTGTGTGAGTCCAGATTCAACTGTGTGACTGAATATTCATCTAAATATTTCATATTTTCTTATATACAGCATGTAACGAAAACCCTGTCCGATCCTGAAGGGTATTATTTGGTATCGTACTGCGTACACAAATACGTAATCATTTAATGGATACGAGATTATTATTTTTCCCCAATGAAAATAATTAATTTAAAAAATTAAAAATAATCATACCAAAGGCAACACTGATCGCTCGACAGGGTTCACCTACAGTTTCGTGTCAAAGAAGCCGCCTGAGCGCGGCTGTGCTTTGTCGCATGCCGCCAAACAAACTTAGGACTAAAGAAACCTGCGTTTTGCCTACGCGTAGGTATCAGCTCATATTTTATTGTAGGCATAGACGCATAGTGACCCCGATTTCTGACCTAATGTTTATCAAGAAACAATTATTATTGAGCTTTTGGCAATGTACCGACTGCAGGTATAATTAAAAATTTACTTGTTGCATCCCTATGAGATTGTGTTCCATATGTCTATCTCGAACACATTCGACACCTTTTTTATTAAATTTGCACGTACTCTTCGCAGCGCACTTGTGTACGATTTGAGTGAGTCGAAAGCTTCCACAATCCGAGCTCTTAATTTGATTTCCGAATCACACTCACTCAACTAAAAATTAACATATATATATTCAAATATTCCTGATTGGTATACGACATTGTTCGCGAAATTATAGCGGCACGTGATACGTACGGACATCCGATCGCAAGCTATCTCCACTGGATACTGGCGAAGTAGCCAAACAAGCAACGCAGCGTGCCAGTAGGAAACCAGTCGGCTAAATCAAAGGGTCGAGGACTCGTTATGAGTACCTAGTTATAATAATAATAATAAATCATTTTATTTCGGACAACTAAAAAAGATCCATAAATTGTTAGTAACAGTTGCACTTAAAAATACTATTGTTAGTAACTTAAAACTAAAGACGAATTCACGAGAAGACCACCCACCAAACTAGACATAACGAGATATAGAGACTAGGGTATAAGTCTTCTCACAAATTGCCTTATTACTGGTGAGGAAGTGTCTGCCGCCACAGTTTTCAGGATGCTATTGTGACTGCCTCTTATTCTGCTCAGGAGTGAGGCCGTTTTTTTGCGGATGATGGCATGAAATCCATCGGTATGGTTTACTGCAAACATTTCTGAGGCACTGCAGAAACGAGGCAGTCGCAACAGCATCCTAAATACATTATTGTATTGGATGCGTAGAACATCCAGCGACCTATTCGAGTAGTTGACCCAAAGATTACCGGTGTACAAACCTTGACAATAAGCTTTAAAAAGTGTTATCTTCACTTGGTCAGTACAACGAGCAAATCTTCGTGCCAACATATTACCCCTGACCGCCAGAGCCCTACGCTCCCTTTCAATGTCACCATGGTCAGTGAGGTTGTCGGTAAGAACGTGCCCAAGATACTTAAACTCAGTGACTCTACGTATTGGCGTACCGTTAATGGTGAGTTCGACTGTACTATCCCGGCGTCTCCCCGCAACCCCAAAGACCATGTATTCACATTTTTTTGCATTATAAACCAGTCCATGTGCAGCGGCGTAGGTCTCACATACTTTGAGTAACTCTACGATCGCCCTCGGCGACGGGCCCAACAGCACCATGTCATCTGCATAACTGATGTTGTTGCAGCTAACACCATTTACCCTGCACCCGACACGCATACTGCTGAGCTCGTCAATGAGGTCATTAACATATAGATTGAAGAGCCGGGGAGACGACAAACTACCCTGCCTCACCCCGCACTCCAACCCATATGAATCCGAGAGCGCATTAGACCATTTAACACGGTTTGTCTGGTTACGATACCAAAACTTCAATACACTGAGTAGTTCCTCCGGTATACCCCTACTGCTCAATTTACTCCAAAGCACGTCGTATGAAACGAGATCGAAAGCCTTGGACAGATCAAGGAAGCAGGCGTACACCGGCGTCTTCCGGTCAGTGTAGTATTTGACAGTATTCTTGACACTTAGGATAGCACTTTCGGTTGATAGTCCAGGACAAAACCCAAACTGTGCATCGTGCAACTTAATATATTTTGCCAAATAAGAGTCAAGCATACTGTCCAACACCTTGGCCATAACAGTTGCAAGAGAGATCGGGCGATAGTTGCTCATGTCCGAGATATCTCCTGTCCTATTCTTCACAATGGGTACTACAATGGTCTTTATTACGTCTGCCGGTAAATACGAATGGCTGAGACACATCGTAAAGAACAAGGACAGGACCCTCGGCATATGCACTCCTGCATATTTTAAATGGTCAATGCTAAGCCCATCATGCCCAGGTGATTTGCCCCTACTCATACTATTAATAACAGACCTTACTTGCTTCGTGGTAAAGCGTAGTAGCGGCTCTTCCCCCCTGACACGAGATACATAGCCGGTTCCTGACACAGAGGGGCCAAGTGGAGAGTTTACTTTAAAAAGGTCTCTAAATAAATTAGCAATGTCCCTATGCTCAGTAACTCCTCCCACGTCCGCCGCGCGACCAGTCTTAGCTTCCAATTTACCCGTGGACTTCTAAAATGCACAGAAATTATTTGTAGCCCGTTGTTCTGCTAATACGTCCATTTTAATTCGGTCTTGCCTATTTTGACAATACTTTAGCCGGCTTTTGAAAATTTTACGCGTCTCGTACATTTGGTCGTAAACAGTCCCAGAGGTTGGTCGATCAGCCAAAACCCAGGCTGGGAATCTGAACCTGGCCTCTTGGTGTGCTCCTCGCACATGTTTATTTCAACCACACAACGGATTACCCCGCTTACGTCTCTTGTGTTTTTCATTAGATTCCCGCGCTGCCTCACAAAGGACATCTACAATATTCTTGTACATCTTATCGAGGACAAGTTTGTGTTACATGACCTATGACTGCACACCACAAACTCCCGTGGGAAGTCTATCTCCCGCATCTTGTCAGAACAAATCTCATGATAGTTCTCTATCTCGGTTTTATTCCTGACGCCCCAAATAACAGCACTGTGGGGCGCAGCCCCAGGCGTCACCTTAGTCCTTACTACATCTAAGTTACTATATATATATATTAAATATAGGTAAGTGATCAGACACATAAACATCCTCATCAATACCTACAGTTACAACTGTCTGCCAGGCTGATGAAGAGACAACACAATGGTCTAACCACCTCCTACAGGCGTGAGCCTCACTAATAAAGGTGTAGTAGTTGAGATTGTATCCTAACTTCTTTGTATCAGCACAGACCCAGGATTGATCGTTACAAAAACTAAATAGCTCATTATAAAATAATTCTTGCGGATGTGCATTAAAATCGCCCATTATGTATATGTTTTCAACATCATAAGTCGCAATGATTGCACTTACCTCACTTAAGACCTCAGTAAATAAATGCAGGTTTTCTGGTGAGTTTGTAGGCATATAAACAGAAAATACAATAATAGTGCGACCACCAGAGACAGCTTTAACGGCCACTTACCGAGTTATGAGTATAGACAAAAAATAAAAGATTTCGCCGGCCGGTGGAGTGTTGTGACTTATGAAAATTTACCATATTAAGGGTTACATTTCGCATGGTAACTAAAATAAAAAAATCAATAACTTTTGGTTTTTATGAGTAACATTTTTTTAACTATTTTTTCTAGTATGTATGTTAAACCAGCAGCCTAATTGCGTAACATATTTTCGTAAACGATTCCGACTAATCTGTTTGATTTTGACAGTTCAACAACATTCATTGCGATATTTATATTGTTGAGCAGAATGTTTTATCGAACTTATGAAGCAATGGATTAGCAATCTGTTTCAAAACGATTCAGATTCCGATTGATTATGCATTACGCAATTATGGTACAGGAATACGCTTTTTTTGGATCGGACAGGGTTTTTGTTACATATTGTATAAATTATTGTTTGTTTAAATTAGTGAATGATGAATAAAGTGTTATAAACGTAATGTTATTTATATTACAAATTCTAAATTATTTAAGTTTATAGTATTTTGTATGTCTAATAGTATTACATTCTTTGTTCTAGAGATATACTGTGAGTCTGTGGGTTAAGAGATGTGAGGAAGAGGGAATCCTTGCTAGTCGGAGCGCTTGTTTATGAAGTTATGAAGTGGAAAGCTTATTTAAACAAGACTTCACATGGTGAAAGAATATGAAAAAATGGTTTCAAACCAACCGGACATTTTGCTGAATTATTCAACATGTAATTAAAAACTGTTCGCCGTGTACTCCACGCTATAAAGGTTGCATCGCCGAAGCCCAAAAAATAACGTAATAAACAAGAACGTTTATCTTTTCTTATAGAAAATGAATACTTAAGCTATCCTCAAAATGTAATCTATATTCACTAAAACCAAATAAAATGTGTTGTAATTAATGTAAACAATTTGATCTACATAACCACTTATAAAATCACTTATTTATCGAACTTAATGTTTGTGGTGAAATAAATCTAGTTATAATTTTTTTTTACATTTCACATGTCAAAAATAAAACAAATTGCTTCTAAGTTCCTTGATTTAGTATTGCACATCCTCTTTGGCTGAAGAAGTTATTACAAATAATCGTATCGGTTTTAACTTTATATTTTTGTTATCACTTGTAACGCCATTTTTTATTCTAAACCCTTTATTGCACTATCAAAAATAATAAAAAGCTTAATTTTTTTTATAATGTTATAGTTGCAAACCAAAGTTACAATTGGCAATAAAACTGCGCGACAACTTATGAGATCAGAACCTAAGCCGACTGCTTCTCAGTCTAACGCTTGGTGCCTACTGCTACTAGGTCATATAAGATTACCTAACTGGAGTTTTGCAATGGGAAAAATATTTTTGTTTTATGCAGTGCGATGCGAGTGCGCGACTTTACGTCAGTGTGTGCCGTGGAAAACTGCGATCTTTGTGGTGTGTGTCGTTTAAACACATACAGTCGTCCCGCGAGTTCACAGCAATACGACTCTTAACGTGCCTATGCACTTTTCAACGTTTACTGTACGATACATGACTCGTTCAAGTACTGTACCTCCTGGTCCTTGCTGTGCTTGTAGAGACTGTCCCGCAGCGCCTGCCAGTGCGTGCGATGTCCCCAGTAGATGTGCTCGCTGAGATGGCCGTGCAGCACACCCCAGAAAAGCTTCACCTATACCACCAATTATAATTTAAAAATATTTTAAAAGGTAATCGTAAGAGCAACTATGGAGTTTCTTGCCATTCTTCCCTATGTAGAAGGGCTTGGGACTACTTTTTCGAAACTTAGAAAGTATAATTTAGTCAAGGTGCCCCCCTTGACTAAATTATACTTTCTAAGTTCAAAAGAAAAAATATATTGTACTTTTACCTGAGGCTCGTCCAGCATCTGCTCGGCGCCTGCGCACAGGTTGTACGCCCACTCCGCGCGCACAGAAGGCTGTCCGTACCTGTAGGATAACATAGCTTAGAACGTGGGGGAAAAATAATTTAGGATTATTTTAATGATGAGGCAGTTTTGGGAAATAGATTTGTGATAAAAGCTGTGGCTATGTCCACAAGGTATCTTATGTCGATAAAACAAATAAAAAGGTTTTCTGAACGCATTATTTCAACTAACAGCTTTTAAGTGCTTGTGTCTTACTTGTATAGAGTATACAGGTAGGTAGGTACTATGTCAAAAATAAAACTCAGACGGGGCTGAACAGTGAACCGAACTTGACTTGATTGTCGACTGCTTTTTTTATTTGTCAAAACATCCTACTTATATACATTTATTATCTAGCTACCTCTAAACACTGGCCTGATGGTTTCCAATTAATCGACCAATAACGATGCGCCATAGGGCGAGCCGCGCGCGGGGCGCGGGGCGCTGTTTTGCACACGGCACGATTTGCCGCGAAAGCATAAATAGGAGTCGCGAGCTAGGCGCGATCCTTTTCGCCGCGTGCCGTCGTCGAGTTAAGACTGCCTGCCGTCCGCGGGACGCGTGTGTCCATCTGCGTGGTCCCGAAGTGACCAATGAAGATACGGAGGGTGCTGGTGCTTCTGCTTGCTTGCTTCCGCTTACAAACCGCTTCTTTCGAAGCGAACTTGTTTCTTCATGTTTGTCAATACGTGCTCGTCTTTTTCAAGATGATTGCTTCACTGTTTCTTGCAGACTGTCAAAAACGTGGTAAGGTAATTGGTTCGGTGGTATGTGGTAACTGTTTCGGTGATATGTGGTAGCTGGTTCGGTGGTATATGGTAACTGGTTTCTGGTGACTGTGTGACGGGTACTGTGTCACTACATCACTCCCCCCTAAGCGAAGCGTACGTTGGGTTTCACTGCGCGGCCGGATCGAGTGACGATTATGTCGCGCGGTGCGCTGCGGGTCGATGACCGCGGCTCGTCGCTCGTAGTTGTGTTCTCAGTGCATGATGTCTGATGTTGCGCACATGCTGGTGTGGAAGTGGTAAACTCTTCGTTGAGTAGGTGCGCTGGCTTAAGTCTGTCTATTGAGACAACTGTAGTTCGAAGTGGCGTTTGTATGGTGTAATGCTTGCTATCCCGATGAATCACCTTGAACGGGCCGTCGTAAGGAGGGGTCAATGGACTTCGCACGGTATCGTTACGCACGAAAACATGAGTACACGTCGCTAGGTCCTTGTGTACAAACGTGCTCCTGTTGTTGACACGTGACTTATTGCTTGGTGTGAGTGATGCTATTGTTTCGGTCAGCTGACGGAAGAATTCTGCGTCTTCATTTTTCGGCTGTGTAAGCGCAAAAAAATCTGACGGTATTCGCAGTGTTGATCCATAGGTCATCAGGGCCGGGCTGACTTGTGTGTCTTCACGAAGCGCTGTACGAAGTCCAAGCAGCACGGTCGGTAATTCCTCGCTCCAGTGTATGCCGGCGCCTCTCGCCATGAGCGCGGCCTTCAACGTTCGATGCCAGCGTTCGACTTGACCATTTGCTTGCGGGTGGTATGCAGTAGTTCGAATCCTGGTGATGCCAAATTTCTTCATCAGTGCATTGAATAACGACGATTCGAATTGTCTTCCTTGATCCGTCGTTACACGTAACGGGCAGCCAAATCGCGATAACCATCCCTCGTAAATTGCCTTAGCAACAGTGTCGGCGGTGTCGTCACGAATAGGTATTGCCTCCGGCCATTTAGTGCAGCGGTCGATCATTGTCACAAGATATCTGTAGTCGTTAGATGGCGGCAGTGGTCCCACGATGTCAACGTGAATGTGTTCGAATCGCGATGATTTTTGAAACTCGCCGAGTGGACTGATAACATGTCGTTGAATTTTCCCGCGCTGGCATCCGATGCATGATTGCGCCCACAAACCAACTTCTCTGTTGATACTTGGCCAAAAAAACTTGGTAGACATAACTCTTCTTGTTGTTCGTATACCAGGGTGACTTAGTTCGTGTTGCGCTTTGAATGCTACTATACGATAAGTCGCTGGTAGGTATGGACGAACGTTGCCGGTTGATGTTTCGCATAAGATAGGTCGCTGACCTCGAGTTCGCACAGGGAGGCAGCGTTGCTCGCGACGGCGGCGGTATCACTCACGGTGAGCCGCATACGGCGCCTCGGCCTGGAGGTGGCCCTCAACAAGTCGGAGGCCATGGTGTTTCATGGCCCCCGGCGGGCGCCGCCGGCCGGATTACACATTGTGGTCGGGGGGGTCCGGATCGCTGTCGAGCCCACCATGAAATATCTGGGATTGGTGCTCGACAGCCGGTGGGACTTCGGACCCCACTTCCGGCGGCTGGCGCCCAAGTTGTTGGGCGCGGCCGGGGCGCTGGCAACGCTGCTTCCCAATCTGGGGGGCCCGAGCGCCGCCTGTAGGCGGCTCTATATGGGGATCGTGCGATCCATGGCGCTCTACGGAGCGCCGATCTGGGCGTCTGACCTGACGGCCGGCAGCATAGCGGTCCTGCGCAAGCCGCAGCGGGCGATGGCCGTCAGAGTCATTCGGGGGTATCGCACGATCTCCTTCGAGGTGGGTTGTGCACTGGCCGGATCACCGCCCTGGGACCTGGAGGCGAAGGTGCTCGCGTCACTGTACCGGTGGTGGCGCGAGGCAGCGCGGGAGCGGGGCGAGCGACCGATGCAGCAACATATCGAGCAGCATCGGTTGCAGCTCCGCGAGGTCCTGGTGGCGGAATGGCGGGTGAGGCTGTCGCGCCCTACCGCCGGCCTCAGCACCATCGAGGCGATCCGGCCAGTGCTCGACCTCTGGCTCGGGAGAAGGCACGGCTCCCTGACGTTTCGGGCGACGCAGGTGCTCTCGGGGCATGGTTGCTTCGGGAAGTACCTGTGTCGCATAAACAGGGAGCCGGACGCCCGGTCACCACTGCGTCGACTGCCGGGAGGACACGGCGTGGCACACGCTGGCAGAGTGTGCCGCTTGGGAGGAGCCGCGCCGTGCCCTCATCACCGAAGTAGGCAACGACCTGTCGCTGCCGGCCGTCGTGAACGCGATGGTCGGCGGCGCAGAGTCCTGGGACGCAGTGGTCTCCTTTTGCGAAACGGTCATCTCGCAGAAGGAGGCTGCGGAAAGGGAGAGAGAGATCTCGACTCTCGACCCGGCCCGCAGCAGACGCACCGGGCGTCGGAGGAGGGCGGACAACGCCCTCTTCCGGCCCCCCTAAATGGGTCCAGGGGCGACGGATTCGGGGACATCCGTCGCTCCCCAACATCAGGACCCGAGAAGGCGGCGCGCGTAGTGTTCCGCGTGCGCTGCTCACAGAAGTTGCGGGGGGAGTACACCTCACTCCCCCCGCCCGAGACGGTGCCCGCGCAAGCGGGCTGGCGTTGTGGAAGAATTATGTAAATGAATACTAGCATCGGCATATGTAAAAAAAAAGGTCGCTGACCTCCGGGCAATGTTATAGGCGCAAACTTTAGACTTGGGTTGGACATGCACATCTTCAGTTCTGCATCATTTTCTTGGTCTTGAGCGAGTTGGTTCTAGTCGATTGTGGAGTGCGAAAAGTTGATTTCTTCGATGCGTGATAAGGCGTCCGCTGCTTCGTTCTTATACATATTTTTTACTTATACTATTACATCTTATACATACATTAGTCAGTTCTGTGCAAAAATCGAATACATTCACGGAAGTGAATGTATTCGATTTTTGCACAGAACTGACTAATGTAGTGTAGCTGGCGTTCTTGTCAGAGCGTAAGTTAGCGGTTTGTGATCGGTAAATATTGTAAGGCCCTCTATCAGTCTACGTAGGTGTTGAACTGCGGTGTACATTGCTAATAATTCGCGATCGTACACGCTGTAGCGTCGTTGCGTCTCACTCATTTTTTGAGAAAAACGCCAGTGGTCTCCACGTGTTGTCCAGCTTTTGTTGTAGAACGGCGCCGAACGCCGATGCTAGTATTCGATGCGTCGGTAAATAAACATAGCGGCGCGTTAGGTATCGGGTGAGTCAGTGTTGTTGCTTCGAGTATGGTTTGTCGGCACTTCTCAAAGGCTTGTTCTGCTACTTGAGACCATTGTATCGGAGTTTTATCATTCTTGCTGTTGTGTAGGTATTTGTTCAATTCGTGTTGGTACTCGGCTTGCTGTGGTAAACAACCACGGTAGAAGTTTATCATTCCTAAAAATCTTCTTAGTTCTTGAACTGTTTGTGGTTTCGGATAGCTGACTATGGCTTGTATTCGTTCTTGAGTAGGTTTGATGCCTTCTGATGACACTTCGTATCCGAGGAACTCGATGTTTGTCTTGTCAAACTCACACTTGTCGATGTTAAGACTGACGCCATAGGTATTTAGGCGTTCGAGTACTAGTTCTAAGTGGCGGCGGTGTTCTTCCTTATTTCTCGAGTGTACGAGCAGATCGTCGACGAAACAGAATACACTGTCATCTAGTCCTCGTAGAACCTCGTGCATGAAACATTGAAAAGTTTGACCGGAGTTCCTTAAACCGAACGTCATGCAGGTGAACTCGAAGAGACCGAATGGTGTTATTATCACTGTTTTTTGAACATCTTGTTTTGCGATATGTATCCAGAAATATGCCATTTTCAAATCGAGTTTAGAAAATATTTTCTTGCCGTGGAGTCGGTATGTAAAATCTTGGATTCGTGTAATGGGGTATCGGTCGGGAATGGTGACGGCGTTGAGTCTCCTGTAATCGCCACATACTCGAAGTGATCCGTCTTTCTTTTTCACGATGTGAAGTGGACTCGCCCACGGACTGTTTGACGGCTTGCATATTCCCATCTCGATCATGCGCTCGAATTCGAGTTTAGCCGCTTTATATTTGTCGGGAGGTAGAGGGCGCGGCCGTGAGTAGATCGGCGGCCCAGCTGTCTCAATGTGATGTGTGACGTCATGCTTGGCTGGCGTTTTGAGTGTCATTGGTCTAAGTACATCTGGATATTTCTTCAGCAGGTCGTGATAAGTGTGGTCGCGGTTCTTTGCTGTGTATTTTGACGGCGTTTACACTGAGCTCGGTTACACGGTCGATGAGTTTTCTTTGGTGCAAGTCGACTAACAGTTTATGATGTACTAGGAAGTCGCCACCCAATAATGAAGTCTTCACATTGGCGACGACGAAAGTCCACTTAAAACTTCTTCGTAAGCCTAGGTTGAGCTCGAGTGTGCGCTCTCCGTAGGTACGAATCTCTGTACCGTTTGCCGCGAAAAGTTTGTAGCCTGCATTCTCCGCCGGCCTTGAATATTTCTGGTTGCGAGCGGCTAATACCGATATGTCGGCTCCCGTGTCGACAAGAAATTTTTCTCTATTGTTGGTGTCGATCACACATAGGCGGCGGCTTGTTTGGTTTACATCGACACCCGCCACTATCGATTTACGTTCTAGTTTTCCCGCTTTGCTAGGGAAAACGGCGATTCACATTTACGTGCACTGTTCCCGAATCGGTAGTGGTAACGGCACATCCAGGCGGGATCGCCTGGCTTGCGAGCGTTATCCGTACGTTGTCTAGAATGTGAGCGTGAGCGGCTACGATGTGCGGTGTTTTGGCGGGAACGGCGGTACGACGAATATTGATGGTTGCGGAGTTCGGCGACTTCGAGTGACAATTTTTCAATTTGTTTCGTAAGCATATTGATCTGTAAAGTTGTTATTGCGTTGAGCTGTACCTCATTGACTGCTGAACTTGTTGACGCAGGGTTTGCTGCGGAGACTGCGGCGACTGTAGCGGGTTCAAAATGCTCCATCATTTTGTCTGCCATTGCAGCTAGTACTTCGAGCGATGACTCGGTGTTGACGGAGAGCACGGCGCGAACTTGTGCGGGCAGCTGGTTGAGCTACATAACCTTCAGCGCTTCATCTGATAGTAGCTTGCCACTGAGGTCTCGCATTTTACGCAGCAGCTGGCTTGGCTTGTGATCGCCGAGTTCGAGGCCGCTGAGTAGCTTCTGTAACTGCCGGTGGTCTGACTCTTGGTACGTTGATATAAGTCTGTCTTTGAGCGCGCTGTACTTGCCAGTGATCGGTGGGTGTAAGATGATGTCTCCGATTTGTTCTAGGTCGCTGTTGCCGAGTAGCGGGACGACGAGGTTGAATTTCTGCTCCTCACCTATCTTGCTGGCAGCAACTGCGGCTTCAAATTGTGCGAACCACAGGCGGCATTTTGGCGCCAAAATGGTGGTAGCCACGTAGCAGGCAATGAGATTGATGCCACGTCACTCTTCACCGTTGCGGTGCCCTGAGCATCGCTAAAATCGTCGGTATCTTTCGTCATGGTGATGATTCTCTGAGGATCTTGCAAGATTTCGATGTATCAGGAACGCAGACTTCGGCTGCAGGGTCGTGTTCAGCTTCACGGGGTCACCACTTTAAGCGCTTGTGGCTTACTTGTGTATAGTATACAGGTAGGTAGGTACTATGTCAAAAATAAAACTCAGACTGGGCTGAACAGTGAACCGAACTTGACTTGATTGTCGACTGCTTTTTTTATTTGTCAAAACATCCTACTAATATATATTTATTATCTAGTTACCTCTAAACACTGGCCTGATGGTTTCCAATTAATCGACCAATAACGATGCGCCATAGGGCGAGCCGCGCGCGGGGCGCGGGGCGCTGTTTTGCACACGGCACGATTTGCCGCGAAAGCATAAATAGGAGTCGCGAGCTAGTCGCGATTAGCGGTGGGTAATCTTTATTCCGGCAAGTGAATTGATTCACTTATTCCGACTCCGGGTCCGGTAATGGTTCACCTTATTTATTCCTTTGGCACCGTTTGGCACCGGCACTCACTCGCTCATTTTGGTTCCCCGGTTTCGCAGAACATTTTATTCATTTGGTTCACTGGATCATTTGGCACATTTTGAATTGAACAGTTGGTTAGTTAGAGCGATACGACGTGTTCCGAGTACTTCCGAGTGACTTGAGCGAGTGAACGAGAGTGAACAGTGAATGCGCGCTCCGGAATCATTTGGTACCGCGGTGCCAGTAAGGATTGTGAGGAATAAATAAGGTTTACGTATCCACGTTCGGTACCGGCTCCTTTGGATCAGTACCTCCGGAGTTACCCACCGCTAGTCGCGATCCTTTTCGCCGCACGCCGTCGTCGAGTGAAGACTGCTTGTCGTCCGCGGGACGCGTGTGTCCATCTGCGTGGTCCTGAAGTGACCAATGAAGATACGGAGGGTGCTGGTGCTTCCGCTTACAAACCGCTTCTTTCGAAGCGAACTTGTTTCTTTCGAAGCGAACTTGTTTCTTCATGTTTGTCAATACGTGCTCGTCTTTTTCAAGATGATTGCTTCACTGTTTCTTGCAGACTGTCAAAAACGTGGTAAGGTAATTGGTTCGGTGGTATGTGGTAACTGTTTCGGTGATATGTGGTAGCTGGTTCGGTGGTATATGGTAACTGGTTTCTGGTGACTGTGTGACGGGTACTGTGTCACTACAAGCTCATCACAGGTTGACGACCGATGGTAGTGCAGTTACTTGAAATAATTAGGAGACTAAAATAGTTTAAAGTCACTACTTTAAATCTACTATAATTCATTGGTCATAACAACAAATGCACAATTGAACAGAACACACTGAACAACAAAAAAACACAATTTACAATAAAGGTTGAGTCGCGACTGAGAGTCGCAGAGGATCGCTATATTACGTCCGTTTCCGTCGGCGATCGGGGCTCGCTCTCCTGGTCGTCCACGGAACTTCACCCGAGCTTGCGGGAAGTGCGCGGGCGGCGGAGAAAGGGGGGGCGCGCCGGTATGGCTCTGCCTAGCAACAACATCGGAACTACCATGACCCTAGAAAACCCGCGCTATAATAGTTTTTTTTTGTCTTTTAAGGAACATTGGTAAGTTTTGGGGAGATCTTTATCACATCTGTGAAGTTTCGACAGCTAATTTAATTTGACCCTGTATAAACCCACAACAGTCATGTCCCCACCTGTCCTCAAAGTACTGCGTGACATAGTCCTGCATGGAGACGTCCTGGATTTCCATCTTGCCGAGCCAAATGTCGTTGATGATGACGCTCACCTCCCGCCGAGACAGGCGCAGGTTACGCACCTTGCCTTCGTAGCGGAGGTATGGTGGAATGACAGGATCCATGCCCTAGGAAATATGTAGGAAACAAGATGAAATCGAAGTTATAATATAAGCGGTAAATAATGTTTTGAAAGAAATTCTTTTCTAACAATATTTTGATTTAGTGTTTATGGAGTTTCTTGCCCGGTCTCATCCATAGGAACTTACTACGGTTTGGAGTTGGCAACCAGCTACAACTTTTTGAAAAGGCACCTGCCTAGGCACTTTCATAGATATCGAAGGGGCCTTCGACAAAACTAACTTCTCCAGCATCGGTAGCGCCCTCTGCAGACATGTAGTAGAACAGGTACTAACGGACTGGACTACAAACATGCTAAGCAAACGAGTGGTTCGCCTTGAGGATGAGCAGCAGCTGGCCATGATAGCCAGAGGGTGCCTTCAGGTAGGGGTGCTGTCTCGCCTTATATAGAATCCCCCTTTTATAGAATCTGATAATTAATGACCTTATCTCAACACCAGCCGCTATTACACAATAGGTTAATGCCGACGACCTCGCAATCCTTGTTTCGGGGAAGGTAACGGGTACGATCTGCAACCTCACTCAGCAAACTCTACGTATCGTAGACAGGGAATTTGACCTATCACTGAACCTCACTAAAACTGAACTAGTCATGTTTATCAAAAAAAGAGGATTATGCCCTTTCCGCCTACCAAAACTGTTCAATACAGAACTTCAGTTGGCCTACGAAGTCATGTATCTCGGGTAGTACGTTAAAATGGAGCAGTCATTTGGACAACAAACTAAACAGGGCTTGCATAAACTTCTGGCAGTGCAGGAAAATGATGGGTAAGAAGTCGGGACTAGCACCTTCGGGGCCGCGATCTGGTGGCCTCGCACCAAGCTGGTTTCAGCCTCAAACTACAACACATGCAAAGACTAGCCTGCTTGGCGGCTAAGGGCTGCATGAGGATCACTTTGACTACAGCAGTCGAAACCATACTGGAACTGTCACAGCTCCACTAGATCTCTGGAGTAAGAGAGACACACCACCCTCCGTGCTGCTTGAGGGATTCAAAAAGGAGTTCCCCATTACGAAAGCCATTAATGATCAGGTACCCAAACAAAATATATTCGTTAAAAATACAAGATCCAACTTCACGAGGATCGACGATGCGAGGGTTTGTGCCCTGCAGAGCTGCGCATCTGCACGGACGGAGCCAACAACAACATCAGTTACGCGGACGACATGCTGCTGCTGACGCGGTGCTGTTGAGTCCATCGATCAGTGCCCTTCGAAAACTGATTTCGATCTGCGAGCGGTATGTGGGGGCCCACGGGCTCAGATATAACGTCATCAAAAGCGGGTTCTAAAACTTATGATACTGTCCCGCAGGTCATGCTGAATGGCAGTGTCCTTAAAAGAGTCTCGCAGTTCAAGTATCTGGGCCACTGGGTTACCGAGACTCTTGTAGATGATATAGATATAGAAAGGGAGCGTAGGGCTCTGTCTGTTAGAGCTAATATGCTGGCTCGTAGGTTCGCGCGCTGTACTACGGAAGTAAAAGCTACGTTGTTTAGAGCATTTTGTCAATCGTTTTACACGTGCAGCTATATGGGTCAAGCATACAAAAAAATCGTACGACACTCTGCGTGTTCTCTATAATAATGCTTTCAGGGCGCTGATGAAGCTGCCTCGCTACTGTAGTGCGTCAGGTATGTTTGCGGGCGCAAATATTGATGGGTTTGGGGCGATTATCCGTAAAAGAGTTGTGTCTCTGGTGCGCCGCATACGGGGCAGTTCCAACAGCTACCTTCAGCTGTTCGCATGGAGGATGGATTTGGATCTGGATTGCCCAATAATGCGGTACTGGACTACATGCTGAGCACTCCGGATTCAAATCTAAATTTAGGCTAAGATGATACGTAAAAGTCTATTTGTTTAGTGCCAAATTGTAATTTATAATGTTTGTAATGTTAATTTTTTGTAATGTTTTCCTCATTGTAATCTTTTAATTAATTCCTAATGTATTTTTTTTTTTTCAAATATGGACTGGTTCTGAAATAAATGAAATTTAATTTAATTAATTTAAAACAGGGAGTGGCACAGGTGCTGGAATCTACTCGGAGGACTTCAACATACGCATAGCCACAACATTGGGGTTCCATAACACAGTGTTCCAGGCCGAATGAAGAGGGGCATTTCTCTAGCTGCTTCGGCCATCAAGGCCAGGGAAGTTAAGGACCACTCGATCCGCATACTCTCAGACAGCATGGCTGTTCTGAATGCGCTCAACAATCACACAGTTGAATCTGGGCTAATATATGAGTGTCACCAGCGCCTTAACCAGGTGGGTAGCCTCAATAACATAACACAAAAACAATATCATAACATTCAATGGATGAAAGGACACAGCGGTTCGATAGGTAACGATGCAGCCGACGAACTTACCAGAAGGGGGTCGAGCGAGGCACCAGTGGGACCTGAAACAGCACTCTGGTACGGAAGTGCACCAGGGACCAGCATCACAAACTATGGGTGGACCAAGGTGAGTGAAGGCAGGCTTCCCTAGCCTGCCTTCACTCACCACAATCGATGGGCGCCTCACGAAACAAAATACAAATACAAAATATGCTATTGAGACAAATAGAAAATTACATTACATTTTAAACGTATTTGGAGTCTCCATTTAGCAAACAATGCCTGTAAGCCAAAGGCCAAAGGCTCCGCTCTTTCATATATATTTCGTACATTTCTACTAACGGTAAATATGCAATGCAAGTACATTTTTCTGTATATAGCTTATAACTACTAATCTTAAGAAAATCTATAAATGAAGTTGCAACTTAATTTAAATACAAAACAAACAGTGAAAATACAACTTATAAAAATTATTCCCAGTTAGTGCGTGTGATGTGGTGAGATGTGTGACGTGGTGCGTGGTGTGGTGTGAGATGCGGTGTAGTGTGGAGTGGTGTGGTGAGTGTGGTGTGTGATGAGGTGTGGTGTGGTATGGTGTGTGGGTGTGTGGTGTATTAAGTTGTGGTATAAATTTGTGATATATTTCGGCTACTCAATGTTTATAGGTAAGTAGTTTCCAGTGTGTTATACTTTTTTTACAGTCGTGGTAACTTTTATTAAATACATTAACTTGTTTGTTAATTTTGTTATATAGCTAACTGAAACGTTTATATGTAGAATTGCTTGCATGCAAATCTAGTTTTAGTTTGGGGAACTTGGACAACTGAATCTTTCCTCCTTTTAGAATTTTCATTATCGTTATATGGTGGGGTTTTATATTTTTTTTGTATGGTTTGGTTTACATACAGCTTCCTGACGGAGACAGGATCACTTATTTGGTACAAGCTTGCAGTGGAGAATCTTAAATTTTTAAATACATTATTTGTATTAATGCACGCAAACGAACAAAGGGCAAAGTACTTCGGTAACCCAGGTACCCTACGTGAGATTTTCAGTAACACCAAGGCGTTGCTGGCCTTCCTCGAGGAGCTGGAGTGGATCGAATGAAAAATACGCGCATTAACGTGGAGTTGCGAACACCAGCCCGTATTACCTATTACATCTTTTACTGACTGACTTCTTAACAATTCTTAAGTGCCTGTAATTGATTGAATTGATATACGTGCTTTAGGTTTGAGTTGTATTTTGAAAATAAGTAAGTAAGCATTCTTACAAGTCCATCAAAATGTTCAAGGTGGTCACTTTCGGCAGCAGGACCTAGTTCCTTCAGCAGCACTCGGAGTATGTTTCGCGAAGATAGACCGCTCGCCAACTGCCACCATCTGAAGAAATGGACACAAGCTGTGCCTTAAAGGCTACAGTTCATGATGTGGTTTGTGTGTAGCTTCTTTTTTTTTTTTTTTTAATAAACGTTGCCCCACACTAGGAATTACTCCTGTATCGTGGGTGCGTTCACAAACATTAAAACTCACATACACAAGACAGCCAGACCCGGAACAACTATTTGTAGGTCGTACAAATATTTGTTCCGTGCGGGAATCGAACCCGCGACACACAGCGCAGCAGCCGATCGCTCAACCACTGCGCCAACCGTGCTGCATAGTAGCTGTCTACATACAAACTACATCATGCACTGTCGCAGGCTGACTTTATGATTTTATGTCAGGCCGCGGTGCTACGTGCCTGAGTAGTATGAAAAACGGTATACCTATTATTTATTTTATTTTAAATTTCTTTATTTTATCATAAGCTAAATAGATGAATAACATTCAGTTCTTATTCTAAAAGCATTTAACATTATGATTGGGTGTTTTGGGCAGACTATGGCGCCTCTAGAAAACATTTACGAATATATATAGTAATGTATGTCGTGGATGGATGGCGCCACAGTACAGCGGACAGCGCCATCTAACAATTTGATTCATAAACGAATGACCATGTGATCGGAAACGCAAGCGAGCTCAACCGCTTGGACACGATCGTCGGTGGAGGGGATGCAGTGAGGACTGGCGGAGAGACCGAGTGTTGCTTGCAGAATACGGTCGAGTTTGGACAGTCTTGGCAAACGCTCAGTACCAACGCACGTGTTTGTTTCCGTTGCGCGTGTTTATTTCGTTAGCCAGTGTATTAAAGAAATTTTTATTCGAATTATCTTTTAGTTCGAGTACCCACTACAGTGCCCATACTAAAATGTGCCGGATCGTGAAGAAGACCCGATGTTTCGCATCTCGGCCACCCATGATCCGACATGTATAAAATTTCTTACTTGATACGAATCAGAGGTATCACAATTACTTACTTTAAATAAATATGGTACTGTACAGCGCGATGGTTAGACACCAACGCACTCTAATAACACTAAATAAACTAAAAATATGGTTACAAGTAACATCGATAAAATAAAAATATTCTTTCGACATAATTATATAATATCTAAAATGCAAATGAGCTTCGTGTACTGTGATTCGTTGCGAATCTACCTTACATTTCTAGCGAACGTAAAATAAGTCCGGTTATCGAATCGCATCGCCTTTGTTAGTCCCATATATTTTAACTTTGTAGACCGGGTTTGGCCAATGGAAGAAATTCGTGAGTTATGATGTTTAGGGTTAGTAACCAAATAAAACTTTTTTGTGAGTTTTGTAATGAATTGTTTTAATGGTGGGAAATTTAACTGGCTGTGTAACGTTTTAAGATTTGTCCGTAAGGGAGTATTGAAAGAGGTTTTAATGCTTTGTTTTGGACGCAAGTGCTACTCCAGACCGGTGCTGCTTAGGTAGGGGAGACTGGGTACAGTTGAAACGGTGGACGGTTGAAACAAAGCGAATATCTCGTGAACCGTGAGTGATAAGGTGCGGGGTGCAAGGGGAAAACGAAGTGGGCGACAAGTCGAAACACGAATCTTAGTGTTGCGTCGCTCTTCGCGCGCTGTGCTTGTGTATTTCCCGTGTGCCCTATTTTGTTTTTTGACAAAAAAGTAAGTATATTTAGTTCGTGCAATTTTGCAATTATTATGGTTTTACTAAAGTTAGAGTATTGCGAGTTTTGTATAGTTTTAATTGAAGTTTGTCGAATATGGCTGAATGACTAGTTTTCATTCAAATTTATACTCGTTCTTACTGTGAATCGTTTTATGCCTAGAAGGGGGGTCGGGGACATTTGAAACATTTTTGTGTGGGTACGGTTGAAACAGTATATTTTTAAAGTTCTTGTATCTTAGATGCCAAGTGTACGCCAATGGAAGACTACGAGAGGTCAGGCCGATTTATCAACGTACAAACAAGCCTATGATGTGGTAAAAGCCGGATCTTCGATAAGAACGACGCCAGAAAAGAATGGACTGAACCAGTGTCCCTTGTTAAGGTAAATGAGATGTGACTGGTGGCGATGAAAATCAAGAAATGGGATATAAGGCTAACAATCGAGTGTATTTTATGTTTGCCACAATTGTGATTTCGATTGATCTCTTAACCACTTTTATTTTTTTGTTTATTATATTTTTGTTTAAAATATATTTTTTTATAGAAATAATAAGTCTCTCGTTTTTTCTTAACCTATTTTACAAACAAAAAGTGTTGAAGTTTTGTTTTTTCATTTGTTTATCAATGCATCAAAATATAGATGTTGATAGCAATAATGTTTTGCAGTTTTACTCAAAGTGTTATGCTATCTGAAGTGCTAAAATATAGTTTATAATTGATACTGTTGAATTTTGAGAAATATAATAGCAAGTAGTACACAAACATTACAAAAAAAAATCGTCACCCACATCTGATTATTACATATTTGAGTTGTACTTAATGTTAACCTTTGAAGGCTAATGAAAAATAATGTTAGATTACAAGAGTCGTGAAAGAGTTGAATAGGGGAGGAGCCTGTTTTTATGTTTTCACGGTTGCACAACGACATGCTTTGCTTTGCTTTGCTTGGTAGTATAGATGCAGGCCTACCCTGCCGCCTCCTTCAGAGGCGGTAAGGTGGCGGGGTCTTGAGCGAGAGCGCTACAGTCGTGTAGATCCTCAAGGCAAGTCTGGAGATTGCACCTTCCCGTGGTTGCCACCCCGTTCTTTGTCTAATTCCTTAAGAAATAGACGTAACAGAAACCTCCAGGCGCCATCACAGCACATCCCTTCCCATAAGTCCCTTAACCCCTAATTTTCCCTTCATATTAGCCCTAGCACTAACCCTTCAGGTCCACCGGCTGCATCAGTACAAGGCAAGCAAAGGGCTAAAATCACGAGGAAGGAGCGTCGACAAACACGCTGGAACCAGGGAAAAGGCTCCCGCAACAAACAGGCTATTGCTGTTGGGTCAGTCAAATCGACTAGCGGCCAGCTAAACTTCTCCGCCGGTAAGTGGTCGCAGGCAGAGGCCGGCACTATCCGACCAGCGCCCAGTCAAACGCCAGCCAGTGTCCCGGAGAGAGCTGAAGGTGCCACTAAAATACAGCAACCCGGTCGGATGGATCAGGCCGCAGCCAAGCGAGCCCTCAACGAGACTTTGGCACCTCGGGGAGAGCATAAGCGGCCGCGCCTTGACCAATCCAAACGGGTCGCCCAAAGAAGCTACGCCCAAGATGCCAGCGCTAACCTCGACGTCGCGATCACTTGCGACCGCACGGGGATCCTTAGGAAGGACGTATCGGACCAGGTACTCGCTGCTATCCAGAAGCAGATCATTCTCGAGGCCTGCTCCCCCAAGCAAGATACTCCAGGGCCGACATTCAACGCCAAGCCGCTGTTCGCCAGGGGTGTATTGAAACTGTGGTGCGGTAACGACCACACCTTAGCCTGGCTAAGGAAGACTGTCTCCGACCTTTCTCTCCCAACTGGCGTCTCACAAGTTGTCAAGAGTCAGTCGGAGATCCCAAAGCGAGCACGATGTGGTGTCGTGATCCCAGACGAGCGGGGGGTCAAATCAAATCTAAAGTCATTTATTCAAATTAGGCTGAGAATCAGCACTTTTCGAACGTCAAAATTACATAAGACAGTCCCCCAAAACGCCCGCCCGTCACCACTTCCTAGTGCTTTAGCTGGGAAGAAGAAGTGGCGCAACAGACTCCCCAGCACCACAGCTGTCTGTTCTGTTAGAAGAACTGGATTCTAAACAATTGTAAGCAATTACCAAAACATTAAATTAATTGCCATACGTCAGCTAGCCACGCCAATACAAAAAAATACAAAAAATGAACGTAAATAAAACTTAAAACATAAATAAAAGCCTCCAGGCCTAAAGGGCATGGCAGCTTACATATGCAATACTGGATTTATTATACAAACAAATAAAATAAATAAATGATAAACTAGGACCATGAAAGTAAAATAAATTAACATAACAATTACTGTAACAATAATAAAAATAAAACCATAGACAGCAAGACGACCAGTCACCACAAGCAGCACCCGTTCACGAGCATAACGCAAAGGTCAGCCATTACCCTCCTCGCCATATTTGAGGGAAGGAGGAAACCCGACCCCCGACGCTACCGCAAGCAGTGACATCTAAGGGAGCATGACGAACTTGCTGCCGGTTGCTCAGGCAAGAATAATATTATCAATTGTCGAGGTCGCTAGCTAACCACATATTGCAATACAGCTCATTAAAAAACATTTTAATGAGTAGATCATGTCAATAATAAATGAAGATAACAAATTAATTGACTTATACCGTCAAATAAAATATAAAAAAGCAAATATATGAACTCATATACAGTAGGTAAGCTGATTCTGGAGTAAGAACACGAACATTGTCTTGAGTTAATCACAGCGACCAACCGTTCTTATCGTTTAAGTAGTCGTTAGTGGAATAATATGTAATAAATCTATTATAGAAGAGGGCAACTTGTTATAAAAGGTTATACGAAGCCCAACAAATGAGTTAAGGACCTTATGAAGCCGGTGAAAGGGAGCACGTAGTTTGTTCTTATTTCTAGTGTTAACAAGTCGTCGGTCGGAAGGTCTTCGGAGAGCCGACCAATATTAGGCGCGCTCTCAGCTACCAGAACCCCTGGGTCGACATCAAGAGGTGGGTGCTCTTGCATGCCGGCAAACAGGCTGCGGCATAGTTCGTGGTGGTCGGTGTCCCTGAAGACCAAATTCCGACCCTGATGAAGGCTGGACGCCGTCTCTCAATTGGATTGGGGACGGTGTACGTGAAGTTTCAGGGTCGGAACGGGAGGTTCACCGACGTCCCCCTGGGTTGGGACCCCGCCACGAGAACCATCGGCGAGATGCCAGCACCAGCAGGGGAGTCCACTCCCCCACCAAACAACCCGGAAGCATCAGCGGCCGAACCTGCAATAGCAGAGTTAGCCGCTCCTGCTGCCGCCACCGTGGTCGCCGTTCCTTCATCGGGTGAGGAGCTGGATGACATCATCCTGTCCCTTCGGGCCAGGGGGGGGACGGCTTCGACGAGGGCGACCTGTTTGCCGGGCTGAGACTGGAGGGGGACAAAGAGGGTTCGCCCGCCTCGTGAGCCATAGCGAGAGAAGAGGGTTTTAGGCCGTCGTCGGGGCCGACGCCAATGCTCACCACCAACTTTGGGGTATGGACACGCAAAACGAGAGGGGTAAGGCGACTCTCGACAAACCTTCTTTTTATTTGTTTTGGTTTCGGGTTGGAAAATCCTCATGGATGTCCCCCTCCCCGGGGAGGGGGGGGGGGGTCTGTCGGACTCTTACCGACTAAAAACCAACCCGGTGTTGGATCCATCACTCACCTACGCCGGGGTCGCGGGAACACATAATTCTTCCGCAACCACGGCGCGCGCGGAACACAACGCGCGCCGCCTGCTCGGGTCCTGATGTTGGGGGGCGACTGAGGGATGTCCCCGAATCCGTCGCCCCTGGACACATTTAGGGGGGCCGAAAGAGGGTGTTGTCCGCCCTCCTCCGACGCCCGGTGCGTCTGCTGCGGGCCGGGTCGAGAGTCACAATCTCTCTCTCCCTTTCCGCAGCCTCCTTCTGGGAGATGACCGTTTCGCAAAAGGAGACCACCGCGTCTCAGGACTCTGCGCCGCCGACCATCGCGTTCACGACGGCCGGCAGCGTCAGGTCACTGCCTACTTCAGAGATGAGGGCACGGCGCGGCTCCTCCCAAGCGGCACACTCTGCCAGCGTATGCCACGCCGTATCCTCCCGGCAGTCGACGCAGTGGTGACACCGGGCATCCGGCTCCCTGTTTATGCGACACAGGTACTTCCCGAAGCAACCATGCCCCGAGAGCACCTGCGTCGCCTGACGCCCAGATCGGCGCTCCGTAGAGCGTCATGGATCGCACGATCCCCATATAGAGCCGCCTACAGGCGGCGCTCGGGCACCCCAGATTGGGAAGCAGCGTTGCCAGCGCCCCGGCCGCGCCCCGGCCGCGCCCAACAACTTGGGCGCCAGCCGCCAGAAGTGGGGTCCGAAGTCCCACCGGCTGTCGAGCACCAATCCCAGATATTTCATGGTGGGCTCGACAACGATCCGGACCCCCCCGACCACAATATGTGATCCGGCCGGCAGCGCCCGCCGGGGGCCATGAAACACCATGGCCTCCGACTTGTTGAGGGCCAGGCTCCAGGCCGAGGCGCCGTATGCGGCTCACCGCCAGTGAGACTGCCGCCGTCGCGAGCAACGCTGCTTCCCTGTGCGAACTCCCCCGGGCCGTCACCAGCGTGTCGTCCGCGTAACACGTCAGGTCTGCGCCCGGCGGGAGCTCGCCCCTCAGCACCCAGTCGTACCCGATGTTCCACAGAAGCGGTCCCACGACCGATCCCTGCGGAACACCGCACGACACCTGGCGCTGGTTTCCGCCATCGCGTCCCATGTAGGTGACACACCTTCCGGCTAAGTAAGCCCCCACGATGCGGCGGATGTAGAGAGGTACGCGATGGTACCGCAGTGCCTCCCATATGCAGCTCCAGGGCAGGGTGTTGAAGGCGTTGGAGATGTCCAAGGACACCGGCACCACCACCCCGCCCCGGGACACTGTTTCCTCCGCCAGGACTCTATGGATGGTAGAGCCCATGCCGAAAGCCGAACTGGCTTGCCCACCTAGTCGAGCAGCACTATGGGCCGGTACGCAGACGGCGAGTCGGCAGGGCGCCCCGCCTTCCTGAGCAGGACCAGACGTCCAATGTTCCACAGACTGGGAAACTGGCCCCGCTCAAGGCACGCTGTGTAGAGTCCTCACAGTTGGGGCTCCAACTCCTTCAGAGCGAGGGCCAAAGCAAGGCCGTGAATTCCGTCGGGCCCCGGAGCCCCGTTCTTGGCCCGGAGCCGCATCACGGCCGCCCTCATCTCTGCCTGTGTCACCTCTGGGACGCTGATGGCGTTCTCCTCCTCCTCCTCTGCAGACTCTGCGGCTGCGGGCAAAGCCATCGGCGGCGGAACATGCTCCACTCTCACCGGGAAGAGGGCTGCTACCACTTCCTTCAGCAGCTCGGGTTGGAGACTCCCCGTAAGTGGGGGCGCCGCGGCCCGAAGTTGCCCTCGAACCGCTTTATACGGGCGCCCCCACGGATCCCCGTCCAGAGCCTCCAACATCCTCTCCCGGGATCGCCTCCTCGCCTCGTCGATGGCCAGCCACAGAGTCTGCTTTGCCGCGCGGAACACCTCATACCGCGCGGCCTCCTCCTCGGGTACCCGACGACGTCTCCTCCGGTAGCGGGTGTCTCACCACCACGCATGAGACGCGCAGCTGCGCGATCTCGGCGGAATTCTCGACTAACCTATCCCTAGTAAACACTGGCTCCGAACCAACATTCGTAACCAGGCGAAGCCGCACAATCATAGATCTCACTATGGCAACAGAGGGCGCGGCGGAAATTGCCACGGGGTGGCAGGTCTCTAAGGAGGCCTCCTGCTCCGATCACAAATGGATCCGCTTCGACATCCAGGTCTGAGTCACCCCAAAACCACCATTCGGCGCAATCCGCGTAGCACGGACCG
The DNA here is from genome assembly GCA_963555695.1 of Dasypolia templi. NCBI lineage: Eukaryota > Metazoa > Arthropoda > Insecta > Lepidoptera > Noctuidae > Dasypolia > Dasypolia templi. The sequence continues at coordinate 25,883,951 of OY743154.1, read as the reverse complement.
TGCAATCTACACACGCAGCCTTGAATCCAGGCTGGCGTTATCAAGCGTTCCGACGACTTTTGCGGATACGACACAAATTATCTTACTAAATCAATGATAGACAGCTACCAAACTGCCTGCCCAGAGACCATCCCACGTAATACACCAGGCAAATAACCCTGGTGGGGCGCTGATCTGGAGCGCAAGCGCGGCAAGGTAAGGAAAGCACTTAATAGAGCTATGAACACGTGCGGATGAGGACTGGGATAAATATTAAGCAGCCAAATCCAGCTACAAAAAATGCATCAGATTCAGAAGTACTACGGGATGGCGCAAATTCTGTGGTAGCATTGAATCCTGTCAGCAAGCAAACAGGAAAGTACTGGCGCAACAGCACTCCCGCTACCCTCCGGAAACCCGACAACACACTCTCTTCCTCGCCTGAAGAAGCAAGACGCATCCTTATTGAAACTCACCTCCCTGGATGTATCTTCGCGCAGGGTATCGACTGGCAAGAGGTTATTCAAACACCATCAGACAATGATCGACTTTACGCCAGCAGGGTGATCACGTTGGAGAAACTCCATTGGGCCATCCAGAGCTTCCATCCTTTTAAGGCAGCTGGTCCCCAGGGAGGGGTTTTGTTACCCCTTCTATGGAATCTGGTGATTAATGACCTCATCAACTCAATGCCAGCCGCTATTACACAATAGGGTATGCTGACGACCTCGCAATCCTTGTTTCGGGGAAGGTGACGGGTACGATCTCCAACCTCACTCAGCAAGCGCTACGTACCGTAGAAAATTGGTGCAAGGAATATGACCTATCAGTGAACCCCACTAAAACTGAACTAGTCATGTTTACCCAAAAACGAGCATAAGACCCTTTTCGCCTACCAAAACTGTTCAATACAGAACTTCAGTTTGTCCAACGAGGTCAAATATCTGGGGGTCATTCTAGACCTTCTGGCAGTGCTGGAAAATGATATGTAAAAAGTGGGGGCTATCCCCTAAAATTATACCATGGCTGTACACCACAGTGATCCGCCCCATGATCACCTATGGGGCCGCGGTATGATGGCCCCGAACCAAGCTGGCTCAAACAAACTACAACGCATGCAACGACTAGCCTGCATGGCGGCTACAGGCTGCATGAGGACCACTCCGACTGCAGCAGTTGAAGCCATGCTGGAACTGCCACCGCTCCACCTGTTCATACAGCAGGAAGCGACACTGGCGGCGGTACGTCTTAAGGCACTAGATCTCTGGGGTAAGAGAGCCACACCACACACCGCGCTACTTGAGGGACTCAACAAGGAGTTCCCCATTACGAAAGCATATATGATCGGGTACCCAAACAATTTATCTTTGATAAAAATACAAGATCCTGCTTCACGAGGATCGTAGGTGCGAGAGTTTGTGCCCTGCAGAGCTGCGCATCTTCACAGACGGATCCAAAACAGGTAATGGCACAGGTGCTGGAGTCTTCTCGGAGGACCTCAACATTCGCATAGCCACACCATTGGGGGCCTATAACACAGTGTTCCAGGCCGAATGCATGGGTATTTCTCTGGCTGCTTTGGCCATCATGGCCAGAGAAGTTAGGGACCACTCGATCCGGATACTGTCAGACAGCAGGGCTGTTTTGCAAGCGCTGAACAGCCACACAGTTGAATCTGGGCTAATATATGAGTGTCACCTGCGCTTTAATCAGGTGGGTAGCCTCAATAACATAACCATTCAATGGATCAAAGGACACAGCGGTTCGCTGGGTAACGATGCAGCCGACGAACTTGCCTGAAGGGGGTCGAGTGAGGCACCAGTGGGACCTGAACCCATCTTGACACTCCCCTTCGGGTACTTACGCACTCTGGTAAGGAAACGCACCAGGGAACAACATCACAAAACTATTGTCGGAACAAAGTGCAGGCAGGCTAGGGAAGCTCAAGATCTAAGCCTTAATAAATTACAATCATTTATTAAACGTAAGTTGTGCCAGAAAGCTTTTTATACAGTCAAAGACTATATTGAGGACAAAAAGGCTTGGGACTGACCTGCTCCAATTTTTGCATACTGAGTGTGTTTTTTTTTTTTGTTTGGTACGTAACTTTTGTGTTATTTTATATACACTTTGAAATTTCATGATTATGACATGAATATTTACTTTGTATAATATTATTATTATTTTAATTTCGTGTGAGGACTTAGTGGGTATTATTTCTATATATTTTGTCTATCTCAGTTATTTCATATTTTTTTTATATCTGGCAGTTTGAGTACTTAAAGCGGCCTACCCAAATGTCCTTTCTTTGGTATTGTTCGTCGAATCCTTGAGCTCCTTACGTTTTGAGTTGAGCTGCACGATTAATGACAAATGCGTGCACTGACTGGACAGGCCCACTCAAATCTGTATGGTTCTTTCCTCAAAAGACCTTTTCAGACACCTACCTACATGGTCCTCATATGACCTGTAAAATAAACAATGACATGAATACTTACCTAGGTATTATTTTATTGTTATTATTGTGAATGTTAAGACTATGTGGGTCATTTTATTTTTTACTTTTGTTTTTTTATATTTTATTAGCTCAGTTAATTTTAATCGTAACTTGGTCTGGCGGTTTGAGTAATTATGCGGCCTATCCAATGTCCTTTCTTTGGTATTGTTCGTCGAATCGTTGAGCTCCTTATGTTTTGAGTTGAGCTGTACGATTACTGACAAATGCGTGCACTGACTGGACAGGTCCACTCAATCTGTGTGGTTCTTTCCTCAAAAGACCATTTCAGACATCAATCCACATGGTCTTAACATGATCTGACCAAGATTATGTCTGGACTTTAAAAGAGACTGTGACCTCTGAGTTTGTTTCGGCTTTTCTTCTCAGAGTAGTCAGATAGGAAACGCCGACCTCATCTAGTTTAAAAAAAAATGTTTGACGTGTAAAAGTGTTTGTACAAACCCACTTACAGAAATAAAAATCATTTATCATTTATCATTATCATTTATCATAAGCACTCCTGCTATTGACAGCCGCATCACGAAACAGGTTCTCCGACTAACCAAACAACAGCTGCGTATAGTTACGGCAGCTTTAACTGGCCACGGGTCTTTCAAAAAACACCTCTTTGTCATAGGAGTCACAGACAGTCCGTTGTGCATGGCCTGCATGGAAGTGGACGAGACAGCAGCTCATGTGCTTCTACACTGCCCGGTGGTCGCCACATACAGGGCAAAGTACTTCGGTAACCCAGGTACCCTACGCGAGGTTGTCAGTAACACCAAGGCGTTGCTGGCCTTCCTCGAGGAGCTGGGGTGGATCGAATGATCGATTTTGCCACCGTACGCAAAATACGCGCATTGTCGTGGAGTTGCGGACACCAGCCCGTATTACCTATTACCTAAGAGTTGAATACCATTACGAGTCGTTAAATGTTTTTGGAGATGAATAATACATGTTTATTTATTATATTTCGTATTATTTGCATTTGTTTGAATTGACCCTAGACTCTGTTTCAAGCGACCCTGGCATTGGGACGGTTGGATTTTTTTTTTTTTTTTTAAATTAGATTTAACACTCTAAAATACACTAGTGATCTCAAATAACATTGCCCATTAGTAGACAGATAGATGGTCCTTTAGTTAATATATTTTCGTCACTAATCCCGATGCAATGGATGATAATCGCTAAAATGTTCCAACCGTACCCAGTCTCCTAATGGGTTAAGGGTTGTGTAGATTTATAATTTGGTCGTTGAGCTGACTTTAGATCGCCGTTTTAAGATTGTATGCAGGCAGTTTAGAGCTTTTATTCCTTTAACGCGGAAGTACTCAGTATTCTTGGTCCAGTTCATTTTATTGTCCAAAAGTTGGTAGACGCACGCCATGGCAAAATACATATAGTCATCTACTTTTATGCGTTTTTTAGGGAATGATCGCTTTCGTGTGAACATTATGTTTTCAGTTTTTGTGGAATTTAATTTTAAATTCCATTGGGTAAAATATGAAACTAGAAGCTGTTATGATAACGGAAGCCGATCAACTATCAAATCAGTATCGAAGTAAATGATGCTGTGTCATCAGCAAAACAAGCAAGATGATTATGCGCCTGCCTGGGCATGTCGTTTATAAACAGCCTACAGAATATCCCTAAACTCTGTCCTGTGCAAGGAAAGGAGGAGGGGGAGGGAGCTTGTCTATAATGTATCTATGGTCTGTTCCGAAAATATCTGATGAAGATGTAAGTGGATTTGAAAACGAACCTGTTGAATTGAGTGTTTTGGTTTGATTATTTGAATAGTTGAACCTGAAATTGCAATTTAAATCACTTTAAAGATGTTTTTCATTTTACCATTTACTGAGGTCGTTTTATAAGCACAATTTCCGTAGATGATTTTTCAATTACATGCGTTTTTTTTTTAATGTTGAGTAACATTAAAAAAAAAACGCATGTTTAATTGTTGGGAAAAAATGGTGAGATATAAAGTTGAAACCTTATAAATACAGCTTAATGTATTATTCCCTTTAGTTTTATTATAAGTTTTTGGAACAAACATTACGAACATAGTCCAACAGAAGAATGGGCGAGACTCGATTTCTGATGCTAATATATATTACCTATCTCGTCCTCCGCCGATAAAGTCCGCACACAGGTCCCACTGCGGCCGCGGCGTGCCTGCTCGCTCCAGTTCACTGCAGCGCTCCTTCGTCTCCAACAGCTCCTCCTCGATAGATGTCTTTGTGGCTGTTAAATTAATAATTAAGCTATTATGTGTAAAGGAACACATAACATAACATAAAAACTTTATTCCCAGAGGGTGAGCAGAGGTGTATACACACCCATTTCGTCAGTTATCTATCTATCTTCTATATACATTAATATCTTTATGAAGAAACTGACTGACTGACATGTGAAAGAAGAAAGAAAAAAAAGGAATATAGTATTTCAACGCACGGCCGAAATTGCTATACATTGTAGGGGAGCACTAAGAAAAGGTTTTTGGAAATTCGACTTTTTAAGGGGATGAAAAGAGGGGATTTGGCTTGAGTTCATAAACTTGAAACAAACTTAGCTCGTGTCATTTATTGTTTTTCTAACTAAGTTTGTTTGGTATTTTTACATGTTTAAAGGTTGACCTGTAATATGACGTAATCCTAACGGGACGTGATAGTGTGACCCATTTGCATCAATTAAGCCCCCCATAAAGATTAGGCGAAAATTCATTTCGAGTAAATACTTTTTCAAGTATTTTTAATATTTCCCAGAATTTGTCACTATAGGTATATCACTTTTCTCTAAACTCTCAAATTGAATGACCTTCGTTGCTTGTTGATCAAACACTTCGATGTATTAAAATTTTCTAGAACATCCATCACTTCAAAGTTAAAGGAAGGAGTTCATTAACTTATCCACACAATTTAAAATATGTATATATGGGGCTTGTACTTTATCTGATCATAAGTTAGTCTTAGACAAAATGTATAAGACACAATCCGCGACAAAAAGTGTCCTCGCCAAACGCGTACTCATTTGAACATTCGGGTGCGCTTGTAATCTAGTAGAATTCGAACGCTCGAGGCGTTCTAGAACGCCAAAAAAGGATGGAGCACAGATATTATAATACTACGTACAGATACTCAATCCCATAGAAAGAAATTAACCCTCCCTAAAATTTTTCGTCATCAAAATGTGCAACAGATGGCAGCACCAGCGATTCACTAATTACCAGATAAATGATAAATGATAAATGATTTTATTTCTGTAAGTAGGTTTTTACAAACACTTTTACACGTCAATACTATTTTAAAAGTAGATGAGATCGGCGTTTCCTATCTGACTACTCTGAGAAGAAACGCCAAAACAAACTCAGAGGTCACAGTCTCTTTTAAAGTCCAGACATAATCTTGGTCAGGTCATGTGAAGACCATGTGGATTGATGTCTGAAATGGTCTTTTGAGGAAAGAACCAAACAGAATGAGTGGACCTGTCCAGTCAGTCAGACAGAGACTGTAGTTTTACAACGCCATCTAATAGTCGACCTACTTTTAAAACGTTTCGTGCCATCCTTTTTAATTAAAGTTTTATACTTCTGGTTTCAGAAAAACGTGTTATTAGATTTCTTTTACATTTTTATGTAAAGAAATGCATTTAAAATAAGTTGTTTTATTTAAATTTGTGACTATAATAGTTATTTTGTAGACAGGACAAATTGAGTAAAACGCCATCTATTGCAAAGAGCTCTAAAGAAGTAGCCATCTGTTAATCATTTTTTTTAGAGAAACAAAATGATGAACAGATGGCTACTTTTATCAATATAGGGGTTCGAATTGAAGTTAAAAGCTTCATTTATGTTTTTTGTTGAAAAACGAGTGTGAATAGATAAATCAGCATTTAAAAAGGAAGTCTTGATTTTTACTAATCTTACTTTAGCCAAAATTCTGCCGTTTATCGCTTTCTAATGATTGTTAATTTCATAATGGTTACCTATGCTGCCATCTATGATTGTTTTTGAAGACTAATTATAAAATGTTCTAGTTGAGACCCCATGGATGGAGTTTTATATTTTCGGGAAGTATTAATGTTATCATTATATTATTGTTATCAATTTATTGTAAATATTGGTATTTTGTCAAGAAATCATCGTAAAACATTTTTTTTAAATTAATTGCTAATAAACAGCAGGAGTTATAAAGCATCTCAATTGTAAAGACTCTTAGTTAACGTATTTACTAATAACATCGCATGCCCACTTAAATTGTTAGGGTTACGTGCGTTGACTCTGTTCCATTTGTCGGAGACACTATTGTTTTTTTTATTTTTTATTGATGATTTTACAAGAACTTTCTGTACCTACTTTTTATATTTAGTAACTATTGAATTTTGATATAAGTTGTTTGTCAAGCAATATCTTTATTATTTTGTCACAAATTAAAGAATAAATAAATAACATAATTTTTAGTTTCATTATTAATTTAATGTGGTGCCCTATCCAAAACCATATTTACTTTTCCGGTAAATTATAATCATTACACTTATACAACATAGAATAAGATATGCTTTATTACCTACACCAACTTTTTGATGCATTGACAAAAAAAAAACATTTACCATTACAAACTAAAAACAAAAATTGAACAGTTCGACTCCACCCATTCCTTGTGCTAGCGACGACCCTCGGTCGTAAAATTTTATTGCTTTCATTTGGCACATTGTATTTCCGACTTTGAAACATGCATGTAAAGTTGAATTTGTTTTGATGTATGTTGACCAGCAAGTATCGCTCGTAAAAAAATATTGCTTTTTGTACATATATTTGGGAATACTACTTTAAGCCTAGCGTTTAAGGTTGAATTTTCAGTACGTATTTTATTTCAACTAGAATTACGTAAACATAATAGGCGACAGTTATAAGAGAACTTTTGCATGGTATTGTGTATCTGGTTCTTTATTAGTGCTCGATGCTGTACAATCAAAAAACAATGTGAGTCGTAAACAGCATAATACATTTGTGTGCGGCGGGAATGAGCATGTGAGGGAAGCGCATCGGGAGGCTAGGCTCAAATACCTAAACTGGATAGTTCTGGGTACACCAATTACCGTTCCGGATTACGACCAGATGTGCGAGTCCCATAAAACTTTTAAAGGGCGGCTAAAATGGGGCCAGAAAGCTACACAAAGAGCCGAAAAAGATTTTACAAAATTTTGGAAGTCCACTAGTAAGCTTGATGTTAAGCCTGGCCTCCCCGCGAATGTCGATGGCCGAAATGACTCAGCGGATTTAGCTAATTTGTTCATGGAGCACTTTAAAGTAAGCTCGACTCTGGGTCCTTCGACCACTACGCCAGATGGTCGGCACACAGTGACGGGCGAGGAACCTTTACTTAGATTTACAGCGCAGCAACTTAAAAAGTGATAAACAGTATAACAGTATAAAAGGACCGGAGACATATCGGTTATGGGAAACTATCGCCCGATCTATCTCGTGACAACTATAGCAACACTGTTGAATAGTGTGCTTGAGTGTTGTCTGGATAAATACTTAGATATACATGACGCACAGTTCGGATTTAGACTGAAAGCGCGATTCCGGCTATTAAGCACACTGTCCAATACTACACCGAACCGAAGACTCCGGACTCCTATGAAGCTTTTCGTATGAAGTGCTTCGGAAAAAGATGGAGGACAGGTTTATACCGGCGGAACTATTGAAAATATTTCAATACTGTTATTCCAATCAGACTAATTGTGTTAGGTGCCTCTAATAGTCATACAGGTTGGAGTGCGGAGTGAGACAGGGGGGGCTTTCTTTTCCAAATCTGTTTGACCTGTGAAGAATACACCGCATCACATGGTCTTATATATAATGTAAGGAAAACAGAGTTCGTGGTCTTCAGGGCCGCCGGCAAGTGCCCAGATAATATAAATGATTGTATTACTGTAAGCAGGTTTGTACAAACACTTTTACATGTCAATCATATTTTAAAAACTAGAAGAGATCGATGTTTCCTATCTGAATACTCTGAGAAGAAAGGCCGAAACAAACTCAGCTCACAGTCTCTTTTAAAGTCCAGACATAATCTTGGTCAGATCATGTGAAGACCATGTAGATTGGTGACGGAAATTGTCTTTTGAGAAAAGAACCACACAGAATGAGTGGACCTGTCCAGTCAGTGCACGCATTTGTCAATCATCTCAGAACTAAGGAGCTCAACGATTCGACGAACAATACAAAAGAACTTTTGCCCCCTTTTGAACTTTTGGTAGTGGCGTCGTCGGGGGCGATTAAGGTATGCCTTGGTCGGCGAATACTACTAATGCGGGAGGGAGTGTAGCGGGCGGCCGCTGAGATCAAGGGGTTCGGGTGTTTGATGCCACAGTCAAAGAAACGCTTCGATAAGCGTTTCATGAACTGGTTTATGGTAGGCATTTTAAGGTCGACGTGGAGATTTATATTACGGACATAGAAGGGGGCACAAGTTTGACATTTAGGTAGGCCACATTAAGTAGGTACTCAAACTGCCAGACCATCATTAAAACTAACTTAAACAAAAATACAAAGACCCACATAGTCCACACATTCACAAAAATTAAAATAATATTATACACATAACATCACGCCTTGTATCCCCGAAGGGTTGGGCAGAGGTGTACCTATAAGTACACCCACATTTCGCCAGTTATGTTTTTTTTAAGTCCCATGTAATAGGGGGCGAGCCTATTGCCATCAACCGGGCACAAATCCAGACTCCGGGCTGCTACTGAGAAATTCCAGATAGAAAAACCCAATAACAAGTTGCCCGACCTGGGGATCGAACCCAGGACCTCATGCTCAGCAGTAGCGATTGCGACCACTAGACCAACGAGGAAATAATAATACCAAACCATGACCAATAATATTATACTATTAACAAATCAAATCAAAACATTTATTCCTTTGCAAAAATGGGTAATTAGTACATAGATGTTTTCTTTTTTTTAATAGAGCTCCATGTTCTACCGTCATGGGCATGCAAGTCGTGTTTAATGTACACAAATTTAAAAGACATTATAATTTTAAATAACAATTATAATAATATATAAAAATAAGTCGGGTTTTCCTTCCTGACGCTATAACTCCAGAACGCACGAACCGATTTCCACGGTTTTGCATTCGTTGGAAAGGTCTCGGGCTCCATGAGGTTTATAGCAAAGAAAATTCAGGAAAAATTTCAAAAGAAAAGCGGAAAATCTTTTTTCACATACAGCGCCATCTCTGATACATAGCATGTACTAAAAAATTATATTTTAATTAGATGGCGCCGGTGCGTGATACATTGTTTGACAGCTACTCATTGTTTTCTGCTCAGTTAATTTCATGTGACAAACCGGTATTGTGTTCACTGTGAAATTGTGAAAAAAAATAAGTTATTCGTTTCCTAACATAACAGCACAAAACGATATCCACGACCGTTAGTTGCTGAAACAGTCACAGGGAACGATGGATATCCAGTTTATCGTCGGCGTTCAAAAGAAGATAATGGTCGAACTATCAAAATTAACAAGTCGCAAGGCCAATCGCTTAGTGTTTGCGGGATAAATTTAGAAAATCATTGTTTTTCACATGGGCAGTTATACGTTGCGTGTTCACGAGTTGGGAAACCATCCGCTTTGTTTGTGTTAAGGTCAGACCAAAAAACTAAAAATGTGGTTTACCAAAGAGCACTTCAATGAAACGGATAATTTGCGGACACGTATAACGCTTCGATTCAGTATTTACTTTGGATTCACTTTCATTTACTTAGAGAAGTTCAACTAAATAACACTTCATTTTTATAATCGAAATGAATTCATTACTGTTGTGAAATGAAATAAAATTTTTCCTTTTCAAATATAAAACAAAAAAAAAATCTTCTTCTTTTAATCACCAAACGAAATTCTACATAAAACGAAGCCATCTGGTGGCGAAACGGAGTTCGCCGGGTTTGCTAGTATTTAAATAAAATTGGGAGATTAAAATTATTGCACTGGGCACACTGGTGGGCAGAGCTGCGGTGATTTGGCACCAGGGCTGCCATTTGTACGATTTAAATCGTATTTGTACGACTTTTTGCAGATTTCATACGAGTACGATCGAAGCATCGAAATCGTACGGAAAACATACGATTTTTTACATTCGATCCATTTATTTTATTCAATTAGGTCTGGCAACAAAGTAACAAACTTTTGTCCCAAAAGAGTAAGTATCTAGAGCAGTGACAGAATAATATAAATAATGAAACGAACGTGCTCAGCCTGCCCAGAGTGTTGAGGGAATTCCCTTTTATTCAAATTTCCTTAAATTAAAAACCAAACTTAGAAATAGTTTGGCCAACGAAACTGTCAATGGCACCTTGCTGGCAAAGCAAATGATAAGAGTCACCGGAAACTGCACCGATTTTAAACCAACAGATGACATGATTAAACTAATGAATACGGAAAATTTATACAGAAAAAAGTGATTTCATTACTATAATTTAAATTTTCATACTATTTTCATTACATATCATTACTTATTTCGTAGTACTTTTATTGTTAATTTTGTAATAAAAGTCAATAAACGGGATGAATAATAATGTACGATTTTTTGTTTCGAATTTTCCTTGGGTATACGACTTTTTTAATGCTGTGGTACGATTGCAGAATTTTTTCACCTGGCAGCCCTGTTTGGCACATAACGGGCACTTTTTTTTGGGAGGAGTTGGCAGCTAGCGGTCGTGGGATTGTTGCGCCGTCGCGATTGCTTTAAGAAATAAGTTGATTAGAATATTAAATAAGTTTTGAAGATTAACTGTGGTTGTTTCTGAGATATCCTATATCTCGATGAAGGGTTTTGGCAACAGCCTTGTGCAATCCATAGGTTCTGCAAAGCTAGAAGTTGTCATCGATGGCGTAGCTGATAATGTTTCATGTAGGGTTGTAGATGATCATTTGCTGGAGAGGCCGATAATTGTTGGTCAGACTTATTCAGAGCAGCCACACATTGTTGTTTATAAAGACGTGAACAAACTACAGTTTATGCACATTGGAATCGAGTTACCAGATCTATATGAGCATGAAGAACACTTAGAAAGGGTAAGGGTAATAGGTCATAGCCGAATTTATGGTACTGCGAGTATAATGGCTAAAATAGATACGTTTTTTTCTGTTAGCGTACTGCTGATTAAAAGAATAGCAAACACAAACCTAGATAATTATTCTACAATGGTTTTGCTATTAGGTAATAGTACCGGTATTAACAAAAAGGACATAGTGGATGGTGTGGGCACCTTATTAAAGCTAAATATAGGGCAGCTAATGTTGTGTGCTTTACCTTATTCTGATACTCTATCAGATAATGAAAACAATTATATTCATAAGTTGAATAATACTATACACATGCTGACATGTTGTCATAGTGACAAATTATTGTTTTTTGACACTAACAAGTTTGTTAGTAGTTTTAAGTTAACTCAGCGAAGTTTATCTCTGTCTTGGAAATGTAGACATATGATTGCTGTGTTGATAGCATTTATCATTAATGAGGTTATAGCTAATATAACAAATTGTAGGAGTCTGATTGACGAGTCTGTGTTCTCTGCTTATTCTAGCAATCATGAATCGTCATGTTGTATGAAGGGGGAACCACCTATAAAACCAACATCCTTGGAGGCTACTACTAGTCAGGAGGGTGTTCTCTTCCTTATGGAACTGAAAAGGGCATTCTAGACTCTTCAAAAATTGTAGTTGTGGAGGTCACTCCGGATAACTTTTTAAACTAGTTAGTAAGACAACAGAAGTTACCCCTACAAATAACCAATTATTATTAGACAATAGTAATAAAGTATCTTCTGGCAATTTAACTCATAATGATAAGAAACCAAAGGGAGTGCAACACACTTTAAAATTACTTAATCAGAATATTCAAGGTTGCTCTTCCAAATTACTAGAAATAGAATTGTTTTTGGAAAATACCAAGTTTGATGTCATTTGTTTAACGGAACATTGGTTAAAAGAATATCAAGTACGGTCAATTAACTATGAAAATTATTGTGTAGTTAGCCATTTCAGCCGAAAACGTATGATACATGGCGGGTCATTAATTTTAGTTAAAATCACAATTAAATCTAAAGAACGAAAAGACATCACTGGTCTGTCTGTTGAACACATCATTGAATAGTCCTGTATTGAGCTTGATAAGCATGTGATAGTATGCGTATACAGACCTCCAGGTTACCAGAATCTATGTGTGTTTGATTCAGTAATGGATGAGGTGCTAAAGAAACTTAGTGCTAGTAGTAAGTCAATAATCATATGTGGTGATTTCAATATTAATTTATTAGAAAATAACTTGAATGCTGTCAGATTATTAAGTCTTTTTGGGTCATTTGATTTATCAAATGTTTTTATTGAACCAACCCGAGTGACAGCTTCTTCTGCCACTTGCATAGATAATATTTTTTGTAACTGCGATTACTTACACAAACAAATTGTAAATAAGCTGTCATCTGATCACAACGGACAAACAGTAACATTTTGCTCATACATGCCTATACAAAAAAATCAAATAAGGTTTAGGCAAAGTACATGTAAAAATTTAGAGAAATTAAATAACTCTTTGGCCAGTAAATTATTTGTTCAAAGTTTTTATAATTTATGTGACCCAAATGAATTCTATGCCGAGTTCTTTTCACTATTAAACACACAATTTAATTAAATTTTTCCACTTAAAACACAAAGTTCTTATTTAGTGATTGGGCGACTCCAGGTATTCGTAAAAGCAGGGGAAAACTTTTTGAACTTTATGGTCTAAAGCAACATATGAATAATATAAGCTTTAATATGTTTGTTGCAAAATATTCTTAATTTTTTAAAAATGTGTGCAAAGTTGCTAAAGCTCTTAGCAATAAAATAAAATCAGCCGATGATAAAATAAAAACTACCTGGCAAATAATAAATAACGAAACAGGTAGGAAAAAACAGCGTAATACTGAATTTAATTTAGAAACTGCACATGACCCTATCAACTCAGATCTAGAAGTAGCTCAGTCATTTGAAAACTTTTTTGCTTTAAATTCCTCACCCGAGTTCTCTGCTGCCTTACTTAGAAAGAATGTAAATGCATGCCCTTTGGAGTTTAGGTTTCAGCATACAAACCCCCAGGCTGTTATAAAAGTTTTTAAAGATCTTAACATTAAATCAACAGAAGATCTCTGGGGAATGTCTGTAAAAGTCTGTAGAACTTTCATCGAAACCATTGCGCCCTATTTAGCTGTCATATTTAACACCAGTGTAGACCAAGGAGTCTTTCCGGATCTCATGAAACACAGTAAAGTAGTTCCTTTGTTCAAATCCGGTGATAGTAAAGAACTCAACAATTATAGGCCTGTATCAATTCTACCAGTTCTCAGTAAGGTGTTTGAAAAGTTGATGCTCAATCAAATGTTACGTCACTTTAATAAAAACTCCATCTTTCATGAACAGTACGGTTTCACCAAAGGGCGTTGTACCACTGACGCTGGTGTTTCTCTAATAAAGAACATTTTTAACGCCTGGGAGGAAGCAAAAGATGCCATTGGAATCTTTTGCGACCTCTCTAAAGCATTTGATTGCGTAAACCATGAGACCCTTCTTCTGAAACTGGAGCACTATGGGTTTAGGAATACAGCTCTTGATCTACTTAGATCATACCTGAAAGATAGAAAGGTTAAAGTTCAAGTAAACGGCATAAACTCATTAGGGTATGAAATGGAAATGGGCGTTCCTCAAGGTTCGATATTGGGTCCATTCCTCTTCTTAGTTTACATTAATTATTTACCTCAAGTACTTCAAAATCAACCGAAGATGGTGTTATTTGCAGATGACACATCATTAATCTCTAAAATAGACCGACGGTCACAAAATCTGGACGACGTGAATAACTCGATTCTTCAAGTCCAAGATTGGTTTACGGTAAATAATTTGGTAAATGAAAAAAAAAAAACAAATGCATTAGATTTAAATTACCTAATGTTAGAAGTAGCGAATGTGACATCATATTGAATGGAGAAAAACTGGAATTTATTAATCAGACGGTTTTCCTAGGAATCACGTTGGACGAGAAATTACAATGGGGACCACATATAACATCTCTTGCGGGGCGGCTAAGCTCTGCCGCTTATGCTGTTAGAAAGATAAGACAGTTAACAGATGTAGAAACCGCGCGTTTGGTCTATTTTAGCTACTTCCACAGCATTATGTCGTATGGCATTTTACTGTGGGGTCGGGCTGCTGACATTGAATCCATTTTTATTTTGCAAAAGAGAGCTGCCAGAGCCATATACAATCTTCCTCGTCGCGAATCTCTCAGGGAACTATTTAAAGGGATTAATATTATGACAGTACCTTGCCAATTCATTTATGAAAATATTATGTATGTAAGAAAAAATCTACATCTTTTTAATAAAATATGTGATAGACATAATTTGAATACTAGAAATGAAGATAAATAGATCAACCATTTTTCAGATTAGCTAAAGTACATACATCATGATTGATTGATTGATTGAAAAAGTACACTTTGCAGACAAGCTTATTACAAATTAGAGGATTATATACAAGATAAGAATGCTTGGACACATGATGGTCCAGCTCCATAGGACAATCCCGTCTAGACAAAATCACACTGGTTGCTAATTAAATTTTTCATTTTAATTTTTTTTCTTACTCACACACTGACTTATTCCTAGTTAATATTTTAGGAAAATCATATATTTTTACAATGTTTTTAAATATGTGAGCACAATGTACCTATCGCGTGATTCATTTATCTGCCTTTGCTTTATTTTTAATTCTTCTTACCAATTGTGGTATAGTATTTTTATTCTTGGTGCATCGTCTTCACATATAAAAATATAATTAATGCATACAAATATTGTAAAATATTTTAAAAGAGTAACGGTGGAGTTTCTTGCCACTTCTTCTCCATACGAAACTACTTTTTGGAAGTGACGCCTAGAATCAGTTATATTTTCAATGTAATTTTTGACGTTATAAAGTGCCATTTTATGGGGCTATTTGAAATAAATGCTTTGACTTTGACTTTGTTAGATACTAGAATTGTAGGAAAGCCAAACCAACAATTCTGAGTTTGTGGGGGTGTTTACGAGGTGAAGGATGGTTCACTCTTTGTTACAGTGATACCGTGTTCGGTACCGTGTTGGTTTCGAGACAATTTTGTGTTTTCTCGAGCCGAAAAGTTGCAAGTAGTATTCAGTCTTGAGAACACTGAATCTCTTGTTTCGGACCAGCAAACTGAAGTGTCTTTAGCCAAACGGTTTGATGAGTCTAATACGCGTGGGCGTTACTGTGTCAGATAGTGATAGGTTCAAGCTCATAGAACTCCTTCGATGTCACGAGGAGTGGTTTGCTTACGATTTAGTTGATTTAGGCTGCACTAATGTTTCCGAAATGAAAATCGAGTTGAGTAGTCAACGTCCAGTAGTTTATAGACCTTACCGTCTGTCTTACTGTGAACGCGAAAGGGTTCGAGGGATGATAGGAGACATGTTACGAGCAGGGATCATTCGGGATTCAGTGTCCAACTATGCCAGTCCAAACATTCTCGTGCGCAAAAAGGAGGGCGGCGTTCGTTTATGCGTAGATTACCGATAACTCAATTCAATCACTGTAAAAGAGAGGTATCCCATACCCGTCATAGAGGATGAGATAGCGAGGTTATCTGGACAGGCATAGTTCGTAACGATTTATTTGATGTCTGGCTATTATCAGGTGCCTATATCTGAAGACAGCAAGCATTTGACTGCGTTTGTCACGCCGGACGGCCAATACGAGTACAATCGTATACATTCGGCTTGGCAAACGCGCCTGCTATATTTCAGCGTATGATGAACCATGTCCTTGGTTCAGCTCGATTTGACAAGGTTACCGTATACATCGATGACGTATCATTATAGATCGATTAGAGGAAGTGCTTGTTTTATTACGTAAAGCAAATCTTATGTTAAATTTATCTAAGTGCAGTTTTCTACAAAACACAATAAATTACCTAGGTTTTGAAATCAGTTCAGTAGGTATTAGATATGAGCGCCGATGGCCAAATCCACGGCGGCGGCGTGCCCTGAAAATTTCCACAGCGGCGGCAGCGTCGCAGCGGCGCGTCGTGGCCGGCCGTGGGCCTTAGATATTTTTCATTTGGGTTACATAAATATTCTTTTTTAAACATCTATACCGAATACATCCCGGACGTCAGCTTGTGCGAGATTAGGATGGCTCTGAAGCAGCTCAAAAGCAATAAGGCGCCCGGTGATGACGGAATTACGGCTGAAATCCTGAAGTCGGCGGAAAACCTACTATAGGGCGACAATGCCCTTCTTAAGAATTATCGGCCCATCTCACTTCTGAGCCATGTCTACTTGCTGCTTTCAAGAGTCATCACGAACCGTCTTGCGCGCAGGTTTGACGACTTCCAGCCTCCCGAACAAGCCGGATTCCGTAAAGGCTTTAGTACCGTAAACCATATACTTACGCTGCGGCAGGTTATACAGAAGACGGAGGAGTATTTTATTTATACTTTTATTTCCTCTCTGCTTAGCGTTTGTGGCCATTATGTCAGTCCGACTCCAGGACCAGACCTCAATACCTATCCTTCTGCAGCGCGGTGTGAGACAGGGATACGTTATCTCTTCGAAACTGTTCACCGCTGCACTGGAGGATGTCTTCAAGGTTATGGACTGGAAAGGGGTTGGCATCAACATCAATGGCGAGTACATCACACACCTTTGGTTTGCTGACGACATAGTAGTCATGGCTGAGACCATGGAGGACCTTAGTGCAATGCTCGATGACCTCAGTAGAGCTTCTGAAAGAGTGGGTCTTAAAATGAACATGGAAAAAACAAAGGTCATCTCAAGTGCATTTGACATGACCTTTGTTTTTCCCATGTAACACCCACTCTCGTGAAGATCGGAGACGCAACACTCGAAGTCGTGGACGAATGTTTACCTAAGACAAATTGTCCAGTTAGGTAGGTCTAACTTCGAGAAAGAGATCAATCGTCGAATGTGACTCGGCTGGGAAGCGTTCGGGAAGCTACGCAATATCTTCTCGTCCCACATACCGCAGTGTCTCAAGACTAAAGTCCATGACCAGTGCATGTTGCCAGTGATGACCTATGGCACTGAAACGTGGTCGCTCACAATGGGCGTTATCAGAAACATGAAAGTCACCCAAAGGGCAATGGAGAGGGCTCTGCTTGGAGTTTCCCTACGTGATTGAATCCGAAATGAAGAGATCCGCAGGAGAACCAAAGTAACCAACATAGCCCGAAGAATTGGCAAACTTAAGTGGCAGTGGGCAGGGCACATTGCTCGCAGAACAGATGGCTGATGGGGCCAAAAGGTTCTGGAGTGGCGACCGCGTACCGGAAGATGTAGCGTTGGAAGGCCTCCCACAAGGTGGACCGATGACCTTGTGAAGGCCGCAGGAATCCGCTGGATGCGGGAAGCACAGAACCGTTTAAAGCGGCGATGCTTCGGGGAGGCCTATGTCCAGCAGAGGACGTCTTTCGGCTGAAATGATGATGATGATGATGAAACATCAATAGAAGTCGAAGTTGCTGCCATTATTATCACCACACAACGACACGTTCACTCGGTGAAATATTCGACTCGACTGAGTGAGTAGTGAGCGACGAGCGTGGCGAGGCGACTAGGCGAACTAATGCGGCCGGGCCGCGCGTGCGAGCGGGAAAGCAAGTTGCGACTCGTCGTGACGGCGCGCCGCGTGCTCCACTCGGCGACGACGCGTCGACATGAACTCGCGGCGACGGCGGCGCGCCGGCGCGGCGCTCATATCTAGTAGGTATACGGCCAGGAAATGCAAAAATTCAGTGTGTTGTCTATTTTCCCCGTCCAGACAATGTGCACGGGGCGCGACAATTTCTAGGGCTTGTTAGCTATTTTAGAAAGTTTATACAGGGGTTTGCAGAACTAGCTCACCCTATCACTAAATTGCTTAAAAATAATGCTGTTTGGGAATGGTCAAACGATCAACAAGAAGCGTTCCAAGTTCTAAAGGCCAAGCTTGTAGATAGACCCATACTTTCTATTTACGACCCCATAGCCGAGACCGAACTTCACACGGATGCTAGTAGAATAGGTGTTGGCGGTATTCTTTTGCAGCGTGCTCAGGGGAGTGAGGGTTATTTTCATCCAGTGGCGTATTATAGTCGTCAGACGACACCGGAGGAAAAGAATTTCCACTCCTATGAGTTGGAGACATTAGCCGTTATCTGCGCTCTTAAAAAGCTTAGGGTATATCTTTTAGGAAAGCCATTCAAAATTGCGACAGATTGTAGTGCACTACGTTCATTCCACTTTTGTAAAGCGTGAGCCAATTCCCAGAATTGCTCGATGGTGGCTGGCTCTACAGGAGTTTGATTGCCCTGTGGAATATAGGGCGGGTACAAAGATGGGTCATGTTGATGCGTTATCAAGGAACCCAATTGTTGATACAGAATCTCAGAGTCCCGAACAGTATCCCTCGGTAATAACCATAAATGACGAGGACTGGCTACTTAATTTGCAATTAGGAGATTCAGAATTGTGTAGAATTCGTGACATTGTTGCTAGTGATAGTACATCAAGGATGACAAGGAATGTGTTAGGTGGGTGGTCCCAAAGGGTGCAAGGTTGCAGTTGTGCAAGAGAAACCACGACGATATAGGTCATGTTGGTTTCGAAAAAACCTTAGACCGAATAAAAAAGCATTATTGGTTTGCAAAAATGAAACGTTTTGTAAAAAAGTACGTAGGGTCCTGTATCGACTGTGCATACGCAAAAAAATCTACGAATACACGTGAAGGGTTACTGCATCCCATTGAAAAGGTTGAAAGACCTTTCCACACATTGCACATTGACCACCTTGGACCATTTGTTAAATCCAAAAGATGCCATACTCACATATTGACTATAGTTGATTCGTTCACCAAGTTTTTATTCATCAAACCGGTCAGGAATACAAATACGCAAAATGTGATAAAAGTTTTGCGGGACATTTTTGACACATTCAGAGCCCCCGACCGAGTCGTTAGTGATCGAGGTTCCTGTTTCACTTCCCACGCATTTAAAAGGTTTTGTCTTGACCGCGGAGTTAAGCATGTATTAAATGCAGTTGTATGCCCAAGGGCCAACGGTCAAGTTGAACGTTACAACAGGACCGTCCTTGACTCGTTGACGGCACAAAACCTTAGCGCAGATGAAAAAGACTGGGATAGCAAATTATGCAGAATTAAATGGGGCTTAAAGGGGAAGAAAAAGCGAAAGACTACCATTGCCGCTGACCGGATGCGACCGTGGATCCATGTTGATTTATTGGAAGTCGATAATGACACTGATAATGATGTCGAGAATGATGTAATTGATGAGGCTAATATGTCAGAATGATGTAATTGATGAGGCTAATATGTCAGAATGATAATTTGATTGCTTTAAATGACATAATATTAAGTAGTGGTAACGCTAGCTCAAACTGCTCATTGAATATTGATAATATTAACTTTTATAGTGTTTATTTACATGCTGTTGTTTTCCTTTTGTTTCAGGTCAGACAAAAGACACAGCGGAAAGGTTTTGCGTCTTGACCTGAATGAGGCTAAACTCATGGTTGATCTGTTAAACCGTAACGTCCTAAGGAACGGATTGGTTTACAGATTTATGGTTGCTTTTACCCCGCGACTTCGTCCGCGTGAACGTCGGTTATCGCGGATGCGGACGGGATCGCGGATTAAAAGTTTGGATAAATGGATAGATAATTGGTTACAAGGATAATTGCTTACAAGGATACATGGTTACAAGGATAATTGGTTACAAGGATAATTGGTTACAAGGATAATTTGTTACAAAGATAATTTGTTACAAGGATAATTTGTTACAAGGATAATTTGTTACAATGACAATTTGTTACAAGGATAATTTGTTACAAGGATAATTTGTTACAAGCATAATTTGTTACAAGAATAATTTTATACAAGGATAACTTGTTACAAGGATAATTTGTTACAAGGATAATTTGTTACAAGGATACTTGGTTAAAAGGTTAATTAATTATTCATTTAGATGATAAGTTATAAAGATAACTAGTTCTAAGGATGATTAGTTCTAAAGATAATTGGTTGTTCCAAAGAAACTTTTGTGATAGATTTGTATTCAAAAACAGCTACTTCAGCCAAGGTTATTTAATAATTTGATAAAATTTTCTTATTTTCACATCATTGTAATTCTTTTAAAATGTGCTCGATTTTTGCCGAATGTAAGGTTTCACCAGAAACGTGTATGAGGACATACACGTCGTCAGGATGGTCTAGTGTAAGGTTTTATTATTATAACAAACTACACGGTTGAAAAATATCCACTAATAAAAACGATTTACAGTTCAAAAATTTGTACTGGCCATACTGACGGCGGAAATAATATATAAATATAATTGGGAGATTAAAATTATTGCACTGGGCACACTGGTGGGCAGAGCTGCGGTGATTTGGCACAGATCGGGCACTTTTAATGGGAGGAGTTGGCAGCTAGCGGTCGTTGGACGCGACGTCGCGATTACTTTAAGAAATAAATTTTAACTATTTTATGTGATTAGAATATTATAAAGTGAAGTATTAAAATTATAAAGTAATTAAATAAGTTTTGAAAATAATTGGGTTGTTTCTGATCTCAGAAACAAAATGAAATAAAATGTCAAATGGAATAATAGCATCTCAATCAGTTAGTCATTAATTCATCATTAAGGAAGTCGTCAATTGTGCAATAACATTTGTCAATTAATAGGTATTTTGTTTAGTGCCCTTTTAAATTTGAATACAGTTATATTTAAAAAAATATTAGGTACTTTATTATAAATGCGGGCGGCAATAACAAAAAAACTTTTTTTGCATTAATGCGGTTTTAGATTCCACTTGACACAATTGATTTACATATTGAGTCCTTATAGGATTCTTCCTGACTGCTGACAATTTTTGAAATAGATGTGGAGTCTTTTTCACAAATAAAGCCGTTTCCAATATATGTAACGACGGAAATGTTAATATTTTAAAAGATTTTAAACAAGGAACACAGCTATCTGTATTCTGTTGTCTTCAGACCGCACATTGACCTTATGCATCGCTTTTGCATCCTAAACACAAGTTCCTTATCAGTAGACTCACCCCAAAAAATAACGCCATACCGCAAAACAGAGGCAACTAGTCCATGAAAAGAAAGTTGAAAGAGAGCATGCCGATTTACTTATTTTCTTACACAGTTCTTCAACATGAGGTTTCCATGTGAGTTTGTCGTCGATCACTATGCCTAAGAACTTTGCTTTAGGTACAGTAAATATACTTGTCATTATTAATCTAAAATGGTACAAATATATAAAAAAATATAACAAAAGTAAAATAGTAAGCAAAATAATATTTAATATTATCACGAAGCACGTGACCAAGTTTAAATATCTGTGTCATATAGTCGAAGACCTTAAAGACGATGATGATGTAGAGGGGGAGCGCAGCGCATTGGCGATTCACGGGAACAGATTTTGCGTTGTACCGATCATGTCAAAATAACCTTGTATAAAGCGTACCTACTGTTAGGGCCTGTAAACGGGAAGTTTGTGGTTCAGCTGTTCACGGGGGACGCTAAGTCCTTGCGCGTCCAATATAACAATGTATTCCAGATGATGTTGAAGCTCCCTTGTTTCTGTAGCGGCTCGGGGATGTTTGCCCAATCGCGTACAGGTGGTTTCGTAGCTATAGCATCAGGAAAAATGTGGCAACGCTTGTGAGGAAGATTCGGGGGAACAGCAATAGCATCCTGAAAGTCATAGCTAAGGACCCCAGAGCTCCTGTGCTGAGGCATCACATGCGGAACCATTATTCGCATGAAGTGACCAATGTTTTATACATTAAATACACATAAGAAATGCCAGGGGGTTACATGCACACTCAATAATGGGCCCCCAGAAACGGTCTCAACCACAAAGTGTCGTAGCGACAAGGGGAAAACATATCCTGAGGTGCTTATGAAGAGTGGAGAGGTATTCCACGGCTATCGGGACAATCCCGGAACTACGGTCAAGATCCAGCATCTTACTGGAATACTGCCTTCCTCCGAGCACGTTTGCTCTTGCGATCTCCACTCAAGCCGGCCAATAAAGGCAAGAATAAGGTGGGAGCTCTGGTCCTCGTCAGTGTTCACTCTGGCAGGTCAATAAAGACAAGCCAGAGATGAGGAACAAGAGTTCTTCCGGGAGATAGGGTCCGTGGGGTCGCTTCTGCCCAACAGCTCGCCACATGCTGTCGTGCGTGTTTCTGTATCTCTCTTGGTCTGGCTCGTCACCCTAGACTTGTTCCGACACAGTAAAATCTCTACCGGCACTGATAGACTTAGAGTTCAGAGCGCGCAAGTCCTACCACGACGACGTCAATGTGGAGATACGGCGGTGGGGTTATAAAATTATATAATGATATTATAGTTATACAGGAGCCCCCAAGGAGCCGAGGCAGGTCACCAGGACACGATGGTTTGAGTGTTGAGGATTTAAGGTCCGCTGGTGTACATTTACCTACCTAGGTTACTCGCCATGTTGTTTAATTTTTGTAAGGGTCACTCTTACCTGCCGGCCGATCTCGTAAAAACTGTTGTAGTTCCTAAAGTTAAAATAAGACATGTGATTCATCCGACAAAAACAATTATAGGCCTATTTCACTGGGAACAGTCATTGGCAAAGTGCTGGACAGCCTGCTTGAACGACAGTTGAAGATGCATATCAAACTTAACAACGCTCAGTTTGGTTTTAGAACCGGTTTGTCGACGGAAAGTGCAATCCTGTGTCTCAAGCAGACTGTGCAGTACTACACGGACAGGAAAACACCTGTATATGGTTGTTTTCTGGACCTGTCGAAGGCTTTTGACCTGGTGGATTATGACATTCTGTGGCAAAAAATGTCGGATGAAACAGACCTTCCACCTGAGGTTATAAGTTTATTTAAATATTGGTATGGCAGTCAGACAAACTGTGTTAGATGGTCAGATGCTCAATCAGTACAGTATGGGCTGGATTGCGGAGTGAGGCAGGGGGGGGTTGACTTCACCCACTCTATTTAACCTGTACATAGATCGGCTCGTTGGTGAGCTGAGTAGCGCTATGGTTGGTTGTTCTGTGGATGGCAGAATGATCAACAACATTAGTTATGCTGATGACATGGTGCTGCTCAGCCCATCAATCTGTGGACTAAGGAAGTTGCTGGCCGTGTGTGAGAAGTACGCGGAGGCTCATGGCTTGAGGTATAATGCTACTAAAAGTGAGGTGGTGGTTTTTAAAGTACATAATAATACACCCACGAATATTACACCGGTGACGTTACAGGGAACACCATTAAAAGTCGTCACTCATTTTAAATACCTCGGTCATGTGGTCACGGGTTCTCTCACGGATGACCAGGATATAGATAGAGAGCGCAGGGCGTTGGCAGCCCGATGCAATATGCTTGCCCGCAGGTTTGCGCGGTGCACTGACGAGGTAAAACTGACGCTCTTCAGAGCCTATTGCCAGTCGTTTTACTCGTGCAGCTTGTGGGTTAGGTATACACAGAAGGCTTACAACGCTCTGCGCGTGCAATATAATAATGCGCTGAGGATATTTTTGGGGCTGCCTCGGTTTTGCAGTGCATCGGGAATGTTTGCAGAAGCGCGAACAGATGACTTTCATGCCATCATGCGTAAACGGTGTGCATCGATGTTGCGGCGATTCAGGGGTAGCCCGAACAGTATTTTAGCTACATTGGCGGACAAGGTTGATGGACCATTTATCAGGCTCTGGGCTGGCAGACATGTGCGTGCACATGTTCATGTAGCCAATTAATATTTAATTATTGTATTTTTATGTTATTGTGTTTACTAACATAAGCTAAGTTCATACTAACACTATATGGATCCCTGGGTCTGAAATAATTTTTTTGAATTTGAATTTGAATTATTAATATTAAACATTTTTTTAAAGTATCCACGTTCATGAACTTTGGCTATCTCAAGATTTTACTATGAGATTAAGTAAGCGTACAAATTACAGGGAAGATCTCTGCATTTATTCAGCTTTCTGACGAGTTACAAATATTTAAAAAATATTAAGAGATGCCCATGAAGCAGTCGATAATGCTGGCAAATAATAATAGTAATAATAATAAAAAGCTGGCAACACCGTGTCAACAAAACTTCTCGTTTTCTCATATAAGTAATTTTAATTGTTATTTAAAAGTTATTTCACCTAATATATCAAGACATTTTTATTTTGGAGTAAACCTAAAACCTCGAAAACTATAGAAAATTCAAATTTAGAGATATAGAAAATGCGAATTTGTGCATGGGCGAGCCGTATTCGGCGGTATAAGCGGCGGGTTGATCGATACATGCAGAATCGCATGTTCCAGAGCGATGAAAGGTGGGTATATAGAGCTTGGGAGCGACCTGAACAAAATTTGACAGACGTGTGCCGCCCAGATGATGCCGCCACAAGTGCATTCTGGCGCAGCATCTGGTCAGTACCCGTCTGTCACACTGAGGCTGACTGGACACAGGATGTCGAGCGAGTGTGTGAAACTATACCAGAAATGGAAACAGTCCTAATTACGCCATCAGACGTTGCCAGAGCAGTCCGTCCGTTACCGAACTGGAAATCGCTAAGACCGGATGGATTACACAACTTTTGGTTGAAATGGCTAATTAGTTCGCACACTACCCACCTGCTCCATAAGTCAGGTAGTCCCACGGAACCCAAGAATTATAGACCGATCACGTGTTTGTCGACGATCTATAAACTTCTTACATCCATTTTGAGAACGAAAATTAATACATACATTGACAGTAACTCGATTATGTCTGCCTCTCAAAATGTATGTAGGAACGGGTCCCGAGGTACTAAGGAGCTACTCCTCATCGACATGGCCATAAGCCAACAGGCTCGTCGCTCCCGCAAGGATCTGTCGAAATGCTGGATAGATTATAAGAAGGCTTACGACTCGGTGTACATACATGGCTTGTGAGGGTGCTGGAGTTGTACAAGATAGATGCAACTCTACGCACCTTCCTGAGGTCCTGTATGGGGCAATGGAGGACGGTCCTTCGCTATCCGGGGTGTCAACAGATTCAGGGGAATAACGAGCCTGTCTGGATTAAACGGGGAATATTTCAGGGCGACAGTTTGAGTCCACTTTGGTTCTGCTTAGCTCTGAATCCTCTAAGCTCACTGCTGGAGGATTCAGGTCTAGGCTATCGGTTGAAGAGAGGTGGTCAGGTCATATCTCACCTTCTGTACATGGATGACTTGAAAATTTTTGCCTCCAACAAATTGCAACTGATGGAGCTACTGAAGGTAACTGAAACATTCAGTAGCGCCTTCAGAATGGAATTTGGTGTGGACAAATGTGCAATCATGCATGTTAAACGAGGTGAGATTATGGAATCCGAAGGTATTCAACTATCGGATTCCATACACCTTAGATCCCTCTCTTCATCCGAAAACTATAAGTATTTAGGTATGTCGGAAGCGATAGGTATCAACGTTATTAACATGAAGCAATCGTTGAAGGAGCGCTTCTTTGGCCGCCTGAAGAAGGTATTAATTAGTCTTCTTTCGGGCGGAAACAAGGTGCGCGCATTCAACGGTTGGGTCATGCCGATTTTGATGTACTCTTTCGGCATACTCAAATGGACCCAAACCGAACTCGACGCCCTGGATAGGCGGGTCCGTACACTTCTGACCGCAAATCGGATGCATCACCCACGATCATCGGTGATGAGACTGTACATCCCGCGAAAGTGCGGGGGTCGAGGCTTTTTAAATGCGAAGACCCTCCACAACCGCGAGGTGTGCAGTCTCAGGGAATATTTTTTTAAAGCCGAAGTGGGTATGCACCGTGATGTGGTCGCAGTGGACAAGGGGCTTACCCCGCTCTCCATGGCTAAAGAGAACTGGCACAAACCTGTAGTACTTATTACCTATGACCGCAAGGCGGTATGGCAAAGCAAGGAGCTTCACGGGCGCTACTATCGGGTTCTTCATGATCCTGATGTAGATTTCCTAGCGTCCGTATCCTGGCTACGTTTTGGTGACCTTTTCGGGAAAACTGAAGGTTTCGCCTGTGCAATTATGGACGAAGTTGTCTTGACGTATAACTACCGGAGACATGTTATGAGAGACGGGACGGTTGACGTGTGTCGGGCATGCCACCGTCCAGGTGAGTCCATCAGACATATTATCTCTGGTTGTTCTCGTCTGGCTAACGGCGAGTACTTTCACAGGCATAACCAAGTAGCCAGGATTATTCACCAGCAACTTGCTTTGCAATACAAACTTGTGGATTCTGAGGTACCGTATTACAAGTATGTGCCCCACCCAGGTCTCGAAAATGACCTTGTCACGTTGTACTGGGATCGGTCTATCATTACTGACAGGACTATTATCGCTAATAAGCCTGACATAGTAGTGATAGATCGATTAGCGCGCCGCACAATGATTATCGATGTTACCATTCCACATGACGAGAACCTCGTGAAAGCTGAGAAAGAGAAACAAATTAAATATCTCGACTTAGCACACGAGGTTGTTGACATGTGGAATGTAAGCTCGGCTGTAATTGTGCCGATTGTCGTATCGGCCAATGGCCTGATGGCAAAAAGTCTCGACCAACATCTCTCGAGGCTTTCGTTAGGCGGTTGGATCAAGGGCCTGATTCAGAAGGCAGTACTCCTCGATACGGCTCGCATTGTGAGGAGGTTCCTGTCTCTGGAGCCCTAACCACCAGTAGCTTGGACCCTGCTCCCGCTACCGGTGGACCACTATTTTTTATGTTTTTTAATGTTTTTTTTAAAAGTTGTTTTATAAAAATATTTAAAAATGTAGCAGAATAAGGATAAGAATAAATAAACGACATAATAATATGTATTATTATTATGTCGTTTATATTATTAGTCTTTAGTTTGTCGTGTATTTTATTTATTTCGAATAAGTTACAGACCAAAAATACATGTGTAGTTTAAAATAAAAATAGGTAAAAGATGGGTTACAACTGGTTGGCAAAAGTGTAAAGACAGGTATTTACATCATTACTTTGTAACCACAAGGTCTGTACAAAAAAAAGGGTGAGCCCTGCCTCTTAAACTAGGGCGACCTGTATCTTAAGAGACAGTGATCAGATAAAAGGTATCTAAAATAAACAGGAACTTGTGAAGTGTGTCAGTTGCTGTGGATGTTTATTAATGTTGTACCACTTTTGTATGTATCTTACTTGATGTTCATTATCTGATGCAAAGAAAAAGGACACTTTAACACTGTTAAAAAGTCATGGGGGCAATGATTGGCAACAAAACGAAGAATTATTGTTTTTTAAGACCCTATTAAATGACGCTGAAATTCAAGTTGAATGCGCTGGAGACAGTGAAGAGATAAGTGAACTGCAGGAAGAAATAGGTGACATGCATGTGTTTTTTTTTTTTATAAGATTAATTTACCTAATTTCTTAAATGTAAAAGATTTTAAAGATTTAAGTGTTTTCTAATTACATTCAATTACAATTTATTCACTTTATTTTAATTTTTCTTATCAATCCTAAACATTTCGTAAGTATCAAGATTATTTACATTGCTTTCACCCAAAAAACAGCCACTGCAAAAACAGCAACATCCTAATCGAATTAAAGCAAAAGTAGCAATATCCACGTATTGGTCGCAAAAACCTCACTCACTCTCTGCAGGTGAAAGAGCTACCTACATTTAGCGAGTCTAGTTCGCTGTTAATATCATTTATGATAGCCATTGGAGTACAACAGAAATTACAAGTCGTGACACAGTTGAATGAATTTTGAATGGGGGCATTATACTCGTATGAATGAGCTCAAAATCGGAAGAACATTGCTTATGCTACATGTAATGTAATCAAAATATAAGGTGATTGTGTAGACGTGAGTTGCGTAATAGTTGTATAGGGTGCGTAAGAATGAGTGTGTGTATATTAAACTTATTATAATAATTGTAGTTATACAAGTTTGCCTATATCTAAAGACATAATTAATACAGTTATTAGGTAGATCAGATAGTCAGATAGTTACGATTTTGACATCCAGGAGACATTTTTCCGTGTTCACCAGTATTTGTTTTGCACCTTCTATTTTTCTTGGGAATATATTGCCGTTTGATATCCAGCAAAACTTAAATGCGTGGTCTTTGGCAAACTGCCGTACCAAGTAGAAGAGCTTTTTTGTGTTGGAAGGAAGTTGTTCCGCAATGTACACAGGCTGGCGTACTCCTGGAATGCCGATGAGTACAGTATTTACTTTATTGTCCTTTCCCTTGTCTTTATTATACGATCGGACGGCCGATAGCAGGGTCTCTTTTTTTTTGGACGGTAGAAAATTCCGCTATAATCGGTCGTGGGGTGATGGGAGTTGTAGATGATTTCCCAGGGAGGCGGTAGATATCCCGGAGCTCAGATTCTGTCATTTGAGCCCCACGGTTTTACCGAGATTGCAGACAGTTTTAACAAGACTGCCACTGGACTCCGAATCGGATTGTGGTATGTTTCTAATCTAGATACCCGACGACCTTGACTTTTGCTGCAAGTCCTGAATTTTTCTTTCTAAATTTTCTATATAATGGCTTTGTTCTTGACGGACTTTCTTAAGATCCTCGATTTCTTTTTTGAATTCTTCGAATTGAAGATTTATGAAAGTCATCGATTGCACAATCTCTTCATTGGATTTGCGTATTTCTACATTTGATACTTGTATCTGAGTATTTTGGGTTTTTATTACACCAATTTCGGTCAATAGTTTGGTCATAGCCGCAGTCTGATCCGCAATCAGTTTAGCGATCGCGACATTCTGTTCCTCCTTCCACCCATGAAGCGTATCCTGGAGCTCTTGCGGGGAAGTAAAAGCAACACTTTGCGGCGAAATGTCGACCGCAGATTTAAGGTCCGCATCTCGGGAACGTTTATTAAATCTATTCATGTTTACCGTTTCGCTCATACTGATTTCCGTGCTGATGTCAGGCTCCGATTGAGTTACGATTGAGATCGGGTTAATTGTCCGAGTTATTGGAGTTTGGGCGGGGTGCGCTGGTTCGAATCCAACGAATCACATCTACACTTCCAATGGCAATTTAGTGATACACTTCCAAACTTATTGGTATCTCTGTCTATGACCGCCTAGTGGGCGTGAACCACAGGTAAGGGATCGGTAAGTATGACAAGGAATCAGAATTTACTTGAGTAACCAATCACAAAAATTAGTGACAGAGTGCAGCGAGGACAACCCAACTAACACTTTAGCGCTAAGACAAGAGTTATAGTAAATGTATTAGAGCGCTAACCAGATCCTAAAGTTATAAATAAGTGTTATGCATTCGGAGTTAAAGCGCGCTATAACTCTACTATAGCCCCGAAATGGGCATACTTTTTTATCACCTTAGAATGTTTAATGGTGGTAAAACAGAGTTATAGAATGGGTTAAGAGGTATAATAAAGCAATAAGGGAGCTATAATAGCGATAACTGAAACTACAAGAGATAAAAACGTGGTAAATAGCCGAAAATTAACTCTTTTAGTGGTACAATAGAGTAAAATATCATTTATTAACTCTTTGGGTGCAAAGAGGGCTGTAAATATGTGAATACTAACTCCTTAAGCGGTACAGTAGAACTACAATGTCGCTCACTATATTTTTAAGTGATAAGAGGGTGGCAAAAAGGTGACTTAACGGTGTGTAATAGAAAGCCCAGGCAAAGGAAGAAAGAAGTAGAATTGAGTCATATAGAAGCAAAGGCAGCAACATACAGTTTGATTGAAATACGAGTAACTGTTTTTTTTAGGTCACGTTACAATTGCAACTATTTAGCTTATGTTCTGTATGTTTATAGTTGAAGAATTATCTTATAATTATGAACGGTGGAATAGAACTTCATTATAAACTAGCACGCTTCCAGAAAATACTGATTAATTTTGGATGATGCTGTTTTTGCGACCAATACGTGGATATTGCTACTTTTGCTTTAATTCGATTAGGATGTTGCTGTTTTTGCAGTGGCTGTTTTTTGGGTGAAAGCAATGTAAATAATCTTGATACTTACGAAATGTTTAGGATTGATAAGAAAAATTAAAATAAAGTGAATAAATTGTAATTGAATGTAATTAGAAAACACTTAAATCTTTAAAATCTTTTACATTTAAGAAAGTAGGTAAATTAATCTTATTTAAAAAAAAACACATGCATGTCACCTATTTCTACCTGCAGTTCACATAACTCTTCACTGTCTCCAGCGCATTCAACTTGAATTTCAGTGTCATTTAATAGGGTCTTAAAAAAACAATAATTCTTCGTTTTGTTGCCAATCATTGCCCCCATGACTTTTTAACAGTGTTAAAGTGTCCTTTTTCTTTGCATCAGATAATGAACATGATGGATTTATTTTTGACGGATTTAGCATGGAGCTTGATTTTCCTCTTTTGCAGACATTTTTACAGACTCCATAATCGGTTTTGTAGTGGAGATGCCCACCTATCAAAACATTTCCGGCCCTTTTAGAATGTCTTAGAATAAAACGTTTACATAATTTAAACTGGAAATGCCAGTTACCCACTGGCTTAAATATTTCTTGTGAAGCAGTCTTCCAATTAAAAACTTCACAATCAACTCCTAATTTCGTCACTGTGCGAACCGCTGTTTATGACTTCATGTTTTCGTGCTTCTTTTTATATTTGAGCAACAACTCTGTCGGGAGGTATTTACGAATGACCAACTACAGGAAATATAAATTCAATTTCTTTGACATTTTGTGGTGCTTCAGTTAACCATTTTGATAACATGGCCAGCATAATAGTATCCGCCATAAGACGTACTTTTGTGATGGTAGATAAGTCTGTATCTTTCAGCCTGTGATATACAGCTGAAGCAATTTCATTCGCAGCTTTGGGATAACTCTCCTCAGTCCAGCAGTATGCAAAAACATTCTCAGGAAGTAATTTACTTTTTGATGAGCCAGCTACGATTGTGAAATTGTATAAGTAAACATTTCTCAGATAATATGCCACCAGCACCCTAATTGCGTAATACACAATCAATCGGAATCTGAATCGTTTTGAAACAGATTGCTAATCCATTGCTTCTTAAGTTCGATAAAAATTCTGCTCAACAATATATAGAACGCAATGAATGTTCTTGAACCGTCAAAATCAAACAGATTAGTCGTAATCGTTTACGAAAATGTGTTACGCAAGTCGTGACTACTTAACCGGACTATCCTGTGGCTGCCTTATGCGGACTCAAAGCCTCCAGCCAGGGGCGTAAAACTACTTACATTACTAAGCGAACGCTCGCTAAGGGCACCCCCTGTGGGGTACGGACCTCGGCTTAGGGCGTCGCTGACGGGAAGACAGCAAGATGGGACAGGCTGGATCTGGATTATATTATTATTATCTGGGGAATTTAAAGCTACAGGCTCAGCTACGGCGCGGGCTGGCACTACGTCGGCAAGGGTCGGGGGGGACAGTTACGTCGGGATCTTCGCGAGGAACCTCGGCAGCGAGGTCGGCATGTCGGTCTGTGTTTGTGCACTGTACTGGTGGCCCTACTGCTCTCCTGAATGAGAGTTATGTGGTCATCGGGAGCGATTTGAACGGAGATGTTGCTGGTTTTACAGGGATCAGTATTTTTTTTTCTTGTTTGGCAACTGAGCCGATGTCGACTATACTGCCAGCGTCATGTAGTGACGGCAGAGCAACAAGGTGAGCCGTCGAACTTTGTACTTCGTGGGAGTTCTAGTAAAGTTATGTTAGTAGCTGAAAGGACAAGACAATTTTTGTTAGTAAACATAGAATATATACTTGTCGGCGTGATCTATGTAAACGACAAGTGCAGCGGGTCGAGTTACGCTGTGCAAAGTGGCACATTCACCTCCCCACTCTCCCCACTACTCAGGCCACTTTATGTAAGCGAGTGCGCAGCGTTGGAAGGGATCATTCTTGTGACAGGCTCGGCCCGGTGCGCCTGCTGTAGCGCCTAGAGCTATTATCGCGATCTATTTAATTAATTAACAAGCTGTCGGAATAAAAGAGTTCGTTACTGCTATATCTCATACTTTCATTTAATATGTCGGACCTCTGCCTTCAGGTTATTTCATGATGATTATTTTATAATAAATTGTGAGTGAAATAAAGTGATTGTGCTGTAACTAGTATCTCTATTTTCTTCGCCCGACAATCCACGCCTACTTACAAAGTGCAAGTGTAATATCGCTGATGAGGGCCTATCCCGATATCAGAATTGGGATTCGAAGGGCAAAAAACTGAAGAAAATAGTGACGACAGTGAAGTGTGGACCAACGTCTAATCTATTCAAAATATGGAGTTTTTGCTATCACGACTTCCGGCAACCGCTTAACCGCAAACTTCAAATTTCACCGCAACTGTGCGACTGATACGGTTTGATCGTGATAATGTCAATAGCTTCAATGGCACATCTCATCGTTGAAGCACAACGGACCAAAAATCAATTGATTGAAGCAAGTGGCAGTACGAACCTTTGAACGAAGTGAAGAATTCGAATCGAGCACCAGCACCGGAGAGTCGTGATACGAACCGTCTCACCTGTTACGTGTATGGACAACCACATAATCCGGTGAGCTCGTTCCTTTTCTTTTTAATAGATAATGTGCTGGTTCGTTTGTAGCTTTTAGCTTTTTCAAAAAGTTCCCGGGCACTATGCGCTGTGATTTAGTTTACCTTACGTATAGGTTACCTTAGGTATAGGTAAAGAAAACGTTAAATATGAATCGCAGAATACTGAGCCGTGGTGAAGTTCAACACGTCATTGTCCTTTTTTGTTTCATGTTGTGCCTGTTAACTCAATTATAGAACCAGTTATCTATCCAGGTAGAGATCTATTAGATAGTGGTATCCATATACGTACAGATATTGACAAAATTACATTATATTCGGGGAAAGAAGTTAACGTTACTGAAGAGATTCATTATTCTTGTATAACATTAATACTGACCTACATGGTGAAGGTAAACTCGCATTAGTTCAGATATTGCAAAAGGAATATGATTTCTTTATGACAGGTATACCGCGTTGCGTTACGACTGGTGTTTATGACTAAATAAATTTATTTCTTATTAAGAACTTACAAAGATTTCACTTACTTGAGAACATTTTTAAACTTTAAATATAACTTGGACACACAAACTAAGCTGCTAATCTAATTATCATCTAAGTAGTAATAAGATTTCTTTTCGTACTCAAATAACATTATTAACTAACACAAAACTTAAAACATTTCGATCCACCCGCAAAAGAAATAATTACCGTAGATAAGGAATGCGATCCCGGTGCCACAATAAAGCAAAACAGCAGCAGGGCAAGTCTGTTTATGGGAGTAGTATTTGATAATTAGATTGTGATTTTCTTAAATTAAATTTTGTAAATACCCAACGAGTTTGCATTCTTTACCTCTTTAGGTAGCTTATTATATTATTGCACCTTAAAAAAATAATTGTTCTCTCGCCATTGACTGTCCGCACTCGCGGTAGTAAAATGTGATCCTTCCTACGACAGCCGCGATTGTGTCACTGATGTATTTTTGTGAAATGTGACTGTAGGTGCAAGGTAATCATAGTGAAATAATATGTAGTTTTATCATTTTATTTTGAACGATCTGTAGGTCCTTGAGGTTAGTTTTTGGCTCGTTGCCCCATATTTCACGTGTTTTACGTTTTGAACCTTGAATCAAATCAAAAAGGGCCTATCAAATGGACAGACATAAGATATCCACAAGAAAGTGATCGAATTACTTACATCAGAACCGGTTCTGACTATAATTATTTGACTGTAACGCACTGATGGAACTAAACACCGAGCTCTGAGGGTACGGGGCAATATTGATTTAAAAGTAAGTTTTTTGTTTCTTATGTCTTGTCTGACTTTAGCCGACGAATAACTGATACAGAATCGCAGTGTTGTTTTTGCAAGTTGGAGACCCTGGCCGTCATTGAAGCTGTTGAAGGTTTCCGGCGACGGGCGTATACTGTGTTTACAGATCGTAGCTCCGTCAAGGCATCTAGTTCAGTGATCGGCCTCGTTCTAGGTGCTCACGTGAGGTGGGCCTTTTTGTGGGTCTATGACTTCGATAGAATCCATGGGCCGTGGAGTGGCATAGAGCATGCAGGTTTTCTGTCCCCGAAATCGAATTACGGAGTTGGTGCATGGTCACGTCCCATGGTCTAGCAGGAAAAATTGTGTAGTTTGTTAAATTGCATCTGCGTTGGCATTGGTGGGGCCGCCGCGACTCTAGATCCATGATATCATGGGTGGGTGAAGCAGTCAGGCTGTGGGTCACACTTGCGACGTTCGTGGGTTAGTATAGTGCAGGAGAATTGAGCGTGGTAAGTGTGTATTTTGGCTTCCATTAGTTCCGGGGTCACTAACATGGACTTTGATAAGTCGTGTTCACACAGAGGTTGGATTCCTTGGTGCGGATGAAGCCCTTGCTGGGGTTTGTGAGCAATTCTGGTTCCGTGAGATGGCTAGGTGGGTGCGAAAGTAAGTCCTGCATTGTGTGCTGGGCCTCAAGGGATTGTTCGGGGCTCAATAGGTACGGGGACTCCATCCGATGCTTAGGGTTTCTGCACAATGGGATACTGTACATTTAGACACCGCGGGGAAGTTTAGTGGAGAAATCGATAGCAAGGAGTTTTCTTGTCATTGTTAACTCTTCCACTAAATGCATCCTTTTCGAGTGCACTTCCTAGTTGGATGCAGCTGGTGCAGTTTAAGTTCTAAATGATGCTGTCTGTCTTTTCGGTGCGACTTCGCGGATCATTTCGGAGCAGGTATTGTATAGGCGCAGACAGTGCAATGTTATGGTGCCCATGGTGTAAAGTTGCACCTTGTTGCTACTGGTTCTGGCAGAGCAGGTAGAGAGTCATGAGAACATTTGGTGCTTACTCGTTATAATCGAAAGTGAATTGGGTGGGACCTGGCGCGGCAAGCTTCTCGAAGTGCAGCTAGCGACGGATTGTGCAAGGTCTATGGTACACACGAACAGAACTTGTGTTCGGCACTCGGGCGCGGCTTTTAAGTCTGGCTTCATATTTTGAGTCTGGGTTTCGGTTAGATTTGGTTGAAATTCGTAAGATAGCATCTGAGAATATTGGGAGAGCTGCTGCGTCGCAAAGGGAAAAATGAGACCGTTTTATAATGGCGATACCTTCTTCATTGAATGTGCCAGATGGGTCACTTTGCAGGGAGTACCGACTTCCCTTTGTTGTGTCTTAGAGCATACAAATATAGTCGTGAGCGTTTGCGTGCCATGCCCGGGGAATGTGAGGGCTTGGTGGATGCAGCTACCACCTTGACTGGTAGCTTGAAGGAGGCCAAGATGGCGGCAGTCCGGGATTGACGAGTGGAATGGGTGTCGTCGGGTGGTGGCAGTGATTTATTGTCTATTTGTAGTTCACGTACGTTAACCACCAGCTCTGGAAACCTCTCGGCATCGGAAAAGGAATATATAAGGGACCGACTCATGCGGGTTGACGTCCTATGATGTGTGTCATTGGGTGGACTATAGAACTGGAATATGCAGGCTGATGTTCTGGATCATAATTATTATAAAGTGATCGTCTAGTCTGAGAGGCTATGAGATCAATGGAGATATGTGTGGGTGGTATTAGCGAGTGATCGGAGCGACGCCGATGGGTTGCCCGGTCCATTTATGTGTCTGATACGACACAATCGGTGACATGAAACTATGACACAACACCGAACGCTATGTACATTGAAGTGACGATTTGTTGGCTTTATGACTTGAGACTCGGTCGGCATTACACAGGCCTGCTACGCGTTCGGTGGAGTGTCTAAGTTGTGTCTATTATTAAAATTCAAATAAAAACTAATAATTAGCATATGAGGTAACCCTGTAGAGTCCGCAATGACTGGTCCAGAGAACAAAAAAAAAAGGAAAAAAAATGATGAGTACTGAAGGTTCAAAAATGAACGGTCCAGAATTAGTAGCAAGCTCTGAAGGGGTGAACCGGTCCAGATTGCTAAAGTCCTGTAGGCTTAATAACAAGCGGTCCAGAATTAGTTGCAAACTCTGCAGGGGTGAACCGGACCAGATTGCTAGTATTAGGATAAATAACGAAGGCTCGATGTCGAGCGGTCTAGAGTAAGTGGTAAACTGTGAAGGGATGATCCAGACCAGATTGCTAGTCAGGATGAACGAACTAATGTTCTGTCATTTTAGATAATGCTTGATGAGACTACGCGTACGAGGACGTCCGCACGTCAGTATGGCCGTGTCGGCGTGATCTATGTAAACGACAAGTGCAGCGGGCCGAGTTACGCTGTGCAAAGTGGCACATTCACCTCCCCACTCTCCCCACTACTCAGGCCACTTTATGTAAGCGAGTGCGCAGCGTTGGAAGGGATCATTCTTGTGACAGGCTCGGCCCGGCGCGCCTGCTGTAGCGCCTAGAGCTATTATCGCGATCTATTTAATTAATTAACAATCTGTCGGAATAAAAGAGTTGGTTACTGCTATATCTCATACTTTCATTTAATATGTCGGACCTCTGCCTTCAGGTTATTTCATGATGATTATTTTATAATAAATTGTGAGTGAAATAAAGTGATTGTGCTGTAACTAGTATCTCTATTTTCTTCGCCCGACAATCCACGCCTACTTACAAAGTGCAAGTGTAATATCGCTGATGAGGGCCTATCCCGATATACTTAAATACCACCACAACTCTACTAATATATTTACAAAGTTATTATTACTACACACCAAACTACATTTTGATTTCATTTACATTTAAAAATTTTGATAAGATTTGGATAAGTTTAGGAGAAAAGTTAGTCAACAGGGAATGGAAGTTAGTAGGAAGAGGGATTTTCATTTTGGAGAGCTTATGTGTATCATAAGCTCTCCAAAATGAAAATCCCTCTTCCAGTCAAAGGATGGGGAATTTAAAGTCGCACAAGGAGCTGTCACGAACACGGATCTTCTTCTGGAATACTGGACTGCAGCAGTGACCAAGTCTTAGTCTACACAAGGATGTAACAGTTATTTTAGATAATTTTGGACATTTAAAAAACCAAGGTTTCCGCTGAACGTTAGGTTGAATAGTAGCGTAGTACGCCCCCTTGAGTTTCGAACTTACCGGCCACATTGCTGACCACGAGTTGTACAGCTTGTGTTTGGTGTCAGTTCGTAAGTCGTAATTTTGTATAATGTAGTGCTTTCGATCCACCGGATTAGATGAAGCAAATTTAGCCAGTGAGCCGGCACACTCGTTGCCACCTATACCCGAGTGACTGGGAACCCAAGCTATTTCAATGCTTAAACCATTGTTCGAGCAAGTGTATAATATATTTAGTATGTCAAAAATGATTTTACTGTGAATTTTAGTTGACATTGACTTAAAGCTTGAATGCTACTGCGGGAATCTGTAAAAAATACCGAGTTTTTAAAATTGTGGGTTAAAATGAAATTGATGGCCTCTAGAATACCAATGCATTCGCCTGTAAATACTGAAGTCTCTGGTGGACATTGGAATAGAATGGCAATTTCAGAGTTCTGGAAATATTTTATTGAAACATCCTGTGCATCCTGTTGACGATAATTTGGATGCGTCCGTATAAAATAAACTCCAACCTTCCCAGTATCTCATACTGGCCTGATCAAAGTCGCCTTTTACGTCCTGGGAATTTTTGGAGATACCAAGTCCCAAAACCACCTCTGGCCTGAAACGGACCAATGGTTTTTTCTTCCTCCTATGAAGGAGGAAGAAAAAACAGGAAGAGAGGGGTCAATACCCCTCT
The DNA here is from genome assembly GCA_963555695.1 of Dasypolia templi. NCBI lineage: Eukaryota > Metazoa > Arthropoda > Insecta > Lepidoptera > Noctuidae > Dasypolia > Dasypolia templi. The sequence continues at coordinate 25,845,568 of OY743154.1, read as the reverse complement.
CTTCCTGTTTTTCCTAACAGGTGAGGAGAGTTGTATAAGCTCTCTGTACCTATTCATCAATGGAATAGATTTATTATTCCAGTAGGAAGACGCGTTAAGAGAGAGGTAGGTTTGTTCCAAAATGGGGAGTAAAGGGTGGGACGAAAGGGAGAAAACTAGGTAGGTAGCTGCAATAATCCAACACGCTTCTGACCAGCGCATTGTAAACTAACTTTAAGGTGTATGGGTGAGCTCCCCACCATACACCTGCCAAAGCCTTGAGGACCGAAACCGAGCGCTCACATTTTTTGACTGTGTTTTTAATGTGTTCGACTCCCGACAATTTGTAATCCAGGGTAACCCCCAGAAACCTGGCCTTCTCCTCAACTGGGATAGCTTGACCGTCAATATTAATGTTAACCTGGGGGATAAGGCGCCTACGAGTAAAGACAACTGCGGTACTTTTTGGAGCACTTAAAGATAACCCGTGATCCAAGAGCCATTGGATAAAGGGGACAACGAGATATTAATGGAATGAGCGGCGTCTTCGATTGGACTGCCACAGACCAATAATGCAATGTCGTCAGCATACTGAAGTACTTTACAGTTAAAATTTAAGCAAGAAGGAAGATCAGAGGTATAAATATTATATAAGGGAGGACTAAGCACGGATCCTTGAGGTAGACCTCTCCAAACTGACCTCGGTTCAGGGCTTTCCCCGGGAATCCTGAGTTGAACACTACGATCTGAAAAAATACTGCAAATGGTTTGACTAATCCTAGCCGGGATTCTCAGCTTTTGCATTTTCTGCCTGAGAAGTGGGAGGAGGACAGAATCATAGGCAGCTGAAATGTCTAAGAAAACGGCTCCCACAGACTCATTTCTACTAAGGGCCAGCCGGATCTCTGATGTAAGGGTACCCACACTATCAGCTGTACCCAGACCTTTCCTAGAGCCGAATTGAGTCGTTGAGAGCAGTTTTCTGTTTTCTACAAACCATTCTAGGCGGTTTTTAATCAAATGTTCTAAACGTTTTATAAGAATGGACGATAGAGCAAATGGTCTGTAAGAACAATGATCACTAGGATCTTTACCGGGTTTTAGTATGGGGATTACGACTTGAACCTTCCAATCAGGAGGAATATAACTCGAAATAAAACAATAATTTACTAAGTCCAGATAATATTGGTGGGTCTTATCCACTCCAGGAGCAGAATCCTTAACATAAGCGAGGATCGATTTAAGTTCATCAAGAGTAAATGGACCATCTAGAGGATCATTTGAAATCAGCTGAGAGTTCGAAGCAACACACTCATACGTACCGGGAACATAGGCTGGAGCGAGCTTAGAAAAAAACTGGTTACCCAGTTCCGCAGATAGTGAGCTCCCGGAGGGAGGTTTCGAACTACTTCTAAAAGACTTCAATTTACGCCATACTGCTGCCGCTGGAGTGGAAGGATTCAGTGAGCCACAATATTTCCGGCAACCTTCTCTCTTCTTATTTTTGAGTAATTTCTTGGACTTAGCCAAGATATGTTGAAAAGCAATGATGTTTTCCAGGTTCATGTCAGAGTCGAAATTCATTTCTGCCTCATTCCTGGCCCTGATCACGGCAGAGCAGTCCCTATCCCACCACGGCGGGGATGGAATTTTGCCTGTTGGCGGTTTTTTTGGTGGGAAGCAATCATCTGCTGTGGAGGATATTGTGTTGGAAAATGAGGAAAAGCATTCCTGAGCAGACTCAGGATTAATGGATGGGAGGGAAGAGACACGCAATTCTAAGATTTTTGAATAAAGGTCCCAATCCACTGAGTTCAGCTGGTATTTTAACAAAGGAGGGGAAGTTTTGTCAGGAATAGTCTTGGAAGGGATTTCAACCATGATGGGATAGTGATCACTCCCATAAGTCATATTCAAGCGACTCCAATTAAAAAGGCTGGCTATACTAGATGAACAGAACGTTAAGTCAACACAGCTGCTGTTCTGCCCAGACGCAGACCTTAGTGTGGAACTGCCATCATTAATTACACATAGGTTCAGTTCATCTAATATATCCACTAGGCCAATACCAAAGTTGTCACAGGTTTCAGACCCCCATCTAAAGTGATGGCCATTAAAATCACCCATAATTAGCAATGGACCTTGTACATTACTCAACAAACTTTTTATCGAAATAAGATCTTCAATTTGTGGGTGCGCAACAGATTTTGATTTGGTTTTCACCTTCACTTAGATAATCATTCCGATAGGTTTTTTGTGTATAATAATAATAATACCAGCCTATTATTGTCCCACGGCAGGACAAAGGCCTCTTCTCATACAGAGAAGGCACGAGCATTGACCACCACGCTTGCTCAAGACGGGTTGGCGATTTCAGGCTTATAAAGTCCAGGTTTCCTCACGATGTTTTCTTGCACCGATGTCAGTAATGACTAAAGTAAACTCAGAAAGTACGTACAAACTGAAAAAGTCACATTGGTACAGCTCGGCTTTGAACCCACAAACTCGTAAACCTTTTGTGTATAAGGCTAACATAAATTTTAAACTTACGTAGAATTCAGAAATCTCGATCGTCGTCTCGAAGTCGTAAAAACGTGCGAAACAGGGGAGGGTCGCTAGTTACCTATTATTTTATAAAATTCACAACTATTGCCATCAACCGAGCGTGACCTAAGAATCAACCCGAGAACTCCTGATAAGCAATCCAGCTTGCGACTACTAACCCAAGGAGCAGTTAACGATTAGATCAGAAGAGCAGAACACGCATACGTTTACGTAGCATACGTTTTAACTTATCTGCTCTTCTGATCTAAACCTGAATTGGATTTATGCACCTTACCTGAATTGGAGTTATGCTCCCTACCTGAATTGGATTTATGCTCCCTATTTGAATTAAATTGATGCTTCCTACCCAACTGGATTTCTACATACCCAAAAGCCGTTTATTGTTATTTCTTAGAAGTTTGTACTCTTCCTCCAGCTTGTCCAGTGCCTTAGACAGGTGGTAGTACTTCGCCTCCAGCGTGTCGTACTCCCGCCGCGGGACGGTGTCCGCGTACTCGTCCGTCGTCTTCTTCAGCTCCGTCTGGGTTATAGATAGCTGCTCCCTAGAAAATAACATTTTAATTGGTCCAGTCCACTGATTGATTTAATTTTTTCAAGCCGTCGGAAGCGGCGCTATGGAAGGAAGGAATATTTTGCCCTCGCATGGGATCTATAATAGCCTCCATATTGAATAGCTTGCGGATAGTGGAACTAATTGGGAAAGTTCCATATCATCTGGGTAAGGTTTTCCCAGACAAAAACAAGAGCTTAGCAGAGCCCGTGATTATTAATTTACTCTCCGCCCGAATCAGGTCATGAAATGGTACAGAAACCGATAGTCCCTATTTTTATGTGGGGAAAGCCTCATGGATACCCACCGTCTGGGAAGAGCGGAGGGTTATGTCGGACGCTTACTAACTAAAATCCCCCTGTTCCTTCCAATACCATGAGTCGGGGGTCCGTATAAAAAACCACTTTTGGCCCGAAAAAAAAACACATAATTGACCTGCATCTGTCAAGCGCTATCCTGAGCACGACGGGGTCTCCGTAGGCGTCGTCCACGGGGTAGGAGCTGCCGTCCAGTTCCTTAAGCTTCATCTGCAGCCCCAGGTTCTCGAAGTACAGCGTGTAGCGCGCGTCGCGTTCACGCATAAGGCTCAGGTAGTCGGAGAACTTGTCGTCGTTGAGCTGGCAATGGGGAATAACTCTGTAAGTATTGCTTATAATAATTAGCAATACGAGTACTAACTTGAACCCTGTAGTTAGATTAAATCTTCCATGCAAAATAATGGTAAAAACATTATAAAGGGAGTCATTGACATTATGTAGCCTGCAGTAGCTGCAGAATAAACTGAAATAACAAGATGAAAGAGATCTCCTTTGAGACATGAGTTAGTTAACTTTGAACAATGGAAATCAGTAAAAAAATGCGCACACCAAAGGGCCAGCTGTTGTGGAAAGGTTTATGTTATATGTATCACAGCATTTTTTTCGGAATTGATTCGGAAGCGCTTAATTGGTGGAATGGCAACTAGGTATGGATGGTAATTAGCAGTACGTCTGTATGTCCGATGGTAGAAGGGGACAGGTGGGATGAGGTCGTGGAGTTTTTGCGCTCACCGAAGTACAATCTATAGAAGACCAACAAGCAAGCAACCTTAAGGCGATGGCCAAGCTGTGAAGCTTGGCATCTACCAGTTTTACATCGCCAATGAGCCTCTTAGCTCTGCGTTCCACTGAGTCGAGCGCGGCAAGTTGGTATTTAGCTGAGCCGTCCTAAAGGTGGCTGCAATACTCCATGCAGGATCGGACTTGCGCTTTATAAAGAGTTAAAAGCTGTCCAGGCGTAATGTATCGCTTCACTCTATTTAGGATGCCCAATTTTTTGGCCGCAGTTTTGGTTTTGCGCTCAATGGTGGCGCCAAAGTTGAGACTGGACGTCAACTCCATGCCTAGGAGCTCGAGCCAATCAGTTACAGGGACAGATGTACCCCGAAAAGTAGGAGTTTGGTCGAAACGACTCCTTTTTGCGGTGAAAAGACAAGCCCGTGTTTTGATGGCGTTAAATGAGGTCTCATCAGATTGTCATCACCCCACTGGGAGACAAGGCTTAAGGTCAAATCAGTCCGCTCTGGCCTCTCTTAAGGAACGAACTTCACCCCCGCTGGTTTTCGGGCTGGACAAGTATCTCTCTCAAACAGTACTGTCATCCGCGTACCCAACAATACCAGGTTGAAGTAGGTCATTGATGTAGGAAAAGAGTTGCAGAGAGATCAAAACCCTGAGGAACTCTGGCATCAATAGCGATAAGCTCAGAGGAGCAGCCGTCAAGACCACTCTAATCGATCGATCACTAAGGAAGTCTGATATCCAGCTACAAAAATGAGTTCGGATGCCATAAGCAGGAAGCTTGCTGAGTAGACTTGCGTGCCATACCCTGTCAAAGGCCTTCGAGATATCTAGCGATACAGCAAGTGCTTCGGTGTGTTTCTCAATAGAATTATTGAGAACATTTTATACATAACACAAACATAAGTAATTCACGACATTAGATACATAATAACATATATTTAAATAAAAATAAAGAGTATATTGATGCTACATTTAAGCAATAGTCACATGTTTTCATAACAAATGTTGTGCATAACGCATTTTGCATACCACTGCCGCGCGGCCCGCCTTGCTCAGTAACGGAACATAACAAATCTGTAAGTGATTTGGTAGGCATTGGCGTGCAACTGCGGATTAGTATAAACTACTTTTATCTGTATTGCTGAGGCCCACCTTCGACGTCATAATTCAGAAGAAAGATAAGATTAACATATAAGGCTTAAAGCGACATACATAAGTTGAAGAATATATCAGTAACATTACACAGAGAGAAAACATTTGCCCCACCCCACACAGTACACACCTTCCCCATTTCTTTCTTCAGTTTGCTAGTCTCAAAAGTCAGTTTCAAGTTTTGTTCTCTCAAATCTTCATTTTCTTTTAGCAACTTCTTTATTTTGTCATCCCTCTGATTTTTTCTTACAGATATCCCAAATACTCTCTGTAAATGAGTTCAGTCTTTTTTAAGTTTCTAGATTCCTTATAACATTATTATGAAAATACAGTGTGATGCAACAATAACAACAACTTATATTGCTCATGTTATAACAATTTAGTTAAGTATATTTAGTTTATTTGATATCTTTTGCACACTTACTTCTATAAAGTGTAGTGTGTTTTTTTTAAAGATCAAATATTCTTGCCCTTTTGCAGTAATTAGCTTGCAGATAATATTTATTGAAAGATGTTGTAATCATGAATCTATAAGACAAATAACATAACATTTTATTTACTTTTAACAACCATTAATTTATTATACTCTAAAGCTTTAGCCTTAAGTACTGTTTTTCAATAGCAGATCTAATAGAACTTGATAGTGTTTATTTAGTAAACAGCACTTAAATAGAAGCAAAGATAATACCATGTTACTTCAGTTTCTAATATTGCAAGTACTTATTTGAACATATTACCAAAATGTCTAAACCCTTAAAATATACAGCTATACAATGTAGCTAGAATTTAGAGTGAGAGATGTTAGTCTGACTTAGTGTGCCTATTCAACCAGATCTGGACTTGGTTCCTGATTAGGGAGATGTCAGCTCCATATGTCCTGCAGCATCCTCCCACGTACCTCACTCCAACATCCAGCCACTCAGGTACAAAGTTGGCGAGGGCCTCACACTTGTCCCGGTCAATCCAACCTATCTGAGGGTTGTACTTCTCTCCAGAGTTAGGGTATGTTATGAATGGTATGTGAGACTGTGCCCTGTCATCATTGATGCCCTTAAATAACTTTGCAACAATATTTGGTGAACAGCAGTTCACGCCTACAGCTACTAACTGGTTGGAGTTCAACTCCCAACACTTCTTCACAGCTGTCTTGAAGTCTTCGCCATGAGATAATGAATGCTCATCCTTACAACTGAAACTCAACCAGCCCTTCATTTTAGGGTACTCTTTTAATATCTTCACAAGCATTTCAGCTTCTTTCAGACATGGTATTGTCTCAAAAGCTAAGAAATCAACTCCAGCTTCAACCAGAGCCCTGATCCTGGGCATGTGCCACTCCCTCATGGTGTCAAGAGCTGTGACATCTGCGTAGTTGCCGCTGTACTCGGAGCCATCATGCAGATGAGCACCGTACGGTCCGATCGAGCCTGCGATAAGAGGAGTTGCGGTATGGTGCCCTGTATCACGACATTCTTTTAAGTATGTGTCGCGGGCGCGCTTGGCGAGTTCTACTGCGTGTTTTATGAGAGCGTATGCTCTCTCAGGGGTAAGATCAAGATGTTTAACGAAGCCCCCGACTGACGCTTGGTAAGTGTTGGTCATAATAACGTCGGAGCCGGCCCGCAAGAAGTCTAGATGTGTGTTGACAACATCATCAGGGTGTGTCTGTAGGAACCGCGCGCTCCACAGCGGGTCGCCGTCCGCAGAGGTGCCGACATGGCATGACAGCTGGGTTGAGAAGCCTCCGTCCAGGACCAACACGGTCGGTACAACATCGCCGGTTGCTGACATTAGGCACAAAATTAAGGAAAACAACTGACTGCTATGGAAATTTTACTGCCAATTATTTTCTGTTGACGTCAGAACAGTAGCACTTGTAAGGAAAGTCTGTAACTGTTATTTAGATTTTTGCAAATATAGGTTTCTACGAGGATTTTTTGTAAATTGTTGTTCTACATGATGTCAACATTGTCACTATTGTCAGTGACGGTCACTGTCGCTGCATTCCGAGTTAGACCATAATCGCTGACAGCGCTCACATCGATAATTAGCGTTCCGATTTAGATATCACGATTATGACAGCTGACAATTCGCTCACAGTGATATTTCTCTATGGCATGGTCGGCGTTATCGCAAGATGGCGCAGGTCATGACGTCATCTATGACGATTCATGGGACATCGTTATCGCGCTCACGCTAATTCGGTACGGACGTCAGCGCTCTCAAATCGATTACATCCCATTTCGGAAAGCAGCCTTTATAATAAAAGTACTCTGTGGACACTGGTCACACTGGTCAGCGTCACATATAACTCTAAGGCCGCATTCCGAGTTAGACCATAATCGCTGACAGCGCTCACATCGATAGTTTGCGTTCCGATTTATGACAGCTGATTGCTGTCAACATTTCGCTCACAGTGATATTTCTAAAGGGCAAGGTCGGCGTTATCGCAAGATGGCGCATGTCATGACGTCATCTATGACGATTCACATGACATCGTTATCGCGCTCACGCTAATTCGGTACGGACGTAAGCCCGCTCAAATCGATTATGTCCTAATTCGGAATGCAGCCTAAACCACAGAGTACTATAAACTATAATATAATATAAGTGTAGAACACAGTATTTTGGGTAGCATTTGAGTTCTTGAGCCACATTTACGAAATGAAAAAAAAATTAAAATTAAAATTGAACGGCCAAAAGCTACGGTTTCTTACTTAAAGACTGTTTCCGTCAAATTCATAGCGGACGTGATCCTCATCACTATTTGACAAAGGTGTCAAAAACGATCTTTATTTGGACATTTCGGCGGCCGTATGCGGCGATCACCGCCGTTCTAGGAAAACGTAGTTTATGGAAAATGGTTAACGCAATACCATATCACAGTATGTCTACTTACATCCTGTGAAATAAATTGACAAATACGTTCATCTCGTATTTTTATTGCATAATCGTAGGCTTGTTTTATTCCAGTGAGGATTCCAGAATATGTCATCGTTCCATCAATTAAGCTTTTAAAAGCTTCCTGATAAATCTGAAAAATATAATAAAATGAAAATCTACACTTAGTTTACCCACAGGCTATACGACGAGCACGCCAGTTTATTTCCGACTTACCTCCAGAACTTCATCGCGGTGCAATTGCTGTACTTCTAATAATTCACTATCGGACTTCTTAAGTCGCTTTAGTTTCTCTGCTATCTGATTTTCGATAACTTTAACGTGTTTTGGCACACTAATCATAATTTCCTTCTTTTAAAAAAAAAATGTAGTAATCGTCGATCAATTTTATTTTATCTTTGAAGTGGTTTGTTGTGGTGATTATCTTGTTGCAGTTAGGAGGCCCTTAAGTCCATGAAAATTCTTAGTAAGAGCTTTCGGTTTACGGATTCCACTAAATTGAACAATACAAAAATTATGAAAACCCATGCATAAAAAAAAACATAGTAACACGGTGCCAGTGGTGCCAGTACATGGCGATTTTTTTAAAGTTTCCGGTTAAACCATAAACTAAACCGAAAACTGAAACAAGCAAACAAACTCTCCAAAAGTGAGACCAAAAACAACAAAAGTGTGACTCGTGCTGCCATCTTTCGACAGCTTTGTAAACTATTTTCCTGACGTCACTGACATGACATGAAATTATCAAATTACGGAAATTAGAAATGGCTGCGATGGGTAGTGGACGGGGGACGATGGATTCCCAAAATCAAGTGCAAAGTGATACTGTAGATCGTTTAAAATTGCTTTATCCTAATGTGAACGAAGAAGAAACCCCGTTACCAAGATCATGGAGTACTAAGGATAAATTCAGCTACATCGGGTTGTCGCAAAATAATCTTCGAGTCCATTACAAAGGTAAGAACTTTCAAGGTTTGTTTATGGATTAGTAATACGCAAAACTCTTCGTCAATGTACTCTCCAGTAATTCTCATGTTATTGAGTAGAGTTTTGTCTAGTTTAATGTTAGTAATAAGTCGTCTGACGTGTCGTATCAGCTTGAAGTGTATTGACTATTGTTGCAGTAGTCAAACAAAGAAATCAGCTGATCGTATATTTTGTAACAACATAAGAATAAAAGATAGCTGTTTCTGTCAATATCGAAATAGATTTATAATTACGTTAGAAGCTTGTAGTTGTCGATTCTCGTCAGCTCAGACAACTAAATCCGTGTATTATTGTACAAGGTCTCCTCCTCTAAAATGGCAGACAAAAATGTTTTCAAAAGTATATTTCATGAATAGGCACTTACTGAATACTTCCAACATAATGTATAAGCTAATTTCTACGATTTTATTGAAACATAGGTACACATTAGTTACCTTACTTTATAGGTATTGTCCATTTTTATTGATTATACTACACTCAGCGGCACGGAATTTCACGATGAAGCAATCTCTGCATGTTGTTCTTAATTCTTACTTCCTGTGAGAGCGTCCAAACTAATTCCTCAAATCTTAACAGACCCACCATAAAAAGTGATGGCTTTCCTGGTGGAACTTCGTAGAAACCGGTCTTTACACCTTTGCACACCATTTCGCGGCTGTCTGTAGCTCGTAAGGCCACTCTGCATTCATCTGTCCATATGCATCACTTACATTGACTCCTCTGGCCGTTTGCAGGCGCTGCAATATCTCAAGGCAGTGAGGAACTGAGTTCTTAAGAGCAATAAATTGGTCTTGTTCTGAAATACCACTTCCAGGTCTTCTTGTGTACAGATCATTCTGATTGTACCTGGTTAATGTGTACATTTAAAGTTGCAACAACTTCTCGCTGCGTTTATCTTTGATATCCAAGCAATACAACTTGAGCTGAAGTTTGAGATTTTTTTTAAATTCTGGAGGCAGATATGAGTGCAGATTAATAAAATATAAAAAAAACAATAGACATCAAATGCACACCCATTTTAATATCAAGTTTTAACTCACCTGTGTGCCGGCAACAAATTGAAGCAATGTGTCAAACACAATAAAGAAACGAAAAAAATAAAATGAGCCTACTCACTTAAATAATAATAACAAACAACAAACTGCCACTTCAAGTTGCCATAAGCATTAGTAAAATTAGTAAAAGCATTAGCAAAATCCCGGTAGCATATTCCCTTGGAATACTTTCCGTCATTGACGCGTGCAGAAGCTATTATTATATATTAAATTAATGCAAGTTTCGTTTTCCAAGATAATGATTCTGTAGCTTTGGTAAATCACATTGTAATATAGCTTGATTTATTGTTACCAAGTTGTTTCACAGCAGGATATGGACCTCCCTTTACCTCTTCTACTGTTTCTGATATTGTGCTAGTATTGGTCAATCCTAAACAATATTGGCAAGCACTGCTCTAATCTTCTTGGTTTTGCCAAATTTTAATTAAGTATTCTTATGCATTCAAAACAAAATACTTAATCAATACGATTCTTACTCAACAATACTTACAGTTAGCCTTTTCCCAAATGTTTTCGGGGACAGCTTCCAGTCTTACCGGATGCACCTGATATCAGTATTTTATGTGGAGTGACTGCCTATTGGACCTTCACAACACAGTTACTTGGTAACACAATAACGCTTGGTATAAGAATGGTTTATTTTATTTACTGGTTGTCTAACTTTCAGGCTTCTGACTACCCGTAATGACTGTCAAAGATCCACAATTGCCAGCTGGGACTAACAGCTTAGTTTGCTTTCTGCACCCGTACGACTGTTAAGCCAATCTCATTTTTGAATGAAACTAAAAAAAGACACTTGATTTTTGAAAATGCAGTAATTACCGATGCCCACTATTTCAAAACGCAAAGTAAATGTATTCACCTTCGAGGGTCTCACAATAGCTTAAGGTCTGGGCTCAGGGGGACTATCAGCATTTATCTAAACGTCAAGCAATTGCTGATAATTATTTATCAACTAGATGTTGCTCGCTACTTCGTCTGCAATCCAGGATGAAAAGTAGCCTGTGTCCAGGTCTTACCCAGGTCATGGTCTATCTGTGTGGCAAATTTCATTTAAATCCGTTCAGCTGTTATGCCGTGAAAGCATAACAAACAAACTTACTTTCGCATTTAATTTATAATATTAAACTTAGGATGGTCAGTATTACCTACACACTATCATCGATTTCTATACGTATATTCCAGACCTACTGTGATGACTAAGAACACAATATTATTCCTTTTTGATTATCAGTTAACTAGCAAAGTTGGATGTTTTGGTATAATTTATTTAATTTGTATTCGCTTTTTATTCTTCTTCTTAGTGTTGCTAGCACTATTTCTAGTACTACACTTGGGAGCAAATAAATCGAGCCACTACCTTTTTTCACGTAAAATGGTAAATATTTTTGGGAATATGGAACGTATCAATTCGAACTATATATCGCCTAAAAATTAAGTTAATAACCTTAACAATGAGGGTAAATTATTGAATAATAACCTTATTGAATGATAAATTATTGGCTCTGCAAGAAAAATGGTAATTTTGATAGAAAATTTAGTAAGGCTAAAACAGTCCATAAAAACAATAAAAAACAAAATTATTGCAAAAAAAATATTCTTAATAACTGGTATTCAAATCAAATCAAATCAAAATATTTTATTTCACATAGACCTACATGGGCACTTATGAAACGTCAGATTCTAGGTGCACGGTTCCAATTGGTCGTTTCCCATGGAGAAGAGCCGGCAAGAAACTCCATGGTTACTCTTTTAAAAATATGTCTTTTACAATGTTTTCCAATTAGTGATTAACAGGTATGGGAGGACAGTGTAGGCCTGTCAACAGTTATATGTTAAACAAATAGACAATTGTCTATAATTTATAATCCACAGGGCCTACGACGTTCTCACATTTACAAAATATAAAATAATCTAATAAAGTAAAATAAAAATAAAAATAAAAAAAATTAGGTATATAATGTATTACCCCCCCGTGCCCTGATGCATTCTTGTAGCCTATTAGTCATCGATCTGATCAGAGTTACGATGACATATTGTGGTATGTTCTCCCACTCTTCAAGCACAGCGACTTTAAGCTCGGGAATGGATGAAACAGCGGGAACCCTGGCTCGGACTCTCCGTTTTAGCTCGTCCCATAGGTGTTCGATCGGGTTCAAATCGGGACTTCGTGCTGGCCATACCATTTGTTGAATCCCGATCGCAGACAAGTATTCCGTAACGATCTGCGCGGTATGAGGTCTCGCATTGTCATGCATAAACAAGAAATTTTCTCCGACAAAACCAGCATACGGCATTACGTGGTCTTCAAGAATGTCAGTTATGTATCGGTCAGCTGTTAATCCACGTCTACCACTGCCATCGTTGGCGGGGTCGACGAAGACAAGTTCCGTTTTTCCGTCTAGAGAAATTCCTCCCCACACCATACAAGAACAACCACCAAAACTCACAGTTTCTCGAATGCAACATTGGGCAAATCTTTCACCAGGACGTCTATACACTCGGTTTCTCCCGTCATTGCTAAAAAGACAGATTCTTGACTCGTCAGAAAACAAAACTGACCTCCAGTCTTCTAACGTCCAATTAATGTGTTCTCGAGCAAACTCCAAGCGAGATCGGCGATGAGCTACAGTCAATTTTGGGCCAGTTGCTGGTTTGTGTGATGTTAAATTTCGTTCCTTTAGTCTTCGTCTCACTGTCCACCTACTGATTGCGACACCTCGAACGTCACGTAACGCTTGCTGTAGCTGAACAGCATTAAGTCCACGGTCGCGCAACGAATTGGTTGCAATAAAGCGGTCGTCACGTTCTGTTGTTGCCCGTGGTCGGCCAGTTCCAGGTCGCCGAACAAAAGCACCAGTCTCCAGATACCTGCGGTATACCCGCTGTACCTTTGAACGACTCAAATGAAGTCTTCGTGCCACTTCACGTTGTCCGTGTCCAACCTCAAGTAAAGCTACAACTTGGGCAGCTTCCGTCGGTGTAGTATCCATTTTATCAGGTTATTTTGATTACACAGACACAGATAAAGACAACAATAACAAGTAATATGGGTATGATTAACAAAAACCTCAAATTTAATCTTTTCTTAACAGAGTACAATAAAAATGTCATAAGCAAATTAAATGCGATAATTTTATTCTACCCTTTAAACTTTAATTAAAATGAAATTTTGACAACTAACTACCCTCATTGTAAAGGTTATTAAATACCCTTTTAGGCGATATATGTTTCGAATCGATGCGTTCCATAATACCAAAAATAATAACCATAATGCGTGAAAAAGGAAGTGGCTCGATTTATTTGCTCCCAAGTGTATTCCAATTAATTATGTCGAAAAAAATTGGCGTTAGGGGGAAACAGCTTAGCCTTTTGATCGATTATCTAACCGACAGAGCTCAATGGGTTTAGGTAGGTCCTTACACCAGTACTGATCGTCCAGGAACCTATGGCGTTACGCAAGGTAGCATTCTTGGCCCAACCCTTTTTCTCGTTTACATAAACAATCTCCTTTGACTAAACGCATTTGTAGTGACCCCTATAATCCAAAAGCAAATCTTTTATGCGTTTTGTCAGTCACTAATTCGCTAAAAGCTACTTGAAGTTTCACAAAGAACCATACCGAAACTCTGTACTTTTAAAGCCTTTCCGTTACTCAACCATACTTCTCTAAGAATACTGTGAGGTGCTGACTGTACGCCAACTGTGTGTTCTAAGTATTGTATCAAAACAGCATACTATCTTGGAGTTCCATCGAACCCTGTTAAGAAGGTGGAAGGGTTTATCTGTATGTAAGAGGATATCTTACTCAAAAACGGCTTGTATTCGTAGATTTTACACTTTTTTGGGCTCTTATTTATATGACAAAATTAATAAGATACTTGAAATGTACTCTATGAATAAATTGACGATGACGAATTCGGTATCTCTGTGGCTTTGGAAGTTAACATACGATGAGACTGAAAATTGACTGACCATCTTAAAATTGTGATTCAACTGATTGACGGTTTTGTCAATGTATTCTCCATATAAGAATCTACTAGCTAAAACTTACCTAGGTACTTTTTACCTTTAGGCATCAATTTCAAATCAATTATAAAAAAAAAAAAAAAAACATTTATTTCAGGATGGTGCTTGACCCATTTAGGATACAAAAACAACACAATTAAATTTTGACAATTTTATAACGGCATAATTTAATAATAATAATTAATTTTATTAATTTATTGATCAATTAATTGTATTAGTGTAATTTTATAAAGTAATCCAAAGTCAACAATTTTCTTATATTTTAACAAAAGCCAGGAAGAAATACAGTACAAAATTAAAAATACTGATTTATGGTCCTTAATTATCGTATTTATTATCTTTTGTCAAAATAAACGTCTAAGACTCCAAAAAAAAAAAAAATTTTCACATAAACCTATGGGCACTTATGAAACGTCAGATTCTAGGTGCACGGTTCCAATTGGTCGTTTCCTATGGAGAAGAGCCGGCAAGAAACTCCATGGTTACTCTTTTAAAAATATTTGTCTTTTACATTTTTTTTTTTAAATTACAGTGTTAATAGGTATGGGAGGACAGTGTAGGCCGGTCAACAAGTACCATATGGTAAACAAATAGACTATGATCTATAAATTTACAATCCACAAGGCCTACAACGTTCTCACATTTACAAAATATAAAATAAATTAAAATCAAAAACTAATTATAAATTATAGGTATATAATGTCAAATAATGATAATATTACGTCAGAGTTATGCAAAAAGTCAATATCTAATAATACAAAATAAAAATTAAACACCATTATTTAGGAGCAGTTATTAGAAATTTACATAGTGATGCCGTTTATGAGGTACCAGGGAAGCCACATGTGCAGAAAAAATTATTGCCAAACTTTCTTGTCTTCGACGTAGTAGACTAGTTATATTCCTCTAACATCATTAGATGAAAGATAGCTTGGATTAGGCATGCCGCGACTAGTCGAATATCGATTAATCGCCATTCCCTATGGCGAATAGGCGCCTATCTCGTCATTATTATTTAACATAAAAATGGATTTTTTTTCGCGATGGTGATACTATTTATAAAAATATATTATACTAAGTGATAGATATTTATTATAGAAATAAGTAATAAATACATAATTATACTTTATGTGCCGTTGAAGTTCTTGAGTTGGCTCAAAATTTTTGTGACGTATTGGTGTATGCGTCCAAGACTTCGTCTTTTCGCGTTAGCATCCCGATGTCATATGCCCTGATACCGAATCTCTCAGATATTGCCTCGAATCTGGGGCAATCCCTGAGGAGATGGTCGTGGCTCTGTAAGGTGTTGTCGTGGCAGGGACAGTTGTCATCGGCAGTTATTTTGAAGCGATGGAGGTATTGTTTGTGGAAGCCGTGACCTGTCAAAATTTGGGTAATGTAGAAGTTTGGTACAGATATTTTCGGAATTTGTGTATTTCTAATAGTGTTGGGAATATGGTTTTGGTGTGTTGGCCCTGCTCACTTGATGTGTACCTGGCTTGCCACTTGGCTATGTTGTTTTGTCTTAGCTCGCGTTTGACATATGACATCGGGTATGCGGTGTAGTCCGGAGCTTTATGAAGCCTAGTGGCCATTTTCGCGGCAGCATCCACAGCTTCGTTGCCTGCAACTCCACTGTGGCCTTTCACCCATTTAATAGCAATGTGTGGTGGTGTGTCCTGGCGTGGGTTTGTGTGATTGTGGATGGTTTTATGTATTTTTGTGACTAGTGGGTGTGTGTTACTCCGGTCTGCGATTGCCTGTATAGCCGACTGGGAGTCAGTAAAGATGGTGGTGTTCAGTTGTGCCTTTGAATAAGCCCATTTGCAGGCCATCCTGGATGGCCAACAGTTCAGCCTGGAAGACTGTCCAGGTGTCGTGAAGCTTAATTTTTTTAGTTACGGTTGTTCCTCTCGGACCGAAACAAACGAAGGCTGCTCCGACGGCACCATCGTCCTGTTTGCTGCCGTCGGTGTAGATGTTGTGTTCCGTTTGAGGTGGCGATTGGGTCACCTCGCCTTCAGCGTTTCTACATGTCCTGGTACCGGTGACTGATTTTGATATCCTTATTGCTGGATGGAGAAGTTCACGTACGAGTGTGGGGCGTTCAGGAGAGATGTCCGCTGGCAACAGGTGACTAGTGCCTGTGAGGCAGATATTCTCGACATGGTGTACTTCATGGATCTTGAGAGCCAGAGCGGCAGTAGTAGAGACGTTTCGGAAGGCTCGGATAGCCTTAAGTGCGAATCCCCCCTGAAGGCTTGCGTCTTGTTTTTTAACGCTCTTCCTGCTTCTTATGTGCCCCCACATACCAGCAGCGTAGGTGATAGTTGGTTCTATTACATGCAAATAGATCGTGCGGGCGTTTTTCGGGTGCGCTCCCCATGTACACCTAGTATACATTCTTAATTTGTTGAATATGCGAGTGGCTTTCCCCAGCACATATTTTAGGTGGCTGTTAAATCGCTTCCTCAAAACGTTGCGATGTGCATCAAGCGTACAGGATGTGTCATCTCTTGGCTCTACGTAGGCTGAGGCCAGGTACCATTTCTGATGGTCGGTTTGCAGCTGAATCACGCACAAGTTAGCCGAAGACATTCCGGACTCCCCCAACACCACACCACACCCAGGTTTAACGAGGATGCATGCCTTAACATTGCATGCGTTCGAGTATTGGAAGATGTCGATACCCGATATACGCTTGACCTCCTTGCCAGATCCAATATAGGGTTCGGACAACAAAGCAATGTCATATTGGCCCTTGTAAAAGTATGTTATCAATTCCTGGAAACTATTTTTTGAGCGATCAATGTTACACTGTACTATTTAAATAAGTGACTTATCCATAATCGGTGCGGCTGGTAATTTTGAGTTTAAGTGATTTCACTCTAGGGCAATTATTCGCGGTGACCTTGTGCCCAACGTCGTAGCTGGTGCTGGATTTTGTGTTGTGTTGGTGACAGTTGGAGCATTTGGGAGTGCCTTTCTTCTCTCGAAGCGGGCAACTTTCTATGTTGTGGCTTTCTTCAGAGCAGTAGGCGCAAGGAGATTGTTGCGCGGTGCATTTTGTCTTGATGTGCCCAAACTGTGGACACTTTTGCACTGAAGGAATGGCGAGAAGTCTTCGGAATGGACGCGTTGATGGTCGACGCAAACTCTTCCCATATCAACCATTCTACGCCATAGGGTGGGGTGAGCGATTAGGATGGCGTTGTAGAGTTTCGGATTTCTATTATTCCTTTTGAAGGCGAGTCGCAGGTCGTCGTTCTTCTCAATTAGAGGCGATAGCTCTTCGTTTTGGCCCGAATGATTTCTATTAACTCCTCCGAAGGCGTGTCTGTAAAGGGCGTCGGGAGTCGCCTGCAGTTTCCCGGCCACCGTAGGCGCGGGCTTGCGGACGGCGAGCAATGGGTAGCTCGCCGTTCGGTAAGGACCAGGCCCGGGTCGACGGCGCGTCGTGTTCCAAGCGCCTCAAAGAGATGTCAGCAGAAATTGACCGACGCCTCAGGGTCGCGGGTAATTCGAAAGAGTAACCGTGGCCCTGGCACAGGCAACTGAAGGAACACAGGTGGGTTTTAGTTAGTAAAGTCTGACACAATGAAAAAAAAGTCCCCCAGCTCTAATGAATCTTTTTTGCGATTTGAACACCATGTCCTTATTGCAGGAGTTACCCCAAAACATGACTCCGTAGCGTAGTATTGAATCGACTTATTCATAGTATGCAGTGATTGCCGCTCCTTGACTGACTACTTTCTTTAGTTCATACAAAGCAAAAGCAACTCAATTTAAAAAAAAAAAAATATTGTTTGCAATTAAGTTGATTGTCGATTGTTAAGCCTAAAAAAAAATTATTTGCAAAATACAAAGATAAAAGAACTAGTCTACGTTTCATGGATTACCGCAGGGATGTGTGCGTCAGTGTCGTTCAGTGATTTATGGAGTCGTGCCGTCGTGGCTGGTTGCGGTGTCAGACAGCTCATGTTTTGTAAACAAGCCTTCAGCTATAAAGTTAGGGGCGTGTTGCTTCGACACCTGCCTTCTGATCGTCTTACTTTAGACTCGGCCCGGTTTCCAGACCCCAGGATACAAAGATCGGGTTTACTAGTTTGGGTCTCATTCATTGAGGACTTGAAATCCTCGGTCAAAATTTGGTCTGGTAACTTCACTTGGCCTGTAACAGCCGCATCAATGTTGCCAATTTCCATGTATTTTCCAACAAAATTCAGTCTGTGTAGCAATATCTTACGCAGTACTTAACGTACTTAGTTGAGCGATCAGCAAAATGTATGTAAAATTTATTTATTTAATGCAAGTTTTTTACTTTGTGTTACTTTTATTTATCAAGCATAAATGATGCATACAATATGTACGCACTACTATATAATGATACCCCAAGAAAATATAAGTATATAGCAATCGCAATATGAATATCATGATCGTGTTTGTTATTTTTGGACATTTTAAAAATAAATTTTACTTTTCGCATTATGTGCAGAGTGTTTCAAAATGATTAGTCATAAAATAGGGATTAATTGTTCGATTCAATTTGGCTGGTAATTTAGTTTCATCGATAAGGGTTTCCTAATAATTTTTGGATTTGGATGGTTATCAGTTAGATGCACACGAAGCACAAAAGGAAATGACTGAGCTAAAATTATTAGCTTCGCAATGTTTGAGGAAATTTCTATATAGACATGACTGTTGATTTATTGAAGTACATGTCGAGTGCAGAATTTGGTATTGTAACTGGATTCGTGAGGTCGGGGGCGCTCGGGGCCCTGTATCGACCGGGGGCTGACGCGCCGGTTGTTGACCGACGCTGCGCCTGCAGGCTGCCCGGGTCCGGTTCACGCCGGTGCACTCCGCCTAATTTCGCGTCTAGACTTGGGGCAAGGACCCTGAGGGTGCTGACAATGCAATTTGTACTACCTTTTGTTGTCTGCTGGTGGCTTCGCTAATATTTCTCCACACCATGTCGCTTAGCTACTATTTATATACAAGTGAGCTCTGGCAAATTTATTTTTGGCACCAGTTTGGGTGTTTTCAGTTTCTGTTCAATTAAGTATTCGTTATCATAATCGCATTGCGACGTACTTATTGTGTGATGATGTTCCTTAGGTAGATGTTGAGTGCTCTGCACTTTTTGTTGCGTCGTATTCATAACAATCATACTTCAAACCGGCTACTGAAACTCGTCTTATTTCATAGTTGAGAATCATTACTAACTGTAATGTGTTGATGATATCGGCTTGTACAAGTTGTACATTAATGAACATTAATCGTTATTACTTTGCATCGAATGGATGTTGTACCTTAACTTGGAAACTTGTTATAATACTGTATTTGCCTGGCTTTGAGACAACTGTATCTATTCAGTTAACAATTTTTTTTAATATAAAGGAGATGTGCGGAGAGTGCCCACGGCACTATCATCTTTACAAAACTCGATGACATGCCCTAATACGTCCTCAAAAAAATAAAACAAAACTACAATGGCATTTCCGTGATATATGTATATAAAAAAATGTAAATACTCTTTTGAGGTTATGTTCGACCACAAAATTAATTTAAAAAAAAGTTATTTGATTGGATCTGAATGGGTTTACCGAGTGAGCTTTGTGTCTTAGAAGTCCATTTGTGTAAAATCTGTTACGGTTAGCCTATGTTCCTAAGTACAAAAGATCATTCTACGATAAAAAGACAATGTTCATTCTTACTTTTTTTTTAGATTTTTAGACTTTACGTTGGTTAGATAGACTCGTAAAATGTTCATGATATTATGCGGAATCCCCGACAACATGAGTCTGCGCATAGGTGGCGTTAATCTCAAAGAGCAGTTGAGCCATCGTTCCACAGTTGCACTCGCCGTGTTCAATTTATCACAACATAAAGTCCTGTCTTTAGTATATTTATTTTCAATGGTTTAGCAGCAGTAACGGAGGAACTAAAAGGCTCAAACTCGACGCACAACGTACCAAAACCAACAGAAAAACATACAACATGGTTGACATATTGCAAAAATATGACAGACGCGCAATAAATGTCAAATAAGGCTGTACCCGTGCTGATAAAAGGTTCTAATACATTAGATTTTTGATCGATTGCCGCAAACCAGCTAATGGTGTTTTACGAAGACGAACACCAATTGGCGCCCATGCCGTTGACAACCATTGGTATTTACAAAAACCAGCAAGTACATGTGATTTAGAACTCTGTTACTACTAGCAATATGAGCTAAAATTGTGTGTAAGCATTTTTACTCTTTGTCTTATGTAGGAAGAAAAGCAAAAATGTCGATAAGCAACATAACAAATAAAAACATAACGCGTTTCAGAGGTTTCATCTTTGTCTGGTCTAATCACAATGTAAACACCTTTTTTATTAAATAAACAGTTATTTAACTTGGCAATAAATCGAACAATCAATACAGAATCGACAAATGTAGGTATGTAGGCACACGATACGCATTAGAAAAAATGGACATCCCTAGTAGTGACAGGCGATAGTAAAAAATGGCGTATGGAAACATAAAAGTACAAATTATTGTTCAAAAAACCATCCCATTGTAAATAATAATTAGGTCTTATTTAAAAATATATTTTAATTTAGATATTTCATGCTGTTCAACTTTTTGTGACACGACACAGTTCGCAAGAGTACTGTCGGTGGGCAATCTCTTTTTGTTAATACCTTTTAATAATACTTTGAATATGGTTTATTCTATTTTAAATTTATATATTTTTTTTAATTTTATTTTAAGAATTTCACATTATAGGTATAAATAGTTAATTGTGACATTCCATTCATAAATTGCATTGTATTAAAAATGTACCCATTTTCATTTCAAACTAATTTATATATTTTGTTATTTAATATATTAATCGCACTTTAATTTTAATATTTCTACATCGGCAACGGTTGTATATGTGAAGCTGTTTGTTAAACCGTATCGTTTTTCTACACAAGAACTTTACAAACTATGTGACCTTTTAACTGTAAGAAAGTTATATACCTAATGTCTACCTTATTATTAAGATCTAAATGTACCATATCCTCAGAAATAAATATATGAAATGAACTAAAAGAGATGTAAGAATAATATATATATATATATATATATATATGTATATCTATACCTGGTGTCGTATAAAATAGACGATGAGCTTGTATGTTACACAAGAACATTAATTTTAACATTATTGTATTAGAACGTAACATCGCTCGAAGTACACCCACACGCGTCAAGGTCCCGACAACTTGTAAGACCAGCTCACGTATTTAGCGATCTCACGAGTCACGACATTGCCTGAAGTGTTTTCCACTCCAGGGTAAAAACCAAAAGATTTTAGTCCTGGCATCAGTAGCTGGCAGCAGGTCCTTGTTGCCGGCCACAATGTGAGAGGCTAACGACCCACGAAACCAGTTAACCAACTAGTTGCTCTAGGTTGATGGCTCACGATGTCCAGACTGCTTTTTGTATGTTTTCGAATGTATGATGTAGTGAGGCAAGGCATCAACAAGTGGCGTAAGCTTTTGTAGAAAACGTTTTGTGCATTTTTATGGTGCTGCATTTCCAGTTGATTTACAGGTGTTCTTATTTTCCATCTAATGTTGGTTGTTAGACTATGTATTTCTATTACATAACTCCCAGCGTAATCATTAACTTTCATATCAAAACCTGTTTTCATAGTGGGAAGTCATTGTATCATTAAAGTAGCCGTAAGTTTCATGTTACGCGGCGAGGAACTCATCATGGATCCAATAAAATAATTAAAATAAACTGACAAATAGTTATCAACTGAGTGCGTTTACTTTTTGTTTCTACAAAGTTGCGTTCGTGAGCATGGTGGCGAGGAGTGTAGGGAATATTAATGAGGATTAAGTGCGTCGCGCGCTCAGCTCATTATGTTGAGCATTACTTTAGACTTGACTTGAGGAAGTCTACGCCTTGCTCGATTTCTGTTCTAAAGTACCCGATGACTTTGTAATTCGCATTTACTTTACGTAGTGCAAGCAATTGTTCACCAACCCACGGACAACTTAAACGTATGTATAGTTTTATGAAGTGGCTGAAAGTTTTAGGCTTTAAAGTAGATCAGTATTATTTGAATCCAATATTGATAGACGTGCGGGAAGAAGATTAAACATTCTAGTGCATTTCAAAAGCAGGAACCTAACTTGTCTTTTAAAATAAAATTTCGTAATTGCCCTAGTTTTGAAAAGTTCTCTTTCTGATGTTTTTACAACATTGCGTTTCTTAAAAACTACAAAGAACAACGCACTTGAATACGAAGAAAACGATTTAAATAAAATTTATTAAAGTCGATCGACTCCACTTTTGTAACAGCAGGCATGTATTATCCGGTTAGTCTTCCAGGCTGAGTGCACAGCCTAGCGGTTGCCCTATTTGTAAAATCACTTACATGCAGAGGGACATTTATAAAATCAATACTAATACTTTGGAACGTGCGCGCGAATAATACGCGAGCGCAACCGTGAATGGGTTGATGGAGGGGTACCCCAGAGCTTTGACTTTATGCTTCTCAAATCCCTTACTGAATTATATGTATTTTCCTTAATATTAAGACCATCATCCTATTTGACTATTTGACTCTATTATAAATACCTATTTAAATAGTTTAAGGTTGGTCAATAATAAACATGATTGATTCAGGCAATTACGTTTATAATTTACTTAATTATGAAACTTACCTACAGCTGCCCAAGTTTCCCAATCCTTGTTAGCACCTCCAACAACCGAATTTAGATATTCAGCCACCTCAGTTCATATTCTTCGGGACATTTCCCTAGCTTGAGCACTTTTGTAGCCCATAGCAATATTACTGTGAGTATTCTAAAATCCCACAAATTTTCTAATTGTTCGTACGAAACGCATAGTTACAAAAGTCACTCTTTCTAAATTACACTTGCCTACCTACCACTTACAGACTCGCCCACAAAATAAATGATATTCTATGGCTAATCTTTAAACTTTACAAAAACTATCCACTTGAATTTCAAAATCACCTCGTAAATTCATGTACTTAATGCGTTCGAAAATAAATGTTAAGTATCAAATTTGTTAACTTTTTTGTTTGAATTTTTTATGTAGATTGAAAGGGCGTTCGCTCTCCTAAATAATGTTGAATTCCTTTTTTGCCACGGAACAATGTTTCTTTCATCACTCCTTTTTATTTTAAACTGTTATCATTAAAACATATTTCATTTCTATAAAAACCGTAAAACCGCTAAAGTATTTTAGAACATCTGTTCTCAATAATATTATTTAATCTGTGCTGCCAGCTTACTGGCCAGAGACTATGTAGCAGGTCAACAGTTGACCTTGCTTGCTCATGGTACAAATACAAAACCTGGCAGGTTAACATGCTGAGTTGAACTGCCCTGTACTTGGCAAGTATTTTAAAAGTTCATGGTAGGCGCCCAGGTAATGTCAAAAGATATTGTTCATATTATTACAAGCATACTTAGCGGTGTGCTGAAGACTCTTTATGATGAAAGTTTAACAATAATGAAGTTTCAAATCAGAAGTATTAAATACTTGTGAAGCTAATTATTACAGAAAAGGGCGATAAAGTTAGAAAAAATGTAAAACCCGGAACTGCACAAAAACTTATAAGTTGCAACATGAGATTACACAAATGCAAACAAGAGACATTGACCACGTTGTCATTAGAAGCTTATAAACAGTTCCTTTTCCTTCAAATTGGATCTAAACAAGTAAATACATCGAATTTCAATCTTAGCTCCCTAGTGACACTGAGAGTTGTTAGATGCAGTGATACCGTATTATGACGCTATTATTGGCAACCGGTTCGCCGAGAAAGATAACTGTACAGAACGGGTATCACGCGAAAAACGAACTCGCGTTTGGATTTTGCTATAACTGGGTGTAATTTCTGGGACAAAATGTCCATTACACATAGTTACAACGATAAAGATATAATTAAAAATTAATTATGAAAATTTATTATCAGCCTACAACGTTCCCACTGCTGGGACACAGGCCTCCTTGTTGTGAGAGGGAGCGGGCCGTTATCCACGTCGCGGGCCCAGTGCGGGTTGGTGGATGACACGTCTTCGTGTTTTTGGTTCTTGGACACTTCGGTTTCCTCAAGATGTTTGTTCACCGTTTTGAGAGCAGTGGGGATGAAATTAATTTCACAAATAAAGTGCCTGCCTGGTTGCGAACTCACGACCTACAACTCGTCAGTCTGGGCCGATACCACTGGGCCACCACTGCTCTCCAGCTCACATTTTATGCTAGTTAATAAGTATTAATAACACGTCGACATACCAAATGCAAAACACTACGGGAAACTGGTCGGGCTATTTAGGGTTCCGTACCAAAAGAGTGCCAACGAAACCCTATTACTAAACCTTCGTTGTCCGTCCGTCGGACCGTCCATCTGTCGGACAGCGGGCTGTATCTCATGAATGCATACAAGAAACGTGTTTTTTTGTGTTGTGTCACGGAACCCTTCATGTGCGAGTCCGACTCGCACTTGGCCGGGTTTGTATAATATTTACTTGTGCGACAAAAACAAACTAGATCCAAGGTTCCTTATCATACAGCCGCCAGCAACCAACAAGTTTTTAAAATTATAATTTTATTAATTTGTTGTCAAGTCCTAACCGACACATTAAGCACACTGAATAATTCATCATTAAAATTCATAACAATATCGGGTGTACTTGAATTTAAATATTGTGTTTGCAAAATAAGTATGAACTATGTTTCTGCTATATTTTATTCCGTACATCTTCGCTCAATCCTTCTAAGTCGATCCTGAGATCCCAGACATCACAGCTGTAGTCAGCTCATCTAATCCCGTGGGTGTCATACAAAGGGTGGATCAGTTTCAAATTGGAGGCAGCTCGATATATCATGGTATAAATTTGCGTCTATGCTATCAAGAAAAGACCGTAACAGTGAAGAATTATTTAGAAAATATGCAAGTAAATGATGAATACAGTTTCACTGCATCCTTTTCACTCACCATTTAATGGGAGATCGTGCGCTGCGTTCAACACAAAAGCTATAGTAAGTCGTTGCCCATTTTTCTGTGGAAGTCACTTGTGGTTGAGGAACTTGAACAAGGCCGTGAGTGCAACATGTTCCAATCTCCCCTCTTGGTTCTTGTGTCGAGACTCGAGGGCTTGCCTTTGTTTACGCGCTGCACAGATCAATGCAGGAGCGCAGAAAAGATATTCTTGCTTCGCGCTTAGTTTCCAAGTTACTTGTTTTTTACGATGGCAACAAGCAAGACTTACCAGAAACAGGACTTTCCAACCACAACCATAACTCTCATGAGTCCCCATGTAGGGCTCAGTGCCCTATCCTCACATACGCTTGGAAACAGACTCGCTTTATGTTTGTTGTTTTTGTTTACTATCTGCGATTACGCGGTCAAAGATCACTTTGTATTGGCAATTGTTTATCTGCAAGCTGGGGGTCTACTCTCTAACTCCGTCAACGACGATACGGGTCCGTCCGATGGTAGTTCGAAACTAAGCACTAAACCGAAACCCTACTCCCGATTTATTTCGGATTCACGAGTTTCAAACGGAATCATAGACAATATTTGTGAACGAATGACACATGACGATAGAGCTGCGCTATTTTACCTGTCGATTACCGGTTTATTTACTTTGAAGTTTATTAGCTTATTAAACAAAAAATAATATTGTTATTCTTAGAAAAAGACCACATTTCTAACAATATAGTTTTTATTATGTCTTTAATTAAAGAATTGAACTATTTTTGCAATTTTAGTCCGTATTGTGGCCTTATCCTGTTAATACCTTTGCCTTTTTTTTCTGACGGCAATTTTCAAATGAAACGTCAGTTTTTTTCAAAACATTTATTTACATTAGGTGTACTTTCATAATATTATTTATACGACGCGGGACGTTTTCGCTAGTTTAGTAAAACGGCCCCAACCACTCCAGCAGCAACTCATTCACAAATTGAGGCCCTCCTCGATTTTATGAGTGAGCCTAATGAGTTGGCTCGCGGACTATTGAGGGGTGCCGACGGGAGAATCCGATCAAAGCGGCTGTGGGAAAGCCTGTGCAACTCCCTTAATTCAATGGGGAGTTGCCCAAAGTCCGTGGAGCAGTGGCAAAGGGTGAGTTTAAAACATTACTCGTATTAATATGATTTTAAGGTCTTGCCATCATTAAACTGCATACAATGATAATCAGTCGTCCTCTAAACTTGTATCTGTCCTACAAGTCCTCAAATAATTCCCGTGTGAACCTATAATTCCCTATAAACTCAGCGTCGGGATTACTCGCCAACCGAAAGTTTTGGCGCAAATACAATCGACGACGCCTCGGGTCTACCTGTAGAGCTTCTTCGAGCATTAAAAAAGCAGCCATTTTTTCAATTTATTAACTTTCGTCAACAGCACGATAACTATTTTGATGTCGTATCAAATGACATAACGTACGGAACGTTATGTCATTTGTCAAAACCAGTGTCAAATCTAACTTTTCGGACGGGCAAAAACGCATCGGGAGTAGGGTCAACTGTCAATTCGGTTTGTCATTCATTCTTTGTTCGAGTTCGCGACCAATCGTAAGTCCGTAGGTGATACGGAGTAGGAGACGTCCGTAATGAACGCCGAAACTACGGACTTCGTGCTTACAGAGTTGACCCCCTGTTCCGACGGTTCATCCGTTGACCCCTACAACTTTTGCTCGTCTTGAAGATTATAAAATGCTTCGATGAAACTTGTCGTATTCGTGGCTTCATTGATTAAACGCCAATTTTTTTAAGAAATTCTTGATCGTAACGTCACTTCAGTTTCTAATTATACCCACTGGAGTGCATATATCATATTTCAGCATATCCGGCTATGACGATGTTTTTAGGGTGATGAAAATACGCATCAGATCAGCGCCGTGTGTCGCTATATCACGCGTGTCTCCGGGTCCATTGTCTGCCAGTCGATGAACCATGCTTTGAATATAATTTACTTCCACCCTATGCTGATCAGCAAATAACGCTGCGACGCATTGTTCTCCACTCTTTGTTCTACACGGCCGCTTCAACTGCGCACTGTTTTACTTTTACATAATTAAGCATACGCTTTTTTATTTAATTCACAGTATCTTGTACGACACTTCGACTTGGATTTTCTCGCATTGGCCGATAACTGCGCAGCCTTAACGAAACGACTGAACCTACGTAAAAAACATTGTAGATGTTTCGGATAGTAAACAGAGTATTAATATTTATAAGAATAGTAATGTTTATAGAGTCGCGGTGGACGCGTTTGTGTCACGGCACCTTGCCAAATGTTACAAATATTGAGATCTAAATCTAAAGTTAATCTAATGTTGGTTTTATTGATGATGGGTATTTTAACAAGCTCCTAGCGATTTCCGCTCGTGTTAAATCGGCTTTCATGCACTCGAGTAGGCGTCGCTATCGCTACGTCAGAATAAGACGTAGTTTGTCGGACTTCACCGAACAAAGGAATCAGGGAAAGGAAAGGGAGATCATCACATAGCAACGGCGGCAAAGGGCCGCCCTTGCTTTCAAAATGGGACCGAAATGGTGCATCTACTAACTGGGTCAAGCTCGCTTGCGTCGGGTCGCCCGACACGTGCTCCCCCCCGTTGCCACTCCCCCTTCTTGATTCTCCTCATTCACAAATACACCCAAACTTGACGTACTACCGTCTATTTTTCCTTGTGTCTATTTCTAGGATCATCGGCCTTGTTGAAACCCCGATATACAAATCTATCTAACTCAATTCCATTTGAACTCTGGCCCTTTGTGTTACAGTAACATTTTGTAGGACACTTAACTTTTGTAATTATAACAATCAGTTGTTCATAATGACTGAATTGTTTTTTAAGGAGCGCTGAGTATTTGCATTTTAAATTTCTGCGTTCTGGAAGTCGAGCTAGGATCTGTTTGTCGGTGCTTGCTATTCAAGTTTTACAAGAAAAATTGAGTGAGGAGTTATTTATTTTATAACCAGCCTGGTTGAAGTTTTTGTTTTTTAAGAAGACGTAGCAAATTAAGTTGATTAGTCGCTTACCTACGGGCTTGACGATAGTCGGTAATCATCTTCAGTCGCAGCTTGTAGCGGTTCCAAAAGTACGTATTAATAAAAACTTGAGTGAACCGCGGTGAGGAAACGCTATAAAACTTAAGATAAGTCATATGCCTGCTTTCAAAACTAGAATTTATAAACATTTTCGCTAAGGAGACCCTACCTTTCTCAAAAACAAAAGGTTTTCGCAGCGATAATAGAGCTTCATGTAAAGCAGTTTGTCCAGGGAAGTATTTCCACGACACTTTTATTTTTACCTCTAAAGCAGCATTGGTGTGTTCCGGTTTCAAGGGTATAGCTATTGTCGTGTCTAAGTGTCATGGGTGCGGGACTGCTGGTGTCATTACTGAAACCTGAGACATGTCTATTTTGCGTCGGGGGCTATGGCAATGCATCTGCTATTCCTCTGGTATTTCAGTTGTCCAAAGGCGCCTTTGATCAATAACCATCAAGCGGGCCGTTGGCTTCTTTACCAGATTAAAATCAATACTTACAAGCGTCAGCTACGTGCAAATGTGAATTATAATTGGATAAGTAGTAAGACGGGCTCAGCATAATAATAATTATGCAACAGAGCGCTTGGTTGTGATGGTGAAAGTTAGTCCGTTCGTAATATACTTTTTAGTTATTGAAAGTCCCCATTTTTCTAGCGTCAGACAGTTTAATAGTCCAAAATGTACTGCTCCCTGAAATGCCACCCTCGCGTTTCGATAAATAAAGGGACGTTTGAAACTAATCCCCTCTTATCTATAG
The DNA here is from genome assembly GCA_963555695.1 of Dasypolia templi. Classification (NCBI taxonomy): domain Eukaryota; kingdom Metazoa; phylum Arthropoda; class Insecta; order Lepidoptera; family Noctuidae; genus Dasypolia; species Dasypolia templi. The sequence goes on along the minus strand of OY743154.1, from coordinate 25,816,449 downwards.
GTTCCGCTTCCGCGTTAAAATTGGTGTTTGGCATTTTGAAGCGCTGACTACGTGTAGCCATTAACACTATCAGTAGTAATCGCTTTCATTTTGACAGTTCAACAACATTCATTGCGTTATTTACGTTGTTGAGCAGACACATTTTTCGAACATATGAAACAATGGATTCGCAATTTCCATCAAAATGATTCAGATTGTGATTAATTATGTATTACACAATTAGGGGGCTGGCCATGGTGGTTCCATGAAAGTCCGCAATTTAGTTTTGTTTTGAAGTATTTGTAGTATCTGTGTGTTTTGTTTATCAACACATCTATTGTTAGTGTTCTGCTTCCTATATTGTGTGCTTCTGGATTTAGTTTGTCCAAATTAAAGTCAATATTCCTTACAGACTTATTGTGTATCAAAGTCAAAGCATTTATTTCAAATAGGCCCATAAAAAGGCACTTTTTAACGTCAAAATTTACATTAAAAATAGAACTGATTCTAGGCGCCACTTCCACTTATCCTTTTTGTACCAATTGTTATATCATATTCTAGTTTGGGCGTGCCAACAGAATATATTCATTTATTCTCGCAAGTCGCCTGAAAACGCATTAGATACGTAATAATATGAATTCAAACTGTTGCTTACATTACTTAGCAGTAGCTAGTCTCAACGAATAATTAATTGTTACACTATTATCGGAATTGTCTGAGTGAAAGAGGTCAGAGAGTGCTTATCGCATTGTTTTTATCGGTGCCAAATTAGTCTATGAGGCGATGTACAGACAGCCAATGGCAGGTCAAGTACAGTCTGCTTCCGTTGCCATACATACGTCTTCTAAACAACCTTTTAAATGTGCTTTTAAGCCGTTAATCTTCTAAATAGCTCCAGTAAAAGCCATGTTTTGTTAGGCACAAAACTTTTGGTTTATATTGTTCTTGGTCACGATAAGAATAAAAAACGCGTTTGAATCGTCGAGAAGCCGAGAAGAAAGGTGCAATTTTAATTCGAGTCAGGTCAATTTATTCAACCGAAACCAAAGTTCATAGTTGAGAGTTGAATACGTTTGGGGAAGTTCTTGTCATTCACAAAGCTCGATACTATCGTATCAAATAAGGTTATTTTTGTGTACACGCCCTTTTCTATATTGTCTAGTTTCAATAAGTACCTACTTGTGTGGCATAACTTTGATTAATAAAGTACTGGTCGGGTTGTAGCTGGAAAATAGTTTCCCTGAGTGTGCAACACTCTACATTCCAGGAAGCCTTCGTTATTTTTAATATTCATGTTAGCTTTGCATCGACTAATGAAGTTCTATTTTCAGTTTGCATGGTATATTTCTAACCTGCCTCTGTTTGGTTTGTTTTGTTAAAGTTGATAAGATTTTAAGATAATATTTAAATGCAAGGCTAACATCAACACAACACAACGTAGTTTACGTGGTAGACTTTTCAGAACAGTCCCAAGAACTCAGCGGCTTCTCTTTTTCACGACTCGAACGATAAGTTTGCACATTTCCGACTCGCTGTAGAAACGGCTGACGCAACTGATCAAGTGACAGTGTGCAATGTTATTATAAAATACATGATTAAATATGATCGTATTGAAACCCGAGTTCTCTCCTTGAGTGAGGTTGAGTATTGCGACACCGACATTGATTCTCTAATAATATTATATCGAGCCGTGTTACCACGCAAAATGATCACGCTTTATATCAAATAGTTTTTGTGCAACGAATCGGTGCAGTTTTTGGAGTACATCTGAACAACATTCAATCACGATTGGCCTATAACAAACACCGCCTTACATCCTCTTCATGCGAATATTCGGTTACCTTAGATTACATTGGCGAAATTTAAAAGAGTAACGGTGGAGTTTCTTGCCACTTCTTCTCCATACGAAACTACTTTTTGGAAGTGGCGCCTAGAATCAGTTCTATTTTTAATGTAAATTTTGACGTTCAAAAGTGCCTTTTTATGGGCCTATTTGAAATAAATGCTTTGACTTTGAAACATTAACAGTTCCTAGAGTTTTGGACGCAGCCTCCTTGAGATATTAAATAAATTGACGTCTAGGGTGATATATTATTCAGACGTTGTTTTTTTTTGTGTTTCTCCGTAGAGATTTTCATTCTGTGACTGTCTCAGTCAAGACAGAATAAAACTTTTTAAATTTCTGCGCAAGAATTTAGCTTTTTAAGTCTTTTCGAAAGACGTGCTCCATTTATCAGCTAAAATACTTATATTAATTTCGGTATTCGGCTTGACGATTATTTCGTCTACTGAAGGTTGAGTGGTTTCTTTTGCATATTTAATAAGCGTGCCACTAGCTACAAACTTATGATTAGCGAGGCAGTCGTCGGAAAGCAATCAGTGGCTGGCACGCGAGACATGGCGTGGACAAGCTTCTCTCTGTGGCTTGTGCACGCATCGTTTTGTTTCCCAACTTTTGTTCGTTGTATTGTAGTTATGTAGTTATCAAAGTAGCACGTAGCTCATTAGATCAAGGCTGTTTTGTTTGTTCGTTAACGATGCAACTATGTTTGACATCAGCTTTAAGTAGTCGTAAGTTTTGTTTCCTGTCGGCTTCTTCGCCCGTTACGGTAAATGACGTAAATCCTGCGTAATGATTACACAAAAGTGAGATTACCAAACGTCCCATGCATAGTTCTTAATAACCTATAATCATGGAACAAGTTTGTTTCATTTCCATCAAAGTAACACGCAATTAGCTGTCATTAAGACTTAAAACCAAGGAAATTTAAAATATTACGGTACAAGAACCAGTGAACAATAATGGAAAGCGACATTAAGTCGCGACATTAAGTCGCGTCGTTAACTTGAACGGTTATGACACCGGCGAATGACAGCGAAAGTTATGCATCAAAACCAAATGAATCGCAGCGAATAGATTCGACTTGGCAACGGAAAATGTACAAAGACTACATAAATAAACGTGGGATACTGGCGTATCAGCTACGCTTGGCAGGCCATTAGGTGATTGCAATGTTATTAGTATACAGGTGAATGCTGCCCAGCATGTGCATTAATACACTTATGTAGGTATGATTTCGGAATTGCCGTTTACGGCACATGCGCTGAAAGAAATAATCGGTCAGATGTTATGCCTAGTTGCAGTAGTTGCCATGGCACCGTCAGTTCTGCCTTGGCTATCTTGTAAAGCCATTTGCTGTGAAGTTAGCACAAGGCTCGAATTTACTGTAAAGTTACTCGTAACTTCTTTTTAATTGTTTTAGATCCGTAGTTCAAGCTGCAGCTTCACGCCCTTTGTACAAACTTGTTTTTCCTGCCTGAAAAACTGCAGCTTATACGCCCTGTGTAGACACGGTCGTCAGTGTCGTATGGATCATTAAGGAAGCTTGTTGATGGAAATGTTTTCTACGGCGCAGTTTATACGTCGTACCGTAAAGAAACTGCCGTGTACAAAGGCCCTCACAGTTTTTGGCCATTGTTCCGCTGTGATCCTAAACACCAAAGATTAATGAGCACAGGCTTCTTAACTGTTTAAACCACAGAGCGATTTTTTGCTCTGAATAATTTACTGTAGACCTTTTTGTGTAGTAGCAGCAGCATGATGGCAGAGCATGGGCATGGAGGGCATCTACTGCTTGTATGTGCGCAGTTGTGAGATCTATTGACGCAATTGGGTCACTGGGTCGCTATGGTGCTTGTGCACAGGAGGGACTGGCCTTGGAATTAATTCTTTTATTTTCACACTTTCAGTTTTTATATATTTGGTTTTTTGACATGTATCAAGTATAACACTGTCTTAGAGATTGGTACACGGATTAAAAAAATGGAAATCTCAGTTGGTGTTACACGTTCCTCTCTTTTTTTAAGACTGCAAATGACGTATTTGCTCACTTGTTTACTAGAGTGGTATCGCAGCATTACATCACATAGATATCTGCGAGAACACTTTACTTCATTGTTAATTCAGCGGTTTCAAACCCTGCTGTGCGAATATTTGATTCTCTTTTGCAGTTAAATCGTATATCTGGGAGCAAAAACTTAAATCTCTCGTGGATGGTATTGCTTCTACACTTCATGAGCTGGTTTATTGCTATTAAGTATTCTTGTTTGACGCACTAGAACCAGTCTCTTTGGTTTCATTAAAGTTATCATTATCAGTTATTACAAACGATGTGCCGTTATATTCGCTTTGATTACAGGTACTCATTTAACCTTTAGCTTCAGAATTGGTGATGAATCTCCTGAAATTAAGGATCTTAACCCAGTTAAACCTTACTAGTTGTGTGCACCATACGCCACGTAGTATCGTATTTTAAATCCAGGCTTTTATATAGCTTGACACACTTAATTCCACAAATTACCGTAAAGAGTGATTACTACACAAACAAGTTCTTTGTTAGGTTGATTACTTGAATATAGGTAGAATGAATGCTCCCTACAAGCTTGAGTCTTTACTGACATTAAATATTAGGTGGCTTTCAACTCCAACTTCTCAAAGTTACATAATTAATTCAGACACGAAAATCCCGTAAACGACTGCTCAAGGTCCAGGTGAGGCAACCATACGCCCTTAGATGGTAATCGTGAGACAAAATCGTTGAGTACACTGGCTCGTATGTTTAAGGCAGCGTGCAAGGGATTTGTGTCAAAACATGTATATGAGTTAATTTAATTTGAAGTAATCGCTCGGATGCGGCAGGTGGGAGCGAGGCCGCAGCGCACGCCGCGCCCGCATGGTAACCGCTCTACGCGCTAATTGTTTCCACGCGCACGTTAACCAACCAATACCTTTGCCATATTCTATGCACTTATACATTGCAGTTTTTTTTTCGTCTACAGTTTTTGACGTTTACGGCTCTGTCTCTGTTCCACCCTTGCCTGTTACGGTGCACCGTACATTTCCACAGTGCTTCTCTTTTATTGAGGTTTTGTTTGCATAATTGACGTTCATGGCAACAAAGGCCGTTTTCCTTTTTTATGAGCAGTTGTTTTAACAGGTTGTAACCTTGGCAGTTCGTGGGGCTTTCCATCAGTTTCATGTTATTGTTGTTTCGTGTTTTTCTAGTTCAACTCATTCTGATTAATATATGTATTGACGAGTAAAGATTGAGAAATAAGGATTATTTCCCTTTATCTAATAATTTTATTTCTTTGTCTGTAATGGTTTTAATATCTTTGTTTAGCACGGTTCGCGTGCAATGTTAAATAAGTAATACCTATAATTGAGGAGCAGTTATACAAAACGTTGAATTAACTTGATAAGTGCTATTTGGTGGACTGATCGTAATCATACGAGAGAACCATCAGAGAAACACTTTCTTGGATTTGGAAACAAATTAATAATAATTTATGAGAACCTTGTATTTTATCTATGTATGTTTTCATTTAACATAATTATGTTATTATCAAAGTGTGCCTCCTTGTGCCGCATCCTTGCGGACAGTATCAGTATCAAAGCATTATATTGTATCGTCATAGATATACCTCTTTATTACCACGCAGGATATTCTTATGTGTGAGGAGGGGGAGACCTTAAGTGTGTGTCGAACAATTTACTTCCCGCGGCTGTAAACAACACACCTATCCCAAGAAACAACACATATTCTGCCATGTGCTGTGCATAAGTGTTTATCGCGATGTTATTGTTGTTTTAGGTTATGTTCTGAAAGTAGATTACTCGTTGATAAGGCTTAGAATAATCATAGTATTAACTCTAGAAGTATCCAGTAGCATAGTTAATATTCGGCTCCATAGCACCACTATGCTCTAAACGCTCGTGTGCCCGTAGTCAGGACATTGCATGACATGTTCACGCGAACGCATGCATCCATTGCTGCCGCGGCTTTCCATTCAAGGAAACTTCACCGGCGTTAGTCCGCAACGTAACGTAGCTAAGCGGGATCATCGTCGGGGGCGCATTTTTGCCTCAGCTTGCTTAGCGGCATCTCGTTGGTCGTCTCGCCGAGCAGCCAGAAGCGTAAGTGGTGTGTATGGGGTCCGACTGTGGATCGTTTTAATGGACATGGATGTTTTCTCTATTTGTTGTAAGGTGGGACGCAGGGCCCGGGCCGCCGACCCCACCTGCCCTACCTCCACTTACGCCTCTGGATGTATCGTACGTCAACATACATACAACAATATCTGTGCCCACGCATCTTGCTAATAAACAGTGCTAATTTATTCTACGTGTTTAAAATTTAAATAATTAATAACGAGTACATTGCACGAGTACATATCGCGTGTACTTCGGTGGGGTGTGCAAGTAGACCGTGAGAGGTGTTGGTAACGCACAAAGTGGCGTGTGCCGTGTGCGGACTAGCTGTGGGACTGTTTGTTAGCAACTGTGTGCCACCGTCATTGTGTGTTCTGTATAATTCTCGGGAAATGTCTCGAGTGTCTTAATCTCTGTCTGCTTTTCTTCTAGTCCTGCCGACATGTGCTTTGGCTTTGTCAAACGTTCCCGTTTAGCTAGACGACTCGTTTTTACGTCAAGCTTAAGTATGCTCTTTGCGTCACTGGCACCTGTATTAAGCGGAGCACATGTCGACTTATTTCTGTTACGCTGCTAGAACTCTTGGTAGTACCTACGTGATCAATATTTCACGCTGTATTTGTATTAATTTAGTATAGTATACATTTCCTAACCCGATTTCTGCTACTCAATAGTTCAGCTTGTTTTAATATTTGAATTCAAGTTGAGTAATGCATGATTGTGATTTATTTACAAATTACTGTTTAATTGTAATAATACGTGTAACTCATGTACAGGGAATTGTTGTATAATAAAATCAATGTTGTTATTGTTCACTACATAGTTTCATATGTCAGCGTTATTCACTGTTTCCTGCTTTTGATATTTGCATGTTGACTAACTCGTGTTTCATACGGTGGATCATTAAATAGTATTGCCTGATATTTTCTTGTGAACTGTCTTTATAAACTTGCTAATTGATGACAAAAACTACGATGTACCTAAGTAAGCAAGTCACGTAACTCGTACATTTTCGAGATAGTATTATTACCCGACAGTTCTGTAGTATGGTGTGCACTATACCAACGAAATTTGTATTATGCAGACAAGGCTAGACTATGTTGAACACGGGCCGAACACTCCAGGCGCTGTGATGCGCATCGCTCCGGGAACAGAATGTCTTAATCGAAAATGAGTGACTCACGCCGAGTATTCTGCCTCACTTAGGAGATGCTACACTTCCTGCATTTGCTTTCCAGCGTACGCACCCATACGCAATAACGTTTGCGTGGAATCCCGCATGCAGAACGCGAGTCCCCTCATGTGCCCATTGAAATCTGAGTATACTAGCGCTGTGGTAGTCTGCGTGTCCCTGCTATCAGGGTAGTACACGGTGCAGCTCGTAATTTATTCTGTGGTGAGTATGACTATTATCTCGCAGGCGTGAGTCAGTGTTGCAGCGGTAGCCACCTGCAGCCGGGGGCAACGGTCCGCTAACGGTTGTGGCTAATTTTGTCCATATACTCATACGCACACCGCGAGCCGCTATTTTTCCCTAGTCTCTCCGTTGTTCTTGCCAAGTGACGAACGACGCGTTGCCTTGCGCGTTTCGTCGGATTTACAGTTAGGTGTGGCTTACATTAGTAAATAGAACGAGACACTTACGTGACGGAAATCTGAGAGTGCCGCAATTGGTGTTGCGTAAAGTAGTACTTCGGGGTCGTAGGTCACTGATAAGAGTACACCTTGTAGAGAGTGCTTTTAGGAGCAGGCCCCTAATGCGTAAAACACTTTTAATCACAATCTGAATTATTTTGAAGGATATTGATAATCCATTGCTCCAAATGTTTGAAATATTTGTGTGCTCCACAACGTAAATAACGCAATTAATGTTGTTGAACTGTCCGAATGAAAGCCAATGCTTCTGTGAGTGTGTTACGCAATTACTCCGCTGTTCTTCACAACCTCTTTCCAGTAGAATATCTAAATAACAGAAAAGCAATCTACATTTCATTTAATTGAAATACAGTAGGACAGAGGTTGCAGTAAACGGTATTATGCGGGGCAACCTATCATTATCTGATATATTATTGATGCACAAGGCCTGCGACGACGGTGGACAACGCATTATTATTACAGAACACTTATACTGAAATATCACCAACAGTACTAAATACGTACACCATATTATAATAAATATTATAAGAAGTTTGTTTGTATGTAGGGATCTCTGGAACTACCACATACCGGTCGTTTTTTTTTTGCATTCGATAGTCCAGTCCAATTCTTGAGGAAGGCTATATGCTAATTTAAATCAAGCTAGGACCCTTAGGAGCCGTACAAAAAGAAAAAAAACGACAGGGTGGGTCGGGGGAACAAACAATTACACGCAGACGAGGTCTCGGGCAGAAGCTAGTTTCCAATATATTGGAGCTTCACATACTCGCTTAAAAACTTCAATTAAATCCGTAGAAGTATTGTTTGCTGTGTGACCCATTGGGCCGTTTGTTTTAAAAACATCGTATTTTATTGGCTTGAGCTGAGTATTGAGCTCTGATTCTTTGTTTGTAGGAAACGCGAGTGTGTCGACCTCGCGTACGCCTTGACATTTGTCGAATGTTTGACAATACCAGTTGGGCCGGCGCCAACGCACCAAGTTTGTGCCCAACAGCTCAGTAATCGAGATACAAGCCCTTGAAGGCGCCCTTTCATGGTGCGCTGCCATTCGTAACAGATTCGAAAGCAATGTCCATAAAACAATGCGCATAGTGTATCCATTAGCGATAATGTTTGAGTCGAGTGTTTCCAAGTTATCGAAGGTCAAGATTGCGAGGGACGGCAGCCGGGCGATGAACTGATGATATTCCCGTCAAGCACTGCCTCCTGAGATGGAGAAGAAATGTTTACTCCGCTGTTAACTGAATATCAAAATGTTCTTTTTTTTTACTAGTTTTGGAGCATATACTGTGTTTTTGAAACATTTGTCATGTTAGTCAGTGAGGTTCTTCAATATAGTTAATCTGGCGCAATTTTATTTTCTTTACTGCCTTAACTCTAAATCGAGAACGTCCGTCCGGCCGTCCGTCTTCCGTACTGCGTAGTACGCACTGCGTAGTTAGTTCTTATCTGGACTTGAGTTTCCGACGCCTTAATATAAAAATATATGGGACATGCGTTAGATAGAGGTTATATGTAGAATTATAGCGATTTCATGTGATTGTTCTTTGTGTTCGGAACCGCACCTTCTTTGCATGTGGTTGCATGTAATGAGTCAGTCATTATGCCGTTTGATATCATTGTAGCTTTGAAGGTACACTATTGATTCCTCGAATGCTTTGTGCATTTGTTGGTAGGTTTATGAAATACTTCGACTTCCTTACTTTTGATTCTTTGTGCTGTTTAACAGCTTGAGTATTCGGGCAATTAGTCGTACGGTTTCCTTCCATTAACCGTTAGGTACTACCGCAAGTGGACGCTACATACATTCATGATTCACATAGTGTTGTGAACTGCTACGATACAGTCATTTAGCACGTATTCTTTTCGGTCAAACATCTTAATTAGCATATCAAAACTTGAAAATGCGAATCTTTTTCCCTCTATGTTTCGGATTTCTTCAACAAAATGCATTTTGCTCTCAACTCCGTTTTCGAAACCGCCATATATCGTCACCGAGTGTTTCATCCTACACATATCCAGTGGTTTTATCTACGCGTTGTTGTGTAAACACGTGGCGGTTCGTTAACCTGTGTTGTTGTTCTCATGCGTACGCGCAGCTCTAATGTGTGCGTGCGTGAGTTGCCATTCCCGAGCCGATCGGCCGACAACCATCTAGCATAGCGTGTTTTCCACACGGGATGCGTGGAAACGATTCGCGGAAACAGGATGATACCGACATCATTCAATTGCCTTTGTTCAGTGTTTAGTCAATTATTATTTAATGACTGGCACGAGCAGTCATTATTCTGATTTATGCTTCCGCATCAGAATAAGATTTCCAGAATAATTTGTCCCAATCGACGTTTATTATAGGATCGTAATGTTTTGATCTTCTCCGTCTAGATGGTGCCTAAGATTACTCAACCGTCTCTCGGGTCTGCAATCATTACGTGCTCTGCCAGCGTGTGCTGCTATCGCATTGTTTTGCTGATAACAAACAGCACGGCACAGATATATCGTTCAAGTCTGGTTACCGCTTTAAAATAATGTGTCTTTAAATTCGATTCATATTCATTATAACATGAATCAAAGGCGTGATACAAAACGGCACAGTCATCAACATTAATTCGTCCGTTGGTCATTGTTCCACGTGTTTGTTACCAAACATTGGCTTGTGGCGGCCAACGTTATGTAGGGTTGTATCGTTTCAAGTGTTTGGCCTTGTGATAGACTAATAGTTTTTCACAATATACGAGTTATGATAATATGAGCCGTAGTTTCTTTGTTTAAGTTTTATTTTCGTCTGTTGGTTGGAAATAGTTTGCTCTGCATTGTTGTTGCTGTGAACGCGGCTCTCGCAGTTTTTCCCATAATTTATGATATTACATTTTAACCGTGTTTACTTTTTAGCTGTAGGTCGTTAGCATTCCCCATTTGCCTTGTTTTAAAATTCGTCCACATTTCGTGTTTGGCTATAGTTCAGGATGTTTGTTCGTAGATTCAAATTCTCGGAGACTTGTTATTCACGTTGTGTGTGAATAATTATGTTGATTTGAACAGATGAAAGTGTGTTATTATGTATGATCGTTACCAACTTGCTGGATCCTAATGGAAAAGATTTAGCTAAACCACAAGTCAGTTTGGAATTATTAATCTGTACACAAATATAGGTAACTGTTTATAGGCTTCTGCCAAATTTACGTATCAGCACTCCTACATGTGCTTGATAAATCAATTAGCAGATTAAAAAAGTAGTTTCCAAACTTTCATATTCGTTTTACTGCTTTTAACAACAAAATAATAAAGACGGTTACCAATTCATGATTGGCTTCTCAAGAGTCTTGGCTCAGTAAACAATTGTAGTTGTACACAGTCGGGGCTTTTTTACTGGAAACTGGAGTGTTGGCTTTAATAAATGCACGAAAGTACTTCATCGAGGTAGGTACTTTGCCTTCTCACGGCACTTGAAGCAGCCGATCCCCAGCTCTGGGTGTAAAACAACTAGTTTTCATAAAATAGTTTGTACCAGGTGGCCAAGGGTCGATATTGTATTCGCTTTGGCTACGCTTTTACATGGCAATTTTTCTCCTCACTTATGCAACAACTTTCATCCTTCGCCACTGGTACACAAACTAGGTAACATGGTATATACTTTGGTTATATTAAGAGCTTGAGACAATGTTCTGCCGCAATTAGTACCCGTTGAGGTATGTATGACGCTAACAGCTTGCATATTCTACTTTAATGGACCTCCTCACAAAGTCACTTTCTACGATCTCATAAGTGCACAATTGTTATTGTTATATACATAAGCTAAAGACAATGTCACACAATTATTACTATAACTACCGTAACCGAAAGTGGCTTTGTTTAAACATAGTAGCTTTTCTATTTCCATGCCAGTATTTACTTCTCTAGCTTTTATTTCGTCTTGAGGCTTTCATACTTACATACAAAACCTCTTCTACGCCTGTCACAGACTCCTATATCTGAACAAGGATTTTTTGGCGCGGAGCCAATGTTGGAACTGACGCCACCATCTTGTTTTTCAATACATTTCACAAAACATTAATTGCACAAATGTTTGTCAACGTCATTCGACCGCCAAAGGATCCTTGAAGCAGTTTAAGCTTAAAATAATGTTGAGATTTTATCAAACGTAGAGTGGACGATAAACCTTCTTGAGAATGGGTCCTTGCTGTACGTGGTGTGAACATTGGTTGGTGACGTGTGCAGGTCATGGCAAGACACACAAGGACGCTGCCAGCGTACGCGCGACGAACCCCATCCCCGCGGCCTGCGGGCTGTACTACTTCGAGGTGCGCATCGTGTCCAAGGGCCGCGATGGATACATGGGCATCGGTCTGTCGGCGCACGGAGTTAACATGAACAGATTACCTGGTAAGTTGAAAGAATTAACTGCCTGGAGGTTTTGAAAGCAACACCCCTATCGATGTTTTCGGTTTAGGCTGAATCCATCAGATTTATGGGTAATCTGTGGTTGTTCAGTAATTATATCTTTGTCAATTCCTTTGGCCATTCTAAAGTACAAATTCATCAACCAATCTCCATAGCTTCAATAAAGTTAATGAATGATATCAGATAATGGAAGTACCTACAAAAGAAACTGACTCATGTTAGTTTAATGTTTGACAAGGCGCTCATAAAATACGAGGGCTGGTCAATAAGTCCGTGACTTTTTGAATTTCCCGCCTCTTAATTGTAATGGCAACACTGCTTCTGTCAACAGGCAACTGTCAGTTGGCTCCTGTCAAAATTTGAACAAGCTGCGTCATTTAGGCCGCATTCCGAGTTAGACAATAATCGCTGACAGCGCTCACATCAATAATTTGCGTTCCGATTTAGAAATCATGATTATGACAGCTGAGAGCTGTCAACGATTTCCTCGCAGTGATATTATTAAAGGGCATTGTCGGCGTTATCGCAAAATGGCGCATGTTATGACGTCATCTATGACGATTCACTTTCATCGTTATCGCGCTCACGCTAACACGGAACGGGTGTAAGCGCGCTCAAATCGGAATGCGGCCTTAGTTTGTGTTTGACAGCCGTTGATAGCAGACTACCGCGCGTTTTGAGAAACAAATGGAAAAAAGTTAATTTCGTGTGCTCATTAAGCATAATTTTTTGCGGAAAAAAAACCATCACTCAAACCAAGGCTTAGCTTGATAAATATTATGGGGACTTCCATGGTAAAGAAGTGGTTTACTGAATTTCGAGGTGGCCGTACAAGCACGGAAGATGCCGAACGTTCTGGACTCCCAGTTGAGGTCTCTACATCCGAAACAATTGAAAAAAATCACGATATGGTTTTAGCCTATCGGAGATTGAAAGAAAGAGAGATTGTGGAAGTCATAGGCATCTCACATGGCTCAGTGGTTTCAATTTTGAATGATCACTTGGGTATGAGAAAGCTTTCCGCAAGATGGGTGCCGCGTTTGCTCACAATCGACCACAAGCGCAACCGTGTGACAATTTCGCAGGAATGTTTGGCGTTGTTCAACCGCAATAAGGACGAGTTTTTGCGCCGTTTCGTAACCGTGGAAGAAACGTGGATCCACCACAACACACCGGAGACCAAACAGCAGTCAAAACAGTGGGTTTCTCGGGGTGAATCGGCGCCAAATAAGGCAAAGGTGGGTTTGTCAGCCAATAAAGTCATGGCGACCGTTTTTTGGGATGCACGCGGTATAATCCACATTGACTATCTTCAAAAGGGAAAAACAAAAAGGGAAAGACTGAAAAAAAAAACGACCACATTTGGCCAAGAAAAAAGTTCTTTTCCACCAGGACAATGCAAGGGTGCACACATGTGCAGTTTCCATAGCAAAAATCCATGAATTGGGCTACGAATTGCTCCCTCATCCGTCCTATTCTCCAGATTTAGCCCCGAATGACTATTTCTTGTTCCCAAACTTGAAGAAATGGCTCGGCGGAAAGAGATTTGACTCCAACGAGGAAATCATCTCACAAACAAATGCCAATTTTGATGACCTCGAAAAATCATATTTTTCGGAAGAGATAAAAAAAATGGAGAAACGTTGGACTAAGTGTATAGAACTCAAAGGAAAAATAAAATAACTTTTTATCTAAAAACCTGTGTTTCATTCAAAAAGTCACGAACTTACTGACCCGCCCTCGTACATTAACCATATGATATCGAACACGCTTTTTTGCACCTGCAGCTTTTGAGATAAAAATGCCTTCACAAATTTAACTTTTGTTCTAAGTAATGGATTCATCCATTATCAAGATCCATTACATGGTAGATAATCCTTAGATAGAATGAATAAACAAACTATTATTTAGGAGTTGTGATTGAGATTGAGCTTTAAGTCTCAGTGCTGATTTCACCAATTTTACTAAACGCGTTCAAGAGCTGTCAGTGTAAATATTCCATAGTAAGTAATGACACTGACTGCTCTGAAACGGAGTTTATGTACTGATCGCGTTAAATTTCATTGGTGAAATCAGCCCTCAGTCGTGGACTACGTGAACAGATAACAGCATCCATTTATTGTTTTAATTTATCCCCGTTAACTAAGCCTTCTATTCTTGCAACATTCCAGGCTGGGACAAACACTCGTACGGCTACCACGGCGACGACGGGCACTCGTTCTGCTCGTCGGGCACTGGCCAGCCCTACGGACCCACCTTCACCACGGGCGACGTCATCGGCTGCGGCGTCAACCTCGTCGACAACACATGCTTCTACACCAAGAACGGACACCATCTCGGCATCGCATTCAGAGGACTACCGGTACGTTTCATAAGGTTATAAAAATCTGGGACTACTTACTCATTCTGATATTAATTTATTGCTTTCCCTAATGTATTAAAGATGTTAAAACAAACGCTAGGTACAAATTATGAACCCTTAGGGCACAACAACAGGATAAAAAAAATTGGAGCGGTCAGAATGAAACTACATTTGGTGCTGTGCGCAGATGATTGTAGTACAAATTTGTCTGAAACTCCACTTTTATTAATGTGGTATTGACCAGACCCATAATACTATAACAATCCAGTTTTGGGGAAATTGTGGTTAAAGCGAGATTTTTTATGAAAAGATTTAGAAGTGAACGCCACAAAAGGACCTAACCTATTCTTCTTCAGCTACCATGCAGTACGTATTTAAATCGAATCATAGATTATGTAATAATTTATTTTATAACACAATCTATGATTTGCGAAATGTCACTGTCAAATGATAGAGCTCATTATTTCAATGATTTTAACTGACTTAATTGTCTATAACTGTGCTTAATGATATCACGATGACTATGTGACCCATCTTCATGTCCTACAGACTCGTTCAATTCTTTGTTACTACATTGTGTCTGGTGCAATTCTTCTGTCCTTGTAAATTATCTTGTCGGAGTGGTGACAGCTGCTCACCACCTACAGCGTAATATATCAGTGACATTTCGCGTGGGTTCCCGACAACGCATGCAACTAGGCGTACTGATTTATATCCTGATCACAGCGCGGATTTTCTTTCTATTATTATGACACTTTTGTGATACGAAGTCTGCAACACGGTTTGTGTTTTTGAGGTTTTGTTTGTGGTCGCTATGAGACATTCCTTTCTGAGTTTATCGAATGTATGATCGTAGGAACTAGCTTTAGCTCGCGGCTTCGCTCGCGTGGAGTTCGAAAATTATCCCACGAGATCGTATTACCGGGATAAGAAAAATCCTATGTCCTCAGTTCTAACCCACGTCATGTCATCACGGATACCCCTATCCGTTGAAGGCGCAGTTTTCATTATCAATCATATTTTATTTGTGTAACATAGGTAGGTAGGTATTGAAACATTATATAACTCCAAGCTCCAACCGACTATGAAATAAACAAGAGATCCTTAATTTTATTTTGTTTGAGTATTACCTTGTTTTTCCGTAACTTTTTCAGCGAATTGGATGATTCTTAATTGAAAGAGCATACTGTCAGTGTTATATGTTGTGTCTCATATTATTTTAACTCCCAGCCCCTAACGGAGTACAATAGGGTGTTGAACTTGGTATGGAAGTATTCGGAATCCATAGGTAAATGCTATAGCTATCACGTTTTGATGTTGCAGCCCAACCTATATCCGACGGTGGGTCTGCAGACGCCGGGCGAGGTGGTGGACGCCAACTTCGGCCAGCAACCCTTCGTGTTCGACATCGAGGACATGCTGCGCGAGCTGCGCACGCGCACGCGCCTCGCCATCGACGAGTTCCCGCTGCCCGACGACCAGGGCCAGTGGCAGCAGGTGTTGCATCGGTGAGACTAACGACGCGGTTATGTAGTGCAGGCTTGAGCAAACACGGGTGCTCTCGGATCCTTTCTGGTCACAATGTCAGGGCCGCCAGCCGCTTTGCCCGACCCGGGTCGAACTGAGGATCTAGGAGCCAGGACCCAGAATCGAGTGCGATTCAATATCGATTCTCAGCACTCGCGCTGGAGACCGCGAGACCAATGGAGCAGTTTACATTACGGTTATAGAACTAGTGGATATAAATATTCAGCAACATTTCCATAGAATCTCATCATCAATGAATAATTTTCAACAAGTTTTCCGAGCTATCCGCCTCACACGCACCCATGCCCGCAGCATGGTGTCGTCGTACCTGGTGCACCACGGCTACTGCAGCACGGCGCAGGCCTTCTCTCGCGCCACCGGCCAGCCCATCGACGAGGACATAGCCTCCATAAAAAATAGACAAAGTAAGTTATCTGTTTTCCTGGTTCCGTATATAATCATTGGGAGGATCGTTAAAGCGTTGGGCATGTCAAGGTGTCAGTAATAGTAGTAGTACACGATACAGGATTCATTAAGAGTTTTCTGTGTGTATAATGTGTGCCTTAATCGGGATCAATACAATATAGCGGTTTTTAACCTTGTGACTTTTTGTCAAATATTTCCTGGTATTTAATGAAAAAAGGAGGGATATATCACTTTATGTGAAATATCGCTGCTTTTGAATTTTCAATATTTTTTAACCTTGGCCATTTTCTTGACTGTCGGGTGGATTTTGTTATTTTATGTGACTGAGTGTAATGTGGTGTTCCAGGGGTATCGAAGCTGGTGGTGTCGGGTCGCATCGGAGAGGCCATCGAGGTGACGCGCGCGCTGTACCCAGGGCTGCTGGAGCGGGACGTGGACCTGCTGTTCCTGCTCAAGTACCGACAGTTCGTGGAGATGGTCAACGGCTCCGACGCAGAGGTACCTGAGTCCTCCTTAACCATTTGTTTTAGCCGCACAACGAAAACCTCTCAGGATTTATCTGTGTGCTGGCGGGCCGTCCATTTAAATCTTAACAAAAATGATTATTACTACAATGACTTTTAAAATGATGATAATTATTTATACGTACATTAATTGGATAGATAGATAATATTTATTTGCTTAAACATGTGTCATACATACAAGAAAATACATGCATGCAAGATGGTAACAACATTATTGGGTACAGACATGTTTGCCACGTGATGTGACGTGCAAATGTCAAGAAACTATTACAATTTAAAACATTCTCTTTCAAATAATAAAAATAACAATAAATAAAGTAATTAAAGAGTAATAGTAATATTGCAATAAATTTAAAATAACAATAATCATGTCAACAAAAAATAATAAAAGTAACAATAAATTAGGTAATTAAAGAGTATTAGTAATAAATTTAAAATATCAAAACTCATGTCAAAAAAAAGGAATACAAAGATCCAAAAAATAATTAAATTATTCTATTGTAAATTAACAAACACAAACAATTAATAATCAACTCCAATAGCTACATGTCAATACAAATCTTTCCTCTAGGAACTCGTTAATGCTATAGTATGCTTTATTTACTAAATATGTCTTCAGTTTGCTTTTCAAGTGAACAGAGTTAAGCTCCTTCCAACTTTTAGGCAACTTATTGTAAACAATTGGTGCCATACGAAAAATACTTTTACGCATATGTGCAGTCCTACAGGGAGGTACACATAGTTGGGTTTGGTCACGCCTGTTCCTGGGAAACCGATCTGCTCTGCGCGGGAATAGTTTAGGATTGTTCCTGACAAACATAACGGTTTCAAGGATATACAAGGATGGCAATGTTAAAATTGTATACATATTAAAAAAGAGTTTGCAGCTGTCCGTAGTTTTCAAATAAAACATTGCTCTAAGGCATCTCTTCTGTGCTTTAAATGCTACTTCTATATTAGTTGAGTTACCCCAAAAATAACACCATATCTGAGAACGGATTCGGCCAGACCATAGTAAGCTGTTAATAACGCTTCCCTATTGACATTACGTGACAGCAAGTATAATGCATAGGCACTACTACTAATTCTCTTACTCAGAGAATCTATGTGATCTGAATATTGGAAAATAATTAATTGTGGTCTGATTTGTACTTATAACTTTTCAAACTCGTTTTGTATAATGTTTGCAAGACTTTTGGAAGTTTATTAAGAAATAAAGGTACTTAATTAGATATTATACAATATTATAGTATATTAGGACTGTAGGAGTATATGTATATGACCAGTGTTTATAGTCCCAGCCTGCCCGCAGGCGTGCGGTGAGGGCGGCAGCAAGGGTGCGGCCGCGTGCGTCGCCGCGCACGCCGCGCACGCCGCGCACGCCACACACGCCGCACACTCCGCACACGCCGGTCGCGCGCGCGCACCTCGCTCCAACGGTACGCACGCACACGTGAGGCTCTGCAGCAGCACAGCAACACTACATTACCATTATATTACAATCTAGCTTTCGCCCGCGGCTGACGACCGCGCGGACGGAAAATATCCCACGGAAACATATTACCGGGCGGAAAAGTACCCTATGTGTTAATCCAAGTTATAAACTACCTTAATGCCAAAGGAGAATGCCAAAGTTTCCCACAAGACTCGGCCAGAACCGACAAAGATGAACTATATGTCAAAAAAAGGAAACTAATTATAGAATTAGATGGTATAATTAGTTTTTTAGAAGTACACCAAAAAAAATTAAAGATCTGTAAAGTTGACCACTTAATACTTCTGATTTTAGCAATGAATAATACAGGTTCGGGAATAATTTAGTAGAAAATCGGAGTCCGGAAACACAGCAATAAACAATACAAAACTCAATAAAACAGTTCGTCGCTGGTGAAATCACACGGGAGAAGTAAATACAACTTTTTGACAGTGACAGATTCAAATTAAAGTTTGACATCTGGTGTTGCCAGCATTATAGGAATAAACTATGCGAAACGGTATCGATAATCGAATTGAATTATTTTTAATTATTACTTTATTGTAAAATATATATTTAAAAACGTAACTAAATGCTATTTATTGATATAATAATATGTTAAGTGACATATGTAAGTAATTAATTCACTTACCTAGTCACAAATTGATATTTTTGCAATCGATTTGCAAGAACAGTTTCGTATCGATATAAATATTTTGGTATTGTTCTAATTGAAATTGTAGGTATTGTGGATTATGAAATGTGTTGATATATTGAATAACTATTTATAATGGGTTTTCAACGGTGGGCTTCTACAGATTTTATTTATATTGTATAATTCTTACTGTTTTTTATAATCAATTATCATTATTATAGAAAGTCTGTCGGACGCTACACATGTTTCGAGCCTATTGGCATTGTCCGTTTACCCAAATCCGTTAGGCCGTTTTTACGCCAATCTGGATCATACATCCAGATAAAAAGATAAACCACTAAAATTGTTAAAAACTGTATGTTCGGCATCAGACTCGGTCGTTCCAACACCTCCGACCAGTTCAGGTTAAGTTTGTGGCCGGGTTGCGGACCAATGGACGCCACTGTTGCATTCAGCCCGTCCGGTTAGCTGCTGGCAATACCGACGAGTTCAGTGTAGTTGTAGGCCTGCAACAAGCATCGTCTTTAAGTCCTTACCTCTTCCTGTTTATTATAGACACTCTAACATCAGATATACAGGAAGAGGCACCCTGGTGCATACTGTTTGCCGATGACATTGTTCTTGTCGGTTAAGATGGATCTCAGGATCCAGAGTGACTGAATATACATGTTCTGCAATTTCGGCGGTCGCTCTGGTTCTGGAGCCCTAGCGCTTGACGGCGTGCTTCTCCGAGTGTGCTCCGACTTTCGGGATCTCGGTTCACGCGTGCAATGCGATGGCGAAGTAGACCGGACTGTTAACCGCAGAATTAACACTGGATTGATGCAATGGCGTCAGGTCACGGGAACAATCTGCGGCTCCCGTATTCCTCTTAAACTTTCGGGATCTCGGTTCACGCGTGCAATGCGATGGCGAAGTAGACCGGACTGTTAACCGCAGAATTAACACTGGATTGATGCAATGGCGTCAGGTCACGGGAACAATCTGCGGCTCCCGTATTCCTCTTAAACTTAAGGGGAAGATATATAAAGCAATGGTGAGACTTTTGTCTTGTATGGATCAGAATGTTGGGCTTCTAATGAATGAATGAAAGTCAAATACATGCAGCTGATCAAAATTCTAAGAGGGATGTGTGGTGTTACAGGAATGAATAGAATAAGAAATGAGCATATTAGAGGAAGTCTGAAAGTGGCACCGGTAACTTAAAAGTTGTGTGGAAATTGGTTGTCAGGGTGTGGGCATGTGATGCGGAGGAATGAGGACAACATCGTGAGGAAAGTTTCGAGTATGAATGTCGATGGACATAAGAGTAGGAGAAGACTAAAGAAACTGTGGATGCAGTGTGAGAGCGATGAAATGGCTAGATAGTAAAAAAAACTGTGTTTAAGAATATTTAGAGGATAAGTTGTTAGCAATATAATAAAAACAATTTTTTTTCTACCAATGCATAAACTACAAATTCATTAATAATAATTATTATTACTGTAGTACAATTTCAATCTTTATTAATTTATTCATATTTTAGTATCTAATTAATAATTATTAATAGGTTAGTTGTACAAATATTTTTTTCTTTTCTAGAACTGAGCTCAAGTAGCTTTGTTCTAGAAATTAAGAAATATTTGTACGTCATTAAATACTTTTTGTCTCGGTACTAAGTTCTCGTGGGAATATTTCCGACGTCCAAGCGAACGTAGTCGCGCGTAAAAGCTAGTATGTTATAAAGCTTCGCCAAACGTGCGCGAGCTGCGACAGCGACAGGCGCGGCGCGCTGCGACGGTCGCACGTTCATTTCAACTCCTCATATTAATCTACTGTCGCGTTGTCGTCGCTCCCGCGCCGGCCACGCCACGCGCAGGTTCGGCTGAAGCTTTAGGACATTGTTTGATCAGTTTATTGAATCATGGGAGGTTCAATAATATATAAAGTTGTAATGTCAGGCGTGTCGGAGACGATAGAGGAGAGTGCAGACGACGTGGACATGTCCCCTCCGCCGCACACCAACGGCGCGCACGCAGGTACCCAACCTTACTTACGTACTACTCATTTTACTACAACACTACTTATAACTTCTAAGTTATCCTTCGGTGCGTACACCGGTCATTTTTTTATCGCGCACTTGATTTTCAACTCTTTGTTTTGCGCCGAGTATTGAAATCCAACAAAGCATGTCCCAGTGCGTCAAAAAAACGCTAATGTATTTTCAACTCTCGGCAGTATGCAGTGCGTTGAAAAACCAGTGCATAATAAAAATAAAAAATCACTAGTGATTCAAGGGCTTACCGCAAATAGCATACTTAACAGATAACTTGCATTACTTTTAGCATTTGTGTGCATAGCACGCACTCAAGCGCAAGGCTCGTACGGTTAGTGCTCTGCATTACATGACCCTTCTTACAAATAAGAAGAGGGGAAGAGGGGTCAGGTTATATAGAGCACTGACTGTACATGTACAGTTAACAAGGGGACAAAGTGCCGTACCTCACCGGGAGGTCAGCCGATCTATTCTGTAAAATTTCACCATGAAAACTACTAGTCTGCTACTCTATTATTATCAGTGAAATAAACGGACAGTTAAAGTTTATCTTCAATTTCATGAGCAGTCTGTTTCCCTGCCAGTATGCATGTTTGCGTACGCCCAGTGAATGTACGAAGTTAAGTTTTTGTTTGGTTCGTTATTTGTGATAACCACGTCCTCGTAACGCGCGATAAGGATATCAATTTAATGTTTTCTATGTCAGGACTGTAGGTAAATTCATTATTCTCGATATTAACGTTTCATTGGTTCTTATGTGCGCGTGAAACGAATCGTACATTTAATAGATAGCAATTGTACGGACAGCAGCAGCAATAAACTTTAAGAAGAATCTAAGTATTGATATGTCTGCAAATGTTTGTTAAAAATCACATCAAGTTGGGAATTGTATGACTAAATTGAACTTAAAAACGATTGTT
Organism: Dasypolia templi; assembly: GCA_963555695.1. Classification (NCBI taxonomy): domain Eukaryota; kingdom Metazoa; phylum Arthropoda; class Insecta; order Lepidoptera; family Noctuidae; genus Dasypolia; species Dasypolia templi. The sequence goes on along the minus strand of OY743154.1, from coordinate 25,794,498 downwards.
TTCTTTCTGGCTGACTTCACTGGATGCTAACTGGCTAAGCGATTTAAATCTGATATGAAAACAAATATGAGTATTGAATCACTTTTTAAAATACTAGTAGGTTGTTAAGTTATTTAACATTTTTAAATAAACCAAGATAGTCAAACACTTTATTTTAAATTTCAAAATGTATGGACCTTCAAATACAATATCATATTTACAAATTGGTAACCCATAAAAACATTATATCTAATTACAAGTATGGATTTTAGAAAATGTGAAATACAGTATCGTTAATATTATGTACCCTATTATTAAATGACAATAATATGTTTTAATATGAATTTTTTATTATTTATTTATTTATTTTTATTATTTGCACACTCATTCATTATTAATATTTTATTTAGTCACATTTATCATTTTTATTATTATTCGCCCTTTTATTTTAGTTTTGCATGAATATGTACATAATGAGCTAGTTCAGATTAACATGGTTAAACGTATGTATAAAATGTATGCTATTATATATGATTATAAGGCCGGGTCCGCACCCCCTGCCAGCTGCGCGTCGTGCGCGGTACGTTGTGTGTCCGTTCGTTAGTCGCGGGTAATGTCCGCAGTTATTGAAACTTTCTGTTAACTGCACCTAGTTAAATAGTAGATGAGTAATTTTAGCTACTAATCTAAAATTAAGTGCTAGTATTAGCTGTAGTTTTGTAATTTTAGAGGTAATATAGTTAGGTTGGTAAATGGAAAATTGTGAAGAGGTATGATGTAAATACTAAATCAAATCATCCTGTATGTATAGTGCATACATACAGTATGGTTTGATTTAGTATTTCTATCATACCTCTTCACAATTTTGATACTAATTGGCAAGTAACTTGGTAGAAATAAGGGTATGATTAGTAAAAAGCGTAAGTGACGGGCTGTGGTGTTACTTAAGACAACTCTACAACCTTGCTTGCTTTTGCTTGCTACGGGAAGTAGGAAAGTTCCATGACCAGCTGTGGGCTACAGCTTGCCGTTGATTATGACGACAAAAATATGGACTTTCAAAAGGAACCATACACAACAGCTATTATTTAAAAATGTTTACATCCTTTATTTTGTTATTATTTTCAAAGGCAGTATAACAAAATTGGTTTTGGGTAAAGGCTAAAGTGTGGATGCATTTAGAAACGTACACACTTAGTAAGTTGGCATGTGTTTAGTCAAGTTTCAGGCTTCTTAACTAACAGCTCATGTAACATCGCATTAGACTCGAGTTCACTCATCGGCACTTAATGCGTATTTTGTTTTATTTTTCCGTTAAGTTGAAGTTCGCGTGAGGCGTCGCTTACGCATGTCGAGTAACCAATGAGGTGCAAGTTGTGACAAAAATGCACCTAAATGAATATTTTCGGTTAGAACCTCAATTATACGATAAGTAAAAATATGAAAATAGAGCAAAATTTTAGTTATTTTGATTATTGGTACGTCAATGATAACTTGCATCTCCATCACGCTACTGCTAAATTTAAGGTGCTGTCACAGCGGCCGCGAACTCGAACTAACAAGATGCAATACGGGCTACAAGTCCATCATCTTCCGACCGTGTTACCTTGTCCTGGCTGGGTATCGCTTCACATCGCCTAAGGTTTCTATGCGAACAATTACAGCGCGTTACGCTCAGTAAACAAAAGTCCTACAACCCCACGATGCTCTGAGATGTATGGTCGATCTTGTAAATTTGCGTTATCACCCTAAGGTTGAATGACACTTCCACGTCATATAACGTCAAGGTCTATTTTTTACGTAAGACCATATTGACAGTTAAACGTGAACTTTCTGGGAGTTTTTGTCAGAAGTGGTAAAGCAATTACTCGGTCGACTATACCGTCGCACATCCCAGCTGGCACTCGGGGTCCAGTTGGCGGTCGCTGTGGCACGGCGCTGGGGTCGTGGTCCCGGGGTCACGGCAGAGTGACGGCAGAGTGACGGCAGAGTGACGGGAGAGTGACGCGCAGTGACGCGGCATGCTTGTAGGTGTGGAGACGCTGCCGCTGGTCAAGGGCATGCCGGGAGTGACGGCCAGCATCGCCGCGCTCATGCCCGACTTCCACACGGGTGGGTAACCGTCACCTTATGTGTTCATCAGTCTCATGCTCTGGTTCCCGTTGGTATCATCAGTAGATCTGTTATGAAATTATTTTCACGAGGTTAAGCTTGGGGAGGTTAAGTTCAACTAACTGCAAAATATTTGGGTCTAGATATATTTGCAGAGCAGTTCGCTAGCAAAGCGTATATATACCATTACATTACAGTACTCTGGGCCTCAGGATGCGTCGAGATGTAGTTAATAGACTCAAGCATTAATTGTGAGCTATTGAATTGATATGATAGCTATGAAATCTTGGATGAGGATAGTGAGAATCAGGGTAGGATTTGACAATTTTAAACAGCAGTATTTTCTGTCAATATTGAAAAGATAGGTCGTAGAAAACAAAAGGTATAGTTTAAGGAACCAGAGCAAATCCTTGGTCATATCGCTTCGACTGTAGACATCTTCATTAGTTCACTTTACGTTCTCATACTGCAATGTTTAGCATCTCCTGTTCCACTGGATGCAGCATAGTTTCCCTGATGTGCTCTGCGCTTGTCCAAAATGACCTGTTCTCTGATACTCCTAGTGATAGCTGAGCTTGTAATATAGAACTAACCTCACGGTCTGAGCATCTGTGCACGTTCTACGGGGCTATTTGGGTATCCGGGTTGTAGAAAATCATTATCATCAGTGATTTTCTTTAGATGGTATGGATTTTGCAATGTGACCAAACACCCACACGATGTGATACAGTCGGATCCATGCAGACACCTTTTGTATTGCAATGTGGCGTAGCATAGTATGTGCCATGTATCTAGCAGGACGATAGATAAAACTCCAGTCTACCACAATATGACCAATTGCATCAATGAATATCGTTCATTGATGCAATTGGTCATAGTGTACGTCCCTCTCAAATAGCCCTGTGATCATTAACTATCATACACATACAATGTTTGTCGGTAAGGTGGGTAGAGTTGTTTGTATTTTTCTGTGTTTAAAGGTAAAAACAGTAAGTACTGACTTGTTTGCGGTTATTTTTATTAATTATTCTCAGCTTAATTTATAAAACGAATGACGTTTCCATTTTACAGTAATTTTGGGTAACAACAACAATATTTATGGTTTTATCAAAATGGTATGGATAAGGGTTATTGGATTATATGGGTTGGGATCATTTAACATTAAATTAACAAAAAGTTTGTAAATTAAGTTGACGTAATGATGCGCGTGTTACACGCTGCGTGTAGTGAATGTTGCATGGATCGTACTGTACCGGCGCGGGCGCAGCCCGAGGTTTTATGGTACTACAGAAACGCTTATTATTATACATCCAAGTATATTATTATATTTAATATATTATACGTACCGACACAGGGGCTACACTAAACGCATGGACGGTCCGACATACCGCTCGGTATAAGTTTGTGTCAAGACACGGTTTTACTTTATCTCCTTAGCACTGAGTTTTAATTCATTTCTATCGCTCCCCAACTTGGTCAGCGGTTAAGAAACTTATATCATTTTATTTTCTAGTCTTAATTTAACATACTAATCTGTACAGATGTGTTGATAGAGGGACTCGGAAACCAAAACAAACGGGCAATTTTTGTAGCATGTTTTCTAAATCTCTGCTATTCCGTTTGTGCTAAAAATAAAAGATTTTTAAGTTTTATCAATGCCTATGATTCCAAATATGACCAAACTATTAGAAGCACTAAACATGATCCCTAAATAAGAGCTGTGTCCCTGTACCGACCGCTGACCGTCCTCCGTCCCCGGCCCACACCGCACTAACGCTTGTTGCTGCGTGCAGCAGACGACGGCAGCGGCACGCGCGCGTCCGTGGAGCGCATGCTCGCCTTCGGACGAGAGCTGTATGCCATGAGCCAGAAGCTGCAGCAGGACCAGTTCGTCAAGTCGATGCTTGAGGTAAGAAACGGACGTAGAAGTTTATTCCAAATATCGGCCCAATAATTTATTAACTTAAAGTTAAACCGACGATGGTGGGCTGATGCAATTATGACAATTGATAAATTTATAATGCCGGGTAAAATTGGTTAAAAATAACATGAAAAAACAAACTCGATTGGGTGTCGTTACATTTCATGTTGTATTACATAAATTAGAATGGCTAATTTGTGTTACATTTTGTAAGATATAAGGCATAAGTTGCCTTGATTTTCCAAACAGTCTGTTCTGAAACAGCGCGTAGCGTTGGCTCAAAAGTAAGACACCCCGCAAAACAAAACGCTTGTCCTTTACTAACTCAGCTGAGAGAAAGAAGTGACGTTACATGACCCGTCTGTCTGTTTATATTAAAACTGTTATGGTACTCTCTAGGACGCATTCAGTCTGCTGGCGTACAGCAATCCGTGGGACAGTCCGGTGGGCTGGCAACTGGAACCTGTGCGGCGCGAAGCTGTGTGTGAAGCGCTCAACTCTGCTATATTGGGTAAGTTGACAGTAAGTTATTGTGGGTTGAGGGAGGGTTGAAAATGAGGTACTAAATATCAGAGTTAACAAAAGCTGCAGATACTGACTTTCGACTTGTTAAATTAATAAAATTTTAAATTATTAACTTTAGGAAAACTTACAGCTTAATAACTAGTACAATGTGTAAACAATGGCCTGTTGAAAAATGTGCATAAAATAAAAAAAAACACGCGAAAACAGTGACGTAAGAGATACGCAAATTAATTATCTCACGCTCAAAATACAAAAAATATTGAAGAGAAGAAAAAAAATTGTCATCAAAAAAGCTACTGTTCAATCTTTTTTACATTTCCTTAACGCTACTAGTGAATAAATCTAAATCAACATCCTGAATGTGTGTCAGGATGTTGATTTAGATTTATTTATTTTTTTATTAAAAAATTCTACTAGCTCTTTTCACATACGAGTTCTGTCTGTTGATAGTTCTGACTTGAGGCACGTGGAGAAAACGTGGTCTCCGAAGAAATGCACCCGGTACACGAAGCCCGATCTTGCCCACCAACTCAGGGACGTCAGTAGATCCGTTCATAGCGCTAAATAAGAAAGCAAGATCTGCAATTTTCTTTCGCTCGTGTAGACAGAATATGAAATTTTTAGTGTACCTCAAAAATCGCCTTTGTATACCTTCAAGCCGATTAATGTATACATATAATCTGGATTCCAAACCTGAGAAGCATATTCAGGGTAGCTACGGATAAACGCAATCTTAAAATCTGAAGAGACCCTAAAAATAAAATCCAAGGCCTTCGAACCCTGGTTGTCTATGTTATTGATATGTGCGTCAAACAGAGCCTTGTTTTTATTGGTTCACAAATCGGGCAATACAATATAACTTACATACTAGAAAAACTTAAATATTAAAATAAAACAATCAACATTGCATGCCCTAAAATGGTGAACACAGCATGCAGAATGTGTGATCTAGATAAAATAAGTTAAAAACTTGACTGAAATCCGTGTACTCGAGTGCATCTACTATGTCACTAGTAAAACACAAAATATTTGATGTAGTGGACCTCTGGAAGGAAACCATGCTGTGTAGGATGCAGCTGCTGCTTTACATGCCAGTATTTTTTTTCACCACGAGTGATTCAAAAACTTTACCATAGGATGAAAGAATGGAGACGGGTCGGTAATTTGACACATCTGAAACATAGCCATTTTTTAGTATCGGGGTAATACGAGCTATTTTCCACTTTCTTGGGAAAATACCCAGACAGGGAACAGTTGTAAATATTAGAGAGCGGGTATAGTAAAGATGTAGCACATTTTTTTAGAAAGATAGGTGGTATTCCGTCCTGTCCAGCGCCCTTATTGACGTCTAAATAGCGCTTTTAGAATTTCTGAATCCCTCAAAACTATTTTACAGAGATAGGGATTGTTAAAGGCATCCGTGTTTACTTTACTGGACTTTTCATATCTCTTGACCGCTATTTACTTGTTTGTTATCTAATGTCATACGGTTCGGTAGCTAACTGATATTGGACTTTAAACCATTTACACAGTACCAGAAATGTTTTGGCTTATCACGGAGGGTAACAGCAGCATTATTTTTAAATTTCTGAAAAACTCTCGGAGCATAAACTCACATCTACACTCGGTTCCAAAAATAACGCGTCAGTCACATAAGTTCGAATATCTACAAAACTGTAAGAGTTAGATCAATGAAATAAATACTATTTAGTTGCACTTCTTATTACATACTTTTTATACTGGCTGATGAATGAAACTTATTTACAAAAAAACAAAATTATATCATCAATCATAATAGAATAGAGTAGAATAGAATATAATAATATTTATTTGCTTAAAAATATGGTAAAATTCAAAATAATAAGAGCATACATGTTTCTGCTTAACAGATAAAAGCGTACAAATTTTCACAAGCATATTTAACATTTATTGTCAAAGAAGTCTTTGACACTATAAAAGCGATGACTAAACAACCATTCATTCAATTTATTTTTGAATAATGTCTTGAGATTACTTGGTATCCTGTAATATAAACGTACACACATAACTAAACAACTTGTATTATATTTAGCTAGTCTCGGAAGGATATCCAGTACAAGCCTGTGGTGGTCTCGTCGGTAACGAGGATATAAATCCTCTGCATTATTAAACAATTCCTTATGCTTCCTTACAAACATACATGTTTCATAAATGTAAGGAGACGGTAGCGGCAACAACCAAAGCTTTTATAAATATCGGCCTACAGGATTCATCAGGTCGAAGACCGTGTATTGCTCTTATGCATTTTTTTTTGTGCAATAAATGCTCTATTTTTCGTTCTGGGCTATTACCCCACATTATCTAGCCATAGCGGAGCACCGATTCGACGTATGCATAGTAGGACGTTATTGCCGTTTTAACGTTTGTTATATTTCTGACTTTTTTAAGAGCATATACGAACTTATTTATTCGTTTGGAGACGGTATCACTATGTGCTTTCCAGTTTATGTCTTGATCTAAAGTTATGCCTACAAATTTAGTTTGTATCACTTCATCAATTTTATGTATATTCATTTTAACATTGTATTTAGCATTATTAGATATACTAAATTGAATATAAACAGATTTTTTTAGATTTATGGATAAATTATTTCTATTCAGATATTCAATTAGTATTTCAATAGTGTTATTAATATCAGTCTCATGATCATCATCAGTAGTTACAATAATATAAATGTCATCAGCAAATAATATACATTTATGGTGGGTTATATTAATTATAGAATTGATGTATAAGAGGAATAAAATTGGGCCTAACACACTTCCTTGTGGGACACCATATCTGTTGAACTTGAGTTCGGATGAGTGTGGTATCATGTTATTATTTATATCCACTTTTGTAATGGTAACCCGCTGTCGTCTGTTATTTAGGTATGTCGATATCCACTGGAGCACTATGCCTCTAATTCCAATTGCCTCCAGTTTCTGAAGTAACAGGTCATAAGACACTAGGTCAAAGGTAAAGCCTTTGTGTCTTATGACCTGATAAGTCGAAAAACAAACCTGTTAGACGATTTTGATTAATATTCGTCAATACAGTTTTTATAAGAGTGAGGATAGCTAGTGCTAGTGGATTTGTTTTTTGGAAGCCGAACTGTTCTTTCTTAATTATGTTAAATTTATTACAGAATTAATCGTTTGTACATGCACTTTTCAAATATCTTTGACAAAACAGGTACTAAAGTTATTGGGCGATAATTAATAACATCATACTTTTAATGCTTCAGGAAAAGTACCAAGGGAGAAAGATAAATTAATTAAATGTGTTATAATTCCACTTAGCTCAACAGTGCATGCTTTTATAATTTTTGTATTAATTTCATCGTATCCTACAGAACTTGAGTTTTTAATGCTATTATTTCCGTTCTAACTTCATTTTCAGACACAGGTTTGAGGAACATTGAATGAGCTGCTGAATTTTTCTTAGTGCTGGTTTTTATAACAGTACTAGAAGTATGCGCCGTATTAATGTAGTGATCATTGAATGCAGTTGCAATTTCTTTAGGATCAGTGACTACTGTGTTATCGATTTTAATATTTTCTATGTTGTCCTTGATGTTATTATTCGTGATTTCGTCCCTAATTACTTCCCATACGGCTTTGGATTTATTTTCGTTTTCGTGAATAAACTTAATATTTGCATTCTTTCTTGATATGGAGATACATTTCTGTAAGTGTTTTGAATATTGCATGTATTTACTTTTGTTTCCAATATTTTTATTTCTATAATATTGATAGCGTAGAGACCGTTTGGTTTTACAACTTCTTTACAGTCCTTTACTTATCCAGTTTTGTTTCTTTTGATTAGAATTGACTTTAAAGTTAATTTTTGGGAAGCATAAGTTATAGAAAAAGCATAATAATTCATGAAAAGAACTGAATGCTACATCTTTATCATTTTCTGCATAAGTTTCTGATCAGGACACATTGTGTAAACATTCCTTAAACTTCTGAATATTATTCAAGTTGTAGTCTTTTTATAGATAAATTCTATAATTAATATAACCCACCATAAATGTATATTATTTGCTGATGACATTATGTTGCCTGTTTTATTTGTATCTTATGTCTTATGGGAATACTCAACATTTGGGCTGTGTCATGATCGGGTAGATGGAGTGGCATTACTGAAGCAATAGCAGCATATTGCTGAGAATAAGGTCAATACATGATGACTTGCGTGTTGGCTCATTTATATGTAATTTTAGATTATAATTATATGATAGATCTAGTAATTGATTAGTTATGTTGCCTTTTTTGAGAGAAGTTTTTTGATAACGTATACAAGTAATTCATTTTTATACAAACCAATAATTTATATTTAATTAATTAATTTATTTACTAAGGCACCAAGTCCCAATATACAAATTACAAGTACATAACATTCATAAAATCATTCAAATGAAATACATAAAAAATCATTGGATCAAATAAATAAAAAACATTGACATTCAATCTAGTGATTAAATAAAAACATTAAATTGAATAGACATTAAAATTAATTAAATTGTTACTATCAAAAATTGATTCAATAAAAATAACAGAAAATTAGTAAATGTTTACCGTCGGTTGGCACTCCGATGAACTTCGAGCCAATAAGTGCGGATCGGACAGCTCCAATCCTCACTAACAACCCTCAACATTTGTTTGCCCGATTTGCGTAAAACGCTGGAAAATGATGTTATGCGCGATTGAATAATGGCATGACAGGCTGGCACTCTCGCTTCAGCGAACATGCTCGACGCGCTACAAAACCGTGGAAATTTCATAAAGATGCGGTAATTACAATAATTGCGGCAGTACAATGATGCCTGTACTGTAGACACATGGTACTTAGTGTCGACCTTTTAAATTTTACCCACAGCTGGCATGTGTAAAAACAGAGGCAATAGGCACGGAACAACGTTTTTTAACACGTTCTACAAAGGGAAAATCGGCGCGCAAGCATATTGCACCTTATCGAGCCCTTTTTTTGCCCAAAGCTAAGAAAATGCGACGTTGTCATATTTCACGTGAGGGTGTTTTTTATGTTAATAATTGTGACTTTGTCAAACTATTTTGTATGAACAATGAAAAAAGAGGCGAGTATTTGATTTATCGTCAGAGTGGTCCTTGTTGTAGTTCCTTACAGAGACCAGAACATTATCTCGAACTCTTAGAGGGCTGTTGAATTTACTACAATAGAGAGAGGACGATTAGATTCCTGATTCTGTGATGGGACTTTGGTAGTTTACAATATCCGACTCTTTTAAATCATAGGAGACTACTCTTACAAGTTGAATACTCAATACTCAATTCTTTATTGCGTTCCACAATGTAGACTTAGTTGGTAAACATTTTTTTTTTAAACAATCGTGGACCCTGTCGGGCACAGCAAAAGTAAAATATGGAGAGGACTTAATATGTTAGTATCTTATAATCTAACTTATTCTAAAAACATTGACATTAACATGAATATAGACATTATTTTTCGAGTTTCAAAGATTTATCGTTTAAATACTCGTTGACACTGTAGTAACATTTGCTCAATAATAACTTTTTACACTTATTAGTGAATAAATTGAGTTTTTTTTTCATTTCTTATTGATTCGGGTAACATGTTGTAAAATTTTATTGACATAACCAGAGGACTTGTTGAATGTATTTTTAAGCGGGATAGTGGTAGGTTGAGTCGTGTTTTGTGTCGGAGTGTGTATCTTGTTTGTATGTCTTCTCGTTTAGTGTAAAAGTCTTGGTGTTTTTGGGCGAATTTGCATATTAATCACAATGGTACTCACATATGTTCTCGTTGTTATGCTGAATTACAACATTGTTGCTACGAGCTTGCTGATCCATCTGATCGAGCCTTGAATTTATAACAGCTATCTCAGAGCGCAACTGTTCATTTTTGCTTTTTATGGCAAGAATATTATTCCTCTTTTCGTCCATATAAATTGTATAGTGTTTTTTCATTTCTTCCAAGGCGCTATTTAAATGTTCAGTTTCTTGATTCATGGTTGATTTCAAATCCGTGAGAATGTTTGTGGTTGCCTCATTGATTTTAGGTTTATGTGCTCCTTTAGGTTATCGAAAATACCAATACCAGAAGATGTTGGCGCAGCAGGGGATCCAATCAAGTATTGGTATTTGATAGGAGCTACCGAAACATCTCCTCGCTTGTTTGTGGTCTTGCAATCAATGCATTTCCATGCAGCCTTGACCTGCTTGGATTCCTTTCCAAAATGTTCGCTCATTATCCCGAGACATTGGTAGGGATAGTTGTCAGAGCACTGGCTGCAACACTTCAGCTCATTGGTTTTAATAGCCATCTCGCATTTCTTGCACATCATAATTCTATTATTATATGCGTCTATACGCGCATGGTAAGAGGCACATTGAAATTAAACATCAAGCTGGACAGGTCTCGACTGATGAAGTCTACGCTCCGCCCAGCACTGAACCAAGTCCAAAATCCCGAGAGCTTTCAGATCGAAATTCAAAAACGTTTCGAGTGCCTAGGGAGCTCCGTGGAAGATTTTAACGATGGGTTTGTGGAAACTGTCCTTACGGTCGGGCCTAAGATCTTCAAGACCCGTCGTACAAATAGAAACAAAAGGCGCTCTGTTTCTACTTTGCAGCTCATGGAGGAGAGGCGCGAGATGATCCTACAGTCTTCAGACGACCTCCGCCTCTTTAATACAGACCGTATTAAGGACGCGATAGAGCGGAACAAAGGCTTCAAAGTCTTTGCTAGAGATCTGACTATTGGGCAGAGCCAGCTTGCGAAACTGAATACCGATGATGGCAGGACCGTACCCGGTAAACCTGAGCTGTTGAGAGAGATCGAGAGGTTCTATGGACAGTTATACACGTCAACAAGTAACCCCGTTACGAATCTGGAAAACGACCCAAGAGCTAGATTGCTCGAGCTTGCTGACAACAGCTTGTACGAGATTAGGATGGCTCTGAAGCAGCTCAAAAATAATAAGCCACCGGGTGATGACGGAATTACGGCCGAACTCCTAAAGGCCTGCGGATAACCTGTTCTTAAGGCCCTCCAGAAGCTGTTGAATTCCGTCATACTCATAACAGAGGTGTGGTGATACTTTTCTTTAAGAAGGGCGAAAATGCCGAAGAAGCCGGATTCCGTAAAGGCTTTAGCACCGTAGACCACATGCATACGCTGCGGCAGGTTATTCAGATGGACCGAGGAGCATAAACTGCCTCTCTGCTTAGCGTTTGTGGACTACGATAAAGCCTTCGATTCGATCGAGGCTTGGGCTGTACTGCAGTCTATTCAACGGTGCCAGATTGACTATTGGTACATCGAGGTGCTGAAGTGTCTGTACAAAAACACCACTATGTCAATCAGACACCAGGACCAGACTTCGAAACCTATTCTTCGGCAGCGCGGGGTGAGACAGGGAGACGTTATCTCTCCCAAACTGTTCACCGCTGCACTGGAACATGTCTATAAGGTTCTGGACTGGAAAGGGGTTGGCATCAACATCAATGGCGAGTATATCACTCACCTTCGGTTTGCCGACGACATATTAGTAATGGCTGAGACCATTGAGGGCCTCAGTGCAATGCTCAATGACCTCAGTAGAGCTTCCGAAAGAGTGGGTCTGAAAATGAACATGGACAAAACAAACGTCATGTCAAATGCCCATGTACACCCACTCTCACGAAGATCGGAGACGCTACACTCGAAGTCGTGTACGAATTTGTTTACCTAGGACAAATTGTCCAGTTAGGTAGGTCCAACTTCGAGAAAGAGGTCAATCGTCGAATCCGACTCGGCTGGGCAGCGTTCGGGATGCTACGCAATATCTGCTCGTCCCACATACCGCAGTGTCTCAAAACGAAAGTCTTTGACCAGAGCGTGTTGCCAGTGATGACCTATGGCATTGCAACGTGGTCGCTCATAATGGGCCTAATCAGAAAGCTAAAAGTCACCCAAAGGGCAATGGAGAGCAAGTGGCAGTGGGGGCTTTAAAATAAATAAAATAGCAATGTGTCACTCGTTGAGGAGTTTACCACCTTTCGTTAAAGTTATAGCAATAGGCTTTAATACATTATAATACCTGACAGATTCTAAAAGCAAAACGGTCTGCTACAACTTGCCCACACAAATGGTGAAGTAGGTTTTGATGTATGTTCGGTTAATTGAGGGTAATGATAAAGAATATAAAATAAGTTCCATTCACAAAATCAATACTTTTTAGCGATTTGTGGGATAAAACCCACAAATCGCGGCAGAAACGTTGCGACCAATTTATACTGCTACAGTTCACCACATACTTACACGGTTCTGTCACACACAATGTTCGCACTTTTAGCCAGATTATACGCTAAATAAGTTATTATTTACTGGGAGCACTTTAAACATGACCTATCTCACAGAACACTTCATCATCATCAAAATCTTCATATCATCCGCATAAAATAAGACTTCAGAGTTAAGGAAACGTCATTTATAAAGATCTCTTATTTCAAAGAGAGGTCCCCGCGAGGATTCTTGGGAAACTCCCGACGGAATGTTCATCGCTCTCGACGTTTTTCCACATATGACGAGAACCATCTAAACAAATAGCCCCTCACACCAACCAATTACGCATAAGAAGCGCAATTCGCTCAAAACTAATTAAATAAATAAATTTGTCGTTCTGTCATTTTGGTAGGTGTACTTAGCAACCGAGTGGTCGTACCGTTTGGTTTTGCCTGAAGATTACGATTCATGGACTAATGAACAGTAATGTATAATAGAGTACGTGTTACAGAGGCGCAGGGCATGAAGTGGGTGTCCCCGGTGGAGGCTTGCGTGTCGCACTCGCGCGAGCTGCTGCGTCGTATGGCGCGCGCCGGCCTCGGTGCGTGCGCCTTCGCTGACCTCGGCGCGCTACTGCGGCGCTGACATGTGCGACCTGCGCGACCTGCGCGCGCGCCGCCCGCCCCGCGGCCCCGCCTGCGACGTCTGCGGGAGGTGCGCCGCCAGTGACTACACCCGTCCTGCTGCGGCGCATGCGCCTGCGCGACCTGCGCGCGCGCCGCCCGCCCCGCGGCCCCGCCTGCGACGTCTGCGGGAGGTGCGCCGCCAGTGACTACACCCGTCCTGCTGCGGCGCATGCGCCTGCGCGACCTGCGCGCGCGCCGCCCGCCCCGCGGCCCCGCCTGCGACGTCTGCGGGAGGTGCGCCGCCAGTGACTACACCCGTCCTGCTGCGGCGCATGCGCCTGCGCGACCTGCGCGCGCGCCGCCCGCCCCGCGGCCCCGCCTGCGACGTCTGCGGGAGGTGCGCCGCCAGTGACTACACCCGTCCTGCTGCGGCGCATGCGCCTGCGCGACCTGCGCGCGCGCCGCCCGCCCCGCGGCCCCGCCTGCGACGTCTGCGGGAGGTGCGCCGCCAGTGACTACACCCGTCCTGCTGCGGCGCATGCGCCTGCGCGACCTGCGCGCGCGCCGCCCGCCCCGCGGCCCCGCCTGCGACGTCTGCGGGAGGTGCGCCGCCAGTGACTACACCCGTCCTGCTGCGGCGCATGCGCCTGCGCGACCTGCGCGCGCGCCGCCCGCCCCGCGGCCCCGCCTGCGACGTCTGCGGGAGGTGCGCCGCCAGTGACTACACCCGTCCTGCTGCGGCGCATGCGCCTGCGCGACCTGCGCGCGCGCCGCCCGCCCCGCGGCCCCGCCTGCGACGTCTGCGGGAGGTGCGCCGCCAGTGACTACACCCGTCCTGCTGCGGCGCATGCGCCTGCGCGACCTGCGCGCGCGCCGCCCGCCCCGCGGCCCCGCCTGCGACGTCTGCGGGAGGTGCGCCGCCAGTGACTACACCCGTCCTGCTGCGGCGCATGCGCCTGCGCGACCTGCGCGCGCGCCGCCCGCCCCGCGGCCCCGCCTGCGACGTCTGCGGGAGGTGCGCCGCCAGTGACTACACCCGTCCTGCTGCGGCGCATGCGCCTGCGCGACCTGCGCGCGCGCCGCCCGCCCCGCGGCCCCGCCTGCGACGTCTGCGGGAGGTGCGCCGCCAGTGACTACACCCGTCCTGCTGCGGCGCATGCGCCTGCGCGACCTGCGCGCGCGCCGCCCGCCCCGCGGCCCCGCCTGCGACGTCTGCGGGAGGTGCGCCGCCAGTGACTACACCCGTCCTGCTGCGGCGCATGCGCCTGCGCGACCTGCGCGCGCGCCGCCCGCCCCGCGGCCCCGCCTGCGACGTCTGCGGGAGGTGCGCCGCCAGTGACTACACCCGTCCTGCTGCGACGCTACATCGTCGCCAGTGACTACACTCGCGCCTCCCGCCGCCGACCTGGAGCGGAACCTACATTCAAATCCAAACGCTGAATTTAGACGTCCCGTCACCGTCAAACTTGAAGAATTGACAACTGATTGATCATTCGAAGCCTCTGTAGGTTTTTCAAAATTCGGCCCCTCATACATACAAGCAGCTCGACAAGAAATCAGCAACAGACCGCAAAATACAACGCAATATCAATTATTGTTGCTCGAACTGTTCTACAGCACCTGAAATTAGAATGATTCATAATATAAAATCGTCATTCTAGAAAATGTATTACTATATTTCACGGAGAACTCACTAAAAATGAATCAACAGAATTATTATCTTCATAATATGTCCTGGCTGACTGAATAAACGTAAATGTTAAATAACGAGCGAAGAACTATGGACTGATTGAGGTGTAATGCGCCGACGACCCTAGAACACACTCACCGTCGACGGAGAAAGCGAGGCACAAGGTGGTGAACCAAAACAGATCGTGTTACAATTGTACATAAAGATCAATTTCCAAAGCAACGATCTGCGGCCCAAAACAAACGCACATTGAATGCCTTAGTGACGATTCATTTAGTTATGAGTATAATCACGAGGCGCGCGTGAGACGTTCAGACACCAAATATATGTGTAATATAGACGTGTTTAACGCTTAGCAAGAGGTTGCTTAAGCTTTACTAAGGGTGATATGACAAGCGGCTCGAGGACGCCGGGGCCGAGCCCTGCACTGCACGCACTAGCTCTTGGATCTGTCTGCTCATAAGTTGGCTAAAGGTTGACACCATGTTGCCATTCATTGCAATCGTTCGGTATCTATTGATTGAAGAAAGTGACTGCTTTAAAACTGCCAATCCAACAGCAGTCGGGCTTTTTATATTAAGTTAATATTAAGTTGTTAAGCGGCCCGCGCCCCGGCCTCCCTCGATCATTTTTATATTAATGAAGTGAGAAATATAAATGTGTAATAAAAAGTAAATATTGAACTGCGTGCTCCGCTGTGACCTCAACGATAAAGGACGTTGTGAAATATGAGTTTAAATTGTAGCCGTATTATGTGTCGGACATGCGCTGTATATTGTCTCTAGCCTATATTATAGATATATTGTTTTAGAAATTAAACAAGCTAATTGTAACGCAGCAATACACTGTTGTAGTATGATACTTTTAAATATTTTATTTTCATGTATATTTTATCTATACACAAACGGCCGAATTCTTTAGTCAGATGATTCTGAACATCACTAGAGATCTCGAATTTTGCGTGTATACGAAAGTCGACTATTATAATCAATTATTTTTATATAGATTTTTGTTTATAACACAGCGAATATTCATTTCGATGCGGCACTGTACAGATAATTGTAGTAGCAGTTAATTTTTAGTCTAAAATTCGACCAACCAACAAATGTTTTTGAAAGACTCGACGATACCGCAACAGTGTTTCCGCAAAACTTTAATATAATGATAAATAACGTTAGAAGAGTGTAGAGATACTAAGATTTACGATTTGATTTGTTGCTATTGCATTTAAGTTGTCTACCTGACTTCGTCATATAAGCAACTCAGGGAAGCCCCAAATAAAAAAATTAAGCTCTAAATGCAATAACGATAATATCGGGCATAGTCACGGATAACGGCGATGTTACATACCAACTTATGCATTCAATTATTTACTATCTTGAACTGTTTTATTTGGACTAAGCATGAGATGGTACTCACACCGCAATAATCAGTAAGTACCATTGATAGTTACTAGTTTAGTTTGACATTTTAATAGTAAAGTCTGGAAGAATCTGTGTTTTTGAAACTCATGATTTGTCGTTATCCATTAACAAGTAACAATGATTTGGTTATCGACACAATCTTATCCTAAGCTAAGCAAAAGTTCCTAAATATTTTCATTCATATCGCAAGTCTGATTAAAATAGCTTACTAGTTTGAATGTGTGAACTTGAGAAAATATTAGGATACATGTTTATGATTCCAATTCATAACATATAATCAAATGATTTGTATAAGTTTGTATGTAAATGCGCTCTGATATTAACGAGACTACACTGTATTGTATTCTTCTGGTCCCATTAATATGTGGGCACAGCGAGGACGCTAATTGGCGCCGCCGACGTCTCATGTAATTTGTTCTGTAAAGATCAGTCTACAATATTGTTCTTATATTGTATTGTTTTCTTTTTTAATAATATATTTTGTTTAAACCGCTCATTTCAGTTTCATTTAATTCCTCACATCAAATAAATAACATCATAATTTAAATGAAAACCGTCTTAAGTATTTATTAGAGAAAAAAAATCGTAAAGGAGTTCGGTCTCAAAGGAGGTTTAGGTCTTCCAATGTGTTTTTCTGTTGTACTAATTTCAGCCCTAAACATACATAACTTGCTAAAGTTGATTGCAATAGTTATCGAATTAATCGATTTGGTGCCACTAATGGATATTACGGCCATTTGGCAAACTGTTGTCAAGAAGAACCTGTGACTTGGGACTTAGGCCCAAGGTAGGTATACATATGGTCAAATAATGATAATATTATGTCAAAGAGTAATGTATATGATAATAAAAAATAAACACCGTTATTTGCGAGCAGTTATTAGAACAGTCATGCCGGATGAGATAATAATAAATAGTTTATTGATACAAATCCTTAAAATATGCTTAATGTCTAGCTAAGCTCACAATAATTAACGGCGCACAAAAGTTGAAACCCTGACACCCAAACTAGGGAAACCTGTGACTTAGGAGTCAGTGTTCTACTGCCACTTGGACACTAACACATAAGGAAAATAACAGCTGGTAAGGCGATATTATACAAAAAAACGTATTATTAACTAGTGATTAAAAACAAAACAAAACTAAAAAAAAAACAATGAAAGAGTTAAATAAAAGTTTAAAAGTAAAAGGACTGTGATGTGATATTGATTCTGCATGTGTGACTGGGAGTCGTGTGTTTCGTTTGCCTTGTGTAAGTTTGAGTGTGTGTCTGGGAAACGTATTTTGTGTTGTGTGAGTGAGTGTGTGTGTGTGTGTGTGATGTGAGGAGCTTAAGTATGTGAATGTAGTGGCGTCGAAAGAGTGTAGTAAGAGCTCAGTGTCTTCTGTTAAATAAAAGAATGTTGGTTATGTCAGAGAGGTAGTAGTTCTTCAGTTTGAGCGTAGTCTAGGAGGTACAGCATGTTTTTCAGCTTAGCCTTTACATTGTGTTTGCTTAGCCTTGCTATTTGTGTGATCTTATTTAATTTATATTTTTGTAAACGAGAACTCAACACATACAGCTGTCTTCTGGCAATCGAAGTTCTATGACAAGGAGTTGGGCAAACTATTATTTGACCACGTTTATTTGAGCCTGGGGGCAGAACTTGGTTATGTTTCCAGAGAGTGGTTCTAAGAACAAATAGCTGTCTAACAGTTAAGAACTTGAGCTCGGTGTAAAGCTCGGGTAGCGAAAAGGCTTCTGCAACATAACCTTAAGTACTGCCCTTTGCGCACGCTCCAACTCAAGGAATTTAGTTTTGGCCGATTCACCCCAAGCTAGAATACAATAGCCGATGATGGATTGGCAAAGAGCATTGTAAACCATTTTAAGGGTATCTAAGTCTGCAGAATGCCTTAGTGACTTGAGAGGTGAATTGTCTTCCTGACTTTACTGGCAGCAAACTCTATTTGCATGTTCCATTTCAGCGCATCATCGATCAACACACCCAAATATTTGACAGATGTTGCTGAGGGGAGCATTAGGCAAGAGCAGGTCGAGTTGTCCAGACAGGTGTGCGCTCTAAGATACCAGGAAAGCTCTCGTCACCGCTCCGCTTTGGTGGAAACCGGGCCTTATGGCTCAAAAAGACAAGCCTGCGGCCATTCTGCTAATCACCCCGATTGGAAAAATGGCCGAAACTAGTAATAAAATAATCTAAATCAATTTGTTATTTGGGAACAGTGAACATTTTATTGTTTGGCAAGTCTTGAACTCTTCACCATCAAAAAATTAAATAAATTATGGCTTACGAATTAATAACTATGTAGTTATTGCATGCTCTTACCTGTACAGGCAGCAGTATTATTTTATAACAACACGAGACTGGTATTGTAAACCAATACCAACTAGAACTAAGTCACGCGCACTTTTTTTTTCCTTGTTTGGCAACTGAGCCGATGTCGACTATTCTGCCAGCGTCATGTGGTGACGGCAGAGAACAAGGTGAGCCGTCGAACTTTGTACTTCGTGGTAGTTCTAGTTGAAATATGTTAGTAGCTGAAAGGACATGACAATTTTTATTAGTAAACATAGAATATATACTTATATATCACTTATACTACACACCAAACTACATTTTGATATAATTGACATTTAAAAAATTTGATAAAACTTGGATTATTTTAGGAGAAAAATTAGTCAAGAGGGAATGGATGTTAGTAGGAAGGGGGATTTTAATTTTGGTAAGCATATGGTACAGTCAAAGGATTGGGAGTTCAAAGGACATGAAAAAAATACATGGTCCAGAGTTCCATCATCAAGACCGCATTCGCACAAGGAGCTGTCTCGAACACGGATCTTATTAAGAAATACTGGACTGCAACAGTGACCAAGTCTCAGATTACACAAGGTTGTAACAGTCCTTCTGGACAATTTTGGACATTTAAAAAACCAATGTTTCCGCCGGATGTCGGGTTGAATACTGGCGTAGTACGCCCCCTTGAGTTTCGAACTTACTTGCCACACTTCTGACCACGAGTTATACAATTTATGTTAGGTGTCAGTCCGTAAGTCGTAACTATGCACCAAATAGTGCTTCCGTTCCACCGGGTTAGATGTAGCGAATTTTGCCAGTGTTACAGCGCACTCGTTGCCACCAATACCCGAATGACTGGGAACCCAAGCTATTTCAATGTTTAAACCATTGTTCGAACAAGTGAATAATAAGTTAAGATAATCAATTCTTATATAAAAACTAATGTGAAGGTTGATGCCGTTCAATAAGTTTGTTGATATCAGGTTCCAATTTATTCAAAAACAGCCGCAAGTCGCCACGTTCGGTAACACGCAAACGATTTCTCTTTTTAGTAAGCAGCGTTGCCACAGCACTAAATCCACGTTCACACAAATATGACGATGGGAATGCTATCAAAAATCGTTGAACAATTGACCACAATCCAGGGTACAATTGCGGGATCGGTTTTTGTAGCCAAAATTCTTGATATCCATTTTTGAACTTGATTTTTATTTCTTCGTTTGTTGTCAATTCTATAAGTTCTTCTTCCAGCTGAGGTGACATTGCTGTGTTGACATTTGAAAACGGATCCAACACCCAGTCTGGTATTTCCAAGTTTAAAATGTCCTGGTATCGTTCGGTGAAGTCAATGTGGAGGTTTTCCAAATGTTGGCAGTAGGCAAAAAAGTCGTCGTTACTGCAGTATACTGATAAATTCACCATAAATGTACCTCTGCCCATATTCTTTTTGTGCAGAAGCAACGAACAAAGAACGACATTTTTTGTTTTAATTAAATTTAGTTCATCGCCTTGCAGTTGGAGGTTCATGTCGTTGAACATTGTATACAGGTCTGTCATGTAAGCTATATCATTCTTTGATGTTATGAGCTAAGGATACAGAACTGCGCAACACGCAGTTCTGTATCTTTAGTTTCCAAGAACTCTATCATAGAGTCAAACAGGTTGTAAAATCGAATCAGACAATTGCCTCTTGACAGCCAACGAACTTCAGTATGAAGCAACAAACGGTTGAAATCTCAGTCATTAGTAACACAAAGCTGATGAAATAATCTATCATTCAAAGAGCTGCTACGGATTTTATTGACTGCTTTGATGACATATTGCAGTGATTGAAATAGTCGTTCACTTAAGTTTCTAGCAACCAAATGTTGTCTATGAATAACGCAATGTATAACAAGGACATCTGGAATTTAATTCTTTAAGTATGCTATGAAGCCTTTATGGCGCCCTGTCATAGCCGGAGCGCCATCCGTAGCAACTGATATAATATTTTTCAAAGGAATCTTTTTCTCTTCACAAAACTTTTCCAATGTATTGAATATGGTTTCGCCTTTTGTATCTGTCTCCAAATTTCTGCCAAACAATAGTTCTTCACGTATTTTCTCATCTTTAATAAACCTCACTTAAGATAGCAACAACGCTTGACTAGTTGGTAAAGTGGACTCATCGAGCTGAATTGAGAATTGACTAGTCCTCAGATGATTGCACAATGATTCTTCAATGTTTTCAGCCATTTCATCAATTCGTCTTTGCACAGAATTATTACTCAAAGGAATTTTTCGGATAATATCTGCGGCCGGTTTATGAAGCACAGTCGTTATTACTTCCTTTATTGCTGGCAAAATTAACTCTTCTCCGATGTTGTGTGGTATGCCTTTTTGAGCAATTAACAAAGAGAAATTGTACGAAGCTCGAAGTCCTTCGTCATCTTGCTTAGCAGCCGCCGAAAATAGTTTTGATACACTTGGCTGAGTATTATGCTTCTTCTCTAGGTCTTGAAAATATGCTACATTCTTTTCTGTCTTATCTGGATGCATTTTATTCAAATGATCTTGCAGTCTTGAAGGCTTCATTGCTTCGTTCGAAAATGTTTTTAGACATAGAAGACACAAAGGCGACGACGGGTTTGTGGGATTTTCAATAAATCCGAATTTAATATATTTCGCAGAGTATTGCCGTCTCTTCTTTTTTACTTCCTACATTGTTGTGTTTTAAGAAATACGTAAGTGTTGAAATCAAGTACTGCTTATCTATTATGCGCGAAACCGCAAATGAAAATAAAATAAATTTACGTCGTTTATATAGGATTGCATAAGCAGCACGCACCAACAGGAATAAGACAAACGTGCATAAACTCGTTTATCTCATTCGACGCCCAATCGTACTCGACAAGCAAGAACAAGTATTATAGAACCAGCCGATTGGTATAGGAATGTACAATTCGGATTATTTAACAAAAACTTGTTAAAACATGGTTGCCCGGGGTCTTTTATATCGAACCGAGTTTGAGCTATATCTTAATTAATATTAGTTGATGTTCACAAGATGTAGTCGAGAGTCGAGAGCTCAGTCGGTGTCTAAGAGTCTTCCTAGCTAGGTAGATGAAATTATAAATCGACCCCAAAGCCCTACACAATGCCCCCTTTTTTTTCTGGGTCTCTTACCGCCCCCCTTTAGGCCTGCAGCGCCCACAAGGGGGCGTTATCGCCCACGTTGGGAAAGACTGCTTTAAATTATAAAAGTAGCCATCTGTTAATCATTTTGTTTAGAGCTTTTTGAAATAGATGGCGTTTTACTCAATTGGTCCAGCCTCATCAGTTTCCAATTTTGTTACTTATTTAAATCAAACCACATTTTATTATTATTATTTTTTTAATAGAAATATAAAATAAATCTAATAACATGTTTTTCTGAACCCAGAACTATAAAAGTTTATATAAAAAGGATTGCATGAAACGTTTTAAAACTAGATCGACTCCTAGATGGCGTTGTAATACTACAGTCTCTGGCAATTAGTGAGTCGCTAATGCAGCGATCTGTTGAAGAATTGGAAGACTTAAAATTTTCAACTCAATTGCCAGACTTAGGGAGGTTTCATTTCCTTGTATGGGATTGGGTATCTGTACGTAATATATTATCTGTGCCGAGACCTTTCCTGAAGCCGAATTGAATCGCTGGGAGCAGCTTCCTACTTTTTACAAACCATTCTAGACGGTTTTTTATCAAGTAATCTTAATAAGTATGGACGATAGAGAAATTGGCCTGTAAGAATAATGATCACTAGGATCCTTACCGTGTTTTAATATAGGGATGATGACTTGAACCTTCCAATCAGGAGGAATATACAGATAATTTTGATGGGTCTTATCACCCGCTTTAGCAATGAAGGAGTATGGGAATCCATTCACTCCTGGAGCAGAATCCCTCACATGGGCGAGGACTGATTTCAATTCCAGTAGAGTAAATGGGCCATCCAGGGGGTCATTGGATGCCAGCTGAGAGGTCGTGATGACACACTCATCCATACCAGGAGCATAAAACGGGGCCAGCTTAGAAAGAAACTGGTTACTCAGTTCCTCAGACAGTATGCTCCCGGAGGAGGGCCTGAAACTTTTCCTGAAAGACTTCAGTTTACGCGACACTCTGCTGACACTGGGGTGGATGGACTCAGTGAGCCGCAATACTTCCGCCAACCTTCTCTCTTCTTATTCTTGAGCAATTTCTTGGACTTAGCCAGGCTATGTTGAAGGCAATGATGTTATCTAGGTTCATGTCTGAGTTAAAATTCATTTCGGTTTCGTTCCTGGCCCTGATCACGGCGGAGCAATCCCTATCCCACCATGGCGGGGATGGAATTTTCCCTGTTGGTGTTTTTTTTGGAGTGAAGCAATCATCTGCTGTAGAGGATAATGTGTTGGAAAATGAGGAAAAGCATTCCTGAGCATTCTCAGGATTAATGGATGGGAGGGAAGATACATGTAAGTCAGCAATTTTTGAGTAAAGGTCCCAATCTACTGAGTTTAGCTGGTACTTTAACAAAGGAGGGGAAGTTCGGTCGGGGATAGTCTTAGAAGGGATTTCAACCATGATGGGATAGTGATCACTCCCATAAGTCATATTCAGGCGACTCTAATTGAAAAGACTGGCTATATTAGATGAGCAGAATGTTAGATCAACACAGCTGTTGTTCTGACCTGGCGCAGACCTACGTGTTGCACTGCCATCATTGATCACACATCCATCTGATCTGTCATGGCGAAGATCACTGAATCACGGCATTCTGAAATTACTATCAGAACGAAGCCATGTCTCAGCGATACTGCAGATCGATGGTTTGAATTTATTAATAAGAAAGAGTAGGTCAGGTTTCCTGGGAGTTATACTCCTCACGTTCCATTGAAGGAGTGTCAGGGGATGGAAACAATTGATGACAGTTTGTTAGCAACGTGGTCAGGTAAGGATTGTGCAGGATTAGCTAATACTGTTATTAGCATATTGGCTAAAATATTAAGAATATTTACGGACTTATCAGGATTGCTTGCACTTTCTCTGGGGAAAGCACAGCCATTTTGGGAAGGAGAGAAGGAGTAATCCTGAATAAAGGCTTGATGAGCCTTCTTGTCATAGCTAGGTGAAAGACCATGGGATTTGGGTTTTAGAAATACCGTTTTGTGGTATGGTTTTTGAGTTTGGGAAGCTGGAATAGGATACTGGGGGGTGCTAGGTATTGGTTTAGATTTTTGGGATACTCTAGACACTTTAGCATACGATCTTGAAACGGGGCGGAAAATCTGACCTGATTCTGCATAACGAAATTCGAAATTAGGAAACGACAACAATTAAAACATTGCATAGTCGGGTACATATCTCTCAACCAAGAGGGCAGAATAAAAACAATAAACGCACTTTGGTAAAATTTGCCCATCAAATGTGAGAACTACAGTTTGGGTAGGTTTCCACTCTGTAACACCTAGGGAAGTCAACTTTCGGTTCATTCTCCTTGCCTTAACACACGCAGTGTTGATGTAAAGGATTCTGAATAGGTGAAGATGCTCAAGGATTGCAGCAAGAGCCATTCGTTTCCATTACCATATCATTTATCACCTATCACGTCTTCATGAATTACGCGAGAAAATAGGCCTCTAGGTATTATTATATGTATCACGTCAATATGGAAATGGCTTAATAAAACCCGTTTAATGGCGCCTGCAGATAACGATTCATTGAATAATTATGTTAATTGTGCAAAAATTATTGAGGGACAGATTCAATAAATTAAAGGGGGAGGTGATTGTGGATCAACCCTCGACCCAGGCAGGCCGTTCTTTACGAAATCAATCGGTTTTTATAAAATCGGTAAAATGTCTAGGGCGGAATTTAAATTACGGTTTTTTCATTTAAAGCGTATTGTTAGTGAAAAATTTAGAATTCAGTAAGTATTCGATCGAACCTACGTTCTTACTTACTTAGTTTAGAGTTGTGTCTTCTTTCAGATTAATATCCATACTTCCATCTATAATACTACAATTTTTTAAATTGCGAATACAAATACAAAAATACAAAATACAAAATGTTTATTTCTGTACCAAATAGTGAACATTAGTTTGTGATTGGAGCTTCCTTTTAAGCATGATGACGCCTGTGTTAGGAAACTCCGCTCTCTCGCAGCTTTGGCTGTTTGTACAACTTAGAAATACTCTTTTTTTTTAACATTGTTTTCCAAGTTCTCTGCCTCCGTCCGTCTGCCTGTAACCTTTTCTCGCCAACACCAATGAACCAATGGTTATTGGTTCATTGGTGATCTGTGGCCTGGTGAAGGACATGGCTACTTTTCACCCGGTGTATTAATACACGCAGACGAAGTCGCGGGCAACAGCTGCTGGCTACTAAAAATGTGGACGTGAAACTTTTCTTTTTCATTATTAAGCTTACAAGTTTTGGTAGGTAGGCTCTATTACGTTCTAACAAAAATAAACATCAATTGCGGTCTCCAAAGCCAAGCAAACACTACAGCCCGCCAACAACGGGCTGCAGCACAATGCATTTTCATGGATATAGTTATCTTAACTAAATGTGCGGTGCGCCTCGCCCTAATTTACGCTAGCTTTAAAAATGCCCCAAACATCGAAGTAATGGAAGTTACTGACACTAATCATATCAAAAGAAACGCAAAGTCTTACTGTTAGAAGGTCATAAATAAAGCCTTACTGTTAAATCATAATAGGTACTTAGCTTATAACATCTGCTCAAACAACTTCAAGATCGCCCGATTGCAGCCTGTAACGCAAGCTAGGTCATTCTCATTAGTATCTTGTTTACCTAGTTACGAGCTATACAAATATTTAAGTTCGCTGGCTATGATTACCAGGAATACAATTGCTTCGAATACTTCTTTGAGAAAAAGTTTTCTCAAATACATATAACATCACTCTTGGAATCGATGTATCGTTGTAATGATTTTGACCGGTATGTATGTTTGTTCATCTGTTTCCTCACAACTTCTAAACTACTTATCATGATTTGACAAATGAAGTTTTGTTGGTAGCGTCTTGATCGTCCTCTAGTTATAGGCCAAATGACGTCACATTAATTTGAATATGTCGTCCTGTAGAGGACGTAAAATCATGAACTAAAAACATGATACCGTGTTGGGTATCGAATAAAAGGGCAAAATAAGCCCCAAAATAATTGATATATCAAATTAAGTTCAAAAACTGAAACCCGACTACTGAAAAATCACGCTAAAAATATTACGAAAAAAAGGTACGGCTACACCCTGTCAATTTTTGTGCCTGTGTCTTGATTTCTGTCTGAAATATTTTCGTACTTTTTTGAGCTTGATTTTTCAGTAGTCGGGTTTAATTTTTTTATTATGACTAATCCATCATTAGGAATATTGGTATGTACCTATGTCCCGCATTTAAATGAAGTAAGTTAGATTGGTACCCGTAATGACTCTAATGTTTTAATATCTTGGAATGAACCAGACTCTATCGAGGTAAGTACCTACCGTCGGGTCCTTTACGAAGTCCTTTCTCAACCCTTATTTTAGTTTGTAGGTATCGGTTACATAGAACACAGACGGTGTTCTCTTCTCTTCTAAACATACCACAGTCCTCTTCAAATACCCGCCACAACCTTCAATCTTGAGTAACTTTTTAGATTGGCTTAATTTACGACATGCTTAGATAGGTACATATGTCGTATAAGGTATGTAGGGACTTCAACACAGTCAATATAATTCGTGATAGTACCTGCTTAACAGCTACGTAACTACACAAACTAACTAGCTACTTTCCTAAACTCAATTATGTAGGTACGGTACCCACGAATCGGGTGTCTCCTTGAAAAGTTTAGGCAAATGAAATAAATAAAAGTCGCATCGCAAGCAATACGACAGTGGTAGTCAATTCATTGAATATCACGTTATCTCTGTTCCAACAGCTCCGGGACCTGAGGTCCAGTGTGCACGGACAGGAGGGGGTAGGATAGAGTAGGGGGCGGGGGGTCGCGAGAAATTGAATGAAAACATTGAATATTTATTCTGAGACGATGCCAGTGCACCGCTGCGGGCCCCGGGCAAATACCATGCGCTATGGGGCAGATGTGACAGACGGGCTATGTCTTGTAAAAATGACCTCGACAAATTACTTTGCTTGTCCAAATCTGTACGCCACCAGCCTAGTTTAAATACATGTAATAAATCTGCTACAAAAGAGAGAAGAAAAGTGCGCGAGGCCACATATAATATAATATAATACTACGTGCGAGGCTAACCGACTTGTTGCGTATCGCGCGTTTCGAACTACGAGACTTTACGTAACTATCGTACCTACCAGTCGTAACGATCATGAATGACTCCACTCCAAAATCAACTAGTACAGAAAATTTAATTTTCAACAAATTTTAATTATATTAGTACACATCAGAAATAATGCAGTCTATGTCACCATATGTACTTCAACGGTCGTATAAATCGATGTTTCTAAGCAAAGACGTTTTTTTCCTCGTATTCTACTTTATAAGTATCATCGTATATTACTTTCTTCAAACAACTAATTTATAGTTCTTTTGTAAAAACCTACAGCAGCAGAAATTAACCTTTATGACAATACTGACAGACAATCGACTATACAGAAATTCAATTCCTCAGATTTCAAAGTTTTAGAAAAAAGTTCACTGCACAAGACAAATTTTCACCATTTGTCGACAAAAACTTTAAACATTTTAACGATGTTTCGGACAGACTTTCTAAAATAAATTTACATTCGGCATGTGGAAGCCGAATTAAAAATAATTTTAGTAAGTCTGTCCCAACATATATTGCTGTTTCGGTCCAAATTGTATGTGTTTTCGCCGCTCTTCCTCCTTATGGAAGCAGCCACACCTTTTAGACAAAATCGATCATATTATTCGAAGTACTCTAACATCCATTTAAATGTGGCATTGGACGACCGCGCGTGACTGCAAGACACACTCCCCATTCGTTTTGGTGGACTCGGCGTCCGCAAAATTTCTAGTGTAAGCCTACCGGCGTTCCTGTCCTCGGTCCACATTAATGTGACCCACATTCCGGCTCGCTACATGTTTGCGTCTAGGCAGTCCTTGCGGGGCTACACATCGCTGTCAAGGCGGTGAAGCAGTCGACTGTCTCGGACAACATTGGCCTATCCTGCAACAAGAGCGCTGGCCAGATAACACGGCACGCTAGCATTAATGACATCATCCGTAGGGCTCTTGTCACTGCGAGGGTTCCAGCTGTTTAAGAACTCAATGATTTGCCACGTGACGATGGGGAGAGGCCAGATGGACCATATTGCTTTGGAAGTTGGGTTGGCTTTTGGTGGGAGATGCACCCGTGTCGACACCCTCGCGCCATCCCATCTTTCTAGCACGGCGGGCTGTGCTGGGGCGGCTGCTGCAGAAGCAGAAAACCTCAAACGGCGTAAGTATAACAACCGTATCGGGAGCTGTATGTTTGAGCCGTTTGGGGTTGAAACACTAAAGCCTTGGGGTCAGAGTGCTCATAGTGTATTTCCGGACATCGCCAAGTGGTTTTTCGACTCTGTACGCCATCAGAGGGCTGACCTATTTTTTTGCCCCAAGAATCAGCGTTGCCATCCAACGTGGTAATGCTGTCAGCCATTTGGGCACTTGTCCCAACTTGTTCGGACGAATTTTTTGATGCCCGATATATGTATAGCTATTCCCTTTTTATTTTTTTATTATATTGTTGTACATAATATATATAATTATATTATTCGTGTTGGCTTGTAGATTGATATCTACGAGTATAAATAAAATAATAATGTAAAAAAACCTACATGTTTCATTTTACGCATCTCGTCTTTCTAAGAGAAGTTTGAATGCGAGAGCGAGCGAAGCGAGCACGAAATTATAAGCACCTCGGATAGGTTAGGTTTCTTTTGTCTGAGCTCCCCCTGGGCGCGGACCTGACGTGTTACGCGGACGACACGCTGGTCACGGCCCGGGGGAGTTCGCACAGGGAGGCAGCGTTGCTCGCGACGGCGGCGGTCTCACTCACGGTGAGCCGCATACGGCGTCTCGGCCTGGAGGTGGCCCTCAACAAGTCGGAGGCCATGGTGTTTCATGGCCCCCGGCGGGTGCCGCCGGCCGGATCACACATTGTGGTCGGGGGGGTCCGGATCGCTGTCGAGCCCACCATGAAATATCTGGGATTGGTGCTCGACAGCCGGTGGGACTTCGGACCCCACTTCCTGCAGCTGGCGCCCAAGTTTTTGGGCGCGGCCGGGGCGCTGGCAACGCTGCTTCCCAATCTGGGGGGCCCGAGCGCCGCCTGTAGGCGGCTCTATATGGGGATCGTGCGATCCATGGCGCTCTACGGAGCGCCGATCTGGGCGTCTGACCTGACGGCCGGCAGCATAGCTGTCCTGCACAAGCCGCAGCGGGCGATGGCCGTCAGAGTCATTCGGGGGTATCGCACGATCTCCTTCGAGGCGGGTTGTGCACTGGCCGGATCACCGCCCTGGGACCTGGAGGCGAAGGTGCTCGCGTCACTGTACCGATGGCGCGAGGCGGCGCGGGAGCTGGGCGAGCGACCGATGCAGCAACATATCGAGCAGCATCGGTTGCAGCTCCGCGAGGTCCTGGTGGCGGAATGGCGGGTGAGGCTGTCACGCCCTACCGCCGGCCTCAGCACCATCGAGGCGATCCGGCCAGTGCTCGACCGCTGGCTCGGGGGAAGGCACGGCTCCCTGACGTTTCGGGCGACGCAGGTGCTTCGGGAAGTACCTGTGTCGCATAAACAGGGAGCCGAACGCCCGGTGTCACCACTGCGTCGACTGCCGGGAGGACACGGCGTGGCACACGCTGGCAGAGTGTGCCGCTTGGGAGGAGCCGCGCCGTGCCCTCATCACTGAAGTAGGCAACGACCTGTCGCTGCCGGCCGTCGTGAACGCGATGGTCGGCGGCGCAGAGTCCTGGGACGCAGTGGTCTCCTTTTGCGAAACGGTAATCTCGCAGAAGGAGGCTGCGGAAAGGGAGAGAGAGATCTCGACTCTCGACCCGGCCCGCAGCAGACGCACCGGGCGTCGGAGGAGGGCGGACAATGCCCTCTTCCGGCCCCCCTAAATGGGTCCAGGGGCGACGGATTCGGGGACATCCGTCGCTCCCCAACATCAGGACCCGAGAAGGCGGCAAGCGTAGTGTTCCGCGTGCGCCGCTCACAGACGTTGCGGGGGGAGTACACCTCACTCCCCCCGCCCGAGACGTGGCCCGCGCAAGCGGGCCGGCACTAGCCGGGGTTGTGGAAGAATAATGTGTTCCCGCGACCCCGGCGTAGGTGTGAGATGGAACACCGGGTGGTTTTTAGTCAGTAAGAGTCTGACAGACCCCTCCGCCCGCCCCAGGGCGGAGGACATCCATGAGGATTTTCCACCCCGGGAACAAAAAAAAAAAAAGGTTTCTTTTGCCTGCATGCAGTAACAGGAGTTAATTTGTCGACTTCACCGCCTGCCGTTCGGTAGGCAAGCTACTTGTCGGGGTAGCTTCGGGGACCCTAGGCTGGCTGGCTAGGCCGGAGCCTTGTAGGCCTAGGCGTAAATCAGGGGCTGCTGTCATAGAAATGCGTTTCAGGCTTGTCGCCCACTTTCCTCTTGTCTAGTCTGCGAAAGTACTTCTTTGTTGTTACGGGATGATCTTGTGGCTCTCCTTTTAATATTTGATCTGCATATTTATAAATCGTGGTCGGACTGTTTGCGCCGCCCCTCGAGGGTGTTTGCAGATTTATAGTTTATTTCATTTCGTGTGAGGACCCATTCGACTGACATCAACCCATTGTTTACCGCACATTCTCCAGGAAGCGTATGGTTTGGAATATTTTATATCAATGCTTGTATTTGTCCCCAATCTTTAAATAATGCTGAATTTATAGCGCAATAACGATATGCAAGTGCACACTAGTATACCTACTGCACTCAGGTAATGTTGTTTTGTGAAGCGCAGTTATGCTCGCAAGATGACATGCAACTTCCGCGCTTATTACTATTAGTTTACATGCTAAATTCTAAATATTGCTCGTATGATACCTACATTATAGTGGTTACCTAAATTTTATTACCAAAAAAATGTATATCATTAGCATTTAAATAGGTGCGTATGAAAAACCTGGGTTAAAAAAAGTAGTTTTGCCAGGGTACTTTGACTGTGACAGCTTTGACTTTAATCAGGACATAAACTACATAATTATTTAAAAGTCGGTATTATCATCATCAATAATATTAAGGCTTAATTATAATACTTACAAGCAGTCCTTGCCCTGCTTAAATACTTATGAGTTACCTAGGTTGTTAGTCTTAATGACTATCTGCAAGGCGCACCGTGCTAACTGCTAACGACTCATTAAACCTGCGAGAGTGGCTCTCCAGTCAAAGAGATTAACACGTGCACTCAGTTGTGTAGATATCCTCTGTGAAGCAACGCACTTGTCCAACAATTGCCGAAATATGCTTGCGAGAAGAATGAATTATACTTCGTTACTTCGTCCTTCGAGATTAAGTAACATTGCAGTAATACGTCTAAGATATCGCCTTTTACCCACTAAGTTTAAGTTTTTTTTGTTTTTATGGGTACTTTGTCTTCTTATTCGTTATGCCTTCATTCGCGTTTTAGTGGGTCGCCGATCACCATTTAATTTCTACTTTTCGTTGAAAATTTTAAAAAGATGCCGAAACATGGTTACAAAATCGACGACAGTGATAATTGAGAATAAAGATTCGAAAACTTCGAGAGAAAATCAATAAACGTGGCAAACGGTCGCGAGTTAGAATTTGTTCCGAAAGCAGTAGCTCATCGGCGAATATTGTTCTATCGCTTGAGCAATCGGATCATGAAAGTAAGCTGAAATGTTTTCTTACCAATGTTATAACAAAAGAAAGATATTTGAGTAGTTTTATATCCGTATCACAATTTGACATGACGTCCAATTCCAATGATTGATGTGTACATCATATGGGCCCGTTACCTTCACATAATTTTGAATTCCCAATTCATTGGGTAAATTATATACTAACCTACATATTAGTGATTGTGTGCATTTGAAAGGAATGTTACCTTCGCATTAGTTAATGACCTACTTAAATCTTTATATAGGCACGTAGGTATAGATGAAATATAGGTAGGTATGGTACGGTGTTGACGATTGTTTTAAGGACTATCGTCGCTCTAAATCTTAGTAGGTACCTACTAACACATGGGCAGTGATCACAATCAGTGAAAACAAAATTCGATTCATATTCATTAATATGATTTCATATTTCGGAAATTGGTATGGATGATCAGCAGCAGCGACAGCAGCCGCGCTTGCAGAAGCGCCCGGCCCCCGGCGGCGCTAGACCTGGTACGTTCCGCAGGACGATTATCATATTTTTATGATCGGTGGCAAATGATAACCAATGATCCTGTCATATTATCGTGGATAAGAGGTTACGAGATACCGTTAACTGAACCGGTTTATCAGTCATACGAACCTAGTTTGCCTACATTATCTTCATCAGAATCCCTTCAATACAGGGTGGCCATCACTGATCTTATACACAGTGGAGCTATTTCACATTGCGAACCATGTGAAGGACAATTTCTTTCTTCTTATTTCCTGATTAAAAAGCCTAATGGTAAAAACAGATTTATGTTAAATTTTAAGTCTCTAAACAAGCTCATCTCAACAGAACATTTTAAAATTGAAGATCTAAGAACAACTTTAAAACTAGTATCAAAAAACAGTTTTACGGCCTCCCTTGATTAGAAGGATGCGTATTTTCTCGTATCTATACATCCGACCTTCAGAAAGTACTTACGATTTCAGAACGAGGGTAGAACTTACCAACACAATGTTTTACTATTTGGTCTAAATACAGCCCGATTTTTTTATACAAAATTATTAAAACCGGTAATTTGTTTACTTAGATCATTAATTAGGCTATTTGTCATCTATTTACTTAGTTGACATTTGTATTATTTCTACTAACTATCGAGATTGCTTAGACAATATATTACAAACTAGAAGTATTTTAGAGTCCTTAAGATTTAATATAGAAAACAGCTGTATGATTCCGAGTAACGTTTACCTTGGCTTCGTGACAGAAAAAAATACATGTTAGCTTTCCTAAGGAAAAACGAAATTTAGTTTAAAAAGAATTACAATCTTTCCAATTCAAACCTCGATGTAAAATTAGACATTTTGCAAGCATAATAGGCTTCCTCACTTCTTCTTGCCCCGCGATTCAGAACGGTTGAATTTATACTAAGCAAATGGCAAGATGCAAATACCTTGCATTATGTCAAACGAGTAGTTACGATAACCACATGTCTTTGCCACAGTACCTCCAGGACGATTTCTCCTGGTGGTTAAAATCAATTGATGACGCAGTCAATCCCTTACGGCAAGACAGCTACTCTACTAATAAAGGCTACTCTACTAAACGATTACGTCTAATCTGTTTGATTTTGACAGTTCAACAACATTCACTGCATTATTTACATTGTTTTTCGAACTCGAGCAGAATTTTTATCGAACTTATGAAGCAATGGATTAGCAATCTGTTTCAAAACGATTTAGTTTCCGATTGATTGTGTATTACGCAATTAGGGTACAGAATGTGTCAAACATATACATTATCTAGAACTCCTGGCAGTGTTGTTAGGTTTACAAATGTTCGCAAAGGGATTAATAACTATTTCGTACATCAACCGTATGGGTGGAGTAAGATTTCCACATCTAACTGAAATCACAAAATCATTAGGCAGTGGTGTGAAGCTCGCGGTATGTTTGTGTTCCCTTCATATATACGTTCAGAAGATAACGAAATAGAAGATGCGGAGTCTAGAAAATCTCACCCCGGTACCGAATGGGAGATCTAATATCATGCTTTTGGAAAGATTGTACGGGCCTTTAGGTAACCGAAAATTGATCTCTTCGCAAAAAATTAAATAATAAATGTGTTAAGTACATCTCATGGAACAGAGACCCGGGAGCATTCGCTTTGAACGCTTTGATTTTAAGCTGGAAAGATCTTTCTTTCTACGCATTCCCTCCTTTTGCGGTGATACAAAAAGTTTGAAGAAAAATAATAATAATAGGGTATTGTTGTGGTCCCATTTTGGCCCACACAACCCCGGTTTCCACTGTTTCAAAAAGTTCTCTGTTCCCAGTTGATTCAGTTTACACCATCTGATAATGTGTCATTTTTTATTTCCAATGGTCTCCCGAAGCTCCTGTTAATTGCAGGGAAGTTATCAGGAGGCATTACGGAACAGAAGAGTGCCACAGCTTTAGATATAACGATAGCTTCCTTGTTTGGAAATTTAATTCCGATGGTAATTTATTTTCTCACAGAATTATTTAATTCTGGTCTACAATACGGATCTTTAAACAGTCATCGCTCCGCTCTGTCTTAGATCTTAGGTAGAGTAGGGTCTGACGACCGTATTACGAGGCTATTTAAAGGTTTTTATAGACTTCGTCATCCAGCCCCCAAAACTATTATCACTTGGGTCACCTCAATAGTTTCAGATTCGTTATCGAAATGGTACCCAAACAGTCATTTAAATGAAAGAACAGTTGATCAAAAAGACTGTAACTTTGCTCATGCTAATAACTGCACACAGAGTGCAGACGATTGGCAAAAAAACACAAGAAAATAGAACTCTGCATGGGCAGCTTATATGAATTAAGATAAACAATTTTATCTCGCCCAGGTGCAGCTCAACCTTGTTTTAATATTCCTTTTTATAAATACCGTCCGGAGATATGTCCGGCTGCAGCGTTGGTAGCTTATATAGATAGGGCAGAGTCGGGGAAACAATGCCAATATCTTATTCCTAAGTATTAAAAAACCACATGAACTGGTGTCTACAAATACTATCAGCCGGTGGATAAAATATTTTTGACACCTCAATATTTTCTGCTCACTCCTCTAGACAAGCAGCTACCTCGGCCGCTCTTATGGCTGGTGTCAATATTGACACGATACGAACCTCCAATGTCTTCGCTAGATATTATCATAGAGATATTCAATGTGTTTGCATTATCAATTCTAACCTCTAAATGATCAATTATGTTAAAATTTGATTAAAATGTAATTACTTAAAAGTTAATTAAGTTACCCCTAATGAATGAGAAACATAAAAAAATAATAGGTCGTAAATATTGTTTCTTCACTATTCGTTTAATAGTTGAATACGTGTTTAATATTTCACCATCTTCAAAACTACAATGCTCCAATAGATATTAGTTCCCCCCCCAACCCTATAACTCCCAATATACTAAGTGAAATATAAAAAGGTTCCAGGCTTTCAACAAAATGAATGACAGTACAGACAGAAGATAGTAAGAATTTATTTGCATTATATAAACTCAATCTCCTTTTTATTATATAGATGCATTGCACAGATGTGAGTACTTTGTACTATAGAGCTACCATTTACCGGGTAATGTCATAGATTGACTTGAATGTGCCTTGGCGGCTGATAGTATGTCATGCTCACTCAAATGTCTCGCTGACGGTGGCGCGTGTGTCGGATCATTTAGCTCCCTTCAAAATGGTTGAGCTGAATGGTGCTGATCCATGCGTCATGTTCGTGAACGGGCGCCGTCAGTTGGGACTGGTCATCTCTTAGCTGCCAGGGCTTATTTTAATAAATTATTAGCTGGATTGTTTTTAATTATGTTTTGATGCACTCTGGACGCTTTTAACGTGTACGGTTTTTTGTACATCGTTCTCACTTATAGTGAACAACATTAATCGATGTAACTAAGATATATGTAAAAACATTATTATTTAAAAGAGTGTCCATGGAGTTTCTTGCCCGTTCTTCTCCATAGGTACCTACTACGCTTTGGAATGGGCAACTAGCTTCATATTTCTGACTGACCGACTCCTTGACAATTCAAAAGTGCCTGTAAATGGTTTAATTGAAATAAATGATTTGAGTTTGAGTTTGAGTTTGAGTTTGAGACATAACGAGAAGGAACTACATAAAACTAAAACTCAAACTTAGTGGGTGTAAGGCGATATCTTAGACTTATTACTAAAATGTTACTAATCTCTTCGGACGAAGCAACTCGTATAATTTTGATAGACCTTCACTTCAGGTAAGTTCGTTTAATCTCCAATAATATGTAGGACGTGTAGGTAGAACTGAGGTACCTTATCTAACCATACATCAGATACAATTGACTGGGTAAAAGTGTAGCTTTATGAACTTTTTTGATAAAGTCACCTTCATAAATATGACTGCCTACTCCTACTAAAGAGCTAATAAAGAGGAGGCAAATTTATAGCAGTGCCATAAAAGCTAGGCTTAAAATAATAATTATAATAATCTCGTCTTAATAATTATCTCGTCTAAAGAAGTTCTAACAATGATCTTCAATGTGAAACCTATCGTGAGTATACTGGCTTGAAAATATTTCAGTTGATGCCGGGCAGGAGTAGAGTATTGAACGATACACCATAGACTAGGACAGGGCACCTTTATTCCCAATTCCCCCTCACATCTATCTGCATATTACAGTTCATGGCACTCTCGCAGGGCACGTATCCTTGTTGGCCATGTTCACACAGCAAGTCCAGCAGGAACCGACCCTGGTGGCTCGAGGGCATGTCGGTGACTGACAGCTGTTGGTCGATGTGCATCACCTGAGTTCTGTTGGCTGTGGTCGCTGGCCAGCGGATAGGTAGCAGTTGGGTGGGGAGCGGGGTTGGGTCCCTGAAAAAGGTCAGTTTGAGGAGAAGTTAAGGCTTAAAATCCTTAATTATAGGTACCTGATAACTTACTTATATACTCATGTTTTAATTATCTGGTACCTATTGAATTAAAGATAAAACATTTTAGATATTACGCCACTTCCTATTATAACGTTTCCAGACGACGACAATGCTACTTGACAACCCTTTAATAAATTCAAAGAAATACTTCGTCCGTTGTTAGAACGTTGGTATTTACGCTTATTATGTTGTCTTAATAGTCGTTACAATCTGTAGCGTGAGAAAATAAGGGATACCAAAGCTTAGCTTACAATACAACGTGAACGTTTATGAAACTGAGTGAAGGAAATAAAGCCACGTAACAAGAGTTTTTGGTGTCAGCATATTGACCCGAAAACTTCGGAGATAATGTTGGTATTGTATGTTGTGATACAATTTCTTTCTAACAACACCCGTGACTATTTTACGGTACTGTTTGGAACAAAGTACACAACAAATCCCTTGCCCTAGAATGCTCTTACATTCCCTAAAATAGTTATCCAAAAAGCTGCGGCTTAAGAAGGTAAGCTTTTTAGATTAAGTAGGTACCGTAAAAAGATATGTTGAAAGTTGCAAAAATTACATCTGATGTTTTTTCAATAAAAATAGGTCATCTAGATTACCTTAATTAATAATATTTTGGTAAACTCACCCGAACTTCATAAAGTTGGTAACCATGGTGGTGTGTCTCTCGATGACCAATCTGTCAGCGTGACTCAACTGTAAGGTCAGACCTCCCGGCTTGAAGATGTAGAAAACATCATCCGAATGTGTCGCGCCCCTCACTCCGATCCCACCACCAAACACGACACTCCCGAAATTACGTCCTCCCTCGTAAGAGAAAATGTAATTATATACCGGTTTGTCTGAATACTTCGCTATCAGCTTGGAAAACGCGTCAACCGCTCCGTAGCTTATCCAATCCGAATAATAGTCCACAGCACCTTTGATCGAGGCTTCACTATTAAGCCTTTGTTTCCCAAAGTAATGCGAACGAATTTTCTCAGCTATTTGTCTTTTATCTTCGTCGGAACACCAGGAAAATACCGATGGCAGCATATCTACGAAGTTATTGTCTAAATATTCTAACGTTCTTTGATTATTGAGTCCGTAGAACAAGGTGCCTTCGCTGTCGGTGACGCCGACCATTATCGGCACTTTGTAAAAGTCTCCCGACGAGATGATGTTGTATGGCGTGTCGTGGAAGAACGGGTCGGTGAAGTTGGTGTCGGCACACGGCGCGTACTTGAAGTACCGCGGATCTATTGAAGAACCTTGTGTTGCTGACAGTACATCTCTCAAGGACGACTTTAGAAAAGTATTGTAAACATCTCGTTCACTCCGCACTGTTGCCAGCTTAGCGGCGTCTTCGAAAGCTGGAGTGAGCGGCTCTGGGTTGAACGACCACGTGGTCAGAGCTACACCACTCAACATTACCGCTTTGTGGAACAGTCCTCTGCTACGTTTTGACAAGAAGTGCATCGCTGTGGAGGTAGCTCCCGCGCTATGACCGGAAATTGTCACATTGTCCGGATCTCCGCCGAAGGCAGCTATATTCTCTCTTATCCATTTTAAAGCTGCTAACTGGTCCTTAAGTCCTAGGTTTGCAACATTATTTAAGCATAAGAAACCTAGGGCGCCCAATCTATAGTTGACGGTTACGACAATAACGTTCTTTTTGACTAGAAATTCGGGGTCGTAATTCCACTTGCTACCGTAGTAGTAAGCTCCACCGTGGAAGAAGACTAGGACGGGTAGCCTGTGGCCGTCTGTGGTATGTTCCGGGGTGTACACGTCTAGCAGGTGGCAGTCCTCGGCACCCAGCTTGAAGATGGCGAAAGCCTGTGCGCAGGAGTCAAACTGCGATACCGCGTAGAACGTGCCGCTCCATTTTCTCGGTGGTTTCGGTGGCTGAAAGAAGGGTTGACAATTTTGAACTTTGCCTAGACTGTATAATATTTATAAATTATTAACAGAATGAACGCTTGTGGTTTACGCATTCTCCTTCTTCGGCTAGCTTCAATATATAATATCGGTGAGATATTATCCTAGCTGCAAAATTGTAACTAAACTTTCAGATTACTTACATAGCCTTGGCTAACCATAAAACGGAACGAAGAGCGTTGTCGGTGCGTGCTAACATGTTGGCTCATAGATTCGCGAGGTGTACAGCAGACGTAAAAGTCTCACTGTTCAGAGCCTACCTACTGCCAAAACTTTTACGCCAGCGCTTTATGGTTCACCCAGCCTACAACGCTATTCGCATACAATACAACAACGCCTTTAAACTTTTGGTGAAGCTCCTTCGATTCTGTAGCGCGTCGGGCGTGTTTGCACAGCTTCTCTGATGCGCCGGATTCGGGGGAGCGCCAAAGGAATTCTAAGGATGATCTCTGAGAGGCCAGAGTCTGCAGTGCAATGAATACAATGAATACATGATACAATGACTTTTTGACATGAATGATTTTATTATTTTATTTTGAATTTTAATATAGACTAACATGGCTTTAAGACCTTTGTAACTAACAATTATGGACAAATTATTAGTCTGACATAATTGTTTTTTTAATTATTTATTTAATAAACGAAGACAAAAAAGGAAAGTACGAGTTCTCAAAACAGTCGAACATTTCAGTGAGCGATTTATTTTCTAAATAAATTGTTGAAATGTCCAACGAATATCACCTGTTAACAATTACAGTTCAGCATGCGAGAACTAGAGTAGATATTCTTACGAATACCGTAGAATTTTCCAAGCATTTCCCAACCGTCTCACCGGGGAACGAGATTAAAATTTAAATATTTCACATATTAATATGTGCACGACTCGTACACTATGCAGATTATTTTCGCAGTGATATTACAAACCGTATACTCACTTGAAATCTCTCGCTGACGGCGTACGGGATGCCGTAATACCGGTTCTGTCCGGAGAAGCCTCGTAGCCCCCTTAATTTACCCTGGCTTACTTCCACGACCGGCGTGTACAAGAATAAGCCGCACACATGCTGCGCACACGACAAACACACAATATACACCAACGCTCCGTATCTCATATTTACCGAAGAAAGACTTCTCTCATAATGTTTAATTATTGTTTGGTGTTGTCCATATAAATTAGCCGGACGATCTGCACTGTGCCGGTGTGGGATTTACTAAGTTCATAATAATGGTGTCGCACAGTCTTCATATCCTTTGAGTCACTTTGACTAGATCGAATGCACTTCATTGATTTCGGCTATATACTTACATCTTTTAATAATGTAACAACTAAAAGTTCTCCGGAAGGGCGGTTATTAGTTACATACAGCACTTATTGTTTACCTTTTTACTCAACGTACCACTGGTTTCATTTGGTAAAAATTGGTGTAATATTTTCCCGCAGTTTTGTGCGAAGTTCATAAGTCTGATTTATTTGATTTACAACTTGATTTTGTTAAACGCAGGATAAATGACGAAATCACTGAGAAACACTTTTCAACAATTTCTCTATAATCCTGTGTAATATTGTTTAGTTCTTAAGTGTAGATACAAAAATAAGTAGAAACGTAATTTCACTTTTAAAACAGAAGAACACTAAAAATACTCTAACTTCAAAGTCTTTGACAGAAACTTGGTCGTTTAATTTTCCGGTTCACTTCAAGTTCACAGATGAAGTTCATTTGAGTGGAAGCCAAGATGCTGCGTGCGAGGCGGTCTGGTGCACACTGGTAGGGAAAGTACACGATCTCCGGCGGCGCGGCGGCCTGGTGCGCTTGCGCAAGTTCATTGCAATGTTTGCGAACTGTCCGTAAAGTGTTATAGGCATTATTTGCCGATCGTTAGGTGACACTGTGTGTTTTTTTTATTTAAGGGGCCGTGCACGAATTCGACCAATTTTGTACATTATTTGTGAGAAAAGGAAAAATAATTTAAGCAGAATTATTTGTGATTTGAAAAGTCCAGTACTTTGTTCTGCACGTGGCTGAAAGGGATTTTTCAAATAAAATAATTATTCATGGAAGATCACTAATTTTAATTATTATATTATAAAATAATAATTACGCAAAACTGACGTTTGAACATTTTTTTTTGAAGTTTAAATACGTTTGATTTTAAACACTGAAAAAATCATCAACATCAATATATAGTCTTCTTGCACATGACTGGACCACTTTCATCAACTTCGATACAAATTATAGCAGAAAAATAATGTTGAAAAACAACAATTTTTCGAAGCAATTAAGCAAACCATTTCAAGAAATTAAAAAATCAGACATTTGATCTTTAGCTATTCTTCAAAATAAAATTAAAACTCAAACTGAAAGCATTTAATTCAATTGAAACAATCAAACCAAAATTTAATTTTATGACATTATAATATCTCCATTTTGTAAATAAAAGACAAAATAAACTAAATTGTCGAGAGCGCAAATGTGATGAAACTATTAACCCAAAGAATATAACAACTCTCTACCGAATTAACCAGTACGTGCCGGTACTGTGATTGACACGAACATTTTAGTGCGACGAAAACTGACCTTTTAAAGTCACACAGACATAATTTCAAGCTTTTTAAGCAACAAAGGAGGTTTGTTTTCGTGCACGGAGCCTTACGTAATTGATTTTGTAACAATTTTTAACCTGGTTTCTTTGAATTGTGTTGTAACAGTCTTACCTCGTACTTTTTATAAAAATAATAAGCTGGCAAAACCAACGTAAGCAATAAACGAAATTTCTTTTCATAATTTGCTGTACCAAATATTTAATTTTAGACGCAGTTTATATAAATTATGAGAACAACAATACAAATAATCACTACATAATATAAAAAAGTAAAATGATCCAGAACTATAGACTTTCATCACAAACTGCCGAATCTGAGGTGCCATCTGTCACGTCACTTCGGATTAAACATTAACAGAAATACGCATGAAAATGAAAAATTGCGACTAGGTCAGCTACGAGACAAGAACGCCCACCACCGCCGGACTCCTTTTTTTTTTTTTGTTTCCGGGGTGGAAAATCCTCATGGATGTCCTCCGCCCTGGGGCGGGCGGAGGGGTCTGTCAGACTCTTACTGACTAAAAACCACGCCGGTGTTCCATCACTCACCTACGCCGGGGTCGCGGGAACACATAATTGGGGAGTGAGGTGTACTCCCTCCGCAACGTCTGTGAGCGGCGCGCGCGGAACACTACGCGCGCTGCCTTCTCGGGTCCTGATTTTCGCCCCTGGACCCATTTAGCGGAGCCGGAAGAGGGCGTTGTCCGCCCTTCTCCGACGCCCGGTGCGTCTGCTGCGGGCCGGTTCGAGAGTCGACATCTCTCTCCCCCTTTCCGCAGCCTCCTTCTGCGAGATGACCGTCTCGCAGAAGGAAACCACCGCGTCCCAGGACTCGTCGCTGCCGACCATCGAACTCACTAAGGTCGGCAGCGTCAGGTCACTGCCTACTTCTGAGATGAGGGCACGGCGCGGCTCCTCCCAAGCGGCACACTTTGCCAGCGTGTGCCACGCCGTGTCCTCCCGGCAGTCGACGCAGTGGTGACACCGGGCGTCCGGCTCCCTGTTTATGCGACACAGGTACTTCCCGAAGCAACCATGCCCCGAGAGCACCTGCGTCGCCCGAAACGTCAGGGAGCCGTGCCTTCTCCCGAGCCAGCGGTCGAGCACTGGCCGGATCGCCTCGATGGTGCTGAGGCCGGCGGTAGGGCGTGAGAGCCTGTCCCGCCATTCCGCCACTAAGACCCCGCGAAGCTGCGACCGACGCTTCTCCACATGGGGCTGCATCGGCCGCTCGCCCCGCGCCCTTGCTTCCTCGCGCCACCGATACAATGACGCGAGCACCTTCGCCTCTAGGTCCCAGGGCGGGGATCCGGCCAGCGCACAACCCGCCTCGGAGGAGATCGTGCGATACCCCCGAATGACTCTGACGGCCATCGCCCGCTGCGGCTTGTGCAGGATATATGCTGCCGGCCGTCAGGTCACACGCCCAGATCGGCGCTCCGTAGAGCGCCATGGATCGCACGATCCCCATATAGGGCCGCCCACAGCTCGAGCGACGAGTATTTTTCCCGGAGAGGCCGGCCACCGAGGAGCTTGGGACTTAGGGGCCCCGTCTCTCTTTCAGGAACTAGAACCAACCGTCAACGTCTCGGCCCAACGACTTTCGGATCTGGTGCGGGTCATCCAACGCAATCATAGGTTGGACAATGCCGCATTTGAAAGGCTGCGCTCAGAGATACTGGGCAACCTTATCGTCGCTTGCGGACGGCGAGCAATGGGTCGCTCGCCGTCCGGTGACCAGGCCCGGGTCAATGGCGCGTCGTGTTCCACGCGCGCCTCAAAGAGATGTCAGCACATAATGACGGGGTCCGATAAGGCCGATGCCTCAGGGTCGCGGGAAATTCGACAGAGATACCGTGGCCCTAGCACAGGCAACTGAAGGAACACGGGTGGGTTTTAGTCAGGAAAAGTCTGCATGTCCTTCCGATCCACCTAGAACGGAAAAAGTCATTTAATGATTTGCCATGCAAAAAAAAAAATGGTTGGACGATGCCGCACTTCATAGGCTGCGTTCAGAGATACTGATAACAACCGTCACGACTCCGGCATAAACCGCGGTACAAGCGTCAACCATTGATGGAATCCTACCGCGGTCCAATTATGGTGTTGAAGAAGATTCTATCATCTTCTTCAACACCATAATTGGTGCCTATGGTTCCCACAGTAAGTAGCCAGTGCAACGTCCGATTGAGGAGCGCACTGGAGGATGCGTTTCGCGAGTATAGATCCACTCCGACCGAACTTAGACCGCGATTACCACGCCTACCTACGCGCAAAAAGTATAGGGCGCTGGTGTGTGCCCTGGACTCGCAACTTCGCTAGTTTTCAGACTTCAGAGTTTGCAATACACTCCCTGCCATTTTATCTGTGTATTTTATACAAAACATTTGTCAGGCTGGGGCCATGTCCTTGGGTGCACTTGCATAGTCCAACCATGGGTCATCGTCGGTTAGTGCCTCATTTAATTAAAAACGTCTAATGGGCCTCTGCGAGTAAGCTACGGCTCCTCGTATGCTTTCCAAAAGTCCGCAACCCCAGGGTCCCGAGAAATGTCAAGATACATATAAATAATAATAGGCACGATTACATTTTTTTTACAAATATTGTTTGTTTTCAAATAGTGCAAACAATATTGTAAAAAGTGTAAAAGCTTAAATAATTGCCAAGTTATAAACGTTTTAAAATTTGTGTTAGACAAGGACAGCACTAGCGTAGAAGTGTTGTTATTCTGTTAGTTTATAAATTGTTTGTAGTTTTTTTTATTTTTTTACTATTTGTATTCCCTGTGCGTGTCCCAAATAAAATATTTTTCTTTCTTTCTTTCTACTTTTTTCATATTTACATCGATATAACAAAATTTCTCATTTTTGCTATGCCATCTTTAAAATGACATTATATTTTCGAACGTTTTTAATATTAGTCATCATCCCTATTATATTGTAACAAAGTAACATTGTTTAAATCGATATTATCGATTTTAACATCGTTCTTGTGAGTTATATTTCTCATCTGGTGATAGATTATCAATTAATGGCTGATTCCTATAATTTAAGGACCGTTATTGGTTAAAATTAACTCTTCTGCCTACCCCCATGGGAAGAAGGCGTGAGTTTATGTATTTATGTATGTATGTAACTCTAATTGTATATTTACCATTAATGAAGCGAAAAACTCATAGCTTCGCATAGTAGACCCTCCCATATGGAAGTAGCTATCACAGGTAAAATGAGCTTACGAATCTCTTTAAATGCTAAGTTTGGCTAAAAACAATGCTACCACTGGTAAGCAAAACGATTCGTTTTTGTTTAAAGGAACCGAGAGAAGTAAGTACGTTTTATATGTATAGTATATATAGTAGAAATAGGGACCAATTGGTTCAACCGGGTTTCAGGCTGGCTAAAGTAGATTCATCCTTCATGGGGTACTGTTTAAAATGTTATAATAAAATACCTCCCCACATCAACAACTGAGAAACGAAGTTCAAAACCTGTATCAAACGCACACTATGCAGCCAAGCATGTTATAAGTTGGAGGATTACATCTCTGACAAAAATGCTTGGCTCAACGCTGGTTCTGCTCCACAAGGGCGCCTAAACAATTGATTAGCATTCGGAAATATTGTTGGAGCTGCTGAAGATTGTAAAAACTATCTTTGCACTGTATAAATTCAATCTTTTAGTATTGTATAATTGCAAAGCACACGTGT
Organism: Dasypolia templi; assembly: GCA_963555695.1. Classification (NCBI taxonomy): domain Eukaryota; kingdom Metazoa; phylum Arthropoda; class Insecta; order Lepidoptera; family Noctuidae; genus Dasypolia; species Dasypolia templi. Next base: position 25,749,597 of record OY743154.1, on the reverse strand, counting down.
GAGCACTATGTAGTACCTACTATAAAGCTACCCTATACTGGGCACGTCTGTCATTGACTTGAATGTGCCTGGGCCATGTGTGCTGAGAGTATGTCACGCTCACTCAAATGTCTCGCTGGTGGTGGCGTGTGTGTTGGATCATTAAGTTCCCTTCAAAATGGTTGAGCTGAATGGTGCTGATCCATACGTCATGTTCGTGAACGGGCGCCGCCAGTGGGGACTGGTCATCTCTTGGCTGCCACGTTTTTTTTTTTTTTTAATTTTTCTTTTCCGATTTTTATGTTTTTTATAACGGGTCTTTCTACATCGTTTTCACTTGTTTAATTTCAACAAGACTGATGTTACAAATTTTCTGTAACCATATTATTTAAAAGAGTGTCCATGGAGTTTCTTGCCCGTTCTTCTCCATAGGTACCTACTACGCTTTGGAATGGGCAACTAGCTTCATATTTCTGACTGACCGACCCCTTGACAATTCAAAAGTGCCTGTAATGGGTTTATTTGAAATAAATGCTTTGAGTTTGAGTTTGCGTATATTTAATCCATACATACATAATCAGCCTAATTTGTTCCCACTGCTGGGACACAGGCAGTGGGCCGTAATCCACCACGCGGGCCCAGTGCGGGTTGGTAGATGTCACATGTCTTCGAATTTTTAGTTCTTAGACGTGCCGATTTCCTCACGATGTTTTCCTTCACCGTTTTGAGAGCAGTGGTGATGAAATATTTTACACAAAGTAAAGCGTCTGTCTGGGTTCGAACCTACGACCTACACCTCGTAAGTCGCGGCCGTTACCACTGGGCCACCGCTGCTCTCAAAATATATTTAATATGTAGGTGTATCTTTTCATAATTTTTTATATGTAGTATATGTAGTTGTATATATTTTTATATGTAGGGTACTTCAGTTTGGTCTTTCGGAATAGAGTACAAGCGTGTATAATGAATAGAGTAAAAGTCTGAATAATGATTAGTGTACAAGTCTTTATAATTAGTACAAACAATTATTTCTGTGCTTTCATTGCGGAAATGCTAATTTCGTCCTTTGATTACAACCTTCCGATGATCCTGTCAATGTACTTAAATACCTGCTGAAGTATATAGTTAGAATATTTCAAATCTGTATGGATATTTTGTTTACCATTATGAGACCTTAAAATATCTCAATTCTATCCTGACTAGCTGGTTAAGAAAAGCGTATAAGTAGGTGATGACGATCTGATCGGGACAGCGGCTAGGCCCTTTGCATTCCGTAGCGCGCCGCGTTTAATGTACATTTACAATTTATCAGTTGAATGTTTTGTCTAAGTTCAGATTTTGATGCAGGTAAGACATGATCCGTGACACAAGAAAAAATGTATTGTATGAGGCAACGAATTTTTGAGCACGTAAGTAATGGTCGTCGAGTGCAAAATGCGTAATAAGTGTGTCAACTTTCAAGTAACATAACCAGTTGCCAGGCTTTGATGAACGCAGTATTGAAGGAAATCTGCAGTGCCGCAGCTGTTGATGACATAGTGAGATGTTATATTGCCATGATTTTTGTTATTTACATAAAATGTTACAATTAAATACCTCCCCACGTACAGTAAGCGTTCAAAAGTGCATAGGCACGTTAAGAGTCGTATTACTGTGAACTCGTGGTATTACTGTATGTGTTTAAACGACACTCACCACAAAGATCGCAGTTTTACACGGCACACACTGACGTAAAGGCGCGCACTCGCATCGCACTACACGAAACAAAAATATATTTCCGTCTCTTTTGTTAGACACGCATCAGTCTCGTGACCTTGCCAGTTTATGGCATTGCTAAAATTCGAGTTAATCTAATATGAACTGGTAGCAGTAGGCGCCAAGCGTTGGACTGAGAAGCATTCGGCTTGGGTTCTGATAAGATGCAGCGCAGTTTAATAACAATTTATTATTTTGGTAAAAAAACTGTATAACAAAAATAAAAACATATTTATTTGTTATAATATTTTACAAATGAATAATAAACCGGTACGATTATTTATAATAACTTCTTCAGCCAAATAGGATGTGCAATACTATGTCAAGGAACTAAGAAGTAATTTGTTTTATTTTGGACATGTGAAATGTACAAAAAAATTGTTAAGTAGATTTATTTCACCATAATCATTAAGTTTCGATCATGGATTTCCAAAATAAGTGATTTTAATAAGTGTTTAAGTAGGGCAGTTTGTTAACATAAGGTATTTTACATTTTATTTGGCTATAGTGAATATAGATTACATATTGAGGATAGCATAAGTATTCATTTTCTTTAAGAAAAAAAGATTGAAACTAAAACTCAATTTTTATAATTAACTAATCACGGATATAGCGCAATATACAGGATAAACTATTCCGAAACTTAATTGTTATTACTTATTACGTTTTTGTTTGCTGGGCTTCGGTGATGCAACCTTTATAGCGTGGAGTAAACGGCAAACAGTTTTTTAATGAGGTGTTGAATAATTCAGCAAAATGTCCGGTTGGTATGAAACCATTTGTTTCATGTTCATTCACCATGTGAAGTATCATTTAAATAAGTCTTCCTTTTAATAAACAAGTGCTCCGACTAGCAAGGATTCCCTCTTCCTCACATCTTAACCCACAGACTCGCAGTATTTCTCTAAAACAAAGAATGTAAAATTATTAGACATCTCTAAGCAAAATACAACAAACTATAACAATTAAGAAAAAATATGACATTATGTTTACACACACACACTTTACTAATCATTCACTAATTTAAGCAAATAGGTAATAATTTAAATTTATTCAAGTATAAAAAAATTAAATGATAACACTCACACTTAGTCCATTTTTGTTATCACATCATTTACGTCCACTTTTACGCAGCGCAATAATATTGCCAACGCTTCAATATTTATATTTCACTGCATTTTGAAAATTATAACCACAACTCCGCTAATTAACAGATTTCAACATTCATCACCAACCAACAACATTCAATTAGGTGAATAGTCGTAACGAATTACATCTACCTTACAGAAATCGAAATAATTTACTCCGTTTTCTATGTTCTACCTACAAACTTTTATAATCTAAGTAAACAAGATGAACGAGACAAGTATCGAATGGTTATCGAACCACTTTAAGTAATTTTATTAAAACAAACAAAAATTGTTCATTTTAGGTATTATTGTTAGCATATCAAAACTATAAATAGATATTATTTGAAAATAACATCAAGCTTAATCCGCAGGCGCAGGTGAGATTCGAAATTATGAACTACTATCAATTACAAAGTGAGTGTGTGCGTGTCTATAGTATAGAAACAACTTATAGAAGAAGGTCGTAAGTGAAACCGAAGCGTCAATCGATTGCTTTATGAGATTGCTTATGGATATATGAGCGCTACTGTACTCCAACTGAATGAAACTAAGTTTAAATACTTATAACATACGCACAATATGCAGCCAAGCATATTGTAAGTAGGGGGATTACATCGCTGACAAAAATGCTTGGCTCAACGCTTCTGTTCCACAAGACCGCATAAACTAATTGATTAGCATTCGAAAATATTGTTGGAGCTGCTCAAGATTGTAAAAACTATATTTGCAAACTTTCAATCTTTTAGTATATTGTATAATTGCAAAGCACAAAGAACATGTGTGAGCACTATGTGCCAACTTTATAGCTACCATTTACTGGGTACGTCTTTCATTGACTTGAATGTGCCCTGCTGGGGGCTGAGAGTATGTCACGGTCACTCAAATGTCTCGGTGGTGGTGGCCACAGATAAATATGACTATTCAGATGGTGGCGTGTGTGTTGGATCAAGTTCCCTTCAACAGAGCAATGTGTATTGTCTTTGGTCCTGACATCAAGCAGTGGACCACATTGTTAAACTTTTATATCTTGAATTCGAGGATATTGGCTACTTTGTATTTGTGTATTTTCAATTTTTGTTTCTTTCTTTTCATCGACCAGTTTGTAAACTCTAATACCCATTTCCAAATTAATTTCACCCTGTTTAAACCAGTCCATTGAGGAACAACTGCTCTCATAGAATAATGCTGACTGGTTAAAACAGGGTGAAATTAACTTTGGTAGCGAAATTCCGCAGACGTGGTGGTAATCAATTACAAAATACGGTAAAAAAAACAAGGCACTCATTGTTTCATCTCCTATTTTTTCATTACCATTTTTATTCTTGGTGAATCGTCTTCACATATAAAAATATAATTAATGTATACAAAATATTGTAAAACATTTTAAAAGAGTAACGGTGGAGTTTCTTGACCCTTCTTCTCCATACGAAACTACCTTTTGGAAGTGGCGCCTAGAATCAGTTCTATTTTTAATGTAAATGTTGACGTTCAAAAGTGCCTTTTTATGGGCCTATTTGAAATAAATGCTTTGACTTTTGACTTTAGTTCTAGTAAAATGTCAACATTGCTACAAATGAAGACTTAAGTAATTTACTTTGCATGAAAACAATATACTTATTATGGAAGAAACTTTTCAGACAGATTTCAAAGAAACCATCTTTTGAGTAAAGTTGAAACGAAAATTGGTTTTAAACGAATGAGAAGTCGCGAACAATAATAGTAAGTGCATTAAAAATAAATAGTCATATAATAAAGAGCGTTCGTCTCGCCCGCTGCCCGCTGGATGCTGTAAAGCTGTTTCATACTGGGGCTAGTTATACATATTTATTTTATGTTAGAGAATTCAAATAGTTGAACTATACGTTCTCATTGGGTATGGGTGATGGTGAAGTGACAGGCACATAAAATAAAATCAGGACAAGTCTTAAGCACTTAGAAGTTCTTTTCTGCGGGCTTTCTGCTAGTACTGCTTGCTTGTTAACGCAAAAAGTAGGAACCATACTCGACAAAAAGTGTGTATATTTTCGAGGTGGGCCTTACAAGTTCTGATTTGGTATATCAGGCTTACTTTATAAGGCTCTTCTGTTAGTGACTTATGCATAGGAAGTTAAATTCCTGTGCCACCAAGTGATAAGTTCACCCCGTCATATAAAAATGAGGCAAACATTCCATTATATCACTGCTTTAAACCCTTTTGGGGATTACTTGCTTGATGGCAGAGTCGGGATTTTTCTCGTTTCAGTTAGGAACTGCAGCGAAAAAGTTTTAATCACTTGATAAGTTTCAAGTGATACTTTCGACGTCGGAATGTTCTAGCGACGCGGACGTTCGTAGTGTATCTACGAACTTGTGTGATGTGAAAACTTCATCAGACCAATATAGAGCGAAAGTCTTTGAATAATTAAGTACTTCCAAAGAATTCCTATGCAAAGTTTACAATATCATGAATACAGCCTAAATGAGCTCTCTTAACGAAATTGATGTTTAATCAATCAAAATGAATTCAGGCAGCGAGCGCTAAATTGATTCCTTGTTTAAAAAAGCGCTTTTTCTGGGCGATGTTGATCGTAGGGTCAGCGCCTCAGCGCGGCGGTCCCCCGCTCCGGTGTGGAGGCCGTCCAACGAGATAACTTTTGAATTAAAACGCCAAGGAAGTCCTTTCCTCGTCCAATTTGCATGTTTGCCCAGTTTATAACAATTAGCCGTCGCTTCCCGGGTATTTTTCTTTATTACCAGGATTAGCGCGGCCCGCTCGTCGCAAGGATGCCGACTTGCGCTTAATTATGCTTTATATATGAATGCTGTGCGATTGCCCCGTTTATTGCGCAGTTAAATACCTGGCTCATATTGCATAGTTTTATGTGGGCAATGGCTCTTAATTAAGGTTTTGTTGAGCTAGTGCTTAGTCTTGTGTTGTGTTGGTATTTTTTAAAAACACCGAATCAAATCGCGCTCAAATTGAACAATCGTGAGATTCAAAATCACTAAGATTGTGAAGAGATTGGTGAGCCCAGTACGTTAGCCTAGCACTAGGAGGTATGTACTGCTGCGTATCTTCTCGAAATGTTACCTAATTTAGTATATTATGGTATTCTAAGAGCCTCATTCCTTTTCATCCAACTTAATAACTCCACTCAACTAATCAAGCGTATGATAACTCCAACATTAAAACAATTACCAAGTATACGCAAAGTGTACGCATACGTGTGTGTTTCTGTAAGTGTAGTTGAAAGTTGTCAGTAACAGCGAGTGCCGAGATGTTTCAGTTACAGCTACAGCCATCAGGAGCTTACAGGAGACACAACTTGAAAGTTACAAACATAATCACCTGAGTTTATACAGGGATGTACAGGCGCATGGAGAAGTGAGCTCGTAACTTACAGGAAGTGTTTTGAGGATTATTTTTGTGTAGTAGTAGTAGTAGTCTGTTAAGGCTTTTTTTCTTAGGAACTCGTGGAGGTATCAAGTTGAAATAAAAATCAAATTCTCAGGTTTGCAATGCCATGGAGCTGTGAAAAAAAATAACTTTTAATTAACGCACACAAAACCTATAAGAAACTTCCCTACAGCTTGTGTTGTTTTTAATTAATGATTTTTTAAAATTATACTACACTTTAGATTTAATATTTGACATTATGTGTTTGTTGACATTATAATGCTTGGTTTAAATTATATCATTATTTAATTAACGTTTTTGAAAATTTTAATTTGATTTGACTGACGAGTTATTTTTTTTGTTAAAATTCGTTTTCAATGTTTGCATGCCTAATATAAGGTAGATTGTACAGGGATCACAAAGTTTGTAAACACCTTATTTATGTACCTACTTTCTAAGCAAATAAACTATTATGAATACGATTCCAGTTTCCCTAGATTCATGAAATTTACAATTTATAAATACAATTACGGAACCCTTCATTGTTCGTGGCCCGACACGTACTTGGACGGTTTTTTTTTTAAATTTAAGACAATTCTCTTTAGTCCATTTCCTGCGCTCATAAATCATTTCACAAATAAAATACAGATGGATAAACTCACATCGCGTTTTGAATAATATTAATCACGTAGTAGGTACTAATTTAAGTTAGAGAAGTGTGGTGTTGCAGCAATTTGTATGACGGGTTAAAACAGAACACGAAGAACAGTTTGAGTTTGAGTAAACATACTTAATTATGTGTACATAATATATGGATCTGTTCGCAATTAGTTAGGAACCTTATTTTCATCAAAAGCGTCCGAGTATGTATTTTGTTCTGTTATTGATGCTGTTCGATGGCGTGCAAGTGTGTAACTAATTAAGTACGACAGGCACCAGAAAATTGTGACCCGAAATACGGAAAGATAAAATTATCGAAAAAGTACGAAACAAGAATTATTTTTTACGATTAGCCCTTTAATTTGATACCTCTAATGAAGTATTTGAAATAACTTTTTGATTTTACACTCCAAAGAATGGCTCTCACATCCGCCATGTTTTTTTTTAAAGTCACCTATCTAAGACCACATGTCCATATGTATATTGTGGCACATGGGGCCCGGTAAAGACGCATGTAACGATGTCTTAGTTATATAAATACGTCTAGCAGTTTGAAATATGTAAGGTAATAAAGAATGTTATCTATATACAAGATACTCGCGAAAAACAATACCATTTTCTTGCAGCTGTGAAAAGGAACCAAGGTTATCGTTTGTTATAGACAGGAACTATTGATGAAAAAGGGTCCTTGTATGTCTCAAGATACTATCAAGAGACGCTCGACAAACTTGAAGAAGTGAACGAATGAAAGGTTTGAAATCAAATCATGATTTGATTTACTGATTGGACATTTTTTTTTTGCAAACATGGGTTTTTAGATAGATTTTTCGTTCTCCATGTTCTACTGTTACATGGGCAATGCAATTCATATTATTATTGAGTACAAAAAGATATGAAAATATTAGGAAAACGAATTATGACAGTATTCAAATAAATGTGAAATCATTTGAATTAAAGTAAAAATTTCACAATGATACAAAAATGTCTAATGTCAACAATGTAACATTACTTACTAAAATATAAATATTTCAAATGTCATCTAGGTATTAAAAATAAATGTAAAATGGAATAAAAGCGTCAATTGTGTAATAACTATTTCACCACACTACCTATTATTGCAATTTTTACACATCGATTTCCGAGGGTAAAAGCCTTTTTTTGTTATCTATAGTGTAAAAGTGTTTTAAAATTCGAAGGCTTCCGATTCAACATTTACTCGAAGTTTTAAATAAAACCAAAGAGTTAGGAAAAAAAACGTTTTTAAGATAAAAGTTAGGAACGTTCAAAACATGTCAACCGAAAATACTTGGTTATTCAGAACCGAAAATATCCGCTTTTAATTTATTTTAATAAACAGATTCTATACGTATTTTACTGGTTTCCTTTCTTATTTGCAAGTTCCTCGTAGTGTGGTGAAAATTGTTGTGTTTCACTTATGGGTGAAAAGTTTTTAGCGTTTCGTGATTTGAAACCTTCGCGACGCTCAGGGTTCTTCTTTTAAACCACTCGCTTCGCTCGTGGTTTAATTCTAGAACCCTTCGCTAGCTCAGGTTTCAACCCAAGCACTCACGGCAAAAATCACTTTTACCCATATGTAAAACATATAACTATTTAACATTTACTTCACGCGGCCGATCCTGGAGACGGCGAAGCTCAAGCAGGTACTGCAATAGTAATCAGATCAAACCTTATGCATACCTACCGTACTGAAGCAATACGCCACACAAAATATCCAGGCTACTACCATCAGATTAGACTATCGAGCAGGCTTTATTTCATTGTCCACTGTTTACTGCCCACTGCTGTGTTTAAAGAGTACTTTTCTCAACTTGGAAACAAATTCATATAAGGTGGGGGAACTGGAACGCAAAGCATACGTTCTGGGTTTCCCGCATGACTCTGCAAAGACGCCGATCACTTAAAAGCTGTCTAGACGCTCACCACCTTACACCAATATGCTCTGGAGAACCGACGAGCTGGCCAACTGATTATAACAAGATTCCGGGCTTATTGGACTTCTTTGTAACCAATGGGGAAATTTACTCAAAATTCACTAATATTAGCGCGCGCCCAATCAAAACAAGAACAATCCATTCATCGCAGAGTTCACAACGTAAAGCAAGTTGGTAACGCGTTGTGCAAGCGGTCATTTACCAAATTTTGACCGCTTAGTTGAGTCCGTGGTTGAGTTGAATGGTGCTAATCCATGTCAATGTCATGTTCGTGAACGGGTGCCGTCAGTAGGGATTGGTCATCTCTTAGAGGCTTATTTTAATTGAATTAATAATTAATATTTGAATTGTTTTATATTTTTATTAAGGACGATTTTAACGTTCTGCGTCGTTTTCACATGCATATATAATGCAATATTTTAACACAAATAATGTCACCAATTTGTTGTAAAAAAAAATTGATTTGAAAGAGTGTCCGTGGAGTTCCTCTTCATCTGTTGCGCTTCGGAATGGGCACCTAGCTTCATCTTTCTGACTTGATTCTGACCGACTCACCTTTACAATTCTAAATTGCCTGGAATTGGTTTATTTTAAATAAATGGTTTGACATTGATTTTGAGTCTGAGATGTCAGAAACAGCATCTACTGGTGATGGGGTCTGCAACCGTTTTGCTAAACATTTCTCCTCTAACTTTACTCCTTCGTTTGGTTCACCTGCTGTAGCTCAAATAGGATACTTATATCACCAACATGCATTAGGTAGAGTAGTATTTACGGAACCAGACGCCCTGATAGCAGTAAACAAACCCAACATTTACAAAGGGCCAGAGCCAGATGGTTTGTGGCTAGAATTTTTAAGCAACTGCTCTTTAACACTCTTGTGAAAAGTCTACCAGACTATGCATCTCCAGTTTGGAACCAGGCTTCACTAGAAAAACTAGAGAACCTACAATAAATCGCCAAGCGAAGCAATAGCATCGACATCTTTTCTCTTTACGACAATTCCGATCGAATCTCCTAACCAGCTCGGAGTCTCGAGCGGCTGTGCGACACGTCGGTCGCGTCTATAAAAGTTAATTATTAACATTTTCACTGGCTCCCCAATTTTCACGATATCAAATCGCGCCAGGCGTGGTGTTGACCGGTACTGCAAAGGTATAAAATGTTTATACTAACACTTTTTGTGTTTTTTTCGGCGTAAGAGGGACTTGATATTAGTGCTGTTCTATTGAAAACTAAATAACTACATTTCAATACCTATGTTTAAACTTGGGAATATGTAAACAAAGAAGCTACGTAATTTTGTTAGAAATTGACAACATTTGGTATCTTTTTCTTTTATTGCCCTATGTTTTCATTGAAAAGAATAGAATAGAATACAAATATTTGCAAAGTACGTAGGAATTACAAATCAGATGTTACAATATCTTTGTTAGAGTCCTTGTACATTCTGCCTTTTAAAATATTCTAAATGGATGATCTTTAATAATGTTAGGTATTTTATTTTACACAGTCCGTGCAATACAAAATTACACTTTTTTCAAAAGTGCAGTCTTATATGCACCTGTGTGCAACAAGTTTTGGTACTGAGATCTCATGCTTGTGTTTATTTTCCTAGTGTCGTTCAGAGAGGGAAATAAATATTTATTCGTTCTGACAAACACGACTAATTCTAGTATATAAAGACACGGGAACGTTAAAAGTTTATGGGCAACGAGGCTCACCGCATCACAGAAATCGTGCTGTATCCCCGGACCACCCCGATGGCCATGACCCTTTGGGACGCATTCAACCAAGCAAGCTGGTCGGCTCCTCAAGGATCGCGCCCACACTGGTGCACTTAGTTTGGTAGAATTGAATGGGGTGGTCAGATTCTTAACCCTTACGGGTTTGAGACCCGAGACATGATTATAACTTAAACTTATAATATATTTTGTGTTTCTATTTTCAGATATTTGGAGACGGCTATATTTGTCACTCATGTTGGGAGTTGATAAAACGTAACCCGAATGATGAGATCCAACCACAACTTGCCATCGTAATGTATGTGCTGAATGTGGCAGATCTATTTTAAGAATCAGGAGCAGGCTTCTCCGACCGGAGATGTCGGCAAGGGAAACCCAAATAGGAAATATTGTATCGGAATGGATAAGACCCCGCCAGGTTGGTAATGAACACAATATCAGGGTAACTGGTAATATGACGGCAATCCGTTAAGGGGATGTGGGAGTGTTGCAACTAAATGACCCCTTATGGACCCTTGCTAATGTCAAACATTTTGTCTCTGATTTGAAAACGATTGAAAATAATTGTCATTTTATGGTTAAATATCATAATAGAAGGAAGTGTTAGCAAGCAGATAATATTAATAAAAACATATATTGCATTATTTTTTTAAAATCAATTTTCCAAGTTGTTTAACGTATCGTATCGTATCTTCAAAAACAAAATATAAAATAACAAATAACTCGAAAATGTTGACATTCGCATTGGGGTTTTATGTGATCACAGGGAGGTCAATCTGCTGATGTAGGAGAGATTATTTGCAAGCAAAGGACCTGACACTTTGGATTGCCGGGATTACCAGTAAGCCTGTAACTATTTTATATTACTAATAATGCTATGACAATCACAATATAAGTAGTAATATTTTTTGTGATTGTATTTTTGTCAACTTTTTTCTGATATTATTTCAGTTAATCTTAAATGATGAAATATGTGTGCCATACTATTTACGGGCACAGAAAGTGGTAGAAGTTGAACAGGTTGGTCCATCATCATCTGGAAATCTATTAGAAGAAACATCTGCTGAACAAATATTGCCTACAATAAGATAAGCTGAGACAGTAATGGATGAAGAAGATAGTCCCTCGAACTCAGGACGTCCATTACGGGAAACTTCTGCTAAACAAATTATGTTGCCCACATTGAGAAGAGCAGCTGACACAGCACGTCGCTGCTTGTTTTTGGAGTGCACTGACTGTGAAAAACGACGTGTGCCTGGCTTGGAAAAATAATAATTAAGGATTGTCATTTCTATATTCCTAGAAATGCTAGAATTTGCAACTTTTATCTAGGTAGCTATTTATTTTATGAACTGTATGCTGCTAAGAACGCAATATCAACAATTAGTGCCGCACATATAGAAGAAATTGAGTAAATTGTGTTTTTGCTATCAGATGATACAAAACTAGATTTCCAAAATCCTGAAACAATTGATGAACATCTTTTTAAGTACTGGTTTGGACGGACAAAAGTATAGTATAAGGAAATACTATTAAAAATACCGAGATTAAAAAATCCCAAAATTAAAATTGGTTTTAGTGCTCTTCTGTGTAAAATGCGGACTGGAGACAGCGATGACTGGAGACAGCGATGGGAGAATTTCAGCACTTTTTCAAGTGCCACGAAGAATACTTGAAGATTATATGAATCAGGCACGAGAAACTCTTTGCCAAGATTATGTGCCTAGACATTTAGGATGGGAGCATAAGTCAAGGAATGAATTTGTTGCCTGAAATTCTTTTCTTGCCGAACATCTTTTTGGGAATCCTCAAGAACCAATTGAACAAAGGCGTTTAATAACCATTGCTGATGGCACCTATTTGTATACCCAAAAGAGCAGCAACTATTTGTTTCAAAAAGAAACATATTCCCTCCACAAATACCATAATTTGGTAAAACCATTTCTAATTGTTTGTTGCGATGGGTACATTATAGAGGCAGTTGGACCTTACTCAGCCACCAAAACTGATGCCTCTATAATGAAAGACCTTATGGCAGAGCAAGGTGCTTTTACAGATTTATTTAGGGAGGATGATGTATTCATTTTAGACCGTGGATTTAGAGACTGTGCAGATGACATGACAACCAACGGTTTGTTAGTGCATATGCCCGAAATAATATCACCAGGGGAAAGGCAACTTTCTACTATCCAGGCCAATATTTCGCGATGTGTCACAATGATTAGATGGGTCGTTGAAGCGATCAATGGAAGATTTAGTAGAGACTTCAAAATATTCTGGGAGGATTATTTTAATAAAAGGTGCCCTCACATAATGCAAGAATTTTCGATTGCTGCTGCCTTAATAAACCACTTTGCTGTACAATTCAGGGAACGCGGAAATGTTAATGAAGTAATATGTAATACGGGCTGGTGTCCGCAACTTCACGACAATGCGCGTATTTTGCGTACGGTGGGAAAATCGATCATTCGATCCACCCCAGCTCCTCGAGGAAGGCCAGCAACGCCTTGGTGTTACTGACAGCCTCGCGTAGGGTACCTGAGTTACCGAAGTACTTTGCCCTGTATGTGGCGACCACCGGGCAGTGTAGAAGCACATGAGCTGCTGTTTCGTCCACCTCCATGCAGGCCCTGCACAGTGGACTGTCTGTGACTCCTATGACAAAGAGGTGTTTATTAAAAGACCCGTGGCCAGTTAAAGCTGCCGTAACTATACGCAGCTGTTGTTTGGTTAGTCGGAGAACCTGTTTCGTCATGCGGCCGTCAATAGCAGGGAGTGCTTCCCTAGCCTGCCTGCACTCACCTTGTCCGATCATAGTTTGTGACGTTGATCCCTGGTGCGTTTCCTTACCAGAGTGCGTAAGTACCTGAAGGGGAGTGGCAAGACGGGTTCAGGTCCCACTGGTGCCTCACTCGACCCCCTTCTGGCAAGTTCGTCGGCTGCATCGTTGCCCAGCGAACCGGTGTGTCATTTGATCCATTGAATGGTTAGGTTATTGAGGCTACCCACCTGATTAAGGCGCAGGTGACACTCGTATATTAGCCCAGATTCAACTGTGTGGTTGTTCAGCGCTTGCAAAACAGCCCTGCTGTCTGAGAGTATCCGGATCGAGTGGTCCCTAACTTCCCTGGCTATGATGGCCGAAGCAGCCAGAGAAATACCCATGCATTCGGCCTGGAACACTGTGTTATAGGCTCCCAATGGTGTGGCTATGCGAATGTTGAGGTCCTCCAAGAAGTCTCCAGCACCTGTGCCATTACCTGTTTTGGATCCGTCTGTGAAGATACGCAGCTCTGCAGGGCACAAACCCTCGCACCTACGATCCTCGTAAAGCTGGATCTTGTTTTTTTATCAGAGATAAATTGTTTGGGTACCCGATCATTAATAGCTTTCGTAATGGGGAACTCCTTGTTGAGTCCCTCAAGTAGCGTGGTGTGTGGTGTGGCTCTCTTACCCCAGAGATCTATCAGCGATCCTTGAGGCGCCGACCAGCTTGCTTGGTTGAATGCGTCCCAAAGGGTCATGGCCATCGGGGTGGTCCGGGGATACAGCACGATCTTCTGTGATGCGGTGAGCCTCGTTTCCCATAAACTTTTAACGTTCCCGTGTCTTTATATAATAGAATTAGTCGTGTTTGTCAGAACGAATAAACATTTATTTCCCTCTCTGAACGACACTAGGAAAATAAACACAAGCATGAGATCTCAGTACCAAAACTTGTTGCACACAGGTGCATATAAGACTGCACTTTTGAAAAAATGTACGTTACAAAAATAGTAACTAAGTAAGGAATCGGATAACTATCAATTGTACTCAAGTGCAATAAAAACTACAGCCAAACTCATCGTAAGACAAACTACAGACTTTCCAAGTCCAACAAAATCCTCCGGATGGCCGCCTTGGGAAGTCATAAAGATAACACTAGCTCGTTCCAGCAATTTAAAATGAGCAATAAACATAAATAAGGAGCTAGTTTGTTCATTAATGTGGTGTTCTTCGTCACCAGGTAATAGTGGAAGTTGTGCCATGCCTGGCTGTAAGTTACAAACAATTAACTACTCGTATAGCCGAAGAAGAGGTTGAATAGCTGATAGCTGACTTCGGGAAATTATAGTTCTTGAAAGGCGTGACATGCCATAAAAGCCTATCTTAATGCCAGCCACCGGGGATGAATCCAAATTAAGGGAAACAGGAAGGCAGGGAACACTTTCCGGAAAGGAATCCACAGTGATACTTTGACGGACTTCAAGTATTAAACAGCAGGCGCCCCTGCTAAACAGTTAATCAGAAAAAAAACACAATTAGAGACACCTATGTAGAGTTTTGTTGTTTCCCCTAAATCAATAATCGAGAAATTAAATATACATAAAGGAACTCACGCTTTTTTCCCATGGCGGTAGACAAAAACTACAGAACGCCACCTACTATGTTTTTGACACTCTGAACTCCTTTTGCTTCGTTTACGTTCCTACATCCAGAATGCACCATGAGCAGTCATGTTTGTTTGAATTTAACACAGAAACTCATCGTCATCCCCTAAACCTAATTGAACAAGTTCTCAAACCCTACACAAGTGAGACCGCAGACAAACGCTAGTAACAAATGTTTCAAAGGAGTAATGAGCCGAGTTGCACAGTGAGAGACATTTCTCAGAATTTTCAGAAAGCCTTTTAAGTATTTAAGTCCGTTGAACTGAGCCTTGAAGAAATATTGTGCGAATCAGAATACAGATTTAGACGAAGACATTGATTATGCATTTGATCCAGTCTGCGACTAGACACAATGCACATAAATAGGTTTATTGCGTTACAATATGAGAAGGCGCTTTAGATACTGTTTGCTCTTTTCTCTCAATAGGGTTTGGATCAATACATTGATCGAAGCAATAGGGCAATAAAACCTTTGAATTGAGAACTCTTTGGTCGATCTGTGATTTAATTTTTTAAAGTTATTTTAAAGCTTTATGTTGTACTAAGGAAGTTGTGTTACATTTTAGTGAAAACTTTTTAATTTCTTTAGAATTTCACGTGCTTAGGCTGTTTTTTTTTTTTTTTTTTTTTTTTTTTGTATGGCATCTCGTAGTTGACCTTGAGAGGTCGTGACTACTTAACCGGACTATCCTGTGGCTGCCTTAAGCGGACTCAAAGCCTCCAGCCAGGGGCGTAATACTACTTATATTATTAAGCGAACGCTCGCTAAGGGCACCCCCTGTGGGGTACGGACCTCGGCTTAGGGCGTCGCTGACGGGAGGACAGCAAGATGGGACAGGCTGGATCAAGTTTGGTTGATTATTATTAATCGGGGAATTTAAAGCTACAGGCTCAGCTACGGCGCGGGCTGGCACTTCGTCGAGCAAGGGTCGGGGGGGACAATTACGTCGGGATCTTCGCGAGGAACCTCGGCGGCGAGGTCGGAATGTCGGTCTGTGTTTGTGCACTGTACTGGTGGCCCTACTGCTCTCCTGAATGAGAGTTATGTGGTCATCGGGATCGGTGAGGACATGCTTGGGACGGCGGACTTGACTAATGGAGGAGGGAATATAACTAGCGGCTTTCACAACCAGAGGGTTGCGGTGATTCGCGGCGGTCTCGAAGAAACGCTTTGAAATGCGTTTCATGAACTGGCGGATAGTGGGAATCTTTAGGTCAACGTGAAGGATCTCGTTGCGAACGTACCAGGGGGAGCCTGTTATCCTACGGAGGAACTTGTTCTGGAGGGTCTGCATTCTATTGAAGCGAACGGGCTTGGCGTGTGCAAAGACTGCACTGGCATATGTCATGATCGGGCGGATGCACGCTGTGTAGATACGCATTTTGCACTTAAGTGACAATTTGCTACGAGCATTGAGGACAAAGTGAAGTCTACCTAGAGCGAAGGCGGCGCGCGAACGAGCCGCCTTAATGTGCTCTGAAAACGAAAGGTGTTCATCTAGAACTACACCCAGGTATTTGGCTCGCTTCTCCCAAGGGATCGGCTTGCCGAACATGGTGATCGGTCGAGGGGGGCAGGGGGTATGACGCGGCTTCGAGAATAGAACCGCTTGACTTTTGTCGGGATTTACTTCAATTCTCCATTTCCTAAACCAGGCGCCAAGCTTGTTGACTTGGGTTTGGAGAATGCGAGATATCGAGTCTGGATCGCGGCCGGTGTAGTAAATGGCCGTGTCGTCTGCGAACAGAGCCAGCTGTGCCTTGCTGCACTTGGGCATATCGCTGGTGAATAGCGTGAATGCTAGGGGAGAGATCACAGAGCCCTGAGGGACTCCTGCGCGAATAGGGTGGGGGGAGGATAGCGCTCCTTCGATGCGATAACGGAAGGTGCGATTCGACAAAAAGTCCCGTAAGATGAGCACGAGACGATCTGGCACACCGAGTTGGTACAGCTTATATAATAAGCCGTTGTGCCAGACTTTGTCGAACGCTTTCGCTATGTCGAAGAAAACAGCACCGGTCATCAAACCTCGTTGGAAACCGAAGTTGATGTGTTCGACTATACGGTGGACCTGTTGTACGCACGAGTGTTGGGTTCTAAAACCAAACTGTTCGTTGGGGATTAGGCCCTTTGTCTCGGCGTAGTCTCTGAGGCGCTTATAAATAACCCTCTCATAGATTTTGCCGAGGACATTGAGCAGACTGATGGGGCGGTAACTACTAGGCTCTGACTTTGGCTTGCCGAGCTTCGGGATACCGATGACGGTGGCTTCTTTGAATGCCTGCGGGAAGATGTTGTTGCTCAGAGCACCATTGAAGATGGTGGTCAGTAGCATTATCAGGTGGGCAGGGAAAAGTTGGAATACCCTATTGGTGATTCCATCTGAGCCGGGGGCTTTACGAGCCTTAAGACCTTTGATGAGGTCGTGCACTTCGTCGGGCGTGACTGGGGGCAGTGGATACTCTGGGTCTTCGACGGGAGGGAGGGAGGCTCTATGTTCGACTTCAGCGTCGACCTCAGTGAGGTGAGCTTGGTCTACTGGTTGAGAGCTAGGCGAGCATTGGACTTCTAGAGTGTCGGCTAGAAGCTCAGCCTTGTCGACATCATCGAAGGCGATGGTCTTGTCGGGACGGATCAGGGGGGGCATGGAGACTATTTCTCCGGATCTGAGCTTCCTCTGGAGTTGCCAGAAGGCTAGGTGGGTGGGCTCTAGTTCGCTCAACATCTTGTCCCAGCCGGCGGTACGCAGCTCCTCTATGCGTGTTCTTACAGTACGCTGTAAGTAACGCATATGGGCTTTGTTCGCGTCGCAGGGGAAGTTGCTGTAGGCACGGACAGCCGCGTTCTTCTCATTCAACAGTTCGCGTACATCGTCCGGCAACTTCCAGCGACGGTCATCCGTCGCTGGAATTTCCCTTGAACAATCGTTCAGGACTGATTGTACGTGAGCTGTGAATGAGTCGATCGCAGCCGTCGTGTCAGCGATAGAGTCAAAATGATCGGGGATTGGGTCCAAGTGGGGGGACGTGGTGGATTTTAAGCGATCGCTTACTCTCCTCCAGTCCGTTACCACTTTGTTGGGAAGGGGTTGGGTGGAATCGGGCAGACCTATGCGGGGGACCAGTTTCATGACTACTGGACGGTGATCGGAAGCGAGCTCTTGTACCACTTCTATAGAGTCCAACCGTAGGTTGACGTTCTGTAGGAGCGCCACGTCGAGAACATCGGCGGTGTGATTGGGATCGGGGGGAAAATGAGTGGGAGTCATCGGCGCGATGACATCGAAATTCTGAGAGGAGGAGAGGTTGAACAAGTGTCTCCCTCTGGAAGAGGTCCTGGTGCTATTCCAGGAGGGATGTTTTGCGTTGAGATCACCCGCTATGATAACGGAGTCACTCAGGCTAAACAGAACAGAAAGATCTTCAGTAAGGAGTTGGAAGTTCTCCGAAGTATTAATGGGGGGGAGGTAGGCCGAAACTATGGTGATCGGTTGATGACCTGTCATGCCAAGCCGACAGCAAGACACTTCTAATCGTGAGAGTGTGGGAGGGTCTATGGGAATGCAGTATAGCTCCTTTTTGTAATAGATAAGGGTACCGCCCTTATGGCAACGCGTCCTGTCATTGCGAACTGTACGATAGTTTGCAATTGACGGATTTCGGTAACTCGGTTTTAGGAACGTTTCCTGAACAAGGAGGATGTCGATGTGATGGTCGCGGAGGAACTCGCTGATTTCAGCGCGTTGTCGCAGGATGCCATTGGCATTGAAATAACCTAACTTTAGGGATCGGGGTTTGGTTCGCGCGAGGATTCCTTTATCCATGATTAGGGTTGGGTTGGTTGTTGAAGGACATCAGGGCTTGCGTAATGTCCGGATACGCATTGTATATATTTTGGATCATATAAATGTTGCCGGCATTTCTGGCGGCAACAATTTCGCTGGCCATTTTCCTGGCGCGAGGGGTAAGGAAGGCCGTGAACGTGCTCGAGATCACGTTGAAGGCGTCCATTGGATTCTGGCCGACCATACGGGTGGCTGCGGGTGGAGCTGAAGCGGCAGGAGCGGCTTTATTTAGAGGCACAGGAATGCCTGGGGGCGCGTTGACACGGATGCGGGGGTCCATAAGTGGAGGGATGGCCGCAGGAACGGGTCTAGGAGCTAAGGCTGGAAAAGCCTGCTGATGGTGGAAGTAATTCCAGGGCGAGGGCCTCTGAGGACTGAGTCGCTCCTGGTGTTGTGAGGTAGGCCACGCGTGGGCGTAGCGGGGGCTTTCCCTTTGCTGGCGGGCGTCTGCACGCTTCGTCAGTTTGGGAGATGATGATTTGGGGGCCTTGGGGCACCCACGATAATTGGCCGGGTGGCCTGAGTCTCCGCATAGCACACAGCTAGGCGGCTCTGTGCACAAGGTGCGGTCCTTAGGTCGGCTGCAGTCAGCAGTGCCGTGATCGCCCAGGCACTTGACGCACCTGGGTTTCGCGTGGCAGTGCATCTGCGAATGCCCGTAGAGTTGGCAGCGGTGACACTGCCCTATGACACCGGTCTTAAAAGGCTTCTCGATCTGCAAGCCGGTGAGGTTGCAGACGGAACGGACGTTAAAGATAGGGTGGTGACCCTCAGTAGGAGGGCAGACGACGAGGACCATATCGAATGGTACCCTGCCTCGGGCGCGGTGCATGCGGTGGACTTCCGCAACGGGGACGTTTTGCGACAGAAGGTCGGCTTTTATCTCTTCCGCGGGTATCTCCTTCGGGATCCTTCGGATCACGACGCGGACTTGACGGTCTTCGGGGAGGACGTAGGTGTGGAAGGACACACCTCTAAGACGGAGAGTCTTTGTGAGCTCTCTGTAATCGTTTGACGTCGGAACGGTTACCTTGATACCCTGTTGGGTAGATTTCGCGCTGGTGTAGCCTATACGCAGGTCGGTGCACCATTTAGACACGTCTGTCCACTTCTCCTTGTCCTGGATGTACACAGGGGGAGGGGGGGCGATTTTCTTTGCCGCAGAAGGCTGGGCAGCGGGCTTGGCAGCACTGTGGCTGAGGGAAGAGGTTGAGGCCGAGGCGGCCTGAGAGGGGGCGGTGGCGGTGGCGGATGGAGCCACGGGAGCGGAGGTGGCTTCTATAGCCGGCTTCTTCGTCCTTGTGTCAGGACTCTGTTTGAGGCTCCTTTTTTTGGTGCCGACCGTCTTAAAGACGCCTTCGTCGGAAGAGGGGGAGGAGCTCTGGTCGTCGCTCGAGATTACGTACGGCGAGGTCGGGCGAGGGGAAGGCTCGCTGGTGTCCATGTGGACAGCCGGCGGCGAGCAACCTGAAAGTTGCGACGGAGAGGTTTCGAGGGCATCGCTAAACGTGGCGATGTCCAAGCTGTCGGTGCCTACTAGGTCAGAGGGACCGGGGACGGACTGCTGCAGTGCAGCGAATTTAGCGCCATACTTGGCGAGGAAGTCGGGGTCCTTAAATAGGACCTCCTTGAAGAACGCCACTATAAGGGCGTCCTCCATGGTCGGAGTGGGGGGAAGGCCTAAGGGAGGGAATGGTGGAAATTAAGTTTCCACTTAGAGCCTATTGAACCTATAACTAACTCCCCGGGTGGATTGGCCCGGGGATGAGTTCCCTCCCTGTCGGGTGCAGACAGGGAGGTGTGTACCTAATGGTGAGCCCTAAGCTTGTATACCCGTCGCCAGTCTTATTGTGCGAACGGGGCCCTGACCAGTCTAGCGCGAAGGGTGTAGACACACCCTAAAGACACTAGGTGAGTAGCTGGAAAGCAAAACTGTCACCAGAGCCGACTAGGAGATCCCCCAAGGCCGGTTATCTGGGACCCGTCCAACTAACTGCCTCGCCCTGAAGGGGTTCGGCGGGTGCGAATTGGGTCAACACCCCACTCGGCTTCGTTGACACCGTAAGGTTTCAACCGAGGACCACGAAACTGTGGTTTTACCCAGAAGGGGCCTAGTGAAGCTACACACGAAAATCTGATGAAGAAATAAGATTTGCCTTGAAAAAGGCACTTTTTAATTGATTAAAAATAAAATCAATTGCTTGATTTTATTTTAATCGGAGTAGTCGGGGCGACTACGATGACGTCACGTGGTAGCGACGAGTAGAAATTCGAAACACAACACTGGAGCGGGAGAGCGCACAAACACGTCCGTCCGCGGCGAGAGTCGAGCGTCGAGTGTGCTTAGGCTGTTTTTTTTTTTTTTTTTTTTTTTTTTGTGTATGGCATCTCGTAGTTGACCTTGAGAGGTCGTGACTACTTAACCGGACTATCCTGTGGCTGCCTTAAGCGGACTCAAAGCCTCCAGCCAGGGGCGTAAAACTACTTATATTATTAAGCGAACGCTCGCTAAGGGCACCCCCTGTGGGGTACGGACCTCGGCTTAGGGCGTCGCTGACGGGAGGACAGCAAGATGGGACAGGCTGGATCAAGTTTAGTTGATTATTATTAATCGGGGAATTTAAAGCTACAGGCTCAGCTACGGCGCGGGCTGGCACTTCGTCGAGCAAGGGTCGGGGATGCTTAGGCTGTCATTATGGTACTATTTTATACTAATTTCTGTGTATATTTTTTGTATGTTAATTTCTGGGTGAATCTTTAACGTTTCCTTTTGTAAGGAGAATGGCGAACTTATATGTAATGTGGGGCCCATTGTTAGTGGTAGCGTATATTATGGTAACTTATGAATAGTTAAAGAACGACATAAGACTAACAAAAAGCCATTGGAAGGAACGTTGAAAAAGATGGGAGAAAAAAGATACGAAAGGTATAAGATTATAACCTAAAATAATCTAAAAGTACTTTGGGCATGTACTTAGTAGTTTTTCATTTAGTAGTCGAATCGCTTATTTAAATATATTTACTTAAACTAACACCTATATCCCGAAAGGGTACGCAGAAATTGCCATGATTCTTACATAGGTGCCTACTCCTTTTGTTTTGTCCACGTTCATTCATCTGGGTTTAAAACGCGCGTTGTAAAGTACTACGCACCTAACTTCAGATTATTTTAATTATGCCTATAAAAATGGTGCTGAATCTGGATAAAAGTCTCTACCTATAGGTTCCTTCTACATCTGTTTAGCCGGATAAACCTGGTGTCTAGGAAGTACTAAGATTCACTTTGCATAATGTAGTGGAAGAGCTGCATCACTGGTATTTTCGGCGATAACTAGTGTGGCAAGCGGGTTTCTGGTGTAGATATATGAGGAATGAAACCAAGAGGTCGCTTAACACATTTATTAAACAAGAGATTTCAGGGTAGTGAGTTCTAAGGTCTCTGAGTACTGGTTCTGGTCACTGAAGTTAGTAGAGAAGAGAAAGTTACTGCCCTGGGCTTGGCTACGCCGCAGCACGAGGTCCGGCGTGAGGTCTCAGGGCAGGCAGCAGAATTGGGCGGCGACTTCAAAGGTCGCTCGACGTGGGCAGCACCACGCTTGGGTGCACGACCGCGTGTAGGCACGGTCGTGCTAAGGCAGGGCCTCAACACGTGGCGGGCGTGGGGTCTCGGCACCCACGACCCACGTGGATGGCAGGTTAGGCGGCGGTAGCGGCCGCGTGTGCAGTACGCGTGACTGCCGTCTCTCCAGCGGTAGGGCGGAGGCAGCGAGGACGTCAGTCAGCGGTAGGCAGGATAGAAGTTGTGTAGCCCAATACTGGAACCCTGGAATCAGCGCGAGGCGGGTGCTTCCGTAAGCGATGTGCCAGGACTGCAAACCTCCGCCGATGTGTGCGTCTCCCAGCCGTAAGCCCAAAGCAAGGTGGATGGAGGAAGACTCACCCATCGTGGCGGTTTACAATTTTAGGTTATGTCGTGCGCATGCCGCGGGCATTCTCGGAGGTCCCTCGCCGCGTGGCCAGGCGATTTAAGCGAACAGCAAGGCGCAGCGCGGCGAGACAAGCAAAGCGGAGAATGCGAGAAGCATGCGCACGCATTCACAATGTGCAGTAAAGGTGACAAGTGATGTGGCAGAAGCCACTATAGGTTAATAGCTTTCTCGACAGTCATAGGGAGGCTGCCGAGAATAATTACATTAGCTGCCAAACCGCGCAGACAGAAATACATAGAGAATGCGATCTGGCAGGACACAATTAAGAATAGAAGCAATCACGCTGAGCACTTACCCGTTTATCTCGGGGTTATTTAGACTTACAACTTGATCTGCTTGAAGCCCGTCACAGACGTAGCTTTAATATATATTAATATACCGAGATATATATTATAGTATAGCAAACTACCACACACGAGAACTATACTATAATATATATTTTGCCCTTACCTCGCCTTTGCAAGCGCACGGTTTTAAAGGCCAAAATATACCGAGATATATATTTCGACATATTTTGGTGACGTCATAGAAATATATATTATAGCTGCGTGTGCGGTCAATCGAAATTGTGTATAGAAAATATGTCGTAATATGCCTTGCTATGATTCATATTAATATATATTATAGCTACGTCTGTGACGGGCTTGATGCGAAGGAAAGGGAACGTTAGGCGTCAAGCAGGGATATTTATAGCCTTAACCATACCACGACACCGAGTGACGTGGTGGGAACTTGTAAGATTTAGGGATGTCATTCTTTTAAACCGTAACTAGTGATGTGCGTTTTAGTTGATCTGTAGGAAATCGACTACAACGCCACACTAGGTATCCTTAATGCTGCTTTTCGTCTTTATTTAAACTCGTATACCTACTTACATCAACGCGGCCATTTAATTGATGATTCATAAAACCGCCAGCATGCGACTCCACGGCTAAGGAACTCCACTCTAATTTAATATCAAAACTACGCCATAGTATTACTTATCCAGAAACTAGATTGTGGTCAGATTAAAAGTAGCATAGGTAACAGATAAAGTAGATTTTTCAGCATCATTCTCCTGCCCACATTTTTATTTAAACTAGAGGTTTGTTAAATAAATAAATATTTATGTTACAAAAATCTCTTTTTATTTACTTAACTACATAACATATTCATACAATATTCAAGTCATACAATCGTTGTACATAATAATTTATCTTATTCAATCCTAGATAAGCTTTGATTAAAATATAATTTATTTATCTAACTAAAAGATTATCTAAGAAAGAAGCTGGTGCAGCGACCTAGCTCTGGTGTTTGGCATAGCCCATGTACCATAATATGCTCATAAGATGAGAGCAACAGCCGTGGCGACACTGTCCGTGTCCCCACGGGGCAATGACAATAATACCCTAATATGGCATTTCGCCCCTCCAGCCTCCTATCTACTGCGATGTACGTGAAATATGACTTGCTACCTATGTGCCTAGATTGAATTCGGGCACGTAGAATAGGTGGGTGGGTGGTTGCCAACAAATATCCCTTCTAGAGGAGTCTCATCCTGGCAAACTTCTATAGCATAGATTCCGTGGGCTCTTAAGTGCTCTCCTACATACGATTTTGCTTGCCTTATTTGAAATGTGCCAAGAGCAATAAGTTCGTGCCGCCTCCTCCAGAGGCGGCAAGGTGGCGGTTCAAGTCAAGTCTGGAGATTGCACCTTCCCGTGGTTGCCACCCCGTTCTTGGTCTAATTCCTTAAGAAATAGACGTAACAGAAACCTCCAGGCGCCATCACAGCACATCCCTTCCCATAAGTCCTTAACCCCTAATTTTCCCTTCAAATCCCCCCCCCCTAAATCTCACAATCCCTCACCCACCCCATCCTACCTACATCCCTGTTCCCTCCACCTCCATCTCCACAATTCCCACTCCTAACTGCGACCCCCTGTAACTGGGTGGTGGCGGGCTCGTGCATCACTAAATACAGCTGATGGCGAGTAGGAGTAAGCAGTTACCTGCCCTAGGACCTGCGCAGTTGAGCGCCGTGAGCGGGGATGAAGGAGTCCGGGGGGGTTGAGCCGAGCGGCTCTGGTTTGTAATGTGCCCGTAAGGCAACACGCCCCCTTTGGTCTGGATTTCAAGCGAAACGGTGGCCCTACCCATTAGCCAGGGGTAGGGAAATGGTCATAGTGTCCCGTCAGAGGGCCACAGGCGAGGTGCGTGAGGTCCGCTGAGGTCGTCCTCGGACGGCCGAAGCGGTAGGTAAAGGTCATGCTGACGGTGTAATTGAGGGTTGATCAGTACGTGGGGGGTGGCCCTTAGGACCCCCTATGCCAGCCCGATCGAGCGCCGATGTCGCACTGTAAGCCAGCCTTGCGCCCCTATATCTCTCTGGTAGTCCTAACGTTCGAGCTTTTTGACAGTGAGACGTTCCCAGTTGCGGGCTCCATGGAGGGTGGGAGCCAGAGAGACGAATTTTAAAATCATTTTTAATATGGCCATAAAATGCCAATAAAAAAAAACACAGCGGAGTGGAGGCGAAAGCCAATGAGACTCCCAAGGGAGGTGCTTGCACTTCCCTCGCCCCTGGTGGCCATGCGGCTAACGCTGCTGGTACCAGCGCGGGCGTTGGTCTGGCTGTGGCAAAAACCGTAGCTAAGACCAAAAAACAAAAGTCCCAACTTAAACAAAGGACTTCGGCGCTGATTGGGACCAGTACCGACCCTTATTACACTGAGGCGAAGACGGCAACGACTTATAAAACTGCCGTTCCGACCCTCTCCACACAGATCCCGGAGCTGGGTAATACTGGCACCGGGTATCCTACCAAACCACCTCCTCCTCCTGTGGCTCTTCTAGCCTCCCCTCACCAGAAGGCCGTCACCGGTCAAATGGCGACGGCGAAGTGCACCGAGGCCGCGTTTTCACGCGCTTGGCAAGTGCAGATACGCAAGGGCAAGGGTAAATCCACTCAACAAGCCCGTTGCCATTGCACTGACCCTTCAGGTCCACCGGCTGCCTCAGTACAAGGCACGCAGAGGGAAAAATCACGAGGAAGGCGCGTCGGCAAACACGCTGGAACCAGGGTAAATGCTCCCGCAACAATCAGGCTACTGCCGCTGGGTCAGTCAAATCGTCTTGCGGCCAGCTAAACTTCTCCGCCGGTAAACGGTCGCAGGCAGAGGCCTATTAGCCGACCAGCGCCCAGTCAACCGCCAGCCAGTGTCCCGGAGAGAGCTAAAGGTGCCACTAAAACACAGCGACCCTGTCGGATGGATCAGGCCGCGGTCAAGCCAGCCCTCAACGAGACTTTGACACCTCGGTGAGAGCATAAGCGGCCGCGCCTTGACCAATCCAAACGGGTCGACCAACGAAGCTACGCCCAAGCTGCCAGCGCTAACCTCGACGTCGCGATCACTTGCGACCGCACGGGGATCCTCAGCAAGGACGTATCGGACCAGGTACTCGCTGCTATCCAGAAGCAGATCATTCTCGAGGCCTGATCCCACTAGCAAGACACTCCAGGGCCGACATTCAAGCCAAGCCGCTGTTCGCCGGGGTATACTGAAACTGTGGTGCGGTAACGACCACACCTTAGCCTGGCTAAGGAAGACTGTCTCCGACCTTTCTCTTCCAACTAGCATCTCGCTAGTTGTCGATGTGGAGTCGTGATCCCAGACAAGCAGGGGGTCTTCGGAGAGCCGACCAATATTGGGCGCGCTCTCAGCTACCAGAACCCCTGGGTCGACATCAAGAGGTGGTTGCTCTTGCTTGCCGACAAACAGGCTGCGGCATGGTTCGTGGTGGTCGGTGTCCCTGAGGACCAAATTCCGACCCTGATGGAGGCTGGACGCCGTCTCTCAATAGGATTGGGGACGATGTACGTGAAGTTTCAAGGTCGGAACGGGAGGTTCACCGACGTCCCCCAGGGTTGGAACCATCGGCGAGACGCCAGCACCAGCAGGGGAGTCCACTCCCCCACTAAAAACCCGGAAGCATCAGAGGCCGAACCTGCGATAGCAGAGTTGGCCGCTCCTGCTGCCGCCACCGTGGTCGCCGTTCCTTCATCGGTTGAGGAGCTGGACGACATCATCCTGTCCGTGGCTTCGACGAGGGTGACCTGTTTGCCGGGCTGAGACTGGAGGGGGAAGGAAATACTAAATAGAGCCATGAACACATGTGCGGATGTGGACTGGGATAAATATTACGCAGCCAAATCAAGCTACAAAAAATGCATCAGATTCAGAAGTACCACGGGATGGCGCAAATTCCGTGGTAGCATTGAATCCTGTCAGCAAGCAAACAGGGTAAGGAAAGTACTGGCGCAACAGCAAACACCTGGGCCCGCTACCCTCCGGAAACCCGACAACACACTCTCTTCCTCGCCAGAAGAAGCGAGACGCATCCTTATTGAAACTCACTTCCCTTCAACCTTCCACGGATATATCTTCGCGCAGGTTATCGACTGGCAAGAGGTAATTCAAACACCATCAGACCATGATCGGCTTTACGCCAGCAGGGTGATCACGTTGGAGGAACTCCAATGGGCCATCCAGAGCTTCCATCCTTTTAAGGCAGCTGGTCCTGACGGTGTGTTCCCCGACTTACTACAGTAGGGTGACACCGGTGTCGCAATATTACTGGTGCCTTTAATGCGGGCGTGCCTGGCCTTTAGATACGTTCCCAAAGGATGGAGGAAAGTGAAAGTAATATTCATCCCTAAGCCAGGTAAGGGTGACTACACAAACGCCAAATCCTACCGACCAATCAGCCTGACCTCCTTTCTACTAAAGACGCTGGAAAGGCTGTGTGATAGGGAGCTAAGGGATGGCGCTCTGAAAAGCATGCCGCTTCACGTTACCCAACATGCATACAGCTCGGGTAAGTCGACCGAATCTGCTCTTCACCTGGTAGTCGGCCAGATAGAGGAAGCGATTCATCAAAAAGGCAACTACCTGGGCACTTTCATAAACATCGAAGAAGCTTTCGATAAAACTATATTCTCCAGCATCAGCAGCGCCCTCTCCAGACATGGAGTAGAACAGGTACTAACGGACTGGATTACAAACATGCTAAGCAAACGAGTGGTTCACCTTGAGGATGAGCAGCAACTGGCCATGATAGCCAGAGGGTGCCCCCAGGGAGGGGTGCTGTCCCCCCTTCTATGGAATCTGGTGATTAATGACCTCATCACCAAACCCAATGCCAGCCGCTATTACACAATAAGGTATGCTGACGACCTCACAATCCTTGTTTCGGGGAAGGTGACGGGTACGATCTGCAACCTCACTCAGCAAGCGCTACGCATCGAAGAAAATTGGTGCAAGGAATATGACCTATCAGTGAACCCCACCAAAACTGAACTAGTCATCTCTAGTTTAAATAAAAATGTGGGCAGGAGAATGATGCTGAAAAATCTACTTTATCTGTTACCTATGCTACTTTTAATCTGACCACAATCTAGTTTCTGGATAAATAATGCTATTGCGTAGTTTTGATATTAAATTAGAGTGGAGTTCCTTAGCCGATGAGTCGCATGCTGGCGGTTTTATGAATCATCAATTAAATGGCCGCGTTGATGTAAGTAGGTATACGAGTTTAAATAAAGACGAAAAGCAGCATTAAGGATACCTAGTTATCGCCGAAAATACCAGTGATGCAGCTCTTCCACTACATTATGCAAAGTGAATCTTAGTACTTCCTAGACACCAGGTTTATCCGGCTAAACAGATGTAGAAGGAACCTATAGGTAGAGACTTTTATCCAGATTCAGCACCATTTTTATAGGCATAATTAAAATAATCTGAAGTTAGGTGCGTAGTACTTTACAACGCGCGTTTTAAACCCAGATGAATGAACGTGGACAAAACAAAAGGAGTAGGCACCTATGTAAGAATCATGGCAATTTCTGCGTACCCTTTCGGGATATAGGTGTTAGTTTAAGTAAATATATTTAAATAAGCGATTCGACTACTAAATGAAAAACTACTAAGTACATGCCCAAAGTACTTTTAGATTATTTTAGGTTATAATCTTATACCTTTCGTATCTTTTTTCTCCCATCTTTTTCAACGTTCCTTCCAATGGCTTTTTGTTAGTCTTATGTCGTTCTTTAACTATTCATAAGTTACCATAATATACGCTACCACTAACAATGGGCCCCACATTACATATAAGTTCGCCATTCTCCTTACAAAAGGAAACGTTAAAGATTCACCCAGAAATTAACATACAAAAAATATACACAGAAATTAGTATAAAATAGTACCATAATGACAGCCTAAGCACGTGAAATTCTAAAGAAATTAAAAAGTTTTCACTAAAATGTAACACAACGTCCTTAGTACAACATAAAGCTTTAAAATAACTTTAAAAAATTAAATCACAGATCGACCAAAGAGTTCTCAATTCAAAGGTTTTATTGCCCTATTGCTTCGATCAATGTATTGATCCAAACCCTATTGAGATAAAAGAGCAAACAGTATCTAAAGCGCCTTCTCATATTGTAACGCAATAAACCTATTTATGTGCATTGTGTCTAGTCGCAGACTGGATCAAATGCATAATCAATGTCTTCTTCTAAATCTGTATTCTGATTCGCACAATATTTCTTCAAGGCTCAGTTCAACGGACTTAAATACTTAAAAGGCTTTCTGAAAATTCTGAGAAATGTCTCTCACTGTGCAACTCGGCTCATTACTCCTTTAAAACATTTGTTACTAGCGTTTGTCTGCGGTCTCACTTGTGTAGGGTTTGAGAACTTGTTCAATTAGGTTTAGGGGATGACGATGAGTTTCTGTGTTAAATTCAAATAAACATGACTGCTCATGGTGCATTCTGGATGTAGGAACGTAAACGATGCAAAAGGAGTTCAGAGTGTCAAAAACATAGTAGGTGGCGTTCTGTAGTTTTTGTCTAGCGTGAGTTCCTTTATGTATATTTAATTTCTCGATTATTGATTTAGGGGAAACAACAAAACTCTACATAGGTGTCTCTAATTGTGTTTTTTTTCTGATTAACTGTTTAGCAGGGGCGCCTGCTGTTTAATACTTGAAGTCCGTCAAAGTATCACTGTGGATTCCTTTCCGGAAAGTGTTCCCTGCCTTCCTGTTTCCCTTAATTTGGATTCATCCCCGGTGGCTGGCATTAAGATAGGCTTTTATGGCATGTCACGCCGTTCAAGAACTATAATTTCCCGAAGTCAGCTATCAGCTATTCAACCTCTTCTTCGGCTATACGAGTAGTTAATTGTTTGTAACTTACAGCCAGGCATGGCCCAACTTCCACTATTACCTGGTGACGAAGAACACCACATTAATGAACAAACTAGCTCCTTATTTATGTTTATTGCTCATTTTAAATTGCTGGAACAAGCTAGTGTTATCTTTATGACTTCCCAAGGCGGCCATCCGGAGGATTTTGTAGGACTTGGAAAGTCTGTAGTTT
This sequence comes from Dasypolia templi, assembly GCA_963555695.1. Taxonomy (NCBI): domain Eukaryota; kingdom Metazoa; phylum Arthropoda; class Insecta; order Lepidoptera; family Noctuidae; genus Dasypolia; species Dasypolia templi. The sequence continues at coordinate 25,719,311 of OY743154.1, read as the reverse complement.
GTCTTACGATGAGTTTGGCTGTAGTTTTTATTGCACTTGAGTACAATTGATAGTTATCCGATTCCTTACTTAGTTACTATTTTTGTAACGTACATTTTGATTTGGGTTTATGATGTTTGAAGCTTCTGACTCTTTGTCTTTTGGAAAACTTTGTTTAAGTGGTTGTTACAATGAATCGTTTTAATCTAAAGAATTGCTCGTGGATTTTCTACAAATTATTAAGCTTTTTAAAGTATCTTATCATTCTACTTTGTTGGTAGATTTCATATATATTTATATTTGCGCCTTGCAAGACACAGTTCTTGGATTTCTTAGTATCCTTTTATGTTCGTCGGGTTTTTGACAGATTTAATTAGATATAATAAAGCTGAAAGAAAGTCTGGGTCCTTTTGAATCAAGACGAAAAACATTTCGATTGTTCCTTTATATTATTACACATTGGGCTATCCCTCTGTCCGTCCTTCCTGCCTCAGTCGTGATGTATGAAAACATTGTAAGATCAAACATTTGAGGTCGGCCATCGCTAGGGCGGACTGCGGCTCAATTAGAGCCACGGGCCCTATTCAAATATCTGAGGGTCAGCCCTATTACGCTGCATTGGATCCTACCTATTTGCTTTTCATTAAATCATGCTTGTAGAACATCGATCCGGGAAGAGAGGTACGTACTTTTTGGCGGAATTATTGTGAGCGTATGGAATATTTGATTCTGATTGACGTTTTGAAAAATACATGTCTAAAGACGGGCCCATAGTACAGTACTATGGGCCAGTTTCTCAAACGAAAATATCGCAAAATTAATGAGACAATTTGTCTAGCGCGCAAACTGCTGCGATCGGCTGTTGATTAATCATTCAGCCAATCACAGCAGAATACGCGCGCTTGTCAATTTGTCACACAATTTTGTGATATTTTCACAGCTACGTTACACGTTACTGCTACGCTTCACTTCTACGCCGGTACGTCTTCTGCATACGCGACTACGCTGTTTACGCTGCCATTTAAACTACATGCATAATAGGTAAAGCTTTCAGGGCTTTGCAAAAGTTCGCGACTATTTTTTGAAATGACATCCTATCATACACATAATCAATCGACGTTCCCAAATTCATGCTCTTTGAACCTTGTTCATATAAATCCGCCGCCTGTGTGATTGATAAGCATCGCAAGCACACATCAGTAGGGTTGCTACCACTCAGACAGATCCAGGTCAAACAGCGCGTCTCGTATATTGGTACAGGGGAACTTGGTACGCATTATGTAGATCAGCAGAAGAGCAATACTCAATACCGAATACTTTATTGCATTCCATATGTATTACATAGATGGAATAACAAAACAAATATCAATATGGACCCTGTCGGGCACAACAAAAGTTAGGAGAGAGTAAGAGGGCTAACTAGCAGTTTAATATTATTTAAATAATTTGGTGTGTTTAATTGGGTGTAATTATACATATATTTAAATATATATTTTTAGGTCTGTGTGTATAGGTATAGTATTTTAGTTTTTTTTTTAAATGTATTGCATAAAAATAATGTAGGTAATTCTTATGGAATTCTAAGTAGTATTTTTATTAATATAATTTACGTATTATTTATGTATTCGTATTTTCAAATTATATTTGATTTTCCTTATTTCATATTATAATGTATATTTCATAGTGTTTGCTGAAAGATAATAATTTTATTTTGCAATTGGGATGATGACTACTGTTAAAATGTTCGTAAAATAATGTGATTTCAAAGAACCCATAGTAAAAATTAGATAATAGATAAAATCTGTTAAATCGATGTGAATATGAAGAAGAGACACACTTTAAAAGTTTTTGGAGGGGATTATTCCTGTCCTTGTCGCGCGGTACGGACAATGTACTGCGCTTGAATGAAGTAACGTAGTCGTGACGTCACTTCTACGATAGTGCTGTCCTAGTCTAACACTTATTTTAAAACGTTTATAACTTGGCAGTTTTTTAAGCTTTACACTTTTTGTAATACCATTTGAACTAATTGGAAATAAACATTTCTTTGAGATAAAAAAAATATACCCATTGATTTGTCATCTAAAAACTCCTTTACTGAGTAGTACGACTTAGATCCCAGAAATTGTTTTGATGTATTCATAAATATATTTGTTTTGGTTACTTTTCGAATATCATTTGCCATTTTATGACAAATTTTTATTGACATGAGTGAAGGGCTGGACCGACGACGAGCGATTTGGGGTGTTTAATTTGTTTTTGTTGTGTCGAAAGGTGTATCTTGTTTGTGTTTTTCCCAAGTAGAGTAAAATGCATGGAAGGTTTTGGCCTTATCAGTTTCGCTAACTATAATTATTTTGAACTGACCTCTTGAAACTGCTTTTTAAGAACTTGGTATTTGTAGAAAACATAGCATTCGTCGTCGATTTAAAAGGCGAGCTGTACCTACTCAAGATGTATGTTTCTTATGGCTTTGAAAAATAAACAGTAATTACTTTGCTTACATAATATATTCATTATGCTAATATCACACACAAAATCACAATATTTTTTATAATTAACTTGAAACATACAGGTAACTACAGATTTACTGACATAAATAATTGTTGCAATTACTTCTCACTAGTCAATACATAAATTAGACTAGACATTTATCACCGCACACAAATAAACTCAATTACAACTAAAATTAGGCAAGTTTCAGATCTTGTATTTTACATTAATCAACATTTCTACAATTATTCAGTTTTATGAAAACATGATAAAATCTAAAACTGTGAGACCAAACATTATTGCTTATAGCCAATTGAGAGTTTCTTCTTTCATTCGGGTCTAGAGTTCGTTGAGTTATATAAAACAGCTTAATACATTGTGCAAGAGCGTGTTAGACACCATTTTAACTTTTGACCAAACACTTATATGCCATGCCATGCCATGCATGCAAGCATGCCACGAGCAGGTGTTCCTGTACTCGCATCTAAAAGGATCTAACACTCCGCATGATCAGGGTGCAAAGTATTTGAAAAAGTAAAAGACATTTGAAGAAGTAGATAAAAAGATACAAACTAAACATTTGGATAACTGAGCAGAGCGCGACCAATTGAGTAGGAGAACTATTAAAAGAAACCATGGTTATCTTTTTATAATGGCCAGAAACTATTGATGATAAAGGGTCCTCGTATGTCTCAAGATACTCTCAAGATACACTTTTTCGAAGCCGATCTCAAATATAGAAGCATTATCAAGAAACCTCACCCTCAACTCAACCATCAAGTCCTTAACGAGACGTTTAAAAAAAACATCATGGCTGTGAAATCATCTAGGTTCTTCGATTGGCCCTCACAGCCTAATTGCATAACACATTTTCGTAAACGATTACGACGAATCTGTTTGATTTTGACAGTTCAACAACATTCATTGCGTTATTTACATTGTTGAGCAGATTTTTATCGAACTTATGAAGCAATCGATTAGGAAACTGTTTCAAAACGATTCAGATTCCGATTAATTGTGTATTACGCAATTAGGGTACTGATCCAAAGTGTTTGGGCGTTGTTGAAGCCTAAGATGTGTGTGAAATATACACATAAAAATTACAAGATGTTGCCATAAAGTAGTGGGAAAACACCTCAAAGATGGCGGGCGAGAACAGACAATGGACGTGTCTGGACCCCGTTTTGATAATAAAGCATGCAAGTGTATATTCAAACCACGTAAATTTTCCAAATTAATTTTGCCGGACACGCTCTTGTATATATTTACAATTAATTATTACTGGTAATTCCAATGCGTAAGTATCTTATTTAATCAATCACTAGGTAGACTTGCCCAGAATACCAAACATTCAAAAAAAATGGTAAATTTAACTTTCTCTAAATTAATATTAGAAGTATTGAAAAGATAGTTCGACATTATATAATATGAAGCATATACGTAAATATGCTTTATTGTAGTGAACAATGTTCAATATTATGTAGTGAATAGAAAGCCACACATTTTCGAATCGATACCTATCTGAAAGAGAAAAGATTTCAGAAACTGCTCGTGCTAAGTAGATCTAGAAATTCCCGAAACTTAAAATGCTGAACTGATCCCAGCGCCCGACCTTCACCTTCTTCTATCATTATCCCCATAACTATAAACTAATTAAATATAATTATTTTATACATTATTTACAATGAAGTAGGTATATTTCATCTTCGACCATTCGCCTGAAAATGACGAGATCCAAGTAGGTCGACTTCAAAATCAAATATTAGTGGTAGAATTGGATCATCGATAATATTAGGTAGGTGTCATCAAATCGAAAGCGTCAATAGTGCCATAGTAAATGATGCTTTGTCACTATTGCAATAGCGCGAGAATAGAACACAGGCGCTACTTATCTAGCGATTTGTAAACAAGTTACGTGCGAGTTAATCGCGAGGTACGTGAGGACATACATACATGTTGCACGTTAACTGTTACAAATACGAGGACATATGTGCTCGATTTCACGCGCTTTACGTTAATTGTTTCATCTGCCGGGCAAGTGTGCACCAACCAAAGACAAGTTGTGACAAGACACAACTTCACCTTCCATACAAGTTAAATCACAAAATCCACGTTGAGTCCAACAAAGAAATGGTCACCTCTTTCTCCCTCGTGGGTTCCTACATCATCGTCAAACTGATCACCTATCTATCATCATAGCGTGGAAGATGAACCAATTTCCCCTTTGGCCACTTACTGCTAGTCTATGTTTATGAACTGACATGATACATGACATATGTCATGTCACAGGATTTGTTCTTCTATATCTTATAACTTCAACAGGTCAGCTGGCACCACATCAGCATAATGTTGGAACTGCTTCTCCCCGTAGTGTTTCCTGCGGTACTTGTTGTAGGTGTCGTTCCAAAACCTGATAGAGGCTTCCTCCCACAGCGGCGCGGTGGACACCTGCGTGTCGATGATCAGCGCCGTCGGGTTCTGGCGCCGGGACGGACGCCAGCGGAATGGCGTCAGGTGCGAGGGTTGAGGGGTCGGGTCACTGGAAGAAGTAGTAATCGAAATTAGGACTTTCTATGAGTATACGGTGGCGGATAAGAGTAGGAAACAGTAAAAGAAAATCATGGAATATCATAAGTAAAATTAATGTAAAACCAATTATAGAATGGAATAGAATACTCTTTATTATGTCCACCTTATAAATTACAGACATTGATGTAGAAATTTTACATTGGGTGACACAATAGGCGGTCTCATCGCTAAAAGCGATCTTTTACAGATAACCTTTTAACCAATTATCATGTCTTTATAACAGTCAGTGGTGTGCAATGAGTGTAATAATATATTAGATTGATACGGAGTACTCGATAAGACAAACATTCATGTCCAAAAAGACCTATTATTATGCTTTAATAGGTACATTATTTTGTAAAATAGGGATTTTTATTTGTCATGTTAATTGTGAATCGTGAGAAACGCTAGTAGAAGATTTCAAATTTTAAAAACGACATTAAGACCCCGAAACCTAATTTTAAATTCAATAAAATTGTTTTAAATAACCGCATTGCCTTTTTTATGTAATTACATAATCGTGTGCCGCCATAAGATGACTATTGCACTGTAGCGCACAGTTCTGCATGCAAATGAAATATTTACTGAACGGTTTATTACGATGTAGACGTGACGCGAATGGTGACGGTCCTAAATATGACGGTTTTGTACATTTTTTTTTTTTAAATCCAAGTATTATATGAAGGCCCAGATCTATTCTACAGTTTGTAATAAAGGCTAGCTTCTGCCCGCTACTTCGTTCGCGTGGAAGTCGTAAGATACACAATATACTAAAATAACAACTACATTTTTATAAAACTTCCTACGCTTCCAAACCACCGCGTGGTATCGCATCGCCCGCCCGCGCTATTACTACGTTTTTGCTTAGCTTTCTTTTATACTTTTTACTCGAAACCTAAAGGTCATGTTATTTAACATCACGCTTCACCAATTCTTGAGGAAGCTATTTAGCTTATAAGCTTCCTCAAGAATTGGTCTATCAAATGCAAAAAAACTACTAGTAGGATATACAGGCGGGTAGTAGCCGGGTTGTAAGTTAATGGATTGTTAACTGATTTCAATCAATGTATTCTGTGGTTCACTCTAAACTTACATTGTAAACTAAGTGTAATATTATATAGTCAATAACTACATTAATTAACTGGCTCGTTAGTTATCATTGTCGTTAATGTGCTGCACAACTTTATTCTTGAATTAGTCATGCCGCCTAACATTTATCTTTCGAGGTTAATCTATTCTGTTTTTATTATTTAAATATTGTATAAATTAATAATCATTCGAATGCAGGTTATTTACGTTTAAGGTCATTTTAAATACAATATCATCCACTTACATCAACAATAATACAAAATGTTGTAGGGAATTACACACGCTTTTAAATAACCAATTATACAGTAGTAAAACTTACGTATATTTTGCGAAGTTTGTCCACATGGTCACCATCCGGCTGATCATGTTCTTCTCCGCCGAATGCAGCAAAGGGAAAGCATGAGGTTTGAAGAGGTAGAACAGTTCATCAGCATGCGAGGCTCCATTCACCAGCTCTCGGAATCCTGACACTATCTTTGGCATGTTCCTCAACCCACTGTACGTGAACAGGTAGTAATATATAGGCTGGTCTGTAGTCCTAGTATATAGTTCTGACTCTAAAACCAGAGGGAATTTAATATGTACGTCAGAGTATAAATCTACCATGTCTGTGATTAGGTCTTCCTCGTAAGACGAGAAGTAATGTCGCTTTATCGCCTCAGCTGTACAGTTCTTGTCGAGCTCGCTTGGAAACTGTAAATCGTCTTGCAAAGTCTTCAAAGGATCTATGGTATCAGAATTGTTTTTTATACTAGTACCATAATCTGCTGATACAAAGTATATTCCTTCCTTGTCTGTGTAACCAATTATCATGGGCACTTTAGTATAGTTTCCAGATTTGATTATGTCAGCTGGGTATTCTGTTACAACAGGATCTACTCCTTCTATTGGTTTTTCAACGCAAGGAACAAACAAGTTTTTCTCAGCAAGGCAAAACTTGTCTTCAAAGTTACTGATAGTAGTCAGGATTTCTTTGGCTGTCTTATTTGATAAAATACTGTATATTTCTCTAGGGTCTTTGGTGATGTATCCAAGTTTTTTTACTAGAGCGCTTGCTGTTTCTATAGGATCGTGCTGGAGTGCCCAGGGTGCTAGCGAAGACCCGCTTTGTAATATAGCTTTATGAAATAATCCCTTAGCAGTTGACGATAGCATCATGAAAGAGGTAGATACTGCACCAGCACTTTCGCCAAATAGAGTGACATCGTTAGGATCTCCACCAAATGCTTCGATATTCTCCTGAATCCATTTCAAAGCAGCTATTTGGTCCTTCAATCCGGCATTTCCTGGTGCTTCTTTTATACCCAGACACAGGAATCCTTCGACACTAAGTCTATAATTAATCCCGACAAATATCACATCGTTTTCTGCTAGGAAATCACCTCCATACAAGAATGGGGATCCGGTGCCGCTGAAGAAGCATCCTCCGTGTATGTAGACCATGACTGGTAGAGGTTTCGTGATCCGAGTAGGGGTGTAAATGTTAAGTTTCAAGCAGTTCGGCTCTCCGATGATGAAGCCCCTAGAGTGCTGGGGGCACCAAGTATTCTCATCCACGGCCTCGAAGATTCCCGTCCAAGTCGGAGTCGGCAGCGGCGCCTGAAAATATTGAAAAAGTATGTTAATTTTATCGTCGGAAAGTTTGAGACTATTGAAAATAATGTTTAGGAACTTTCCGAGGCTTTGAAAAGTTAGAAGTTTGAGGCGCAAGACATTGATTTATTTCTTTTTCAATTTGTTTTGTAGGCGCTGTGAAATTAACTATTCCATATTGCGAAAAAAGTTCGACCTCGAGACGACATTGGCATTCCAACATTAGCGATTGTTTACTAGCACAAGTATACTCTACGAATAAAGAAATAAACTGAGGTATGATGTTGCAAAATCCATTTTTATCTAGTGACAGTAACTATTTAGTGGCCGGTTATATAATAACAATAATGTAATCCATTTATTAAAAAAATTCAAGGCATCAAAATAATTACAGTTTTGCTTACATGTAAAAAAAAATAAAAAAAATGCAATGTATATACATATAAGGTTATAGGTATCAACGAAACCGCGACCTATCTTTTCAAAATCTGGGATGTGTGGTTGGCGAAAAGTCAAAGATCCAAATCTATGATTTTACGCTCGCCAACCGCACTTACAACTACTAGGCCTTTCATAATCAATATAGAATGTTCCCACTGCTGGGACATGGCCTCCTCTCTGTAAGAGGGAGTGGGCCATAATCCACCACGCGGGTCTAGGTGCGGAGTGGTGGATGTCACAATATGTCTTCGAATTTGTTGGTTCTAGGACATGCCGGTTTCATCACGATGGTTTCCTTCGCCGTTTTGAGAGCAGGGATGAAATTAAATACAAAAAGTAAAGTGCCTGGGTTCGTACTCACGATCTACAACTCGTTAGTCGGGATCGATACCACTGAGCCAGAGCTGGCCAACTAAAGTTAACTCGTACTAATAAAATAATATTTTCAACCCCCCATCTCGGAAAGACTATTTTTTCTCTTCGATATCTGAGCGTAAAAGCCGTTTTAATCCTCTAGTGGATAAAGTAAATTGAATTTTCACACCACCTGCTCGAAAATGTCAAATTATATGTCAAGCAACCTTAACCTAAAGTGAGTCATTAGTGGCCGGAGGCACAGCCGGTCAATAATGTTGTACTGGATTTCATTATGACCCGCTGGTCAATAATGTGATTTGAATTTGGAATCTCACATGCTCAGCTAAATTGGCAGTATAGTACTAACAAACACTCTTTAGTGCCAGAAAGAGGAAAGCTATTCTCGATTTCCTACAAAATCATAACGACTGCTTCTTCATATCGTTGCCATGTTTTCGAAGACATAATATTGTAAGAATAACTAGATAACTACGAACCATTTTTTAAAAGGAATGGAATAACATTAAAACTTGCATTACTTACATAATTGGCTGTAACATTAGTTAATTTTTTTTAAGTAAACTGCGCTAAGATTGCTGTGGATTTTGTGAATAAATAAATAAATAATAAAACCTATCTAGACTACATTCGATTTATCACATTTTATAAAAAATACTCTATTTTCACGAGCGTCTCCAATGACGTTCTAAATTCAAAATGCATACAGCCAATCATCCAAAACCATTTTGCATATATCTAACTAGTTCCAAATATGTTATTCTTACTGTTTGTTTATTTAATAAATACTTTGTTTTTCGTACTATGGCTATTATTTTCTCACAGTAGGTGTAAAAAGTAGAGTATCCTCCTCTGGGCTAAAGGTGTATTTGCCTTGGGCTAGCTTGAATCCCTCGCTGCATTCAGGATTCTTGTATTAACTCCCTCGCTTCGCTCGTGAGTTAAATCCCGAATCCTTCATTGCGCTCGAGATTCAATATGACGCCCGTGACATAAGACACAACTTTAGCCCCTCGGTGTATAATCTACTATTAGAACATCGTATGCGCGAAGTTTGTGAATTCGAAACATTATTAAACCTTTTTACTTCTACCTCTATGGTGCTCTATTGTTCGGAATTTGATTCGGAAATAAAAAAAAAATTGCTTCGCACGTTTTTCTTTTCACGTTGATCATATTTACGAGTATTGTTAAAACAAACCAAGTTTAAAATAAACTTGAAAACCAGTGTAAAACCAAAAATGAGTGATTCAAGCGACGATGAAGTTTATTTGACGCCTACAGAATTGATTGAAACTGTTAACAATTCGCAAACGAGTTTTCTCCCTCAACAATCACGTGAGAAGTATTTAAAACAGTACGATATGTTTAACACGTTTTGTTGGCATATTTTATTGAATTATCCGAGACCAAGAAGTCAAGCACTCTATGGAGTACATATTCAATGCTTAAAGCAACAATAAAAATGAAAAAAAACATACATATCAACACATATCATAAATAAGTGGCATTTTCGAAAAGAGCGTCATCTGGTCATCAACCCAAAAAATCGAGGGTTTTCACTGCATCTGAAATTGAAAAGTTTCTAAACGAAGCACCTGATTCCGTATATTTGGCGGCAAAAGTAAGTAACATAATATAATACGTACACGCATATCAATTTTATCTATTTATCTAATACAATACTTTTTACGTTACAGGTTGTTCTTATTATTGGTATAAACGGAGCATGTCGAACTAATGAATTAACACAACTTAATATCAAGAATATTGAGAAACATTCAGATAATTTACTATTAATTTATTTACATAGCACAAAGACTAAAAGAGACCGCAACTTCGTCATTCGTAAGGAATATGTAACAATTGTTGAGAAATATCAAGCCTTACGCCCGCCTAACACTCCAATCAATCGATTTTTTCTACAATACCGCAACGGAAAGTGTATAAGACAGCATATGGGTGCCAATAAAATTGCCAGTATCCCACGAGACATAGCAACATTTCTTGAACTTCCAGAACCCATGTTTTACACGGGTCATTGTTTCCGACGAACTTCAGCCACACTTTTGGCCGATTCAGGAGCTGATCTCCTGTCCCTTAAGCGCCATGGAGGCTGGAAGTCCAATGCGGTTTTAGAGGGATAAATAGGGGATTCCATCCAAAATACGTCTAAAATATGTGAAGGCATCGTAGGAGCCATTACACTGAAAGAGCCTCAGTCAGATCCTTGGACTGGCCCTTCTACATCAAAAATGATCCGTTACGAAACACCTAGCGATCGCCCTCTTTCGCCAACATTTACGCCAAGGGAATCCAATGAATCAGTACAACTATTAAGTATTTTATTTTATTTATTTGGGACATAAAACAGTTACATGTTACAATTTTAGTAAATAACAAGCTAGAGTAAAAGAAGTAAACATGTAACCCACACCAATGTCCGCGGAATAATCTATTTTGGAGAAATAAAAGAGAGCCACACCTCTACTGGGGGCGATTTAGGTTAGGAAGAATTCATAATTATTGTGCAAGCAATTGAATAGCCATTCTTTTAAATTTGGTTCGGGAAAGTGAAAATATATCAAGATCGAAAAAGTGTGTGTTATATATTTGTAGGAGGCGGCGGAGGGGCGCTCTTACGCCAGCATTGGTTCTACACTTTACAGTGTGGAACAGCCGGGGCACGCGCGCCTCCCGGCGTAATACAGTTCTGGGTACAATATAACAAAGTTTGTTGGTAATATCAGAGCAGTCAAAGTTGTTGTTACAGATAGTTTACATAAAAATAGTACAAAAGTCACTAACACCAACATTACAGTACCTAACAAAAATATTACACTAAACTTAAGTAACTGTAGCAACGTTACTTTCAATTTTTCTTAATTATACCTAAGTATTATTTGTTATACATACCTAATTTAAAGATTATTCTGTAATACGTATTAACCTACCATAATGGATTAGTTATTAACTAAACTGAAATAAAAGTATCTTGTAAATGTGTTTTTTTTTTGCAATTAGTCATTTCCTCGCTGAGGTGGGATGAAAAGTTACGTGTTGCACTCGAGTGCAAAGATTTTTCACCTTGTGCTCTTTTGATTCCGTAGCTAACGCTCAGGATCCTAACTTTTGAATCACTCGTTGCACTCGTGATTCAATTTTAGAATCCTTCGCTTGCTCGGTCATCAAAATTGAGCACGCGGTTAAAAAGCAACTTTGCACTCTTGTATAACAAATAACTATTACCTAGCACCATTAAACATGCCAAAATATTCGTAGTTAAAATAATGACATAACCTTACGAAATCTTGTTTTAATTAAACCCGACGTCCGCATTTCCATAAGTTCGGAAGGTAATATTACTTTAGAGTGGGTTAAGGTCTTCACAGCGGATGGCGGAACAACCGCCCTTGGCTTTGATTGGAACGTGTGATGTCACACTTATGCCTACAGGTCGGCCACGAAGATATCGGTGCTACTTATATTATGATTATGTTGTTAAACATCTAATATTTTTCAATAACCTTGGCATTTTAATCTTTGACCATGGTTTTTTTTTATTAGTAAGTAACTGTTTATTTATTTTACTTCGATGGTCCCAATTTATCATTTTTGACTTCAAGTGACAGCTATGTGGACATAATCTATTTATCGATATGGGTATTTAAGTGAGTCACCATGATTTTTCTTGCATCGCGAATGCATAAAGGAGTCTGGAGAATAACCCACTAACCAAGTAGGTTTTTCGCTAAAGATGCAATTTTATAAATATAATAAAATAATCTATATTAGTAAAATCGATTATTTTACTATATTCCAAAAAAAAAATCGTCGTCGCTGAGAGCAAAATAATATACATTTATGTGATGAGGGCAATTAGTACAACACATAACCATGTATAGCTTATATTGCTGCAATAGTGGGGCAAACCTTCATACAAATATGCCCATTCCCATTTATATATGCAAACATAAAATATATGGATTACCTTGCGGGGCGGCGTAAATATACTTGCAACGTGTGAAGGGTGCGGGGCGAGGGATGCGCACAACGTTATGGTTAGTTGTTATATGTATGATTTTATGAATTAAATTGCATTTGATTTAAAATAGGTTTTAAAGGATCTTAGGGATTAATGGTATAAATGTTACAAATTACGAAGGGCTGGTAAAAACACTTGAAAAACGGTGAAACTTATTTTATGTAACTTGGCACATACTTTATTCTGTTTTATGTATATATTATGTTGTTATCCCGATTTTTACATGAAAAAGTAAATCAATGTTATTATTTCAAACTCAAACTCAAACTCAAACTCAAATCATTTATTCCAATTAAACCATTTACAGGCACTTTTGAATTGTCAAGGAGTCGGTCAGTCAGAAATATGAAGCTAGTTGCCCATTCCAAAGCGTAGTAGGTACCTATGGAGAAGAACGGGAAGAAACTCCATGGACACTCTTTTAAATAATAATGTTTTTACATATATCTTAGTTACATCGATTAATGTTGACACTATAAGTGAGAACGATGTACACAAAACCGTACACGTTAAAAGCGTCCAGAGTGCATCAAAACATAATTAAAAACAATCCAGCTAATTAATTATTAAAATAAGCCGTGGCAGCTAAGAGATGACCAGTCCCAACTGACGGCGCCCGATCACGAACATGATGCATGGATCAGCACCATTCAGCTCAACCATTTTGAAGGGAGCTAAATGATCCGACACACGCGCCACCGTCAACGAGACATTTGAGTGAGCATGACATACTATCAGCCGCCAAGGCACATTCAAGTCAATCTATGACATTACCCGGTAAATGGTAGCTCTATAGTACAAAGTACTCACATCTGTGCAATGCATCTATATAATAAAAAGGAGATTGAGTTTATATAATGCAAATAAATTCTTACTGTCTTCAGCAGCTTCAACAGTGTTTCAAATGTCAATTAATTAGTTGTGGTGTGGAGCAGGACCGGCATTAAGCCAGGCATTTTTATCAGTTATGTAATCCTCCAACCTATAATATGCCTGCCTGAATAGTGTGCGTTTGACAAAGGATTGGAATTTTGTCTCATTCAGTTGAAGTATGTGGGGAGGTATTTTATTATAACATTTTAGACAGTACCCCATGAAAGATGAGTCTACTTTAGCCAGTCTGAAACCTGGTTGAACTAATAGGTCCCGATTTCTAGTACTATAATTATGTCTTTCACCTCTTTTACTGTAAAGATGTAAATTTTTTCTTACGTACATGATGTTTTACTAGATGTATTGACAAGGTACAGTCATGATGTTAATATCCTTAAACAATTCCCTTAGAGAATCGCGCCTGCGGAGATTATATATGGCTCTGATGGCTCTTTTCTGCAGAATAAAAATAGACTCGATGTCTGCAGCCCGTCCCCAAAGTAAAATACCGTAAGACATGATACTATGAAAGTAACTAAAATAGACCAGCCTCGCGGTATCTACATCAGTAAATTGACGGATTTTTCTGACAGCGTAAGCTGCTGAACTTAGCCGTCCTGCTAGAGATGTTAAATGAGGACCCCATTGTAGCCTTGAGTCGAGCGTGATCCCCAAGAAAACCGTTTTATCGACGAATTCTAGCTTCTCTTGATTCAATACTATCTCACAATCACTACTCTTGACGTTTGGTAAAGAAAATCTTATACACTTAGTTTTATTTCCATTTAGTACTAAATTATTAGCCGTGAACCAATTTTGGACCAGCAGTATGGCGTTATTTACGTCGTCAAAATTTGAAGCACGTCTATCTACCTTAAAAATCAAGGAAGTATCGTCAGCAAATAACACCATTTGTGGTTGATTTATTAATAAATGGAGTAGGTCATTAATATATACTAAAAAGAGGAAAGGACCCAATATCGAGCCTTGTGGAACACCCATTTTTACCTTTAAACCAAGTGAATTGACACCATTTATTTGAACTTGCTGTTGTCTATCATTTAAATAAGATTTTATTAAACTGAGCGCAAGTTTTCCAAGTCCGTAATGCTCTAGTTTCAAAAGCAGGGTTTCGTGATCGACGCAATCAAATGCCTTGGAGAGGTCACAAAAGATTCCTATGGCGTCTTGAGCCTCTTCCCACGCGTTAAAAATATGTTTTAATAAGGTAACACCAGCGTCGGTCGTACAACGCCCTTTGGTGAAACCATACTGTTGCTCGTGAAGGATTTTATTAGTATTAAAATGATTGAGCATCTGATTAAGTATTATCTTTTCAAAAACCTTGCTGAAAACCGGCAACACGGACACAGGTCTATAATTATTAGTGTCTTTACTGTCCCCGGATTTGAAAAGTGGTATTACCTTACTGTATTTCATTAGATCCGGGAAAATAATTATAAATGTGTTCAATCATTGACATTCCTTCTTTTTTTTTTTTATTAATTACTATTTTGAATGAAGAACTATCTATACCAAATCACGTTTACCGACTCCATATTTGTATGCCCTACGATGTCTATCTACATATCGGACAAAATAAATGTATGCACAAAATGCCGGGCATTTACCATTTTTTTCTGCCGGGCAGAAACACATTGCCCATTTGTATGGATTGATTTTATCTGAAATAAACTGATAAATAATTATTCAACATTATTTTCACATTTTTATTTTCTTATTTGAATTTTGTGTTTCACGAACTGTTTCCAAATAAACGTTATTCTTTCTTTCTTAACGCCTGACAAGAGTTAAATAAAAGGTTAAGTTAAGTAAAAATACCGTTTAATAGAATCATTGATTAATTTAAGGAATTAAATTTAAAACTTTATTAGTGTACGATTAAATACACTAATCAAGTTTAAATATAATTCTGTGTCCATGGAGTTTCTTGTCCTTTCTTCACAACAAGACAAAGGTACCTACTACGCTTTGGAATGGACAACTAGCTTCATCTTTCTGACTGACTGACCCCTTGACAATTCAAAAGTGCCTGTAATTGGTTTATTTGAAATAAATGCTTTGAGTTTGAGTTTGATAAATAACAAAGGTCTTGTTATTTATAAATCTATTTTTTTGCTGTAGTGATTACTAAAATAATAACTACGAAGGGAATAGCGGGGTCGCTAGCATCGCTCGCTCACTAGTGCCCGCCGTCCCCTTCGAACCTAACCTGTCCGAGTCGGGATGCCGCAGGTCCCGAGCTCGCTTCGCTCGCTCTTGCATCCTAAGTTTTCATTGCCTCTTTACTAAGTTGTACTAGTCCGTATGCGTCTGGCACTGTATATTATGGAATAAGGTAGGTGATCCGATCACTAAAAAGTATACGCGAGTATTGGCGTACTACTCTTGTATAAATTGGAAGACCTTAGTTAAAAGTAATTTCCAATCAATACGCGATTATTTTCACACGCTTGCGTCTGGCCTTTACAGAATGGAGATACGCTGCTATGGTCACTAAAACCATTGTACACGGCTATGGTACGCTTTGGATACGTGTTAGAGGGCATAGTTTACCGGGTCATGTTTCTTTCCGTGCCGTTCGTTTATACTGTACGGTGTAGAGGGCAGGTGCAGTAAATACATTTATGAAGTTATTTTCAGAGTTATTAAAGCTCATGTTCCCTTAACATCGGTCAAGTCTTCTAAATATCCGTCCTGGTTTTTACGCACAATTTTCACTATAAAGGTCGAGATTTCATACAGAATCTAAAACATGTTATTGCATACATAAAGTCAGTTGAGGATAGCATAAAAGTTAATAAATCAAACATATGTTGTATCCGTATTAATTTTACTGTGTGTACGTAAATAATAAAATAAATTTAACTGGACTTTATATCTAACCGTAAATTCATAGCTTCCATTCCTTCACCTATGAAATACGAGGGACAGTCGTCCAACGATCCAGATGAAATCTGTGATCTGTTTTAAAAATGATTTCATTCTGTTTTTGAGCCTACCATTCTCAACGATGTTTCGCAACCTCTTATATCATCCAGCTGGACATGAAGATATTTATAAGAGAAATGTGTTCAATATGTGTATATTAATTTATAATAAAATACCAAATGAATTTAAATTATTGCAGGGTCATGTTTTTAAAACAAAGTTGTCAGAGTGGTTACAAAAAAAGTGTTTCTACAGCATTAAGGACTTTTTAGAACATAAAAATATTTGTTTTTAGTAATAATGAATGAAATTGTATGTAATAATAATGTGTGATAATAATGTGATAATAATGTAATAATAATGCAATAATAAAAATGTACTAATCATAACTATGACATAAAAACATAAATAATTTGCACGCTTGCTTGCAGGCAGAATACAGTGACTGAAGGCTATAAGATCTTTCCTTGTAAATTATGTATTTTCTTGCAAATAGATATTTTGATTTGATTTGATTTGATATCCGTAGATTGTTCTAAAGGTCTGCTTCCTTAAAAAATACTTTCTACGAACTTTCCTAGAAGTGTGGAAACGAGCCAATATCACCCCTGTCCATAAATCTGATCCAAAATATGAAATTGAGAACTACCGCCCTATTTCCATTCTGTCGATCTTGTCAAAGCTTGTCTTGTCTTCAATCAGCTGATTATTTTTGGTGAGATCATTTAGCAACAGCATGGGTTTATCAACTAAAGATCCACAACTACTAATTTGATTGAATATACTGATTATTTATTCAATCATTTATTTATACTAATTCCCGTAAAGCCATTGACAAGGTCGATCATAAATTACTTTTAGACAAATAATTAGCATTTATGCATTCTATGTTACAAATAAAACACAAAAAGTGGTAGTTAATGGTTTCCATTCCAACTCCATAACTGTTACATCAGGGGTGTTTCAAGGCTCGATACTTTGTTATTTATTATATTTGGCAATGATATTGACATGTCCTAAATTCTTAGTTTACGCAGATGACCCATCAAAACTATGCTTGACTGTCAATTGCTTCGAGACCTAAATCGTCTTGCAGATTATTACACTAAAAACAAACTCCAACTCAGTATCTCTATATATTCTGTTATTTTAGATTCACTAAAAATAAAAATATATTGACATATCCCTATGCAATACACAGTGTAACTCTGGCCAGTGATTTTGATCCGCAACCTGGGAATATTACTTGACGATAAACTGCACTTAGACGCACATGTTAATAAATTGTTGATGATACTTATCGGATTTACGGCTTTGTGATGATCAGCCCCAGAATGTAAGCTCCCTAGTACATATTTATATCTCTATTGATCACTAGTTAGGTCTCAATTAAAATATGTAGTGCCTGTGGGGAACCCCTACTACAATAGATACTACAAGGATTCCTGCAATTTGGATCTGTTTGCTTTACCGAAAGCAAAGTTTAGACTCATGCATGACTTAATATACCGAAATATTAATGTGACACTGTTGTTCCACTTATGCGGCACTATTAACAGCTTTATGTGTTGTTGATACTTTAATATTTATATTCCTCTTTTTTATTGTGTACAACGCTAGTCTTAAATTTACCATATTGTCTCATGTGTATCTGTGGAGGACGTGGTTGAATTTACATTTGTAACATTGCTGTATCCTATCTATTTGCAATTCTTAATGTGTAATTGTTTGTATTCTCGAATACAAAAAGTCTAGACAAAAATGGTGATTTGCGACACATATTTTGATACTCGCAATTAAAACAAAACCTATGAGGTACTTCCAGTGATCTAGAATCATGAAATTTGGCAAGAAGCAAGGACCCACAGCACAAGTAAAGGATAAAGTCCGAAAATCGTTAATTTGTAGTTTTATCATATACAAGAACTGATTTGAAATTACAAACTTACATTTGCAGTTGTTAATTTACCGTGATTTGACAGAACTTGCTTTTCAACCGAAGCACCGAACTAGCATCTACCACGACTTAACCTTGCGGTTAAATTGACATATAGATTTCTTGTAGTGTGTGATTGCTATTTAGCACCCAAACCTTTTGCAAGATACAAAATCCTTAGATATTTTATGTATAACCTTTAGCTGCATTAGAAAATTAGAGATATATGTACATAATATACATGATAGTTCTATTCGTAATATCAATCAATAATCAGTCTTTCTGGTGAGAAATAAAACTTATTTCTCAGTGGTCGCCTTGACCTACCGATTTGCGAGAGTTTCACCTTGACTGAGCGATTACTGATCGCCTGCGGTTTTATATTCTAACTCGCATGCAGGTTATTGCGTGTAATAAGAGCAATAAAATGAAAATGATGAATTTAGATCTAAGACCAAGACCGTGGAGTCAATAAAATGATCCTATTTAAGGATCGAAATATCCTTACCCATTTATGATAATATATACTAAATAAATGATTAAATTCAAGAGTTACTCAAAATCAGAACTATACAATCTACATGCAATTGGGGTATTCCTCGATGGATAGATGTATTTACGTTATCCTGCAAGTTGATTGCCTCGGACCTCTGGTGGTGTGGTCCTGGCTTTGATTTCATGATCGGGAAAGTGATATTGGATTTCTTGTTGGGAAATTCTCAATAGGAGCAGTAGGTACAGTCGTATCCGGTATTGGCAATAGGCTCGCTCGATATTACACGTGTCCTTATTGCGGGAACACCGAACTATAGGTACCAACTCCTGCGTTCCTTCTGAGAATACAGAGAATACTGAGAATTCAAAGTATCTAACAAAAGGAAGGGGCAGGAAAATTAATAAACAATGAGAAAATTCATGACTTAACTCGGTCGGATCCCGAAGTAGTTGGTTCGTGACCACTTGATTGGCGTTTGCGATGTGCATGTTTGTCTGATTAACATTCTGAATAATATATTGATGAATTATCGTCGATCGTCACATATTTATGCATTCATGACAATAAACTTAGCATTCATAGGATGTGGAAATGAGTTTATTATCGAAATAATTAGTTATCTGTATATTATTGTTTTCGAAATTGGCAATAGTCAAGTTGTGTGAGTCACATCAAAAATAAAAAGCGAGTTGATTCGTGGACCAACAAGATGCTATACACTATAATATTATGTAGGTACAGCAACCTTATAATCTATATACCCCGAGATCAAATACCGTTTTTGTTAATGCAAAGGTTTTCAGCAACAAAAGTCAGTTAACACTAAAGCTGAATATTTAATTAAAATCGGAGTAGAAGGAAAAAAAATTACTCTTCGCTATGTATTACCTATATACTGAAGTACAATGTATATTTTTGTGTCAATTTAGATAATGTGTAAAAGTAGTCTGCGTTCATCGACTTTTGTCGCCGACCGTACCTTTGCATCAACAACAACATCAAGACAGCTAAGTTCATGCAAAAACATTGCCGGATGTCTACAAACTACCACCCGTCAGTTGCAAGCACAACATCTCTAAGCCTTCAAACTTCAACTCTTTGTTTTTCTTTGATTCCCGAACAACAGCAAAGCGGAGTAAAGGCGGAAGGTAACCTGGCTAATAACTAGTTGTTGCAAGTTCGCCTAACTATGCCGGAGTAAGGAGTTCCGATCTTTTCGATGCAATATTTAATGTGGACTGGGCATTATTGGGTGATTGACCTATGATAAGTTTAGATCAATCAGAACCTGCGTGTTGCCAACTTTATGCTAGGTATGTACCTAGTTCCATCATGGTGTCCGTATGGATTGAGGAGCAATGTCTCATATTTAAACTCAGATACGACCAATACTTAGAAGTAAATTAGCCAATTTTGTTGGCGGAATCCTGGAATTTGTAGTAAAACTCATAAAAATTTACAGGACGTTTGAGGTGGCTCCTCAATGCAGACTTCTGGATTGAGGAAGCGATGGATATTTTTGAAAATTTGGTACGATTTAGTAGTAGTTATGCGTACCAACCCGAACTGGGCCCGCGTGGTGTATTACGGCCCACTGCCTCTCACAGAGAGGAGGCCTGTGTCCCATTACTGGGAACATAATAAGCTGATTATATATGCGTAATCTGTACAAAATGCGTAATGTACAGCTGAATTTGATATAGTTACAATGCTTTGGTTTGTCATAAAAAATACTCCTACTATATACTTGTTCAAACAAAAATTCCCTATTTATGAAAAAAACACCGTGACTGCATGGCTAAAGCCCTAACCTACTCTTGAACTACTAAATGATACCAAAAATCTGTTTTAATTGGCTAATTCCTTTCCGAAAAACAGTACAGTGAAATTTAAGATTTTTTATGACAAATCAAAGCATTGTAGCTATCTCAAATTCAGCGGTAAAATACCCATTTTTTGTACAGATTACGCTTAACTACAGTACAATTTTTCAAAAATATCCTACGGCTCCTCAATCCAGACGTCTGCATTGAGGAGCCACCTTAAACGTCCTGTAAACTTTTAATGGGTTTTACTACAAATTCCAGGATTCCGCCTACAAAATCGGCTAATTTACTACTAAATATTGGTAGTATCTGCGTTTAAATATGTTCAATTCAATTCAATTTATTCAATAACAAATTACATAGCGTTTGAAATAATTATACATAATAAACATAAAATACACTCGTAGAAATATAAAATCTCTCAAAAAGCTCCTCAATCCATACGGACACCCATCATGGTCACCGTTAAAACTGGCAGCCTTTCGCAATTAATCTAATTTCCTAAGGTCATTAATCAATGGCACGATTATACTTTCCACGGAAATCCAATCCGGAGATCCACGCTTGGTAGTAGCGTTTGTGGCCATGAGCGACCAGGAACTGAAGAAGGAATTCGTTGTCTCGTGATGAAAATATACAGAAAAGAGGAGGTGGAAGAAAGCGAAGGACCGGCGAAGACATTTTGAAAAGGGAGTGAATGATCACGTTGCAGCTGACAGGGGCACATTGAAGAGGAAGACCTAAGTAACATGGGATGAGGACAGGCAGAACAAAACAAGCAAATAAGGAAAAACCCTCACCTGGAACCGATTGGTCTCATCGACGGTCGCGTACGGTATGCCGAAGTACTGGAAGAACTTGCCGTTCCTGCTGACCGTGCCACGCACGAGGCCGCCGCGCGTGCGCACCGGCTGCGTAGGCTGCTGCACCATGCGCGCCGCAATCAGCGACAGCAGCACTAACCACTTCATAGCACTGGAAACCGTTAAAAGAAAATGATATACACGTGGACATTAATAAGTTTTCCTCAAATAGACGAATAATCTTAACATTTGTTGAAAGCGCTACTAGAATCAGACACTGGCCATCTTCCAGACAATAGACGGAAATTATTATCTGCAGGATCTTCGTTGGATCGTCTCGGTAAACTAACTACTAAATAATAACAACTTTTTCTATAGATGTTTTTATTTTGCAGAATATGTTAAGTGCCTTTTAGTGTGTGCAAAAAATAAAAAACTTTCTTTCTGACTGTTGTTGGTCGAATTGAAAAGACACGAACCTTTACTTTCAACATTCGGGTGACATAACTGTCTTAATGTCTTTTAGCATTTCAAGTTTCAGCCGCCTATTAGAGAATTGCTCTGAATTACGGTTAACTAAACTATACAGGTTGACAGGGACCATCCGTTACCATGGATTCAGTACATGATTCTGGACTCTCCTGCGTTGAAATTTTACGTCGGCTATAAAAAAAAATAGCTGATCAACATATTTTGACAGCGTATTGCACTTTACTAAGATACAGATTTTTTAAAATTAGTTGTTTTTTTTAAAAACTTCATAATGAACAGATGCTAGCTTGTTCTGTAAAATTTTACTGTTTAAAGTAATGCTCATTTAGACTGACAATAAAGTCGTGACGATTATAATCTTGTTCGTCGAGGTAACCAAGCTAGCCAAGTGTGATATATTAACAATTTAACCAGTTTCCACGTAAAACGACCACTTGAAGATCAAGGGTGACCGCTGTCATTAGGTTATCGTCCCTACTATCATATTTTTTTTATTATTTAGGACCGGTTCATATAAATAAACCACATAACAACAGGTTAACACGTTTTTTTGTCGTAACGAGATGAAATTATTTCCATGTCCAGGTGATTGTCGGGTTTGTGACTGAGACTTGCCACTACTGCACCCTAGTTCAAACGAAATATAACTTTTATTTTTGTGCTTAAAAAACGGTCATGCTAATGAGGAAGCATTGTTTTAAATGCTTCGGCAATTTCGGCAGGCACGTCATACTAATAAGTAATTAATATTCATGAATATGGTAAAAAGGAGTATAAGCTAACCTTAACCAAAGTTTTTTTTTAAGTCGTGTTTCGTAAATAAACGTTTGTACTAAACGTTTATTTACTTTAATTTAGTCTTGGAAGAAAACTTTTTCACTAGACCTTTTAAAAACTTAGTCTAAGTACTTATATAACAATATTCGATTAAAAAACCAAACCGATTTCAAAGTTTTGACTGAAATCGTATTACAAATGTAAGATAACATAACATACATAATCAGCCTATTATGTTCCCACTGCTGGGACACAGGCCTCCTCTCTATGAGAGGGAGTGGGCCGTAATCCACCACGCGGATTTTAGCCATGGACTCACCTTATTTTATTTTATATCACATAAATAACAAATTGATCACTTTGTATATGACCTTATAAGATCCAGCGCTATACAGGCGCGCGCGCACTCCAGTTGTCTGGTGCTTACTGTTATTTTGGTCCTCGGGTAGTTGATGCCGAAGCAACGTACCTACGAGTATATAGTTTACTGTGGTCATGTGTGGTGCGTCATACGAACAATGACAACTATAACATATAATAAGCATATCATTATACTTTGAGTATTATTGGTAGGTGAGGTGTGAATGGTATTCGATTAATCGAAGAATTAAGTATAAGTGTTTAAATTTTCATTTAATGTGTTAACTATGTACGCGGCTTTTAAATAAATTGTTATGAAAGTGTTGTGGAGTTGCTTGCCCTTTCTTCTCCATAGGTACCCACTGGGCTTTGTATTGGGCAACTATGTTGCTTCCTCTTTCTGACCGACCCGTTGACAATTCAAAAGTGCCCGTAAATGGTTTATATAAAATAAATGCTTTGAAATTGAGTTTTTTGATTTGTACAAGCATGTACTTATTTAATTTGTCTTGCCATTTGTCGCGCTGTGATAATATAACAAGATAGGTCAATGTGTAATGAATTTAGATTCATTACACGAGCAGGTTTACTAACCGGAGCCGGAGGTACAATAAAAGGCGAACCTCTCTGCTTCTAATTAATTGACCGAGGAAAAATACCAAGCTACTAGATACATCGAGCGCTGGTATCTAATAATTAATGCATTGTTTTAATTTTCCAACGGAATGGCGTCTTTCGATTCTTGGTGTAGTTGCTCTGATAGAACTATTGAAATAGATTTGTTTTAGTACAATCACACGAAAATCAAAGTTTGACTGGAATATGCTTCTTTAATATAGGAGTCAGGAAAACCATGTTTGGCAGTGATTACGAGGAAAAAATATATGTTGAAAGTAAAGCATCACTTACTTAGTGATGCTTTAAATAAATGCTCGTATAAAACATTATTTTATTTTAATAGTCATTGCCGACGATGACCGCGACGAGTAGAATATAACATAATAGAATAGAATTGAATAGTTATTTGTTAGCACAGAAAACCAATCGTCGTCGTCGTTCTTAGCAAATCGTTTGACCAGTCCAAGCCATAGATAAAGATAATTATATTGACGCATGAGTTAGGTACTTATGACTTAGTCCGTCTTTGAATCTTCTTGGGTTTATGTAACAGCTCGTAATATGTTAATATCTTATTAAGTGTCTGTGGCGTGAGTCCCGTCGCGTCTCGTACAGCATTAATCATCGAAATGTGACATTGACGAGGTCGGCGATTATTACTAGGAACTACTTTAGTTTAGCGTCTTCTAAAATACCTGACAAATGCGGCAGATTGAGCACTATTTAATGATAAAGTTTGGTCAGTAATTAATACTTAACTTCTCATTTAACATAATGGTACCTTTGTTGTTCTTAATTGAATGGTCAATAACTAAACACAGCATCTAATAAGCAAGAGACGATTAACACCAAAATAGGACGAGTTGTTCTCAATACCAGCATTCATATCCGCAGGCTTGAGATGTCACAGTCTGACCCGCTGACCACTAGCATTATCTGTTATCTCTTGTCACTGTGTGAAACAACACAGTTGACACATTTACAGCACGTACCTCTACATACTCCATATCTTGTCTATTATCCGAGACAGCGATCAACTATGAACTTTGCGCTGGTTTTGTGCAAGATATAAGTGTTTGTAAGGTCATGTAGCCGCAGAATTTATCTTGTCATAAATAGCACATGTCGCGGTGAAAAGTCAGCCTGTCAGTACTGCAGTAAGGGCTGACTGCCCAAGCAGCGCTGACAGCGTAAACCATTCATACTATTATACGTATTATTAATTCGAAAGTAACTCTGTCTGTCTATCTGTATGTTACCTTTCCGCGCCTAAACAACTGAAGGGATTTCGATAAAAAATTACAAAAAGATATATGGCATGCCGGGGAAGTAAGTAGGCTACCTTCAGTCAAGATTTACTCCTAAAAGGCGGTGATATGGAGGAAGAAAAAGAACATTATAATGTATGGGAAACATAGCATTTCTTAAATTAGGGATCCCACCACATCCCTAACTTATCTTGATCTTAAAATTAACTCTCTTTTTAAGATATTTAAGGAATTGGAAATGTTGTCAGAACCCGTATCATGAGGTACTATATTTTATATTATTTAAATCGTTCAACCCGTTTAAAAGTTTTTATAATTTGAAGTTATGAAATAACTCTTCTAAATTATGTTGATAATACGTGCCCAATGGCGACGCTAGATTATTTCAATTGAATGGTGATAATATTAAAATTAATGATGATTATGTTAGACATTTCGAATCATACAAACCTGTTTATTCAAAATAAAATATTTGTATTACCTACCTGTCTGCCTCCTCACGCTTTATCGAGTCAATGGATTTGGATGATAGGATACTATAATTTATCCGGGAAGCGTGGGCCCGTGGGATACTTTCAGACATTCACGCGCGGCAGAAGCTAGTTCTGATATAAATATTAGCCCGTAATCAACAACTGCATAACATAGGAATACCAAACCCATGACAAGTCATTAAAGTAATTGAATTAATCAGCAAGCCAGACAGGACACTGCAGGCTGGTCATCACCTTGACATGATTCATTCGTTGGTCTTCACAAAAACCCCATATTCTTTGAGTAGAAGCAGATGTGTAGGATCATTGTTGTTTGACCTTTGAAGTTGACCTTTCGGCATCCACCATAGCGTGTGCTTGCGTTTATGAAACGTTTGTTTGTTATTGAAGACTTACCGGCTATTTGCCCTTTCATTAAGTGATTCATGCATATTTGTTTATGACTAGTTACCTTTGTATGTTCTGTTTAAATAACTAGGCCAATCAGTCGTTGGCAATAATCGACTTTGTTAAAAGGATTACAATTTAAATCCGAGTAAAAACGTGATTACTTATCTTTCTTTGTCAAAACCAAGGTTTTGACAAAGAAAGATAAGTAAACACGTTTTGAGATGGGGCAGTCAGGGCAGCTACCTTAATCGTTGCAGCTACTTCAGGAAAACGTTCCTGTGTGTAAACGAATGTTTTGAACCAAAACCGCAACTGCACGCAAACAGTGTTGAAGTCACTCTCTGTAATTGACTGCTTTAAATAGCCAGTTTGTGTGAGATAATAGTTAGCCTGCCTTTTATGTGTATGGACCTTGAAAAAAGCCTGCACATTGCACCTCAAGTACGTTCAGAATTGGCGCAAGAGTTGCGTTTGTAGCACTTTCTGTTTCATTGCTGTATTCAGTCAACTTAATGTTTTATTTAAATTTTAAGTGTGTTGTAATATATTAGTAAGCAGTTTTCGGAAGGTAGATCACTTAAAACCAATCCTCTCGAACTTTCATCAATGTCGAATCTCATAGTTATCTTCAAAGCTTGGATTTGGAATTGCTATCGGTCTTTTCAAAGCACCAAGTGACATAATATCATGTACAAAATACTGCGATTGTAAACAAAATGATTTGTTTTTAGACAAATCAGACATTATTCTATTTATTCGTCAGGAGGTCAATATTTAGCTATGATTATGCTGTAAAATGGAGTAGACAACTAAAACAGTGATTAGCTTTCTGTATTATTAATAAAACAACCTTCATGATCGTGCACCAGTGCCCACAGTAATAAATGGTGCTATTGTAGTTAAAGCCGAGGGCATGCTGTGTAGTCATTGCACTAATTGCAGTGCAATTGGCTCACGCACACAATACTCACGTTATCGTCGTAATGGCCGGAGCAGGATATTAAGGCACCAATCACTTGATTGGCATTGCACGGATGGATTTCCTGTTTATTTGTACTAACGCCTTGATGGCATTGTGCTTTTGATTTAGTACTAAACGTGTGTGAACTAAGGAATTTAGCCGAGTCTAATTAAGTAGTATAAAACGTTTTCGTGTATGTCTGCGTGATAGCTTAGAATTTAGATCTTCTAAAATGCACCATGGATGTGGACTGGAGCATTTATTCCGAAATCTATATATATACTTATAAATAGTAAAGTGACTTGTAATTTGACGTATTCCTTTTAGTGATAGTGTAAGCCAAGTTTTGGGATTCGATAAAACCTAATTTGAATGCATAAAAGTTTTAAGTATAACATTTTAAGTGATTTTTAGCGATTTATTCTGGGAAAGATTATTTTAAAGAATTAAACATTATTAAATGTCACTTAAAATGTTTTGGGTTTTAATGATTGTTTAAAATTTGGTTTCTCTGCTCAACTTTGACATCCGACATCTCATAATTTTACCACGGAATTAAGGGTGCAAATTACGGGGCAGACATCTTCATTTCATCAAAGATCAGGAATGTAACGCGGTACAAATATATATAAAAAAATTGAGGTGCCCGTGAAGTAGTTGATAATTTTGGCAAAAGTAGAATGTGTAAATTGTAGAACTATAAAAATTTAGTGTTATTGCAAATTAATGCAATGGTTCACGTATGTGTATACCAAATTAACATTTAACGTAGATTTTGTGAAAAATGACGATGTTTTATTGTTTTTTGTTGCTAAATAGGCCCGGTGCTTGTCATTTTGGGGGAGTTGCCATAATCGCCACGCGTGACAGGCGGGTAGAAGGAAAGAAGGAAGGAAGGCCTCCCACAAGGTCGACTGATGACCTTGTGAAGGCCGCAGGAATCCACTGGATGCGGGAAGAACAGAACTGGTCGAAAACCGCGGTGCTTGGGGGAGTCCTATGTCCAACAGTGGACGTGTTTCGGCTCAAATGATGATTATGATGCTGAAATAGGCCAG
The DNA here is from genome assembly GCA_963555695.1 of Dasypolia templi. NCBI lineage: Eukaryota > Metazoa > Arthropoda > Insecta > Lepidoptera > Noctuidae > Dasypolia > Dasypolia templi. The sequence continues at coordinate 25,691,424 of OY743154.1, read as the reverse complement.
CATGTCTTTTCTGTAAAAATCTCACCGTGAAGACTTCCGTAGTAGTGAGCTGTCAGTGTCATCCCGGCTTGGACAATCCCTAGCATCAATGGCACTGACAGCTCACTCCACGCTCACTTCACCTAAGTTTTCACGGTGAGGTTACAGAATAGCGCTACTGCTCTTGACCTCGAGTTTTAGTTTTATGATTAAGATAAGTTTCTTGCTACTTGTTATTCTTCTTCGAGTCTACTGCGAATAGGTTACTTCTAGGAAAGCGTCATCGACCTGACACCATCAGGTGAGATATAATGGACAAACTTAAGCCTAAAAATCATACAGAATACTAACAAAGGCCGAATTAGTCATCCGTAATAGAAACTGAGTGAAAACTAAAAGTATGCTCTCTACACATGCATAATGTGTGGGCCTAGCGGTACATAGTGAGACTCAGTTTTATACTATCATGTGTGATGGGATAACTTCTAGTTAAAACTCGTAGAAGTGTTATTATGTTGATAGGTGATTTGTCAAAATTCCTAATTTAGCATTCATATGTAGGCACACGCCAGGCCCTTGGGTGTAAGAGAGGTATTCACCGGTTAGCTGTAGTAACGGCAGCACAATAGCGAAGTATCGAGGTTGCACACGCTACTCGTAAATTGTTACATTTAATCACATACCATCGCAAACACACACCTTTTTTTTACAGCACATCAGCCTATGACTTCAACACAACAGGTTTTGGGAACATTACTTGGCAATCCATTAAATTTTTCGCGCATCGTTTTTACAAATTACTAAGAGCGGTGTTAAATTCACGTATGTATATATGCGCGCGCAGCGTACGTTATCACTTGCGCGCGAGTCCCGCGACTTTGGCCATCACTCGAGATATCGGAGCGAGACGAGCCTTTCACAACGAAGGTTGTTTGACAGTAGATCACAGAACAGGTGGTTACTGGTGGTGCCGGTGCTGCTGGTGGTAGGGACGGAGTTATCAATGGTTACGTGAAGTGCACGTGTGCTGGGCTAGAGTATTTACGCGACATTGGCGCATATTGCAATATTCGCATATTCGGTTGCAATTTATGAGCCACGAACTGCGATGTTGGGTAATTGATGTACTCGTGAGTTTTGTGTGAATTGTACATTAGTTTAGTTGTTGTTTTGTGTGTTCTTGCACAATCCATAAGAATCAGCAACACTGTTTTAATTAATTAAAGTGTTTCTTTGTTACATCTCTGTGTCTGTGTTGTATCTTCAGATTTTTGCATCACGTACTCGCATTGAAAGCATAGGACCTTAAAGTTGACCAACTTACTATCAAGGATAAGAATTACAATATCTTCCGAGACTTGATTTATTGACCAAGCAAACACCCAGCCGGTCTGAAAAAATAAAAACATCTACATATTTCTATTCTGTACAAATCTTAACGTCATAACTTTGGTAAAGTGAGCTTGAGTGAGTTGTCATTCCACTTGGTGCTAGAAATTGACACTATTGACAGGTCACTTCACCAAAATGTTCACGGTGTCATTTTTACTATTATGTTAAAATCTCACCGTGAAATTTTCGGCTGTTCTAGGTGTTTCATGGTTACTCTTATCTACCTAATAGTTAAAGGTTTCACCATCATCATCTTCAACAGACCGTCTTTACCACACATTGTAGTACTACGTCGTCAGTAAAGCTGCATCAAAGCAGCGCAGTGATATTTTTACTATTATCTACATTAATTTTGATCATGCCAAGTAGGCCCATTCAGAATTGAGGTAAACGTCTCTTATAGCTACTTGGTCAGAGACGTGCAATCTCTCTCAATGTTCCACGTGATCGGTCAGTGTGTCACATAAGTACTTATGTGTGATGTTATTAGGCACTTCGCTTATTGCTTCAGGCACACTTGAGTTCAGGGAAACTAAGCTGCGAGTGCAGCGTGCTGCGTGGATACTTATATTATGCCTGATATATTTGCAAAAGAATAAAAAAAAAAACAGAACTTATCAGAAAGAAGAAAGGATTGACGTAAACGTCAAGAAAGCTTACGATTGTAAATATCGGACATAAAACAAAGCAGATTTGTTGGACTTGTTAAACAAAAACCTTATTTTACAGTTCTATGCTCGGTTTTACAATTCTTTGTAAGTTTTTTTTTTTCTATAATAATATTTGTGACTGATATTTTTTTTACATTGTTTTGAATTTTATGTACAATTTGCGTTAAAGACTGAAATTTCATTGTTCATACTTATTTAGTGATAACATTATGATTGCATTATTACTAAGTTGTCAAAAGTATAAAAGGTGAGAACTTAATAATTGAGGTTGACTTTGTGATATTAAATTATTCTATAACAATAACTTAAGTAATGTGGGAAAGTTGATCTGTAAGACTGACGGTGTGCCATTTCAATTTGATAACTTAACTAGATTTAAACGCAATACCTACTGTAATTTTTTTGAAAGATGTGACTGTGTTGTAGTTCACTTTTGATTCCTATATTATTTATTTTTTAAATGCAATATCGACATATTTTGTTATTATTACTTTACGTTTACCTCAAATTTAAAGTGATTATTGAGTGTAACGTCATTAATCAAAACACTATAACAATATGTATATATTTATCAGCAACAATGACATAACTGTATACTTGTTGCGAAAAATTGCACAGTATGTGGTGTGTGCTTGATACGAAAGATTTAATATTTTCACAGAAAACTGTACCAACAACACTCAAAATCAACGATGACAGTATACTTAATTTTAACTTAAAACTATAAAATTGCTTTCCTATGTAATTATATTTTTTGAGAAATGCCGACCTTGTCGCAAATGAGCGATATAATTGTAACCGACATTACAAAACTTTGTAAACAGCGTTTTTTGTGGCAAGTAATGAAACATAAATAAATGGATAAATCTAATTAAGTACTTACAATCTACAATACAGATAAATTATACTACTACATTGGTGCCGATTCTCTTGTCACAAACGCCTCTAAACTAGACTAAAAATCACTAAAATTTGGTTTAATTCTGTCAAATGACGATTTTCCATTCTGAAATTGACTATAGTGACACAACTTAACTATATTTTAGTTTGACAGCACTAAGATTGCACTGAGTTATTAGTTTAGTGAAAATGGTTATTTTGCTATTCTGAATTTTACGTTTTTCACCTAAAAATTTGATTGTCTAACTAAATCTGCACCCTAATTGCGTAACACATTTTCGTAAACGATTACGACTAATCTGTTTGATTTTGACGGTTCAAGAACGTTCATTGCGTTCTATTTATTGTTGAGCAGAATTTTTATCGAACATAAGAAGCAATGGATTAGCAATCTGTTTCAAAACGATTCAGATTCCGATTGATTGTGTATTACGCAATTAGGGTGCTGAACATGAATCTGACTATTTTTAATCGCGATTAAAAAGGTGTGGAATACAATTAGGTGGCGTGAACTAAAATTCACACCAATACCTCGACTTCAGACGTGCAAAAACGGTACTTTAACTTTCTTTTTCTTTTTTTGCTCATATCTCGAAAACGGTGTGGTCCTATCACAAAAATAATGAAAATTTCGACCCCCTTTGTAACCCTGAAACCACCAAATCTCTACATGTAGATATTTTTATTTTATATTTTTCACACAAAAAGTCAAAACTTCCATAGAAAACACGTCGAGACTGCCCCAGGCTGCCTCCGGCTCTAACAAAGGCGTTGCGAAATCAAAAGAAAAAAAAACACGAGCACTCGCGCTTGTCAAATTCGATTATAGTTGTGTCAACATTATTTTTAAATTTAGAGATTTTTTTTCGCAGAATAAATAGGTTCAAGATTTTCATAGTAAAAAGTAAGGAATTTTAGTGATAGTTTAGTTAGTTTAGTTCGGTGTACAAGAGAATCGTCACCATTGTAGAGTATTTGATAAATGTTTAATTGTTGAGTTGAGTTCTCTTTTAAATATTGAATCAATGTCCTTACAAGAACACTTATTTTCTTTAAGTAACTTTGTTCACGACACGGGATCATCTTCAAATTGAACTTTGAAAGTGATCTTAGTCTACAAATTGACTTTGATTCATTAACTAACATTTAAGGCAAGCAAATTATTTATGAGATTAGGCATTAGGTATATGCATAGCTTCTGTTTCATTACATGTACCTGACATTTTGTTTTTCTAACTTAAATAAAAAACATTTAAATTCTTACCTACTAATGAGACACGCGCATATTGATAGCGAAAACAATGGGTTTCGTCAATTAGACAGTGTAAGCAGTATATAGGGTTAGCATTCAAAGACCGGCCAATTTTTAAGGAGTTATTGTACCTTCAGTATGTACCACTTTTATTATGGGACAAAACCTAAAATCGTGAGTACAATAACCCCTAAAATTTCATTTAGAAAATAAATATTAAATAGCAAGCAAAAAAATATTATTCTATTCTATTCTAATCGTCTTTGAAAATTATCCCTGTTTATTTTGACCCTTGGAAGGCCTTGTTCAACAAAACTATACATACTTAGATTATTTTCTCTTGTTTCCCTTTTTAATCTCAGTCACCATATTAAAACTAATACAAAAATTACTTATTCTTTCTCCTGTACAAAGAATATGTCGTGTTCCATAACCGGAGGGCTTCATCAGCTTCGTTCCAAATTGGTTCCATGGAGCATTCCTTGTCTATTAGTAGTAGACGAGGGTCCTGCACTGTTGCCGGCTCCCATTTCGTTGAGATAGAAGACGATGGCGGTGTTGGATCACTGGATAAAAATAAAAATATGTAAGTAAATCCATAGGAACCAAATACGCTCTAAAAATAAATGGGACTTGAAAAATCATTCGAAATAAAATAAGATTACCTTGAGCTGTTATGTTTTTAAACATAGAAAGAACTCAATACAATTATGTCCTCAGCACTTACGAATAATAACTGTAAAAGTATTTTTCGACCTTGAAATAACTGCATATGTATTAGCAAAGAACTTATTTATAACTTATAACTTTTAACCCGTTCTGATTCGAAAATTAACATCCACACATACATAACATCACGCTTGTAATCCCAGAAGGGTTAAGCAGAGGCGAAATGTGGGTCCCTCATTTCGAAAATTAAGTTATCTACTAGTACGAGTAGGTATCGGCTAACAGCCAGTTTTAGAAAATTCTTTAATCAAATTTAATGCTGGTAACCGAAATTTTGTTGCAAAACATTGCGCCGCTCCAAGCCATTCAATCCACAGCTGCAGAGTAATCCATTCACTCCTTCATCTCGCTGCTACTATTTCAGAATAGTTTAATACATAACAAATGTTTTCTGTACATATGAAAGCATTTCATCTTGGTCTTGCGGAATTAAATTGTGTTTCACGAAGCATTTGTGCAAATTAGGTTAAAAGTGTATGTATTTTGTTAACTTTTGTTTTTTATTCAAGGTTATAAAGCATTCTAAGTTATTAAGTAAACTGTTATGTCGAATCGTAAACTGCAAGCACTAAGTGGCAGGGTCATGGGATCAAGTCCATCAAGAACTCAAGGTGAGATTAATAAACGATGGCCTTTGCAGGCGGGCTAGCGAAATCTTAAAACTTTAAATTCTTACCTGTATTTAGCAAAGTTCGTCCACAGAGTCGTAAACTTGTCAATGAACTTTATTTCAGTAAACGCCGGTAAGGTCAAGGTGCTGAAGAGATAGAATAATTCATCGGCGTGCGTCGCTCCCGGGGAATTGCGGAACCCGAACATTATCTTAGCGAAGTTAAGCAACCCATCGTAATTAAATTTGTATGCATACACGGGCTCGTTTAATGTCTGTAGAAACAGATCCATGGTAGTTAATACAGGGTAAGTAATAGCCGCGTCACCTTCGAAACGAGCCAACTTTTCCAAGGAAGACTTCTCTTTTGTAAAGTTCTCTCCAACCATGTACAAATCATTCAACCTATTCGCTGTTTTCACCTTTTCCTCATCTGAAGGGAAAGTCAGATCTCTCGGTAACGCTTTATAGAAATCTATCTTGGCCAGTGTAGTGTCGTTCTCTTTACCAGCAAAATATAAACCTTCGGCACTATTGAAACCAATAATTACAGGGACCTTGTTATATTTGCCCTGCATTATCAAATTGTATGGACTGTCAGGTAAAAACTGTTGTACTCTATGAACTTTCTTTTCAATGCACGGCACGAAGAGGTTTTCTGATATTACGATATCGCCATCTTTTCTAGGAACACGATATTTCAACAGATCTTCAGCAGTCATATTATAAAATAAATTGTAGAGTTCTTTAGGGTTTGTGGTTGTGTGGCCCATTTGTTGAGCTAGTAAACCAGCTGTGTGCAAAGGTTCAAATTGTAAGGCCCAATGACCTAAAGCTGTACCACTTTGCATGATAGCTCTATTGAACAGTCCTTTAGACATTGGAGATAGTAGATGATAAGAAACTGAAGCAGATCCTGCACTTTCTCCGAAAATTGTCACATTATCTGGATCACCTCCGAACGCTCTTATATTCCTCTTCACCCACTTGAATGCTTGCACTTGGTCTTTCAGCCCAATATTGCCTGGTGCTTCTTTGATACCTAGACACAGGAAGCCTAGAATTTCCAGTCTATAGTTAAAGGTGACTAAGATTACTCCATGTTTGACAAGGTACTTGGGACCGTAAATGAAGGGAGATCCGGAGCCGTCTCTGAATCCTCCTCCGTGTATGAACACCATAACAGGCAGGGGGCTGTCACTCGGCTCGACAGGGGTGTACACATTGACAGTTAGGCAATCTTCTTCGCCCAGGATGCGAGTACTGGTGAAGCGTTGCTTGCATCTGATGTGTTCGTTGTAAGCGTTAAACACGCCTTCCCATTTTGGATTCGGTTCAGCTTCCTGGAATCGAACATATTCAAACATTAAAACATCAACTAATGAATTGAGAAATACAGTATTTAATGATCGATATTTAATTGATTTTATTCACAATTACTCCTCGCTCGGATACCCATAAAACTCGGAACACTGCAATCATAACAACGACTGTGACATGGCATTAAAAATATGTCGCGACAGTTAGTCGATACTTCATAATACAGGGGAGGTGTGATTAGTCGGCTAGCTAGCAATCACAAGCAGATTAGTACTGTTACGTGCGACGTTACGTTCAACATTATTAACTTCTGCTATTATAGGCGTACTTAGAAACTATTACACTATTATTGTTTCTGAATATTTTTCATCAATAGTCAAAGAATTACCTTGTGAACATAAATATCACTTTATGTTAAGGTATTTGATATTATAAATCTAGAGATTTTGGCTGCGTTGCCTATAATTCTGTTTTTAACATAACATCACGCCTTGTTTCCCCGAAGGGTTGGGCAGAAGTGTACCTGTAGTACACCCACATTTCGCCAGTTATGTTTAAGTCCCATATAATATGCATATGTTTTTTTGAGGTAATATTGGATTTTCCACTTTTCCAATAATTTTTCTTCGATCTTTGTAGTGCTTTTGTTAATAGAACATGGTGCTGGTCACTTAGGATTAAGTACGGCTGATATTATGACTACATCTTTCAAAGGGAAACTTACTTGGAACCTGTGTGTGACGGTGGCATAAGGTATGTTGAAGTACTGTAGGTGTGAACCGTCCGGGGCCACCGAGCCCCGAGCTTGCCCACCACTCAGTTGCACCGGCGCTGTGGGCTGAGGCACCAACGGAGCCACCCACAGTGAGATCAGCACCAAGAGCTTCAAACTCGACAATGATTTCAAGTAGTTTTTCATTTTACTGTGGTTCATTATAACTTTTTTTTTAATCACAATAATCATAGCCAGAGATTTCAACGCAGCATCTTAGAATTGAACACCATCACAACGCATTGTGTTCGTTTTATTAGTTTCGACTCGCAATTAGCAACTAACGATGACAGTGCGTGTTTTCTCTCAGATAGGTATAATAGAGCTGTCAATGTTTCTCCATTCGTGGGACTGCTCTTAATGCCGTAGTCATAGCCGAGTCCAGGTCGTTGAGCTGATTGAACTCCAAATCAATTGAGGATCTGAAAAGAGAAAACTCTCTTTGAATCCGGATAAGGACAGTAAAATTTGAGGTCCATTTCAAAGATTTTGTTAGGAACATGATACATAAGAAATTACTTTTTTTTCTTCATTTTATAGTCCCCTTCGGCCATTAGGCTTAAAATATTATAACGTGTCCTAAATGCTCGTAGTCTATTTGAACGAGGTTTTGTTCTTAGCTCTGCCAGATCAGATTTAATTGATTCTTAAGATTGTTTTTAGTTATTTCACCAAGTTGCTAATCTAGATGAAAATCATGTATGTATAAACACATTACTGTATGGCTCAAAAAACTCTGACAAGATTTTACTTCTTCTTATTTAGGTCAAGTATGTTACAAGTATGAGAAACAGAAGGTGCATTACTTATATCTAGAGTTCTAGGTAATTGTCTTCACTTATTTGTCCTCAACAGAGGACATTGTTGCATAAATACTGGTAAGTCTACAGAACTAACTGTAAGTATTGACCAGCGCGCGTCTTCAAATGCTTTACGATTGCTTGCGTTTCAACAAACTGGTTTCACACACGATAATTGCAATAATGTTAGCACGTGAGAATCAATAATTACTTATTTATTATGTCCGTACGTAGCCATTTTGAAAAACGAGTTTGATAAAATATGTATACTTATGTCAATTGTTTGGGTCAAAACAATTTTGTGACCATGATCTGAAAATTTTGGACCATGAGGTTTTATTATCAAGATAGAAAAAAAAAATGTTATCCGAGCTGAGCTACAAAGGTACCTTTGACTTGAAAGTCAATGGTACTCGTTATCGAAACCCAGGATCTTTATAAATTGACAATCATTCTCAATCTGAACTACATATTAAATTGGAACTTGAATTAAACTAATGAAAATATCTTCCAGCAAATAAAACGAAGAATATTTAGAATTCAAATCGAAGTACGTCATTACGCTGGTGAAGTATCTAAGATAAACTTAATTGGATAATTATTGAGACGTACTCAGTACTGTTTAATGAGCTGTTTATGTTCGTTAAGGATCGTATTAGTCTTAATAAGCTCATTGAGACGGTATCTTTAGAAAACTTGGAGGTTATTAAGTTTCACCATAAATCTTCTTCTTATAATAAATGATTTTCCGTTTATCAATTTATTTATATTAAGCTGTATTGATAGATGATAATATTGTGATAACAGACCTCTTATGGTGTCTCGGTATGACGTGGTTTATTGTTATAAGTTCCTACTGTACCCTCTAAGTTAATCCTTAGATTAACTCTGAGATCTGCTCTAATCTCTCGAAGTCAGTTAGCTGATTTCCAGAGAGTTAAATATCCTAACCCTAACTTCCTACATTATAAATGCGAAATTGAGTTTTTTTAAGTTTGTTTGTTACGCTTGACGCTAAAACGGCTGAACGAATTAGGATAAAATTTGCCAAATTGGTAGACTATGACCTGGAGTAGGATACGTTTTTACCCTGAATCGCAAACGAAGTCACGGGAAGCAGCTAGATTAGAATAAATGGTAGACAAACGATCGCCGTCCCCGGTACGTCACGTTTGGTTTATTTATTTATTTATAATAGGTTAGCCTACAATTGCTTCCACATTACATTACATTTTAAAAGTACACGATATAAATTTTTAAGTGTAACAATTATTTACAGGCTAACACCACATGCAAAATATAATGAAATTTTACATTATTATTACTGCATTACAGCAATTAATTTTAGAATTAGAGAGAACAAAGCATAAATCTAGCAATGTAACACACACATATATTAAATTAAATTAAATCACAATCGAATTAAATTGTGAAATAGAGTGATGGGTTATAAAAAAAGATTTAATATTTGGTGCAAATTAGATAATAAATTAAAAGATAATTAAAAACCAATAAAATAATGTTTCATAATTCTAAGTTCCATTTCAGGCCTTGCCTTGTTTATGTGAGTAGTATTTAATAATTAATTTACAACATTTCCCTATGCTATCGTGGTGAACATCGATTAGGTTACTAAAGCTGTTATATTTTTAACATTCGCGGTATATGTGAGTTAGCACCTAGGACAGTTTTACGCATGGGCGGGTGGAGCGGGTGGAGCGGTTTGGGGCACGAAACTTGATGAGACTTAATAACTGCGGACAGTCTATTTGCTTCCTGAGGAGTTTGTACAGAAACAGGGCATCTATAACTTCTCTTCGAGCCGATAAAGAGAGCATTTTGAAAGTTTGCAGACGAGACACATATGAGGTGCCATAGAAATCGTTTCTAGACCCTTTCTAAGAGAAGTTTATGAGTGGCGTAATGTGGTCTCCATACAACGCTACAGTGCTCTAGTATGCTTTGTACAAGGCTGTTATACAGCAACATTTTAGTGCTGACCTGTTTGAAACCCTTGGCATTGCGTAGCACACAACCCAACATTTCGATGTGGGGGATAAAAATAACATTTTTGTCAAATATAACTCCTAGATCCCTTATAGTTTCTACTTCATGAATTTTATGTCTACAAAGTAGCTCAAATGAATGGGGTGAAGCTTACTAGAAAATGACAGGTGGAAGCATTTATTGAAGTTGAATTCCATTTCATTATTCTTGCATCATTCATTTACTCTGTTCAGATCATCCTGCAAAAGCTCAGTATCATTTGATGATTGGATTTTCCTTGCAATCTTTAAGTCATCGGCGTACAAAAAAACACTCTGATAATTGAAGGGAGTGGGGACGATCAATTATAAAAATGATAAATAAAATGGGGGCTAAGTGGGAACCCTGCGGGGCACCGGAGGTCATGCGATAATTGTTGGTAGAACGAAAACCATTTACTACCACATAAAATTCACGGTTAGTATAGTAGGTATGTTGCCAGTTTTTTTTATTAGACTGGAATGGGAGATTACATCAAACGCCTTACTGAAATCGGTGTATATCACAACAAACTGCTTATTTGAGTCAATAGTTTCTATCAGGGACTCTGTAAAAGACATTCACTTTGTGGCGGTAGACCTTGATGCTACAAAGCCATGCTGGTGTTCGCCTGAAAGGGTGTTGGATATGGACAGATCAATGACTCGAATACCTTGGCGAAAGAGGAGAGGATCGCAATGGGCCGGTAGTTTGAGATAGTCTCTTTTTGGCCTGACTTATGTACCGGATCGATTTTGGCTTTTTTTCCATTCGGAAGGGAAAGATCTTTTTTTTTTATTTTTATAAATGGCATCTCGCAGGTCAACCTATGAGGTTGTAGTCTGCTTAAACGGACTTTCCTGTGGTTGCCCTAATAAATTAAGGCCTCCAGCCAGGACTTAAACTTAAATACTAACTAAAACTAAGCGACAACGCTAAGGGCACCCCCTGTGGGGTACGGACCTCGGCTTAGGGCGTCGCTGGAAGAGGGCAGCAAGGGACTAGCTGGATCAGGATTTCTTTGATTTAGGGACGAATAAAGCTACAGGCTCAGCGGCGCGGGCTGGCTCGAGCAAGGGTCGGGAGGGGCGTGTATTTGGGCGACGCGGCGGGCCTCGGCGGCGAGGACGGTAGGACGGCGATCGGATTTTGGGCTTATGTAGTGTGCTGGTGGCCTTACTACTCTCCTGGAGGAGGGTAGTGGCGTCGTCGGGGCGATTAAAGTATGCCTTGGTCGGCGAATACTGCTAATGCGGGAGGGAGTGTAGCGGCGGCCGCTGAGATCAAGGGGTTGGAGTGTTTGATGCCACAGTCAAAGAAACGCTTCGATAAGCGTTTCATGAACTGGTTTATGGTAGGCGTTTTAAGGTCGATGTGGAGATTTATATTACGGACATAGAAGGGGGCACCCGTGACCTTTCTGAGGAAACGGATCTGGAGGGTCTGCATCTTATGGAGATGACGTGGGTGAGCGTGCGCAAATACAACGCAGGCATAGGTCATTATGGGACGGATGACTGCGGTGTAGATGCGCAGCTTGCATTTAAGTGACAGTTTACTACGGGCTGTCAGTACAAAGTGGAGCCTGCTAAGAGCGAAGGAGGCGCGCGCGCGAACCGCCTTAATATGAGCCTTAAAGGTAAGGTTTTCATCGAGGATCACGCCTAGGTGCTTGCTTCTCCCAGGGGATCGGCTTACCGTACATAGTGATCGGGCAGGGAAAGATATGGCGGCTAATGACATTTTATATATTTATAGTAGCTAAGAGACCAATACCGGTGCACATGCAGAAATAAATAGCAGTGGGATTCCGTCAGGTCCTGCTCCTTTTGCAGTGTTCAATGATTGTCGTTTTCTGAGTAAAGAATCCATTTCCAAGTCTGGGGTTGTTAGGCACTGGCTATAAGATTCGAGTGAATTAAAATAGCTAGAGCCATTCTTAGATTCTATGTTATTTTCAGGGGAGTAAACCGATGAGAAATAATTACCAAAAAGGTCGCAAACAGTAGAGCCATTAGACGTTGTAGTCTGTCCGTCAGTCATTGTCAGTGGATAGGAACTAGATCGTCCGCGCTTAGCCTTAACGTGAGTCCAGAATAGTTTTGGATTATCTTTGATTTCAGTTTCTAGGTTATTCATATAACGGCTGTGTATATTTATTTGCAAAAAATTTACGTTTTGCAATTAATTTTAGTTCTATTTCATCACGCGGATTATTATATATCTTGAAACGCAGTCTTAGCTTATTTTTTTCTTTGAGGGATTTTATTATATTATGACTACAGTTTGGATCATATAATGCATTTACCGTGCCATTTACATCATCTTGACTTGCAAATAGTTGATCCCAGTCTTGTTCGTTTAAATAGGATTTAATTTTTTCATAATCAGCTTTGTGGAAGTTCAGGAAAGACTATTTTCATTTAATAATGAAAGAGTAAAATCCAGCGGTGGATGGAGTTTGTCAACAGTGGTCAAAGAGACAGTGGATTCACTCACTGTGCAAGAAGGCATTGTAGATAAGACTAGGTCCAAAGAACGTGCCGAACCGTTTTTAATAAGATTGTGCTGTGTAAGCTTGCTAACCTCCATGAACTCTAATAGTCTTAAACATATGTTGGGAAGTGAACTGTTGATTGTCCTCGGGGTCCAGTTTATTGTGCCCAAGTTAAAGTCCCCCACAATACAGGTTGGGATGTTAGTTGTTTAAACACGTTATTACAGTGTTCGATGAAATGTTCAATTGTTGATAAACATACTCTAGGAGGAAGGTATACTGCACAGAGAGCTAGTTGTCGCGTAGTCGAAATGGGATGATGAATACTATTAAAATGTTCGTAAAAATAATGTAATTTCAAAGAAGGCATAGTAAAAATTAGTAAATCGATGTAAATATGAAGAAGATAGACGCTTTAAAAGTTTTTGGAGGCGATTATTCCTGTCCTTGTTGCGCGGTACGGACAATGTACGGTGCTAGTATGAAGTTACGTAGTCGTGACGTCACTTCTACGATAGTGCTGTCCTAGTCTAACACTTACTTTAAAACGTTTAAAATTTGGCAGTCTTTTAAGCTTTTACACTTTTTGTAATACAATTTGCACTATTTGAAAATAACATTTTTTTGAGAGAAAAAAAAAATTGGTACATCCCCAATATCGATACTAACCCAGAGATCCTCACATAAACTTTGCTACCTGTCAATACGTTTCGAGTTGATTTTTGTTGAGACGGCTATAAAAACCCCTCCGTCTTTATTGGGATGAAAGCCAGTTGTTTCCCTATCTCTTCTATAAGCAACATATCCAGTATTAAAAAGCACACTGCTGAGTATACTACTGTTTATCCAAGTTTCGGTTAATATTAAAACATCAAAATCTATCCAACCGAGGTTACAGTAAAAATTGTTGGTCTTAGTTCTTAAACCTCCACAGTTTTGGTAATAGATCCTTAAGTTGTTGAATTTTACAATAAATTATATGATTTAACTTAGGCTACTCATGTTGTTCATTAATATGTATCCCGCGCCATCTTCTTTTCTCACAAATACTTTGGCGTTTCTGACCCACACGTAGTTGTAGTTCCTTTCCTTGGCCTTAATTCTGGTCGCTGCGTGAAGTGCTTCGTTCGTAGGAGACAAGTGTTCAACAACATAGACCGGTGACTTGTTGCCGGCGATACCCAAGTGGCCACAGTTTAGTTTTCCTTTAGGGCTATTTTGGTTGAACTCCATAGTGGATGCTAAAAGCTGATCTCGCAACCTTGTCGATGCCAGTTGAGCAACCAAAGATCTAGGGCGGGTACTGGATGGGTTGGTTTTTGCAATTCGCGTACAGTGCAATATGTCTTTCTCCTGAATATCACAGTTGACCACCTGGCCGTGTTGAGTGATAATTGAATACACATTCTCGTTCTTGGTTTCAGGCATACATTGTACCTCCAAGTTATTCGATCGAGATTGCTAATAATAATACCCAGCCGTGAGAGATTCCAGAATGATAAATTATTATTATGATGCTGTTTTTTTTTCAATTCATTCATTCATGTACAAAATGGTGTTGCAATTTACAGTGTAAAACTGTATCGATTTTGTATTTGTTGTTTTCTAAATATAATAATTGAATGTTATTTCAATTTCAAAACCTCATGATTTCCTCGACTTGACTCAACTTCCGATAGGTGGTTTGATATTCATAGTTGCAATTTTACTCCTCATATCAAACAGTTTCCTCAGTCAAGGTGAGTTTGAGTTGAGGAACCAACTCAAATCAAATGTTAGGTACGTACCTTGAGGCTTCCGTGTGGTAGTCAACAAGGATCTTTTAACCAAAACACGCCTATTTTATCCGATTTTCATAATGTATTTTAAAGAGTTTATTGAATATCGTCGTATCTCCTCGACTCACACTCATTCGACGGACCTCATTACTTCCTTAATCTGATGATTATAAATACCGACTTTGAGGGTCTTCCGAGGCATGCCTTGAGGTCTCTTCGACAAAGTCATAAGTCGGTTATCTTTTGAGGTTACGACAGAATATTGGTGCAAGTCTTTAGTTTTTACAAGTTGTAGCCCGCCAAAATAAAATTTTCTTTGGTTCTTTGCAAAGTGCAGCTTTGTTTAAAGTCGTCAGTTAATCAAATTCGCGACTGTAGGAATGTGTGTAGGATATATAGGATATATTAATTAAATAATAATCTTCAATTTCAGATCAAGGGTCCAATTTTGGAAATTTTTCCTACCTAAATATTGTCATAAGAGATGTTCTGAAAAATTCTCAGGTGAAGTAACTTCCATAGTTTCTATTTGCGGGCTACAGCTGAGGATTCACCTCAACTCACTTAAATTCTTTTCCGTGAGTCAAGTCTGTTGGCAGTTAAATACTCGAGCCATTAGGCCTCGGCTTCTAAGAAGGTTTGCGTTGTATCCAATACATCATCATGCATATCTTAGAGTGCAAGTTATAGTGTTAAGTTAGGTGTAAAAAAAATGTCTAAAGGAATGTTACAAAGCTAAGAGGAATTTTAAAAGTTATAAAATTACAGAAACTACTAACAATTTCACTCAAGTCATTAAATAAGTACCGCGTTTTTATTATTTACTATTTAGCACGAGTGAAATTATACTAATTTCGCTATCATTGACCCCAGTTGATACTCAAGCAAACACAATCGCTATAAATTGACTATCAACCTTCAACTTTCAACCCACGTAATAAGATGCAAATCAGATTGCTAGATAACGGCACCTGTGTATATCTTCATACATTGTCATTAAAATACCTGGAGTTACTATTTAGCCCACTTACAAATAGGTCTCCTCAGCAATATCAATTAGGAAATGACATAAAAAATCATAAAATCACATCACTTTTTTTACAACTTCACACACTCAAAATCAACACTTGTTCTCATGAAACTAGAGTTCATTTTTGATTGGTCTAAGTTTTTAAGTAAAATGTGATAGTTGGTAGTTGCTTTCACAGTTACGACGCGTTTGCCCGTTCGTCTGAGCGCTGCTTGAATGCGTGCGCGCAGCCAACCGGTCGTCTTTAATATGTCACCACACGATACCGCTTCTTGCTGATCAATATAATATCGACCCGTTGCAGGTATGTCAGTTGTTTTCTGATTCATAATTTGATTATGGGTTTATCAAATAATAATTAAATCTGCCTATAATGTAATTGTACCGCTGCTCCACTGCAAGGGCAAAGACCTCTACGGAGACATGGACATTGGTCTTTTAGCTTGCTCACTGCTTGTTGGGTTAGTTCAGTGAATCAAGTTCTGGTTTCATGACGGTGTCTTTTTAAATGTTATTAGAAAGAAAGAAAGGAAAGTTGTTTATTCTGCACAAACAAAACGCACATGATGTAATATAAAAATATAAATTACACACATCCAAAGTAGCCAAAATCCTCGTATTCAGAATATAAAATAAAATAAAACGTTTGACAATTTTATCCATTGCTTGATGTCACATTGCTCTGTGTGTGTTGCGACATTGGCAAATGACAATAACACAAACAATCCAAACAAAAACAAGATTACAAAGTTTTTAAATTAATGTTATTGAAGTACTAGTATCCAGGAATAAGATAGAACAATTAGTTTAAACAGCATTATTATCCTCTCATCTCATAAAGTAACTATTTATTAGTTACTTTATGAGATGAGTACGCAGTACGTTGTTCAAAACCAACTGAGAGGGCAAACAGGAGAATTGTATTTTCCATTCCCACAAGAATGTTAGTTTTAACGTTTTTTTTAAATTAACTTTCTATCATGTTGCCCATAACTTGTCTCTTCTGCATAAACCTAAAGTAGACTGGTTAAAAAACTTTAAGGCATTAAGTCCGCCTTTATCTGTGCATTTAGTTTTAATAAATACCAGGCCACTCAGTATTGCGAAAAAATTGTTTTATGAATGAGAGACTGGCCAGTTACAGTCTATTTTGAAAAAATAAATAGGTAGGTACGTTCCAATTTCAAAATTTCCCTCCACATTGTTTGCGAGCAAATTTAAATTTATCGTGTCTCATTAAAAAATAGATCTGAAGAATAAAGTGGTCGCCATTTGTCGGCTGTTACGAAAGAAAACGTGCAAGCAGTGATTTTTTTATCCATGACAATAGGCAAGTTACATATCAAGAGATTCAGCAAATACTACAGGTTGGGTAGGGAAGCCTTCACGAATTTCCACACCTTCATCTTCGCGTGAGGAGGATAGTTTATCGCTGGGTGCCGCACAACCTCACCGATGCTCAGGAGCAGGCCCGGGTGGAATGGTGCCGTGATATGATAAACAAATTTGAAGAAGGCTCGTCTCAACGTGTTTACGTCATCATTTCGTGTGCTCTTCGTTTCTGGATCGTATTGATAAATGCAAGACGATTTATCAATACGATCCAGAAACGAAGCGCCAGTCGACGGTTTGGGTGTTTCAAAACGAATCAACGCATACCAGAGTGAAGCTCTTTTTATCTTAGAATTTTCAATTTGTCTGACTACTTGGTGTCAATTCCTTTACGGAACCAAAGAAGCATCAACGCTGAATGGTACACCATTCAGCGCCTTCTTCAAATGCTTGGCAGAAGTTTTCTCTGTTGTGAGAAACAAGCGACCAAACACAGGGCTCTGCGGGGCTACTGCTTCACCACGAAAACGCCTCTTCACACACCACGCTCAAAGCGAGTGACTTCCTGGACAGCAAGCTGTTCAAACTCCTGGGTCATCCTCTTTACAGCCCTTCTTTTTATTCCCGAAAATAGAAAATCAGCTAAAAGGGATAAAAAATTATTGCCGGAAGATGCGCTGTCAACGTTCGCCAACGGACTGGAAAAAGTGTTTCGAAAACTGGTTCAGACGCATGAAACATTGTTTAGAAGCTAGTGGAGAGTACTTTGCAAGGATTTAAAAAAAAGTAGATATAAAACATTTATTTTTGTTTTCGCAAAACTTTCTGAGTGTTCCACGTAGTTGGGTTTTTCATGGCCAACTTAGGTTCGAATAAGTAAAGGGCAAATCGCGGAAGTGCAGCACTCTTGAAGTTTGAATTGAAATGCGGGTACTGGCTCTGCTAACCCTTCAGGGAAAACAGGCTTGATATTATGTCATTTAGAACCGAGTTTCAATATGTAAACTTTTTGCTTCCCCCAAGCCACAGTAAGTGCTAAATGTTTTCAAACGGACAATAAACATATTATAAACGGTACTAATCCGGTACTTTAGAGCCCCTAGTGGCATCGCGGTCGTTTCGCTATATGTCCATGATGCGGTGAGTCGTAAACTAGGACGTTACTACAACTGTACGGTTTGAGATATGTCCCACCCACACACATGACTTTTTTATTACTTTTTCCACATGGGTGCACATTAAACGGTCACATTGGTTCATCAAGTTTGTTAATTAATTAGAGTAAGCTGAACTGTGTGCCTTGTGCGATACTAAAGTCAAAGTCAAAGTTAAAGCATTTATTTCAAATAGGCCCATAAAATGGCACTTTTGAACGTCAAAAATTACAATAAAAATATAACTGATTCTAGGCGCCACTTCCAAAAAGTAGTTTCGTATGGAGAAGAAGTGGCAAGAAACTCCACCGTTACTCTTTTAAAATATTTTACAATATTTGTATACATTAATTATATTTTTATATGTGAAGACGATGCACCAAGAATAAAAATACTATACCACAAGTGGTAAGAAGAACTAAAAATATAGCAAAGGCAGATAAATGAATGACGCGATAGGTACATTGTGCTCACATATTTACAAACACTGTAAAAATATATGACTTTCCTAAAATATTAACTAGGAATAGGTCAGTGTGTGAGTAATAAAAAAAAATAAAAAAAAAAATTAGCAACCAGTGTGATTTTGTCTAGACGGGATTGTCCTATGGAGCTGGACCATCATGTTTCCAAGCATTCTTATCTTGTATATAGTCCTCTAATTTGTAATAAGCTTGTCTGCAAAGTGTACTTTTTATACGAATTTTAAATTTTCTTTCATTTAATTGCAATATATCACAAGGTATTTTGTTATAACATTTAACACAGTACCCCATAAATGATGTATGTACTTTAGCTAATCTGAAAAATGGTTGATCTATTTTATCTTTATTTCTAGTATTCAAATTATGTCTATCACTTATTTTCTTATTGAAATTACTAATTGAAATGTCAATTCGATAGCAAGACTCCGCGATGGTAGCAATAAGCATCGCATCTAAAAGATTCGTTGTAGATGAATATAATCGTAATTCGTAATAAAGGTTTTCCAGAACGTCATTCAAGTGTCACCTGATACTGTTCTCATTTGACGCTTGAGGTTAATTTATAACCTCAATTTTATCGATGAGTTTTCATTTACATTTCATTTTATCATAAAAACAATAACTGTTTAAAAAAGTGGTGAGATGTAAATTTAAAACCTTCTAAATTCTTGAATGTGTTACTAATTTCTTTTAGTTCCTTTCAATTTGCGTAAGTATTTAACCTAAGTATACAGGGTTCGTTAACAATTTCATCAGATAATTTAAGAACAGAACATAATAACTATGAAATAATTCGTATATAGGAAGGTTAAAGAAAACAAGTTTCATAAGAATCGTGAATTCTTCTCGAGAAGTCGATAGTCTTGATAACTTATTTTCCAGTCCCATATACAAGTTTCAACTTAGAATTTCCAAGAATTAATTCAGTAGGTAGGTACAAAGGTCGGTATGGTGATTTCTTCTAGACAAACCGGTAGTTTCTGCGACATCTTTTCTTAAAGCTCGTTTCACAAAATAATGTCTATGAATTTATTTGGACC
Source organism: Dasypolia templi (assembly GCA_963555695.1). Lineage (NCBI taxonomy): Eukaryota > Metazoa > Arthropoda > Insecta > Lepidoptera > Noctuidae > Dasypolia > Dasypolia templi. The sequence goes on along the minus strand of OY743154.1, from coordinate 25,671,658 downwards.
TACCAAATAAATTCATAGGCAGTCCAAAGGCCAATAAACTTAGTAATATTTGCAAAATCATCGTGGATATGTGTATATACCTTCATTTATAATTTACATACAGTCTAGAAAATAGTTAGAATAAACTGAGGTATTATCAGACGTAACCGAACCGAATGCGGTAAGCGAATCTAAAGCCCCTCTTGTAGTAGTCTTGTGGTGCGTGTCGGCGAGCGCTGGCTGGAAGGTGCGAGCGCTTGAAATGCTAGGTTTTGTATTATATATTTTAAAATTATAACGAAATTACAAAATGTTTTCTCAACATGGCCCTGAAAACAATAAGCCTTATCTTCAATTTCATATAACTTTAATGGTAGCCATGTAAAAGTGTTGTCGTCATAGTCTTAGTATGTTGACGTCAACAGAAAAACGTGTTGCCGAGCAACCGCTGGTAACCCTTAGTTTATTAGATTGTCGAACGATTTGCCAAAAGGTCATGGTTGACGTATAAATAGATAAATAAATATATTTAATTTCTTAGAAGCACCTAAGAGAAATTAATTTGCAAGAAAATTTTCTGCAAGCTGCTTTTCCATTAATAGTATAATGAAAATCATTTGACGGATAAGAATCAAAAAGAAAACAAAATTCAAACAGTCATTGTTATAATTAAGCATCCTTTGTCACCTTCAGTGCTATTCTGCAACAATCTCACCGTGAATACTTTTAGGTGAAACAACTTATGGGAGAAGGTCGTAAGTGAAACCAAAGCGTTATGAGATCGCTTCTGGACTTATGAGCGATAATGTACCTACTACGCTTTGGAATGGGCTACTAGCTTCATATTTCTGACTGACCGACTTCTGGACAAGTCAAAAGTGCCTTTAAATGGTTTGATTGAAATAAATGCTTTGATTTTTATTTCTTCTCTTTTCCGTTATTTATTTTCTGTCGTGTAGGTACGATTTTAAGAGCTTAAAGACACATCCTCTTACCCCGTAATCATCAAGCTTTTCAGTAAAATATGATGTTGCACACAATCAAACGCCTGAGTCAGTAAACAAAACACCGCACAAACTAGAGTGTTTTTATTCATATTTGTCATAACGGTATGCAAAAAGTCATAAATAGCCATAATATTTGTCTTGTTTTTCCTAAATCCTTTTCGTTCTTTACAAAGAATATTATTTGCTTCAAATTGAGTTCTTTATAAAAATTGTTTTAAATTATTTTCGAAAACATTATTATCAATGAAATCGGCCTGTCGTATCCCATTAACTCCGTATCTTGATTTTTGAACAACGGATTTACTGTAGTTTTTTTTCAGGGCATCCGGAAAAATACCTTCGCATATACACAATTCTATTTAAAAATATGGAAGGAGAAACTGACTGACTGACTGACATATCAACGCACAGCCAAAACTACTGGGACTATAAACGTGAAATTGCAGACGGCTTCCTTTAATCAAATCAAATCATTTATTCGTTTGCAAACATGAGTAATTAGTACATGGATGTTTTTAATAGAGCTCCATGTTCTACCGTCGTGGGCATGCAAATCGTCTTTAATGTACACCAAAGACATTTTGATTTTTGCCTCTTATGGGGGATTGGGTGGTACCAAAGTTTGTATGGAAGAATTTTAAAGGGCAGTACGATTAACTCGAAACTCAGTATTAATACTTAAGCCCAAAAATAAAGAATAACGAGGACCAGAGTTTCTCGAAAATTTACCCCTATGTGGATATATAATGGAGTGAAAAGGGGTAGTCAAGGGAAGGATCAAAAGAAGTGGCTTGAGTAACTCGGAAATTGGTATATATAATGTTTGAGTCAAGTTATGGAAACATCGTACACGATTTTCCTAAATGGTGATAACGGTTTAAAATGAAAAATCTTATTCATTTGAATAATTATCGAGAAACTTAGCCCAAATACTTATATTGTATAAATTAATAATAGTGAGATCTTAATCATTATTACTACCATTAAAAGGGGATGGAAGTGGTTGTAAAATTTGTAGGGGAAAGAACAAAATTCGAGAGAACGAAAACGCGGGTGAAGAACTGAATGACTGACGTATCAGAAGTTAAGAGTACTTTCTATAATGTACGCGAGCTCTAAGAAGGGGTTTTGGGAATTCGACATTTAAAGGGGTGAAAAGCGGGGATTTCGTTTGTATGAAAGATCTTACTTCATGTGTTAATCAACTTGAAACCTAGCCCGAATAAATTCATAAATGAACAATAAATTTTGTCATAATTAGGTGTTCAAAACTATAGTACAAAGGGATTTTAGACGGTGCTAAAATTGGTACGGCTGTGCCAAATAACGGTATACAAACTTTAGACAGAAAATAAAGAGTTATAAGTTTTTGGGTTTTTAGCAAAATTAACCAGCAAAAGGAGGAAATTAAGTGTTTGCGTAAGCGCCTAATCGCAATTTGCGATTTCAAATTGCGATTAGGCGAAAGGAAGTAAAGATATCTTAATCATTTATTTTCCAAAACTCCCAATGAAAAGGTGTGGAGGGTGTGCTACATTTTGTAGGAGATACTACGAAATCCCTGAGGACGAAATCGCGGGCTATGTGCTAGTTAATAATGTAACTTAAAGGACAAGAAATTCCCCGGCCACTGCTTTGTACAACGGCCATCGGAACCAACAGTGTTTGTGTTGTTTAGGGCTAAAGTAATCTCAAATACGTTCTTTGGCAATCCTGGAGCCATTAATCTTCCAAATATGGGCTGGATTTTATCAATAAAATAATTACATTAGAATTACATTTTACAGAGATAACTGAGATAACTTCATTATTATTCATTCTAAGTTAACTTTGTTTGATTTATAATTAGCCATGTGTTTTAGATTTATTTTTTGTGGATATTTCGAGCCGCAGAGTTTTTTTCTTTTTAAACGTTGCCCCACACTAGGAATTACTCGTGTATCGTGGGTGCATTCACAAACATGAAAACTAACATAAGCAAGACACCCAGACCCGGAACAACTACTTGTAGGTCATACAAATATTTGTTCCGTGCGGGAATCGAACCCGCGACACGCAGCGCAGCAGCCGATCGCTCAACCACTGCGCCAACCGTGCCGTAAATTAATTATTTGTTTAGTTAAATTATTAATTATAAGAATCTTTTGAGTCATTCAATTTTAGTAAATAATTGATGTTATTTCTGTAAGTAGGTTTGGACCAAAACTTTTACACGTCAATCATATTTTAAAAACTAGATGAGGTGGGCGTTTCCAATCTGACTACTCTGAGAAGAAAGGCCGACACAAACTCAGAGGTCAGTCTCTTTTAAAGTCCAGACATAATCTTGGTCAGACCATGTAGATTGATGTCTGAAATGTAAGACCATTTCAGACATCAATCTACATGAGGAAAGAACCACACAGAATGAGTGGACCTGTCCAGTCAGTGCAAGTATTTGTCAGTAGTCATGCAGCTCAACACAACACTTAAGGAGTTCAACGATTCGACAAACATAATCAAAGAAAGGACATTTGGGCATTTGCGCATAAATTACTCGAACTGCCAGACCATGATTAAAACTAACTTAAAAAATACCTTAAACAAAAACAACAAATCCACAGTGTCTTCACATTCACAATAATTAAAATATTACTTACTATTTTCGGAAAACTTCTGAATAATCTGAATTGATCGTTTTTCCTGTTTGTCAGTATCACAATGGCATTGATTAAAATAATGAAGTGTGGTCGTGGACATTGTGGGATACAGACGTGTACTGTTCATATTTGTGCAAATTATTATAATTATGTGAATTTGTCACAAAGGTCACTTGACCTTGACAAAGATACCATTGTTGAAGTGTGTGCGTGCGCGTACTACGGATTGTATCATGCCTCTAGTATCCGTACAAACTGATCGTAAATGTAAAGTTATATAAAGTTTTATTTTAACTTGAATACCTATTTGTGCCTCGAACATTTTTGTGGCATGTGCACCTAAGTGTAAGAAAAAAAAAAACGACATAAGCATTCACATAATTAAATGCAAATTACCTTTACCTTCCGTGAGATATCCTTTTGGCGTTGAGGCTGCCCAGTTGATCACGCAAGTCTTGAAGCCTACTTCAATAATTTTAGCCATATCGAGTGCATAGTTATGCTGTATAGTATCGAGCGCGCTACCTGCGCGGCTCGTTCGCTTTCCCTTGACATATCGATCCCCGGCGATGTATTGTTGATGCGATTAGTGCGGGGACGCAGATTTCCCTCGCGTCCACCAGTCTTGGATCGTTTTGTATATTGATAGTGCTTGTGATACAAAATATTTAGGTTCGTTGGGCCTCTGGAAAAGGCTTTTCGGCTTTTATTCGTGTATGTAGGAGTAGCAAGGCAGTTGCCGAAATCAAAAGTCGGTTCTCGTCCTCTTGTTATGATAAGTTAGAGATAAAATTAATTCTTCTTTAGCGTAGCATACGAACTTATCTCGTAACAGAACTTCGTATCGGGCTGTCACTCGCGTGACAGCCTGTCAAGAAGCAGTTTGACCCATATGGTATCTGACCATCTGGCTTATCGAGAGCTGTTAGCTGTTACCTACATATACATAAAAAATAACTGACGAATTCGGGTGTTCTATAGATACACGTCTGCCTAACCTTTGGGGGAATACAGGTTTGTTATGTTGTGTTAAAATCAATGAAAGATTTACTCTCAATGAAAGCGCCTATTAATAACCTCACCCACTCCCGATGACTGTTGTTTCTGATTTGTTTTTAAATTTCATTTTACCTTTTATGAATGTAGCTATGTTTGTCACTTTGTAGTTGTCAAATTTATAAATAAATACCTCATGGTGTTTACCACCATTGTTAATTGTCTTTTTAACCGACTTCCAAAAGAAGAAGGTTCTCAATTCGTCTGTATGTTTGTTACGCGATATCTCCGTCAATATTGTGATGTGTTTTTTTTAAACAGATGGTAAACGCTTCAGAGGTGGTCCCATATAAATTTTAATAAGTTTGTTAGGGAAGTATTTCAGTTAGTTACAATAATGCGTATTTTTCCATTGATTGCATATGAATGATGTTATAATAACTTCCTGTGTTTGTTATTAACAAAGCAAGTAGTGCTAAACGAATTTGTGTGAGGGAGGTACTACAACTAAAAAGTGAAAAATAAAAATTATAGACAAAAAAAACAACCGTCTTCCGAAAAAATACTTCACAGTGAAAAATAACTTTAATTTCGGAAGTCAGTAGCAAAAAACTAGTAGTAATGCCCATGTTATTATGAAACTCAAACTCAAAGGATTTATATCAATTCAAACATTTACAGGCTCTTTTGAATTGTCAAGGTCGGTCGGTCAGAAAGATGAAGCTAGTTGCCGTCCAAAGCGTAGTGGGTACCTATATAGAGGGACGGTCAAGAAACTCTTATTAATACTGTTACAAAATATTAGATACATAATTAATGTTGATCTTATATGTGAGAACGATGTTAAAAAGACGTACACGTTAAAAGCGTCCAAAGTGCAGCAAAACATATAAAAACAATACAAACATTTTACTTATCAAAATAAGCCGTGGCAGTTGAGAGATGACCAGTCCCAACCGACGGCGCCTTTTCACGAACATGACACGTGGATCAGCGCCATTCAGCTAAACCATTTTGATGGGAGCTAAATGATCCAACATCGAACCCTGCACAAGGTGGTCTTCCGTATTTAAGTCTTCCTTGATAGAATGTAGATATTGAGTACCTATCTGAGGTAGAAAATTACATTTAACAACAATACCTATAATACCTTGACACTTTATCACCTATATCATACAGCATAAGTATGAGGCATTCGTTTCATTATCAATAGCGATATCTCTCACCCAAAGGGCAAAGGTCGTTCAGCGGACTTGAACAATTACTTTCAGTTGTTAAAAGGAATTTGTAAAGTAAACAAGAGGTCAGTGCCAATTTTAATTTAAGATATTGTAAAAATGTGTTTATACAAATCTAACAGGTACCAAAGTGTAGTGTAATCGTGGACTGTGGTCAATGTCACTCTTTGGTGTGAAGTAGCTCGTGCTGTGGTCACTATGGGCTGCACGGCTGGTCCGCCAGCCTACAGCCACTCTTCATCTCACCAATGGGCCCGTGAGAGGGTCCATATCTCCTGATTGCTTACACAAGAGCTACCTCGCCATTCCTTATGCCAGTGTACCACATCGATTTCAGGTAAGTGCATGGCAAGCTAATTGAAACAAATGCGTACATCAGTTATAAATAAGCCAAGCCGTTCTTAACAATCGTGCTATTAAAAATAATTCTGAGGAACTCAACGTTTTAAACTACTACAAATTTACAGATATCAAAGTTGATTTTGCTTATATCGTGTATATAAGCAAAATCAACTTTGATATCTGTAAATTTCCTTGATTTGCAAAGTTACACGAACTTTGCAAATCAAGGACTCACAATATAAGTGTTATTGTCTTAAGGTCGTTCTGGTTGAATAATACATTATTTTTAGGCTCCAGGTCCTGAACCAACATGGGAGAATACCTTCGAAGCAGTCAACGAAAACGTAAGGTGTACCCAGAGCGTCGCAGACACCTTTACCATCGGCCGTGCTGACTGCCTGACCCTTAACGTGTATACCCCCTTGGATGCCAGACCCGAAGCTAAGCTGCCAGTCATGTTCTTTATCCACGGAGGAGGATACTTTGAAGGCTCAGGGAACATGATCTTCGATGGTCCTAATTGTTTAGTAACTAAAGGCGTCATCCTCGTCACCATCAACTACAGACTCAATATACAAGGATTTCTTTGCCTTGGAATAAATAAAAAACCCTGGCAACGCAGCCATGAAAGACCAAGTAGCTGCACTGAGATGGGTACAGAGGAATATAAGAAAGTTTGGAGGAGATCCTGACAACGTCACGATATTTGGGGAGAGTGCTGGAGCGGCATCAGTCTCCTTTCACTTTTATTCGCTGATGTCGAAAGGTCTGTTCCACAGAGCTATCACTCAAAGTGGATCGGCATTCGCTCCTTGGGCATATCAGTTCAAACCGGTATTTTTGGCGAGTTTGTTGGCCAAGACCATGATGTATGAGTCGCAGGACGCACAGGAGCTTTACAAGTATTTTATGACTAAGTCTGATGACGAGCTTATCCTTACCAGAGTGCCGAGAGCGGATGGTAATATGATTATTTCTGAGATATTATACACGCCGTGCACTGAAAAGCCGATAGAAGGTGTAGAAGCATTTCTGACCGAATCACCATACGATCTTCTCACAAAAGGAGAATATAATAAAGTTCCTATGATCATAGGCACTAACAGTGAAGAGGGTTTGTTACTATTAGGCATGGAAAACGATACCATGATACATCGGCTAACGTTTGAGAAATCACTGCCGAAGAATTTGGAAATTCTGGACAAAAAAATCAAGCAAGAGGTAGCTAAAGAGTTGGAAAGATTGTATATGGTGGGCGAAGAAATTTCTGTTGCCTCCGTAGCTAAAATATCGAGATGGTACGGAGAGCCGAACCTGAATTTCCCTTCGTTGGCTGAGACGGAGATGCTCCTGAAGACTTCAGACCAGCCTATTTGCAACTACTTGTTTCAGTATGAAGGCAAGAAAAATATTCCAAAGTTCTTTCTGCCCAAACATTTGAAGGCGGTATCGGGGGCCACCCATGCTGATGATATTTTCTATATATTTTCGCAGACTGTCATATTTTCCAATTTTGAGAAGGAAATGATAGACAAAGTGACCACGATGTGGACCAACTTCGCAAACTATGGGTAAGAGTGACCTTTACTATTCGGCTTTCATACATTATTTATCTTTCAAACACAGATACAAATGTTTTTATTTCTTGAACGTAGGTAGTAGTACAGATGTTGTAATTGTTAAAGAACGCTATGTCTAGCCGTCATCTTCGTACACATATTATCTTGGTACAAGCATGATGATAATATAATAAGTTATCAAACAGTTATCACACATTATTAAATAATTCTAATTCAAATTGTCGACTCATTCCAATAAAATAAAACAATTACAAATGTTAGTATAAAAGTCAAATCAATAATAACTTTTTACTACACTGCTTAAAATTGAACGCTTGCAGTAGTAGTTAAAAAATATGATGAGCAAATTACTCATTTAACCTCACATGTGAGCGACAATTAACAACGCAGAACCTTAGTTTACTGCGCATGACAAATACAATTTCATGTGGCACTTAGTTTCTGCCCGCAACTTCTTTCGCCTTTTACAAAATATATTCAGATGCGTCCAAGGACAAACAGGCGATAGGCGCTGCATTTCTAGATGTAGAAACAAAGGAGTTCATAAAGCTTAATTTAAATAATCTTCAAATATATAGTATGCATGCTGAGTTCATCGGTATTGCAGAATCACTGTCATAAATTAGATCAATAAATGAGAATATTAATTTTGTAATACATACTGATGCTAAAAGTGCACTTCATCGTTTAGTGCGATGTACTCAAATGATCAGGGCTATTCACTTGGCTTAGTACATATTAAGTACAGTATCAGAACTTGACACTATAAATAAGAAAGTAATATTACTAAGGTATCCACACCTTCCCACATTGGTTTAATTGGTAATGAAACTGTAGATAAATTGGCCAGTGAAGCTGCGATGATGTTGATGGTATTAACTTCAACTGCTTGCCATACTACACGAATTTAATCGGTCAGTACCGATTCAATTCGTGTAGTAAGGCCAGCAGTTTCCTACCAAGTTTTGGTCAGAATATTTTGACAATAGATCACTTACCAAAGGAATTTGGTCCAGAACTTTGTAACCAGCTTTTGCTCGAGCCCTTGGTTTGAAAAATGCAATATGGGAAGGTATGACATTGTGACGAGTTTTAGACTTCAATCAGGACACATTCCATTAAATAAGTTTGGATTCCTGATGGGAAAAGTCAACTCTTCAACAATTCGAAACGAAGCATTCACATATTTGATACTTCAAAACGTGGTGTTCCCTTTCAATGTTGGATGGTGTAAGAGTATTTTGTCTTTTCCCCTTTCGGAGGAGGCCAAATTGCTTTATAGGCTTACACATATAGGTATTAAGAAGTTTATCCACCATATGATTTTTTTAATTTTAGTGTGTGATGTGTTTATTTTCATGTTTGTTCTTACGGGGGTGACATGTTCAACTAGATATGAACAAACCTCCATTAATTAATAAAGATTTAAAAAAAATAAACTTCTTTCTCGTAAAATTAAGATATTCCATAGCGGTGCCTCCACCGTTACTTCTTTGTCGCTTAGCGTTCTTACTGACTTATTTCAATATGCCCGACTTTTGAGGGCCATAGCGTGATGCTAAATACTGTTAAATGCAAAAAGATTTTGTCTAATCCAACTGGTACTTCTGGGGAGTAACATGTTCCAACAAACAGACTCTTCCGCTTTATTCATCATCATCATCATCCACAGCCCGACTTCACGCACTGCGGCATAGGCGTTTCTTTTCATGTGCCAATACCCACGATCCTGTGCAATGTCGTCCGCTCATCTCGCCGCTGGACGGCCGACACATCGTCTCCTATTCTTGGTCGCCAACTGGTCACTGCCTGCCTACTACACATATCATGACAGCGACTTGGCAGGTGTCCTGCCCACATCCATTTTAGTTACATCATTCATAACTCATCATCTGATTATTTCATGACACCAACTACATTTTCATTATGCTTAAAATGATATGATTTTGTGTTATCAGAAAAACAATACCTACTATTTTTGTCAAGGGCGATATTGTGTCTTGAGCTTCATGAGTTTTAATAACCTTTGAAGAAATGTTGGTCACTATTATCAATGGCATACACAACTAAAACATTTTTGTTCTTATTTCCAGAGACCCAACCCCCGAAGGCTCCAGCTTGCCCGTGAAGTGGCTCAGAACAAACAGTTCGACACCAACATCTTATGTGATTGACGAGGAGTTCCACACGGCGCCGCTGTGGTTCAACGACATACTGAAATATTTGCGAGAGGTCTACTTAAAGTTCAGACGGAAAAAATAACTACTATGTATCTAGAAAAAATTAGTAGAATTTTTCCCATAACTTACATAAGCTCACGCCTTCTTTCCAATGGGGGTCAAACTCAGCTCTGTCTGCATTGGAGCAGGACTGCACTGATGAGCAAGAGTGTTTTTGCGTGTGACTCTCATTAGTTCCCAGAAGTTAAATGGAGCTTAATAATGCACATTTGAAGAAAGAACTAAAGTAATATCTAATTAACAAAGCTTACTATAATATTAATTTATTTTTTATTTTAATTTATTTAACAAGTAACATGGCTCAAAAATTATGTTGGTAACAATATTTCTTAACAACTATGTTAACTGACAGAAGAATTTATTTTGATATAAATTTTCTATATTTTTGTTATCTTCTCAGTTTTTTGCTTTTATAGTATTGGAATTTATAATTTATTACTGTTTGTTAATTCACGTAACATAAATTATTTTGACTCGTTATTGTTAATAATATTTGCGCGCCTAATGTGGCAACCAGCCATGTCTGGAACTTTATTTTTTTTTGTTGTCCTGCATGCATTTTATTATTGTCAGGGTACACATGTTTGAGCAAATAAATATATCTTATCTTATCTTTAGCACTTTAATATCCTTCAGTTTCATCGATATCAGTTTCCTCGATATGTGTTAGCTTTGCTGACGGTCAGCGGTAAACTAACAGCCAACGGAATATACGAGCTAGTGTCTTCTGCCTGTTTAGTTATTACTAGACAAATAGCTCGATATTCCTTCCTATCCTATCATTGTTGTTTTTTATTTTAATTTATTTAACAAGTAACATGGCTCAAAAATTATGTTGGTAACAATATTTCTTAACAACTATGTTAACTGACAGAAGAATTTATTTTGATATAAATTTTCTATATTTTTGTTATCTTCTCAGTTTTTTGCTTTTATAGTATTGGAATTTATAATTTATTACTGTTTGTTAATTCACGTAACATAAATTATTTTGACTCGTTATTGTTAATAATATTTGCGCGCCTAATGTGGCAACCAGCCATGTCTGGAACTTTATTTTTTTTTTGTTGTCCTGCATGCATTTTATTATTGTCAGGGTACACATGTTTGAGCAAATAAATATATCTTATCTTATCTTTAGCACTTTAATATCCTTCAGTTTCATCGATATCAGTTTCCTCGATATGTGTTAGCTTTGCTGACGGTCAGCGGTAAACTAACAGCCAACGGAATATACGAGCTAGTGTCTTCTGCCTGTTTAGTTATTACTAGACAAATAGCTCGATATTCCTTCCTATCCTATCATTGTTGTTTCCTTTTATTGATAAAAATCATACGACTCTACTGCTAAGGCAAGTGACAACACAAATAAAAAGAATTAATGCGAGATATGATAAGTTGTTGCCGTAGGGTTGAATTAGCTTCCCAGCAACGATACGAACTACCGCTAGCATGAATATGGGCCGCCACTTTGTCCACGGGGCCTTACTTAAAAGTCTATGAACAAAATATAATTCCAAAGAAGGCAAAAGTTGTTGAACTGACATTGCGAAAGCAAAGGCCTGTATTAAATGATACGGAACTTTCCCTCAGTATAAATTTAATTACCATCCATCCTTATGTTAATATATTCAGTTCATGATTCTTAACTCATGTTGAAATATTTAGTCGATAATTTAAAAAAAAAAGCTGTTTCATCCATTTTGACCGCGTGGGTATTATGGAGAGTCTATAAACTAGACTGAGCGTATTGCTCCACGCGCGCCCTAAAAATATGTCACTGATAATGGCGATAACAGATATGTTATCCCGATTGTGTATATAAACACTTTAAATTAGATAGCGTAGCGGTGTATATGTCGTAGATACATAGCCAATGTAGCAGTCTATTGAAATTTCTCAAATCTTGCGCCTTACCTCCTTAAAACTCTTGCGTCTTCCCTCCTTAAAGCTCTTGCGTCTTGCCTCCTTACAACTTTTGCGCCTTGCCTTCTTACAACTCTTGCGTCTTGCGTCCTTACAACTCTTGCGTCTGGCCTCCTTACAACTCTTGCACCTTGCCTCCTTACACCTCTTGCGCTTCCCAAGAACAACTTAGGTAATGCTTCTGATCTGTCTGGACTCAATTAATTTCCCTTCCGTTTTCCCAACTAAGCTCCAGGCTAACCGATGATGTGACTGCCTACCCGCCCACCACCACCCAGCTGCTGCATAACACGATACCGCTAGGTAAAACTCTCAGACTTTCAGGGATTCTGTCCATAACAACTGTCTAAGATTTGAAAATGATAGCCGGTACCAACGGCTGAGCGTGCTTTCTGAGGGGTCTCGATATGTAATCCTGATGAACCCATCCCAGAACCCATCATGGCAAGCGTAACTTAACCTACGCTCGCCCTGTGCGGCTGCCGCGAGCCCACGAGCAGAGATAACTTTAATAAAGTAACAGTATCAAAGTTTTTACTTTGATAAAACAGTGTTAGATACAGTTATCTGTTACAAATTGTTAATTACATGTGACGTTAATGTTAGAAAATTTTAACATGTTATGCATGATAACATGTTATAAGTCCATAATGACATGTTTATATTTTAAGTTTATTATTTACAACAAAAAGTAGGTACTAACGTTATGTGTACTCGCCCTCCTGGCATTTACCTAGACATCTTGCAAAATGTCTTTATTTACAAATTACCTACGACGTTCTCATAAACCACATTATATGTTTTGTATCTACGAGTACAATGTCCAAAGTATACTTCAATGTCGATCAACAAAAATTGATAAAAAGTTATAATACTCATAACTATAAAAACTATAACATAGTCATAGTATGTTGACGTCACCCTAAAAAACATGTTGCCTAAACCAGCAGCCTAACTGCGTAACACATTTTCGTAAACGAATACGACCAATCTGTTGTATTTTGACAGTTCAACAACATTCATTGTGTTTTTTTAATTGTTGAGCAGATTTATTAATCGAACTTATGAAGCAATGTATTAGCAATCTGTTTAAAAAGGACTCAGATTCCGATTGATTGTGTATTACCAATTAGGGTACAGGTCACTCAGGGTCTTCCTGCCTCTGGCACGCCCTCCCGCTCCACCCTAAGCGGGAGAAGTCATTTGATGAATACCCACCAAAAAAAAAGGGTACAGGTCACCGTTGCCAAAAGGTGACAGTTGGGTTTAAAAGTAGATATAAATAAATATTTGGCCACGAAACCTGACATACATGAGTAATGAATTTTCAACAACATATTCTGCAAAGCAGCTTTTGCAGTATGATTAAAATCATTTGACCGATAAGAATCAATTAATTACAAAAACTAAACATAATTTAAAGCAGTAAATGCATCCTTAGTCACCTTGTCAGTACCTACCTCCACTGGAAGTAGTACCTACTCATAATAATATTATACTTTTCAGAAAACTTCTGAATTTATCAATTACGTGGTTTGTCAGTTACATAGCGGCATTGACTAAAATAATGAAGTGTGCTCGTGGGCATGGTGTGATACAGACGTGTACAGTTCAAACTTTGTGCAAATTAATTTAATTATGTGAATTTGTGACTGACCTTGACAAAGGTTCCATTGTCCAAGTTGGAGTGTGTGTGCGCGTCCCACGGATTTCATATTACAGGATATTCCCCTAGCATCCGTTCAAACTGATCGTAAATGTTTGTTTACATATGTATTGGGTGCTGACAAGCTATGCTATTGTTTGGATAAAGTTTTATTGTTATAATCCATAGCTTCGAGAACTTGAATATGTTTTAACATCTAGGTGACCTAAGTGGCAAAAAAATATATTTTCTCAAAACAAAACAGATTACCGGTTCCATTTAACCTTCCGTGAGATATCCAATTTTTGTTTGTTTGTTTGTTTGGCATCTCGCAGGTCAACCTATGCGGTTGTCGTCTGCTTAAGCGGACTTGCCTGTGGATTCCCTAATAAATTAAGGCCTCCAGCCAGGACTTAAACTTATATACTAACTAAAACTAAGCGACAACGCTAAGGGCACCCCCTGTGGGGTACGAACCTCGGCTTAGGGCGTCGCTGGAAGAGGGCAGCAAATGACTAGCTGGATCAGGATTGGTATTATTTATGGACGAATTTAAAGCTACAGGCTCAGCGGCGCGGGCTGGCTCGAGCAAGGGTCGGGAGGGGCGTCGATTTGGGCGTCGCGGCGGGCCTCGGCGGCGAGGGCGGTAGGACGGCGATCGGGTTTTGGGCTTTTGTAGCGTGCTAGTGGCCTTACTACTTTCCTGGAGGAGGGTAGTGGCGTCGTCGGGGTCGATTAAAGTATGCCTTGGTCGGCGAATACTGCTAATGCGAGAGGGAGTGTAGCGGGCGGCCGCTGTAATCAGGGGGTTAGAATGTTTGATGCCGCAGTCGAAGAAACGCTTTGATAGGCGTTTCATGAACTGTTTTATGGTTGGCATTTTGAGGTCGACGTGAAGATCTATATTACAGACATAGAAGGGGGCACCCGTGACCCTTCTGAGGAAACGGTTTTGGAGGGTCTGCATCTTATGGAGATGACGTGGGTGAGCGTGCGCAAATACAACGCAGGCATAGGTCATGATGGGACGGATGACTGCGGTATAGATGCGGAGCTTGCATTTGAGGGACAGTTCGCTACGGGCTGTCAGTACGAATTGGAGCCTGCTAAGAGCGAAGGAGGCGCGCGCGCGAACCGCCTTAATATGAGCCTTAAAGGTAAGGTTCTCATCGAGGATCACGCCTAGGTATTTGGCTTGCTTCTCCCAAGGGATTGGCTTGCCGTACATAGTGATCGGGCTGGGAAGTGGGGGAGGGAGTCGACGACGTCTCGAGAAGAGAACCGCCTGACTCTTATCGGGGTTGACCTCGATTCTCCATTTCCGGAACCAAGCGCCTAAGACGTTTGCGGAGGTTTGGAGAGTACGAGCTATAGCGTTGGGACAGTGACCGGTATAGTAAACGGCAGTGTCGTCGGCGAAGAGAGCCAACTGAGCCTTTTTACTTTTTGGGATATCGCTAGTGAACAGCGTGAAGGCGAGAGGAGATAGTACGGAACCCTGAGGGACACCGGCGCGAATAGGATGAGGGGACGAGAGTGCACCCTCGACGCGATAGCGAAAGGTCCGGTTCGACAAAAAGTCTCGTAAGATGAGCACGAGACGATCTGGCACTCCTAGTTGGTAGAGCTTGTATATCAAGCCGTTGTGCCAGACTTTGTCGAAGGCTTTCGCTATGTCGAAGAATAGCACACCCGTCGTCGCGTTACGCTGCAGACAAGCGCATAAGTGCTCTACGATACGGTGGACCTGTTGGGTGCCCGAGTGTTGGCTACGGAATCCAAACTGCTCGTTGGGTATGAGGCTCTTTGCTTCGGCGTAGTCTTTGAGACGCTTATAAATAAGCCTCTCGTAGATTTTGCCGAGGACATTGAGTAAGCTAATAGGGCGGTAGCTGAGGGCTCAGACTTTGGCTTGCCTGGCTTTGGGATACCGATGACGGTGGCTTCTTTCCATGCTTGTGGGAAGATGTTGTTGCTCAAGGCGCCATTGAAGATGGCGGTCATAAGCATTATTAGCGGGGCAGGAAGGAGTTTGTATACCTTATTGGTAATACCATCCGAACCGGGGGCCTTACGAGCGTGGAGCCCTTTAATGATGTCGTGCACTTCGTCTGGAGTGACGGGAGGCAGAGGATCATCAGGGTCTTCGACGGGAGGGAGGGAGGCTCTTCGTTCGACTTCAGCGTCGACCTTGTTCAGGTGAGCTTGGTCTACTGGTTGGGAGCTGGGAGAACATTGGGACTCTAGGCTGTCGGCAAGACATTCAGCCTTATCGGGACTGTCGAAAGCGACACTATTGTCGGGGCGGATGAGAGGAGGCATAGAGACTTCTTCTGAGGAACGCAATTTCCTCTGTAATTGCCAGAAGGCTTGATGAGTGGGCTCGAGTTCGCTGAGCATCTTGTTCCAGCCCTCAGAGCGAACCTCCCCTATGCGTTTCTTTACAGCACGCTGTAAATGGCGCATGTGGGCTTTGTTCGCGTCACAAGGGAAGGAGTCGTAGGCACGGATGGCCGCGTTCTTCTCGGTTATCAGGTCACGTACGTCAGTAGGTAGTTTCCAGCGATGGTCTTCCATCACCGGAACTTCCCGTGAACAATCCGTCAATACGGATTGTACGTGCTCTGTAAACGAGTCGATTGCGGCCGTCGTGTCGGCGCCTGACACTAAGTGATCGGGGATGGTGTCTAAGTGAGGCGACGTGGTGGATTTCAGTCTTTCGCTTACTTTCCTCCAGTCGGTTATCGTCTGGGTCTGAGGGGGGCGGTTGGGGTCGATCGGGCCCGAGTAGGATGCAAGATGCATGACTACAGGGCGGTGGTCAGAATTTAGCTCGTGGAACGTCTCAATCAATTGCAAACGGAGGTTCACATTCTTGAGCAGCGCTACATCGAGAACATCGGGAAGGTGATTAGGATTACCTGGGAAGTGAGTCGGGCTCATTGGAGCGATGACGTCAAAGTTAAGGGATTCACCTAACTTGAAAACTAACCTACCTCTGGTTGAGGTTGTGCTACTATTCCACGCCGGGTGCTTGGCATTAAGATCCCCCGCCAAGATGACGGAGTCACTCATACCGAAGAGGGCAGTGAAGTCCTTTTGGAGCGAGATGGGATCCTCCGGACCATTGTCGGGTGGGATATAAGCGGAGATGATGGTGATCGGTTGGTGGCCGGTCATGCCGAGCTGACAGATAGAGGTCTCCAGATGGGAGAAGAGAGGAGGTGGGTCTATAGGGATACAATACAAAGATTTCCTAAAGTATATGAGTGTGCCACCCTTGTGACATCGAGACCTGTCATTGCGAACTAGTTTAAAGTTGGCAATATTCGGGTTTCGGTGATGTGGTTTTAAAAAGGTTTCCTGTATGAGGAGGATGTCAAGCTGATGGTCGCGGAGGAAAGTGGCGATCTCATCGCGTTGACCTGAAACGCCATTTGCGTTGAAAAAGCCTAATTTAAGGGATCGGGGTTTGTTACTATTTACTCTCGTATTATCCATTGAGAATTAATATTTGAGTGAGTGTAGAACTTGCGCGATCTCGGGATACGCGCTGAGAATTTCCATGAGGCGGATTGCGTTGCCGTTTGCAGCAACGATTTCTTCCGCCATTTTATCCGCGGCGGTGGTGAAGAGAGCCGCGTATGTACTTAATATGATCTGGGCGCTGTTTCGGCCCTGGGTTCCCTGAGGTGCCGCTGGAGCGGCCGTAGGGGCCGCGGGGGCTACCAAAGGCGCTGGGATGGCGGTAGCCATCAGCGCTGGAAGTTGCGCGGATTGCGCTGGTTGCGCGGGTTTTGATGGCACCGAAGCTGCGGGAGCCTTCAGGTGGTTAAGGTTAGCCCAGGGAGACGGCCTCTGCGGGCTAAGCCGTTCCGGCATCAGCGCGGAAGGAGGCTTACCCCAGGGGCTTTCCCTGTGCTGACGGTCGCTCGCGCGTTTCGCGAGTTTCGGAGATGAGGACTTCGGGGCCTTAGGACAGCCCCGGTAATTTGCCGGGTGTCCCGCTTGGCCGCAGAGTACGCAGCTGGGAGGCTCTGAGCATAGTTCCCTATCTTTAGGGCGGGTACAGTCGACGGTACCATGCTCTCCTAGACACTTGACGCATCTAGGGGTCGCATAGCAGTTGGACTGCGAGTGACCGTACAGTTGGCAGCGATGACACTGGCCAATCAAGTTTGCTCGGTAGGGCTTCTCAATGGAAATGCCCGAGAGTGAACATACCGATTTCACTTTAAATATCGGGTGGTGCCCTTCAGTGGGGTCACAGATGACTAGGACCATGTCATAGACAAGGCCCTGCCTCGCTTTGTGCAAGCGATGGACGGCGGACACTGGGATTCCTTGAGCGATGAGGTCGCTCTTTATCTCCTCGGTGGAGATTTCTTGAGGAACGCGCCTTATTACGACGCGAGTAGGGGTTTCCTCCGGAAGGGAGTAAGTGTGAAAGGAGTAGTTCCTTTCACGTAGGGCGCGGGAGAGATCCCTAAAGTCCGTAGACGTGGGGACGGTAACTTTGATCCCCTGGAGGGTGGATCGGGCGTTGGTGTAGTTGATCTTGCGATCAACACACATCTTGGAAATTTCAGTCCATTTGGACTTTTCCTGGACGTATATCGGGGGAGGGGGCTTCTGCTTCCTCGCGGTAGGAGCGGGTGGGCAAGCCATAGGGCTGGCGGGGCGACTGGCCCGCGGACTTGGGGCGGAAGTAGTGCTGGACGATGAATTCGTGACCTGTTTCTTTGAGGCCGGGCCAGCGGGGGCGGAGGATTTAGCCTTCCTCTTGCCTCCTTTGACGACGACTTGGAAGTCGTCGTCGCTGGAGGAGGAGGTGCGGGCTTCGTCCGCAGCGAGTGGGACTGACGTGTCCATACTCTCTGGGCGAGTCGAGTCAGTTTCGGTGCGCAGCTGCGTCGGGTTTATTGTCTCCGAGACAATGGCGGCCGGGACAATGGCGGGCGCGACAAAGGGAGCCGGATTAGCGGCCGACTTAATTACTGCCGGGGCAGTAGCGGGCGAGACAATAGGGGCCGGATTAGCGGCCGGAGTATTATCTGCCGAGACAAAGGCGGGTGAAACGATGGGGGCCGAATTTTCGGCCGGAACATTGTCTGCCGGAACAAAAGGCGGAATGCCTTGTTCGCATGCAGGTGGCGATAGCGGGCTTTCAAGCGCGTCGCTGAAATCGCCGAGTGCGCCTTGAGACGGAGTAGCGTGTTGGCGTAGACCAACAATTTCCTTGCCATATTTGGCGAGGATGTCGGGGTCCTTTAGGAGGATATTCCTGACGAATGCTAGCAGGATGCTAGCGTCCGTCATGGTAACGGGAAATCTATTCAAATGAGATATTGACTCATTTGTGCCTAATTTCCTACACCTAACAACCTATCTCCCCGGGTGGATGGGCCCGGGGATGTGTGACCCTCTCTGTCGGGTGTAGACAGAGAGGTGAGTACCTATTTGTGAGCCCTAAGCTTGTAACCCGTCGCCAGTCTTAATGTGCGAACGGGGCCCTGACCAGTCTAGCGCGAAGGTTGTAGACACACCCTAAAGACACTAGGTGAGTAGCTGAAAAGCAAAACTGTCACCAGAGCCGACTAGGAGATCCCCCAAGGCCGGTTATCTGGGACCCGTCCAACTAACTGCCTCGCCCTGAAGGGGTTCGGCGGGTTTGAATTGGGTCAACACCCCACTCGGCTTCGTTGACACCGTAAGGTTTCAACCGAGGACCACGAAACTGTGGTTTTACCCAGAAGGGGCCTAGTGAAGCTACTCACAAACGTCTATTAATGAAACAGGGATGCCTTGAAAAAGGCAGTTTTTTGAGTTATTAAAATCAAATCAATTTCTTGATTTGATTTTAAATCGGAGTAGTCGGGGCGACTACGATGACGTCACGTGGCAGCGACGAATAATAACACGAAACACAACACTGGAGCGGGAGAGCGCACAAACACGTCCGTCCGCGGCGAGAGTCGAGCGTCGAGTGTGAGATATCCAAAGGTTACCGTTCGCTTTTGTTGTTGCGGCTGCTCATTTGAACACGCAAGTTTTTTAAGCCTAGTTCAATAATTTTAGCCATATCCGGTGCAAAGTTATGCTGTATAGTATCGAGCGCGCTACCTGCGCGGCTCGTTCGCTTTCCCATGACATATCGATCCTCGGCGATGTATTGTTTGATGCGATTAGTGCGGGGACGCAGGTTTCCCCCGCGTGGTGGGCACCAGTCATGGATCGTTTTGTATAGTATAGTATAATAGCATAGTAATATAGGATTATGAAAACAGAAAAAGATTATGATTCCTACAAAATACTTGCACTACAAAGTAAATTAAATATATTTATGGATGCTAAAGTATGGCCTGATGGGATTTCTTTTAGATGCTTTGTTTATTTTTCAAATCGAAACGTGTCGGAGAATAAACACAGCTGTTAATGGATACAACATTTGTCACATATAACTATAAATTAGTAACATTTTTGTTTTGTATTTGTACGCATAGTTTTTAAGTGGGCATGTGCTAACAAATTTGTATAACTATTATGGAATTTTATTCTGAAATAAAGAGTTTATTATTGTATTATTATTAGAGTGATAGTGCTTGTGATCCAAAATATTTAGGTTTGTTGGGCCTTGGAAAAAGGCTTTTTGGCATTTAATGGATGTTGCATTGGCAGTTGACAAATTCAGCAGTATTTTTCTCATACGTACTTTTGACGTTCAAAGTTCTGATTCTCAGTCGAATTTGAATGAATGACTTTTGATTTGTCATTGGAGTCTGGCACATGACCTCTAGATAAGTCAGACGGTCAGATGTGGCTGACTTATCGAGGGTTGTTATCTTAATAGGTACACACGGCAAAATTGCGCTAAATTTTGTATAAAGCGCACACTATGCAACCGAGCATATTATAAGTTAGGGGATTACATTGCTGATAAAAATGCTTGGCTAATCGCTGGTCCTGCTCCTCAAGGACGCATCAATTAATTGATTAGCATTTGAAAATACTGTTGAAGCTGCTGAAGATTAAAAACAAGAATCTTTGCATTGTATAAACTCAATATTTTAGTACTGTATAATTGCTATAAGCCTTAAGTGAGTACTATGTACATGCATTAAAGCTAACATTTACTGGGTACGTCTATCATTGACTTGAATGTGTCCTGGCGGCTGAGAGTATGTCATGCTCACTCTAATGTTTCGCTGGTGGTGGCGCGTGTGTTGGATCATTTAGCTTCCTTCAAAATGGTTGAGTTGAATGGTGCTAATCCATGCGTCATGTTCGTGAACGGGCGCCGTCAGTTGCTGCCACGGCGTATTTTAATTAAATTTTATTTTTGAATTGTTTTCATATTTATATATCGGACGCTTTTAACGTTCTGCATCGTTCTCACATGCATAATTTCAACATGAATGATGTAACCAATCTATTGTAAACAGACCTTGCCAATTCAAAAGTGCCTTTAATTGGTTTATTTGAAATAAATGCTTTGAGTTTGAGTTTGCGAATCAGTAGATTTCAAACGTCGAAATTACATAAGACAGTCCCCCGGCACGCCCGCCCTTCACCACTTCCTAGTGCTTTAGCTGGGAAGAAGAAGTGGCGCAACAAACTACCCAGCAGCACAGCTGTCTGTTCAGTTAGAAGATATGTCCATACTAATATTGAATCCTACGCAAGGTGTTCGCCTGTTTCTTAGTCTTACTTGTAGGTATGTAGATAGTGTTAACGACCAATTGGAACCGTGAGGTGCACGGTTCCACGGGTTTACTGTCGTTTGGTAAGTGCCCATGTGTGTAAAATTAAATATTTTGATTTTAAGTGAGTGTCTGAGGTAGATAATGACATACCCCGATACGTTATCTCTTATCACAAACAGCTGTTTATACTAATTAAAACGCATTCCTTTTATTATCAATAGCGATAGCTCGCACCCAAAGGGCGAAGGTCTTGCCGTTTAGCGGACTTGAACAATTACTTTCAGTTGTTAAACGGAATTTGAGTAAACAAAAGGTCAGTGCCAATTTTAATTTGATATATTGTGATGAAAATGTGTTTCATACAAAAGTGACATCGACCAAAGTGTAGTGTAACTGTGGACTATTGTGACAATGTCACTCTTAAGTGTGAAGTGGTTAGTGCTGTGGTCACTATGGGCTGCACGGCTGGTCCGCCAGCCTACTGCAACTCTTCATCTCACCAATGGGCCCGTGAGAGGGTCCATATCTCCTGATGGCTTACACAAGAGCTACCTCGCCATTCCTTATGCCAGTGTACCACATCGGTTTCAAGTAAGTAAGTGCATGAAAAGCTGGTTCAAGACAAGTCTATTTACTCGCATTTATTCATTAGCACATCCATATTCAACTATCTATGTAATTAAACTGAACGATGAAGAATTAGACGTCATATCGTTAATGGGGGGGAAGGCCACTGTCAAAATGGCGCTGTCGTAGCTAGTTCCGGCGTGAGTCGGTTTTTGATTATTTTTTGCGAAAATGATTCACTGTATTGTTCCTAATTGCTCGAAAATTTGAGTGTACCATTTTCCGAAATACCCTAAGCTTAGCAGATTGTGGCTTGAAGCTATAGAAAGAGCATTATTTCA
The DNA here is from genome assembly GCA_963555695.1 of Dasypolia templi. Taxonomy (NCBI): domain Eukaryota; kingdom Metazoa; phylum Arthropoda; class Insecta; order Lepidoptera; family Noctuidae; genus Dasypolia; species Dasypolia templi. Next base: position 25,649,455 of record OY743154.1, on the reverse strand, counting down.
ATTACAACAGAGTTCGAGGTTATGTCGGAAACATTTTAAAGAAAGTGATGACTAGGAATTAAGCAATATTAAGGTTTTCAATTCTGACATATTCCAAAACGAATAATTATTGATATAAAATGTTGAAATCAATGAAAATAACGAAATAGTGGAATAAAACCAAACTCATGAATGAACACGAAACGGAATGAATAAACGAAATGTCAAAATTATTGTAAGCTGTAGGGACCTAGCTATGGTCACGTCATCTACAATTAGCTTTGACCGACCTTCCCCATTACGTCAAATTTACACAGAGTTTTCATTTAACAAACACAGAGTAAGTTCAACAACTTTAGAAACAATGTAGTCTATTTCAAAGCCCAGAGAGCTGACATTATTACAATAGGGATGATGACATTTTTTTATCTCAATAAATTGTTTGTTTCCAAATAGTGCAAACAAAATTACAAAAAGTAAAGAAGCTTATAAAATTACCAAGTTATTAATAAATATTTTAAGATAAGTGATAGACAAGGACAGCACTATCGTAGAAGTGACGTCACGACTATGGACCGTGCGACAAGGACGGGAATAATCCCCTCCAAAAACTTTAAAAGCGTGTATCTTCTTCATATTTACACCGATTTAGCAGATTTTTTTGATTATCTAATTTTTACTATGCCGTCTTCAAAATTACATTATTTTTATGAAAATTTCTAATATCAGTCATCATTCCTATTATGGAAACTAAATAACATGCAGATTCATAGAATTTTACACTGTTTTTCAGGCTCCAGGTCCTGAACCAACATGGGAGAGTACCTTCGAAGCAGTCCACGAAAACGTGAGATGCATCCAAAGCGTAGCAGACACCTGGATTGCCGGCCGCACTGACTGCCTCACCCTTAACGTCTACACTTCTTTGGACGCCAGCCCCGGCTCCAAGCTACCCGTCATGTTCTTTATCCACGGAGGAGGATACTTTAAAGGCTCAGGGAACATGATCTTCTATGGTCCTAATTATTTAGTAACTAAAGGCGTCATCCTCGTCACCATCAACTACAGACTCAATATACAAGGATTCCTTTGCCTTGGAATAAAAGAAAACCCTGGCAACGCAGCCATGAAAGACCAAGTAGCTGCACTGAGATGGGTACAGAAGAATATAAGAAAGTTTGGAGGAGATCCTGACAACGTCACGATTTTTGGGGAGAGTGCTGGAGCGGCATCAGTCTCCTTTCACTTTTATTCTCTGATGTCGAAAGGTCTGTTCCACAGAGCTATCACTCAAAGTGGATCGGCATTCGCTCCTTGGGCATATCAGTTCAAACCGGTATTTTTGGCGAGTTTGTTGGCCAAGACCATGTTGTATGAGTCGCAGGACGCACAGGAGCTTTACAAGTATTTTATGACTAAGTCTGATGAGGAGCTTATACTTACCAGAGTGCCGAGAGCGGATGGTAATTTGATTATTTCTGAGATATTATACACGCCGTGCACTGAAAAGCCGATAGAAGGTGTAGAAGCATTTCTGACCGAATCACCATACGATCTTCTCACAAAAGGAGAATATAATAAAGTTCCTATGATCATAGGCACTAACAGTGAAGAGGGGTTGTTACTATTAGGCATGGAAAACGACACCATGATACATCGGCTAACGTTTGAGAAATCACTGCCGAAGAATTTGGAAATTCTGAACAGAAAAACCAAGCAAGAGGTAGCTAAAGAGTTGGAAAGATTGTATATGGTGGGCGAAGAAATTTCTGTTGACTCCGTAGCAAATATATCGAGATGGTACGGAGAGCCGAACCTGAATTTCCCTTCGTTGGCTGAGACGGAGATGCTCCTGAAGACTTCAGACCAGCCTATTTACAACTACTTGTTTCAGTATGAGGGCAAGAGAAATATTCCAAAGTTCTTTCTACCCAAAAAGTTTAAGGCGGTATCAGGGGCCACCCATGCTGATGACATTTTCTATATATTCTCGCAGACTGTCATACCTTCTAATTTCGAGACGGAAATGATAGACAAAGTGACTACGATGTGGACAAACTTCGCAAAACATGGGTAAGTGTGACCGAATTTGATCTGTTACAGAATTAATCTTTATAAAAGTGTACCAACGCGTGCATATTTAAGACAATTATAGAAAGGCGAATTGCTCACGTGAGTGACAACTTACCTTAGTTTTAACCGCGCGTGACGCTTTGTATTATTCTAACAAACTGCATAGCTTTTCACAACCTTACGAAAGGTGGTCGAATCGATAATGGCACGTTTACAATTATTAGTTTGCCTTGCCCCCGACAGCAATTGGCTTTAAAGAATAGGGGTCGTGCATTTTAAAGAAACTGACAATTTATTTATTTATTTCTGAGTAAATGGTTCATTAAGATCTTAATATTAATGAATAGCTTCACATATACTACCGTTGGCGGTGTAGAAATATTAAAATTAAAATGCAATAAAATCCCCACTAAAAATTTAAAATTATAATTTTATTGAAATAAAAATGGGTATTTTCCTATTGCAATGCAATTTATGAATATAATGTCACAACTCACTTATTATATAATGTCAAATGCTTAAAATGAAATTAAATAAAATTATAAATGAAACATTAAAACTCAATAATCACACACACAAAGTATTAATGCAATGAAATATCAAAATTTCTAAAAAATTCGTCGACTGAATAGAAACAGTTGTCTAAAAGCCAGGCAAATATTGTCTTTCTGAATTTAGTAGTGGGTAGCAATGCAGGGGGGTAAATTATTAAATATTTTGATTGCCAGGCAATTGGAATTCCTGCTATACAAATGCAGTCTCTGTCTAGGTTCAAGTAATTTGTTTGGGCTTCTACTATTCACTTTTTTAGAAATGTGCTCGTACAATGGGAACATGTGCGAATACCTTTTTATAAATAAACAAATTAAAAAAATGTAAAGACAAGGAAGTGGAAGAATTTAAAGCGCTCTAAATATTTGCTACAATGCTCTAAATATTCTGCTCCATACACAGCTCTAACAATTTTTTTTGTGCTGTTAATGCTCTGTTTACGTCTAGTAAATTACCCCATATCACGAGTCCGTAACGCAGCACTGATGAAACATAGCCATGATAGGCATTAAAGGCTGTTTCTTTATCGGCTATTAGTCTCAGTTTTCGAAGAGCAAAGACAAATTTATCAAGACGAGTGCAGACTTTTTTACATGTTCTTTCCAATTTAATTTTTCGACAATTATTATTCCCAAGAATAAGGTGATGGTACTGGTTTTGAAAAATAATGATTGTAGTATATTTGAGGTGGTTTTACTAGAGAATTGTAAGTTTGGAATTGTAATAACTTTGTTTTTTCCATGTTTACACGCAAATTATTAGATTCCAGCCATTTCATTGCTTTTAGTATTTCAGTGTTATTGTCTGTTTCTAGGTCATTCCTATTTGAAGATTTTATTGTCAGAGTAGTGTCATCAGCAAATAGTGTACAATTATGTTTTAAGCTATTGCAAAGATCATTATTTTATTTAAATTACAAACCATCGAGGCCCTAATACGCTACCCTTTTTTTTTTTTTTTTTTTTTTTTGGGTGGGAAATCATCAAATGACTTCTCCCGCTCTGGGTGGAGCGGGAGGGCGTGTCAGACTTTTACTGACTAAAACCCACCGTGTTCCTTCAGTTGCCTGTGCCAGGGCCACGGTTTTCTCTGTGGAATAACCCGCGACCCTGAGGCGTCGGCCCTATCGGACCCCGTCATTTTGTGCTGACATCTCTTTGAGGCGCGCGTGGAACACAACGCGCCGTCGACCCGGGCCTGGTCCTTACCGGACGGCGAGCTACCCATGGCTCGCCGTCCGCAAGCCCGCGCCTACGGTGGCCGGGAATCTGCTTGCGATAATACGCTACCCTGAGGAACACCACAACTTTTCTTTTTAAATATGAGCTGTATGTTTTATAATAAATTTTTGACACTACTGTTTTTTGCTGGTGACTCGATAAATAACTTTTAAGCCAGTCAAGCGCCTTGCCTCATATGCCATATTTCTCCTATTTTACAAAGTAAGCGAGTATGTGGGACAAAATCGAAAGCTTTGCTCATATCTAAAAATAGTGATTACAGAGATTTTATTATTGAGAGCTTCAGATATCAGTTTGACCAAAGTAAAACAAGCAAGTGAAGTCGAACAATAGTTCGATTAAATAAACTAAATAAAAACCACATACTTACTGAGAACCAATTTGGTTTTAAGATGAATACTTCTTAAAACCAAATTGGTTCTCAGTAAGTATGTGGTTTTTATTTAAAAAGTTGATTATTTTTCCGTACATTGCCTTTTCCAAAATCGTTGCTATGATAGTTATCAATGTAATGGGTTTGGACATATCCATGCGGTTACCATTGTTGAATAGTGGTTTAACTATAGATTGCTTTAATCTTGTAGGAAATGTGCCTGTCTCACATGACAGATTAATTATTGTTCTGCTATGTTTTTACTGCTTAATTTTATAATGTTTGTGGTAATTTCATCGTATCCAGTAGCTTTACTATTATTTAAAGAGTTGATAATTTTTATAATGTTTTGTTCATTTACTGTCAGTGTTAGTGGTAATGCCAATGTTACTCACGTTATTATTATTGCTAAGGCTAAACTTATGAGACATTTCTATAAAATAGTTATTGAATTGATTACATATATCATTAGGATCATTAATTATCTAATCATTTATTATTAACTATTTGATGTATTTTTATAAAATTCGCCATTATTTATATTATTTTTTATAATTGACCATGTCGCTCTGCATTTATTTTTAGAATTATGTATTTGTTTTTTGTTGTTTATTTATTGTGATTTTGAAATACATGTTTTAAATTTTTTAGAATAGATCTGGTATCTTCTTTTATGATATTTTTTGCTTAGGGCATCGTGTTGGTAATTTTTATACATAATATTTGTATGCCTTTTCTAATCCATTTATTTTTCATTGGTTTATTACAAGATAAGAATAAGAAGATAATTTATTTGTCAAAGATGCGTTTACATAAACTGACTAATCAGACATGCAAGGTATTGAATAATAGATGTTGTGTGCGTCCATGTTTTACCAATAACGGCGTACAAATTTTGTAGGTATAGAACATTACATTTAATTGCATTTTACTTATTTATTTTAAATTTCATTACAAATTACAAATCAAATAAATAATAATTGATGTCAAGATATTTTAGGTATATTATAGTCAAAATAGATTATACTATGTCCAGGATATTCGTTATTATGCAGTCAATAGAATAATTCAAAATTGATATAAGATTCACATTATTAAATTGTTATTCTTATCTTTTTAAATTGGAAGTCGGAACAGAAAAGTCCTGTGCATTTAAAAAATAATATATATTTTTATTTTTATTGATATTTCGGGAAAACACAATCTGTAGAACGGAATGTATATTCATGAAATATGTTAAATGCATTGTTGAAATGTATAATTATGTATAAAAAATATATTTCATTAAAACTTAGAGCTGATATACAATCAAGATTTTTTTAAATATTGTTTTTGCCAGTTATGTTTAAGTCCCATGTAATAATGGGGCGATCCTATTGCCATCAACCGGGCACAATTCCAGACTCCGGGCTGCTATTAAGAAATTCTAGATAGAAAAACCCAATATCACATTGTCCGACCTGAGAATCGAACCCGGACCTCATGCTCAGCAGTGGCTCTAGTGACCACTAGACCAACGGGGTAGTAACATGACTATGGCGAAATGTGGGTGTACAATAGGTGCACCTCTGCCTAACCCTTCTGGGATTACAGGCGTGATTATATGATGGTATGTTATGTTTTTGTTGTGTTATGTTTTTGTCGTAATCTCTTTTGACCTCATAAAAGAAGTTAGTTTTTTTCGACGTATCATTAGCTATAGGAAGAAATAACGTTAAAACCTGCCCCGTGTCATGATCAGAGAAGTCTAAGTTACGTCAACTGCTTTTTTTTGGTTCGAGATATTACTGGCTATTTGATCCATGCAGCTGTTTTTCCTAATGGGAATTGTAATATGTGTTCCAGTCTCCACATATTATGATACGATTCCTACCTTTGTGAGTTAATTTGTGTAACAATAGTTCAATTTTCTTGTAAAATATACCTGTATCGGAATCCGGGATTCAATCAACACATACCTACTAGTAATAAGTTATGAGGCGGAACTTCTACGCAGCTAACTTAAATTTTGTAAGTCTAAGATTACATTCATGACCGGATTGTATTTTCGCACCCTATACGAGGACTCTTTTGAAAACATGGATTGTTGTTCGATTCGGTACGGAATCGTATCGAACCGTTGTTAATAGCTATGCTGAATGGTTTTTTATATGAATTATATACAGTTTAATGGTATCTGTGACAGAATATTCCTAAAAGCAAGCTTGTACAGTAAGCATTCAAAAGTGCATAGGCAAGTTAAGAGTGTGAACTTGCGGCAAGAATGTATGTGTTGAAACGACATACACCACAAATATCGCAGTTTTGCACGGCACACCCTGACGTAAAGTCGCGTACTTGCATCGCACTGCCCGCAACAAAAATATATTTCCGTCGCTTTTGTTACACACGCAACATGCTCGTGACATGGCCGGTTTATGGCATTGCTAAAATTCGAGTTAATCTAATATGAGCTGGTAGCAGTAGGCGCCAAGCGTTGGACTGAGAAGCAGTCGGCTTAGGTCTGATCTCACAAGATGCAGTGCAGTTTAATGCCAATTTTTTTTTTGGTGTGCAATAATAACAATTATCAAAAAAATTGCTGCTCCTTTAGTTTTTTTGTTATTGCAATAAAGGGTTTATAATAACAAAAGCGTAACAAGTGAAAAAAAAATAAAAAAACAATTTATTTAGTACTGTCAAGGAACTTAGAAGCAATTTATTTTATTTTGACATGTGAAATGTTCAAAAAAAATAATTAGTAGATTTATTTCACCATAAACATAAAGCTTCGAACTTTAATTTCCAAAATAAGTGATTTTAATAAGTGGTTATGTAGGGCAGTTGCATCTACCTTACAGAAATCGAAATAATTTACTCGGTTTTCTGAGGTCTACCTGCACACTTTTATTATTTAAGTAAACAAGATGAACGAAACAAGTATCGAATGATTATCGAACCACTTCAAGTAAATTTATAAAACAAACAAAAATTGTTCATTTTAGGTGATAATAAAAACATATCAAAAACTATAAATAGTAATTATTTGAAAATAACATCAAGTTAAATCGCAGGCGCAGGTGAGATTCGAACTCAGGGCTTGCCATAATGCGCGTGTGCGTGTCTATAGCATAGTAACGACTTATAGAAGAAGGTCGTAAGTGAAACCGAAGTGTCAATCTATTGCTTTGTGAGATTGCTTGTGGACTTATAAGCGCAACTGGTACGTACGTAAATAAGCGAGATTAAAGTTGTTCCAGTTGAGAGTTAACTTACTTTTGATACTCCCACAAAATAATAATTAAACGGCATAACGCAGGTTCATTATGATTCAAAAAATTTCACCCCAAAAGCGTTTTCGTTGTATATACTGAGCGAGTGTATACTATCTTACTTAGAAGTGTAAGATAAACAAAATCTCATGTTTTTTTTTCCACTATGAAAGAAATTGTGTCTTGATTGATCTAATTGGGTAAATTGTAAGAATTTTGAAGTTTTGAGTCTTGGTCGTAACAATCGTTGGAGGAATGTTGATAACTATTTTCAATGGCTTACTTGGCTAGTAACATTGTATGTTTTTATTTCCAGGGACCCAACACCCGAAAGCTCCAGCTTGCCTGTGAAGTGGCTCAGAACAAATAGTTCGACACCGACATCCTTGGTTATAGCCGAGGAGTTCCACACGGCGCCGCTGTGGTACAACGACAGACTCAAATACTTGAGAGAAGTTTACTCCAAGTTCAGGAGGAAAAGTTAGCGACTAATTAGAATTCTTTTTACTATTTTTTATTATTTCATTACTTAATTGAGTTATTGTTAATAGGGGTTTTTTTAAACGGGAAGCGTTTCTTGCCTAGTCATTTTGAAACTAGATATTGTTGCCAGATGTTTTAAAACTGGAATTGTTGCGATAATTATGATAATCTTGCTGAATTTCAATGATATTTGTTATTTTATTGTTTATAAAGTTCTTAATTTAACAAGCCCAATAAACTACAAGCTTGCGCCTTCTGCCTGCTTAGTTATTACTAGAGAAATATGTATATTTCCAGTGTAAATTTTTAATATCTCTACAGTCCTTCCTATTTAATTGTTCTTGTCTATTTATTAATTAGATCAAACAATTCTACTGCCAAGACAAGTGACGACACAAACAAAAGAAATGCGAGAGATGATTAGTTGAAGTAGTGTTCATAGTGTTGAATTAGCTTCCAGCAACGTCCGAACTACCGTCATTTGGCACAACTACGCTCCTTTATCTATTGACCTCTGCTCGTAAACTGAAGAGACACTCGAGTGCATTCCCTAATTAGGGCAGGCAGGACCTTCCGAGGGTCGACCGAGTGGAACTTTGAACATTCCCCGACCAGGAATTATTTATTTTATTGCCGGAATGAAGAGTCACCGATGCGTTGAGAATTTCTTCAGCGAACGTCTTGGGCTTTCATTAATTTTGGAACTCCATTAAGTGACGTTCGTTTGCTTTTAAAAACCAAGTTCTATTCAATATTTTCATCCATTTCCATTGTTCAGTAAACTGGCTCTGATATAAAATGGTTTGCCGATAAACTGTGTTTTAATACTCTGTTCATTAATCCCGGCTGAAAGCGAATTGAGATCTGCCTTTAAAAGCGAAACATAAAACGTGTAGCATTAGAGAGTTCGCAATCGGCAATCTTAAAACCGTAAGTACCAACAGAAACTAAATTTCCGGTATTTGAGAAAGTAAGCCGCTTACCGTGTCGGCCTCTTATTAATGCTCGCTTGAATGGGGCTGGGCGGCTGGTGGCTGGTCGAATGAATGAATGTTTGTGAAACTATCCTGCTTAATCTTGGACCCTTTCGTTGAACCGCGGTAAGCTGCTCTGTAAATAGGCGAAAATCGTCCCGCAGACACATTAGCTTGTTTGCTATTGTTTGCTATTTAATGAGAAACCTTTTAAAAAAGTTAATGGGAATTTGGTGGCTTTATGCCTGTCGTAATCTGGGATTGCTTCAGATCTGAGAGATTTAGCTCAGTGTTCAGCGCACACGTTGTAAAGATTATGGAGTGTTTGGGCCTTAGCAACTTTAAGAGACTTCGTTTAGTCTTTCAAAACGTCTTGTAAAGAAAATTTGTGAAGAAAATCCGTAACTTGTTTAGCAAGTTTATGAAACGTTGCCTAATTCTGAACTTGTTTAGGTTTGCGTAAAATATTGTCGAGAAACGAGCTAACTAGTTAATGAAACTTTCTGGGATGAAAAAAACTGTGTGGAAGCGTTGGGTGGAATGGAAAGTTCTGAATAATGTGAATAGGTGACTTAATGATGGAAAAAATAGAGAACGAAAGTTTTCCTCTAAATCAGGGCGTTTATCTATAATTGGACTTCAGGTGACAGTGTGTATTTCGTTTTATTAGGATGAGGTTCTGTAGTTTCTGCCTGGAAGATAGCGTGAATTTATGTGTGTAAGTATGTCTGTGTGTCACAGGAAACGACGATAGGCAGACGAAGCAATCTCTCTTGTAAAAAATAAACCCGCAAATAGCATCACCAGACGCCAAAAATTAAAAATAAAACTTTGTGACTCGTCAGAATTCAACGCCCTAAAATACAGCGTATCCCCGAAAATAGCCTTCATCGTGGGGATGACACGGAGTACTATTTACCATAATCCTGTGTTATCGGACGAACGCACACGGACATATTTCCCGGCCGCCGGCAAACAACCCATTAGTGGTCTATCGACGACTAGTGCAGTGTGTGCACGGCTTTATTTTAGAATATGACAGGTGCGGAGGGTTTTCATGAGAATTCACGTTACCGGTTGGCGCCACTTTGTCAAGAGGTTATCCATTTCGACAAAGAATATAAAATATATGAAGACGTTCATTATTCAGTCAGGACTAAAGAAAATACAGGCGTTTTGATACTTTTGACAGGTGTCTGGACCTAACGTCTCAGACGTCTCATACCTGCCACCTTGTGTACGTCATTTCAGAAAACCCTCACAATAACCTTTCTTTAAAATTAAAATAGGAGAGAGTGATTCTGAATGTTAATGCTCTAATATAATTCGTCAAAAAAGAGATCCACTCGAGCCTGCCTCGTAGTCCAAGGGTCGCAAGCAAGCACGATTGCTCGCCTCTATAGCATTAGTTTTAAACATAAGGTGAGTGGAGGCTATTGCAACTACGGGGCTAATGCAACCAACAGCGATATCTTCTATTCTATTGTTTTATATACAAAAACATCTATTGACCTGGAGAGAAATCAGATAGTGCCACAAGAGTCAAAACTGTTTGACTTACAGAGCTTTTTTGTTAAATTGATCCGGTGTTAATTGGCGAGCGTATCTATTTGAAACAAAAAAAAAAACTTTTCGTGCTAATGTTAAAACGAAGAAAAGTCAAAAGTAAATACTCTGTATATTTATTTGTACAACGTTTTATCTTATATTTCGTACGAAAATGTAATATTTACATTAGCCCTTATCTATCGCGTTGTGTCTGTTGTGTCTAGTTGTTTTAGTTGCCCTTCGTATTGCATCAAAAAGATAAAGGTTAGTGTGATGTCAAATGTCGATAACTGATAATCGACATAACTAGAGCTCAGTCTAGAACATGTACGACGTGAACTGAATGCACAGAGTATATTGTACTATGACTGAATGCATTCGCGGTCTGCGGAACGTAGCATACATAAATGTATGACAATTATATTATATTTGGTTTTATCACAATTTCATTTAAGTTTTAAATATATTTTCTTTACAAGACGCACATGTCTGTCTAATCATACGGAAATATTCAAAAATCCCAACCAGAGAAAAACTACTCAGTTTAGTTCAGGATCCGGCCGAGTGTGTTCAGTTCGCCTTCGTCGGTGAACGATACCTATCTACGAGAAAACGATATCTTAAAAGCTGTGAGCTTATTTGTTAGTTGACTTTTTTAAAGACGATTTATCGTTTTCATTTTGATGTCTATGGTTCATCACAATTTACATTTTTTTAAGTTTTTTCATTGATCCTTTAGGTAGAAATGCCTAAGGCAATAAGCTTTTGTATCTTTTTTTGATCCAAAAGTTTAAATAATTGAATAATATCAACCAACAAACAACAACAACAATCAACAAGATTCTGACAAATAAACGAACTATTACTATAACTGGCGTAATGTGGGTACTACTAGTACTACCCCTGACGCACCTTTCGGGGAAAACAGGTGTACTTTTAAAGAGTTCTAATCTGTTATAAGAGTTCTAATTCATAAACAACTCTCCAACTTTTGTGGTTTCGAACCAAAACACACATTTATAAACCTATTCGTCTTAGATATTTCCGGGTCTATTCATAAACTCAAACTCAACTCAAAGCATTTATTTCAAATAAAACAATTACAGGCACTTTTTAATTGTCAAGGTCGGTCGGTCAGAAAAATGAAGCTAGTTGCCCATTCCAAAGCGTAGTAGGTACCTATGGAGAAGAACGGGCAAGAAACTCCACGGACACTCTTTTAAATCAAATTATGTTTACAATAGATTGGTTACATCATTCATGTTGAAATTATGCATGTGACAACGATGCAGAACGTTAAAAGCGTCCGTTATATTAATATGAAAACAATTTAAAAATAAAATTTAATTAAAATACGCCGTGGCAGCTAAGATATGACCAGTCTCAACTGATGGCGCCCGTTCACGAACATGACATGTATTAGCACCATTCAACTCAACCATTTTGAAGGGAGCTAAATGATCCAACACACGCGCCACCATCAGCGAAACAATAAAGTGAGCATGACATACTCTCAGCCGCCAGGACACATTCAAGTCAATGAAAGACGTACCCTGTAAATGGTAGCTTTAAAGCATGTACATAGTACTCACATAATATGGCATATAGCAATTATACAGTACTAAAAAATTGAGTTTATACAATGCAAAGATTCTTGTTTTTAATCTTCAGCAGCTCCAACAGTATTTTCAAATGCTAATCAATTAGTTGATGCGTCCTTGAGGAGCAGGACCAGCGATTAGCCAAGCATTTTTATCAGCAATGTAATCCCCTAACATATAATATGCTCGGCTGAATAGTGTACGTTTTATACAAGATTTAAATTTGGTTTAATTTAGTTGATGTATGTGGGGAGGTATTTTATTGTAACATCTTAAACAGTACCCCATGAAAGATGAGTCTACTTTAGCCAGCCTGAAACCTGGTTGAACTAATTGGTCCCTATTTCTAGTGATATAATTGTGTCTTTCACCTCTTTTACTAAAAAGATGTAGATTCTTCCTTGCGTACATGATGTTATGATACATTTTAAACACGATTTACCTCCTTTTGCATACAATAATAAGTTATCAGATTCTCAGCAAAGCGAGCCTTTTGCCCGGAGGCGAGGAGCGGACAAATACGGGACAAAAGTGGGACTCTATGGGTCTACGTGATGACCGGGACCAAACAATGGGTAAACTAAGGTATACCATGTATTTTGAGCGCATTAGTTTATGTATGGGACATTGGTACATATGTTGGGTTCAGACACGGAAACAAAGCAAGTATGTATATTTATATTTTCTCCAATTATTTCAAAGTCATTCGGATTGTACTCCCTAATCCCAAGCCAAATGTGCGTAAACCTGCTTTCTACTGGTTCATAAATATGTGTGTATGAAACATCAAATTCCGATGACCCTGCTGATCAATGAATGTTAAAGTTGACAGCGTGGGTCATTGACCCCTTAGAGTGGATACTGTGCAATTAAGTATCTGTTTTTAATCGATCATAACCTTTCATTTAATAAGTAAGTTGGTTATGATAGTAAAACCGAACAAAGCTAGCTAACAATTGAATTATGTCAAGTCCGTCTAGCTACAGAAGGATTCCTATTATTTTGTTATCTCGTAAAGGACAACTGAAACAAATAACATTTTATTATTAGCCAAATGCTTGACCCTAGTCACCCCAGGATGATGACGCAATAATTTTTCACTTTCATATTCCTCTCCCATCTTTTATCAAAGTTCAATTCAAAAATCGAGCTGACAACCCACAACTCGATCCCGAAACATTAAAATCGATTCACGAACGTTTTTCCATGACACGGTGACAAACCGCCGACCTTTGGCTGTCGGATTCAATTCCTCACATTATCTACATAATAAATTTCACGCGAGTATGCACGTAGGTTTAAACCAAAACGTTCGCAGTTATCGTTTCGTGTTCCTACCATTTATCTTGGCGTTAATTGTTAAACCCGAGATGGGACGGTAATTTGAGTGCGGACTTAGCGGTAACGTTGACCGAAATTTCCTAAAGATAAACTAAAAACGGTGGCACTGTCGTACGACAATAACCTCAGCGGTCGACTACAAATCTGATGAAATAAACGAAAAGCGACCCGTGGGCAAGGTGCAGGCGAAAGCGACTTATAGGAGGCTGGGAAATAACAACTGAAGCTTTCTTTATAAGTCATTTTATGGCTAAATCTACGGTTATTTTACAATAATAAATACTAATAAAATAATAAACAATAAAACTAATGGTATATGGGCCCTAGTGATGATTGTGTACAAAGTGCCGATTTTCAAACAACACATAAAAAAACCGTTCAAACAAAAGCCTTTTGGATATGTAGAGGCGGAATGTAATTTTCAACTAAAATGGTCATATTATTATTTATTAAGATAGTAGATAGTTTCACCTTGGCCAGTTTTTTTTTTAAAGTCGGCAAGGAATCACCCATCTAATCTTGGGGTTGGTTGTTCCATCGTGCAGGTAAGATGTTCCGAAAAAAAATTGTGATAATTAGTGATGCAGTAGCTGAAAATGGCTTTACATACATTATAGCTAAACTAGTTAGTATCTAATCTTTCAATTATTAAAAAAAGAACACAGTATCAGTACAGTTTCAAACAAGTGACATATTTCTTTATCTTGAGCTAACCGCTGCCGTAGGTCAACTGAGTTCTTGCCCCGTTCGGATTTCTTTCTGTCGCTGTTCTCATTGTAAAATATTGTTTCATTTCAATATTATTTTTGTTAAGCTGTTGATTTCCTCAACTTGACCTTTCACACTGGACCAGTTGTTCAGTTTTAAAGAAAAGCATCCACTTCGTCCAACCGGGGTACTGTCTCAGGGGACCTGTGTTCAACGCTTTTTGCGGCCGACTGATCATGAAAAATATTAGGAATCGCTTCCACTTTTCTCTCAGCCCCTATATTTACCGACACGTGCAAAAGTGTCCCCTATTCGACCGACATATCTCACCCTATCTACCTGCTAATGCCCCCTATAAATATTGCATATGATAGCTACGGCGGCTGAGTCGCCCTATCTGAGGAGCGGGAAAAGGGCTCATGTTTGTGTTAATCGTTATTGGACCACTTGTATATATTTTTAGGAGCAGAAAATTGAATGGGTATATGAGAAGATATGTTTTGATAAATTATGAGGTAGGCTGTAGGTTTTGACAGGCCATCTATGTATTATCATAACCATCTTTATGAGATCGTTCAAAGTGATTGAAGAGCAGAAATCTTGGTATTGGTTTTGGGTTCGATCTTCAGGTTGCGCAAAGTTATACTGACTGAAGTTTTGCGTAGCGGCTCTGAGTCTGAAATATGCGCCCGGTTGGTGGCAATGGGCTCTCTCGTATTACATCAGACTTAGACATAACGAGCGACTTGTGGGTTTACTTTCGAGAGGTGCACGCGACTCTTGTTTTGTAGAAACATCATTGTAAGTAGGTAGACTTGACATTCTCATAACTCTGTTAACTATCGATCAAATGCATGTTTAACAGTAATTGCGCTTGTAAGCTGACATCGGAATTGCATGTCTTACTGAACATGACATCGTGTGTACGTTTGAGGACATGTCATGGTTGCTTGATTCGATTCTGAGTATTCTAAATAGATTGACTTAAACATCGTTGCATTAGGTAAATGTATCGATAGCATGCAAAAGCGAATGTAGTCATTCAATAAATTGTTTATAGCAAAAGCGCCTGATACATTTCTGTAAGCAATATTACTCTTGTGAGCGTGAGAGGCAAAGTGCCTACAGAAACAAAATAGCTAGAGGCGATACCTACCGTTGCCATCAACAAAATAATTAAATTCTGTTACCATGTCATTATCGATACTTCAATAAAACGATATATTAAACAAGCTTGAAATTCTCGATTGCCTATTACGAGCGAAATTTTAGGTATAATTAACAGTAAGCAATAAAGATTTGAATTTGAATTTGAATTTTTAAATAATTTGCTGACTGATTGGATATGTCGCGTAGAACGATCATGATTTTTTTTCTAATTATTTCTTAGAAATAACTACTTAGTTATTTAAGTTTGTTTTCATTATTAGTATATTTAATTTCTCTAAAAATATAAATCTATATCTATGACAATATATATCTATAACTTGTTTGTAGTGTCAAATGTTATCTTTAGTGCATTGCATTATGCACTAAAAATATAAATCTATATCTATGACAATATATATCTATAACTTGTTTGTAGTGTCAAATGTTATCTTTAGTGCATAATGCAAGCTGAATTAGTAACATTAATACATTATAGTCAATTTGAGAGTAGGTTTTCAATTTCAAACGAGACAAAACATGGTCTATCTATATCATCTATCTATTAGTATATAAAATAACATAACTATGATTAGTTACCTATCTATGTACTTACAAAGCTTCGTAACTACATGCATCCATTCTGTTAATTGAGAGGTGATTAATTAGGCCTAATTAGTAATGACGAGTAACTCTAGATCAAGTGGCGAGATTCGCCAGTGCGTCTGATATGTTATGATTTACTGATTGTGTAATTATATTGAGTCAGTTAAAGCATGGCTCGGAGATTTATAGAGGCTTTAATTATGCTGGCTGAGATTGAGTTCCAATTAGAAAATAAAACAATCAATCTGCCCAGCCTTTTCTCAACTATGTTGAAGTCTGCTTCCAGTCTACCTGAATGCAGCTGAATCCCACTATTTAACTTGGAGTCAGTTACGTATACTGGGTAACACGATATCCTTTGGTACGACTGGTTGTCAGACTTTTGGAGTTTTGGTCTTCTTATCGTAACGACTGACTGTCTGTATCTACGAATGAGAGCCTTTCCGAGGCACGGAAGGTTCTCGGTGTGTAAAGATGGTCACCCATCCACCGGGCAACCGCTGCAAGCGTAGCTTAACCTGATCTATAGACGCGTGCGGCTGTTGTTACGTAGCCACGAGCCCCTTATACGTGTGTACTTGTATGTAGGCGTGTTGTGGAATATACTTTGAATAAGTTTTGGGTACACAAAAGACACAACACAATACAGACAAAATTATAGTAGGCATATATTTAGATAAGAAACGGTACAATGGGCCTACAATACAAGAGCGCCTAACTTTAGTACTTAAATATACCTGCACTCCATACATAACAATTTAGTGGCTCTGCTAATGTGTGTATGAATCTGTATGGATAGGTTAGGTTTGGGTGCCTACTTTTACAAAACAGATACCAGCCACCCTAGTTCGTTCGTTCTGAGAGTCAAAACATGCAAATTACCGCACAAGTGCACTACTGACATTTATGTGCACTTGCGAGAGTACTACACGATCCTCGTTAAACATAATGGCGAGCGGAATCAGTTTCAATCGTCATTTGACACACAGAGGGCATTCGATGGCTCTCCATCAACTGTCATTGAGCTACGTGTGATGTGTAATCGGTAAACGTGTGTCCATCATGTACAGTAACAGCGAAGGTGTCATGTTGTCATGTTTGACTTTGCAATGCCCTGTGCTCGATTATATAAATCTTTGTTAATTTTTAAGGTTTAATTGATTGATAATTTGCACAGTGCGTGTATGTGCGTCACTGATGATAACATAATGTCACGTCTGTGTTTTCGAAGGTGTTTAGTAGGTACTATCCGCGTTTTGCCAATTTTATAAGTATAAGATTCATGAGTCTCTTGTCTAGGCACTCATCTACCTTCAGGCTTCTTACTTCAGGCTTCTTTTGGTAAATTCCATTATGAAAAACCACACCCATCCATTTTCTTCCGTGATAGAGAGATAAAAGTCATCTCTAATTTTTGGAAAAAAACTTACCTAAATTCAATACTTAGGTAAGATTTTACCACAGCGATATATTTTTTTCTATTTTCGGAACATACTTAGAAAACTACAGCTATAGGTACCAAACTGAAATTCTGCTAAGCATCAGTAATCTAACCATACTCTGATATTTCTGGTGATATATATGCTGGAAATACATAATATTAATCCTCATACATTAGGGTAGTCCCAATGCTAAGGTCATCGCAGTGGTTAATAAGCCGTGTCGTGATTTATAGTCCCGGGTTCGACGCCGGTCGGATATGATTATTGTACGTTACAAATCATTACTGCCTACCCATTTATGTTGCGTTATGGTATGTTTGCTTTATGTATTGCGAAATATGCGCTGTATATCAATGTGGTATTTTGTGATGATTGCGGAGAAAATAAAATGTTTTGTTCATTCGTGATTACGTTATTTTGCGGGACCAATTGCTTTTACCTGTATCCAAACTTATCTAAATATGTTTAAGGAAAACTTGATTTCTTAATTTCTACTTAATTTACGGATTAGATTAATATATAATAGAAACTCTTCCGACAAATCTGTGGAGGTCAAAAGCTTACAACAAACACCTTTAGTCATTCCATCAGACTGTGATATGTAGTCATTTTAGGTTAACACAAACGTAAAAACAAAAAAATAACTTTTAGTTTTATTTTCATTTCAGAAACCCAGAGCTAGTATTCATACTTTTCGCCTCAAAGGTTCTCCTAATTAGCATTTAACAGCCAAATTTTGCTCCCTAGCGGATTTGCTCTTAAAATATTAGCAGGCGTTTCAGTTCATTTAGAACTGGAAAAATTTACTTGTAAAACATTAAAGGGTTTGCGAAAGGCGTGGAGGGTAAGCTGGGATATTTCCATGTTTGTATGTCAGTGGGGGTGGTGTCATGTGTAATTAAGTTAATTAAAGGACGTCATATACGGTTTAGTTAGGGCTAAACATCGTGCGTAGGTACGGGTCGGCGCTTGGGAGTCGAGCAACTACATACGAGGGTAAATACAGTGTGTGGGGTAAGAGCAATTGTATTATTTGAGAATATTCTGTAGGTTTAAGGAAATTTGTGAAGGTTTATCTTGATAAATTTACCCTTCAAGTCCCCTAATCACTGGGTGACGATTTGATGTGATGCATTCTTTATGATGATGTATTCGTACTTATGCAGCGCAAATGCAAGGAACGTCAACGTATTATTTAATATATTTATTGGGTGTATTCGTTTCCCCAGGAAATTGGGTATGGTACAAAATTTTGACAATCAAGTAAAATACCTATATTGTATTACTTATTTTTAGTAATTGTTGGGCATAATTATAATGCCATTAAAACTTAGGAAAGAAGCTAACTCCACATCGAGGACAATATAACGCATTCTGACAAACTTTCCTGAACTCCAGAAATATCAAAATTTTTACTATTAAATCCTCTTTCAAATTATTATGTCACTCGTTATTTAGTTCGGCTGAGCCGTCGATTAGCGGGTTCAGTAGCAGGTAAGTTATTTGATCAGGCCGCGGGCGGCGCCGACTCGCTACATTTGCGAAACCCTAATTAAACTTAATTACATAATAGGTTAACACGCATCACTATAAACATACATGTGTCAGGTAAATACCTGGATTCATTGGATTTTGTGCTGTTAATGTTTTAGAATTAAACATGTCCGTGTGTATCAATAATCAGGTAATTGGTACCTATTTAGTTATTTATGTAGTATGGGCGAATAGGTTTTTTTTTTTACGAACGATACAAATCTTGTACACACCATAAGTTAATTTATTTAAAACATGAGCGGTAGGAATATTGATCACTAGGCCCGGTTTCTGCGAGATGGTGATGTCTAATTAGAAAACCAAACTTCAGAAAAGTTTAACTATTTTACCATTCACGTCAATTGCTATAGTGAGCGTGTTCCGTCGCATAACATAAATTAAATTCTAAATCTTGTGCATATACATAGTTAGCTGACAATACCTTTAAATAAACAATAGTGTTGCCAGACGTCTTTTTGTTCCACAGGTCACAGACCCCAGGCAAACCACAGGCTTCTTAGAAATCTAGACTTATTTTAATGTCTGCCTTTTTATTGGAATCCAAAGAATGTGTATTTTAGAAAGTCCTGAATGTTAGGAACTGGGTCCTTGTTTCTGCCACATGATATCGGTTTGAGATAATTATGTGTCTGCATTTTTATGATTTGTTGTAAAGCTATATTTTTGGACTGTTTGCTTAGCATAAGATTGGTTATTTCCCATTGTTGGTATAACAAGTGTTAATACTTTCAATTATCTCCTCACATTGAATTCAGCAATTACAGTGAATTACATTAAAGTTATCAACCAGAGCTATGTAAATAAGAAAGAAGAAGATATTGAAGACATTGTATGTTTGTATTTAAATTTGAGAATTGTTTTGTTTTTATATATTTAGTTTTCTCTTCTACTCTTACGCACGTTGTCTACATCTATTATATACTCTCATATCGTAGGTATGCTGGAAGAGATTCTTTAGAAATAAGCGTCACCTTTGAACGTATTTTTCTGTTCCTTTCTTCTTGTCTGTTTATATGTGTGTACATAAATGATTAAATAAAAAACTGTTAATCAGAACCGTGTCCTCAAACGTTTAACCTTACTATTGCAGCAGAATAAATTAGCAAATTTCTAGATAAGTAGATAGAGCACCGTCGGCTAGCAAACTCATCGACATATTGTGTTTCCATCCTAACCTACTGTGCTCAGACTTAGTCACTCACCTAGTCGCAAAAGTTCCGCCTTGGAGTTTGCCAAAGAGCGATGGAACGCAGCATTCTGGGTGTAAAAGACAGGACAGGTGGACAGTTTTGGACAGGTTCCGAAACTGGTGTAATAGACGTAGGCAAGGAGGCTGCCAGGGAAACGGGATTAGGCGGGTCAAATCAGCCGCAGGCACGATGACCGCTGGCCAAAAGTCTCATACTCATACAATGGGTGCCTGAAGATGGACGGCGCCTCCGAGGCCGGCACAGAAATAGGCGGTGAGATGACCTGCACGACTAACATGACAGACGCGACAATTACTCACTCTCGCGTTTTCTCGTCGCGTCTTTATCGTCACCGTCGTTTTCTGACAGCCCTGCCATACGAAATCATCGACTCGCTCTGTCAAACTTGACGTTTTCTCGTTAAACCCTCGTATGGCACTTAAGTTATCTCGCATGGTGACAATTCAACATGAGAAAATCAGCGATTTTCGCTAATTTAGTCGTCCTCGATTTTGACGACGAGGAGACAAGAATATGATACAAAAAAAAGAAATAAAAACTCCAAAATAACATGGCAAACTCATAACTGCCTACTTGCAACAGTGAAAACAGTGCGGAGGGGAGCACTATTACATACATGAGCATTACGTGAAGTAATAAACCAGTCTCTTTGCCAATTATGGTGATTATCGAAATCTAGGAAGTTGTGGTGTCTAGATTCAATATAGTACATAGCCATGCGTAAAATCGACCGATGGTGCAATGATAAAAATTATTTGTTTTTAATAACTTGCTACATCGGTATACCTTCGCGGGATAAAGAATTGCCAAAGTGCCTTTTTCGAGTTTACTCGAGTTTATCGGTCATGTTAGGCATTCTAATAACACCAGATTCGAAGACAAATTTTTAAAATCGAGATAGAGAGCGTTCTCGCGCCTTTCATGTTAGCCCTGCTGGACGCATACCGTGCGGGATGGTTCGAGGAGGCACTAGAAATGAAAAAAAAAACCTTTTATTTTTGTACAAAGTTTTTTTTTTCCTATGATGTATATGGTGTACTTACATAATAAAGAGTATTATCTATCCAGGTAGGATCCCTTTTTGTCGCACAATGTTTTTTTCCTAATATTCTTTTGCTTACCAATTTTTTTTTTTTTTTTCATAATAATTTGCTTTGCCATAATGGTTTTTGGCATAATGTTTATGTTGACATTATCTTTAAACCACGTATTTTAAATAAGTGGTATAAAGATAATTATGACAACATAAACCCATCAATAATTTTAAACCACCCAGAAGTAGGCGGGGCTCCTACTTCTGGGTGGTTTAAAAAACATTACGTAAAATAATATTATGTCATTGGGTCATTGGTGACTATTAGCATTATAGTGTTAAGGCATAAAATAAATAGGAATAATGGAAACATATGTTACTTACATACGTTTTAATTTTTATATTTCATGTAAAAGTTTTACTGACCGCAAGAGGGAGCGAAGCGAGCTCGGGACTTGGGGCATCCGGACTCGGAGAGGTTAGGATCGAAGGCGAACGAACAGACCCCGCCATCCCATGTTATTTTTTTATCACCCCTAAATAGGAGCCCCGCCAAGCGGGGCTCCGTCGACTCCGCCTTGTTATTATTGCCTGCTTCTCCTCTTTTAAGGCGATTTTGCTCAGAACCATTCAATAAATTTTTAACCTTCAACATTTTAATATTAAATAACTACACACCTCCGGCGAGGGGGAAAGGTAAGGAAAGGCTATTACAGTGCCTACAAATGTCATTAGAGCAATCTAGTATTAATCGTGTATTAGTGTCTATCAGTTAAATATTTTGCGTATTTGTTATGCTTTAAGAATGTTATGCCTGAACATTATTATGATTGGTGTAATTACTAATGCTTAAATAAACTATGCGTAAGCTTTTATGCGATACTAATGTTGTGCGTAAATATAATTAGGATAAACACTTGTATGCTTTGTAATATTACATCTTATAATTTTATGCAAATGGTTAGGGAACCTAGGTATCTATATAAATCTAAGTGTTTGCTTTTAAGTTATGTTACCTACGAGTTCCCCACACCTATTCGTATACTACTACTTGCTATGTAAACAACAGTGATAGGATGTTTTATAATATCGTTAAGGTACACCAAGTGCATTAGATACGTTTTATTGAAGTATGGGACCGCGCAAGCTTCCTCTACCGAACGAACAAACAAAAAAAACAAATTCGTTCCTCAATCGACGAAATTTTCGTTTTTTATATGAAAAATATATGTCTCGTCGCTCCCTAACAATAAGTTGGTAA
The DNA here is from genome assembly GCA_963555695.1 of Dasypolia templi. Classification (NCBI taxonomy): domain Eukaryota; kingdom Metazoa; phylum Arthropoda; class Insecta; order Lepidoptera; family Noctuidae; genus Dasypolia; species Dasypolia templi. The sequence goes on along the minus strand of OY743154.1, from coordinate 25,627,078 downwards.
TCTTAAACTCAAATAATAAAAAATGAATATTTATACCTGAGAAAGGGTTTCGGGAATTTTAATGTCAACTTAAATTCCATAAACGAAAATAACGTATCGGAGTCGCCCGACAAATGCGCGCGCTTCTGTCGTGGATAAAAACAATGTTTTTTTTCAAAAACCAGTATTTTGCTAACGATAATCCAAACTGGATTATCTTTAGAAAACTACAGCCCAACACAAACACACAAATACAAACACACAAACACAACAACAAACAAATTGACAAAATTGTGGTGCTACACAAATTTGGCAGTTTTTAATCTAAAATTCGGGAACTTTTTTGATCATGTCCAACAGTTTCCAGATATAATGCTACGTTACCGATCGCTAAAACATTTCGGCACGTTCTTATTGGTTTCAACACATACTTGCTCACACTTTCTTCTGAAAAATGATAAATACGCATCAACTGACCATTGTTCACTTGCTTGAAAACAAGATTTTCTGACGGTTTGCTAACACTTACAACGCTGCTGGCACAGATTATACTAATGGTGTCTGAAATTTGTGTTTTATGTATGTAAAATCTATCTTTTAACTACATTTTGTAAATCAGACAGATTGCTACAATAACAGTTCGGTATTTTTTTTTACTTTTTTAAAAATGTGGTCAGGTCAGACACGACGCGGAAAAGTTCTGAAATTATTATTTTTGGATTCCGCATAACCAAATTTATCGATTTTATCACCGATAAATGTATACAATACGACAATAAATAAATACACTGGCAATGCATGAGAGTATCTTGTAACCATCAAATAAATCCTAACATTGGAATGAAAAAAAGTGATGTTTTCAAACAATTTTAGTAGTAGTGATGGTCCGACTATGAGATTTACCGATCTGTGACTAGCTATTGTGACTAAACTACCCGATATATTTGATTTAATTTTTATTTGCAGACTGGGAACGGCACTATGATATACGTAATTTAATTTATTGTTGCATTGTCTTCTCCACCTGATATACAGAAGAATTGAAAACCTCTTCCTTTTTTTCAAGTCGGTTTAAATGCAGAAATTCTTCAAAATAATCGTCGAAAAATATTGAAACTCTTGACAAACGAATCGGTGGCTTATGTTGCTATTAGCTTTCAAAGAACATTACTGACTATTATAAAACCTACTGAACTGGGCATCGAACGTTCATCTGAAACTTAAACGAAATTGCAATTTTCACAAGTTTTGCCGAAAGAAAAACTTGTGAAAATTCACGTAAATCTTAGACATATCCAACACGTAACACCCTTTCCATTCATCGTATCAGCCAGATTGGAGCTGATCCTGAACCGATCCATCAAACTTTGACATAACGAGAGTATCTTTTCTGTAACGAATTATGTGAGGTTCACACTCACACACTATTTTATCATAAAAACACTCACAATATAAAGTTTTATGCTCTTTTCTGAACCTGAGGGAGCCAACAAAATCCGTTCCTTACTTGTTACACATTTAATTAGAGCCGCTTGTTAAGTGTTCTGGATTCTGTAGTGTCGCCAAACTAATTGCTGCCACCATGCAGCTTAGCCTTTGCCCTGAAATGGGTTAGGACAGCCATAAATAAATGAGCAGCCTTTAAGGAGCAGCTCCACAGTAGGCCACGGCTAGGCACACACTGTGCGCTTTAGCTTTTCTTCGTATAAAAACCTCTCTGTGCACATGCTATGTATCAGCGGCGGTCGAGTCTTTATGTGAGTCGGCTTTTTGTTACCCATAGGAAAAGAATAAAAATAAATATGAAGGCATTGGTATCTCTTTTAAAGTGGGTTCGTACCTATTTGTTAGAAACGGAAAAGTACATATTTCAGCTAACGTTTGCACACCGGCCATAGCACAAGGCTTTGAGAAACGAACGTAGGCTTTGATTGATATTCAACTCGATACAGAGACTAGGCATCAAAGCATGTCTCTTTACAAACGTTGGATGTATTCATTCAGAAAGTTTGCGTTCAAACTGCAAAATGTGTTTCGAATTGAGTTAGCTGGGCCTTTGTGGCGTGGTATTTTGTGAGTAGCCCTTAGGTATCGTTACTGAAAGACAATCATATGACCGACAATTTTCATTTGTTGTTGAAGGATTCTCCTTTTTCAACGAACGAATAACACATCACGTACTACCAAACTGGCGACCCTGATGTGGTCGTTATTATAATAGTCTGGATGCACACGTTATCGGCAAGTTAACGATTCGAAAAAGTATAAGTACCCGAGAGGTTTAAACGAACTTTTAAGCAACAAGAGGAGAGTTCAAAACCTACAATACGACTTTATCATCGTCAACGTCACTTATGGTGAAGGAAAACAACGAGAGGAAAACTAGAATTATTGATGGTCTGAAATCGCCAACTCAGCAAAGACTGCGGGGTGGTAGCCACGAGCGTGGTAGTAGTGGTAGTCAATACTCAAACCTTTACTGTATACCTAAAGTCCTTCTGCACATATTGTAAGGGATCCAAATTATAGGCTGATTACATCATAACTGTGGTAAATAAACTCACAGTTCTAACGCTCTAACAATAAAATGGTTCAAAGTTTTCCAGCTCTAAAAGTTAAAATACTAAACTTTCCGTCTCAATTCTCAACCACGTTCCAAAGTGTACTTAAGGCTACAAGTGCCTGTACTCTGCTGACCCATTAGTCGGTAGCTGGCGCAATTTTTCATACAACACTACTTTGTACCTGGACAAGAACGGGTATAAATTAATTAAGAGCCAACATGGACGTCGAACCGTGTGTACCAGGATGTAGGGAATTGTGGAGTGTGGATGTGGCAATGTGGGGTGTCTTACGGTTTTATTGACACGTTAGAGTTGCTTGGAGAATGACTGGTGATCTAAAAACAGGGTTAAAAATCTCCATGTATAACCAATCATCAGTTTGTTTGTTGTTGTTTGTGTGTTGTGTGTCTGTGTTGTTTGTGTGAGTTTGTTGTTGTGTTTGATTGAGCTTGAAACTTGCTCAAAATCAAAATATTTTATTTCACTTATGAAACGTCAGTAACTAGCTCTGCTGACTCTCACATCATCTTCCCTTCCCTTTCCCAACTATGTCGGGGTTGGCTTCCAGTCTCACCAGATGCAGCTAATTACCAGCATTTTACATGGAGATCTAACTGACCTCCACAACCCAGCACCTTGGTAACACGATACCCCTAGGTAAGACTTTCGGGCGTCTGACGACCCCTAACGACTGTCAAAGATCCACGAAGGACAGCCGGGATCAACAGCTTAACGTGCTTATCGTTACGTCTTGGAATGTAAAGTTCCCAACCCCATCCACCAAAAAACCCATCCACGGACCAAAACCGAGAACTTTTTCGTAGAAATATATCGCGAGCAAACATACTTTTCAAAGGTCGTCTTATTATTCTCTACAAAGTAACTAGATAAACGTTAATTCTACTAACATAATATTATGACCCAAAACACCAGACAATAAAGGGGAAATTAAAAAAATATATACTTGCAAGCTCTGCTGAAAATCCGCTGAAATCGAAATTCGCCTGAAATATTTCGTCTGAAACTAAATCTAAACTTTTGCAAAAAAGCAGCATCCATTCCTTCTGACTCGTTGCGCGCAATCAACTAACAAAGTGAAGCAATTTGATTGGTTTTCAGTGGACGCTGCAAGAACAAGAATTTATTTATACAAATCATTTGTTTAATTTGCGCCGTGCCGTGTAGTCCCGAGCGTGCCGTCCCAACTGTGCCATACAGTGCCATGCTGCGGCCGCAACCTAGTCTCACCCAATCACATTACTAATTAGTTGCTTGTATGTGCAATTTTGACACAATTCGGTTGGTTTTGCGAAACGGCTCTTGTTCCCCGGATCAGGAAGTGGCTGGAACAGGAAAATTCGTTGATTTAAGAAATTATGTTTCGCATTTCGTAGTTGGTTAGTTTCAGCTGCTGTATTTGATTTTGTCGTAAAAATAATGGAACTGATTGAGAAATCTACTTGTTTTCTTGAGCTAAAACATGTTGAAGGCTCATAGCACAGGCTTCATTTAATTTGTTTTAGCATTGGACAGCTTGATATAAATGGACTAGATAATTTGACATTTTTTTTAACCTATGGTTAATTAAAACTAACAGGTTGGCCTAGCCTATCTTTTCAAATTTTTTGCCACTAAAGAGGAACAACAACAACAACTATGTTTTTTGAAATATTTCATTTGTAATAACCTCAAAAAGAACAAAAATTAATTTGAACTTTCTACATCCAAATAAAAACCCATACATTTCAACCCCGCATTCCCTTTCAAAGCCAACATGTAAAGAGATAAAAAGCTTCATACATAGCCGCTTGTGCGTGATCAATATATCAAGCGAAAGGTTATCGGACGTCGTCGGTAAATCATACCGCACACCAATACTCAGAGTATACGTTAGAACCGCCGTGTCGGCTAATTCTACGTCACATCCCTCTCCCGGGGAACTGAGGGTGAAGTACAATTGTAATAATGTTATTTTATTTTTTTGTTGGGAATTGCCAATGTAGAGTATTTTATGGGTTTTATGTTGTTAGTAAGGTGATTTATTTTTAACCAGTCCAAGCCAGTCCTCAGCAAGGTGTTTGAAAAGTTGATGCTCAATCAATGCTACGTCTAAACTCGCGGCGGCTAAACTCAGCCTTTTACGCTGATAGAAACATAAGACAGTTAACAGATGTAGAAACCGCGCGTTTGGTATATTTTAGCTACTTCCACAGCATTATGTCGTATTGCATTTTACTGTGGGGTCGGGCTGCTGACATTGAATCCATCTTTACTTTGCAAAAGAGAGCTGTCAGAGCCATAATCTACGTCACCGCGAGTCTCTCAGGGAACTGTTTAAAAAGATCCTTGCCTATTCATTAAGGAAAATATTATGTGTGTAAGAAAAAACTACATCTATTTAATTAAATAAGTGATAGACATCTTAATACCAGAAATAAAGAAAACAGAGCAACCCGTTTTCAGATTAGTTATAGTACATGCATCTTTTATGGAGTAATGTGTTAAATACCGTGTGCTATGGTACAATTAGACGAATGAAAATTTAAGACTATTGTAGTAAGCTTGTATACTTTTAAACAAGATAAGAGTGCTTGGACACATGCTGGTCCAGCTTCATTTTTTTTTGTGGTTAAAATCGTGTACTTTTACAATGTTTGTATACAGAACCGGTTACCATGGACTCAGTACATGATTCTGAAAAAAAAAACAACGCAGGGAGCGTTGACATTTTTTGTCGGTTATTAAAAAAAAAAATTGCTCTGCCATACATTTTGACCGCGTAGGTATTGCACTTTTCTATGAAAAGGCAGTTTTTGTTTTCAGTTAGGTTCAGAATCATGTACTGAGTTCATGGTAACCGGTTGTGCTTCGAATTCCCTTCCACCCTGTTTAAGTGAGCACCATTATATCTATCACACATGATTAATTTATCTGCCATTGCTTAATTTTTATGTTCTTTTTTAACCTATTGTGCGAAAGCAGTTTTATTGTAGGTGCATCGTCTTTTTTAATAATTATTTATTTAATGATGTTTTACAATATTTTGTAAATTCGTGTATGTATTTTGTAAACGGTGGAGTTTCTCGCTTGTGAAATTTCTGAAATTAATCAATTCTATTCTAATTTAAATGTTGAAGTTCAAAAGTGGCTTTTATGAGAATATTTGAAATAAATGCTTTGACTTTGAGATTGACTTTGACTTTACTAGGTTAACCGATTAACGAATCTCAATTTGTTACCAATTTCAAGTTTGCTGGGATCTTTAAATGTGGTAGGTAGATACACCATACTGATTTGATTACATCCGTTTGGAGTTATATACAATATTTCTTTACTGGAGCAATAAGGAGTCACAAACTACAGCAACAAGAAATTCGGAAATTTTCATGAAACCTAATAGCCGTAACATCATATGTATTTCAACTGCCTATCACCATATCCGTATGTTTATCACAAACATAACAGAACTGGAATTCCCCTAAACCGACACATGAACTACCTCGATTACGCACAGTTCAAATACTTTTATTATTTGCGCGGGGGTGCGCTCGCGCGGCACTAATCTTCGGCAATGTTCGGCAATATTCGGTAGTGTTCGTGTAAAAAATGGTCCTTCTTTATTGGGGCGGTGGCTCGCGGTCGAGTGCGATAGTTCGCAACTACTAGCCAACTGGACATAGATTAGGGGAGAAATTGTGTAGAAGCGGCCGGGATTAGTGCTCGGTGGTTATACAGGACTTTTGCCAGAACTGAATTCTTGTCTAAGGGCTGAGCAAGATTTAATCGAGACCTTTCTCACTGTAGTGAAAGTTGTTTCTGAGCTACAGAAAGGGATATCTAGAGTTATAGTTATGAACGAGAATCACAAATTGTGACCCATGTTTTTTTAGCTTTCGTGGACTTTTTCGAGCTTATAAGAAGATGCTGAAAAAAGACAGACGGTGGTATCTAAGCATATCATTACAGTCCAGACACGTATTTTTCTACTTCTGTAAGGATCTGCAAAATACTTTCGACAGAACCTGTCCCCTCTACAATATTTAGCATCCTTACTGTATGGCCATCCAAAACAAGCCGGGGGTAAATGAGCCGCGACCCATTAGCTTCAAATTGTCCGTGGCAGACAACTGGCCGTCTATTTATGTAGCTGACCTCTCTGCTTACCCTACTATTGGCCTTTACTTATGATGTACTGACTTGTGTTTACGCACGAGGTTTGTGAAAAAGTAGTGGAAGAAACTTAATTGTAGTCATACAGAATTTCCTATGATGATATATTTTTCGGTGAGGCAAACAGTTATGCAAATTGGCTGTAAAACTAAACTAGGGTCATTGTATTGTGCTAGTGTCATGTGCCTGTATGTTTACTGACAACCACACTGAACTCGATACACTTGCGGCCCAAATAATAATGGTGGTAAGTACTGTGAAAGTTGTCTGCAAAAGTCGGCCTTATGTTGTGCAAGCTGGCAGTAAAATAGCATATAGCTTGTTGCATACGAAGAGTCAAATTAATTTTGAATGAGCTTTCAAATGATTTCAATTAAGTTTGGTTTGGAGAACCTCGGACCAACTCATTTACAACGAGTGAGAAATTATAAATAATAAATGATAAAGGATTTTTATTTCTGTAAGTGGGTTTGTACAAACACTTTTTTAAACTATGTAGATGAGGTCGGCATTTCCTATCTGACTACTCTGAGAAGAAAAGCCGAAACAAACTCAGAGGTCACAGTCTCTTTTAAAGTCCAGACATAATCTTGATCAGATCATGTTAAGACCATGTGGATTGATGTCTGAAATGGTCTTTTGAGGAAAGAACCACACAGATTGAGTGGGCCTGTCCAGTCAGTGCACGCATTTGTCAGTAATCGTATAGCTCAACTCAAAACATAAGGAGCTCAACGATTCGACGAACAATACCAAAGAAAGGACATTGGGTAGGCCGCATAATTACTCAAACCGCCAGACCAAAATTACGATTAAAACTAACTGAGATAATAAAATAAAAAAAACAAAATAAAAAAAATGACCCACATAGTCTTAACATTCACAATAATAACAATAAAATAATACCTAGGTAAGTATTCATGTCATTGTTTACTTTACAGATCATATGAGGACCATGTAGGTAGGTGTCTGAAATGGTCTTTTGAGGAAAGAACCATACAGATTTGAGTGGGCCTGTCCAGTCAGTGCACGCATTTGTCATTAATCGTGCAGCTCAACTCAAAACGTAAGGAGCTCAACGATTCGACAACGAACGAACAATACCAAAGAAAGGACATTTGGGTAGGCCGCTTTAAGTACTCAAACTGCCAGATATAAAAAAATAACTGAGATAGACAAAATATATAAAAATATTACCCACTAAGTCCTCACACGAAATTAAAATAATAATAATAATATACAAAGTAAATATTCATGTCATTGTGTATTTAATAATAATGAAATGTCAAAGTGTATATAAAATAAAACCAAAGTTAGGTACAAAACAAAAAAAAAACAGTATGCAAAAATTGGAGCCGGTCAGTCCCAAGCCTTTTTGTCCTCAATATAGTCTTTGACTGTATAAAAAGCTTTCTGGCACAAATTACGTTTAATAAATGATTTGAATTTATTAATGCTTAGTTCTTGAATGTGGCTTGGAAGTTTATTATAAAAGCGTATACATTGACATCTGAACGAGCCACCTATTTTCTTGAGCCTTGTTGTAGGTACAACAAATTTATGTTTGTTCCTAGTATTTATATTATGAATATCACTGTATTTTTTAAACAATGTTATGTTTTTGTGGGCATATAAAAGATTTTCATAAATATACTGAGAAGGCACAGTCATTACATTAATTTCCTTAAATTTCTCTCTGAGAGAGTGTCTCGGACTTAATTTATAAATTGATCTAACAGCTCTTTTCTGCAAAACAAATATAGTCTGAATGTCGGCGGCATTTCCCCACAAAAGAGTACCGTACGACATCACACTATGAAAGTAACTAAAGTATACTAAACGGGCTGTCTCTAAATCAGTTAAATTTAGATTTTTTCTAACAGCGTATGCTGCGGAGCTTAGCTTTTTTGACAATTTAACAATATGTGGTTCCCACTGAAGCTTAGCATCCAAAGTTAAGCCCAAGAATACTGTGCTGTCTTCAAGTTTCAATTCTTCGCCCTTTATCAACACATTTGTTTTCACCTGCCTAACGTGAGGTAGCGTAAACTTAATGCATTTAGTCTTCTTTTCATTAAGAAGTAAATTATTAACATTGAACCAGTGAACTATTTTTGAGACCGCGTTATTTTCATCGTCAGTAACCAGCTGCTGACGTTTAAGTTTAAACAAAAGTGAAGTATCATCCGCAAATAACTCTCTATAATGATTATCCTTTATGAGGTAAGGCAAGTCATTAATATAAATAAGAAACAAGAAAGGACAAAAGAATTGAGCCCTGTGGAACTCCCATTGTTAAGATAGATCCGGGAGATCTTTCTCCATTAACGTCAATACTCTGAATCCTTTTACTCAAGTATGAAGTAAGAAGATCCAGAGCGGTGTTTCAGATCCCGTAGTGACGGAGTTTCCTGATTAACGTTTCATGAAGAACGCAATCGAATGCCTTGGACAAATCACAAAAGATGCCCAAGGCATCACATTTATCTTCCCAAGCATTATAAATATGTCCTAAAAGTTCAACATCAGTAGTTGAACGACCCCTTGTAAAACCGAACTGTTTGATATGTAATAATTTGTTTCTGTTAAAAAATCTTTGCAGTTGGTCTAAAATTAATTTCTCAAAAATTTTACTTAATGTAGGTAGTACTGAAATAGGTCTATAATTTGTGGGGTCTGATGTACTACCTGATTTAAACAAAGGCATTATTTTACTTTTTTTCATAAGGTCAGGAAACTCCCCACAGTCAATACAATTATTAAAGATAAGAACTAGAGTAGGTGCTATAATGTCTATAATAGACTTAGCAACTTCTACAGAATTACCCCACAGATCTGCAGACTTTTTTACATTTAATGTGTGAAAAACTTTAATTATATCCCTACATGTAATATGTTCAAAATGAAATTCCGAATCGCAAAAATTTACATTTTCCTTTAGCAAAGACTCAGCAACAGAAGGTGATGAGTTAAGGGATTTAGTAGTTGAAACGGGAACATCTGAAAAAAAAATTTCAAAGGCCGCGGCGACTTGTGAGTCTGATTTTATTATGTTGTCATTAATAGACAGGCTGTAGTCAGTACTTCTGTTACTAGACCTTCCCGTTTCACTATTAATAATTTTCCAAGTCGTTTTAATTACGTTACTACTGCTTTTAATCTTCGAACCCAAATAACGCGACTTGTCCATAACACAAACTTTTTTAAACAGTTTTGAATAATTTCTAACGTATAAATTAAATTCAGCAGTGTTAACATAAGTCCTTTCATTATACAGCTCATAAAGCCGTGTTCTACTTTTGAGAATACTAATGGTAGCCCAATCACTGAAAGATGCATTACTATTAACCGAGATAGTCTTGGGAATAAAGATAGAATTAAATTGTTTACAGTAAACATTAAAGAACTCATCATACAGATGATTAGGATCAGCATGAACAGGAGAATACAAAACTGGTAATTTATTAATTAGTTTAAATTTAAAAGCCCCTAAGCGGCTTGTAGTTTTGGGGTTGACAGTGATATCCTTTCTAGTTATTATGTTGTTTTGGTTTTGAATAGTAATCCTTTGTCCGCAATGATCAGAATCTAGTAATTTAATCATTTCTTTGTGGCTTGGTACAATATCTGTATAAATAAACGAATTGTTTACCTTACTATGTGCTTAAATAAAGAGTTCAAATTATCTTTAATAAATTCTGTCGGCAAAAATGCATAAATTGCTGCATGGTTATTTAATCAACTAGAAAGAGTAACATGATAACTAATATCTTCTCATTGACTAACAAATACATGAGAAGCAGCTGAAAACTCTTTTTGAAATGTGACTCTTATTATTTTTTTAAATGATAGTGAAATTAATGTATGCATAACAGTCACAAAGCTATGGTCACAGTCCACTTGTACCCATTTCTCAATATTGACTTTTATATTTAATGCGAGCTGAAAAGCAGCTGGCATGCCTTTTTTAATTTTACATTCGGCTGCAGGGCAGAATAGTTTGACAACTGGATAGAAGGGATACTAAATATAGATCGAGTGCGCACTAAATCTATATCTATACACCATCTGCCTAACTTTTTCCCAACTCCCCGAGTGGTTGTATTCAGCTGCAGCCGGATGCAGCCAGTTACTGGTTAATACGATACCCCTCGGTAAGACTGATTTTCAGACTTTCGGGCTTCTGACGACCCGTAACGACTGTCGAAGATCTACGAATGACAGCCTGCACCCACGGCTTAAAGTGTGTAAAGTTGGTCCACGGACCAACCGCGGCAAGCATATCTTAAAACCTGATCAATCGACCCGGTCAGCTGAGTCGAGAGCGATCTATGTATACTTGTTATAATTTAAAGTCTTTCTTCGTGTCTGTCTGTGCGACCGCGTTTTTCTTCTTAACTCCAAAACGGAGTTGATGCAGTTTTCACCATCATTTATAGAATGTCTTCTGGAAGGTTTATATAAAATTAATAAAAAAACTTTATTAAAGTTACATATAAAAAAAAACTTCTTGTTTGTAAAAACCATGCGAAGATAGTTATTGTTATCTATATAATTATGGAGGTGTGGCCCAGCCCAGCTAGAGATTGCTTATACGTTACAAGTTTTACGAGATCGTAAGTTGGAAGTTAATAATGCAAAAAAAAAACTTTTAATTGGCATTTCTTTAAACCTGGTTTACCTTGAATGAATACAGTAATTGTGATAGCCAACTGCTGTATCTCAGCATACAGGTATGATCAACTGAAGTATCTAAGCATGCAAGTATGATCAATGTTTGTTCCTTTCATGCTTAAAGACTCAATGTCTGTTCTCACAATCTTAAGATCTTGCTACCTAGAGAAAGTACTGAGTTATGTCAGTACACAGTATTATTATTTATTTCAAAGGCGAATGCGTGTTCAATGATTAGCGATTGCTTTCGGTACACTACCTATGCTTATCTGCCGTCATAATAACTAATTATGAAATATAATTAGCACAAGCCCGTATAAGCTGTTTATTGGTCCTCTAATCCACTACATGAGCTACTTATTACCCGGACCAGCTACTTATTGCTCGGGCAAGTCATAAAGCTCACTGGAACATCTAACAGTACAGTAGTAGTAAATAGACAATGTTACCCGTCGCACGTTTGTTACAATATCACTTTGTGCAAGGTGTGGTTTGTTTTCTATTCAAACAAAATACAATTGATTTAAACCTTAACAATTTACTACCATGCGAATGAAGAAAATTGCTTTTACAATTTTTCTTGCAAAGCAAAAATCTATTGTTAAGCAATTTGACTACAAACTTAAATTGTCCGTGTATTCAAATCACAACTGTCGTTTGTACATACTCGTATGTATGAAATGGCTACAACACGACAAATTGAGGTAATTACTTAGCAATTAATATCCGTGACTGTACCTTTTAACAATAATTTTCGGTGCTAATAACAACATCTACCTACTTTACCACTTATGGTCCTATAGGGAATTTTCTTTAAGTTCTATAAACAATTTTGTTTCATTACAATTTGTTACACTTGCTGACACAGTGGTTTACAGAATTGATGAATTCATACATAGAGAGAGAATGCATGAAACCTTTCATCCAAAATTGCATAGCCTGTGATTTTTCCAACAATGTTTGTAAGCAACTCCAACAAAGACTTCACGATATAAATGCTGTATAAAATATGAGCCAGCCCCAGTTCACTGAGCAGCGACTACCGGCGCACGAGTGGTGGCCAGAGCATGAATTAATAACCGTTGCAATTAATATAACAACGCTCGATGGCCGCACTCCACGTATTTATTAAGAAACCTATAAATCATTACAATGCGTAGGGCTGGGTGAGAGGCGATTTTGAAGCGGCCTTAAAATTATACAGGGTATCGTCCGTGAATAACTATGATCACTTATTCTCGAAGGATCAATTTGTTTTTATACAGATAGAATGGTATTACAAAAATGGCGTAAACATTGACCTATGATGTGTAATTTGTGAATAAATAAAAATGTATGGCATTAGGTAGTAGACATATGATCTTGTCCTAACCTCACCGCAGGCTATGATAACTAACCTTTTGGACGACTAAAAATCAAACTAAACATTGAAATTGAAGTCTAAAAATTGTTTAGAAAGCTGTAGCGTAGCGGTCATGTGTAAATATACCTGAAAATTAAAACATTACTAAATGATAAATTTTGTTTCTGTTAGTAGGTTTGTACAAACACTTTTACACATCCATCTATTTTAAGCTGGATGAGGTCGGCGTTTCCTATCTGACTAATCTGAGTAGAAAGACCGAAACAAACTCAGAGGTCACAGTCTCTTTTAAAGTCCAGTCATAATCTTGGTCAGATCATGTGAAGACCATGTAGATCGGCGTCTGAAATAATCTTGTGAGCAAAGAATCACATACATTGATACATTGAGCAGATCTACTTAATATAAATGTGGTTCTTCCAGTCAGTGCACGCATTTGTCAGTAATTGTGCAGCTCAACTCAGCACTTAATGAGCTCAAAGGTTAGACGAAAAATACCAAAGAAAGGACATTTGGGTAAGATAAGATAAGATTTTTAATTTGCATTTTTTTTAGATCGAACATGTTTTGCTTTGTACTAAAGCATGCAAACTTACTTACTAAAGATACATAGGTAGGCCGCATAAATTACTCAAACTGAACATGATTTTATCTCTGAAAAAAAAAACAATGAACTGTTACTACTAGCTGACCCACATAGTCGTCATAATCAGAATAGTAAAAATAATAATAATAATTCACAAAGTAAATACTCATGTCAAAGTATATTTAAAATTCATCAACGTCAATGTGTACGTAAAAATCCGGACATAGTCTTTGAGGACCAAGTAGATTGGTGTATGAAATGGTCTTTTGAGGAAAGAACCACACTGATTGAGTGGAAAGGTCCAGTCAGTGCAAGCATTTGTCAGTAATTGTGCAGCTCAACTCAGAGCTTAAGGAACTCAACGATTCGACGAACAATACCAAAGACAGGACTTAGTTTATGTAGAAGGAACAAAATAAAGAACACCTTTTCTATGCTACCGGGTAAAGCTTACCTACATACAAATATTAACAAAATTAGGAAGAACGAAAAAAAATTCTGCCAATGGTACCTAATTTAGAAACACTCTTAAGCACCACATGGGTCCAAATTATGTTAAAATTAGTATTTATGTCGGTTTTTGTATGAATAATTTTCAGTTCCAAGCCAAAGAAATCTAACAATGATCGTAAAACTTCCAAAAGGTCCAGTAATGGAAGGATTGCCATAATTACCGCACTTGCTAGCTTCAATAATTAAAAAAAAGCTTCTACAAAAAATAAACATTGGGTTTTTTTTTTTTTTTCGCGTTATCCAGTATCACATTCGGCAGCCCTACCGCCCGCCTGGGCCGGCGGGACGCAACCCCATTAAGGGGGTATTCCGCAGAAATTACTGGCAATACATCATCGAGATGTTTTTAATAAGCGCCAGTGTTGCCAGCCTCTTGACAGACTACCTTGTTCAATGGATTGTTTTCAGTCTTCGGTATGAAGTATTGGTATAATGTATCGCGTGCTGTCTGTTTTGTTATTGCTAACAACGTGTGTATTTTTATTGGTATATTTAATGGTTGTTTTATGTTGAATGATAAAGGCTGTTAAGTCTTTGGCTCAAAAAAGCGAGTTCTCTACCCAGTGTTTAAATTCTTGTTTAATAAAATGTTGTGTTCAAATGTTTTGTTTCTACTAAATGTAAACCATTAGTCTGCACTCACCTTTTCATATTTAAAAGCATTCTAAACACCATTTTGTCTTTTAAACTACAACAAAAATAAAAAAGCCTCCGTTCTTCTTAGAAATGGTTATTCAGATGCATTAAAACTGCAAAGATAAGTCAAATACTCCATTATTACCATTTTCGCGAACAATCTCTACGTAGCGCATCAATACACTTTCTCAATGCGACGTCACAATCACATAAAGGCCACCGTCCACCGCCCATCGTCCATCGCCCATCGTTGTTCAAAACGACCAGCATTCGCAAAAAGCGCCGATTTAATTGCGGACGTTTCTTTGTTCCATTGTACTCCGTTCTCACTTAAATATACCAGCACAACTTTGTTTTTGCACACAATTTACTAATTTTCAACCTTATTTTTGAGTAACAAAGTTGAGAATGCTGTTGTTCAGGTGTGGGTTCTAGGGTTGTCGCACATTAAAATTACAATGAAACATGGTTGGACGAACCGATAGTCGACGGCAACGAAGTGGTCGATTATGTAAATGTAGTGAATTCGTAACGCATCGCCCCTGATTTATATCAAGCGATTCGATTTCTAAAAAGCTTCGTATAATTTTAATTGACCGTTATTGGTTTCTTCCGTTATTTGGAAATCAATTGAGACGTTGTAAGAATGTTCGATAAAATATTCTAAGTGATTTAAATGTGGCTTGAATTGGAATTTGAAAATACGGTCTTTGATTTCAGTAGTACGGTGATTTGTAGTGTTTTTGAAGTAATTTGGGAAGATTTATGTGAATGTAAGTAAGCAAGTGTTTTAAATTGGTTACTTCCATTACTTTATTATGGTTTGCTGTTATTTATGGTAACTGTTCGTTCCTTAGCAATCATTATTAATTGATACATTGGTCATTGAGCCTCCGAATTTGGGAAACGAATAAATTATAATCAAACAAAGATCGCTAGGAACTTAATTTATATTAATACTTAAATAGGGAATTCATTAATAGCTTTGAACTAACCGAGATTACTCTACTGGGTTGTAGTACAATAAAACAATGTAGAACCTCGAACCATAAATAAATACTTGTATACCTGATTTATTTATCTCAAAAATACCTTGTCTACATTTAATGACCATCATACTTCAGAGTATTTACCACAGATTCAAAGAGTACATTAATCACTGAAGACACAAAACTGTCATCATCATTCCACCTTCGGAGACGTTCGTAATTTGATACGATGATTCGCGACAAAAAGACTACAACTGTTCGTGGCTATAGTTTCTGCGAACTCATTGATAAGTGATGAATGTGAGCGGTGCGCCGGCGCTGCTTTTTTGATGAGCGCTTTGAACTTTGTAGTCGGGGAAATAGTATAGTTTCATTTTAATAGAGTGCAACAGTTTAATAGTGACTTAGTACCTGTACTTCAATTTATTTATTTAGTACCAATTCACATTTCATAACATAACAGCACGAAACATTTAAAAAGAAGCAAGAGCATAGCAGAAGAGATAGTGTAGATCGAGTTATGCACGACTCGTCATTGAACGAACATTATGTAGAGAACAAGAGTTGTCATTTTGTTATCATCATCACACGTTTGTAAATGTCAGTTGTAAATCCGGCCTAATGTCAATAGTCCATCACATTATTGTTATTAATAACGTGCAAAGTTTCATAAGACAATGTGCCATCTATCACGTTTTAGGAATTTAGAGGGTGGTTCGAAAGTGTTTGTATTCATCAACAATTAATTTGCATCGGAATGTTTAACACTTTCATTTCGGACTGTTAATTTGGCAGATGTATTGGATTTCATATTTAATTGGCTTTTAGTAGCGTTATAAGAATGTGGAGTGCTGCAACTGAGCTGAAAGAATGATAATGTTTTAAATGACGCTTCGGAATTTGTGAACGATTTTTTGCAATGTTCTTCTAATTATGGCCGAATTTGATCAAAATATAGTTTAGAACTTGACAATAATATTTTGCACTTGTTTATAATATATTTAGGTATAGTACCTAGATACGTGATACATACCCTCATACATGACATTGCTTATACTCGTATACACTTTGATTTGTAGTAACTGTTGTGATCTCAGGCGGATATTGGTGCAACCAATTCTCCATGACTATCGGAAACAGGATCGAAACGCAATGTGCTGTAAGTTATTACGAAGTAAGATTGGCTGCCAGAGATGGGTTTCTAGATATTATTCCTGGCAAGAAGTGAGTAAGCCTTTTGAAGCTAAGACCAACTCGGCAACAACTTAGCTTGTTCTCTAAGCTCTAAGCTCTAGGCTCTAGGCTCCTAAGTTTAGTCAAAACTCGAATAATTTCTATCGATGAATCCTTGCGTTCAACTCAACTTTCAAGAACCTGGGCAAGCAAAACTATGTTACGAATAGTAAAGCCATAAACTTCAAAGTTAATCTCCGATTATACACTAATCAAATACGCCAATTGCAACAGAACCGCTTCAACAATAATCTGCAAACTGTGACGGCAATCAATCAGGGATGTTAAGAGGGCAGGCTATCGGTTCGCCATTACTGGCCCCGGGCAAGTCTTGGGCAGGCCCGGGCAAAGACGGGGACTGTATTGAACAGTTCGGTGAGATACAGCGCGATAATTGCGTAACGCACTTATGCAATGTCTTCTATTTTGACAGTTCAACAACATTCATTGCTTTATTATTGTACCTACGTTGTCGAATAGAAGAATTTTTCGAACATGGAGCAATAGGTTAACGAATTTATCAAAATCTTTCGGGGTGTGTTGTGTGTGTTACGCAGTTAGGATGCCTGGCGATGTCGGGGAAGACGAGACCTATATTGTATAATTGTTTTTTTTTTGGTTTCCGTTATGTAACTTAGACATTTGTACAAGTAAACCTTTGAGTAAATGTCAGAAAATAAGTATAAGTTGTTTGTTAAACAAAATTAAATTTTTCATTTCAACTTGTTTTAGACATTCCACTACATATTCCGATAAATACCTATCTATAATTACATTAAATTTAACCTGATAAGTGTCTGCTTTCATCGGTGGTTTTTACAAACATTAAAACGTCTCTCTCCCTACATCTTATAAACTTAAAGGGCAGCTATTGCAGAGATGTGACGGTGTACGCGACCTGGGCGTTTTTCATGATTCAAAACTACTTTTTAACGTTCATATTGAGCAAATAGTGGCCAAAGCATCAAAGTCACTGGGGTTTGTTATGAGACTCGCTGGGTGTTTCAAGAAGGCCAAAACTCTAAAGATTATTTATTGCTCTTTTGTCAGATGCCATCTTGAATATGCGTCTCAAATTTGGAACCCGTATTATGGCAAATATATTGATCGTATTGAGAATATACAAAAAAGATTTATTCGTTTCCTATGTTTTCGGCTACGTTTACCATACCATTCTGATAATTACTTAAATCTTTGCAAGAAATTTCACTTGCAGCCACTTACAAATCGTCGTCGTCTAGCGGATTGCACTTTTCTATTAAAAGTTATATCAAACGAGATTGACTGTCCTGAACTCTTGCATACACTTTTCTTTTAAAAGTTATATCAAACGAGATTGGCTGTCCTGAACTCTTGCATAAACTGCGTTTCAATGTCCCTCAGAGATCAGTTAGATTTAATCCGCCTATTTCCATTCCTTTTTCCTCTTCTAATTACAGGCAAAACTCATACATGGTGCGAGCGAGCAAGGACTTAAATATTCTTTGTAAAGAGTTCGCATTTGACCCATTTACCACAAAAAGTTATTCTGCACGCATTCGGCTGAACGCGGAATTTTTTAAAAGTGCATAGTGCTATTTGCACATTATTTAAATACATTTACTTTATTTCTATCGTGCATGTTAGTGATCCTAAATTTTTTATTACTGATACTGTTTCTACACGTGAGAACCTGTAATTGGCTCTATGTCTCATACACTTTTTTGTTATACTTTTGTAATAGCTGTTGGTTCTCCTATAAATAAATAAATATCAAATCGAATCGATCCAGCTCACAATAATTTTGTAATTAATTTTGTATGAAATTGCGGTTCTGTACGAACGTTATGGTTTGAAATTAGTTTTTTATTTTACTTCGCTTTCAATGTATTTGATAGCCTCGTTGGTCATGTGGTTGCAAGCGCAACCACTCGACCAACGAGGGGAATCGAAAGTGTAATTGGGTTTTTACGTCTTTAATTTCTGAGTAGCAGAAATTTAAATTTGTGCCCGTTTTATGGCAAAAGGCTCCCTACTACATGGAACACCTCTCAATAACCCTTCAACCCTTCAGGGAATTCAGGCTGCTTAGCTTGCTTTTGTTAGTTTCTTTCATCATCCACAGCAGAATATATCCTACAACCAGCGAACTCTCTCTTGCGCCAATTCCCACGTTTGCACATTACGGTAAGTCACATAACTTATGGTATCACAATCCGCCATGAAATTGGTACATTATACTTTTTGATGCCAGTACCGCACTGCCTAAAGGGATTTAAGTGAATAATAATTTGAAAGACAATTTGAGAACCATAACAGCTGCCTGCTTGTCCCCTAGAGGCAATAAAAGTCTGAATATAGTACTTGAGCCTGTATTAATAAATTATTTTAATTTGATAGTGCTTAAAATAATGTCCGTTTGTTGTCTCCTGAGTTGATAATTAATTAAAAAAAGGAAAATAGAACCCAATGAAACTGAAAGGAAAAAAAACTGTTTTGGAATATTCTAATATTAGGTACATAAATCTTAAGACATTTCACAAGTTAATTTCACAGTGATAGTGAATGTAAGGTTATTTTGCTTTTAATTAGTCTTAGTGAACACCTAGTACAGCAAATTGCTAGTGAAGAGTGAAAACCTTCATAAATAATGCTTGCGATGCAGTATTAGGTTTTCGTATCGTATTTTTTTGTTATATGCCCCTAAGAACTCTTCCGGCCGGCTTTATAATTGATGTTCTATTTTGTTTTTGCGTCATGTTCTATTTACACGCGTGACGTCATATATGTGGCGTAATAAATATGTAGAGAGGCTCTTCGGAATCTGACGACCTATTTCATCATTACTTGTATCGACCGTGTGGCCTAATGGATAAGGCGTCGGACTTCGGATCCGAAGATTGCAGGTTCGAGTCCTGTCACGGTCGCACACTTTTAAATTTTTGTTTTTGTCACTTTTGAATTTTGTCAAAGTAAGTACAGTATTAAAAGTAGATTGGTCACATCAACAATCCAATGGCGTAAACAGGAATACACCTATTTACTATGTAAAGTATTTAATTACTCTAATGAGAATGTTGGAGTATAGATTATTTCCAATTTGCCTTTTTTTGGAATTTAATCCTAAAAATCGTCAAACGGACGGCCGTATTATGATTTTCAGGGGTTTAGTTAGGTCGCGCTTTTAGTACGGACCAAAAGCGAAAGAGAAAACTGACATTATCACCGCTCTTGGCAGACAGGTTGGTGATTGCAGTTTATTTACTTCTTGAACGCTTCTGTAAAAGCATCTCTTGATCCCTTAGGCGTCTTTTGCAACATTTTCCGATAAGAAATGCTAAAATCTTCAATTTCCGAGAAAACCACTCGGCAATTCAATACTTATATTTAAATCATCTTTATTTCAGACCAGTGTACTCGCAATCCTTAAGGTATTACTAACAATGACTTACAAAAACTATGTTAGTAAAACTTATAAATTAAAACAACGAAAAAAGACGTGGCCCAACACACGTTGGCACGTGCCTCTGCACCCAGTGCCTTATAAAGGGACTGTCCATTTTGTCACATAAAATTTGTAGGATGCTGTTGGAGCTTCAGCGCAACCTACCAATTATTGACGCTGTTCTCTTCCTCATAATCCCATGAAAACCGTCAACACGGGCTTCCGCGAACATTTGAGAAGCGCTGCAGAAGCGCGGAAGCCCCATCAATATCCTAAATCCATTATTATATTGTACGCGCAGGACGTTGTAGGCTCTCTGCGTATATTTCACCCACAAGCTGCACGTCTAGAAGGTTTGGCAGTATACCTTGAAAAGAGCTACTTTAACATCCTTACTATAACGGGCAAATCTGCGGGCTACCATATTACATAGAACCGCCAACGCTCTCCGGTCCCTCTCTATATCAGCATCATCAGATAAGTCCTCCGTGACTACATGCCCTAGGTACTTAAAATGTGTGACTCTCTGTAATGGCTTGCACAGGCTTTGTCCGTATTGTCGCCGGTTTTATTTTTTACCACAGGCACCACCATGCATTCCATAAGCTCTTCTGGTAGATATGTATGACGAATAAAAAACGCATACTACATTGCTAGAACCCGGTAAATGTGAGGTCCCGCATGTAACAGACGCTCGACGCCAAGCCCATCGAGACCCGGCGACTTACCCCTCGACAAACTTCCTACCACTTGCTTCACCTCCTTAGCAGTACACCCAAGAGGAAACACCGTCTACATTCTAAGTTCATCCGTACACCGGGCATCCGTCAATGAGGACGACACCACAAAGTGTTCTTTAAAAATGTTGGCTATGCGTCCCACATCCGCATCACTCACGGGTCACCATCAACACTCACGGGTAGGCGCATTCTAGGATTCATCCTACCAGTTTGTTTCCAGAAACTTTTAAATCTTTTTGTTCCTGTCTCTTGACTAAGAAGTTAATACGTTTTTGCGACTTATGATTTTGACAATATTTTAACTGTTTCTTGAAGACATTCTTACTCTGTTTCATTGCAATACAAATGGGACCATCTGCAGGCATTCCACAAGATTTCCATATCTGAAACTAACTAATGCTCAACGTATTAGCTCGACCTCAAAACCTAAACACTAAATTGTTTCCTAGATTAATATCTATTGCTACTCGCAGAATCTTTACTAGGAACAGTGGCAATGTAGCTTTCATTGTAGGCATCCGAGAGATCTTGGTGGCATCTCGGGGATTTCTAAATTAGTCCTTTTGTCTACTACCTACCTCCGGCGACCACGACCGTTTTTATGCAAATATCCCGCACTGGGTAGATTGCACGTCTGCGGTAAAAAACCTGAAAAATTATCACAGCTAATTTACCATCAAAATTAAAAAGGAAATTGTTGTGGTTTAATTACTTTTTGAGGAAAATTAAAAGTGATGGTAATGGATTAGTTTGCGGTGTTGTGGTTTATGTTTTATTTATGTTAATGGTGTTTTTGTGTCTGTGCACATAGTGAGGTAATCATATTTCCGTTATTATATTTATTATACGATTTGTGTAGGATATCTATGTATGATTTTGGTAATTTCAATTGCGTTCGGTATTTATGTAATTTGCATGTGAATTGTAATATGTGTGTTTTGGTCTGATTTGTACCTCGTGTTATAGTTGCTTCAAAATAACCCAGTGCGTCTAACCAGACGCTAGAGTTTTCGATACAGCTAGGGTTAGCAGACTAAAATAAAAAAGTCTAAACTTCGATCTTAATTTAGTCGGCCATTGGCCTAAAAGTTGGACAGTCCACAAAAAACACACACACACACACACATACACGAACAGTAGACACTATTGTTTGGTTGCATGAATATTTAGCTTGACATCGGTGTATCGGAGATAATGCATTAATCATGAGGTTCAACAAAAACAAACAAACTAGTCGTTCTTCTCAAGTAATGCTATGATGTATTTGGAGATTTTTAAAAGTTTAATAATAAGAAGAAGCGGGCTACATAGATACTTATATGGACTTCATAATTGTATGAAAGAAAGAAGCAAAGAAATGAAATTAATGAATAAGTGTTAAAAAAAGGCGTTAAAACAGTGTGAGCTGCAAAGAGCTTGGGGACCTTGACGGTATTTGAAGAGTTTATATTTTCTGTAGTTCGTCATTCATCATTTCCATTTCTAGTGGCGCTTGGCCAAAATCGGAACGCAAGCCGCCATCTTGTTTTGACCATACAATTTCTGTGACAATTTCACAAATTTTAACCTACAACGCCCCTCTGTCTATGTAATTCTAAAAATCCTTGTAGCACTCTCGGTGATAAAGCAATCAGCACAACTTAGGCAATTCTCCAGATTAGTTAATTATTTGAATCGAAACGAAATGGCAAAGATCTTACTTAAACCTGATGACCCTAGCCTTAAGCAGTGGCACTCGATAGGCATCCGTGGATAGCGTTAATTGATCGTCCATAGTGGTTCCGGGAACAGCCCAAGGTAACGGCGTCCCAGGGTCACTTGAGGGGTCACTGACATTCGGCTTGGAGACTTGTTGCTCCTTTTTGGGACATCGTTTAGTCTAGACGTTTTGGTTCACTTTTTAGAGCCTTTTGTTAACTTTGGTTTGCGACGCTTGTTAATGTGGTGCATTCCTACTTTTATTGGGTTTGGAGTGGGTTCACATACATACCAGAGCCTTAAGAGAGTAACTTCAAACTGGCGAGCGAAAGATCGGAAGTTCGAACTCTGCACGATGCATTGTTGGCGTAAGACGTCTCATAATTATCGTATGTCTATTTTTTAACACTTATTTAGTTACTTATTTATGTACTCAGGAAAACCAACAGCTATAACATACTGTCTTCAGCATGTTGTTTCTGTTTTTTGTAAACAAGTTTCACTAAACTGGATACCAATTAGTGTTGTTTTATTTGCCAATGAAATAAAGATTTGGTATCTCATTTTGTATATTTACATATTCAAATTTTTATAAGTAATACTAGTTTAGTCAAATCTAGTTTGAACCAAGTAAATGATTATAGAAACTAGCCTAAGGATTACCAATTTATTTTGGCTTCATTAAGCTAGCCTTCACATTTAGTTTCAGCCTGGCCAGCTACTTCTCAAACCCCAATTTCCCTACTAATACTAAACTAAGTATACACTCAGTAAGCAAAACATCTGGCTACCCAACCCGGCCGTGTCCCAACAAGTTCTGAGCCAGAATAAAACAGCGTAAGTGGCCGG
This sequence comes from Dasypolia templi, assembly GCA_963555695.1. Lineage (NCBI taxonomy): Eukaryota > Metazoa > Arthropoda > Insecta > Lepidoptera > Noctuidae > Dasypolia > Dasypolia templi. The sequence continues at coordinate 25,603,660 of OY743154.1, read as the reverse complement.
AAGTAATCCGCGGAGTTGCGCTGACCCGCCGATAAATTAGCATACATAAAATATGCGCAAGACCTTGCCAGCCCTTAGGATTACACCGATGTAGGAGGTGGGAGTGGATGAGGTAATTATTTTGTACTTGCTTGAGTATCAAGGACACCTGATTGGAATCAAGTCGATAGTTTAGCCATGAAAAACTGCGGTGAAATTGTTAGCATGGATGAAGTACGCAACGTGCACGTGTTTCACCATCCATATCAAACAGAACGACTCTCTTTGGATTCTAACGCTGAGATTTTTGGAGATTCTGAATAATTGGAATACTCACTCTACCATGGTGGAGTCAAATACCTAGACGAAAGAAGGCTGATTCCCTATGTAAAATTTAAACATTTTATGATGTTCAATAATAATGAGTATTCTATTCTTCTAGGCAACAGGTCCACTTAAGTATTATTAGCCTATAATGTCCCTACTGCTGGGACACAGGCCTCCTATCTGTGAGAGGAAGTGGACTGTAATCCACCACGCGGGCCCAGTTTGGGTTGGTAGATGTCATATGCCTTGGATTTTTTGGTTCTAGGACATGCCGGTTTCTTCACGATGTTCACTGTTTTGAGAGCAATGGTGAGTTTCACTTGTTAGATATAAATTTAATTTCAATAAAGGAAGAAATTGGGGCACTGACATTATTCCACCGTTTACTAAAGAAGCTCTGGCGCCCGTTACGTTGACGACAAACAGAGGGAATCTAATAAATTATGGAGAGGAATTGAAGAAAGTACATGTAGATGATTCAGTAGTAGAAATATTGTTTAAAAAAATGCCTTCTCCATGGCATCACAATGCACGGTGAGCGTCATAAAATATTCGTGTCCGTGTGTCCAGGAACGCGGAGCAAACACTTGACGGTTTTAACAAAAAGGCGGCAACAGTAGACCAGCTCTATAATGAGTATAGACTGCATAGATTCCTTTACGTTGTACGTAGAAACACTGCTACAAGGATAATATGTTGGCGCTCGAATGCCATTAGCAGGGGTGCGGCGCTATTGGTAAACATTTGTGCAATTGTGTAGTGAAATGTCACTTGAAATCATTTAGTCTAAAAACAAGATGGCGGCGCGACCACGCGTCACAATAACTTAATAGCGCTTCTGTGTGTGTCTGCCAGGAGTTGAGAACATAATTATGTAGAACAAAACGAAACCATGGACTCGTTTTTATGTAGGATACCTACCAATTTATGAGTTGTAGTTGTTAATCATTATCTGCAATAAAAAAATGGTAGATGTTCGAATACTATATTAGAAACATTCATACAATTTAATGATGTTTTGCGAATGAATCATATCGCATAGCCTTTTTTTGGGAAATCCACCGCCTTATCAATTTTTTTTAACACATTTCTAAGTGAATTTCCCTGAAAAAGATGTGCACAGGCATCTTCCTGTTCGTTATTAATAACAAAATTGCTACTGCAATCACTAATCGGTCGGCCAATCGTGGTGGATGGAGATGGCAAAACTATGTTCTACTATGGCCAGCAACGGTCAATGGAGGATAATAATGGCTTGTAACGTTTGCATGTTTTTATGACTTCCTGTTAGTAACGACTGCTAAATGCAAAAACAAAAGGAAATATGCTTTGTCAAATCGTTATGATAAGTAGATTTTTGGAATTTGTACTTTTCAAGACCTTTTCAAGCCGGTACCTTAATTATACTGTTCTAAATCAGGTTCTTTAAAAAGTCACAAGTTTTGCTGCTTCAACAGACAAAGACAACCGCGCTTAGGAGGATATAGGTACCTCGTAAGCACGGTGGTCTTTTAGCGGTTCAACTGGCCCTTCTGTATTTTCTTTTGATGTAATGTTCTTGTTGGGGACAAACCCCAATTAATTTCGAGTAAAATTCCATTATAACTAATTAACTAATATGCATTTTTTTACAATCTTGTGAACAACAATGTGGGGCTGTTGTTGTGGTAACATTTATTTTGCGTTATATCGTTAAGGTAAAACTGGTGGGATACTTAAGTAGTAAAAGGAGCATTTTTACGTTTTCGTTAATGAGGCACAAGTTTGATTAATTACCTACCTAGTACTTCCACTCAAAAAAAGAATGCTTTTGATTGGCGTTTTTCATAAATCTTATAACTTTTAGCCTTTCAGGGACACGACCTTTAGAAATGAAGTACGCGAACAAGAAGAAGATTAGTTTTAGTGACTCCCAAGATACAGGCAGTTAATGTAAAGTCATAATTCTAGAAGCTTCTGAACTAATAACTTATGACAGTAAACTGCCACATGGTGTACCATCTGACAGCCACACTCCACAGTAATTGCCATCTAAACTTAGATTAACAATACCCACCACAATTGATAACTTTTATTTAAGGACAGTCCCACTAAATCAAATTTAATAACACACTAAAAATAAAAGTACGCTCGTAATGTCCAATTTTTTTCCAGTGCCACTAAAAGGTAGCACAAACGGCTTTGTCTCAGTTAGTCGACACCTAATCAAAGAAAGCACTACTGCATTATGAATAACACTATCATAACTACTAATGTAATATCCATTGCCTGTGTATTTCGACTTTTTATCGGATAGACTTATACAAATCCCGCAATGGGTGGTGCATACAGCGAAAAGTAAGTCGTTATTTGGTTCGTGGTGATGGCAGTACCGTGTACAGTCGTCAACATAAATACGTGGGTATAATCGCGCCAATAACTCAGTCGTGACAATGCTACTAGTGATTTCGAGATGTCACATATGTTAGTTAGGTTGGTACTACACCGGGTGTGGAGTTTGCTTTTATGTGACAGTTGATTTTATTAGTTTGTTAAAACTTTTATTACTGTTGCGTTTATACGATTGTCTTTTGTGCAGGTTGACATATTTTACAAGGGGAGTTTTTAAGGGCAGATTAGTTTACCTAACACCGAATAATAAATCTGGTCTTTAGAGAAAGAGAAGGATAGCAGCATAGATAATACACTATGATAGCAGTCAGATTTTCTTTGATAGTATTGGATTTGAAAGTGTCCCATTGGATGTTCTCTCTGCCCAATGAATACTGGTAACAGGGGAGCAGGGAAATCGATGCATGGGTTATGCACATGATTCTAGGCCCCCTACAGAAATAAAAAAGCACGAAATAGGAAAAGGTAGAAAATTTTCGTCGGTTTTCAAAAAAAAGAAACCCATCCTGTATTTGGCATCTTGGTTAATGAAGTTTCTTGTTCTTCTCCTTAGCTTCATCTTTGTGACCTCTTGACTATTCAAAAGTGACTGTAATTGGTATGATTGCATAAATGCTGTGAGTTTGAGTTTGTCTGGGAATCACTAGAGCAACAGTTTACTTGAACGTAACATAACTATGTTCACTCTGGGGTTCAGAATACTAGCAGCTAAAATAGACAACTGTCTCGTTGTGTCTCTGACAGCACGTCTTGTCTCCGCCACATAATGTATCGCGACACGACAAACAAGTAATAACAGCGACTAATTGTCGCGCGACTGCGACATTGCGGAGATCCGGCGCTGGATGCGACTGTACGTGCGGATGGATATATGGGCTACAGTATGTTATAGCATAGAAATACGGAGAAAATATGAAGCAGATACAACGAGTTGTGTGTAAGCGATGTTTCAGATTGAAAATCCATCCATTAATGCATATATAGAGCAAATATTAAATTTCCTAACAGCGCATATTTTGACCATTGAATTTTCGCTATATTGTTGTCAACTCGAATTAAATATTTTCATTTAAGCCAGCTCATATTGTTTTCAAAAGATTTAAAACCACTAACAAAAATGTTTTATTTTTGTAATTAAATAATATGAATACCATAGAAAAGCGTCGGAACTGTAAATAATGCGAAGCTTATATTTTTATAGCATTCGTCTAGATTTATGTCTGAAATCGCTGAAACTATACACAATGTTTCTTACTGGAACAAAAATATATTGCTCTTATTTATTTAGGTATGTGGTTTATTAATTGTACCTACCGTGAGTTATAATAATAAGAATTGCTCTCTCACTTTTGTGGAAAGTAGGCATCGTCAAACTGTTCAAAGTAACGGTTTCGGTATTTTTAGATACTCAAAGTGTTATGTAAATTGATTGTAAGACGAACTTGCACTAAATACTAGAATTGAGTAAAGTATGACAAGACTATTGACCTGAAGAAACAACCTGCCTAAATGTGAAAGATGTGGAACAGAATCGTGTGGTGTAACTTTACAGAGTATTTTGTCCTCTTTCTCGGTCTGCGGCAGGCTGATTTGACGCCTATTATTTTTATGATTCTCGTCAACTTTTTGTTAAAAGTTAAAGCTTCGTTCTCTTTCTTTTTCTTACAAAACATGGAGTCTAATCAAAACACACAGTTTCTATGACATGTGTTATATTTTTATTCGGCTGCACACGCATGTGACGCGGCGATAAATCCCGGCGTTTAATTATTAATAACGCCTAGCTACACCATATGGGCCCGCTAATGGAGAGTAGCAACTTGTTGTATTGTTTCTAAGATACGTAATGCTATATCACGGAATTTGGGTTTGAATATGGAGTGGAATAATCAGGCCCAGTGCTTGTTGGTCGACGACACTTTATCATGTCTTTGAATCTGTGGCTCTTTCTAGAATAATTTTAAATTACTCCCGATATATTACGTCACATCATTGGTAAAAAATTATTGTCATTAATTAGACAGAAAAAAAACAATGTTGATGATTTTGTTCTCTGATATTTCAAAACAGTCTCAAGAGACTACCTGAGATTAGAAATTCAACATGAGCAGTCAAAGTTAACCTAGTAAAGAGGCACCTGCAATACTTTCTGTCATTTTGTTTTTCAACAACTCAAGAGACATCCGACCCTTAAGACGTGACCTCTCAAATGATCTCTGTACATTATTACAAACAGAATAGTCACCTCATAACTTACCGACCACCAACTACAAACTAAGTACTTGTATAATTGCATCTTACTAATAACACTGTTAGCATTCTCCGACACGTCTTGCCAGCTTCACATCCACACCTAGCAGCAACACAGTAGACAAACTGTGCACAAATTTACACATGCTGTGTACTGTTGTACATATTATGTGTTGTGTGTGATCTCCGACATCTGGACGACGAGTGGCCCTCGGGCGACATGTAAGTAGTTGAGATATGGGCAGTGAAGCAAGTGTGGATAGTGTTGCAATAGTTGATGGAGTATATGATAGAACATCTTCTCTTGTTTCGAGCTAAACGAAAATAGTTCATGTTGTGATGAAACAGTTAGCCTGCCAGCAAGTTTGACTGTCACTTATCACGGTACATTTGACGTCTACCGAATCATGAAACATTAACTGGTAAACATAGGCCTCATGTTTAGCTTAATGATGATAAAGCGATATAAAATTTTGTGCAAAGGGACTTCAATAATCCCCACACGTAACACTAACTTATCCGGAATATACAACTTTCACAACTATCTAATGCTTTCGTAGCACAAGTCCTGACTCTCTGTTTACCGTACACTATGTCTCTTTGAATTGGTCAGCTCGCGTGACAATCGTCCACATCTCAGTCCGCTCATGTTAAGAGCAGATATTTTTCTGCAATACATCGCAGTATCGGTCAGGGTTTGTACCGATAACATGAGAAATCGATGTAGTTAGTGGGAATTTAATGAGTTCCCTCTTTGTAATTTTTCAGTGTAAACCTTGTTCCGTTGATGAATGTGAGTAGCCTAGATTGTAATAGATTCTTCACCGAAATAAGCTGTTAAACTCGTTTAGAATGGGAAAAAACGCATGTTTTCTTTCCTCTTTCTAAACCAGCTTATTTTACCCAACGATCGTGTACAGTAAATGGTTGTGTGAGATCTCTTATCAGAAAATTACGTGACTTATTATAACTTTTTTTTACACACAAACTTTTGTACTGTCCCTACCCGGTTATTACAGCAGTAAACTAAATACAAGGGTTGCTAATAGCTTCATAATTCGTGGCGAGCACTTCTCGCGCCTTTATATCGCCTTGGCACGTCAGGCGCCGAATTGGGAGGTAGGCTTTATTAGGTAATGATAATGAGTGTCGATAAGTTTACTCATTAGAAAAGGAGGAACAGACTTTTAGGTGTGGTGGTTTTCAAAAAGTTTTCTGGTTCTATTTTGCAGTGGTATAACTAGTATTTTGTTAACATAAGAAACAGACAACGACTGTATTTCTTAAAGGTGTAGGTTACACGAAATGTGGTCGGTCCTCTCTTGACAACCGCATTTCATAAGTTATTTTCGAAACGAGGCTATTGGTTTTCGCAGTGCACAATTCCTAACTCGGAGTCAATATGGATTTGTGCAGAGTGAAAAAGTGAAGAGGACTAGGCAACTACTGAAATATCCTGTTTTTATTCCCTATGCCAGAATATTGGCGGTGCCGGTGGGGAAAGCCATTGTCCGTCAGTGGACGTCTTTCGGCTGGAATAATATTCCAGCTTATTACTGTCCCACTGCAGGGCAAAGACCTCTTCTCATACAGCTTTAACTAACTATAACTCCAGGTTTCCTCACGATTTTCCCCTTCACCCATGTTAGTAATGTTCAAGATAAACTCAGAAAGTACATATGGATTGAAAAAGTCATATTGGTACTTGCCCGGATTTGAACCCACAACCTCGTGCGAGGCTTTAACCACTCGAGCCATCATGACATGAATGATGATGATGATTACAATCATTTGAGATAATCGGTGATGGATATATGTGATAGTAGATATGTGATAGGGGCAAAAGATGAAATAATTGTAAGGATGCAGTGGCTGATTCCCTTTTGTTACACTTTTGAAAGGACGGCAATCCTTGTCGACTTCACGAAAACGTAAAGATTAACGTATTCTCAGATTTAAAGCGTCGTTCCCATTGTATAGTTCAGAGTTTAAGAAGGACGTTTTGTTAACGCAACGTGTCTGCTAAACTTGACTTTAAATGTACATTTATGTGTCCTTACACATACGTATCTAGGTCACAGTTACGTCTGTTCTACCTGAGTTTAACCTGTGTGGCAGTTCCATGATGTTTATTCCAAATGGACCAATGTACAGGAAATTTGAAGAGAGGCTTTAGTTGCTACGTTCTAAGAATTCATCTGTATGGCGAAACTCTGCCGTTACTGAGAATTTGAAGTTGAATCTAGTTTCAGAGAATTCGGGCTTTATTTTCCGTTCCTACAGCATGTTTTGTGATCGACTGTTGAATAAGGAGGTACTGGATTTATTCCAATTTTGGACAAGCATTTAAAGGTTTTCATGTATTGTGTTTATTTATAGTTTTCCGAATAAAGCCCAAGCAGGTTATAATCGGATAACCGGACTTACCGCCGTAATCCTTATTGCTTTTAGCGGTAAGACTACTACTCTACACTATTTTTTTTCCCTGTTTTGTGTGACCATCTGCCAACTGTGTACCTTTGTGTTGTACTGTTTGTATAACGCATAGATACACAGTTAGATAGTTATTTGGTTCAGTTAGTTAGTGCTTAATGACCAGATGAAGATAAATAAGCTCCTCTAAAAACAGTTATTAATAAGGCGTCTCTGCCAACAGTAGGTACAACAAAAAAGCTGCCTCGCCGTCTGGCAAATTCAAATGATTGAGATTTCTAGTTATCATTCATATTCCTCATCTTTCAAAAACGAATGGTAAACAGCTAGGTGCAGTTAAACTATGTGAGAGATAACGAGCGGCTTCAAATGAGCTCAGTTACTCGCGTGTGCAGAAGTGGTGTACTGTAGCTGCTGCCAATGTCTCTTCAGGGAGACATTATACACTCACCTTGGGTGTGCTGACAGTGCGAGCGGGGAGCGATTTTTGAGCGAGAGTTTAGAGAGGTTAGAGAACATTAGTTTGTGTGCAAGCCATAGTCAGCTACATGAAACCCTGCAAGGAAAGGAATACTTGAAATTGACGTGTACATACATCTCTATAAAGAAAATCCTGTTCTATGAAAAATTTTAATGGGTCTTTTCAACGTCCCAACGTATTGCTTATAAACAGGATTTGTATACATCACCAGCATTATCACCAATAAATTATGATCATTTTTGAATTAGCATAGACTGACCGGAGAGCTCATTAAAGGAATTTCCATAACCTCTTATAAAAATTGTGTCAGCGTCATCATTATTAATTCAAAAGACGTCTATATCTGCTGGATATATCCAAAAATTTTAATTTGCTTAGTAAGAGTGCCAAAGCTTCATGAACGCTCCCACTGTCCCCACATCCTGGCATCGAATACTTTACAACAAGCCCACTCGAGCGGCGAGGATCAGCCGGAGACACCGCTATTGCCATTATTGGCATCAGCTGAATTAATTTTGTCTGCAGCACGTTAACTATACGTTCATATGCAACTAATTCCTTTCCTGAGAAATGCAGTTGATATTATGGTGGTGGAAAGGTCGTATTTATTTTTCGTTCATTATGTTAGTTAATCTAAGGGCTGATTTTACCAAAGTCAGATATCTTTTCTCCGTGGAATAAAATAACTTCTGACAGTTTTAGTATGGTAAAACTGTCATAAGTTTAAACATTATTTTCAGGTTAAGACTTATTCTAGGTAGACAAGTTTGGTGAAGTTCGCCCTAAATCGCAATTTTTATTCTTGAGAGAAGAGTAATCGGTTCTATCCAAAGAATAAAAATTGCGGTTTCACAGCTTTCGCATAGGAACTGCCATCTTTAGATCTGCCATCGGACTAATTAAAAATCAGTCCTTAATTTTTAGTTTAGTTTAGTATAAAAAACTATCACGACTATTTAATTGAATGATTGTTTACGCGCTCAATACATTGATAAAAACTCCAGTGTCGTTTGATTAATTTAATTTCCAACTCATGTATAACTTTTGGTCGTCACCGAAAAAGAAAGCCTATTTGAACGATGTCCCAACAACGATCCAAGTTCAAACGATTCAGACATCCACCGTCCCCTCAGGGAAAACCAGTCCTAAGTTAGATAAGAAAATGGCTTCCACAAGTTAACATTTGTTCAATTTCCATCTTCATTATTAAAGTATCACGCATAAACTACCTCACTTCTGTGGTACGAAAAAGTATCAAAACTCCATTCGTCAGGTCAAAGTTAATATGCCTCAGGGGACGGAAGAAATACAAGCCGAGACCGTAATAGGTGAGCCAAGTCCTCGAGGAAAAATTGAAATTAATAATTCAGATATAGACGGCGGTGCTCGCAGACTTAAATTGAGGTAATTGGGAATTTTTGATATTAAAATATACATATTAAGTTGTGAAGCGAAGTGCCCTTTATGAGCTTTTGAATGCTATTTTAGAATACATATTGAGTGGTGGGATTAACGTTCTGCATCGTTCTCACATGCATAATTTCAACATGAATGATGTAACCAATATAATGTAACTATAATTTGATTTAAAATAGTGTCCGTGGTGTTTCTTGCCCGTCCTTCTCCATATGCTGGGTACTACGCTTTGGAATGGGCAACTAGCTTCATTTTTCTGACCGACCGATCTTGACAATTCAAAAGTGCCTGTAATTGGTTCATTTGAAATAAATGATGGTACTCGTATTTAAGAAGCTTTGTGCACGTTGGTGAGTTAATATTGGCGATTGTTTGCCCTATTTTAATTAGTGCTATTGCTGGCCATAATGTTTATTTGCCAGAAAAAGGCCAGAAATTGCTACAATCATGATTAAGTGCATCATGTATCGGTAATGATTGGGACTCGAAAACCATCATTCCACTATTTGTAATTGTGCGTCAAGAACAGGTTCGTCTCGTAGTCAACGAGGTTCTAGATTCTATATTATTCATAGTCGCACACGCCCGTATGTCTCGTAACCCACCACCCAGCTTACAAATTCACAATATCGTGTTTCGGTCCAATATTTCAGTTCAATTTCAGGGCCTGGAGATAGACAATGAACCCAACGGCCAGCCGCCTGTGCCTGCATGGAAAACAATTCGTTACGAGCCGGCTTTAGGTTCGTTGTCCAGGGCGTCAGGCGGTGCTACACATAGATGTATAGCTTTGACGTTTACTCACTGTGTGCTACAAGCCTGTGTGTCTGGACGGGCGACTTGTGTTGAGGTGCATCTATTGTTCCGTTCATACGGTGCAGCCTTTGTGTAAGATGTTGGGTTATTGGATGTTGTCGATATACTTGCTTGAAACGTGTTGAGGAAAAGAGCTGTTTTATTAATACAGAAACTTGCTGTTAAAGATGTAAGTAATTGGGTAACGTTCATAGTTCAGAAACCTTAAGATTAAGTGTTCTTGTCTAGAAAGATTTCCAATGTACCGTACAATGTGTGTTTAAATTTTTCTCTTTTAAAACATAGCTGACGTTTAAATGTTCACTTTTTGAAATCTGCATTTGAATCGCCAAACATATACCTTACATATACCCTTCCCTATCAAGACTCGCCAAAGGCAAATCAATTACAGTAACCTCTCTCGGCTTCAAATTTGGCCACATTGAGTCGCCTGTAACCTGGCACCCCTCCCACACGTATATCACTGCAGATAGCACAGAGGGCCGAGCTTGACGGGTAAAGACGATATTTGCGGTCGTGTTTAGTTCGCTTAACGCATAACTTGTATGTGTGTATAGTGCAAACTGTAAATATAGGTTGGCTATAAATTATTATAAATAAATAAAGATTGACAGAAATAGATTGTCGTTATCAATAGTTTTAGTACTAAATGCAGTGCTGTATTTAAACCTTGATACGAATACTCTCTATGTTTTAAAGTAAATGTTATTGATGAAATCAAAAGCTTTACGCCTTGATACTCAAAAAAACATAAACATACATAACAGAACTTTGCAATTTGTATGTATCAAGAAAATTTCTTTGTGTCGTGTATTCCTTTTGATGCTAGGCCATATAGTCAATAAACATACAACAAATTGTTAAATCCCTATTCCATGTAAGTACATGGAATAGGGATAAGGTACATCCATACTAAAATTATAAATTTGAAAGTCACGCCTAAACCTCTAAACGGATTAAATTAGGCAAGGGGATGGAGATGGCATCCTGTGGAAGGACATGGCTACTTCTCGTCATTTGATAATTTCCGACATCCACGCGGGCAAATCCGCTGGCAGAAGCTACTACTATCAAGAACAAGCACTTTTTGTTTCAATTTATTGCCTTTATCTGTGGTCCAAGTGGGCCTTAACCTTGGTCACTACAACAGAACAAGCAGTTCCTAACGAATCCCTATATTTTAGTCACTTTGAAACAGTTATTAGTGTTAACTAACTTAGACGACTCCATAATGAACTAGACTTTAACTAAACCTTTTTAAATTTTAGTCGCCTCGCCAATCAAATTGACAAAAGACAGTAAAGGCACAAAAGATAAAGTTATTCATCAGCAATTTATTACACTTTCCACCAAACTTTGACAATTAAAAGGCCTGAACAAGTTGGAAGAAAAAAGGAAATAATTACGTTCTTTAACAAGCGGCTCTCAAAGCAACACGACGGGTGGCTGCAGAACCAACTTTGTACAGAAGTTGTTCAAGTGTTAAACCATGAACAGGGTAGTCGAATTCTTCTGATTATAAGTGTTCCTAACTTTAGTATTTTTTTGTGTTAAATTTTGTGTTTAATTGTAATGAAACCACACTAAGTTGCGATTTACAAGAACACGTAACAACAATTTGAATTTCCTAGACTACTATAGCGTTTCCCCTGAAACCAAGGCCTTAAACTATTAGAACAAGCAAATAACTCATAAAATGTCCGACGGGACATTTTATGAGTTATTTGCTTGTTGTTTATTTGTTGATAACGCTTATAAATATATTTTTTTAACCATTGTTATCTCCGAATATAAAGCACTTAGTGAACTTGCGAATTAAAACAAGATTATTCTCCGAAACTAGTTGAACACCAGATTTCACCTCATTATTTTGTGTTGATTTATTCCATACTACTTACATACTCCCATACTTCCATACTTAATTTTTTTTTAGATTTGTATTTATTTTGGAATAATAAAAATATACTTATGTTTATGTTATTGAAGTTTTTAACATTTATGAATTTCCAGAAGCAAGTATTCCTGATGTCCATAATTTTGGTGGCCTTTTGGAGGAACAAGAAGTAGGTCTCAACTCTATGGTAGACCTAAAATGATAAATGTGAAAGTTTAAAAGATAAAACAGTTCCTTACTGAACCAGCGATACATAGCAGCCAAAATAGACTGCAAAACAGATTACTTACACAATTTAGCAATAAAGCAAACAAACAAACAAACACTTGGGATCTTCAATAAATATTGAAGAGCAATTAAGTTGATACTGATACCACATCAGTCATGAATCTGCGCCTAGGTCATTAGGCAAAGGAAAACAGGCATTAGGCGGTCGGCACAGAGTTGATTAATTGTCGAAGGCCAGAGGCCAGCGGGCCGGGCCATAAATAAAAATAAAATACGGCCTTAAGTCGATACCAGGGTTGTAGGTATCGGGACAAGTGTCCGAGATAACTGCGGCGGATATATCCGAAAAGGAAAATTGTAATCACATTTTTTTCTTTTGTGCAAGGCGCGATTTGAAAAAGGTTTTAGCTCCCTTGATTTATTTTACCATACTATTTCTTTGTTAGATTTTTATAGCTTTAGTCACTAATCTTGATTTAATATCGTAGTTACTATATATGTGCTAATCACAGTAATAACTTACCAACTTTAAGTTTGTCGCTAATCGACTGAAAGAGATACCAACTTAGAGGATTCAACAGAAGGCAGAAGATTGTGCATGTTCTTAAAGTTTTGGGAAGTCATATGTTTCTGTAAGCAGGGATGTTTAATTGAGGTAGAGAAAGTTGCACATGATTTTTGCGACGTTTGTATTTGTCGTTTTATCATTCATTGTCGGTACTTCATGTGCCAACAAAAACTGCATAGAAAACTAAACATTTTAGGGATGTACATACCACCATCCCTACCATACCATTCGCACTAAACCATTGTGCCACTATTCCATACAATTGTGGATGTACTTTAGGTACATCTCTGCCAATCCTTCAAGGATTACAGCTGTGATGCTACGTGTTAGATTATTTCGGGGTTTATAAGAGCAGCATGACGAATAAACCGATTACAAAAATTATGTTTGAAAAGTACATTTAGTAAGATAAGTAAGTACTTACTTATATCCGTTTTGTGGGATATTTATAATCTTACCGCCATCCCTGTTTGTTAGCGAACCTGCCGAATCTTTGGTTAAATTCTTTGAGAAAATGTTTCTCTCATTGGTCTCTTTTCGAGGTAGCACAGGCACAAAAAATGTCTCATATTCCGCTGTACAGACTCCTTTATATTATCTGTATATGAGGCGTTATTCATTTACATGAGTTTTATTTGTTTCACGACCTTTGCTCTCAAAGTAAAATAAAAGGGTGCGGGCGTGAGCGTGTTTGAACTTTGAATGTTTTTAATGAATTCATGTTTAATTATTTATATTATAATCTGTAATAAAAATTTATAAATACCATATCTAATGCCAGCGAGTGTATCCAGTCCAGTGCTAGACTGGATCATATAGTCTACATTATATCAGTCCTTAAGTCAGTCAGACTAAAAACAACAATGCGATTTCACAGTTCAGCACTGTGTTGGCAGACCACACTATCTAGTGGCGCTGGAATGGGCGAGCTGGAATGAAAATGTATATTCAAAGCAGTCACTGTACTGGATTTTGTATATTCTAGTGCATTATGCCAGTGGGATTCTAGCTCTGGGTTCGAGGAACGCTACTGGCATTAGTAAGAAAAAATAAATATGAAATAAAAGGCGTACTTTACAAAAAAATGTTTTGCTTTATACAGCATGTAACAAAAACCCTGTCCGATCCAATAAAGGCGTATTCCTGGTTTAACATACGTACTAGAAAAAATAGTAAAAATAATGTAACTCATAAAGAACAAAAGTATTTATTTTTTATTTTTATGAACCATGTGAAAGGAGGTCTGATTTTTCGGCCAAAACATGTACCGAGTTACAAATTACTAGTGAAATTCTTTCAAATAAAATGTGTTATTTCCAAAATCCTCCACTATTCGATAGATTAGGAAATAAAATAATATAAAAAATCACTACCTCACATCCTAACTGCGTTCAACGAAACGTTCATAACAGCAGTAACAGCTGTCAAAAACGAAACGGAATGACACATACGGTGAACAAAAAATAAAACAAGGTAATGATCAGCCTTGGATCACAGTCTTTTGATAAGGTAACCAAAAGCGTAAATATATCTGAAATGTGAAACAAAAATGTAACTGCTAAATATAAAAAAACAACATTAAAATAACTGTTTTTATTGCAAAAATAACATAATAATCAGTACATTTTTAGGTTAATATCATTTTGATACGTTTATAAAATGAAGTAACGAAACGCATCACTAGATTGCCAGATTAAAATGCTTGGGTTACAAGTTGCTAACATCTTTATTAGAAAGATAAGACAGTTAACAGACGTAGAAACCGCGCGTTTGGTTTATTTTAGCTACTTCCATAGCATTATGTCATACGGCATTTTACTGTGGGGTCGGGTTGCTGACATTGAATCCATTTTTATTTTGCAAACGAGAGCTGTCAGAGCCATTTACAATCTACGTCGCCGCGAATCTCCTAAGGAACTATTTAAGAAGATTAATATAATGAATGTACCTTGCCAGTTCATTTATGAAAATATTATGTATGTTAGAAAAAATCTGCATCTATTTAACAAAATAAGTGATAATATTAACATTAGAAATTAAAATAAAATAGATCGACCATTTTTCAGACTATCTAAAGTACATACATCTTTTATGGGCTACTGTGTTAAATATTACAACAAAATACCTTGTGATATATTGCAATTAAATGAAAGAAAGTTTAAAACTCATGTTAAAAAAAACACTTTGTAAACAAGCATATTACAAATTAGAAGATTATATCCTAGATAAGAATGCTTGGAAACATGCTGGTCCTGCTCCATAGAACAATCTAGAGGGTAGACAAAATCATACTAGTTGCTTATTGTATTGTATAATTTGTTATTATTACTTTACTCACACACTGACTTATTCCTAGTTAAAATTTTAGGAAAATCATATATTTTTACACTTGTTTGTAAATATGTGAGCACAATGTACTTATCACGTGATTATTTTATATGCCTTTGCTTTATTTTTTAATTCTTTTTACCAATTGTGGTACTCGTATAGTAGTTTTATTCTTGGTGTATCGTCTTCACAGAAATATAATTAATGTATACAAAATATTGTAAAACATTTTAAAAGAGTAACGGTGGAGTTTCTTGCCACTTCTTCTCCATACGAAACTACTTTTTGGAAGTGGCGCCTAGAATCAGTTCTATTTTTAATGTAAATTTTGACGTTCAAAAGTGCCTTTTTATGGGCCTATTTGAAATAAATGCTTTGACTTTGACTTTGAATAACAATTTCAGATGGTACAAATGTCTAAATAATTCCAATATTGTTTTTTTCTGAATCTGCGAGTTTTTTCCTGTATTTTCGTGCCTTTGTACTTTAGGTACATTATTTGGCCACAGTTGTATGGAATAAAAAGCACCTCCTCTAGCAGCAAATATGGTAAATTTTCATAAGTTGACAACACTCCACCGGCCGGCGAAATCTTTTTATTTTTACCTATTTTTATTTCAACGGACACCGCCCTGCACTAGCCGCGCTGTAGGCACTCTTTAAACGAGTCCTCGACCCTTTGATGTAGCCGACTGGTTGCCTACTGGCACGCTACTTGTTTGTCGCCATTCTCACGTGGAGACAGCTTGCGATCGGATGTCCGTACGTATCACGTGCCGCTATCGTAACGCGAACAATGTCGTATTCCAATCAGGAATATTTGAATAATATGTTGATTTTTATTTGTGAGTGAGTTTGATTCGGAAATCGAACTTAGCGTTCGGATTGTGAAAGCTTTCGACTCACTCAAATCGTTTACAAGTGCGCTGCAAAGAGTAAGTGCAAAGTTAATAAAAAGGTGTCGAATGAGTACGAATGTTCTCCGAGGTATGCAACAAGTAAATGTTTCAATAAACTGATACCTACAGTCGTACATTGCCAAAAACACATAAAGTCAATAATAATTGTTTCTTGATAAACAGAAGGTCAGAAATCAGGGTCACAGGGTCTAAGCCTAAAATAAAATATCAGCTGATACCTACGCGTAGGCATGATGTAGGTTTCTTTAGTCCTAAGTTTGTTTGGCGGCATGCGACAAAGCACCGCCTCGCTCAGGCGGCTTCTTTGAATCGAAACTGTAGGTGAACTTTGTCGAACGAGCAGTGTTGCCTTTGGTTTGATTAAAACCCCCAACGAAAATAATTTAAATAAATTATTTTCGTTGGGGAAAAATAATTATCTCGTATCCATTAAATGATTACGTATTTGTGTACGCAGTACGATACCAAATAATACTCTTCAGTTTCGGACAGGGTTTTCGTTACGTAAATAGAAAAATTATGAATAACAACTGGGCAAGGGTGGCACAGCCACTGCCTCTGTAGTTTCTGATCCTAGCCAGTCAAAACCCCATAGACAAAGTTATTAATAATATGTGTGCCTATTTACATTATTTAAATTAGACTCTCTATTCAAGAACTTTACTCTTCCCTTCGACTTTGAAACTGAGTGCTCTCCCTAATCTTCGAAACTGCTGTCTGCCTAACAAACTTAGCAGCCTCTTAAAGATAACTGTGGAAGTCACGCAGACCGTAACATAAATTGCTTACATTAAATACAGCTGCCTATGTATAAGTATTGCCAAGTCATTCTTGGATTGAACAAGAAGTGTATTTAATTTTGTTTAAAAATAGTTCATAGAAAATAACAATAGAAAACTTCTTTTAATCCAGGTAATACAGTGAAAAGGTAACACAGGATGAGACAACAAACACTTAATATTAAAGCGCAGTTTTGTAGTATTTATCAAGGACCTAAAAGAGACTTGCGGGGTCACAATGTAAGCAGGGGGAGCAATGTAGCCACACAAAAATCCAAAAACATTTATTAAAAGAGGCTGAGAACCTGCGCTTTCCGCTCGTTAAAATTGCATAATATGACGGTAGCTGGGAAGAAGAAGTGGCACAACAAACTCCCCAGCAGCACAGCTGTCTGTAAATATCAGTAGACATAAAAAGAAGAAGATTTAATGTCTTGAAGTAAAAGAAAGAGATGTAAAAGTCTCACTCTTACAAAATTAATAAACGCACAGTTGAAATAATATCAGAAAATATAAACTTACAAAAAATATTTGTGCGAACAATTGTTGGTGTGTTTTCCTGAAGATGGAGGCCCAATAAATTATGTAAAAGCTTCGTTTTACTGTGTCATGAAGGTATACACTAATAAAAAGTGTACGGAACCAAGTTGTCGTAAACTACGTTCATGTATGTGTAGGTTCAACTACGCGGGAAAAACATAGAAAATTCACGAATCAGAAAGTTTAATACCGTTTCATTTAATTTAATCATCTTTTATGCGTGTTTATGTGTTTGGGTGTTATATAAAGTGAAAAAAAAGGATTTCTTCAGACACTTAAGTTACAGTATCTGTTACGTATTGTTAATCACGATCACAACTTAACAGTAAGCAAATAACGACAGAAAAAAAACTAAATACAAAAAAAAGCGATCTTCACTTACCAATTTTCTACTACTGGCGTTAGCTTTATGAATTTGACATGTCCCCTTTAGACGTTGGTCCGTTAATTGTCCATGTTCAATAGCTTTATTCTTGTTATTAAACATACAAATTCATTTGAACCAAAATTTACCACTATTCTTTTATAGAAGCATTTTGAGCAGTCCCTTTTCTACACTTAATTTTATGATGACATGTTTTTTTTGGTTCTGAGCTTTGTGTTTTTAGATGCCATCGATCAGTAGTATGCATGCAAAGTTCGTGAAGGTAAACATCACGGTACATTGCATCGGAGGAGATACAGAATGGGTATGTAGGTACTACGTACTCACAATATGATGTCTTTAGTTAAAGTTTGTGTTTAAGACAAAGAAATTAATAATAATAAAATTATTGTGTTTATCCATATTGATAGATTATTTCATATTTATAGAAAGAAAGAAGAAGAAAGAAAAACGTTTATTTCAGAAGCGAAAGACTTCACACCGTATTTTCAAGAGATGTGTCCTACTTAACTGCTATTTTGTCTAAATTCGTGTGACGGTGATCAAGGCTTTAGTAACGTGGTCTGCCGTGTGTTATGAAGGGGCACCCATTTTCTTTTTATGGTTGCGAAATCTTCAAATGACTTCTCCCGCTCTGGGCGGAACGGGAGGGCGTGTCAGACTTTTACTGACTAAACCCGTGTTCAGTTGCGTGTGCCAGGCATCGGCCCTTACGGAAACCTAGTGTTAGTGCTGACATCTCTTTGAGGCGCGCGTGGAACACAAATTGAGGAGCACTATAAAAATACAAAATAATTGTTAGCATCACAGTCATTAAGGCTGGAGTTTCAAGACAAAATCATTTCATAATTTTACTTTTCCGCGCCGGTCCTTTTGTGCTCAACATATCTATTCATATTCTAATTAAAGTCACATTTCGTGTCTTTGCGCGAAGCAGGGGCGGGTCGCT
Organism: Dasypolia templi; assembly: GCA_963555695.1. Classification (NCBI taxonomy): domain Eukaryota; kingdom Metazoa; phylum Arthropoda; class Insecta; order Lepidoptera; family Noctuidae; genus Dasypolia; species Dasypolia templi. The sequence goes on along the minus strand of OY743154.1, from coordinate 25,584,976 downwards.
AGTAGACAAATTAAATAAATAGACTCATACAATTCAAGAGTTATTCAGCATACGGCACTATTCTCCAATTGTCTGGATTTTTTGTTGTTAGAACGCCAAATATCAGTTTCAGCAAAACGGACGCAGTCAGTTCAATAAGTAGGAAAAATGCTATCGTGAGAAGGAAAATACACAGCCCTTAACAAGGTTTTTTTCAAGCACACTTGTGCTGCTGACTTCAGCATGAATTGGTTCTAGGTAAAAAGTGTCATAAACAGGCAATTTCGCCGCACATTTTCAGCAAATATGTCAGAATACAAGTGGAAATAAGTGGAAATGTTAGGAATTTCCCAAAAAGTTGTGTGTTAAATTTAATAGCAATAAGTCAGTGGAGGCGCGTGGCGTTCGCTTGACGCAGCGATTTCACAGTTAAGTGTGCAAGCTCCTTTACACCGTCCGATTTTATTACTTTCTCTCATAATAATCTTAATAAAGACTCAGTTTTAATGTGTTCTAAGAAATAGAAATGAATTTTTGGAACTTTGATATTAAGTTTTTTTTTTCTCGGAACCTATAAACGAACACACGAAATGTTATTTATTTATATTTTTTGTTGAGCTCTATTTTAATATTATCGGGAAAGCTTCTTTACAACGTTTTGTTATTTTGTTATTTTTTTTTAATCATGGTCTGGCAGTTTGAGTACTTTATGAGGCCTACCCAAATGTCCTTTCTTTGGTATTGTGCGTCATATTGTTCTGAGTTGAGCTGCTAGATAATTGACTAATGCGTGCACCGTTTGGACGGGTTCGCTCAATCTGTGTGATATATCCTATATACCTCACATGATCTGGGCAAAATTATGTCTGAACTATATAAGAAATTGTGACCTCTGAGTTGGGGTTGGCCTTTTTCTCAGACAGAAATAAAAATATTTATTATTTATCGTTCTCATTACGTAACAAAATAGAAAAATTTCTACAAAACTACAGTCTACAAGGCCTACAATGTTCTCAAACTCATAAAATATAAAAGATAAGTGAAATAATGAAAATCAAAACCTATTTAAACCAAATGACATGATTGTCATTACATCTCTTTTATGAACAGCATATTAATTTAGATTTCTTACGGTTGAAATGGCAGTCATGTAATTTGGTTTAAGTAGTTTTTAGATTCTTTTATATTTTGTGAATGTGAGAACGTTGTAATCCTTGTAGATTGTAGATTTATAGACCATTGTCTATTTATAAGCATATGGTGTTGACAGGCATCCACTGTCCTCCCATACCTATTGAAAACATTGTATAAGTCAAATATTTTTAAAAGAGTAACCGTAGAATTTCTCCGAAACGACCACTTGGAACTATGCACCTAGCTGCTGACGTTGCATAAGTGCCCATGTAGGTTTATGTAAAATAAAATATTTTGATTTTATTTTGAACTGTAGCAAAATTGAATTAATATCCTGTCTACAAAAGCCATTCGTAAAGAGTTAAAATTAGAATTGAAGCTTTAAATAATGTCAACTAATGAGAAGATTATGGCAAAGAAACATGTAAAAAAAACGAAATATACATACCGTCACGACTACAACCCGACACATTAAAATGAGATTAAAAATCGTGTGTTCTAAAAGCCCCCGGTCACGTACACTCAGCGTTTCTTTAACAAGTAAGTGTTTATTTTTGCCGTCCACTCGACGACGGAACCCACTGCCCACTGCTGCGAGTGGGGTCGCTTTGTGAACGAAATCAGGAAGTTATTTCATATCACTTTAGAGCTTAGAGCTGAAGGTTTTGGTGGGTGAAGTGTTTATTTGACATAGCAATCTGCTTGTTTTGTGGATTGTGGCTCTTACACTTTCGTGAAAATCTTATAAATAGTAACGTAAGTGCAAACTTTTGGCATCAATGGATGATAAGTTGTTTTGTAAATAATTATTAGGTCGGAGCTTTACAAATTTGTATTACAAATATCTCCAACTTTAAATGTCGAACTGTTGAGTTGTTGATGCATTGTACCTGTACTATTGGTTTCTAATTACATAGTATCCCCTTTTGTTTTTAAACCTCTTAGGGCTGATTTGACCAAAGTCTGACAGTTGTAGTATGAAAAACTACAACTGGATCTTTTTCAAAGCTATTTCTCCATTCGTTCGCAAAAAGTCAGGATCGATGGCCGTTACAGCGACGAGCTTTTAATTCACTACGGGGTCCCACAAGGAAGCATTTTGGGCCCCACTCTTTTCTTAATCTTGATTAATGACCTGTGTGATCTCAATATCGTTAATGCTAAGGTAATATTCTTTGCAGATGACACAGCAATAACCTTCTTCGCAGATTCCTGGTCACAACTACAGCAGCAAGCTCAGCTTGGCTTTTGATATGTTGGCTCAATTCCCACACTCTAACCCTTAATACCTCCAAAACTAAATTTCACAAAATACTCCAATTTTGACCAAAGCTCACACTGGTCATCCTCAAATCCAGGGTTCAATCTGCCAATGCCCTCCTTTAACCTCTGTTGAATGCATCAGATACCTTGGAATAGTCTTGGACAGGTATCTCAAATTTAAGTCTCATATTGGTCCACTAACTTCGCAAGTTCGCAAACTGATATAAATCTTTAAAACTCTCCGGCATGCCAATTGCATTATAATACGTAATGTCTATTTAACACTTTGTCTATCCATCGTAACATATTGCATTTCTTGTTGGGGCGGCGCAGCTACCCCCTCAAGCCGCTAGAAGTAGCACAAAGGGCCGTATTATACTACTTTTCGTCCTATTCTGTTTCCAACCGATCAACTATACAATGACTGCAAACTGCTAAATGTTCGACAACACTTCATACTACAGACTGCCATTCTACAACACCGCTGCACCTCAAACCGAATAATAGAAAATAAACGTCGAAAAGAAGCGATGTCCACCATTCCGCGTGTATGCTCAACTTTTGTCAAGAGATTTTTACATTTTTTTGGTCCGTTTCTATACAACAAAATAAACGAAGAGTGTCAAATCTACGGTCTGCCGTATGATAAATGCAAAAAGATTATACAATCGTACCTCCAAAACAAGTCATATGATGAGACTGAAAATATCTTAACATAGGTGGTGAACATGGACAAGCACACACACACGCACACACCCGATCACACACAAACGCACACACACACACCCGATCACACACAAACGCACACACACACACATATACATCTTAAATTATATTATTTTATTTTAATGCGCAGTGGTTGAGCGATCGGCTGCTGAGCTGCGTGTCGCGGGTTCGATTCCCGCACAGAACAAATATTTGTATGACCTACAAATAGTTGTTCCGGGTCTGGGTGTCTTGTGTATGTGAGTTTTCATGTTTGTGAACGCACCCACGATACAGGAGTAATTCCTAGTGTGGGGCAACTTTAAAAAAAAAAAAACAAAACTTTGAATTGTCTAACTCAATTCTTAGAAATTGTAATAATAACATCAGAAGCACTAAGTAAATCTTACGTCATTGTACTTTAGGGGACCTCAAACTCAACTCAACTCAACTCAAATCATTTATTTCAATTAAACCATTTACAGGCACTTTTGAATTGTCAAGGAATCGGTCAGTCAGAAATATGAAGCTAGTTGCCCATTCCAAAGCGCAGTAGGTCACTATGGAGAAGAACGGGCAAGAAACTCCATGGACACTCTTTTAAATAATATTGTTGTTACAAATATATTAGTTATCGGACTGCCTCTCCTTAACACAGGTTATCATAACCTAGCTAGGAGAGCAGTGCTCATCCACACTTTTCTAGAAATAGTACTTATTTTGTAAAACGGTTTTTTGAAACGTCAACCCTTTGTTCTGAATAAAGAAATATTTCATATTTGAATAACAAAATATTTTAGTTATTCATGTATTGAAAAAAAAAAAAACGACTTAGACAATCTTAAATCAGCCAACTCTCAACCCTAGATTGTGTTGATGTGTGAAAGCGTACCTCCAAGCAAAAGGAGTACATATGTAAAGATCGTAGGGGGAGGCGTTCTGAGCTGTACGAGGGGTACAGAGCGGCAAAGACCGCCCTCAAAGCGGAAATCCTGCGGGCCAGGGTACTGGCCCGCAGGAGACTCTGAACAGGCACCCGTGGGGACGCACCTACAAAATAGTGCGGGATAAACTCCGCCCATGGGCTCCCCCACTGACGCAGAGTCTCCGGGCCCAGGTCGTGGAGGGCGTGGATGGCGAGGGACGTGGTGAGCGCTCTGTTCCCTTCGCGAGGGGAGCACACTCCCCCGCCCATGATTCCGCCTACTGCGGTGCCGGATGCGGACCACACCGACGACGACGACGACGATGCTTCGGAGGTGACCGAGGTAGAGTTGAAAGTGGCGGTACATAGGCTTAATGCCAAGAATACCGCCCCAGGACCCGACGGCTTACCTGGAAAAGCCTGGGTTCTGGCTTTGGAGCCTCTCGGGCCTCGGCTAAGGGGGCTCCTAAGCGCATGCTTGGAGGGGGACCAGTTCCCACTTCGCTGGAAGACGGGGAAACTGGTCCTCATTAAGAAGCCGGGGTGCCCTGCGGACTCTCCGTCCGCTTACCGGCCCATCGTGCTGCTCGACGAGGTGGGCAAGCTCTTCGAAAGAGTAATTGCAAACCGCCTCGTCGGGCGGCTGGTGCGGGTGGGGCCGGATTTGGCGGAGAGCCAGTTCGGTTTTCGCAGGGGGCGCTCTACGGGGGATTTTGTGGCCCGGGGTGGGGTCGTCTTGGCAGTGTCTCTAGACATCGCCAATGCCTTCAATACCCTGCCCTGGAGTTGCATCAGGGAGGCATTGCGGTATCACCGGATGCCGACCTACCTCTGTCGTGTGGTCGAGGCCTACTTGACGGACAGGGTCGTCATCTACCCCGGTCACCGAGGAGAGTGGAACCGGCGAGAGGTGTCGTGCGGTGTCCCACAGGGATCGGTCCTGGGGCCGCTTCTGTGGGATATCGGTTACGACTGGGTGCTGCTCGCCGATCTCCCTAGTGGCGTCAGCGTGGTTTGCTACGCTGACGACACGCTGGTCCTGGCACAGGGGAGGTCGCACCAGGCGGCGGCCGAGCTAGCGACACTCGGGGTTGCGACAATCGTCGATAGGACCCGGCAGTTGGGACTCGAAGTGGCCCTGCACAAGTCCGAGGCCATGTGTTTTCATGGTCCTCGGATCGCGCCACAATCGAGTTCCTAGTTAACGGCGGGAGGGGTTCACATCGGCATCGAGTCGACGATGAAGTACCTGGGACTCATCCTCGACAGCCGGTGGAACTTTGTGGAGCATTTCCGACGTTTGGCTCCCAGACTGGAGCGGGCTGGGGCTGCCTTGAGGCGGCTCCTGCCCAATCTAGGGGGTCCAAACGCCTCCTGCCGGAGGCTCTACGCGGGGGTCGTGCAGTCCATGGCACTTTACGGGGCACCGGTGTGGGCGCCTTCTTTGAGGCGCCGACCAGCCCGCCGGTTGAACGCGTCCCAAAGGGTCATGGCCGTCCGGCTGGTCCGGGGATACCGCACGGTCTCCTGCGAGGCGGCGAGCCTCCTTGCCGGATTGCCGCCATGGGATCTGGAGGCAAAAGCCCTCGCGCACGTATGGGAGTGGCGCGAGGAGGCAAAACGCCGGGGTGTAACTCCGCTGCCGCGAGAAATCACGGTACAGCGGACAGAGCTCCGGCGGGATCTCATGGCGTCATAGAGGGTGCGATTGTCGCAGCCCAGTGCTGGGCACGCCACAATAGCGGCGGTAAGTCCCCTCTTTCAGGAGTGGTTGGAGAGGCGCCACGGCGTCCTCACCTTCCGCCTAACACAGGTCCTCACCGGACACGGTTGTTTCGGGAGGTTCCTGTTTCGTATAAGGCGGGAGGAAATGCCCTGGTGTCACCATTGTGTGGATCGCCCGGAGGACACGGTGGAGCGGTAGGGACCAGGCCCGGGTCGACGGCGCGTCGTGTTCCACGCGCGCCTCAAAGAGATGTCAGCACAAAATGACGGGGTCCGTTAGGGCCGACGCCTCAGGGTCGCGGGTAATTCGATAGAGATAACCGTGGCCCTGGCACAGGCAACTGAAGGAACACGGCTGGGTTTTAGTCAGTAAAAGTCTGACACGCCCTCCCGCTCCACCCAGAGCGGGAGAAGTCATTTGATGATTTCCAACCCAAAAAAAAAAGGGGGAGGCGTTCTGTAGTTTCTGCTTACCCCCATGGAAAGAAAGCTTCAGATTATGTATGTATGTGTATATTTCCTACCTATTACGGAACTGTATGAAATAAGTTGTACTGAAATAAATGAATAGCCAGACAAGATAACAACCTGAAATCACGCAAAAACAATCGCAGCGACTTCAAAGTCGATTAACTCGCAAAATATTGAAGCCGTCCGATTTTAATTAAGTTTTAAACTCCCAAAAATACTCGAAACATAATTTGGTCCATCTTTACAGTCTGCTGGCGCGAAATGTTTAAAGTAACACGAGTTGTGAGAGTTGAACCAGTTGTACGAGTTTCGTCCAACCAAGATATGTTCGCAGTTAAGGAAATTGATAAAGTTTGTAACGGAAAGGTTGGAATTATTGAAAGTCGTGAGCACAACAAAATTCAATAAGTGACTGTCACTGATTGGGAAACTCTGGGGAGGGTGTATCGAGAGTGCGGAGGGATAGGGCACGAGCGGTAGCGGGAACTCTTTGAAAGGCCTGAAAACATGGCATCTGTTGTTATGAGTGATGAATTTTCAGAACATTATTGTACTTATTCATTGTTGAAGTAATCGCAACATAGATCGAAACAGCAGAAAAACGAGGTTTGTATATAATAAATTAATTCAATTCCTTCAGATTGTGCTGTGATCAAAGAATGATATAAGTGTTTATGCTCCAAGTTTCTATAGGAATCTGGGAACACAAATCAAAAATGCATTGACGACTTAGCCACAAAATTTGTGTTTACCGAAATCTCCTATTGTCGAAGCATGACGCATTTGAACGGTTGTGTTTTCTTCACACATTTGCTTTCGCTCATCCGTTGCACCAACCGCCATACGTTCTTGACTTGTAAACGTTTACGATGTTTTCTTTCAACTACAAGCCAGTGTGTTTATGTCCTGTGCTCAACGACTTTTTTACTTTATCACCAAGTTTATCGGTACTTTCTCCTCTTACTGGCACGGCTACTGCTGCAGATAAAAGTACTGCTATTCCGGTTTACACGACAATTAGTATTGTTCATAAAAGTTACTAAGATGAAATTGTAAATAACATGGAGTTGGTAAACAGGTTTATTGGGCGATAAAAGTAATCTGATTATGTAATGTTTATTGTGACAAGGGTAGTTTTTGTTATTGGTGCCAAACCTGGTTATAGTACCTTCATACGGGTCTCTACCTCGATAGAATGGTCAATTACAATTATTTTGTAAAACCTTGAAATTACTTTTTGAATAACAAATGAGACAAAAGTTTGAGAATAAAATGTTTGTAATTCAAATTTTTCATTCCATTTTAAAATCATTAACTGGGTTATGTTTTTTTTATGATATTTTTTTTTCCGATCCATGTCTTCATAAATTTTCTATTGCCACCTAAAACTACAGCAAGACAGGCACAGAATTTTCATCAATACCCTGACTTCACTTCTTCTGCAATCATGGTAGAAAAACAAAACAACACCTGCCCAACACAAGTACAACCAATGTGCGTTATCAACCCTATAACTTGCTATAATTCCGTAAGGGATGTTTTTATCTCGGGCCTGCATTATGCGGGTGCACGTTTATACCCCGCCGCACCCCGCAGGGCCCGCTGTACCCCGCGCCTCATAAACATACATAAATGCAGGATTAATGAAAGGTCGCCCATCGCTGCCTTTTAGCGAGGAGCCCCGTTTTTTGCCTGTTCTTTATGTGGAGGCACGGATTGTACTTGAGGCAATGAGCGGGCGGCGGTATAGCGCTGAATGGAAGCTGATGGTGTGGATTTTGTGTGTACTTAATTAGGTTTCCTTTGATTGAGGGCAGGAAACCCTTTTTTATTTGTTACAAACAAACAATTTTTTAATATGTATATAGTACACTGCAGAAATAATTTATGAAAATAATTGACAATTTCATTTTACATTTATATACATCGTCATGTTTGTTTGTCTTTTAGTTTTACTAAAAGACAAACAAACGACGATTGCTGTGTTGCTTGCAGAACATACTTTTTATTTCAATTATTTTGGGGTTATATAACAATATTTATGCCATGTGGGTACCAGGAACACCTACAAAATTAAAATGGCATGCTACCACGGCTACACCCTGACCATTTTTGTATCTACACTAGAAAGGTTTAGGAAGTTAAATAAAGGTAAACAATCTTGATGTGACTTTTTACACAAACACATATTAAACAAATAAACTACTCCTTAAGGTAATGGTTCAATTGATTGAGTAATCATTATTGTTGTATTTACATTGGTTTAACTTTTTATGTTTAAACTGAGTGAATGATTAAAAAGACACATCAAGATTGTTTACCTTTATTTAACTTCCTAAACCTTTCTAGTATAGGTCTTGAATTCTGTCTGAAGTATTTTCTTGTTTACTACTTTTTAGAGCGTGATTTTTCGTTTGTCAGGTTTTTTTTTTCTCCAGTAGTGTTCGTCAACTATTAAGCACAAATAAGAGCTTCGCACTCATGTTACCAGTAGGATCCCTGTTGTGAGCACCATTACCTAAACAGATTGCATGCACAAACATCCGCAGATGCGCCACTGCCGTCGTCAACAGGACCACGGGTTCCATTACATATGTCTTTCAGGTTCTTACGTGTCTGTTCTTTTGATTCAATACCTTAAGTTTGTACTAACTTAATACTTACCTTGATTTTGTGTTTAAGAGCCTCCCCATGCGCAAGTTTTTCCATATTTCACTTTTTAGTTGAATTTTTGACTACAGTTTGATATTTTTTGATAATGTGATCCTAATGTCATTTTAGTTAAGAGGGTGTAGCCAATTTTCTATACTTACAAATTAAATAAACATGCAAACGAAAACTTTGAATATTATTTAAATTAAATAGAGCTGTTATTTTCATTTAAAAAATTAGGCTCAAGTACTTACTTGCTTTGGTCTGGCAAAATTAAAAAAGCACCTAAAAAGCACATTACTAAGATATGTTTGTGAATTAGCATAATATGGACGTGCTCATATCAAAAGAGCGAACTCAAAAACTGAGCTAAACACACTTAAAGTGAGTCCTTAAGGTGTGGTGTGGTGTATAACATAAGCGTAAGCCGGGCGGGACTATCTTAGAGTGTTATGAATTAAAGCAGCAGTTTGACTCGATGTTGTAACTGTGCTCTCATCATTATTATCCAAACCCTACTTCTTAATTAAAGAGAGTCGTGCTGTGCCAAACGTGCCGATATTATAGATTATGAAAAACATTGCACATAACGGCGCGCGATGATTTAGTCATTTTATCGTAACATTTAAAAAAAGTTTTAATCGTTTTTTTAACTCTGGTTTAGATTTTTTTTCTTTAGTGGTATTTTTCGTTTAGAGCGGGTAACACTGAATGGGGTTGTAAGAGTCATGGCGGCGATGGCGATCACTTTTGTTGCGATATCAAACCAAAATCCATTGCCTGTAAATAAATGAAAGTTTAACAATTATTGTAATTTGACTACATCAGCGAAAATAATTGTAATAATTAATTTTAATGGTTAAGTTTTGTTGCGATATTTGGCGAGTAATATTTTCCAAACACCTACCAATATACATTCATGTTGGAGGACCAACAGATGACGGATTAGTAGCGACACGTGTTGTCACAGCCGCTCGAATATTTTGTTTGGTTGTTAAAAAGTATATCATATTTTTTAGGTATACTCGTAGTGGGAACATAATAGGCTGATTATGAATGTTATGGAAATATAGTGAGATTCACTTATTTGATTCTTATTGTAAGAATCAATTATCAAGATTCAGTCGCTTAGTAGCACGGCAGTGCAAAAAAGAGCTTCCTACGTTATTTTTTTAACCTCCTTTTCCTCTTACGTTTTTATTCCTTTTCATACCCCACACCCCCAGCCATTCTATCCGCCCTATCCATCAACAAGCCGCCAATAAAGAAGTCTATTCACGAATTTACGTAAAACTTCTAACACTTTTTATCACTTACATTTACAGCGTAATAAATCACGCACAATCCCGTGTCCTACAACTTGGGCTAAGTTATTTAAGTGCCATTCTTAACAATGTTTGGTTTCGACGTCGTTACGGCGTAAACGCTAGAAAAACATGGCTCCCCTTTGAAATAACTTAAAAGAAACTGCCGGGAAATTTATACTGTCATTCATTAAAACGAGAAAGTAAGGGACTCCACTCATTTGGAATGACCGGCTCTGACGTGACGCGAGTTGAAGTGACGTGGTTCGAGAGAGTTATGGTGTTTTACACTTGTCTCTCTTTTGACTTGCAGCAATTTCGATTGGAGTGTTTCCAAGCGACAAGTTGACAATCTGCGAGGCTAAGTTACAATTATATTATCCTTTATAGATAGGTGACGACTAATCTCGACACTTCCTAAGTTTACCTATGACAGTATGTTAGGATTTCTGTATCTCTCAATCGGTATGTTGTTGAGATGCGGATTTGTCGAGGTCAAATGGTGTGCTTCCATGCTAACGACCTTTATTTATATTCAGCGTCAAAAGTGCTCCTATGACTTTCCCGCATAAAACAGCTTTCATAATAATTTCAGCCGATGCGGGCCTCTCCGATAAAGTGTGTTGAGTCTCTAAAGCTCTGCAAAGTGGGTTATACCGAGACTTAATTTTATTTTTTAATGACATCAATTTGACGAGTCTCGTAAGATGTCGCGTTCACCTTCAGGGCTCTCGTATTTTAAATTTGGACGGTTTACGACCACGTTTTATGGCACGACCAATCTTAATTTGAATATATTGTCTACGTGTTCCTATGGTTCACGTTACGTTCTTCATTTTTATTATCGTTTCCAGTCTACAGACACAGCTTCATTGAAGCTTAGCAGAGACACTACTGTTCGAAAGGAAAGCAAAAAGAATTTTGGCCAGTATTTCTTAATAAAGATCTTAGAACTACAGCAACCCTCGCAGAATATTTTCTGTTGCGACTAATAAACTCGCTGTTTTTTACCCTGACACAGCTCAAACACTTCAAAATAAATAACAAAATTGTTGGTTTAACAAAAAAATCGTAACTCGTATATATGTATGAGGATTATTGTGTCAAATTAGATGGCAGGTGGCGAAAAAGTTATTCGATCGCTGTGCCCTCCAGGGAGTTCGGCCAATAAAGGACGGATGAAAAAATGGCCGCGATGACGTGATCGAACGGCCTTACTTCGTCCTGTACCAAGGCCTGTTACGACCTGTTGGAGCTCTCTGAGGCCTTTTGAGGCACTTACTCTCGTTACGCTGCATTTTGAATTTGAGAAAAGGGTTTGTTTTTCTTGAAGCATGGAAATGGCCGGTCCGAGAATGCGTTACCTACCTGTATACTATAGGTAGTATACAACAAATATTGTGCCTAAAGCAAGCTAAATAATCCGTTCTTGTTATAACAATTAGAATGGCAGTCAAAACAGGCATTCAGAAAGTCGGACATCCAGTATAAATCAAATCATACCATTTATTTACCCGATCATAAAATCAAAGTTAGTAATTACATACACAACTTAAACACTAGTGTTAGTATATACATTTGGCAAATTTGAAACATTGGAAATCATATTTGCCTACTGCCCAGTAGTTTGGCTATGGAGGTCAGAAGTGAGATGAGTTATAATTTACCAACATGTTAGTTAGCACAGATTATTAGAGCACTAAAAAGGTGGATAACATCAGCAAAAGCTGCAACGAAACAAAAATAAATGAAAATATTATGAAATCTCGGAGAATCTCAATTAGTTGGCAAGAACCTTGTTAGCAGGAGTCGTTGCAATAATACAGGTTTAATTAATTTCATTCAGCTTCATTCGTTTAACAGATCTCGCTCGTTTTGTGCAACGGAGAAATGCAGAGGTGGATCTAGTAAAGTAGCGAGATGCTAGATGCTATGCTTTTGTACATTCATTTATAGCAAAACTGACGGGTCATAAATAGGTGTAGAAACGGAGACAGTAATAATGTATGTGTTAACCCTCGGGCCACCCAGATCTTACGCAGATGTTTTCAACAGACCAGGTGATCTAATCAACTTCTAGAGGGAGGTGGACTGATTGGAAAAAATGCTATCGGCCGCTACGGCCCACGTACAATGGATAACTTTTTTTTTAAATTCATCAAATAACTTCTCCCGCTCTGGGTGGAGCGGGAGGGCGTGTCAGACTTTTACTTACTAAAACCCACCTGTGTTCCTTCAGTTGCCTGTGCCAGGGCCACGGTACCCACTTGCCCACTTGAAGGGCTAAGTGCGGAAACCAAATCTTCTAACATAGATAAAACATAGCATATATGCGTTTGGTAATATGTTTTTAGGCAAACTCGTTATTCGGTTGGTGGTAGCAAGCGCTACTGCGGAGCATGAGGTCCTTGGTTCGACTCTCAGGTTGGCCAAAGTTATTGTTGGGTTTTTCCTCAAGAGTTTCTCAGTAGCAGTCCGGAGTCTGGATTTGTCACTGGTTGATTTATAGGCTCGAACCCTATGACATGGGACTTAGACTGGTGAAATATGGGTGTACTGTAGGTACACCTCTGCCTTATCCTTCCGGGATTACAGGCGTAATGTGAACCGTTCACTTTTAGATTATATCAAAGAAGAAAATGTTTTGTTTTCTACATAAATATAAACTCACACAACTAATCCAAATTATTCGCTTGTTGTAGGAGAAGCATCCGCTCTCGCTAGAATAGAAGCTTGACATTTTATTTGATATTAGCCTCGGAAGGTACTAGACTCATGTTTGATATGTTTTACTACTTTGCGCGGTAGTTTCTCTCACCTTGTAAGATTTACAAGTGATTTATAACATTTTGACCTGATTTATTATTTAAATGTAAAATACCTGAATGTCCATATTCATTTATTTATTAATAACCAACTTAAATTGTCCAGAGGTGCTTAGGAAATAACGCCGCCGAAACGATAAAAATACACATGCATACATACATTAACACACGACTTTTTCATAGGGACCGGCAAACAATACAGAACGCCACCTTATACGATCCTTCCATACTCTTAGCAGTTAAATTAGGTATCTTATATTCTGAAATTATTGTAACAAAATAAAAAATGAAGATTGATTGATTACCAATTCTCCAACAACTTCAAAAAAGTCGACGCAAAAAAGAAAACAAATTCCACGAATCGAAATGTTCACCACATCGCGCCATTTTGTTACATGTGATTGGCAATTTGTATGTCGTGTCACGCGCGAAGCATTGCTTAACTCGTTATTAAAACGAGCCTCAACATCGCGATACCTGTTCTTAACCCCTGCCTTTGATCTTCACACTTTGATGTCTTCTGATTAAGACCTACATTCACTTTGTAACCCCTGAAAAGGGCTTACGAACCTTACAATTTTGCCATTGAAATTTCAAACTGATAAGTTGTGACTTAAGGTTTCATTTTCAGTGTGTGGGTCTATCTTCAGTTTTGCACGAGTGAAAACCATGTTTTTTTCCGTATATCAACAGATTTCGTAATGAGAAGCGGGAGTACAAGTGCAAATAAGTGTGTTATCATTACAGCGGTGCTGTGGTGGGTAGCGTGTTTGATGTCGGGGTGAGGCAGTCTCGTGGGTAGGCCGTGAACGCGGCGGGTTGGTAACATGTGAATTTTAAGTGGTTTTCTTAAGGTTGTAAGTGACACGTCTTGTGGAGAGTGTAATGTTGTTTTATTGATAACAGATCGTGCAGGTTTTCGTTTTGTAACTGTGTTATTGAGACCTTACGAGTAAACGTGCATCATTGATCTGCTCACCTTTGATTTATTATTAAGGTTTTCGATCGATTTAATGTTGATATTCAGCTGTTTCCACTTTAACAGGAAGCCGACTTCGAAATTGTTGGGAATGGCTATGCAGGTGATAATGATCGATTTCAATTTAAACTTGTTGGTACAGCCGTTATAAAAGAAAATTGCATCAAACCAATTAAGAAGACATAGGAAATGACATCAGTCTTTTTCATATTATATGCATTTCTAATCTCATTTATCTAACTACCTACTTAAGCCTATGTTTGCCAAGACCTGTCATAATGAAAGTATGGCAAACTGGGCGGCAGTCCGGCCATGTGCCGGTGGCAACGTCCCGAGTCGTATATGCCCGCGACAGTAACTTTATCTGCTCTGCGCCCTTCACGGACAAACGTATACAGAATGATGTATTTGAATATTGCGAATAATTTTGAGGATTCTTTTTTACTTTATTTGGGTGGTTGACCGATCAGTACCGCAATTGCGCAATTTACAACCGCTCGGAATCTGAATCGTTTTGAAACAGATAAGTTCGATAAAAAATTCTGCTCAACAATGTAAAACACGCAATTTATGTTGTTGAACTGTCAAAATTAAACTGATTAGTCGTAAACGTGTACGACAATGTGTTACGCAATTAGGCTGCAGCTTATACAACGTGTCGTTTTGCATCCTCGTCAAATTTCAGGAGGCTGTTTTGAAAGACATAAATAATCAAATAAAATTACGATAATTGCTCAATAATTAACACGTACTTGTTTTTTTTGTTATTTAAGTTTGACAGTTTTTCAGAATAAACCACTTTCAAAGAACAGAATCGCTCCGCGGCGTATGCAATGTCGCACGGCTATGTCGCAAAAAAGGGCAGTTACAGTGCGGTATCAAACGGGCCGCGTATTAACATGCGCGTTCCACACAAATAGATTTACGAAAATTAGAAAAACAAAAAAAAACTACTTACTTTATTATTGATTCGTGTCGAGAATCATTAGCATAGTAACCTCCTTGAATTTGACGAGGATGCAAAACGACACCTTATATATTCAGTGGTCTTTGCAAAAAATACTTCTTTCAATGTCCACTTTACTTTTCAATGAAATAAAGCATGCTACAAGCTAATATAAACTGAACACGACGTGCTGTGGGTCTAATTGACTGAAATTCATTAGTGTCTTTGATTTAATTTTCTCTAAGCAGTCAATTATTAATCTGGTGCAGATAGTTTCAATACCTGAACGAAGCTTATTATAAGAACTTTTATGTGCCTCTTTTAAAAGTGTACTTTCTGTGTTTTCAAAAAAGGCTGCAAGTAAAACGGGCACAAGTTTTGATAACTTGTACCTAACGAGAAACACCCAATACTAACAAAATAATTCTGAATAAAATAAAAACATCTCTTCCTATAATAAAAGTCTTCATCCATTGTGGGCTGTATTCGCCTAATCTCCCTCGCATCAAATATTAAGGCGCGCAAAGCAACACCCTGTACACTAGTCATGCATATTTAAGGCTCTACACGTAAGGCTTTATAAGCCGCCAAGTAATGAGCTTGTGAGTGTATGCACTTGTTGTACAGCAGTACTGATGTTCAGCTACTTGGGCAGGTAGACAAGGTCAAGTGAGGTTATTTGATAGTTCTAAAGGTAATTTTCAAATTGTTGATATTGGCACTTGAGTTCGGAGATCACAAAGGCAGGCACAATCAAAGAGGTGGTATCCCCAGCAGTGACTGAAGACAGACTATACAAGTACATAATAGAAATAACTGTAAACCTCTTGAAGGGTCATTGTGAACATCTTTTTCTATGGCAACAACCTAGCAAACTCAACAAAAACAATCAGCTGCTCTATACGTTTACGTTCGCACCCGACAAAATATGGAGAAAGACTGTTTTTTTCTTGAATTCAGTGTTAAAAAGTTTTCTGTAATATCATAGTAAATATGTGAGCACCATGTACATATCACGTGAATGATTTATCTGTCTTTGCTTTATTTTAAATTCTTTTTAGCTATTGTGGTATAGTATTGTTATTCATGGTGTAATAAAAATATAATTAATGCATACAAAATAATGTGAAACATTTTAAAAGAGTAACGGTGGAGTTTCTTCTCCATATGAAACTATCTTTTAGAAGGTGCGCCTAGAACCAATTCTAATTTAATGCTATGCTTTGACTTTGAGTTCAACAACGAATTGTAAACATAGTGATGGTGATAATGATTCAAAGACTTCTGCTGGTGAAAAGTCTCTGAAAATAACTTCAATAAACGTAATGACCATTGCCATAGCATGGAGTGTACTGGCACCTACTGACAAAAAACAATTATCAACTTTACTAGTTCAACCATTTTCACCCCATTGAAGGCTTCAGTAAGTAAGGCTGATACTTTAACGCAACGCACGCGCGTAAATAGTTCTCACAAAAGTAATTCTAAGGCTAGCAAGTAGTGCGGGGAGACCCAGAAAGCGTGCAATGTATGAACCTAGAAATCAAGAATCTGCGGCGGTGTCTGTCTGTAGAAACCATATATTAGTATTTTACTGCCAGCACTAAGCAAAAATTTACCTGATTCTGGGCGTTGGTGGAATAATATCCTAGGATGTCGTTGGATATTATCCGATCAACGCTCAGCAACTCTGCGATCAATTCGCTTGACGAATGCTGTTTTAGTGAAATATTTTTGAGCTCAAGACTTTCCCTGGTTTCTGGATATTTGCTCAAGACTTATCTGCTATCAAATCATTCAGCTTAAAGACCTCCACCACCATTGGACACAAGCAAGCAAATTATCGCCATAAGAACCAACCTTGTGCTTGTAATGCAAGTGCCTAAAATATCATCAGCCAAACATCTTCACCAACGAAATCTAAAATACATAGTACCTACAGGCCAGTGTTTCTCAAGCTACATACACACCAGATCCTTTCGAACGAGAGAATCCTGTTCAGCGAATGCTCATTCTGGTCCCGCTCGGTCACATTCCCTTGGTGTAAACAAAACTTATAGCATTTTGTTCATTGCCCTATTATTGTTCGCGCAGATTCTATGAAATTGACATGCCTACACTGTCCTCCCAAACCTATGAAACCATGTAATTTGTAGTTTCTTGCCGGCTCTTCTCCATAGGAAACGACCACTTGCAACCGACCACCTAGCTTCTAACGTTTCATAAGTGCCCACGTAGTTTGTATGTGAAAAATAACATTTTGAATTTGAAATGTTGTTTACCTCGAGCATAATCAGGGGGCGAGCGACGTGCGACACTGGAGCCGGAATCCGTGGCAGTGCGCCGGAGCGTGTAAGCCTGCGTGTCGGGTTACGGGTCGGGCAGACGGCGCGGCGGCCTGACCGGTGCTATGTGTGCATGTGCAGCTATATGCAGGTGGGAAGGAGGTGCTGTGTGAAGCTAGGTGGTAGTTACCTGATTATTATTTTTGGTAGAGTTAAATTACTTTGCTGCCCTATGTGTGGCCCTGGCTCTATGTTTAGCAAAATACTAGGAAAAAAAAGGAAAATAGTCATATAAATGTGACGTTTAATAAATTACCGATTAAGGACCGATTATTAACTTTTTTTATCCATGTGTCAATTTAGTATTTAAATTGACGCATGGTTAAAAAAAGTAAATAATCGGTCCTCAATCGGTAATTTATTAAAAAAACAAAACAACAGGTTCTTCAAAATGTATCTAAAGACAAGCCATTTTCTGAAAAACTTGTTCATGACAATAAACTGAGTCGGCAATGAATTATAAGTATTGATGTCCACTTTAGTTGTGTATATACGTTATTGAGTTAGAGTCAATAAAAATGCATTCCACAATTCTCCATCCACAAAATAGAACGTAGTTCTTCTTGTCCCCATACATCAGTCCTTACCCCATGAACAAGTCGAGAAGCGCCAATTAAACCCCGCAGGCCGGTGTACCCTCGTCCTTAGTTTTAGCATAATGCTTACAAAGACTCATTTTATACCCGCCAGCCTCGTTTGCCCCGTTCGCCCCGGTTGCCCCGCCTGCCCTCAAAAGTGCTGTTTACTGTTAAATATAGATTGATCTAGGGTATTTCTAGAATAAATTAACATGTTTTAGTAGTGGTAAGTCTGTCACGTTTTTAGAAAATAAACCTTTTCTCATGTTTATTTTATAGGCAGTGTATTATGTTAAAATCCTTTTTTAAAAATAAAACATTTGACTCAAACTTCGTTTATTTGATTTAAAGCGTCAAAATTATAATAATTGTAGCAAGACGGAGCGACAGGCAAACTTTCTGATTATAATTGACAGATTTCTCGACAATTCACGAGAGCCTTCAACTTTGACTAAGATTTCATGGTAACTTAGCACGGTGTTCACAATAAACGGCAAATTAAACAACACCTCAGAACACAAAAGAAGGTCAAAAACTCATCTCAACTCTACGCAAGAAATGTCTTCATATATTTCACGAGACAATACAATCTCGAGAAACAGTTATATTTACGAGAGAATAAAACAAAACACTCGCGCTATTATTATTACAAAATCATTGCTCAGCTGTTACAATTAAAAGTTAAATAATATCACCTCTGGGAGGAACCTAAGTCCTTACGCACGACCGGCGACTTGCAAGCAACTCGCAAATTCACAAAATGGCCGATTTAAATCTGTTTTGTGGGCACGAGAGGCGAATACCAAAATTTATCTCTTCACTCCACTGGTTTGATTTGAAATTATCGTCGTTAAGGAGTTACGCACTTTCTGCGCCAACGAGTTGCTACTGCGATTTCGGATTTATTTTACAAACTTTTAAATTGTAACTGGAATAAATTTCTTTGACCTTTATTCCTTAAATAACAGAGTGTAATATCATTCAGCAGATGCTCACCTGAGCGCTAAACGTAAGTTGGTGTTTACCACCCTAAAGGTAAGGGGTTCCTGAATAGGTGTTTTTTTCAGTATCTGGTGGATGTGATTTTCCTTAAGGCCGTCACTGTTGTGCATGTTATGGCACTCGTAAATATTGTGGATTTTCCGCTGGATGTATCGTCTCTTTGTCGAAGCGCTCACGCGTTGCTTTCCGGGAGGAAGCCGGAGGTCTAAGGGGTATACCGCTAAACTACTCCGGATAATAATAGAGGTAGCTAGGGAATCTTGGAGAGACGTGCGATAGAAATATTGGTTCTTTGTTAAGTTTTTATGCTACCTCAACACACTTAGAGTTGCCTGTAGAATGGCATATTCCTCAAATCCGTTTTACCTTCAAGATATTTAATATAAAGTTCAGCTTAGTTATGCTAATTACATTATGCATTAATTAGTGAAACGTGCGTCAAATATTTCTGAAGGTAATTTTTCAAGATCATGACAGAGTCTACAATTCTAATACCAGCCTATTATTGTCCCTCTGCAGGAAAAAGGTTTTTTTCTCATACAGAGAAGGCACGAGCATTGATAACCACGCTTGCTCAAGA
Organism: Dasypolia templi; assembly: GCA_963555695.1. Taxonomy (NCBI): domain Eukaryota; kingdom Metazoa; phylum Arthropoda; class Insecta; order Lepidoptera; family Noctuidae; genus Dasypolia; species Dasypolia templi. Next base: position 25,565,563 of record OY743154.1, on the reverse strand, counting down.
CGGGTTGGCGATTTCAGACCTAATCCAGGTTTTATTATCGATTTATCATTTCAATCAATTGAGTATTATTATCGATTAAATAACAAGAACCGCAGTCAGCAGGTATAAGTATACCTTCTTATTTTAAATTGGACTGCTTACCAAATTTCATTACCACCTTGAGTTCTGTTCACCCTATAAATTGGAGTCTCAGCGTTAAGTTCGATCTTTTCCGTTCGTGTCAAGTATTTTTGAAATATCTTTTCACCCTTGTAACATAAAAGTTGGCAATGAGGAAATGGCAGGCGTATTACGAAATGAAATTGACGTGGCGCAACTGTTGGGCATCACAGTTAATACCTAATTAATCTTTAATTATTAAGAAAAAGACATGTGACATCTACCAACCCGCACTGGGCCCGCGTGGTGGATTACGGCTCACTCCCTCTCATAGAGAGGAGGCCTGTGTCACAGCAGTGGGAACATTATAGGCTGATTATGCATAATTTAAACCAGAATTGTTACGCTATTATGGTTATGAAACAGGAGACGAACCTCCTCTATACACTGGATTAGATACTCATGTAGAAGTATAGTAATAAGTACAATATTATTAGGGAAACTATTCAAACCTATATGAAGATAATAGATACAAGGGATCCATTTATACCGCGTGACTATGGAGAGCGAAGAACATTATCAGTTGCCCCACAATCGCCCAACTTTTGGGCCACAATCCCCACCTGTTTCCTGTCTTCTCCGCGACAGGGGAACACAATATCCTATACAAAAGCCGGGTAGTATCTCGTGACAGGGGGCGAATCGCCAAATTTTCAATTAACCGCCAAATATAAGTTGAAGGCTTGGGCTAGCCCCGTTCAATTAAATTGTGCTAAGAAACGGTATTGGAACGGAAGTAGAAGTGTCAGTTCGGTTGTTGGAGTTGAATGGGAAATAATTATAATGGATTGTGTTTCTTTGATGAATTACGTTGTAATGTACTTAGTCGTGGTTCCTATGGAAAAGGTATTTAATGAATTTGTTTATTTTTTAATGAAATTTTAATTCAAGCATCGGTGTAATGTACAAGTATTATAATTAAATATAATAAATTATTATATTAAATTCTCTGCATGAACCTGGCAATTGATAGGTTGCTGCACTACCTAATAATTGAAATAAGAGAAAGAAAGAACGAAAAACATTTTTATAACAAGTCCTGCTGATTTTAATATACTTGTAAAATTTGCAAAAAACTATCAAATTACTTTTAAAGCTATACAATTCTAAATTAGTCGACGAATTTACGAATTTTCCATTTCCATTTTGCCCACGAAATTGATATTTTCTTCTCTATTATACACAATACAGACCTAAGACTAGAATTACATCCGATCTCGTCAAGCTACACTAACAGCTTCTATTGACTCACTTAACATGTACCTTAGTTAATACTTATACTTAAGTAAGTACTGCTAAATAAACAGTTACTTAGTAACGCTAAATTAACGTGTACACATTGCCACGTATTGACACTGCGTCTAGCCAGAGTTAGTCTAAACTCAGGTCCAGATTATATCTCAACTGAGCTAAGTTTCAGTCTGTTTGTACGTGTTAATGGTCGGAATTTGTTGGTAGATGTTTATGTTTATGTATTAAGTTGGTGTGATAATGTAATGTGTAAAGTGATGTTAGGTTTGCGTAAAATAAACATTGTTATTGTCAGAGATGGAAAGTTTTGGGGTAAATGTTGTGAGGCAGCAAATGTTGATAGTAATTTGTGCTAAATTACATTTCTTCTGTGACTGAAATTTAACTCTTCTTTTCTTTCTGAAAAATTACCTGAAGAGCCGCTGATTTCATGACAACAATGAACGAGCGAGACCATAACACATTTTCCCTGTAGTTACACTTTAATTCTGTGTTTCTAGCATTTCATCTATCATCCCTCAACATACCTTCAAGAAATAAAATAGCCTTAGAGTCTCCTCAGCATAATAAACCAACTAACACACAAAACCTCTCCTTACGATTCAGGTAAAGGGACACTTAACCCAACGTAGCCACGAGCCCCCCATCACGCCGACAGGAATCGTAGTAAGCAGTAAAAGCAAAGCTACTGCGATACTAACAAACATTCATATAAAAGAATAAAAAGGGGACTAGTTTATTCACAAAAGCAAATGACATTTATATGGTAAGAGGCGATCGTAAAAGTTGATATTATACCGTAGAGCTGTGCGGAGTGCGTGTGTGTGCTGTTGTCGATAGAACAATTACATGAAAGAGTATTGTCTTGTCGACGTTTTCAATTTTGACTAGTTATAATTCAGTATTTCAGAAATTCCGATGATTATAAGCGTTTAAAACTATTGAATGTAAAGGTATAAAACTACATTAAAAAACGTCATTACAAAAATGCTTTCCTGCAATTTTCTTTTTTTTTTGTTGTTAAATTCGCAAATACTATTGATAGAGCGACAATTTAGTTTGGTAACTACTACTAACTTGTAATATTTGTAAACCAACAGGTGCATATATATCATTTTAAAAACCAACGACAATCTAGCAAAGATACTCGCAACATGTTACCCAAATACGTCACATCAACCTATTTCATAGCCACAACTTGGTGCTTACAACATGTTACTGCAAGGCTCAACTGAAAGTCATACATTCAGCTTTGATACCTCGTGTGACAGCCTAATGGGCAACGAGAGTGAACTCGTTCAGCCAAGCTCGGTAATGAAGTAATCAGTCACATGTCCAACGAATTTTGAAGCAAAACACGTTTAGAAATTTGAGTTTGTGCCAATATGTGGATGCATGTACTTGGGAAGGCTTTACCCGTCCATAGCAGGCTGTCGATCAGTTCATCAAAAGGTTTTGGCGAATGTCGGAAAATCATTTACTCAAAGACAAAGACTGGCTGGCTGCCTTTTGGAATTGCTTTACGAGAGTACATTTTGGGCTATTGTCCTGAAGCTGGAACCGAAAGCTTGGTATAAACAATTTTACTCTATAAACCAATATTAACCAATATAACCAAACCAAGATTATTTTTCACAAATTCAATTGAAACGACGATAATTATTTATCGAGAATCGCACCATCCGCATCCCATCCCTACCCCACATATAAGGACACTAAAATTCGTGCACAAAATTCTAGTGGAATAAATAAATAGCACAATAAAGTTGGGCAGGTATTCGCGTAGAGATTATGTTAAAATAGCGATTCCCAGTATATTTAGTTTATGAACTTTTGTTTGGATGCTGCTGAGATGCTAATGAGATGCGCGCTCCTTTTTTGTTTTGTTTTTAAACGGTCCGGTTTATTGTATTTGTTTATAGATGGAGACATTGTATTAGAATGTATAGCCATATAGTTAGTTATATTTTGCTTTTAGCCTTTTGCTACCTTTTTGCATCGGTCATGTCAAAGGATTGTATGTAGTGTTGTTATTATGGCATGAATCCTTATCATTTAATCCTTTATAAACATTCGTTACATAATAATGGTAACGGATTTTGTAACAGTTTTCCAATTTGTGTTATAAGGTAAATTTTTAGTAAGAAGGGTAGCCAGAGATAACGCACCACATCTAATTCTACGCCTAGAATTATGAGATTAAATGCAAAGTAATCTCACACCTCCGTATAAATCCCACCTCACCTTAGGGCGTGCTACTATCCCACAATCTCCAGCATAATTCGCTGCCAATTTACTGCAAATACGCTTTGCAATCAATTGGACCGCATCGCCAAAACAAACGGGCGCCCAACAATATCGCCAGGGGATGAGCGGATGTGACGTCAGAGACAGCCGCCATGCTAATGGCTAATGCGTGTCGCCGGAAGTCCTGGCCCGGAAACGGAGCGGACATCTCGCGAAATTATCATTTAACATTTTATTGCTGTACGTAGCATGCGGCTTAATAGGCTTGTTTTGTTTGCTGAGATATATGTGTAGGTGTGCTGAGCTTCCTTCGTCTGGGACTAGAAACCGTAAAATCTAAACACAGAATGTTGCATTGTTAGGACTTGTAATGTATTCTTTATTACTATCGTAAACATCACTGAACAAATTGTAAATAATGGTGGGTCAAAATAAACTCTATTTTCAAAGTATTAACTTTTTTTAAAGTAACGTTCGCATACTTTTAAATATTTTCAAGTATCTACTGACTACTTATATGTAAATAATTATTTCATAATTTTCGGAGATCCACTGACAGCGAACGGGATTGCCGACGCAGATATACTGTATTCGGATATTCACAAAGTGATTTACAACATCACTTATTTGTATACCTACATTTATCAAACAAATACTCAATTTCTATTCAACGATACTGCTCTGCTGTATTTATTAGACAAGTAAATTTTAGACAACAAATAATATAGCAGTTTCGATAATGTTTTATTAAGGCGCTAGGCATTCCAAATTGCGAATTTTGATTTCGTGTTTCTAACTGACCGTTGCAAACTGTTGCAGTTTAAAATTCAGGATATACTTTGTGCTGTGGTTTTCTCCTTTGATTGCTGACTTTTGTTTCGTCAAAAAAAAAAACACAACTAAGATAAAATTACTTTAATTTCGGAAGTCGGTGTCTTTGCTTTTATATTTTCGTTTTTTGCTACCGACTTCTGACGTTAAAATTACTTGTAGTGTTTGTTTTGGAAGTCGGTTGGTTTGTCTTTTTATAAAAAGTTTTTATTTTTCACTTTTTAGTGTGGTAGCGAATGAAAAAGATTTGTGTGGGCTAACACAAATACGTTTGCCTTCACTTGCTAAGTAAACATTAAAAAAATCCGAATTGCCAACCTCCTCCTTATTTTGAAGTCGGTTAAAAAACCAAATCCGATTTTTTATTTTGCAGTTGTTGTGTAAATAGTGAATCCAAATTAGTTACTTTAAAATTTCTTAAATGTTCATTTCGTTGTAAAGAATTACTGTAAAATTTAGTATTTTGAAAAATTATTTCGAAAAAAAGTTTCTTACAAAGGTGAAAAGTGACTTTTACTAGGCTAGCCTCGAAAGTCCGACCAAAATATATGGATAGGGCTTGTCAAGGTAATTGGCGTTACATAGCGCCTTAAACCGAAAATAATAAAACGGGGGCGAACTCATTATAATTTCAATATTGAATGACGCGGCGCGGCTGACGTTGTAGACAATTTAATAAGATGGCGAAGTATTCCGTTACCTTTCTGTTCGGTATGAACTAACTTGATTGTTTTTCACCTTCAGAAATAGGTCTTTAGGTATTTTGGTGTAAATCAAAGTTTATGTCAGACGGTTTTGGGTTTAAATTGTGATTATGGTAGTACCTGCATGGCGAGCATGGCCTACTGTGACATGTCATGAGTCACGCTATTTATCACGGTGGCGTAAGATAATTCTCTCGACATGTGAAATAACTTTTTGACGTTTAATTGGGACTCTTTTGTCTTATTTGCTAATACGGGCGCAGCCATTTTGTCACAAAGGTCACACTTTGACAGATGGTAATGAAAAATTTATCACATTCGGTCAGAGGTGGTGATAAAAATTATATTAATAAAAATAATGTTTTCCTGCTAATTACAGCACCCAATGGCAGTAAATTGTTGTGTGTTGTTTTAATTATGTTTTTGCCAGAAGGCAAGAGGCCCAAAGCAGAATGATCTTCCGGAGAAACATTCGGGACTCCTATAACCCGTTCGAATTGCCAGACTAGGAGTTCCAACGAATTTTCCGCCGGAACCCAAAGGCCAGGCGAACTCGCCATTTGCAAATGCCGGGTTAAGGCTCATATACTCTGTGAGTTTTTTTAATTGAGCATTCAGCTTCTGGTTCTGTGAAGAGAATTACCTAATACTAAATTAAATGTAAATTGACAAGACAACGGATGCGTCAATAGCGTCGTATATATGTACCGCAAAGATTTATTTTTTCTTACTGCTTTTTTCCTTCCATTATTAATATTGCAACCGGAACTGAATGATCAAACAAGACCAACGGAACAACAAAGACGGTTAGAAAAATATTTATATTCTTTGGAAAGACGTGACGTGCGTTTGTCAAAAATGAATTAGATCCCAACCAAATTAAAAGGTTGTTTAACTTTATGAACTGCACGCATACATACATATTATTTTGTTTGGTCGCGTATTCAGATGGCAACACACATTTTAACTTTTTTAATTTACTGTGTCACCATATGATGTCAGCAACAAGAAAGGCATATCACGCCTTATTCCAAACATACATTCATAATAATCAATCATAAAGAATAAGGAAAACAAAATAAAATAAATTAATAACAAATTGAATAAAACAATAAACTACAGGGATTTAAAAAAAAACAAAAATCAGCCAACAATATAATGACTACCTTCTCTCCGCCACAGGTACAGCAAAGTCTGCTGGAATAATGCCGGATGACGCCAGGCGGTCTAGAATCTTGTGTGCTGAATTCATGGTTACATCGATTTTTTAAGGGTGTGCTTCGAGAACCTTTCATTTCAAAGGATGTAACTAAATAACAACAAAAATACTTATTATTACATCTAGCTACGAGTATAACAAACCATGTCCATCCCCCGACACATCCCACATACCTCGCCAACACACACTTGGCACTTCAAAAGCCAGCATTTTATTCAAAATAAAGCTTGCAAGGCTAACGGGTTACCCCGTCGACCAGCGTTTCGGATAAACCGGGACTGAACGCTGCGTTCAAAACGACCCACAAATCATATGGCGGAATTCCTAACTTACCGTTTCCTGGGAAGTGAGATATATACGAATTTATGACGATGTGTGTGGGAGAGATTTTTGTAAGGCAACTGTTTGTTTATAGAGAGTATTTTTCATTTTATTTGAAGTAGTATACTTTATGAACAGTTCACTTTAAGCAAATTGAAAATAATAAATTTATGTTGTTATTCAGCATTAGTAAAGATGCAAAAGATAGTCAATTAAGTTTTATTTGTCCCAAATCTTGAGCGAATAAAGATCCAAGCAATTGATTTCGTAATTGGTAAAATATTATATACTTTTAATCCAATCCTCCATGTACTATAAATAAAATAAAATAAACAATATTTAGTAAATAAGTTACACTCTTTTAAACACGCTTGTGTATTTATCATTAGTCTCAACAACAGCTGATTTAAATTGTATTGTTACTAAATAAAAAGCAGGCTAAAATTATATTTTATAAGCAAACCCGCGCACCACCCATAGCACGACAATTTTACCTCGACGACGCATTCGCTTGTAGCGAAGTGGTTCTATGTGACTCGCCTTCGTGCTACCTTTTGTGTCGCAGATTTGATTCCCAGCCACTCCGCCCACGGAATAACAGTGACTCCACCTGCCTACCCCTCTTTGATATGAAAATGTCTAAGTACACCTACTAATAACTTGCACGGAACACTGAACACTTGAAAAAGGGATTTTGATCTAATATTATGTTGGTTTGACATTTAAAGTTAGTCCTAACCTTTAGGTTCTGAGGTCACATGTTATTTTCTAACGGTTTTAAACTAATATTTGTTCGTGAAATGTGTGGACTTTATACCCTTTCGTAGACGAAGTTCCAGACGGTCTGGGTACGCCTGAATTCACATATTAGAGGCAATGTCACTCCAATGTTGATTAACCTTTAGTTGTTATACTAGCTGTTGCCCGCGACTGGCCTGCGACCCAGGATGAAGAGGACCCTGTGTCCTCACCCAGATCATAGTCTATGTGTACTAAATTACTTTCGCATACATAACATTATATATTAAGTTAGGAATGTAGGATTGTAACTTTGTGGTTAATGTTTAGAGAGAGGAAATTAAAGCTACAACATTTGACATAAATGAGTTTTAGTTGACATATCTACATCTAATATACAACATTTTCGTGTCACAATGTTTGTAACCAAACTCCTCCGAAACGGCTGGACCGATTTGTATGAAATTTTGTGTGCATATCGGGTAAGTGTGAGAATTGGCAAACATCTATTTTCAAATAAAAGAAGCAAAACAACATTTGCGGGGTCAGCTAGTATTAAATAAAACTTCAAGAGAATGTTTAGTCGACCTGCATGCGTAGCACGGCCACGGCAGAAATGGGAGACAAATGACAGATTGTAGAAAGATTTCTAAAGCGCGACGTCAAAATTCGAGATTTTTTTTGTTTTCTTTTCGTAGATTTGAGATTTCTATCTCAACTCTACGAAAAGCTATTTTAGTCATCTGCGGCCTAGCCGAATTGCCATTTAGACGGCAGTAATCGTCTGTGTGAAGCCCGCATAAGGTTGAAAGTCACTTGCTCGTAATAAAACGACGCCACTATTGTATTTGTAATGTATTCACACTTAGTGGAGTTTCAATTTAATGCGAATTTTTATCAAAAGTAATCTAGCAATTATGAGGTTGACTATACATTCCAGCAGCTTCCATACACTTAACGAAATACTTAGATTTATATAGTATGATACTTGATTCAAAAACAGACATATTAGACACTAGAAAACATCACAATAAATCAAACTGAAATCGAAAACCGATAAAAACATCGATTCAAAGATTCGTACCCTACCTTACAAAACATTTGAAGGTTTTTAAAGACGACTCCTTAACGCCACGTGATCGGAATGAAGGGTAGGCTGTCACCGAGGTTTGATGTAGGTAAATTGTGTTCGTATCGGCTCCGTATCGAACCCGCGGACGTGAGACGGATCCGATACCGTGGTCCGGTTACACAAATTATTGAGGGATGAATTTTATTTTTAGTTTTGGTTCGAAGTTTTGGATAGCTTGCCTTCGTCTTGCGTTACTTAAAAGGCAGTTTGGTTTGTATACATTACATACATGTTATAACTCTCGCTTACTTTTCATGGGGTTAGGCACAAACTTGAGAATTTGCTTCGTTTACGTTTGAAGGGATGAGGGACAGGGTGTTAAGTTTACTCATACTCTTCGGAAAATAGAGGATCCTTCGATTAGATGGATGTCGTATCTGGTGGAGAACTGCCCAACGATTGATGTCTGGTAGTTCTATATATGCTAGCTGCGCGATAAACTCTGATTGCGCGATGCAGGATTTGTGTGACGTCAGTGTGATGCGTTGTTTGGATGTAGCGGTGTAGATGCCGCCACACGTTCATACATCTGCTCATACACGCACTCTTGGAAGACCTTTCTGAAGAACATCGCTAATAAGGTCACTATTTCAACAACCAAAAAAAACACATAAACCTACATGGGCACGTATGAAACGTCAGATGCTTGGTGCACGGTTCCTATTGGTCGTTTCCTGTGGAGAAGAGCAGGCAAGAAAATCAACGATTACTCTTTTAAAAATATTTGACATTTACAATGTTTTCAAATTAATGGATTAATAAGTACGGGAGGACAGTGTAGGCCTGTCGACAAGAACCATAAGCTTAACAAATAGACATATCACATAATTGTCATTTCAACAGTAACAAATCTGAATTAATATGCTGTTCACAAAAGCCACTTATCTCGGACCAATTATAGTTAGGATAATTGGTCCGAGCCACTAATAAAGAGTTGAAATTAGAACTGTGGGTATATAATGTCAAATGATGAGAACGTTATGTTAAAGACGTATGTAAAAAGTTAATATCTAATTATTGCCAAACTTCCTTGTCTTCGACTTAGTCTTTAATCTTGTAATATGCTTTTTTGATAAGGACACGTTTGATGTTAAGGAGTCGACTTTCCTTCCTTCAAATGTTTTGTACGAGTCGGGTACGAATCTTTGAATACGTGTTTTTATCGGTTTTTGATTTTAGTTTGATTTATTGAACTACGAGTACTGTCATTCATCCTCGCAACATGACCAAACCATCCAATAATCTTGTATTTATTTAAAGAGGTTTGGGGCTGGTAGGTTTTTAATTGTGACCAAGTTTTTTGCCGATGGAGTAACGGATTAATATTTGGTACAGTTGTGTATTTTTTTTTATGTTGTAGCTGTTTGTTGTTCCTTTTTAATAAATAAAATAAAAATAAACATGGCTCGTAGAGATTCAGAAAGAAACTGGCACACAATTATGTGTGACAGTGGACGCTCTATAATATACCGTATTTTTACTTTGTTTAATCATAATCGGCCTGCAATGTTCCCACTGCTGGGACACGGGGTTCCTCTCTGTGAGAGGGAGTAAGCCGTCATCCACCACGCGTAACCAGCGCAAGTTTTCGGTTCTTGAATGTCTCCTCACAATGTTTTCCTTCACTATTTTGAGAGCAGTGATGAAATGAGTTACACCAAGTAAAATGTCTGGATTCGAACGTACTCGGGAGTTGCGGCCGTTTGGTTTCCAATGGGCTACCACTGCCTTCAGCATGGTAATTGTACATGACCGTGGTGATCGCTTAATATGCCTGAGGCACATTCTTGGAAAATCCTTGTCCCTGAATACGGCAACGATTAGGTACTTACCTGCTTGTCGCTCAAAACCACACGAAACTATTCGTTTTCGAAGCACATTATCACTAGCATTCTATTACTTAGCAACACAATTGAAACACTTCTAAAATCCTCAATAATATTTATAACATTTTCAGACAGGTAGCGGCGTATAACCCGCTGGGGATATTGGGGGAACCCGCCTGTATGTGTTCCTCCAAAATGGGGGAGTCCCCCGGAGACGGCGCGTGCTTGTCAACTTTGAGACTGGGGTAAGTTATGTTAAGGGGGAATGTGTATTAGACGTCTTTATAATTCGATTTTTAGTTTTTGCTATGTGGAGATATTAAAATGGGTCAAGGTATGAGTTGCCACAAAATTATTGGAAAGTATCGGATCTCAATGGCAAAGATTATGGGCGCCGGTTCAATCAGAGACACATGAGATCATTCTTATGTAGGTGCCTGACACTGAATGAACCTTTTGGTAATAAAATAGGTAAGTATGCTACGAGTAGTTTAACCTTAAGTTAAATTATGAATTTATTTGTATTTACAAATCAGTTACTTAGTTCGTTCTTCCATTATTAGAATATTCGCTATCTGCAAAATACCCAAGTCTATCTTACATTATCCCTGTATACTTTTTTCAAAGAAGCCTAAAACATGTTAATGGATCAATCAAGAGGTCACGGGGTCGCCTGTGACGTCAGTAGTGCGGTAATTATGTGTAATGAGGGTAACTGGTACATTCACCCGGGTAATACGGTATTCCGGGCAAATCATCCGGTTTTATTGCGCACATCCTTACGCGAGATGGTATGGTTTTAAGTGCTTTTTTTCTGTGTCATGTAATGGTAATTTTGTGAATATGGTGTTACTGAAAAAACTATAATTACATAGGTAATACGTATTTGCCATTAAATAAACGCACGAAAATCAAAATTGTAGTAATCATGTTTTTTTTGTTTGTATAAGTTCATTAGTAACGAGGTGCGTAGCTATGCTACGCGGCGTAGCGGCCTACGCAAGGGTTAACGCTACGAATACTGTCGTAGCAATGGCCGTAGGAGTTTGCCATTCATGACGATTTTTTTGATAAGGATATTTTCTCGTGCCGACCACATACCTTAAAATTATTTACAAAAAGACAACAATAATTTTCATTTATTAATTTTGTTAAAATATGAATATGCTACTACACAAAACTTCACCACCATGAAAGATATTGCTTCGCACATACGTCTACGGCAATATACACAATTTTCAGCAAGAATATAAAATAAACAAAAATTCTTTATTTACAGTTTCGATCCTAATATAACACACGCATCTGTCTACGTCGACGGGAAATGTATGTTTTAAACCTCCGTACCCTGTCAATACTTACCTTTGTAACAATGACGTCACTATCGCTGGTCGTCCATCTATTGCGCGTCGAACACGTCTCTTCAACAGTATCCGTAGAAGAAGACAGTAATGTATGTTATACTAAGTGATATATTTGTAATATTTTGATAAATATTCTATGAATGTACCCACCGTGATTTTTACCACCGAATTTATTTACATGGGTAACTAAATTACCCCTATTGGGGTAAAGGGAGCCATAATATGCAAGTATGTTTGGTAGAAGCCAATATATATTTATTGTATGTCTTTCTGTACATTTTGCTGAAATAAGTTCAAGGTTTTTATAGATATGTTTGAAAGAAGTAAGGCAAGGTTTATCAAGATGTGCGAGGTTGCTGTTTCTTTATGAGAAGATGTAAAATTAACAAAAGATTGCGTTGCATAAATTTTATACAGTTGCGAAGAAAATTGTGGATCAGCTTTATGCGATATTTTCTTAGCATTTTGTTGGTTTGGCAAAACACAATGTTGTGACTAAAAGTACACAAGTCAAGACATGTTTCGTCTTCACTCTGACTTGTGTTTAACAAAACACTTTTACGCATTTAAACATTCCTACAAACATAAAAGCGTTTATTCTAACACTACTCGTTCGAATGAAACACATAGCCGATAATTATTCAAAAAGCGCGCGTTTGTAATGGAAGTGGGCGCCAACGTAAAATTATTTATTATTATTTATCCGATACACGCAGTAAGCTCGAGTTGTTATCGTTCGTTAGTCTTACATTATCGAGACGCAGAGTGTAATTGGTGGGCTGAATACACCCCTAGGGCGTTTAGAGCTCACGATATAATTTACGGATTGAAGGAAAGAAAGATAGTTTGGATGACTATGTCTTTGATATTAAAAACCGTGTTGTTAAAACCATAGATACGAAATAATTTCTGCTAAGTTTCAACATATCTCAAACAACATTTTGTTAAGTCTTTGTAGAAATTACCGTTCAAGTCATTGTAAAAATTATTTTAATCACTAATTTAATGAGAAAATTAGTTAAACTGTAATGCCAATATTATTTTTGTTCAAATAAAATGTAATCTTATAAAGAACGAATAAATACCTTCTTAAATCTCTCTAAATAAATTACCATCTTAACGACGTTGCAGAATTGAATTACTCTCAAGTGACTGATGGAATATAATTTGTATTATAAGATGGAATACAATTAGAGAAAGATGAGACGAACCACATATTTTACATTAGAAATCGTATCGCAATCGTATCGCACCCTCTAAGCCACCCTTTCCACACGACTCCCTCTTTTACAGGAGCTCGTTAAGACACATTCATGTTTGCCATCGTAACGGATATTTTAGCCACCCACCATCCACCAACAACCATCCACCACCGTTCCGCTGTTGCTCGGCAATCGTTACATTTATTTATAATAACGTTGTTTGTCGCTCACTCGCTGTTGAGAATTGCCCTTAATTCTACCAGATTGTTTAGGCGTGTTACACACGAAGACACTGCTTGTATTGACTCAAGAAAACAAGAGAGTGTGCTGTATAAAAAAACAAAAAACCGTCATTCCACTGCAGCGGCAATGTTCATTGTTAATGTGGATGTTATAAGTTCTTAAAATTAGAAACGCTTAGATAAGACGTGATTTCAAGAATTTGAAAAACTACCTTGAGAGCCTCACGGGCCGGGCCAGTACCGTGACGATTAATAATTGAACACGGTTGGTCATGTAAGTTGATGATTTTTCCTAGAAGATGGTTCTTTGTTTTTTATATTTACAATTTTCCTCTTGCCCCCTTGGCTTGTCAGCCGACATCTGACACCTACGATATTTTTTTTCTATTCTATGTCTAAATAAATGTTTGTCTCGTTATTAGGCCATCTACTTATCAATGATTTGTATTCATAAAGGTTGCATTTAAGCACCAAACAGGCTATATTGGTGAAACAGGCTGTATGGTACGGATCTCAACGGTACCCAACACAGAATGGAATAAAAGTAAGTATTTGTAGTCTTGCCACATACCTCTTTTGTTGGCTGTACATAATTATTTATATGGACAAGACGTAGCTGCGTTTTCCCAAGGGTCTCGTAAGAATTGAATAAGGGTTAACATTTGGCGGTGGTTATCAAACATTAACAACATCACATCCCTTTAAAATTCTGTGAGCTCTGCACACACATCATTGTGCTAAAATTAATGTTACATTTTCAAAACTTACGTTAAATCATAAATCCGACATCATTTATTTCAAAACATCCTATTTATAGCAAAATAAAAATGTAATTTTCCAAACTGCCTCGTTGGTCTAGTAATCGCAAGAGCTACTGTTGAGCATGAGGTCCTGGGTTCGATTCCCAGGTCGGGCAAAGTGTTTTTAGGTTTTTCTATCTAGAATTTCTCAGTAGCAGCCCGGAGTCTGTATTCGTGGCCGGTGGATGGCAATAGGCTCGCCCCCTATTACATGGGACATAAACATAACTGGCGAAATGTGGGTGTACTACGGGTATACCTCTGCCTGACCCTTCTGGGATAACAGGCGTGATGTTATGTTATGTCATGTTTTCCAAATAATTTAACTGAGGAGAAAAACTTAATTAAGCCACTTTTTTAAATTAGATTTGAAAACGTTTGTAAACACTATAGAAAATATAGGAATCAACAGAATAAATAGAACTAAATGTAACAAACAATTGTAGGCGGCATTGTGATATTTTACCTAATTGGTGCTGCACTCAAGCAACAGCAGTTGCGCCACTTTCTGATGTTATGTCTCGGGGTGAAAAACGCCTTATTATAACCGTCTTGATAAATTACAAATAATGTTTCAGCTCAATGTTATTTTAGTCCCAGTTTTATTGATACCGGGATATATATTTATGTTTATAGCGTCTGTGGGTAGTTTCTGGTTGAAAAGTGGGGAACGGGGAGATTGTCGAGGGCATTGGAAGCCGACTAAAGTAGATCGAGGGAAGTGTGCAATTTTTCACAACATATAATTACCATTTTCTACATCAAATCGTCGAGTTTCAATCACACACACAAAACGATTGACGCACTTAAAAAACGATAGTCTCACTAATCTAAAGCGACAAAGTTTCCGCCCAATTTGAGTGCTTACCCGACGCCAACCTAGTGGGTTTAAAACTCATTTCTTTACCGCAAACCAGAATTGATTGACCCCTGAAAGTTTACCATTCCTTCTTACACTAAAAAGACTGGGCAGGCAAAGTTACTCTGGATCCTTGCATTAGGAAAGCGACTCACGTACGGGCATTCCGTTCTGATCTCACGTGCTTTCGAAATTGGCGAATCGAACGGAAATGTTCCCGAAAGTCGACCGTGTGTACGTCGCCAAATTTTTTTTAACACAAGTTCTCAGACGAGAGGTTTATTTTGTGTTTGTTTTAAAAATGAGAGTTTCTTACTAATTTGTTTATTTTTGGGTAATTTGATCGTGTTTTGGATACAATTGAGATGAGAATTTTTCGTGTAGATTTTGATCCCAGAAATATATTCTGCCTAAAATTGACGCATGGCTTAGCGCTATATTGCTCTATCTTTCTAAATATTGCAAATCACTCTAGGCGCGTCTAGGACATCTCAGTGGCGAGCAGCATGTCGATTCTATAAAAATCTCACCGTGAAGAGTTGCATGTAGTGAGCTGTCAGTGTCATCCCGTCTTGGTCAATCCCTAGCATCAGTGGCACTGACAGCTCACTCCACGCTCTCTCACCTATCTAATATTTCACGGTGAGGTGGTTACAGAATAGCACTAGAGTGTATGCTACTTAGGTAAGTCGCAAGTTCATGCGGGCTCCATGGAGGGTGGCAGCCAGAGAGACGAATTTTAAATTCATTTTTAATATGGACAAAAAAGGCCAATTAAAAAACAAACACAGCGGAGTGGAGGCGAAAGCCAATGAGACTTCCAAGGGAGGTGCTTGCACTTCCCTAGCCCCTGGTGGCCATGCGGCTAACGCTGCTGGTACCAGCGCGGGCGTGGCTAAAACCGCAGCTAAAACCAAAAAACAAAAGTCCCAACTTAAACAAAGGACGTCGGCGCTGATTGGGACCAGTACCGACCCTTGTTACACTGAGGCGAAGACGGCAATGACTTATACCACAGCCGGTCCGACCCTCTTCACACAGACCCCGGCGCTGTGTAATACTGGCACCGGGTATCCTACCAAACCACCTCCTCCTCCTGTGGCTCTTCTAGCCTCCCCTCACCAAAAGGCCGTCACCGGTCAAACGGCGACGGCCAAGTGCACCGAGGACGCGTTTTCACGCACCTGCCAAGTGCAGAAACGCAAGGGCAAGACTGCGGCATGGTTCATGGTGGTCGGTGTCCCTGAGGACCACATTCCGACCCTGATGGAGGCTGGACGCCGTGTCTCAATAGTATTGGGGACGGTGTACGTGAAGTTTCAGGGTCGGAACGGGAGGTTCACCGACGTCCCCCAGGGTTGGGACCTCGCCAGCACCAGCAGGGGATTCCACTCCCCCACCAAACAACTCGGAAGCATTAGCGGCCGAACCTGCGATAGCAGAGTTGGCCACTCCTGCTGCCGCCACCGTGGCCCACCTATTGATGTGGCCGTCGCTGTTCCTTCATCGGGTGAGGAGCTGGACGACATCATCCTGTCCCCGGCTTCGGGCCAGGGGGAGGACGGCATCGACGAGGGCGACCTGTTTGCCGGGCTGAGACTGGAGGGGGTCGAAGAGGGTTCAGCCAACGATGGCGTCCCTTTCGTCGACCTGTAGAGTCCTCCAGGCCAACCTTCACCACAGTCAGACCGCGACGGCTCAGCTTCTCAAGTGGCTGGAGGTTCAACACACAGCCATTGCCCTGATCCAGGAGCCGTGGGTTAGGGCGGGCCGCATTGCGGGAGTCTCCAATCTTGGCGGTAAGCTCCTGGTCACCACAGATCACGTGCATCTATGTCACAGGTAACCTTAAAACACAGCTTTTAAATGACTTCTGTTGCAGAGATGTCTCTGCAGTAAAGCTGCAAATACAGCGTGGCGAAGCCGAGGAGATGGTAGTGATCGTTTTCGCCTCGACCTACATACCCGAGGCGGAGGCACCACCTCCACACGACCTCGCCCGGCTCGTGGGCCATTGCGAGAGAAGCGGGTTTGAGGCCGTCGTCGGGGCCGACGCCAATGCTCACCACCAACTTTGGGGTATGGACACGCAAAACGAGAGGGGTAAGGCCTTGGTTGACTACTTATTCTCGACTAACCTATCCCTACTAAACACTGGCTCCGAACCAACATTCGTAACCAGGAGAAGCCGTACAATCATGGATCTCACTCTGGCAACAGAGGGCGCGGCGGAAATTGCCACGGGGTGGCAGGTCTCTAAGGAGGCCTGCTGCTCCGATCACAGGTGGATCCGCTTCGACATCCATGTCTGTGTCACCCCAAAACCACCACGGCGCAATTCGCGTAGCACGGACCGTGCCACCTACACACGACTTTTGCGGATACGACACAAATTGAGGTACAAGTAAGCCATCTTACTAAATCAATGATAGAAAGATACCAAACTGCCTGCCCAGAGACCACCCCACGCAATGTTTGTTACCAAACTCCTCCGAATCAGCTGGACCGATTTGTATGAAATTTTGTCAGCATATCGGGTAGGTCTGAGAATCGGACAACATCATTTTTTTTTAAAGATGCAAAATCACCTTTTTCCGGGGTCAGCTAGTTAGTGGGTACAGTAGTGCTCTTAGGTCTAGCAATCTCTCAAAGGAATAGATTGACGTTTCGGTTTCACTAAAGACCTTCTTCTATAAATTGTTGCTCACGCACACACACTCACTTCGTCTGTAATTGATAGTAGTCATAATTTCAACTAACTTAACATTTAGTATGCTAGCTTAATCGTTACCGTGCTCTGGTAGGAGCGATTATGATGAGCCGTGGGTTCGAATCTCACCTGCGCCTGAATCTATTAATAGTACCTTACCTTAAATGATAATTTTTTGTTTGATTTAATAAAATTGCTTGATGTGGTTCGATAATCATACGATATTTGTCTCGTTCATCTTGTTTACATAAATAATACAAGTTTATAGGACCACAGAAAACTGATTAAATTATTTCGATTTCTGTTAGGTAGTTACGACTATTCACCTAATTGCACGTTTAGTAATGAATGTTCAAATCTGTAAATTAGCGGGGTTGTGGTTATAATTTTGAAAATGCATTAAAATATAAATATTGAAGCGTTAGATATGTGTGGGGGCGTGTGTCGGGAAACTCTTCAATAAGTACGTCCTATTAGGTTTAGAAATGTATTTGAGAGTTCACAAATGTCATATTTAAAATATAAAATAGATGTCTTATTAGTTAGGTATATTGTATCAATGTCCGTTCCCACCGAAGTTAGGTAAAGAAAGACGAGGACAATCGTCGGTGCCGTGGGAAGCGCGTTGTCGTAATCCGATCGGTCACTTTATCGGTACGATGTGCTGAGCTTGCAGG
Organism: Dasypolia templi; assembly: GCA_963555695.1. Lineage (NCBI taxonomy): Eukaryota > Metazoa > Arthropoda > Insecta > Lepidoptera > Noctuidae > Dasypolia > Dasypolia templi. The sequence goes on along the minus strand of OY743154.1, from coordinate 25,547,281 downwards.
TTAGGCTCGTAACATCTCCCACGCCAAATGAGCAACTATATGGTGACCTTGACGCCAAAAGTTGCTGCTCTTTTTTCATCTTCTGTCATCTCGGTGTTAGCGGTTTGAGTTCTGATATTTACTTTCGCATCTTTACGGCGGCGGCGAATGATATATAAGATGCTCAGTGCACCTGCACCGAATAGTATGAGTGTATAGAATGGAATTGTGGTATGATACATTCCAAATGTGTCTAATGATTTAACTTCTATTTCGTTTTGCATGGTAATTTGGTTCTGAATTTTGCGAAGACTGCTTAGATCTGTAGTCTGCAAATGAAAACTGCGTGTCTTCGCTAATATCTCATAGTGCGGTAGAGCCATGAGTTCTAATGGTTGCCCGGCTAATTTGTTATCCAAATTGATTATACTGATCTCTGGGGTTTTTATCTTGCAACCTTGAGGGACGGTGGCCAAAAAGCTTCCTTGTAACATCTGATGTCGTTCTTTGCCACAGGATAGTTTAACTTTGTACTGTTGGGGAAAGCGATTATGTAGTGGTCTGTCTAGCTCAATCAGAGCTTCCTTGGTCAGAGACATAGGCGTGGTTCTGCACGTTACAATGAGACTGTATGAGATTGTATGAGTTTTTGAATACAGTCTATTTTTGACGTAATTTGGTGGACGATCCTCTGCTCGCATAGGTGCCAGGAGTTGACCTTCGCGCATTCAGCCTCTATATACACAAATTCCTGAGAATTGGATGCTATATAGGATGCAGGTGGTACTATAATTTCGCTATTCTTATTTGGAACGGGACACAAGTTAGTAGTAAATGTAATAGGAAACTTTATGACTACTACAACTGTGGACTCGGTAAAAACTGAAGCTAAGTTAATTCTAATATTTCTAATATTTAAATCAATTATTTCATCGGAACTATAAATGCGTTTTAATTGACTTATCATATTTTTAAGATCTTTGACTAAAAGCTAATATATTTTCTATTCTATTAATTTCACTCCGTAGTTCTTGTACATTTTCGGTTAGAATCGCGAAAAGTTGCACAAGATGAGTGTAATGAATTATTCGCTCATTATCAGTATTAGTCATATTCATGACATGAGAAAGAGCTGTCTCCAGTTTTCTCTGATTAATTGAAAGATTGCGAATTATCTGGTTTTGCTGAATCGTCATTTCTTTATACAAAGTAATATGTTTATTAAATTATTGTGACAAAGTATGATCATTTTTATTTAATACGCCTAATGCATTTTCAAATTTCAGAGCATCATCGTTGTCTAAATTTCCAGAAATACTATTGATGATTGTGCCTATTGGGTTTATCAGGACTCTCTTAACTCTGGTTGGCCTGAATGTATCTAACTGCAACGTAACTCTATCTAACTTTATGTATAAATGTTTTATCTGAAGGTTGAAGAGAGCGCTGTCCCCGTGAGATAGTTTATGTGTAGCGACAGCGAGTTGAGATTTGATAGTGTTTACATGTGACTCAATTTCTTCGAGGTCAATGTATTGTAAGAATGTGTGGAAGTGAGATATGATTTTGGTAGCGCCGAGATTGAATGGTAGTATACCGGGTCCATTTTCTAGACTGTCAAGACGTATGTCTTGAGCACCAGCTAGGATAACCGGCAGCGATAATAAGTAGCTGAAACAATAATATGAAGAATGTCATTTCTTCGGTGGTCTTTTTAACCGTGATTTTGCGACCGGACCACGACTTTTTGCGGTGTAGATATTATTATGTACAGGTAAGTTCTTAACTACTTTGTCCTGAATAAATCGAGGAGCCATTTTTAGTCTACTAGCCCAATTGGATTTCGTACATGTATGACTTGGTTTTGTTCACAATCTAAAACGGGTTCCCTATCAGCGTTACGCCGCGTCATTGTACCTATACGATCGGATAATGCAGAATCATGAATAATTTTATACACCGTTTCAATTCGACTACGATGCTCTTGAATATAAGTTTGAATATATCGGTCTGTTATGTTTAAATCAATAGGACTTCGAGGATCGAAATGTCCAGATATTACATCAAATGGACTACATTTAGTTAAACTGTGGATAGAGCTATTATAGGCGATTAGCGCGAACGGTATAAGATTTCGATATGGTTCGTTTTTATGCTGAATTTTAAATAATCGTAAGTGTTCCAAAAGCGTGCTGTGGAAACGTTCTATGATGCCATTTTCGTTTGGTGCATAGGCACTAGTCATATGGTGTTCTATTTTGTGCAAACGGAGAAATTCTGACACTATTTGATTTCTAAATTCGTGATGAGTACTATATGTTAAAAGGGCTTTTATTATATTGTGTGCAGTACAAACGGATAAAAGATACGCTTGTGCGTATTTAGAGAATGAGTCTATGATAGTTAAGTATTTGTCGTGGTCAATAGTCAGAACGTCTGCGTGTGCTAATTCGAACGGTTGAGTTGGTGGAGGTACAACCCTGAACTGCGGGCGAAGTGGATTTCGATCGTATTTTAATTTTTGGCCAAAAGTAACGTTGAGATAGCGAAAGATAGGTTTCATTGATTCCGCGATGATTGGTCTTGCCTTCGTGGTATTTTCTAATTATTTCTAATTGGTTTGACTGATCCTCAACGTTACGTACTTCATATTTGACTAAAACTAAGTTCATGGATGAATTTTCAAAAGTTTTTTGGATGTGCACGTTTTTCTACATCGTTCTCACATGTATAATTTCAACAAGACTGATGTAACAAATTTTCTGTAACAAAATTTTTTGAAAGAGTGTCCATGGAGTTTCTTACCCGTTCTTCTCCATAGGTACCTACTTCGCTTTGGAATGGGCAAGATGTCAACCGTTGGTGTGATACTAGCCATAAGATCAATTCAAACATCGCAATAGTCATCATGCCGAGGCTTTTTTTTTTTTTTTTGGGTGGCAAATCATCAAATGACTTCTCCCGCTCTGGGTGGAGCGGGAGGGCGTGTCAGACTTTTACTGACTAAAACCCACCCGTGTTCCTTCAGGGCCACGGGTATCTCTATCGAATTACCCGCGACCCTGAGGCGTCGGCCCTAACGGACCCCGTCATTTTGTGCTGACATCTCTGAGGACGCCGTGGCGCCTCTCCAACCACTCCTCAAAGAGGGGGCTTACCGCCGCAATTGTGGCGTGCCCAATCATGCCGAGGCTGAGCTTCTAAAACTAAACTATGTGCAACAAGAAGTGGATATGCAGGTTGGAGAACACAAGTCACCAGAATACTTTTAGAAAAACCCTCCGCACTCTGTCCCTCTGTTAGAAGATGGTGTTCTATTCTCGCTGACAGACGCGCAATCATCACGTGTCTGGTTTCCGAACACGATGCTGAACAACAAGCGACATTATACCCTAACGAATTGAGTATAAGAGCGATAATAGATGAAAGACGGGGATTGGATCCAAGTGGGGGAACGTGTTGGATTTCAGGCGAACGCTCACTTTCCTCCAGTCCGTTGCCACTTTGGTGGGAGGGGGTTGAGTGGAGTCGGGCAGACCTATGCGGGGAACCAGTTTCATGACTACTGGATGGTGATCAGAAGAGAGCTCTTGTACAACTTCTATAGAGTCCAACTGTTGGTTGATTTTCTGTAGAAGTGCCACGTCGAGGACATCGGCGGTATGGTTGGGGTCGGAGGAAAGTGGGCGCGATGACATCAAAATTCTGAGTTGAGGGGAGGTTGAAAAAATGTCTCCCTCTGATAGAAGTTCTGGTGCTATTCCCGGAGGGATGTTTGGCGTTAAGATTACCAGCTACGATAACGGAGTCACTCAGGACAAATAGGAAAGAGAGATCTTCAGAAAGGAGTTGGATATTCTCCGACGTATTAATGGGGGGGAGATAGGCCGATACTACGGTCATCACGATACTACAAATCGAGAAAGAGGGGGAGAGTCAATTGGAATGCAGTATAGCTCCTTTTTGTAGTAGATGAGGGTACCGCCCTTGTGGCAACGAGTCCTGTCATTACGAGTACGATAGTTAGCAATTGACGGGTTTCGGTAACTAGGCTTAAGGAAGGTTTCCTGTACAAGGAAGATGGTGGTCACGGAGGAACTAGACAATTTCAGCGCGCTGTCGCAGGATGCCATTGGCATTGAAATAACCTAGCTTTAGGGATCGGGGTTTGGTTCTCGCGAGGATTCCTTTATCCATGAGTTGGATTAGGTTGGTTGGCGGAGGATGTAAGGGCTTGCGTAATATCCGGATACCCATGGTAGATGCTCTGGATCATGAAAAGGTTACCGGCATTTCTGGCGGCAGCAATTTCATTAGCCATTTTACTGTCGCGAGGGCAAGGATGGCCGTAAACGTGCTAGAGATCACGATTAACGACTGGGGGTGCGTTGACGCGGATGCGGGTACCCGATTTTTAAATCGGTACACCATTCGGACACGTCGGTCCATTTTACCTTGTCCTGGATGAACACGGAAGGGAGAGGGGCAATCTTCTTTGCCACAGTATAGCACTAAGGCTGAGAGGGCGATCCATCGAAGTGGATGAGGATGAGGCCGAGGCGATCTGGGAGGGGGCAGTGGCGGATGGAGCCACGGGAGTGGAGATAGGATTGTCTAGTGCCGGTTCCTGGTCCTTGTGTCAGGCACCACTTTAATACACCTCTTCCTTGAACCGACTGTCTTAAATACGCCTTTGTCGGAACCCTCTTCCGACGACTTTAAGACGGTTGGTTCTCGGGAGGAGCTCTGAGAGTCGCTCTCAGGAGACGGTGAGGTCGGGAAATTAAAGATCGCTGGTGTCCATATGGACCGCCGGCGGCGAGCAACTTAACTGTTGCGATGGTGAAGTTACACTAAGTTATCTACACTAACGGAGTCGTCAGAGGGACCGGGAGAGGACTGCTGCAGGGCAGTGAATTTCGGGCCATACTTGGCCAGGAAGTCGGGGTCCTTAAAAAGGACCTCTTTGAAGACCGCCACTATAAGGGCTTCCTCCATGGTCGGAGGAGGGGGGCTACTTGCAGGAGGGAATTGTGGAAAATTAATTTCCACGCAGCCTAAAACCCTATACCTAACTCCCCGGGTGGATTGGCCCGGGGATTAGTTTCCCACCCTGTTGGGTGTAGACAGGGAGGTGTTTTCCTATTTGTGAGCCCTAAGCTTGTAACCCATCGCCAGTCTAATTGTGCGAACGGGGCCCTAACCAGTCTAGCGCTAAGGGTGTAGACACTCCCTAAAGACACTAGGTGAGTAGCTGGAAACCAAAACTGTCACCAGAGCCGACTAGGAGAACCCCCAAGGCCGGTTATCTGGGACCCGTCCATTGGGATTGGGACAACACCCCACTAGGCTTCGTTGGCACCGTGTGGTTTCAACCGAGGACAGCGAAACTGTGGCTTTTGTCCAGAAGGTCTACTCACAAACGCACGTTAAAGAAATAATAATAGGCACTTTTTGATTTGCACTGAATCAATTTCTTGATCTGCAATCGGTGTAGTCGGGGCGACTACGAGAGACGTCACGAAATCGCAACGAGGATGAGTCACAAAACTGAGCCGGGAGCGCAAGAACGCGCGCACACAACCGTCCGCCGTCCGGGTGTCGAGCGTCGAGTGTCAGCTCAGCTTTTTTTTGTATTTTGGGAATGGCATCTCGCAGGTCAACCTATGAGGTTGTCGTCTGCTTAAGCGGACTTGCCTGTGGTTGCCCTAATAAATTAAGGCCTCCAGCCAGGACTTAAACTTAAATACTAACTAAAAACAAAGCGACTACACGCTAAGGGCATCCCCTGTGGGGTACGAACCTCGGCTTAGGGCGTCGCTGGAAGAGGGCAGCAAGGGACTAGCTGGATCAGGATTTGATGAGCTCAGCTTCGAGTCACAGCGACATTTATAGTGTCTTGTGTCGCGTCGCGTAGCAAGCACTACAAGTTGTAGCGACAGGAGCGACAGGTCACTCCTGGGTGAACTGTTGCGCGTGTTTTCATAGAAATTGTTCTACAGATGTAATGTCGCAGAATCGCGCGCGGCCGTGGCCTCGTGCCAGTGTGAACGAGCCTTAAGGTCATTTTTGCACTGTTGAATGCTTAAATGTCCAAAGCCCTGGGATCTCATTGTCACTTTGATTTCAATAATCTGTATATTTTCGTATCCGCACGTCAGTGCAGCCCGTTTATTCAACAGCACTCCCATTCAGCACACTCTGGTTAAGAGTAAGCCTCTTTTTAAATCACAATTAAGCCGACCACGCTTCACAGCCGCTTTACAGATTTTTCAGTGGCTTAGGGATCGCTGGATGGCAGTTTATATCGCTTTAAAACTTTTTGTTGAATTAAAATGCAAAGTACACGTAATATCTTATATCAGCCATAGGAAGGTCTGGTTATGTAGGAAATTTCCATTGCGCGTTTTTAATAGAATTCTTTTTAAATGACTATCTGTGTATGTGTACAAAAACAAAACTATGACGTATGTTGCAGTAGTTAGAAGGTAAAAGTTACTTTGTTTTCATAATTACAAAAATGTCTAACAACAAACTAGGTTCAGGATAAATGTAAGTAACATATAAATAATCATTTTAAATTGAGAAGAAAGTGCCTACTAAGGCAGGTCCTTCTTCTCAATTTTATATAAAAAAGTTGCATTCAAAGTTTTGATTTTAAACAGAATATCGTTGTTATCATGTAGATATGTGCATCGTGGCGTATCTTTTGTTCCGTATTCGCCTTCCTGTGGGGTTACAAAGCATACAAATTATTTCTCTATTCACGTCCGTAGCGTACTATTTTAAATGCATAATTATTTATTTCCGTACGGAACCCGGAATTCAACTACGGAAGTTACTTACACAAGTAAACTTGTGAAAATGTATTGTGGTCGGATTTATTTTGTTTAATATTATTTCAAAGTAGGTAAGTGAAACTTGACAAAAGGAGTACTTAATAATTTTGTTTTGAGCTCAAATATCAGGTGTATTTGAGCTCTTAATGGAGGAGTTTTTGGTACAAGTTTCCAGTCTATCTATTCATATTGAGCTAAGTGACGCCTTTACATTGAGTGACACCACAACTATTCCATGTGACCTCTGACTGAGCGATACCAATATTCTAATAAAGTAAGACCGGTGGAGATTAAGAAACGGTGGTTTAAACTTCTTTCTCACATAGAGGGGTTCTTGTAAAGAATGAAAAAAAGACGCAAATACTTAGATTAGAAACCATATTTTATTTAAAGAGTTAAGCCAACTTGCTGGCCTAACTCTTCAAATATAATTTTATTGACGCGACAAGTCCTGTGAAATGCAACTTCAGCATTAAACTGACTATGTTTTTAAGCCAAAATAAACGCTTCATTTATCAGCTTCTCGCACATCTCAATCAAAAAGCAAGCAGAACGTTTTCGAAAACCCCTGAAAAATGCTGAAACGCATTTTTTTTCTAAAAACTCCAACTAAACTAGACAGAGTGGGTGTGCTTTATGAAATATCGCAGTTTTCAGCTTATACAGTCGTTCGATATTTTCAGCGGCTAGTTTCAGCCGGGGCATTTATCTAGGAGTATAGAAGTATAGATAGGCATTTTTATATCCTCCGTGAGTTATGATCATCCCGGGTGGAGAGATATTTATAATGAATTTTGTGGGGATATAGTAGAGTGGATTTTTGTTAGGGGCTGATTTAGATCTTTGAACAATGGCCGAGGATTGAGTGTCCGGTGCGGTTGATACGGGAAATGTTCTTAACGCAACAGTTTGTTTTATATCTAAGGCCTTTCGTTCACGGTGCTATTAAAAAGTGACGTGCCATTGAAATGGTGCTGTGACTCAATCTGGCCACTCGTTGTTGATTTGAGTTTGTAACACGTTACTTTTGAGTAGCGTCGTGGATGCTGTGAACGTAATTATGGTCGCCAGTGAAGGCTGCTTTCCTAAGCAGCCTTCACTGGCGACCATAATGTGTTGCTGTGGATGATGGTTTAGGGCTACACCGCTGTAGGGCGTAATCACGCACCGTTGACCTTACAGCCAAGTTGAAAAATGTCAGTCAATACTGCAGAACACCAATTACATAACCGTTACCACTCAAATTATTTTATAGGTGGCAGTTTTGAAAAGCAATATTAGGAACTGGAGTTGCATTATAGTAATATCCAAATGAACCAACGAATAAAGTGATAGTTTATAGCATAGCCAAATCAATGAAATGCTGTAAAATTACATTGCAAAACACATACGCCAACATGTCAACATCAAATAAACCCCAAACGACACAACTCCAGTGGAAAAAACGGAAATTAATACAAAATCAAAATCAATACGACTATTAACCCAAATTAAAACCGTATCCACGTTTAATTAATTCATTTAAAAGGCAAACAGAACAAACAATCATTTTACACTATTTTACTTCCAATATCTGGTGTACAACCGAACCAATAATTTCGCTTTGGGACAAAACAAAACATATTTGACGGCTGCCACTGCGGAGAGGGTTGTACTCGTGTAATTAAATTTGGAAATAATCGGAAACGTATTAATTGTAAAGCTGTGGCCAGGAAACCAGCGATGGTGGCGACGTCAGGAGCGTAAGCAATGGCGAACTTAAATATGCGTGTTTCAAAAATGTGTGGTGGTTAAGATTCACGCCAGCAAGCTGAGTATTTAGTTGCAACCACGATGTTGGTCCCATGGAAAAAGCTTTTCAGTTTGGTAGTCTGTGCCACACCCTTACAAATTACCACACATTTCTGATACGCTGTATGTCTCACGTTCGACTGTAGCACTTATTAAAGTGTTGGGTGTAATATTTTAACTCCATATATTTATTCCGTCATCCATGAAGAAGCTTTGTATAATCTTTATTCTTAAAAACAAAAAAATGGAAGATAATGCTTCACATACATCTTTTAAGAAGAAAAAGATGTATGTGAAGCATCCCTTCCCAACTCCCGCTATACATTCATTCATACCCCGCAGTATTCTTGATGTTACTCATTAATTCAATGAGATCGCTTTGATGTGCCAGCCAGATAAGTAGCACTTAGTACTTTTTTCCTGTATCACGGTCATGTGATGAACAATATCATAAATTAACCTATCTTGAAGGAAATCAGTGTAAGATTGTTCTTAAAAATTACTTGAGACTGTCAAAATGTGTTCCTTAATCAATGCATTATAATTTCCAGGGTTTTTTTTTTTGTTCGGGTATTCAACTCTAGGGCTTATGTAATCACAACAAAAGGTTTGTTCGTAAAATAATTTAATAGAAGATTGCCAACTTTAAGTCAAATAGTTTTTTTAAATGAACTTTTGTTGTCCCACTGCTGGGCAACGATCTCCCCATATTTATATAATTATACATAGACATAATTAATTATACACAGGATTTTGTTTTACTAAAACGTGGTAAAAATGTTCGGATGCACACAATGGTTAATTCGACGATTTAAATCGAAGTTTCTCTTTGCTGTGTGTATTTTGTATTACGCAAAATTAACACACAATCCATATGAACCTACGAGTGACAAAAAAGCTATCTCTTTTCATTTCTCGCCAGTTTCGTGGCCCGTCGTAGTCCCGATGATGCTCATTAAGGCAATCAGTTCAGTCTGATGTGACGACCAGATAAATTGGCTCTTAGTGTACTTTCTACTGTTTATGGCTCTAGAGGACTTGTTAAAATGTAAATGAAGTTTGTTTGCTGCGGGATTAGGTTTATTCTGGCTGTGATTTGGTTTTAAAGACAACAATTATTTAAATGCTATAGAATTTATGTTTTATTCTTATTTAGGCACTTGGTCGAGGCAGTACTCACCTGGTCACATGTAAATGGGTTATACTGGGTCCCAATTAGTAGTGCTGTGATATTCGTTGGTGGTTTGAGTTTGTAGTTTATACTGGCGGTGGGTTTGTCGTCTAAAAAGACAACAATGATTGAAAAAAAATATTTATTTTACTTAAAAACTCGTCGGGCTACATGTAAACTAAACTAGGTAACACTTTAAAAAATGTGGAGTGAAACCCTGTTTCATATCAGGCCGGATTTTCACTTAAAAATATTTCGGGGAACAACAAAAAAACCAGTTCCGCAGAGCGCGCTCGTGTATCAAATAACGGCACTCGAATCCTGTAATCCCGGAAGGGATAGGCAGAGTTATACACATCTGTTTATTCCTCTGTGTATTAAAATATGGGTTACAGTACACTCACATTATGCACGGTATAATATTATAATTCCCTTGTTATTACTAGGCGAGTGCTTTGCTATCTGCGCATGTATTTCTCTTTAATTTAATTACGATCAAATTAAACCTCCATAACTTAGTTCTATAACTATTTACCCATTATATCTATGTTCCATATTATCAGCACACTATAAAGTAGGTAGGTACTTAAGCTCTATACTATATAGTCATTATCAAATAATAGTAATCAGTTCCGCCAGGCGTAGTCGTTGATCTACAAAATGATCGTGCGCTGACATTTCAATAGGGCCCATTACATTGACTCGGGATTCGAATTTGTGACCGAGTGGAGCATTAATATAGTAAAGGAATTAACTAAATATATTATAGAATGGTATAGAAGTCATTGGTTTAGTGATTGGAAATAAAGACATACTTTAGAGATGATACTTTTTAAGTTACATCTTCTCGACGACGTTATCATGAAGCTAAAAAAAAACAGTATAGTATGAACACATGACAAACTTACCTGAGCAATTATTGCTCATTATCTGGTTGTAAACGAAAATCAAAGTTAAACAAAAACCGATCGCATGTGCCATTAAAAACGTTAGTTCGAAAATCGGCCGTTGCACAGTTAGGTTGGTCGAAATGAACAATAAACAATCTTTCATTTTAGCATAGATCATGTCACATCCAAGACAAGTCGTTTTGACATGGCTATCATTATAAAAAGAGAAGCAATCATTTAATACGGCAGAGGATATAAACAAGACTTTTATTATACCCACGGAAAGCAAAGAAGTTACTTTCCAACAAAGAAAATAACATTGGCCAGTACTTGAATTCGCACACAGATCAAAGTGAACACACTGCTAACAGCTTCCAGAACACACTACTAACAGCTTCCAGAACACACTACTAACAGCTTCCAGAACACACTACTAACAGCTTCCAGAACACACTACTAACAGCTTCCAGAACAAAACAGTCACTGAATCTCACTGTTTTAATAACAAACCGGTTTCAGCATTAACATTAACCAAATTAACTATAACGTAAGGCATAGCACACACAGTTAGCCTCTCCCGATGGATAAATTGAATTACATCAGCCCCGTTTTAACTCGATTAAAATCTGCAAGCGCGGCGCGGATTGGATTGTGAACGAACGTTACGTTACGTGTTGCCGCTCAACTATTTTTAAAACTAACGTAAATTGGTTTGTTGTAATTAATTGTACGTGTGTGCAGGGGTTTATGTGTATGTTTTCAGTTTGAATTAAGGGTGTTAGGAAGTGTTCTTGAGTGGTGGTCCTTTTCAAGTTAGGTGGAGGATGATTGTGCAAAGTTATGGATTGTTTGATTTTATTAAAGTTCTGTTAAACGTTTTAAAAGTTTCGAACATACCTTGCAAGTCGATAAAATGTAACATTTAGTTTTGCCATTATTAAGCGTATTGTAAACGACATTTACGAATTAAACTGAATGAACATAATGCCATGGGCCAATTGAAATTATAATTGAAATTAATAGCTTGTTGGTCATATGATCGTCTTATCTAAGTTCAAAAAGCAATCTGCTACTTCTGTGATACGGATAAAAGTTATATTACAAGGATCTGCTGCTTCTGTGCCATTAGGTGCCGTGAATATACCTCGTGAGTCCTCGCGCAAATTAACGTATTAGGAATGTGATGTACAGAAAGATGGTCTACTAGAGCGAAAGTATGCGATAAAAAGACTCTGCCAGTATTATCGCTTTTTTACTTTAAAAAAAACGGATGTTTCTCCAAATTATACTAGTGCAACTTAGTACTTTAAAAATTGAAAGTAATTTTTTCGATTAGGCTGAGAATTATCACTTCTCGTACGTCAAAATTACCTTAGACAGTCCCCCAATACGCCCGCCGTTCACCACTTCCAAAACATAAAGCACTACTTTATCTGGGAAGAAGATAGTGCCGAAATCTGCACCTGCAGACTATATGTGCATGATTGCATTTGATATCAAGTTTGATTGTAGGTCGCAGATACCATCTAGGATCGTTTACTTAAGAAAACTTAGTCAGCTAATGATTTTCATCTCTCTGCTTCACGAAGTCTCTGGGAAAAGTGAACAGAGGAAATGGTAAAGAACTTTCATTTGATTTTCTCCGTTTAAATCGCTTGATTATATTATTATCTCTTAACAAAATACAAAACATGCCCAAAAATAATTTGAGTTTCTTCAACGCGGCGCGAGCGTAATGGTAATTGGGAGGGTGTGGCCAGGAAAACACAGTTTATGTACGTACACAGTACACACCGCATACCCGACCACAGAGTAGGCAAACACAGAGTACCTAGGGTCAATGTGCTGGGGGATATCGGATGACTTGTGATCCTGCAAGGGTGGAAAACTTCACACAAAAATGACGAATTTTAAGAACGTTCTAATTTTAATCTCAGTCTTAAACTGTCGAAAATACCTGTAATTTTCATACATTTTTTACAAGTTTTTGACAATTGACTGTCACCGAGAGGTGAGACTGTGACTAGTTTTTAAAACTTTAAATTACGGGAATTTTAGTTCAGTTCAGTATATCAGTCTTTCGTGATGTAGATTTCTTTCTCAACAACAATCGGGTTTTTATTTTAAAATACCTGGAAATGGTTCTGGAACTTCACAACACCAGACATTGTCAGTTGAACTGGCGAAATGGGGGCCATTATACACCACGATGTTGTTGTGTTAATACAAAAAAAAATACAAAAGACATTCATGTTTTAAGTTTGTATCATTCGAAATTATATTTAGAACGAGATGTTTGCAAATCTGTATCCTTGACAACGGGGGTTTAAGGAAGTCATTAAAATTATATGTGGTTACTTTTTCATGTGAATATTTTTCTGTATCGGTACAGACCAGTAATTTACCTTCAGAAAATGTTCGTGTTCTTGCCAAAATAACGTCTTTATTTTCATCCTTAGCAACGATCTAATTATTATAACATATTAATTATATATTTTTATTGTGATACTGGGCATCCAACTAGATGTTTTTTGTTGTATGTTGTTGATTGTTCGTCGAATGGCTGAGCTCCTAATGTTTTGAGTTGAGCTGCACGATTACTGACAAAAGCATGCACTGACTGGACAGGTCCACTCAATCTCCGTGGTTCTTTCCTCAAAAGACCATTTCAGATATCAATCCACATGATCTGACCAAGATTGAGAGATGTCTAGACTTTAAAAGAGACTGTGACCTCTGAGTTTGTTTCGGCCTTTCTTCTCACAGTAGTCAGATAGGAAACGCTGACCTCATCCAGTAAAAAAAAAATGTTTGTTCGTGTAAAAGTTTTTGTACAAACCTACTTACAGATTTTTTTTTTTTTTATCATTTATCATTATCATTTATGGAAGACGCTATTTCTGTTTCGTTTTTGCTTCCTTACTATTATCTAAAAAAATCAAATTTATTATGTTATCAAACGACTCCGTGTTGTCACAGGCAGTGTCCTCATTAAACTCTACTTTCCAGTACAGTAGGTCAAACTCTTTGTTCCGACAAAATCAAAATCAAAATCAAAAGTCATTTATTCAAACTAGGCTGAGAGTCAGCACGTTTGGAACGTCAAAATTACATAAGACAGTCCCCCAAAACGCCCGCCCTTCACCACTTCCTAGTGCTTTAGCTGGGAAGAAGAAGTGAAGCAACAAACTCCCCAGCAGCACAGCTGTCTGTTTAGTTAGAAAAACCATTGTACTATACAATTATAAGGTAATCAAAGAAGAAAAACCGAAACACAAAAAATCATAATAAATTATCTGCCATATGTAAGCTAGCCACGCCAATATACCCAAAACATAAACCAATAAAAATCTATGAAAAAAACAACAACACAAATAAAAGCCTCCAGGCATAAGGGGCGTGACACCTTACATATGCATTATTGGATTATTTTTAAGTACACAAAAATGATAAACAAGGACCATCGAAGTAAAATAAATTAACAGAACAATTACTTTAACAATAACAAAACCATAGACAGCAAGACGACCAGTCACCACAAGCAGCACCCGTTCACGAGCATAACGCAAAGATCAGCCATTGCCCCCCTCGCTATATTTGAGGGAAGGAGGCAACCCGATCCCCGACGCTACCGCAAGCAGTGACATCTACGGGAGCATGACGAACTCGCTGCCGGTTGCTCAGGCAATAATAATTTATGATCAATTGTCGAGGTCGCTAGCTATCCACTTATTGCAATACAACTCGTTAAAAAAAACATTGTAATGAGTAGATCATGTCAATAATAAATGAAGATAATTAAAAATAATTGACTTCTACAGTCAAATAAAATTAAAATAAATATACGAACTCGTATACCCTGTCAGTAGGTAAGCTGATTCTGGAGAAAGAACATAAACATTGTCTTGAGCTAATTACAGCGACCAACTATTCTTATCGTTTAAGTAGTCGTTAATTGAATAATATGCCTTTGAACAAAGGTTGGATTTTAATTGAGCTTTTAATGCATTAAAAGGCAAATCTAGCAAAGAAGAGGGTAGCTTGTTATAAAAAGTTATACCAAGCCCAACAAATGAGTTATGAACCTTATGAAGCCGGTGAAAGGGAGCGCGTAGTTTGTTCTTATTTCTAGTATTAATATTGTGAAAATCACTGTTTTTAGTGTATAAGTGTATATTTGCCTAATGTATAAGATATTGGCGAAGATGAATTGTGATGCTACCGTAAGAATACCAATATCTTTAAAAAAATCTCTAAGAGAAACTCTGGCTCCTAGCTGATAAATTGCTCGGACAGCTCGTTTTTGAAGGACGAAAATATTTTGAATATCAGCAGCTTTGCCCCACAGCAGAATACCGTAGGACGCTGTGGAAATAACTAAAATGGACTAACCGTGCTATATCAACGTCACTGTATTGTCTTACTTTCCTGACGGCGTAGGCGGCTGAACTGAGACTCCCCGCTAGGCTTGATATATGTGGGTCTACTGTTTCAAGCAGCTCTTTATCTAAGACGATGTTGGGTCCTAGATTTCTAACATTCGGTAAGACGAACTTTACACATTTAGTTTTCTTAGCATTGAGAACTAGGTTATTTGACGTAAACCAATCCGTAACCATTGAGAGTGCACTGTTTACGTCGTCAAAATCTTGTCTATTCCTGTCTCCTTTAAAAATAAGAGAGGTATCATCTGCAAACAGTACAACGTCACAGATATCATTTAAAAAGAATGGTAAGTCATTGATATACACTAAGAACAAGAATGGACCTAGTATTGAGCCTTGAGGAACACCTAACTGAACTGGAAGCCCGGATGATTTCACACCATGGACATCTACACATTGGAACCTATTGTGCAAATAAGAATTTATTACGTTGAGAGCTTCTCTGTACACTGACACTACTCTGTACAATATTTCACGCACCAATAAGACAGCGTACAATTATCACTAATTCGGTAATGCGATGTCTGTCAATCTGTGAGTCAATGTCTCTGTGCTGTGGTTAGGTTGTATCGTTACATGACATGGGCGGAGCCAAATCATAATGTTTTCCTCAAAATACGTTTGAATTGTGTTAGCCAAAATGCTGTTCCTGACAGGTTAATGAGTTCGAAGACCACTAAACTAGGCGGGTCCCGAAATTAACTTAATAATTTTTGACTGAACTACTATAGACTATACTTACCATTATTATCAAACGAAGCCCTAAAACTAAGGACTAAAACATTGCCATTGCAAGCCTCAGAAAGTTGTAGGATTAATTTTACAAAAAATTTACACCAATATCGACAACTAATTGTTTCTAAACGACTTAACTAATAATTACTAAGCAATTTTTTTCGACTTAACCTATACCACTTTTTGACCAAAAACAAGAATTAACACATACGAACTCAATTAACTACTTCTTATTAAGGTGCCGAAGCATCCGTTTATTAAAAGCGTATTAGTAATAAAATATGTTTTTCGGCTTGTTGGGCGGTGTAATTAAAGCCTTATTATGTGAGTATCTACATGTTTGCTTGGAGGGAGAACTCGAGTGAGTAATTATAAAGTAGATGGTGGATGTAATTGACGGGTAGGCAGAGTTTCAAGTGTGTTGAATTTCTGGGCCGAAATGAGATTATTTTCCCACGAGTACAAGGAATGAAAATTGAAGACGATGTTATAGTCTTGTTATCTCAGCAAATGAGACTGACATTATTATTGTTTTTTAGGTCCCGTACCTCAAAAGGAAAAAAAAAAACCCTTATAGGATCACTTCGTTGTCCGCCCGTCTGACTGTCTATATGTCAAGACCCATTTTCTCAGGAACGCGTGGAGATTAATATCAAATATGTAAGTCTACGGTCCCTTGGAGCTCTAAATAATCAAGCATCTTAGTCAGTTAATGCCCACAAATAAATCAAAACCTATATGGTACTTCCCGTTGGCACAAGTAAAGGAAAAAGTCAGAAAATCGATAATTAGTAGTTTTATCACATTAAAATTGACATTACATTAACATATATTTGTAGTTGGAGAATTGACAGTGACGCATGTCGATGTATGGGAGAACATGTTTTCAACTACAATGTTAAGTTTGTTAACATTGGACTTAACTTAACTAAACCAGTTTTTTTTGTTACCTTACTTATTGAAGGCGTTGTGCGAGGTTCGACATGCACTTGGCCGGCTTATGTCAAATAAGATTGTGACTCTCTGAAATTGCAAAACATTTGACGAGTTGATGAGGATACTAGTTGAGTTCCTTGACACAATCTAGTGACTTAAGTCGTTGACATCCGCAAATAATGCACGCATCATCTCGCCAATGAACAACTTCAACAACTATTTTATTATTGATCGCAGTTTGTGAAAACAATGGGGCCGGTCATTCAGTCAGTTGTTCATTCAAAAAGCAAAATTCCTATGAAAAAGATAGGTAAAGAAACTACAAAGTTAATGTTTTGTAGACAGCAAGCCAAAGATTCGTGGCACTATACTTTTGACTTTTACAACATCTATGGGGGAATCAGTGGCTGAGGTATTTTTGTCGTGACCGGTACAGAACTTGGTAATATATAAAGGAGTCGGTTTAAGAATTTGTTTAAACGCGCACATCCTTCTCATTAGCAGCCTCTCATTAACCTACACTATCAATATAATGACGCACCGTAAATCACTCGACACCACACTATAGATTGATTTACTATCCACTGCCGGTCGTTTATCAATCGCTCCCCCTAATTATTGAAGGAAATACGCATTGTAGCGAAATTGTGACTGATTGATCGCGATGCGTGCGCTCGTATTTGTTTTGTTGTGATTTTGAATTCTCAAGTAATTGAGTGTGTTGAGAGGATCTCGAATTACCTGTAAATTATTCGATAGATGTGTGTGATTAAGTTCAGAATTGTAAAAACAGCTTTCACCAAAGTAAAACCTGAAGTTCAGAGCCCAACGTAATGAAAGATGGAATTCTAATAATATACCTACAATGATGAATTTCAAGTCCCTATGTATTGCTATCAAATCACAAATAGGTTAGGTATACGTAACGGCTAAAGGTAATTGCTTTTTTTTTTGGGTGGGAAATTATCAAACGACTTCTCCCGCTCTGGGTGAAGCGGGAGGGCTTGTCAGACTTTTACTGACTAAAGCCCACCCGTATTCCTTCAGTTGCCTGTGCCAGTTGCACGGTATCTCTTTCGAATTTCCCGCGACCCTGAGGCATCGGCCCTATCGGACCCCGTCATCATGTGCTGACATCTCTCAAAGCCCGCACCTACAGTGGCCGGGAATCTGCAGGCGACTCCCGACGCCCAGGGCGTCTCCTGCGGCGACTAGGGGCATGAGGGCGCAAGGCTCTCTCCATCACGCGCTCCGTCTCCTCCTTCGCGAGCATTACTGCTTCGTAGAAGGAGGTGACGGCATTCCCTTCCCTCCCGCTCCGTACCATGGCCTGGACCAGGGCCGGACGCGAGAGATCGCCGCCGCCGGTTACCTCCGCGAGGAATCTGCGGTGCTCCGACCAAGCTGTGCAGACCTCCACCGTATCCTCCTCCGTGTCCTCCGGGCGATCCACGCAATGATGACACCCGACCGTTTCCTCCCGCCTTATGCAACACAGGAACCTTCAGAAACAATCGTATCCGGTGAGGACCTGTGTCAGGCGGAAGGTGAGGACGCTGTGGCGCCTCTCCAACCACTCCTCAAAGAGGGGACCCACGTCGTCCCACTCCCATTCTTGTGCGAGGGGTTAAGCCTCCAGATCCCATGGCGGCAATCCATGACCCTTTGGGACGCGTTCAACCGGCGGGCTGGTCGGCGCATCAAAAAGCGCACCCACACCGGTGCCCCATAAGCCCTTTACGGACCGCACGACCCCCGCGTAGAGCCTCCGGTAGGACGCGTTTGGACCCCCTGGATTGGGCAGGAGTCGCTTCAAGGCAGCCCCAGCCCGCTCAGTCTGGGAGCCAAACATCGGAAATGCTCCGCGAAGTTAATGGTAATGGTAATGGAAATAATAATGGTCTCCTAAGAACAGCTTCCATTATATCTCGTTCACTCTGAGTTTGCTGCTGACGCCGAATTAGTAGGTTATCATGCGTGCAAGTTAGTACTAGACTAGTAATAGAGCTTAATTAAAGAGATTTATTTAATTTAGGCTTTTCAAGAATGAGTACACTATTACATACAATTTTAACATTGGAAACTTAATTCTAAGCGCCATTACTTATAGAAAAGTGCAGCATGCACTACGTTATGCGCAGATTATAACAAAATGAATTCGTTAAAAAGGTGGTTTAAAAAAAAAGCAATTGATAACAATAGGAATAAGTAAAAACAACATAAAATAACACAGATTAATTTAAATGAAATGAAATTTGATTAGATTTTAGACTAGAAACGCCCATTAAATGGCAAGCGAGACTTTGTTGGTATGCAGCATACATCCTTGACAGTGGACAGAGTTGCCTTTTTTTTTTTTTTTGGGTGGGAAATCATCAAATGACTTCTCCCGCTCTGGGTGGAGCGGGAGGGCGTGTCAGACTTTTACTGACTAAAACCCACCCGTGTTCCTTCAGTTGCCTGTGCCAGGGCCACGGTTTTCTCTGTAGAATAACCCGCGACCCTGAGGCGTCGGCCCTATCGGACCCCGTCACTTTGTGCTGACATCTCTTTGAGGCGCGCGTGGAACACAACGCGCCGTCGACCCGGGCCTGGTCCTTACCGGACGACGAGCTACCCATTGCTCGCCATCCGCAAGCCCGCGCCTACGGTGGCCGGGAATCTGCAGGCGACTCCCGACGCCCAAGGCGTCTCCTGCGGCGGCTAGTGGGGGCGTGAGGGCGCAATGCTCTCTCCCTCACCCGCTCCGCCTCCTCCTTCGCGAGCATTACTGCTTCCCAGAAGGAGGTGACGGCTTTCCATTCCCTCTCGCTCCGTACCATGGCCTGGACCAGGGCCGGACGCGAGAGATCGCCGCCGCCAATCGCCTCCGCGAGGACACTGCGGTGCTCCGCCCAGGACAGAATTGCCTGAGGTTGGTATGACATCTTGGCATGCAGACAAGCCTCCTATTAGAACTTCTTGGCAGATAACGTGGCACATGGAATAACACCCTACGTAGCAGCCCTCAGAGAGCCTCAACATAAGTAGGTATCCTACTTATCTCATGTATCTATTCAGTAAAGCTATAATGCAGGGCGAGATTCAATCCCTGATCCTTTTTGCCAGTCGAAATCATGATGGGGCGATAATGTGGGCATTTTCGCATTTCAATCTGAAAGAAAAACATTTACTTAATAGGCACTTTAATGTTACCCATTTATCTCACGATTTCTTAAGGTTTCAAAAGTAGCAAAGATCTTCAGTTCCGCTCATGTTACAGCATGCGATTTTGTACTCCAATTTTATGAAGCACTAAAATTACTCAATCGAGTTTAACGATCGCCAGAGACAAACATTGGCTATATACACAGAGACTATAAATTATTTTAGCGTCCATGAAGCATAGACATGTAGATTTCCTTAATCGCCGTCATGGCTAGCGGCTATCGGACGCACGTTTGGAAGACGTTGGCTTAAGAAGGATAAGACTATTTAAAATACTGCTGTTAATTATAATATGGCAACAAAAAGTTGATGGGTTTTCTAGTCATTAGCTCATGTCAGACGGGGTAGCAGAGTCGACTGCACAGGGTCCGCCAGTTGCACATTACGGTGGTCTACAACAAACTTACATTTCTAAAGATGCACCAAATTCGTATTGTATTTAGAAAATTATAAAGGTGGAAAGTTTTTGATAAGCTACATAGTATTTTTACATCACGAAGCGACGCGCGCTTTAATTGTGGTTATCAAGTGTACAAACACGCTGTGAATGTGTGTGTGAGCGCAGAAGCTCTCGGTTCCGTCCGAGACAATGGCGAACTCAAAAGTGTGCGTGTGTGTGTTATGTGCTGGCGCTATTCATCTTCACGTACACATTCACACACTTGGTAAACACAAGTAAGTAGCGCGTCTCTTTGTGAACTATAACTGAGTTGATTACATGCAGCGGAATCTAAACCGCTTCCGCCCCGGCTTCTTCGTTTTACGATTCGATTCGGATATGGAACAATAATTAAATGGGACTCAAGTCCCACTAGTTAATGGGACATTAGTGCTAAAGTACACCTCTGCCTATCCCTTCAGGAAAACAGGCGTGATGTTATGTTATGATAATAAAATCACAAACTAAGTTCAAGCCATGGAGGCTTGAACTTTTCTATTATACCTCGAGCTTTAAAAAAATTAAGGCCACATCCACACTATCCGTAAACGCGACGTGCCTGGGCGTACGCGTGGCGTCTAAAGGCGGTGTATTTGCGCGTCACACGCAGCACCGCTGTGACCCAATTAACTGACGCGCACATCTGTGTGTCGCATCCACGTTGTTATGAATACTGTGGAAAGATATATGAACGCTGTGTTTTGTACACCCAGTGTGTTTTCGGCCTTTAAATTGGAACAAGAAGAGTTTTATCGTGGGAGAGATACTAGATCTACAAGCAAAACATGTAATTAGCGAATGAAAAATTTATAATTTAATTCGAGCACAATATCAACATTGATCATAATGAAGTTAACAAATGGTACCTACACACTTACATCTTCGACTGATGGCACAAACACACACACCCTTACACTCACCCACACAAACTCAAACTCAAACACAAAGCATTTATTTCAAATAAACCAATTACAGGTACTTTTGAATTGTCAAGGGGTCGGTCAGTCAGAAATATGAAGCTAGTTGCCCATTTCATAGATCCCCACACATAGATCTCCCACAAGTTACAAATTTTGATTAAATATCTGTCAACTAAATATATCTAGTTTGAGACTGTAATTGAGTAGGATAAAATAAACATCAGGTAAATTATTATTGATGGCTTCAATCATTATCACTTTACAAAACAAGGTGAGTAGAGTTTGCTATAATGCTTCTATCTTATTCTATGCTATCATGACATTTATGTAACCATGGAAAGTTTTCTGATTTTTTGTAGCTTGTGGAAAGTTAAGCACGCTTTTGATCGTAAGCTTGAGACAGGCTGATTGTCCTTGGTGGAAGCGTGATTCAATATCAAATCAAAAGTCATTTATTCAAGATTCAGAAATGTGAAAGACAAAAATGTGCGGATTCTCTTCCTAATCAGCACATTTTTAACGTCAACATCGTTGGTCTAGTGGTCGCAATCGCTATTGCTGAGCATGAGGTCCTGGGTTCGATTCCCAGGTCGGGCAACGTGTTATTGGATTTTTCTATCTGGAATTTCTCAGTAGCAGCCCGAAGTCTGGATTTGTGCCCGGTAGATGGCAATAGGCTCGCCCCCTATTACATGGGACTTAAACATAACTGGCGGAATGTGGGTGTACTATAGGTACACCTCTGCCCAACCCTTCGGGGAAACAAGGCGAGATGTTATGTTATGTTATTGCATAAGACAGTCAATACTTAATCAATACTCAATCATTTAGTCCCCCATAAAGCCCGCCCATCACCATTTCCTAGTGCTTTGGCTGTAAAGAAGAAGTGGCACCATTCGGTACCACATCCCACAACGATCGTGACCTCTCTGCCAAGATTTTCCGTACACATTACATAAACTTTTATTTACAGTTTATTTACAATATTCCCACCACAAAAATCAAAACACGCACAAAAATTTAATACCTTCAAATAATCACCAGCATTAACCACAGAATTGAGTTGGCAAACATTAAATTAATCTGTATCGGTCGAACAGTTCCCGAGGTTGGCTCACACGTACGCACATTTAGATCAGCTTTGAGATATCTGAATATGCATCGAGAGAAGCAGAAGGTTTAATCCATGAAACTTACCTACCCACTGCTGTTTCTCATATTATAAATGCGAAAGTACTTTGTCTGTCAGTGTGTTTCTGTTTTGCAAGCATTAACGACTGGCCGGATTTCTATGCAACTTGGCATACAGGTAGACTTTGACCTGGGGTAGGAAATAAGGCTATCCGGTCCTAAGTTCCTTTGGGATAATACCTGACCTCCATGCGGGCCAAGCCGCAGACATAAATAAGTAATAGAATTCTTGGGTCAGTAATTTCTCGATAGCAACCTGGAGTCTAGATGTTTGTACGTCCTGTGCATCTCAGGCAGTCAACGAATTCCTTGCTGTCTGGCTAATAGTTTACTAAACCATGGTATGCTAATGGCTCGACAGTTTTTTTAACCTATTGTGATTGAAAGATTATAGATTTGACAAAAGATGCGCTTAAAGTGCCTACAGATATGCTCGATTTTTGACGATCGTCACTAACACTCGATAAGTCAACAAGTGATGACTGTCTTCGTATGTGTCGATTTAAACCTTGATAATCATCAATCGTTGACTGACGACAGTAACAACACGACTACTAATCGACGTCATGATTACACATTTTTGCGCAATTCATAGGCATACTCTATAAAAAGTACATACAGACCATTTTTTTTAAGGGAAAAAATGGTCCTCGTCATGCCACGACGTATTTGTTGAATTAAACCGAAATCATCTCTACGTTTTATGGATCCTGCTGTTTCAAGACATGTTGTGTGCGCGACTAGTATTGAGCTCAAATGCTGCTCTTACTAGGGTTCGTACCTACCTACCCAAACTGTGCTGAGACTCTATTTACTGTCTGACTACGCTAGCTGTCTGTTCATCAGTCACTGCTGTATGTTTTTACCAAGCATACTCGCAACCACCATTACCTCTATCATGGCAAATAATAATAAGAATGTAATAGAATGGATACGTTTTGGTATGGAACCCTTGTACGTACGAAGTACGTTTGAAACTTGTTTTTCTTGTGAACTTTTTGGCTAGTAGATAATACGATTAACAAAAAAAAAAACTGAGGAACCGAATGATTGTCTAAGATTTACTAACCTTACCTATAAATGTATGGTGAATCCACACTAATGTTATAAATTCGAAAGTAAGTCTGTCTGTATGTTACCCTTTCACACCTAAACCACTAAACGTTTGTCGATAAAATTTGGCAAGGAGATAGATGGCACCCTGGGGAAGGACTTGTTGTCCCGGTAGCACGTTCCCGTGGGATGATTTTCGACATACACCCGGTCAAAGCCGCGAGCAAAACCATATCAATATTTATTTTTGTTAACACGTATTTCAGTGACAAATAAATGTATTATTCTATATTTCATGAACGTCATATTAAAAGCATGAACCTTTTCAATATTCATGTTTGCTGTGTCCCGGACGATTAGCAGCGTGCTCGACCTCGTTAGATGAAAGAAGCTATTCATTAGGACACATTAAAATTACGGTTTATAGACGAGTGCGATGTTTACTGTATGTATGTGCATTGATTGCTCTCAGTTTTGTACTAATTTTGGTGAAGATTACGAAATGGTTTTGAAAAATGTACTAGCTCCTGTGCGCGACTCGTTCGTGTGTTAGTCGTTAGATACACAATATAATAAAATAACAGCCACATTTTTATAAATCTCCCTCAACCCGACGTACCGCGTCGCACTGCATCGTTCAGTCTGTCTTTTTTCTTTAACTCGGCTCCTAAGGGTCCAAGGTCCAATTTTTTATTCATTTAATTTGTATCCAATCGATAGTTGTACCAAGTTTATTTGCTTAGAAAGTTGGTACATAAATAAGGTGTTTACAAACTTTGTGATCCCTGTACAATCTACCTTAAATTAGGCATGAAGAAACTGAAAAAAAAAACTCGTCAGTCAAATTAAAATTGTCAAAAAATATTTATTATATTTTTAATAATTTTATAAATAAGCATTATAATGTCAACAAACACTTAAAAAAAGCTGTGTTAATTAAAATGATTAAATACTTAACTTAAATATTCAATCTAAAGTAGTGTTATTTAAAAATCATTAATTGAATAATAACACATTTCAAGTAATAGGGTTGTCAGTTTCTTTTTAAATATTTATATTGGATATTTTTTATATAAAGTCTGGTATTTTATTATATATGGTGGGACTCATGCCGAAAACACTTGTCTTAAGCAAAGCTGTATTGTAGCTACCATTTTGTATTAGGTTTCTATATTGGCTTCTGACAGGCCCTTTTCTAGTTCTAGTTTCTGATACTCAAGAGTTAAGTAAACAAATGCAAAAAATTATCTGGTAGTTCTAGAGATAAGTGCGTTCACACAAACAAAGCTTTATTAAATTGTAACGTCTGAAAATGCCACGCTTATTGCGCAGGCGTGGTTATCAATGCTCGTTTTTTTTTTCTCTGTTACAATTTGCCTAAATCTCTTTTGATCGACATTTAAAAACATAAAAAGTTGAAAAGAAAATGATCAACGGTATCAGAGACAGATTTTAAATATGTCATAACTTATCCCAATGAAATGTTAGATGGAATTCTAATTATATCCCATTAATTGACTCGTTGGTCTAGTGGTCGTAGGAGCTACTGCTAAGCATGAGGTTCTGGGTTCGTTTCCCAGGTCGGGTTGATAAAGTGTTATTGAGTTTTTCTGTCCGGAAAAAAATACAGATAGAAAAACT
This sequence comes from Dasypolia templi, assembly GCA_963555695.1. NCBI lineage: Eukaryota > Metazoa > Arthropoda > Insecta > Lepidoptera > Noctuidae > Dasypolia > Dasypolia templi. The sequence goes on along the minus strand of OY743154.1, from coordinate 25,522,044 downwards.
GCAGCAGCCCGGAGGGCTCACCCCCTATTAAATGAGACTTAAACAAACCTGGCAAAATGTGGGTATACTATAAGTGTGCACACCTCTGCCGAACCCTTCGGGGGAACGAGCCGTGATGTTATGGTATGTACATAAGTTAGTATTAAATCCGAAGGACTTTTGTAATTGATTGTTATCTAATTAGATAACAATCAATTACAAAAGTCTCAACAATTCACAAAATTATGGTAATAGTACGAGCAAGTCCCAAACCAAGTTCAAACGCTGCCAGTAACTGTTAACAGTAATAGCGCATACAATTGCGCACAATAGTTACCGGATCGGTTCGTACGAGCTCCGATGTTCACCGGAATAGTTACACAACTTCTAGGCTAGTTTCTGCACACTGCACAACACTGCCGGACGATAAAACGCTGCCGGAAAGGTTTTATTAAGGTTTTTTTGGGATGCAGTTTACTTGGAGTTTTTTTTTTGTGAATGATAAAACAGTTTAAATTATGGCTCAGCATATGACCCCTCCCTTCTAACTGCCTGTCGACAGCTGAACATATAATGTCTGCAAAGCATAATTTTAAGAAAGGAACTTTAAGAAGCAGGTCGGAGTGAGTTCGGATTTGTCCACTTTTTGTAATTTCAATAGGCTTAAGGCTTCCACAAACAGGCGCGACGCAACAGCGCTAGGCAAAGTCACCGCTCGTTGCGCGACACGCAGAGCCTTTGAGTCGCGATGTCGCGTCGTGCCAGTGTGTACGAGCCTTCACAAAAACACATAAAGAAACACGTATTAAGTATATTAGTATATTAATTTGGATTGACATACTGTACTTACAACTCCGCTTACTCTTACTGAGAAACTAGGCTTGGTGTTTGGAAAATATTATGTTCTTCCAGTTTGTGACATCAAGAAACATAACAACGAATGAGCTAGCAAATGAGATGCTTGTTAGTTTTCAATGCCGCACTTAAAACTTTAAACATAAAAACATGTCCCATAAAAGTGGGTCATTTATTTGTCCCCAAGAATACACAGCCAGTAACATAAGTGGCCACTGCCGGTACACTGTAGTGCTATAGAGTTTCTTAACTATTCCCCATTCGGACGACTGCACACATTACTGTGCTAACTCCCGGGATTTCAATGAGATGATTTCTCGAGGGAAAGACTTGAGGCTGTGAGGGTTTTACTGTTGTAATTGAAGAAAATATAAGTTTTGTTAAGAAGCCATAATTGTAATTTATTTCTTGACTTCGTTATTAAGTTTCCTTCAACTTTCCACGCGAATACAGGCCACCTTTTGGCTAATCGTTGGTATATATCGTGAAACATCTCCAGGTATAATAGCTTACCAACAACAGCTGAGCCGATTAACCCATGTTTGCCTACGCGTTGTCAGATAGGTTATGATCTATCTTGTCAAGTTATCGGTAGACTTTTGTCGCGTGTTATACGCTGAACTTGACTATCTTAAAGGGTTTTATGAGATTCGAAGCTGCCTCCAATCGGAATCTAAATCGTCTGTTAAACATCGATCGATGATACGAAATCCGTAAATACCAGCCATTTAGATGCTCCAGTTTACCGTTTAAATGTGCACGACAGTCATGTTTAAAGACCTTTACCAACGGGCAATTCAGCATCCAAGATCCAATAACTTACATCTGAACACAACAATGAAGTTCATCCATAAATCGTGGCTTCCATTTGGGCACAATGTCGCAGGTAAATGAGTATTTTCGTCGACTGGGCTCGGCAAACAATAATGGGCAATTCCGAGTAATGACCGCGTTATGAACGGTACACCCGCAGGTGAATGTGGCAATAGATGGAAGTCATAATATTATTATAAGTTTTTTTTTTACTTTATCTACTATTGTATAAAATACTTGTGTGTTCCTAAGTGCTTGGCATATGTTTTATTTTATTTTAAATCCGTTAAATTCTAAACTTTTCTATAAACTAGCCTCTGCTCGCGACTTCGTCTGCAAACCAGGATGAATAGTAGTCTATGTCCTTCTCCAGGTCAAGGTCTACGGTACTATGTCAGAAATTTGATCCAAATCCTTTCGTTTACTTGGAAGGAGAATTGGTTAATTCTTTAACCAATTCTCCTTCCACGTGTACTTTCTACTAGTCTCCCTGCCGAGCCCTTTAAATCACATAATCACGGCGTGTCGCAACGGCTCAGCGGTTAATAGACCATGCTGTCCAATACGAGGTACGTGAGTCATTGATCAAACTTCAATGTTACGCGTCTGGCCATGGTACGACGCACAGATTCAAGTGTAGGTAGAAAATGATTACGATAGCTTATATTAAGTTTCATGATGCTACAGAGTTTGTAGTTAGAGTTGATTGTTAGATATACTGACCCGTAACCGACCGGACCGTACCGACCTAGGAATTGAATCGAGGACTATGCTTAGCAGCAGCGCTTGCGACCAAAAGACCAATGAGGTAATCACGTCTACTAAATTACAAACAGGTGATACCTGAACTATAAAAAGCTTGCAGCTTTCCGTGCGATTTTTCAGCCAGACCAACAGGTATTTACAAAATTACGAGACTACAAGAGTACTTTTCTTCGCTTCTTAAGACTTAACGTTACTTATTGGTCCTTCTGCCCCAAAGACGTTGAAGATAGTTAACGCTCTATGACACCTCTAAAAACTTTAATCAGTTAGCACGCCGCACTAACTCAAGTCTTAAACCAAAAACGCCAACCAAACTAGCAACAAAGGTACTTATTCCCATGCTTTATGGGACAGTTTCTTAGCTCTTACCATCCCTGTTGACTTTTAAAGCAGGCCATAAACTAGTCCATAAGATAATTTAAAACACCCGGGCGGGCGATGCCGCGGGATAAAGCTAGCAGCGATATATCACCGGTCGGCACGCCTTTACAATGCACTCAGACGTACGTATAATTTTATATAAAGCCCCCAATGAAAATTCGTATTATTACGGGAGGAAACAGTGTGTTTGTTTTACAACATAACTGTAGAAGGAGATATAGTTAAAACTGGCTGAGTAATCTTTATCTATTAATTACTATACTTCGTATCCCTCCCGAAGATGATTGTTGTTTACACGCAGCGATGATGCCATCCGACTTAGGTCTGATTTCACCAATGAAATTGAGTTCGATCACCACATAAACTAGGTTTAAGGGCTGTCAGTGTCATTATTTTCTATAGTATTCCATAGAAAATAATGACACTGGCAGCTCTTGAACGCGTTTTAGATGTACTTAACGCGTTCAGTTTCATTGGTGTAATCGGCACTTAGTGGTTAGATTTTTATTTTGGGTTATTTTATGATCTTGCTCCCATTGTAGACAGCCCGCCTCATAAGCCTGCGCACTATTAATTTCTGTCATTATGTAATCTTGCGTTTTCCAAGTCAGAGTTCAAATAAATAAACACCAATTTATATTTTTTTGGGTAATTTAATCCCACAATGGGTAAATAGTAGCGTTAAGTAAGTAGCCATAGCTATAGTGTCGATAAGTTGTAAGTTAATAACGTTATAAAACCAGTAAAAACGAAGTTCGTCATCAAATGTTACCCATGCACTCATTCACGCGCGATTTAGAATCACATCAAACTCCATCCGGCTGAGGTCGTTTGATTCTCAATTTATTGCAGATCGCCTCCTTTGTATACTTGAGACTTCAACATAGTTGACAAAATGTGGATGCCCTGTACACCCCTGCCTGCCACTTCTCGAGGAAAACTAGCGAGATGTTATGTCCTGTACTTTTGCCGCCCAAAACATGATACAACAAGTTTTGCTTATGAAGTTTAGTTCAAAGTTATGTTGCTCGATTTGTGAGTAAGTGGTATGTGACTCTTCTAATACATTTCTCTTCATTTAACATTTTATAAAAACAGTTTCGCTAAGTGTATACTGCCGCTATCTCAAAAGTCCAGAATCATCATCTGCCTAGTCTTTCCCAAAGCCTTTTCCGGGATGCTGCTAAAAACCAGTATTTTATATGTAGCGACTGCCTTACTGAAGTCCACAACCCAGATACTCGGTTACCCAGGGGTAAGACTGGCGGTCAGTCTTTCGGGTACTGTAACGATGCATTCTCGGATAGTAACCCATCAAAATACCAAACACGGCGAGCATTGCTTAACTTCGAAGATCAACCCGTGCATAATCAGCCTATAATGTTCCCACTGCTGGGACACAGGCCTCCTCTCTATGAGAGGGAAGTGGGACTTAATCCACCACGCGGGCCCAGTGCGGGTTGGTAGATGTCACATGTCTTCGAATTTTTGTTTCTATGACATGCCGGTTTCCTCACGATGATTTCCTTCAGTGTTTTGAGAGCAGTGGTGATGAAATAATTTACACAAAGTATGGCGCCTGTCTGGGTTCGCTCCTACGACCTACCACGGGGCCACCACTGCTCTCAACCCATGAGGCTGTTTTTAATTAGCCACGAGCCACTCGAATATTCAGTAATTTTAATTTAATTTCTACTTATGATTCGTGAGTACCGATTTAAGAATAGATTTCTAAAACTTCACCCAACCAAACATTGGTAATGAAACCATAGCGCAATCTAATTCGACGCCAACGCCATCTAGTTACAAATCGCGAATTAGAAGAGGGGTAGGTAGGACTAACCAATGTGCTAACATTCGAATAAAAAAATAATGGTGCACAAGTCCGTAAAAAATACAGCCTAACCGAAGGGTATCGTGTTATATACCCAGTAAATGGGTTATAGAAGTCAGATTGGCAGTCGATCCATGTAACATACTGGTAAAATTAGTACTTACAAAGTTTTGAACACGCATTTTGGTCAATAAACAGATGGTTTTAATATCCAAATTATACAACATAAATGCGTAACAGCACAAAATTCTGTTTAATTATTTCATTACAATTTACATAGCAACTTCGAAAATTTTAATTAAAGCCAATATCAGTTATTAGCGGTGTTCATTTACTCCCAAACGAGCTATTACAAAACTAATATTGCTGTGAAAAAGCGAGCAATTTTCCGAAAGCAACACGTTAAAGTTTCACTGAGTATGAACAAAATGTTAGATAACGCACTGGTTGTTTTAAATTCGACTGGTAAACACATTTTCTTTGGTAACCATTTTTTTTTTGTATTTGGTGATGAATATTTTTGTTTACGACGTTTTAAGGAGTTTTAAGGAAAGTACATACATCTTCTAATGTACTGTGTTAAATGTTACAACAAATACCTTCTAATATATTGGAATTAAATGAAATAAAGTTTAAACTCATGTTAAAAGTACACTTTTTAAACAAGCAAATGATAAATTAGAGGATTATATCCTAGATAAGAATGCTTGGAAACATGCTGGTCCTGCTCCATAGGACAATCTAGAGGCTAGACAAAATCATACTAGTTGCTTATTGTATTGTGTAATTTGTTATTTTTACTTTACTCACACACTTACTTATTCCTAGTTAATACATTTTTTAGAAAAATCATATACTTTCGCAATGTTTGTAAATATGGAGTACATATGTACCTCACGTGATTGAATGACTGTCTTTGCTTATTTAGAATTATTTTTACCTATTTGTGGTACAGTATTTTTATTCAACATTCGTCTTCACATATAAAAATATAAATAATGGACACATTTTTTTTTAACCATTTTAAAATAGTTACGGTGGAGTTTCTTGCCCCTTCTTCTCCATACGAAACTACCCTTTGGAAGGGGCGCCTAGAATCAATTATATTTAAATGTAAATGTTGACGTTCAAAAGTGCCTTTTAGTGCCTATTTGAAGTAATTGGCTTTGACTTTGACTTATCAACTTAAATTTTAAATTAATTACTTTAAGGGACAAACATTATTACTCCTTATTACAGGTTGTTCTATAACCAAGCTTGAATAACAGCACTTCTTGTTATTAATATTTTATTTTTTGAAATCCGAACGATCCTGTTCTTGACCTCGATCACACCTGATGTAAAGCGATGGATGTGGTCTATAATGGAACGAGTGTGTCCAGAAATTGCCCGTTCACTCTTGTTTTAAAGGCAGCAAGCTTTAGGGTCAAATGTGAAAGGGAACACAGACGCTGGCAGATAGTTCCACACTTTGGCTGTGCGCATAATAAATGTGGAGGAGACGTGTTGAGTACGAGTGGGACTCGACGCTCGACTCTCGCCGCGGACGGACGTGTCTCGCGCTCTCCCGGTTCCGGCCCAGTGTTGTGTTTCCTGCTCCTACTCGTTGCGACCACGTGACGTCATCGTAGTCGCCCCGACTACTCCGATAAAAATAAAATCAAGAAATTGATTTTATTTTTAATCAATTAAAAAAGTGCCTTTTTCAAGGCAAATCTCGTTTCATCAACAGACGTTTGTGAGTAGCTTCACTAGGCCCCTTCTGGGTAAAACCACAGTTTCGTGGTCCTCGGTTGAAACCTTACGGTGTCAACGAAGCCGAGTGGGGTGTTGACCCAATTCACACCAGGCCTTGGGGGATCTCCTAGTCGGCTCTGGTGACAGTTTTGCTTTCCAGCTACTCACCTAGTGTCTTTAGGGTGTGTCTAAACCCTTCGCGCTAGACTGGTCAGGGCCCCGTTCGCACAATAAGACTGGCGACGGGTTACAAGCTTAGGGCTCACCAATAGGTACACACCTCCCTGTCTATACCCGACAGGGAGGGAACTCATCCCCGGGCCAATCCACCAGGGGAGTTAGGTATAGGGTTTAGGCTACGTAGGGAAATTTTCTCTTTCCACCATTCCTTCCCTAATATAGTTCCCGCTCCGATCATGGAGGACGCCGTCCTCTTGGTGTTCCTCAAAGAGGTCCTATTAAAGGACCCCGAGTTTTTGGCGAAATATTGCGCCAAAATAAGCCAATGTTCCAGTCCCACTCCGTCTCAAGGTGCACTCGCTAACTTCAGCGACGCGCTTGAGAGCCCGCTATCGCCACCTGCATGCGAACAAGGCATTCCGTCCTTTGTTCCGGCAAACAATGTGTCGGCTAATATCTCTTCCCCCATTGTTTCACCCTCTATTGTACCGGCAGATAATACTCCGGCCGCTAATCCGGTCCCTATTGTCTCGCCCGCCTTTGTTCCGGCCGCCATTGTCACGGCCGCCATTGTTCCGGCCGCCATTGTCTCAGAGACAACGCAGCTGCGCGCCGCAGCAATAAACACGACTCGCCCGGAGAGCATGGACACTTCAGTCCCACTCTCCGAGGATGAAGCCCGCACCTCCTCCTCCAGCGACGACGACTTCCAAGTAGTCGTTAAAGGAGACAAGAGGAAGGCTAAATCCTCCGCCCCCGCTGGCCCGGTCACCAAGGCCCAGAAAAAACAGGACGACTTATCGTCCAGCTCCACTTCCGCCCCTAGTCCGCGGGCCAGTCGCCCCGCCAGCCCTATGGCTTGCCCACCCGCTCCAACCGCGAGGAAGCAAAAGCCTCCTCCCCCATTTACGTCCAAGACAAGTCCAAATGGACTGAAATTTCTAGGATGTGTATTGATCGCAAGATCAACTACACCAACGCCCGATCCACCCTCCAGGGGATCAAAGTTACCGTCCCCACGTCTACGGACTTTAGGCATCTCTCCCGCGCCCTGCGTGAAAGGAACTATTCCTTTCACACGTACTCCCTTCCGGAGGAAACCCCCACTCGCGTCGTCATTAGGCGCGTTCCCCAGAAATCCCCACTGAGGAGATTAAGGACGACCTTATTGCACAAGGCGTCCCAGTATCCGCCGTCCATCGCTTGCACAAAGCGAGGCAGGGCCTTGTATACGACATGGTCCTTGTCATCTGCGACCCCACGGAAGGTCACCACCCGATATTCAAGGTGAAGTCAGTGTGCTCGCTCTCGGGCATCTCTATCGAGAAGCCCTACCGAGCCAACTTGATAGGCCAGTGTCATCGCTGCCAACTGTACGGTCACTCGCAGACCAACTGCTATGCGACCCCTAGATGCGTCAAGTGTCTAGGTGAGCATGGCACCGCCGACTGCTCTCGCCCTAAAATTAGGGAGCTATGTGCAGAGCCGCCGAGCTGCGTCCTCTGCGGCCAATCCGGTCACCCGGCAAATTACCGGGGCTGTCCGAAAGCGCCAAAGTCATCCTCTCCGAAACTCGCGAAACGCGCGAGTGACCGCCAGCACAGGGAAAGCCCCTGGGGGAAGCTTCCCTCCGCGCAAATGCCGGAGCGGCTTAGACCTCAAAGGCCCTCTCCCTGGGCAAACCTTACGCACCTTAAAGCTCCCGCAGCTTCAGTGCCCTCCAAACCCGCTCAACCCACTGAAGTTCCAGCGCTGATGGCTACCGCCATCCCAGCGCCTTTTTTTTTTTTTGTTCCCGGGGTGGAAAATCCTCATGGATGTCCTCCGCCCTGGGGCGGGCGGAGGGGTCTGTCAGACTCTTACTGACTAAAAACCACCCCGGTGTTCCATCTCTCACCTACGCCGGGGTCGCGGGAACACATTATTCTTCCACAACCCCGGCTGGTGCAAGCCCGCTTCCGCGGGCCCCGTCTCGGGCGGGGGGTGTACTCCCCCCGCAACGTCTGTGAGCGACGCACGCGGAACACTACGCGCGCCACCTTCTCGGGTCCTGATGTTGGGGAGCGACGGATGTCCCCGAATCCGTCGCCCCTGGACCCATTTAGGGGGGCCGGAAGAGGGCGTTGTCCGCCCTCCTCCGACGCCCGGTGCGTCTGCTGCGGGCCGGGTCGAGAGTCGAGATCTCTCTCTCCCTTTCCGCAGCCTCCTTCTGCGAGATGACCGTTTCGCAAAAGGAGACCACTGCGTCCCAGGACTCTGTGCCGCCGACCATCGCGTTCACGACGGCCGGCAGCGACAGGTCGTTGCCTACTTCGGTGATGAGGGCACGGCGCGGCTCCTCCCAAGCGGCACACTCTGCCAGCGTGTGCCACGTCGTGTCCTCCCGGCAGTCGACGCAGTGGTGACACCGGGCGTACGGCTCCCTGTTTATGCGACACAGGTACTTCCCGAAGCAACCATGCCCCGAGAGCACCTGCGTCGCCCGAAATGTCAGGGAGCCGTGCCTTCTCCCGAGCCAGCGGTCGAGCACTGGCCGGATCGCCTCGATGGTGCTGAGGCCGGCGGTAGGGCGTGAAAGCCTCACCCGCCATTCCGCCACCAGGACCTCGCGGAGCTGCAACCGATGCTGCTCGATATGTTGCTGCATCGGTCGCTCGCCCCGCTCCCACGCTGCCTCGCGCCACCGGTACAGTGACGCGAGCACCTTCGCCTCCAGGTCCCAGGGCGGTGATCCGGCCAGTGCACAACCCGCCTCGAAGGAGATCGTGCGATACCCCCGAATGACTCTGACGGCGCTCGGGCCCCCCAGATTGGGAAGCAGCGTTGCCAGCGCCCCGGCCGCGCCCAACAACTTAGCCGCCAGCCGCCGGAAGTGGGGTCCGAAGTCCCACCGGCTGTCGAGCACCAATCCCAGATATTTCATGGTGGGCTCGACAGCGATCCGGACCCCCCCGACCACAATGTGTGATCCGGCCGGCGGCGCCCGCCGGGGGCCATGAAACACCATGGCCTCCGACTTGTTGAGGGCCGCCTCCAGGCCGAGGCGCCGTATACGGCTCACCGTGAGTGAGACCACCGCCGTCGCGAGCAACGCTGCCTCCCTGTGCGAACTCCCCCGGGCCGTGACCAGCGTGTCGTCCGCGTAACACGTCAGGTCGGCGCCCGGCGGGCGCTCGCCCCTCAGCACCCAGTCGAACCCGATGTTCCACAGAAGCGGTCCCACGACCGATCCCTGTGGAACACCGCACGACACTTGGCGCTGGTTTCCGCCATCACGTCCCATGTAGGTGACACACCTCCCCGCCAGATAAGCCCCAACGATGCGGCGGAGGTAGAGAGGCACCCGATGATAACGCAGTGCCTCCCGTATGCAGCTCCAGGGCAGGGTGTTGAAGGCGTTGGAGATGTCCAAGGACACCGCCACCACCACCCCGCCCCGGGACACTGTTTCCTCCGCCAGGACTCTGACCCTCGACACAGCGTGGATGGTAGAGCGCCCATGCCGAAAGCCGAACTGGCTCTCGTCCAGGTCCGGCCCCTCTCTGCACAAGTGGCCGACGAGGCGGGCTGCGAGTATGCGCTCGAACAGCTTGCCCACCTCGTCGAGCAACACTATGGGCCGGTACGCAGACGGCGAGTCGGCAGGGCGCCCCGCCTTCCTGAGCAGGACCAAGCGACCTGTTTTCCATAAAGTGGGAAACTGGCCCCGCTCAAGGCACACTGTGAAGAGTCCTCTTAGCTGGGGCTCAAGCTCTTTCAGAGCGAGGGCTAGCGCTAGGCCGTGAATCCCGTCGGGCCCCGGAGCCACGTTCTTGGCCCGGAGCCGCATCACGGCCGCCCCCATCTCTGCCTGTGTCACCTCTGGGACGCTGATGGCGTTCTCCTCTGTAGACCCTGCGGCTGTGGGCAAAGCCATCGGCGGCGGGGTATGCTCCGCTCTTGCCGGGAAGAGGGCTGCTACTACCTACTCCAGCAGCTTGGGTTGGAGACTCTCCGTAATTGGAGGCGCCGCGGCTCGAAGTTTCCCTCGAACCGCTTTATACGGGCGCCCCCACGGATCCCCGTCTAGAGTCTCCAACATCTCTTCCCTGGCTCGCGTCCTCGCCTCGCCAATGGCCAGCCACAGAGTCTCCTTTGCCGGGCGGTACACCTCGTACAGCGCGGCTTCTTCGTCAGGGACCCGACGACGTCTCCTCCGGTAGCGGGTGTACCGGCGTCTCACCGCCACGCATGCGACGCGCAGCTGCGCGATCTCGGCGGACCACCAGTACACCTGGCGCCATTCATCCCAGCGCCTGCGGCAACCACCGCGGCCCCTACGGCTCCACCGGTTGCACCGCAAAGAGCCCCGGGCCGCGACAGCGCCCAAATCATAATCAGCACATACGCGGCCCTCTATTCCTCCGCCGCGGAAAAAATCGTTGCTGCAAACGGCAACCCTCGTCGTCTCTTAGAAATCCTTTACGCGTATCCCGAGATCGCGTTAGTCCTGAAAACCTTAAAATTCTAAATTCCAAAGGATAACACAAGGTTAAATTCCACCAAACCCCGATCCCTCAAACTAGGATTTTTCAACGCTAATGGCGTTTCCGGTCAACGCGATGAGATCGCCGCTTTCCTCCGCGATCACCAGCTCAACATCCTCCTCATACAGGAAACCTTCTTAAAGCCTCATCACCGCAACCCGAACATTGCCAACTACAAACTAGTTCGCAATGACAGGTCTCGATGCCACAAGGGTGGCACACTCATATACTTTAGGAAATCTCTGTATTGTATCCCTATAGACCCACCTCCTCTCTTCTCCCATCTGGAGACCTCTATCTGCCGGCTCGGCATGACCGGCCACCAACCGATCACAATCATCTCCGCGTATATCCCACCCGACAATGGTCCGGAGGATCCCATCTTGCTCCAAAAGGACTTCACTGCCCTCTTCGGTATGAGTGACTCCGTCATCTTGGCGGGGGATCTTAATGCCAAGCACCCGGCGTGGAATAGTAGCACAACTTCAACCAGAGGTAGGTTAGTTTTCAAGTTAGGCGAATCCCTTAACTTTGACGTCATCGCTCCAATGAGCCCGACTCACTTCCCAGGTAATCCTAATCACCTTCCCGATGTTCTCGATGTAGCGCTGCTCAAGAACTCCTCGTTCTACGAGCTTAACTCTGACCACCGCCCTGTAGTCATGCATCTTGCACCCTACTCGGGCCCGATCGACCCCAACCGCCCCCTCAGACCCAGACGATAACCGACTGGAGGAAAGTAAGCGAAAGACTGAAATCCACCACGTCGCCTCACTTAGACACCATCCCCGATCACTTAGTGTCAGTCGCCGACAAGACGGCCGCAATCGACTCTTTTACAGAGCACGTACAATCCGTATTGACGGATTGTTCACGGGAAGTTCCGGTGATGGAAGACCATCGCTGGAAACTACCTACTGACGTACGTGACCTGATAACCGAGAAGAACGCGACTCCTTCCCTTGTGACGCGAACAAAGCCCACATGCGCCATTTACAGCGTGCTGTAAAGAAACGCATAGGGGAGGTTCGCTCTGAGGGTTGGAACAAGATGCTCAGTGAACTCGAGCCCACTCATCAAGCCTTCTGGCAATTACAGAGGAAATTGCGTTCCTCAGAAGAGGTCTCTATGCCTCCTCTCATCCGCCCCGACAATAGTGTCGCTTTCGACAGTCCCGACAAGGCTGAATGTCTTGCTGACAGCCTAGAGTCCCAATGTTCTCCCAGCTCCCAACCAGTAGACCAAGGTCACCTGAACAAGGTCGACGCTGAAGTCGAATGAAGAGCCTCCCTCGCTCCCGTCGAAGACCCTGATGATACTCTGCCTCCCGTCACTCCAGACGAAGTGCACGACATCATTAAAGGGCTCCACGCTCGTAAGGCCCCCGGTTCGGATGGTATTACCAATAAGGTATACAAACTCCTCCCTGCCCCGCTAATAATGCTTATGACCGCCATCTTCAATGGCGCCTTGAGCAACAACATTTTCCCAAAAGCATGGAAAGAAGCCACCGTCATCGGTATCCCAAAGCCAGGCAAGCCAAAGTCTGAGCCCTCCAGCTACCGCCCTATTAGTTTAATCAATGTTCTCGGCAAAATCTACGAGAGGCTTATTTATAAGCGTCTCAAAGACTTCGCCGAAGCAAAGAGCCTCATACCAAACGAGCAGTTTGGTTTCCGTAGCCAACACTCGGGCACCCAACAGGTCCACCGTATACTAGAGCACTTATGCGCTGGTCTGCAGCATAACGCGACGACGGGTGTGCTATTCTTCGACATAGCGAAAGCCTTCGACAAAGTCTAGCACAACGGCTTGATATACAAGCTCTACCAACTAGGAGTGCCAGATCGTCTCGTGCTCATCTTACGAGACTTTTTGTCGAACCGGACCTTTCGCTATCGCATCGAGGGTGCACTCTCGTCCCCTCATTCTATTCGCGCCGGTGTCCCTCAGGGTTCCGTACTATCTCCTCTCGCCTTCACGCTGTTCACTAGCGATATCCCAAAAAGTAAAAAGGTTCAGTTGGCTCTCTTCGCCGACGACACTGCCGTTTACTATACCGGTCACTGTCCCAAAGCTATAGCTCGTACTCTCCAAACCTCCGCAAACGTCTTAGGCGCTTGGTTCCGGAAATGGAGAATTGAGGTCAACCCCGATAAGAGTCAGGCGGTTCTCTTCTCGAGACGTCGTCGACTCCCTCCCCCACTTCCCAGCCCGATCGTACATAGGTACGGCAAGCCAATTCCTTGGGAGAAGCAAGCCAAATACCTAGGCGTGATCCTCGATGAGAACCTTACCTTTAAGGCTCATATTAAGGCGGTTCGCGCGCGCGCCTCCTTCGCTCTTAGCAGGCTCCAATTCGTACTGACAGCCCGTAGTAAACTGTCCCTCAAATGCAAGCTCCGCATCTATACCGCAGTCATCCGTCCCATCATGACCTATGCCTGCGTTGTATTTGCGCACGCTCACCCACGTCATCTCCATATGATGCAGACCCTCCAAAACCGTTTCCTCAGAAGGGTCACGGGTGCCCCCTTCTATGTCCGTAATATAGATCTTCACGTCGACCTCAAAATGCCAACCATAAAACAGTTCATGAAACGCTTATCAAAGCGTTTCTTCGACTGCGGCATCAAACATTCAAACCCCCTGATTACAGCGGCCGCCCGCTACACTCCCTCTCGCATTAGCAGTATTCGCCGACCAAGGCATACTTTAATCGACCCCGACGACGCCACTACCCTCCTCCAGGAGAGTAGTAAGGCCACTAGCACGCTACATAAGCCCAAAACCCGATCGCCGTCCTACCGCCCTCGCCGCCGAGGCCCGCCGCGACGCCCAAATCGACGCCCCTCCCGACCCTTGCTCGAGCCAGCCCGCGCCGCTGAGCCTGTAGCTTTAAATTCGTCCCTAAATAATACCAATCCTGATCCAGCTAGTCATTTGCTGCCCTCTTCCAGCGACGCCCTAAGCCGAGGTTCGTACCCCACAGGGGGTGCCCTTAGCGTTGTCGCTTAGTTTTAGTTAGTATATAAGTTTAAGTCCTGGCTGGAGGCCTTTATTTATTAGGGAATCCACAGGCAAGTCCGCTTAAGCAGACGACAACCGCATAGGTTGACCTGCGAGATGCCAAACAAACAAACAAACTGAGTACGAGTGGTCGGGATATCAGCCAAGTACGGATGGTACCCGGCAGTAAAAGAGCGATGGTGATCCACATACCCATATCCACATCCACATACCCCCACTATAAACATAATCTTTGATAAAATGATCCTGCGCTCCGCAAAACTTTCCTTCTATCCGCCTTTGGCCCGCCGAGTTTTTCCCGCCTATTGCGTACCAGCACCGAGTAGTCTACGATGAACTGTCGGGATCGCATACTTACTCATCAGTCATCAGTCACCCGTCGCGTGTTGTTAAGCGTCAACCGTGTTTGGGATTCACAATTTTCACTAATTAAAAATGGTAGTTTTGAAGTTTGCGTGACTCGGCGTATACATAGTTGTTTCTAAATTTTTACATTAATTTAATGTTTTAGTAGTCATTATGTAGGTGAGAATTACTTTGCGCAGTTATTTCCTTGACTAGTTAAGGGGCATTCAAATTAAGGCAAGGTTTATTTATAAATTACTCCAAGGACTTACTTCCATCCTTTTGATCGATTCAAGAGAAAGTTATAACTGTAAGCTCTTGGTTGGAAAACTGATCATTTAGCCTATAATTGAATCGGTTGAATATTTTTTTTTTTAAATTCCAAATAATCATGCACCGTTCTGTGACATTTTAGACCAGAATCATCATGCTAAAATTTTAAACATGTGGCAAATCCCTGATTTCCCAAAATAAACTTTACAAGGTTGTCTCTTGTAACACATGTGTTTTAACAGCACACGAGTCAGGGCTTCACATTGTTTTTAGGTACACATTTTTACTACCTTCAATTTCAATCAGGTGGGGCGTCACCCTGTTCCAATTCAAAGTACACATGTACCTATCAGAGTTTGAAATCCAATATCAGATTATATGAGGCCTGACAGGATTCAATTGGGGAATTAGGTCACCGGTGCTCATATAGGCAATAGGATGGCGACCTTACTATACTTGTGACCAATTGCGACTAATCTAATTTGTTATTGCGTGCATAATTATGTAGGGCCCATTATTAATGTCTTAGATTCTATTTATTTATAGAAGTAAATTGACGGCAGGGTTTTGTCTCAACTGAATTATGTTGTGTTTTTTTCCAGGCTAGTCATGTATTTGCATGTCACATGTTATCTGACTTACACTATACTCAAATTCAAAGCATTCGTTTCAATTAAACCATACTAAGGATTTTTTGAATTGTCAGAGAGACGGTCAGTTAGTCAGAAAGTTAAAGCTCATTCCAAAACATTAGATCTCTAAGGAGAAGAACGGGCATTAAGAAGCTCCAAGGACACTATTTTTATATAAAATACTATTTATGACTCATGACAACACATATTTGTTTGATAAGTTATTGTGATGGTCCTTTACACTTTAATTGCAAAAAAAAAAAACTAAAACATTATAACTCTCAAAAGACCTGGTATTTAACATGCATAAACAACAAAACATCACGCCTGTAATCCCAGAAGGGTTAGGCAGAGGTGTAACTATAGGTACACCTCTGCCACATTCCCCACTCACATTCCGCCAGTTAAGTCCCATGTGAAAATGAAAACATATTAGACTACTCTGTTAAGAAAGTACCGAGAAAAGATGAATCACAATGTGTTGGTTATTCATACAAATTTATTTTATTGTCTTCAAAGTATGCTCCTTCAGAAACGATACACTTATGTCGACTAGTAATACAGTCATCAAAACATTTTTAAACGCTTTTTCCGGAATTGTTCAGTTGTTGTAAGTTCTCGCCGCGAATTCTCCTTTATGTCTTCTATCGAATGAAAACGGGTGCCACGAAGTGGTAATTTGAGTTTAGGAAAAAGAAAGAAGGGAGACGATTTCTTGAGTTTTTGGTCAAAAATTCGTTCACAATGATGGCCTTTTGCGAAAGCACATTATCGTGATGCAAAATCCAAGAATTTTCTTTCAACAAATCTGGCCTTTTTCGTCGAATTTGCTCTCTTAAACGCCGCATAACGCTCAAATAATATTCTTTATTTACCGTTTGACCTTCCGGCAAGAATTCCGAGTGCACAACACCGCAATAGTCAAAGAAAACAGTCAACATGACTTTGACTTTTGGTCGACTTTGGCATTATGAAATTCTCAATACACACTAGATATCATCTAACTAAAACAGCATTATATTTTATAAATAACAGATGCAACTCAAACTCCACGCCGAAACAGTTGTGCCAATCTAACAACAACAAAAAAAAACAATTAAAATGGAACAACAAACAAATCATCCATTCCCGATAATTTTTTTGACAGAATGTACTCCAATTTGAAGTTTAATAAAATCAGATTCATAAACAATCGTACATAACTAGACAGTCAGATGCTTTACCAAATTTATCTGATTCACTCCACAAAACATCAATTCTCAATCGAACGGCTTAAATTTCAAATGGCCCTCATTTTAATATAAAACACACAGCAACATCGACTTTCAATTTCCCTTCCTCAGTTGCCAAACTTGCGAAATCCTTAAAAAAATACTCCCGCATTCCTTCCATTACGATTAATTCATTATATAAAGAGGCGTCAATTTCCGGCCGCCATGTTGGATCGGTGACCGTCCACAATCTCCAGCGGATATGACGTTTTGATCATTTAAAAACAAGCCAAGTTTTGGGAAACGGCCTATTTAGATACTTTATTATAGGTACTTTTATGGGGGGCCCCGAATGTTGACCTTACGTTTCGTTTAACAGGATATCTAATAATCTAGGAGACAATTGCTGGGCTGAATTTATTGCCATATTATTTGAACTGAATTTGAATTGTAACTGCGTTAAATGAAGACTGATGGCCGTTGTATCTCGTAAAGTTCAGTGAGTGTGAAACATAGACTTTTCTTCAAATATCTTTGAAGAAAAGTCTTTTAATTTTCACAACGTTGACTAGCCAATACTCGTAAGATTTTGATTTAAGACACATAATATGCACATAATTTAAATTACCAATCCATAGACAACAAAATCTTACTCTCTACAACCGACCCCTAAAAATTGTTTGCTCAAAGTTTAAATTAAATTACAACAGAAAGTTGCGAACAAGAAATGGAACAATTGGCCCGTCAAGTCCACTGCGAGCCTCTAGCAGTTGAGAGCGCCATTATAATAATATAAGCCTTAGGCTCCAGAGTGAGCGGAAACGCTGCTAATTAGCAACGGATCGGGGATGTGGAGGAGATATGGGCAAGAAGTGGGATCGGGTACGTCAGGAAATATGCAGGTAAGCATAAGAGAGATAGAGAACTTGGTGAGATCGGAGAGCTAGGTGTCGAAGGAAAAGAAATCAAGTGTATGGATTTAAAACAGACCGATAAGTTCACAGTGAGAAGAATAAATGTTAACATGCGTAAGTTGATGTACGCTGTAGTTTGTTTGTTGGCCACGTACTGAATGCAGTGAACGGAAATTTGTGGTGTAACTTGTGGAGCTGAGTTGAACGAATTAAAGTATCCTGATAGTGCAGTTGGGATTTTAAAAGATTAGCTAACATATTTCAGTACGTCATGGTAACTTTTTTCCAGCAGCTTCGAGACGTGCCCACACACAAAACTCCCCCGTGGATGGTCCATCATTGCAGTCCGGTGGCAAGTGTACAGAGTTTTCATAATGGTGGATTGTTTTCGTTCGTATCGAGTGCACATTTTGTGGGTATTCACTCGGATCACGAAGTTGCCCGAACACTGAACATACTCCAATGTACAGCTTATTTTGGTGGTTAGTGTATTTTGGGCGAGTTAGCCGGTTGTTTTCGAGTTGAGGGAAGGCTAACGTGGAGAATGTTGTTTTTAGGAATTTAACTGGAAACATTTGCATGTTTCAGCGTCCTAGATTGAATTAAGTCCGGTGTAATCCTGATAAAACTTTCAGTTTTAGGGTTAGATGTTCAGGAATAGTGTGTTTATTCAAGACTAACAACTGCAGATACAAATATTTTTACATACTTAATCCACCCAGTAACAAGTTATGCTTCCGTTTCACTTGGGTAGGTAGTATGCTTAACACCCAGCCAGTGCACTCAATGAGGCTTTATTTTGATAAAATTATTTTCTAGAGCTAATCTACGGCTTACCACATCAAATATTTACATAGGATTTGCCTCAAATTATATTGCGCAGAATCAAGATATTCATTGTATAAGCTTACGTGTTGCTTCTGGGAACTTACAATAGTATCTACATGGAATATGAAACTACGTAATCACCATATTTCTCAGTGATTAGAAAGCTTTGAACGTTTTAAAGGAGTAAACAGTCAAAGGTAACTAAAGGTTTGCTTTTCAGCGGTAAGTGTTCAAAAACATATAAAATGTGAGTTAAAGAAGTGTCATACAGTTGAAGAGCAGTGGTGGCCCAGGGGTAACGGCCGTGACTTACGAGTTGTAGGTCGTAGGTTCGTACCCAGACAGGCGCTTTACTTTGTGTAAATTATTTCATCACCACTGCTCTCAAAATGGTGAAGGAAAACATCGTGAGGAAACCGGCATGTCTTAGAACCAAAAATTCGAAGACATGTGACATCTACCAAACCACACTGGGCTCGCGTGGTGGATTACAGCCCACTCCCTCTCACAGAGAGGAGGCCTGTGTCCCAGCAGTGGGAACATAATAGGCTGATTATGCTATGCTTATGCATACAGTTGTACTGAATCATAGCAAGATTTGCTGGGCACAACAGCTCCCTAAGCGTTAAATAAATAAAGAGTTGTTTAAATAATAAACAAGCTTTGAGAAATTGTTACGTATGAATAGTATGGGTTTGTACAGAAAGAATAAACATGATAAAGAATTAGTCTATAAAACAAGGTGTCCCTGGAAGTATGGATCAAATCGAATAGGGGCGTTTGCAATGACATTTTCAAAAAAAAATACCGTGACGATGTCGGTGCAATTTTTTAAGATTCAAAAGTTATGACAATTTTTTGCATAGTGCTCAAAGAAAAAAAATTATTTAAAAAAAGTTATCAAAGCTTTTCTACAACGTCCCGTTTTTTTTTAAAATTGATTTAAAAAAAAAAAACGGGACGTTGTAGAAAAGTGGACCTATCCTGTGGTAATACTTTTCCTTAGAGTATGTGAGTATGTGAGTTTACTCCGTGTGCCTCATACCTCTACACCTAAACCTATCACAGTAGTAGTGTTCGGTTGACAGCGGATCGCGTGACTTCTTTAAGATGTCGCCTAATCTTCTGTTACCAACAATACAAAATTTCAAAAACTATTTACAATAAATAATAAATAAAATGACTAATAAACAACTATATACAAAACAAAAGAACACGATGCAATTATTAGAATCCGAAGTTCGATAGATTGGCCGTGAAAAAGAATATCCAACCCAAAAAGCTTTTAATTGATAATGAATAAATAAAATAAAAAAATAAAAAATATTAATGCCATTATCAATAGACAGTTTGCCTTTACCACAATTTTACTGGTTGCTAATTCTTCAAGCTAGAGAGAAATTCAGTTTAATTGTGAACTTTAAACTTAGTTTGTGTTTATTGAATGTAGATGAGAATGTCTGTGACGATAAACAGATCCTCCAAACAAGTAAGTAGTCTTTTAGGAATGTGCATTTATTTCGGTTTTATATGCTACTAACGACTCGCGTATTAACGACTTGACTAAACATCGAGATTTCTTTATTATACAGGGTGGCTGGCATACCTAAGCGGTCATTATGTAAGAAACAGACATTTTTTGTTTTGAGAATTGACGAAAAATGTCCAATGTATGTTAGTTCAATTATAATAATAAAATAAAAGCTGTGTGGCAAGTAATTAAGAAAGAAACTGGAAACACAAGACAGCGAGATCAGAATATTTATTCAATGTTTAGACAGCGTTACGTTTCCTGATTTAATGAAACGTAGTAAAGTAGTACCATTTTTCAAATCGTGTAGTAAGAGTGATTCCTCTAATTAAGAACCTAAATCTGTGGTGCGAGCATTGATAAACATCTATGAAAAAATCATGCTAGACCAGATTTTGTCAAATTTTGGGAGAAATTCCAGGATGCAATTGGCATTTTCTGTGAACTCTCAAAAGCGTTTGACTGCGTTGACAATACTATGTAATACGGAATTCGTGGACATGCTGCTGATCTTGTTCTCTCCTATCAATTAAACAGGAAGCATAAAGTAAACGTTAACGGGGCCACGTCCTCGGGGTCCTTAGTTAAAATGGGCGTGCCTCAAGGTTTCTTGGCCCTTTCTTGTTTCTTGTTTATATTAGTGACCTTCCTTACATGATGGCTAACTTCTCGGATAAAATTTTATTCGCTGATGACACTTGTCTTATTTTTTTAAAGATAGAAAAGATACGGATGACTTACATGTGAACGATAGTCTGGCTGTTTTTTCAAAATGGTTCGCAGCTAATAGTCTTTTACTTAATTCGAACAAAACTAAATGTCTTAAGGTCTCATCACCAAATGTACCCCAAGTGGGCCTAGTTTTAAAACTTGATGGCAAGAAACTGCTATTGTGGAAACTGTATTTCTAGGAATTACTTTAAAGTTTAATTGCACTGGGACGCCCACATTAAAGCTTTTTCAGGTAAATCAAGTTGAGCTGCATATGCAGTAAGAAAAATGAGGCAGTTGACTTATATAGCCACTGCTAGGTTAATATGCTTCGCGTATTTCCACAGTATTATGTGTCATGGAGTTCTGCGGTCGGGATCAGCAGCTAACGTAGCTTCAATTTTCATTTTACAAAAGAGGGCAATCCGTGCGATCTATGAAATGGGTCCTCGCGAGTCTTTTAGTAGTCTCTTTATGTCTTAGAAAGTATTTTGTATATAACTAAAACAGTACCCGTTTTTATAATAAGTTGTCAAAGTCGGTTACAAAACTTAACGATGGAAAATTCAAAACCCACATCAAATGTGTCCTTATAAAAAAGCATATTATAAGATTAAAGACTACGTCGAAGACAAGGAAATTTGCCAATAATTCCTTCTGCACATGTGGCTTCCCTGGTACCTCATAAACGGCATCACTATGTAGGTTTCTATTAACTGCTCCCAAATTACCATGTTTTTGATATAATCTTCTCATTATTTGACATTATATTCCTACAATTCTAATTTCAACTCTTTACTAGTGGCTTTTGTAAACAGGATATGAATACAATTTTGTTCCAGTTGAAATGGCAATCATGTCAGTTGGTTTAAATAGGTTTTTATTTTACTTTTATTAGTTTTTTTTTTGTGAATGTGAGAACGTTGTAGGCCTTGTGGACTGTAGATTTATAGACCATTGTCTATTTGTTAAGCATACGGTACTTGTTCAACAAGTACCATACTGGCCTACACTGTCCTCCTATACCTATTAATACAGTAATTTGAAAACATTGTAAAAGTCAATTATTTTTAAAAGTTAAAAGAGTAACCATGGAGTTTAATCTTCTCCTTAGGAAACGACAAATTGGAACCAGGCACCTAGCTTTGTTGGTGATGTTTTCGTAACTTCATGGCACTGTTATTTATTTAACAAGTGAAGATATACGAATTTGTGTGGGGTAGGTACCACATTTAAAAAGTGAAAAAGAAATACTTTAATACAAAAACAAAAAACAACAAACATCTAAAAAACGCTTCTTTCATTTCGGAAGTCGGTACCAATTAACGAAAGTACTAGACATAGAATACTTGAAAAACCAAAGACACCGACTTTCGAAATTAAATTTGTATTTCGCTTTATACTTAAGTCGGTTGGATTTTTATTATTCTATTAAACGTCTTAGTAAACTCATCAATTCATAACTTGTTTACCTCAATACACATAATTAAGAAATCGTCAATCAATTTATATTGCTCTAAGCTCCCATTTCGATTAATATTAAGCACAAACCAATTCACCACTCAAAAGCAAACATGACAACAAATACTAAAGCATATTTTATTCACCGACCCAAAATGGACCATCTTAAGTAGCTTAAAGAAATAGCCCCGAACCGTTCCCATTACTGAGGCTGAATGAGAAAATTTGTATAGAAATTATTCATAAAGCGACTTACAGATGGACTTCAAATAATAGATTCCCTTTGGAGTCTACGGTTGCCACTGACAGCTGATTATATGTAAATTATGCCAATTCGTGCCAATTGGCGTGGCCAGTAAAATGGAGGGAGTGGTAATTTGCTGAAGGCTTCGCCCAACGTCTTCGGATTTTTAATGAGAACGTTCTGTGATTTGTTTTCAGTTAGAAAAAGGAAATTATTTGCTGATTTGTTTGTTTGACTGGGCTGAATTGGGTTAAAAATATCTATGTTAAATACTGAATGATGAGGTACCGCTACTGAAATACATGCTAGAAGACCCACATTTTACAACAATAAAATACATTTATTATAATGTCATTTTTTTTATTTTAGAAAGTCGCAGGCTGAACATATCAAGCACGATTCTGGCATCAAATCCATTGCATTTTCCACATTTTTGATGCATCTTCCTACGCATATTATTATGCATATAACCAATTTAATATATACGGTATAAAGTATACCGTATATACTAGTTTTATAATAATTCAATCATATAATATATTTTATACATCATATTACAAGAAGATATAGTTGCGATAGATATAGTCTCGTCGTAACTTAGTCATGACACACGTTTACCTTCAGCTAAATCGATCACAAAGGAAAAGTAAACTATTTCTATGTCTGTTTCTACGTCCGATGACATAATCTGATTCTTTCGGAAGCTGAGTAAGGGGTTCTATTTCCTATGGAATATAGAAGAATGGGGTCATGTGAGTCATTTACCTTTATGGGTGTTTGGATGTATGTTTCTACACCATTGGTATTGGTGTATAATGGTGTAAGGATGAAAGCATAACATGACCTATATGGCGCCGTGGAGTGGATGGCATCTGGTGTTTTTGTTTGACTTGTTGGGATATATTGAATGAGATTAATTACTATCAAAGACTATATCTTTGTGTGCTTAGTTGAAAAGTTTTTGTTCATGATTTTTATTTGGATTTAACAATATTAAAATTATAATAGTCATAGGCTATATTTATAGCAAATAACCTGTCTTACTCCTACTGGTCTAGGATCAGCAATGATGTCTTTGTTGGCACACTGGTTGAGCCATGGGCGTTTGCGCTATGGGTCACGGGTTCTATTTCCACACGGAAAAACAGGAGTACAGGCTTAATAGAGAGTTTAACAATTTTCTTTTGCTACTTGATTGGCGGATCCAAGTGATGGAATAAATGTTTTTGCGCGGTATATGATATACTAACATAAAGATGAGTACGGAACCTATCTGACATCACAACTACAAAAACCCTAACATGCGTCTATGACTTATTTATTTTCCGCACTTTATTTCACCGTCTGTGCCATTAGTTAGCATATTTCGCTTCCATTTTAATTTTATGTCCACACAAATGAAATTCAACCCTATACATAAACTGTTTAAGTTACATTTTGATTGGTGTTATCACTAGGACAATTTCTTTTGATCAGCCAATAAATTCAGGCAATTTCGACAGAAGTTGGCTCGTTAACGAGTCGGCTTTTGTTAGAATTATTTATTTAAACAACAATCGGGTGATATGTTTGTACAGAAATTGTTTGTCAATATGGCATGTAGCTACCTACTAAATTTGGAAGTTCTTGGTCTTTACAGACTGTTGATATATGTTGTTGATATTACAAGACGGGGTTCTTTCAACTTTAGAAGTACTTGTGTGTTAAGGTTATGTTGAAATGGTTATTTATTTCTCTCTTCAGGTGAGTTATTGGTTAATCTTCTTTTTCTTTTTAAATAATATAAAAATCCATTGCTCTTTAAATAAAACACGTTTTGTTCGCTCTAAAACAGAGGTGGTTCAAAATAAAAAAAGGCATGTAACGCATTTGCTTGTTGTCTATACAAATTTAAGCATGACTGAATACAGTTTTATTTAATCACTTCATTTATTAAATACTAGCTATTGCCTGCGACTTCGTGTGCGATCCAGGGTTAAAAGTATTCTATGTCCTACTCCAGGTCATGGTCTACCAAGTGCTAAATTTTATCCAAATCCGTTCAGCCGTTTTAGCGCAAAACGTAACAAACAAACAAACTCAGTTTCGCATACTGGTTAGGATTGTGTTACTTATGACATCCTTTGTTCCTCATAGCGTCAGTGTGTGGAAACTTTGAAAATAAAGCCCATCACCACCTATTTTCTCTTCAAAGAAACACTAAAGTTAAAATACTCTTAAGGACCAGTATAACACTGCCAATGGTGTATTAGGTTCCGCACTAATTCCGTCTCATTAGTTCCTTTACAACGCCATCTATCACCTCGAACATAATCACACACAGCTTCTAAACTTCGTAGATGCCTATAAATACATTTATTTCACTACAGATGACACGAGACCGTAACTCCAGACAATTTGTTACGTCACGACTGTTCCTAATTCCTATTTGAAGTTTAACATTTGGTTGGGGATCAACGGACCAACTTATCCACACTCGTCTTGTAAACACTACTTCAATTAAATAAGGTGCATATTACTGTGTTTAGAGGTTTGTAAATTTTGTCGTTTTGATGTATGAGTGTGACAAAGTAACAGTTTTAAGATTTGAGACAAGTATTAAGCGTAGTTGTTACACAGCCGTTTATTAATCGTGTGGAATGACATAATGAGGTGTGCTGGATTTTTGTTTTAATTGGACAATACTAGAAATGATGGACATGTTTTGGGCATAACCCATTTGAGGTTGTCAATAAAAGTGTTGGTGTTACACTATGCAATATTTCTTGTGTCAATAGTGGGCAAATTGGCAGTTGTTTAGAAATGTTGCTTGTAATTTATCTATCACCGCGCATTTGGTGCAGTGTGCAATAAGAGTACTCAAGTCATACTCCAGTGCTTTTTAATTGTCAATTAGGAATGTTATAAATAGGTAGTACCTACTTACATGCAAAATATATCTACAAACATAGCGATCAATTTATTTGAGTATCGAAAATGTTGATCATAACTAACCAACATAAAGTTTACCACGTTTTGCTATAAACAATAGTAACAAAAGTTCATAAAATAATGATTTCAAAATAACTGCTGTACCTGTCTGGGATAATCTTGCCAGGAAAACTACACACACCAAAAAACACAATGTTTGCGATTACACAAAACGTCACATAAAACAAAAAGATAGAAAGGACATCTCCTATCTGACTTCCTCTGAGAAAAAATGGCAAAACAAGCTCAGACATAGGTACGGGTATATATTATGGGTCGATATTTTCTAACAACCTCTAATACCTACCGGTAACTCCTAATTACCGTCCGAACAATACTTGCACTACATTAATTACGCATCCAATTTTAAGTATTACATCATTAACATCGTAATGAATGGTGTGCAAACTGTAACCTCTTGTCTGAACTAAACCCTGGTGCACATTAGTTATTATGATTGATGGCGCGCGCGCAGGGTTGCCACACTCGCCTTGCACTATTGACATGAGAGGCCATAATTATAATGATACGCTATCATTTGAAAATGAAACCTGGTTTTGAATTGGCCACCTTTTTCTAGAATGAGTAATTGATATGTAAGAAGAGTGTAAGGTTTTTTCAGTTAATTCATAATTAATCTAAACTACCTAACTTTATTCTTAAACACTTAACTTATTTATTTACTAGCTGGTGACCGCGACATTGTCTGCAATCCAGGTTGGACAGCGTATGTCCTTACCCTGGCCATAATCGAATCAGTGTGCCAAATTTAATCTCAATCCCTTCAGCCATTTTGAAGTTAAAGCGTAACAAACTTTCCTTCGCATTTGTATTATTAGATAACATTATGTTTCTGAACTTAATTTGAGCTTTATTATACCTTGTAGCTATAAAATTTGTACGCTGCTGGTAAATCATAGAGAGTCTGAATATTAAATGTACCTGTGATTAACAAATAAATGTTAACATTCATTCCTTCTAGTAAAGCAGGTACTAGAAAAGAGTGTTATGTATTAATTTTTTAAAATGGTGCAAATGGCCATTAGTTGTGGCTACCTTTAGACCCCCCCTGAGGAGTAGTATACATTATACATTGAGCAGTGGACGTCTTTCGACTAATATGATGACCATATTCATAGTAAAAAATAATGATTGCTTAACAACAACCTGATAACTCATAAAAAACACAAATCAATATTGTTTGAGTTGTGTACATTTTCGTTCTAATAAACTGCGTCTAACACATGGAACCACATCTTGCATTTAACATTTTTAGCGTCAATTTTATTGCCCATCAAACTCCTTGTGCATCACAGGGTTGGCAGTCGTTACATTTGTCTTATTATTTATGTATTCTGGTCTTCCTTATTTAATAAGCAAACAAAACAATTTTGTAACTACAAGACCATAACCTCCTTCATAAGGATATGAGTACAAATTGTAATCTAAATAACCAGCTGGTACTTACGCAGGTGCCTACAAATTGATATGGTCATACCAGGGGACTTGTGGTCGGTTTTACGATTATCATGGTTTAAATCGACACATACGAAGACAGTCATCACTTGTTGATTTATTGATTGTTAGTGGTGATCGAAAAAAAAGGCGATTTGATAATCTATTTATTTATTTTATCTATTCACTCGACTTAGTTTAATCACAGATGACGATCGTCAAAAATCGAGCATATCTGTAGGCACTTTATGCGCATCTTCTGTCAAATCGAAAATATTTTCCGCCGCACAAACTGAACATAGCAAGTTCAGAAATCATTACTTTTGATGCCACATTCTACAAGGGTCTTAGTTCATATTATAATTTTAAGTTAGTGGTTTTGCGTTCAAAACAAGCCAGTCCCTTGTGGTTTTAAAACAAGCCAGTTGGATTGCTTTTGAAGTAGGTTCAGATTTTGAATGGTACTAATATTATTATCTCTTTGAACTGTCAAAGTTTTGTCTCTTGGGGGTTAAGTTCAGACAGCTAATACTAGGCCAGACGACGTTACTGTATATAATCTATCGAGAGTACCTGGTAAATGGCAGGGGTAACCAAGCATTGCTGGAAAGGGTCGGAGACAGGTTCAAAATGTAATGTTGTTTTATGTTTTCAGACTGTGTGTTAATAGGGAAGAGTCACTGAGTCCCGTACTGGGGAAAAACTGTGGAATATCTTAATAAATTTTATCGTTATGTTTGAAATAATTATCGAGACTATTTAAAAACTCAGAGTCATAAAGGTACTTACTTACGTTCAGCCATGGAACAAAGTTCTTCATGTAGTTTTTAAAATAAACCGTATCGAAGTAACGATAATGTTTATTTTAAAAACACACAGTTATGTATTTACTTTACATGCGTTATTTGTAACTGTTTACTTTAGTTTTAAAAAAAAATGTTGTCTGTCAGTAAGTACAAGACAAGAACTTGACCAACCTTATTTACTCCTTTTCACTGTCAAACTTAAATATATTTCCGTACTATAAAATAAGCAGCCCTAACGGTAACAGAGGTTAGTTCGAAGCTGGATACGAGTATTAAAGCTGTAGTTGAGACACTCGTTGTGTTAAATGTCACGCTTTGGGCTGCGCCGGGCGGATCTCACATGCTCTAGAGATGATGACACCAAGTGAGATTAGGACACCAACTTTTTTAAGTAGGTATGATTAGATTCTAATGTGATATTGTGGTAGGTAGGCATTATGCCTAAGTTAGCTTAAGAGAAAATAGGTAGGTATACAATATTACACATAAGTATAATGTTGAAAACAAAATAACGTATCTCTAATTTTGAGATTGTAAAATGATGCTCGTATGCATATTTTGTAGGTATTCTTTTATCATTATAATACCAAAGTAAGTAATACTATGGTATTTTACTCATTCAATTCACTACTATAAACATGTTGTTCACGTTTAGGAAAACTTGCAAAATGATGCCAAATTCTTATTTAAATGCAGAGAACAGGTGCAATGTCAGTAGGACTCTTTTGCTTTGATTTTGATTTGTTTTTTATGTGTCAATGCCTATGTGTCGCAAATTAAAATAATTTAAAACGGTGCAAAAGTGATATACGTGCGTTCCTGATCTCCAGCCTGCGGCCGACCCCGACCCCGAGCCCCCGTACGGGCCCATCTGGTGAGATCGTTCCATATACCTATTGCAGGCATTTGCCTTCGATCCCGTATCACGCAGTTTTAGTTTGTTAATTTGAAATTGCATTCACCCGTTTACCAGTGGTATAGTTTTTCAAAATCGATTCACATTCCAAAGTGCAAAAGTTTAGAGAACAAATCAAAACAGAGTGTATTTGTTTGTGAGTACGCATTCTTTTAGATATTTCGTGTATGCAGTGGGCGAGGTGGGTCAGGTAGCGTACCCTTGGGCGCCAGATGGTGTCGGGATATTTTAAACAATGAAAACTTCAACTCATGTGCGTGTTAACTATGTATTTTGTTATAAAACGAAATGAACATGAAACTTGTTTGATACTTATTATTTTAAATATAAAACATATTCTTTAACAAACACGCTGAGCAACAGCGTGCGCTGTTGACAGGTGTCTATAGCTGAACCACTGCAAATTCTTGGAATTGAAATTCGATGTGGGAGTTTTGCAAGCCCTTTATCCTTATCCAGCGACAACATTTGCCATTAGAACGATAGCTGAGGACATGAAAAACTTCGAAAGGGAATCAATTTATGAATGGACATAGCAAAAGATCAAGAACGCTGCTAATGAGATTAAAAAAAAAACCTGAAACGGCTAGTAGCAAGACCTCTCACGAAGATATTGAAAAGTAAAAACTGCAACATTTATCACAGCAGAGCAAGGACATAGAAAAAGCCGAGAAAAGATTCACCAATGAAGCTCGACCTGAATCAACTCGGCTGCGACGTCAATAAAATATGCCCTCCCATAGATATAAATACGTACGTCTCTCCACTATTCTAATGATAATTTTAGTCTATTCTATGATTTGCAATGGTCCTTGTAGCACCATGAAGCATGAGGCTTCAGGGGCAAGTGCGAATCTTGGCGTTCATTCGATTAATCGAGTCGGGTCAAACCACGCTGAGGTCGGTGCATTTCATACATTCATTCATTCAGAGAACAAGTTGCACTTGTTATCAGTTTTGATTGCTATAATGCTAGGCTAGTCCGATTAGAAAGTATGTAACGTCCATGAAGTGGGTCCTGGGTTAAGACCTATTGTTAATTGAATAAAAAACATAATCTTTATTTTAAATTTTAAGTTATGAATTAATGATCTTCAACAATTAAAAAAATTAAACTACATTTATTTCAGGTACCACAGACCCATTTTAGAAAATAGAAAAAAATATATATACAAAACCACACATAAATAATAACAAAACGAATTTACAACATTACAGTAGTCTCTAACGTGCCACACTAAATGTAACTTGTCTGTCACAGCAGTGTCGCACATAGGGACAGTCCAACCTATCAGCTATCATCCTCACAACGACGTTGCACTTTGGAGCTGGCCCGCACTCTGCGCACAAGAGACGCGCAGCGCTTCCGCATGGTCGCATGAAAACAGTCCGTGCTCGACCATGCGAACATACCAGAAGCACTGCAGTAGCGTTGTTAAATTGAATGCGGAGGGTGCTGTAGCTTTTCTGCTAGTTATAAATAAATAACGAACCTTTTCATAATCCAAACAAGATCACTAACAACTCTATAAAATATCCTTACAAATAACAGTTGCGCAAACGCAGCTTCAGTGGCACATTGACGGCCAATTGGCCGCCATCTGGCGCCGTAATAGATCCTAACCCACCATACCATCACGCTACCATAACCCCGATAACATCAACCATTGCCGGCCTATAACTACGAGCCATCTACTCAACAACTATAAGACAGTAATGGATATCGATTTAGGCTACTCAGTCGTATAATTTTCTGGTATCAAAGAGGGATGGCCTTCCATTATCTCAATGACACAACTTTAAATCATGTTTCCATTTCGTGTAAGTAGTATATTAGTATCTTTAGTAATTATTGTTACGTTTACTATTATTATAAGTTTTGCTTTGTTAGAAGTTTGGATTTATTGGCGCGGTAGTAATATGATAAAGTTTAGGTAGTGTGGGAATCAACTTTTCGGGGAATACAGGCTTTATTTTATGTTATGTAGGTGTGACGCAGGCGCGTATTATTTCTCAGCATGGCAACCAAAGTGAGCTGTCAAAATGTAAAAGTGTGTTATGAAAGATGAGATGGCTTGTGATTAATTTTCAGCAATGCATTGCAAATAGCAGTTTTCAAATTAAATCTTCACTTGCACTTA
Source organism: Dasypolia templi (assembly GCA_963555695.1). Classification (NCBI taxonomy): domain Eukaryota; kingdom Metazoa; phylum Arthropoda; class Insecta; order Lepidoptera; family Noctuidae; genus Dasypolia; species Dasypolia templi. The sequence goes on along the minus strand of OY743154.1, from coordinate 25,491,506 downwards.
AACATAATTATTATTCCAGAACCGCTCTAACATCTGCCTATTATGTTTTTCCTCTATGTGAACCTAATACAATAAGTACTAACTCATAGCATAGAGATTAGCAAATCAACAAGTAGAATGTGGTGGTAAATGCGTACCTTCAGGTCTCAATCATACCATTTCCAAATAAGAATTACTATATTCCTATCAAGTTTTGAATCATTTAAATAAGTAATCACAATATTTAGCTTCAACATTAATTAAAGCAACGTACTTTCTCCATGTCGCTCTTGAAACGTGTCTAGATAATCGAAGTAGGGCAATCATCGCACACAAATGGGCAAAGATCATAGTGCTATTGACAATAAAGCTGGGCTAGAAAAAGCTATTTTGTTTGTTTGTTTCAACATACAGACTTAATACAGGATCATGTTTGTATTGTACCATTAAACCAGAAATGGTCTGTATCAGTACTTAGATTCGCTTCGTCAACACTGATGTGCTCTTACCTTTACTTATAGTTATAATTTGACGCCATCGTTACTTGGTACATTAAGAAATTGTGCTTTTTATGATTTTCAAATTGGATTGACAGGTGTCTATTCTTTTCCACCTGGCGTATATAATACTGACAGGGATTTTGTCTAGAGGATACAATTACTTAAGCCACCCGTCAAGAGGAAAAATTTCGACAACAGTGTGGCGATAGGAATTGAAACCACGAATCGTCTACACGAATTTTAAACGTACACAATTAAAATAATTAATAACAATTAACATTATAGCCGTGAGACCATTTTTCGTTTTAGTATTTAACAACATTAAACTTAATTTGTGATTGCATAATCAGCCCATTAAGTTCCCACTGCTGGGACACAGACCTCCTGTCACCGTTAGAGAGCAGTGGTGATGAAATAATTTACATAAAGTAAAGCGCATGTCAGGGTTCGAACCTACGACCTACAACTCGTAAGTCGCAGCCGTTACCACTGGGCCACCACTGCTCTCTTTTGTGCTCTTTTGTCCAATTTGTGATTATTTGGTAACACCACCATAAAGTTTGTGTTGGATTTTTGATACCATCGCCCCGCTTTGTTTGTTTGGCATCTCGCAGGTCAACCTATGCGGTTGTCGTCTGCTTAAGCGGACTTGCCTGTGGATTCCCTAATAAATTAAGGCCTCCAGCCAGGACTTAAACTTATATACTAACTAAAACTAAGCGACAACGCTAAGGGCACCCCCTGTGGGGTACGAACCTCGGCTTAGGGCGTCGCTGGAAGAGGGCAGCAAATGACTAGCTGGATCAGGATTGGTATTATTTACGGACGAATTTAAAGCTACAGGCTCAGCGGCGCGGGCTGGCTCGAGCAAGGGTCGGGAGGGGCGTCGATTTGGGCGTCGCGGCGGGCCTCGGCGGCGAGGGCGGTAGGACGGCGATCGGGTTTTGGGCTTATGTAGCGTGCTAGTGGCTTTACTACTCTCCTGGAGGAGGGTAGTGGCGTCGTCGGGGGCCATCGCCCCGCTAGTGTCCAGTGCCTTATTATGAAGGGTGGATTATTTCGTGCTTATTTTTACTATTAATTTTATTATATTTTATTTATTTTTTCTATTTTATTATCATAACAGACTGATAACAACTTATAACCGCTGTACTATTTTATGTAATAACCTAATCGCCACTCTGTATAAAGATCTTAGATCGCCTCTGTAGTTCTCTGCAGTTAAAAGAGGTTGTCAAATCTTTTGTCAACTTGGGTAGCTAGGAGATTGGTTTACGTTGTTTTGATCAAATAATCACAACAGCTAGCGAGGTCAATCGGAGTATCAAGCAGATTACCCATCAGAGACTTGATTAGGCTGCCGGAAAGCAAATGTTAGTTAAGGAACATCGGTACAGTAACCAAAACCACAATGCACCCTGACCAATGTGATTTCGGTCCTAATCCTAAGTACCGGTAGCACATGTTTGAGAAGTAAGTTAGTCTGTGGTAGTACACGGTCTGTGTTTACTTACGACTGGGGCAGTATGATCACATCAATTCCTTTGTACGGGGGTGCCATATTGCTTCAGTCGGCGGTCGGTATAACGTATAGCCGTAGGCTTGTCGCATGTGTTGTTTCAACGTTTGATATTTTAATTAAAATGCGTTTAATTAAAAAACAACAGTTATTTTTCAGAAACAGCCTTCAAGAAAGGAGATATCTGTCATAATTACAATGAAAATTGTAGTAAGATTTCTACAACGATCTTTCGCTCCCGAATGTCGTTGACAGGAAAGCTTAAATGAATTGAGAATTATTTAAACAATAGAATGAAGGCCACTGTGGTATAAAATGAACGTACAAAAATGGTGAATGTAGTGAAATCAGAGTTCGAATCTGTAATACTAGGCGTACCACAAGGATCATTTTAGGGCCCCCATTATTCCTACTGTATATAAACGAGCTTCCAAATACATTATATCACTTTCGCGTAATGTATGCTGATGATGCAACAATATAAATCTCACAATAATATGCTAAAAATTTTGATTGCGAAAGTGAAATAAACAACACATTTACAACAGTAACTACTTGGTTGCAGTCAATTAAATAACAAGTTAAAATTTCAAAAACCCAATTAATGCAATTTAGAAATTACAAAAGTAAACCTGCTAAACTGAATGCAACCGTGACTGTGACAGCGATTGAAGAAGTAAAATACACATTTCCTAGGAGTTACAATAGATCAACACATAAACTAGAAGGCACATTTTGAAAAGATTAACAAAAAATATCCAGTGCTTGCTATGCATTGTCAATCCTGGCAGAAACTACAAATACAAGTGTTAATAGAAATAATTATTGTGGAAATGTTTATCCACTGTTAACTTAAGGTATCTGATATGCTATTCAGAACGGAGGGTTTTTAACAGCATAATCAGCCTATGATGTTCCCACTGTTAGGACTCAGGCCACCTGTCGGTGAGAGGGAGGGTTTTTTTAACACTGACTGGCATTTACATACTTGAATTCTGTTTCTTTGTTAATAGTAATATGCAATTTTTGAATTTCAAATCTGACACTAATAGAAACATTCGTAAACAATAGATATAAATTAGACATTAGTTTAGCTATTATTAACATTATGATTTAAAATAAAAGTACCTTCTTACTGCTATTCGAGTTATATATATTATTATACTCGTAATATATGCACTTACCGCCAGCTATAAAAATAAACTATTAATAGACAATATATTTTATAATAGGCATGAATTTTTCGGGAAAAAGTAATGTTGGTTACTATGTAATTCCTAACTCATTTTAATACTATTGCATATCCGACATGAGTATACTGTAGAGTCGGAAAATATATGTTTAAAAAATAAGAACAAATCTACACAGTTAGCAAAATATATTATCTTTATATTTATCTGTTGGTAAACATTTGTCTGTGAAATTAACAGAGAAATTGTACAGCCAAAACAAGACGGTGGCGTTGGTTCCCAATTTGGCCGCGCGCCAAAAGATCCTTGGGGTGCTGTAGCAATAACTATATGAAAAGGACCACCTGGAAAAGATCAATGTGCCATGCTAAACTTAAGCACATACTTACAAACCGGCCAAGAAGTAAGGAACACACTTAACATTGTAGTTGAAAAACATGTTCTCCCATACATCGATAAACGTAACGTTCAATTCTCTAACTGCAAGTTTGTAATCGGAAAATAAAAATTTTGTGATAAAACTGACTTAACAATGTTCGTACTTATCCTTTACATGTGCTGTGACATCTTGCTTCTTGCCAAATTTCATGATTCTAGGTCAACGGGAAGTACTCGGTTTCGATGTATTTACATAACATACATACATAATCAGCCTATTATGTTCCCACTGCTGGGACACAGGCCTCCTCTCTGTGAGAGGGAGTGGGCCGTAATCCACCACGCGGGTCCAGTGCGGGATGGTAGATGTCACATGTTTTCGAATTTTTGGTTCTAAGACATGCCGTTTCCTCATGATGTTTTCCTTCACCGTTTTGAGAGCAGTGATGATGGAAATAATGTACACAAAGTAATGCGCCTGCATGGGTTCGAACTTACGAGCTACAACTCGTAAGTCGCTCGATTTGTTTGCGAGCATCAAAATATGTCGATCAACGAAAGCAATGTGATCCTTCCTATAGGGGTTCCGTTTTCCTTTTAAGGTACGGAACCCTAAAAACATGAAAGCGGGTTTATACCTGTAAATAAAAATATTTATTCTTTCTATCAATAGATCACAAGCTCACCAAGAAATTAATCTTATACATATTCATAAACAAAATTCTTCATTGGATTAGCATAAAGACCCGCACATTGATGGCGCCACCATCGACCTCAGTTGATGATAAATAAATAATATAAATATAAGATCAATGCAATGACCTGTCGATTTCTTATGTTAATGATGTTATAACTTGTCTTAGGGCTTACCTCTCAGTTTAATCATAAACCCGGACATGTCAAGGAACTTAGAAGCAATTTGTTTTATTTAAACTTAGGAGATGTTCAAAAAAGTTGATAAGTAGATTTATTTCACCATAAACAATGAAGCTTCGATTATGAATTTTTAAAATAAAGTGGTTTTGTATGGCAGTTTGTTTAAATTAAGTATTTCACATTTTATTTGGCTTTAGTGAATGTAGGTAACATATTGAGGATAGCTTAAGTTTTCATTTTCATTTTCGTTCTGTGAAAAGATGATTCTGTGATCTGATGAAACTAAACCTCAATTTTAATAATTAAGTTACAGGATAAACTATTCCGGAACTTAAACGTTCTTGTTTATTACGTTATTGCTTGCAGGACTTCAGTAATGCAACCTTTTTAGCGCGGAGTACACGACGAACAGTTTTAAATGATGATTATAATTGTGAAGGCAACTGTCATGGTGGCGCTGTATACGATTGTTCCAAATTATCTGTCAAATTGTATAGCGTCTTGTAAAATATGTTCACAAATAACATAGAAATTACAAAGTGTTGTGTAATTGGGTGTTAAAACGTAGGCCAACACAAATTTCCAATAAATCGTATTAAAAGAAGAAAGTGGATAGCTGCCGTAAGGATTAAAAACTGAGCCTACTAGGACTACGAGGTTGTGTCGAGATCATTTTCATGAAAATTATTACCAAACATTAAGTGTGAGTATAGGTGGGTGTTATAAACGATAGTTCTTCTATTTAAGCTAGTATCTAAATACCTAAATTGTTAAAATTACATAATATCTTTAAATACTTATTAATCTTGTTTTAAGGTTTGCCCTGTGTACACAAACTTTTATAGAAAGAAGCAGTACCAAGTCTCTTTTCGTGGAACCAGAAAAGTGCAGCCAGTGCTAATGTGAGAGACGAAAGACATGCTAAGATAAATATTCAAAAGAATCTTTTCCAACATCTTTCAAGCAAACAAAACCCACATCCTTCTATTTCTCAGAATCCACAATATAATAGAATACGAAAGAATTTTTTTCTCTTGTTACACCTGTCGATTGTGGTGACAATGTTAACAATAAAAATAACAAAACATCAGTTTCTACTCAGACTACCACAATGCTGTCTCTTTTTTCAGCTGACCTTTTATTAAGTCATGTTGAGTCTGTCAAGTTTTACACTGGATTAGAAAATTATGAGAAAATATAAATTTGTTTTGTCAACATTACTGCCTATGGCAGATCATTTGAAATACAGGCGTGAGTGGAGTAAGCGGAGTGTCTACTGAACAGCTTTACTAAGACCTATAGATATTAAATATTTTTGTATGTAAAATGTTATGCAATTTCCGAGAGTGTGTTACAAATAAAACTCATAAATAACTTTTGGGTGTTTTTATTATATTGTAATAATCTTTATACATATATTTATTCATAATTTCAGCCTTTATATTGTTATTGTAAAATAATCTAACTTTATAATATGTTTTCTATAAACAACTCATGTTTTTCAATAGTAATAAATTACAGATTTTTCAGCCACTGCCTTGTCCTTGTACTTGAAAATCATATAGGCAGGTTTTTTTAAATAGTCATTCCCCATTTTGGCTTCAGGGCTAATAAGTCTGTTTCTGCTTACATGCCATGCCATGCCATGCTACGCCATGCCACCCTGGTCATCTATCTTGATGTCAACTTGATAGTTGAGTTTTTTCATTGTCTTCTTGACAAATTATTTTATATAAAAGTGATCATTGATAAATGCTGATCTTATCAATATAAGGAATCTGTCTTCATATAATTTTTCTGATGCATCTGTTTTTTGATGAATCTTCTAAATGACGGAAATATTTCGTATTAGTAAAATAGGAACTACCTACCATCACATAAAATAAAACCGTTATGAAATATTGACCTTTCAAAATAATCTAATACATTGTCTTTCAAGCGGAGGTAAAATAGAGTTAATATTTATGTCATGGTACATCTCCAATGGTAGAAGTATGATAGAGGGTTCTGTTGGATTTGGAGAGAGTTGTGGTGTACTAAAGTTAAAGTTTTTGTCATACAGCTCTTGTAAAATATAACCAATTATTCATCTCTCTTTAACTCCAAAAGTAAAAAGAACTATTACTTAAGTAAAGTTATGCATTAGTTAAGCTGTTGTAAATATAATCCTGAATTTTGATTCAATAATTTTAACTTATATAAATACATGACAGTATTCACCAACAATACGAGTATAAAATTTAAATTTTATAATAAATATGCATACTAACGACTAACAAGTTATTTAATTATAAAATTATTCGTTCAAACATTGTAAGCGTATTGATTTCAAAGGTCTACGTTGAACTAGGTCTAGGCAAACAACTCCTAAAAAGATTTTTTTCAAAAGTCCTACCTTTCCACTTAATTAGCTTTTCTACGTTTAACAGACGCCCCTCTTCTCTTTAACTCGGCTTTAAGTTCAAGCAAGCTCCAAGTAGAATACATTTTCGCGTCCCTGTTATCAAATAAACTACACTAACCGCCCACAATGTTCGTTTTTTTGGTTTGTTTACACGATTCAAGAAATGTCATACTGACACCATTGGGAACAACCGTACGCAGCGCCATCTGAGATTAGCTTTAACTTGCCATCCCCATGAATTCAGCAAAATGTCCGGTTGGTATGAAACCATTTGTTGCATATTCATTCAGCTTGTGTGGGCTTATTTAAATAAGCATCCACTTCATAAATAAGCGCCCCAACTATCTAGAATTCCTTCTTCCTCACATCTCTTAACCCACAGACTCACAGTATTTGTCTAGAACAAAGAATGCGATACTATTAGACATCTGTGAGCTTAAGATTTATAACATTTTACTCGTCATTCACTAATTTAAACAAATAACAATTTAAATTGAGTAAAATACGAACTATTTAAATGATAACACTCACACTTAGTCCGGTTTCAAAAACTTGAAATAGATATTATTTGAAAATATCATCACGCAGGCGTAGATGAGATTCGAACTCTGGGCTCGCCATAATCGCTGCGCTGCTACCCAAGCACGGTAACGACTAAGCTAGCATGCCATATGTTAAGTTAGTTGAAATTATAAACTACTATGAATTACAGACCAAGTAAGTGTGTGTGCGTGTCTATAGTATAGAAACAACTTATAGAAGAAGGTCGTAAGTGAAACTGAAGCGTCAATCTATTGCTTTGTGAGATTGCTTATGGACTTTTGAGCGCTACTGTACTTTCAGGCATTCCTTGACTGGTACTTGTAATTGTGTAGTCTGGACCAAAGGACCATCTATGATAATAATCTATGCGACCTCTTCAATTCATAACTGTTAACATTGCTTTAAATAGCAATGTGTGATTTTCATTCAAAATAACTTTCTCAATATTTTGGTGTTTTAATTAATTTTTTAAACACAATGTTACATGTCATCATTTCAGTAAAACATTGCAACTGTTGGCCTGCGAAAAGCCTTAGTCAGCTCCTTTTACTGCTTAGAAACAGCACGTGATAAATTTAATGGCAGTATAGTACAGATCAGAGATTACCAGTTTTATTATAAAGTTTATTGCTCCAATGAATAGTTAAAGTGTTTATGAGCATATGTTTTAAATTGCCCCGCACAGCTAGAGTAGTAGTGACAAAAAAAGGACTCTGGGACACATGTGTCAGGTTGTTATGAGATATAAAAGCAACTGTTTTTTGTTGTTACGTTGTTGAAGTATATGAGGATTAACTAAGAATGTTTCTTTGATGGATGTATTCTTATGAAAGGTTGTTAATGTTTTACTCGGAGACTACTTTGTGACTGACTTCAAAAATAGGATGAGGTACTCAAATCGTATGTAATACACATTTAAATAGGTTCTTTAATTGTGATATTTTTTCCTCCATAAAAAGTAAATAATGTTTTTATTTTTATGCGATTTAGAAACGGTGATAAATGGTATTTTTAAGGGTTAATTCAAACCCCCGAACAGGATATGATTGACAGTAAATCCGAGTTACTAATAATAAAGCTGAAGAGTTTGTTTGTTTATTTGACCGCACTAATCTCTGGAACAGCCGGTGGTATTTGAAAAAATATTTTTGCATTTCATAGCCCAATCCTCGAGGAAGGCTATAGACTATTCACATTCAACTTCACGCTAGGAACCTCAGAGACCCTAGTGCGAGTTTCTTTTAACCATATCGACTTTACGCACCGAACACGCTCGATGCACGTTAGGGCCTCAGGAGTCGAGCGAAAATGAAATAAAAGTAAGAACGAACGCTAAGCGAAAACGAAGTGATAGCGCGAGCAGGCGATCCGATGCAACGGGGGGGACAAGAAATTTCAAGCGGACGAAGTCGCGGGCAGAAGTTAGTGTTGCTATATTGATATTAAACTTGAAATTTTGGCACAGTTTTAACGATACGGATAGGTTGCAATCATTTACTAAACTACACAAGTAAATGTGAATGTCTTAACAGCTTTATAAATCAAAATAGTAACAACAAGCTACATACAAAGTTCAAAAACTTCAACCAATCTGTTTTGCTGGCCTTACAAATGATAGAATCCTAATAATAAGGTCACGCTCCAAATTCATGTGAGTGAAGGGCTTTATTTACAGTTTCAGCAACTTCTCAAGAATCACTCAAATATACTCCATTTGTACAGAAACCTTAGAAGGTACTGAAGGATCAATCAACCCCGTTTGACTTATGTTCTTCATTAGTGGTGATTCCTGGCTTAATAATTACAGTCGCTCGGGCCGACCAAGGTTAAGCTTCTAGCTTGCCGAGGTTGATCCGTGGATGGGTGACCAGCTGAGACCCCTCTGTGCCTCGGAAATCAGCCAAACTGCTTATAGTCCTGACCGTCATTCGTTGATCTTTGACAGTCGTTACGAGTAATCAGAGCACGGGAAGGCGGTCGTGGCCCAGTGGTAACGGCTGCAACTTACGAGTTGAAGTTCGCAGGTTCGAACCCAGACAGGCGTTTCACTTTGTGTAAATTATTTCATCACCACTCCTCTCAAAACGGTGAAGGAAAACGTGAGAAAACCGGCATGTCTTAGAACCAAAAATTCGAAGACTTGTGGCATCTTCCAACCTGCAGTCGGCCCGCGTGGTGGATTACGTCCCTCTCACAGAGAGGAGGCCTGTGTCCCACCAGTGGGAACAGAACAGGCAGATTATGTATGTATACTGGCAATCAGAAGGCCAAAATTCTGACGACCAGTCTTAACAAGGGGTATTGGTGTTGACCCTGGGTTGTGGAGGTCAGATCTAGACTGAAAGCTGACCCCAACATATTTAGGGATAGCCTCGGCAGTATTTGGTAGTGGTTCGTGAACGCTGTTAACCACAACATCAACGACCTAAGCTAGGTTTAATTTTAAGGCATGACCACGTGTTATAAAATTCATACATAGATTGGTGTTAACCTGAAGAATGATTGTTATGTTGGGACTTGGCATCAGTTGTATCAAAGTCCTAAAAATACTACTCCTTCTTTTTTATTTACCTTGGGTCGTCTAGTTTGAAAAAGAGTTAGAGCTGAACAAAACATAAACCGTATCTTCTATTTAGCCCTTGACTTGTAGGAAAATGATATTAAGAGGGTGTGAAAATACCCTTAACAAATATCAAAAATCACTTGACCCATTTTTTAAAAGTTTTCATTAACAATAACAAGTTTTAATTGTTGTTTTATTCGTTTAAAATACTCTCACGATCGTTGATAGTGTTCCAGGATAGTGAGAGTTCACAAAAAAAAATGACCGATAACGTGGTTGTTCATGAATTATCGTCATTATTAATATTTTGGCGACTAATCCGACACAAGAATCTCCCAACAATATTTACTCCAACTGCCATGAAATCGCAGTAACAGCCTTCCAAACAATCAGTCGCACATTACTTCGTGCGTTCATCAACACTCCTGGTGCTGACAGCCCACCCCCCACTGCCCCGGCCTGCCGACCAGATAATAGCTTTTCCCTGTAAAAGTATCGTATCAGAAATCTTTATTAGGTAATTATTTCTGGGCTGCCCCCCGTCGCTAACTATGACAAACATATTTGTGTTTTGTTCGCTAAAGTACGGAAAAGCTGGTAATCATTTAGGCGGGTATTTTTGCAAGGTAAGTTTCGGATTTGTTGCTACTCTTGTGTAGGCTTCTTATGCTATTTAATTCCTTCTTCAACTGATTTGGTCTACTGTCTCATCATGCAACATGTGCCAAATAAGGCTTAGTTGCGTGACCTGGTTTAAATGCAATGCAAATCAATTGTTTGAGACATGGACGATGCCCAGCTGATCTAGTGACAAATTATACAGGCTTGCCATTTAATCGACTACATCCGTCAAGGGAATGGTTCTACCCTTCATAATACTGGTGACTAAATCTTGTCATGTTGTCATCAAATAAAAATAATAATAAAAGGTTTCAAAATACAGTGCCTGTACAGATTTGACATGGTTTCGTAAATAAAAAGAAAAGGTCAAAACCTATAGAATGCCTTTAATTTAAGATTTCAAACGCGTCAAACTTTGGTTTGGCTTGTAGTACACAATAATAATTTGTAAAGTTTCTAGCATAATTATTTCTTAGTTAAGAAAAACTGGCACATTTCGAATTTTATGCAAAAAAGTTTTATTGCATAAAATTCGAAATGTGCCAGTTGCCTAATACATTTTTCTGGAGTTGTCGGTTCGCCCAATAAAATAAATTAACTTCGTGCAAGTCGCATACAGAAAAAATAATATTATTTAAAAGTGTCGATTCTCGAAATCGTGCTAATGGACAAAAAGCCTTTGGTTTAAAAAAAAAGGGACAAGTTGAAATTGCCTACAGTAAACATATATCGCTACTGTTATAGACACATACTACAGACAACCCACTAGAGCCCTGCCCACTTACGGACATGATACCAGCGCGTCCTCAAATCTTAACAATCAATAACGTAACATAACTGCAGGCATGACAAATGACCGAGGGGGTGAGGCTAGCACGGGGAGGGGTGAAGAGGGGAGTCGAAGGTAAAACGACGATAACTCAGACCAGCGGCCGAGTTTGTGCGAAAAACAAAGAAAGGTGGCGCGATATGTTTGTTACTTGTGCGTAGGGGGACTGTGGCTGTCTTTGGGATTTGGGGACAGCTTTGATCCATACGTGTTTCGGTGAGGTAGTAGCCAGTTCCTTGTGGGATTTGTAAGGGGCAGACATTGATGGATTTCGATCAACGCATCGGCCAATCCCTTGGTACTGCTGGACACCGCCTCTTCGCTCTCATATTCATAGGTATTTACGATAACAATAGTTCGTCGCTGTAATTAACTCAAGACAATGTTTATGTTCTTTCTCCAGAATCAGCTTACCTACTGACAGGGTATACGAGTTCGTACATTAATTTAAATTTTATTTGACTACATAAGTCAATTATTTTAGTTATCTTCATTTATTACTGACATGATCCACTCATTACAATGTTTTTTTAACGAGTTGTATTGCAATATGTGGTTAGCTAGCGACCTCGACAATTGATCATAAGTTATTCTTGCCTGAGCAACCGGCAGCGAGTTCGTCATGCTCCCGTAGATGTCACTGCTTGCGGTAGCGTCGGGGATCGGGTTGCCTCCTTCCCTCAAATATAGCGAGGGGGGCAATGGCTGATCTTTGCGTTATGCTCGTGAACGGGTGCTGTTGTGGTGACTAGTCGTCTTGCTGTCTATGGTTTTGTTATTGTTAAAGTAATTGTTCTGTTAATTTATTTTACTTCGATGGTCCTTGTTTATCGTTTGTGTGTACTTAAAAATTAATCCAATTTTGCATATGTAAGGTGTCACGCCGCTTTATGCCTGGAGGCATTTATTTGTGTATTAAGTTATGTTGTTTTTTCATTGATTTTTATTGGTTTCTGTTTTGGGTATATTGGCGTGGCTAGCTTACATATGGCAGATAATTTAATATGATTTTTTGTGTTTCATTTTTTTTAACTTAGGTTACCTTATATTTATATAGTTCAATGGTTTTTCTAACTGAACAGACAGCTGTGGTGCTGGGGAGTTTATTGCGCTACTTCTTCTTCCCAGCTAAAGCACTAGGAAGTGGTGAAGGGCGGGCGTTTTGGGGGACTGTCTTATGCAATTTTGACGTTCGAAAAGTGCTGACTCTCAGCCTAATTTGAATAAATGACTTTTGATTTGATTTGCGCGACTGGGCATTCAAATTGTAAATTGCTTTAGTTTGATTATCGCATGTTGCGTTATTTTTTATGTTTTATTAATTAAAAATACAGGATGTAAAAACACTTATCACATAGAGCAGCTGTCAAGTACGCATTCTGTACATAAAAATAAGTGATATTGTACAAACATTCTTGCTGGGATTCTTTTTATTTTTTATATGAAAATTCGCTGTTGGTAGTGCACAAAGTAAAAGTTGGAATTTTGACCTTCAATAAAAAAATACAATGACGGGGAGTACAAATGACGCTCGGCTTAGTTAAACATCTTTTTACTTTATTACTAAATTATTATTGATTTTTTATCAAAGCCTGCTGCAAAAAATAGGCGAATATAATCAAATCAATCAGCACTTTTCCTCCTTAAGATTTTAACATGGTGTTTCCACTGATAGATAACTAGATTTTCCCCAAGGATTTTCCTTTTAGGGGTTGTGTTTCAAAAACATTCCGGCGGGTGCCAACGACAGGGGTAGGAACATCCCTTTTATTGAGTTTCCCCCCGTTTTTAGAACTTTTATTACAATTTTTTAACTTGTTATGACCGCCTATGTACTAATTTGGAGATGAACAAAAATAAGTTACTTAATCATTTTATTTTAGACTGGGGGACCTTTTTTCTATTAGGGGAGTAGGCTTGTTAAGCAATAGCTTTGTGGGTATTTTTGAGGAAGTTACCAGTCTTAATAAAACTGGAGACTATTGTTTTATTATTGCCTGTTTTTAACATACAAAATGTTTTGCTCCTTTTATATTAGTGTTGTTGTTGTTTATTAAATAAATTTTAACTCATCACTAGTCCAACTTGAAACAAGCTTCATTTATATGTTATTTCTAAATAAAACCCAAAGACCTGCCAATTAGGCCTCCCACATATATTTATTAACACGGTTTAACCACATTCCATTTGATCCATCCACAATTTTCATCAAACGCGATCGATCGCACTCTTATCTGATGACTACCATCAATTTGTCAATCCTCATTATACTTGTAAACAAAATCAACAATATTGGCCGAAAAATAATAACGGCACGGAAACCCGTTTACCCGCAAAATGGTAACCGTTCTCCAATACAAATCTGACAAATAAAACAATATTTTATCTTAATTACTTTCATCCCTAATGACCATTCAAATACGTGGCACGGGATTTGAACCCATGACCGATCCGTAATTAATTTCGCCATGAACATTGACAAACGGACCGGCCGGGACAAATCTACTGCGTATATCATTACGATTTGGGCCCTTTTCCCTTTATAAATACGCTTTGCCCGGTATAGGGTGGTGCCTAAATTCGGGTGCTGCGTTGTTTAGGCTGATTTTCGGGTGAGCTGCGAGATTAATTAAATGAAGTTATTGCTTAGGTATTATTATAGACTTTTTCTTTTTTTGCCGTTTTTGGTCCTTTGGTTCAATTTGCTGTTTGGAGACTTTCCAACAAATGATTTTGAATGTCAGTTATATTCATTGGTTTCCAGCGAATTAATTCTTACTTATGAGTCAAATATATACAAATGTTAATCCTACCTGATACGTTAGTCTTAGACCTTCAAAAAAAATTGAACTTAATTCATTTTCGATCAAAGAAATCGCATTATTTTAGTAAATCAGTCCTGTCTCTCTATTCTCTCACTCACTTGCAATGCTTCCAGTTCATTCATTCCTAATATGGTCATTCCCTCCCCACACAATACCATAGTTTTTGTCAACGTGTGCCTTAAGACCGCCATTGCCACAATTTTCCTCAATTAACATCAATTGTGGCCAAATGCAGTGGAAATTTGCGGAAGATGGCCTATATGCCTATAGCCGATAATAAGTGCCACGGGCCATACCACGTGCATATTGATAGTGTTATTATTCTATTGCAAATGGTCAGATTATGTGTTATTGGGTTTTTACATCTGATACTTCTCAGAAGCAGCTCGTAGTCTGGATATGTGCCCGGTTGATGGTAATTAGGCTCGCCCCCTACTACATGGGACTTAAATACTCGTATATGTGGCGAAATGTGGATGTACCATAGTTGAACCTCTGCCAAACCTTAATTTAACACTTCACGCACACGAATGTACAGAGGGCTGGGTTTTGGTGAGTGAGGATGGTCACCCATCCACGGACCGACCGTGGCAGGCGTGGCTTAACCTGATCGCTCGGCCCGTGCGGATGTTTTACGTCTGTTAACCATATTGGGCGAAAAAGGGCGGGATGCCCCTCAACCGTTCTCTAACTTCTCCGCATTCAATGTGACTGCGATATCTCAGCAACTGCTCATCATATTAAAATTGTTATTAAATAAGATAGCCGATTACATAGGGTTCAATACAGGGTACTTGATGTATTTTTGTGAGGTGTAGTTGTGTGTGAATGGACTTATTTAGAAGTTTTCTTATAAATATGCTGGTGAAATGTGCATGAAGCGGTTTAATATTCGTGGGTTTCGTTTCCCTGTAAGTTTTAACTGTAGGTGTAAGGTAACCATAGTGAAATAATGGTTGAATAATTTTATTTTGTGCGATCTGTAGGTCTTTAAGGTTGGTTTTTGGCGCGTTGCCCCATATTTCAATGAGGTACATCAGAAGTGGCTTTACTAACGTGTTGCAAATGGTCTGGCGCACTCGATGAGGAAGGCCCTAACTTTTATGATCATTTTAGAGAGAGCTCAAAGACCTATATTAAAAGTGAGTTGAGTTTTTCACAATCCTCTACCCTACTTTTCAACTTTACTAACACTACCAAGTGCTAAGTTGGTCCGACAGTTGTTTATTCTCATAACTGTAATAATATATAAAATAAAATTATACACTGATAGTCCCTTGTATCACGTTCTACTAACACAAAATAGACGAGCAACAAATGTTTGCTCAATCACCCGCTTAAAACCCGTTTCGTAAAGCCATCATAAACGCAACATTCTTCATTACCCCATATCCATTATTTCTTTTTTGTTAATTAAGCTTATTCTTATTTTATTATGTCACCTTATGCATCCCGTGAATTTTTTTCTTGAGTTTACACCTTTTACTTCTGTATTTTGTTATCTAGTAGTAACTGTAAGTACCTACTGCTTTCAAATTGATTATTATGAATTAGTTAAATTAAAAGATTTTAGTCTATATAATTTGCAAGTTTGCCCAGTTTTACGACGAATTAAACAATTTTTTTTTTTAATTTCTGATGATTTTGTAGGTTCTACTTTTACTTTAATATACTTAATTGTAATCTTAAACTTTGAAATACCATCTGGACTCTCTAACCATTTTGTAAATTAACATGTCCTATCTAAGAGAGCTGGGTGATTTGTAACTCAGGACCCTTCTATCACAGATACCTTTCACTATTTAAGATTGTACATTCTATTAACCAGTGCCTGCAATATGATGTTGAGATAAATAAAAATTTATGATTATAACGATTCATAGCAGCACCAGCAGCAAACTCGCCAAAATAATTTTATTATAGAAGAGAAAACAAAACAGTTTATAAAATCAATACAAAATGTAACTAGCTAATAATGAGTTATGATTATGAATGACTAGGTGCGAATTAAGGAACAGCTGATGCGAAGATAACAAGGAAGCACGTCGCCGAGTTATCAGCTGTTATAGTGAAGTGAAGGAATGGTGTAAATATTTCTTATCTTTATAAGCATATAAGTGACTTTAGATAAATATAAGGCTATGAATAAGAATGATTGCCACTAAAAGACTTGAAGATAAATGAAAACACTCACTTAAATATTGTTTCTTAAACATATGGAATGAGACTAAGTAAATGAATAAATAAGGAACAAACTGGAAAAAACTCACAAAATGTGTAAACCATCCACTGGATAAACGATTATCTGCAAGTTTTAGTTCTCCTTGGCCCGACTTCGTCCCCTGACTTCGTCCCCTGGGCGTGTGCAGTGCTACGCGAAGCTTCTTGTTTGTTGAAACAAGGAATGACGATTCCTGCTGGAGCTGTCTCTGCTGAAGAACGCAACTGAAGAGCTTCGAGTTCGAAGTTTTTTTTTGAGACCGTTACTTTTGAAATTAAGACGGCAAGATCCTTGAAGGACCAATGTTAGCGCGGGGAGCATCTAAAGAGTGTACTACTGTATTTAAGGCAAGGGTTTAATGACGTGCTGATAACTATAATAAAACTGTACCGGATACACAGCTAATAATGAAACTAAAGTAAGAGGAGTATCGTCCGTCGCGGTGAAGTCAGAAGAAGTGAGTGGTCATCGGGCCGAACCGTGTCGTCGCCGCGACGCGCTTAACACGCGGCCTGCGCCTGCAGACCATGCGCAATGTGTTGTGTTGGGTTCGATTCCCAACAGTGCCCATTCTACTTTTGGATAGTTCAAATAACAACATTTGAGACTCGAACGATAGCTCAAGACTTAAAATATCTCGACAAGGGATTCAATTATTGGATGGACACGGTGGAAGATCAAGAACGCCGCTAACGAGATGTACAAAAACTGGAAACGGTCAGTAGAGAGAACTCAGACGAAAACATTGAAAAGAACAGCAACATTTATCACAGCAGAGCAGTAATATAGAAAAGAGCCGAGAAACCAGTTGAACCCCGCTTAAAGATTCACCTATGAAGAATATAAGAATATACAAAATTCAAATACTACAAACAAAGAGCAAACATTACCGTTATGACGATACTGCCCGCTTCTTGTGACTGTGCTCGAGAACTTTAATCTAAAAGGATAATCGGTTGGTTGCCATCCTGATTTCCTGGAGGAGTGCACCCACAGGGAGATAGACTGAACAACGAAGGAAGCGTCACTGTCCATTCCAAGGTTGCTGGAAGAGATCGCAGAAAGCGACAAGGAAGCCCATTGTATATGTCGGCGTGACCTTTGTAAGCGGCACGTGCAGCGGGCCGAGTTACGCTGTGCAAAGTGGCACATTCACCTCCCCACTCTCCCCACTACTCAGGCCACTTTATGTAAGCGAGTGCGCAGCGTTGGAAGGGATCCGCTCGCCGCGCCACCTTACGGGGACGTAGCGACTTCCCACGAAGTTGGAAGGGATCATTCTTGTGGCAGGCTCGGCCCGGTGCACCTGCTGTAGCGCCTAGAGCTATTATATCGATACATTTAATTAAATAACAAGCTGTTGGAATAAATAAGTTGGTTACTGCTATATTTCATACTTTCATTTAATATGTCGGACCTCTGCCTTCAGGCCATTTCATGGTGATTATTTTATAAGAAATTGTGAGTGAAATAAAGTGATTTTGCTATAACTAGTATCTCAATTTTCTTCGCCCGACAATCCACGCCTACTTACGAAGTGCAAGTGTAATATCGCTGATAAGGGCCTATACCGATATATATTTTGAAGTGTTTGTTTTCCTTTTTTGTGATGTATTTTTGTGGTGTACAATAAAGTATATATAAATAAACAAGAGTGAATTGACTCTGCGTCGTGAGTGGGACATTGAAGAAGACGACGACGAACGTTCTCTTTGCGTCGTATTTCTCAATGCTGACCTTCGTGACCTTCCTTCAGTATCACTTTCTCAGGGATGGTCTTCCTCCATCTATTTCTGTCTCTGGCTGTATGTAGGGCGCAGTGGTCTGTGGAATCAAGGGCGGTGCGGATCTGGTCAGACCGTCATACTGGGCTGCGTCCACGAGGTCTTTTCTCATCCACCTTGCCGGTCACGATTAGCTTTTCTAGGTTGCCATCTTCTTTCCTCGCAATGTGACCGATTGAATTAAATTGATGGCAATTTAATTCAATCGGGATTACTTTAGCTGTTATTTTTAATAATTGTATTGACCGTGGTGAGTTTCCTGATGTAATGAAAAACAGTAATATAATACCATTGTTTAAATCTGGTAGCACATCAGACCCTACTAATTATAGACCTATTTCAGTGCTACCTAACTTTAGTAATTTTAGATCAAATACTTTTTTAATCAACACAAATTACTGCATAACAAACAGTTCGATTTTACAAGGGGTCGTTCGACTACTGATACGACTTGAACTGTTAGGACATGTTAGTTAGGCATGGGAGGACAAATGTGCTGCTTTGGGATTCTCTCTTTTGCGATTTTTCCAAGGCATTCGATTGCGTTCTTCATGAAACATTGATCAGGAAACTTTATTTTTTAAAGTTAGTTTTAATCATCGTCTGGCAGTTTGAGTAATTTGTGCGGCCTACCGAAATGTCCTTTCTTTGGTAATGTTCGTCGAATCGTTGAGCTCCTTAAGTTCTAAAATCAAAATCAAAATATTTTATTTCACATAAACCTACACTCATGAAACGTCACATTCTAGGTGCACGGTTCCAATTGGTCGTTTCCTATGGAGAAGAGCCGGCAAGAAACTCTAAAAATATTTGTGTTTTACAATGTTTTCAAATTACAGTGTTAATAGGTATGGCAGGACAAGTACCATATGTTAAACAAATAGACT
This sequence comes from Dasypolia templi, assembly GCA_963555695.1. Classification (NCBI taxonomy): domain Eukaryota; kingdom Metazoa; phylum Arthropoda; class Insecta; order Lepidoptera; family Noctuidae; genus Dasypolia; species Dasypolia templi. The sequence continues at coordinate 25,472,387 of OY743154.1, read as the reverse complement.
GGTCTATAAATTTACAATCTACAAGGCCTACAACGTTCTCATATTTACAAAATATAAAATAATATAATAAAGTAAGATCAAAAACTAATAAAAAAATGTATATTGTTAGGGTCGTATAAGTTTTAATGAATATTGTCTATAAATGTTAGTATATTGATGTGTCAGGAAGTCATGCACTCATGAAATTATTAGTTTCAAATGTTTATATCGACTTTTTCATTCATGTGTTAAAATAGTCTTTTACTATTATTTTTTTAGGAATTGTATTGGAATATGAACATAAACCGAACTTCATTATTTCTGAACGATTCGAGCGCCCCTATATAATAGCGTGTTTCTTGACGCGCACCGTTCTGTCAACTACTAAATAAACTTCTCTAGAATCATCTTCCTTGGTTGTAACCGTTTCTATTAAACTAGCATATAATTAATATCTTTAGTTTCATTACACTAGGTTATGGGCATATGACCCGTTAAAAGTCATAAATAGTGAAACTCCCCTAGTATACAGTAATCTAGTTCCGCGAAGTTTTTTTTTCTGATTTTTAGGTAGCCACCGTTACAAAACAATTTTTTTTGAATTGGCTCCGACCTAAAATGGCTATGAATAACGTACAAATAGAAAAATTAAAGGGAAGAGAGAATTACTGCACATGGAAATTCGCAGTACAGACGTTTTTACAACACGAAGAGTTGTGGGACTGTGTTGAACCTGCAGATAGCGTAACGGTAAATCCGAAGCAAGATCTGAAAGCAAAGTCAAAAATCATTTTGCTACTGGACCCGGTAAATTATATACACGTCCAAGATGCAAAGACTTCAAAGGAGGTATGGCAAAATTTACGAAATGCTTTTGAAGATTCAGGTTTAACAAGAAAAGTTGGGTTACTCCGAGATTTGGTGAATACCACATTAGACGCATGTTCAAATATAGAAGAATATGTTAATAAAATTGTAACCACCGCCCACAAACTGAGAAATGTTGGATTTAAAGTTGACGATGAATGGTTGGGTACATTGATGTTGGCAGGTTTGCCGGAACAATTCAAACCAATGATCATGGGACTGGAAAGCTCTGGTGTGAAGATAAATACAGACTCAATAAAAACTAAACTTTTGCAAGAGGTTAAAGAGTCAAATGTCTCTGTTCTTTATACAAAGCACAAATCTACCCACAAACAAAATAATAAACATAATCAGCAGAATAAGTCAGCAGGCCCCCGTTGCTACAACTGTAATAAGTATGGACACATGAGTAAGTTCTGTAATAACAAAAAGAAGGATAATAATAGCGGTTATGCAGCAGTGTTTTCAGCAGCTCATGTATGTATGAACAGTGTGGAATGGTATGTGGATTCAGGAGCATCTTTACACATGACTAACATACTTGACTATATGTATGATGTCCGGGCTTCTCCGATACAAGATATAAAGGTTGCCAACAATACATCAGTCACCGTGGAGAAAATAGGTAATGTTAACTTAGATTTAATTGGTGAAGATGGTAAAATAAATCACATACAGGTGAGAGATATTTTGTATGTTCCACAATTAAGCATCAACTTGTTGTCTGTCAGTCAGTTGGCAAAGAATGGCTGCCAAGTAATATTTAATAAAACTGGCTGTAAGATATATAATAGAGAGAAACAATTAGTAGCAACGGCAAGGCTGACTAATAATATGTACAAATTGAACACTGTCAAAGGTAATGCATACATGACAACTTCAGATAACCAGAGCATAGATGTATGGCACCGTAGAATGGGACATCTTAACTACAATGATGTTAATAAATTGCCAACATGTACTGAAGGTGCAAAATTATTAAATACTAATAACAGTAATAAAAATTGCATTCCATGTTTGAAAGGTAAACAGACTAGGGCCCCTTTTAAGAATATAGGCTCACGGGCTACCATACCATTGGAACGAATACACTCGGACTTGTGTGGCCCCATGGAGACAACATCTATGGGAGGAGCCAGGTATTTCATCACTTTCATAGATGACTATTCAAGAAAAGTATCTGTCTATTTTTTGAAAAATAAAATGAATATTAAGGAAGTTTTTGAAATTTACAAGAATGAGATGGAAAATCAATTAGACTGTAAAATAAAAATACTACGCACCGATAATGGTTTAGAATATATTAATAATCAAATGTCTAAATATTTGGCAGGTACAGGTATCAAGCATCAGACAACTGCACCTTATACGCCGGAGCAAAATGGTCTTGCCGAGCGGATGAATCGCACTCTCGTGGAGCGTGCCAGATGCATGTTGTTCGATGCAGGTCTTTCCAAACAGTTTTGGGCAGAGGCAGTGGAGACAGCTGCTCATATTATTAATCGTTCTCCGACTCGAGTTCTTGACTATGTGACACCACTGGAGAAATTGACAGGTATAAAACCAAACATTACTCATTTAAAAATATTTGGCTGTAAAGCTATGGTTCACGTGCCGAAAGAAAAACGATCAAAGTGGGATTCAAAATCCACAGAAATGATTTATTTTGAATGATTATTGAACCCTATTACAAAGAAGATTACAAAAAGCAGAAATGTCACATTTATTGAAGACTGCCCCTGTGATAAGAATGAGAGTTTAAGCTCAACTATAAATAATAATAATACACTACAGATACTTGTACCTTTAACCGAAACCATACAGATTCCAATCAGTGATGAAAACTCCGCCCCAGCTCACAATGACCCGATTGTTCAGGTTAGCTCTTCATCTAATTCAGACGAGAGTTTCGACTCCACAGTAGATATAACTGATCAGGATACAACATATGAACCTAGCACTGATTGCACATTTGAATCTCCAAACACATTCATAAATTTGAGGCCTCGCAGAAGGCAACCCACTGATGAAGGAGAATTAAATCATGCATGTTGGGCTCTAAGTCAGGATCCCATAACTGTAGAAGAAGCTATGTCTTGCTCAGAATCCAGCCATTGGAAGAAAGCCATGGAGGAGGAGTATAACTCATTAATGAAAAATAATACTTGGGAGTTATGTGACTTACCCACTGGCAAGAAAGCTATATCCTGTAAATGGGTTTTTAAGACCAAAAGGGATGAGAAAGGAAACATAGCAAAATATAAGGCGAGATTAGTAATTAAAGGATGCGCTCAAAAGAAAGGATTGGATTACAATGAAGTATATTCACCGGTAATTAGATATTCATCTTTGCGCTATTTGTTCGCATTAGCTGTGAAATATAATTTGGATATTGACCAAATGGATGCTGTCTCTGCTTTTCTGCAGGGTGATGTAGAAGAAAGTATTTATATGTCACAACCCCCAAGCTTTGAAGAAAATAATACACAAGTGTGTTTATTGAAAAAATCACTTTATGGATTAAAGCAAGCCAGTAGACAATGGAATAAAAAGTTGGATAATACACTGAAAGAAATTGGTTTGACACAGTCATCACTTGATCCCTGTATTTATTATACCATAGAAAATGAAGACATAACTTTCTTAGCTGTGTATGTAGATGACTTAATTTTATTTACAAGCTCAGTAAAAAAAAAAAATTACATAAAGGAAAAGTTATTCTCTATCTTTGAAATGAAGGATTTAGGAGAATTAAAACATTGTCTGGGCTTGCATGTGCACAGACATAGGAAAAATGGTACTTTATGTGTAAATCAAAAACAGTATATTAAGGACATACTGAACAAATTTGGAATGTCAAATTGTAAGAGTGTGAAAACACCAATTGATCCAAAATCAAAGTTCAACATGAGTCAAGAAGAAAAATCAACTGTAGATACAACTTCATATCGAGAAATTATTGGGTCCTTGTTGTATTTATCGCAAGGAACGCGCCCAGATATATCCTATGCTGTGAATGCTTTAAGTAAATTTAATTCGAGACCAGAAATGCAGCATATGGTGGCGCTGAAACGAGTCTTAAGATACTTGAAGCATACTGAAAATTATACTTTAGCTTTTAAACAGAATATTGAAGAAAAATCAATGCATGGATATTGTGATGCAGATTGGGCTGGTGATGAAGATGACCGAAGATCATGTACTGGCTATGTATTTATATTTCAGGGTGGTGCAATCACGTGGAACTCACACCGACAACAAACTGTTGCGCTATCCACTACCGAAGCTGAATACATGTCATTATCCAGCTGCACTCAAGAGGCTATGTGGCTTGGACAAATGCAAGAAGAGTTTTGGCCCAACTTGGACACCACACCTGTTACTATTTTATGTGATAATCAAAGTGCGATTAAACTTGCAGGTACTGAAAACTATCATTCCAGATCCAAGCACATAGACATACGACACCACTTTGTGCGCGATAAGGTGCAATTGAAGAAGATTGTCATCAAGTACATTCAGTCAAGTGAGATGGTGGCGGACTCGCTGACTAAAGGGACTCCGCAATTGATGCTGGACTACTGCTCGGCAAAAATGGGTTTATGTCCAAGGGAGGATATTGGAATATGAACATAAACCGAACTTCATTGTTTCTGAACGATTCGAGCGCCCCTATATAATAGCGTGTTTCTTGACGCGCACCGTTCTGTCAACTACTAAATAAACTTCTCTAGAATCATCTTCCTTGGTTGTAACCGTTTCTATTAAACTAGCATATAATTAATATCTTTAGTTTCATTACACTAAATTGATTACTTTATCAAAATATTTTAGTGGATTTTATTTATTTTTGTTGATCACCAATTTGATTAAAGCTTCTCGCACTATGAGTGGTAGGAAAATTGACAGCCGAATGGTTGGCTCAACGGTTGCCCATAATGGCTGCTCCGCCATTATGGGCAACCGTTGAGGAACACATAGACTAATTTATTAATTTAACATGGTAGAATACTCGGCGAAAACGCTAATGTTAATCGTAATAAAAAGTCATAAGTTTGTTACGTTACGTATTTTATTCCTGGCCAAAAGGTTAGAAGCGGGATATCCAAGAAAATTTCACCTTTTCTTGTCACGTCCACGGCTCGGACAAACGTAAGTAACGCACATATTTTTTTTTTTAATTATTTTATTATTTGGATTTCGGTAAATATCTAGTCAGGTATTTTATTGGTTTATTTTCCTTACTTTTCAAAATTATAGTTGAAATAGTTTGTTCAGTTATAATTAATTTTGTTCAAGAGGTTTGACAATACATAATACTTCTTTTTTTTTACATGAGAAAATACAAAGGAAATGTATTTTATTCACGATTAATGGTAATATGCTAACAAAATTAAGAGAAATTTTAAAATATAAATTGAGATATGTGGTCTACCACACGTCTACTCCAAACACTTCGAGAATGAAAGGCGTCATGTTATGTGATTGCATATGTATAATAAGCACATATTTTAAAGTTTCAGACATCGCTGAGATGGATGGATACAAAGGAAATGCCCGAGGTAAAGGGCCTTATAAAAGGGGAACCTGAGGTAAAGGGAGTTGTAAAGAGGGAACCCGAGGTAAGGGCCCTGTTGGAAACGAAACCCGAGGTAAAGGGTTAAAGAGTTCTGGTAATGTGACCAGTCGAGGGGAAGGACTGGCACATGCACAGGAAGGAGAACCCGAGGTAATGGGTCAAAAACAAATAACAATAGACGATGTGGACTTGGAAAATAATGTACACTGCTCGAGGCAAGAGCATGAACATACAAATTCGGATGGAAACCAAAGCGTTATATTGGGGACAAAGGATCAGACGGAAAATGAAGACTGGAATGAAAATAGAAAAACACGCAGATCGGAGGTTATTAAACAATCATCTCGGATAAGGAAGAAGCGCTATTACTCTACGTCTTCGGAATCGGCAGGTGAATTCCCATCGCCAAAAAGAACAAGGAGATCAAATGGAAACGAATCCAATAGTCGGATAATGGACAAATTCTTAGCTATTTTAGAAAATTTTAAGGGTTCTGATAAATCTAAGATATCTTTTTATACGAATGTCATACCGGAGTTCGACCCTTTGTCTAAGGAACAAACCATATTGATTTGGTTGACCAAAATCGAGAAATGTGCCGAAATTTACGGCTGGGAAGAAAAAGAAGTTATTCATTATTCGCTGCCTAAGCTCATCGGTGTAGCAAAGACATAGTATCAGGGTCTAACTTCGATATCACATACGTGGTCTGAATGGAAAAGGAAACTGATTGAATCTTTCCCGTGTAGGGAAGATTACGCAGAGCTTTTAAAAGAAATGCTAGGTAAAAAAGCAAAATATGGAGAATCGCTGGAGCTTTATTATTATGCGAAGGTTAACCTATTAAATAGATGTAAAATATATGGCAGACAAGCAGTAGATTGTCTTCTATATGGAATAGACGACCGTGCGGTGAAGGTTGGCGCTCAGGCAGCTCAGCTCAACGAACCAGAACAGGTAGTAAAATATTTTAGGACCGTTAAAAGTGGTCCAATTAGAGAGACGCAAGACTCTATACGGAAACCAAATGATCGACGATTTGGAAACAACTCAAGTCGACCGGGCCTATCTAAACAAGGTACGAATATTAATTCTAATATTAAATGTTTTAATTGTAACGAAGTTGGTCACCCCAGCTTTAAGTGTGAAAAAGCTCCTGTGAAATGTACGAATTGTGACCGGCTAGGCCATCAGACCAATAACTGTCTGAGGAATAAGAGGACAACAAACAAATCGGATAAAAACAAAATACTAGGTAATGACCAGACGTAAAGGCAAGTTTCAGAAGTCACAGCAGAGGCTAGCGGTTTAAACAAGTACGTGCTGGATATCAAAGTGAACGAACTGACGACATTGACATTGACCTGGGTAGTCAATGTTCTCTTATCAAGCCAAGTGATGCAAATTCTCTAAATCTTCAGATTCTTAATCGCCCGATCTACAAGTACTCAGAGGCATAGGTGGTAACTTGATACGTCCGCTGGGAGTCGCTGTGACTTCCGTGGAAGTTCAAGGTTTGCGTGAAATAATGGATTTATACATTGTAGAAGATTATGTGCTGGTACATCCCGTTTTGTTAGGTCATTCATTAACAGAAAGGAATACTAATTATTTAAACTGCCGATGAAATAAAATTCAAGAGACTACCGCCAAATAAATTTGATATTATGGTGTCTACTGACAGTGAAATTCCTAGCAATACATTACAAGCAATAAAAATCTGCACGCATACGCAGTTGGATTGTGATGTTTATATTAACGGTACTTTACGAGATATTGAAGGTCATGAGCATTATTTACTTCCCGGGCAATACAAGATCAAGAAGGGAGGTGGAGCTGTCTTAATTTATAATATATCAGCATATCCTTTGTACATCAGTAAAGGTACCCTTTTAACTCGCTCTTTGCATATAAACTCTGTCTCATCATGTAATACATTTAATGCGTTCAGCGTAACGTTCAGTGATGCTGAAATAAGACCTCGGTGAACTGTAATCCTCGTTTAGATGAAGACCAGTCCTATGAACTACAAGGTTTTCTAGCAAGGTATAGTAATTGTTTTTCTAGTGGACTACATGACTTGGGTTACACGCAAGTTACCGAAATGACCATCGAACTCAACGACACCGAGCCGGTGGTTTACCGCCCGTATCGCATGTCATTTGCTGAAAGGTCAATGGTAAGAAACATGATACAGGAAATGATAGACTGTGATATAATCAGAGAATAATCATCGCATTACGTGAGCGGGTGAGCCCGATCGTCATAGTTCATGTCTTTAGATCTAGCTTCTGGCTATTATCAGATTCCAGTATCTGAAGAATCCCGTTCTAAAACTGCCTTTGTGACCCCTGACGGGCAATATGAATATAATCGCATGCCTTTCGGCCTAGTCAATGCACCATTGGTTTTTCAGCGTACCATAAACAAAATATTAATGGAAGCTAAATTAAAATATGCGATTATAAATATGGATGACATCCTCATTCCATCCAAGGATTTCAGAGAGGGACTACAACGGCTAGAAGAGGTACTACAGTTGCTCAAAAAAGGTGGGTTAACTTTAAAACTCACTAAATGTCATTTCTTTATGAACTCCATAGATTTTCTGGGTTTCGATGTGAGCGCTAGTGGTATCAGACCAGCAGGTCTAACATGACAAGCGCGAGAACGCTCGATATCTCGTTTTCTCGAAATTTGTCTACGATTTTGACGTCATCCTTACACCTAACATGACCGCCAAGCTCGAGTAAACTCGAAAAAGGCACTTTGACACTTCTGTATCTCGCGACGAGAAACCGATGTAGCAAGTTATTAAAAACAAATCATTTTTATCACTGCAACATCGGTCGAATTTACGCATGGAATAAGTATGTTCTGTATTGATTTAACGTCCACCTCTTTTAATTTTTGTTTAGTTCCATGAAACCGACTTTTTTACTGTTTTTCTTTGGCATGCTAAAATTAAAATATACAATTAGTGGCACTTATTAGACTCACTAGATAATCCACCACAATTGATAAATCGGCCGAAGGTCACTATTCGACAAAGCGAAGGTTGATATTGTAACAATCACCATAAAACACATGATATTGCTTTTATTCACCAACTTTGCGGACTCAACTGACGATTTTCGTAATTATGTTGCGTAGGCAGGTACAGCCACAACCCCCTAGATTTCGTTAATCGCCATAATTGACAAACTAGACTGATTATTACTGCACTTGATGCTCATCTACGTAATAGTGCTTCCCTGCGCCAAAGTTTCTCTCGCGGCCGCCGAACGAAAATAAAAATAAAACTGATTCTAGGCGCCACTTCCAAAAAGTAGTTTTGTATGGAGAAGAAGTGGCAAGAAACTCCACCGTTACTCTTTTAAAATGTTTTACAATATTTGTATACATTAATTATATTTCTATATGTGAAGACGATGCACCAAGAATAAAAATACTATACCACAATTGGTACAAAAAAAATAAAAATAAAGCAAAGGTATATAAATTAAGGTTAGGTACATTGTGCTCACATATTTACAAACAATTGTAAAAATATATGATTTTCCTAAAATATTAACATTTGTTAAATATCAAGGTCCCTATCGCGTAATAAAAGTTCTACCTAATTATAGTTTCTTGGTTGAGGACACACCTCTGACACATAAACGTGGGAGAAAATACGAAAATATTGTAGATATCGACAAAATTCAACCCTGGATGAATTTCAGTAGAGACTTAGATTCCGATTCATCTGGAAATGATTACGACAGTGATAAGGAACATATGTGTGTCCAAAACCAGGAATAGGTAACCGAAATAAGCAATAATAGCAGTAATTTATCATGACTTGTTTATTTAATTTTGAATGTTTAATTATTGAATATAAGGTTCTATAATTAAGGAAAAGATACGGATTGTAAAAGCGATGGGACTCGCTTGAAACAACAAGACTACAGCTAACAGCTGATTTGAATTTGTCCCTGTAATTTTAATTTTAAATAATATAATTCCTTTTTAATAAGGAATTATATAACTATATACTATTTCCAATTAATTAAATAGTTTATAGCGTAATTAAGTGGATTCTGTGTAAAATTTAAGCAATAAGTGCAAAGTATGTGAAAAAAAATTATTGTGATTCGTTGACAGTTACCGGCTCAAGTGAATGTTGCATTTTCATCTCGTTATCAGGTACAATACTATATATTTTACTTGGTAGTAGATTGTTTACGTTCTAATATTTTGCCTAAAATTCATTAGATCACTTATAAAACGGCTACAAGTTGATGCCAATGACATTAAAAACGTAAACATAACCTTAATTAGTTTGGTGACAGAACTTCTTTCATAACGATCTCAATTTCATTTTCCGTTCAACTAACCATCTGCTACTTGGTCCACTACTCTTTTTCTAATCTCTTCTCTTTTTCTCTTTAATCATGATCATGACACGCAGCGCGCGGGCTCGCCTAGAAGAGTCCAAACTCACTCAGGCTTTGAGCGAACTAAAGGCGTCTAAGGAGCACTGTGACCAACTGATTAAGGAAAGAGATGAAAGTGAAATAGAGTTCCTTGGTCTCCTTGAAAGAAATAGCAAGTTGAAAGCAGAAATGGCTCAGTTATATATTCAACTCACTGATGCCTTGGCAGCCCGGGACGGGCTCCAAGTTGTTGTGGACGGGTTTAATAAGTGTGGCAATGAGTATGAACAAGCTCTCAGTCAAAACTATTCACTACAACAGCAGCTACACGAGGCAAATAGTCAGATTGAACAACTTGAGACTACAACTCTTAACATCACGGCCTCGATAAATCAAAGTCTATTCAACGAATTGGTGCTTATTGTCCCATCAATGGTTTCTGCTATAAACCCCTCTTACACAATAGATTTAACAACAGGACATGAAGATTTAAAATCAAGTAATTCATTGAGGGTAGTTACTAGTTAAAATAAACTTAAAAAATACATAAAGATTAACAAATACATTGTTAAAACAAACACTCGACGCTCGACTCTCGCCGCGGACGGACGTGTCTCGCGCTCTCCCGCTCCCGGCCCAGTGTTGTGTTTCCTGCTCCTACTCGTTGCGACCACGTGACGTCATCGTAGTCGCCCCGACTACACCGATAAAAATAAAATCAAGAAATTGATTTCATTTTTAATCAATTAAAAAAGTGCCTTTTTCAAGGCACTCTCGTTTCATCAACAGACGTTTGTGAGTAGCTTCACTAGGCCCCTTCTGGGTAAAACCACAGTTTCGTGGTCCTCGGTTGAAACCTTACGGTGCCACCGAAGCCGAGTGGGGTGTTGTACCAATCACACCCGCCGAACCCCTTCAGGGCGAGGCAGTTAATTGGACGGGTCCCAGATAACCGGCCTTGGGGGATCTCCTAGTCGGCTCTGGTGACAGTTTTGCTTTCCAGCTACTCACCTAGTGTCTTTAGGGTGTGTCTACACCCTTCGCGCTAGACTGGTCAGGGCTCCGTTCGCACAATAAGACTGGCGACGGGTTACAAGCTTAGGGCTCACCAATAGGTACTCACCTCTCTGTCTACACCCGACAGAGAGGGTCACACATCCCCGGGCCCACCCACCCGCACCCACCCGGGGAGATAGGTATAGGGTTAGGTTATCGTGGAAATTTCCTTCCACCATTCCGGCCCGAAGTAGCTCCCCCTCCTCCGACCATGGAGGACGCCTATGTTTTGGCGTTCTTCAAAGAGGTCCTTTTCAAGGACCCCGATTTCCTGGCAAAATATGGCACCAAGTTACGTCATCGCTCCGTCCCTACTCCGTCTCATGGCGCACTCGGCGAATTCAGTGACGCATTGGAAAGCCCGCTATCGCCACCTGCATGCGAACAAGGCATTCCGCCTTTTGTTCCGGCAAACAATGTTCCGACCGCTAATTCGGCCCCCATTGTTACACCCGCCTTTGTTCCGGTAGATAATACTCCGGCCGCTAATCCGGCCCCTATTGTCTCGCCCGCCTTTGTCCCTGCCGCCATTGTCACGGCCTCTATTGTTCCGACCGCCATTGTCTCAGAGACAACGCAGCTGCGCGCCGCAGTTACAAATACGACGAAGAGCATGGACACGTCAGTCCCACGCTCCAAGGACGAAGCCCGCACCTCCTCCTCCAGTGACGACGACTTCCAAGTCGTCGTTAAAGGAGGCAAGAGGAAGGCTAAATCCTCCGCCCCCACTGGCCCGGTCACCAAGGCCCAGAAACAGGACACCAATACCTTGTCGTCCAACTCTACTTCCGCCCCTAGTCCGCGGGCCAGTCGCCCCGCCAGCCCTATGGAAGCAAAAGCCTCCTCCCCCCATTTACGTCCAAGACAAGTCCAAATGGACTGAAATTTCTAGGATGTGTGTTGATCGCAAGATCAACGCCAACACCAACGCCCGATCCACCCTCCAGGGGATCAAAGTTACCGTCCCCACGTCTACGGACTTTAGGGAACTCTCCCGCGCCCTGCGTGAAAGGAACTATTCCTTTCACACGTACTCCCTTCCGGAGGAAACCCCCACTCGCGTCGTCATTAGGCGCGTTCCCCAAGAAATCCCCACTGAGGAGATTAAGGACGACCTTATTGCACAAGGCGTCCCCGTATCCGCCGTCCATCGCTTGCATAAAGCGAGACAGGGCCTTGTATACGACATGGTCCTTGTCATCTGTGACCCCACGGAAGGTCACCACCCGATCTTCAAGGTGAAGTCGGTGTGCTCGCTCTCGGGCATCTCTATTGAGAAGCCCTACCGAGCCAACTTGATAGGCCAGTGTCATCGCTGCCAATTGTACGGTCACTCGCAGACCAACTGCTATGCGGCCCCTAGATGCGTCAAGTGTCTAGGGGAGCATGGCACCGCCGACTGCTCTCGCCCTAAAGATAGGGAGCTATGTGCAGAGCCGCCGAGCTGCATCCTCTGCGGCCAATCCGGTCACCCGGCAAATTACCGGGCCTGTCCGAAAGCGCCAAAGTCCTCCTCTCCGAAACTCGCGAAACGCACGAGTGACCGCCAGCACAGGGAAAGCCCCTGGGGGAAGCTTCCCTCCGCGCAAATGCCGGAGCGGCTTAGCCCTCAAAGGCCCTCTCCCTGGGCAAACCTTACACACCTTAAAGCTCCCGCAGCTTCGGTGCCCTCCAAACCCGCTCAACCCGCTGAAGTTCCAGCGCTGATGGCTACCGCCATCCCAGCGCCTGCGGCAACCACCGCGGCCCCTACGGCTCCACCGGTTGCACCGCAAAGAGCCCCAGGCCGCGACAGCGCCCAAATCATAATCAGTACATACGCGGCCCTCTATTCCTCCGCCGCGGAAAAAATGGCCGACGAAATCGTTGCTGCAAACGGCAACCCTCGTCGTCTTTTAGAAATCCTTAACGCGTATCCCGAGATCGCGCTAGTCCTGAAAACCTTAAAATTCTAATCTTCAATGGATAACACAAGGGTAAATTCCACCAAACCCCGATTACTCAAACTAGGCTTTTTCAACGCTAATGGCGTTACCGGTCAACGCGATGAGATCGCCGCTTTCCTCCGCGACCATCAGCTGGACATCCTCCTCATACAGGAAACCTTTTTAAAACCTCACCATCGAAACCCGAACATTGCAAACTATAAACTAGTTCGCAATGACAGGTCTCGATGCCACAAGGGTGGCACCCTAATCTACTATAAAAAATCCTTATACTGCATCCCTATTGACCCACCTCCTCTCCTCTCTCATCTGGAGAGCTCTATCTGTCGGCTCGGCATGACCGGCCACCAACCGATCACCATCATCTCCGCTTATATCCCACCCGACAATGGTACGGAGGATCCCATCCCGCTCCAAAAGGACTTCACTGCCCTCTTCGGTATGAGTGACTCCGTCATCTTGGCGGGGGATCTTAATGCCAAGCACCCAGCGTGGAATAGTAGCACAACTTCAACCAGAGGTAGGATTGTTTTCAAGTTAGGCGAATCCCTTAACTTTGACGTCATCGCTCCAATGAGCCCGACTCATTTCCCAGGAAATCCTAATTACCTTCCCGATGTTCTCGATGTAGCGCTGCTCAAGAATGTGAACCTCCGTTTCCATGTCGTTTTAATGACATTACTACTATTTTTAATTTTTGAACTCAAGTAACGGGACTTGGCCATATAACAATTTTTTTTAAATAATTTTGAATAATTCCTAACATATAAATTAAATTCAGCAGTGTTTATACAAGTCCGTTCATCATACAACTCATAAAGTCGTTTTCTACTTTTATGTATACCAATGGTAGCCCAATCACTGAAGGAAGCATTACTATTAACCGAAAATGTCTTTGGAATGAAAGTATTATCAAATTGTGTACATTTTGAAAAAAGCATTATATTGTTGATTAGAGTCATCATTAGTTGATAAAGGTGGTAAATTACTTAGAAGTTTAGTTTTAAATAATGTTTCCAAACGATTAGTAGTTTTTAGATTAACAGTGATAACGTTTTTTTTGTTTGTTAATTAAAATTTAAACAGTGACCAACTGTCCGCAATGATCTGAGTCTACTAAATTAATAATTTCCTTGTGGGTTGGTATAACATCTGTATCTGAACTACCAACCTGGTGATTTCTAAAATTGAATATAAACTGGTGGGTTTTAAGCCAATGTTCTGTCATACAAAGAATATCTATATTGTTACAATTCAGGAATAATTCTACTTCTAAATCTTTGTTAAAAAACCCTTGAATATTTTGATGCACCAGGTTGATACTATTTAATTTATTTACAAACACATTTGATTTATCATTTGCTTTCCTTACATTTTTGCAAGAGGTTGCCTCTATTGTCCCTATTTCTAATTTAAATGAAATTCAATGTTAATAATTGGTTCCAAATTATTGGCAGAATAGTCTAACATGTCATTGCCTTGCTCAAAAGAAGCAAGTTGTTTAGCCAAATTCTTGGCTGTAATAGAAAAAAAATATGATAGCGACACAGCTATCTGTCTTTTATGATAGTTTGAAAGATAGTACATAATAATGTTATGTGGTTTAAGAACTTTATTTTCTCATAAGAATTAACAATAATTCACTTACTGAGAAACAAGATTTACAATTTATGTTTAAATAACATTATCAAGCGTACAGATAAAAGACGATTTTTTTTTTTGAGGGTATACACGTAGGACAATAAACATCACCAACCGAGCAAACACGGATACAAAAGTAAAAGTTACAACGTACTAGATGTGGCATACAAGGCAGCGTACTGACCAATATAATTATTTAATCATAATGTGAGATTTTAGTTGTTTTTTAAACGCGGCGGACAAACTTTTCTGTTCTTTTATAGCCATCGGTATTTTATTGTATATGTTAACACCCTCAAATTCAATGTCTCTTTTCCCGTAATTAACTGTTCTGGGTGGGCGCGTTACTAAGTGGTTGGAGTTTCGAAGTGTTATTTTTTGAACTTGATGTTTTTTTGGTAAAATTAAGCGATGTATGAATATCCTTATGAATTATTTTACATTAGTTTTACTTATGAATTAGTACAGAAATAGGACGGTAATTACTAGGATCAGACTTACTTCCAGATTTATGAATTGCGATAACTTTAGCAATTTTTAAGCCGTCGGGAAATACGCCTCGATCCAAACAGAGATTAATACACGCTGTAAGCTCATTGGATATTAGATATTTTACACAAATTATAGTTTTGTATTCACGCCGTCAATGCCAACTAGTATTTGGGTCTAAATGTCAATTATTTTAAATATTTCATCCGTGGTTGCAGGTGTTAAGAAGTTAAGTTCTGATTGACCACTATCTACAGATTCTTGTTGATGTTGGTTTCCCTTAAACTTGATAGGGATGAGGTCTGCTAGAGATGAACCGATGGATGAAAAATAAGAATTGAGGGATTCACAAATTTCCTGTTGGTCTGTAATAGTGCCAGACTCAGTCTCGAGTTTTACTAGTCCAGTCTTTTCTCTTATTTTGTTTTTGGTTTCTTTATATTGTCCTTAAAACATTTATGTGTGTCAACTCTCTGGAACTAAGAATGGAATAATGTTAGACATTTGACAGTATTCTATTCTTTGTTCCAGAGAAATACTGTGAGTCTGAGGGTTAAAGATGACACGCACACTGAAGTTCGGAAATTATAAGAATAAAATAGAAAACAGAAGAGGAGAAAGTATACCACCTTGAGGAATGCCAGAGGAACCTTTCGGGGAGGACAGGCGTGATGTTAGGTTATATCTTATGTTAGATATAAGTATATTGGTACTTCAGTCGGTGTTACTAAGATATGTGTTTGCTCTGGAATTGTGGTGTATTTGTGCAAATCCTTGCTTATTATAAGTATTTTTTGTGATTTGGTACTGTGGTGTACCGACGATCATAGTCAGCTGGGTACGAGAAAGACAGAACCCGTATTTGTGGGTTAGACGAGGCCTGTTCCCACCAGTGGAAATCTCAAGGTTGATAACTTTCAACTGATCTACGCCCACCCATCTAAAACCCATGCCAACATCCGGTGAGCCAAAAAATCTTACAATGAGGCTTCCAATTTTCATAATAATACCTTCCAGATGAACAAAATCAAAATATTTTATTTCACATAAACGTACATGGACACTCATGAAACGTCACGAGATAGGTGCATGGATAAAATTGATCTTTTCTTATGGAGAACAGCCGACAAGAAAGTCCACGGTTGCTCTTTTAAAAGTAATTGTATTTTATAAAGTTTACAAATTGCAGTGTTAAAAGGTATGGGAGGACAGTGTAGGCCTGTAAGTAAGGACCAGCGGGCCTATTACGAACTTTTAAAAAACCAGGCAAGTTCCAGGCAATTCATTTCACGGGCTGGTTAAATTTCGTATTATGACATTCCTAGTTCTGAGCGACTTCACGCTGGGTAGTTTGTCTATGGCTGGCTTGTAATTCTCTGACGTAACGTTCAGAAACCCAATTATGTATTTATAGGGAAGTTACGGTTTTGTTTAAATCACGTATTTTATGATAAAAATAATAAATACCATATATTAAACTAGTTAGTCTAGTATAGTAGGTGATAAAATATTTCCTGTTTGCAAATTGTAACGCGAGGTTTCCGAACGTATTCCACTTGAAGGTCAGCGGGGAATTCGACAACTTCAATGAAAGTATTGTTTGACAAACATTAGTTAATAACAATAACATTATGAAAGAACAATATCGTATTGTTTGTTAAATGGAAGGATCCATTCTAAGATTTTCGGAGTACGAGTATAAACAAAAATATGGCGAAAGTGTTTTTGAGTATTTCAATTAATATTCATGTTTTTACATGATATAATATTAATACAATGTAAGTTTTATTTTAATAGTGGATGAGCGTTCTCGCCCTCGCCTCGTCGGCGCGTTATCTAACTTATGTTCAGCTGGAAAGATTGTTGGAGTTTTTATACTACTTCCAAGAAGTCTGTAGAAATCTCAGTGATTTGCACCTACTATAGAAAATGTTGGCTGGGACATTGAATGAGAGCCTATATCA
This sequence comes from Dasypolia templi, assembly GCA_963555695.1. Taxonomy (NCBI): domain Eukaryota; kingdom Metazoa; phylum Arthropoda; class Insecta; order Lepidoptera; family Noctuidae; genus Dasypolia; species Dasypolia templi. Next base: position 25,455,448 of record OY743154.1, on the reverse strand, counting down.
CCAATGGGGCGTTGGTAGGAGCCAGTAGCATACTATGATAATGCAACCAAAACCTAAAATGAGAATAATGTTTAGTTAAAACTTTACGTAAAGTTCATAGTTAATAAAAATAACTACCTTAGTCTTCAAGGATAAATCCGTGGATTTTGTAAGCCCGTTATGGGTTAAAGGTGAACACCAAAAGGAAAGGCCGTTGTTAGGATTTCAATAATACGTTTATTATCCTTTTATTTATTTAGTGGAAAGTGTATTTTACTATTCTTAGCCTTGCGTGCGATCACACGTCTCATGACATGTTAGGCCTCAGCTGCTCACAAAGATTCAGTCCCAAGTCGTGAACTGCACATCATCCATGTCGAACGCATTAGAATAGTCACGAAGTCCTCTCCTTTTATTACTTGATTCACAAGTTTGCCGAGAAGAATCACTTTCCAGGAACTCAATCAGTTCATTTTCGTCACACATGATTATATTTTCTTATGTTATATAGAAAACACTCCAATAATTTCCAAATAAACCCTAAACAATTCAATGAAAGCTCCTCTGAAGCAGCGTAAACTGAATGGATTGTGAGGTTACTTTTTGACAGTTCTAATACGGAACGAAATGTCAAACGAACGTTCGTAATACGGTATTGCCAAGCAATATACGGCCAGGGGCCCTATTTCCAGGCAGTTTACGGCGTAAACAGAACTGCCTTGCAATTTCGTATTATGAACTCGTCAAACAAGCCAGTCAGCGATCACGTGACACCCTGGCCGACTTCTGGCCGAATATTGCCTGGCAATACCGTATTACGAACGTTCGTTTGACATTTGTTTGCATGCCAAAGGCCTCTCTCTCCCTTTTCCACACAATTATTTCTTTTGCTATTGCCGTGCAGTCCTTTCGGTAGGAGGTAAGCTCGTCCCGCCATCTTCGTCTCGGCTAATTTCTATTTCAATAAAACTAACGACATAAACAAGCAGCTTAATCTGGGAAGTAAGTAACTAAACGAATCTATACGCCATTCTAGATTACTCAGTGTTTAAGTTCAGATTGGTAATTTCTATTTATTCACCATCGTTATCATCATAAGCCTGCGATTACTTACGACGTTCTATTACTATCTTCAGTAACGTTTTCCATAATCTTACGTTTCTTCTCTCTCTTCTTTCGAAATCTTTTGAAAATATCTTTACACGTTAACGCTTTTTTGTAATATATTTACACAATCGACAGTCTTGTTGATGAGGAAACTCTTCAAATAAATCTTGTTTGTATTCCTCATTACAATTACTTTGAAATTTGAGAAAATATATTGTTGGCAGTATTAACTGTTTTTGAATTGGATATATCTGATGAAGATCTTAAAACAAATTTGTCAAGCAGTGCTGAAATAACATCTATTAAGAGGTTAAATAAACGGTGCTCAGTGGACCCTGATGGTAACGGCTGGACTCCGAGTGAAACGATTAGGCTAGGATTTAAAGGAACTTCTCTTCCGCCGTATGTCTATATTTACAGTTTGAGGATTCCAGTGGAGCGGTTTGTATTTCCGGTCACACAATGTGCTAACTGTTGGAAATTCAGCCATTTAAACATAAGATGTCCATCAAAGAAACCCGTTTGTCCCAAATGCTCTAAAAAACATGAAAATTGTACAATTACATCATACACTTGTGTGAATTGTTCAGGTCTTCATATGGCGTTTGATAGGATATGCCCATATTTTAAGAAAGAGAAGAAGTTGAGGGATTTAATGTCAGAATTTAACTGCACCTACAGGAAAGCCCTTACAATATACGTTCCTCCCTCCCCTAAAAATGTTCCACAAGTGGTTTCTGAACCGATGCCTAAAGTCGATCAGACTTCTACAGTGAGTGCCACAAATATCGTTTCGGTATCAATGCAACTTCCGATTGACGAAAATGTCGATACTGCCTCCCAAGTGGACTGCCCAGGTACGTCCACAGCAAATCAGCGAACTAAGCCTATGCCGAAACGTAATTTAAAGAAGCATAATCGTCGACCAGTGACCCCTTCGCCTGCCGAAGACATGATATGGCAACAAGTTTCCGAATCTTCAGATTTTTCAGAAAAAAATACCACACCATATGTTTTACATAAAGACCATGGTTCTGATAATAGATCTTCCCATAATCTAAAGTTTTGGCATTTGATTAGGAAAATTAAAAATATAATTAAAAGCAAAGAATCCCTTCAGATTAAAATCCAGCAATCAATTTCCATATTTTCAGAGTGGCTGACACATAAAATTGTAAGTAGCTTATCTATTGATTCGTTATTCGATTTATTTGTTGGAAATGGCTGATAACAATAATTGTATGCACTTAAATATTATACAATGGAATTGCCAAAGTATAAGGCCCAAATCTAGTTCACTTGAATTACACCTAAGTCAAGAAAAAATCCACATTGCCGTGTTGAGCGAAACTTGGTTAGAACCCGACACTTCTTTTAAAATAAGTGAATACAACACATTTCGTTTGGACAGAGATGATGGTTACGCCGGTGTTGCCATTATGACTCATCGCTCTGTTAAGTCTGTTGTTTGTAGAACGCAAAGTCGCAACCCTGGTATTGAATTGCTACATATTAGAATTCTGAATTGTCAACATATTGAGAACATAATTTCCATTTATTGCCCTTCGACAGTATACACCACTCAAACCGATTGGGACGCGATCTTTTCTATTGGGAACAGTAAAACTCTTATTTTGGGAGATTTTAACGCGCATCACTCTAATTGGTCTCTAAGAACTGACCGGCGCGGCTCCGATATATTTGACTCCATGTTAGATTATAATTTCATTCATTTGAACGATGGTAGCTTCACTAGAATCAGAATGGTTGATGGAGTTCTCCAGCAATCTAGCCCTGATATTTCTTTTGTTTCTTCAGATCTGTCTTTATTATTTATGTGGAAACCAACAAACGAATCACTCGGAAGTGATCATTTAATTATTAAATTAAATTGTATACTCAATATTAACCGTGAATACCAAAACAAAAGAAATTTTAAAAAATCTGATTGGTCTTTATATGCTGCATTTATAGACGATTATTTACAAAATTGCATAACTCCCCAGGATCCGCAGGAGTTTTATGACCTTCTATATAATATAATGCAAAAAGCTGCGGACAAGTATATTCCCAACATTAAAATCCCTAAAAATATTTGCAATACATTTAAGCCAAAACCATATTGGTCTACAGAGTTGTCCAAGGCTGTTGCGGAGCGACGCTTGGCTCTTGCGAATCTGAGAGGCTGCCCCTCTCCTAGGAATTTAGATATCCTCCAAGAAAAAATTAGCATTGCTCAAAGGCTTATTCGCAGGGCTAGGTGTCAATCTTTTCAGAAGTTTTGTTCATCTGTAGATGAGACCTCTTCAGCATCCGAAATGTGGCGCAAGATGAGGTGGTTAAAGGGTCGGCGAATTCCTAACGTCTGTGTAGATAAAGAAAAAGCCGAGCGCCTGCTTAGCGACCTTACTCCAGATTATGTTTGTCCCTCGCAGCCTCCTTTCGATTCTAATAATGTAATGTTGGAGTTAGCAATTTTAATGCCAGAATTAGTCAACAGTATTAAAACCACCGACACGGCTCCTGGGTCAGATCAAATCTCCTTCTCCATGATTAAACACCTTCCGCCTTCCGGTAAATCTATGCTACTTTTAATATACAAAAAATGTTTTTCTGTCGGTTTTGTTCCCTTACAATGGCGTCAAATCAAAATAGTTCCAATTCCCAAGAATAGTAGTTCATCTTTATCACTACGTCCTATTTCCCTGATATCTTGTATTTGTAAAAAAATTCATGCTATTTTGGGTAAACGTATAGAGTGGTTCTTTGAAAAACAATGTCTTTTTCCTGATGACATGATGGGTTTTCGTAAGGCACGATCTTGCCTGGATAACCTTACGCGGTTGGTTTCTGAAATTCAACTAGGATTCTCTAAAAACTTGGTTACAGCGGCGTGTTTCATTGACATCGAAAGCGCTTATAACAATGTTGATATTCCTTGCCTGTTACGTATTTTGGATCAGTTTGGGGTTGGATCAAAAATCTGTGTTTATTTGTGGAACTTCTTATCAGATAGACATCTGCAAGTGGCGACGTACGATTGTGAGGTGGTTAGATTTACTGGCCGTGGTCTAGCTCAAGGAGACCCATTGGCTCCACTTTTATTTAATATTCTAACACTGCATATATGTAAGAACGTTGGCCTGGTTAATGTATCTCAATATGCTGACGACTTTGTGTTATATTCAACAAAAAATAATTTAGATTTAGCGTTTGAAGAACTTCGGTCTGCTTTACGATATACCAAAGTGTTAATTGATAAGCTTGGTCTAACTATGTCTCCAAATAAAACTAAGATTTGTGTTTTTAAAAAAGTTTGCTATAGGAGGTCTGTCGACTTTGATTTTGATGACGTTTCAATAGAAGTCGTTCGCAATGTTAAATATTTGGGTCTGTGGCTGTATAGCTCATTAAGATGGGGTAAACATATCAATGAAACGTCACAGAAGGTAATGAAATTTATTAATTTACTTAAAGTTCTATCCGGTCCGGGATGGGGACTTCATCAAAAACACCTAAGACGTTTATATATTTCTATAATTCGAAGTAGAATTGATTATGCCAGTTTTTTGTTTGACAGTAGTTGTAATTCTAAACTAATTAAACTAGATAGGGTCCAAAACCAGGCATTACGTGTTGTCGGCGGATTTATAAGGAGCACCCCGATACATGTCATGAGCTATGCCTTCCGCCACTCCATATTCGTCGGAGGTATTTAGCCAGCAAATTTATGTTAAAATTAAAATCTTTTCGTAACAATAAAACTGTAGAATCATTAGAAAATCTTTCACAAGTAACAGGTTCCATCTATTGGCAGAACAAGAAGCTGCCGTTACTTATTGACATCTTTTCACATTATAACTCTGTTCCAATACACTCAAGCGTACAACTTGGAATGTTCTCACTTGATAAGTGGATAAGTAGTATAAATATGTCTCATATAGTCTTCGATAAAATTCCTAGTATTTCTAAAGCTAAACGCCTATACAGTACTTCACAAATAAAGCAGTTATGTACTTTTTATATCCAGGAACAATATTCAGGTTATCATACGATTTTTACTGATGGTTCCAAAGATAAACATTTGGGAGGCGCTGCTTTTTGGGATCCCATTCTCTTGAATGACGTGAGGATTAGGATTGATTCAGATATTTCTATAATGCACATTGAATTGATTGCGATATCGGAAGCTTTGTCCTATATTCTATCAATGAATGGCGATAAATTTGTGATTCTAACAGACTCCAAAAGCTCGCTGCAACACTTGGCTCGGCACACTTCGCAAATGCGAGGCATTCCGACAGCCTACGTGATATATGAATTGCTCTTAAAGCTTCAGTCTTATTCAAAAACGGTATGTCTTCAATGGATTCCGTCGCACTGTCAAGTAGAAGATAATGATAAGGTTGATAAACTTGCCAAACAAGCTTGTGTTGATGGAGTTCCCATGAATATTACTCCACTGTATTCGGATTATTTTGGAAAGGTTAAAAGAAAGTGTTTAGATCTTTGGCAGGAATAAATAGAAAGATCAAAAGAAAAAGGGATATGGTATCGAACTATGCAGCCACAGATTTCTCGGGTTCCGTGGATTGATTGTGACCTCAACAAAAACCTAGTAACTATAGCCTTAAGACTTCGTTCCGGACATATTCCTTCAAATAAGTTTTATTATTTAATGAAGAAAGCTCTGTCTCCAAATTGTTATGATTGTGGCGTGGTTGATGATGTGTTTCATATTCTGATGGAGTGTGTCCGGAATGAAAATACTAGAATTGATGTTTTAGGACAATATAAAAGGTATGATATTGGCTTTTGTAATACCATCCTTGCATTTCCAATGTCCGATATGGCAAAACAATTGTACAAGCTAGTTATAAACAATTTTGTATTTTCTGCACTGGGCGATGTGGTCGCTAAGCGACAAAGCCCTTTAATCAAATAAAAAAAAAAAAAAAAAAAAAATTTACTGTTTTAGATTATTCTATGACTAACCTCTCATTTTCTTCTTGGTAATTAAATACGGAAAATTATATGCAATGTTTTAGACTTCTACAATGAAATCTGAAATATAAATATCTGGTAGAGAGTAAGTTGGTGACTGAGAATTAATTATTTTGTATGTATAGGGTCGAATCCTGCCAGAGGGTTCACTTGATGACAGACTTCAGTTTTGAAGTAAAGTCGTGCAATGTACTTACTTTACCGGGCACAAGTAAAGTATTGTACGACAAATGGTAGTTTCACCACAGCTTGGCATAAGTTCTTTATTTTTCTCAAACTCAAAACTCAAACTCAAATAATTTATTTCAATTAAACCATTTACAGGCACTTTTGAATTGTCAAGGAGTCGGTCAGTCAGAAATATGAAGCTAGTTGCAGTAGGTACCTATGGAGAAGAACGGGTAAGAAACTTCATGGACACTCTTTTAAATAATATTGTTGTTACAAATATATTAGTTACATCGATTAATGTTGACACTATAAGTGAGAACGATGTACAAGAACCATACACGTTAAAAGCGTCCAGAGTGCAGCAAAACATAATTAAAACAATCCAAAACGTTAATTATAAAAATAAGCCGTGGCAGCTAAGAGATGACCAGTCCCAACTGACGGCGCTCGTTCACGAACATGACGCATGGATCAGCACCATTCAGCTCAACCATTTTGAAGGGACCTAAATGATCTGACACACGCGCCACCGTCAGTGAGACATTTGAGTGAGTATGACATACTATCAGCCGCCAGGGAACATTCAAGTCAATCTATGACTTTACCCGGTAAATGGTAGGTCTATAGTAAAAAGTACTCACATCTGTGCAATGCATCTGTATAATAAAAAGGAGATTGAGTTATTATAATGCAAATATATTCTTACAATCTTCAGCAGCTTCAACAGTATTTCAAATGTCAATTAATTAGTTGTGGTGTGGAGCAGGACCAGCATTAAGCCAGGCATTTTTATCAGTTATATAATCCCCTAACCTATAATATGCCTGCCTGCAACGTGTGCGTTTGACAAAGGAGGTATTTTATTATAACATTTTAGACAGTACCCCATGAAAGATGAGTCTACTTTAGCCAGTCTGAAACCTGTTTGAACTAATAGGTCCCGATTTTTAGTACTATAATTATGTCTTAGTCTAGTACTCTTTTACTGTAAAGATGTAATTTTTTCTACGTTCATGGTGTTTACCTCGCGGTATCTACATCAGTAAATTGACAGATCTCAGAAGACTGTCTCACAATCACAACTCTGACGTTTCGGAGAGAAAATCTTATGTACTTATTTTTATTTCCATTTAGTACTAAATTATTAGCAGTGAACAAATTTTGGACTGCTGCTGGTCCAAAATTGGTTCACTGCGGGCGTAATTTACGTCGTCAAAATTTGAAGCAAATAAAACCATTTGTGGTTGATTTATTAATAAATGGAGTAGGTCATTTATATATACTAAAACGAGGAAAGGACCCAATATTGAGCCTTTTGGAACACCCATTTTCACTTTTAAACCAAGTGAATTGGCACCATTTATTTGAACTTGCTGTTGTATATCATTTAAATAAGATTTTACTAAACTGAGCGCAAGTTTTCCAAGTCCGTAATGCAACGTCAAGTTTCAAAAGCAGGTTTTCGTGATCGACGCAGTCAAATGCCTTGGAGAGGTCACAAAAGATTCCTATGGCGTCTTGAGCCTCTTCCCACTCGTAAAAAATATGTTTTAATAAGGTTACACCAGCGTCGGTCGTACAACGCCCTTTGGTGAAATCATACTGTTGCTCGTGAAGGATTTTATTAGTATTGAAATGATTGAGCATCTGATTAAGCATTACCTTTTCAAAAACTGTGCTGAAAACCGGTAACACAGACACAGCACTATAATTATTGGTGTCTTTACTGTCCCCGGATTTGAAAAGTGGTATTACCTTACTGTATTTCATTAGATCCGGGAAGACTCTAATGGTGTTTAATTTTTATTTTTTATTGTTAGCTATGGACTTTTACATATCTCTGACATAATTCTTTCATTATTTGACATTATATACCTAACATTTTTAATTATTTATTGATTTTACTTTATTAGATTATTTTATACTTTGTAAATGTGAGAACGTCGTAGGCCCTGTGGATTATAAATTATAGACAATCGTCTATTTGTTTAACATATGGTACCTGTTGACAGGCCTACACTGTCCTCCCATACCTGTTAATCACTGTAATTGGAAAACATTGTAAAAGACATATTTTTAAAAGAGTAACCATGGAGTTTCTTGCCGGCTCTTCTCCATGGGAAACGACCAATTGGAACCGTGCACCTAGAATCTGACGTTTCATAAGTGCCCATGTAGGTCTATGTGAAATAAAATATTTTGATTTAGATTTTTTGATTTTGACTCCTTGATCCACACACAATATTAAGGCTAAGTAAGGTGCTACAGTCTCAATTACCGAGTTACAGACTTTAATAGACATTCCCCAAAGATCTTGGGTCAATTTGAGCTTGATTTGTTTAAATGATTTTATAACTGTTAAGGGGTCAATATGCTTGAAATTAAATTCTATCGGGCAGGCTGAAACATTGGCCCTCATTAAATCAAAAGCAAGCGAGGGCGAAGAATTTAAGATTTCAGCGGTTTTTTGTGGGACACTGTTAAAGAAATTCACAAATTCCTGAGCAACTTTTTTGCTATCGCAAATGAGACCACATGAAGTATGTAATCAGAATTTTGCTTTTTGATCCTGTTCGTTTCATTATTTTGTAATTTTGTTGTCTTTATTTTATTGCCCGCTAATTTTACCTTGTTGCTAATGTATAAGGCTTTAGCTGCCTTACAAGTGTTCTTAAAAGTTCACACAGTTTTGGTGAAACTAGCAAAATGATCATGCTGCTTACATAATCTTCTTTAACACATGAGGCAGGAAGCTCGACAACAAAGCTGCATAAATGGCAGAATTAATACTATCCTTTCGACGACTTTGCCACCAATTGAATTATGTGGACCAACCAAAATACCACCAGTGTTTCACAGAGATACCGTCGGTCGATAACACAATCTATTGACTTGCCTAACTAGCTGATAACACTACCATGTAGCAATCCTTAATGTTTTGCTGTTTCGAGACACAAAACACTATATTATACAGAATTTGATCCAATAATAAGATTAATATGAAAAAAAAATACTCAAGGTATAGAATGAAAGCACCGGTTTTAAAATTAAATAATTTCAATTTAAAAAATGATTGTACAGTTATAGATGTAGAGTTGTGTATATATATGTTGTTATGTAGAGTTCAATATCTTCACTTTCACTTATTCAATTTTGATTTTACAGCCCCTTCAAACTGAGCCAGTCCAGGTAGATTTTCCTTTTGGTACCAAACTTCTTCCTGCAGTGAGCTCCACCATACTTTCTGTTACGTAATTATTATTCCCCGAGAAATCTAACCGCGTGCAAACCATATCAGTATCGTGTCTTGTAGAAACCCATCAAACGGCAATTAATCGAAATGTCATATTATGTATGCTCCAAGACAAATTGTCTATGACACATTATGAAACCACGCGAGTGTTTTGAAGTTTTCTTCTATTATATTTGATCCTTAAACTAGTAATTTCAAATACTCCATCTTCAACGTCAATAATTCCTAAATGATCGTTTTATTTTATTGTATTTTATCATAATTTGAGACATTAAATACCATAAGGCATATTCTTATTTAAAAAAGTGTTCCTTAATCATGTTAAACAATAAAATATAACATTAATTTACATAGTAAAAATTTCATAGAACAAAAACCCTCCCATGCGAGCCTCTCTTTTCTGGTGCACTCCACGCTCCCATGCGAGCCTCATCCAGGTTCTACCCGCGATGGCAACAAGCCACCTTGTCCTCCTTGTCCGCCCGTCTCGCCGCCGGACGTCCGACATTTCGGCTTCCAATCCTTGGACGCCACTCAGTCACTGACTTACACTACTCCACCTGCCATCACTGCGCCTTGCCAGGTGTTTTCCGGTTTCAAAAATTTTCGTACGTCTTCGAATCTCGATGTTTGGAACTCGGTATACAAGCTTTATGCCAAGCATAGAACGCTCCATGGCTCTTTGTTCTACTCTCACCCCGTACACAGCCTCCTGCGTGAGCGTCCACGTCTCAGCACCGTAAGTCAGAACCAGTGTGTGGTGGGCAGACGGACAGGTTGTAGAGGCGGGACTTCACACATTGTGGAATTTTGGCAGATTTCAGAATGTCGTCGAGTTTGCTGAATGCAGCCCACCCAAGCTAAACAAAAATGTCAAGCAAAAATGTAGTTCAATACATTTCCACATTCGCAAGTCCATTAATATCTTCGGAATAAGCGGTCCGATTTACAAAAATCTAACTGGAATATCCGTTTTAAACATAAATCTACTCATAAGAACGAAAATAATCAAAATAACTATAAAAACAAAAAAAACACATTTTCATGTTACCTGTGAAACTACAACGATTCCGTACGGTTGTCAAGCGTAGTATTTTGGCAGTTTAAACCACGCAGATTTCGCGTTCATATCGTGCGGTTTCGTTCATTGTGACATAAAGAATACGATATTAACAGATTTCGTGTTTAGCTAAGGAGTTGACGTGGTTTCGTAGCAAGGAATCATTAAGTGGTCATAGTGAATAAGGGCCCTGGTCAAAGTCGAAGTCAAAGCATTTATTTCAAATAGGCACTAAAAGGCATTTTTAAACGTCAACATTTTCATTTAAATAGATTCTAGGCGCCCCTCCCAAGAGGTGGTTTCGTATGGAGAAGAAGGGGCAAGAAACTCCACTGTTACTCTTTTAAAATGTTTAACAATAGTTTGTGTACATTCGTTATATTTTTATAAGTGAAGACGATGCACCCAGAATAAAAATACTATACCACAAATAGGTAAAAATAATTTAAAATAAGCAAAGACAGATAAATCAATCACGTGAGGTACATGGTGCTCACAAATTAACAAACATTGCGAAAGTAGTAAGCATATGATTTTCCTAAAATATGAACTAGGAATAAGTCAGTGTGTGACTTTTAAAGTAAAAATAACAAATTATACAATACAATAAGCAACTAGTATGTTTTTTTCTAGCCTAGCTAGATTGTCCTATGGAGCAGGACCAGCATGTTTCCAAGCATTCTTATCTAGGATATAATCCTCTAATTTTAATATGCTTATTTACAGTGTTTTTTTTAACATGTGTTTTAATAGTTCTTTCATTTAATTTCAATATATCACAATGTATTTTGATGTAACATTTTACACAGTACCCCATAAAAGATGTATGTACTTTAGATAGTCTGAAAAATGGTTGATCTATTTTTTTTTTCTAGTGTTAGTATTATGTCTATCACTTATTTTATTAAAAAGATGCCGATTTTTTCTTACAAACTTATTATCATTGATTTTATGAACCCTTCAAACTGAGTTAGTCCAGGTACATTTGCCTTCCTGTACCAACCTTCCTCCTTTATTAAATTCCACCATGCGTGCACCTTGGTATATTTTTCATCTACAGGCACCTTCGCAGCTAAAGAAGAGATGCTAGCAACTGTTGACACATCAGCTACTGTCAAATGGTTGCTTGCCACGAACTTGCTCTTTTGTAAGTATCTGTCCAAAATTTCATAAGCGTCATTCACAGCTTCGATTTGTTGTGGTGTCGGTGACGTTCTTTCTCCAACCCTTAGTGTCTTCAGAATATCTACTATTGCGGGAAAAAGTACCGGAGCGTCGAAATACAGCCTCTGATCTATTGTCGATCTTGCTTTCAATTCTTCGGGGTGCAATTTTGCTCTTTTGTCACCACCATATTTGGAGACAAGGTACGTGATGATTGCGTGGCTGTCAGCGAGCTAGAAATCACCATCTTCTATGTAAGGGACGGAGTGTAGAGGATTCTACTCCCTGTAATCTGGCGTCAAGTGTTCTCCAGTCATGAAATTGACGTCCACTGGTTCGTAGTTTAGTTTGAGAATTTCTGCCGTCATCAACAGGCCCCGGACGGAAGGACTGGAGTCAGTTCTGTTATTTAAAATTATGACTGTACTGTGAGTAAGCGAGATAAGTGGACGGGTTTAGGTGATAAAAACACAGCTACATGACTAGACAATTATTTGTGCGACTTTTATAATTTTCGAAGGTCAATGGAGTTGAACTGTGAGTAACTGAGCTAGCCATTATTATGTTACCGTATAAATTTTCATTAATATATAATGCATTCTTGAATTGTCGTAATAGTCGTAAAATAAGATAATCAATTAATTTATTTCTAGAAATCACCATCTTCTATGTAAGGAACGGAGTGTAGAGGATTCTACTCCCTGTACTCTGGCGTCAAGTGTTCTCCAGTCATGAAATTGACGTCCACTGGTTCGTAGTTTAGTTTGAGAATTTCTGCCGTCATCAACAGGCCCCGGACGGAAGGATTGGAGTCAGTTCTGTTATTTAAAATTATGACTGTACTGTGAGTAAGCGAGATAAGTGGACGGGTTTAGGTGATAAAAACACAGCTACATGACTAGACAATTATTTGTGCGACTTTTATCATTTTCGAAGGTCAATGGAGTTGAACTGTGAGTAACTGAGCTAGCCATTATTATGTTACCGTATAAATTTTCATTAATATATTATGCATTCTTGAATTGTCGTAATAGTCGTAAAATAAGATCATTAATTAATTTATAAATAAATAAATTAATTATCTTATTTTACGTCGTTCTCATAAAAAGAGCTCTGACAATTTTCTTATTTATTTTTTACAATTGCTTGTTTTATTGTAGTATAAGATTGTTAAATAAATTGACGCATCATATTGCACTTGAAAAAATAATGCTATGATACGTAGACGCGAGTAAGTTCGGGCCAAGGTCATCATTAGATGTCAGCCAGTTAGATGCTAAAATAGCGCCAAAGTAAACAAAATACTTTTGGCATTCAAGTGTAAGGACCTTGATTACGTAACACACATTGAATCACAATCCGAGAGTTTTGAAGGATATTGCTAACTCATTGCAACTTTTCAAACCTAAGAAGGTTTGAAAAATTCGTCTACTCAACAACGCATAATAACCCAATGAACGTGGGAGAATGGAAACCCAATAAGATAAGATAAGATAGTATTTATTTGCTTAAACACGGGTCAAACATACAAGAAAATACATGCATGCAAGATGGTAACAACATTATTGGGTACAGACATGTTTGCCACATGATGTGACGTGCAAATGTCAAGAAACTATTACAATTTCAATTATTCTCTTTCAAATAATAAAAATAACAATAAATTAAGTAATTAAAGAGATATAGTAATATTGTAATAAATTTAAAATAACAATAATCATGTCAACAAAAAGTAATATGTCGACAAAAAATAATAAAAATAACAATAAATTAAGTAATAGAGTAATGGTAATTGTTGTTGTTGTAATTGTAATTTGCGATCAATTGTCATTTAACTGCCCACGGGTCTACAAACGAAGTGAATCATAATAGAAACAAACGTTTGTTATATCATTATTCAGAATAGATAGAGAAGAAGCGATAAATCTATACTATCCATAATATGTCTACTTAGGCCCACTTGCACGGTTGTTTAGTCGGGTTAAATTAATAAATGTACATTTTAAAACTCGGAGTTTTGAAAATTTACCATATTTAGTGTTACATTTCGCATGGTAACTAAAAATAAAAAAAACAATAACTTTTGGTTTTTATGAGTTACACTTCTTTTATTATTTTTTCTAGTACGTATGTTAAACCAGGAATACGCCTTTTTTGGATCGGACAGGGTTTTTCTTACATATTGTATTATTGTTTGACAGCACTAAAGTCATTTTAGTTATTTAATTTACTTTAATTAACAGAAGGCGTACATATATTCAAAAGTACTCAATATTCAATTAATGTTTAAACAAAAAGAGAGGAAAAAGTAATATAATAATTAAAATAACACAAAATGGACTTGAACTTAATCACACAGCAGATCAATGAGTACCAAATAAGGTCAAGAACAGTATATACATTTTGTCTGCCAAAAATTCCGAAATGCTGCAACAGTAAAGATTTATGCCTTTTCTTAAATATGTTCAATTCTTTAATTGAACTAGGTATGTGAGAATGAGAATAATTTTTTTTGTTAAACATTGGTAATAACATATAAATGTCTTACAAATAAGGTAGTGCGCTATGTTTTGCCAATATTGGCATATAAATGATTTATATCATTGAAAAAGATTAAATGAACACGATTAAATTTCAATGATAAAATACAACATAATAATTATTATTATAAGCATTTGAGTAATTATAACATAAATTGTATAACAATTCAGAGTCAAAAACATTTAATGTCAAAATTTAAAGTCAATTTAAATCAATGATCAAAGAAAGTAAAAATATAAAGTATTAAAAGAAGATTGCCCACGGCACTATGGATAGATGTACTCAATTCAACATTGCTGTATCTTCAGCAAATCATCTTTAAAATACTCGATGACACGTCTTAATACTTCCTCAAACAAATAAAATAAAACTACAATGGCATTTCCGAGAATTGAAAAATAGCATTTGATTGATACAGATATCATTATATTTTATGGTGGATGGGCACATTATACAATATAGAAAAAATGGGCATCCTTAGTATTGACAGGCGATAGTAAAAAATGGGGTACGAACTCAATAGTCAGAAACATAAAAGTTCTAATAATTGTCCAAAAAAGTATCCCATTTTTTTGCTAATTAAAAGGTATGTGAGGACAGTGTAGGGCTGTCAACAAGTACTAAGTGAACAAGTACAAATAGAAAAGTCAAATAAAAAGGCCTTGTAGACTGTAGATTTGTGGACCACAAATCTACAGTCTACAAGGCCTACAACGTTCTCACATTTACAAAATATAAAAGGATCGAATTAAAGAAAAAATAAATTAAAAACCAATTTAAACCAAATGACATGATTGCCGTTTCAACTGTAACAAATCTGTATTATTATCCTGTTCTCAAAAGCCACTAGTAAAGAGTTGAATTTAGAATAGTAGGTACATTGAAACCTGGTTAAGTGGGTCATGGATAAGTGAGAAACCTCTATTTCTGAGAGTTGCAGTGAGTCCCGGTTCTTTTTCATTAAATTACCTCTGTTAATGGGACTTTTTGAACATGGTTAAATGAAATTTGAACACTAAGACTTTTTCGATATTTACCTCTATAATTGAGACTCTGTAGTTGAATTACCTGTATAAGTGAGAAAGGTTTTAACACGTTTTGACATGTTTGTTTCAATACATTTCGCGTCGTCGTGGTTTGACCTTAAGTGTACAAAATGTCCAAACGTAAATATAAAACGTTATCAGTATCTGAAAAATTAAAACTTCTATCAGATTATGATTGTGGAAAGCCGCGTGATGAACTGCGTTGGGAGAATAACATTCCAAAGTCAACCCTGTGTAGAATTATTAAAAACAACGAGAAAATCCGGTAGCTTTGTATTGATGGAAAAGGAAAACTCAAACGAATACGAGCAGCAGATTATCCTAAAGTTCAAAAGTGTCTCTGTACATGGATAAAGCAGGTACGAAATAATAACATTCATACCTACATTAAAATCATTGAATTTGTTTAAATCATTTAATTTGTCAAATGTGCTTTTAGAACACACCCGAACAACTACAACTACTGTTTCATGTATTGGTAATGTATTTTGTTGCTTCGACTATTTAGATAATTATCTTCCTTCAGATCACAGCGGTCAAACCGTAACTTTTGAGTCCAACATAGCGATACAAAAAGTGTACATACAATCCAGACCAATAACATCTGTTAATTTATATAAATTGAATATCACTTTAATTTGTAAGTTAAGTAATCAGGACCTTACAATGATTAATGTTAATATTTTGTATTAAGGGTAAGGCGAAGATCATCTCTCAGCCACTTTTTCACTAGATGGCAGCACAGTTGCAAATTAGCACATTTTCAATTTTTACGCCTATCTTATAAATCATTGAGAGACAAATTTGTTAAAAGCGGGAACTAACGTATTAACTTATTTTTTTTAGATATTCTCTTTGCTTGCTCGTCTCTTACAAAGATTTGTTCCAAGAAACATTTAGCGTCTTCACTTTATTCTATACACACACATGAACGGTAAATAGTTTTACTTTTAATATCACTAGATGACGTTGGTTTTCAAATACTTGGTTGGGAATTAAAATATTCCGATGGCGTAAATTTTTAAAAAAAGGTCTAATAAACTAAATAATCCAATTAGGACTTTACAATCGTAAACTGTAATTGGCTTTATTGTGTATATTTTACTGACAAAATAAATTTGGTTCCGACCTAAGGTGTCCTAGAAAAGCGGTGACTGCCACACGCAGCCGTAATAGCCAAATACAGAGCATTTTTGGACACCTCAGTGTCATATACTGATGAAAATGTCAGAATTCGTGACTTCCACTATGAATGCAACGGATACGGTCTTCTAGGAAACCGTAGCTTTAAACTAAATAAATAATCGACAATTCAAATCAAATCAAAATATTTTATTTCACATAAACCTACATGGACACTTATGCAACGTCAGAAGCTAGGTGCACGGTTCCAATTGGTCGTTTCCTATGGCGAAGAGCCGGCAAGAAACTCCACGGTTACTCTTTTAAAAGTAATTGGCTTTAACAATATGTTAAAATTAGTGTTAATAATTATGGGAGGCCCGTGTAGGCCGGTCAACGAGTACCAGGTTATTAACAAAATAAAAAAAATCTATAGAATATATAAATAAAATTATCTACTAAACCTATTTGCATACATAAATATAAAAAACCAAAAAATATATACTTATGTATAAGATGGAAAATAAGCGAGAAATACATTCCGCGCATCATTACAGAAAAACCATACAAACAGTTTTAGGAGAGTTTGTCAAAAAACTAGTGTCAGCAATTTTTTAAATAGCCTTTCAGTTTTTAGTAATATAAATATATTATTACTTAACATTGCCAAAATAATGACATATTTTTCACAGAATGATGGCTTCTCATAAAATAATAGACTGGAAATTACATTGAGACCTACTATTTCAAATATTTTTAATTTCCAATTATTATTGTGAATTATGTAGGTAGATAAGAAAATAATTATCGTCACACGTCGACACACGTAAGTATCTTATACAAAAGTAGGTTGCTAACCTAACATAGTTTCAAGAATTACTTAGGTATACAATTTTGAACTTCCATAAATAATTTCATACAACTGTTAGGCTCTTACATACAGTGAAAAATATCTACTTACAAAAATCTTATGAACTAACAAATAACACAATTAAACTATACATCGCTACATACAAAGATACATAAATTTAAAATGAATACAATAAAAATATCTTCTCTCCTACGCGCTGCTTTTTTTGCGGCCGGATCAATCTTCTGCTTGTCACTGTTTACTTTTATCGTATATTATATCCTTTCCGTTCGCATCTCCTTCAGTAAAATCAACTGCTGGAAGCTGCAGTTTTCTCTACAACAAATTAATTAATTAAACTTTTTTGTTAGACTGTACTATACTGAATCCAAACCTCAGAGACCCGAGAAATAGTTTGGTCTATTAGTAAATGAGTAAGATTAATATTTTTCATACCTTTTAATTCCTTGATGGTATAGACATCTAGCATTTTTCCGAACTCGTCTCAAAATAATTTCCGGCAGTACACATGCTTTAAAAAAGTAACCAACTTCGGCATCATAGCGCTGATAAATTCCTTATCCGATTTTCGAATTTTGTCGATATTAGTATCGATTAGGGATGTTAATTATTTGCTTTATTTTGGTTGACTACTTTAGGGAATCGTTAGTAAATGTACAGACCAGTAATGCGTTTTTTGGAAAGTTCTTAAAAACGTCCTTATCTCGACATACTAAGATATCTCGAGATCTAGTCTTGTAGAGAAAATTTAGCAGACAGGTAAATCATAGGTACAAATTAGCTTTCCTATCAACAAAAGGTTTACAAAAAAAAACAATGTTGAATGTATGCAATCTGTTGGATTCTCAATGCTCGGTTGAACACCGAAAGTTGAAAATCCAGTGCACAGCAAAATCCCACCGCGATTTTATTACGTCCGCCCGAACGTCGACTAAGATGCTAAGAGCACAATATACTGTGGTAAGAGCATTGATAGACAACAAGTCAACTTACACCCACCCAAATCATAAATACAACAACCAATATGATGTTTGAAGAAATAAGTCCTTCAAACACAGCGTGCACGCATTTACCATGTACCGGACAACTTACTGACACGAAAACATCAACAAGTATCGTGAATTCGTAATTCGTACGCTTGAACAAAGAATCGTTTTGTGATTATTACATTGCTTGTCCTATCACTTAGCGACATACTTAGGTAGTGGTTAAGAAGCAATGTATTTACTGCAAAAATAGTAGTCGCTGTGATATATAACGACAAAAAAAAAAATAGTGTCAAGAAATATTTTACGATTTGTAGTTTTTTATGGATACTGGGGATACATGGGTATTTATAGTTTTAACTTTCTATGCTAATGCTAAGTAGTTCAATGAAAAAAAAACGGTTTTTTACAGTGTAACTTACAGTTAGTTTTTGTTACCTATGTATAGTTATAATATTGTAAAACAAAAAGGAAAAAAAAACATCGCTGGCTCTACGAAAGGATGCTTTGACAATATGATTATTTACCTACATTATATTATATTTTATTTATTTATACGTGGTGGTACCTACCTTTGTAGGAACTGCATCAGTTGAGCACATCACGCGTCTGTGGTAAGTGATAACGCCTGTGACCTTCAGCTGGCCCATCGTAATACGAAGTTTCAATAGTATAAGAGACCAGCTTATACTAGTTTTGTTTGACGGACGTACGGACACGCAGTAAGGAAATAGGTACCTGCCTACACACGGCTACACATCAAGCATTCAATCATTCCCAGCAATCATTTCCAGTATAAGCTGACGTCTCATTGTACGGAAATCCTATTCAATGCCAGATCTGCGTATACTGGAAATGTATAGCTTAGCTTTAGTGCCTTCGTAATATTTCAAGAAAGCACCAACGCTTATGGATTGTATTCAACCCGAGACCATAGATTACTTAGTAACCGTGTAAGAAAATGTACAATTATCAGTAGCCTCAGTAGGTACTTACCTACCTAATGCAGAAATATTTTATTTCAATGACCTTGAAATACGTTCTGTGTTTTTAAGGAAAGTAATGTGATAGAGGAAAATTATTATGAAAAATAAAATCGTTTGTTTGTTTATTCACCTGTACCTACCTTTTTCCATTTAAATCTAGTTTCACAAGAATTAAATATAATTCAATAGAAAGATTTTTTACATTCTTAGGTCCATTTTTGTACAATAAATTAAATAGAAAACTAAGTATCTATAAATTAAATAATTATAGCTGTAAACAAATTATATTTAAATATTTACTAACCATTGATTATGCACACACAGAAGATCTACTTGTTGTCTGCAAATAGATCCACTAACATGCAATTTTACTGTTGTTTACCTAAGTTTTAATTTAGTTTTTAGTTTGTACTCATTGTTAATTTATTATATTAATTAGTTTTGGACTTTATAGCCTGAAACACAGGTTCAACCTAGTTCAGGCATATTAGCAACTGTGTTCTTTTTAATTGTTATTGTATCGATTGCAAATGTGACTCTTTTATATAAATAAACGATTATTATTATTATTATTAATCCATCGATGTGGTACGCAACGATGAAGCGTAGCTTGGTAAGTACCTAAATAGTTTGTATAACTACCGCCTGATTTATAATTACATTAAAATCTAGCTAGTAATATTTATTCCACCCGAGACCATAGATTACCTAGTTAGTCGACATTCACAAGGACGTAATAAAATCTTACTGTGTCAGAAAATTTATAATTATTAGTAGGTACTTTTACCTACATATATATAGGTCAATCAGAAATATTTAAATTCAGGAAGTTTCGAAGAATGTTCAAGTATAAGTTAGTACTTATGTAGGTACTTAATTTATATAATCCATTCATTAAAATGATATTGTTTAAAACGTACGGTATGACTAAAGATTTTTTCTAACTTCATAATGATAAAATATAATCTCCACGGGCAGAGCCGGCGCGCAAGCATACGATGCGCAACTTGACAATTTATTAAATCACGCATACTACAAAATTCGCAACAGCGCACAGCGCCAGAATTCGGAGGTTCAAGGTTGTAGGAACCGCAGCTAAGCGCCTTCACGTCGCACTATGTGGAGGTGCCTAAGAGGGCCTGGCCATAAATACATTTTGTAAAAATCGGCGCAGGTACTCGTATTATACCTCAAACTGTAGCTAAGAAGTTAATCTACTACATATATTATACATAAATTATGTATGTGGTCGGTACTGGCTTATAAAAAAGATCATCTAAACACGATCATTCCTAAACTATCACAAAACGATCTGAATTTGTATTTTTTTCAAGATTATTTTCTAGCCACCTAGCAATGAAAACTATACAAGTATTATACCATTACAGAAAGCTAAAAATGCTATATATGTGTAAATACATTTACTAGAAATATTTATCTCTTGACATATCATTTTTGCGTACCTGAAACTTTCAATTAGAGTTTTGAGAGTTGCCGAAATTTGCCGAAGGTCTGGAAATTATGTTATTTGATAGGAAATTTAATATTATAATAAAATAAGAAAAGAAAAGTTGCAATTTCGTTGCACAACATATGTTAATCTATTATAGCATAAAACAGTAAAAAATCCTACAAATACGTAGGTGATGCTATTTGACTACTTGCTTATTATAGGTCTTATTTGTGACATTTTATTAATTGCGGTTTACGTTAAGATAATGTATCGAGTGTTTCCCACCATTTTTTAGTTCACATACATAATAAATTATCAATTATACATATCATAAACCGCATAACCACACAATGATAATTCGTTCTTTCTACCACAATTTTGCACACGTTTCAAATCAATATTTTTATATAAAATAGGGATTCTGAATACTCAAAAATTACATACTGTTTTTCGTTCGTCATTGTCGTTACTTAAAGTGTAGTAACCTAACCATCTACCTTCTCGCAACAATGAGTGAATTCAACTGTACCAGACGTGACTTATGTCTTGTTTTAATTGAAAGTGACGGGAATTATGTTGTTGCTTTAACAAGTTATATACGGAATAATTTTACCAACTTTTCCGAGGCAAATATCGCTAAGATTGTAGCAAGTGTGCAAAAAAATCTTATTACAAACTTTCGTCAACGTTACACAAAATCTGGCAGAAATAAGAAAATATTTTTAAACAAGAATAGCGTTTGGTTGGACGTCATATTTACTGTGAATCTGTAAGAACCTACTTGTGAATCCGAACCTTCGACATCGACAGGAAAGCGAGGACGCCCTTCGAAAACCTACGAAGACAGTTCCGATATAACACAAAGACGAAAAAACAAGGAGTTGCTTGAAACATGTGGCCTTGATTTTATACTGAATTCATATCTTCAGGGATTGAGATCTCAAGGGCAAACCGAAGAAGCATTCATTGTCGAAATTTTACGAGTATTGCCCAGGGAAAAAAAAAGTGATATACGTCAAAATCTCCTAAACGAACCGGCACATTTAACAGCGTACTCTAAAGACGAAGCTCTCAGTATTTTCATCGAGTTGGACCTTAATATGGCACAGTATGAAAACATGAGGAGTTACTTAATCGCGAAGAATTGCTTAATATTTCCATCATACAAATCAATTCAGGAAGCTAAAGGAAAGTGCTACCCACCAAGATCAAGCGTAGAAATTAATAATATTAAAGCAAAGGTGAAACTGCAAGATCTCCTGGATCACACTATTGCAAGAATTTTACAAATTGATGGTGTATACAAAGTTGGCAAAACACATTTAATGCTTTATTCTAAATGGGGCTGTGATGGTTCAAGCGGACAAAGTGAATACAAGCAAGTCTTAGTTGAAGAAAGTGAGTTAATTTCTGACACTAATTTATTTATAGCTTCATTAGTGCCTCTGAAACTTATAAATATTAATACAAATGAAACTGTGTGGGAAACCCTGTTCCATCATCAGTAAGATTTTGTAGGCCCATTTTAATAGAGTTTTCAAAGGAAACACCTGAAAAGACAAGAAGTGTAGTTAATGAAATTGAAACTCAAAAGGACGCTCTTACACCAACTTTAGTGAATATAAATGGAGAAGGTATCGAAATTAAACATACATTATTTTTAACCATGGTTGACGGGAAAGTGGCTCAAGTTTTGTCAGAAACTTCATCAGGTGCTGTGTGCACAATTTGTGGTGCAAGACCAACAGAGATGAATAATTTAGAAAAAGTGCCAAATAAACCCGTTGATGAAAATGCTTATCAATTTGGGTTATCGACATTGCATTGCTGGATTCGATTTATGAAGTTAATTTTACATGTATCCTATAATCTAGGCTTCGAAAAATGGTCTGCTACAACAAACGAAAACAAAGATTTGAAAAATCAAAAGAAGGCATATGTACAAAGAAGGTTCAGAGAAGAACTTGGTTTAAATATAGATAAACCTAAACAAGGTACTGGTAACAGCAATGACGGTAATACAGCTAGAAGATTTTTTCAAAATTATCAGTGCAGTGCAGAAATTACTGGTGTGGACGAGGAATTGATTAAACGATTTTATGTTTTACTTCAAGTTATGTCAAGTGGAAAAGTTATTAACGCTACAAAATTCGGTCAGTATGCTTTGGATACAGCACAAAGATATGTTAATATATATGTTGTTTATATATCGAGATTTGTTACCCGAAATTATGTATGAGGAAGTGCCACTACGCAATCACCTTAAGAATTCGTTTCGGTAGTTCAAACCGAGTTTAATAATACTTTTAAGTTTTTATTTAGTGACTGGGCAACTAAAGGACTTAGGAAAAGTAGGGAAAGACTTTTCGAGCTGTATGGCCTTAAGCCTTATGCTTCTTACTCAAAAAAAATTAAGAACCCTTGTGAGGCAGCTAAAGCCTTATACATTAGCAACAAGGTGAAATCAGCAGACAATAGAATAAATACGGTTTGAAAAATTATCAATAATGAAACGAACAGGATCATAAAGCAAAATTCTGATTACACACTGGAGACGTCATGTGGTCTCATTTGCGATAACAAAAAAGTTCCTCAGGAATTTGTGAATTTCTTTACCAGTGATTATAAATCTTAAATTCTTCACCCTCGCTTGCTTTTGATTTAATGAGGGCGAGTGTTTCAGCCTGCCCGATTCAATTTAACTTTAAGCATATTAACCCCATAACAGTAACAAAATCTTCTAAGCAAATCAAGATAAAATTGACCGAAGATCTTTGGGGAATGTCTATTAGAGTATGTACCTCCATAATTGAGACTATAGCACCTTACTTAGCCTTAATATTTATTTTTTGTCCAAAATGCTGCTGCCGGTCCAAAATTGGTTCACTGCTAATAATTTAGTACTAAATGGAAATAAAAATAAGTGCATACGATTTTCTTTCCCAAACGTCAAGAGTAGTGATTGTGAAATAGTATTGAATTAAGTGAAACTAGAATTCGTCGATAAAACGGTTTTCTTGACGATCAAGCTCGACTCAAGGCTACAATGGGGTCTTCATTTAACATCTCTTGCAGGACGGCTAAGTTCAGCAGCTTACGCTGTCAGAAAAATCCGTCAATTTGCTGATGTAGATACCGTGAGGCTGGTCTATTTTAGTTACTTTCATAGTATCATGTCTCACGGTATTTTACTTTGGGGACGGGCTGCAGACATCCAGTCTATTTTTATTATGTTAAAAATAGCCGTCAGAGGCATGTATAATCTCCGCAGGTGCGATTCTCTAAGGGAATTGTTTAATGGTATTAACATTATGACGGTACCTTGTCAATACATCTATCAAAACATCATGTATGTATAAAAATTCACATCTTCACAGTAACAGACGTGAAATACATAATTATAGTACTAGAAATCGGGACCTATTCGTACAACCAGGTTTCAGACTGGCTAAATTAGACTCATCTTTCATGGGGTACTGTCTAAAATGTTATAATAAAATACCTCCCCACATACTTCAACTGAATGAGACGAAATTCAAATCCTTTGTCAAACGCACACTATGCAGGCAGGCATTTTATAGGTTAGGAGATTATATAACTGATAAAAATGCCTGGCTTAATGCTGGTCCTGCTCCACACCACAACTAATTAATTGACATTCCAAATACCATTGAATCTGCTGAAGATTGTAAGAATATATTTGCATTATATAAACTCAATCTCCTTTTTTATTATATAGTACGGTTTTTGTACATCGTTCTCACTTATAGTGTCAACATAAACGACGTAACTAATATATTTGTAACAACAATATTATTTAAAAGTGTCCATGGAGTTTCTTGCCCGTTGTTCTCCATAGGTACCTACTGCGCTTTGGAATGGGCAATTACCTTCATATTTCTGACTGGGCGACTCCTTGACAATTCAAAAGTGCCTGTAAATGATTTAATTGAAATAAATGTTTTGAGTTTGAGTTTGATTCATAACACCTAAAATACGCATTTTTATGAACATTTCCACCTCTAAAAATGGAATGACGGCACATATCGACCTCTGTAAGCGGGGGCCTCTGTAAATGAGACTATAACTTGGAAACGCATTACTTGAGGAGTGGGAGCGGTTGCCTCAAGAAATCATCGATAACTTAATCTGTAGCATGCCCAGA
This sequence comes from Dasypolia templi, assembly GCA_963555695.1. Taxonomy (NCBI): domain Eukaryota; kingdom Metazoa; phylum Arthropoda; class Insecta; order Lepidoptera; family Noctuidae; genus Dasypolia; species Dasypolia templi. The sequence continues at coordinate 25,430,540 of OY743154.1, read as the reverse complement.
CGAATGGAAACCGTAATCAGAGCAAGAGGGGGAAACACTCGTTATTAATTTTGCTTTAATTTTATTGTTAAATCATATAATGCTTACTTTTATTTTATTTTTTGTGATGTTTCATAATCATCAAAAAATTTCACTTATTTCAAATTTCTTTATTTTTCTGTAAAAAATAACGAAGACTTTTCAAAGTCGTTGTTAAAAGATGTTAATCAATTTGTTATTTTGTGTCTAATTACATTTTCGTCAAATATATGCGTTATTATCTCATAGTCTCACTTTTTTTTCTGTTCCGCTAATTGTGCCGGTGTGTCTAAAATTTTAAACCTGCTTAATTGGAAAACTGCATTATTGGAAACCCTCAATAATTGATAAGTACATATGTCTTGGTCCCTTGAGTTCCCAATTAACCAGGTTTCACTGCATATGTTTAATAGTGAGAGATCTCAGCAGTACTTACTAACTAGCACCGGCACCGCCTCCACCTTCAGTGTGTTTCCATCCAGTTTGCACATACTTCACTATACTCAGTCCAGTTTAGTAGTAGCTTTAACATGTGGCGCTAATTTCTAACAACATAACGTGATGTCTCACTGCATGCCAAAGGCCTCCCTCTCCCTTTTCCACACAATTCTTTCTTTTGCTATTGCCGGCCAGTCCTTTCGGTAGGAGGCAAGCTCGTCCCGCCATCTTCGTCTCGGCTAATTTCTATTTTAATGAAACTAACAACATAAACAAACAACTAAATATGGGTAGTAAGTAACTAAACGAATCTATACACCAATAAAGATTACTCAGTGTTTAAGTTGTATAAGTTCAGATTGGTAATTACTATTTATTCACCATCGTTATCATCATAAGCCTGCGACGTTTCATTACTATCTAAAGCAACGTTATCCATAATCTTACATCTCTTATCTATTTAAGCTAGTAGTAGCTGATAACACTACTATGTAGAATACAATCCGTGATTATCAGTTTTGCACAGGTATAAACATGACCTCAATGTTTTGTTGTTATCGCAGCATTATGCTGAGATAGGAGCCTTTTTGGCCTCGCACAGGTCTTTTTACTGTTTTTTGTTGTTATTCTGTTTGTTTATACATTGTTTGTTATTTTTTTTATTTTTTACTATTTGTATTCCCTGTGCGTGTCCCAAATAAAATATTTTTCTTTCTTTCTTTCTTTCTAGATTTTCCTTTTGGGACCAAACTTCTTCCTGCAGTGAGCTCCACCTTGATTTCAGCTTAGCATATTTGTCATCCACAGGCACGAACGCAGACAAAGTAGGTATACAGGCAACACTTGACACATCCGCTACCGTCAAATGGTCTCCTGCCTCTAATTTTGACTTCTGCAAGTATTTCTCCAAAATTTAATAACCAGCGTTAACCTCTTCGACTTGTTATGGAGTGAGCTCCTTTAATCCTTGAGTCAGGATTGGCTTCACTATCCCTTCGATGGCAGGATAGAGAATGGAAGTATCAAAATGCATCCTTAAGTCTATTGTAGCTCCAACACTCTACTCGTTAGGGTACAATGTCACTTATTTTTCAGCACCATATTTGGAAACCAGATACGTGATGATTGCGTGGCTGCCAGATAGCACAAAATCACCATATTCTAACAGAAGAACGGAGTGTTAAGGGTTTTTCTCCAACTATTCTGGTGTCAAGTTTTCACCAGCCAAGATGTTACATTATTGTGGCTCATAGTTCAGCTTAATGATTTCTGCCGTCATCAGGGCCCCAATTCTGTATGGTAATTATTATTCCCCGCGAAATCTAACCTCGTGCAAACCACGTCAGTATCGTGTCTTGTAGAAACCCATCAAACGGCAAGGAATCGAAATGACATTATGTATGCTACTAGACAAATTGTCTATTACACATTATGAAACCATGCTTGCGTTGTGAAGTTTATTTCGACAGTATTTGATCCTTAAACTAGTTATTACAAATACTCCATTTTCAACATCAATAATTCCTAAATTATCGTTTATTTTATTTTATCATTATTTAGGACATTAAAAACCTGAAAAGCTGTCCGAGTGTACAAACGTGTACATATTTTATCTGTTTTATGGTTTTTGTAGATTTTGACCGTCACCTTGCTTAATTGTTCCTTAATCGTAAAAAGTTATAAAATTTAACATAAATTTACATTATAAAAGTTTCGTACAACAAAAATTTTATAATAGTATTGAAAACTGTAGTTCAGTACATTTCCACTTTCACAAATCTATTTATATCTTCTGAACGCGGGGTTTGATTTTCATAAATTTAAATGGAATATACGTTTCAAACATAAATCTACACATTAGAACTAAAATAATCAAAATGTATTTAAAAAAATATATCTAAACCTTAAAAAAACACATTTTCAAGTTACTTGTGAACTGTAACTGAAACTACAACGATACCGTTCAACGTTGTCAAGCGTGGTATTTTGGCAGTTTTAAACCACGCCAATTTCACGTTCATATAGCGCGGTTTCGTTCATTGTGACATAAAGAATACGATATTAGCAGATTTCGTGTCTAGCTAAGGAATTGACGTGGAATTTCGATGAAAGGAATCATTAAGTGGAATTAGGGCCCTGGACGGCCCGGACCGACGCGGCGTACTGGCGTCGATTTTGTAGATTTTGAGCGACTGATGTTCACTGTCCTGATATTTACACGGAACTAAGTGATAATTATGGTGCTTAAAAAGCGAGCGAAGTAAGTAAAGATATTGCTAGTAAAGTTATTGAAAGTAAAACACAGTACAGTGACATGACAAGTTTTTTTTTGTTTAATGTTATTGTGTCAAAGGTCGTTACAGTTAAACTTTGACCAGTAGTGCTATTCTGTAACCATCTCACCGTGAAAACTTAGGCGAAGTGAACGTGGAGTGAGCTGTCAGTGCCACTGATGCTAGGGGTTGACCAAGACGGGATGACACTGACAGCTCACTCTACGCAAGTCTTCGTGAGATTTTTACAGAATCGACATGCTGTAGTGTGTGTCTTTGTGTGTGTCGTTTTATTGTTAGTGCCTTATCAATAAAACGAAGTGATTATTTTTCCTTAAGTTTGGCGTTATAAATATAAATATTTTGAATAAGCTTTGCGTGTTTTGTCTATTCTTCTGCAAAAATTTTTAGCTAGAGTTAATTTGGTAACACTTGAACTACAAAAAACTAAACAAAACGCGCTAAACCTTGAGTTATTTTTTTTTAAGCAATGGTTTGTTAAGACATTAGAATAATATATAAACTGAATTTATGTAAGTTCTAAACAGCCAAAATTATGTATTGAATTCACAAAAATAAAATATAATTGCATTTACAATTAAGTTAATCACACGCAGTGATTGAAATCATTAAATTAATCACAAAAATATACTTTTTTTTTTTTACTTGGCACACATATGGTTTTACTTTATCATTGATTTTATGAATCCTTCAAACTGAGTTAGTCCAAGTACATTTGCCTTCCTGTACCAACCTTCCTCCTTTAGTAAATTCCACCATGCGTGCACCTTGGTATATTTTTCATCTACAGGCACCATCGCAGCTAAAGAAGAGATGCTAGCAACTATTGACACATCAGCAACTGTCAAATGGTCGCCTACCACGAACTTGCTCTTTTGTAAGCATCTGTCCAAAATTTCGTAAGCGTCATTCACAGCTTGGATTTGTTGCGGTGTCGGTGACGTTCTTTCTACACCCGTTAATGTCTTCACAATATTTCTTATTGGAGGAAAGAGCACCGAAGCGTCGAAATACAGCCTCTGATCTAATTTCGCTCTTGCTTTTAATTCTTCAGGGTACAATTTTGCTCTTTTATCACCACCATATTTAGAGACAAGGTACGTGATGATTGCGTGGCTGTTAGCGAGCAGGAAATGACCATCTTCTAGGTAAGGGACGTAGTGTAGATGATTCTTCTCCCTGTACTCTAGCGTCAAGTGTTCTCCAGCCATGAAATTGACGTCCACTGGTTCGTAGTTCAGTTTTAGGATTTCTGCCGTCATCAGCAGGCTCCGGACGGGAGGACTGGCGTCACTTTTGTATATTTTGATCATCACTTCAACTGCTTGTATTTCGTAGTGATAAGTTATGACTGTACTGTGAGTCAGCGAGATAAGTGGACCGGTTTCTAAAAGAGTGATAAAACACACAACATGACTAGACATTTTTTTTTTGTGCGACTATTTATTATTTTCGAAGGTCAATGGGGTTGAACTATGAGCCACTGACCTAATATTATGCATTCTTGAATTGTCGTAATATTTTTATAAACACTACGTTCTCATAAAAAGAGCTCTAACAATTTTCTAATAATTTTTTACAATTGCTTGGTTTATCATAGTTGATTGTTACATAAAAAGACGCATCGCATTGATGCCTAATTCTGATTTGAGGGAATAACACTATGATACGTAGACGCGAGTAAGTTCGGGCCAAGGTCATCATTTAATGCCAGTTAGATGCTAAAAATAGCGCCAAAGTAAACAAAAAACTGTTTTTATAATTTAAAACCGAATAAATATCGCTGAAGTTAATTCATAATTCATTTAATTATTTCTTAGCGTAGGGACCCAAGTTAACAAATGATTTTAAATATGAAAGATTTTAAATAAGTAAAAAAACCGTTACTTAAATTTAAATCGATCAACTACGTAATAAATAGTTGTTCTATGAAATTGCAAGCGCTCTATTGTATACCAGAAGGCGTACAAATATTCATGGATGTCAATACTAAAATTTAGAACATAATTACATTAATCAGACGCAGTATTAATTGATTTTCACAGATGGAAAAAATATGTAACATAAGTTTCTACGTCAATATTCAAATAATCTTTAAACAAAAACAGATCAAAAAGTTATGTAATAATAAAAATACCACAAAATGTCACATGCAATGTTATATGCACTTGAACTTAATCACATACCAAATCAATGAGTACCAACTAAGGTCAAGAACAGTAATTACATTTGTCTGCTAATAACTCCGAATTGCTGCAACAGTAAAGATTGAAACCTTTTCTTGAATAAGTGTATGTTCAATTCTTTAATCGAACTAGGTATGTGGTTGAATATGAAGTAACATTAGGAAGGAATACGTTACCGAATACAGGTAAGTGAATCTTAATTTATTACTAATAATAAACAAATAAATAATAATCATTCCGCTTCTTTTCCTTATTATAATAAAAAAAAAAAAACCAAGTCCAAGGTCAAGGTCAAGGTCAAGATCCAAGGTACCGGTAGCAAGGGCTCCACAGACAGGAACCTCCTCACGATGCGAGTCGTATCGAGGAGTACTGCCATTTCAATCAGGCCCTTGATCCAGCCGCTTAACGAAAGCCTCGAGAGATGTTGATCGAGGCTTTCGGTCACCAGGCCATTGGCCGATACGACAATCGGCACAATGACAGCCGAGCTCACATTCCACATGTCAACAACCTCGTGTGCTAAGTCGAGATATTTAATTTGTTTCTCTTTCTCAGCTTTCACGAAGTTCCCGTCATGTCGAACGGTAACATCGATAATCATTGTGCGCCCCGCAAATCGATGCTTATTAGCGATAATCGACGTGTCAGTAATGATAGACCGACCCCAGTATAACGTGATATGGTAATTTTCGAGAACTGGGTCGGGCACATACTTGTAACACAATAGTTCAGAATCCACAAGTTTAAATTTCAAAGCAAATTGCTGGTGAATAATCCTGGCTACTTGGTTATGCCTGTGCAAGTACTCGCCGTTAGCCAGACGAGAACAACCAGAGATAATTATGTCTGATGGACTCAACCGGACAGTGGCATGTCCGTCACAAGTCAACCGTCCCGTCCTTAATAATATGGCAAGATAGCTTCGTCCATAATTGCACAGACAAAACCAAAACCATCAGTTTCCCCGAAAAGGTCACCAAAACGTAGCCAGGATACGGACGAAGAAATCTCCACCAGGCTCATGAAGAGCTGATAGAAGCGCCCTTGAAGTTCCTTGCTTTGCCATACCACCTTGCGGTCATGAGTAGTAAGTACTAAAGGTTTGCACCAGTTCTCTTTAGCCATGGAGACCGGGGTTTGTCCCTTGTCCACTGCGACCACATCACGCTGCATAACCACTTCGGCTTTTATAAAATATTCCCTGAGTCTGCACACCTCGCGGTTGTGGAGGCTTTTCGCATTCAAAAAGCCTCGACCCCCGCACTTCCGCGGGATGTACAGTCTCATCACCGATGATCGCGGGTAATGCATCTGGTTTGCGGTCAGCTGTGTACGGACCTTCCTATCCAGGGCATCGAGTTCGGTCTGAGTCCATTTGAGTATGCCAAAAGAGCACATCAAAACCGGCATGACCCAACCCTGAAGGCGCCCACCTTGTGTCAGCCCGAAATAATAGAAAAGAATACTCTTTATTACAGACATTGATGACCAATTAAAAATACCTTATTCTGCAGCCAAAGAAGCGCTCCTTCAACGATTGCTTCACGTCAGTAACGTTGATGCCTAACTCTTCTGACTTACCCAAATAGGTATAGCTTTCGGATGAAGAGAGGGATCTAAGGTGTACGGAACCCGCAAGTTTAATTCCCTCGGATTCCATAAACTCACCTCGCTTTACATGTATGACTGCACATTTTTCCACACCAAATTCCATCCTGATGGCGCTACTAAAAGGCTCAGTTACCTTCAGTAGCTCCATCAGTCGCAAATTGTTGGAGGCAAAGAGTTTCAAGTCATACAGGAGGTAAGATATGACCTGACCATCTCTCTTTAACCGATAGCCTAAACCGGAATCCTCCATCACTGTGCTTAGAGGATTCAGGGCTAAGCAGAACCAAAGGGAACTCAAACTGTCGCCCTGAAATATTCCCCGTTTAACCTATACACGACTTAAGGAAGGTGCGTAGAATTGCATCTATCTTGTTCAACTCCAGTACCTTATGAGCCATGCACGTGGCACGGATTCGTAGGCCTGCATATAATCTATCATATCATAGCATGGAGCGACGAACCTGATGGCTACTGGTCATGTCGATGAGGAGTAGCTCCTTACTACCACGGGACCCGTTCCTACGTCCGTTTTGAGAGGCAGACATAATCGAGTTACTGTCAAACTGGGTAGTTTTTTAAAATATAAATACTGATTTCAGAGGGAACATTGTTGATGTTAAAAAGAGAATAATGGTCAAAAGAATACATGATGGGTTTAAAACTAAATACAGATAAAAGAAAGAAAGTAGGTAGGTACGACAAAATAGGCAAATACAATTAAACAATCATTTAATTATTGCAAAAAAAAACGAATTAGTTTCATCTTAAAACTAAGCACTCGCACTGTTTCACTTCATCACATATTTCATAAAATTCCCTTTTTGTACATTTACCTTTTTGTACAAATCTTCTAATTTTCTTTGACACTGGCAACTATTGACACAGCTACCGTCAAATGGTCGCAAGTCACGTGCAGTGAGCGTTCAAAAGTGCATAGGCACGTTAAGAGTCTTATTGCTGTGAACTCGCGGTACGACTATTTGTGTTTAAACGACACACACCACAAAGATCGCAGTTTTGCACGGCACACACTGACGTAAAGTCGCGTACTCGCATTGAACTTCACGACACAAAAAAATATTTCCGTCGCTTTTGTAACACACGCGAGTTAATGTAATATGAACTGGTAGCAGTAGGCGCCAAGCGTTGGACTGAGAAGCAGTCGGCTTAGGTTCTGATCTCATAAGATGTAGCGCAGTTTTATTGCCAATTTTTTAATTATGGTTTGCAATAATAACAATATTCAAAAAAGTTGCTGCTTATTTTTAATTTTGTTATTGCAATAAAGGGTTTAGAATAAATAAAGCGTTGCAAGTTATAACAAAAATAAAAACATATTTATTTGTTACAATATTTTTCATATGGCTAACAAACAGAAATTTACAAAAACTTTTACTTTAACTTTCTGCCGTCAAATTGGATGTGCAATACTACATCAAGCAACTTAGATGAAAAAAAAAATTAGTAGATTTATTTCACCATAAATATTAAGCATTGATCTTTAATTTCCAAACCTCATCCGCCCCGACAATAGTGTCGCTTTCGACAGTCCCGTCAAGGCTGAATGTCTTGCTGACAGCCTAGAGTCCCAATGTTCTCCCAGCTCCCAACCAGTAGACCAAGCTCACCTGAACAAGGTCGACGCTGAAGTCGAACGAAGAGCCTCCCTCGCTCCCGTCGAAGACCCTGATGATACTCTGCCTTCCGTCACTCCAGACGAAGTGCACGACATCATTAAAGGGCTCCACGCTCGTAAGGCCCCCGGTTCGGATGGTATTACCAATAAGGTATACAAACTCCTCCCTGCCCCGCTAATAATGCTTATGACCGCCATCTTCAAAGGCGCCTTGAGCAACAACATTTTCCCACAAGCATGGAAAGAAGCCACCGTCATCGGTATCCCAAAGCCAGGCAAGCCAAAGTCTGAGCCCTCCAGCTACCGCCCTATTAGTTTACTCAATGTTCTCGGCAAAATCTACGAGAGGCTTATTTATAAGCGTCTCAAAGACTACGCCGAAGCAAAGAGCCTCATACCAAACGAGCAGTTTGGTTTCCGTAGCCAACACTCGGGCACCCAACAGGTCAGCGTAACGCGACGACGGGTGTGCTATTCTTCGACATAGCGAAAGCCTTCGACAAAGTCTGGCACGGCTTGATATATTTTTTTTTGATTACAAGCTCTACCAACTAGGAGTGCCAGATCGTCTGGTGCTCACCCACGTCATCTCCATAAGATGCAGACCCTCCAAAACCGTTTCCTCAGAAGGGTCACGGGTGCCCCCTTCTATGTCCGTAATATAGATCTTCACGTCGACCTCAAAATGCCAACCATAAAACAGTTCATGAAACGCTTATCAAAGCGTTTCTTCGACTGCGGCATCAAACATTCTAACCCCCTGATTACAGCGGCCGCCCGCTACACTCCCTCTCGCATTAGCAGTATTCGCCGACCAAGGCATACTTTAATCGACCCCGACGACGCCACTACCCTCCTCCAGGAGAGTAGTAAGGCCACTAGCACGCTACATAAGCCCAAAACCCGATCGCCGTCCTACCGCCCTCGCCGCCGAGGCCCGCCGCGACGCCCAAATCGACGGCCCTCCCGACCCTTGCTCGAGCCAGCCCGCGCCGCTGAGCCTGTAGCTTTAAATTCGTCCGTAAATAATACCAATCCTGATCCAGCTAGTCATTTGCTGCCCTCTTTCAGCGACGCCCTAATCCGAGGCTCGTACCCCACAGGGGGTGCCCTTAGTGTTGTCGCTTAGTTTTAGTTAGTATATAAGTTTAAGTCCTGGCTGGAGGCCTTAATTTATTAGGGAATCCACAGGCAAGTCCGCTTAAGCAGACGACAACCGCATAGGTTGACCTGCGAGATGCCAAACAAACAAAAAAAAAAAAAAAAAACCAAAATGAGTGATTTTAATAAGTGGTTATGTAGGGCAGTTTGTTTACATTAAGTATTTCTCATTTTATTTGGCTTTAGGGAATATAGAGTACAATATTGAGGATAGCTTAAGCATTAATTTTCTCTAAGAAAAGAGGATTGAAACTAAACCTATTTTTTTTTTAAATTAAATGTTCACGTATATAGCGCAATATGCCAGATAAACTATTCCGAAACTTAATCGTTATTGTTTGCTGGGCTTCGGTGATGCAAGCTCTATAGCGTGGAGTTACGGCGAACTGGTTTTAATAACGTGTTGAATAATTCAGCAAAATGTCCGGTTGGTATGTTTAAAAAGCTTTCCACTTCATAAACAAGCGCTCCGACTAGCAAGGATTCCCTCTGTGAGTTAGGAGATGTGAGGATCACAGTATTGCTCTAGAACAAAGAATGTAATACTATTAGACATCTATAACCAAAATACTATTAACTATTATAATTAAGGAGAAATATTCTAAATAACGTCATGTTAATAACGGTTTACTCATCATTCACTAATTTAAACACACATACTTAGTCCATTTGTGTTTTCACATCATTTTCGTCCACTTTTACGCAGCGCAGTAATATTGCCAATGCTTCATTATTTATATTTCACTGAATTTTGAAAACTATAACCACCATACCTCTAATTAACAGATTTTAACATTCGTCACTAACCAACAACGTTTAACTAGGTGAATAGCCGTAACGAATTGCATCTACCTCATAGAAATCTTAGTAAACTAACCTTCTTTTTTTTTGTCCCGGTGTGGAAAATCTTCATGGATGTCCTCCGCCCTGGGGCGGACGGAGGGGTCTGTCAGACTCTTACTGACTAAAAACCTCCCCAGTGTTCCCTCTCACACCTACGTCGGGGTCGCGGGTACATATGATTCTTCCGCAATCCCGACTGATGCCGGCCCGCCTCTGTGGGCCTCCTCGGGCTCTTACTGACTAACAAACCACCCCGTTGTTATATCTGGAGGCTGATCTCGTCCACTCTCCCGATCCGCAGCAGGTGCACCGGGCGCAGGCGGAGGGCGGACAACGCCCTCTTCCAGCCCCCCTAAATGGTGGACCCATGGGAAGGCCGCCGCCCTCCAGACACCAGGACCCGAGGTGGTGGCGCGTAGTGTTCCACGCGCGCCCCTCTTAGACGTTGCGGGGGGAGTCAACTGCAGGCGCAGGTGAGATTCGAACTCAGGGCTCGCCATAATCGCTCCTACCAAAGAACGGGACCGACTAAGCTAGCATACGATAAGTTAAGTTAGTTGAAATTATGAACCACTATTGGGGTACCCCAATACACAATTCAAAATGATTGTTGCATTCAAAATCCTCTTTTCAAAATGAAGGTTGTAATTCAGAATTCTCTATTCAAAATGAGTGTTATATTCAAAATCCTCTTTTCAAAATGAGTGTTGTATTCAAATTGAGTGATGTATTCAGAATCTTCTATTCAAAATGAGTGCCGATTTTTTGAATCGAGATTCAAAACCAATGTTGTACTCGGAATTCTTTATTCTGAGTGAATGTTATTGTTTATTCGAGTTAGTGAAATGAGACTTGTAATTATCTTGAATATGTACTTGTTTCTTTTATAAATAGAAGTCTGGATCAGTACATGGTATCATGATACGTGGTATAAACAATAAAGATATATGTGTGTTCATGGGGCAAGCTCACAAACAGCATTCGTTTCAATAAATATTATGTGCTGTTCATACAAGAATGTACATGCTGTTTCATGTGTTCGATGTGCCGTTGCCTCTGATTTATATTTAAACACTTATAACATAACGAAGACAGGTGCTACAAATAAAACTAAAATGTTGGTTATCTCAATATTTATATTGCTAATTATTTTTAAACAACGTTATTTTCATTACACCACTTATTTAAGCAAAATACATTTTTTAAGGCACAAATATTCGTATGAATGATACAACTTATAATATCAGGTGAAGTAGAAAATTTATTATACAACGATACTAGACTTGGACACTGCTTACTTTCTAAATTATGTACATTATCAGTTTCGAATATATCTCTTAACCATAACACTTTTTCGTTATCTTTTGTAAATATAAGGTGTATCTATTCATACAAGAAATATTTTAAGAGGGACCTCTATAGGTCGTTTAGAAGCTATAGAAACGAAAAAGATTTTTTTATGTAAATGTTTTTTTTATTTTACGTAATTATCATAATTTAAAACTGCTTGAGATGTTTTGCCTGCTCTATGAATCAAAGACGCGGCGGCGGGGAGAGGCGCGGGCGCGGTGCCTTGCCGCGGGGCGCGTGCCGAGTCTCTGTTTAACATATCACTGGTAAACTGTAATGAACATTCGACAATACACCTCTGCCTATCTCTACGGGGAACGCAGGCGTGATGATGTTCATAATAAACCAACTTAGGTAGACTTCGTAACTCGACATCGTCTTATTTTGATAACAGATTTATCGCTTACAATAAAAATAAATGTGAATTTAAAATACAAAACGACCTAAATCTTAGTAGGTACAATATTGAATTCCCTGCTCGCAGTTTTACAAAAACAGTACCTTCTGTAAACCAGGTACTTACATCTAAATAAGCAGCTAATGACCTCTGTGGGGTTACGACTTTTACGAGCGAGCATCGAAACGTTTCAATCATTTTCTTATTTTTTTTACGAAAAGGATCCTAGATTCGATTAAAACATTCATATTCTACAGTGTTACACATCTTTTAGATAATAATAATAGAAAAATAAACAGCTGACGCAACGCGGATTCGCGTAAGGTAATGACTTCTGTCTAAGTTACGAACTGTGCGTCGAGTCGTATCTGTCAACTGATTGATAGGTTGTGTACCTACCTATTTGTACAGATGTAAACTGTAAGAAGTGCATAGCGCGAACAATTTAAAATGTACATACCTCATAGCGACGTAGTTTTTATTTACACTATTTACACCAAAATTGCTGTACATATTCAGCCTGCAGTTGCACGTTAAATAATGTGTCGTTGCACTTTTAACAATGTCTCTCTAGCTATCACTGCGTAAACAAGCGTTCACGATTCACGTTTTGTTGTTCCGCACTAGAAATGGTCTGGCCGTCATTATCATAAATCAGGTCTATCCCTACCCCACACATGGAAATCCAACGGCGTAAGATCAGGCCTGCCTCCGTCTGCAGCTGGGGGCATGTAGACCCCGTAGTCCCGTTGCCGCTGTCGAGCTTCTAGGATCTCTAGGAAGGGGACTTGTGCTGTGAGAAAAATAAGACCACCCTCATTGTAGCAGTCCACCATGTATGGTACTCCTAGTTGGAATATTTCGGCATTGTTGCGTTTGTTGCGCGAAGCGTTCCACGTTAGTTAAGCCGCGTGCAGTGCTACATGCAGTTCGCGCGAGACTGAACACGGCGGCGACGGCGCGTCGGGCGCGGGGCGAGGCAACTGAAGCCGGCGCCGGCGGTGCGACTGCGCCGCGATTCGGGTCTCTTTTGATCATTCATAAAAGCCACGCGACATCTAAGGGCGCCGCCATGACCTCGCCCGCTTCAATGATAGTAGTTTCTACGTAGTATTTTCGTAGATACTAGCGTAATGGGTGTTACAAAATATGAAAGAGCCAGTATTTTTATGTGTGTTTAAGTAATATTAAATTATTAATTTTTTTAAATTAGATGCTTAGATAAAAAACTCTTTTTCATTTCTATAGCCCAAGTTCGACCTATAGATGCACCTCTTCAAATATTTCGGGTATGAATAGATACACCTTATATAGTCTTATTTTTTATAAAAAATTGCAAGGTTAGCTTTATAGCTAAAATACGGCACAAAACCTTCATTCCAATGTATTCCTCTGTTTTTTTTCAATCCAAGCTAAATGTAACCGTTCGTTTTTCGTTAAGTCATAAAATGGTCGTGGTGGTTTTATCAACGGTACTTGTATCCGTCCTTCATTCATCATTGCTATTTCTTTTGGAATAAATTGGTTTTCTTCATTCTTAAAACCTTGGACATCCACAATAACATTCCTGATAATTTTCTGACAATATTACTCAAAGGTTTGTAATCGAAAAGTCGATCGTTTATTATTAAACAATAAGCAGATGTGAAAAAAAAGTGCTTTCAGATTATTATCTGGAATTTCTTCTGAACATTCGATTTCTAATCGCACTTTTTTTTTTGTTTATGGCATCTCGCAGGTCAACCTATGAGGTTGTCGTCTGCTTAAACGGATTTGCCTGTGGTTGCCCTAATAAATTAAGGCCTCCAGCCAGGACTTACACTTAAATACTAACTAAAACTAAGCGACAACGCTAAGGGCACCCCCTGTGGGGTACGGACCTCGGCTAAGGGCGTCGCTGGAAGAGGGCAGCAAGGGACTAGCTGGATCAGGATTTCTTTGATTTAGGGACGAATTTAAAGCTACAGGCTCAGCGGCGCGGGCTGGCTCGAGCAAGGGTCGGGAGGGGCGTGTATTTGGGCGTCGCGGCGGGACTCGGCGGCGAGGACGGTAGGACGGCGATCGGGTTTTGGGCTTATTTAGTGTGCTGGTGGCCTTACTACTGTCCTGGAGGAGGGTAGTGGCGTCGTCGGGGGCGATTAAAGTATGCCTTGGTCGGCGAATACTGCTAATACGGGAGGGAGTGTAGCGGGTGGCCGCTGAGATCAAGGGGTTGGAGTGTTTTATGCCACAGTCAAAGAAACGCTTCGATAAGCGTTTCATGAACTGGTTTATGGTAGGCATTTTAAGGTCGATGTGGAGATTTATATTACGGACAAAGAAGGGGGCACCCGTGACCTTTCTGAGGAAACGGTTCTGGAGGGTCTGCATCTTATGGAGATGACGTGGGTGAGCGTGCGCAAATACAACGCAGGCAAAGGTCATGATGGGACGGATGACTGCGGTGTAGATGCGCAGCTTGCATTTAAGTGACAGTTTACTACGGGCTGTCAGTACAAAGTGGAGCCTGCTAAGAGCGAAGGAGGCGCGCGCGCGAACCGCCTTAATATGAGCCTTAAAGGTAAGGTTTTCATCGAGGATCACGCCTAGGTATTTGGCTTGCTTCTCCCAGAGGATCGGCTTACCGTACATAGTGATCGGGCTGGGAAGTGTGGGAGGGAGTCGACGACGTCTCGAGAAGAGAACCGCCTGACTCTTATCGGGGTTGACCTCGATTCTCCATTTCCGGAACCAAGCGCCTAAGACGTTTGCGGAGGTTTGGAGAGTACGAGCTATAGCATTGGGACAATGACCGGTATAGTAAACGGCAGTGTCGTCGGCGAAGAGAGCCAACTGAGCCTTTTTACTCTGTGGGATATCGCTGATTCGCTGGTGAACAGCGTGAAGACTACAGGAGATATGACGGAACCCTGAGGGACACCGGCGCGAATAGGGTGAGGGGACGAGAGTGCACCCTCGATGCGATAGCGGAAGGTGCGATTCGACAAAAAGTCTCGTAAGATGAGCACGAGACGATCTGGCACTCCCAGTTGGTAAAGCCGTTATGCCAGACTTTGTCGAAGGCTTTCCCTATGTCGAAGATTCTCGCACATCGACCGGTCCAGTTTTAATCGTTTCGTTTTATCTCGAAGAATCAATCACAAAAAGTGGAGCAATTTCTTTAAATTGATTTAAGCTAAGCAACGGATCTATGCTCAAGTTGTAATACGACTGACGAAAGTTAGCATACATTTCGTGTAATATACTGTATTTGTTTTCATCAAATTTGAGATTAAGTGAGTCGTATGTTTTCATGATATAGTGTTTTTGCGGATGATACTTCACTTTTGTTTAAACTTAAACGTCAGCAGCTGGTTACTGACGATGTAAATAACGCGGTCACAAAAATAGTTCACTGGTTCAATGTTAATAATTTACTTCTTAATGAAAAGAAGACTAAATGCATTAAGTTTACGCTACCTCACGTTATGCAGGTGAAAACGAATGTGTTGATAAAGGGCGAAGAATTGAAACTTGAAGACAGCACAGTATTCTTGGGCTTAACTTTGGATGCTAAGCTTCAGTGGGGACCACATATTGATAAATTGTTAAAAAAGCTAAGCTCCGCAGCATACGCTGTTAGAAAAATTCGAAATTTAACTGATTTAGAGACAGCCCGTTTAGTATACTTTAGTTATTTTCTTAGTGTGATGTCGTACGGTATTCTTTTGTGGGGAAATGCCGCCGACATTCAGACTATATTTGTTTTGCAGAAAAGAGCTGTTAGATCAATTTATAAATTAAGTCCGAGACACTGTCTCAGAGAGAAATTTAAGGAAATTAATGTAATGACTGTGCCTTCTCAGTATATTTATGAAAATCTTTTATATGCCCACAAAAACATAAAATTGTTTGGAAAATACAGTGATATCCATAATATAAATACTAGGAACAAACACAAATTTGTTGTACCTACAACAAGGCTCAAGAAAATAGGTGGCTCGTTCAGATGTCAATGTATACGCTTTTATAATAAACTTCCAAGCCACATTCAAGAACTAAGCCTTAATAAATTCAAATCATTTATTAAACGTAAGTTGTGCCAGAAAGCTTTTTATACAGTCAAAGACTATATTGAGGACAAAAAGGCTTGGGACTGACCTGCTCCAATTTTTTGCATACTGTTTTTTTGTTTTTTTTTTTTGTTTTGTACTTAACTTTTGTTTTATTTTATATACACTTTGACATTTAATGGTTATTAAATACACAATGACATGAATATTTACTTTGTATAATATTATTGTTTTAATTTCGTGTGAGGACTTATTGGGTAATATTTTTTATATCTGGCAGTTTGAGTTCTTAAAGCGGCCTACCCAAATGTCCTTTCTTTGGTATTGTTAGTCGAATCGTTGAGCTCCTTACGTTTTGAGTTGAGCTGCACGATAAATGACAAATGCGTGCACTGACTGGACAGGCCCACTCAAATCTGTATGGTTCTTTCCTCAAAATACCATTTCAGACACCCACTACAAGCTCCTCATATGATCTGTAAAATAAACAATGACATGAATACTTACCTAGGTATTATTTTATTGTTATTATTGTGAATGTTAAGACTGTGTGGGTATTTTTTTTTTTTTGTTTTCTTATTTTATTATCTCAGTGAGTTTTAATCGTAATCTTGGTCTGGCGGTTTGAGTAATTATGCGGCCTACCCAATGTCCTTTCTTTGGTATTGTTCGTCGAATCGTTGAGCTCCTTATGTTTTGAGTTGAGCTGTACGATTACTGACAAATGCGTGCCTGTCCAGTCAGTGCACGCATTTGTCAGTAATCGTACAGCAGAGTTGTCCTTTAAGCAATAGACTTTCAAATGCTTGTGACACCTGTTTCTATTTTTTTTGTTTTAAGGGAATTGTCTAAGCATATTTTGAAAAAGTATCTATAAAAGCATATGATTGCTTGTATATGTGTAACCACCATTCACTTTTGAAATTGCTTGCATGTCCATTAAATCTGCTTGCCAGAGATCGTCGATATTTTTAAGTATGACCTGTCTTCTTGGAAAGTTAACTCTAGCACATTTATGAATTTCATTTATGACATCTAGTTTGCTCATTATGCTTATTTAATTTTCCTGCTATTTCTTTCAATGCAATATTTTTTTCAAGATTTCATATTCTTTCATTTAATATTGAAATCTGTTTATTCAGTTCCTCTATTTGCATGCAAATATGAACTTTATGTTTTTTGAAATGCTCTTCAGTAATATTTTAACCCGATTCAGTTTATTTTATTGTATTTTTTATCTCTTTGTTTGTTTGTTTGTTTGTTTGGCATCTCGCAGGTCAACCTATGCGGTTGTCGTCTGCTTAAGCGGACTTGCCTGTGGATTCCCTAATAAATTAAGGCCTCCAGCCAGGACTTAAACTTATATACTAACTAAAACTAAGCGACAACGCTAAGGGCACCCCCTGTGGGGTACGAACCTCGGCTTAGGGTGTCGCTGGAAGAGGGCAGCAAATGACTAGCTGGATCAGGATTGGTATTATTTACGGACGAATTTAAAGCTACAGGCTCAGCGGCGCGGGATGGCTCGAGCTAGGTTCGGGAGGGGCGTCGATTTGGGCGTCGCGGCGGGCCTCGGCGGCGGGCCTCGGCGGCGAGGGCGGTAGGACGGCGATCGGGTTTTGGGCTTATGTAGCGTGCTAGTGGCCTTACTACTCTCCTGGAGGAGGGTAGTGGCGTCGTCGGGGTCGATTAAAGTATGCCTTGATCGGCGAATACTGCTAATGCGAGAGGGAGTGTAGCGGGCGGCCGCTGTAATCAGGGGGTTAGAATGTTTGATGCCGCAGTCGAGGAAACGCTTTGATAAGCGTTTCATGAACTGTTTTATGGTTGGCATTTTGAGGTCGACGTGAAGATCTATATTACGGACATAGAAGGGGGCACCCGTGACCCTTCTGAGGAAACGGTTTTGGAGGGTCTGCATCTTATGGAGATGACGTGGGTGAGCGTGCGCAAATACAACGCAGGCATAGGTCATGATGGGACGGATGACTGCGGTATAGATGCGGAGCTTGCATTTGAGGGACAGTTTACTACGGGCTGTCAGTACGAATAGGAGCCTGCTAAGAGCGAAGGAGGCGCGCGCGCGAACAGCCTTAATATGAGCCTTAAAGGTAAGGTTCTCATCGAGGATCACGCCTAGGTATTTGGCTTGCTTCTCCCAAGGGATTGGCTTGCCGTACATAGTGATCGGGCTGGGAAGTGGGGGAGGGAGTCGACGACGTCTCGAGAAGAGAACCGCCTGACTCTTATCGGGGTTGACCTCGATTCTCCATTTCCGGAACCAAGCGCCTAAGACGTTTGCGGAGGTTTGGAGAGTACGAGCTATAGCGTTGGGACAGTGACCGGTATAGTAAACGGCAGTGTCGTCGGCGAAGAGAGCCAACTGAGCCTTTTTACTTTTTGGGATATCGCTAGTGAACAGCGTGAAGGCGAGAGGAGATAGTACGAAACCCTGAGGGACACCGGCGCGAATAGGATGAGGGGACAAGAGTGCTCCCTCGACGCGATAGCGAAAGGTCCGGTTCGACAAAAAGTCTCGTAAGATGAGCACGAGACGATCTGGCACTCCTAGTTGGTAGAGCTTGTATATCAAGCCGTTGTGCCAGACTTTGTCGAAGGCTTTCGCTATGTCGAAGAATAGCACACCCGTCGTCGCGTTACGCTGCAGACCAGCGCATAAGTGCTCTACTATACGGTGGACCTGTTGGGTGCCCGAGTGTTGGCTACGGAAACCAAACTGCTCGTTTGGTATGAGGCTCTTTGCTTCGGCGTAGTCTTTGAGACGCTTATAAATAAGCCTCTCGTAGATTTTGCCGAGAACATTGAGTAAACTAATAGGGCGGTAGCTGGAGGGCTCAGACTTTGGCTTGCCTGGCTTTGGGATACCGATGACGGTGGCTTCTTTCCATGCTTGTGGGAAAATGTTGTTGCTCAGGGCGCCATTGAAGATGGCGGTCATAAGCATTATTAGCGGGGCAGGGAGGAGTTTGTATACCTTATTGGTAATACCATCCGAACCGGGGGCCTTACGAGCGTGGAGCCCTTTAATGATGTCGTGCACTTCGTCTGGAGTGACGGGAGGCAGAGTATCATCAGGGTCTTCGACGGGAGCGAGGGAGGCTCTTCGTTCGACTTCAGCGTCGACCTTGTTCAGGTGAGCTTGGTCTACTGGTTGGGAGCTGGGAGAACATTGGGACTCTAGGCTGTCAGCAAGACATTCAGCCTTGTCGGGACTGTCGAAAGCGACACTATTGTCGGGGCGGATGAGATTTTTTTTCTCAACACAGTCTACTCCTATGTTACTTTCAGTCGTGACTGATGTTTTATTTGTTCGAACACAATTAATATTTTTATGTTCATTCATGTTGTAAAATACTTTGATAACTGAGAGCATTTCAAAGCTTTTTAGTCTTTTATAACATCAGCTTCTTTTAACTATTCTATAATTGAAAGAATTTCATTGTCCTGATTAGTATTACCAGCATTTTTTGAAGCTATTAGAAGTTTCAACCTTTCAATTAGTTCATCAGGGTCATCCCAGTAAACATAATCAGTATTACTTTTAAATTTTTTTAATTTAGGCAAAAAACCACCGCTTTTCGTTCTCATTATCTGTCCTTCATCTTGAACATAACTATTTTGCGAAAACAAAGGTTTAATAATTTGGCCATATTTTAAACTTTTATCACCTTTTATCTGACCATTAGGATGAAAGTCCCTTTTGTGTGCGTGCGTATTATGAAGCATATCTTAATAGACAATTTTATCTAGTTCGGTTACCAAACTAACGTCAGGTTTACTGCGTACCAAAAGTTCCTTTAGGCCGGGTGTTAATTCATAGGGCCTTTTATCAATAGTGACTATATTGGTTTTGGGTGAATTACTTACTGCTCTTATTTGCAATAGAAAACTAAACCTTGCTTTTCCCCATCATCAGTTTTTTATCTTCACTACGTATCCCAAATGGGACATTCATGTTATCATAGATTTCCATCATATCTTCTTTCTTCAATCAGTCTATCGTCAGAATCTTTTAAAAGGATTTCTTGTAAGAACATCTTTATAACACTCAGAATCATCATTTGAATCTAATTTAATACATTCTTTAAAGCTTTCATAACCTGCAGCATAATCTGTTGATGAGCTGAATCTTCTAAGCGTTTCATCTCTTGAAGTGTCTAATTTTGGATTTATTTTATCATTCGCTTTAATCAATGTTTCTAGTAGATTTGTTATTGGTTTGCAGACCTTTTTAAATTTTAAATGTGCTGTTTCTTCTTCATTTTGTATATTATACTATCGACTGATTTTATCTATTGTTAATATTAACCTGCATAATGTTTTTCAATTATGATCCATCCGTTATTTACAGATATCAGATTTCGATTAATTTCCTTCCGGTCTTTCCAAATAGTAGAGCAAAGTTTTTTTAAATTCTATCCATTCGATATCTGTATTCTCGTGCTAAAATATCGATACGTATTTAAATTAGGTTTACAAATTAGTTTTTCAGCACAGAGTTGTTTATTTGTCACATTTTCTTTGTCCATCCATTTTGTAGCTAGTTATTAAACTAGCTACATAGAAAACAAACGTAAACAGGTAGACATTAGTCTACCTGTTTACGTTTGTTTTCTATAGTTTAACCAAAAATTTAATTATTTAAAAGCTTGAAAAAGTCTTTCTCAAATGCAGTTGTAGATGCAGCGTAGTATTTAAATCAATATATTTTTTTAAACACTCTTCTTGTCGGAAAGTAAGAACTCGATGATTTTTTCTTAGAACTAGCCCGGATTTTAAACACTGCTTTAAGTGAATATAATGAATTACATCGTAAAAAAATTATCATATAAATTGGCTATGAGTTTAGCTGTCTTTCCTCCAGGCGGTGTGAATTTCTCGGGAGCAAAAGGTAAATCACTATGAAAATCATGTACTGATTCAGGATACTCGAGATCTACTTCTAAAATGAATCCATATTCGCTATCATCAGGTACACTCATTATATCGAAACAGCTTATTTCCTTCTGATTTAAAAGTCTACATTCTGACATTGGGTTTTTTTTTGTCATTGCATATCCGTACAAATTGTTGCAATCGAGATAAATCAAATAGCTAGACGGTTCTAGATCATTGTATTCTGTTAGATAAGGATTATTTGCTTTTGCATGACGTAGTGAGCATTGAGCCAGCCCACCACGGATGCCCTTTTCTAACATTTGATATATCTCTAAGTCATCAATCAAATCTAGCTCAACTCGCGTGTATAGACAACATAGCATCGCAGCTTAAACTTGGTGCCGTTACATAGTACCCAGGGTCTAACTAAATTTTCAAATATATCACACAGTAATAAAACATCACATTTTAAATATAAATCAGTATACTCGCCAATACTATTGGTATTAAATGCATTCCACACAGTTTTCGCGTGTTCATATTCTTTATCGCTAATGTGTTCCATTTTCAAAGTGTCATAAAAGTATTTTTTTCGAGGGAGTGTTGTTTCTTCGTACTTGTCCCATGTGTTTATATAATCGTTAGGATAAACACCTTTCTTTTTTAATAAGTTTAAATTTTCATCATTGAATTCTGCTGATAAATGAATAAAGTCGTGATCTGATAAACTTTTACTTAGTGCATCTAGACTAGAGCTTAAAAATTAAAACGAATCTATGAATTTTATTTGAATAGAATGGCCTCCATTCTCGTTATCTATATATTTGGTAACAGTTGAATACTTTACCTTAGTCTTAGGTATAATTTTTATATCACCTTCATGTCTCACTAATTCTTGTATAAAGAGATGGGAGTCGTAATTTGATCAATTATGAAAAAATACTGGTATGAATGGACATACTCTAAACATTAAGTTACATTGAACATGTGCAGGTCCTCTTTACTTTCCTGTCACATGATCGTGGTCACGCACCTTATCGTGAAATAATAACTGAACGCAAATATGACAAATACTAGCATTGTTATAACTGATTTCCTCTTTATTTGTTAAAGGTATCATTGGTTTTGTTATCGATAATATTTCATTTATTTTCTTCACATTTCTATTAATCTAGTAACAAATACTTCAACACAGTCAGGACCCCTATATGTAACATATTTATTTTGGCTTGGATCGTATGAACAACGTATATAGTATCCAAAACATGAGGGCCAATGTTTTTTGAAACTAAGTGTTTTTTCAGATTTTGTTTCGAAACAATTCTGCAATAGGCTTTCAAAGTCCGCATAAATGACATAATTTATTTTTTCTTCCTTTTCAAAATTCTTAAAACCGAGCTTACTATTCTTTCCAGGTAAAATTGATAAAACTTTTGAACAGATATAAGATCTATATTTGTTTTCACTGCTATAGAATTGTAAACATGATTCACACAGTAAAAAAATACCTTTATGACATGTCACTTGTCGTCTTACTAATCGTATCAGATTTTTAATAAGACAGTAATGACTTAATCCTTTTCTTCCAAGGTGCTTCCAACGGTCTCCACTTCCTGCTCATCGTCGCTGTCGCTCCCTCCCGAATAGACCGTGCGATGTGGCTCTCATGCTGGTGCTAATGGGTTTGATTGTGGTCTTATTCTTCTTCTTCTTAATCTCGGTGTTCAACGATTCTTCCTCCGCCAACCTCTTGCCAGTCAGTAACGAAGATGACGCTCTAGAGTCCTTCGGTTTTTTCAACAGCTGCTGCTGCTGATGCTCGGCTTCATCATCGGAAGAGAAAAGTTGGGTAGCTGTTTGTTTCGACCTGCAACAATATATATATTTATTAGTTTTAGTTAAGAATTAGACAACAAAGAAAAACATTGCGCAAGGCACAGTTCAGTACATGATTACATTATATTGCTTTAATTGAGAGAATAGATTAAACGTATAAGAAAAGGTAGATTAGTTATTTGAACAAAATAGATTAAACGATTATTAAATAATTTGATGAATAAATGAAGTGAGTAAATGGATGAAATGATTAAGTCGATGAATTAATGAAACGGTTGAATAGATAAATTTAGTGAATAAAGGAATTTTGAATAAAGAAAATTATTCATCAGACAACTGATTGAAAAGATAATAAATTACTTAGTTTTTTTTCAAATTCTGCTCAGTTTTGCTCGATGTACTTATGTTCTTGTAGAAAATGAGGAGCACCTAGTCCTTCTGCTGATGGTTTGGTAGCGAACTGTAGCCCTCAACCCGTTTTGATAGGTGAAAAAACACGTCACGCATAACCAAATATGTAAAAATGCATAAGTGCAAAATTAAGTTCATCATAAAGATTGCAAGCACAGAATTTATACATCGACCAAAATCTGTAGACGAGCGTTCTAACCGCAGAGTTTTAAACGCTTAGTTCATTTGTCAACGCGGATGCCGCTAACAATACCTAGAATATCAATTGTGTCTCATAAGCCACTCTTTAGAGATTAAATGAAAACGTCCTTATATAATTAATTAAAAGTTCTATTTTAATACTGAATGTGTTAGAGGGACAAACGCTGCTGTTATAACGCTCGTCTATAGAGTACTGATTTAATAAATGTACAATGTCATATAAGTGGCAATTATCATGATACCGACAGGAAAAGCAAAGGTGTTTCAATGGTTTACAACATCCCTATTTATCAAGGAAACCTACGAGGAACACAATTGTACAATGTCTGCCTCAAAGCGATTCGTCGTAAAGCGAATATGTCTTAAAATGAATATGTCCTAAAGCGAACAAGGGATTACTTTTAACTAATTTACAAGTACTTAGTATTAAAACAACTGTGATTGACAGACAGACGGACCACTGACCAAGTCGCAACTGTTTGTAATATTTTGGAAGGAAACACAAAAAAGTCCAATAAAAGAATTTATTTTTGTTTCTTTATTTATTTTATTATTTATGTTCACACAGTTAAATACAAAGAAGTACGACGATTTATGGTTTTGAAGATCAATACATTGAACTTTGAGCAATTATGAGCATGTCGTGTGTGGCATTACTAATGGTATTTTAATTAAAAGAATTTATGCTATCAGGTATAACAAATCATATATGTAATGAGTAAAAAAATGCTAGTTTGTTAAACTGGCAATTTTTTTTATTTACTCAGTACTGTCACCGTTTTATTTATTAACTTAGAGACAACATACAGCAGTGTATGAAAGTAAATATAGGTTAGAAGTTAATAGAAGTAACAAACACAATACTCACAACGTTTTCCACAGATTTCTAAACAAATCTACTAGTTGTTAGTAAGAACAAGATACCAATAAACAGAATAATAGTAAACATCAATGAAATATTAGGGTTCTGATCACTTAAAATAGTAACAATTTTCTTTTCTAAATGTAGCCTTTCTGAGAAACATAATATTGTTGTGTCGTATCCCATTGTTTTATTTCATTAGTGATTTTATTAACCCCTTATACTGTTCCACACTCGGTTGATTTATGTTTTTGTACCAATCTTCCTCTTTCAGCAAATTCCACCATGCGTGTATCTTGGTATATTTAGGATCTACAGGCACATACACGTTGGTGGAAGAGACACCAACAACTAATATCAAATCAGCTACCGTGAAGTGGTCACATGCGACGAACTTTGTCTTCTGCAAGTAATTTTCCAGAATTGTGTAAGCATCGTTCAGGTTTTCGATTTGTTTTGCAGTAGGAGCTTTTAAACCGGCGATGAGGTCAAGCACTATCTCTTTGCCTGTGCCCATCAGATTTGAGTCCTCGAAAAACATCCTCTGATTGATTGTCGCTCGTAATTTCAAGTCACTAGAGTACAATTTCTCTCGTTGTTCAGCGGTGCCATATTTGGAAACAAGATAAGGAACGATGGCATGTCTGTCAGCGAGCACAAAATCGCCATCTTCTAACACAGGGACGGTGTGCATAGGATTTTTCTCCAAGAATTCTGGTGTTCTATTTTCTCCGACAAACAGGTTTACTTCTATGGCCTCGTACTTGATTTTAAGCAGTTCAGCAATGATGACGCAGGTGTGCGACGGCGGACTGGAGGCGGTTTTATATATTTTGATCGACATGTTGATCGCTTCGACGTTTGCGCGGAACTGAAGACTAGTGGTTCGGTCACTGGCTTTTATCGAGTGGAGATAATACGATGACTGTGCACTTATGAAACGAGCAAGATAAGTGCACGCCACAATAGATAGTGGCGACTCCATCGTCAAACAAGGAAAAAAATATCCACAAGACTAAGAGGTAACTTGAGATTTTTTAAATCTTTTGTTGTTTAATCCAAATTAAAGTAAGCCTTTCGAACTATAAAAACATATTTTTCTTCTTTAAGTTTTTCTCTAAAAATCCTCAAATATCTTAGGAATTGGCTCGAAGTTTGTAGGTACGTTAATTTTTCTTACAGCATCGATTCAGCCATCTACTATTTTTTTGTTACAACCGGAATACACAAGAGTGTAGCCTCCTTTAATATTTTATTTTGACAATCCAAAGTAACAGGAGTATTGCAGCAGTCCATCTTATTAAAACATCTCCAATTTGTCTGCCATTTGTATTTTTTTACGTAATTATAGCGGAAACCAACGTGCAGTAAAACGGGCTTACCGTTTCGACTCGATATAAATTTAACCCCGCTGCTCGTAAATGGCGAATCCTATGTAATTTTTAAACTACATTTAAAATTAATAATACTTACTGACTGCCTAAAAAATTAACAACAAATCAATCGTAGTCCCTACTCAATATCTATATTGCTTTCCACTGCACTTAGGTGCACTTAGGTGGAAACTATATAATTTAGATCATTATGGACCGTGTAGGGCACAGCAAAAGTGTAGGAGATAGGAAGACTTGTTTTAGGAGATTTTTAGTTGTTTTTATGGGATCAAGTTTTAACTTAAATATAATTAAAGTCAGGATCGAAAGGTAATAAGGTAGCCAAATTTGGATGAGGGAAATTTTGTCTTCGGATAGCAAGGACTCAGATTGCCGTCCCTGGAGAACAAAATGATAACTGCCATTATCTTAGTGTTACGTCATTTTTGGGATCTGTACCGTGGTAACACATCTGCTAAATTTTTTCGTAATTTTTCTGCAGTTATTTTACGAAGTTACAAAATGTTAAAATACTGTATAATTAATTAAACCCGGCCGTAAATTACGAGAATAAAGTCTTGTTTAATATTATCTAAATGTATTCCTACTTGTTAGTATGATAAACAGTCATAGAAATATGATCTAGTGAAAAATATTCCACTAGATAATTATAAATGCGGTTATCATTTTATTCTCGTTCAAAACCAACTAGTAGCTTCATATAAAGATTTGTTTGTAAAACGACTTTTACGGTTTTGAACAGTAAAGACATATTGTCACCAATACTTCGGTAAAAATTTGCGTCAAATTGTCCTGTGTTGAGCTAGATGGGCATGTTGTAGTGTACGCTCACATATGTATCTAGAAGGAACATTTCTGTGTCAATAATAAAAGATGTCCTAGTAGAACTTGCAACCAGTAACAGATCTGCAACTATTTGTGATGATTTTTATATTAATAATATATTGCAATAGGGTCGGTGTTCCTGGGTCTCAGCAAACTTTTTGATTATGTTGGTGACGAGTTCCATTTTAAGGTCACGCTGGAGGTCGTCATTTCCTAAATAACTTATTATTGAATGTATGCATCATTTTGATGTTGGCCGGTTGAGTACAGCCCCACAGTAGGATGGCATACGTCCCTATAAACCACGATCTACGGTATTTTACTATTGAGACGGGCTACACACATTGAGTCAAAGGTCAGACTGCACAATACCCGATCTATGCTCGAAACATTAACCAGTAGACCAAATTTACTTTATGTTGTTCTTGAAATTAGGTAATACTTTCGATGTAATACTCTCAAGCATTAACACCTTATATTCTAACACTTATAGTTCTTTATCGCACAATCACGCTATTAAAATATATCATGGAACTGGTATTTATTTATTTATTAAGGAACACCAACAGCATTTATATTTAACAATGGTCTCCCAAGTATTTAGGAAAGGTATAACGTTATAACCTGCTATTGTATACACGAATTATTTGCATTTCGGTATTTCACACCAGGGCGACGGTGCAGCGGCTGACGGCCGATCGTTTACAATGAAAATGTGATAAATTACGAGTGCACTAAGGTCTTAATTCATGACTCCTCAAGGGAGGGTTAGGTTTTGTTGATCACAGACTGTACGTAAGGAATATTCGACACCTATAATAAAAAAGAGTTTAAAGACACGATTATAACACTGGCAGTGGAGCCGAATAAGTTCAACCGGGTTTCAGATGACCTAAAGTAGACTCATCTTGCATGGGGTTCTGTTTGTCTACTACTTCTTCGGTTATTGAAACTAATTGATAAGCATTCGTAAATATTGATGGAACTGCTGAAGATTATAAAAAATAATCTCTCAGTAATGTATTTAAGTATGTGAGCACTATATACCTAATTAGTGTAGTCCTTGAGTATATTTTTATTATGACATTATGGCAATTAATTCAATTTAATGTTTTGTATTTCGTAATGTCAATTACTTCAATCAAGTTCTTGCAACAGAACAGACAGCTGTGCTGCTGGGGAGTATACAGACAGGAAAAGTAAAAGAGTTTTCAATGATTTACAACATACCTATTTATCAAGGAAACCTACAAGAAACACGACTGTACAATGTCTGCCTTAAAGCGATTCGCCGTAAAGCGAATCTGTCTTAAAACGAATGTGTACTAAAGCGAACAAGGGATTATTCTTAACAAATTTACAAGTAGTTAGAATAAAAAAAAACTGTGATTGACAGACAGTCGGACCACTGACCAAGTCGCAACTGTTTCTAATATTTTGGTAGGAAACACAAAAAAGTCCAATAAAATATTTTATTTTTGTTTATTTATTTATTTTATTATTTATGTTCACACAGTTGAATACAAAGGGATACGACGATTTATGGTTTTTAAGATCAATACATTGAACTTTGAGCAATTATGGTATTGCAAATCATTTAAATAATTAAAAAAAAAAAAGTTCGTTAAACTATCTTTATTTTTTACTCAGTTCTGTCACCGTTTTATTTTTTTTACTTGGAGACAACAAACAGCAGTGTAAATACAGGTTAATAAGTAAATACAGGTTGGAAGTTAATAGAAGTAACAAACACAATACTCACAATGTTATCCGCAGATGACTAAACAAATCTACTAGTTGTTAGTAAGAACAATATAAACATAAAAAGAATCTATAGGTAAACATTAATCGTTCTGAGGGTTCTGATCACTTAAAATAGTAACAATTTTCTTTTCTAAATGTAGCCTTTCTGAGAAACATAATATTGTTGTGTCGTGTCCCATTGTTTTATTTCATTAGTGATTTTATGAACCCCTTATACTGTTCCACACTCGGTTGATTTATGTTTTTGTACCAATCTTCTTTCTTCAGCAAATTCCACCATGCATGTATCTTGGTATATTTAGGATCTACAGGCACATACACGTTGGTGGAAGAGACAGCAACCACTAATAACAAATCAGCTACCGTGAAGTGGTCACATGCGACGAACTTTGTCTTCTGCAAGTAATTTTCCAGAATTCCGTAAGCATCGTTCAGGTTTTCGATTTGTTTCGCAGTAGGAGCTTTTATACCGGCCAGAAGGTCAACCACTATATCTTTGCCTGCGCCCATCAGATTTGAGCCCTCGAAAAACAGCCTCTGATTGATTGTCGCTCGTAATTTCAAGTCACTAGGGTACAATTTCTCTCGTTGTTCAGCGGTGCCATATTTGGAAACCAGATAGGGAACGATGGCATGTCTGTCAGCGAGCACAAAATCGCCATCTTCTAACAAAGGGACGGTGTGCATTGGATTTTTCTTCAAGTATTCTGGTGTTCTATTTTCTCCGGCAAACAGGTTTACTTCTATGGCCTCGTACTTGATTTTAAGCAGTTCAGCAATGATAACGCAGGTGTGCGACGGCGGACTGGAGCCATTTTTATATATTTTGATCGACATGTTGATCGCTTCGAGGTTTGCGAGGAACTGAAGGCCAGTGGTCCGGTCACTGGCTTTTATCTAGTGGAGATAATACGATGACTGTGCTCTTATGAAACGAGCAAGATAAATGTAGTTAATGATCCAGTAGGGGCCTCTATCACTGGGCACGCCACAATTTATTTATTTATTTTAACTTTTCGAACCCAAAGAGGTACAAAGGCGGACTTAATGCCTTAGGCATTCTCTACCAGTCAACCAAGGGTGGTGAAGAGATTAGATGGCAGGTGCTTTAATTGAAGCATAACTTTAAAAAAAAATAATGTGATGGGTGTTGTATAAGAGATATTGTGTAACTTGTAATACACATACATACATATTAAAAAAGTTTATACTTACAATACATTTATACATATATATATAAATTTAATGGTGAAAAGTGTTGAGCTGACTCTACGCTATTTGTTATGAAAATAACTCTGCAATAGTGGCGATAAGTCCCCTTTTTGAGGGGATCCTCACCTTCCACCTGACACAGGTCCTCACTGGTTAAGGTTGTTTCGGGAGGTTCCTGTTTCGCATAAGGCGGGAAGAAACGCCCGGTTCTCACAATTGTGTGGATCGCCCGGAGGACACGGTGGAGCATACGCTGGAAGATTCGTGACCTAGGTGTCCAGCTTGATTCTAAACTTACATTTGTCAACCACATTGACAATATCACTGCCAAAGCGGCAAAAATGTCTGGCTTTATAAAAAGAATTTGTAGGGATTTCCAGTCCATCTCTACCCTGAAGGTGCTATTCAACACTCTTGTGAGAAGTCTACTGGACTATGCATCTCCGGTTTGGAACCCTACTTACCGTGTTCACGTAAACAGAATTGAACGTATCCAAAGAAGCTTCACAAGATATCTTCGTTTTAGAAGCCCTAGCTGTCCACGTGATTCTTCTTATGATGAAAGGCCAGTCATTTTAAAATGTATTCGCTTGAACACCGAAGAGAAGTGACAGACCAAATCTTTCTTTATAAAATTGTTAACGGTCTGCTAAATGTTCCCGATCTTCTCTCAGAATTACGTATAGCTGTACCTCGACAAACAAAGATTAGATCTGGTCGCGAAACCGTTACCTTTGCCACAACTGCAAGTCGTTCTAACCTTGGCAGCACCGCACCCGTGAACCGTTTAATGGGAAACTATAATAAAATCGCTACTCGAACCAATAGCATCGACATCTTCTCTAATCCATTCCATCAATTCCGTACGAGACTTTTAAACAGCTCGGATTCTCAAGACGTCTGTGCATCGTGAGCCGCACATTATTATACTATATATCTTTATTAATTGTATCAACTTCCATTTCCTTGTTTGTTATTTTTTGCTAAATTTATCTGTAGTTCCCATCGTAAGTATTTGTGAACATAACTCATTTTACAACCTGTAACCATTACAACTAACAAGTCTTTGCTAGTGCTGTGCACTTCTGTAAGTGACGTATTCACTATACCTAAAACTGTATGTGATTTTTGTTTGTGTATGTTTTAGTGAGTAGGTCGTTGAAGTGCCTTAACAATAAATAAATAAATAAAGTTTGCCCAGCTTGGGCGGGGAACCGCCGTGTCCTCGCTGAGGCGATCGGCGGCGGCGATCTCTGGCCGGAGGCCCTGGTCCAGCTCGTAGCTCGTGGTACGAAGCGAGAGGCAATGGGAAGCCGTCACCTCCTTCTGTGAGACTGTAATACTCGCGAAGGAAGAGGCGGAGCGCCCCCCCGCACCACCCAGCGCGGGAGATGATGACGAGATGATTTCTCACCCAAAAAAAAGGGGCCGCTATCACAGCATTGCCAGACATATTTTTATTTACTTTTGGTCAAAATTGTTTAATTGAATATTTGTACAAGCCCGATTACGCACAATGTTGTGTGCACGATGGGTTTACCCATCTGCAAAAATTAAAAACTGACATACAAATGTAAAAAAAATCACACACCTCATGTCCAGTAATAATAATGTTTATCAATTTTACAACACAGGCAGTTAATTAATGATCTCTTATTAATAAATATGAATATAGCAATAGTAGTAGCTATCATAACGGTTGAGAACGGGCGCCGTCAGTAGGGACTGGTCATCTCTTAGCTGCCACGGCGTATTTTGTTTACATTTTATTTTAGAATTGTTTTCATCTCCATATTACGGACGCTTTTAACGTTTTGCATCGTTCTCACATGCATAATTTCAACATGAATTACGTAATCAGTATATTGTAAATGGAAGTGGACACTGAGCCGGCTATACGACCAATTAGAATAAAGCAAACAGTACATACAATCACTTGACTAAGTAAAATACATTAGTGCTTATGATTGACTGTAAATAAACTTTCTTAATGTTCTAATTTTAAACAAAACAAACATACTTGAATATATCGATCTACAAATGAATACCTTAAACGCAACCACTAGCACCATCTGTCGCTTGTGAAAAAAGTCCTGTACCCTAATTGCGTAATACAAAACCAATCGGAATCTGAATCGTTTTGAAACAGATTGTTAACCCATTGCTTCATAAGTTCGATAAAAATTCTGCTCAACAATGTACAAAACGCAATGAATGTTGTTGAACTGTCAAAATCAAACGGATTAATCGTAATCGTTTACGAAAATGTGTTACGCAATTAGGGTGCTGTTCTTATTTAATATTTTACAAAATCATAAAATTCGGCCATTCGACATCGTGCGAGCTCCTGAAAATAGTTAAATTTTAATGAAACTTACCTACAAAATCATTACATTCGGCTATTCATTGATATCTGATTCGATTTCAGAGCATGGTTTATCGTCATTATTATTATTTTTAACACCAGAAGATGAGCTACTATTTTCATTTGATGAACTTTTATGTTCAGGGGTATAAATATTAATCCAGGGTCTAACACGGTCAGCAAAAACTACGCTTTTAAATGTATTTTTCCGTATTAAAACCCGGAATTTCAGCAATTTGTATAGGTCTATGCCCATTTTTTTGTAATTTTGTACAGACCTATGAATTTTGAAAGGAGTTTAGTGATATTACCTTTGTTATTAAAACATAAACATAACAGCACACCTATAATCTCAGAAGGATTAGGCTGAGGTGTACCTATAGTACACTCACATTTCGTTATGCTGAAGTCCCATGTAATGGGGGGTGAGCCTATTGCCATTAATCGGGTATAAATCCAGACTCCGGGCTGCTACTGAGATATTCTATATAGAAAAACCCAATAACACTACTAGCAGGTAACTACTTTGGAGGTACTAGCAGGGATCCTACTGGCATCATAATTAACTATTTGTTTTTCTTGGGTAACTCGGATATTGGCGCTGACCTCAGCTCTTACGCTTTGTAACGTGTCTGGTATGGCATCAGCTCCAATACTCAATTTAGTATTTAAACTGTCTTTGAAATTGGTACCGAATTAAGCCTCTGTGGCAGTCCGTTTAGTGGAGGAGTTCATGGAATTATATATGTCCCAGATATATGTCCCAGTTGCGTTCGTCATTGCCGTCATTATGTTTTGCCAGTACATTCTAAATAGTTGGGTTATACTTTTCAGCTTGACCGTTCGCCCTGGGACATGATACGGCGTTCAGTACATGTTGAATACCATGACTTCCGCAAACACTCCTGAAAGCAGTCGAAGTAAACGAAGTTCCGCGATCAGATATGAGTCGCGATGGTAAGCCGAAGTCATAAAATATGTTTTCAAGAACTTTTATCTATTTTGGTATTTTGTGAAGCCGGTTTTTGGTATTTTGTGAATTGTTGTTCGTACTTTTCACAAATGGGCCAAGGTGATCAATGTGAATTATGTGGGACGAGATAGCCCCTTTCTCTGTAGGATACAATAGGCATGAAGACTATTAAAAAAAAATCGAAATATAAATGTAATTTCAAAGAACGCACAGTAAAAATGAGATAATCGAAAAAAACTGTTCAATCCTGTCGAAGACTCCCATTCTCCCACAGCCAGCAGGCGGGCACGCTTAGAGGTATTGGTAAACGTATAAAAGAGGTCTTTCCGAGCCAACCTGCAGAGCGGCTCATCCCACTATCTCTGCGAAGACGGGTTTTTTGGGCTGAACCATGTCCGCGCAAGCCAGTTTCCAGGGGTTTCCCAAATCGGTCAAACAAGGCACTTCAGAGTCAACCTGAGAAGGGGCTAAGATTTTTGTAGTTCACTTTTCGACGCTGTGGACCATGCTAACACTGGAAATATTGCGGACGCCGGAGACCCAATAATTTGATAATTTTTGTCTAAAAGGTGTGGCTGCTTCCATAAAGAGAATAAATGGAAGAAATATTTTGGGATAAAGTCATCCCAACAATGAAACCTTTCGTTGTGCGGGTTCCGACACGCCTTTTTTTTTAAGATTCATGTCCTAAGTCAAAACCACATGATTTCCTCGACTTGACTCAACCTCACTTAGGTGGTTTGATATTTATAGTAGCAATTTTACCTCCCAACTCAAACAGTTTCCTCAGTCGAGGTGGGTTTGAATTGAGGAACCAACTGTCAAATATACGGTACGTCGGCATCTAATTTGAGGCTTCCTTGAGGTGGTCAAAAAGGAGGTTTTAACCAAAACACGCATACTTTATCTTATTTTATTTCTTTATTCTGTAAAGTTAATTGAATATTTACATATTCGTGACGTATAACCTCGACTCGTACTCATTCAAGGGACCTCATAGTTTTCTTAATCTGACAACTATGAATACCGATTTTGAGGGTCTTCCAACGCACGCCTTGAGGTATCCTCGAAGGAGAAGTGAGTTGAGTAGCTTTCGAGTTTACGTGGGTGTATGAGTAAGTATGTGATGTTGATGACTACCGTGTTAGTATTTTTCTAGTATACTGACCGTTAGTGTGTTAGTCAAATATTTATATGACTAGATAGGTACATGGTCATTATTATGATGGATGAAAAAAATAACGTTGAAATAGATGCGAACCTGCTTAATACATATTGTTTTGGCGTACGGAGTGTCCAGTGAGAATCCAGTATGTTTTATTATTAAAGTTTAAAATGAACTTTATTACAAAACAGCAAATCCGAAAATAAAATTAAGAACTACAAATTGGTTGTGACTTGTGACACGTGCCCCAGTAATCATTCCCCTTTCACACTTCTCTAGCTCCTGCGGTTTAGGCTATGCGTTGTCTGTCAGCGAACTACTATAGTTCGTTCAGTAATTCATTTTATTTTAGTTTTACTTAGTAATTAGTTTTTATTTTTTAAACAATCCTAGTTTCATTCCAAAATCTGATACTTATTGATCATGAATGACGATCCCGAAAAATTGTTATCTTGCTGCAATTTTGTTCTATTCTATACATCCAACGGTGGCACCGTGTTTACATTTTAATTCTTTTTAATTGAGATTTGGGTTTTCTTATTTCCTTAAGGTAATGATATTATCGGACAGAACAATTAAACGTCATCACTAAAAATTATTATTGAAAATTACTAATTGGTAATGAAAATTATCGGACAGAACAATTAAACCTCATCACTAAAAATTATTATTGCTAATTACTAATTATTTAAATTAAAAATTAAAAAAAATAATATCAAATATATATATTTTTTTTAAATAAATAAATAAATAATTTTTTTAGGCCCATTTTATAAATGCGAAAGTGAGTTTTTTTGTTTGTTTGTTTGGCATCTCGCAGGTCAACCTATGCGGTTGTCGTCTGCTTAAGCGGACTTGCCTGTGGATTCCCTAATAAATTAAGGCCTCCAGCCAGGACTTAAACTTATATACTAACTAAAACTAAGCGACAACGCTAAGGGCACCCCCTGTGGGGTACGAACCTCGGATTAGGGCGTCGCT
Organism: Dasypolia templi; assembly: GCA_963555695.1. NCBI lineage: Eukaryota > Metazoa > Arthropoda > Insecta > Lepidoptera > Noctuidae > Dasypolia > Dasypolia templi. The sequence continues at coordinate 25,395,663 of OY743154.1, read as the reverse complement.
GGAAGAGGGCAGCAAATGACTAGCTGGATCAGGATTGGTATTAATTAGGGACGAATTTAAAGCTACAGGCTCAGCGGCGCGGGCTGGCTCGAGCAAGGGTCGGGAGGGGCGTCGATTTGGGCGTCGCGGCGGGCCTCGGCGGCGAGGGCGGTAGGACGGCGATCGGGTTTTGGGCTTATGTAGCGTGCTAGTGCCTTACTACTCTCCTGGAGGAGGGTAGTGGCGTCGTCGGGGTCGATTAAAGTATGCCTTGGTCGGCGAATACTGCTAATGCGAGAGGGAGTGTAGCGGGTGGCCGCTGTAATCAGGGGGTTAGAATGTTTGATGCCGCAGTCGAAGAAACGCTTTGATAAGCGTTTCATGAACTGTTTTATGGTTGGCATTTTGAGGTCGACGTGAAGATCGATATTACGGACATAGAAGGGGGCACCCGTGACCCTTCTGAGGAAACGGTTTTGGAGGGTCTGCATCTTATGGAGATGACGTGGGTGAGCGTGCGCAAATACAACGCAGGCATAGGTCATGATGGGACGGATGACTGCGGTATAGATGCGGAGCTTGCATTTGAGGGACAGTTTACTACGGGCTGTCAGTACGAATTGCAGCCTGCTAAGAGCGAAGGAGGCGCGCGCGCGAACCGCCTTAATATGAGCCTTAAAGGTAAGGTTCTCATCGAGGATCACGCCTAGGTATTTGGCTTGCTTCTCCCAAGGGATTGGCTTGCCGTACATAGTGATCGGGCTGGGAAGTGGGGGAGGGAGTCGACGACGTCTCGAGAAGACAACCGCCTGACTCTTATCGGGGTTGACCTCGATTCTCCATTTCCGGAACCAAGCGCCTAAGACGTTTGCGGAGGTTTGGAGAGTACGAGCTATAGCGTTGGGACAGTGACCGGTATAGTAAACGGCAGTGTCGTCGGCGAAGAGAGCCAACTGAGCCTTTTTACTTTTTGGGATATCGCTAGTGAACAGCGTGAAGGCGAGAGGAGATAGTACGGAACCCTGAGGGACACCTGCGCGAATAGGATGAGGGGACGAGAGTGCTCCCTCGACGCGATAGCGAAAGGTCCGGTTCGACAAAAAGTCTCGTAAGATGAGCACGAGACGATCTGGCACTCCTAGTTGGTAGAGCTTGTATATCAAGCCATTGTGCCAGACTTTGTCGAAGGCTTTCGCTATGTCGAAGAATAGCACACCCGTCGTCGCGTTACGCTGCAGACCAGCGCATAAGTGCTCTACGATACGGTGGACCTGTTGGGTGCCCGAGTGTTGGCTACGGAATCCAAACTGCTCGTTGGGTATGAGGCTCTTTGCTTCGGCGTAGTCTTTGAGACGCTTATAAATAAGCCTCTCGTAGATTTTGCCGAGGACATTGAGTAAGCTAATAGGGCGGTAGCTGGAGGGCTCAGACTTTGGCTTGCCTGGCTTTGGGATACCGATGACGGTGGCTTCTTTCCATGATTGTGGGAAGATGTTGTTGCTCAAGGCGCCATTGAAGATGGCGGTCATAAGCATTATTAGCGGGGCAGGAAGGAGTTTGTATACCTTATTGGTAATACCATCCGAACCGGGGGCCTTACGAGCGTGGAGCCCTTTAATGATGTCGTGCACTTCGTCTGGAGTGACGGGAGGCAGAGGATCATCAGGGTCTTCGACGGGAGGGAGGGAGGCTCTTCGTTCGACTTCAGCGTCGACCTTGTTCAGGTGAGCTTGGTCTACTGGTTGGGAGCTGGGAGAACATTGGGACTCTAGGCTATCGGCAAGACATTCAGCCTTATCGGGACTGTCGAAAGCGACACTATTGTCGGGGCGGATGAGAGGAGGCATAGAGACCTCTTCTGAGGAACGCAATTTCCTCTGTAATTGCCAGAAGGCTTGATGAGTGGGCTCGAGTTCGCTGAGCATCTTGTTCCAGCCCTCAGAGCGAACCTCCCCTATGCGTTTCTTTACAGCACGCTGTAAATGGCGCATGTGGGCTTTGTTCGCGTCACAAGGGAAGGAGTCTTAGTCAAGCGATGTACGGCGGAGACCGGAACGCCTTGTGCAACAAGGTCGCTTTTTATATCTTCGGTGTCGATTTCACGAGGTACGCGCCTAATGACGACGCGAGTGGGGGTTTCCTCCGGAAGGGAGTACGTGTGAAAGCAATAGTTCCTTTCACGCAGGGCACGGGAGAGATCCCTAAAGTCCGAAGACGTGGGGACGGTAACTTTGATCCCCTGAAGGGTGGATCGGGCATTCGTGTAGTTGATCTTGCGATCACCACACATTTTCGAGATTTCGGTCCATTTGGCCTTATCTTGAATGTAGATCGGGGGAGGGGGCTTTTGCTTCCTGGCGGTAGAAGCGGGTGGGCAAGCCATAGGGCTGGCGGGGCGACTGGCCCGCGGACTAGGGGCGGAAGTCGAGCTGGACGATGTAGTCGTGACCTGTTTCTTTGAGGCCGGACCGGCGGGGGCGGAGGATTTAGCCGCCTTCCTCTTGCCTCCTTTGACCACGACTTGGAAGTCGTCATCGCTGGAGGAGGAGGTGCGGGCTTCGTCCTCGGAGATTGGGACTGACGTGTCCATGCTCTCCGGGTGAGTCGTGTTTGCGGCGCGCAGCTGCGTTGTCTCTGAGACAATGGCGGCCGGAACAATAGAGGCCTCGCCAATGGCGGCAGGTACAAAGGCGGGCGAGACAATAGGGGCCGGATTAGCGGCCGGAGTATTGTCTGCCGGGACAAAGGCGGGTGTTACAATGGGGGCCGAATTAGTGGCCGGAACATTGTCTGCCTGAACAATAGCTGCCGGAACAATGGCTGGAATGCCTTGTTCGGCAACAGGTGGCGACATCGGGCTTTCGAGGGCGTCGCTGAAGTTCGCGATTGCGCCCTGGGACGGAGTGGGGGTGGAGCGATGACATAGCTTGTCGCCATATCTCGCTAGGAAATCGGGGTCCTTAAAAAGGACCTCTCTGAAGAACGCCAAAATATAGGCGTCCTCCATGGTCGGAGGAGAAGCTAGTTTAGGGAGGGAATGGTGGAAATTTATTCCCACGTAGACTAAATCCTATACCTATCTCCCCGGGTGGATGGGCCCGGGGATGTGTGACCCTCTCTGTCGGGTGTAGCCAGAGAGGTGAGTACCTATTGGTGAGCCCTAAGCTTGTAACCCGTCGCCAGTCTTATTGTGCGAACGGGGCCCTGACCAGTCTAGCGCGAAGGGTGTAGACACACCCTAAAGACACTAGGTGAGTAGCTGAAAAGCAAAACTGTCACCAGAGCCGACTAGGAGATCCCCCAAGGCCGGTTATCTGGGACCCGTTCAACTAACTGCCTCGCCCTGAAGGGGTTCGGCGGGTGTGAATTGGGTCAACACCCCACTCGGCTTCGTTGACACCGTAAGGTTTCAACCGAGGACCACGAAACTGTGGTTTTACCCAGAAGGGGCCTAGTGAAGCTACTCACGAATGACTGATACAGAAAAGAGATTGCCTTGAAAAAGGCACTTTTTGACTGGTTAAAATCAAATCAATTTCTTGATTTGATTTTAAATCGGAGTAGTCGGGGCGACTACGATGACGTCACGTGGTCGCGACGAGTAGAAACAGGAAACACAACACTGGAGCGGGAGAGCGCACAAACACGTCCGTCCGCGGCGAGAGTCGAGCGTCGAGCCGAAAGTGAGTTTGTTTATTCTTTTGTTTTAACGCTTTCGCGCTAAAACGGCCGAACGGATGTGGTTTAATTTTGGCACATGGGTGGACCATGAACCTGGAGAAGGACACAGGCTCCGTTTCAACCTGGATGGCAGACAAAGCCGAAGTCAACGGCTAGTATTAATGTAAAACAATTGTAACTTTGATTAAATATGAAACATTTAAAGCTGCACTTAATTTAATAATTAAAAAATATTCAACAATTTATTTAAGCTAAGCACTCTTAACACAATTATACTTAGACTTTGATTTCATAAACTTTTCGTACTCAGCCAGTCCAGGTAGATTTGCCTTTTTGTACCAATCTTCCTTCTTTAGAGAATCCCACCACGCGTGCACTTTGGTGTATTTTTTATCCACGGGCACCAATGCATTGACAGAAGAGATACCAGCAACTAATGACACATCAGCTATTGTCAAATGGTCACATGCCACGTACTTTGTCTTCTGCAAGTATTCGTCCAAAATTCCATAAGCGTCGTTCAAGTTTTCAATGTGGTTCGCAGTAGGTGTATTTTGACCGGTCATAAGTCCAGCCACCACCTCCCTGGCAGCACCAGCGACGTTCGATGTTTCGAAAAATAGTCTCTGATGGACCGTCGCACGTAATTTCAAGTCACTAGGGTACAATGTCGATTGTTGTCCACCACCGTATTTAGAAACCAGGTATGTAATGATTGCGTGGCTGTTAGCAAGAAAAAAATCGCCATCTTCTAACAGTGGGACGGTGTGCATAGGATTTTTCGCCAAGTAATCTGATGACTTGTGTTCTCCAGCCATAAGATCCACGTCTTGGGTCACATAGTTTAGTTTGAGCAGCTCAGCTGTCATCAGGGCGGCCCGAGACGGAGGGCTGAGGTCGATTTTGTATATTTTTATCGGCATGTTAACTATCTCGATGTTTGGACAGAACTAAAGATTATCTAAAAGAGCAACAGTTTATATTTATTGGCGATACATTTGTTGTTCCTAGATTAGTTTGCACTTACGATTGAGATAACTGCGATAATGCCGTCATAGGAGCCTGATTCATAGGAGCCTGATTCAGTAATTCTAGAATAAACGTAATGATGAAATAATATAACATAGCTTAACCACAATTTATTTTCCGAAGGCCATTTTGTTCACAAGTTAATTGATCAAATTTACAAATAATTTATTAGATGACGACCGAGTAATCATTAATTCGTTCGTTCCTCATTTACCAAGAGTGTTAGCAATGTTTTTCAACTTTTGTGTTGGTCACGCGTATATGCCTTGTCATATGACTAAAACTATTGTAGTGCCCATTATTAAAAATAAAACTTAATAGCTTTGTTCAGGTGCACGACAATCAGTTAGGGTTTCGATCCGGACTATCTACTGAGAGTGCCATAATGTGTCTAAAGTGGGATGTGTGTGGGGTGTCAGTGCAGTGGGATCGGCCGTTGCAATCAGACGCACTTGCACTGTAAGCGGATTTTTTTTTTTGCGCCGAGCGCGGGAAATGCCGCTGCCACCATGCGTTCGGAAGAACTTGTGACAAACGAGGTCCTGGCATTCCTGCAGTACCAGCTGGATGTCATGGACAAGGTCAGTGTGATCCAGATCTGCACATCAAACTTCAATGAAGAAGAGATACGCAGGGCTAATCACAACCCTAAGATCTAGCCTGATCGAGATGCAGTTGAAGTTAGAAGCATCGCAATCCACGCAGTAACCACGAAGTAGCAGATTTACGCAAGACGGTATGTAGGTCACACGAGTCTGCTACTAACGTCAACATACGTCACGGCGCGTTCAATGCATCGCAGCTGGGTTTCGAGTCAGCAATATTCGACTCGTCGCCGGCCGCCGTCATTGCAAGCGATGCACAACCGCGCACCGCACTCACCGCGTCCCCCATCGTTGGAACGCCGATGTTAGCACGTCAACACCGGGACGTGCTTACTCGTCTGCCGTTACTAAAGCTCCCTCAAATCATCAGCGGCAACCTAATAATACGAGGGGTGCCCAAAGGCCCTCCGAAGCAGATCGAAGCTCGCTACCACCGGTAACAAGCCAAAGACAGGTCGATGAAGAAGGCTTCATTTGCGTCGAGAAGAAGGTAAAAAGAAGAAGAAGCCTGCTTGTCGTAATCAGTGCGGTACGGCATTGACTGGTCCCGACATGTTGCTGCGTCCTGCTATTCCATCGACGCAGCTGTACGTGTCACGTTTACATCACACCACGAAGGTAGAAGACGTGGTGGAGTACATAAGGACGAAGACCAAGTTCACCTTGAGAGTCGAGAAGTTGGAGTCACGCCATAAGATTAACTTCAAATCGTTTGTGGTGCGGGTTCCGACTCACAATTAATTAATATTATATTTTCTGTTTGTAAGTTGTAACGCGAGGTTTCCGAACGTACTCCACTTGAAGTTTAGCGGGGAGTTCGACCATTTCAATGGAAGTATTGTTTCACACTATGAAAGAAAACTAGCGTATTGTTTGTTTTATCCTTCTATACGTAAGATTTACGGAGTTTATACAAAAATATGGCGTAAGTTATGTTCAGCTGAAAGTTTTGCTGGAGTTTTTATAATCCCTCCAAGATATGAGACGAAATCCCAGTGTTGTTCTTAGGTAGTTACAGTTCACAATATTGGCTGGGATATTGTGCGAGAGTCTATATAAAACAAAAAGTAGGAGGTTTTCAAGTCAACGAGTATTTATATTTTTTATGTATGATCACGAATTACTTTTTACAGAGTAGTCTGATTTTGATAATTATTTTTTGATTGGAAAAGGAATACTTCGAGGTTGGTCCCGTTTAAAAAGATAAACAAAATCCACCCCTAAGCATAGAAAAAAATAGGGGTTGATGTTTTTACCACCTACAGATTTTTTACTAGTGAACCGATTGTGTTGAAACTTGGCACACGTATATAGTTCTGATGGCGCTTTAACAAATTAAAGACCTGAAGTTGATCTGATACCGTGTTTGGGCTTATTTCATTCATCCTGATAAGAACTTTATACCTAGCCAGCGTCTGATAATTGATATTGAAGGCCGTTGAGTGAAGTTCCAACTATTCGCTGAAAGATAAAACTCAAAAAATTAAAAGCAAATATATTATCAAAGATGCGCGCCTTGGTGGCATATCGCCTATATTTAGTACCTACAACTTGCGCTGCGGAGTTAGTGTGTCAACTTCTGCTCATATACAGCAATTTCCTCATTTCTGGCATATTCCGTTGAAAATGGGAAATGGCAATGGTGGTGCCTATACGTACATAAATTGAATAACGATGACATCATAATTAAGTCACTACTCTACCCGCATTTCTAAAACTATTTATTAGCGATCATCAGCACGGATTTGTTTGATCACAATCAACAAGGACTAAACTGGTTCCATTTACTGAACTGTTATTTGGGGCTGTTGATGCTGGTCATCAGGCTGACTCCATTTATACTGACATCGGCAAGGCCTTTAATATATTTTCTCGCAAAACCTTTATAAGTTGCGAACTTGTGCTATCAGTGGTAGCTTGCTTGAGTGGGTGATTTCATATTCAGATCTTTCTGTGCCATGGTAAATGGTTATCAATCTGTCGTCTATAATATCTACTCCGGATTCACACAAGGCCGATCTGGGGGAAATTTGATTTAACTATATCATTTTATATATAACACACCCAGCTGTTTTCGGCACTCAGAAAATTTTATAAATGCGGATGGCTTAAAGTATTTCAGAACAGTTAGGACTGTCAGAGATTCAATGGTGCAAAACAATGAAATGCATTTGGACTCAAAGCAATGTTAGTACGTAAAGTACATATACAAAAAAAAACCTTGTAGCAGTGTATTACACTATTGAGGACACAGTTAATTTAATAGACACTGTACGTTACCTGGGAGTTCTATTTAAACAAATATTAAAATTTGCACCAAGATGTTAGGTTTTTCATAACGCAGTGTAGGTAAGTGTAAAAGCTGAAAAAAATGAAAAGTTATTTAATAAGTTTTAAAATAAGTGTTAGACAAGGACATCACTATCGTAGAAGTGCCGTCACGACTAAGCAACGCGCGCAATAAGGATGGGCATAATCTCTTCCAATTTTTTTTAAAGCGTTCAATTAACAGATTTTCTCGACTATCTCATTTATAATATGCCTTCTTAGAAATAACATTATTATTTCGAACATTTTTAATTTAAGTCATCATGCCTATTGCAAGTTATGTTTACGCCGTAAACTGCCTGGAAATAAGAGTTCATAGTGTTAAAGTATTTTTATAATCTGTAATCCTCCTAATGTCAACTTGGCAACTTCCTTCATACTTCTTGTCGTTTCTGTTGTGTCATGTTTACTAGGCTAAGTTATAGCAGATAAAGTGTTTATTTATTTATATTTATTTAACAAGTAACATGATTCAAATATTATGTTAGTAACAATATTTCATAACAACTATGTTAGTAATCTTAACCTACACACTTAACCGAACACTGCCGTATATATCAATGAGAACCCCTGCTACAAGCTCAACACCGATGTGGAAAGCTTGCAGCAGCGATTCACACACAAGCAGTCCAGTCTGCTCGCGATACACCACAGTATTATTAGTAGACGAATCCTTTTTTTCATAGGTACCTATTAATTACGCTTTGGAATGGGCAACTAGCTTCATATTTCTGACTGACCGACTCCTTGACAATTCAAAATTGCCTGTAAATGGTTTAATTGAAATAAATGCTTTGAGTTTGAGTTTAAACATTTATTACAGGTTATTGCTGACGCCTTATTCGTTTAGTTAGGTCAATAGTTTACCTATTAAGTTTACTGAGCGCTTCTTCATGCACATAATGGAGACCACGCCGGCAAAGCTGGTCAATTTTCCCCAGTTAAAAGCCGAATCATTCGGAAATTGGCTCTTTAGTGTGTAATATTTACTAGAAGAAAGAGGCCTAAAATCTATTACCACCGAGTACGAAGACAATGCTTGTGCAGTCCTTAAATTTCCCTATCATCGATTATGGTGATGTGTGCTACTATGACCTGAATGCAGATCTCCTAGACAAACTTGACCGTCTTCTCAATAATAACATTCGATTCGTTTTCAATCTGCGTAAATATGACCATGTCTCTGCGCATCGGTCGCTTCTAAAGTGGCCCATACGTCAGCGCAGAGAGCAAAGGGCGCTGACCACCTTGTTTTCATTTCTTGACTCTACCTCTTCCACTGGTTATCTCGCCCCCCACTTTCAGTACATTTGCGCCAACCACAATAGAAATATTGGTTCATCATACAATCGTCTTCTTCAATGTCCCACTCACCGCACAGACTTCATACACTCTTCCTTCTTCGTTCAGTCTATCTCTCTGTGGAATGCACTCCCCCAAGAAATCAGGATGGCAACCAACCGATTAGCCTTTAAAGTTAAAGTTCGTGAGCACATTCGCAAGAAGCTGGCAGTATCATCGTAACGGTATAGTTTTCTAATTGTTTGTCTTATTTGTTTTTAGTATATTCATTTATTTATGTATATTTATTTGTGTTTATATTTATAAATAATTAGGTATACATATATTATATTTATAGTTTAGGTATCTTTATATTTAAATATTTATTCCCAAATGATTTTTATAAATTGCACCTGCCAATGTTTGACTCTGCATCACCCAAAGGTTGACTGGTAGAAAATGCCTACGGCATTAAGTCCGGCTCTGTACATCCTTGTGCGTAAGTATTAAATAAATAAATAGCAGAGGCAATGAAGATTGAAGAAAAATAAGAACTTGGACGCGAAGGCAAGAAGTTTAATAGTACAATGCTTAACGGATAGGCATTTGATTTCTGTTAGAGATGTTACACGCACAGCTAAAGAAATGCTGAACTCTTTAAAAAGCACTTTTCAAAGGAAAAGCGTAATTTCAAAAATCACTGTTAAAATTATTGATTTTGAAGCAAGCAACAATATAATATTGCACATATTTCGCTATATTCGAAAATCTCATTTGTGAACTAGAGGTCTCGGATGAAAAGATAGCAGAAAATAATAAAGTCTGTGACCTCCTAACGGGACTTGGAGGGAGTACAACCATGATAACATGCATTTACGATTGCTGCAATCGAAACTGTTAATACAGCCCATCTCTAGAATTTGTCCGTTCAAAATTACTGGACTACGAGGTATAAAAATCCTACGAATCTAATGAAAAAGATGAAATATTATTTGTAAGCAGAAGCACACTTTGCTCCTAAAACTGGAGCATTACGGACTAGGTAAACCTGCGCTAAGTTTAGTTAGATCTTATTTACAAGATAGACGGCAAAAAGTTCAAATTAATGGTGTCAATTCACTTGGATTAAAAGTAAAATTGGGTGTTCCACAAGGCTCGATATTAGGTCCTTTCCTCTTTTTAGTATATATTAATGATCTACCCCATTTATTAAAAAAACAACCACAAATGGTGTTATTTGCTGATGATACTTCTTTAATTTTTAAGATAAGTAGACGTTCATCAAATCTTGACGACGTAAATAACGCACTGCTGCAGGTACAAAATTGGTTTACTGCTAATAATTTAGTATTAAATGGGAAAAAAACAAAATGCATAAGGTTTGCTTTGCCGAATGTTAAAAGTACTGATTGTGACATAGTATTGAATCAAGAGAAACTAGAATTCGTTGATAAAACGGTTTTCTTGGGGATCACGCTCGACTCGAGGCTGCAATGGGGTCCCCATTTAACATCTCTTGCAGGACGGCTAAGTTCAGCAGCATATGCTGTAAGAAAAATCCGTCAGTTTACTAATGTAGATGCCGCGAGGCTGGTCTATTTCAGTTACTTTCATAGTATCATGTCTTACGGTATCTTATTATGGGGACGCGCTGCAGACATCGAGTCTATTTTTATTCTGCAAAAAAGAGCCATTAGAGCAATATATGGCCTCCGCAGGCGCGATTCTTTAAGGGAACTGTTTAAAGATATTAACATCATGACCGTACCTTGTCAATATATATATGAAAACATCATGTACGTAAGGAAAAACTTAAATATTTTCAGTAAAAGAGGTGAAAGACACAACTATGGGACTAGAAATAGGGACCAATTGGTTCAACCGGGTTTCAGGCTGGCTAAAGTAGATTCATCCTTCATGGGGTACTGTTTAAAATGTTATAATAAAATACCTCCCCACATACTCCAACTGAATGAAACGAAGTTCAAAACCTGTATCAAACGCACACTATGCAGCCAAGCATATTATAAGTTGGAGGATTACATCTCTGACAAAAATGCTTGGCTCAACGCTGGTTCTGCTCCACAAGGACACCTAAACAATTGATTAGCATTCGGAAATATTGTTGGAGCTGCTGAAGATTGTAAAAACTATCTTTGCACTGTATAAATTCAATCTTTTAGTATTGTATAATTGCAAAGCACACGTGTGAGCACTATGTAGTACCTACTATAAAGCTACCCTATACTGGGCACGTCTGTCATTGACTTGAATGTGCCCTGGCGGCTGAGAATATGTCACGCTCACTCAAATGTCTCGCTGGTGGTGGCGTGTGTGTTGGATCATTAAGTTCCCTTAAAAATGGTTGAGCTGAATGGTGCTGATCCATACGTCATGTTCGTGAACGGGCGCCGTCAGTGGGGACTGGTCATCTCTTGGCTGCCACTGCTTTTTTTAATTTTTCTTTTCCGATTTTTATGTTTTTTATTACGGGTCTTTCTACATCGTTCTCACATGTTTAATTTCAACAAGACTGATGTAAAAAAAAAAACTGTAACCATATTATTTAAAAGAGTGTCCATGGAGTTTCGTGCCCGTTCTTCTCCATAGGTACCTACTTCGCTTTGGAATGGGCAACTAGCTTCATATTTCTGACTGACCGACCCCTTGACAATTCAAAAGTGCCTGTAATGGGTTTATTTGAAATAAATGATTTGAGTTTGAGTTTGAGTTTGAGTTTGCACACATGTTATTTGCTACAAATGTATGAAGAAGGGCCACAAGTCGTATTAGTGCCAGATGTTGAGTAGAGGCAGACGACGGGTCTCTAGAAGTCCTAGGGCAGAAATGGAGCAGTTCGTCCTGCACAAGAGGAGAGCATATTTATAACGTCGGAACAGGCACTAACTGCCAAAGACATGGCCGACACTATTTATTTTATTGTTGATTCCGGTGCCACAAACTGTACTGCTCTTGTATGAAATGTCATAAAAGAGCAGTACACAAAATATACGACAAATGTAGAAAATTTACCACAAAAGTTAAATATGGACATACCCTAACCAGCTACACAGAAGAGAATTTTAGTAGCTTCCCACAATAGTAAAATGAATAAAATAGAAGCTTTAATAGTACCTGATCTGAGTACTAACTTGCTATCGGTTAGTAAATTAGCAAAAAGAAAAATGGAAGTAATTTTTAGAAAAGGTAACTTACTAATAAAGTACCAAAATAATCATGGAGTGAAAAAGGGACAGCTATATACATTTAATTTAAAAATAAATATTGAAAAAGATGAACATTGATGCCAGCTGATAGAAGATAACATCAAAGATTTTGACATATGTGTAGAAAGAAGTTGGCTATACTAGGATGGCCCTCCAGTGAAGAAACATGTGAGCCATGCATGAAAAATAAAGCGACAATATTGCCATTCAAAAGGCTACAGAGACCAAGATCAAGTTTGGCGAATTGATTCATACAGATATAGCAGGTCATGCAGAGCAATTCCAGCTAGAGTGGTGGGATATGCGAAAGTGGTGTATACGTGCAATTTGTAATGTGGACCCACTTACATCATGTAAACCACTGTATAAAAACTTAGAAAACTTACATTGACAGGTATTTATATTGAGGAAATACGTAAATTTACTAAATCTCACCCTGAGATGTTTGAAAAACTTGGAGATAAATGTATGTTCAAAACTAGATATCCTAATCGATTAATTATGCCTGGAACGAGAACGGAGCTATATAGGCGAAGTTGCTATCCTATGTGTATTCATATATATAACAAGATTCCTAACGAAATTAAAAAACTTCCAATGGTCCCTTTCAGAAGGGATTTACACAGGTGTCTAATTGAGAGTCCCTTCTATACTTTAAAATATATTTTTTCTGTTTTAATCTAAATGAACTAATTGTCCCTGCAGCAAAATTTGCATGCCATTATGTTATGATTAAATATGCTAAGCTACTATTACACTACCAATTGAGAACTTTTGTAACCATTTTTATCTGCAAATAAATCTTTGAATTTGACTTTGAATGGCTATAACTATGGGATCCTAACACAAACTCAATAACAATATCACGAGATGTAAGATTTGACGAAACCAATATAAAGTATACAAAGCAAATAAACCACAATACTTGTCTGAAGAAACATTAGATGAAATAATCCAAGAAGAAGCTAGTGTCAAGTTTCTAAGGGTGAAATTTAGATTTTATTAGAATTATTACTTTTTTAATCCGCGGAGCGCGGAGTGAGCTGTCTGTGTCATCCCGTCTTTGTGAATCCCTAGCATCAGTGGCACTGATATCTCACTCCACGCTCACTTCACCTAAGTCTACACGGTGAGATGGTTACACAATATAGGTAACACGTAGCAGATGGCTTTCTGGGGTTTCTGCCTACCCCCATGGGATGAAGACGTGAGTTTATGTTATGAGTGTTATAGTGGCGACTACAATTATCAAATAATTGTGTATCTATTAATAATATATTTTTAACTACAAATGGACAAGTCAACCCTCTAACACAACCCCATCGAATTGCCAGTTAAATTCAAAGATCGAACTAATTAATTTCGTTTCAATGCTGGCGTTTTGACGGTGAAAAAACATAGCCAAAGGGAGGCAAGCACGTAATCTGAGCATGAAATATAGCAAGATAAAATCACGGGTAGTTATCTGAATAAAGTCGTTCCCATTCAAATGTGCGCTGAAAACTGTGAGAGCCCATTTCGGCTGGACCTTTGTTAGGGGACAAGTGATAAGAGGTAGATGGGTTTTAATGTATGAAGGGTGGGGTTGACTTTGTCTGTGTTTGAACGTTTTACTATAGGTTGAATTGTAAGAACATCATGTTGTCTCAAATAATTGAGAAGGGCACATTCATTTATGAAGTATTAACACAAAGGTTTCATGAATAATTAAATGATTTCATCTATCCCCGACTAGTTATGACAAAAAATAGGAAAAACAGAATAAGATAACATAAACATAACATCACGCCTTGTTTCCCCGAAGGGTTGGGCAGAGGTGTACATATAGTACACCCACATTTCGCCAGAAATTATACAAGATCGTAATGCGGCGAAGTTACAAGACGAACCGTGAACAGTAAAAAAGGCCGTCCTTGTGCAGTTTCTCACTTTTGCAGCTTTATATTATTTTTCACGAAAGTTTATTTAATCTACATGAATGAATAATAGCTATTTGTTGTATAAGGCTGCAAAGTTATTTTTTGGCTCGTAATTGTATTGAAATCTGAGCGAAGCGAGGGTTTTAAAGGTTCTAGACGCAGAATAACTTTGCTGCTGAGCAAAACACACAACTTTTCACCTCACTACAGCGAGGAAAATGCTAGGTGCAATAAAAACAAGTCAAAGAATGTATTATAGGAAATTTTCAAAAGTTTGTTTTTTCGTGCAGCCGTCGTGCTGGTTAGTGCGGTTATTCTTAAAATGAGGTTGGCACACTGACATTAAATAAGTGTTAATGCTTTGTTTGTTTGTTTGTTTGGCATCTCGCAGGTCAACCTATGCGGTTGTCGTCTGCTTAAGCGGACTTGCCTGTGGATTCCCTAATAAATTAAGGCCTCCAGCCAGGACTTAAACTTATATACTAACTAAAACTAAGCGACAACGCTAAGGGCACCCTCTGTGGGTTACGAACCTCGGCTTAGGGCGTCGCTGGAAGAGGGCAGCAAATGACTAGCTGGATCAGGATTGGTATTATTCACGGACGAATTTAAAGCTACAGGCTCAGCGGCGCGGGCTGGCTCGAGCAAGGGTCGGGAGGGGTAAGTGTTAATGCATTTTCAGTGGACATTTTGAGTGGCGGAGGTGGTATAGAAAGTTGTTGAATAGAAGGGTTCGATTTTTTTTTTAAATCTTTCCACGCTAGCGGATAAAATGCACTTTTGCGCTCAGATTTCGAATGATAAACAGAATCTTTCCGTGGTTGTGAGCTGAAAATGTTTTTAATCTTAATGCGGGACAGATTAGAGATGTCATGACTAACCCCTCTTTACTGGTGGTCCGCCTGGAAGGACCACCGACGGAATTTTTCTAGGGTTTATGCTAATGTTTAAGACGCAACTCCGACGATGACGATGTACTCGTAACTTGGAACTCAAAACTTTGAACTCTTTTCAGATAATTTCACTCGGTTTAAGATTATGCACACAATCCACATCTATGGGTACTAGGTACTTAATTCTTCACTAAAGCTAGTTTCCAATGATATGTTATCATAATAAGATTTACAAGCTAATTAAAAAAAAAACAAACAAAGATAAACGATTTATAAGACCCAAATTATAATAACACATTTGATATCACCACAATAAATAAATAACGGATGACTATTTCAATTAAGATTATCAGACAAACTAGCTTTGTCACCGTGAACGTGTCACAAAAAACTGATATTTGAAGATTTAAAATAAAGCCGTATAGTAAGCGTCTTAAGGACTACCATAGTATTAATTCACAACAAGTGTGTTCGTATGATGTGGGAGAAACGTGTCATATCATATTATCTTTATTTCACAATGTAAAACTAAATTACAGTTTTTTTTTTCAATACATAGGAATGTGTAATTTTCTGTCTTATCAAGTACGGCGATATATTCTGGACATCGGGCGTTTGATAGTAATTTGGCTGGCTACGTCCGTGCTGGACAGTGAAAAAATGTTCAGCTGTAGGAAGGGCTGGAATCCTTCAAGACGAACAAGGCAGTCAAGGCCAAGCGCTTGTACCCTCGGCCTTGACTGCCTTGTTCGTCGATCAAAATGTTGTTGAAGCCCGGAGTCTGGATTTGTGCCCTGTAAATAGCAATAAAGAGGCTCGCACGTATTACACCGAACCTATACATTAAAAAAACAAAATATGGACGTATTCTGCAATATCTCTCCTTCGAGAAACAGGCTTTATGTATTGTTGAAGACTCATATTTGTGCTACGGGAGTGGTTTAAATGTTAACAAGCCCTCCAAAGGTGCAACTCGCTTCATCCTTCATTTTAAACCAAACCCGGTCACCCGATTGCGACCAGGTACACACTCAAAGCTGGATTTCGATATAGCTGTTAAGGCCGTTTACCATGTATCACGCTTTTTAACTACGGGATAACGGCAGAGACCGAAATAAGAGTGTTTTTGTATGACTATCAAGCGGTGGATTGTTGGGCTGTAAAAGTGTATGGGCGAGCTTTGAGGACAGGGTTGGTTTGCTATGTTTGTTTTAGATAAAAGGCTTGACTAAAATAATTGGGTGGATTCTTCGTCCAGAGTGAGGCAGTACTACCTAGGTATCTTCGTTAGATCTGACCGTGGTCTATATTTGCGATAAATATTTGGAGGAAAAGAACAGGATGTTGGGATTACCCAGTGGTTAAGGCCTTGCCTTTCGTGCACTAGGTTGTGAGTTCAAATCCAATGTGACTTTATCAATTATGCACATTCTGAGTTTATCTAGGAAATTCCTAAATCGTCAACCTCTTTTGAGCAAGCGTGGTGATCAATGCTCGTGCCTTCTCTGTATGAGAAGAGGCTTTTGCCCTGCAGAGGGACAATAATAGGCTGTTTTTATTATCATAATGAGTATCCGCAGTTAAAATCCCGCCGCTGTTTTGGTTGGTTAGAGAATGAAAATTATAAAAATCTTTATTGATAAAAAGATTAAACATATGCTACATTAGGCCCAAACTAGCCTGTATCTGTATCAAGAAAATATAAAATTCCAGGTCTGTAATTATCAGACCTTGAGGTCTGAAAGTTTCTCATGTATCAAGCAAGTGAAAATATGAGCTTATAGAACAATTCATATTAGGTAAGATTATAATATTCATAATTATTATAATGTGTTTCTACTTATTGGCAATACAATTATTATTTAAATAGTATTTCAAGCCCAACGTATCCCCAGTCATCATCATTTCAGCCGAAAGACGTCCACTGCTGGGCATAGGCCTCCACCAAGCATCGCCACTTCGAACGTTTCTGCGCTTCCCGCATCCAGCAGATTCCTGCGACCTTTACAAGGTCATCGTAGCCCCAGTGCTTATATGTATGGTAAATCGTACTTTTCGTCAATGCGAGTTTTATATCACACAGATACTATTAATTTATCAATAGGTATTTTTGTCGATACCTCCAATCAAAACACCTACATATGGCAATAATCCCTATCCAAATTATCAAAGTCTAGCAAAAAATAATGACTTCAACAATTCTTATCAATAGGCGTGGGTAGGAGTGTTGTTGTACGGATCATCTTATCAGTGAAGTCACTTTATCAACAATGAAGTCACTGTTTATTTTACCACAAACTCTCGAAATATATCAGTTTACTACGGAAATGAACTTCGACCCATCGTCCACGACGCTACTCAAAAGAAACGTGTTACCAACTCAAAGAATAACACGTTAGTAAGTCGCGTCGCGGACTGCCATTGAATTCTAGTGCTGTGGGATTCCGGCTACTCATCGGTGGTTTGAGTTTGTAACACGTTACTTTAGAGAAGCGTCGTGGACAATGAGCCGTAGAACAAGAAAAAAAAGTATGTCAAAATTGTGTAAACATATTAACGACTTTTGTATTGTCGTGAAATTGAGCGGCAAACAAGCTGGCAACCGCCTGCTGGTAGGTACCTAGGTAGCCACTCACACACTCAAATGACAATGCCAGATCCTACCCCAGCCATTTACAGGAAATGTCAATTAATGAAAATAATTGTAATGATTCATGGATATTTTCACATTGTTTTACAGTAGAACTTGCCGATTACAAATCAATGATAAAAGGAATTCAACACCTCAATTTTCTATTGCGGTAGGAACTTATTGCGCGTGATACACAACCAAAAAAAAAGTTTTAATTACCTGTAAAACAAAAACTCATATTGTGATTATAATAATTATGATAATGCAGAACCTAGATGTTGTTTAAATCGCTTTTTAACAATTATAAACTGCACCTAACCTAGATTCAATGTTATTATTGTTTTAAGATTTTAACAGAAACCGCAAGTTCTACAAGCAATAGGACAAATGTTTAGTTAACAGTAATAAATAAGCTTTAAGATGCTGCATTTTGCAGGCTTGTAAATTACTTTTTGATTTGAGTGGGGCAAAGTTCTATGGAGTTTCTGGCAGTGTCCCATACAAAGGACAATGTTAGCTCTTTCAGCAGAAGACACATATCTACATGGTCCCCAAATGTTCTGATCAATATTATTTCCGTTTTTTTATACGCATCGACATTACTAAATTTAATATATACAATAACATTATGTATGTTTTTAAATTACTTTGTAAAGTTTTATTTTAATTGTTGTAAATGCGAAGACTCAGTGGTTCATTGTTTGTTTTTTCTCAGTTAATTTTAATCGTAACCATGGTTTGGCTGTTTGAGTAACTTACGCGGCCAACCCAGATGTTCTTTCTCTGGTATTGTTCGTCGAATTGTTGAGCTCCTGAAGTTTTGAGTCTAACGTGCAGTTTAACTCAAAACTTACTGACAAATGCGTGCACTGACTGGACATGCATGCCCAATCAATCTGCATGGTTCTTTCCTCAAAAGATCATTTCAGACATTAATCTTTATCGTCTTCACATGATCTGTCCAAGATTATGTCTGGACTTTAAACACACACGAAATAAACTGATCGGTCACAGTTTCTGTGACTGATCAGTTTGTTTCAGCCTTTTTTCTCAGAGTAGTCAGATATAAAACGCCAACCTCATTAGAATTTAAATACGATCTGCGTGTAAAAGAGTTTGTACAAACCCACTTACAGAGCTAAAATCATTTTTCATTTACCAAAAGCGTCCCCTGCCACTGCTATCCCAGAGTCGAACTTGATTAAATATTTTCAGAGCCTACAAATATTTTACACCTGCACCCATACTCTGCAAAACAAAGAAGTTTTCTAAAACCAGCAACAATGACATGTAAACACAACATAAACCAATCCAAGCATCCTTGTTAAATCCAAACATTTAATTTCCCTGTAGCGCGTATACAGGCTGATATAAAAAGCGTATACAGGGTGTAACATACTAATAACAGCATAACGACGTATTGTGGAAGTCGATGGAAGTCGCTCGCGATGTCTAATGGATCCCGCTTTGTACACTTTCAACGCGAAATCATAAAAGTTGTTGGCATGCGCGAAATGGAAGCCGGTGCGGGAATCTGTGTTATATTTTTAAAGAATAATAGAAATGTGTGAAGAATGTTATTTCTGTACTGTTGACTTAGAATGGGATAAAATGCTTGTATAAATAAAAATAAAGTTTGGTTTTCCTTTTTTCTTTGTAAGGAACTTTTAACTAGAGACTTGTCATTTTTTTATGTTTGACAGACATCTTGTAATTGAACAACAACGGACATGACTTTTTTTAAATTTTAATCTTCACAAATTAGTCTATTGTATTAAGCCATAGAATAGTACATATGTTTCAGGGTTCAGTTTAATATAATAGTGAATAAAACCGTTGATTGTTGTAGCGATTTTTAACAGATTTTTCTACTGCATTCGTTTGTACTGAAAGCTGACCTCAACATAGTAGGGAGAAGTCTAGGCAGATGATTCTATGATATTACCAGTATTTTACAAGGGCTTGCCTGTCTGACCACATCCCAGGGAGTGCAGGTATTACAAAACATGATGGAGGCGTAAGAAACATTGCGATTTCGGAAAATCTGTTTTAAATCGCTACAACCATCAACAGTTTCACCATTATGTTAAACTGAACCCTAAAACATAAAGGATGTTTATTTTATATCATCCAAACAAAATTATGTTCGCGAGTAAGCTGGCTAAGATCAACTTATTGGTACCTCGCAGAGTTTCGTATAATACACGAGGTATACGCACACACAAGGCTGCCGCTTTACGAGATAATATAAAGAAATATTTAACGACCCTTGTACCATCGCCCTATGTTGGCCAAAAAAGTTTTTATCTTGTAATTTTATTCTTATGTTATATATTTTCCGTTCTTCGCGGAATTTCTTAAAGACCGTTTGTTTTTCTGGAACGATGAAGTCTTTATTAATTTGTTAATTTATTTCAGAGGGAATACTAAATTAGTTTATTCTTCTTTTGAAAAAGTAATTATTTGTTTGGTATACAAGTAGGACCATTACAGGCTAACTATGCTATACTTATCATAGCATAATCAGACTATCACTGAGTGTTTGAAATTAATCAATCAGAGCAGCAGTGTCTCAGTGTGATCGGTCCCGCCTTACAAGTTGTAGGTTGTGAGTTCGAACAGAAGCAGGCACTTTACTTTGTTTATTTAATTTCATCACCACTGCTTTCAAAACGGTCAAATAAAACATAGTTAGGAAACCAGCATCTCATAGACCCAAAAAATCGAAGACACGCGTAGTGTAATGTTATAATAAAATACCTCCCCACATACTTCAACTGAATGAGACAAAATTCAAATCCTTTGTTAAACGCACACTATTCAGGCAGGCATATTATAGGTTGGAGGACTACATAACTGATAAAAATGCCTGGCTTAATGCCGGTCCTGCTCCACACCACAACTAATTAATTGACATTCGAATCACTGTTGAAGCTGCTGAAGATAGTAAGAATTTATTTGCATTATATAAACTCAATCTCCTTTTTATTATATAGATGCATTGCACAGATGTGAGTACTTTGTACTATAGAGCTACCATTTACCGGGTAATGTCATAGATTGACTTGAATGTGCCTTGGCGGCTGATAGTATGTCATGCTCACTCAAATGTCTCGCTGACGGTGGCGCGTGTGTCGGATCATTTAGCTCCCTTCAAAATGGTTGAGCTGAATGGTGCTGATCCATGCGTCATGTTCGTGAACGGGCGCCGTCAGTTGGGACTGGTCATCTCTTAGCTGCCAGGGCTTATTTTAATAAATTACTAGCTGGATTGTTTTTAATTATGTTTTGATGCACTCTGGACGCTTTTAACGTGTACGGTTTTTTGTACATCGTTCTCACTTATAGTGAACAACATTAATCGATGTAACTAAGATATATGTAAAAACATTATTATTTAAAAGAGTGTCCATGGAGTTTCTTGCCCGTTCTTCTCCATAGGTACCTACTACGCTTTGGAATGGGCAACTAGCTTCATATTTCTGACTGACCGACTCCTTGACAATTCAAAAGTGCCTGTAAATGGTTTAATTGAAATAAATGATTTGAGTTGAGTTGAGTTGAGTTGAGTATTATGGTCTACTCCCTCTCACAGGGAAGAAGCCTGTGTCCTAGCAGTTGGAACATTGTTATGCCATCAATCAGTGTCGTCTTGCACCATTACCTACGCGTGCCTCAGAGGAGACATAACCAAGCTCAAAAACTACCAAATTTTCAAAAATTTCTGAAAATGTTAAACGCCTCAATCAGATACTTTAACTAAATTAGCGAGAAAGAAGCACCACTTACCCACAGATAAAAGACATTGCCTTACAATATACCCTCCATGAAAGATAGGTACCGTACATAATTGTTGATAAAAAAAAGTCAGAGCTGTTTTGTAGGAGCCGGGATGCTTCAGGGATCTCTTGTACGAAAACAAGCCTCGAGATAGGACGGTACAAACGTTATTAGATTTACATTAACAGAACTGAGGCTCGGGACAGGGAAAACGCTACAGTGCGAAATTAAATTAGTTATTTTATGTTTTATGACTGCCTCGTTGGTCTAGTGGTCGCAATCGCTACAGCTGAGCGTCCTGGGTTCGATTCACAGGTCGGGCAACGTGTTATTGGGTTTTTTTATCTGGAATTTCTCAGTAGCAGCGCGAAGTCTGGATTTGTGCCCGGTTGATAGCAATAGGCTCGCCCCCTATTACATGGGACTTAAACATAACTGGCGAAATGTGGGTGTACTATAGGTACACCTCTGCCCAACCACCAAAAATGTTATGTTTATGTTGTTATTTAATGTCTTTTGCAGATATTTATCGCAATAGATGAAACATACAAAACATTGCCCACCATCTTGGGCATCGCCACAGTCCGGTATAAAAGGGCAATCAAGAAGTTTTAAACAAAGCAAAGTATAGGTTTAAAGTAACTGTAACTTTTCTTACTGCTTATCTGAGCAGTTTTTTACCAATCTAGGAAGCATTACGACATTATCTGGACGAAAATGGCAGCAATTTAAAACAAAAAAGTAATCTTAACACTCTCCACCACTCCATTATTAATTCTCTTCCTCAACTTGTAAACTCGAAACTGTACACTTTTTTTCTCCTCTCAATTGTACGAGTACAATAAAACTGTATCAAGCGGGCTCGTTAGACGACCCATTATATTATATTGTGCCTGCGTCATTACTCGACTTTGGAGAATTTTTCCTTATCAACCGTTAATGTAGCAATGTAACCACGTACCCATCACGTACCCTGAAGTTACCCTGCCGTTGCCCTGGCTACAGAGAACCCTGTTTGGGAGACAAGGAGTACTTAGCACATGGAGTGATAAGCATGCACACAATGCGTGCCAGCTGCCTAGTCTCATTGGGATCAGGGTAACATCGCGACTGTAATAGTGAATTAGACTTGTGGCAGCATCTACACCGCCACATGCGAACAAACGCATCAATCCTGCATCGCGCAAGCAGAGTTTACCGCGCAGATAGCATACATACAACTTCCCGATAACAATCATCGGGCAGTTGCCCACCAGATACGACATCCATCTGGTCGGAGGATCCTCCCTTTTCCGAAGAGTATGAGTGAACTTTACACCCTGTTCCTCATATCCCTTCACTGGTGACCCCGACGTGATCCTCATATCTCTTCACCGGTGACCCCGAGTATGAACGTCAGCGCAGCCTTCGTGCAACTACTTCAGCGTGACGTCATCATCATCACTCCCGCAAGTCACACAGCCAGCCAGCAACCACGGCTTGAACGGTTGTCCTGACCATCAGCATGCAGCTCAAGCGCATACCTGGTCATCACCTTCAGCCTCATCAGCAACCTTGGCACAGCACACTGCACATTCGTCCGGTCCAAAAAGCAGAGTGCTTAATCCCTCTCCTGGTCGACATCAGCAGTCAGCCACCCCGACTCACCGGGGCATCTTCGCAGACAGTTCCGACTCACCGCGAACTATGCGACACCCGGTTCCAACCCACTGGAACCCAACTGGCATTGGCAAGCATCGCAAGATACAAGACTTAGTCCACTATCGACCTCCGGTCTTCGGAGGGGAGTGATGTGGCGGCATCTAAACCGCCACATGCGAACAAACGCATCAATCCTGCATCGCGCAAGCAGAGTTTACCGCGCAAATAGCATACATACAACTTCCCGATAACAATCATCGGGCAGTTGCCCACCAGATACGACATCCATCTGGTCGGAGGATCCTCCCTTTTCCGAAGAGTATGAGTGAACTTTACACCCTGTTCCTCATATCCCTTCAGACTTATGTAATATTATGTATGACACCGATACTCAGCACCTTCAGGATGAGTTGTTTGTTAGGGAATATGCTCTATAGGATTTCTTTAGTAAATATGAGGCTTCTCAACAAGACCTGAGTAAACGCATGCAGGAGGCCAATGAATTGGCAGACCTGGTTAAGTTCAATGCAGAGAGGTATGAATCTCTGACAAATAACCCCTCTCTTTTAGCTGTGCCTGCTCCCAGGCACCCCAGCCTCAACTTATTACACCCACACCCACAGTGCCTCAGCCAGTAGGTAGCTGTATTAATAATGACAATAATAATTTGATTAACACTACATACATAATTGCTGACAAATTTGGAGAAGGTTTTGGTAGCATATTTAATCAGTGTTCGCAACATTATGTTTTTAATAATTTGTAATATTAGACTCACAAAAATAAACCCTAGTTCAACTGTTATATTATTACATGGGGATAGTTTAAATGTAAGAAAAAAGGACATGATTGTGTCCATTTTATGTTACATCTCAATGAGACTAATAATTGCAAAATAGGCACATTTATAATTTAAATATGTTAATTTATAATAGGAATTGCCATTATATTGACACAATTTTATATTTTGATTGTAATCAATTTATTACTGATTACAAACTGACAAATTATACAATGTATTTGCCAACTAGATGTAGAAGACAAATTGCTAATCTTTTAGCATACAAGTGACAAGGGCTCATGCAGTGTACCGGCCGCAAATGTTGAATGTTGTACAACAAAATATGCAGGGTCTGTCCGGCAAAGAGTTAGAGTTAAGTTTATTTATGGAGAACTATGATGTTCACGTGTTATGTTTGACTGAACACTGGTTGAAGGAGCATGAAGTAGTGTTTATCGATGAAGATAATTTTACCGTACAAAGTGCATTTGTCAGAAAATGTGCTATTTTCGGTGGTTCTTTAGTTCTTGTTTCAAACAAGTTGAAATGTAGACAAGGTTTAGATTTAGTTAATCATTCTATCGAGCGCACTATTGAGTTGTCTTGTGTTGAACTAGAGCAATTCGTTATAATCTGCGTTTATCGACCCCCATCTGGTAATTTTATTAGTTTTGAATCGGTAATGGAGCATTCTCTCAATAGGTTAAAATCAAGTAATAAGAGTATAACTTTATGTGGAGATTTTAAAATTAATATTTTTGATGTTTTTCCATTAATTACTTATCAATCTGTTTAGGTCTTTTAATTTGATTAACTTGTTTTTTGAACCAACTGGGATCACGGCATCTTGTCTTGATAATATATTTAGTAATTGTGATGCCAAAAATAAGTGTTAAGTGACTTAACGTCCGACCACTATGGTTTATTAGCTAGCTTCCCCATGACATTACATAATAAACCGCATTAACTTGAATACACGCCTTATACAACTATTCGTTGTAAAAAGTTTAAAAATAATATAGCTCATAGAATTACACCATCGTTAGTAGAACACGAGAATCCTAATGAAATTTCCGGAGCCCTTTTTGATGTTGTGCAAAAAGAATACCAGTCTATTTTCAAGACCAAAACCATTAACATTAATGGCACTTCCGTTGCCTTCAACCAATGGGCTACTCCAGGTATTAATAAAAGTAGAGCGAGACTATACGAGTTATATGGTTTGATAAAATAAAGTTTTGTTACTCCTCTCCTAGAGTATGTAAAAATAATTCAAATTATTAAAAAGATTTGTGCTATTGCCAAATCAAAATTCTTGAGCCATTCAATTAAAAAATCCAATAATAAAGTCAAAACCCCTTGGAATATTATATACAATGAAACGGGGAAGTATCGACCATAATCTCAAGTTGATTTTCTTGTTTAACCAAACAAGAAAATCAACTTGAGATTATGGTCGATAGCAAATTAGTTACGAGTAGTAAGGCAGCTGACGTAGCTGAGGCATTTAATGAGTTTTTTGCCAACATACCTATAACTACGACTTGCTCCTTAAATTCGTCCCCGTCGAAAACTGAGAACCTTATGAATAGTAGTGTGCCAAAATGTACTCGCTTATTTAGCTTCGAACATGTAACGCCTAGTGATTTAATTAACGTCTTTAACACTCTTATGTCTAAAAACACTGGTGATTACTGGGGCATCTCCATTAAATTTTTAAGTTATATAATAGACATCGTAGCCCCCTATCTAGCTGTTACTTTTAATAAATGTGTTGATCTAGGAACTTTTCCTGACCTCATGAAGCGAATTAAAGTCATACCATTATATAAATCTGAGAATAAAAATAACATTGGCAATTTTAGGCCTATTTATATCTTACCAGCATTTAGCAAAATAATTGGAAAGTTAATACTTAATCTGTTGCTAAGACATTTTAATTTAAATAGTCTACTACATAACGAACAATATGGCTTTACAAAAGGACGTTCGACTACAGATGCGGGTTTTGCTCTGCTGAAACACATATTTAAAGCATTAGAGAAATCGCAAAATGCTATTGGAGTTTTCTGTGATCTCTCTAAAGCCTTTGATTGCGTGCATCATGACACGCTTTTGCGTAAACTACGTCATTACGGTGTCTAAAACGAAGCTCTCAACGTAATAAATTATTATTTACATAATAAGTACCAATGTGTAGATGTCGATGGTGTGAAATCTTCCGAGCTACCAGTTCAGTTAGGTGTACCTCAAGTCTCAATACTGGGTCCATTCTTGTTCTTAGTGTATATGAATGACTTACCATTCTATTTAAATGATATCTGTGACGTTGTACTGTTTTCAGATGATACCTCTCTTATTTTTAAAGTAGACAGGAATAGACAAGATTTTGACGACGTAAACAGTGCACTCGTAATGGTTTACGTCAAATAACCTAGTTCTCAATGCCAAGAAAACGAAATGTTTGAAGTTCGCCTTACCGAATGTTTGAAATCTAGGACCCAACATCGTCTTAGAGCTGCTTGAAAATGTAGACTCGGCGGTTTTTCTGGGCATAACAGTAGATGCCAAACTTCAGTGGGGCCCACATTTATAAAGCCTAGCGGGTAGGCTCAGTTCAGCCGCCTACGCCGTCAGGGAAGTAAGACAATACACTGACGTTGATACAGCTCGGTTAGTCAATTTATTTATTTCCCCAGCGTTATATCCTACGGTATTCTGCTGTGGGGCAAAGCCACTGATATTAATTATACACTAAAAACAGTGATTTTCACAATGTTAACACCAGAAATAAGAACAAACTACGTGCTCCCTTTCACCGGCTTCATAAGGTTCATAACTCATTTGTTGGGCTTGGTATAAATAACCTTTTATAACAAGTTATCCTCTTCTTTACTAGATTTACCTTTTAATGCGTTTAAGGCTCAAGTTAAATCCAACTATTGTTCAAAGGCGTATTATTCCGTTAACGACTACTTAAACGATACAAACAGTTGGTCGCTGTGATTAACTCAAGACACTGTTCATGTTCTTTC
The DNA here is from genome assembly GCA_963555695.1 of Dasypolia templi. Classification (NCBI taxonomy): domain Eukaryota; kingdom Metazoa; phylum Arthropoda; class Insecta; order Lepidoptera; family Noctuidae; genus Dasypolia; species Dasypolia templi. The sequence goes on along the minus strand of OY743154.1, from coordinate 25,368,852 downwards.
TCCAGAATCAGCTTACCTACTGATATGAGTTCATAATATTTGTTTTTTTTATATTTATTTGACGGTATTAGTCAATTATTTTGTTATCTTCATGATATACTTGTCGGCGTCACCGTTAGCGGTAGGTACGGCGGGCCGAGTTTCGCTGTGCAAAGCGGGACGTTCGCCTCCCCACTCTCCCCACTTCTCAAGCAACTTAATGTAAGCTAGTGCGCAGCGAAGAGGGGGAGCATTCTTGTGGCAGGCTCGGCCCGGTGCGCCTGCCGTAGCGCCTAGAGCTATTATTGCGATCTATTTAATTAATTAACAAGCTGTTGGAATAAAAGAGTTGGTTACTGCTATATCTCATACTTTCATTTAATATGTCGGACCTCTGCCTTCCGTTTATTTCATGGTGATTATTTTATAAGAAATTGTGAGTGAAATAAAGTGATTGTGCTGTAACTAGTATCTCTATTTTCTTCGCCCGACAATCCACGCCTACTTACAAAGTGCAAGTGTATTATCGCTGATGAAGGCCTATCCCGATATCAGAATTGGGATTCGAAGGGCAAAAACCTGAAGAAAATAATGACGACAGTGAAGTGTGGGCCAACGTCTAATCTATTCAAAATATGGAGTTTATGCTATCACGACTTCCGCAACCACTTAACCGCAAAAGTCAAATTTCACCGCAACTGCGCGACTGATATGGTTTGATCCTGATAATGACAATCGCTTCAATGGCACATTCCATCGTTGAAGCACAACAGTCCAAAAATCAAGTGATTGAAGCAAGTGGCAGTACGACCCTTTGACCGAAGTGAAGAATTCGAATCGAGCACCAGCACCGAAGAGTCGTGATACGAACCGTCTCACCTGCTACGTGTATGGACAACCATATCATCCGGTGAGCTCGTTCCTTTTCTTTTTAATAGATAATCTGGTAGTTCGTTTGTAGCTTTTAGCTTTGTCAAAAATTCCAGGGTACTATGCGCTGTGATTTAGTTTACCTTACAGGTATAGGCAAAGAAAACGTTAAATATGAATAGCAGAATACTGAGCCGTGGTGAAATTCAACACGTCAGTGTCCTTTTTGTTTCATGCTGTACCTGTTAACTCAATTACAGAACCAGTTATTATAGGTAGGGATCTATTAGATAGTGGTATCCATGTACGTACGGATAATGACAAAATTACATTCTGTTTGGGGTAAGAAAGTTAACGTTACTGAAGAGTTTCATTATCATATACCACAAAATCAACACTGACCTACATGGTGAAGATAAACTCGCATTAGTTCAGTGCGAAAGGATAATTGATTCTTTATTGGTGGTATGGTGTTTACGGTTAAATAATTTTTTTTCTCGATAATAAATTACAAAGATTTCACTTACTTGAGAACGTATTTAAACTTAAAATATAACTTGGACACACAAACTAAGCAGCTATTGTTTTAATTTATATTAAATCATCTAAGTTGTAACACCATTTCTTTTCGTACGCAAATAAAATTATTAACTAACACAATTTAAAACTTTTCGATCCACCCGCAAAAGAAATAATTTCCGTAGATAAGGAATGCGATCCCGGTGCCACAATAAAGCAATACAGTAGTAGGGCAAGTCTGTTTAATGGATGTGTTTGATCATTTAGAAAGTGATTTTTAAAATTTAATTTTGAAAATACCAAACGTTTAGTTCGCATTCTTTACTTCTATAGGTAGCTTATTATATTGTTGCACTCCCGCAAAAATAATTGTTCTCTAGCGATTGACTGTCCGCACTCGCGGTAGTAAAATGTGATCCTTCCTACTATTGCTGCGATTGTGTACCTGATGTATTTTTGTGTTAATAAACTTACTTAGAATTTTTAAGTATTCTGATACAATATGCAGGAAGTTGTTTAATATTCATGAGTTTCGTTTCCCTGTAAATTTTAAGTGTAGGTGTAAGGTAATCATAGTGAAATAATAGTTTAATAATTTTATTTTGAGCGATCTGTAGGTCCTTTAGATTAGTTTTTGGCGGGTTGCCCTATATTTCACGTGTTTTACGTTAAGAATCTTGAATCAAATTAAAAGGGCCTATCAAATGGACAGACAAGATATTTACAAGAAAGTGATCGAAATACTAACATCAGAACCGGTTCTGACTAAAATGATTTGACTGGAACGCACTGATTGAACTTCACACTTGTGTGCTGGGCCTCAAGGGATTGTTTGGGGGGTCAACGGGTACGGGGACTCCATCCTATGCTTAGGGTTTTTGCACAATGTTATACTGTACATTTAGACATCGCGGAGAAGTTGTGTAGAGGAATCGATGGTAGGGAGTATTCTTGTCATTGTTGACTCTTTCACTAAATGCGTCCTTCTCGAGTGCACTTCTTAGTTGGATGCAGCAGGTGCAGATGAAGCACTAAAGGAGGCTCTATCTTTACGGTGCGACTTCGCGGATCATTTCGGATCGGGGTGGGTATTGTATTGGCGCAGACAGAGCAATTTTATGGTGAACATGGTGTAGAGTTGCACCTTGTTGCTAACGGTTCTGGCAGGGCAGGTGTTCAGGTAGAGAGAGTCATGAGGACATTGAGGTGCTTACTTGTTATAATCGAAAGTGAATCTGGTGGTACCTGGCGCGGCGAGTTTCTCGAAGTGCAGCTAGCGACAGATGGTGTAAGGTCTAGGGTACACACAAACAGAACTTGTGTAATTCGGGACTCGGGCGCGGTTTTTAAGTGTGGCTTCATATTCTGAGTCTGGGTTTCGGTTAGATTTGGGTGAAATTCGTAAGATAGCATCGGAGAATATTGGGAGAGTTGCTGCGTCACAGTAAGAAAAATGAGACCGTTCTATAGTGGTGATTCCTACTTCATTGTATGTGATCCCCCTCTGGGTTCGATTGGGCTTCGCAGGGAGTACAGACTTCCCTTTGTTGTGTGTCTAATAGAGAATGCAAATATGGTCGTAAGCATTTTCGTGCAATGCCCGGGGGAAGTGAGGGCTTGGTGCATTTAGCTACCACTTTGACGGGTAGCTTGAAGGAGGCCGAGGTGGCGGCAGTCCGCGATTGACGAATGGAGTGGGCGTCATCAGGTGGTTTTAGTGTTACTTTGTCTATTTGTAGTTCACGTACGTTATCCGCCAGCTCTGAAAACCTCTCGGCATCTGAGAGTGAAGAAACGTAATTAAACGTAAAATTGGTACTAATCTGTGAGATAAAGTAAGGGTCCGACTCATGCGGGTTGACGTCCTATGGTGTGTGTTATTGGGTAGTCTAAAGAATTGGCTTATGCAGGCCGATGTTCTGGGTCATATTATAAAGTGATCGTCTAGTCTGAGAGGCTATGAGATCAATGGAGATACATATGTGTGGTACTAGTGAGTGATCGGAGAGACGCTGTTTAGCTGCCTGGTCCATGTTATCTGGAGAGATAACTAGCTCAAGGGAGGCCTATTTAAGTTGTCCGGCTCAGCTCCTAAAGGTTGATTTTGTGGGTTATAAAACGTTGTAATGTATGTCACCGATGGACGAGCGTACAAAGTAATGTATCTACCAGTTTTATTCTTTTTACAGAAAAATGGGCCCGCGGTGACTTTAAGGGGATGGAGACGCACAAGGAAGTGTGAATGTCAGTCTGGCCGTGACGGCGCTTCAATACTTAAATTAGTGTTATTTAGTTTTCATAGATGTCGTTTGTTAGTTTAGAGTGTTATGTGTGTGTGAACATGAATTATGTGTCTGCTACGACACATTCAATGACATGACACTCAGTGACATTTTGCTGGCTGTATGACATGAGACTCAGTCGGCATCGCACAGGCGTGCTACGCATTCATTCGGTGGAGTGTCTAAGTCAAGTCTATTCTTAAGATTAAAATAGTTTGTTTCTGTTATAGGCTCTAAAGTAAATGACTTTGGTGGTAGTGAAACTACCAATGAACATAGCATGTGTGGATTGTTATATAATCTACAGGGACCATTTTAGTCCGGACTAAAAAAGAGACAAAAAAAAAGAGACAAAAAAAGAGACAAAAAAAAGACAAAAAAAGAGACTAAAAAGGAGACAAAAGAGAGACAAAAGAGAGACAAAAGAGAGACAAAAGAGAGACAAAAAGAGACAAAAAAAGAGCAAAAAAAAGAGAGAAAAAAAAACTGTATAAACTGGAATGATCTTGAAGGGTCATTCATGACCGGACCAAGCAGTAAAATCCTGAAGGGTTTGTTATAACCTGCATTTTTGCTCATCGAGATTGCTAGTCAGGATGAACGAACATTAATAATAACGTTATGTCTTCTCGTTGCTCGTTATGTTAGACAATGCTTGATGAGTCTACGCGTACGAGGACGTCCGCACGTCAGTATGGCCGTGTCGGCGTCACCGTTAGCGGTAGGTACGGCGGGCCGAGTTTCGCTGTGCAAAGCGGGACGTTCGCCTCCCCACTCTCCCCACTTCTCAAGCAACTTAATGTAAGCTAGTGCGCAGCGAAGAGGGGGATCATTCTTGTGGCAGGCTCGGCCCGGTGCGCCTGCCGTAGCGCCTAGAGCTATTATTGCGATCTATTTAATTAATTAACAAGCCGTTGGAATAAAAGAGTTGGTTACTGCTATATCTCATACTTTCATTTAATATGTCTGACCTCTGCCTTCCGGTTATTTCATGGTGATTATTTTATAAGAAATTGTGAGTGAAATAAAGTGATTGTGCTGTAACTAGTATCTCTATTTTCTTCGCCCGACAATCACGCCTACTTACAAAGTGCAAGTGTATTATCGCTGATGAAGGCCTATCCCGATATACTCATTACAATGTTTTTAAATGAGCTGTATTGCAATATGTGGTTAGCTAGCGACCTCGACAATTGATAATATTATTCTTGTCTGCGCAACCGGCAGCAAGTTCGTCATGCTCCCTTAGATGTTACTGCTTGCGGTAGCGTCGGGGGTCAGGTTTCCTCCTTACCTCAAATATGACGAGCATAACGCAAAGATCAGCCATTACCCCCCGGTAATGGCTGATCTTTGCGTTATGCTCGTGAACGGGTGCTGCTTGTGGTGAGTATCCGAAATGTCGAGCACTAAAATTGACCCTCTTACTAGAGAGAAGTACGACACATGGGTGATACAGGCTGAAGCTGTCCTCGTACGACACAAATTATGGAAATACATCGAGACTGATGCTGCAGTGGCTGATAAAGAAGGCGATAGACAGGCGAGATCTGAACTCATACTTATAATCGCTCCTTCTGAGCTTAAACTGTTAAAACCTCTTTGGCTGCGACAGCTGCAGTGACATATAAAAAATAGGAAACAAAACATTGTGTGTCAGTGGTTTTTTCTCTAATTATTGTACATACTCTCTCTACGACTTTCATATTATAATATTTTTCATATTCAAGTCTTTCACTCAAAAGGTACTTGCATTATAAACAAATTAAAACAATTACTACTGCTATAGAATTATGGGAATAATTGAAAGTCACGTATGCCAGTAAGAGACCTGCGTGAAAGGCCTAATTAAAGCAATTGATCCTAACAAAATTAGAAGGGCATGATGTCAGATCCCATCTAAACAAGTTTATGGATATAGTTGACAAATTGGCAGACATGGACGTAGCTATTAATGAGGACTTGTTAACAATCATGATGTTGTACAGTCTCTCAAATGAATTTGAGAACTTCATAGTCGCTATAGAATCGCGAGACACTCTTCCGAAGCCAGAGGAGCTTCAAACTAAAATAATTGAAGAATTTGAAGCACGTCATAGCCAAAACAATACTAATAACGACGAAACTGAATCCTCTTTTCAAGAAGAAGCCCTTAACACGTCCTGCAAAATTTGCAAACGTAGTGGTAATATCTTCCAACGCAAGACTCACAAAATTTGTACGAATTGCTGGAATAAAAACAGTGAGAAGCCTAATAAACACACTGGTTCTCATAAGAACAACTTTGCTATGCAGTGCCTCCTTACACATAACGAAAAATCTGAAAACAGCGTTTGGGTTCTGGATAACGGTTGTACATCTCACATGACATTTCAACGAGCCTTATATAACACTATAGAGAGAACTTCCGGAAAACTGAACTTAGCAACTAAAGAACAAACTTCAGAGATTAAAGGAAGAGGTATAGTCTCCTTTGTAACAAAAAATGGTAATGCTATAGCCCTTACACAGCTACAAAACACTCTATACCTAATTGACTTGTAGCATATATACATAGTCTGTGCACGAACTTGATGTCCGTCAGTAAGATGACAGATGCAGGCTGTTCTGTCCTCTTCACAAAGACTAAAGCGACGGTCAACAATCCAAAAGATCGAATAACTCTCACCGCATTTAAACATGGAGATGGTCTTTATTACATTAAACCAAATAAACATGAGCGCAACAATCTGGCCAATCATAATGATGACACTGTTTCGATTCCAATTGTTAAAAAGAAAGCGAACTCATCAAACATCTACGACTGGCACAGATAACTTGGTCACATGAACGCCAAAGATCTGAAACATGCACTCAAAAACGAGAATTTGCTTGGCTTGGATTTTGATGCTTCTGAAACCTTGGCAGACTGTGAAATCTGTATACAAGCAAAACTTCATCGAATTCCTGCCCCCCGTGAGAAAACAACTCAACGAACAACAGAATGCTTAGAAATCGTTCATAGCGATGTATGTGGACCTATTAGAACGCCCACAGTAAGCGGAAACAAGTACTTCGTTACTTTCATAGATGACTTTAGCCGATACAGTCGAGTTTATATGATTAAAAGCAAGAACGAAGTCATAGAAAAGTTTAAAGAGTTCAAGGAGTTAGCGGAAACGCACACGGGGAACAAAACCAAATTCTTACAATCAGATAATGGTACCGAGTATGTGAACAAAGATTTCAACGCTTATCTGAAACGTTGCGAGATACAAAGACGTCTCACCGCACCCTACACCCCGAATCAAAACGGAGTTGCTGAACTAAATAATCGTACCCTTGTGGAGAAAGCGAGAGCAATGATGATTGACGCACAGGCACCATTAAAATTCTGGCGCGAAGCAGTGTTCACTGCAAACTACCTATCAAACAGGAGTATAAACAGCGCCGTTCAGAAACAAACGCCATTCGAGCGATGGGTTGGGAGAAAGCCCTGTATTAATTATTTAAACGTGTTCGGTTGCAAGACTTACGTTCTGATGAAAGGCACTAATGGTCACAAATTTGCACCAAAGGCAATTCCTGGCATGTTTGATACCCTGAAACATCTAAAGCTTTCAGGATTTTCATACCCTCGAAGAACAGCATTACAACTTCAAAAGATGTTAGGGTATTAAAGACTATGTTTTACGATGAATCTAATAAAAATGCAATTTCCACACTTCTGAACTATTTAGAGTTTTCATACGAACCTAATCCAGCGAATAATGAAAGTGAATACGAATCTCTTTCTGGATCTTTTACTGATGTCAATGATGATGAGCCTGATGCTGATGCTGAAGAAAATGCGACCGTTCAAACGAGGTATTTGAGAGACAGGTCAAAAATCACAGCTCCTAAGCGCTACGATGATTTTATTTTGACAGCAGCTGAAGAAATCCCTACAAAGTTAAATGGCAACATGCAATGCACAGTGAAATAACTTCACTGCATGACAACCAAACCTGGGATCTCGTTGATTTACCCAAAGGACGAAAAGCACTCCCGTGCAAATGGGTGTATAAAGTAAAAATGAATCCTGATGGTTGTAACGTAACGTTTAGCCGACTGGCTAAACGTGGTTACAAGATATTATAATTTTTAGATTATAAAATACAAAATTACGTAGAAAAAGATATCAAGGATTAGAAATCGATTAGTAGTATAGAACGATCCTCTGGTCCGCAGTCTAACACGAGGGAGCTCACGGTCGTGCAGCAGCTCGAGGCGTCGGCCGCTCCTCCGTCCTGCAGTCCGTCGGGTGGTAGCTCGCAGCAGCCTCTCCAACAGCCCGCAGCCCGTTGAGAGGGAGCACGCGTCGGTTGGTGTTTCTTCCGGCGGCGGTGTCTCACGCCACGTTTATTTGACGTCAGGATTTCTGGTCCCAGTGTATTGGCGGCAGCGTCACATGCCACGTTATTTGATTCTCTGCAAACCGTCTCCAACTCCTCTCGTAGACGCAAGTGGGAGGGTCGGAGGTGATCGAGTGAGTCGAACACATTTACACACACAAGATGTTTGTAATGAATTCACTGAGAATAACTTTTAGAAAGGTTTATATTTAAATAGCTTTTAGAAAAACATAGAGTAAGAAAAGTACGAAAAGAAAGAAGCCAACAGAGCGAGCCAGAAGGGCGAGTCAAAATAACGGAATCAAAAAAGAACAGAACCTGGTGAAAGGTATCGGATGGTTCAAAGAATATAACTACTCTCTACCGAGAGAAGAACGGTAACTCTATGGTAAAAAAATGCAAACATAGCGTTACACAAGTATACACTAGCGCTGTTGCGGCTTATCCGGAAATTAAACAAGCGATTTTATTGCGGGAAATCTATTGAAGATTGAAGCATGAAGAGAAATTCATAAATACATGGAGACTAATTCGAAACTCCATATAATTATGAATCCTCTTCATGCTGTGTAATCAACCATGGTATTATTGCTTATAAAAACAAATAAAACAATGAATTAAGTTAGTATAATCATTTATTTCTTAGGATTCTCATTTTTCTTTCTACAGCCTTCTTTTTCTCCTCTTCATCCATTTCTCGATTTTTCAGCACAGTAAATGCTGGATTTTAAATGATTTTTATATAATTCTAAATGTTTTGGACAATCACGTAAAGAAGAAAAGTCAACAAGATCTAGTACAGTAAGAATATTAAGTTGATTTTTTTTCCAACCTTCATCCGTTAAGTACTGTTGAATTAAAAAGGAGCCATTGTTTCCACACATTGTATCATGTTTCCACACATTGTATCATGGCTTTGTTAGCGTAGTTCAATGCGTTTTTTGCGTCATATTCTATAAAGTTAGTGAATATGTGTAAGGTTCAGCTGTGTCAGACAAAAATGTTCTCCGGCAATCTGGACAATCATTATGACGGAGTTTCTTGTATATGAAACCGCACACGTATCCACAAGCTTGACTTTCCGGCATCGTTTGTTCGACTGCTTCAGCCAATAATGCCTTAATGTCATTTAAAATGAAATTTTAGTGGTCCTTTCCTTTTTCTTCCTCTGGAATATTCGTTAAAAAACTGGACAAGTAGTCGCATAATACTGCAGTATCATCCTCACAGTTTTTTCTTTGCCCCGAGTGGCGCCACAAATTGTTGGATTGTGGGATTATAATCAGCACCGCAATATAAACCTGATGCAGCCGAAACAGTTTTCCAAGTGATCTTGATTTAGACGACGCGTCGAAAGGCTTTTGATTTGAATTGCCTGCAAGTTTTTCCATAGCCTTTCTATTGCATTCAAAGTGTGAACCCAACCGTCATAGGCTGGAGGTTTGGACTTAATGCCTAGATATTTCATTTCCGAAATAGATTTTCGCATTTTTTGAAAGAGTGTTATGTGCGGACTACGTAAAGTCATGTTTGTTGGAGTACTTTTTCTACCACGTAGAGATCAGGGGTGTCCGCGTTTACGGCATCGAAAAGCTCGTCGAAATTGTTCGTAAATGTTGCAGTTTCCAGGGCTTCAGGTGGAAGTTCATCTGAAAAATGTGACATTTTTAAAAAGGTAACTGGCATTAAACTATTTTTGCCAATAAGTTATTAAAATTACCTATAAAAATTATAAAACAATTAAATTATTAAAATGAAGTTTTATACAATGTAGCAATTTTCATTGAATTTACTACTTAAGACGTTATTTCACCGTATTCTGTAAGGTGTTATCAAACTGACACACACGTTATGTGTGCGCAAGTTTCCTTAGCGACATTGGTATTACAGCTTAAAGAGGATGCCGCTTCATGATGGCTGTGAGAGAGAATAGACCTTATATGATAATACTGTCTTGTTTCTAAGGTAGGTAGTAGGGTAGGTAACCAATACTCACTTGATGCAATTTTAGCAAATATGCCAGCCGTGACAGAGTGGCTAAATACTTGTGCTGCAAGCTTCTAAACTCTATGTGACTCCATTTTGCTATTCCTGAAACAAAACAAATAGTTCTTAATTTACTGTAATTACTAATAAGTAGATCTGTTTTATTTTATTATAATATTAGCTGCTTTGATACGGGGTGCTAGGACATGAAACCTCCCAGTGTGCCCGAGGGCTGGAGTCCCCTTATGGATAGGTCCGGGGGAAGGCCAGTCTCCGGGACGGTGCATATACTTGCTACTTAATATCTCTATTGGTAGAGAGTTGGAGATTTAAATGTTTTTCTTATTAAGTTCATTAATTAGAAATTCACTAATATGTAGGCGGACTGTCCCTAAATTATTCATTCTTCAAAACCACTGAAAAACAGCAGCCAACTTGCGTAACATACTTTAATAGCAATCCCTTTCTTATGAAAATTCAATAATATCCATTTCATTCTTGTCGCTGTCGATCAAACAAATTTTTCAAACATATGCAAAGGATTTTGGTGTAAGTGTGTTACGCAATAATCGGCCTGAAGATCAGTTTACGCGAGATACTTTTATAATTACAACTAAGCATAATCAGCCTAATAAGTTCCTACTGCTGGGACACAGGCCTCCTCTCTGTGAGAGGCAGTGGGCCGGAATCCACCACGCGGGCTCAGTACGGATTGGTAGATGTCACATGTCTTCGAATTTTTGGTTCTCAAACATGCCGGTTTCCTCACGATGTTTTCCTTCACGGTTTTGAGAGCAGTGGTGATGAAATAGTTTACATAAAGTAGCGCCTGTCTGGGTTCGAACCTACGACCTGCAACTCGTAAGTTGCGGCCGTTACCACTGGGCACCATTATAACTAAGAATTCTTTTGAATGTTGTGTCTGACCGATAAGTTTATTTTTTTAATATGCTAACCTTTGACAGGTTCATCATTGCCCTGCTTGTTAGTTGTGCACTCAACATCAAGTTTCATCAAAATATTTCGTGTACACTTTAGAAGATGTGGAGGATCCAAAACTGCAACAATTTTCCGTCGGGTTGTTGCACATAACGTTTTCAAAACTTTTACATTTACTGTTGATAAATCGCATACAGTGGCGACTAGATTGCTATTGTATAGCATTAAAACATTCTGTTATTATCTGAAAGGAATAAACAATAGTCATTATTAATTTAATGTGTTTTTTTCTACTTAGTAGACCTTGATAAATATTTTACCACTTTTAAAATCACAGTCATTCTATCGGCGTTTATTGCATGTGAAAAATAAAAAGCGATTGGTAGCTTCCATTTCTTTCTTAGGCCAGCTAACATAAAAACAAGGGCTTTACTGGCGTATTGTTTACTTCTCCCATGATTGCCATGGTCTTGGAAGCCATGTATTATATCCTGATTTGTATCTTATTACAAAATGTTTTCTAATATATATTTCGTCAAACAAAAGTATACAAATATTGGATCCGTCATCACTTAGCTTATCAATATTTTTTTTTAATAGAAGTAGAATATATGTTTATTGATGCCAGGTTTAAGTGGTACTCTGTTGAGTAATTTATTCAAACTGCTTTGGCATGGTAAAGCAAACATTCTTCTTAAAAGTCTGTATCAGGCAGGTGACTTTTTATAAATCAGTAAAGACATGACTTTCTGATTAAGTGTATCTTCTGCCTTTTGGTTTTTTTGGGCAATTTCTCAACTTGCTTTGTAGCAACACTATTAAGGAATATTCTAATATTTAAATCACACAGTTTTTGCACATTTTCATCTGCTGAAATCTATTCAATCAAATTAGTCTTCTTTTTTTAAACATGTTTTGGAGTCTTATTATTTCCCTTAACTTTCCTCTGCAAACATTGTATAACTTTTTTTCTCTAGTAGTCAGTTCATTTACTCTTGATACATTAATAGCACTCAGGATACCACTGCGTTTTCTAGATGGTGACTTGGCATGAGATGCTTTATCCATTTTTGATGCAAAGACTGGGGTTATCACTATTCTAAGAGTGTTCTGAAATCAGAAATACCAATACTATTTGTTATGAGTTTTACTTAAAGTAATTACTAATGAGATTTTTCTTTATGTTATTTATTGTGATAGCAGCCATAGTAAAGCATATTCTGGACATAAAAAATAGTGGTATACAGCCTCATTTGAGTGTTGGGCTGGTGAGGAATAAAACCACTGGTTGCTTCTTTCTTCTGTATTTGGAGTGTTTTCTCCAGGAGAGCTCGCCGCCGACTGTGTCTAACGAGTTTTTTTTTTGGTAAATGAAATCTCGCAGGTCAACCGCCTTCCGCTTGTCGTCTGCTTAACCGGGCTTGCCTGTGGTTGCCCTAATAATTTAAGGCCTCCAGCCAGGGCTTGAAAAAACTTAAAACTAATCGACTACACGCTAATGGCACCCCCTGTGGGGTACGGACCTCGGCTTAGGGCGTCGCTGGAAAAGGGCAGCAAGGAACGGGCTGGATCAGGATTTGTGAGATTTTGGGACGAATTTCAAGCTACAGAATCAGCGAATACGTAATAATAATAATAATCTTCTCGTTTTCACTTAAGTACTGTTTTTATGCACTATCACTGTTTCATTCGTCCCGCACAAAATTGCCGACTACGTAATTATTATATGGTCGCAAAGATACAGCCCTGTGATAGACCAACACAGATGGTACATTCTTATAAATAGGGTCCCTATGGTACCCGTTGGGTCTGAATCCTTAAAAAAACTATTACAATAGTTTCTTAAAGCATACATACAAACCTGGCTACTTAAACTAAAATTTAATCCAGACCTGCACCCTAATTGCGTAACACATTTTCGTAAACGATTACGACAAATCTGTTTGATTTTGACGGTTCAAGAACATTCATTGCGTTCTATTTAATGTTGAGCAGAATTTTTATCGAACTTAAGAAGCAATGGATTAGCAAACTGTTTCAAAACGATTCAGATTCAGATTGATTGTGTATTACGCAATTAGGGTGCTGGCCGCAACACAAGACTTTGTACTGCAACTACGTAATTATGTCTTGATAGGGTTACAAAAAAATACTTCAAATAACCATAATAATTAATAATTACCTGCTCATTGCATGTTGGTTCTACTGATTTTGAAGGTTTTACAAAAGTTATTGTGTCAAAACCACATCACTTGTTGAAGGCTCAACTGCAATATTTTCTATTTGTGCAAATGGTATCCTTGACACAAGCTATTCTGCTGGCAGTCCAAAACTCTGCAGAAAAAACTAGTTTTAATACACAATGTTATGTGTTATCAACTAACATCTTATGCAGCCTGCCAACAGCATTTCAAATTTAATTAGCATTTTAGACAAAATTGGTCACTACAAAATCAACAAACACCTAAGGTAGCGCAACGCATACCTGCTTAAATATGTTTTCTCTTTTGTTTAGAGGTTCCTCTACTTCAGCTGAATCAGGACACGCAAATTTGCTAAATTTTTGTCGCTCCCACATAAAACTTTATTTTTTGTATGTTGTGAGAGAAAAAGATGGATGTGTCCAATCTTCATTAGGCCAGCAATATGTGGCTCATGCAAGGGCCCTGAAAAAATAACAATGAACACAGTGAAATACACGTAACCAGTAGAAAAAGAGTTGATAACATAAACAGATTTGACAATAAGTGTACGGGTTGTGGTAGTTCACTCCGTACACCGGTTTGTTGTGAAGGTTTGTACGTTCAGTTAGTTTATAGAAACATGTTCCAATAAGATGCACTAAATAGTTAAGTTTATTCAAGATAAGAGTAAGTGACAGTATTAGAGTGGAAAGCGATTATTTGTCTTAGTTTTTGATAGCTAGTTCACTATCAGTAAAGTATCTTGCAGAGTAAGCGGAAAAATATACGTCGATGAGACCGTACAAACAGTTTGTAATCAGAATAGATCGTTACTAGAAAATACTAACTTAGATTTCGGTTGACCAGTCTCTTATAATTCATTAAGCGCTACAAGGGGTTGGGTTTAGAATCAAGTCGCCTGAATTTGAGAAGTCTGACACTAAGGGCTTGAGAAATCAGGTATCCCCCTGCAATTTTAGCTGCCGGAGCTGCGTCAAAATCATAAACTAAAGGTTGAATCGCAACTTTGTTGTTGATATCAGTGTTTCTTTAACGGGTTAACAGAAACACTAATATAAAAATTCACTCTTGGTCTACTTAGTAACTTACTTAGTAATATTGTTTTTCCCTGGATTCGGGAACCTATGATAGGACACCAACTTATCTTCAGTACGTGTGATATCGCACTTGGCACATTTTCGATAGTCGTTGGTAGACATTTTACACAAGACAGGCAAAATCTGTTTAAAAGTAACACCAAGGAATTTAAAATATTTCTACAATCCAAACTGACAATTTGACCAGTGACAGGACCGTCATCGGTGTGGCCACTGTGTGTTTTGCAAAGTGTAATATTTTACGGTGGTATATGTGAGCAACAAACTCATGCAAAGATCTAACATGTGTGCAAGAGCGAAATCTCGTCAATGAAAGACGATAGACCCTGGGATGGTTTATATAGCCTCTGGCCGATCGTTCTAGAAGTGACTTTTTTAGTTTTCAATCCAAATACTTCTTAATTGGTTATCGGCCAGGAACTATAAAGATGGCTTACAGTGAGAACCCGGCTTAACACTAGTTTTACGATACCTTTACAATAAAATAGACGACCTCTTAGCTCTATACCATAGAAAAATAAAAACTGACAGATGACAATGTTAGATAAAAAATGTCACAACATTCAATAAAAGGAAAATAATATGAGATCACATGAAATGAGATAAATGGATGTGGAAAATAGACAGAGGTAGCTAAAGGTTTGCTTTTCAGCAATACAACAATATCGGATAAACAAATGTAAGTTAAATGAGTGTCATAAAATTTTCATAAAGACTTTAGTACCTACTGAATCATAGAAAGAATTGCTGTGCACAACAGCTCCTCAGGTGTTAAATACATAAATAGATAAGATGTGTTTTTGGTGTAATAAAATACCACATGGTACCGTCGATAGGTATAACGCCAGAATGGTTATCAAAGGTTACTCCCAGCGACCTGGAGTTGATTATGATAGAACATTCAGTCCAGTGGTTCGTCTGAGCACCGTACGAGCATTGCTATAGCTGCTCGGGCAAATCTAAAACTACAACAGTTCGATGTTTCAACCGCCTTTCTGAATGGCACAGTAAAGGAAGATATTTACATGAAACAGCCTGATGGGTTTCAGGATGGCACCAAACGAGTCTGCAAGCTGAAACGCAGTCTCTATGGTTTGAAACAAGCACCGCGCTGCTGGAACACCTGCATTGCCGCGTTCTTAAGAAATTCGGATTTCCATCAGAGTGAAGCGGATCCATGCTTATATGTTCGAATCAGAGGACAATCTAAAGTCTTTATTGGTATTTATGTTGATGACGGACTTGTAGCATATAATACAAACAGAGCAGGAGACGAATTTATCAAGGAATTGAAAACAAGGTTTAAGATAACTACGAAACCTGCGTCATACTTCCTTGGCTTGGAAATAAATATCAGCAAAGACAAGGCCATTTCATTAAGTCAAAAGTCTTACACAAAGAAAGTGTTAGAAAAATATAGAATGTCCAATTGCAAACCAGCACCAACGCCAATCATAAAAGAAAATGAGATGGCAGAGGAAGAAGATTCATATGCTCTTGGTGTTGCATCTCTAAACCTCGGAGCACCTACCAAGAAAGATATCATGCTGGTAAAATGCATCTTCCGGTACTTGAATGGGACCCAACAGAATGGGCTAACCTATACTGAATAGTCGCCTCCACGCTAAGTCTGCTACAGTGACGCAGATCATGCAGGAGATCAAACTACTGGAAGGTCAACATCTGGAATGGTGTGCTTATTCTCCGGAGCTGCCATTAGCTGGAGAAGCCAGAAGCAAATTACAGTCTCCATCTCCTCAACTGAAGCGGAGATTATAGCAGCAAGCGAATCTGCACGAGTGGTTTTATGGTTGAATCGCCTTATTAACAACTAGATTAAAATTGAGAAACCAGTACTGAACCTGGAATGAATCGGCTGTTAAACTTGCGCACAACCCAAAGTATGAATATCACAAGCGCACCAAACACATTAAGCTGAGACATTTTTTTTTTTTTTTTTGTAAGAGAATGTGTTAGCAACGGAGACTTCGACGTAACGCACGGAAAAACAACTTGCTGATATGTTTACTAAACCACTGTTCGGCCCCAGGCTGCATAATTTTGAATAAGACAGATGTAGAAAAACTACCCCAGGGCGGTACCGGCTGCGCAGCAGCCGGAGAATCCGCCACGTTCCCTTCGGGAACGTCAAGCCCCCATTCGTATTCTGGGGGGGGCAACAAATGTCTTCTGAGCCGAGGAGGCTCGTCGAGTGATGCGCGGTCAGAGTCTGACGCGGCATCTGGCGCGGAGGGCTCATTTAAGAGCCCGGAGCGCGTAGTGGTGGGCGCTGTTGGGAAGAACAAACGGTTCTTCCTGAAGCGGCCCAAACCGAGGGATGGCCAGGGGTCACACTCGGATGGCGGGATGGCCTCGGCCCGAAAAATCGGTCGACGCTGTGGGCCGAAAAAAAGAGGCGGAGAGCTCACCACCCAGGAGGCAGGGAGGCCAGTCCGGCCGAGTCAGCCCAGCGAGCCGTGAGTCTCGCCACGGTGGGGCGCCACACTGAAGTGGACGGCCGTAGGGTGGCCCTGTCGGAGTCGTCAGGTGGTGGACGGGATGCTGCTGGCGGCTCAAAGACTGAGCAAGCGGCCAGGTTTGCGGAGGTCGTGGTTGCCGCGATAAAGGGTGTGGCCTTGAAGAGGACTCAGTCCTCAAAAGACAAGGCCATATCTGCAGCCACGGCCTCCATTATAGAGGCAGCGGAGGCCATTCATTTCGGGCCTTCGCCGGACGGCATGTCCGAGATGCGGGCGGAGGTCGCCCGCTTGACAGCCGCCATGGAGCGTCTCCGAAAGGAGAATGTGGAGCTCCGAGCAGACCTGGCAAAGGTTCAAGGAGCTGGCCACCGGGAGGCGGTAACAGGAAGGGCGCAGCATGGGCAAGAAAGGCAGCCCGTGTCTGCCGAGGAGCGGGTTTTGACCCTGGTGCGGCATGAGCTGGCTGCCTTTCAGAGTCGGTTCTCCACTCTGGAGGCTATTGTCCTGCGCCCTCCGCTGGCGGCGAGCCATTCGGCCTCGGGCCAGCGAAAGGCGGCGTCGTATGCCGCCACCGCGGCCAAACCAGGATCCTCGGGGCGGACCCATAGTGGGGCCGTGTCGGGCCCGCCCCTGGCGAAACCTGCGTCGCCCCAGACCAGGAAAGGTGGAGTGACTGCACAGACGGCGAAGGCCCCAGCCGTGACGGAGAGACGGCCACCCCCGCCTTCTAAACCGCCTTCTAAATCTCCTCCGGCCGACGCCGAATGGCAAATTGTCGGGGAGAAGGGGAAGGTGGGTAAGGCAGCAAGGGCGGCCAGAAGAAGGCAGAGGCGGCAGCGGCGCAAGGAGCGAAACGTCGCGGCTAGGCTCCGTGCCCCGAAGTCCGCAGCTGTAGTTATCACACTACAGCCGGAAGCGGAAAAGAAGGGCATGACCTACCGCGAGGTGCTCGGCAAGGCGAGGACGGCGGTGAACCTCCAGGAGATCGGCGTCACCAATGGCCTTCGGTTAAGGGTCACTGCGACTGGGGCCTGGATGCTGGAGGTCCCCGGTGCGGCCAGCGGCCCGACCGCAGACGCTCTAGCTGAAAAGCTTAGGGCGTCCCTGAATGCGGACGAGGTCCGAGTATCCAGGCCCACCAAGTGCGCTGACATGCGTATACTGGGCCTGGACGACTCCGTGACGGAGGAAGAGGTCGTGGCTGCCGTTGTTAGGACGGGGGGGTGCTCTGCCCAGCAGGTAAGGGCAGGCACCATTCGTCCTGGGGAGGGAGGACCCCGTGAGCATGGGCTTAGGACTATGCTCCAACAGGGCGGAGGCAAACGCTGCCAAAAGGGCGCAGCGGAAGGCTACCGCAGCCGACGTGGTGGCTGAAATGGCCAGCCAGAACAGGGAGAGACGCGCAGCCCGGATGGCAGCCGGAGGGAGTGTGACCGGATTGGCGCTCAGTAGCCAGGTGCTGGAAAGCGTGGGGGTCGTCATGACGGTTGCCACCAAGTCCGGCAACCTGAGGGGGACTAACGTTCGTGCCCTAAAGGAGGCGGTGGACGGGATCAAGGAGGCGGTCGAGCTCCTCGTGAACCGCACCAGCACGGACGAGACGGCGAGGCTCTGGGAGGAGAATGACCGTCTCCGATCCAAGCTCGAGGAGCTCGAGCGGCAGTTTGCTGCCCAGAGGGCGGCTCCCGCCGCCCCCGGCGTCACTCCCGTCACGATCCCGCCGGCGGTCCGGCCGTCGCCTGCGCGTGCGGATGCGGAGATCGAAAAGATCGCCCGCATCTGCATGATGCAGTGCGGCGGAATGGTGAACGCCCGGTTGGAGGCGCTGGAGGCGCGACTCCCACCAGCTGCGACCCTCCGACCCCCGCTTGCGGCGGATAGGAGGAGAGCGGAGGAGGCCGCCGCCGGGACGAACTCCGCGTTGGGGGGCAGAAAGCCCGCGCAGGGGCCCAAAAAGCCCACGCAGGGGCCCAGGAAGCCCACAGGGGCTTTGCCCGCGCCACCTCCGGCGACCGCGCCTTCGGCGACAGCACCTCCGCCGACCGCGCCTACCGCACCTCCGGCGACCGCACCACCTCCCACCTCACCTCCCACCCAGGATGCCGAGGGGTGGACGACGGTGGGGAAAAAGAAAAAGAAGAAGAGGAGCGGGAGGAACACCGAGGGAGCACCGGCACCGGCCAAGACGCCTAAAAAAAAGAAGTCGCGAGGACGGCGTAGGGCCCCACGCTCCGCGGCTGTGGTGATCACACTGCAGTCCGGAGCCGCTGAGAGGGGCGTCACCTACGCGGCGGTCCTCCAACAAGCGAAGAGCAAGGTCGCGTTCCCCGACCTTGGGACACCGTCCGGCTTCAGATTGAGGCCGGCGGTAACGGGGGCGCGGCTGCTCGAGGTGTCCGGTGCCTCAAGCCGCGAAAGGGCGGACATTCTGGCCGCCAAATTGAAGGAGGTCCTCAGCCCGGAGGACGTACGGATTACCAGGCCGATGAAGACCGCGGAGCTGCGAGTCGACGGCCTGGATGATTCGACGACCCCGACTGAGGTCGTGGAGGCCATCGCCCGTGTCGGTGGATGCCCGCCCGACGACGTGCGGGCGGGCGAAATCCGCGCCGACGCCTCCGGGCTCGGCTCGATTTGGGCGAGGTGCCCGGTGGCGGCCGCGAACAAGGTGGCCGACGCTGGGCGTCTGTTGGTGGGATGGGTTGCAGCAAGAGTCAAACTACTGCAGCCCAGGGCCATGCGGTGCTACCGGTGCCTGGACGTCGGGCATGTCAGGTGCCGGTGCACCGCCGAAACGGACCGCAGCGATGAATGTTATCGCTGCGGCCAGCCCGGCCACAAGGCGGCCCAGTGCTCCGCGGCGCCAAACTGCAGCCTCTGCACGGCTGCAGGGAGGCCCGCCGGGCACAGATGGGGGGCGAAAGCCTGTGGCGTGCCCGCCAACAAAAGGAGGGGAAGGGGCCAGAAGGGCTCCTCTTCGGCCGACTCCCGGCCTGAGAATGCTGCAGAGGGGGGGATGGACTGCGCATAAATGGCGCTGTTCCGTCTCCTCCAGGGCAATATCAACCACTCTGCCAGAGCTCAGGATCTCTTGCTCCAGAGTATGGCAGAGTGGTCGATTCACGTGGCCGTGGTCGCCGAGCCGTACTGGGTCCCGCCCAGGGATAACTGGGTGGGAGATCTGGATGGTTTGGTGGCCATCATTGGCGGGGCTCTCGTCAGCCCGTCTCGGGGGCACGGCTGGGTAGCCGCCCTCGCAGATGGCGTTGGCGTCGTTGGGGCGTATTTTTCGCCCAACAAGAGTCTCGCCGACTTCGAGAGGTTCCTTGTCGAGTTGGGTGCCGTCGTGGGCCAGCTCCATCCTCGCCCGGTGCTGTTGCTCGGGGATCTCAACGCCAAGTCTGCGGCGTGGGGATCCCCGGTGACCGATGCTAAGGGTGAGGCATTGGAGGAGTGGGCGATCACGACTGGCCTGGTCGTCCTGAACCGGGGCTCGGTCTACACGTGCGTGCGGCAGCGGGGCGGGTCCATAGTGGACGTGTCGTTCGCAAGCCCTGCTGTCGCGAGCCGTGTCCGCGACTGGCGTGTCGCCGCGGAGGTGGAGACGTTGTCGGATCACCGATATATCCGATTCGACGTCTCCGCCCAGACCGCTGGCGGCCGCAGGACATCAGTCCCGCGTTCGGACGGCCCGCGCTGGGCGCGTAAGCGCATCGACAGGGAGCTTCTCGAGGAGGCAGCCATTGCTCAGGCATGGTTCCGGGGGTCGGCAACGACCGGACCCGATGACGTCGAGCTGGAGGCGCTGTGGTTCCGCGGGGCAATGACGCAGATATGCGACGCGTCCATGCCCCGCGCCCACGCACAGGGTGCAAGGCGCCAGGTGTACTGGTGGTCCGCCGAGATCGCGCAGCTGCGCGTCGCATGCGTGGCGGTGAGACGCCGGTACACCCGCTACCGGAGGAGACGTCGTCGGGTACCCGAGGAGGAGGCCGCGCTGTACGAGGTGTACCGCGCGGCAAAACAGACTCTGTGGCTGGCCATCGACGAGGCGAGGACGCGATCCCGGGAGAGGATGTTGGAGACTCTGGACGGGGATCCGTGGGGGCGCCCGTATAAAGCGGTTCGAGGGCAACTTCGAGCCGCGGCGCCCCCACTTACGGAGAGTCTCCAACCCGAGCTGCTGGAGGAAGTGGTAGCAGCCCTCTTCCCGGTGAGAGCGGAGCATGTTCCGCCGCCGATGGCTTTGCCCGCAGCCGCAGAGTCTGCAGAGGAGGAGGACGAGAACGCCATCAGCGTCCCAGAGGTGACACAGGCAGAGATGAGGGCGGCCGTGATGCGGCTCCGGGCCAAGAACGTGGCTCCGGGGCCCGACGGAATTCACGGCCTGGCTTTGGCCCTCTCTCTGAAGGAGTTGGAGCCCCAACTGAGAGGACTCTACACAGCGTGCCTTGAGCGGGGCCAGTTTCCCAGTCTGTGGAAGATTGGACGTCTGGTCCTGCTCAGGAAGGCGGGGCGCCCTGCCGACTCGCCGTCTGCGTACCGGCCCATAGTGCTGCTCGACGAGGTGGGCAAGCTGTTCGAGCGCATACTCGCAGCCCGCCTCGTCGGCCACTTGTGCAGAGAGGGGCCGGACCTGGACGAGAGCCAGTTCGGCTTTCGGCATGGGCGCTCTACCATCCACGCTGTGTCGAGGGTGAGAGTCCTGGCGGAGGAAACAGTGTCCCGGGGCGGGGTGGTGGTGGCGGTGTCCTTGGACATCTCCAACGCCTTCAACACCCTGCCCTGGAGCTGCATACGGGAGGCACTACGTTATCATCGGGTGCCTCTCTACCTCCGCCGCATCGTTGGGGCTTATCTGGCGGGGAGGTGTGTCACCTACATGGGACGTGATGGCGGAAACCAGCGCCAAGTGTCGTGCGGTGTTCCACAGGGATCGGTCGTGGGACCGCTCCTGTGGAACATCGGGTACGACTGGGTGCTGAGGGGCGAGCTCCCGCCGGGCGCGGACCTGACGTGTTACGCGGACGACACGCTGGTCACGGCCCGGGGGAGTTCGCACAGGGAGGCAGCGTTGCTCGCGACGGCGGCGGTCTCACTCACGGTGAGCCGCATACGGCGCCTCGGCCTGGAGGTGGCCCTCAACAAGTCGGAGGCCATGGTGTTTCATGGCCCCCGGCGGGCGCCGCCGGCCGGATCACATATTGTGGTCGGGGGGGTCCGGATCGCTGTCGAGCCCACCATGAAATATCTGGGATTGGTGCTCGACAGCCGGTGGGACTTCGGACCCCACTTCCGGCGGCTGGCGCCCAAGTTGTTGGGCGCGGCCGGGGCGCTGGCAACGCTGCTTCCCAATCTGGGGGGCCCGAGCGCCGCCTGTAGGCGGCTCTATATGGGGATCGTGCGATCCATGGCGCTCTACGGAGCGCCGATCTGGGCGTCTGACCTGACGGCCGGCAGCATAGCTGTCCTGCGCAAGCCGCAGCGGGCGATGGCCGTCAGAGTCATTCGGGGGTATCGCACGATCTCCTTCGAGGCGGGTTGTGCACTGGCCGGATCACCGCCCTGGGACCTGGAGGCGAAGGTGCTCGCGTCACTGTACCGGTGGCGCGAGGCAGCGCGGGAGCGGGGCGAGCGACCGATGCAGCAACAAATCGAGCAGCATCGGTTGCAGCTCCGCGAGGTCCTGGTGGCGGAATGGCGGGTGAGGCTGTCACGCCCTACCGCCGGCCTCAGCACCATCGAGGCGATCCGGCCAGTGCTCGACCGCTGGCTCGGGAGAAGGCACGGCTCCCTGACGTTTCGGGCGACGCAGGTGCTCTCGGGGCATGGTTGCTTCGGGAAGTACCTGTGTCGCATAAACAGGGAGCCGGACGCCCGGTGTCACCACTGCGTCGAATGCCGGGAGGACACGGCGCGGCACACGCTGGCAGAGTGTGCCGCTTGGGAGGAGCCGCGCCGTGCCCTCATCACCGAAGTAGGCAACGACCTGTCGCTGCCGGCCGTCGTGAACGCGATGGTCGGCGGCGCAGAGTCCTGGGACGCAGTGGTCTCCTTTTGCGAAACGGTCATCTCGCAGAAGGAGGCTGCGGAAAGGGAGAGAGAGATCTCGACTCTCGACCCGGCCCGCAGCAGACGCACCGGGCGTCGGAGGAGGGCGGACAACGCCCTCTTCCGGCCCCCCTAAATGGGTCCAGGGGCGACGGATTCGGGGACATCCGTCACCCCCCAACATCAGGACCCGAGAAGGCGGCGCACGTAGTGTTCCGCGTGCGCCGCTCACAGACGTTGCGGGGGGAGTACACCTCACTCCCCCCGCCCGAGACGGGGCCCGCGCAGGCGGGCCGGCACCAGCCGGGGTTGTGGAAGAATAATGTGTTCCCGCGACCCCGGCGTAGGTGTGAGATGGAACACCGGGGTGGTTTTTAGTCAGTAAGAGTCTGACAGACCCCTCCGCCCGCCCCAGGGCGGAGGACATCCATGAGGATTTTCCACCCCGGGAACAAAAAAAAAAAAAAGGCACCATTCGTCCTGACTTCACGGGGATGCAATCCATTACGGTGAGCTGCCCCGTAACGGCGGCCCAAAAAATTGCCGGGGAGGGCCGAAGGCTCCTGGTGGGCTGGGTCTCCGCGCAGGTCAAACTGCTGGAACCCAGACCTCTGAGGTGCTTCCGCTGCCAAGTGGGCAACCACGTGGGAGTGCAATGCACCTCGGAGGTGGACCGCAGCGGCCACTGCTTCCGCTGTGGTCAGCCCGGTCACAAGACCGGCTCGTGCAGTGCCGCGCCGCACTGCTTTATATGTGCGGCAGCTGGCAAGCCGGCCGATCACCGGGTGGGGAGTAAGGCCTGCGTACCACCCGCCAAAGCCAGGGGCAGGGGCAAGCCCACTGCAACCGCCGTCAATGCCGCGTCCGCCGACACTGCCGCCGCCGCTGCTGCCTCCACCGTCGTCGCCGCCGCAACCATAGTGGCAGGGCCTTCACAGCGGGCTCGGGAGGGGGCTGATATGGAGTGTCAGTAATGGCCCCATTACGCCTCCTCCAGGCGAACATCAACCACTGCGCCTCTGCTCAGGATCTGTTGCTCCAGAGCATGGCGCAGTGGTCGATTAACATCGCCGTGGTCGCTGAGCCGTACTTTGTCCCGCCCAGGGATGACTGGGTGGAGGACCTGAGCGGCTCAGTGGCCCTAATTTCGTCGGCCGCCGCCGGTACCCTGTCCCTCGAGGCCGTCAAGAGGGGACGGGGTTGCGTGGCAGCACGGTTCGGGGAGATAGTCGTGATAGGGGTGTACTTCTCTCCGAACCGAACTCTCGCCGAGTTTCACAACTCTCTAGCGGAGTTGAGAGTTGTCGTCGTCGGGTTTCGTTCCCTCCCCGTGCTCGTCCTCGGGGACTTCAATGCCAAGAACTTGGCTTGGGGTTCCCGGCTCACGGACACGCGGGGCAGGATGGTGGAGGACTGGGCTCTGGAGACAGGCCTGGTCGTCCTAAACCGGGGTTCTGTCCCAACGTGTGTGCGTATGCGGGGTGAATCAGTGGTGGACATTTCGTTCGCCAGCCCCGCTCTGTCGCCGCACGTCATTGACTGGCGCGTCATGGAGGGGGTGGAGACCTATTCCGACCACCGGTACATCCGGTTCGATGTCTCCGCCCAGACCTCGAGCGCGCCGGTCCGACAGGCCCCGAGTGGTCCGCGGTGGGCGCTGAAGCAGCTGGACCGGGAGCTCCTCCTGGAAGCCTCGATCGTGCAGGCCTGGGTGTCACCACCGGACAGGCCTGCTGACATCAACGACGAGGCGGAGTGGTTCCGGGAGGCCATGTCCGAAATATGTGACGTGGCAATGCCCCGGGTCCAGCCCGGACGTGCTTGGCGCCAGGTGTGCTGGTGGTCGCCGGAGCTGACGGCTTTGCGCAAGGCGTGCGTGGCTGCACGACACCTGTACACCAGGCACCGCAGGCTACGTATTCGCCCTCCGAATACGGAAGCCATTCAGGCGGAGCTGTACGAGGGGTACAGAGCGGCGAAGACCGCCCTCCAAGCGGAGATCCTGCGGGCCAGGGCTCTGGCCCGCGAGGAGTCGCTGGAGACTCTGAACAGGGACCCGTGGGGACGCCCCTACAAAATGGTGCGGGATAAACTCCGCCCATGGGCTCCCCCACTGACGCAGAGTCTCCGGCCCCAGCTCATGGAGGAGGTGGTGAGCACTTTGTTCCCTTCGCGGGGGGAGCATACTCCCCCGCCCATGACTCCGCCTACTGCGGTGCCGGATGCGGACCACACTGCCGACGACGACGACGATGCTTCGGAGGTGACCGGGGTAGAGCTGAGTGTGGCGGTAAATAGGCTTAGTGCCAAAAATACCGCCCCAGGACCCGACGGCTTACCTGGAAGAGCCTGGGTTCTGGCCATGGAGGCTCTCGGGCCTCGACTTATGGGGCTCCTAAGCGCATGCTTGGAGGAGGGCCAGTTCCCACTTCGCTGGAAGACGGGGAAACTGGTCCTCATTAAGAAGCCGGGGCGCCCTGCGGACTCTCCGTCCGCTTACCGGCCCATCGTGCTGCTCGACGAGGTGGGCAAGCTCTTTGAAAGAGTTATTGCAAACCGCCTCGTCGGGCGGCTGGTGCGGGTGGGGCCGGATTTGGCGGAGAGCCAGTTTGGTTTCCGCAGGGGGCGCTCTACGGTGGACGCCATCATGCGCGTGCGAGCCCTCACGACGGGGGATGCTGTTGCCCGGGGTGGGGTCGTCTTGGCGGTGTCTCTAGACATCGCCAATGCCTTCAACACCCTGCCCTGGAGTTGCATCAGGGAGGCATTGCGGTATCACCGGATGCCGACCTACCTCTGTCGTGTGGTCGAGGCCTATTTGACGGACAGGGCCGTCATCTACCCCGGTCACCGGGGAGAGTGGAACCGGCGAGAGATGTCGTGCGGTGTCCCACAGGGATCGGTCCTGGGGCCGCTTCTGTGGGATATCGGTTACGACTGGGTGCTGCGCGCGGACCTCCCGAATGGCGTCAGCGTGGTGTGCTACGCTGACGACACGCTGGTCCTGGCACAGGGGAGGTCGCACCAGGAGGCGGCCGAACAAGCGACACTCGGGGTTGCGACAATCGTCGATAGGATCCGGCAGTTGGGACTCGAAGTGGCCCTGCACAAGTCCGAGGCCATGTGTTTTCATGGTCCTCGGAACGCGCCACTGTCGGGTTCCCAGATAACGGCGGGAGGGGTTCACATCGGTGTCGAGTCGACGATGAAGTACCTGGGACTCGTCCTCGACAGCCGGTGGAACTTCGTAGAGCACTTCCGACGTTTGGCTCCCAGACTGGAGCGGGCTGGGGCTGCCTTGAGGCGGCTCCTGCCCAATCTAGGGGGTCCAAACGCCTCCTGCCGGAGGCTCTACGCGGGAGTCGTGCGGTCCATGGCCCTTTACGGGGCACCGGTGTGGGCGCGTTCTTTGAGGCGCCGACCGGCCCGCCGGTTGAACGCGTCCCAAAGGGTCATGGCCATCCGGCTGGTCCGGGGATACCGCACGGTCTCATGCGAGGCGGCGAGCCTCCTTGCCGGATTGCCGCCATGGGATCTGGAGGCAAAAGCCCTCGCGCACGTATGGGAGTGGCGCGAGGAAGCAAAACGCCGGGGTGTAACTCCGCTGCCGCGACAAATCACGGTACAGCGGACAGAGCTCCGGCGGGATCTCATGGCAACATGGAGGGTGCGATTGTCGCAACCCAGTGCTGGGCACGCCACAATAGCGGCGGTAAGTCCCCTCTTTGAGGAGTGGTTGGAGAGGCGCCACGGCGTCCTCACCTTCCGCCTGACACAGGTCCTCACCGGACACGGTTGTTTCGGGAGGTTCCTGTTTCGCATAAGGCGGGAGGAAACGCCCGGGTGTCACCATTGTGTGGATCGCTCGGAGGACACGGTGGAGCATACGGTGGAGGTATGCCCAGCTTGGGCGGAGCACCGCAGTGTCCTCGCGGAGGCGATTGGCGGCGGCGATCTCTCGCGTCCGGCCTTGGTCCAGGCCATGGTACGGAGCGAGAGGGAATGGAAAGCCGTCACCTCCTTCTGCGAAGCAGTAATGCTCGCAAAGGAGGAGGCGGAGCGCGTGAGGGAGAGAGCCTTGCGCCCTCACGCCCCTAGTCGCCGCAGGAGACGCCCTGGGCGTCGGGAATCGCAAGCAGATTCCCGGCCACCGTAGGCGCGGGCTTGCGGACGGCGAGCCATGGGTAGCTCGCCGTCCGGTAAGGACCAGGCCCGGGTCGACGGCGCGTTGTGTTCCACGCGCGCCTCAAAGAGATGTCAGCACAAAATGACGGGGTCCGATAGGGCCGACGCCTCAGGGTCGCGGGTTATTCCACAGAGAAAACCGTGGCCCTGGCACAGGCAACTGAAGGAACACGGGTGGGTTTTAGTCAGTAAAAGTCTGACACGCCCTCCCGCTCCACCCAGAGCGGGAGAAGTCATTTGATGATTTCCCACCCAAAAAAAAAAAAAACAAAAAAAAAACAAAAAAAAAAAAAAAAAAAAAAAAAAGGCTGCATAATTTTAAGTTCAGCATTGGGATTAAAGAATATATAACAGTAATAATCGTGTAAAAAGTTCCGAGGATGTGAAGTATCTATGGCAAACCATATGTCTATGATACATCAGTATGGTAGCTAGGATCCGCTTGTTATAATTTGATGTTGTCACTTTACTTTAAAATAAAACACTGTGAACTTTCAGTGACCGAAATAATGTATTTCTTTATTTAATATTTAACAAAATACATGAACATAATAATCATCATATATTTTTTTATGCACGTGTATTAATAGCCAAAGTGTTCAAAAGAAAAACGAGTTTGATTCGAACTGGGCCATGGGTTATCACCAAAACGTAACGGTTGCAAGTATTCTGTGAAAATTTCAACTGATAAGCCTGGTAAAACCATCCAGCCCTGTTATTGACGAACAGACAGACAGCATAGTCAGACAGTAATAGTCTCAGCACAGTTTGGGTAGGTATAGGTACGAAACCTTTAAAGTAGCAGTTCAGTTAAAAACAAGTCGCGTACACATGTCTTGAAACAGCAGGATGCATCTTCAAAAATTATTGCTTCTACGTGATGACTTTGCATAAAACGTAGAGATAATTTCGGTTCAGGTCAACAAATAAGTCGTCTCATGACGAAGATAATTTATATCTTGTTTACCTTAAAAAAATTGTAAAATTTGAACTGTCATGATTTTTATGCACTATAACTATTATTGATAACTAGGTCTTTACTAAGAATTGCGCAAGATTGTGTAATTATGACGTCGTTTACTGGTCGTATTGTTACTATGTGTATATTAGTTTATGATTTAATTATCATAACATAACATGACGCCTGTTTTCCTAAAGGGATAGGCAGAGGTGTACTTTAGCACTAAAGTCTCAATAACTGGTGGAACTTAACTTGTGTTTACCAAGTGTGTGAATATGTATGTGAAGATGAGTAGCGCCAGCACATTACGTACACACGCACATTTTTGACTTCGCCATTAAAAAACAAATTGATTATACGGAGATGCCCTCTTATTTTTATTATTTGTTGTTATAGCAGCAATAGAAATACACACTCTGTGAAAATTGCATCTTTCTATCTATTACGGTTCATAGAAAACAGCCTGCTGGCAGACAGACGGACGGACAGCGGAGGCTTAGTAATCCAATAGGTTTAAAATTAGGATAATATAAACTATTCGCTATTGGGTACAAAAAATACTGCAAAGCAATGTATTGAATTATTTTGTGTCTATTTAGAATTTTAGATAGTTACTCGTAGACATAATCTGCAATTACACACGATTTTATATGAACAAAACATGAACGCGACAATCGGACCCACATTGTTTTATACATAGATTAATTAGGCCCTAGAAAATTACTCGCGGGAATAAATAATTACCACTTTATTATATTTAATTCCGCATCTCCGATTTATTGAGCAGACAAACTTCCAGTATTCACAGGTTACTTTTTACATTTATTTATAAACCTTTGAGTGTATGACATACCAATACACATTTATTGAAACTAGAGAATTTCGTGAATATTGGTTACAAATAAATATGCTTATTCGGGAGAATTGAATGTTGAGTAATATTTATATGCATATTATCGTTCTCTTGTTTTTACTGTATTAATCAAAGTAAAAGTTAAAATTATCACAATTTTGTTAGTTAATTTAGCTTACTATATGCTGAGCGATAGCCGTTTTGCGTGAATGAAATGAAAAATGAAATACATGTTTCCCATCTTTTCTTTTTTGAGTGTTGTTCTTTTTTGCGTCATGTTTACCGCAAATTAACGTTTTTTTCTTTCTTTATTTCTTTACTATTGTGTATATTAGAGTGTTCATATTAGAGTTAGAGTTTTCATATATTAGAGTTTTCATATTAAAGGACATGGATTTTATGTGGCCCAGCACGGACAAAGACTTAATAATATATTATTACAAAAAAAAACGTGTAATATTTGTATTTCCATCATGGATTTCATTTCTCCGAATAACTCGGTGGGAAAATATATTTTTTAAAGAGTATTCATTTATTTTCCATCCGTGAGTTACTAATGTTGCAATTCTTTGAAATAAAATGGTAAGTAGTACAGTAGCGCTCATGAGTCCATAAGCAATCTCACAAAGCAATAGATTGACGCTTCGGCTTCACTTACGACCTTATTATATAAGTGGTTTCTATACTATAAACATGCATACACACTCACTTTGTCTGTAATTGATAGTAGTTCATAATTTCAACTAATCTACTCGTAACATATGGCTCGCTAGCTTAGTCGTTACCGTGCTCTCTCTAGGAGCAATTATACTGGCGCCTGCAGATTCAGCTTGATGTTATTTTCAAATAATATCTATTTATAGTTTTTGAAATGTTATTAATATTCCCTAAAATGCAAAAAAAATTGTTTGTTTTAATAAAATTACTTGAAGTGGTTCGATAATCATTCGATACATGTCTCGTTCATCTTGTTTACTTAGATAATAAAAGTTTGTAGGTAGACCACAGAAAACTGAGTAAATTATTTCGATTTCTGTGAGGTAGATGAAATTCGTTGCGACTACTCACATAAATGAGAGTGGTTGGTTAGTGACGATTTTTTAAATCTGTTAATTAGCGCTATTGTGGTTATTATTTTCAAAATGCAGTGAAATAATAATGGACTAAGTATGAGTGTTATCATTTAAATATTACATATTTTACTAAATGTAATAGTAATAGTAATTTTATTTCCAAATTTTCAGTACACGTTACATCAGTGAAGACTCGACCCCTGAACTAGGACATCCTGTATGACAGGGGTCGAGGAAGGCTTAGACGAAATACAATTGATTGTTTTTAGTTTTTTAATTTAATGAGTTTATTTTTATTTTTATATATATGTTTTTGAATAATTCTGTTTTATAATAGATTAGGGGTAGTATGTGTAGGATGAGATGTGTGACGGGTGTGTAGGTGTAGGTGTGTGAACGTGTGTGTACTCTGTGTCTGTCCACTAGGTGAGATTACTGATAAGATCTTCAACATCATCGTAGCTATAGCTTTCCAGCCAAAGTAAATGTAAATTATTATTTGTTTAAATTAATGAATGATGAGTTAAGTGTTATAAACATAATGTTATCTTTAATACTTTTTAATTATTATAGTTTATAGTATTTTGCTTAGAGATTTCTAATAGTATTACATTCTTTGTTCTAGAGAAATACTGTGAGTCTGTGGGTTAAGAGATATGAGGAAGAGGGAATCCTTGCTAGTCGGAGCGCTTGTTTATGAAGTGGAAAGCTTATTTAAACCAGACTTCACATTGAATGGATATGAATCAACTGGTATAAAATGTGAAATACTTAATGTAAACAACAAACTGCCCTACATAACCACTTATTAAAATCACTTATTTTGTAAATTATAGATCGAAGAATTTATGGTGAAATAAATCAACTTTTTTTTTGGTCATTTCACATGTCAAAATAAAACAAATTGCTTCTAAGTTCCTTGATATAGTATTGCACATCCAATTTGGCTGAAGAAGTTATTATAAATAATCGTATCGGTTTGTTATCCATATGTCTATTTTTGTTCTCACTTGTAACGCTTTTAATTCTAAACCCTTTATTGCAACAACAAAAATGATAAAAAAGCAGTTTTTTTTTGGAAAATAGTTATTAACACATAACATAACATAACATCACGCCTTGTTTCCCCGAAGGGTTGGGCAGAGGTGTACCTATAGTACACCCACATTTCGCCAGTTATGTTTAAGTCCCCTGTAATAGGGGGCGAGCCTATTGCCATCTACCGGGCACAAATCCAGTCTTCGGGCTGCTACTGAGGAATTCCAGATAGAAAAACCCAATAACACGTTGCCCTTACCTGGGAATCGAACCCAGGACCTCATGCTCAGCAGTAGCGATTGCGACCACTAGACCAACGAGGCAGTTGTACCAAAGCAAAATTAAAAATTGGCAATAAAACTGCGGTGCATCTTATGAGCTCATAACCTAAGCCGATTGCTTTTCAGTCCAACGCTTGGCGCCAACTGCTTCCAGCTCATTTTAGAATAACTCGATTTTTCGATTTCATGCTGCGTGTCTAACAAAAGTGACGGTTTTTTTTTTCGGGGCAGTGCGATGCGAGTACACGACTTTACGTCAGTGTGTGCCGTGCAAAACTGCGATCTTTGTGGTGTGTGTCGTTTAAACACATGCAGTCGTACCGCGAGTTCACAGCAATACGACTGCTAACGTACCTATGCACTTTTGAACTCTTTTTGTACATATTTGTTGTTTGAAACGACACGTGTTTACTTGTAATTCAGATAACCGAGTACAAAAAAAAAAATACGTGTTTAGTCATAACGGAACTAAAAGTAAAAAATACACATTTAATTTATCTCTTTAATTAAAAATCAATAGATTAATTGGTTCTTCAAAGTTATGGAAACATTATCTTCTTCTTATTATTTGTTTTCATAATAACGCATCTTTCGATATAGTGATTGGTCCACTAAACACATCCTATATAAACATCCATCCAATTAATACATCACGCCTGTAATTCCTGAAGGGTTAGGCAGAGGTATACCTATAGTACACCCGCATTTCACCAGCTATGTGTGAGCCGCATGTAACATATTGCCATCAACTGGCTGCTACTGAGAAAGTCAATGTAACATAACATAATAAATAAGCAAGTAAGTATCTTTCTTATCAGATATTCAGTGCAGGACACATTAGTGTAGTATTTTAATTAGGTAATTTTGACAAATTTGTGTGACATTTACGATATACTTTCTGATTAAATAAACACACGCACAGCTATACATAATAATTATATATTTGACACCTTTTATTTTTCTTTTGTTTTACGGACTTTTATACAGGTGTACATGCCAGTCCCATCGGATCTTATCATATGAAACGTAACAAAACAAACTTAATTAACTTAAAAGCAGCTCCGGAGCCAGGTGTTGACAAAATATGATGGAACATAGAAACATCGTACATGTTTATCTCCAGCTCTCTAACTAGATCCTCTCTTGCAGACTGAAATCTGACACACTCCGTCAATAAATGCATAACATCTTCCCGTGTGCCGCACACTTCACAATTTGGTGAATCAATTTTTTTCATTAAAAATCCAAAATTGTTGAGCGGATCTAACTATTATTTTTCTGCCAAATCTAGTATTACAAAACCACGGTATATGAGGAGGCTCCGAGACTATAGACCTATACCATATTCCTTTTTCTCTAGATCTTTGATTAAAATATTCTTTCCAAACTTCATGACATTTAATTTTATACCTAGGCAATATTTCTATATAATTCGTTCCAATGATTATTTCCCTTCCCTCAACAATACCTAATTTTGCTAAACGGTCTGCCTTCTCATTACCCTTTATACCTATATGTGAGGGAACCCATTGCAATTTCAGATCGATATCTCTTTTGGCTAGATCGTGTATTTTAGAAAGAATTTCATAAGCTATCGGTGCACCTCTGTAACCAGAGGCGCATCGAGCTATATGTTGTAGTTCACTTTTGCTATCTACACAAATTAATATTTTGCTATTATTTTCATTGGGTATAATATAAGACAGCGCTTCCGAAATAGCAAAAAGTTCCAAGGACATAACTGACACATAATTATTTATTTTAAAGCAGGTATTTGTATAATCCGAATTCAAAGAATCATAGTAAGCAGCGCCATTGCCATTAGCGCTCTTTGACCCATCAGTATAAATGTTATAAAACTCTTGATATTTATTTGATAGTTCTCTCAAAGTTTCTGCTTTAATTGAATCACGTCATACGTCTTCTTAGGTTTTTTTGATGGAGTCCAAATGAATCTTTTTTGTATTTTGGATGTTAATCTCAAGCACCCATACGTCTAGTGAGAACATTTCTAAAATCGGAGATGACATAATGCTTTCTCCCCTAACTTCCTCAAAAACAATAACAAGTAGTGTAAGTTTTTCATTTGCCCAATACCTGATGTGTCTAATAGCACTAAGTTCCGATAGCTGTCTTATTACTACATTATCTTCTCTATCATCTTCACCATATCTTCTCCTAACATGCAGTGGGGGAACACAGAGCTCGCACTCCATAACGTGAATCGGTGTGCTTCTTATAAAACTCCCTACTACTCTTAGAGCCTGATTTTGATTTTTTTCTAATTTTTAAATATTTGTTTTAGTACCACTGTCATATAAGAAGCACCCGTAGTCTAATTAAAGCTATATAGAGTCTACGAAGATGAATCTGATGGACACCCCAAGAGGGACTCGTAAGAATTTTAAGTAAATTTAGAAGCCTCTGAATTTTTTCGCCTATTTCGTTGATTTGTTTACCCCTGCATAATGTCTTAGCTAGCCAAATGCCCAAGTGTTTATAATAACATACGTTGTTAAGTTATTTGACACCATATGTGTACAACACATTATATATATGAATACGACGCGCCTTTTCGATTTGATTTATGTAAGCGTACAAATCAAAAGGAGTATGCAAGTAATGCTCGTTGCAGCGTAGTGGGGGTAGGCAGAAACTACAAAACGCCCTGTTTTATACTTTCTGCCTACCCTCAAAGAAATGCAGAGAGATTAATATATGTTAGTATACATATTATAGCTATGTACGTGTGTTACGGGTTTTATGTCGATTATCTTGACAAAGTCAAGACATGTAATTACACACACTGACACGTAACCACCCTGAAAGCAATAGCACATTCATGGTGTAATATCTGAATGAATTTTGCCTCAACAAGTTAGTATGTACATTTATGCATGCATATGTGTATGTACGTGTGTGTGTGAGTGTGATTTTATTATGTATCACGACTGCTTAATTATTTTATACAATTATTATGTTTTAAATGATACATTATGAACTTTTTCTATTTGGCACACATGTTGGCATCGAACTTTACTAAATACCTAATCGGCCAAACAACGCCAACGACGACAGTCAACAACAATAAGAAAATAGCATTGTTCCAAGATAATGTTTGAAGAGATTTGAGGAACAGGGTGTAAAGTTCACTCATACTCTTGGATAAGGGAGAATCCTCAGAGCAGATGGATGTCGTTCCTGGTGGGCAACTGCCCGACGATTGATAAATGATAAATGATTTTATTTCTGAAAGTAGGTTTTTACAAACACTTTTACACGTCAATACTATTTTAAAAGTAGATGAGATCAGCGTTTCCTATCTGACTACTCTGAGAAGAAACGCCAAAACAAACTCAGAGGTCACAGTCTCTTTTAAAGTCCAGACATAATCTTCGTCAGGTCATGTGATGTCTGAAATGGTCTTTTGAGGAAAGAACCACACAAAATGAGTGGACCTGTCCAGTCAGTGCACGCATTTGTCAGTAATCATGCAGCTCAACACAAGACATATGGAGCTCAACGATTCGACGAACATTACCAAAGAAAGGACATTTGGGTAGGCCGCATAAATTACTCAAACTGCCAGACCATGATTAAAACTAATTTTAAAAATAGATTGAGATATAAAAAAAAAACAACAAATCCACACTGCCTTCACATTCACAATAAATAAAATATTATAATACTTCACAAAGTAAATTTTCACGTCATTGTATAGTATGTCAAAGTGTAAAAATCCGAGAATAAACTTGGTCAGATCATATGAGGACTCTGTAGACTGGTGTCTGAAATGGTCTTTTGAAGAAAGAACCACACTGATTTGAGTGGACCTGTCCAGTCAGTGCATGCATTTGTCAATCATGGTGCAGCTCAACTCAGAACTAAGGAGCTCAACGATTCCACGAACAATACAAAAGAAAGGACATTTGGGTAGGCCGCGTTAAGTACTCAAACAGCCAGATCATGATTAAAACAACTGAAAGAACAAAAAAACAATGACTCACATAGTCCTCACATTCTCAAAAGTTAAAACAATTTTATACTTTAAACAGTAAATATAAAGATGTCATTGTTTATAAAAAAAAACAAAAATAAAAGTTTAACAGCAAATTATACATCAACAATATCTGTGTAAACTTATTGGAGCAGCTCAATCCCAAGCCTAATTGTCCTCAATATAGCCTTTGACAGTATAATAGGCATTCTGGCATAATTTCCGCTTTATAAAAGATTTGAATTTATTAAGGCTTAGTTCTTGAATGTGGCTAGGAAGTTTATTATAAAAACGAATACTTTGATATTTAAACGAGCTACCTATTTTCTTGAGTCTGGTAGTGGGAACAACAAATTTGTGTTTGTTCCTAGTATTTATGTGATCGATATCACTGTATTGTTTAAACAGATTAATATTTTTATGTGCATACAAAAGATTTTCATAAATATACTGAGAAGGCACAGTCATTATATTAATCTCTTTAAATTTGTCTCTGAGGGAGTGTCTGGGACTTAGTTTATAAATCGAACGAATTGCCCTTTTTTGTAAAACAAAAATTGTCTGAATATCGGCGGCATTTCCCCACAAAAGAATACCGTACGACATCACACTATGAAAATAACTAAAGTATACTAAACGGGCTGTCTCTAAATCAGTTAAATTACGAATTTTTCTAACGGCGTATGCTGCAGAGCTTAGTTTTTTTGACAATTTATCTATATGTCGGCCCCATTGAAGCTTGGCATCCAAAGTTATGCCTAAGAATACTGTGGTGTTTTCGGGTTTCAACTCTTCACCCTTTATAAGAACACTAGTTTCTACTTGTCTAACATGAGGTATCGTAAACTTAATGCATTTAGTTTTCTCTCGTTTAGAAGTAAGTTATTAACATTAAACCAGTTAACTACTTTAGCAAGGGCGCTATTTACAGTGTCAGTACCAGCTGCTGACGTTTGAGTTTAAATAAAAGTGAAGTGTCATCTGCAAACAACACTATATCATGATTATCCTTTATGAGGTAAGGCAAGTCATTAATATAAATAAGAAACAAAAATGGGCCAAGAATTGAACCCTGGGGGACCCCCATTCTTACTACAGATCCAGGTGATATTTTTCCGTTAACATCAACTGTCTGAATCCTATCACTTAAGTAAGAAGATCCATAGAGGCATTCCGGATTCCGTAGTGGTGCAGTTTCCTGATCAATGTTTCATGAAGAACACAATCGAATGCCTTGGACAAATCGCAAAAGATTCCCAAAGCATCGCATTTGTCCTCCCATGCCTTGTAAACATGTCCTAAAAGTTCAACTCCGGCATCAGTAGTTGAACGACCCCTTGTAAAACCGAACTGCTTGTTATGCAGTAATTTGTGTTTATTAAAAAATCTTTGCATTTGATCTAAAATAAGTTTTTTAAAAAATTTACTAAAGGTAGGCAGCACTGAAATAGGTCTATAATTAGTAGGGTCTGCGGGCCTATTACGAACTTTTAAAAAA
The DNA here is from genome assembly GCA_963555695.1 of Dasypolia templi. Lineage (NCBI taxonomy): Eukaryota > Metazoa > Arthropoda > Insecta > Lepidoptera > Noctuidae > Dasypolia > Dasypolia templi. The sequence goes on along the minus strand of OY743154.1, from coordinate 25,332,186 downwards.
CCAGGCAAGTTCCAGGCAATTCATTTCACGGGCTGGTTAAATTTCGTATTATGACATTCCTAGTTCTGAGCGACTTCACGCTGGGTAGTTTGTCTACGGCTGGCTTGTAATTCTCTGACGTAACGTTCAGAAACCCAATTATATATTTATAGGGAAGTTACGGTTTTGTTTAAATCACGTATTTTATGATAAAAATAATAAATACCATATACTAAACTAGTTAGTCTAGTATAGTAGGTGAAAATATGAACGCAATTTATATTGTGCTATTCTAGATTATAATAATTTATATAATATTTCCTGTTTGCAAATTGTAACGCGAGGTTTCCGAACGTATTCCACTTGAAGGTCAGCGGGGAATTTGACAACTTCAATGAAAGTATTGTTTGACAAACATTATTTTAATAATAATATGAAAGAACACTATCGTATTGTTTGTTTAATGGAAGGATCCGTTCTAAGATTTACGGAGTACGAGTATAAACAAAAAGATGGCGAAAGTGTTATTGAGTATTTCAATTAATATTCATGTTTTAACATGTTATAATATTGTTATTTTAATAGTGGATGAGCGTTCTCGCCCTCGCCTCGTCGGCGCGTTACCTAACTTATGTTCAGCTGGAAAGATTGTTGTAGTTTTTATACTACTTCCAAGAACACTGAAGAAATCTCAGTGATTTGCATCTACTATAGAAAATGTTGGCTGGGACATTGAATGAGAGCCTATATCACCAGTGGGGCGTTGTTAGGAGCCAGTAGCATACTATGATAATGCAACCAACACCTAAAATGAGAATAATGTTTAGTTAAAACTTTACGTAAAGTTCATACTTAATAAAAACAACTACCTTAGTCTTCACGGATAAATCCGTGAAATTTGTAAGCCCGTTATGGGTTACAGGTGAACACCAAAAGGAAAGGCCGTTGTTATGATTTCAATAATACGTTTATTATCCTTTTATTTATTTAGTGGAAAGCGTATTTTACTATTCTTAGCCTTGTGTGCGATCACACGTCTCATGACATGTGAGGCCTCAGCTGCTCACAAAGATTCAGTCCCAAGTCGTGAACTGCACATCATCCATGTCGAACGCATTAGATTGGTCACGAAGTCGTCTCCTTTTATTAGTTGATTCACAAGTTTGCCGAGAAGAATCACTTTCCAGGAACTCAAACAGTTCATTTTCGTCACACATGATTATATTTTCTTATGTTATATAGAAAACACTCCAATAATTTCCAAATAAACCCTAAGCAATTCAATAAAAGCTCCTCCGAAGCAGCGTAAACTGAATGGATTGTGAGGTTACTTTTTGACAGTTCTAATACGGAACGAAATGTCAAACGAACGTTCGTAATACGGTATTGCCAGGCAATATTCGGCCAGGGTGTCACGTGATCGCTGACTGGCTTGTTTGACGAGTTCATAATACGAAATTGCAAGGCAGTTCTGTTTACGCCGTAAACTGCCTGGAAATAAGAGTTCATAATAGGGCCCCTGATGTGCTACCAGATTTAAACAATGGTATTATTTTACTGTTTTTCATAAGATCAGGAAACTCACCACGGTCAATACAATTATTAAAAATAACAGCTAAAGTAGGTGCTACAACATTTATAATAGACTTAGCAACATCCACAGAGTTACCCCATAGATCTGCGGTTTTTTTAACATTTAATTTGTGAAAGGTTTTAATTATATCTCTACAAGTGACATATTGGAAATTAAATTCAGAATCACAAACTGGAACGTTTTCTTTAAGTAAAGACTCTGCAGCAGTGGGCGATGAGTTTAGAGATTTAGTAGTCGAAACGGGAATCTCTGCAAAGAAATTTTCGAAGGTCACGGCGACTTGAGAATCCGATTGAATTAAATTGCCATCAATTGCAAGGCTGTAGTCACTACTTCGGTTGCATGATGTGAATTGAAGTTGAAGTCGGGAAGTTGTACATATGTTTGCTGCGCGGTAAGTTCTGATTGCGCGATGCAGGATTTGTGTGACGTCAGTGTGATGCATTGCTCGCATGTAGCGGTGTAGATGCCGCCACATGTATAATTAAATAATACTACCAGCCTATGCTTGGACCACTGCTGGGCAAAGGCCTCTTCTCATACAGAGATGGCACGAGCATTGATATCTACGCTATTTATATGTCGGAGCAAGAGGCCGATCAGGGTGAGGATCTTCCCTAGAAAACATAATGTGTGTAGGTTAGCGAGCAAACAAAGTATTTGATAATCACTGCTAATTTATTTTAATAACCAAGTTGGTACACTGAACACAACGAGTCGTATGACAGTTTCTAGACTTGTGTTATCCGCGCGGCTGCCAGCAGTGAAGTGAAGTGAGTCGTCCCCTCCTGCGATCGAACCTCTCAAGCTTAGCCCGCACGAACTTCAATCTAGACTCCGTCGAAGCGTTGACGTCTCAACGCTTCCGCCTCGTTGTTAATTTAGCTTCCGTGCTATTACTTCCGTACTAATGACTTCTCCGACACGGCCACTACGAGACACGCGTCCCTGTGTGTTATTCTGAAACATTATTCTTCACACAGTATCACATACATAGTTCGGTCACTCCTGACCTAAACCGTAAAATCAGTTTATGGCCGTCTGATTTATCAGAATTTAATAAAGTCGAAATTAGACAGAACTCTAAGGTAACTAAGGTTTTATTTAATTTATTCAAAATCTGTTTATACCTACATCGTCTGCCAAACTGCATAACAGTACCAGTATACCGATACCCTACTTCGATTGGCCGAACGTTCTGATGTACATCAATGTTTAGGAAAAGAAAGCAACATTAAAGTTTACGAATATTGAACCTTGATAAGTTTACTGACCTTTGTGGCAACTTCCCTGTGACGTTATCTACTATAGAACAATTTTAGTACCAGAAATATTTTAGTTTTCTCTCATAGAATCTAATGTTAAATTGACAAACTTATTAATTTTAAGTATTGGCTAACCCCTCAATGCCACAACATTATGTTGTTACGTGTATGTTGGGGTGCCCAGCTTATAAAGTAATGTATTTGTGCAAAAAGATTTTATAATAAACGTTTTTATAATAAACTGTCTAGCCACATTCAAGAACTAAGCCTTAAAAAATTCAAATATATTCTATCGAAACTATTTCAGAAAGCCTATTATACTTTCAAGGACTAAATTGAGGGCAAAAAGGCTTAGGATTGAGCTGCTACAATAAATTTACACAGATAATGTTGATGTTTATTTAGCTGAATATTAAAAAAAAAACATCTTTCTATATTTGTACTCTTTTGAATAAACAATGACATGTATCCCATGGGATAAACTCAACAAATCTTCAATAAAACTGTAGATTGCTTCATAACTATAGTATTTTGATTTTCCGTCTTTACATCTAAGGCTAAGTCTTTAGCCTTTTTTTCAGTCTACTTATTCTAAAGAACAATGCCCACTTCCCATACATTTGAAAACCTGATAATGAAAGTTTATGTATAGTTATAAGATATAGTAGAAACACTACCTGTTAGTTTAAAAAATAATGTCAAATGGTAATTTTTACAATTGAAACGCTACGAAGTCCAAAAAATATGAATGTTACTTTTTAGGTTAGGATTTGCCGTTATAAAGAAAGAAATGTGCTAGAACGAATTATTTAACACTCGAAGTTTAGTCTCTAAAACGTCTTTTTTACTTTGTGAGTTCCTTAAAACCAGCTGCCCTTATGCCACTGCTTAGACTCTCGATGATTGTCACTATAAATTGAGTGTCGAGCATATAATTGCAAACGTCAAAAAATACGTTTCAACCATTCTAACTCAATTACATACTGCATGATTCATTAATTTAATTATTCATTTATTTTTACTTAATCTGTATTATACATTGACTAAAAAAGAAACACTTACATAAGTAAATAAAACGTACAATAATGTATGAAACTCAGAAACAGAGTTGAATAAAGTCAAGTAGCAGTGTGTAAAACGGAACGTTGTTAAAAAGGGTAGTTGAGGTGCGTTCAAAACATGCTAATATGTTTACCATTGACGTAGAATAAGCATAAAGAAAAATTAAAATAAAAAAATCCTGCGTTTCTTTTAACATTGTGATAAGCGTAATGAATATATAATTTGATTTGCTGTATTTTAAGATTTATTTCATTTCTATACATAGTCAGGTGAAAAATGGGCATTCTTCTTTAAATATTCATTCCCTAGCTCTTTCACTCCTTGACTATTTCGTACATTCATCACTGTCACTCGTTTAAGCTCCACATCTATCATTCGTCTTCACGTCTCATTTCACTATCATCCTGTCATAACGTTCCGTTCCTACAGCTCAGCCACGCTGATATCTGACTGTCCCCAGTCAGATTTAAATTAAGAGTACATCTTAAATTCTTACATAAAATAAAACTATTAACTTAAGGTAAACAATTCTAAAACTCCTCTTCAACATACTTTACATTACCTGAGTAACACTTATCAACAATAAATTGCAACAAAACAACATAACACAAAAACCCACATAGCAATGTAGCATGACTTGTTACCGTCATAGGGAAATATTCGGTCAAGAACAAACCCTAAATGTATCCCCTAACCTAACAGATGACAAGCATCAAGATTTACTCACCTAACTCAACAGTATTTCCCAAAAACTCGCCATGGCTTCATACGATCTGCAGAAGAAGTAGTCATCTGCCATGTGATCCATCTTCTCAACATCATATCGATAATTTCTCATTACTTTAGTGACTCTGTATGGTCCTACATACTTCGGTTTGAGTTTCAATCCAGTTACAAACTGTGTGCGTGTGCGTTCGATGGCTACTACGTCTCCTACTACATATATTTGACATTTCTTTTCTACTTCTATTTTACGTCTTACAATTTTCATCTTGAACTTTTCTTGTTTGTTCTTTTGCCTACATCTTTAAGTCTTCTCTTTTCTGCAAGGAATTACTTTTATGCTCTTGCTGCAGCAAATCATAAATTTCGAAGTCTTCATTTGTTTTATCTTTGTACCCAACATGAGTTCAAAGGGAGTGGTGTCAATGCTTCTTTGGTATGTGCTATTCAGTGCTTTTTGCACCCGTCTGACCTGCTTGTACCATTAAGATGGCTCTTCAATACATAGCTTTGTTAGACGGTTCTAGCAAAGATATGTACTAAAGAGCCATATAGCAGTCTATAATTATTCTATGAACGCGCTCCACTTGACCATTCCCTCTGGGCACCCCTGTTATTATGGTTATATGTTTCATACTCTCCTTCTCACAATACTCCTTAAAGTCATTGCTGATAAACGCACTACCACGATCTGAAATCAAACGTATAGGATTTCCAATGTTTGCTGATGAATCTTTAACTTGTCTATAGTCTATCTACTAGTAGTCCTTTTCACTGGAAACAACCACACAAACTTTGTAAATCCATCTACCATATTTAATATAATTATACGTCTTTCTCGTCTCTGAAAGAGGACCAATATGATCACAATGAATTGTGTGTAAAGGAATGCTTTCCTAGTCAATGCAATTTAAAAATCCTTCCTGGCAGTGCTATTCTGTAACCGGCTCACCGTGAACACATAGGTGAAGTGATCGTGGAGTGAGCTGTCAGTGTCATCATGAGTGATGCTAGGGATTGACCAAACTTACTTTTACAATCATAATAGAGATTTAAATTATATTTTTTATGCTAATTATAATAGATTATTTTTAGATAATTAATAGTTAGTATTTAAGTGGTTCAAAAATAAAATAATAAAACAGTAATTCAGTCAGAAACCCAATTTTGCTTTTTCATATTTTTCCGAGACTAGCCTGAGGCGGCAAATAGGCTGAAATGATAAGATGACGCCGTGCTTGCGCGTTATGCACTGTCATTATCTTTTTTTTACTATGTACTTATTTATTTATTTAGAAACGCGTCACGTATGCCATATCAACGACCAATAAGTAGGTACGAACATTATATTGTAGATAGGTATGTAGATCATCATCAATACTAATACCTATAAATCTCAACAGTCCAACTGACAGTCTTGTAAGTGCTCACTTCACCTCGATAACTACAGAAAATTATGTGAATCGGGTGGAGTGGAGTGAACACGTCATGCCACGCAAGCGCGTTGTAAGTAGGTGTGGTACCTACCACATTTTTTTTTCTTCTGTTTTTGCAATGATCACCATGTCCTTGTGCCTGTTCGTATTCGAGTTCAGAGACAAGAAACTATGTAACTTTTTATTGAATGCATTTAGATATTTTTAATGTCTTTTTCCAACCGTTTTTCTACAGTTAAAAAGTCAGTGGAGTGCCTACATTTTGTTTTCAATAATTAAACAGTTTTTATTTTTATTTTCTACGTACTTACTATGTTTAAACTGTAACGCGTCACGCATGCGCACTAAGGACATTATGAAAATGCAATACCAATGTCTAGTATGTAGGTGGTACAGCTACCTACAACAAAGCAGCTTCTCGTACTTGTTCTGAGCATAGGTACCTACTTTCCTACATAGTTCCTTATTAATAAGAACCTTTTGTCAGCCGATGATTTAGATGCAATCGGACACCTAGCGTGATGAGATCCGCCGCTACTGTATGATTTGTGTATTTTACAAAATCAATAAAAATATGTGCGTGTGTACATTGTCGTTGCAAATATTATAAGTAAATTCATCAGCATTAAAAAACTCAATAGTTGCAAGTGACACTCGCGTAGCGCGCGCATATGCTCACTCCACCTTCACCTCGCCGAAGTGTTGTTTGTTTTTTTTGTTGCTATGACAACGACGAGAATCGGGTGGAGTGAACACATCACGCCGCGCAAGCGCGCAAGTCAGTAGGTACCTATTAGATTTGGTACAAAATTCAACTTGCTACTTCTGCGGAGCGTGCGCGCCTGCTGGCTGTGGGTAAATGGGAGTCAGGTCTGTGGCTTCATGCACTACCGTCGTCGAACATAGTCACTTTGTTCGATGACACCACTTTCCGCCTAGCTGCTTCTCTGCGACTAAGAGCTCCTTGTTGTTCTCCTCATCGCTGTCACTGTGGCGATTTTGTCAACAGTCTCGGACACCACGGCCTGTCTTGCAGCCGAAGTGCGGGTCGCTTAGCGCGGCACGCAAACATTAACGACATCATCCGACGAGCTCTTGTCACCGTCGGCGTTCCAGCTTTTCTAGATCCCAATGGCTTGGCACGCGACGATGGCAAGAGACTGGACGGCATGTCTTTACTTCCATGGAAAGTGGGTAGGCCTCTAGTGTGGGATGCAACGTGTGTCGACACTCTTGCGCCATCCCATCTTCCTGGTTCGGCGAGCTGTGCTGGCTCTGCTGCTGCGGCTGCGGAAAACCTCAAGCGGCGTAAGCATAATAACCTTATTGGTAATTATATTTTCGAGCCGTTTGGGGTTGAAACCCTCGGGCCGTGGGGTCCGTGCGCTCATGGTCTCTTTAAGGAAATTTGTAAACGGCTGGTTGACACTTCCCGTGACCCAAGGGCTGGCTTTTACCTTGGCCAGAGGCTAAGCATTGCCATACAACGTGGCAACGCCGCCAGTCTCTTGGGAACAATACCAGTCGACAGCGATGCGGATGAATTTTTTGACGCTATTTTTTAAATTATGAATGGTTTTTTTTATTTTTTTGTAAATTTGCTTAAATTACTGTGTGTATAATATAAAACTAAAGATCATTGATAGATACGAAGATTGTGTGGTCGTCAAATACTAAAATCTATGGTATTCAAAATAAAGAAATACATAGGTTTTTTTATAGTAAGTAGTTAATTCGAATTTCGAAATGAAAAATTAAACATTACCATAGATATTACATTAATTTTACGGTCCAGTTATTTCATGTTTTGTATAAAAAGAAAAACAATAATCAAATTTTCAATACAAAACACAAAAGAAAATTTGACCATTTGAAAATTTCAATTTTCACGCTACTTATTAGCATTTATGTAGGTACACTTAGTCCTTGTCAATTATATTATTATTTCAATAAATATATTTTACCAGTACCACACATGATAACACTGACTACATAGAGATACTTCATAACAGACTATCAGAGATAACAAAAGAGGTTGTCAACGAGTTGAAGGGATAGAACAAGACAGGTAGTTTTTTTAAATAATTTCGGTGCTAATCTCAAATTAATTAAGTATTTTTGTAGTAAACAGGAAAGCTTCTGATGAGGTAATAGATGAGCTCATCGTTAACGTAATTACTACAAGGAGCTTCTGAGAAATATGCTAATTAAACACAAAAAATACACCCTAAGACTTATTTTTTATTTTGTTTTAAAATTTAATGCTTTTTTTTTTGCATTTTCGGAGATTTTCCTATTAATCAGAATACATCTCTGCCTATCATGTGTTAGTAATAAATAGTACATTAACATTTAAAAATTATTAATATTCAATGGTCAAGAAAGGCCTTAGACATAATTTGGCTTTTTATTATTTGGGAATTAATAAAAACAGCTGTTGACGGGTAACAATTTTTTTTTAAAGGCATTATTGTTTTCCTAACATTAACATTTACTAAAAGTATTTTATTTGATTTTTGTATGGCTTCTTGTCAAAAACGTTGCTGTGGTGAATCTGATGTACTGGACGCGCGTAAAGGTTACACTCTTCTGTTTAAACTAGCACTATTCATCAAGCAGATAGTCAAAAATATATACTGAATCAGCAGTATTTGCGTTAAGGGAGCTAACTCCTCTCCCATGTTTAGCTGGAACAAAAATATTAAAATCACAATGAGATTAACTAGTAGTATAAATAAATAAAAACAAAACTAACTTGATTTATTATATTGTTATGACAACATTAGCATTCCTATATTATGTGAACAAGGAATTACATACAAATAAATAATTATTTTACTACTAGTATCACACAAATACTTACAAAACTGAGATGGAATAAGTCAAGAGTGACTGCAACCTGTTTTTTTTTTGAAAACTCGAGCAAAATTTTCTAACATCAAAGGCATTGCAAGTGAGGTATCTGAAAATCAAGTTTTGACTTTTATTTTATAATAATAATCGGCAGTTTTTAATGCAGCACATGAATATTTATAGATATTGAATAGCTAATTAAAATATTAGTCTTACCAGACAGACTGGCATAAGTATAGTCAGCATGTTTCATTCTTCGGAATAGTTATGAACACAATTATGATAAGCATCTGAAAAAAGAAATTTATACATTAGTATACTCTAAACTATGCTGAAAGGCTCGTTTTACATAAATATGGTGTGATGGACTGATGATCAATGAATGACAATGGTTTTGAAGGTTTCAGTAAGCTTAATTAAACTTGCCAATTACTCAAACCAGCCATGTTGGACAGCCTGATAAAAGCTCAAATAAAATGCATTGCTCGATATTAAAACTTGAGTGGATTGAAATAAAACATACTCAGTTTACATGATTTATCAGGTAGTTTTTGGTAATGGACGAACCTTCGTCAACTTTTGTGACTATTCCTGTGGTAATTTCCTCGGCCGAAAACGATGAAGGTTGTTACCAATTTTACAGTTAATGCTCAGGAGCCTCATATTATATTGTAGTCTGTTGGAGCCATTTCTTAATCCGATCTCACTAAGAGGAAACGTGCATTTTCATCTTTTCGGTTAGTACCGCAATGTTCGATACAACACTTGTTGTACATCTTGCACTACCAATGCAAAATAATACACTTTATTAACATCACTGAGAAGATAAGAACTAAAAACCGGTCAAATACTGATTTGGGACAACAGTTTGTGACGTACAAACTTTACTTGGTAAGTTGATGAAAAAACAAAACTGTACCCAAAACGGAACACTAAAAACTTAAGAAAACAAAACCGCTTAATTGGCAGTTAGGCAGAAATAAGATTCATATTAATCTATGTTTTTTTTCAATACTCATAACTAATCATAGAACACTGTTGATTTTTTTGTTCTAGTAAGTAGATGATGCATTTAGAATATTATTGGATTAAAATAAAACTTCAAATTAGTTTTTCGATTTTTAACGTTACGATTAAATTCGATAATTATAATTGGGGGTCGTCAACGTAGAACGCAGCGAAGGTGGTGTTAATTAAATCTGTAGGAGTAATAGTGATCACTTTTCTGTAGTTAAATCGCACAAAACTGAGAGATTTGGAAGGAAAAAGTTCTCAGGCACGCGTAGACAGTACAACAAGGGGTTGTGTGTTTTGCATAATAATGCATTCAGGGTGCAATCTGCAGACCTTTGCCCAGCAGTGGGACAACATGACTAACTAAAAAAGAAAAAAAAAATGCAAGGGGATTTTATTAATCTGATATATTCTACCTCGGCAGATGAGAATAATCGACTCTGCAGTTGCCGAGGCATTAAAGGAACAATAAAAGAACGCCGGCTCTACTTCATTTGATCACATCAAACCTGGCTGTGTGTCAAACGTGGCCGTCTGAGGTATTGTATTCGTTATTTCACAATATTTTTTTAACATAATAGGGAGCAAATTAGGTGAGACAATGGACAGGCATGAAGCAGGGAATTAAGAAATGTTGCAACTCATTGTGCTCAAAATATTTGTTATCGGATCAAACGCTGATCTTTTATTGTATTATACATACAACTAGCTGCAGGTGGTGCTCTGATGATACTGACAATTTTATACAAGGTGGTTAAATTGATTTTAAAAATAATATACTCGAATGAGTGTAGGAATGAAATAAATCAAATACTTAGTAATAAATGCTTGCCATTGTTTCCAGCTGGTGCAGTCCACACACATCCGACATCCCTCCGTTCCCGGCATCAAGAAGTTGGGCAGCAACTTAAGGCAGCAGCATAGCTCAGTAGATTAAAAATTTAATGTAGCAAACTTTTTGGTATGATACAAATGAATAAATTTTATGTATTTATTTATGTATGTACAAACTAAACATTGAATTTAATAAAGTAAAATAATAATATAAAGACAGAAGAGCACAAAATAACAGCTGCTTATTATCATTAGAAACTTCTTCTGCGACAGGAGAGTCTGAGGAAAAGCGTTGACACAGTGCGGAAAACTTACATTATAGCCACCTAAACACACCCCAGCCGAACTTACACCTAGAAATAAATACATGAATAATTTTAATTTATGGTTAGCAAGAGAGATAAGCAGTTTGTGTCTTATATATTTATGATAAAAGGTTTGTATTTTGTACTGTCTATCTAGATGGTGGGATATTACAAAAAAACGTGCTTTTTAGTATTATGTACTTATGTAAAGGAACATTACACCAGTCACTGAATATGTACTTGTCTTATTAATTTGCACAATCTCACCTGTAAGTATTCCATTTGTTAAAAACAAAATGTAATAAAAAAACTGACACTTTAAATGTATAAAAATGCCTGAAATTGACACTAAAATATTAGGTCAGTGGGTCGTCTTAGCTTAGGGGCGAGTAAGTACTTACATATTTGTCTTTAAACTCGAATAGGAACGTCAATGCTTGTAGACAAGACTTCCGAAGGCAGAAAAAAAACTCAATGTGATGTATCAATAATGACAGCGCATATGCGGACAGCTGCGCCAAGTTGAATTTTGTACCAAACCTAATAGGTACCTACTGACTTGCGTGATGTGTTCACTCCACCCGATTCTCGTCGTTGTCATGGCAACAAAACAAAAACAAACAACACTTCGGCGAGGTGAAGTGAGCTCATGCGCGCGCTGCGCGAGTGTCACTTGCAACTATTGAATTTTGTAATGATATTCTTATAATATTTGCAACGACTATGTACACACGCACATATTTTTTTGTTGTTTAAAATGATTTAGTAAAATACACAAATAATACAGTAGCGGTGGATCTCATCACGCTAGGTGTCCGATTGCATCTAAATCATCGGCTGACAAAAGGTTCTTATTAATAAGGAATTATGTAGGAAAATAGGTACCTATGCTCAGAATAAGTACGCGAAGCTGATTTGTTATAGGTAGCTGTGTCACATACTAGACATTGGGATTGCTTTTTCACAATGTCCTTAGTGCGCATGCGTGACGCGTAACAGTTTAAACGTAGTAAGTACGTAGAAAATAAAAATAAAAACTGTTTAGTTATTGAAAACAAAATGTAGGCACTCCATTGACTTTTTAACTGTAGAAAAACGGTTGGAATTAGACATTAAAAATATCTAAATGCATTCAATAAATAGCTACATAATAATTCTTGTCTCTGAACTCGAATACGAACAGGCACAAGGACATGGTGATCATTGCAAAAACAGAAGAAGAAAAAATGTGGTAGGTACCGCACCAAATAACAACGCGCTTGCGCGGCATGACGTGTTCACTCCACTCCACCCGATTCACATAATTTTCTGTAGTTATCGAGGTAAGTGAGCACTTACGAGACTGTCAGTTGGACTGTTGTGATTTGTAGGTAATAGTATTGATGATGATGCTGATGATGATGATTTGATGAATATTCTTATATTATTGGCAACGACGAGTAAATTAGGTATCTATCCACAATATAATGTTCGTACCTACTTATTGGTCGTTGGTAATAGACGTGACGCGTTTTAAATAAATAAATAAGTATATAGTAAAAAAATGAGACAGTGCATAACGCGCAAGCGCGGCGTGAGTTATCACTTCACCCTATTCTCAAAGCCATAACAACCACTTCGCGCATTGTGTTTTGAAGAAGCGATTGTGGATCGAGTCGAGTAAAGACTGTGTTAAGTTGATAGTAACCCAAATCTATTCAATTGAAGAGTTAACGGACATTTGTGCATTGCTCTCACTTCACCTGGTCATGGGATTGCGTTTATTTAATCTTTCATCAATGAGTTTATAATAACAAACAATTTCGATGCGCATTTTCATCAGTAGCTGACCTAAATGTGCATGTTTTATTTTATTTAATGCTCGTGCGTGACGCGCTTCCGCCTCAGGCTATAGTCTCGGAGAAATATAAAAAAAGCAGAATTGAGTTGCTGACTGAATTTCTGTTATACTTTTTTATTTTAAAACCCCCAAAATAGTCATGTTAAGGCACTTAAATACAAACTATGAAATATTAAAAAATAATCTGTAAAATTTGTATAAAAATATTATTTGTATTAAATATGGTAAAATCTCGAATATGATTGTAAAAGTAATGTTTGGTCAATCCCTAGCATCAGTGGGATGACACTGACAGCTCACTCCACGCCAATCTTCACGGTGAGATTTTTACAGAATCGACATGCTGTTTACCTTCTTTTTTGGTTGCTAGCACAACAATTAAAATTAGTTGTACGCACGACATAAAAAAATCATCAATCTAGTTAATATTTTTGATGTAATATTGTTGTTCTAGAAGTTCTATAATTTTTCTTTTTCCAAAATGACCCTTCTGGTGTATTCTTCTCTTTCTTGGTTTAACTAACTTTCTTTCTAGTCATTTGTACAATAAAGCTGAAGTTTTACAATCTCTAAAATCGCCTTAATACCTTCATCCAACATCTGTGCTTGCTTAACTTGATAGTGTGACTTAACTCAACAGCTCCAGCGAATGGATTTCTGCTTAAAGCGTCTGCATGTTGCATTTTACCTCTTGGTCTATATTCAATAGAATAATCATACTCAAGCAACAATACACACCTCGCACTCTAGTTGTTACGTCCTTCTTATTCAAAGTCTTCTGAAAGGCTTGACAGTCTGTAACAATTTTAAATTGTTTTCCGTACAAGTAATGCCTAAACTTCTTTACTCCTTTAATAAAAGCCAAAGCTTCCAACTCATAGCTACTATACTTCTTCTCAACATCATTGGTCTTCCTACAGTAGTAGTGTACAGTATATAACTTACTTGTATGGTCTCTCTGAAACAAGATAGCACTGTTTGCTATTGCAATTCAGTTAATAACTGAGGATCATAAATCCTTAACACTGGGCTACTAGTTAAAGCATTCTTCAACACATTAAATGCATTCCTCTGGACATCTTCAACACACAAAGTTAACACCCTTCTTTAATAAATCAGTTAATGGTTTAGCTATTAATGCAAAATCTTTAATACACTTCGTAAAATATGAAGTTAATCCCACAAAACCATGAAGTTGCTTTCAAGTCCTTGGTTCAGGGTACCTGGTAACAGCTTCTAATTTGTCCTGAGAGGGTTGCACTTTTCCATCCTCTATGATGTGTCCAAGGTACTCTATTCTTCGACAAAGTAATTGCGCCTTTTTACAATTAATCGGCAAGCCATATTGTGATGCGACAACTAACTCTTTTTTAAACCGCTGCAATTCTAATAGATATTGATCAATAGCAGGTATCAATAAATCATCAACGAATAAAACCAATATTCCATTTGTTATAAGTTCCTGAAGCACCTCAGTCACAAATCGCATAAAATACTTTGGGCAAACCGACAAACCAATCGGTGCCCTCAAAAACTCATTATGTCCATTGTGTGTAACAAAGGTACTTTATACTTTCTTTATAGACCCTCAAATGGAAGAAACCATTTTAATAATCTTCTTCAATCAATTCAATTCTTTAAAAGTTTATCAATCAAATCAACAATAATAGGCAGAGGAAATTCATATTTTATCATCTTTTTGTTTATAGGTCTATAGTTTACACATACGAGTGCTCTAGTACTTTCACATTTTTTCTTTACTAACACCAAAGGTGAGGAATATTCTGAAAAAAATACACGGATTATTCCATGCCACTCTGATACTTGCTTTTCAACAATGTTGTTCAGCTAAAGATATACGTCTTGGTCGCTGAGTCACTGGTATGTCATCCTTGAGCACAATTCGCAATTCAAAAGGAAGCGACCTTTGCCTGTACTGGTTGATAATTCTTCACACAATCAATAACTTCTTGTTGCACCTGCTTGTCTTGAATATTACCTAAAACAAACTCATCCTGACTAACCACACACGCAAGCCTTGATAACAAACTGTTTACGTTTGTAGCAATCAGTATTGCCCCTTCGACAAAATTTTAAAAACATCTTTAAGGAGTTCTTGACCCAATATTACACTACACGGCATAGTACGCCTAGGAACAACATGAAATGCAATATCGTATATTTGTGTGCATCTAACAATACACAATTTGTTTCTAACCGTACTAACTACCAATTAATTTTACCAAAACAATTACAAAAATAGTCCAATCTCAATGTCGTTGGACTAACTAACGTGAGGTCGTGAGTTAAAAGCCAAACTTGCCCTATTGATACCAACCAAGAGAGTTTGGTATGAATAGGGCAAGTTTGGATTTGAACATTTATCACAAGTAGATATACCAAACAATATCTTTAGATATCTACTAAACCCCTAAAAAGGTCCACGGCACGGTAATACTCTAATATTACTTAAAATAAACCTTTAAGTTGGTTCCAAGTTTTAAGTAACATTTAATGTCACGAAGTTGGTAAATTAGTAACACAATATTTTGACTGGTATTAGGGACACGCCATCAACTTCCGTGATCGCTACTGATAATGCAGAAATGTTTGTTTTTGTGTTTATTGATACTATTAGAAAACCTGCGTCTTTATTTCTATAGCGATTTTCTAACCTGTGACACATATAAAATGTCAATTGATCGGAATGTCTTCCATTTCGACAGTTCAGCCACGCGTTATGTACAATTCTGAGCAGACCATTCCTTCAAAACCCTCGGACTGTGATTGTGTTACGCAATTCGGGTGGCTGTATCTTCTATTTCTTTTAATTAAGTCAATAATAAATGAGACACCACCTGCAGGTAAATACAGTGATATTTACCTGCAGGTGAATCAAAAAAAGGGGTAAAGAAATATGAACTTTACCTAACGGTATTTAATTCACTAAAATTCAGGGACGAAGCGTAGATGAGTGCAGTGATCAATGCCAGTGCTTTCTTTTTATGAAAAAAGATTCTTCGTCATGCGGTTTCTTTTACTGGCTGGTACCAACGTCAAGCTTACTAAAACCTTCTAATTTCGACATCCTTCGCGATATCCCTACGCATCGCTAGTATACAGCCAAGGCTCAGTTTCACTTTTATCAAGTTTTAATGGTGTGACGTCGACGTTGAAGCGGAATGCGTCAAGGTAGGAGCATCCTTGACGCGACTCGACTTTGTACAAGTTTTGTTTGTTACTCTAATGTTATTGGATACAATTTCTACTTTGAAGTATAAGGCGGAGTATAAAGCTGCAGCCTGAAAGACGGTGGAAGTCGGGGAAAAGCGGGGAGAGAGGCAAGTTACTTTGACTAGCATCGTGGACAATGGGGTTAAGGTGTTACATGCCTAAAGGTGTCCCGACCTGTGGTTAGGGATCTTTAATAATACTTTTATTTTAGGCTACAATGACCCATATACATAAATAAACCCCAGAAACATAAAGTATAAAACAAAACTTGTGTTACTAAATATTTTTAGCATAAAGGTAGGTTTTATAAGTATTTTGTATTTCACAATCTGTGTCCAATTAAGAGTTATTTTTTTCTTTCTTTCAGCGTGAGGAACTTCCTCACAACGCGTACCATATCTATAATGAGTGTCATAAAGACCACGTCAATATACATCCAAAGCAACAATCTTAAAATTGATGAGGTTCATAGAAAACTAATCCCCACGGCCCCTGACTCAAGATCTTGATTTCTGTAGAATTTGTCTTCACTACCAATCCATTTTATCGCGGAATACCTAACTTTTAGTTTTTGGAAAAGACGTGATGCGGACATAAGGAAATCATTTAAGCTGCGGATTCCTAGAAGAGCGGTGGTCATCATATTATAACAGGCGTTAATCAAATCTGTTATTTTCACGAGTATTTGAAAAACGCTTGGTATTTGAACATCCGTTATTGTGGGTCAATTTTCGTCATCCTATGAAAGTGAAGCTTTTTACCTACAGCACATTTTTAATTTCAATTTTGACAGGCATTTCCACCATTTCAGATTATAATTCAAATGGCATCATCCTCATTCCTTAATCACCTCACGGCACTAACAGCAAAGAAACTCTTTACTCCAGACCCTCACTTTAGAACTCACGTAAAACCAATTCCGAACTCCAAAACAAAGCCGTTTACAAACTAAGAATGGTATTAGAATCGCGTCGCAATCGCTGTAAAACATTCGGCGTGTCGTTTGTAAGTTTAATTACGGATCAGTGGGATGGACGAACGGATCCACACGTGAGCGGCCTGTGATATTAGTTCGGCAATTTTCATATTAGCTTAGATAATATGTTAGGTTAATTGATGACGTAAACGTGAAGTGAAAGCGATTTAAATATAAGTTCTAATTCTGTATGGTGCACTATTATTTCCCTGTTAGTTACAATATAGCGCAACAATTCTGTTAAAATCAAAATATAGATTTTTTAATTGCAGATGAATCAATAATGAGAAATGCTAGAAGAACAGAAAAATAATGTGAATAATTTTTTCTTACTTTAACCATTTTGAAGGGAGCTAAATGATCCAACAGACGCGCCACCGTCAGCGAGTCCTGTGAGCAGCCCGAAGTCTGGATTTGTGCCCGGTAGATGGCAATAGGCTCGCCCCCTATACATGGGACATAAACATAACTGGCGAAATGTGGGTGTACTATAGGTACACCTCTGCCCAACCCTTCGGGGAAACAAGGCGTCATGTTATGATGTTATGTTAGAAGAAAGCGTCTATAATGAATGCATCTCAGTTAATTACTTCTGTTTTATCTCATCTTTACGTTGACAGCAAAAAACAGTAAATATTTTTGTAGTTACCTAAGCTTAGGCAGAATAGAACTTGTTTGGTTGTGCTGGGTCAAACCTCTTGAAACACGTATTCAGCCTTATAAATTAAGAAATAAATTAACCTTTAGTAGCGATAATTTTTCATTTTTCTCATTATAAAGATGATTCTATTACTAGCTGCTGCCCGCGACTTCGTTTGCCATCCACGATGAAAAGCCTATCCTTGCCTACGTCTTAGTTAATTTGTTTTTTTATTTCCCAAATCATCAAACGACTTCTCCCGCTCTGGGCGGAGCGGGATGCCGTGTCAAACTTTTACTAACTAAAACCCACCCGTGTTCCTTCAGTTTCCTGTGCATCTCTTTCGAACAACCCGCGATCTTGCAAATCCGTTCAGCCGTTTTGGCGTGAAAGCGTAACAAACAAACAAACTTACTTTCGCATTTATAATATAAGTTAGGATTAGGATATTCATTTCACGATAAATTCCAGCAAGTTCTCCATTCCAAGTCAATCCCAGATATTTTGGTGAGTGATTGGAGAAATCACTCGCCAAATCTCCTCACTCACACCATCCAAAAACCCGTAGCGATCCAAACTTCTGCTGCAAGTAAGTAAGTTGGCGGCGCGTGTGCTCTTAAGCGTATGTTTGATGCCGCTGCCACCTGTATTGTAATAAGTTTAACTATGGTAGCTACGTGTACAACTTACCGCACTCAATATTGAGAAACTAATTGGAGTATGCGTTAGGGTATCTTTAAGTTGGAGGTGGAATTGGATATATAGAGAACTAATAGATTCACTAGCTTATGTTTACGATTACGTATGGAAAGACTATGTTTTTTTTACTAAGATAGAGACGGTAAAGCGGTATAAACAGTCATATTACGAGTATAACGGCAGTCGTGAAAATCTGTCATTTTCTCCAGTGTTACTCTGAATTTGCACAGTCTTTAATGTGTGGACGTTGTCGCTTTTTAGGAGGCCAAAGCTTTGCGGAACAGGGCTTAATCTGTCTCAGTGTCAAATAAGGTGATGTAGAAGCTATGAAAGGGTTCTCAGTTAACTCCACACCGGTGAGAGCGGTATGTTATTTCCCATCTCTCCAATGTTCTTTTCAATTTATTTTCGCTGCGAAGTTGAATAATTTCACCGACACTTTGCTGGTCGCTCGCCAGAAATGATTTTGACCAACAGGATCAGCTTACAAAGGATGGAAATATAGAGATATGATCCAGTGATAACTCCACCCCTGAACAGCTCAAATTTGTACGAATTTGCAAGTAACATCAAGTCATCGGTATTATTTATGTAATGAGTTGCAGATCGATTTGATGCATACAGCCAGATGCATTTACTTTCTATATATTATGTTTTAAGCCTGTTAACAGTTCTGTAGCACAAGCCTTCCGCCTGATTGGCAGCCAACATGATTTACAAGCTCCATTTAATATCGAACGGTATGTTCCAGGTATTTCCAATTACATTCAACACGCTTGTTTGCACATAATATATATTCAGTGTGAAGGTACACATTACATACAGTATACACGTTCGCCGAATCCGGCTTTGAAGTGATATCCTTGTGCCACAGACGTATCTACTAACCAGGGGCGTGCACCCTAAGCACAAAGTCCGTAGCATCGGCCATTGTTAGGGACGTTTCCTACGTATTATATTAATACTTTAGGTTGACGCTTATCTTTATATTTAAAATATTTATTCCCATATGTTCTTTAAAAATTGCACCTACCACTGTTTGTCTCTGCATCACCCAAATGTTGACGTGTAGAAAATACCTAAGGCATTAAGTCCGCCTCTGTACATTCGTGTGCGTAAAGTATAAAATAAATAAATCAAAATGGACATAATATTAGTTTGAGCCACGAACTAAGAATGAATGAAAACACGATTTGACAGTTGTCCGTACGTCCGAAATATTAAATTTAGCTCTTTATTGACGGATCTACTACCTTTGGACGAACCCGTATTTCGGAAGGGTAGCAAAGTCAACAGTAAAATGTATAAAATTATACTAAGAATCAGTTATTACGAAGCCATCTGTGCCAGTATAAAACTGGCACAGATGGCTTCGTAATAACTGATTCTGAAAGCCTTTATAAAAATATATATATCATAATATCCAACTTTGTATAGTTCTATAATGACATGATTATAATCATTTCGTTTGGCAGACACCTTAAGCGGTTTATCGAAACCCTTTAAATGTTCAATTCTTTCCCAAAACTAGTTCAACGATAAATAACGAAAATTTAAAACAGAACAAAACCAGTCTCATTGTTAAAAAAGAAGCAACAAAACGTAGTCGCTATGTGCGGCACTTGTGCAAAGTTGGGCGTAACAAGGGTTTGTCTTAGCGTTGTCAGACGTAGCCTGCGGCCGCTCGCTAACGACTGCACTTCTGGCGGTCCTAGCCCACCTTAATGCCCGCCCTGTCCTCGGATTAATTATTTGTGGAGTTTTTACAGTTTCTTGTCCCTAACAAAATGTTTTGTCATTGTACTCACTATGGGTAAAAGCGCCACTTTTTACGAAATTGACATATTTTTATTTATTTAAACTTTTTGCACACAATACGGTACGGTTTACGGTAAATAATTTGGTACTAAATGAGCAAAAAAACCAAATGCATTCGATTTAAATTGCCTATTGTTAGAAGTTGCGAATGTGACATCATACTGAATGCAGAAAAACTAGAATTTATTAATCAGACAGTGTTTCTAGGAATGACGCTAGACGAGAACTTACAACGGGGACCTCATATAACATCCCTTGCGAGGCGACTAAGCTCGGCCGCGTATGCTGTTAGAAAGATAAGACAGTAAACAGATGTAGAAACCGCGTGTTTGGTTTATTT
The DNA here is from genome assembly GCA_963555695.1 of Dasypolia templi. Taxonomy (NCBI): domain Eukaryota; kingdom Metazoa; phylum Arthropoda; class Insecta; order Lepidoptera; family Noctuidae; genus Dasypolia; species Dasypolia templi. The sequence continues at coordinate 25,311,574 of OY743154.1, read as the reverse complement.
TTGCTACTTCCACAGTATTATGTCATATTGCATTTTACTGTGGGGTCGGGCTGCTGACATTGAATCCATTTTTATTTTGCAAAAGAGAGCTGTCAGAGCCATTTACAATCTACGTCGCCGCGAATCTCTTAGGGAACCATATAAGAAGATTAATATTATGACGGTACCTTGCCAGTTCATTTATGAAAATATTGTGTGTAAAAAAAAACAACATATTTTTTAAAATATTAATTATAACACTAGAAATAAAGATAAAACAGATCAGCCACTTTTTAGATTATCTGAAGTGCATACATCTTTTATGAGGTACAGTGTTAAATGTCACAACAAAATACCTTGTGATACATTACAATTAAATGAATGCTTAGTGAATTGCATAATTTTTAATCTTCATGACGTTGATTTTAAATTCTGTAATTACTTTAACTGACACACAAAATTATTACCTTGTATAAATTTTAAACCGAGATCTTTCACCGTAGGGGTAATGGGTATGACGGTGCCATTAAAAATAAGAGGAGGAAGAGAGTTAAGCGCCACCCTACCCATCATGCGCGAGCCTTCAATTACAGTGGCCTGACACTTTAAGGGATTTACTGACACCCCAAAACTATCAGAGCACTTTTTGATAACAGCTTTTTGATATGAGCTTAGTTTGTGTTGTATATTATGTAGTGTTTATTGTCTGGGCGAATGTATTCGATATCGATTTTGCTGTCACTAGTTGTACAACAAAAGGAGACATAAACGGTGCCAGAGTGACGTGAACAGAGACCTGAGCAGTATTTTGTGTTATTCTGTGGTTTGTGAATATTATCTACAATCACCTAGTTATAACCAAATACTCCCCGAGATTGATGTTTTGCCAGACTAGAGATTCAATAATGAAGATGAAGTACAAAAATGCAGAAAGAAAACCGCCTTGTGGAACTCCAGCATCTAGGTCGCGCCAACTAGACGAGCCCTCGTCAACGCGAACCGACTGCTGACGTCCCAAAAAGAAGAAGAGAACCATTTCGAGGCCACGGGTGATACCGTAAGATAAGAGAGGATAAAAAGTAGAATATAATGGCTGACGGCATTGAAGAAATCCATTGATACCAAAACGGTAATCTCGGTATTCTCTATCGCTTCTCTATACATATGTGCTTGCTCGTTAAAAAGTTAAATTGTAAAATGTTTTGTGACTGTCCCAGGGAAGCTTTTATTAAATCATTACTGAATAGATAATGCTTGCTTTTTAGTGGTCAACGGTTTAGACTATTAGGTGTAGGTACAGGTTTTCTTTTTAACACGCTTTTATTAACTTGATTTGTATCTATAAATATATTTAACGGAATCTTTCAACGATCAAATCAAATTTGCACACGTATCAAAGACTAATGCATAATAAAGCATTACTAGCCTATAACGTTCCCATTGCTGGGACACAGGCCTCCTCTCTGTGAGAAGGAGTGGGCCATAATACACCACACGGACCAGTTAACAAGGACCGAAAGTAAAGCACCTGCCTGGGTTCGAACTCACGACCTACAACTCGTAAGTTGGGGCCGTTACCACTGGGCCACCACTGCCTGTAACTTACGGTATTATGAATAAAATCTGGTCCTGGAATCAACTTCACAGTGAGCAAAATTGCCAATAAATGCTCACCTTTACTGAGAAAATAACAGGGTGCTAGAAAAATTGATCAAAGCTTTTTGCTTTATTTAACTTATTATTGTGATACCCTACGGCTATTTACGAAGAAATACGATTTTACTTCAAGATGTAAATAATTACTTATTACATCTCACTCACACAATACACACACTTATTTATTTATTTAACGCTTTATGTATACACATATAAACAGACAAGAAAAAACGAACAGAAAGTTACGTACAAAGGTGATACTTATTTCTAAAGAAATCTCTTCCAGCATACCTGCGATATGAGAGTTAATAATGATATGAAGATGATTGTATCCTAATCAGCCTTTAGTGTTCCTACTGCTAAAACACAGGCCTTCTCTCTGGGAGGGCCCACAGAGAGAAGGCCTGTGTCTGTGTAGTAGGCCGCTATCCAGTGCGGGTTGGTAGATGTGAATTTTTTTCAAATGACTGGTTCTAGGACGTACCAGTTTCCTCACGATGTTTCCTTCACCGTTTTGATTACACACTTATGTACTCTATAAAATAAATACCTACCAGTCTAGTACAGACAAATGTGTCAAGATAACATTTTACGGCAGTTTACCGCAGTAAACCGAGAGGCAGCTTTTAAGGACACGCTGTGCGGAATAACAATGTTTATTGTGCGACGAAAGGGAACATTTACTGGGTGTTTCATGTGCTAGTGTTCATGTAACGTATTGATATCTTATTTCACATTTGAGAGATTTTGAATTTGAGGCTAAATTAGACAGAAGGAATAGCATTTACATATTATATTGGACAGATACACAGCACAGTGCCGGTTCTTCGATGGAAAGTTGAAGAAAAGCTGATAGTTTAAATGGATAAGCATGTGACCCTTCCTCTTGGTTATTTCGAGACCCTAATAAATTCTAATTAACCATTTAAATGATATAATGCTCAAAATTAAGAATCATAATTGAATTAACGTGTCATTAAAGAGAATCTCGATAAGAATGGCCATTCCTTCGAGTTTTATTGTTATTCTACGCATCAAACATAAGGATTGAAGAATTATCTAATTGAAATGAGACCATCACTCTAGTTTCTCTCTCAATTAATCCTAAACCGGTCATTGGGAAACACTATACACTATACAAATCTGAATATAAATCCAAAGAATATTGTCCATACAACGCATTATTATATCTTCAAGTGCCACCACCACAGCTCACACCGCTTTGTGAGGCACCCTTAATATCTGCTCAATGGCACCCCACAATAAACCGGTTGTGTGTCACGCTTATAGAACGTTTTGCGTCGAGTAGCGTGCCTAATGAGTAGGGTTGTCGAATGTGCTGGACACTGCTTGGAAATGTCCTTGGTATATGTGTGTCTGCTTTTTGCTATCTTAGTAACGAGTGTAGGTTAGAGGAGGAGAGAAGGTTTAGATAGAATGGGTTCGGGTGAGCTTCAGGGAGCTTTTAAAATCTAGACATGCAGGAGCGTGTCAAAGCCAACTTTGAACAGAAAGGAACTGCCGACGCTACAGCCGTGTGTTACAAACCATGTGGAGACACTTTACTCTCCTTAATAAATTAAAACATATTTAACATAAATACATTTTTATCATTTTTAAAGCCCCTGTGATTAACTAGTACCACAAACTTCCTAAATATCGCTCAAACGCTTCTTGAGTTAGTGACGTCTAAAAGTCGTTATTTTATCACAGACTGACTGACACATAATAATATATCAAACAAAACAATGAATTTTGCTGCAAAAAAAATTGGTTTGCTGGTAAAAACTAGCCAAGATAAAATATTGAGCTTCATTTTATCATAATTAGTTCAAATTAAAGTAGTAATAAAGAAAGAGTTGCAGTGTTGAAAAACTTGAAGCGTGGTAAGTTTTGTTTTGTTCATATATTCCAAAATACGAGTAACAACATTCTGCCACAACAATGTTAGCTATTTAAAAATATTAAATTAAATTATTAATTTACATTTACTTTCAAATTGTTAGTAATTACATAAACAACGTAAAAACTAGTGTTAGTACAATCAATTTTCTAAAATTAAGAATATCAAAGTCGTCACTAATTCAAATTATATTAATTAATCAAATAATTATATATTAACACAAAATCAACAGTGTTTCCGGCATGGTTTGAAGGCAACATTAGTGTGCTGATCCAGTGCCTGAGTATTTGTAATTCTGCCCTATCGGTCACAGCGACCAAGAGGCTGTTGGTGCTGCCCCGCACACGCCTCATCAGAACTGCGACACGCTTTCGCAAATTGCGTAAAAATTGCCAAACGTGCCTCTGCGAACATCCCCGATGCGCTATAGTGTCGTGGCAACCCCAAAAACGCACAGTATGCTTTGTAGTATTGGACGCGTAAGGCTCTGTAAGCCCGCTGCGTGTAAGTCGACCTATAGACTGCAGGTATCAAAAGATTCGCTGTTCGCCCTAAACAGAGTATTTTTAACACCCGTTGAGCACTTTGCAAACCTACGGATCAACATTGCTCCTGACTGACAGCGCCCTACTACCTCTCCATGTCAACATTATTCGTCTGCGTTGCAGTGGAACCAATGCCCCAGATATTTAAAAGATTATACCAATTGTAATGCAGTCCCACCGAGTGTGGCAGGTGGCACTTCACGAAAGTAATTAGTGCCTGCCTTGAACAACAGACACTCGCTTTTTCGCATTATATCTGAGGCCCTGGGCCTCCGCATAACGCTCACAAACAGACAAGAGCTCTCTGAGAGCTCTGATCGATGGGGCTAGCAGCACCATGTCATCAGCGTAACTTATGTTATTGACGAGTGTTCCGTCAATGGATAAGCCAACATTAGTGCTGCTGAGCTCACGAATCAACCGATCCACGTACACACGGACAAGTTTCGGCGAAGTCAGATCTCCCTGTCTGACCCCGCACACCAGCCCTTACGGGTAGGATAGCGAGCCTGCCCATTTCACCACATTAGACTGATGGCCATACCTGAACAACTCAATCACCTCTCCCGGAAGTGTTGTCATTCAGCTTCTTCCATAAAACACCTTATGACACCAGGTCGTAGGCCTTTGAAAGATCAAGAAAACACGCGTACACGGGGATTTTCCTGTCCGTGTCGTATCTAACAGTGTCCTTGAGACAAAGAACAGCCTACTCTGTTGAAAGCCCAGCTCTGAAGCCAAATTGAGCATCGTGGAGCGACAGATGTTTACTTAACTGCTTGTCTGTCTAACACCTTGGCAATCATCTTAGCCAACGATATGGGCCTATAGTTATTTTTGTCCGAAGCGTCTCCTGTTCGAATTTTTTTAAATCGGCACAACTAAGGTTTTCATTAGATCTTTAGGCAGAAACTCATGTGGGAAGTAAAAGTTGAAAAAACATTGTCAGCACTCTGGGCAAGTGAACACCTGCATTTTGTACATGCTCAATGCAACTGCAACTCTTTCTTTATTACTTGTTAAATTTGAACAGTCGAATTATTTGCACAAAGCAGAAAACTTAGGATAAAATGAAGCTAAATACATTTTTAGGCTGGGCTAGTTTATACCAAAGTCCAAATTTTTTGAATAGTAAGTTAATATGTTGATTAACAGGAACTTGCGTATAACAAAAAGAAGATAAGTTGATAAGCTAAATTTAATATTCATAACTTGAACTATAAAAACTAGCTTAGTCAAATCTTGAGCTCCAAGTTTTCCGATTTGTGTAAATTATTCAACTGTTCAACTGTTTCAAGAAGTAACATTTTTAAATAGCAAACATTGTTGTAGCAGAAAAAAACAATAACTTATGTTAAATTAATTTTGGAATGTTGTATGTCCTGATAAATAAATTTCAGAAATATCTACAGAACTTGGCACCCATTTAGATCTCAATTCTTTTGTTGGTGAAGTCGACAACCACGCATTTTCTTAATATTGAAATTGGCTCCCATTTTCACATTTATGTTTTTGATGGGATAGTTTTAATGGGATGCCTCTTCTGGTCTTTCTATTTTCTCTTCGTTTCGAATGGCGGAAAAAAGCTTTGGAAATATACATTTGTTGGCAATGTTATGACTATACGGGTCATTTATTGTTTTAGTCAATAGAGTAATTACATCAAAAAAGTATGTCTAAAGAGGCCTAATGACAACATTTCTGTACCCTCTTAAAATCCTTTTGAAAATGACTTAACCAATAAATTTATTCGTCGTATAGTTTGGTCTGTTGCACATTGTTTAGTAATGTATATTTAAATCATTTCAAACCCAAGGTTTTAACTCCAAAATCTCAAATCAAAAGTTTCCGCGGCAACCCTACTCACAATAAGTGTGTGGCCCCTAAACGTGACAGAATGATAAGCGTGTCGAATGCGCGAGTTGATTGAAGCGAGCCGCTTGTGTTTCTAAAGAGCGAGTCGATGAATAGGCGAATTATCATAACTTGTACTGTGCAGTTTAATACATAGATTGTTGTGAGAGAAATAGGCTATGAAGCTGTTCTTTGTAATCTTGATTTTGTTAAACCCTTTGATTTATGTTGCAGTGTTAAGTGTCCTTCTAACGTTAGGAGTAGTTTTGAAACTGGTTTTATTACACATAACTATGTAGCAGCTAGCAACGATTATTGTTATCCACAATGAGCAGGTAGTAGAATCAACCAATCTAAAAGTAGTGACTTTTGGGTCTGGACGTGTCGGCGCGACGCTGAACGTGGTCCCGGGTTCGATTCCCAGCTCGCCCAACGTGTTGGTATATTTTTCAGAAATTTCTCATTAGCAGCCTGGAGTCAGGGGCCGTCAGGGGGATCTACTCTCTAAAGACGAAATTCGTAGTTTCTGAAGAATTTACGGGCGTTGCCTTCTCCCTTGTCCTTACACCCGATGTGTTTTTACTCATCCGAAAAAGATAATCAATCGGGAGTATGGTTAATTCCTAAGTTTCGAACTTTTTTCGGACGGGCTCGCAAGTACGTTGACGAACTAAGAGGAAATGAATCCTGGATTTCAGCCTGGTTAATAGTAATATGCTCGATGAACCACATAATTGGCGATATGTGGGTGTAATGTCAAGGAAATTAACTGTAAAGCAAATTGACTACTTACCATCTTAAATTGTGTGTATGTTAAATTACAGCTGCATTCTTTGACAGTTATATGAATTGGCTATAACAATGCAAATTGATGTAGGGTGTCAATTGGCCTAACCATTAATTTTCCTGACTGTACCTAGTTATATTAATACCTACCTATGCAATATAAAAAGCTCGTAGTATTTTTCATAACCAAAGAAATATTCAAACCTAGATCCTTAACTCAGCAGCTGCGCTTGAACCACAGATCACATGGCAGAGCCATTAAAATTAACGCTTAGTAATGATGCTAAGAAGTAATTAATACTAAAACGTTATGACTTCCTGCATTATTGTTAATGATAATTATTGCATTAAATGATGCTTCTTCGTATTTTGAGATTCTCTAAAGGGTTACCTACTGAAGGACGGCTCATGCCATTGTGAAAATTGGTATTAGGTATTTACTTACAGATAACGAGTCACAAAAAAACACATTTCCTTTCTTTCTTTCTTTCATAAAATCACGGAGGTGTGCCTACAGTACACCCACATTTCGCCAGTTATGTTTAAGTTCCAAGTAATTGGGGACGAGCCTATTGCCTTCAACCGTGCAGAAATCTGGACTCCGGGCCTACTCAGAAATTCGTAATGGAAAAGCCCAATAAAGCTTTGTCAACCCAGAACCTCATGTTCAGCAGTAGCGCTCGGGGCCATTACACGAACGAGGCAGTCAGTATAAGACCACGTGCGCACGGACTTAAAAATATCGCGGCGGGATTAGCTTTGTTTGTGATTCGTGCAGACGTCGACGTACGACGTTAGCCTAGGACAGTCAGTTCTAGGACTTACCGGTTTCCTCACGATGTTTTCCTTCACCGCTTTGAGAGCAGTGATGTTGAAATAAATTACCTAACAAAAGTGAGGGTCTACAACTCGAAAGTCAAGTCTGTTACCACTGGGCCACCACACCTCGCAAGTGATCTCAAATTAGGTCCTAATTAATTAATTAATTGTTAACTACAAAAATAACAAAATAAGTTAAGAATTTGGAACATACTGTGACTATCACTGCACACTACAAACTTGTTGGGATTTCATAGATTTTCCGCGTTGTCTAATTATGTTGCTGTTATGTATGGACAAAATTAGAACACTGCTGCCTTCTTGGAATAAAACACAAGATAAGCACTCTGTTAGTTTATGAAAATTATTTATTTGAAAAGTAGTTAACATGAATAGTTGTATTTGTGATTCGATAGATGGCGCTGCCTGTAGATCGATTGAGTTGTGCTGCAACCAGGAACTTCTACTTGTTTCAATGAAATGTTTTCAATGTATTTAAATCCATAAAACTCGCATTAATAATTATACATACACAGCTTTTGAACATAACTACTCGGTTTTATCGATAAAATAAACTTTGTTTACATCTATAGTTCCCAAAGTTTGCAATAGATGGCAGTAAGGTAGTCTTAAGAATGAATATAGGTAACAGCTCATAATCGACTGTTAAGTATTAAGTTGTTATTATAACCCACTTATTTATTATATTACCACTTACTTATTTACTTATTTTTTTGGTGTGTTGTGCTATGATGTATCTATATCTATATGACATCTTAAAATAAACTCTTGTAAAATCTTACGTTATCTCTTGTGACTGACTCTTTAACTGAACATTAGTTCATGACTTCATGACTAAAATAACATCATCATCTGCCATTTCCCAACTACACATGTTTGGGACGGCTTCTAGTCTTACCGGATATGCAGCTGAATACCACTGCTTTACATGGAGCGACTGCCTCTGACCGATCTGACCTCCACAACCCAGTAAGGTACTGGGTAGCATGTTACCCCTCGGTAAGACTTCTTGTCACACTTCCGGTCGTGACTACCCATAACGACTGACAAAAGACTACCTAAATAACAATCAACTCCGAACACTTATCATCCTCATTATTAAAATAGGCTTTCGAAATTCAATATTCGTTTATGTCGAGCAGGGGACACAACAGGAAAACTCAGTGAGTATTAATAATAAAAAATCTAAGAAATTAATACGATGAGGAGAAGAAAGAAGCAAACAGAAGGAGAATAGGCTCTCCGATGGTACTTGAGAATAAGTGGTAATCACGATGAAATAATTTCCGGAACGAATCTTTGGTTTGGCCATAAAAACAGCGACGAGTTGTTGGCTACTGAGCAAATCATGCCTACTCCAAGTAGGTACTTACCTACTTCTTATTGAGGTCGAAGATTCTGCAAGAGTTACTAGGGATACCTTGCAGTTAAGTGTATCTATATATAATAATTTAGAGGAACAGAATTATGTAAAACTAAGTGGGTAAACGAAATACTAATTTATTTTGATGTGTTTGATGCTCGGAGAGTATGAATCATAAATCTGGTAGGTAATTCTATAAGGTACCTTGTAAAAAACTATTTTTTTTCTTTTTGCTCGGCTTATATTCTGCTCGGTTCGTAGCGTGATGTTGAATGGCCTACAGCATTCTTTAATAATTGGTCTATCAACTGCAAATAATTTTTCAAATGTGTGGTTCAAGACATTTGTTCGTAAAAATAAAACAACCTTTCAGCTTTATAATATTAAGTTTAGATCAAAGCCAATAAATAGGTACCTATTCTTTAGGTAACTAAAAACATCTAGAACATCTTACATTTTTTTCCAAATATATAATGTTTTTTATATAAAAATTAATATTGTTAGTTTCATGGCCCTATTGTTTGTTCTCCCTCGGCCTGTTTGCACTAATTGCCTTCAATATTTTGTTTATATTCATTCATTATTTTCCATTAAATGTTAACTAATAATCATAAGTGTGTTCTGATTTTTATTAAAACCATTTTCATGATATTACTTTTTGGAATTATTTTTATTTCTAAATCATATCAGGCGCAGCTCGATCAAAGGTTAAGCTCCATTTGCTGCGGTCAGTTCGTGGATGGGTGACCATCCATTACATATCGAGAACCCTCCTTGCCTCGGATATCATGGTATCCTGGCTGTTTCGTAGATCTTTGACAGTCGTTACGTACAGGTAGTCAGAAGCCCAAAAAGTCTGACAATCAATCTTACCATGGGGTATCGGGCAGTCGCTCCATGAATCATACTGGTATTCAGCTGTATTGGGTAAGACTGGAAGCCGAACCCGACATAGTTCGTAAAAGGCCAGGCTGACCTTCCTTGTTTTATTAATAAAATATTTGCAACATTTAGACTTACATGTCCGTAAACTCCACGTTGACCTTAAAATGCCCATAAAGCGTTTCTTCGACTGTAGCATTAAACACTCCAATCCCCTGATTGCAGCGGCCGCCCGCTATACTCCCTCCCGCATAAGCGATATTCAACGTCCAAGGCATACCCTCATCACCCCCGACTACGCCATTACCCTCCTCCAGGAGAGTAGTAAGGCCACCCCCCCCCCCCCCCGACCATTGCTCGAGCCAGCCCGCGCCGCTGAGCCTGTAGCTTAACCAATCCTGATCTAGCTCGTCCCTTGCTGCTCTCTTCCAGCGACGCCCTAAGCCGAGGTCCGTACCCTACAGGGGGTGCCTTTAGCGTGTAGTCGCTTATATTTTTACTTTTTTATGCCCCGGCTGGAGACCTTAATTTATTCGGGCAACAAGGCAAGTCCGGTTAAGCAGACGACAACCTTCTAGGTTGACCTGCGAGAAGCCATTTATTCCATTTTACTATGCCTTCTTTGAAGTAACATTATTTTTTCGAACATTTTTAATATTAGTCATCATCCCTATTGTTTTTCTTACTTAATTTAAATTAAGTCAAAAATTACTGAATATTTTGATAAACATACACGTACCTGCGCTATGTTTTTCGATATGAGCAAGGCTTTCGTCTTTGTTGACCACAATATTCTGCTTACTAAATGTGAAATGTGCTGTTTTCGAGGCTTGGCAATGAAGTGGCTACAAAGTTATCTTTCAAATAGGACTCAATATACAGCGATTACTCTAATAAATTCAAAAAAAGAAGAAATATTATGCGAGTCTAACATAAAAAGCAACAATACAGGAGTGCCGCAAGATAGTGTAACAGGGTCGTTATTATTTCTGTTATATATTAACGACCTGCCACATGTTACTAATCATTTCTACTCGCTGTTTGCGGATGATATTGCGGTGGTTATCACAGAGAATAAAATGTGTAATTATATTAATGAAATTAATGAAACGGTTAATGCTTTTATAATATGGCTTAGTAATAATAATTTAAAAGTAAACATTGATAAAACCTCCTTCGTTTAATTCCACAATAGAAAATCAAGCAATTTTTCTTGGTATAACAGTAGACAGTAGTTGCACATGGAAACCGCACTGCTTAAAGGTCACAAATAAGATTAATCGTTTTGCTTTTGCCTTGTAGAGACTTTGTAAATTAGCCAACCTCAAAACAGCCCTCTTAGCGTATCATGGTTACGTAACTTCTATCATTAGATACGGCATTGTGTTATGGGGGAATTCTGTACTTATGGGTAAGGTATTTGTAGCCCAAAAACAATGTATCCATGCGCTTTGTGTTTTGCCACCATTGACCTCATGAAAACCTCTATCTAAAGATTTAAAAATATTAACTGTTCCTGGTATGTACATATTTGAATGCTGTAAATTTGTTAAAATGCACTACGACTTATTTCAACGTCTGGGAGACACTGTTACGTTTAAGACAAGATATCCTGATAGATTAATTATTCCACACAAACAAACAGCGTTATTCAAATGGTTTATAGAAAAATCATTTTATTCTGTGAATGAGTATTTTAAGTTTAAATATTCACACTGACATATATTATATGATAACTAGACAAATAGCTACCTGACATTACATTAAATTAAATTAAATTTTTCCCATGACTGTGTGATTTTTGATTAGGTTAATTTAATAATTAATGTAACAATAGATTCACATGCAAGTTTTAGCGATTTTTTAGAAGTTGTTAAAATATCTGACCATCTTTAATGTACTACAATTCTTGCGAATAAATTTAATTTAATTTCATTTCATTGCCAAAAATCTAACCTAACTCGACATATGGCAGCTCATTCTAAATATGCTCGACTGTTCGAATATAACAAAAGTTACATTACTACCAGCTAACAATGCTAATGACGACAGTACCTACCTAATAATAGATTAGGTTAGATTCGAATTAATGCAATGTTCTATTCATCTTAACTTCAGCCAATCCAAATTCAAATAACGCTCATTTGTTTTATAACCTACTTGACGAAGTATCTGCTAAGAATATTAACTAAAGTAATTAAAGGGTTAAGATAAAGATCGCTGTTAACCCGTGATGCATCACTAATACCGCTTTACCCTTAAGTTAAATGAGCTAAGGGTTCAATAGGGTCGAGATCGAACTTGTAACCTTCCGATAAAGTTCGTAAGTTGAACTGTTTGAACTATCGCCGCTTCGAGAGAGTCGTTTATCATTAAGAGTTTGATTAATTAATTTATTTATAACATAACGTCACATCACGCTTGTATTCCCCAAAAGGTCAGACAGAGGTACACCTACAGTACACCACATCACACAGTACATCCAGCAGTAGCTCTTGCAACTACGAGACCAACGAGGCAGGCTGTTTCATTTTTAAAACAAGACTGAATTATTCATGCTTTGGAAATACCTAATTTTCTAAATTAACGTGCTCTTTCTATGAAAGGTAGAAGAACGTTAGGTCGATCCCGGTACCTGCTCCGTAGAGCATAAATCTTGTACAGTCGGCAACAAAACGCAATAATGTATTTCTGTGACTAATTTACTGATCTGACTAACCAGTCTAATTGATCTGGTGACAACTTTATTTTATATCCCACATCCGGCTTATTTCGACTTATGGCGTTCTTGTCTTTTAATAATTTTATTTGTGTCAAGTGACTTGTATTGCCGCCCATGCAACGAGCATCTTGCTCAAAACACTGAAAATAGGTATAGACCGAATAAAAAACCGAAGTGTCATACAAACACTAAAGAAAGTTTTAAAACCATTAGTATGACTGGCAGAACGTCTAATAACTAGAAACATGCCATAAAAAATCTAATATAAAGTAACATTCAACGCGACACCTGCTGATCCTAGGTTCGATTCCCGGCGGCAAATTACATAGGCCTAGCAACAAGCCAGCTGCTCGAAAAAGGATAATTGTTTTAATTTATTGCAAGCACTTTCTTTGCGTTTTATAATAATGTTTAAAATGTGAAACATATTTTTTTCGTTTTTAAACAGCATTTTATTAAGCTGGAATTTATGTTTTATCTCATAAATTTTAGTGATAACAGCACAGGTATTTAATTAATTAATATTAAAATTACTCAATTTATAGAGCTTAGGTTAAAGACACATTCAAGGAGTATGGCTGCTAAATAAAATAAAGCATTTTGATAAACAGGAACGGCTCTGTTCATCAAACATAAGATTTGTATTGAATACAAATAAAATAGCCCAATTTACATACAACTAAGTTTCGATAATAAGTAGGTATGGTGTCCACCAAGCTTCTTTAATTTCAACTCCATAATTAAATAATTCCAGAGCGCAATAATTTGGCAATATAAGCCAATTACCAATCTCTTATGTTAGAAAATTACGATAAAATTGATCACTGTTTTGTTGGTTATCTTTGGCAATTTCTGGCTGATAACGATCTTTTTTTTTTTGCATTGTTGACTCAATGAAAGCTGACTTTCGAGTCGAGTCAAGTGTAGGTCGGAGTTTCAAACCCAGAAAGGCAATTTACTTACCCGCCCTGGAGGTGGGCCCGAGTGGTGGATCACGCCTTGCTGCCTCTCACAGAGCGGAGGCTTGTGTCCTAGCTGTGGGAACGTTGTAGGCTATATTTTTTAACTCACTAGGTTTATTTCATAGCGTGGCAGTTTAAAATTTACCAACAACCCAACATACAACAAAATTCTGTGGTAAACAGTGGTCAAATGACACGTTAATGGTAGTGAGTGGATGATTGACACTCGGCGCGGGCGCGGGGCAGCTCGCGTGACGGGCGGCAATAGTGGCACTAGTGTCACTACTTCCACGATTAAATAATTAATTGCTCTATAGATAGGTAAGTGTGAAATGTGTGGAAGAGTTGAATTTTAACTTTAAAGGGTTTTAATCTAAATGGGTTTTTATTTATTCAAACAGGACATTTAACGGAAGGAGAGCACAAAGGTATGAGCAGTTTCAACCAGCAGACTTGCGACAGGAGAGTTGGACATAAGCCGAACTTTGTATAGAGGGATTTAGATTTAACAATGAAGACCTATGCCTCCGACTGCTTGATAATTTTTACGGCTTACTGAAAGTCGTTAAAATATCCTAAATTATCGTTCAAAATTAAAAGTGGAAAGAGTTTGAAATGATTTTCGAAGACCTATTCAATGGTACCCCCACTTGACTTAGTTCGTCGACTTTTTTTTTCTTTTTCGCAATGTGGCGTCTCGTTGTCGCCACATTAAATTTTGATTACTGTCATGTCTTTAGTGACACTCACAAGATTAAGACAAAACAATTGACGTAATAATCGTCAAAATCGTCCCACGCGTTTGTCTCTAGAGTGCTAAAACTGGAACGAACACACATACCTACAAATAGTCTGATTAAAACATCGCGCAGTTGGGTTAAAAGACAATATAAGATTATCTCATTTCCAAAGGTTTATTTATTTATTCACTTGTCATTTGGCTACATCTTCGGTACCTGTCAGATTTTCCTCTGAAATGCAGACTAGCAGTCTCATGATGTGTTAGCTGCTCATTGCCTGACAAAAATAGCAATTATAATCAATCATGTTATTTGACACTTAACTAACTGACTAATTGAATGGGCTTTTAGTGATCCTTCGGCCATTCGTGTACTAAATCTTTGTAATTTTGTCCCATAACTAGAGTTTATTTTCTTTTCTTTGGCCATCATGTAGAATAATACCTAGTTTCTATGAACACTTAGTTGATTTTACGTCAGAAACAAAAATCAGTAAACAGTGAAGTACCTAGGACATGTGGTCACGGCGCACTTATCTGATGATGCAGATTTGGATAGGGAGCGTTCCGGTGCAATATGCTAGCCCGCAGGTTTGCACGTTGTAGTGGAGATGTGAAGGTGTCTGCCAAACCTTCTACACGTGCAGCTTTTGGGTGAAAGATACGCAGAGCGCCTACAACGTCCTACGATTTGAGTCAAATAATGGATTTAGGATGTTGATGGGGCTTCCAAGCTCTTTTGCAGCGCTTCGCAGATGTTCGCGGAAGCCCGTGTTGACGATTTCCATGCCATAATGCGGAAGAGAGCGGCGTCAATAATGGGTAGGTGGCGCGGAAGCTCCAACAGCATTCTAAAAACATTATTCGTCACTGTGCACAGCCATTTTATTAGGCACTGGGTGCAGAGGCAGGTGCTAACATGTGTTGAGCCACGTAGGTGTTAGATGTTTCGTTAGTTGTTAGTTTTAATGACATAGTTTTAAGTTGTTGTTGGTCCGCAATATACGTAATATATATTTACATATATTAACAACACGACACATATTTTAGATAGTCAGAAGTCTGAAACTCTAACAACAAACCTAGTCATCGGAATACCTTCATGATATCTACATCCTTATTCAAAATCAATTTAACCACCAATCAAAAACTAGGTCATTTAACCGACTTATCGCACAAATATCCGGTATAGTAGTTTGACACAAGCCGGCCTCACAGCTGATATAAGCCACCACCTGCTCCAGGTGCGCGTGCGTCGATTGACAAGTGCAATTTGTATGTGTGTGAGTAGAGAGGAGGAGAGGAGGCGAGGCGTAGTTGGCTGCAGTGGCAATTTCTTTTTACTGTTTGAACAGTCTGTAATGAAATTATATTGGTTCTGTCTTAGATGCAATCGGGTATGTTTATTAGAGTTTAGTGTTATGGCGTTATTCCGTTATTTTGCGTGTATTTTTTTAGTAATTATTTTTTTTGTTTTAATTGTTTTTTATTTATTGTAAAGTCGTTTTATACATGTCATATTATTTAATTAGAGAACTAATGATTATAGTCTCACTGCGTTATAAAAAATGGATAAAATTAAACACAATGAAAATTAGTAAGTGCAAACACTTAGTTTATCAATGAATACCTGAAATCAATCGTTAAGTCCGAGCGACGTGCCGTAAAAGGCTGATTCACGCTCTTGTTATTTTTACACCCCATGACAAACACGATTATTTTGTCGTAAATCGTTCACAAGAAAATAAAAACTTAGCTAAGAGTAATAAATGCATTCACTTAAGGTTAAACATTTTTAAAGTCTTCATAGTTGTTTGCAATAGACGTTTTTACCTTTAGAAAATAGCATTCTTCAAATCAATAATTTAAAATTAAGGTTTTATACCCTTTTTCAATATTAAAAGCTGTTTAAATTCTTTTTATACAATAAATTCAACGTTTCTATTCTACCCCAAACCACCCTTATCTACAATGCGTAATCGCCTGCGCACGCAGCCGCCGACCAACAGCAGGGCATTCACGTATTTTAAAATTCGAATTTAGTGAATGAGCAAGATGCTAGAGTATAGTAATGTAACGGTTCTGGCATCTGCCATTAAACAGATGATTTTGACGTGTGTGTGTATGACATTGTCAATTCATAGATGAATGATCCCGTTGAAAAATATGAATGGATGTTTTGAATTTTCGAATGGTTAGTTAAGGGTTGCGAATTAATTGTTTAGAGTTTTGAATGTATGAAGTTGTATGAGTGGATAGAAAAAATATGTAAGTGGGAGCATTTGTTATTTAGTTTTGATGTTTATAGTAAGTAGTATATGGCACACCTTTGACATGTGTTCGTTAAGTGCTTATTTTCTCGTTATTAATTCTGTGTACCAGCTGATGATAATTAGTCAGCGTGAAACTGTACTGATTAATTGTACTATCTAATCATAAGACTAATTACTTATTTTATGCCCCGAAGCAGACTTGGGTATAAATGATTTCCTATCCTTGAATTCTACCCATAAAAACTTTCCCTTCCTATAAAATTAAAGACCCATAACTAATATGCTAAAATTTGTAAATCATTTAATAAGACATTAATGTGGGATTATTTACTGATCACCTGTAAATGATTTAGCTTTATTTTCTTTTAACGAAGTTCCGTCGCTCTGTTGTTAATTTATTTCATTGTGCCTGTTATTTAATAGATAATATACAGCGAAAGGAACTCCGAACCACCTGGGTGTGCCACGACTCCACACTACAATTTTGTTTACAAAAAGGCTCTTTTCAAAGGACTCCAGTTCCTTTTCGTTTTAGACCATGTAGTTCTATTTATTTTTCATTTTTCTAGTCTTATACAATTAACGTACTATAGTAAATATTAATCATAGCTTAAACATGCCCACTTCGCTTCATATGGGAATTTCTTTATAGGATAAAAACTACCAAGTACTCTTAGTAATAAAACTTTAAGGTAACCGACATTAGTTACCGCAATGAACTTTTACCAGTAGCTTTACGCGAAACCGCAGGCAATAGCTTGTGTTTTATGTAAGTTTGCATAACATAACATCTCGCCTGTATTCCGGGAAGGGTTCGGCAGAGGTGTAGCTATAGTACACCCACATTTCTCCTATTATGTATAAGTCCCATGTAATAGTGAGCGAGCCTATTGCTATCAACCGGACACAAATCGAGACTCCGGGCTGCTACTGAGAAATTTCAGATAACAATTTGCCCTTTACCCTTTGCCAGATCGGGTCCTCATGCTCAGTTGGAGAGCTTGCGACCACTAGACCAATGAGGCCGTCAGTTATGTAAACTCTATACTTACGGATTGATGAAAAATTTAAAGATTTGTCATATTAAAAATCAGTTATAACCTTGAACTTCATGTCTTTATTACCCCTATTTTCTTCCCGTGAGTGTCGTTAAAGGCAACTAAGGGACTTACTAGAGAATGGGCACCAGCGTTCTTTATGCATTTTAAAACCAAACTATGGTCGCCTACCCGCATGCCAAGCGTGGCGATTATGTCAACCCCTCAACATAGGCCTTCCCTAAAAGGGGGGGACCCCTTTTAGGGAAGGCCTATATTCAGCCGTGGACGTTTTTCGGCTGAAATGATGATGATGATGTCCAAAGCAATGCAGGTTCGCGATCAGCAATGTTATATTCCTGCAATTTTTTTTACGAAGGATTAGCTATTGCGCGCGTGCTTGCAATTAAAATTTCTCCAACGCATAGGGCTGGAGTGTTACCCGACTGGCTTGGCCAAAGGCGTAGAAGGTGCTCTTCCAGGAGATCGGGCAAATTTCTCAGTTACATCCCACAGTCTGGAAGATGGCGATGTGGTTTCCCCGTGCCTCGAAAAGCACGTTAAGCCGCCTCCTCTCCTCCCTCCTGCGCCTGATCTCTCTCCGGACGTGTCGGATTGCCGTCCCATTGTACTATGAGAGTGACAAAAGAGAGAAGGCATCTGTGTTTTTGCACTATAATATCTCCCGTTTTGATAGCTAGTCTCCGCTGAGATTGGCCGCCATGGCAGAATTTCGGTCTGGAAGACTATTAGGTACTCTCGCAAACGAACCACTTCGCAAGGAATGCTCCCACCACGAAGTGTTCCCCCTACGAAAGTTATCGCCTTGAAAAATTGCCAATTAACCGTAGCAAAAACTGTTCAGAAATTGACGGTTACATTTCGCACTTTCACCGAAGCAGTTATCTACTCGTATCGAATCGTAATTTCCTTTTAATAAACCTCTAAAGGGCGGCGTCGTATTTAGCGGCAGTAACGGACAAAATACCAAATATTTTGAAATACCAAATGGAGGCAATGTTATGGTGTCCATATGACAATGAGTGCATTCTTTTAGAAGTAATTTATCACTGTTATCGAGGAAAACGACATTCGTTATTAGTTGCATTATTATTAATTGAAAACAAATTAATGAGAATGGAAACATGTCCCTTTTTTTCGGGACCAAGCAGATACAAGAAAGATTAATTCTTACTAACCCTACACGTAACCAAAACTTCTCAATCGTTAGGTACTTACATATATCATAAGAGGTAAAACTTGTGAGTTTGCATGTAAGGGGTAAACTTCGGAACTGAACTAATTCCGAAAATTCTGCAACTAAATAGGAAGCTACAGTATTACGAAGTGTTTTACTAAGTCAAATCAAGTCAAGTCAAATCAAAGTATTTTATTTACATAAACCTTATGAAACGTCAGAAGCTAGGTGCACGGTTCCGATTGGTCGTTTCTCATGGATTCTTTTATATTTTGTGAATGTGAGAACGTTGTAGCCAACGTAATCTTTAAACGATTGAAACAGAACGATGCTTTACAATCGTCTAAACGTATCTAAAATTAGCTTATAAAAATTCATACACGTATACTCGTATAGTCCAGTGTGTGACTGTCTCGTTGGTCTAGCTGTCACAAGGCTACTGATGAGCGTGAGGTCCTGGGATCGATTCCCGGGGCGGGCAAATTGATATTTGCTTCTTCTTTCTGGAATTCCTCAGTTGGAGCCCAAAGTCTGGAATTGTGCACGCTTGATGGCAATGAGCTCGTCCCATATTACATGCTTATGAACTTAGTTTGACTGGCAAAATGTGAGTGTCCCTATTGCTATACTTCTGCCTGTCTGTCCTGGGATAGCAGGCTTGATGTTACGGTATATCAACGAGTTGAGGTGCAACCCTGAAAAATTAACCCCCCGACAATATTTCATGATCAAGGTTCCGATCAGTAATCCCTATTATTTCACATCCGATGTTGATGAGCGATTTCTGATCACGTTTAAGAAACAGTTTCCTGTTTGTTGCCTCGTTATGTGAGAAGAGATTATTATTAAGTTATAGATAGCTGATTGTACGATCATCGGTTGTATTTTTTGAATTATAAAAATTGTTGGAAATGAGTTAAACGCAATTTGATAAATGTTTAAAATTCCAGAATTATTGACAACAATTAAGTACAAGTTTTTCCGTCTAAACTTCCAGCTATATTTAATTGCAAAAAACCGACCGGTTTACGTAGTTGGGATGACTTTATCCCAAGAATAAACTTAACATTGAAGTTTAAAAACACGTTCTCACATACAGCGATAAATGTCACGGTCAATTCTCCAACTGCAAATGTAAGTTTGTAATCACATTGTTTTTATGATAAAACTGCAAAATAAGGATTATCGGTCTTTTCGTTTACCTTTGCTTCTTGCCAAATTTCATGATTCTAGTTTAACTGGAAGTACCTTTTGACTTATTTGCGAGTATCAAAATTCGTCGCATTAATGGCCGTTTTCTTTTATTGCGTTGTCATAAAAGCTTGATTTTTTTAGAATTCTAAGGACCTATGTACTTGGTACTAATTTTAAGTAGATACCTCCACGCGTTCCTGAGAAAAAGGGTCTTGACAGACAGACAGACAGACGGACAACGAAGTGATCCTATTAGGGTTCTGTTTTTTTTCCTTTTAGGTAAGGAACCCTAAAAAGAGTGAGCGTTTGTTGAAAACCCTTACCAAACCAGGTAAGATTCAAAGTAATGATGATTTAGACACGAGGCATTACTCCCAATATAAGAAGAACTAAGTAGGTATCATAGACATAAGTCTAGTTTAGCAATAATATGCGATAAAAACGATTGGTAAAACTGGTCTAGCTCAACAATTTTAAAATTTATAATGACTGTAGTTCTGAAATTCCGAATTTAAAAATAGCCTGACCAATTGACCACAGGGTCAGTTAGCCCGACAGATGTAGCCTGTTGGCCGAGCAACAATGGTAATAGCCTGCCATGCACTTAGCATAACTTAAAGCTAACGCCAGCTAAAGGTAGTTGTCAATTTAATTACGTAATTATAGGTGAGACATTTCTTCTTCAGGTTTTGTTAGGGCTTAGCTGGAGATCTACATACGTTACTTAGCTCGTGTTTTGACTTAGATATGTTCCCGTCTCTTACTATCTTGTAAGTCAGGGATGGCGAACCTCTATACATCTACGTGCCATTTTTTTCAAATTAATATTGAATGTGGCCATGACGTGACATCAAACAATCTTGACTTAGTGACTACTGGAAAAAAATCTATTGTGTTTTTATGGCGGCAATAGAAATACACAAAATTTCAACTATCTACCTATAATGGTTCATTAGATACAGACCGCTGACAGACAGACGGACGGACGAACAGCGGAAGCTTTATATTTATTTAAATGAAATAACAAATAAGTGTAACAGTGCAACAGCAAAAGTTACACTTATTTGAAACGATGCCGTACCCAATTGGTGGCCTTGCCTGCGTGGGTTGCCTGTTGAAGGTACTTGTTGTTTGACTGGAAAAAGAAGCGTCGGTCGACCGGCGCGGCGGCGAGATGGGCAGACGACATTGTTACCATTGCGGGTGGAACCTGGATGAGGCTGGCACAGGAGCGTGGGTATTGGTACTTGAAAGAGAGGCCTATGCTCAGCAGAGGGTGGAGTCGGGCTGTGGATGATGATGATGATGGCAGGAATAACGCCTAGCCTAAGTGCTAATAACGTTTATAGGTCTCGTTCTTAAACTGGACGTGCGAGTTCTGAAGGCCATAAAAAAAACGTTCTGATTCGAGTTGCTATCTCATCTCAGCGACAATCAATGTCAAAAACTTGTCAACAAATGTAGAATAATTTATTTCACGTTTGACAGATTGAGACTAGAATGTCAATGGGATTGCCCCTCTGTTGTTTTGTAACGGAATTCCTAGGACAAAATCAATTCAAATCATAACTCATTTATTGAACGTCAAAATTACACAAGACAGTCCCCCAAAACGCCCGCCCTTCACCACTTCCCAGTGCTTTAGCTGGGAAGGAGAAGTGGCGCAACAAACTCCCCAGCAGCACAGCTGTCTGTTCATTTAAAAGAACTTGATTCTATAAATAGTAAGTAATTAGCATTACGAAACACAAAACATTTAAAAATTTGCCAAAATATGTCAGCTAGTACATGCCAATATACCAACAAAATAATTGAAACTATACTCTTTTTTTTTTCGAAATCCACGCGGACGAAGTCGCGGGCGAACTGCTAGTAAATAATAAAAACGTAAAGAGAACTAATATGATATTGTTACTTAAATGTATGCAGCTGAGCATAAACATAGCATAATCAGCCTATTATGTTCCCACTGCTGGGACACAGGCCGCCTCTCTGTGGGAGGGATTGGGCCGTAATCCACCACGCTGGCCCAGTGCGGGTTGGTAGATGTCACATGTATTCGAATTTTTGGTTCTAAGACATGCCAATTTCCTCACGATGCTTTCCTTCACCGTTGCAGCTTAACTAGTACATGAATAGAAATTATTTATTGGTTTAGTAGTAATTAATTTTGTAATTAGTATTTTATTGGTTTTTCTAGCTATTACAAAGTGAAACGGCTAGCACGAGCTTTTGAGAAGCTTTTTGAATTCGCGCTTTAAGTACTTCAAAATCAACCGAAGATGGTGTTATTTGCAGATGACACATCATTAATCTTTAAAATAGACCGACGGTCACAAAATCTGGACGACGTGAATAACTCGATTCTTCAAGTCCAAGATTGGTTTACGGTAAATAATTTGGTACTAAATGAAAAAAAAAAACAAACGCTACTTCTAACATTAGGTAATTTAAATCTAATATTTAAATTACCTAATGTTAGAAGTAGCGAATGTGACATCATATTGAATGGAGAAAAACTGGAATTTATTAATCAGACGGTTTTCCTAGGAATCACGCTGGACGAGAAATTACAATGGGGACCACATATAACATCTCTTGTGGGGCGGCTAAGCTCTGCCGCTTATGCTGTTAGAAAGATAAGACAGTTAACAGATGTAGAAACCGCGCGTTTGGTCTATTTTAGCTACTTCCACAGCATTATGTCGTATGACATTTTACTGTGGGGTCGGGCTGCTGACATTGAATCCATTTTTATTTTGCAAAAGAGAGCTGTCAGAGCCATATACAATCTTCCTCGTCGCGAATCTCTCAGGGAACTATTTAAAGGGATTAATATTATGACAGTACCTTGCCAATTCATTTATGAAGAGAATATAAGAAAAAATCTACATCTTTTTAATAAAATAAGTGATAGACATAATTTGAATACTAGAAGTAAAGATAAAATAGATCAACCATTTTTCAGATTAGCTAAAGTACATATATCATTTATGGGGTACTGTGTTAAATGTTATAACAAAATACCTTGTGATATATTGCAATTAAATGAAAGAAAATTTAAAATTCGTATAAAAAGTACACTTTGCAGATAAGCTTATTACAAATTAGAGGACTATAGGTATACAAGATAAGAATGCTTTGGACACATGATGGTCCAGCTCCATAGAACAATCCCGACTAGACAAAAACAAACTGGTTGCTAATTTAATTTTTTATTTATATTTTTTTTACTCACTCACACACTGACCTATTCCTAGTTAATATTTTAGGAAAATCATATCTTTTTACAATGTTTGTAAATATGTGAGCACAATGTACCTATCGCGTGTCATTCGTCATTTATCTGCCTTTGCTTTATTTTTAATTCTTCTAACCAATTGTGGTATAGTATTTTTATTCTTGGTGCATCGTCTTCACATATAAAAATATAATTAATGTATACAAAATATTGTAAGATATTTTTAAAGAGTAACGGTGGAGTTTCTTGCCACTTCTTCTCCATACGAAACTACTTTTTGGAAGTGGCGACTAGAATCAGTTATATTTTTAATGTAATTGTTGACGTTCAAAAGTGCCATTTTATGGGCCTATTTGAAATAAATGCTTTGACTTTGACAGCTAGAGTAAGTACTATGTAGAAATTCACATAGTCAGCATTATCAGTACCATTAGTCTATTACTGCTAAAATAATTAATAAAAGATGGATAGAAAAGTAACAAGTAGGTGTTGTAACAAAATTGTCAGCAGCATTATGAACCTTAATCATTGTTCAAGTTTTTAGCAAAATTGAACCATTAAGTTCAGCTTGTGGTTAAAAATAACATGCTGCACACGTCTGGAAATTGCCGCTCGAATCAAATCGGTACACATTATACAATTAAGTCACCGCCCATAGAAATTAAGTCGCTCACGTGCACCCAGCCTAACATTTACCTAATTACCGGCATCGGTAACAATCGTAATGTTATCTATAAATGTTGATGATTTTAACAAAGTTATTATAAGTTATAACGTATATTAGTACACTGGCATATTATCAAGTTATTACGCATGCTAACATCTTGTTAATTAAGATTTGAGGTTTATACGAGATGTTTTATAGTTTGTGGCACTAATTACGAGATAATTGTGAGCATAACTTCACGCTGGAGGTTTGGGTGAGCAGAGATAGGAAGAATTTATTGAACAACTTTTTTGCTTATGCAGTATTTTTTTTTGGGGTGGGAAATCATCAAATGACTTCTCCCGCTCTGGGTGGAGCGGGAGGGCGTGTCAGACTTTTACTGACTAAAACCCACCCGTGTTCCTTCAGTTGCCTGTGCCAGGGCCACGGTTACTCTTTCGAATTTCCCGCGACTCTGAGGTGTCGGCCTTATCGGACCCCGTCATTTCCTGCTGACATCTCTTTGAGGCGCACGTGGAACACGACGCGCCGTCGACCCGGGCCTGGTCCCTAACGGACGGCGAGCTACTCATTGCTCGCCGTCCGCAAGCCCGTGCTTGCGGTGGCCGGGAATCTGCAGGCGACTCCCAGGGCGTCTCCTGCGGCGACTAGAGACGTGAGGGCGCAAGGCTCTCTCCCTCACGCGCTCCGCCTCCTCTTTCGCGAGCATTACTGCTTCGCAGAAGGCGCTGACGGCTTTCCATTCCCTCGACGCCGCCTATCGCCTCCGCGAGGACACGGCGATGCTCTACCCAAGCTGGGCAGACCTCCACCGTGTCCTCCGGGTGATCCACGCAATGGTGACACCCGGGCGTTTCCTCCCGCCTTAGGCGAAACAGGAACCTCCCGAAACAACCGTGTCCGGTGAGGACCTGTGTCAGGCGGAAGGTGAGGACGCCGTGGCGACTTTCCAACCACTCCTCAAAGAGGGGACTTACGTCCGCTATTATGGTGTGCCCATTGCTTAGGCAGCTGGTTATTTATTTTGGTTTTTTTCCGTATGTCTTTTTGCTGGAAACCTTTTTTCCGCATGTTTTCTTGGTAATTTTGGCAACATTTTCTGTTTACCGGTAAGTAAAACGGTTTATGGAAGCTTCTTGTTTAACAGTGGAACTATTGATGAGATGTGAAAACAATCTTGGTGTAAAAAATATGTCCTTCAATAATAATTGAATTAAATTAAAAAACAAGCTTGTCAGTGGGTGAGCAGTTGCAGCCCAGGTGTATCTGGCCCCCTTACCTTCGAGTTGTATGTCGTGAATTCTTACTTTACTTTGTGTATTTCATTTCACCTCCACTGCTTTCAAAACGGTAAATGTGCCACCAAAAATTCGAAGACATGGGATATCCACCAGCCCTCACTGGACCCGCGTGAATTATTACGGCCCACTTCCTCTCACAGTGAGGAGGCTTATGTCTGAGCAGTAGGAACATTACAGGCTGATCATGCAAGCATGGCTGGAATTAAAAGCAATCTCTCCATGAATCCATGTTGTGGTTGATTATGAGTCATTAACTGTCTGTTAAAGCAACAAAATTCGAACCCACGTATATCAAGAAAATCTTCTACATCGGTTATAAAACTACAATTGAAAAAAAATACAATTAGCCAGATTGCAATCAATGACGTTGACGAAATACAAAACCGAACTCAACCAACAAATTAACATAATCCTACCATTAAATCATTAAGTCATAATGAATAAATACTTATACTATTATGTACAAGTATTTATTCATACTGAGGTCATAGATTCGGAGGTCGCTAACCCTGCGCGCACGCTCGCTTGTCGACGCGTGTCAAATGATCTACATAAATATAAGAACCAACTTTATTTGCCATCCCTGAAACAATCGACATAGAATATTGAACTTTATACTGAAGACTACAAGAGTGATATTGATATTTGTCAGTGGGTTCTAGGTGTGAAATAGGGTTGGCATTTTTTCAAAATGAGATGCCCACATCCGATTGTTTTTATTCAAAATGCTGGAAACATTTAATTGTGTATACGTAATGTTAGGAAATAGTTGAAATGCAGATTACACTGTTTTGTTCGTGTATCGTTCGGTTGCTATGCGGTTTGTGGTTCCGTGTCAGCAACCACGTTTTGGTCGATAACGAGATCAGATTTGATGTTAATAATGTTTTTTCGAGCGTTTCATTCGAGTTTTGTTGGTTTTTAAGTGGTTCCTCAACCGTAATGGCCTAAAAGTGATATTGCCCGACAATTTGTTCAAACTTTTTTTTTGTTTGTAAGGTTTTTTTCTGAATAATTTGGATACCTAAACATGTGTTGATAAGACGTGACAGCCCTAGTGTTAGGGATGGGCTTGAAAGCAACTGTCATAATTTTGAGACGAGGTGCGAACGTCTGTCTACATGTAATACATACTTCAAAGGCATCCAATTTTAATATTATTTCGCATTCTCTTTATAAAATAAGAGTTTTTCGACTTAAATTATTATTATTACGATTTCAAAGGCCTGTCGTTTTATTAAAGGCTTCAAAGCCATTATCTGCCCTATTAGTGTCAGATGCATCTTAACTAGACATCTATTTGAAGTAGTCATGTTAGCTCATTTTTTAATAGTAACAAAAAGTAATTTGATTGCGCAATTCGGTTATCAATTTCTTCTTATTCTATACTTTTCTGTCATTATTTTATAATAACACATGTCACCGCTGTCGTCGTAAATGTCAACATTGCAAAACACTTCTTCCCCTGAAAGTCAACCTCATACAATGGAACAAAAGCATTGCATCACACTACAATATATCACACGTGGATTATAAAAAGAAATGTACTACTCTTTCAATTTAAAATGTCCTATTCAAAGCTGACGGCTCAAGATCGATGCGTCACTATAAAATATGTTGCCTAATAACTTATGAGTGGCCAACTTTATAATACTGCCCGAAAATTTTGAAATGTCAACGTTTTAAAAGTAAAATGGTTGAAGTCAACGGCATTTTAAATTTTGTTTTACGAACGTTAGTAGAAGTATCGCAAAGATTTTAGGAGCAGTTCTTGTGGACTCTTTGTGGACGAGTTAAAGATGGATTTTTGTTAAATGACTTAAGGAAGGTTGTTAAAATATAGAGGTGACGAGGTAGGAAAATATTCGGCTTCAGAACATAGATGTCGAGTGATACTGCGTGGCTTCAGGGTTGCCTGTTGGTGGAAGATGTTTTTGTAATTTATGACTAAGTCCCGGTTTCACCAATGTTACTGAAAGCGTTCAGCACATCTAGAACGCGTTCAAGAGCTCTCAGTGTCAATATTCCGTAGAAAATAATGACACTCACAGCTCTTAAACGTAGTTTATGTTCTGATCGCGTTCTTTTTCATTGGTGAAGTCCCCCCGTTACAAGAAGTTTTTAAACTTGGAATATGAAACGTTATTGATAGCTTATTTTTTAATAATATTTATAAATCTATACCAATAATACACCCCAAAAAATCTAAAACGAAAATGTCAGAACGACAACTTTCATTAGTCGTACCTAAGAGTAACATAACATTACCTACGATATAATAAACATTAAGTAGATTTCACTGGTAAAATCAGAATAAGTGGATTTGAACAATCATTTCACAATTCAAATGAAAATCAAAATCGTTTTTTTGCATAAAATGTGGTAGGTACAAAATAAGTTCCATACAATTTCAGTGCAGTGCAGTAAACCCCACTGCCAAACCATGCTGAATGGCTTGCCTTTTCATCACAGCAAAAGCTATTCTCATATTATTATAACTCCTATAGCAAAAACATCACAAATTTCACCTCTTAAATCACCATATATCCATGCGAAATAGAAATATAATACCACTAATAATATCAAAATAACGGACACCAATGATGCATTTTTATGAACAGGCAGCCCTACATGATACATGGTGTTTATTTCGTTGCGCTGACGCATCCCAGTGAGTCACGACCAGTTTAGGTAAACCGAGCGTATGCGCGTATATTGTACACTCTACTACGCGGTAAGAGGTACGCTGGGCGTAGTACTACGACTAATTAGTTAGACGATATTTTTGGATATGGAGATGAGATTTGATGCGTGAGTCATACTTGGAAATGGGTGTCATAGGTTGAGAATGTTCATAAATGTAATGAATGCCTGAACTACGTTTTGTAGCTATAATAAAACTGAAGTTTCGTTTAATGAAGTCTGTGAAATATGAAAACAGTGGCCCCATTTCTGTCTCACAAACTTTCATATTCGTTGCTGTTGGCTATGGTGGATTTAGTCAGTGCCTCAACAAATCAACGATAATATTAAACTATTGAATAGAAGATAACTATGTAGGTTACCTTTTATGTTGGCAGTGTCGATTGTTGTGGAACGCGGCAACTGTAGTGCAGTTTATTAAATTTTGGTCAGTTCTCGCTTGCAAGCCGTCCGCGTCGTTTGAGTAATAGTGAGAGATGTGGTCCTCAACTCCTGCCAACACGTGGACTCGGCTACTATGTAGACCATGTTTCATGAATATTATAAGTACGTACGTATTATGACATATTACATGGGTAATCATGATTATCCCGTCCTTTGCCAATTTATTTGTTGTCTGCGAAACACGTATTTTCTTCCATCTTCTGAATTAGTCGTCATCTCGGTAGTCACTACCTTTTCAGCCATATCAGCATCTTCCACACAGTAGTCCATCCATCTCTCTTAGGTATTTTGTCTACCGTTGCTCTGTAAGCCCTCCACATTCATGCTCAAAGCGTTCCTCACGATATTTTCGTAGACTTATAATGTCCTTATTCAATCCCTTATCATGATCAAAGCACTGTTAATTCGGTTGACCCAAATAATCCGGTTACTAAAGTGGATGCAAGACGAAATTGGGAATCAGTAAGGTTGGTAATGCAAAATATTATCTGTTGTTACTTAAATGTTTGAAATATTGAAATTGACAGCTCTTGAATGCGTTTTACATGTGCTAAACGCGTTCAGTTTCATTGGTGAAATCGGCACTAAGAAATTAAACACTTTAATAAATGAATCAAATTCATTTTATTTCAGAACCAGTCCATAGTCATACATGTGAAAATTAAATATTTAAAAAGACTACAATAAAAAAAAACTTGTGTCACAATTTAATTACAATTTGACAATAACAAAACGATACACTTATGTGTCATCTGAGCCTAAATTTAGGTTTGGATCCGGAGTGCTCAACATGTAGCCTGGTCCAATACTGCATTATTGGGCAATCCAGATCCAGATCCATCATCCATGCGAACAGCTAAAGGAACAGCTGTTGGAACTGTCTCGTATGCGGCGCATCAGGGACACAATTCTTTTGCGAATAATCGCCGCAAACCCATTTATATTTGCGCCCGCCATCATACCTGACGCGCGCTACAGTAGCGAGGCAGCTTCATCAGGGCCCTGAAGGCATTATTGTAGAGAACACGCAGGATGTCGTACGATTTTTTCGTATGCTTGACCCATAGGCTGCACGTGGAAAACGATTGGCAAAATGCACGCCTAACATAGTCCTTTTCAACTCATCGTTCGCAGTCCACTGCTGGACATAGGTATCTTCAACCCCCGCTTCCCGCATCCAGTCTTTCCCAGCCACCTTTTTATGTTCGTCGGTCCATCTAGTCGGGGGCATAGTCCTGCATAGCTTTTATTATTTCGTTGTTTGTTCCCTGAAAACTTACTTGAGTTTGTACCTACAAAGTGTAATTATCTAACCTAACGATGACTGGCTAAGTAGATAGTACTTTTCTGTCAGATGTGACTTCAGATAATATCACTTTTTATGCAGGCCATTAAAAGGCTATAAAAAGTAGCCAAGTGTAAAATGTTCTTAGTTTTTTCTTTGCGAAACATGAGTACAGGTAAATGTAAATAAACCACCGATACCGTTCCCTATTTACGTACACTGTTATGTAGTCCTCCTTACTTTAAGAGATTCCTTAAATTCGACTTTTTTTATTCAAATGTTTACATTTTAAAATTTACTTAGTTGAACTTAAATAAACTTAAGCTCAGCAAGTTCAGTGAAAAGACTTTTGATGTAAAAACGAATCGTAACGTGAGTACTTAAGTAACTTTAACATTTAGTTAAGCGCTGGTTTTAGTCGCTTTAAAAAATATTTCTTAGTTGACAAGCAAAGCACAAGTACACAATAGCATCATGTTTTTTCAATCCTATTCTCAAAGTTCAGAAAACTCTGCCTTGAAAACAATTGACTAACTATTAAATATCACAGGGCAAAAATACAAGGAAAAGTACAACACTACCTTAAAAACCGTTTTCTGACAGACCTCTAAACGTAGTATCTACTTCTAACGCCCACCCTATTTGTTGAGCAGGGACAGTTACCGTTACTAAAAAAATACCGGTATAATAACCAAAACATTTCGTTCTGTTACGTTAAATACTTAACGTTACAAATAACGTTAAGTCATGGGATTTAACGGTATCAAAATAGCGGTACTAATAGCGTTATTTCGCTAAAATCTAGCAAGATCTGATGCGACGTTGCCAAACCGAAACGGACGCCGCGTGCTATACGTTCGGTTCTTGTATTGTAAGCGGAGCGGCAACCACTAGCATTTATCGTTATTGTTACGCTTGCGACGATCGGAAAGATACGAATACGAGACGTCACGCGCTCCCGCGTGTTTCATTTCATAATCATACGGCACACAAGCATCGCGTACGCCGATACGTCTATTGCCTGTTATTTTCAACTAATAATATTTTTCCTAATGCAACTGCTTTAGTAAAAATATTATTATGGGCCGAAAGAAGTGCAACAAAGTGTACCGATATCTCAAGGTTTTCAAAGAAAACAATGAATCAACTAATATACAGTTTTTTTTTCTATACCTTTATATATTTTGACATAAACAATAACATGAGTATTTACTGTTTAAAGTATTACATTATTTTAATTTTGCGAATGTGAGGACTGTATGGGTCATCGTTTTTTTTTTCAGTTACTTTTACTGGTCTGGCAGTTTTAGTACTTCATGAGGCCTACCCAAATGTCCTTTCTTTTGTATTGTTCGTCAAATCGTTGTGCTCCTTTAGTTCTGAGTTGAGCTGCACGATAATTGACAAATGCGTGCACTGACTGGACAGGTCCACTCGATCTGTTTGGTACTTTCTTCAAAATACCATTTCAGACACCAGTCAACATGGTCCTCAAATGAGCTGACCGAGATTATTTATTATATACACATTGACATTGATGACTAAACATATACTTTATACAATGATATGAAGCTTACTTTGTAATGTTATTATAATTATTGTGAATGTGAAGACAATGTGTTTTTTTTAATACATTTACGTCTTTTTTTCTCTGTTAGTTTTAATCATAGTCTGGCAGTTTAAGTAACTCAGGCGGCCTACCTAAATGTACTTTCTTTGATAATGTTCGTCGAAACGTTGAGCTCCTTAGTTCTAAGTTGACCCACCCGCATGATGACTGACAAATGCGTGCACTGACTGGACAGGTCCACTCGATCTGCTTGGTTATTTTCGCAAAATACCATTTCAGACACCAATCTACATGATCTGACCAAGATTATGTCTGGACTTTGAAAGAGACTGTGACCTTTGAGTTTGTTTCGGCCTCTCTTCTCAGAGTAGACAGACAGGAAACGCCGATCTCATCTAGCTTTTAAAATAGTATTGACGTGTAAGTGTTTGTACAAACCTTCTTACAGAAATAAAATCATTTAACATTTGCTTGCACATTGCGCAGTAAAACATTAAACGTGATGTTTACTTGCAATGGTTGTTGTGAAAAATAAATTTAAATAACATTAACTTTAATCTGAGCCACCTTATTGCTAAATATATGACAGAAAGGGAGGAAGTACTGTTTCAGAAGTACTGTTTTGTTAATGCTGTATTTCTAGATTCCAGAGTTAATTCCACACTTCCCACAGTTCAGCGAATTAATACATATAATAACTTGATTCGACTTTACAACAGTTTACCAAAACTTACTAAAAACAAACGAAACTTACAAATACGTGGGGCTATGGGGTTCTTTAAGGGAGGGAGGCAGCGTTGCTCGCGACGGCGGCGGTCTCACTCACGGTGAGCCGCATACGGCGCCTCGGCCTGGAGGTGGCCCTCAACAAGTCGGAGGCCATGGTGTTTCATGGCCCCCGGCGGGCGCCGCCGGCCGGATCACACATTGTGGTCGGGGGGGTCCGGATCGCTGTCGAGCCCACCATGAAATATCTGGGATTGGTGCTCGACAGCCGGTGGGACTTCGGACCCCACTTCCGGCGGCTGGCGCCCAAGTTGTTGGGCGCGGCCGGGGCGCTGGCAACGCTGCTTCCCAATCTGGGGGGCCCGAGCGCCGCCTGTAGGCGGCTCTATATGGGGATCGTGCGATCCATGGCGCTCTACGGAGCGCCGATCTGGGCGTCTGACCTGACGGTCGGCAGCATAGCTGTCCTGCGCAAGCCGCAGCGGGCTATGGCCGTCAGAGTCATTCGGGGGTATCGCACGATCTCCTGCGAGGCGGGTTGTGCACTGGCCGGATCACCGCCCTGGGACCTGGAGGCGAAGGTGCTCGCGTCACTGTACCGGTGGCGCGAGGCAGCGCGGGAGCGGGGCGAGCGACCGATGCAGCAACATATCGAGCAGCATCGGTTGCAGCTCCGCGAGGTCCTGGTGGCGGAATGGCGTGTGAGGCTTTCACGCCCTACCGCCGGCCTCAGCACCATCGAGGCGATCCGGCCAGTGCTCGACCGCTGGCTCGGGAGAAGGCACGGCTCCCTGTCGTTTCGGGCGACGCAGGTGCTCTCGGGGCATGGTTGCTTCGGGAAGTACCTGTGTCGCATAAACAGGGAGCCGGACGCCCGGTGTCACCACTGCGTCGACTGCCGGGAGGACACGGCGTGGCACACGCTGGCAGAGTGTGCCGCTTGGGAGGAGCCGCGCCGTGCCCTCATAACTGAAGTAGGCAATGACCTGTCGCTGCCGGCCGTCGTGAACGCGATGGTCGGCGGCGCAGAGTCCTGGGACGCAGTGGTCTCCTTTTGCGAAACGGTCATCTCGCAGAAGGAGGCTGCGGAAAGGGAGAGAGAGATCTCGACTCTCGACCCGGCCCGCAGCAGACGCACCGGGCGTCGGAGGAGGGCGGACAACGCCCTCTTCCGGCCCCCCTAAATGGGTCCAGGGGCGACGGATTCGGGGACATCCGTCGCCCCCCAACATCAAGACCCGAGAAGGCGGCGCGCGTAGTGTTCCTCGCGCGCCGACCACAGACGTTGCGGGGGGAGTACACCTCACTCCCCCCGCCCGAGACGGGGCCCGCGCAAGCGGGCCGGCACCAGCCGGGGTTGTGGAAGAATAATGTGTTCCCGCGACCCCGGCGTAGGTGTGAGAAGGAACACCGGGGTGGTTTTTAGTCAGTAAGAGTCTGACAGACCCCTCCGCCCGCCCCAGGGCGGAGGACATCCATGAGGATTTTCCACCCCGGGAACAAAAAAAAAAAAAAAAAAAGGACTGTAAGGAGGGTGACCTAGGAGTATGACTAGCGTGCTGTCCAGCAAGTCCCTCGTTTTGAGTGCGGTGTGCGAAGGCGTGTTTCATGGTGGAGCAGTAGCCCGCGGAGCTCTGTTTGGTCGCTTGTTGCGCACAACAGAGGAAACTTCTGCCAAGCATTCAGAGTTGATGCTTCTTTGGTTCCGTAAAGGAATTGACACCAAGTAGCCAGTCAAATTAAAAAAGCTCGCAATCAAAATGTTACCCCGCGCTTCTAGATCGCTTCACTTTGACGCAACACCCAAACCGCTGACTTGTTATAATTTCGTAAACACGCCGAGACGAGCCTGCTGCAAATTTGTTTATCATATCACGGCACCATTCCGCCCGGGCCTGCTTCTGAGCATCGGTGTGGTTGTGCGGCAACCAGCGTGAAACTATCCTCCTCACGCGAAGACGCACGTGTTGTATTTCGTGAAGGCTTCCCGATCGAACCTGCCGTATGTGCTGAATCTCTTGATACGTTACTTGCCTATTGTCTTGAATTAAAATTTTCACTGCTAGCACGTTTTGTTCCGTAACAGCCGTAAAAAGGCGACCACTTCTTTCTTCATCCCCCAAAGTTAGCCGCTTGAATTCGTTATACCAACGATACACGGTTGCCTTTGAAGGGCCTTCATCCATGAATGTCATTTGAAGTATATCGTAAGATTCTTCCTGTTTCAGGCAACACTTGAAATCGTAAAAAATCATAGCGCGAAAAAGTTACCGGCGCAGATCGATTTTTTTAATTAGACAAGATATTTTAAATTAACTCGCAAACAATGTGGAGGGAAATTTTGAAATAGACTATAACTGGCCAGTCTGTCACACATAAAATCATTTTTTGCAATACTTCTGAGTGGCCTGGAATAATACTAATAATACGTTTTGTAGCTCAATAAGAGCTACAAAAAGAAAGCTCTGGTGAATTGGCAGTAGCACCCAGGTCCGGGAACAAAAAAGCACAATTAGAAAAGATTTCATCAACAACAAATATTTAGAAAATCATGATGATGATTTATCAGTCCGCTTGGTCAGAGAAAACAATAGTTTTACTTTAATAAATATATAGACGAAATAGATACTTTTAAAATAAAACCGTTACTTCATTCTACTAACAAAAATTTTTGATTACTGGGAAACCAAAAACATAAGTTTCTATTTTAATGTGAATGATAAATTATCAATTATTTTATTTCTGTAAGTAGGTTACACTTTTAGACGTCAATCGTATTTTAAAACCTAGGTGAGATCGGCGTTTCCTATCTGACTACTCTGAGTAGAAAGGCCGAAACAAACTCAGAGGTCACAGTCTCTTTTAAAGTCCAGACATAATCTTGGTCAGATCATGTGAAGACCTTAGATTGGTGTCTGAAACGGTCTTTAGAGGAAATAACCACACAGAATGAGTGGACCTGTCCAGTCAGTGCACGCATTTTTAGTAGTCATGCAGCTCAACACAGAACTTAAGGAGCTCAACGATTCGACGAACATTCCCAAAGAAAAGACATTTGGGTTGGCCGCATAAATTACTCAAACTGCCAGACCCTGATTAAATTTAACTTATTTTTAAATACTTTGAAAAAATAAACAACATATTCACATTATCTTTACATTCTCTAGCCTGAAACACAAGTTCAACCTAGTTCAGGCAAATTAGCAACTTTGCTCTTTTTAATTGTTATTATAAATGTGTCCATTTTTATTTAAATAAACTTTATTATTATTTATTATTCACAATAATTTAAATATTATAATACTTCACAAATTAAATTTTCATGTCATAGTGTACATAAATTGTCCATCAATGTCAAAGTGTATATAACAATCCGAAAATAATCTTGGTCAGATCATATGAGGATCATGTAGACTGGTGCCTGAAATGGTCTTTTGAGGACAGATCCACACAGATTTGAGTGGAGCTGTCCAGTAAGTGCACGCATTTGTCAATCATTATGCAGCTCAACTCAGAACTAAGGAGCTCAACGATTCGACGAACAATACAAAAGATAGGATATTTGGGTAGGCCGCATAAATTACTCAAACTGCCAGACCATGATTAAATTTACCTTAAAAAAATACTTTGAAAAAATAAACAATATTTCCTAAAACAATATGGACCGTGATTTTGGGTGCAATTTTGAATTCAAATACTCATACTAATAATCATGGCGTATGATTATAATTAGACAATTACAATTTTAAAATATAAATCCTTTACTGTAAAAACAGTACTGTTTTTGATTAGTTAGTGTTTAACAAGTGCAAAATATGTATTTTAGTGATCATTTTAATTAATGTTTTCAAATAAAGTTTAAATCGTATTTTTTTTCACATATCCCTTTTTTATCCTAAAACGTAGCTTAAGCAAAAATCGCCATAGTTCTTTATCTGTGATTGTTCACCAAAGAAAAGATAGACGTTGGATAGTTTAACTCGCGTTGATTTTAAAAGATTTTTTTACTCTCTAACGTACTTTGTCGTATTTATTCTGTGTCAGCTATACAGATACCTTTTTGATTCTGTCAAAAATATTACTACTCCGAATGAATGTCCTTCGTTTAAGTGTTAGAGTTAGCAGTTGCTAGTGGATAGACTAGATATGGGCGTAATGTCGTATCAATGATTCCGATATCAACATACACAACTGCATTTTGACAGAAAACAAAGGTAGCTATAGTCGACCCTTAAACGTTAACACCGAAAGATGCTTGTCTCTCGGCCGTCTTTGTTAGAAAGAGATAGGCGTAAAAATTACCGGTAAAAGAATAGTAACTTTTACCGGTACTAATACTGGTAGTTAGATAACGTTAACTGACTCATGGGTTTCGTTATTAATATCGTTACTTTTTTATCGTTAACATAACGGTAATTGGTATCGTTATAAAAAAAATAACGGTAATTCGGTCCCTGGTTGAGATAAGATAAAGCCATTTAAATATCTCATACCTACTGAAAGTTGAGCATCACGCTATTATTCCACACGACGAATGCATAACTCCAAGTGTGTATGCTTAGAATATCAACAGATCTTAATCTACAGGCCTTGTTTTTTTTTTGGGTGGGAAATCATCAAATGACTTCTCTCGCTCTAGGTGGAGCGTGTGGGCGTATCAGACTTTTACTGACTAAAATCCACCCGTGTTCCTTCAGTTGCCTGTGCCACGGTTATCTCTTTCGAATTACCCGCGACCCTGATAATCTACAGGCCTAAGGTGGTCGATCAACATCAAAATCAAAATATTTTATTTCACAATAACCTACATGGGTACTTATGAAACGTCAGAATCTAGGTGTACGGTTCCAAATGGTCGTTTCCTATGGAGAAAGGCCGGCAAGCAACTCCATAGTTACTCTTTTAAAAATATTTAACTTTTACAACGTTTTCAAATTACAGTGTTGTCAACAAGAACTATATGCTTAATAAATAGACAATGGTCTATAAATCTGCAATCTACAAGGCCTACAAAGTTCTCACATTCACAAAATGTAGAAGAATCTAAATGAGAAAATAATAGAAAAAAAACTATTTAAACCTAATGACATGATTGCCATTTCAACTGCAAGAAATTTGAATTAATATTCTGTTTACAAAAGCCACTAATAGACAGTTGAAATTAGATTTGTAGGTATATGATGTCGAATAATGAGGAGATTATGACAAAGAGGAATGAAACACCGTAATTTGGGATCAGTTAATAGAAATTTACATAGTGAAGCCGGTGTTTACCAGGGAAGCCATATGTGCAGAAGGAGTTATTGCCAAACTTCCTTGTCTTCGACGTACTCGTAGTCTTTAATCTTACATGTAATATTAATTTTTGATACGGACACGTTTGATATGGGTTTTGAACTTTCCATTGCTAAGTTCTGTAACCGACTTTGGCAACTTGCTTTAAAAGCGGATACTGTTTATAAAAAATGACTTGCTTGTTTTAGTTAATCTAAATTTGGGTATCACGATTTAATTTTTACAATGTATTTTTATATTTTGGAAATCGCTTCTTTTTTTTTAAGTCCTAAGTTGTAGCGGACACACAAAATATTTAAAGAGAACGCAGAGTTAGTACCTCAATTAGTAATATATCAATTTCTTTGAATTTGTTTATAATACTCGCGAGGACCCATTTCATAGGTCGTGCGGATTGCCCTCTTTTGTTAAACGAAAATGGAATCTATGTCTGCAGAACGCCAAAAAACATAATACTCTGGAAATAAGCAAAGTATACTAACCTAGCTGTGGCTATATATGTCAACTGCCTTATTATTCTTACTGCGTATGCAGCTGAACTAACTTTACCTGAAGTAGTTTTAATGTGAGCGCCCCATTGCAATTTTGAATCTAAAGTAATTCCCAGAAATACAGTATCCGTAATAGCATCTAGTTTGTTGCCATCAAGTTTTAAATTTAGATCCAATTGAGGACAGTCGAGTTCTTTAATATCTGAGCATGTTCATGAATCAAAAATATATAGGCAATGGTAAGTTTAATAAAATTCTAAACAGCTTTACCTTACAATACATTATAAACAATCTGTGACATCATAAATATGTGACTATATTATATCAATAATATTGCTATAGACAAAGACTCATACATTGTTCGCAATTCCTTGTTCATATTATTTAGCACAAAGTTAGGTTCACAAATATATTTGCAATTTTGCTATGAAAAAGATCTTAACAATTTAAAATGTCTCGAAGTTTTAAACAAATAAGTAGGTATAGTCTTCTGGGACCCTTTTTATTGGGTGGAAAATAATTAAATGACTTACCCTGCTCTGGGAGGGCGTGTCAGACTTTTACTGGCTAAAACCCGTGTTGTTTCAGTTGCCTGTGCCAGGGCCGCGGTACCTCTTTCGAACAACTTGCGACCCTGGTAGGCGTCGGTTCTGTTGGACCACGTCATTTAGTGCTAACGTCTCTCTAGGGTGCGCGTGGAACACGACGCGCCATCGACCCGGGCCTGTTCCTTACCGGACGGCGAGCTACCCATTGCTCGCCGTCCGCAAGCCCGTGCCTAATGTGGCCGGGAATCTGCTGGCGACGATTTCCTTGTTGACGTTCAAAAGTGCGTGTTATACAAAGTG
The DNA here is from genome assembly GCA_963555695.1 of Dasypolia templi. Lineage (NCBI taxonomy): Eukaryota > Metazoa > Arthropoda > Insecta > Lepidoptera > Noctuidae > Dasypolia > Dasypolia templi. The sequence continues at coordinate 25,273,070 of OY743154.1, read as the reverse complement.
TCATTTTGCATCCTTGTCAAATTCAAGGAGGTTACTATGCTAAAGATTCTCGACACGAATCAATAATAAAATAAGTAGTTTTTTTTGTTTTTTTCTAATTTTCGGAAATCGACTTGTGTGGAACGCGCATGTTAAAACGCGGCCCATCTGATACCGCACTGTAACTGCCCTTTTATGCAACATAGCCGTGTGACATTGCCTACCGCATACGCATCGAGGCGATTCTGTTCTTTGAAATTATTCTGAAAAACTGTCAAACCTAAATAACTAAACATACAAGTATGTATGAATTATTGAGCAAGTATCGTAATTTTATTTGATTTACGTATTTCATAGCAGCCGGGCAGCCGAATGAAATTAGACGAGGATGCAAAACAACACGTTGTATAGTACCTTTTTGAATTAAATGCTTTGACTTTGACTTTTGACCGACGCCCAGAACATCTCCTGTGGCGACTAGGGGCGTGTGGGCGCAATGTTCTCTTCCTCACGCGCTTCGCCTCATCCTTCGCAAGCATTACTACTACGCCAATAACGCTACGCTAATTGCCATGACCCTTTGAGCCGCGTTCAACCGGCGGGCTGGTTGGCGCCTCGTCTTCGGTGACCCTAAGATTTCCTAAAACTTAATTAATCAAATAATACAGCTCTCTCTTAGAAATTATTATTAGAACATTTGTGCGCCTTTGACAGCAAGACATGGCGTTCGTTTTATTATTATTGACATCTCTGTACTTTTTGTTTACCTGTGTTCTTCAATTAAAAGTATTTGAATTTGAATTTGAACGTTGTCAGATTGGTATCGTCCTATTACGAACGGCAACATTGCATAATTACTCGTACTTCTGCACCGGCAAGCAAACATAAATTAAATGGTAAAGACCATTAAGTTGAAAATTCACAGCTGTATAGATATTTACGAACCCTAGTTTGCACCAAATATATTGTTATCTAGAGCAGTTAGATATTTATGTTCCGAAGAGTAGTCAGATATTTTAGACTGAACTACCGTAACATACGTATGAACAGTTAATATGATAACTTTTTATTGACGTCTAAGTTTGTTTAGAACTTCATGATCATTTCACCCCTTACAATTTTTTTAAACATTGTCACTGCCAATACATTAGTGAACTTCACTGTACATTTGGTAATGAGAATTTAAGACATTTACTTTTGTTCGCAATAGGTAGAACAGCCAGACTATCGTTCATATGTAAGACATCCGTATCTTTTCTATCTATTTAAAACTCAAACTCAAAGCATTTAGTTAAAATAAACCAATTACAGGCACTTTTAAATTGTCAAGGGGTTGGTCAATCAGATGCTAGTTGCCTATTCCAAAGCTCTCACTCGGCTGTACCTACTACATGTACAGTCGAGTTCTTTAATATCTGTATGTATGTTCATGAATCAAAAATATATAGGCAATGGAAAGTTTCATAAAACTTTAAACAGCTTTGCCTTACAATACATTGTTAACAATCTGTGACATCATATATATCTTTTTATTTATTTATTGAAATAGTTTGCGTGATCAGCCTATAATGTCCCCACTGCTGGGACACAGGCCTCCTCTCTGTGAGAGGGAGTGGGCCATAATCCACCACGCGGGCCCAGTGCGGGTAGGTAGATGTAACATCTCTTCGAATTTTTTATTCTAAGACATTCCGGTTTCCTCACGATGTTTTCCTTCACAGTTTTGAGAGCAGTGGTGATGAAATAATTTACACAAAGTAAAGTACCTGTCTGGGTTCGAACCTACGATCTACGAGTACAACTCGTATGTCGCAGCCGACATACGAGTTGTACTTACTAAAAAGTTACATCAACATGTTGAAATTATACATGAGAGAACGATGTAGAAAGACGTGCACGTTAAAGGCTCCCGTAATGAAAACAATACAATACAAAAAAGAAATATTCGGAAATTAAAATAAGCCGTGGCAGCCAAGAGATGACCAGACCCCACTGACGACGCCCGTTCACGAACACGACGTATGGATCAGCACCTATCAGCTAAACCATTTTGAAGGCTCTCTCCCTCACGCGCTCCGCCTCCTCCTTCGCGAGCATTACTGATTCGCAAAAGGAGGTGACGGCTTTCCATTCCCTCTCGCTCCGTACCATGGCCTGGACCAGGGCCGGACGCGAGATATCGCAGCCGCCGATCACCTCCGCGAGGACACTGCAGTGCTCCGCACGCCGTGGCGCCTCTGCAACCACTCCTCAAAGAGGGGACTTACCACCGCTATTGTGGAGTGCCCAGACGTCGCCTCCCTAAAGTTTACTTTTTGCTGCCTGTTTGATACATACGAAAGTAGCTTGTCCAAGAATTCCGTAGTGGTGTAATTTACAGCTCAGTGTATTGTGGTCAGCGCAGTCAAACGCTTTTGAAAGGACACAGCAAATGCCAATTTCATCCTGCGACTTCTCCCAGGATTCCAAAATGTGACTAATGAGTTTTACTCTCGCGTCAGTCGTCAAGCTACCTTTCGTGAAACCAAACGGGCACCTAAGTAAAATCCCATTGGAGTAAAAATGTGTCAACATCTGGTCTAGCATGATTTTTTCATAGATTTTACTCAATGCTGGTAGCACAGATATAGGTCTTTAGTTAGAGGGATCACTCTTACTACCTACCCGATTATATATACCGATAAAGGTCTTAAGTAGTATGACATACTATGATGTAACATGTCAGTATGTGTGACAGTATGACGTACCACGTCAGTGGCTGTCTAATACTACGGCGTAACATTTCAGTCAGTGTCATATACTACGGCGTAGCATGTTAATTAATGTCAGATACTATGGCGTAGCATTTCGGTCACTGTGGGGTATTACGGCGTAGCATGTCAGTCGGTGTCAGATACTACAGCGTTGCATATCAGTGTGTCACAAACTATTACGTACACAAAAATAATGTCTACTTTTTCAAGAATATCTAATTAAACAGTATAATATCTTCATAAACACGTCATCAAATAGTTTGCGAATAAAATGTATACGGATCTACATATGTCCACTATCTGTATAGCATAGCATAGCTCATGCATCATACTGAATGCAGCTTAGTTATTTCGGTATTTAATTTCTACCGATTGACGGACAGATGCAAGAAAACTACATTTTATTCCTTGTGTTTTAAAAATTGTGTGTACGAGAATCGCGCACGGCACAAAGGCACTACTAGAACGCGGTGCCTTCGTGTCGCGTGCGATTCGCGTCTCGTGACATGCCTGTTTGAAGGAGCCTTTAGGCTAGTGTTAAAACAGCGCGTCAAACTATTGGATAGATTTCAATCTCTAAAACAGCATTAATATCAACCGACATCGGTCTATTCTGTCGACTCAACTAGTGTTCATAATTGACATAAGTATCGATTTGCCTGCAACAATGTGTCCCAAAGACAGGTGGCCAGTATTTTCAGCACATCTATTATTTACCTAGACTTCAAACCATCGGTTCATGGTAATAAGCAGGTATTAGATACAGACAGGAATAGTTAAGGATCTTTTTAGGACGAAAAAGTACTGGAGAAGGCTGGGTATATGTCTACGTTTATGATTTTTATCCTTATAGTAAGTATTAGTTAGTTGGACTGAAGGTTGGCAAGGTGTGAGGAGTCAGGTTTTGTCTTATAGTTTTCATATTCGTAGTAAAATGTGTGGTGGATCAGAATAAAGAATGTAAAAAAATCAAATAACAATTTTGTTTGGAGAAGAAGGTAAACGCCTTAAGGTACTTATAAAGCTGAGTGTAAAAATAACAATAAGAACGTATTAAAATATTGTTACAATTATTATCTTAAAATTAGTTCAACAAAGGTTTTGTGTTTAATTCTGTCTGTCACAATTGGTGACATTCACTTTGTTAGATGCGATGGTCCCCAAACTAGGCGGTGCCTGTATCTTTGGTACCTGAGTTTTGAGTTGTGATTCGTAATTCTGTTTTTAATGGTGTGATGAATAGTGTATTAATTGCTTTAACTTTTAACTTCAAAAGTCAAACCCTAGAAAACTTGTGACTTAGTCAGCTAATCTGATTGAAATCATTATCTTTAAAAAGATAACTTTTTAGAAACCAGAATTTCACTTACTTTATTTTTATACAAGAACCTATTTTTACGTTGCAACTGCCTGTAATAAAACACACATCTACCTACGTATTTCTCCAGATAGGCTCACAATTCTGCTGACCCCAGTAACACGCGAGTATTGGGCGGTCCTACGAGACGCAAGAGCGATGGACTCATCGATCACAAATTGAAGGGCTCGTGCCACCGTTCGCTTTCACACTCGGATTTGTAACGTGACTTTAGTTCGTCTTGTTCGGATTGGGGGTACAGAACTTGAGTATTAGTTGGAGTTAGATAATTACGTTTTTATCACAGTTAAAGTAGACGAAATAAGTACACAAATCCAGATTCTATACTGCTACTGAGAAAGTAGATATTGTGTACAAAGAGTGACCAATGCAATCACAAGCAACCTTCCCATTTTCTTGGTAAGATACAAATACAAAAAATCGATGTCAAGAGCGGACCCATTCAACAATAAACAAAAACAAAACAAAACTCTGTCTATCTTCGTCAATGTTTGGTATGTTACACCAGCAAACTACCAAAGCAATTTGGATGATTTGAGAGAAACTAGAGATGCTTGGCGACTAGATATTACAACATTATCGAGAGCTTTTAGCCGATGAGTCTATTGCATTAATGATGTATTAAAGCTTATTGTTATTTTTACCTTAACAAATCTAGAAAAATGTTGATGTACCAATTAAAGAACCACATAATCATCCACTAAATGAGCAAAATGAGCAATGATACCATAGCATAGCATAATCAGACCATAATATTCCCACTGTTGGTACACACGGCTCCTCCAGTTGGTCACAAGTCTTCGAATTTTTGGTTCTAGTACATGCCGGTTTGCTCAAGATGTTACCTTCACTGTTTTGATAGCAGTGGTGATGAAATTACTTACACAAATTAAAGTGCCTGTCGGGGTTCGAAGCCACGACCTCAAACTGCTCTCAAGCAATGATAGCACTCACATTACATTCAAAGTCAGTATAAAAACTTTTAAACGATCCATGCTACAATCTCTTATGATGCATCCCAAACATTTTAATGCCACGCTGATTTAATTATAATAAAAAACGACGGCAGCTGCTGATCAGATGGTGTTAAACAAGCTTCATTTACTACAATATGTTTGTGTAATTGTAATCTGAGCATCAAAGAGAAACAGTGGCTCGTTCTCAACATGTGCGAGTTGTTATTGTGATAGAAAATGAATTGTGTATTGTAGCTTAAAATTGTTATGTATGAGAAGCTCCAAACGTCAGCAAAATGTGTGTAAACTCAGATGTTAAGTACCTACATAAATTATATAATAAGAAATTGGTACTGTGCTTTAAGCCTGAAAATGACATACAATTATTTACAGAACAGTGTGAAATCTTGTGTGTTTAAACAAAATTGGTACATTGAGGTAACATTTAGATTGTATTTGATATGGTTTGCTAAAAGAGTGATAGCCGCATTGGTCGGCTCATGGAGTCTGTAATTAACTTTTAATGACGTAACTGAGACAAGTTAGTTTGAAAGTAAGTTGGTGTGACTTCCAAGAGAGAGTTTTTTAACACCGTAAAATCAAGCCGTCCTATTCTATTCTATTCTATTGACAAAATCTAATCTCCATTCTGCTTAGCCCATCTTACTTTCACGCCAAATCAAGTATAAAATCTTAATCCCCGAATGTGAACATCCAAACACGACACCCAGTACACAACCCTCAATAATGATCTCGACATTTCTATTCAAGGGAGGCAATATTAATAAGTTGGTCCTTCGTACCCCGGCCAATCGCACAATACTTAACATGTTATTCTCGGTCCCTTCGTACGGAGATTAAGGCCTATTTTATTTTAAATCGCTTTTTGAAGAAGGTCTGGTCTATTAGATGCGAAATTGAAAGAATATCGATTTTGTTTAAAGCTTTTGTGTGATTATGTTTTGTGTAGGATGAATGGGGACTGGACATTAAGACAAACTCTTAGATGTGTTTAGAACAGATGAAAAGTAGGTATTGGTTTTGATAGTTCTTTGTTTTTTAAGTGAGTGTCGAATAATCGGAGTATGCACACAATGTGACATCGCATTTATTATCAAATTCAAAATTGTTTATTTAGGTACGACTAGGTCCAAAAGGTTAGTATACAACAACTTAGAAACTATTGTTAGTATGTACTTAAATACAATTACAAAGGACAACACTCATCATACACATCTTTCTTTTAAAACATCTATACAAATGCACCTGTGCTGCGACACCTCGCCCTATAACCAATAGGGAGATACCTCCCTAAAAGATCACCAGACGAACGAAATGCCTCAACACAGGAGCACGTACATCCTCAGCTATAGATTTCAGGATGCTGTTGTGACTCCCTCGTACCCTCCTCATGTTATCCCCGAAGATCTAAATGATAAAAATTATAAATTATTTTATATTTGTTCGTAGGTTTGTACAAACGCTTTTAAACGTCAATCATATTTTTTAACTAGATGAGTGCGGCGTTTCCTGAATACTCTGATAAGAAAGGCCGAAACAAACACTTAGGTCACAGTCTCTTTTAAAGTCCAGACATAATCTTGGTCAGACCATGTATATCGGTGTCTGAAATCGTCTTTTGAGGAAAGAACCACACAGACTGAGTGGACCTGTACAGTTTTTCTGACAAAATCAGACTCTGGGCTGCTACTGATTATAACAAAAACCCAATAACAATTTGCCTAATTTTTTTGGGTGGGAAATCATCAAATTTGGTACTTGAGGGCGTGTCAGACTTTTACTGACTAAAACCCACCTGTTTCTTCAGGTGCCTGTGCCGGGGCCACGGTATCTCTTTTGAACAACCCGCGACCCCGGCTGGAATAACACTTTGCCTGACATGGGGAACCTTGCCCGGCCTGGGAATCGAACCCAGGACCTCATGCTAAGCAGTAGCGCTTGCGACCATTTAGACCAACGAGGCAATAAAATGCAGTACATTTGAGTAAGTTTATTGATTGCAATAACATATTGTCGGTAACATTAGACAGTATCTACACTTTTTAATGGTATTCAAACTGCTGGTGTTAAAATTGTCACATTATGAAGTCCATGAGTTCCACACCAAAGGTCCAACCATGTCTTTAAAAATGTTTTACTTTTCATTTACAATGCCAGTTACACTGAATTTTATATTTTAACATTGTGATTTATATAAGACGGGACCTTCACCTGTAATTATTCTAATTTAATGTATGCTTTCATATTTTTACCTAAGTACGTAATTATGTGGTGAAATATAGGCCTAGATATAAATTATATGTCCTTATCGTAAGAAGCAAACTATCCGTTACATTAGAATTTTAAAAACACATATTTAATTAAAATTCAATAGTAGTGGAGCCATAATGAATTCGTGTACTTGGCATCATATTTACTTGTTTTTAATAACTAACCTCTGTATAAAACTGTAGAATCAGGCAAAAATAAACTTTAAAGTTTAGCTACAAGAGTGAATATAGCAGTCTCCATGGTCGATCTTGAAGATCTAAGGGCTCATTTATATTTGAATTCGAAATTCGAAACAAATGTTTTATTTTGGTAATGAGTAGCGTACAATCTCAGTATAATGTGACCTTGTCATTGGGTGTTCTGTTTCAAATGACATATGGCATGGATAGTACTTGATCCGTGAAGCATGAAAAAATAAGTGACGCAATTGCTTTATAGACGAATTTGGTGCTAGGCTTGAAATTGCTTAAAAATTCAGATATTAATAAAAATAACATGACTGAAAATTTTACAACCTAGTAAATAAATTCCAACCCAGTTTTTATTTGAATAAACCTTTAAGTTAATGATCTACTATGTGTTAATAACTTAAGTTAAATCGATAAAAAAACAAGTGAGAAAGTAGTTATTTGTAAAAAAAAGGAAAATATAGCTTTTTATTTTTATAACATAGAAATTTCCCTCAGTTTTATTTTAAACGTAATGGCTATTCGACACCACGTGTAATTGCGCCTTAACAAGGCGTAACTCCAGCCTAGGGCAGGTGGCGGCTATCTAGTAGATCTAGCTCGGTTATAATAAATAACTCAATAGCTACACGTCTGTCCGTACTCCTGTGTCGATAGCGAAAACCTTTCTATACTATTAATGCTTTAAAGCTAATTGGAGGAGTGAGTAAATGGAACGCTCAAGGGCCGCTTAGGATTTTGTTAGGCAAAGAGCAAAGTAATCAATTACGGATGCAGTTACATTACGAATAATATTTATCGTCGCGTCAGTCAGTCATTCAGACTATTTGGAAAATATAAGGTATCTACTAAATGTAATAATAATGTAATGATGTACCTTTTGTATTCGAGTTATCTTTTTTTTTGCACGTGTTTCTGCGACAAATTAATATATTTTTCTTTCTTTCAAATGCTTTTTCATAATTCCGTAAACTAATAAATACAATTATTTAATTAATTGCTGGCAAATTCGGCCAAAAAGGTAACCTACTTACGTAACACTGCATATGTATGTCACTGTCTGTCACTGAGAATTTACACCCTGTCGGGAGTATATCATAAGGACTGCCAAATTAGACCAGCTTGGCGAGGACTGGCATCCTTCAAGGACAAGGACCCCAACGAGACTGTCCAGGATGAAATGTTCTATGTTTATGCAGACAGTTCTTTTACGTCGTTCGTCCGCGTCTTGCCACTCCACTTGTTCCCTACTCTATGTTCAACTGGAAATTTAGAAACGAGTCAGTATCAGCTACTGCAGTTGATCTCTGAACTTAATAACTCAAGTGATAACTGTGGCATAAGGCTTGTTACGTTAAATACATATTATTGCTAAGTTATCGTACAATAATAAATACTAACCTGTTCAACGTTGTGTTAAAATACGATAATTGTGTTATCCCTACAGTTTTGATAGGACCGGACCAAGAACTAGGCTAACATCAATTTCCTAGGAATGAATACTGGTCTTCAAAAGAAAACATAATTACTGACTATCGACTCGTCCCTGCTTTGCACGGTTTTTGCACCTTCTCACAACATTGAGGTTTCTATACGAAGTATGTAAGTTTAATAATAATGTTTTTAAACGTTACATAATTTCGAAATAAATTCTTTAAATGATGGTGAAAACCGCATCAAAATTTGTTGCGTACTTACATACTCTAGAAGAACAACACGGTCACACAGACCGACACAAAATCTGTTGCGGCTTACTTAATCAAGAAGAACAACATGGTCACACAGACAAACACAAAATCTGTTGCGTACTTACGTACTCTAGAAGAACAACACGGTCACACAGACCGACACAAAATCTGTTGCGGCTTACTTAATCAAGAAGAACAACATGGTCACACAGACAAACACAAAATCTGTTGCGTACTTACGTACTCTAGAAGAACAACACGGTCACACAGACCGACACAAAATCTGTTGCGGCTTACTTAATCAAGAAGAACAACATGGTCACACAGACAAACACAAAATCTGTTGCGTACTTACGTACTATAGAAGAGCAACACGGTCACACAGACAAACCCAAAATCTGTTGCATACTTACGTACTCTAGAAGAACAACACGGTCACACAGCAGACACAAAACCAGTTGCTTACTTACGTACTATCTAGAAGAACAACACGATCACACAGACAAACACAAAATCTTTTGCGTACTTACGTACTATAGAAGAACAACACGGTCACACAGACCGACACAAAATCTGTTGCGGCTTACTTAATCAAGAAGAACAACATGGTCACACAGACAAACACAAAATCTGTTGCGTACTTACGTACTATAGAAGAGCAACACGGTCACACAGACAAACACAAAATCTGTTGCATACTTACGTACTCTAGAAGAACAACACGGTCACACAGCAGACACAAAACCAGTTGCTTACTTACGTACTATCTAGAAGAACAACACGATCACACAGACAAACACAAAATCTGTTGCGTACTTACGTACTATAGAAGAACAACACGGTCACACAGACCGACACAAAATCTGTTGCGGCTTACTTAATCAAGAAGAACAACATGGTCACACAGACAAACACAAAATCTGTTGCGTACTTACGTACTATAGAAGAGCAACACGGTCACACAGACAAACACAAAATCTGTTGCATACTTACGTACTCTAGAAGAACAACACGGTCACACAGCAGACACAAAACCAGTTGCTTACTTACGTACTATCTAGAAGAACAACACGATCACACAGACAAACACAAAATCTGTTGCGTACTTAGGTACTATAGAAAAACAACACGGTCACACAGACAAAAACACATAATCTGTTGCATACTTACGTACTCTAGAAGAACAACACGGTCACAAAGCAGACACAAAATCTGATGCGTTCTTACGTACTCTAGACGGTCACTTAGACACAAAAAGCGACTTTATTTATAATATGTAAGTAGGTGCGCATTCTAATCTCGATGTCAATCTGGCAAAAATTCAGTCGAGGTCGATACATTTGGATAAGTTTTTGACATTGGTTGTCGCTGAGATGAGAACGTGCGTACGTTGAAATTGTTGTGAATTTGAACTTTTGTTGAGTACGACAATTGGCCTTCTGATGACAAAAGCCTATCTAATAATCTCTTGAATTCTACCTGAATTAATCGCAATGAATTAATGGAGCATTTAGTAAATCACAAATACAAAGCAGCAAACTGCGATTTATTTTCATATCAGCGCCATTTCAAATATAAGCACAAATACACCCCCAGTAAAGCTCCATCCTAATTACTGCGCAATATCTATAAATAAAATAGTAGGGTAGAACAACCAGTTGTAGGCCCAATGCCTACAGAGGCGCGGCGGATAAAAGCTGTACTAAGCGGATATTGCCACGGGTCGGCAATCACTGATTTCCGCTTTTCCGCTACCAATAATACCGAGGCGTATCGATTTATCCGCTATCCGCCATGTTTGTTTGTTTGATGTCGAAATGTGTATAAAACCGTTTATACACGTTTAATTAATAATTAATTTTGCAAAATTATCAATATTAGGGAGATTAGATTATTTCCCGTTGGCTTAATGAATTTTTCGCATAATTCGTTTTTGATTTTCAGGGTTTATCATTTGCGGTCCTGGGTATAATATTTTTATATGACGAAGCAACGCGCATGATAGATTATTCATATTTATAGAGAAAAGCTGATTAATATGACATGTGATCAATAATCACATGTCATATTGATTTTGAATCGATATTTCATAGACTGACTATAATTGGTGACTTAAAATACTACTTCTCCAATAACAATTCTAGAGGAAAATTAGAATTCCGAACATAGGCCATGATTGATGGTTTTTACATAATCAAAGCAAAACAATGTTTATTATCTTAGCATTACTTACAATTATGAATAAAGAACTAATGACGTGTCCACGATTTAATTTTGCCATTTTAAAATAACAAGTGGTTTAAACAAGATTTGATATTTACATTTAAATATGTGACATTCAATTCGACCAACAAAAAAATAACCACGTCTTCTTCAGAATATTTATATTCAAATCTGCACGGTCTCAGACCAACTTAGGCCTTTGTGACCTATAAAAGCGTAGGTAATAATTTAGGTTTCTAGGACCTTTCCTTTTTTTACTTTTTTCATACCTAACCTAGGTACTTGCATGAATAAGAACGCTATTTGCAAAGGTTCAAAGCTCTAACGGTACACGCTCATTTGATCGTGATAGATTGGGTCTGATTCCCTTTGACCTTCGATCTTTACATTTTCGCACACGTCTTTCAAGATTTGACCTAAAATATCATACACAATACGTATTAGCTCGGTCGATTTAGGTGACGTATTTTTGCCAAATATTCTTGAAAGGGGTGGTGAACCCCTCACCTGGTGAGCACAAAAATTACATAACGGTCAAGTCTGGTAACTACCTTGACGAGGCCCGCCTTTTTTTCGAACCACTTGCGTTTAAACCCCGATTTCAGGCAATTTTACTATAAACCCTATTAAAACTGCGACTGTGTCTTCTAGACAATATTTCCTATTCGTTGTTAGACTTTAATGTAATTCGGTATAAAAAAGAGAGACAGAGACGAGACATGTTTAAAACTAAAAACAAGTTTGTTATTTTCGCCCATTTTTGCCATTCAAGACCACAGAAATAAAGTTGTGCATGTTTTTAGATTCTGTAATCATTTTTCTACAAAGTTTATGGACCTATCGTTGCTTGTTTATTTGTGTAGCTAACCATATAAAAAACTTATAAAAATATCACTCGATACCAAATACTATAACACCGTGATTCACAATTTTATTTATTAAATAAAAATCTCTTTGGTTCAAAATTATTTACTGGTTTTAATAAAAACTACTTTAAATGACCCCCATATTACAAGCATTTATACAATACATATATTCTTCCATGTCTCACTTACGGCTACCAAACACGGGCATTGACTCAAAAAACCCCTTCAAAATTACTTCTTGCCAAAGGGCGTGGTACGCAGTCTATTAGACTTCAACATAAAAGAAAAAGCTAAAGCTCTCTTTTTTATCTAATTTCGGAAAATTCAAAATGGAAAATGGAAAATTCTGAATGTACTAAATTCTGAATTTTCCTTTTTCCATTTTGAATTTTCCATACAAAAATACTGAAATCCTCCGCGGTTGGTCTAAAGCTGTAACGGAATGGCAAATTAAAGATGGATCTAAAAGAAATAGAGGGAGACAACATAAATGCTGGAACGACGACATAGTTGAGACAGCTGGTGCCCGGTGGGATAGAGATGCTCGGGGCCATGACAAATGGAAGTGCCTAGGGGAGGCCTATGCGTCAAAGAACGCGCTGATTGACGAACATACCTTAATGCAATAGTTATGTTTTGTTTAATTTATATATTGTAATTAGTTTTAGGCTGCATTCCGAATTGAGGTGTAATCGATTTGAGCGGGCTTACGTCCGTACCGAATTAGCGTGAGCGCGATATCGATGTCCCGTAAATCGTCATAGATGACGTCATGACATGAGCCATCTTGCTATAATGCCGAACATGCCCTAAATTAATATCACCGTGACCGACGTCAAAAATGATAGTTGAGCTTTTGCTGTTTCGTAATTTGGTATTTTCGAAATTGTGGTTTTGGCTACAGTCACCTCCTAACCAAAGAAGAGGAAGAAATATGTGGTGTATACACAAAGAAATAATGTAATCTAAACATTCAACTGAATATAGCTGACGAGCCGAGAACGAGCGACAAATTTCTTTCATGCTTAAATTTAAATCAAAGCAATACGAGAGGTAGTGTCATTGCGTTAAACTACCTTTTTCCTAAAAATATCCAATCGGTCTTTCTTGTGCCAGGTTTGGGGTCATGTTATAAGCTTTAACGTTGCGCGAGCACTGTGAGCGCGTTCACGAGCGTTCCGAATTGTTGACAGCTCTCAGCTCTCATAATCGTGATATCTAAATCGGAACGCAAACTATTGATGTGAGCGCTGTGATTATGGTCTAATTCGGAATGTACCCTTAGTTTATCAAAAGCTTAATTATGATTGTATTACAAGCAGTTCTATTTATTTTACTATTTACTTTACGATTATTTTGAGCAATAAAATTTTAAAACATAAAATCCTTTTTTTTTGCAACTTCCATTAGTGAATTTCTTCTGCTATGCGCTCGTTTTTTCGCTTAAAATGTTATTAGAATGGCCTGTTTTATTGTCTCTATAGCTCTGTCTTTTGTGCTCACTATACTCATTTCATAGGTAATCGCAGTAGTGTGGGACCACAGTGTAGACACATCCTATGGTTGTACAAAGTTTACCGGTAGACAACATTTTGACAGGTCGGTTAACTAATAAGGTTGGTTTTTCAATCAATCAATCAATCAATTTTTATTTGTAAACATAGGTATAATATAACATAGATAAAAGATCTTAAATATACATATTATTGCAGTCGAGCACTATGTTCTACCAATGAAATTGGTGTACAAATAGTAGTTATAATATCGTAAATTAAACAGTTGTCAAAAAGCAAAAGTCCAAATGAGTACTAGTTTTAAAACAAGAATAATAATTAAATAAAGAACTGTCAATTTAATTTTATTTTGCATGCATGTCAAGGGAAGTTAATTTATAGGAAATTTATCATAAATTGTCATAATTTTTTTTTTCAATTGAGTAATACGTCTTGTCTAATAAAAACAAAAACAAATTACTTTTAAATTTGTAGACATTTTCTTCATGTTTTTTATTTTATTTATAAAAATGTAAGCACTAGAAATTCAAGGAATGATTTTTAATGTGCGTTGTCGCACAGTAATTAATGCAGATAAGGTGGCTTACTACAATATTCAACATATGATGTACGATAGATAGGAATTAGCTTAAAATAAGGTAATTTTTTTATCGGACAAAAACTGATAAATTATTACCTGAAAATTCCCGATTTAGTTACCTCATCAACGCACTAACGAGTTCAAAACAAAACCGAATCCAATACATTCATAAATTTCGTTGTAAAATCATCTAAATCTTCTAATTGTTTCTGAGACAGTATTGTGTAGGCCTGCAGCCTCACAGCCTACAGTCATTTGCCGTCAGAGCCACTATTGTGCCCCTTGAAATATGGGGCAATTAAATCTGAGTTATGATTTAACTACCCCTAAATTTTTAAGATACACCCCGAAAAATTAATCATGCTTTGAATTAGGTTGTTCGCTGTTGTAAAGAGTTGAAAATTGTAGTTGTTTTGGGATTTTGTGTTAGAAAGGGTTGAGGATATATTTTTAAATTACCTGTTGGAAAAGATGGTGCATGATGTATAATTTTACTTGGTTATCAACTGTACATATACTGCATAATGTAACTGTGTATATTTGTTACAAGTTCGTCTTAAAAGAGAAACTTTTAAGACCTGTGCAGCATGCATTTTGTTAGGCTATGAAGTTATTAATAGTTAATGCACCACGATCTCGTCAGTATGCAAACATGTCTGCTAAGTTATATGTCTAAGTTGTTCACAACAGGAAAATATTTTCATTAATGGTGATTATGAAATTGCGTACCCAAAGCTCGTGGAGATGGCTATTTTGCCATAACACTGATGGGATATACGCTTGTGCTTCCATTATCACTGTACAGCGTATAGCATACAATACGATGTTATAATTAAACAATAACACTATTTCTGTCAACTTAAGGAGTTAGATTATCTTCAATGGTGCTCGAGGAGCTTGAGCTGTGTTTCGGAAAGTGCCGTTACGTAAATAAGTCGTTACGGGAAGTCAGAAGCCCGTAAGTCTGACAACTACTCTTGCCAAGGGGTATCCTACTACCCAGCATGTGGGTTGTGGAGATCAGGTATGCAGTGGCTCCATGTAAAATACTGGTGCTCAGCTGCATCCGGTGAGGCTGGACACCGACACAACATAGCTGAAAATGCTAGGCAGGTTGTTTGGTGCTTTATGTGAAGTGTGTGTTACATATGAGTGTGCTTTAAGTGAAGTGTGTGTTACATATGAGTGTGCTTTTAGAATAATTAGTTTTAAATGGTTGCCGATAAACCATATAAAACTACTTATACCTCGTTGGTCTAGTGGTCGCAATCGCTACTGCTGAGCCCTGAGAGCTGAGGTCCTGGGTTCGATTCCCAGGTCGGGCGACGTGTTATTGGGTTTTTCTATCTGGAATTTCTCAGTAGCAGCCCGGAGTTTGGATTTGTTCCCGGTTGATGGCAATAGGCTCGCCCCCTATTACGTGGGACTTAAACATAACTGGCGTAATGTGGGTGTGTACTATAAGATACACCTCTGCCCAACCCTTCCGGGAAACAAGGCGTGATGTTATGTGTACGTATGTTATACTATAAATATAATAACAGTCATCTTCAAAGCATAATATCTCGCCTGTACTACCTGAAGGGTAAGGCAGCGGTGCATCCACAAACAAACAGATATCTCATATTTCTCTCTATTTTCAGAATTCGTATTAATGATTTATTTTTCGACTCAGGATTATTACAATCAGAGTCAACAGATTTAGAAAGAAACAGTACCTACCCGTAACTCACTACAAGCTGACTTATCGCTTCACACCTCTGCTTCCCCCAATGTCCCTATCAAGGGCCGTTGCCCCCTTCCCCCATACGACACAATGCCTACGGGCAGGGGAAATTTGTGTGCCATGGTGTAGACGTGACCGGCCCATTGCCATGCCAACGTGTCCCAAGAAGCCTTCCCTGTCCTTAAAATAGTCCTAAATAGATTTTCTCAATAGATAACCCTTATTTGGGAACGATGGGGTAGAGGGTTGTACTCGAAAGATGTGATTGTCATTTAAGTATTTGCTATTTTGGGTACATGTGTTACGACGGGTTATCTGACTGTATTTGTAGTACAACTGTATTTTTAAAAACAACATAGAGAGAGAAAATTCTGAAATATAATTACCTTTTTTAAACCATATAAAACTGCAGACTTGATAGATTTGCTTTGATTTGATTTGATTTGAAAAGTAATATTGAAGATTCTATACAACAAACCGCTACAATGGCGATATTAGTTTAACACACGGGTAGGGCTGGTGGCCAGTAATTAGAAAATATAGATTAAGATGATATAATTTGTAAATTTAAATCTACCACATGCGCCGCTCGCCGGGACTTCATTTGCCGGGGTTCTCCTTCCTTCAATGCGTCTACTCTTTGCACGTTATTCGTTATAATGTTACTGATGCGATGTTATGATCCGTGACCCCGGCAAATGACCTCTGCCCTACAGTTCTTTATTTAAAGGTTGCTTCAAGACGCTATTTCAGAAAATTGTAAATAAATGAATAAATAATAACGTTGATTGGAATTGAAACATGAAGAAACCAATTACTTATTGTACAAACTTGGTAACAGTTGTTTTAGTTCCTCAGTACTTTCAATTTGGATGACAGGCGTTCATCACTGTAACAATCAGCAATTATTTAACTTTTAATCCAACTGAAGACGGCGTGAGTTTATGTGTATGTAATCCAACTGTTTATTTTTGTGGACCGGAAAACAACCTTAATCAATGACGTTAAGGGACTCAATCCTATAATCTGGAATGTTATAATAATAATTAAAATATCGTAAACTAAAGTAGTTCCTGTGATTGACTTTCTCAATTCCAGAATTAACATGATAATGATGAAGCCGTATCTTCGAACTTCGTTAACCTACCTACTACTACAGTCACCGTTAAACTATGGTTAAACTAACTATCGCGTAACCTCGTTACAGTAAACAGTAAAAAAATAACCTAATCTGGTTAACTCTGACAAAACAGCTAAGGGCTTTGACCCTAAGCGAAGAGATGTGGGGTACGCGGGACAGTTGTCGGCCGTGATTTGTTTTTAATTAAGTTTCGCTTTGAAGTTAGTTTGGGTTTCATTTGTGATTAAATATTGTGAGTGATTTATGATTGCGTTCGCAGATTAGATTTGAGTACGAGTATGCGAGATAGGGTTAGATAATGAAGGGTTATGAGATCTCATATGTCTAGTAAGCAATTTGTTATAATGGGATGAATTTACAAGTAACAGTTTCAAGTGTTTATAATTAATTTATTTATCTCTATAGCGGTGTCGTTGTTTAGCGGTTTATCTCTTTGGCAAAATACGAAATAAAAGCGACATACTTTACTCTGCATTTGAATAACAAGCGTACTCATCTCACTTATCTGAAATGACCATAAAAAACTAGTGTGTCATAATAGGTGTCGTCACCCTCGGAAAATATTCGACCTATTTTCGGTAAGCCACATGCCTTAGATTACCGTTCAAGTTAAGAAAAAAAATAAGATTGTTAATAAAAGCGACATGTTAGTACTACTAACATATTGTTAGTAGTTAATTTGTTTGTGTGTACGTAAGCAGAGTATCGTGTTTATGGGAAAGGTTCGTGTTAGCGCGAAAGTAAATATGCTGGGACGATAGTTGGTACTTCCACCCTATAAGCTTTTATGTCTTGTTACACGAGATTTTTCTTCGATACAGTCGACGTTTTCTTGAAGTTAAGTTAATGAGGGATGTTAAAAACTAGTTTTTGATGCGATAGTAATCTTTTAACTTTGTTAGGAGGAACAGTATTATGATTTCAAGATTTTGTTCTGGTTCTCTTTACAGAAATTTTCCTGGTTAACTTCATAGGGACATAAAAAGAACTTACTTCGAGAATGGATCCTGAGGAGGAAGCTCGTTTCTCGAGAACATAAAGTTTAGATCGTTAGGTACAACATTTTCTTTAAAAAAATGAAGTTGTTTGAAAGTTTCAGTTTCTTAAACAACTTGATGACAAGTTTCGTGAAAACATCTTCATAATGAAGTCTCTTGTCCGTTGGAAAACGAATCATAAAGTAAAATAATTTTTTGTTTTATAAACCGTTGAAATGCTACAACCACACACACAGTTTGAAGGATTATAATCATACGTGGGACACTCAGAAAGTTTCACGAAAATAAAAATAAATGTTTTATAGGTAAAAAAAAAAGTTATTTGATCTTTTCAAAGCACTGTCCACTAGCCTCTATACAAAGTCATGCGTCTAAACCAGTTTCCAAAATACTTTTTTCAGTCCGCCGGAGACACCTCGTTTACAGCCTGCTTGAACGCTAACAGCGCATCCGGCTACAAAACTTGTATCACTTTGAGCAGATTTTTGTTTTCGGGAATAAAAAGAAGGCACACGGTGCTGGGTCAGGGCTGTAAGGAGGGTGACCCAGGAGTTTGATCGGTGTGCTGTGCAGGCAGTCCCTCGTTGTGAGCGCAGTGTGCGAAGGTGCGTTTCTGGTGGAGCAATAGCACGCGGAGCCCTTTGTTTGGTCGCTCGTTGCTCACAACAGAGAAAACTTCTGCCAAGCAATTGGCCCTATACCATTCCACTTTGATGCTTCTTTGGTCCGTAAAGGAATTTACACCAAGTAACCAATCAAATTGAAAAAGCACGCGATCAAAATCTTCCCTCCGCTTCTAGATCGCTTCACTTTGGTAGACGATGATTCGTTTTGAAACACCCAAACCGTCGACTGGCGCTTCGTTTTTGGGTCATATTGATAAATCCAAGAGTCATCACACAAACACACCGAGACGAGCCAGCTTCAAATTTGTTTATCATATCACGGCACCATTCCACCAGGGCCTGCTTCTAAGCATCAGTGAGGTTGTGCGGCACCCAGCATGAAACTATCCTCCTCACGCGAAGATAAACGTGAAGAATTTCTGCAGTATATGCTGAATCTCTTGATACGTAACTCGCCTATTGTCGTGGATTCAAATTTTCACTGGTGGCAAGTTTTCTTCCGTACCAGCCGTCAAAGGGCGACCACTTCCTTTCTTCATCCCCCAAAGTTAGTCGACCGCGCTTGAATTCGTTATACGAGTAAATGCATGAAGTCGATTCGTCTCGTCCGGTTTCAGGCGACACTTGAAATCGTAAAAGATCATAGCGCGAAAATGTTCTCGACGCAGTTCCATTTTTTATTGAGACACGATAATTTTAATTAACTCGCAAACAATGTGGAGGGAAAATGTATTTGCAACGCCTACGCCAAGGGCATTGCCAATGCATATTGTACATAAAGATGTCTACTGCAGATCCAGAAAGATCTCTCTCCCGATAGCCGGGCACGACAATTCCTTTAACCAATAGCCAAGTTATTCGGCTAGGAACAGCCCTACCTATACAACACTGATGTGGATGCGGCCGACGAACTAAGAAGAGAGAGATATTTTGTATTAAATGAATAATGTAGTAATTTCATTGCCTGCACTAATCCAGTGAATATAGAGACATTCCTTGAACCTACATCCTTTTTAAACTCAAAGGCTATGTCATACAGGTTGCACACAATAGTAGGTATGCCTACCTGTAAAATATACAAATCTGAGGCAGGTAACGACTGCCGTTCAAGATATAAAGTAAATGATTCAATATTACGCCAAGTGTTGAGTTGTACGGTCAGCAAAACTAGGAATAGGTTTCGATCCAGCGACTTCCTAAGCTACGAGCACAGATCACAGAAATACAAGCTACGAGTGAATACTTGCTATAAAAGTTGTTGACATTGCTCACAGATTAAGCAAGCTGAAGTGGCAATGAGCCGACGATACTAGCCGTACAACCAATGGCAGTTGGAGTTGACTTGTTCTTGTTGGTTTTGCGATTCGGCAAACGTAAGGGAGCGACGATCTTCTCAGGGTGGCTGGTAGCAGCTGGATGAGAGTTGCCGAGAGTCGAGCTTAATAAATGCAATTAGAGAGGCCTAAGTCCAGCACCACTTTCTTCTCGTTTCTTTGAATTTATCTATTACGACCAAGATTTCTAGCTAGGGTTCATGATTTTTGTGGATGCTTCATTATTCTTTACCGGAATATAGCCATAGAAATTAAAGATTCATCAAAGAACAGGGTAAGTTATAAGTTGTTTTACTATGTAACTCAAGTAATGTTAGTTAGATTTCGATGGCACAGTTATAATTTCTTATGCAACATTTTAGTGGAGACAGGTGAAGATTTTAATTAAACTTTCATTTGCTTTTAATAAAATTAGATAATAGAGGGAAATATTGACCATCGTGGTAAAGACACTATCATTTGGGTAGTGTATTTTTTCTCTGATACAGAATGTATCAGACAATACTCCATCATCATCATCATTGGCAGCCTTGTTCCATCTACTTCTGAGTATGACTTCCTCCCTTTTGTGCTATGCTTCCCTGGTCTAAGCAAAGCAAATACTAACTCAAAGGGAAACAGAAAACTGTTTCTTCTATCGCTACTGGCTTCCTTCGTAAGTAGGGTCATTAATAAGTTGATAAATGCGGTATAATTCCGCGGGTCCCGCTCGTCCCAGTCATCGCTTGCTATCGCACACCTCATCTTAACTGATTTTTAGCTTTGTCGACTTATGGCCACGAAGTAAGCGGGTTTGGAGCAAGCTTAGCCGTTTATAGATATTATTTAAAGTACCGAATTTCTGTAAAAATAATGGCAATATTACACGATTCAACAAAATAGATTGACTTTGATTGAAAGGAGTAAAATTTACATTGCATGATTTGCTTTTTGATTTTAACGATTCAATTTAATTGCTTCATATTAATTGAAAAGTGTAAACAATAATGATCTAAAAAACGTGCGAATAGGCATCGTTATTTTATAACAATGAATTATTTATTTTCCAAAGTTTAGATTTTAAAAAATCCTTTGTGAAAATCCCGACTTTTAAACCATCAGGCTGGAAGTCCCAAATTAAATTAAGTTGTTATTTGTAATAATTAAATACCAATGAGCATTATGAAAACTGAAACATCGTATTCACTCAATAAATCATTGGTACGCATTGACGAGTTAACGTTTCATGCGCATTAAAAAGCGCCTGTCAATCAAATATAGCAATTCACCACAAACATAAATATGAATCAGCGGTTTTCGAAATTACACAATTACAAATAAACTAACCGACCTAGATTAGCCCCCTATCTACACTAACCATAACCTTAATTTAAGTAACCTATAGTCCAATCAAATCATATCAAATACTTTATTTTCATAATACATGTTTTAAAGGTACAGGTACAGGTATAAAATGTACATTGTATTACAACCAAATCAGGTGTTAAAACATAACTGTCGAAATGTGGATGTACTATAGGTACACCTCTGCCCAACCCTTCGGGGAAACAAGGCGTGATGTTATGTTTATGAGGTGTGTAAATTAATATAATTATGAGGTACTAATCGCAAACTCAAACTCAAAGCATTTATTTCAATTAAACCATTTACAGGCACTTTTGAATTGTCAAGAAGACGGTCAGTCAGAAATATGAAGCTAGTTGCCCATTCCAAAGCGTAGTAGGTACCTATGGAGAAGAACGGGCATGAAACTCCTTGGACACTCGTTTAAATAATATTGTTGTTACAAATATATTAGTTACTTCATGAATGTTGAGCCTATAGGTAAGAACGATGTAAATAAACGTACACGTTAAAAGCGTCCAGAGTACAAAAATAATTAAAAACAATCCAAAAAATAAATGATTAAAATAAACCGTGGCAGCTAAGAGACGACCAGTCCCAACTGACGGCGCCCGTTCACGAACATAACGCATGGATCGGCACCATTTAGCTCAACCATTTTGAAGGGAGCTAAATGATCCAACACACACGCCACAGTCAGCGAGACATTTGAGTGAGCATGACATACTATCAGCCGCCTGGGCACATTCAAGTCAATCTATGAAAATACCCGGTAAATGGTAGCTCCATAGTAAAAAGTACTCACACCTGTGCAATGCATCTATATAACATTAAATGTACAGAATAAATTTTAAATTGAATAACATATATAATAGGAATGGCAAAAAAAAACACAACATACATCAAAATGT
Source organism: Dasypolia templi (assembly GCA_963555695.1). Taxonomy (NCBI): domain Eukaryota; kingdom Metazoa; phylum Arthropoda; class Insecta; order Lepidoptera; family Noctuidae; genus Dasypolia; species Dasypolia templi. The sequence goes on along the minus strand of OY743154.1, from coordinate 25,250,573 downwards.
TAATAATCATTACATTTGTGGTGCTATTTCAGATACAAACAGTCATGTTTCATTTAAAATAATCATTAATTGAACAGTAACATTTTGTAATTGTCCATTTTGTGTAGGTCAGTGATACTTTTTGCCAACTTGTATATTTTGGGTGCCATGCTTAATTTTTTTTTAAACTGCTTTTAATGACGTCATTCTCATATTTCATTGTTGTGTCGTCATTTTATTGAATGTGTATTAATAACATTAAAAACATACAGCTTACAAATCGCTATCTTCATAGCCGCACTGCTAAAGTCACAGGATTAATGACATCGCCTTCAAGCGTTCATTAATAATTTACGTTTTTATGCACATTGCGTGACAACTGGGACGTTTACCTTACTTTTAATTATACTAGCTGCTGCACGCGGCTCCGGCTGTGTTTTGCTTTAGATTGCTGTTGTATTTTGTGCAATACACTGGTATTACACCGACAAACGCCAGGGTAATAGCTAATGGTTGGCATATTAGCGTTTAGTTAAGTTTATGAAAGTGTATCAATTTAATATTTATTGAGCAGTGGTGGCCCAGTGGTAACGGCCCCGACTTATGAGTTGTAGGTTCGAAGCCAGACAGGCCATTTCTGTAAATAATTTCATCACCACTGTTCACAAAACGGTGAAGGAAAACATCGTGAGGAAATCGGCATGTCTTAGAACCAAACATTCGAAGACATGTGACATCTCCCAACCAGCACTGGGCCCGCGTGGTGGATTATGGCCCACTCCCTCTCACAGAGAGGAGGACTGTGTTCGAGCAGCGGGAACATTATAGGGTGATTATGCATGTTTTGCACTGGTGCGTTGTTGGCCTGTTGATAGCATAACATTAGATTTGACAACAGATTGACTGATCATAGCCATTATGATACGAGTATCAGCAATTGGGTGATCTATGGTTGGTTTTAAATTCTGAAAATTTATAATAATATACAAAATTATGGTTTCTTGAGTTTTTATCCCTACTTATGAGGTAAACTTTAGAAAAGAGCCATGAACCTTTATAGCGGATAAAGAGACACCGTGTCTTAGAGGAAGGTTAGTAGTGTCACAATACACAAACGAACAAAAATTTACGAGAACTACCTAATAATCGTGAAATAATAATTTTATTTATTCTGGTAAATTCGTAAGTATTCAGTTATATTGTCGCTGTAGTGTTAATGTCAAAAAATAATAAATGTATGGTGAAACACGCGAAACGAACCTAAATAACATAATCAAAACGGGCATGACAGCTATAAATAATTATAGTGACATAATTAGAGCAGAACACTTGATGTACTTACTCATTTGTTTTTATTAGTTACCTTTGTTCAGTTATTTTTCGTGGAATCGTGAAGACTTACAAGACTATTCAGTAGCTACTTTTGAGGTACCTTGCTATTTTATTAGGCATATACCTACATACAACTAGCTGACACGGCGTACTTTTTTTTTGGTGAATTTTTATAAAGTTTTAATAGCTATTCTGCTATTCGGGCCGGAGCCAAATGCAACAAACCAAATATAAAAAAAATCGGTCTAGCCGTTCTTGAGTTATAAATGGTGTAACCAACCCGATACTGTTTTATTCATTATATTATACCCATAGTCGAAGCATACTATAATAAATTGAACTTTGTAGCCCATATCTAATGGCATTCCTGGTCAGCATTGAAAAATTCAATCAAATACATCCAAAAGTTTAGTCAGCCAATCGGCTGAACCCATAGTCGATACATTTGTGTCTTCATGTCTTAATTTCGGTTTACCTAAGAACCAGAATTAATTTGTAAGTTCCAAAATACTCCAATGCATTTTACCAAAAAAGTTAACTAAATACATTTTAAAAAAGTTTACTAAATACATTTTGCTGTTACCTGCTGATTACCTCGTAAAACTAAAACTGAAATAGTACATAGTAGTCTTTAGTAGTAAAACTGCTAACAGTCTATTTTTTCCTCTCAAGCCAGCTTAGCAACACAATACAAAACAAAACTTAAATCATTAAAACAAAAATTTCCACCAAAAAATAGGCCATAACATAACTTTTTATTGCATTAACATTTTAAAGTGTTTGTTAAGCCATTTTGTTAAAATACAGCCACACACCGCCTCATTAAAACAAAATCTAATTACACCCACGTTTAGGCCAACGCACTAATGTCGTAATAACTGTACTTAAATGTATTGTTTAAACTTATCATAATAATAATTTGTAATTGTTATATTTTTTCTGAATGTGCTCAGCAGGATGCTATACCCGGTATGGCTTTGTGAACCATATTTATGGTGGTAGATACCATCAGAAGGCGTGAAGATGAAGTATTTTTATTAATTATGATGTTCGTGTTTTAAATTTATTAATGCTGTGGTTTATCCATCATGGTGCATTGCGGGTTTGTGAGAAAAGTAATGCTGCAACTTAATCTTTTGAAAGAATAAAAAAGAGATAATTTAGTTAGATAATATTAAAAATATTAAACTAATGACTTTGACCAGACACGTGGTAAGTTTTGATCTGCATCTAATAATATTTTTCAGTTCAATATTCAATTTTCAAAGTCAAAGCACTAATTGCAATAAGACCATTTACAAGTGCCAACTACTTTTGGATTAACTAGGAGTAGTTAAAAGTAGCTGTTAGTCAAGTCAAACAGTTATTTGAATCCATGAATACAGACAATTGATTCTTACAAAAGTAACGGCCAAACCCAAAAACCTAAAACAAAGCTACTGATAGTACAATTTCTTATTGATAGACAGTACAATACTTTCTGTGCCCGTTAAACAAATAGCTGTCAACACGTTATAAGGTCGCATACTTTGGCTTTTTTGGGACGTTCAAACCAGAGATTAATAGGTTTTTCTTTCTCCAGTACGCCAAAGTTTATTTGATATAGATACGTTATTGGGTTCGGCCGAAAGTTAACAATCAAAGACAAAAACTCTTCTATTAAAGTCCATGGCTGGACAAAAGCCTTCCCCTTAAGAGATGAAGGGAATGACTTAAGTCCTACTTATTGTGACTAATATTAAAACTAAAGATAACAACCACAAAGCACCAAACCTTCACCAACTTGCAACAACAACTGTAAGAACTTCGCAACACAGTGCATGGAAACATAAAATCGATGAACATTCACAATGGGTGTACAGTTTTATACTTAGCAATGATACGATCGCGTGCGCTATGAAATATGTAAGTTCTGAGTGTGTCGCGGTGAGGATGGGGGAAACGATGGATGTGGTAGAACAATAAGCTTAATTAATTTGGAGACTTTATCACTCATTCACGGTGGGTTGGATGGGTGACCATCTTTACATGTGAGAGACCCCTCCGTGGCTCGGAAAGCACTTTAAGGCGTTGGTCTCAGCTGTCATTCTTGGATCTTTGACAGTCGTTACGGATCTTCAGAATCCACAACCAGTCTTACTGGGTTGTGGTGGTCAGGTAGGCAGCCGCTTTATGTAAAATGCTGATATTCAGCAGCATTCAATTAGATTAGAAGCCATGAAGACATGGTTCGAAAAAGGAAAAAAGGCTCACACGTTCTGGCACACAACAATATGCTAACGCCTAAAGAAACCTTTGCCCTTCTTGTATACCGGCACAAGCTTTACTCGAATAGCTCAGGTCTTGGTGTAAGTAATTAGCCAGTCAGTAACTTTAGCAGTGTCAGTAGGTTGACTACCCGTGCGCTGCAGGCTACAGAAGCAGATAATTTTCTTGGAAATGTTTAAAGGCTTTTTATGTCGTTAAGACAAATCACCAGCTGGCGTTGGTTAAGTCAGGATTATGTGAAGATTGCTTACGAAACCTGTGTTCTTGATGCCATCGACCCTTTACTGGATCAAGCTCCTGCTCTAACTAAGGTTATAATAATAACATCAGTCTTTTATTGCCGTAAAAAGGGTTCATCCCATTTAAAAGAAAACTCTAGCAGCGATCACCACGCTTGGTTACTGTGGGTATTACTCTATCTTAAAATAAAAAAAAACTTGACACGCATTCCATTAACTCTGGTCATTAGTCCATTGAACTTTACCCTCAACAGCACAACATCGTTCTCAACATCAGTCTCCACGGATTAGCCAGGATTAAAATGTCAGCAAGAAGCCATTACAGCTCCATTCACGACGTTATTAAGTAATACGATAACAATTTGCCTCCGTCTTGTAATTGGGCTCTAGTTCAATTTAAACTAGTTTGACATCAGAATGTCTATCGAATTCCCTTGATATGACACGTAATAGGGCTAAATAGAAATGTATGATGGAGACGGTAGTTGGATGATTCGGTTTAGGAGTAGTTATATTAACCGCCGCACTTATACACGTCGATTAAGTTTACTGAATCATTAACGTTGACTTTAACAGTCAAGTCAGGAACTTTTTTAACTTTTAACTATATTGGCAGGTGGCGAAATAAGAACCTATTGAATATGAAAGGTCTATTTCTCTTTTTCTTCAAAAGTGTCACCACGTGCTACACTTTAATAGATCATGTCGTGGAATAAATAAAACCTGCTAGCTAAGCTAGAAGTAGGGCTGCATACCCATTAGGTACCTGATCATTTATCGTCACTCGTCTTTTTAATTGAAATTTTCAACAGAAACACGTGCTGCTCATAATTTGACTTTGGCCAGTGTTCCACGTTTTCCTTAGGATAGCCAAAATGAATCGCAAAAAAAATGCTTCATTAACGGTAATCAACGTCTGTGAATGCGAATGTAAACAAGTTGAAAAGGACTAATTATTTAAAATACGCTACTGAGAATTTGCGAAAGTCAAAATTACGTACATAATAATTGAACGTTAATTTCGTATATCCAATCATGTCTGCTACTGAAATGAAATGAGATGTTAATAAAAGAGGAAACGAATGAAATGAGATTCGTTAAAATGATTTCAATTTTAATCATAGTATTTCATTCCGAAAATAATAATACGGTTTTTTAGATTTTAAAGGCAATCAACTGAGCTTTGCTCAATCTACTGTAATAGAACTCTTTATTTTATTTTAGTAATTAAGTTTCCTAGCGCAGTTAAGTTTATTGTAACATCTGTTGATACTCGTAGATTCTCTACTCATAGGCGCTATTTCTTAGCGTAACAGAATATCTTTTTTCAAGAATTTTACGACGTGCTCAAGATAGTAAACAGCTGATTCTCGTCGTTTTTTTTTGTTTCTCTCAGATAGTCATGGCAGGTAAGATTCTACTACAAAACTTGCTCGAGTATTATTTTCATACAGACAACACACAGCACCCATTTAAGATTGAAACATGACAATTGGATGACCTTTTCATTAATCCTCTACTGAAAAAGTCTTCAAATTTTTATGTTAGTGTAGCAGAGTATTTTTGGTAATGTGACACTTTGATCGACACCTTGGCGGGGTAAATGCATAACACACTAACAGTAAGAATAGCCTACAGTACATTCATTGCGTTATTTACGTTATTGAGCAGACAATGTTTTCGAACATATGAAGCAATGGATTGAAAACATCCATCAAAATGATTGAGATTGTGATTAATAGTGAGGCACGCAAGTAGGGTCGCAAGTCTTACGGGAGGTTTCGGAATGCAACTAGTACGTATCCCTACTATTTACTTCAACATTGTTCTCTTTTACCATTTTTTTTTTGTTTTATTTTGTATACGAGTAGAAACGTATTCAAACGTTTCTACCACAGTTAGGTCACTTATTTCGCGTAGTCGCACTTGAGTGAACTTCACGCTTCATCGTTCGGGTGCGAGGCAGGTACCCGAAATCACTATACCTCGGACACACCTACGTCGTAAAACATCCACAGAGGGCATGGAAACGAAAAAAATGTTACACTGTCAAAGATTAAGTGGGTGTTCAAAAACTGTTCTGTTGGTAAGGTCGCGCTATCGTTTTGTAGCGTCTTGGCTAGTAACTCTAGGCTTTTGTTGAGAAATTATATAGTCTATTGAGATGCATCATTCAACCGATAATATTATAACTTCAACCAACTACAAACCGTAGAATAGTTGCCATAACTAAAGTTTAAAATCACTAGGCAGGTACCGAAATGATTTTGTTTCCTGTGCTAAAATGGTTCCTGCTCAAACAGGGAACGTGGAGTCTTCACCTTATGGACACTTCAATTCAGTCAGTAGGACTCCAAAAAGTCCTCGGAGGTGGAAGATAGATAGATATACACCAGAACGCCTATAGAGATATACTTTTATTGAATATTTTGCTAATTTAGATCACATATAAATAATAATCTTAGACTACGGAAGTCTAAATCATATATTATTAAATATCTTTAGATTTTGTTTTTGAAATAATGCTACCTAAAGCAACATCTGACTCGAATATTATTACCTAAAACGCATCGCCCTTTTCAAACACAAAACCGTCCCATCTGCATCCTACTCTATGCCCTCTCCAGCGGATGCACAAAAGCGGGCCCGTCAAACTGGTTCCCATTTTTTTTGCCCCTGCGGCTTCGGACCCACGCACACGAGCACGCGCCCAGTGTGCGTGCACGCGTGCCTGTGTGCGTGATCAGCTGATGGCAACAGCTGTAGTGTGATCAATCGGTTTAAATACGTAAATGTCGGTATGCGAGGAAATGCTGAGGTATGCCCAAGGGACCGGAAGGATTGAATGGAATTTGAGTGTCTAATTGATGTTGTGGTCTTATTGGTAAGTGGCTGCACGGAATTTTAATTTTTCTGGATTTTTGATAGGAATTTTATGGTTCGTTGCATAGGCGATCAAAAGATACCTACCTGTTGAAATTCGAAATGAATTATGCGCTGGTCGACTGAAGCTTATTTTAATGTTTTTGAAAAGGCGATAGTGAAAATTCTGATCCCCTGGGCCTCTACAAATGTTGCAGACAGCTAATACTAAGAGTTAGAATTATTGTTGTCGAGAAAGGTAAGATTCCTATTACAACTGACTACTTCTGCAAACTGTTTTATATTTTATTTAAGTTCTCTCACTGAACTTTGAAGGCAGTTAGGCACAATTTCTGCCAAGTTATAATCCTATAAAGGTTAATAATATTGCCATCATCAAATCGTAATAACTTACTCTTTTACGACTAACGAATGAACAGTTTAGGACTGTTCTTGGAAACCTGGTTTAAAGTACCAGGCAGGTATAAAACACCAGGTGCTCGCTGCATTTGGACACGACCAGCAGTGTGAAAATTACGTTATAATGAGAATAATTTAACAATGACAATTTTGGCTTAGGCAATGCATAGACTTATCATGCTTAGTTATAAATCAAGCTGTTTAAGGCGACTATATTATGTATAATAAAACGAAATTGTCAATGTGGAAGTACCTACCTACTTTCAACATTTAAATGGCTATTTTATGTATTCTACTCGCATCTTCGAGGAACTATTTTTATTAGGCGCGACGCGACTCCGCGACACAAAGGCGGTCGGTCGTTGCGCAACACGCAGTGCCTCTGTGTCGCCAGTGTATACGAGCCTTAATGCGTTATTTAGTTATACATATTAAAATTAACATATTTACAATCTTTAAGATTCATGAACTAGTAAGGAGTGAAGTTTATTGGGTTTCACTATGAGGGCTTAAACGACTATTTGCTGACTGCGTAATCATTTAACCTTTAAAGTTAGATCGTGGTACTACTAAAAAGGAAAATTGGCCAAGTGCTTATCGGACCACACACAATGAAGGGTTCCGTAGTTGGAAGGAATTTATCTAAGATCAAACTTAAAATTGTAGTTGAAAAACATTTTCGCCCATACATCGATAAACGTCACGGTCAATACTCCAACTGCAAATGTAAGTTTGTAAACGCATTTTTTTTTTCATTTGATAATGCTTAACTTGTGCTGAGAGACCTTGCTTATTTATTTGCGAGTATCAAAATATGTCGCATAAAACGCCGTAATGTTTTATTGCGTTGACATAGAAGCTTGATTTTTAAAAGCTCCAAAGGATCGCAGACCTCTGATACTTCCCCGCGTTCCTGAGAAAAAAGGATCTTGACAAACTGATAACAGACGGGCAACAAAGTGATCCTCTAAGGGTTTAGTTTTTTCTTTTTGAGGTAGAAACGGAACCCTAAAAAAGAACCAAGTCTTGTCTAGCTTATATCAAGTTGAGTAACGAACTCACTTACAGAAGCTTACTTAATAACTTACTCTTTTAAAACCCCTTTATTTATGACCGCTTTAACAAAAATATTTACCTTATCTTTGCGATAGATGGCGCTACTTTGCGAACATTTTATTTTTTAAAGTTAAATAATATTACTTTCAAGTTACAGAATATTTGAAAGTGTAACTAATTGGAAGTTATTTGCTAGTTTATTATTAAAAACACAAAAGTAATCAATTCTTAAACAATTGACTTAAACAAGTTAGGGAGCAGGTGATGGTTTCTACAAATGCCCGGGCAAAACGAAAGGTGAAAGGTGTTCATATAAAATATGGCATGTAACAGAATAGCTTGAATTAATACACAGTTAATTTTATCACTTTGAAAAACACTGTCGTGCATTTGATAAAGTTAAGAATGTGTAAAACTGAAATGTTTAAAGAGTTAACTTTTTTCATTTAAAGTTACGATTATAAGGATAAGTTGGCGAGAAATTTTTATTACTGGCCACCCACAAGAAAACCTTTCTATATGCTTCATGAACATCTGTAAATGCGGTAAAAGCAAATACTTGTAATATGCGGTGTAAAAAATGCATAAGTTTGTTGCTAGGCAAGCAATCATTCTTGGTTCTCCTTCAACATTTAGGGTACCATTTAGATGCCGTATTGTAGATAGACACGGCTACATCAAGCTTTACATTTCCAGTTTAAGCTGATGCTTCAGTGTAAATCATTTCCGTACAATGAGAGGTCTCCTGTGTAGCTAAAATTTGAGATTGGACCAAAGTTTGAAATAATTCTGTCATGATTCTGTTTCTTTTTTCCCATCCCATGTTACAATGACTGTTAATTGCTGTCGTTTAATATTTAGTTAAAACCAATAACAACAGGTAAAATGAGATAGCAGAAACCCAGTGATTTAATACGTCAGACTTTTGGATAGTACTAAGTAGTGTACTGTTGGCGGCACGGCCCGCACGTCACTAGTAACAAAAAAAAATTAAGCAGCACCCTAATTGCGTAATACACAATCAATCGGAATCTGAATCGTTTTGAAACAGATTGCTAATCCATTGCTTAAGTTCGATAAAAATTCTGCTCAACAATATATAGAACGCAATGAATGTTCTTGAACCGTCAAAATCAAACAGATTAGTCGTAATCGTTTACAAAAATGTGTTACGCAATTAGGGTGCTGGTCTCGTATTCGATTGAAAATTCGTCCTACTCTAGGCCAGTTAAAGGTCAAAGTTTTACCACCAGTGACACGTCGACTGTACCACGGTAAACACCCATTTATCCGAGGGATGTATGTTATGATTACAAACATCTAAGTTATCAAGCTTTTACCACTAAACCTGGGAAAGCTTTGATAGCAAAGCTTAGTATTCTGCGGCGGCCAGCCGGTTAAATACACTAAACTATAAGTTAGTTCAACAAACTCCATCTAACTAGAGCCCACCTGCACGTACTCACATTTAGGTATTTATTTTGTGGTTTGTATGCTACCAAGGAATTAACAGTTGAGTACCAAATTTGTGCTGTATTAAAAGTGAATTTGCCAAAGCTAACATCTGATTATGTCATCATGACGCCATGTGGCTCGTCTTAGGAGTGGCTTAAGACCAGCAGGGAAAGGTGACCCCAATATAATTGGAAAAGGGTAGAATGATGAGAAGAAATTGACAAGTGTCGTTTATATTGCTATGTATTTTTTACTAAAGCTTGGCAACAACATAACAGTTACTACCCACAATGTTGTAAACCAACTAATAGGGACTAATGGGCAAGATGTTGCCTTCACCTTTAGAGCAACCAGGAAATCATATTTCATGAACTGTATATACGATAATTATGAACCTTTCATTATTTTCCTCACTGGTAGAAGATAAGGCTACTGGCTACTGTTCCATAGTTCTGCATTCCTAGTACTCCAATTGAACATAGTTCGAAATGACTGAACGTCACACATCACTCAGGTCACAATTTAAAAATCGAATGCATTCGTGCACCTTGCCTCCCGGCGAGCTTAACAAAAAAGAAACGTTTTGACGTCGCACAAATAAAACTGCCCCATCCCTTTCTGGCACATGCGAACCTTCCATATCACATGTTTGCCCTGTCTCTGTTACTCCACCCCATATCTCTTGTACTTTTTTCGAAACCCTCTCATTACTATACGGACTACTCACACTACAAGCTGAGTTGAGTCGTGTTAACACAAGGTGTTTGTTTATTTGTGTTGTGTTGGTGTGCATGTGTGGGTAGTCAGCTGAGTAAATCCTTAAAGCAACACGTGTCTTGTGTGTGTGCGTGTGTGCGTTTTGTTTAGGTGTCGAAGTGTACAGGATGGGAGATGTAATTTTAGATGATTTTTCATAAGATCTGTGAGCTTTTGAAGTTTGGGCATTTAAAAGGCATTTGTTTGTGGTTATCCTAATTTTAATCTTGATGTTTCCTTCACACAAACTCAGAGTGTGAAAATATGAGTGAACTTATCGTATAGAACACTGATAAAAATCATGAAAACATCGATAATTTGTCAAAGAACTTTAGCACAATTGAGATTGAAACAAGGCTTTTACTAAAGCTATTCTACTCGCTGGGTTATAAATTGGATGCATTTGATGTCTCAAACGTCTTGTGACATTGACATTTTATTTACGCTTCTATTTATTATAACTTCGCGTGACATAATTATTTACTGTGCTCATTGAATTATTATTTTCAAAGAAAATAATACACTGTTTAAATAAATAATTTAACGTTGAAAAGTAAGTTTAGTTGTTTTTAGTATCGAGACAATTACTCTTTAAAAATTATCGTAAGTAAAAGTGTGTAAGCGTCCTTTGCTCAACTTGAGCATTGTGATAAACGGTTACTTGAGTATCCGGTCATAAACACATAACTATGTAGAAGTACTGTGCAATTTATAAACACGCAATTTTAATACACACCGTAGTTTTGGGATGCATCTTTAACGTTGGGGGTTCCTTAATTAATAACGGATCGTTTTTGCTACGGATCACAATTTTAAAAGCTGATTCGGATGTTCAACAAATTTAGAAAACGATTTTACCGACGCTTGTTAGAAAAACCTATATTTATAGGACATGCTATATATGCAAAAAGCTCGCTACGTTCATATGTACTCATCAGTGAAATCAAAACCACAACTAACAACAGTAATAACAATTTAAAATTATCACATGCTACCATAGCATGGTCCAAAATTACCATCAAATTACTTACTTATCTATATCGGCATATTTCGAGGGAATTCAAAAAAATATACCACAAGTTGTCCTTGAAGTCATATGGGCTGCGTCGCCGTCGGCGCAACAGCTGATGTTACCTGACACTGATGTCACGCACACTAGTACACTACACCCACTCAGTTATATAGTAAGGGTGTATGTGTGAACGCTTTACCAGATAATTTCCAAAGAATAGTTTGAATTTGAATAAATACCAGGTTGGAGGTAACAGAAGGCTCATATTTTCCTGTATTGAGGTGAAATGAAATGAAATTATGTATGTTTCTAGCTGTTAGGAGATCTTTTAAGACACTTATGGTCAATATTTTAAAAAAAGATGGCGACGGCACTTCCTAGCTGACTGATCCTTGAGAAGAAATGCCGAAACCAGCTCATGGTATTTACGAGTTCCTTAAACGAGATTAGAGAATCAGTCAGATCGGTAAAGGATGAGATTGTCCAGGGTGCGGTGAAGAAATCAAGTATTATCATGGCCCATTATTGCTAAGGTATTTGTTAACGTCCTAGGTAGTACCTATCAGTTCGAAATGCTAATGGAGCCAGCTCACCATATTAAGTTTGCAGGCATTCGTCCTAAGAAACACTTATACTATATCCCAGATTAAGACTTACTTGAAAAACTTACTCGTAGCTTAGGTATTCAAAACCCTATAGTTACACAATATCAGAAACCCAATGATTTGTGTCTTGTCATAAACATGAACACATTCTCACAAACAATAATACAATTTAACTTAAACGTAATTGACACGTAATTTTTTTCCCATCACAAAAAGTGTCAATACTATAAAGTTTCTATTGAAGCCAATAAAGAGGATCTACAAAATAATTGATTTAGATTAATCACCCAATAGGGACCCAGGGACTGCAAGAAACAGTAATCAGTCAAAATGTATTTACAATAAGCCAACTGTGGAATGACTCGACGTTTTCTCTTCAAACTTAAATAATTTGTCAAAAATTCTCTTTGGAAGGATACTAGGGAGTTTATTTCTGTTTTTGTGACAATTGGTATGTTTAAAAATCATATCAGCTGCTGGTTCATTTGTTATAGTCAAGTTAGAAGGGGTTGAACTCACATTTACCTGTTCATTTGTTTCTGTCCAATAGGGGTAGGTGTTGAAAAGCCGTGCTCATAATTCTTCATAATCATCTCCTAAGTAGAATTACTTTGTTACATTATTTTACTTGAGATTACGCTCGAAAAAAGCCATTAATTAAGAAATTACTTTCTCTTGATAAGGCGCTTCAAAAGCCTCAAAGAAAGCTGCGGTGGCTGCTTGTTTTTTATACTCAATACTCAATACTTTATTGCATGCCTTATGTATTAAATAGATGGTAAAAACGAAATAAAAGATCAATATGGACCCTGTCGGGCACAGCAAAAATTAGGAGTTATTATAAATATTTAATTGGGTGTATAATTATACATATATGTATTTAAATATTTATTTTTAGGTTTGTATTTATAGGTATAGTATATTAGGTATTTTATTACATGTATTTCATAAAAATAATGCAGCTAATTATTTTGGAATTTTAGATAGTATTTCAATAATTATTAAATTACGTTATTATTTATGTATTCGTATTTATAATTGTATTTATTTCACAGTGTTTGTTGTCTAAGAAAGATAATAATTTTATTTTGCAATTGATTTGTCATCTAAAAACTACTTTACTGAGTAGAACGACTTAGATTCCAGAAATTGTTTCAATGTATTAATAAATGTATTTGTTTTTCTTGTTTTTCTAATATCGTTAGGTAATTTATTATAATTTTTATCGACATGACTAAAGGGCTGGATGAGTGCATTTTGAGTCGGGATTGAGGTATGTTTAATTTGTTTTTGTTGTGTCGAAGGGTGTATCTTGTTTGGCTTTCTTCGCATTTGGTGTAAAAATCTGGGTGTTTCCAGACAAATTTGCATAATTCTAAGATATATAGAGAGGGAAGTGTGAGTATTTTGTGTTTTAGGAAGTATGGTTTACAGCTATCTGTTTGTGATATGTTGGTTATTATTCGAATTAGCTTCTTTTGTAAAATAAATACGGTTTGAGAATCTGTACTGTTTCCCCACAGCATGACCCCATAGCTAAGCCATGCCTGGACATATGCGTAGTACGTGATAAGTGCAGTTTGTAGATTGGTAGTTTTTTTAATTTCACTTAGTGCATATGAAAATTTTGATGGTTTTGCTCTTACTTTCTGTATATGGGATTTCCAATTTATGTGGGTGTCTATAGACAAACCGAGGAGACTAAATTCATTTACTTGTTCCAGTTTTTCATGGTTAAAAATGAAATTTAGTTCTAATGGGGGTTTTTGATGGGGATGAAAAGTAATTAATTTTGTTTTGCTGAAATTAATTTCAAGGTTATGGCTTACCATCCTGTTTACAACTGCAGAAAGAAGGGAGTTTAATTTAGCGTTTATTTTGTCATCTTTTTGGCAAGAGGTGAGTAGAGAGATATCATCCGCAAATAGAACACATGATCCGTTTATAATTTTAGGAAGGTCATTTATGTAAATTAGAAATAATAGGCAGCCTATTACGCTACCTTGGGGAAATGACGCGTTAACTGTTTTTGTGTCGGATCTTATTTTAATTATTTCCTTTGTGTTGCTATCGAAATATTCAATTTCTACTAGTTGTATCCTATCTTTTAGGTATAGAGTTTGATTCAAGCTACTAATTCCCTTATCAGCCATGTCTGATAATCTAACAAGTACAATATAGCACTTACAACAATAATTTATAAGTATCACCGTTATCGTATCCTATTCCCAAGTGGCTTGGCTTCCAGTATAACGACATGCGTCTCAAGGCGATTGCCATATGACTTCCGCAACACGACGAGCTATTCCGGAATATTTGCGTGATGAAAAAAAATAAAGTGATATACTTCAACATGCAATGACTATCAGTAAAATTGGTCTAAAGCAAGCATAAACATCTATGGCATAGTTCTTAGACATAGACAAAATAGCTCATGCTTTAGATCTAAAAGGACGGTTAATCTAATCAGCTGGCAGACCTCAATTTCTGAATACAATGTTCGTAGAATCGAAAAAACTTCGTACAACATGAATAACGCAGCATAGCGTGTTAAAGAAACTTTAAGATGTATTGCAAAAAAGCTCAAGACGTTTATGAACAAACTTTCAACATAAAGCAGAAGAGACAGGTAGTTTTTTTTATAGCAAAGCGATTGAAAAACGTTGTAATAGATAATGGACTTTATTAACAGTGAATAAGGATGATGAGGAATGTAAAACCAAAGAGACTTGTCTAAAATGGGTATCACCCTTTAGAATTGGTGCAGCTAATTGAACCTCAATAGTACGTTTAAATGCAAAGTTACAAGAAAATACTAAAAGAAATAAGAATCAAAGAAAATGACAACAGCTGTTTTCGAGAAGACTGAAATAATATTGTAGTGCAATATTGTAAGGCAAAATCAAATTTCACCGGTGTAAAACCCAAAACACAAAACACGATCCAAATCCATCCAGTAGCTTACAAGAGAGATCCAAACATATATGTAGGTAGACATATTAGTAAAGACTAAAGACACACAACCACACGTAAAAGCAGACGAGAATTTATTTTACGAAATAAATATGTGAGGCAGAAATAATAAAGTGTGTCGACAATTTGCGATGTTCAATCGACGACGCAGTGCGTAACTGACACTAACACTTCTTTCGTAATTACAACAGGGAATACTACTCCCCTTAATGCAAAAACAGTATGAATATAATACAATTTAACCAACACATAAGCGGTCCTTCATCGCCCGTTTCCAGCATTATTATCCCCGTAATAGACGTGACAGTTACCAAATGCGCACACTAATTTATCTGCACCATATTCCCTTTGCAGTTACTCTAAACAGCTGATGTTTTATCATAAACAATATTTACTACCTCACTGAAACTTCAACTCTATTCATAAAACGTTAGGGTTCGGATTCTTTTACGCGCTCTCAAACAACCCAGCAAAGTTTATTTTTTGCTCTCTCACGTGTGAGATGTTTGCTTGTGTGCGTTCGCCCTTCGTTTTTTTTTTTGTTTACTGGCCATACCAGTCCTTTAAGAAAGGGTGGGCATACAAATACTACAGCGCGTTACTTGCATAAGTTAGATGTATTGTTTTGATTTGTCCGTTTTGGACTTTTTTGGACAATCCGTCTCGGATTTTATTATGGTTCTCTTGTGGGTCTGGTTTTGAATCTTGTATTGTAATCCCTCGTCTCTAGTAAGTTACCAGGTATGTGTGTAGGTAGACGATTAGGGGAGATCTGAGGCAGGATAGAAAAAGAAAGAAAGTACATATAACCTGTTTGGAATTCTCTATGGAACACTGTCTTTGAGAGAAACAATCAGAACAATCAGAATAACTAACATTACTAACTGGAATTGTACAACAGGTATAAGGAATACCACACTCGGTAACACTGCTCCGAAATGTAACACACAATAAGCAGGTAATGCATTCTGGTCTACATACATTCTCACAGCTGCTGTCTAATACATCTTGTTCTTGATTACATCATAGCGCCTGGATCTTCTACTTTAGCAATCTCAAAGATACCAACGAAAATTACTTCAACAGACGTGTTTGCAATAGGGCGAGGGATTTCAAAGCTCTCACTAAGAAATACAATACTAATGCCAATCATAAAATCGACACCAATGGTACCCTCCACCCAAAGGAAATAAAAATTCTAATTTATGTTCAAACTGACCTACTCCACAAGTTCACACCATTAATTCCTTTATAGAACTTCAGCCATTGTATTTCTCGTATATGGATTATTATAGTATTATACTATTGTATTCGAGCAAGGAGTACGGATCAAACAGTGGCCAGTCCATTTGCTTAAGTTGCCAACCGGTACAATCAACGTTGCGTGGTGCTGGGTACTGTCATAAGTACTGCGTATGGTGTGAGGCAAGTATTAAAGGGCTATTGTTTAGCTTTGCGCTGTTATTCGGGAGGGAGGCAGCAGCCACGTGTTTTGTAAGGACGTTGTTGTTTGCGGCGAATGGATAGTGTGTTCGTCAAAACCTACACTAAAGTAAGGCTCCTTTTGTTAACCCTGTTACTCTGAGTAAATTGCATAATCAGCTCATTATGTTTCCACTGCTGGGGCACAGGCCATCTCTCTTTGAGATGTAGTGGGCTGTAACATACCCGCAGGCCGCTACGGGTTGGTAGATGTCACACTCGTTCGAATTTTTGGTTCTAGGACACATCGTTTCCTCACCATGTTTTCCTCCACCGTTTTGAGAGCAGTGATGATGAAAATATTTACACAAAGTGCAAAGCACAATGTACTTAAAATAATAGGGTAAAATTTTCCTTTTGATTTGGAGTGTTCTAATGTTAGTACATTATGCAAATTGGCTAATCAGTAAAACAACAGGAATTATGCACTAATTATCAAAAATGCATTCATTTTACTGATTAAACATGAAAATTAATAAAATTCTAATTATGTATCTTAGCATGTAAGAAACATTTAACCCATCGAGAACGTTCCAAAAAGCTCGCGTAAATCATTCTGCCCTTTATACCACGTGCAGCCATCACGTGTTTAATACGCCATGGCCGTAAAACAACCGAACTGCGAGCAATGTCGGACAAATAACGTTACTTCAGTAAGCAACACCTACAAATAAATGATTTCGAACTTTGATTATGAAACGTACAAATAAATATAAATTTAACCCCTTAATGGTTTTTGGTGTGTAAGGTGAGGAGAGCAAAATGACAGTTGCACAGCATGCAACTCGCACAATTTAAAAATTAATTTACTTGTATTATTATGTAGGTATTTCTTGTAACCTCTGTAATCTTATAACTTTTGTATTACTGTTTGTATAGTTTGTGCCACTTAATTTTTATTCATTTCGTTTTTGCCTTAAGACATCAGTGTATTTATGAATGTTGGTTCACCTTTTATTGGCAACTGTATTAGCCCATAACCGTTATCTAGTGTTATTTTATATTTTTTATACAGAAGCTGTTGGTGTACCTTTAAAAATATATAAAATAAAGTTGATTAACACAACAAATTGTGTTCAACCACTGCACAATAAATTGCACTAGGTTTTTTAGTAGGTATTATGATTAAAATCATATTTGGATTTGAAAATTACAAAAATAAGGTTACTCCAGTAACGCTACACTCACAGACCTTCGGATTTTAATAAAAATCCGAAGTCAAGAAACGCGCGAAGGGGTTTAAATGAAAACCTGCAAAGCATATTGCAGGTTTACATTCGTTCGTAACATGCATTTTAAAAGATGTGTAGTGTTGAAGAACGTGTAAAGGAGGGTTCCGTATGTTGCCAATGTTGGCATTTATCAGTTGATTAGGGGCTGATTTTTCAATAGTCGGATAACTTTTTTTTGCGGAGTAAATATTGTGGTTTGAAAGCTTTTTTATAGAAAATATGTCAAACTGTCAGGTCAGGTTTTGTAGTATATGAGGGACTTACAAACTATACATTATAAATTAAGTGTCAAAGTCAAAGTCAAAAGTTTATTGCGAACTAAGTGTACTATGTTGGTGTTATTTTATGATAGCACTTATGACTTAGCAGCCTTTTACAAGCATTGCAATTTTAGGTGAAGGAACATCGAATTGTTGGGTGAATCGCTTCTCTCCTAGTTAGCATATCACAATAATCATGTTATAATTTGCTTTGTAGCTCATAATATAAAAGATTCGCCCGCGACTTCGTCCGCGTGGATTAAAAAAAAAAATGTTGCCTATGTTCAACAGACATAATTTCGGCTTCTAATAGTAAAACAATTTTTCAAATCAGTCCAGTAGTTTCGGAGCCTATTCAATACAAAAAAAAAACAATCACTCTCTCAACTCTTTTTAATATTAGTATTTATAACAGAAAACAGAAAAGCAAAACTCTCAAAATTAAAATTAATAAAATGGGGAGTGTAGGGGGGGGTGAGTCGAGTGTAGGGGGGGTGAGTCGAGTGGTTCCTTTGATCAAGGTTAGTTGAACAGTTTCGGTGAAGTTAAGAATTTCTTCTTATCATGGTCTTGCTGTATTTCATAGCATCATTATTATAGTAAAGGAACTCTTGTGTTCGCGGAGAAATTGCCTCAGTACAAACCTCAAGGTCTGAATTGCCCTGAGTTAACCTTTATAAACACCATCATTGCCAACATTCAGATATACCTAACTTCAGAAAAAACACCTGTATAAAAATGATATATTCCAAAAACTATATAAAAACAGGTAGGTACAAGGAAATCCTCTCTTAAAAGAGTTCCGAGAAACGACCGAGAATTTCTTGGAACTACCTGCTAATACTCTAAAGTGTTTTTATGTTACTGTTTTGCTTATACCAAGATCACTTTGCAACTGTAAACAATCTTGCACACTCCTATCTGAAAGAATCAAAGTTCAATTTGGCATGGTTACGTGTTTCGTGGTTGCAGTTCAAATGGGGGTGGATGAAAAAATTAAGGAAAGAAATGAAACAAAAGTAAAGATCACAGGGCTTGAGGGCTCCATAAATCAATAAGGAATCGAATAGCCATAGACACTTAAATAACGTTTTTTTTGGATGATGGATGCTGCCTACTAATGCTGCAGGCGACTTTGTTACAAAAACCATGTTTAAAATCATTTCTCGTAATCTAAAGTAGAATGAGAAATGGATCAGTTGACTCGAATTGTTATGATTTGGAAGTTCAAGTTCTACCGGTATGTTTTAAATACAATTTTTGGTGTTTCCACATCAAGATAGTCATCACGTGATAGTGATGTTGATAGAAAAACCGAGGGAAAACTAAATCTCGGAAGATGCATATAGAACGCAGTAAGGTTTTGTAATTTTGATTCGCAGAGACCAATAAGTTCTAGAATATGCTCATGCAGGACATGATATATGAATTAAGAGTGATTTGTGATTTTGTAACTTATTTTCTAAGAAGCCAGTTAAGGCGATTCTCGAAAAACTGGGGTGCAAAAACTTTGTGAAAGAAAAGGAAGTAAGAATACAGGTGCAAATGAAGTGAAAGACCCAAATAATGTGAACACCATATTCCTTTGAAGTGGTTTGACTTCCGTCTACGATGATGTAAACATCTGTTTCTACTTCAATGTGTTCTTAAGAAAGTGGATGGCTAGTTTCTTCATACCTCAAATTGGTAGTTGTGCTTATACTAGTAGCAAATTCTTTCAAGTATCTATTATACCGGGTTGATTGATAAACTAATTAAGTTTTAACATAATCATGAACTTAATCCGTCTCATTCCAAAACCCTTTTCCAAAATTTTAATTCGAGCCGAACCTTTAAGCCAGTTTTTGTATTTCGAACTTTGCGCCGACAAAACTGAAAACCTAAAACCGGAGTAAGTTGTCAGTTTTGTCAGTGCTGTTAGGGTCAATTATTTAAAAATCGACTCGATGGTTTCAACCATGTCAAAAAAAAAACTTCTTTTGTAATATCACCAACTGGGTGTTACTTTTACCAAAACAATGTTTACAACAAAATTGTTTGAAAACCAAGGACGCCGCCGATGCCAAATAATATTATAGTCTTACATTAGTTGTATTACATGAATTACATCACACTACACAAAACAAAATTCCTTTGAACCCTGCAGCATTAAACACAATTCAGACAAACAGATCTCGGAAACCAATAAAAGTCATTGACTGCCAAAAATTCAGTCGAGTTGCAAACTTGTACCAAATCAGACGCTTCGTAGAGCCACTGAGAACTTCAAACTTTTGCGAATATTCAAAAAAGGTTTGCCAAATAAAATTTCATCTCACGAACTGAGAAAGTTGAACCAACTTCTTCAACTAGTCTTCTATAAAGTGTTTGTAACATCTGTTGTATGAATAGCCGGACAAACGTACTTCTGCAGTTCTCTCTGACCTTATTGCTAACAGATAAAGTCGCATTTACTTTGTTTGTTGTGGGTTGTGATCTAGTCGGGCTTGCGCTGGTTTTGTACTCCGGGTAGATAAAAATAAAGGGGTATGTGTTTGAATGGAAATGAATAATTTTGAAAGTTTAATCTTTTTAAAATGTTGGAGTTAGTTTAATGATCTGGGAATGAAATGAAACGACATATATGACAATGTGAACGACTTTTTTCTCACATGTATAGAAAGTCAGTTGAGTGGAAACTTGGTATAAATGGTTTTGTTTGTTACCCATGAATGTAACCCTAAAGTACCCCCTTATTTATAAACGCGGAGTAAAGTTATGAACACCAAAATTCACCTCGAATTTATGGATAATCTAAAGGTTTTACTAATTGTAACTTAATTTCATTTTTTATACCGGGTTTTTTTAGATGCTAAGCAGCAAAAATTATCAAATGTACTTCGTTGTAAAGTTTGCTGCGTTTAATGTCACCGATTTGTGATAGATGGCGCCACTTGTTATTAAATGAAGTTTGTTTTATAAGCTGACAATATTCAATAACCAAAAACACTGACCAACTATTATAACCCTACCACAAATTCAGCAAAAAAACTAGCGTAATTCAGCGGTTTCTATCCATGTTCAACCACGTTACAGAGTTCGCATTTTGCATAATCACAAGTACTTTCCGCATCTACCTTCCCAGTCCCCACACCTGTACCTACCTACGTGAACAAATCAGTCGCATTAACAATTAATCTGCCCTCTAATTGGCGCGGTGCTTGCAGAGCCTGCACTATACGCTGCACTCGTTTACAAGTTAAATCGGGGAAACGGCACGCCAATTAATTGAAGGGACTTTCCGGGCCAAGCGTAGTGTCGCGGGATTTGAGCTACGAATGGCGGATGAGGAATGTTTTTGCATTTTAGTTTTGGAGTGTATTTTTAGGCAGGCTGTGTGGTATTTTGTTACAACAAAATCACATCTTATAATCTATTTATCTATTTAACACCTGAGGAGCTGTCGTGCACAGTAATTCTTTCTATGATTCAATAAGTACCAAAGTTTTTATGAAAATTGTATGAAACTCATTTTACTTACATTTCTGATAATTATTGTACTGCCGAAAAGCAAACCTTTAGATACATCTGTCTATTTTGCCACATCCTTTTATATCATTTCATGTGATCTCTTATTATTTTCTTGTATTAAATGTTGTGACATTTTGTATGTAACATTGTCATCTGTCAGTTTTTCTTTTTCTATGGTATAGAGCTAAGAGGTCGTCTATTTTATTATAAAGGTATCGTAAAATTAGTGTTAAGCCAGGTTCTCACTGTAAGCCATCTTTATTGTTCCTGGCCGATAATTAATTAAGAAGTATTTGATTTAAAAAGTCACTTCTAGAACGATCGGCCAGAGTCTATAAAAGGCAACCGTTAGTTTTTACCAGGTTCTTTCTTTTCTTTTCATTTGCTCGATACTCACTAGTCAAATGTATTTCTAAAGCTTCTGAAATATAAACAGTGTGAAACTAAGTGAATTTATTTATTATAAACATCTTGTGTGCGTGAAAGTGTTTGACTCACTTAATCACCTCCGACCCTCCCACTTTCGTCTTCGAGAGGAGTTGGAGACGTATTGGAGAGAACAGAAAACGTGGTGTAAGACGCCGCCAACTGAAGGTGTTCGAATTAGTCGATCACTTCCGACCCTCCGACTTGCATCTACTACAGGAGTTCGAAACGAATTCGAGAGAATAACTTGGCGTGAGACGCCACCTCCAGTACAGTGAGACGTAAGGTCCTCACGTCTACACTATTAAAATACATACTTTATTTATTTCTAAGATAGACCACCACGCGGTTTTCCTTCCGACGCGAGCTCCCTCACAACGGGCTGCGGGCTGGTGGAGCGGCCGCTGCGAGCTCTCACTTGACGGACTGCGAGACGGAGGAGCGGCCGACGAGAGCTGCTTCAACCTCGAGGAGGATCGTCCTACGCGAGCTACTACCGACTAATCATTTCTAATCCTTAATATCTTTTTATACGTATTTTTATATTTTATATTCTAATAACTTAATTATAATAACTTGTAACCACGTTTAGCCGACTGGCTAAACGTTTCGTTACAGCTGTTGCCCGTTTGCAGTAATAAGGTAAGGTAAGTAATCAGCCGCGAATATGACTCATCGAGCGTTCGCAAGAGGCGACGCGCCATATTGCCAAACTTTACCAAAAAAAAAAGTGTTGTCCTTATGGCCGGACCCTGAACTACGAATTTCTAATTGAGTTCTTAAGATGTAGCACTCGGTTTCACGGAAACTACTTAGTTTTTGGGAGTCAATTTACAAGATCCTTGTTTTGGGACATTATATACGACATTAGTAAAGCCTGCTAGGCCTTCGCATGTATGTAGTGAAACACAAACTATACCGAAGTCAAGTGATGGCCTAAGTGGGCACTTACCTGCTCAGAGGTGACAATAAGTGCGAATCAACTTGTTCCTATAGAGGTTGGGTGTCAGTGAAAGGACTACTTCGCCAAATTTGTTGTACCTACAACAAGGCTCAAGAAAATAGGTGGCTCGTTCAGATGTCAATGTATACGGTTTTATAATAAACTTCCAAGCCATGTTCAAGATCTAAGCCTTAATAAATTCAAATCATTTATTAAACGTAAGTTGTGCCAGAAAGCTTTTTATACAGTCAAAGACTATATTGAGGACAAAAAGGCTTGGGACTGACCTGCTCCAATTTTTGCATACTGAGTGTGTTTTTTTTGTTTTTTTTTTTTTTGTTTTTTTGTTTGGTACGTAACTTTTGTTTTATTTTATATACACTTTGTAATTTCATGATTATGACATGAATATTTACTTTGTATAATATTATTATTATTTTAATTTCGTGTGAGGACTTAGTGGGTATTATTTCTATATATTTTGTCTATCTCAGTTATTTCATAATTTTTTATATCTGGCAGTTTGAGTACTTAAAGCGGCCTACCCAAATGTCCTTTCTTTGGTATTGTTCGTCGAATCGTTGAGCTCCTTACGTTTTGAGTTGAGCTGCACGATTAATGACAAATGCGTGCACTGACTGGACAGGCCCACTCAAATCTGTATGGTTCTTTCCTCAAAAGACCATTTCAGGCACCTACCTACATGGTCCTCATATGATCTGTAAAATAAACAATGACATGAATACTTACCTAGGTATTATTTTATTGTTATTGTTGTGAATGTTAAGACTATGTGGGTCATATTTATTTTTTACTTTTGTTTTTTTTATATTTTATTATCTCAGTTAATTTTAATCGTAACTTGGTCTGGCGGTTTGAGTAATTATGCGGCCTATCCAATGTCCTTTCTTTGGTATTGTTCGTCGAATCGTTGAGCTCCTTATGTTTTGAGTTGAGCTGTGCGATTACTGACAAATGCGTGCACTGACTGGACAGGTCCACTCAATCTGTGGTGTTCTTTCCTGAAAAGACCATTTCAGACATCAATCCACATGGTCTTAACATGATCTGACCAAGATTATGTCTGGACTTTAAAAGAGACTGTGACCTCTGAGTTTGTTTCGGCTTTTCTTCTCAGAGTAGTCAGATAGGAAACGCCGACCTCATCTAGTTTAAAAAAAAAAATGTTTGACGTGTAAAAGTGTTTGTACAAACCCACTTACAGAAATAAAAATCATTTATCATTTATCATTTATCATAACATTCATGGTCAAGGTGTTATTCCAAGTTTTAAAGGACTACTTTACTCAAAGTGGGTAAGAACCATTCCAAGAATTTGTCTTTCGGGTACGCGTTCTTATTGCCCAGAGCATGGTTATTATTTTCATCTACAGGGCAAACACCCCGAAGTTCTTCCGACTTCGCCTGTAAACTGAAGTCTGGGAACAGACGACTTCTGGATATGAGTCCTGAGTGCCCAGGCAAAGTGACTTTCGGTGACAACAATGATGGAGAAGTCATTAATATAGTAGATTGATTAAGGTTATCGAAAAGCTTATGTCAATCTTATTGAAATTCGTGGTAGAAATAAGAAACTCTTAAGAAACTAATAAGAAACTCTGTTCTCGACGCGAAGTCGAATATAAAACCTAAATAAAACATTTTCCAGTAGTTACTCCAATTCCCTTCGTAGCTCACACAACTGATGTCTAGAGTAAAACTGCTTTACAACTCTGTGTACTAGTATTCTAGCTCATTTACAAGTACATATCGACTGTAAGAACCAATTTAAATTATTGTCAACTTAACGACGCACTGCGCCGCTTGTGTACTCTGGCTTAATTGCGCAATTTGCACAAACTGTGCATTGTGGCTTATTAATGCATCGAGTTGTCTTTGAATGTTTAAGTGTATTGGTTGTTAATTACCTGTTCGTGTCACATTGTATTGGGGTTGTTTAAATTATTTGGGCAGAATGGAGTGGTGTTTGTGAATTCAAATCTTTGCTCGTTGTAATGATTGTTGAGTACAATGGGTAATGTCATCTGCATAATCACTTCATCCTAATCAAATTACCAATCGGCTCGGCAGCATAATATGGGCTTTCTTATTAATCACTCAAATGAACAGTCTTGAGTCACAACCTAATTCAAACCTACACAAAAAGGTTGTACACGTCCTTTCGTTATATAAGGGTTTTCAAATAAATCAACTTTATCTACAACAATCACATTCAGATACGTGCTTCTATATGCAGGGACGTAAACGTGTCTTTCACATAATTTACAACTTAAACAAGCAAAGCTCCTAAATCAGTAACTAACAATCAACTAAAAACTATCTCTATTAAAATAAAATTATGCCACAACTTCCACCAGGAACCAGCAATTGCCCAATTGACTCTTAAGATAACGACTAATTTATATCCCAGACAATACCAGAGCACATAAAAACGGTACATAAATACGAAGAGCAGTTAAAACTGCACAATCAGATAAGAGACAACGACAAATAGCTAACGCGGCAACAAATCTAAACAACAACTTGTAACAAATAGCCGTATTTCAGACCACCACTAATTTACAATTAATGTACGGTTTAAGATGCAGTTTAGACCAGTTAAGGAGACCTTAACTAATGGTACACTCGATGCTAAAGGAAAATAGATTAGATGCTACTGTGCAGTGTGGCTTCGATCTCTCTTGGTGGGTTACTGACTTCTACAGTTTCAAGGGATTTGGGGGTTAGAATTGTTTATATGTCACAAGATGGAGTAAGTCTGAAGCGTGGCAGGTTTGAGATGAGTTGCTCTGACTCCACTTGACTCCTCTGCATACTAAGTTTTAACTAGTCTGTTATAATACCAGCCCATTATATAGTTCCACTGCAAGGGTGAAATCTTTTAAAGTTTCCTCACGATGTTTTCGTTCGCCGATGTCAGTGATGTCCAAAACAAACGTAAAAAGTACATATGAATTGAAAAAGTCACGTTGACACTTGCCCGAATTTGAACCCACAGGCTTCTGCAGGAGAGGTGAGGACTTAACCACTGCGACATCACGACGAAGAACAACAAAAAGTCTATAGACCTCCCAAAATTATCATACATAACACTACAATATTATATCTGTGCCTTAGAAGCTATTGGCACAGCCTAGTCTTAACCAGTGTTTACATGGTGACATGCATGGCTTTTTATATAGGCCTAATCAATTTTGTGCTATGTTTCCCTGGTCTGCACGGGTCTAAACCAGGACTTATACAGACTTATAAAATCACAATCTGCATCAAACCTGACCTAACTTTTCCTTGTTTACAATATTAGTGTGGTGAACTTCTTAGTCGCCACATACCGACTCGTTAAGAGTCTATGCTTTTCAGTAGTTTGAAGTTGTCATAATGTCTATACGAATTTTAAGTTGAATAAAGCCAACATTTGGTTATAATTCGCTATTGTTATTTCATAACAATTTATTCAACTTAATTTATACAAAACACTCTTCAATACTTACTATAAGGATGGAGAAATATCTCCGACCAAATATTCTCGACCTTGATCCGTCATCGCCTACTGCGGCACAAGAATGGACGCATTGGGTATCTACTTTCAAAAAATTTCTGATTGCGAATGAAGCAGAGAAGAAAATTTATGATGCGATGAAGATGCAACTTTTTATTAATCATGTATCACCCAAAGTATACGAATACATAAGTGAGTGCACATCATATAATACTGCAGTAAGTACACTCAACACCATATTTATCAAAACAAAAAAAACGAAATTTTTGCGAGACATATTTTGGCTACAAGAAAACAGCAGAGCCATGAAAATATTCAACAATATCTTCAGCAACTAAGAGTTTTAAGCAAGGATTGTCAATTTAAAAATGTTGATGCAGAAAGTAACAGGAATGATTGTATAAGAGACGCATTTATTTCTGGCATTATTTCGCATAAAATTCGTGAGCGCTTGCTAGAAAATTTTAACCTGACGTTGGATGAAGCTGCCAGCCAGGCACAAGCAATTGAAACTGCGAAAAATAATGCGCAAACATTCAACAACACGACCATTGGCGAAACTCTTATCATGGCATTGCCAAAGACGGCAACGGAAGACAAAAAGAAACTACTAACACCAGAATACCATTCGAGACAATGCTTTTTCTGCGGAGATAAAATTCACCGGCGTCAGAACTGCCCAGCTTTTAAGGCCAATTGTCAAAATTGTCAGAAAAGGGGACATTTCGCAAATGTTTGTAGGAGCCCTAAGACAAATCTTAATGCTGCAACTGCTACTGATGGATCTCCTGAAAACATATTCAACGAAGTTGTGGCTGTTGTTGCTCCGGCCAGTTTAAAGAAATCAGTCGTAACCATTGAAGTAAACGGCAAAAACGCAAATGCCTTAATTGACTCTGGAAGCTCTAAGAGCTTTATCAATTACGATTTTTTTTTAAATGCTTCTTTTAAGAAAGCAGAATGTAATGAATCTATTACAATGGCCCAAACAACTCACACAATCAATTGCGAAGGGCTACTTCAAGCAAAGATTGTTCTAAATGGCAATGTTTACGAAAAAGTTTCGCTTCTTATCGTTAAATATCTTTGCGCTGATGTAATCATAGGACATAATATTCTGAATGAACATTCGAAACTTGAAATTACTTTTGGTGGATCTAGAAAACCATTACAAATATGTAGTGTGCTGGCTTCATCTGTTCCACCGATTCCCTTATTCTCGAATTTACATCCTAACTGCTTACCAATTGCTGTAAAGTCAAGAAAATACAGTAACGATGATCTGAAATTCATAAAAAATGAAATAAGTCAGCTCTTAGCAGACGGAGTTATCGAAGAGAGCAGATCACCTTGGCGAGCGCAAGTTCTAATCACCAAAAATGAAAATCACCGCAAACGATTGGTTATAGACTATTCTCAGACCATTAACAAATATACCGACTTGGATGCTTACCCTTTACCAAACATAGAAAAAATGGTGCATGATATTTCAAAATACGACGTCTTTTCTAAAATTGATTTAAAAAGCGCTTACCATCAGGTATCAATAATGGAAGCAGAAAAGCAATACACAGCATTCGAGGCGTGCGGGAAACTGTATCAATTTTGTCGTATCCCGTTTGGCGTAACAAATGGAGTCAGTGGATTTCAAAGAGTCATGGACTGGTTAATAAATGAAGAACATTTGACAGATACATATGCTTATTTAGATGACGTCACTGTATGCGGAAGAGACAAGGTAGAACATGATAAGAATTTAAAAAGATTCATGGATGCAGTTGAAAAGTATAGTTTAACTGTAAACAGAGATAAATCGACGTTTTCAATAAAAACAATTAGCGTACTCGGATACAAAATTTCAAAAAAGTCCATTAAACCTGATCCAGACCGACTCCAACCACTTATTAGCATGCCTATACCGACTGACAAGACTTCACTTAAACGAGCTCTCGGTATGTTTTCGCATTATTCAAAGTGGATACCAAAATTCTCGGAAAGAATACACAGCCTCGTGGATCCAGAATTCCCATTAAATGATAAAGCTAAATCTGCTTTTGAAGACTTGAAGAACTGCATCGCAAAGTCTACAATATTTGCTATCGATGAAAACAAAATGTTTACAGTCGAAACAGATGCCTCCGATAATGCTATTGCGGCTACATTGGCTCAAGAAGGACGCCCCGTAGCTTTCTTTTCGCGTACACTATCCATTTCAGAAAAGCGACATTCAGCCATAGAAAAGGAAGCGTATGCCATTGTCGAAGCCCTTCGTAAGTGGCGACACTACTTGATTGGAAGATCTTTTCGACTAATCACAGACCAACGATCAGTTTCTTTTATGTTTAATAGCACACATACAAGCAAGATAAAAAACGAGAAGATAGAGAGATGGCGATTAGAATTATCTTGTTACAAATATGATATTGTCTATAGACCCGGAAAAGAAAATGACGCTGCTGACGCGCTGTCACGTATCTGCGCCATTCACACGGAATCTAAATTAAAGGACTTGCATAATGAACTATGTCATCCAGGCGTTACACGAATGTATCACTGGATACGAAGTAAGAATCTACCATTTTCGGTCGAAGACGTCAGAAAGATGACAAATGCATGTTCGGTTTGTGCAGTCGTGAAACCTCGTTTTTATAAGAATAAAAGCAATTTGATAAAAGCGACTTCACCGTTCGAAAGACTGAATGTCGATTTTAAAGGGCCAGTACCGTCATCTTCTTCCAACAAGTATATACTGACTATTATAGACGAATATTCTCGATTTCCATTCGCATTCCCTTGCCAAGACGTTTCCGCTGCTACTGTAGTTAAACATTTATCGACTCTTTTCTGCATATTTGGAATGCCAGCTTATATTCATTCCGATCGTGGCTCCGCTTTTATGTCAAAAGAAGTAAAAGATTACTTACACAGTAGAGGTATATCTACAAGTCGAACGACAGCATATAACCCACAGGGTAATGGGCAAATAGAGCGCACAAATGGAACAATTTGGAGGACAATACAACTAGCTCTGAAATCACAGGGATTAAAAATCGAGCAATGGGAAATGGTTCTCAATCAAGCACTGCACTCAATGAGATCTTTGCTATGTACGGCAACGAACCAAACTCCTCATGAAATGATGTTTGTACACAATAGAAAATCTAATAACGGACACTCTGTACCAACTTGGCTTCTAACACCCGGTCCTGTCCTACTCAAAAAGCACAACAGAACCAATAAATACTCTCCTATAGTCGAGGAAGTCGAGCTGTTGGAGTCCAACCCGGACTATTCTTTTGTAAGACTAGGCGACGGCCGAGAAACGACCGTGTCTAACAGACATTTAGCCCCAACAGGGTTAGAGAGCGGGGAAGAAGACGAACGTACTGACACTGTAAAAACGGAAAGCGACTCCTCATTTGTGTCTACAGAAAGTGCTGCGCCCGATACTCCTCCAATTCGGCAGACTACCAGGAATAGAAGACCACCTGCATATCTGCAGAACTACGACACCTCAAGTTAGAGTGAAGCGGGGGAGAATGTGGTGAACTTCTTAGTCGCCACATACCGACTCGTTAAGAGTCTATGCTTTTCAGTAGTTTGAAGTTGTCATAATGTCTATACGAATTTTAAGTTGAATAAAGCCAACATTTGGTTATAATTCGCTATTGTTATTTCATAACAATTAGCAAGTAGTAAACTATTACAAAAGCATAACACTCCGTAAATTAAAGAAACTCCATCTGTTATCCCAACAATATAAAAACATATTGTAGTTAAATGAATTCAGGGGAGGGCAGAGATGCCAAATGTGCGGATAATGATGATGAATTATGATCCAATACAGGCGAGTCATGGTGAGATTGTTTACGCCGTTAAGATGTGCGGGGCGAGGGGCAGGGGTAGTTTATGTACTGCGTTTTGTGTTTATGGAAGGGTATGGGTGACAAAACGACGATTTTCAGTTAGAAAATGATTGATGTCGACAAGGTCGGGACGATTTATTCCCTTCTACCTTCATTCCATAAGTTTAAGGTAGACTAACTCCCAGCGGTATTCGCTCCTCGCGTAAATATTTTTTTAATAATCTGTTCAATCTACTCTCCACTAGCCTCTACATAAAGTTTCATGAATCTGAGCCAGTTTTCGAAACACTTTTTCCAGTCCGCCGCAGAGACCTCGTTATCTTTTTTTTTTTCCTTTGCGTAGATTTTTTATTTTCGGGATTAAAAAGAAGTCACACGGTGCTAGGTCAGGGCTGTAAGGAGGGCGTGACCCAGGAGTTTGACCGGCGTGCTGTCCAGGAAGTCCCTCGCTTTGAGAGCGGTGTGCGAAGGCGCGGTGTCGTGGTGAAGCAGTAGTCCGCGGAGCTCTGTGTTTGGTCGCTTGTTGCTCAGAACAGAGAACACTTCTGCCAAGCATTTGGTAGTTAACCTTTCAGCGCTGATGCTTCTTTGGTTCCGTAACGGAATTGACACCAAGTAGCCAGTCAAATTGAAAAAGCTCGCGATCAAAATCTTCGCCGCGCTTCTAAATCTCTTGACTTTGGTAGGCGTTGATTCGTTTTGAAACACCCAAACCTGCGCTTCGTTTCTGGATCGTATTGATAAATCCAAGACTTATTACCTGTAATGCTGTCGTGAACACGCCGGTGCGAGCCTGCTTCAAATTTGTTAATCATATCACGGCACCATTCCACCCGGGCCTGCTTCTGAGCATCGATGAGGTTGTGGGGCACCCAGCGTGTAACTATCCCCTTCACGCGAAAATGCACGTGTAGAATTTCGTGAAGGCTTCCCGATCCAACCTGCAGTATGTCCCGAATCTCT
Organism: Dasypolia templi; assembly: GCA_963555695.1. Classification (NCBI taxonomy): domain Eukaryota; kingdom Metazoa; phylum Arthropoda; class Insecta; order Lepidoptera; family Noctuidae; genus Dasypolia; species Dasypolia templi. Next base: position 25,219,414 of record OY743154.1, on the reverse strand, counting down.
TGTTACGTAATTCGCCTATTGTCTTGGATTGAAATTTTCACTGCTAGCACGTTTTCTTCCGTAACAGTCGTCAAAGGGCGGCCCCTTCTTTCTTCATCCCACAAAGTTAGTCGAGCGAGCTTGAATTAGTTGGTTGGAGTAATTTTGGTTAGAGTAATACCGATACACGGTTGCCTTAGTAGAGCCTTCATCCATAAATACCGTTTGAAGTCTATGGTACGATTCGTCCGGTTTCTGGCGACACTTGAAATTGTAAAAAACCATAGCGCGAAAATGTTTCCGGCGCAGACCCATTTTTTAATGAAACACGATAATTTAAATTAGCTCGCAAATAATGTGGAGGGAAATTTTTAAATTGGAACTTTCTTATTTAACTTACAAATAACTATTTTTCAAAATAGACTATAACTGGCCAGTCTCTCAGACATAATAACTTTTTTTCGCAATACTTTCTAAGTGGCCTGGTACATAAACATATATACAAATAAATAAAATTGAAGTGTCTGTTTGCAATGCCAAAATAACAGGTTTTTACATAATGCATCTGAAATTACTTATATGCAATACTAATAACAAAACAAACTTTTTGTTTTTCATCTGACTGTCAGTCTGTCTGTTTGTTCCGGCTTATCTCCAAAACGCCTGAACCGATTTTGATGAAACTTGGTACAGGAATACTTTGAACCCTGAGATAGTACAAATTCTACTTTTTATTGACATACTCGTACAATGCAGGTAAAGCCGCGGGCGGAAGCTAGTTTATAAATAAGCGTTGCGTATCTTTACTAGTCTCGCGAGGTCTCGCTGTATCTATGCGTAGAGATTCGATTCCTGCATCCGTAACAAACAGATTACGTGAATATTATATGAATATACAACTGGATTAACACGCTACGTTTCTGTCAAAGTTCAGTACATAATTTATAAACAGAACACATTTAAAAAATATGAACCACACCTGCTTCCAAATTCAATACACAAATTGAACAACAAAACAGAACGTACAGTATAGCTTAATTAGTTCAAAGATTAACGGCACATGTACGCTCAATGTACACTGTATGTACGCTGAATGTACGCTCGATACACGCTCACCTATGGCGGCTAATAAAAGCTGAGCGTCGTAGCCATGCAAATTAATCACACAGAAATATTCATGCCGACACATGCCATGAAATGATAATGAACCCGTATTGTTATTGGGGACAAGAGAAGGGAGGAAGCGGGTTGAGTTTAGTTTTCTTTACTTATTACCTACAGGAGAGTTCGTTTCATAGTAATATTTGTCGTGTATTTAAGGCTGAGTACGGCAGAAAACAATTTTGAATTGTGCGGTGAGTTTAGAATACTTTATTAGCAAAGTCGATGAAATGACAAGGACTTCCTTATGTTTTTTTTCGGATTTTGAGAGTTCCGTAAGTCCCAATGAATAACAGAACCCTTATAGGTTCACTTGTGTGTCTGTCTGTCTGTCCGTCTGTCACAGCCAATTTGCTCCGAATGTACTGGACTGATTAAGTTGAAATTTAGTACACATATGAAATTTTGTGACCCAAACACGGTGGTGTAACGTAAATAAACTAATTTTGAATATGGGGGTCACTTTTGGGGGGGAAACTAGGAAATTTGAACAAAAGTTTTGCAAGCTGTACCGTGTGGCATATCAAATGAAAGGGCTTGTTGTGAGCATCTAGTTTTTTTTTTGCATTAACAGTTTTGAAGTTATTCAAGAAGTTATTTGAAGATTGACCGCCCCCCCCACCCGTATCTCCGAAAGTACTGAGACTAAAATAATAAAAACAAACGGAAATTCGTTACATACTTACAGAGTACAGGAAGACCTATAAGAAGCTTATGCACTTAAAATAGCATGATAAAACCTTCAATTTTGCGTACAAACTTATAGTAGTTGCAGTTGGAATGTATGAAAGAACATGTTTTTCAACTACAATGTTATCATGGGATCTGGGGACACGGTAGTACCCCCGCCAAGACGAGCCAAAAACGAAAAGCAAACCAAACGCTTTGAGAAGTAGTGAGTAGGTACTGCCCCAGTACCTACTTTTCTCAAAGCGTTTGTTTGTATTTTCATACCCTCGTAGCTTCGGCCAAATGCCAGTGACCTCAAATTCTCAAGATAAATTAATGTAGTTAGCAGACTTGTAAAACACACAGTACTTCATGTGTGTTTCAGCTTTTACAGTGGCTTGCTCGCTCTCTCGCTCATCGAAACCTCTAGGGCACTTCCCAAAGTCCTGAAAAGGTGAAATTCGGTGTGAAAGTTAGGATTTACACAAAAACAACATACCCCTTCCAACTCCCTGAAAGCGAGATGCAAGTAATAAAATGTCAATTTTAACCTACTTGTAATTGTAGTATCGAAATGAAACTTTGTATGTATTAAGTAGTTCAGATGATAAAGCTAGGAATTGGTATCTTGGAGTGGATCTGATGATGGATCTGCTGCAGGTACAAAATTGGTTTACTGCTAATAATTTAGTATTAAAAGTACTGATTGTGACATAGTATTGAATCAAGAGAAACTAGAATTCGTTGATAAAACGGTTTTCTTGGGGATCACGCTCGACTCGAGGCTGCAATGGGGTCCCCATTTAACATCTCTTGCAGGACGGCTAAGTTCAGCAGCATATGCTGTAAGAAAAATCCGTCAGTTTACTAATGTTGATACCGCGAGGCTGGTCTATTTCAGTTACTTTCATAGTATCATGTCTTACGGTATCTTATTATGGGGACGCGCTGCAGACATCGAGTCTATTTTTATTCTGCAAAAAAGAGCCATTAGAGCAATATATGGCCTCCGCAGGCGCGATTCTTTAAGGGAACTGTTTAAAGATATTAACATCATGACCGTACCTTGTCAATATATATATGAAAACATCATGTACGTAAGGAAAAACTTAAATCTTTTCAGTAAAAGAGGTGAGAGACACAACTATGGGACTAGAAATAGGGACCAATTGGTTCAACCGGGTTTCAGGCTGGCTAAAGTAGATTCATCCTTCATGGGGTACTGTTTAAAATGTTATAATAAAATACCTCCCCACATTCTCCAACTGAATGAAACGAAGTTCAAAACCTGTATCAAACGCACACTATGCAGCAAAGCATATTATAAGTTGGAGGATTACATCACTGACAAAAATGCTTGGCTCAACGCTGGTTCTGCTCCACAAGGGCGCCTAAACAATTGATTAGCATTCGGATATATTGTTGGAACTGCTGAAGATTGTAAATACTATCTTTGCACTGTATAAATTCAATCTTTTAGTATTGTATAATTGCAAAGCTCACGTGAGAGCACTATGTGGTACCTACTATAAAGCTACCCTATACTGGGCACGTCTGGCATTGACTTGAATGTGCCCTGGCGGCTGAGAGTATGTCACGCTCACTCTAATGTCTCGCTGGTGGTGGCGTGTATGTTGGATCATTAAGTTCCCTTCAAAATGGTTGAGCTGAATGGTGCTGATCCATACGTCATGTTCGTGAACGGGCGCCGTCAGTCGGGACTGGTCATCTCTTGGCTGCCACGCCTTTTTGTTTTTGTTTTTTTTTTTAATTTTTCTTTTCCGATTTTTATGTTTTTTATTACGGGGTAATTTCAACAAGACTGATGTAACAAATTTTCTGTAACCATATTATTTAAAAGAGTGTCCATGGAGTTTCTTGCCCGTTCTTCTCCATAGGTACCTACTTCGCTTTGGAATGGGCAACTAGCTTCATATTTCTGACTGACCGACCCCTTGACAATTCAAAAGTGCCTGTAATGGGTTTATTTGAAATAAATGCTTTGAGTTTGAGTTTGAGTTTGAGAACCAGGAGGTGGATGATAGAACTCTTCAGTGTCTACTAGTAAACCCCTCGAGTTTGGTTTTATATTATTCGTTTTGCGATTGCCAGGACGTGGATAGTAGAATTCTTCAGTGGCTACCAATAATTACTTCGACTTTTGGTTCATACAATTTGTTTTGATGAGTCCAATAGATTGCACGTAGTGTTGACGGTCTGATAATGGAGCCAGGAGGAGGATAGTGGAACTCTTCAGTGGCTACTAGTGAACCTCTCGAGTTTGGGTTCATATGTTTCGTTTTGACGAGTCCAATAGGCTTGGTAACGAGGGTCTAACGATGGAGTCAAGAGGTGATAGAAGAACTCTTCAGTGGCGCCTAGTAAACCGCTTCAGACATAACTTCGTTGACTTTAAACTTATCAACGAATCAAATTATTTTATTATATTTTTAAGCGTGTTTTTATTCTTACCTGCATACTCTTTTCGTTGGCTATGAATAAAGTAACTGCTGGCGTGTAAGTAAGCCTTTTTTAACTAATCCTTACTTACGGCTATGATTTTCACATGTCAGTGTAATATTAGTACAATATCACAGCTAAAATGAAAAGAAATAGAGCACCCTACAAAAATAAATGAAATTCTACATATAACATTTAATGTGAAGTCTCTCGCCAAGACTTACATAACGCTCTCACTGGTAAAAGGTTATTAGATCGAATATACTTCAGCCAAGCCCCTAACTCTACAAGGCTTACATATACAAACTTTACATCTTGGTCAAAATGTATGACTTGATCTTTATATTTAACTATTGCATGACACCGCATTAAAGGCCAGTGACTGAATTTCTTACCATTGGAGTGTCTGTGCGACGGCCGCGAAACTGCTAAACCGTACATTTTGACCAACATGTTAGGTTGTAGAGTTAAGTCTTGTTGAATTAGGGGCTTGGCTGTTCATTTGACGGTAATTATTACATTCATTTATTTTACTTCGATGGTCCTAGTTTATCACTTGTGTGTACTTTACAATTAATCCAGAATTGCGTAATAATGTTCTGTGTCTCGAAGTTTTCATTTCTTTGCATACCTACCTATTATTGTATAGTTTCAGTTTTTTCTAACTGAACAGACAGCTGTGCTGCTGGGGAGTTTGTTACATCACTTCTTCGTCTCAGCTAATTCACTAGGAAGTGGTGAAGATCGGGCGTTTTGGGGGACTGTCTTATGTAATTTTGATGTTCGAAAAGTGCTGATTCTCAGCCTTATTTGAATAAATGACTTTTGATTTTGATTGTGTTTGAAAACTTTTTAACAGTGAAAGCGATATGTTAGTCTTGGCGACCTACTTTACATGAAATGTTTTTGGGGGGGTAACATCATCGTACGGAACCCTCTCAACGCGAGTTCAACTCGCACTTGTCCGTCCGGTTTTGATGTATAAAGTTGTCATTGTCAATTCAATATTTATTTATTTATCTTATTTAATCTACATCTACCATTACAGGTTTCTATGGTCCCAAAGTCAACATGGAACTCTTATGATTTGGCCGAAACCGTCCGTCCGTCTCACTGTCCGTCCGTCTATCCGCAACTTAGCTCAGAGACTCTTAATACTAGAAAGCTGTAATTTTGCATGGCATACATACTCGTATTTGTCACGCCGACAAAGTGATAAAATAAAAATTTTAATCTTTTCTTTTGGGTACCACTTAATGTGGGTATGTTTTTTTTTCGTCTATCTTCTGCTTTGGGCTGTCGTTGGATTGGTATGTCAAAAATATTGCTGATTTCAGCAGTATATATAACGAAGTTAAAAGGAAAACTATCATAGCTTTACAAGGTTACGAGTAATAGTCGACCAAACTACATTTGCAGTTAGAATGTATGAGAGACCATGATTTTCAACTACAAAGTTAAGTTGTTTTTCGGGATAATATCATCCCAACCACGGAACCCTTCATTGTGCTTGTTCCGACACGTACTTTGTCATTTTATTTTATTTTTATAACATAACATAACACATAACATCACGCCTTGTTTCCCCGAAGGGTTGGGCAGAGGTGTACCTATAGTACACCCACATTTCGCCAGTTATGTTTAAGTCCCATGTAATAGGGGGCGAGCCTATTGCCATCTACCGGGCACAAAACCAGACTTCGGGCTGCTACTGACAAATTCCTGATAGAAAAACCCAATAACACGTTGCCCGACCTAGGAATCGAACCCAGGACCTCATGCTCAGCGGTAGCGATTGCGACCACTAGACCAACGAGGCAGTCAAGAGGCAGGAGGGTTTATTTTTATAATACGATGATTATGCCAACCAGACGGAAACTATACCATGAACGTGTAAAAAGTGAAAAAGCATCCATACAATAAAACTCCTAGACTGCTTTACATGAGAAAATGTACGAAAATATGAATTATTAATTCAACCCTCTACCATCTTTTAACTTGCTCAGCACCCCCAAACACAGGGTTAGATACGGCTCGTGTAAAACAATACCGTTTACAATAGAATGCCTCTGTCTGCACAATTAGTATAGAGAAATTGCTTTTGACCCAATCCTGTCTAATAAACAAATGCCATATCGGCTTCTGTGCCATTCCTGCTTTGTGCCGCACAGTCTTCTTTGACGGTGGCTTCGGCTTCCAATGCTCTTGGAAATACGTACTTTGGAGAGATTGCTCGTCTGTAGTACCTGTAGCCTGTTTGGAGAGTGGAGATTTTAGCCTTTGATGTTAGCCTGCGTCTGTGAGATCCGGTTAATGATCCTTTTGATTAGGTCTTTGGCTGATTTGCTTTTATTATGAGTGCTTTCAAATTCGGTCTAAGAATTCGTTTGACACTCATTTTGAATGTGCATGGTAACAACGAATTAGACGATTCTTTGATAGTAATGAAATTGTTGCTCGGAACAAGTATTTTTCAAGCTGTTTATTTCGCCGACAAAACCCAAACACAGCAAAGTTTTGTGGTAATACTTCCCGTACCAAATCTATTACACCTTAAGTAATATTGCAAGTAATGGTTCAGCAATCTGTAAGTAGCTACAAGTAATTACAATCACTTGTGATCTTTCATCCCGGGCCGTTAATCATCACTCCACAAGAACTAAGCAGGGAGAAATGGTCCTTCCCAAGTTTCCAAGGACCATTAATTTCAATAAGGTTTTGGGGGGTAGTCGTGGCTTTTCCGCTGTCATCGATCATTGATATTATAGTAATTTTAGTAAAAACCTTGGTAAATTAGTTGTGTACTTACTGAGTACAATAATCTATCAAACATTTGGTGTGGTGACGCTTGAGCTCAACCCTTTTTACGTCACTGTTTTGTCATTAGAATTTGATTTTAACAGTATTTTGCGTTTAGTGACCAGTTTTTGAAAATAATTGCAATTGGTTTATTTCAATAGGTTTAACTTCCAAAATAACTTGCATTGATAACAATCTACCACTAAGTTTTACTTGGTTAATCTCTTTACAAATAGATACATTTTTCTGTAATATTATTTCTGACGTTTTTGGTTAACTTTTTCACCTTTTTCTTTTATATTGTCGGAGTTTTTTTTTTACTTTTATTTTATTTCGCTACACTACGTATAACATATTTTAGCCCGTGAAAATACACAATCTAAATACACACTCTTTTTCATCTCCAAACAAGCTTAATACTCGTATAAACATTTACTAATAAAAACATACGGTAATGAATAAAATAAATACCCTATACGTTTGTACCGACGGATCAAAAGCTATGTATAAATATAATGTTTGCCTGCTTGTTCGTGTATCTCTTTGATAGCTGCGTGTGTACTGATGATATCGTCTCCGCAAACTTGGTTCTATTTAGGGTTGCTTCATTTAAGTTAGAGTAATTCTACTCTCAGTAATTCTACGAATTCGAGATACTGTTTTGTAACATTGGTATACAGCATGTATCAGAAAATGGTGGTCAAATTAAGGCTGTTGCCCATCAAACTGAACACCTTAGTCACGGGACAATAATAATACATAAATAATAATCATAGTCGTGACGTCATTTCTACGATAGTGCTGTCCTTGTCTAACACTTATTTTAAAACGTTTTCATCTTGGCATTTCTTTAAGCTTTTACACTTTTGGTAATATTTTTTGCATTAATTGGAAACAAACATTTTTTTTACATAAAAAAAGAAAATGTCATCACTATTGCGAAAAAAATATCAACTGTTCCATGCAAAACTTCAATACCTACTCGAGGAAAATGTGTGGGATGAATGATTATTTTTTCGGTATTAGGAAGTGGCTCCCATAAAGAAAGGTGTCCAGTTTCATGGTCTGTACCACCTTTCTGAAACACGCTGTATATGTGTGTTGATGTAACAAAACTTCGCCTATTACTGTTTCTCTATGTTGAAATCAATTCATAAAATCTAAATAACAGACAAATTATACACATGATTTTTGTATTCTATAACTGTAGGGTATGAATGTGACCTTATAAAATCAATTGGCGAATGAATTATATTTCAATTACGCTAATTTTTTTTTTTCATACAAAGTAATTATTAATATAAAACACCCTTACGTGACATACACTTTTTATATTCTTAGCTTTAAATAAGAATGATTGGTTTGAATGAAAATTAATTAAGCACTTGTATTAATCAATGAAACTTAGATACCTACACACATATTATGATTGATGATATCTTCGAAACTATGCATTTTTGGACCAGATATTCTAGGACATTTTGTACAACTTTTACATAGAGAATATAACCCTTTTTTTTGGGTGGGAAATCATCATATGACTTCTCCCCCTCTCTGGGTGGAGCGGGAGGGCGTATCAGACTTTTACTGACTAAAACCCACCCGTGTTCCTTCAGTTGCCTGTGCCAGGGCCACGGTTATCTCTTTCGAATTACCCGCGACCCTGAGGCGTCGGCCCTATCGGACCCCGTCACTTTGTGCTGACATCTCTTTGAGGCGCGCGTGGAACATGACGCGCTGTCGACCCGAGCCTAGTCCTTACTGGACGGCGAAAAACCCGTTGCTCGCCGTCCTCAAGCCCGCGCCTATGGTGCCGGGAATCTGCAGGCGACTCCCGACGCCCAGGGCGTCTCCTGCGCTGGCTAGTGGGGGCGTGAGGGCGCAAGGCTCTCTCCATCACGCGCTCCGCCTCCTCCTTCGCGAGCATTACTGCTTCGCAGAAGGAGGTGACGGCTTTCCATTCTCTCTCTCTCCATACCATGGCCTGGACCAGGGCCAACCGCGAGAGATCGCCGCCGCCGATCGCCTCCGCGAGGACACTGCGGTGCTCCGCCCAAGCTGGGCAAACCTCCACCGTATGCTCCACCGTGTCCTCTGGCCGATCCACACAATGGTGACACCCGGGCGTTTTTTCCCACCTTATTCGAAACAGGAACCTCCCGACACAACCGTGTCCGGTGAGGACCTGTGTCAGGCGGAAGGTGAGGACGCCGTGGCGCCTCTCCAACCACTCCTCAAAGAGGGGACTTACCGCCGCTATTGTGGCGTGCCCAGCACAGGGTTGCGACAATCGCACCCTCCATGTTGCCATGAGATCCCGCCGGAGCTCTGTCCGCTGTACCATGATTTCTCGCGGCAGCGGAGTTACACCCCGGCGTTTTGCCTCCTCGCGCCACTCCCATACGTGCGCGAGGGCTTTTGCCTCCAGATACCATGGCGGCAATCCGGCAAGGAGGCTCGCCACCTCGCAGGAGACCGTGCGGTATCCCCGGACCAGCCGGATGGCCATGACCCTTTGGGACGCGTCCAACCGGCGGGCTGGTCGGTGCCTCAAAGAACGCACCCACACCGGTGCCCCGTAAAGGGCCATGTACCGCACGACTCCCGTGTAGAGCCTCCGGCAGGAGGCGTTTGGACCCCCTAGATTGGGCAGGAGCCGCCTCAAGGCAGCCCCAGCCCGCTCTGAAAATATAACCCTAGAGTAATGAGATATAAAATGACTGCGTTGTTCTTCGAAACTACGCAACAGGTTTTTATGCGGGTTTCACCATCATTTTGAGAATGTATTCCGGACGGCAAAAGTATATTTTTACTTTTGTCAAGTTGTACCAAACCGTGCAAGGGCGGGTCACTAGTTACTATTAAATAAATTAAGCTGCAAGTGGCAGTGCGTTGGTCTAGAGGTCGCAAACATTTTATTGGGCAAAGTTTTATTGGGTTTTTCTATCTAGAATTTTTCAGTGCTACTGATGCCCGGAGTCTGGATTTGTGCCCGGTTGATGGCAATAGGCTCGCCCCCTATTACATGGGACCTAAAACATAACTGGCGAAATGTGGGTGTACTATAGGTACACCTCTGCCCAACACTTAGGAGCAACATGGCGGAATGTTATGATTATGTAATTTCTCAGTAGCAGCCCGGGACCTGGATTTGTGCCCGGTTGATGGCAATAGGCTCGCCCCCGTAACAAAGGACTTAACTGGCGAAATGTGGGCATCTGCCTAAACCTTCGAAGCATACAGGCGTGATGTAATGTTATGATATATCTTTATCTATCATAACATTACATCATTTGTAACGCTACTTGCATTGTATTATTTTCGGCACCAATCCGTTTACTTTTTCATTCTTATGGATATAAAGAACAAAAAGCCAATAAGCCTGTGCCAACCCTGCCGCCATCAAATGTTTGCAACATCCAGGTTATGAAGTTTGCGCACCATCAAAGGGGTGACTGATGCGTCGAAGATTTTGTTATGGAGATCGGAGAGGAATTAACATTGGCACGAGCTACCGTCAACCGCTTATCTGTGGTAACAAATTGAAATTTACAGCGCCTTAATGTCGTAACAGTATGGTCGATTTTCGTAGTGTAAAGTTACCACTACAATTTTTTATACCTATAAAAGTATGTACAAGATCTTAATAAGTGATTACATTCTAGCCTAAAAACTAATAGGTAAAACTGCCTTTACTATAACTTTTTAGTTTTCGAATTTTACGTTTTAATGGTAACTATGCACTCTTACACAAGATCGTAGCCACTTTCTTAGTGTCCGTTATTAGTGATAATTGATAAAATACTTTTTGATACGTTTTATGTAAGTACAGTCAAGGGCACAGTTATATTTTGTTGAAATAAATTTCTCATGCTTTTTTATTATTACATATCTGACCTCCTTTTTCGACCATTAGGAATAATTAGATCAAAAAAGGTTCTTTTTATACTTAACATTTTGATGTCTTCGTGTGCACGGGTTTTGGTTTTACATATAGCACAGCATTACATATAACAACACATTGTTACCTACTATTATACATATATTCCTTACTATTTGTTTGTGTACACCGCACATTGGTGCAATGTGCGGTATACACAAAAGATGAGGGATGATGAATTGTTTTGTGGCATAAGGAGGTTGTTATCAGGTGAGCAGTCGAATAAGTGTTTCAATGACCATCGGTTTTATTTCAGTTTTCACTAGGGGCCGGCAATAGGATTATCAAAAAAACTATCATATCTAATCAGCCTATAAAATTCCCACTGCTGTGACACAGGCCTCTTCTCTGTGAGAGGGATTGGGCCGTCATAACTACGCGGGCCAGTGTGGATTGGCGAATGTCACATGTCTTCGAATTCATGGTTCTAAGACATGCCGGTTTCCTCACGGTGTTTTCCTTGACCGTTTTGAGAGCAGTCGTGATGAAATAAATTACGTTAAGCGCCTATCTGGGTTCGAACCTACGACTACGTTCGTACCCCCTACGACACGTACCTACATAAGTCGGAGCCGTATTTAGAATCACAGGAGTGGGTGGAATGGTAAATGTGTCGAAGAGTCTTTGGAGTTTCTGGGCCGTTCTTCTCCACAATAACGTTTTACACCTTAAAATAGGCAACTATCTTCATCATTCTGACTGACCGAGACCTTGACAATTAAATAGGCTGAAACTATTTTATTTAATTGAAATGAGTTTCTATGAGTTGAGTTTGAATTTTAAATAATACAGCACATATTGTAGTACTTTAAGACTGTATGTGGATAACACCTCTGCCTGCAGTGCGTAACCCCAGGTAACACAGCCATGATGTTATGTTTAGCATAATCTCAATCCTTTTACCAAAACATTTTTGATAACAAAAACACAACATCTCGCAGTCGCAATTTTTTTCCTACCGTCTAGACGGCATAACTTACGACGTCACATGCTCCCGAAAAAGCACACGGAGATTTTAAGTTCCAGCAAGTGCTTCAACCAGATACAATCTAACATAATTCCGGAAATTACGAGTTCTTATCATGTTTTAAAACACGGTGAAACACGACGTTAGCAGAGACGTAAGTTTTTGACGGCGGCTGAATTTTTATCAAGTTGCCGTTTCCAACTGGAAATCTTTCAGTGGTTGAATGTTTTTAAGCGGGACTTAAAAGGGTTTTTTTTTGCTGGTGGATTGTTTTTGATGGTTTTGGTTTTCGGTGCTTTGAGACGTGAGGTGATTTGGGGTTGTTAGAGTTGAACACGTATTTAGTGGATGTTTCTGTTTTATTTTGTTTTGTTAAGTATTAATTATGTTTAGTATTTTTTTTGGAAAACCAAACCGTTTTTAAGCACCTTTTCGTGTTTTTTTTTGCTTTGCAGCTCAGCTATAGCGCGTTTACTACAAAATTTAGGTGCCGCATAATGTAAGTGAACTACAAAACTGAACTACATTAGTAACTAAAACACTTAAAGAACCTGGGCGCTACTTAATGAATGCAATATAAGTACTATCCCACCTAATTAAAACAAAACTCAAATTAAAGCTTGTAAAAAACACAACACATTAAATCGCTCCAAATCCAATGTTTTCAAAAATCTTTGAGAAAATTATGTTGAGTAGGCTTCAAGACTTTACAACAAGTCATGGTATAATTAAAGATGAGCAATTTGGGTTTAGAGATAATCGTACTACTTCATTGGCATGTTTCAATTTGATCAAAATTGTCACCCAGGCAATAAATGATGGCTTGCCAATTGCTGCGATTTTCCTAGACATGAGTAAAGCGTTCGTTTTTTGGACGACGAGTTACTCTTACACAAACTGGAAAAATATGGCATAAGAGGTAAAGCGAACGACTGGTTAAGAGAATACCTAAAGGACAGGAAACAATGTGTGGAAATCTCTAAAATCCATAACAACAAGAAGACGATAATTAGAAGTGACTATCAGCAAAATAATTTTGGAGTGCCACAGGGCACTGTAGTGGGACCTTTCTTATTTCTCATATATATTTATGATCTCCCAAATATCACTTGCCATAACACAATCTTGTTTGCTGATGACACAACCCTTATTGTGAAATGTGAAAACGCAGACACATATGACACAGAAATAAACAACGCAATGAACAACATAATGCACTGGTTGCATTCTAACAACTTACAAATTAATATGTAGAAAACGAAAATGATCCAATTCCAAACGCATAAAAGAAAGCCGTTGACATTGAAAGTTAAGTATAAAGATACCATAATCGAACAAGCCGTAAGTACTAAATTTCTAGGGATATTGTTGGATCAGAATTGCGACTGGAAAACACACGTCGATTACGTTTGTGATAAACTAGACAGATTTGTCTACGCACTAAAAAGATTAAGAGTTACGGTATCAGCAGAAGCGGCTCTATGTGCATATCACGGATACGTTTCGTCCGTATTAGCGTATATTATAAAAGCGTTTAGAGAACATAAAAAAATGTGTGCGTGCAATCTGTGGAGCCTGGTATATGGACAGCTGTAAGCCTTGTTTAAAAAGTACAATATTCTATCATTACCGTGTATGTACATTCGGGAATTATGTCTATTTGTAAAACAAAATCCGGAATATTTTATTAAACATAAAGATGTAACCAAACGAAATGTAGCTCCTAGAAATAAAAATAAATTTAAACATGAGCTCTGCTTACCGCAATGCAGGCTCGAATTGTACAGAAGAAACTCGTACATAAATGCTGTAAGGGTATATAACAGGTTACCGGACGCCTTTAAAGATTTACCTTTGACCATGTTTAAAAAAAGATAACGCAATGGTTAAAAGCCAAAATGCTTTTACGATCTTAATGAAAACATGTCAGATCGCGGAGAAGGAAACTAAAATATTGGTTTAAACATAATAATTGATTAATTTTAAAATATTACAAGTTCGACACTTTGAAATTATAAAAGTAATGACATCATTAATTACAATTTACAATTATTTATTAAATTCTCAATCTGACATTAATAAACCTAATGCATGAGCACGTATTTGTTGTTGCTACCATTTTGTTCTGTTTTGTTTAATTTATAGAATAAAACATTTGCACAACGTATGTTATGGTAGAATGTAAAGGGACCACCATAGTTTTAAGATCATACAAATCCATGTAAACCTACATTCTGGCAAATATATAAATTTGAATCTCTCAAAATCTCTTACAAATTACCTACGCCCCTGCTCATCTCCGAACAATGCAAATTACACGTACAAGCACTAAGTAGCGATCCGACGCTCGCTCATTTCCGACAGGTACTGGTAGACCACTCTTGACAGCTATTTTCAATTAACTCCTGTGAGCTGCAGAATGCGAACTAATTAATGCCTAGTTTTCAATAGTAATTTGAGTCGAATGAACAATAACATCATATTAAAAGAACTAAGGGCTATTTTAACATGAAATGTGAGTTTGAGTTTGAGAACCACGGTCGTGTATTGTCTAGATATTTTAAGCACATAATTGCCACTGCAAAAGGCTTTTTATTCCTTCAATTTATGTATCTAATGCAGAATAAAAAAATAATTTTCACATCACATGCTCGATAATGTCAAAATATATGTCAAGCAAACCTAAATTAAAGTAAGTCATAAAAGCCCTCTCTAGCCGGCTAATAATTTTGTACTGAATTTCAATATAACCCGCTGCACTCTTAGTACTTGGGGGTTTGTCGACGGAAGAATGTACAAAATTACACAGAATAGATAAAATGTCCGTTTTTTTATTCATCTGTCATTTTGTCTATTAATCCATCGAAAAAACTCGTTTCTGAGGTGGCATGCTACGCGGGCTGATTAATAAAGTGATTTGAATTCGGCACCTCAACTGAAGACTCGTACGAAAACATAACAAAAAAAACTTCAATGGTAGAGAAAGAAACGGTTTTGATTTGTTACCTGATATTTCGTGCCTTTCGCAGCTAACCCAAAACTTTATGTTCATTTAGATAAACTCGGTTGACAAAAACGAATTGCTGCTCGCAGAATGTTCTTATTAGTAAGTAAAGAATACAACTGTATCTTTATAATATTAATTACCATTTTGTGGGTTTTGAAGATTCCATATTCTTTGCAGGATAGCGCAGTACCTCCGTTTCTTCGTAGAATTAGTTTAGACGAATCCAATAAAATGTAAGAATAGGCTTATTGCTCTCGAAACACGTGCCGTCAGAACACGGCTGGGTGCTGTGTCCTAGTTTAAACCCTGTAAAGTGTTTAATTTACTGCTCATCGTTTAAACTGAGGCACTTGACTTTACTGTTTGTTAACGCGAGAAGTATTTAATTACGACCTTATTTTAGTGTCAGAATCCTGAGGTAGGTGTCTGACTTGGGGAAGAAAACTATTTGTTTCATAATTATGTGCAGGGTAGAAGTAAACATTGGACATTACATTACTATATTGTGTGCCTTATAAATGACTCTCTTTCTACTTTTCGTTTCTTTCTTTATATTCTATTTCTTAACGTTTTCCACATTTAAAAGTTATACCTATAGCTAAACTTCTGAAGGATCAGCAGTAGATTCCGGATGCTTTAGCAAATTATAATTATAATAATGGGACCCCTAAAAACATTGCACAAACGATAGTTTTCTTTTTTTTTCTTCTAGATATGAGTTGTAATTTGTGGAAAATGTTTCGAGATTTTTAGAAAAAAAATAATCTTCGTATATTTTTATAGTAGTTTTACAAAATAAAGAGATCAGTCACACTTCATTATCATTTACCTAAACATGTGTTTACAAACCAGACAAAGTTCAAACATTGTAGACTACATTCCTAATTACGTTTCTCCAGGATAGAGAAATACTCTAACTATTTTGACCCAACAAAATCCAACTGCTGGGCATCCAAACTACTCGAAGGAAACAAACACGTCTTCATTTAACGGCAGACAGGGTGGAACAAGACACACGTTCTGCACTGGACAGGTCAATTTTCAATTAAAGCGCCTTTAACGGAGTGTTGATTGGGTTTTATTGTTAAATGCCTGATTTACAACGGGCACCTGCGGCGTAGTGGAACGAAATATGCTTCTGAAATGGGTTTAAGTTATTGGTTAATGGCAATAAACCACTTTTTGGGAGTAACTAATAACTATTTACTTGGATTACTATAATATAAATATCACCCATCTCTCCACTATTCCACTGCCTACTCCAGGATCTTTATCAGGTACGCCTCGCATATCCCTCCCTATCTTACGGGCACGTCTTCCCTACTATTACGACGTCCCCCGGTCTACTGCTTGCTATGCGATGGTCTCTGTAGCACCATGAAACATGAGACTTCAGAGGCTAGTGCAAATCTTGGGGTTCATTCGTTAAATCAAGGCTGGTTAAATTACGCTGGGGTCAGTGCATTTCATTCATTCCTTCATTCAAACTTATGGATGCACATCACAAACGATGCTTCACTTCCTGACCTTTGTGAAGCTAACTCTAAATCTGTCGAAGTGGCCGAATTCTGGTCGAAGTTTGGAATCACTGATACGAAAAAGTTCTTAGTGCTGCTGTAATCGAAAACCTATCTCTACGATATCCTTTGCAGTTAGGATGGTCATAAGCACCGAATATGTTTTCTCATAAGGCGGCCAACCACTGCCTTTTTGGAATCCTTTACCAACATCCTTTATAACATAAATTAAAGTCGGAACCGGAAACCTGAAATGAAATGTTCTCAATTAAACTCAAAGGGCGTAGTTTTTCTAAACGTAACCGTACCGTATTGATTTATATCACGTGTAAATTTACTTCAGTCCCATTAAAAGTAAATCAAAGTGGGTACTAAATCGTCAAAGTCTGACTACCGTCCAGAATAACTTGGTCTTTCTGTACGGATTGAAACTTCCTGGTCCTTAGAGCTTTGCTGGCGTTTGGCGAGGGCAGGAAGGCCACGTTATACTGGGGGGTAAGGCGTAGTGTAGAACCGCAAACCGCGTTTGGGCAGTCAACATTTGTGCAATGTTAGTGAGATCATAAATTTAGATTTTTTATTCTGTTTATATTGTGTGCAATTCTTTTGATGGTAATCTTTGTCGGATGTAAAATGTTTTAGTATTATCATTATAGCTTGATTTTGAAATTAAACTTGGGAATGAGAAATTTTTCATTTAAGAATGCTTGCTGAAAACGATTATGAACTTACGAGTGTTACTCTTACTTAAGGAAGTCCGTATAGTCACTTCAGCTTTTCTGCATCAATCGTATCGGAACTAAATTAGTTTTGAATAAATTCAAATTATCTGAAATCTAATAGATTCTGATTGTAAACAAATTCTTACTAACTAACTTAATTAATTAACATATTATCTACAATAATAATTAAATTAAAATTTGTTAATCTAAACAGCCATTCCAACATTCGTAGCAACAAAACTTTAAAATAAATGTTGGCAAGTATTAAAACAAACAAAGCGTACTACTGTTTTGTAAACCCGACACTGGCCAGCTGTTTAGTTATATTATAACTAAGTTAAAAATGATTTAAACACATTTAATAGCTTTGTTTATAGTAACAGAATAATATTACGACAGTAACCTGACGCGGATGATCAACTGCGCATAAAGTGACATTTGTTGTGATACGGTACCCTTACTATGGAATTGTAGGATCAAAAGGACCAGTATTTCTGGTTGCTAATAATATCACCAATACTAATTTCGTTGTATAAATGTGCTCCGACACGCACACAACACAATGAAGCCCAGCCCAATCACCATGTACGGTAAGCCGATCCCCTGGGAGAAGCAAGCCAAATACCTAGGCGTGATCCTCGATGAAAACCTTACCTTTACGGCTCATATTAAGGCGGTTCGCGCGCGCGCCTCCTTCGCTCTTAGCAGGCTCCACTTTGTACTGAGAGCCCGTAGTAAACTGTCACTTAAATGCAAGCTGCGCGTCTACACCGCAGTCATCCGTCCCATCATGACCTATGCCTGCGTTGTATTTGCGCACGCTCACCCACGTCATCTCCATAAGATGCAGACCCTCCAGAACCGTTTCCTCAGAAAGGTCACGGGTGCCCCTTTCTATGTCCGTAATATAAATCTCCACATCGACCTTAAAATGCCTACCATAAACCAGTTCATGAAACGCTTATCGAAGCGTTTCTTTGATCAAACACTCCAACCCCTTGATCTCAGCGGCCGCCCGCTACACTCCCTCCCGCATTAGCAGTATTCGCCGACCAAGGCATACTTTAATCGCCCCCGACGACGCCACTACCCTCCTCCAGGAGAGTAGTAAGGCCACCAGCACACTACATAAGCCCAAAACCCGATCGCCGTCCTACCGTCCTCGCCGCCGAGGCCCGCCGCGACGCCCAAACACACGCCCCTCCCGACCCTTTCACGAGCCAGCCCGCGCCGCTGAGCCTGTAGCTTTAAATTCGTCCCTAAATCAAAGAAATCCTGATCCAGCTAGTCCCTTGCTGCCCTCTTCCAGCGACGCCCTAAGCCGAGGTCCGTACCCCACAGGGGGTGCCCTTAGCGTTGTCGCTTAGTTTTAGTTAGTATTTAAGTTTAAGTCCTGGCTGGAGGCCTTAATTTATGAGGGCAACCACAGGCAAGTCCGTTTAAGCAGACGACAACCTCATAGGTTGACCTGCGAGTAGCCATACACAAAAAAAGCACACAATGAAGGGTGT
The DNA here is from genome assembly GCA_963555695.1 of Dasypolia templi. Classification (NCBI taxonomy): domain Eukaryota; kingdom Metazoa; phylum Arthropoda; class Insecta; order Lepidoptera; family Noctuidae; genus Dasypolia; species Dasypolia templi. Next base: position 25,200,682 of record OY743154.1, on the reverse strand, counting down.
TCCGTAGTTAGATAAAATTAGCCCAAGAACAAAATTATCGGTCAAAACTATCGGTGCCTTGAGGCGACTGGTGTCAATCTGTGAAGCGTACGCGGTAGCTCAAGGACTCAAGTATAACGCCAATAAGAGCGAAATAATGGTTTTTAAAGCCGGTGCTGTAGGTTACCCAAATATACCAGAGATATCGCTCTGTGGAGCACCTTTAAATAGGGTGACGAATTTTAAGTACTTGGGTCATTGGGTTACCGAGGATTTGAAAGATAATATGGACATTGACAGGGAACGTAGATCGTTGTCGGTACGGCGCAACATGCTGGCCCGCAGGTTTGCACGTTGTACGGAAGCGGTAAAAAATACTTTATTTAAATCTTTTTGCTCGTCATTTTACACGTGTAGCCTGTGGGCTAGTTATAGTTTGCGTGCATATAGTGATCTACGTGTCCAGTATAATAACGCACTCAGGATACTGTTGAGGCTGCCATGGCGATGTAGCGCGTCAAAGATGTTTGCTGAGAGGCATATAGATGGTTTTGCGGCCATCGTACGTAAAAGAACCGCTTATCTGCTTGCTCGTCTTCGTGGCAGCACCAACACAATCTTGTATTTATTCGCAGATAGATGGGAGTCTCCAATGCTGCGACTTTGGATGAAACTTCATACTCTATAACTTGTATGTCTACTAACACTAGTTTTTTAAGACCATTGTTACTAACACTATGGGCGTAGCCCGAAATAAATGCTATAATAATAATAAAAAATTAATATTGTAGTGAAAAACATGGTCTCTTACACATTCCAACTGCAAATGTAAGTTGGTCGACTATTCCTCGTTAACTTGTTTAGTCTGGGCTGTGATAGTTTTCCTTTTAACTTCGCTATATGCTGCCGTAAATTTTTTGACATACCTAGAAACAACATTCCAGCGAAATGGTTGTTTGTAGGTATGTCAGAAAAAATTACACATACAGAAAATTTGCACTTTAAAGATTTATTTACGATAATACTTGGCAAACGGATCCCTGAATCGAAGAATGGCTTTCACTCACCCGAAGTTTTAAACGATTTTTCTAACGACACCCCACACCATGGTATAGACGAGACAACAATCATTCATCCTCAGTTTACGTGAAGGTTCACTAATACTCAGTTCACTAATATGTATATCCATGCCAAATTACAGTTTGCTATGATAGTGCTAAGATTCTCTGAGCTAAGCAGCGGACAGACTCCATCCGTTGGTTGTCCAAGATTTCCTTGTTGACTACGGAAGCCTAAAAACGTGGATTGGCTAGAAATAAAGTGACAATTGATAGACATGTGGTATATTATTTTGTTGGATGACCAATGTTTGTTAATGGTTGATGTTTATTGACTACTTTCATGGTAATAACTTAATTTGTTGGTGATACTGGCATTTGTAAATTTAGTAGTGTTTTGTTTATCATTCAAAGTTCAACCCTCCGTCAAATTGTTGATTATTGATATGAAATAAACGGCTTTTAGGCACTCATGAATTTGCCTTTAAGCATCTACAGTGCCAGATCAATTGCCGAAGTAGTTGAGTGGTTCACTTCTGCACTAAGAGTCGATTCCCGAGTCGAACAAATATTTGTCTGGCCTACAGATAGTTGTTTCAGGTCAGACTGTTAGTGGGTGAGAGTTTCGGGAACAGATCCCACGTGCAAGGTAAGCCTAGCGATTCTAAAATCGTATAGCGTTAATTGCGTAAAACCCTTTGAATTTATTTCAGTGATCCGCTTCGTAAAGGTAGATATGATTGTTTATATCTATAAGCAAGCACTAGTCTTATCTAAATTAATGTACTGTACCCAAAAGTAAGCCCTGCTTATTGAATATTAGTCGTTATATGATGGCTTAACAAATTTCAAACAATTATATATGAACGGATTGAAAATACATCTTATGTTAGTCGTTTCATATTCTCATTACTTTATCATTCATCACTTTCGATTTCCTTTAGTACAACCAAAGCTTTCTTCTACCAAGTTATTGTTGATATTCCATCATACAATTATCCATTGTCTTCACATGTTTAAACAACGTTTTTGCGTCTAATAACTAGTACATACTTGGTATAAGCGCACTTTAATTCATATTGTTATACGCAAAACGCTGTTTTTTTCGACGTAATTAATAAAAGTTTGTAAATAACTATTGTGTTAACAGGATGTTTTTAAATGATTGTATTTTGCATATGGTTGCTTTTTTTGATACGCAGTACCTTACTAGGTAGTTCACGACGACTAGAACAATCATTATTCATATTTTTTGTTCGCGTTCCAAATATTCGCAAGTCATTAGTCACACTTTGATTTAATCGTAATCGGCGTTTTCGTAAGTAAGGAGTTGAGAGTCGAGGAGTTGAAACATTTCTTGATGAAACTCCTTGTTGTTCAAGGAAGTGAGCACCATCATGATTGTTGATAAGATTACCCAGGGAATGAAGGTGCTACTTCGACCTTGACGAACTACCAATACTCTTAATAAGTGATCTGTTTTGCCGTATTTCGCTATTAGCAAGAACTTTTTCCGCAACTGACCCTACTCCACAAATAATAAAACCTCCAACAACGCCATTTACGATATCAAAATTAAATGCAATAACTGCACCTGATACGAAGGCTCCGCGTCCAACCCTCAATTATTCCTCCCTAGCGTTTATGATCAGATCGATTGGGCGGCAGCTCGTAAAACATTCAGCACTAGTACGTGTCACCCGAAGTCATTTAAATAGGTGTGACTCGTGTCGTGGTAGACGTAGGGAATTTTAGATTTTGTGGGGTTCCGTGGGATTGTTAGGTGGGCATTGGGTAGAAGGTTTTTTCAGATGATGGTCGATAAAAGTGCGAAATATGTTAGGTTTCAATGAGGAGTAAGATCAGAAATAACAGTTTAAAGTGAATTATTTAGTTAGTTCAGGGTTATTTTCTGATATTTTGGTCACACTAATGACACCTGCCAAGAAAAAGAAGCAAATTACAATAAAATTACAAGTACAAAATATGTCAAAACTGAACGTTGGCCAATAAGATTGACAACCTAAACTGTTTGCTAAAACTGGATCTCGGGCGTATGTTCCCAGCCTTCCTGATGTCATATCCCGTACTCATCTTTTACGGCATTCACATAAACATCAGAAGTGGCCTGTTCACTTCCAAGAGTCAACCACTTAGGAATAAATTCGCCGTTACAGTTACATACGAGTTACTAACTTTAGAACTCGTAACTTCTGCCAACAGTCAACAGTCAGCTAAAGGGGGAAGCTGACACTGCTTGATGTCAATAGAGCTTGGAATACCTATCGTACATTGTTACTTGTTAGAGTAAGTTCAAATGGTGCTATATCTAACATTATGATCACGCATGAGGTAAGGCCCGGTTTTTGAATTGAGAGTTTGAAAATTTGATGAGAACAAACTCTACTCCGGCCATTACTTATACTCAAGGTGACGCCCCAAATTCAAAATTACATGAAAAAATAGTTAAGTAGATTTTTACAAGTTCTCAACTTAAAATTCAGAAATCATAAACCCGATGTAAGTCTGTAATTAGGATTAGTATACCTATACATACATACGGTCACGCCTTCTTTCCATGGGGGTTGGCAACTACTACAGATCAACAGCGGCTTCGATCCTTACATACACTTTTAGCGTCGAGAGGGGATTGCCTAGGCGGACGTATAGCTTAACCTTATTGGTGATGTACCTCAGAAAGGTCAGGTGCGTAGTACTTTCAACCCGCTTGCGTGTATGACCAGGATGCATGAACGTAAACGAGGCAAAAGAAGTACCTGTGTTAGTGGATAAAGCGTGCCTTTAGGCTCCAAAGCATTCATTCATGTTGTGGTTGCTGTGCTGTCTTGTTACGAGTTCGTCTTCTATATTGTTATCAGCTTCATCAGTTTTATTTCACCATAGCCAAACAATACAACTTTTATAATATGGGAAAGTAAGCTTGTATGTTACGTTTTCACGCCAAAATCCCTAAACGGATTAGGATGAAATTAAAAACGCCGATAGACCATGACTTGGTTAAGGACATATGACTCTCATTACATTGAATTGCAGACGAAGTCAGCGCAGGCAACAGCTAGTTTCATAAAATCTAAGCATCTTTTCTTCGGTTGGCGTTCTCTCTTAACCACATTCAGGGTTAATATTTATGAAAAGATCAAAAGTGTCATGTTAGAAATTATGATTATATTTTCTACCTGTTCTAATCTTAGAAAGGTGCGATGTTTGCACCCACATAATGATCTATGACTACGTGTGCGCGGTAAACTTATATGCCCATTATACAATTACCTAACAAGTCCTCGGTAAGCCGTCCTGCATAATAATAGGACGAAGGACACGTTTCCTAATATGGACCAAAATAACCCCTAATATAATTTATTGTGTGCATGGTCTCCATATATCTTTGTGTTAACTTGTGTTATGTGATGTATACGAGGAATCAAAAGCGTAGACCCATTTAGGAAAACCTGGGTTGGGTAAGAAGTGGTACCCAACACAATTAAAGGTACTGTGTAAGGAACTTTTGAATAACCAGAAGAACCAAGCTTACGCATTTGTCAAATCTTAAGAATAGAAAGAAAAATAGATACAAAATACATACGTTTATTTGCGGAATACATGACGCAAAAAAAAAACAGAGCAAGACTTACATTTGTGAAAACATTCTATCAAGCCATTGAATATTTGAAAGTTACAAAATTTAATTAGGTTTTCTAATAAAAAAGTTGAGCCGCGTAATTTTGAAACATTTTGGTAGATACGTATAATTTGTGTCAGAAGTGGCATGAAAACTTGTCTGTGGAATACCACTGTTATACATAATATATCAAATTCGCCTGGGGCTGCGTAACAGGGGCTCGCAAGGATAGCCTCGAGGCTGAAACTTGATATTATTTCTAATGCTGTTATTTCCATGTCGTTCGGACTTTGGACAATTGAATGGAATTGGTAGTGGTATTGTATGTTAGGTGGGTTGCTTTGTTATGAAGCAAAACGGATTATTTTCATTTAAAGCTTTGTCTTCTTTAGGACTTTATTTTGAGATCTTGTTCAGTATGTTGTGAATACGTCATGTCTCATTTTTTTTTAAATTAATATTTTGTTGTAGGTTGATATTGTGATAAATAGTCCAGTCCAGTGCAGTGACTTTGGGCATACTCCATGCTCATTTCAGAAGCTTTTGTCCTGTCATATACTGCTTAGTGGTGGCTTTCCTCTTTATCTGGTTAGACTTATAAAAATACAAAATATCTTTTCAATGGTAAACAAATTGTCCTAGGTTAAACAGTGGGTACAAAATCCTTTTTATTTAAGCCTATTTCTAAATAAAATAAAAAAGTAAATCTGTTCTAAAATCTGTATAAACAATTCGAACCATGATATGTGGTACACGTGGCAGCCCTATCTACTCGAACAACCCTTTTATAAATGTAAGACGGTTAATATTTCAGGGAGTTGAACATTGGAAATTCGATGAAGACGCTCCACGTATATAGTGGTTTTAACGCCTCCTGCCAGATCCAGGATTTGATTCACCACTTTCGGGAATTTCAGACCTGATTAAAAATTATACTTAAGTGCCCTTTAAAATTCATGGAACAAGATATCAGTTATTTAACTTTTCATGTAATGTCTTCATAAGAAAGGCCGAAATAATTACTTCAGGGTAGTTATGAAGGTCCTTCACAATAAATGTTGGAAAAAAGTGAGAAGTTAATAAATAAAACTGAATGTTTAACAGCACGAGGGCGACACTAAAGTTTTTAGAACTGCCCACTTGTAAATGATATAATAAAAATATATGTTCAAATTTGGAAAATGGAACTCTTTGCCAATATTATTGTGTATGTATTGTATTCATTTGTCATTTATTTATAATTTGGCGGCAAATTGAAAATTGTCCGTGCACGTCAGCATGAATTTAACGCGAGAAAGTTTTCGTACAATGATTTTTTTATGACCTTCGATGTCATTTAGGTCAACAAGAAAGTTATGATAGACTTCGATTGACCTTTCACGATGAAGCCACATCTCGTGCCACTGTTTACAACTAGTTTATGAGTTTAAACGTGGTCGCACTAATCTCAGCGATGATCTGCGTGAGGGACGGCCTCTACGGCGACGACTAAAGATAACATCAGTGTTGTGCGGCGTATGATAGAGACTGACAAAAGAGTGACTGATCAGCAGATTCGGACAAGGTTAGGCATCGGTGTGAGTCAAGTGCACAAAATCCTCCTTGAAGCTTTGTGCTCGGTGGATACCTCCTAATTTGACAGAAGCCCAAAAACTCCGTCGTGTTGATTGGTGTCGTGAAATGGTTCAAAGATTTAACGAAGGTGACTCAAATGCTGTGTTCGACATACTTACGGGTGACGAAAGCTGGATTTATTGTTATGATCCTGAAACTAAGAGATGGTCTGTTGTCTGGTTGTTTCCTTCCGAGGAAATGCCAACTAAAGTGAAGAGAGGTCGAAGCGTGGGAAAAAGGATGCTGGTGTCGTTCTTCGGAATGACAGGCCATTACGCAACAATTGTTTAAGAGGATCGAAAAACATTTACTGCGGAGTGGTACACTAACAATTGTTTGCCACTTGTCTTGGGAAAAGTTCGGGAGAAACGACCTCGCTGTAGGATCCTCCTTCACCACGACAACGCCTCGTCGCACACCGCCAAGCAAACAATCGACTACTTGGCGACGTCTGACATGGAATGACTGGGCCACCCGCCCTATAGCTCCGACCTGGCACCTTGCGATTTTCATTTATTTCCAAAAATAAATGAAAAACTTGTAGAAAACGTTTTATGGACGCCGGATAGCGGTGCGATAGTGGCTGCGTTTCGAAATGCCGTCGAAGAGACCCCTAAGGACGAGTGGGCAGTGCTTTTCTCAGTGGTTCCATCGGATGCAGCGATGTATTGATGTAAATGGACACTATTTTGAAAAGATATAATAAAACCAATAACTTGCTAGTTTGTTCAGTTTTTGATTTTCTAAGAACTTTCAGTGTCACCCTCGTTGGGTACGCCACAATAGCGGCGGTAAGTCCCCTCTTTGAGGAGTGGTTGGAGAGGCACCACGGCGTCCTCACCTTCCGCCTGACACAGGTCCTCACCGGACACGGTTGTTTCGGGAGATTCCTGTTTCGCATAAGGCGGGAGGAAACGGCCGGGTGTCACCATTGTGAGGATCGCCCGGAGGAAACGATGGAGCATACGGTGGAGGTATGCCCAGCTTGGGCGGAGCACCGCAGTGTCCTCGCGGAGGTGATTGGCGGCGGCGATCTCTCGCGTCCGGCCCTAGTCCAGGCCATGGTATGGAGCGAGAGGGAATGGAAAGCCGTCACCTCCTTCTGCGAAGCAGTAATGCTCGCGAAGGAGGAGGCGGAGCGCGTGAGGGAGAGAGCCTTGCGCCCTCACGAAGCAGTAATGCTCGCGAAGGAGGAGGCGGAGCGCGTGAGGGAGAGAGCCTTGCGCCCTCACGCCCCCACTAGCCGCCGCAGGAGACGCCCTGGGCGTCGGGAGTCGCCTGCAGATTGCCGGCCACCGTAGGCGCGGGCTTGCGGACGGCGAGCAATGGGTAGCTCGCCGTCCGGTAAGGACCAGGCCCGGGTCGACAGCGCGTCGTGTTCAACGCGCGCCTCAAAGAGACGTCAGCACAAAGTGACGGGGTCCGATAGGGCCGACGCCTCAAGGTCGCGGGTACTGAAGGAACACGGGTGGGTTTTAGTCAGTAAAAGTCTGACACGCCCTGAGTCATTTGATGATTTCCCACCCAAAAAAAAACCCTCGTAATAAATCAATAGTAGTACAGTCTGTTTTTGTACCACTGTAAGGCGAAAGCCTCTTCTCATACAAATAAGGGATGACAGGATTTAAGATTTACATTAACTACACATACAAGCGTAGGTTTCCTCACGATATATTCCTTCACTTGTGTCGATGCGTTTTTTTTTTGACAGAAACAAAACGTCCGCCTCTAAAGTCAAAGTCAAAGCATTTATTTCAAATTGGCTCATAAAATGCTCTTTTGAACGTCAACACTTACATTAAAATAGAATTGATTCTATGCGTTTACATTAAAATAGAACGGATTCTACTTTACCATCGAAGCCTCGTTATCTTTACCCGTCCCAAACTTTCTACCAGCACACCTTAACTAAACGGTCTGACACCAGTTAATACCCGAGATAGCCCCAGAGCAGGGAACAGATCTGTGGCCCACATTTGATAAGGTTGCTCCGTACGTGCCGATAAGCCAGTATGACTAACTCTGGGACCGTTCGCTGGTGGTGCAAGTTTTGGGCTCGGAGTTTTGGAGTGTTTGATTTTGGTTGGCTTTACAAGTAAAGTCACCGTTATCAGTTTTCTGGAAGTTTCTAAGATTCGCTGTAGTTACTGGTACGGTCAGTAGTAACAAAATCAGTTTTATCTTGCCTGTTTCTGTGTTGAAACTCCGTACTACTCTAGGCCAACTTAAGTTCAAAGTGTTGCGACTGATGTGCGGCCTACTGTACAAGAGAAAATCTTGTGGTTAACATTATTTGTTTGCCTTTATTTGCAGTCTATGAGACAATACGTATTCTCTTAATGAAATAAAAGTTTAAAGTGAGCATAATTAACATTTTATTTCAATAGACACAATTTATGTAGCTGGTAAAGGTATGGTCTCTAAAATCTCGCCATGTTCCTTACTCTATTACACGGGACTTAAACTTCAATGGCGAAATGTGAGTAAACTATAGGTTCATCTCTGCCTAACCCTTCGGGAATGAAGGGCTTGGTGTTCTGTTTTGTTTCTCTAAAATTTATTTTGCGTGAATCTAAGAGGGCAATCGCGTATGTATGTGGGTTGGCAGCACCTCTTTCATGATACCGTTTGTTCTGAAAATATTCAGATTACAAATATCTTAATACTTCTACCCACGCTTGTATCTCATCCTTCAAACCCCACAATCCTGATTAGCAACCCAACAAATTGAAACTTAAAGCTGTTGCAATAAAGGCATTTATGTGATTTCTCGATTGTTGAGCCGGTGACTCATGTTGATAACAATTATGTTCCTATTTCTTACCGGCCGGTCGCTTGGTCAATTTTGTGATCTAATCTGGTTCAGTGCTAAACTCTGTAGGCGAGAATAATGGGAGGAGATATTGACGACATTATTCGATAAATGGTTAATGATTTGTTTTGATCGAGAAGACGTGATGATAGAAAGAGAATTTAGGACAAAGATGGGTTAAAAATTAGTTAAAGAACCCTTGACTTATCTTATTTCACTCTTAGGCAATTAAAAAGGACTAGCTAAGTTGTTGTTAGAGTAATATTTGACTAAATCAGCACATAGATAGGTACTCAATATAATTAGCTAAAATAAAATTATCAAAAATATATATTGAACATTATTATGGCAAAGCATAAAAGCCCTCTTTTTTATTACTCATTTAGATAGACACAAGCCAGCTCCACTATAATTTTGTGAAAACACGCGTTATTTCTTTTTTTACAATAACGATGTATTTCATTTTTCATTATTTATTAAATAAAACAACAAAATACCTTTTCTCTCACCTCACCCGTGCCATTTATGTTATTAAAAAACAAACATTGCGGTTAGAACTGGTCTAATCCGGCGCGATCCGGTTTTCACACGTCACCAGGGGTGCGTTTCGCCAGCTTTTTTGTTTTGAGGGTAAACGACTTCAGTGTTGTGAAAAAAATATTAGGTAGCCGCTAAATGTAGATTTTCTCGGCTGTGGCAACGTGGGGGAAATAAAGATGTAACATGTATGAAAATATTGGGGTAAAATGCTGTTTTTCTCGTGGAACAAAGTTTTTAGCTATGGTGGAGTTTTGATATTGCTTTGAATAAAATAACAAGAGTTTGGGACCCAAGTTTAAACATTGAACATACCCGAAAGGGGAGATTTCGCCAATGAACGCGATCAGCACATAAACTAGGTTCATTATTTGTATAACTCTCAGGGTCATTTTTTCTGTGGGATATTGACACTGACAGCTCTAGAACGCGTTTTAAATGTGCTGATCGCGATCAGTTGCAATAGCACTTGGAGAGCAGTGGTGGTGCAGTGGACTTACGAGTGGTAGGTCGTAGGTGCGAACCCAAACAGGCGCTTTACTATGTGTAAATTATTTCATAACCACTGCTCTCAAAACGGTGAAGGAAAACATCGTGAGGAAACCGGCATGTCTTAGAACAAAAAATTCGAAGACATGTGACATCTACCAACCCGCACTGGGCCCGCGTGGTGGATTACGGCCCACTCCCTCTCACCTGTGTCCCAGCAGTGGGAACATAATAGGCTGATTATCGTATTATGTAATTGGCACTTAGTGAACGAATATAGAATATAGTAACACTAATAGTAATTGGACTCTCCCAGAAAGATTTTAAATAAACATGAGTAAGTAAGAAATAAAAATAAACCTACTGCAGAGTGTTGTGAAGCTGTCGTACACATCACATCATGCAGAAGGGTCAGGCAGTGGTGTACCTAAAGTACACCCACATTTCGCCACAAATGTTTAAATATACATGCGGGCGTATGTTTTTAACTTGGTGACATTAGTCTTTACTTACACATATTACAAATTATTAACAACCTTTTTGAAAAAAATACAATGATACGAAAGGTTCCAATTCGTAGTCAGTACAAACATTCTTTGAGTAATTAAATTTAAAATAAATGTAAAACGACATTCGTTTCCTAGGAATGGCTCCACGCATTTGTAACAAAACTCCAGACGCCATAAAAGAATTAAATTTTAGACAATATAAGACACAAATGAAATTGTTCATAATTGATAAATGTTATTATACTATTGACGAATACTTAAATGACGAATGAATTAAGAATTACAATGATTAAAATTGACATTAAATCATTTTGACATTTTAATTATTTTTACACATATTCTTGACATTTTAATAATTCCTCATTTCGGTCTGACATAGTTGGAGTATTATGCATGATTTTTTAGCGCTCTGTTCATCAAACATAAGTTCTGTATTTTTGTACCTATGTTAACATTTAAATAAAATAAACGAATAAGATATCCCTGCTTTCCCTTTACGACTTGAAAAGCCAAACAAGCCCCGTGAACAAAGTTATCAGTAAACGCGCACTAAAACAATTACAACCACAATAATTCAACAATAACATAATCAGCTGTCCATACGTACTTTGTGCTTGGCTGTACAGTTGTTACGCAAGTGCTACGTGGTTTATCACGACATGAATCACTTCTGTTGCCGTCTGTCCCGCGTCATTGCGCTGTTCATTGTAATGGTACTGTCGCAGATGTCTGTCCTGCGTAGATGTTGGAAATTGTTTTGGATTGTGTTACGCGTGTTTAGAAACGTGTCACTTTTGATAAGTGTGTAAAGAGAAAAACAATAAACCATTCAACATTTTAAATGGTGTATGGTCTTTTTCAGGTCGTCTTTAAACGGATTTTGATGAAATTTAGCATATGGGTATATGCTAAATTTCATCAAAAACCTTTCAGCCTTCCTGCCGTGATCCAGGATAAAAAGTAGCTGATGTCCTTCTCCAGTTTCATGGTTTGGACCCATTTGCCAAATTTCATGTAATTCCGTTCGGACGTTTTAGCGTGAAAGCGTAACAAACAAACTTACTTTTGCTTATAATATTAGTTGGGGTGGATGGATTTAATATATCTGCTGTTGTCCGTGATTGAAAGTAACTTTCCTGAAAGTGTGACATGTTTTCATTCACCCATAATTATTATTAATTCATCATTCTAAAGTAATATGGTAGGACAAAAACACAACAAATATTCGCCCATTATCGCGAATGTAGAAATTACATATTTACTGAATAAATTTGCTGCATATAGTGCCCCTAAGCGTATACTGCTACTCTTACTACTTCGCCTACTAACCGATTAACTTTTTAACAGTTAATGTTTTATTAATTTTCAGGAATGGAAAAACCAAAAAAAAAGAAGAAAGAGAGAAAATAATTTGCCACTTTACACGTGTAAACATTTCTAAGGTATTAAATAATCATATTTTCTCAGCTAAATTAAAAATACAATTTTTTCTAGTTATTTTGCAAAAATAGACGCGTACTACTTACTATCAACTAGCAACTCGCCCCTGCTCGTGCGGTTTTTAACGACATAAAAAAAGATTGAAATGTCTCTAGTAAAACATAAGTTGATAAGTTAATAATTATTAGTGACAAACATAAACCTTGCGGAATAAAATCTATTGATAATGGTGAAAAACGCATCAAAAACAAAAGTTTTGAAGAACAACGCGACCACACAGACTGACACGTTAGGCGACATAAATTTATAATATGTATAGACCACTATAAAAAATATACGGAACAGTGCATATATATTCAAAAGTCGTAATATAATAATAAACCCGTAAAACGACTGTGGCGTGTTGAAGATTGTTACACAACATTATTGACACAATATAACGGCTAAGCCTGCGCCTGCGTGGGCCCTGAGCCCTTCGAGTTTTGTACGTCAAAGGGCATACAATTCTGATGCAATAAAATACAATTTTAATATGTAACGTTTCATATCCTCTCAGTTTGACGAGTCAACATTTGTTTCCAGGCCAAACAGGGCTTCATTTTATTTTATTAAAGTACTTTTTGTGGTTTTGTGCCGACTGCCATCTTTTCTTCTCAAGTGATTTTTTCACACATTTTCCCTCATAGTATTGAGCTTAAACTTTGCCCACCTAAGTAATTTTGATGAAAGAAATATGAAATTAATTAATTAATTTAAATTACAATTATAACACCTTCACAGACTTATCCGAAGCGATGTTTTATGACACAATGTCTAAGTAGGTACACAAATTAACAAAAAATAAAATGACCCGTGAGCAAAATAACATAGAAAATTATATCAGTACTTACTAACATAACATAATCAGCCTATTATTTCCCCACTGCTGGGACACAGGCTTCCTCTTTGTGAGAGGGAGTGGGCCGTAATCCACCACGCCGCACTATGTGGAGGTGCCTAAGAGGGCCTGGCCATAAATACATTTTGTAAAAATCGACGCAGGTACTCGTATTATACCTCAAACTGTAGCTAAGAAGTTAATCTACTATATTATACATAAATTATGTATGTGGTCGGTACTGGTTTATAAAAAAGATCATCTAAACACGATCATTCCTAAACTATCACAAAACGATCTGAATTTGTATTTTTTTCAAGATTATTTTCTAGCCACCTAGCAATGAAAACTATACAAGTATTATACCATTACAGAAAGCTTATACTATGTACTTTTGACTGATATGCATAAAAATGCTATACATGTGTAAATATATTTACTAGAAATAATTATCTCGTGACATATCATTTTTGCGTACCTGAAACTTTCAATTAGAGTTTTGACAGTTGCCGAAATTTGCCGAAGGTCTGGAAATTATGTTATTTGACACGAAATTTAATATTATAATAAAATAAGAAAAGAAAAGTTGCAATTTCGTTGCACAACATATGTTAATCTATTATAGCATAAAACAGTAAAAAATCCTACAAATACGTAGGTGATGCTATTTGACTACTTGCTTATTATAGGTCTTATTTGTGACATTTTATTAATTGCGGTTTACGTTAAGATAATGTATCGAGTGTTTCCCACCATTTTTTAGTTCACATAAATAATAAATTATCAATTATACATATCGTAAACCGCATAACCACACAATGATAATTCGTTCTTTCTACCACAATTTTGCACACGTTTCAAATCAATATTTTTATATAAAATAGGGATTCTGAATACTCAATAATTACATACTGTTTTTCGTTCGTCATTGTCGTTACTTAAAGTTTAGTAACCTAACCATCTACCTTCTCGCAACAATGAGTGAATTCAACTGTACCAGACGTGACTTATGTCTTGTTTTAATTGAAAGTGACGGGAATTATGTTGTTGCTTTAACAAGTTATATACGGAATAATTTTACCAACTTTTCCGAGGCAAATATCGCTAAGATTGTAGCAAGTGTGCAAAAAAATCTTATTACAAACTTTCGTCAACGTTACACAAAATCTGGCAGAAATAAGCAAATATTTTTAAACAAGAATAGCGTTTGGTTGGACGTCATATTTACTGTGAATCTGGAAGACCCTCTTGTGAATCCGAACCTTCGACATCGACAGGAAAGCGAGGACGCCCTTCGAAAACCTACGAAGACAGTTCCGATAGAACACAAAGACGAAAAAACAAGGAGTTGCTTGAAACATGTGGCCTTGATTTTATACTGAATTCATATCTTCAGGGATTGAGATCTCAAGGGGAAACCGAAGAAGCTTTCATTGTCGAAATTTTACGAGTATTGCCCATGGAAAAAAAAGTGATATACGTCAAAATCTCCTAAACGAACGCACATTTAACAGCGTACTCTAAAGACGACGCTCTCAGTATTTTCATCGAGTTGGACCTTAATATGGCACAGTATGAAAACATGAGGAGTTACTTAATCGCGAAGAATTGCTTATTATTTCCATCATACAAATCAATTCAGGAAGCTAAAGGAAAGTGCTACCCACCAAGATCAAGCGTAGAAATTAATAATATTAAAGCAAAGGTGAAACTTCAAGATCTGCTGGATCACACTATTGCAAGAATTTTACAAATTGATGGTGTATACAAAGTTGGCAAAACACATTTAATGCTTTATTCTAAATGGTGCTGTGATGGTTCACGCGGTCAAAGTGAATACAAGCAAGTCTTAGTTGAAGAAAGTGAGTTAATTTCTGACAATAATTTATTTATAGCTTCATTAGTGCCTCTGAAACTTATAAATATTAATACAAATGAAACTGTGTGGGAAAACCCTGTTTCATTATCAGTAAGATTTTGTAGGCCCATTTTAATAGAGTTTTAATAGTAGTTAATAGAGTTAATGAAATTGAAGCTCAAAAGGACGCTCTTACACCAACTATAGTTAATATAAATGGAGAAGGTATCGAAATTAAACATACATTATTTTTAACCATGGTTGACGGGAAAGTGGCTCAAGTTTTGTCAGAAACTTCATCAGGTGCTGTGTGCACTATTTGTGGTGCAAGACCAACAGAGATGAATAATTTAGAAAAAGTGCAAAATAAACCCGTTGATGAAAATGCTTATCAATTTGGGTTATCGACATTGCATTGCTGGATTCGATTTATGGAGTTAAGTTTACATGTATCCTTTAATCTAGGCTTCGAAAAATGGTCTGCTACAACAAACGAAAACAAAGATTTGAAAAATCAAAAGAAGGCATATGTACAAAGAAGGTTCAGAGAAGAACTTGGTTTAAATATAGATAAACCTAAACAAGGTACTGGTAACAGCAATGACGGTAATACAGCTAGAAGATTTTTTCAAAATTATCAGTGCAGTGCAGAAATTACTGGTATGGACGAGGAATTGATTAAACGATTTTATGTTTTACTTCAAGTTATGTCAAGTGGAAAAGTTATTAACGCTACAAAATTCGGTCAGTATGCTTTGGATACAGCACAAAGATATGTTAATAAATATATGTGGTATTATATGCCATCATCTGTCCATAAAGTCAAAAGTAACAGCAAGTCCAAATAAACGGTGTCAATTCACTCGGTCTAAAAGTAAAAATGGGTGTACCACAAGGCTCGATATTGGGTCCTTTCCTCTTTTTAGTTTATATTAATGATCTACCTCATTTGTTTAAAAACCAACCACATATGGTGTTATTTGCTGACGATACTTCGTTAATTTTAAAAATTAATAGGCGTGCATTAAATCTTGACGACGTGAATAACGCCTTACTGCAGATCCAAAATTGGTTCACTGCTAATAATTTGGTATTAAATGGGAAAAAAACTAAGTGCATAAGATTTTCTTTACCAAATGTCAAAAGTACTAATTGTGAGATAGTATTGAATCAAGAGAAACTAGAATTCGTCGATAAAACTGTTTTCCTGGGGATCACGCTCGATTCAAAGCTTCAATGGGGTCCTCATTTAACATCCCTTGCAGGACGGCTAAGTTCAGCAGCATATGCTGTGAGAAAAATCCGTCAATTTACTGATGTAGATACCGCGAGACTAGTCTATTTTAGTTACTTTCATAGTATTATGTCGTACGGTATTTTACTATGGGGACGGGCTGCAGACATCGAGTCCATTTTCATTCTGCAGAAAAGAGCCATCAGAGCCATATATGGCCTCCGCAGGCGCGACTCTCTAAGGGAATTGTTCAAAGATATTAACATCATGACGGTACCTTGTCAATATATCTATGAAAACATCATGTACGTAAGGAAAAATCTAAATCTTTTTAGTAAAAGAGGTGAAAGACACAATTATATCACTAGAAATAGGGACCAATTAGTTCAACCAGGTTTCAGGCTGGCTAAAGTAGACTCATCTTTCATGGGGTACTGTTTAAGATGTTACAATAAAATACCTCCCCACATACATCAACTGAATGAAACCAAATTTAAATCTTGTATAAAACGCACACTATGCAGCCGAGCATATTATAAGTTAGGGGATTACATTGCTGATAAAAATGCTTGGCTAATCGCTGGTCCTCCTCCTCAAGGACGCATCAACTAATTGATTAGCATTTAAAAATACTGTTGGAGCTGCTGAAGATTAAAAACAAGAATCTTTGCATTGTATAAACTCAATTTTTTTTGTACTGTATAATTGCTATATGCCATATGTGAGTACTATGTACATGCTTTAAAGCTACCATTTACAGGGTACGTCTTTCATTGACTTGAATGTGTCCTGGCAGCTAAGAGTATGTCATGCTCACTTTAATGTTTCGCTGATGGTGGCGCGTGTGTTGGATCATTTAGCTCCCTTCAAAATGGTTGAGTTGAATGGTGCTAATCCATGCGTCATGTTCGTGAACGGGCGCCGTCAGTTGAGACTGGTCATCTCTTAGCTGCCACGGCGTATTTTAATAAAATTTTATTTTTGAATTGTTTTCATATTTAAATAACGGACGCTTTTAACGTTCTGCATCGTTCTCACATGCATAATTTTAACATGAATGATGTAACCAATCTATTGTAAACATAATTTGATTTAAAAGAGTGTCCGTGGAGTTTCTTGCCCGTTCTTCTCCATAGGTACCTACTACGCTTTGGAATGGGCAACTAGCTTCATTTTTCTGACCGACCGACCTTGACAATTCAAAAGTGCCTGTAATTGGTTTATTTGAAATAAATGCTTTGAGTTTGAGTTTGAGTTTGAAAGTCCTAATTCACGGTGAAAGCGTCATTCGGCATTATTCAGTGTTACACCTAGGACAACTTTCCGAAGATGCGCAGGAATCAAGGAACAAAGACTATAAACGATTCAGACTTCATCATGCTAGGAAATGCTCTAGAATAGCTACAAATGAAGATGTTCTACATACACTTTTGTATACTTCGGACCCTTACATAACAAGTTTAAGAAAACCATCTAGTAAAAAGTCTATGGAACTTATAGATGAAGCTTTAGAGTTAGTTGAATAATACAGTGTTTTTTTTTAAGTTAAAAGTAATGGTAGATATTAATAGCAGAAATCATTTCAAGAGTTTAATTTGTGTTTATTATAGCATTTAAGGTCATATTATTTAAATATAGTCATAAATTTCTGAACATTTTTCAACATTTCAAGTTTACTATTTTTTTTAGACAATAAACTTATGATTATATCCATTAATTGTATATTATTTAAAAGTACATTTATTCAAGAATACACAAAAAAAAAATCAGCAGCAGATCTATGAAAACATGGAAGTTATGGATTTATGACCCGAAACCGACTCAATCTCCACATAGTGCGCCGGCCCAGTGCGGGTTGGCAGATGTCACATGTTTTCGAATTTTTGGTTCTAAGACGTGCCGGTTCCCTCATGATGTTTTCCTTCACCATTTTGAGAGCAGTGGCGATGAAATAACTTACACAAAGTAATGCGCCTGTCTGGGTTCGAACCTACGACCTACAACTCGTAAGTCGCAGCCGTTACCACTGGACCACCACTGCTCGAGTACTTACTAATATAACAATAAGCATGATGACTATTTTTAATTTTATGTCAATTTTTTTATACTCGAGTATTGCTCGAGTATAAAAAATAACTATTCTCTATTTTTTTTTTAATACACGCTTTTCTTTCTTTCTTAGGCATAGAAGTGGCAATTCTCTTTCACAAGCGTCATGCTCGACTGGCCTCACTCAAAGCACAAGAAGCCTGCTATAAATAATTAAGTGAGTAATAGAGGGAAGGCCAGTAGTTAGCTCGGCGCTAATTACAGCTGCTACCGTAGGTGTGTTGCACTTATTATATCATCAACGTATTAATTCGTAAACGCCCACTGTTTTACAGGTTCATCCTGATAGACTGATAGAAGATTTTTTAATCTTTAAGTATTTGATCAACTGTAACTCGTTGAGAAACCATAGCGAACGATTCGCCATGTGCTATATATACTCTTCTACAATTAATATTAGAAAGGTTAGCAAACTACTACTACGTCTGTAATCAAAACCCTCTAAATAACTGCTCGACATGGCATTCGAATCGCTCCGAATCACACGCCTCCGCCTTTTAAATCAATCCTCGGCTGCTCTCATCCAACTGCCACCCTGAAAAGATCGAGATACTTAGGTAAATTCAAAATCATAATATTTCATTCCACATAAACCTACATGGGCACTTATGAAACGTCAAAAGTTGGGTGCACGGTTCCACCTGATCGTTTCCTATGGAGAAGAGCCGTCAAGAAACTTTACGATTACTCTTTTAAAAATAATTGGCTTTCAAATTACGGTGTTAATGGGAATGGGAGGACAGTGTAGGCCTGCCAACAAGTACCATAATTATGCATAACAAATAGACTATGGTCTACAAATTTACAGTCTACAAGGCTTACTACGTTCTCCCATTCGCTAAATATGAACGCCAAATAAAATAAAATAAACCATTTAAACTAAATGACATGGTAGGTGCATCAAACTATTACAAACTAACCCATCAATGCTTATTAGCGCTACGAGAAGACTTGTCTTTTCGTCACGCTCCCAGCATACCGTCACTTTCTTTTAACAAAACGCGCCACGATATATCTAATACTTTCGATATATTCGTCCTTAGTTTCGCTCGAAGCTGAAGCGGCTGTATAAATATTTGATCAGGTAATAGGCGGGCAACTAGCAGTCTAACTGCTAGTTGTCAGTAATTACAGCTGTAACCGACGTTTGCCTGAGATTCCCTATACATTGATATCGTGAACTAAGTTCTGGGCTAAAATTGTGGTAAACTATAGTTTTCTAACTATATAATCTAAATATCTAATTCTAAATATAACATATGAAGTCTTTTTTTATTGTTTATTTTCCTACACGGATATTAAATTGTTTATTCACCATTGTCGTATACTTAACAAGTATCCCATAAAAATGAACAGTACTAAAGCAAACTTTTCAATGTTTTACATATTTAGAATATAACGTAAAATAAGTAACAAAAGATAACGTGGCAAGAAATCAGGATGATGCTCGTCCTAGTTATAAGTACGCAATGCATTTTTGCAATGTCAAAAAAACTAAGTATTAGGTACTCTTTCAAATCAAACCAAATCAAATCAAAATATTTTATTTTACATACACCTACATGGGCACTTATGAAACTTCAGAAGCTAGGTGCACGGTTCCAATTGGTTTTGTCCTATGGAGAAGAGCCGGCAAGAAACTCCATGGTTACTCTTTTATAAATAATTGACTTTTACAATGTTTTTAAATTACAGTGTTAACAGGTATGGGAGGGCAGTGTTGACCTGTCAACAAGTACCAGGTACTTAACAAAATAGAAAATGGTCTACAGATCTACAGTCTAGAAGGCCTACAACTTTCTCACATTCACAAAAGGCGCAAGTAGTTAAATGTATGTCCAGCAATGAACTGTAAGAAGTTCAATTACTTACTACTTTAACTTTGGATTATTTTAATAAGGTAAAACAATGTAACAAGTAGACTTATCAAGTTTTACAATTTCCACAAACATTGGTAGTCCGCAGGAACCAGGAGCTAAAAGCAAGTCATTTAGAAGCAACAATCACGAGTGAATGCATCCACGGTAGCCATTTTTAATTACAAAAGTAAACCAAACCAGCACTCCGTTAAATTCTAAGCGGTCAGGTAGATGCATCAAATTCACAATAGGGTGCACACTCAGTGCCGTGGAGGAGCAATATAGTTTATTATTGAAATTTAGTACTTATGTTGTGGCACTGTTTTCAAAGTCGTTTCTAACAACTGAAAGAAACAGCATAAAAAGTTATAATGTTCCTTCCATTGACAAGTACAGAACCATGCCTTGTATATACTAATCTCTCTTGCTGTATTCTGATAAAAATCAGGAAAAGTCTTGTGTCCTGATTTTACAGCATCCGCCATTCAGCAAAGTGCTTGACTTTTTGAAAGAACAAAACGTAATTCAAGAAAGTTTGATAGCAGTTTCTTTTAAATTTGCAGATGACACGCCTTACGTGAGATGATGTAAAAGGTTGCGTTGTACCTTTTCGGAAGCTAAAACGATCGTAAGGTAAAAGCGTAAGCGAAAAAGGTTGGTAAGTCCCAACTTTACCTTTATAGAATCACTCACCCGCAATTCGCTACTCGCTACGCTCATGCACCCAAACATCAGCCTTCTTAGTGATGAGATTGCACCCGAAGACAGACAGTTTAATCGGGCCCTTTACTTAATACAATCTGTGCTCAGATCTAAATTAATGCAAGTATAGCCCGTAGTGCGGTGGGACTTTTTATTGTAGTCTTTTTAGTGTAGGCAGAGTCAGGGGTTTAGTTGTTGTAGTGAAAATTGCCTTGCTGTTTGGTCAGCAAGTCGTGGCATAAGGAAATAGCGGCAAATTTAAAACATGAATTAGTATAGTCTGAAATGTTATCAACAAAACTGTTGTTTATTTACAAGATTGCAGTCTTCTAGGATATCTAAATATTAAAGGTTTTAAAAGCAACAATCACTTGAATAAGAAATGGATTTTTCTACGAAGACGATCATTTCGCGCGAAAGATGTATTTTATCGTCTTTTAACCTTTCTTGTGATGAAAAAGAAAATGCTGTTTTTAAAATGCGGTAGTTTGATGAATGCAACAAATAAGAAGTCAAAACGAACGAAATGAAAACATAGCTAGGAAAATAAAACTTTACCATTAAAATACCGAACAACGGTTTTTTTTACAAATCTAGAAGCGAACTCCAAATGCTCCATAAATGATAAATGATTTTATTTCTGTAAGTTGGTTTGTACAAACACTTTTACACGTCAATCATATTTTAAAAGCTAGATGAGATCGGCGTTTCCTATCTGACTACTCTGAGAAGAAAGGTCGAAACAAACTAGACATAAACTTTGACAGATCAAGTGAAGGCCATGTGGATTGGTGTCTGAAATGGTCTTTTGAGGAAAGAACCACACAGATCTGAGTGGACCTGTCCAGTCAGTGCATACATTTGTCAATTATCGTGCAGTTTAATTCAGAGCTAAAGGAGCTCAACGATTAGACGAACAATACAAAAGAGAGGACATACAATCAGATTCATTGGTTCTGTATCGATTTTTTTTATGGTTAATGCCTGCTATATTTCATTTTGGTCGTGCGTACAACTGCTGCTGTTAAACATTAGGTACCCATGTTATGGGAGATACGTGTGATTGTACGTGAGCTGTCGGTCAATATTAGCTCCTGCTGTGATAAAAAAAGGCTAAGTCATGTTGTTTATTTCAATTAGTCAGTTATGGAAAAATTTACAACGACAAAAAAAAAACACATAGGTAAACCACAAAATAAAAAAGCATCTAATAAATGAAAAATAAATTAATATCCTGTCCACCAATGTCAAATAATGAGAAGATTATGCCAAAGAAGTGTGTAAAAACAAACACCGTAATTTGAAAGCAGTTAATAGACATTTACATAGAGGTACCAGGTACCAGTGAAGCCACATGTGCAGAAGGAATTATTGCCAAACTTTCTTGTCTTCGAAGAGTTGATTCTAGTTGCCATTTCCAACAGTTTCGTAAGGACAAGAATGCTCCATAGTCGGCATTTTAGTAGCCTGGCTAACTGTTCAGGGTGTGCCAAAAGAACAGATAGTTATATTTAGTTATAGTTATATAGATACTTAATCACCCTTAGGTTGAATGTCGGAAACGACAAGACCTACTTATGTTGTCCAAGTGACAGTTAAGTATGTAGATAGTTCCAACCATATTGAAGTTTCAATTTCATAGGAATCGATGTCGAAAATGATAAAGCAATTACGTAGATAATTATAATGGTCGTTGCTCTCATAAAGGGTGGCTGGGAGATTGACGCGCATCTTATTACGATTAAGTACAAAATTGTGAGCCCCCTGCATTGAAATTTTCGTCGGTTATTAAAACGAACATTTGCTGTTCTTATTAAAGCGACACACGTAAACTATGCAATGGTGGACGTGCAAAAGGGACGTTACGACCACAGATTAGAAAAGAACGTTCTAATGTAATGTTAAGATTCTTTGAATATATATTTATTAGGTAGGTATGACCTCGTAGGTATTGCTTTTTTCTATAAAAAAAAAACAGTTATTTATTCTACGCTCTAGAATCATGTACTGAGTTCATGTTTCCAGTTTTCTCGGCGATCCCCTGCCACCCTGTAATTGCGACCATTGGTTTAATTGATAAGACAAGACCTTCTTTTATTATAAGCAAGGATTTATTATGAACTGGAAACCAATAAATTCTAGACATTGCGGAGTTTATTTTGACTTGATCGGGTTTCTCGAAAATGCTGAGTAGGTCATATTCCACCTACAGCAGTCCACTGCTGGACATAGGTCTTTCCAATCGCACGCTATTCTACTCGATTCTCTTCAGTAGGTATGTATGATCTTAAATGAAATCAAGTAGTTACAAAAACAAGTGTTTGCGCATGAACAGTGCAATGATTCACGCAACTGTCCTATGTATCGGTGCAGCAGAGTAATTATATTCAATATTAATGCAACAACACTACTCGTAACGCCACTAGACATAAACAACAGACCCATATTTACAATATATCCTAATATATATATTGTGCAATTAACCCAAGTTTAACCGTTAACCATAAAACGGGTTGAGGGTTAACAAATTAAATTATTCTAGAATTATATGCGTGGTTCGTTTTATTGAGAAAGGTGCGTGTTCAGACGGATAGTAGTCATGTCATTAAATTTGATTGAAACAATAAATATCTAAATGGTAATTATTAATCAAATAAAACAGGAATGGTGCGATTACCGTTTTAATCATAATTGCTTAGGGTTCGTTATATTTCAACTATTGAAGAAAATAAAATTCGATTTGCACGATCTTACTCACCCACCCGAAACAGGTAAGTCGACACTTTCACATAATATTATTTTTTCTGCAGGCGACTCGCACGAAGTTAATTTATTTGTTGGTGAATCGACAGCTCCATATGTATTAGGCAATTAGCACATTTTGTATAAAATCTAATAAAATTAAGAAAAAAGTACACAATAATAATTGGTAAATGTAATTCGTGTACTTTTTTTTTACTTTCTGGCTTCTGACGACCCGTACCTACTGTCAAAGTTCCACGAATGACAGCCGAGACCAACAGTTAACGTGCTTTCCGAGGCACGGAGGGGTCTTGATATGTAAAGATTCACCCATCCACGGACCAACCGCGGCAAGTGTAGCTTAGCCTGGTCGATCGACCCGTGTCGCTGGTAATACTTACCCACAAGCTCCTCTAAGTCTTCGATATTATTACTAACAACAATAATTAATTTATATTTCATGATTTAAATAATGATTTGGCGTTTCTAAAGTATCTCTAACCGGAGACTTTTGCATTGTCTGAACAAGCCTTTATGTTGACGATTTAGCGAATTCTCGCGGAGGTTATAAGTTTATTAGTTCGCAGTTTATAGAGATACTCGTAAAATTGACTAAACTAATCTTTGTTCGTACAAGTGTAAATTGTACATCTAATTCTTGTTTCTGATGGGTTTCCGCGGTATTCAATTCACAGTTACAAGCTTGTAATACTGGGTCACACGATAGTGTTAATAAAGGTATTAGCTTATTTTAGAGTTTATCTTAGTAATAGAAAGGATTGCAACCTGATGGAACATAAAGAAGAACGATGCGCTACCTTTAATGAATATATTTCATACTTTAGGCAGGTTGCCCCAATAACAACCATAAACCTGACTGGGTCATCTCTTCAGAATAATATCTGGAAAATGCAAAAAAGGAGCACCTAAAAATCTTTAAAACAACCCTTTAATATTCGTCAAAGTCAAATCATTTATTTTAAATTGGCACATAAAAGGCACATTTGAAAGTAAACATTTACTTACAAAAAAATAAACCCTGCCCCTTCCAAAAGGTAGCTTCGTATGGAGAAGAATGGGCAAGAAACTCCAACATTACCTACTCTTCTAATATTAAACCTGATAGTAAGTTTCGACAATTTTATTATGATAACAAAATAGCGTAATATTTCTATAAAACCAACTCAAATGCGTGTAATAAAGTCCCAAAAGCTTCATGATGGGCCTTACAATATAAATACAAAATATAAACAACATGTTGTGTGGAAATAGTGAAGGAAATCCATTTTCACATCAATCCAGTCACGAATGACGGTGTGGCCCCAAAATTAGCAGTTAAACTTTTTAATGTATCTGCTTGATACTGCCGTGCGGTAGAGTATGGACTTCGGAAGTGAGCTTATTTAAATTGTGCTTTTTGTGAAATGAAAATCTTGTAATGAAACTACGGCTTTACGTCAAAAGTATTGGCAGCTGAGCTTCCTATCCTACACCAATCAGTCTGCTTTATGATTATTCAACATTGCAATAGGTACCAATTTCAGAATGACTTTGAATTTGAAGATTTAGTTAAGAAAACGAACAATGTTTTCATTGATAAAAACATTATATTCGTTAATTGCTTTTAAATAAATTATTGTTGTTTATTTTCCTTTTTTTATATAACCTAACCTATTCACAATCCTGCCAATAGTAAAAACACTGTAACAAAATATCCATAAATGACAAAGCCTGTGAGCAATTCCTGTGAATTTCAAGGTTTTCATGGAGCTATCACGTTTCAAGTACACAATCAGAATTTCCTAGAATGTTCAACTCTGAATGTTGTTATGTATACAGCTGGTTATTGAGCGCGTTACAAAATGAAACTGCCAGGAATTTGATTACAAAGTCAGATAGACCTACTCTATATTGTACACTTCAATAAATAACATTTGAACTTTTGAGAGTAAAAATAAGTACCTACAATAGCATTCATCATCCTATATTGTTCCCACTGTTGGGACATAGACCTCTTTGTAAGAGGGAGTTAAGGTTCTCATTATGATCAACCTTTGAAGTAGAACACAACATTTTCCACTCAAAAAGTCCATCCACCATGTAAGTTAGACCGGCCGTGATGGGAAAAAGCTATGCAGATGGATGAGTTTTTCACTCAAACAGAAATTTTTTTCGTCAAACCAGGTTCGCCTCTTAATCAATCAAGTGTCCCAGGTCCCAAGTTTTCGCAGCCCGCCGGTGGTAGCGTGACATAATCCCATATCTGTCACTGTGTCCCATTGACGGTGACAGCAAACGTTAAATACTGTGCGTTTACTATGCGTTTACGAGCGTAAAACAAAACAATATAAAGTTTCCCTACAATTTTCTATTGCTTTTAACTAAATTGATAGTCGAAACTGTGGAGCTTATACAGGTTGTTTTTAAAGATGGTGTTTAGTGTGTAAGCGACTTTTTTTTTTTTTTGAGCTTAATTTAGCTATCTTTAAATAACCTGAAGTAATTTGATACTTCCATAATTTAAGAAGCTTAGGTATTATAGATATAGACTTAGGTACATTTTTTATCCCAAGGGACGATATCACTATAATAGTAATGGGGGATTTACAATAGGTCAATTTTCGTCGTCGGCTGGTCGCTTACCGAATCACCTCACAAGTCGAACCGCCACCCCATTTACACAGGTCGATAAAAAACGCATTTGACTAGTTCATTTTCCACCAAAATGTCGACGTTCATGCGGCGGTCGGTCGCCTGCGACTGGGCATTTTCACGGTCGGTTGTAGTCACCCGCCGCATGCGAGCTATCGCCGCACGACAAAAGTCGAAACCTACTCTACTTAGGAACATGCGATTTTTGTCACCCGCGGCCTAGCCCAATTGCCATTTAGACAGGCAGCTATAGTCACCTGTGTAAAGCCCGCATTACTAAATTATCTTATTAAATTATTAGTTCAGTCACGAACTCGATCTGTTTTTCTGCGCTTATTACAGTCAAGTAATGGGCGCAGAAAAACAGATCGTAGTCATGAATACAAAAGGCAGACGATCATAATCAAACCTTCTTGAACGACAAAACTACTGACTGACTACTGCATAGCTAGAAAGCTCCAGATGCCAATTCTCGTACTTAAAAAAACGTTCAAATTCAAGTCGTAATCGTCGAAAGCTTGAAAAATGTATGAACATTTATCGATTTTTTGACAGATTGATACTGAGATTAGAAAGTGAACGTTTCTAAAAATACGGGAATTGCCCTTCTGTTGTATATTTAAATGACATATTGCATAGCAATCTTGCAGAAGCCAACTTGCACCCTAGAAATATATATACTCGTACATTAGATAAAACAGTGTAGAATTGTTATACATGATCAAAATAACCCAAGAGTTTATCGACGATCTTCAACACTACGTTACCGCCACCTACACCAATATTCTGTGTTACACAACTCCCCATCATTACAGAATTGAGGATACAATTGACAGACTCACGCTCATTGGTCGTGATTGGGGAACGAATGAGTTCGCGCTGGAGTGAAGGACGGTATATTAATTGTTGTGGATCGTTGATCACACCTTACGTATTAACCGGGATCCATTTAGTTAAACTAAATATTTTTATACTTAATTTATAATTACTACTATACATTTTGTCAAGAAGGAAGGAATTCGTCTTGACAAAATGTAATACACTAAATGATTCTTCTGGGATTACAGGCGTGATGTTATGTTATGTTATAAATAGTGTATCTCTTATTTTGTTAACAGGTAGTTTTTTGAGTTACCATAATCAAACTTTGAGTCCTACTGTATCACCAAAAATGACACTCATAAATACTGTGTGTCTTTAAACTGAGTGCATGTATCCAAAATAATGTTATAGTAAAAAAATAAGATTAACTATCCAGATTCTTGCCCGTTCTTCTCCATATGAAACTACCTTTTGAAAAGGATAACTAGAATAATTTTTTTATGTATTCCATTTGAATGATGTAATGAATGTTATGTAATATTTATTTTGGGACTTGGTGCCTTAGTAAATAAAAATAATAATAATTCTATTTCCTTGTGAATGTTGACGTTCAAAAGTACTTTTTTATGGCTTATAAAAAATAGAAAAATGACTTTAACTTTGCTGGCTATGGTGTGTTGAAGGATTTCTAAAGGATCATGATCATCTATGGTCATTATATCAGACCACTTAAGTTAACCATAAACTTAACTGGTTCTGAAAGTCTCTTACACTAACAACATAATTATTACAAACACACATACTTTACATACATACACACATTCAACACACATACGCACATACATACAATACATTACATTTTCAGTTATCTTAGAGTTCTTCCGGCGAGTTTGTTGCGCCACTTCTCCTTCCCAGCTAAAGCACTAGGAAGTGGTGAAGGTAAGGAAGGGAAGAGTGTCTTACTTATGTAATAAGACGTTCAAAAAGTGCTGATTCTCAGCGTAGTTTGAATAAATGGATTTAATTCTATAATAAACTTTATATGGGACACTATACTACTGCCATATAAATTCTTTCTACAAAGCAGCGTTGCAGTTTCATTGGTATCGATAAAATAATAAGCACATTATAAAAATGGTCACCTCAGTGTCCCAGCAATTAAAGACTCAGAAAACCTTGTAATTGCACCTGCAAACCACAAGGTTTTCCGATACTATACATCTATTAATAAGCGACTAGCGACCCGCTCCTGCTCGAACGAGTGCAATGGCGACATGTCAAAATATTCATATTTCTGTACTACGTGGGACACTCTACAAAATAAATGTTCTACAGGCAAATCGGTTTTTTATTAAATCTTTTCAAAGCACTGTCCACTAGCATCTTTTCAAAGTTTCATGCGTCTGAACCAGTTTTCGAAACGCTTTTTCCAGCCCGCCGTAGACACCTCGTATACAGCCTGCTGAACGCTGACAGCGCATCTTCCGAAAATTGTGTGTTGTCTTAGACGGGCTATCGTCTATCGTAAGATTCGTCCGGTTTCAGAAGACACTTCAAATCTTCCCGGTGCAGAACCATTTTTTTATGAGACACGATAATTTAAATTTGCTCACAAACAATGTGGAGGGAAATTTTGAAATTGGAACGTATCTATTTTTACTAACAAATAATCATATTTTCAAAATAGACTCTAGCCAGTCTCTCATTCATAAAAACTTTTTTTTGCAATACTTTCTGAGTGGCCGGGTATATCTATTAACTGAACAGACAACTGTGCTGCTGGATAGTTTGTTGCGCCACTTATGCTTAGCTAAAGCAGTAGGAAGGGGTGCAGACGTTTTGAGGGACTGTCTTATTTTGACATTGAAAAAGTGCCGATTCTCAGCCTAATTTGCATCAATGATTTTTGATTTTGATTTTGAATAGCTTTGCCCCACGCGTTTTCAACCGCATAAGTCTCGATCACGTAGGAATCTCAGGATATATATATGATTATGATTATGATACAAAGTATGCCATGTCCTAACCTAGGTCATCGTCCACAAATGTGTCAAATTTCATGCAAATCCGTTTAGCGGTTTTCGCGTGAAAACGTAACAAATAAACATACAGATAAATATAAATCAAACGTTTCTCTTTATATCATTAGTTTATATAAATGATTGTGAAAGCAAAAACTCACGAATTTTTCCCATGGGGGAAGCAGAAACTACAGTACGCCACCTACTACGATTCTTACATACCTACAATTTTTTATTTTTTTATTTTTATAAATGGCATCTCGCAGGTCAACCTATGAGGTTGTCGTCTGCTTAGACGGACTTGTCTGTGGTTGCCTTAATAAATTAAGGCCTCCAGCCAGGACTTAAACTTATTTACTAACTTAAAAACTAAGCGACAACGCTAAGGGCACCCCCTGTGGGGTACGAATCTCGGCTTAGGGCGTCGCTGGAAGAGGGCAGCAAGGGACTAGCTGGATCAGGATTTGAGTGGTTTAGGGACGAATTTAAAGCTACAGGCTCAGCGGCGCGGGCTGGCTCGAGCAAGGGTCGGGAGGGGCATGGATTTGGGCGTCGCGTCGGGCCTCGGCGGCGAGGACGGTAGGACGGCGATCGGGTTTTGGGTTTATGTAGTGTGCTGGTGGCCTTACTACTCTCCTGGAGGAGGGTAGTGGCGTCGTCGGGGGCGATTAAAGTATGCCTTGGTCGGCGAATACTGCTAATGCGGGAGGGAGTGTAGCGGGCGGCCGCTGAGATCAAGGGGTTGGAGTGTTTAATGCCACAGTCAAAGAAGCGCTTCGATAAGCGTTTCATGAACTGGTTTATGGTAGGCATTTTAAGATCGATGTGGAGATTTATATTACGGACATAGAAGGGGGCACCCGTGACCTTCCTGAGGAAACGGTTCTGGAGGGTCTGCATCTTATGGAGATGACGTGGGTGAGCGTGCGCAAATACAAAGCAGGCATACGTCATGATGGGATGGATGACTGCGGTGTAGATGCGCAGCTTGCATTTAAGTGACAGTTTACTACGGGCTGTCAGTACAAAGTGGAGCCTGCTAAGAGCGAAGGAGGCGCGCGCGCGAACTTAGGTTTTCGTCGAGGATCACGCCTAGGTATTTGGCTTGCTTCTCCCAGGGGATCGGCTTACCGTACATAGTGATCGGGCTGGGAAGTGGGGGAGGGAGTCGACGACGTCTCGAGAAGAGAAGCGCCTGACTCTTATCGGGGTTGACCTCGATTCTCCATTTCCGGAACCAAGCGCCTAAGACATTTGCGGAGGTTTGGAGAGTACGAGCTATAGCATTGGGACAATGACCGGTATAGTAAACGGCAGTGTCGTCGGCGAAGAGAGCCAACTGAGCCTTTTTACTCTGTGGGATATCGCTGGTGAACAGCGTGAAAACTAGAGGAGATATGACGGAACCCTGAGGGACACCGGCGCGAATAGGGTAAGGGGACGAGAGTGCACCCTCGATGCGATAGCGGAAGGTGCGATTCGACAAAAAGTCTCGTAAGATGAGCACGAGACGATCTGGCACTCCTAGTTGGTAAAGCTTGTATAACAAGCCGTTGTGCCAGACTTTGTCGAAGGCTTTCGCTATGTCGAAGAATAGCACACCCGTCGTCGCGTTACGCTGCAAACAGGCGCACAAGTGCTGTACGATACGGTGGTCCTGGCGGATACTCGAGTGTTGTGGATGGAAACCAAACTGCTCGTTGGGAATGAGGCTCTTTGCTTCGGCGTAGTCTTTGAGACGCTTATAAATAATCCTCTCGTAGATTTTGCCGAGATCGTTGAGTAAGCTAATGGGACGGTAGCTGGAGGGCTCAGACTTTGGCTTGCCTGGCTTTGGGATACCGATGACTGTTGCTTCTTTCCACACTTGTGGGAAGATGTTGTTGCTCAAGGCGCCATTGAAGATGGCGGTCATGAGCATTATTAGAGGGGCAGGTAGGAGTTTGTATACCTTGTTGGTAATACCGTCCGAACCGGGGGCTTTACGAGCTTGGAGCCCTTTTATGATGTCGTGCACTTCGTCTGGAGTGACGGGAAGCAGAGGATCATCAGGGTCTTCGACGGGTGGAAGGGAGGCTCTCCGTTCGACTTCAGCGTCGACCTTGTTCAGGTGAGCTTGGTCTACTGGTTGAGAGCTGGGAGAACACTGGGACTCTAGGCTGTCAGCAAGGCATTCGGCCTTGTCGGTGCTGTCGAACGCGACGCTCTTGTCAGGGCGGATGAGGGGAGGCATAGAGACCTCCTCGGAGGAGCGCAATTTCCTCTGAAGGTGCCAGAAGGCTTGGTGAGTGGGCTCGAGTTCACTGAGCATCTTGTTCCAACCCTCTGAGCGAACCTCCCCTATGCGTTTCTTTACAGCACGCTGTAAATGGCGCATGTGGGCTTTGTTCGCGTCACAAGGGAAGGAGTCGTAGGCACGAATAGCCGCATTCTTCTCGGTTATCAAGTCACGTACGCCCGTAGGTAGTTTCCAGCGATGGTCTTCCATCACCGGAACTTCCCGTGAACAATCCGTCAAAACGGATTGAACGTGCTCAGTAAACGAGTCGATTGCGGCCGTCGTGTCAGCGACTGACACTATGTGATCGGGGATGGTGTCCAATTGAGGCGACGTGGTGGGTTTCAGTCTTTCACTTACTTTCCTCCAGTCGGTTATCATCTGGGTCTGAGGGGGGCGGTTGGGATCGCTTGGGCCCGAGTAGGGGGCAAGATGCATGACTACTGGGCGGTGGTCAGAGTTAAGCTCGTGGAACGTCTCTATCGATTGCAAACGGAGGTTCACATTCTTGAGCAGCGCTACATCGAGTATATCAGGAAGATGGTTGGGATTTCCGGGGAAATGAGTCGGACTCATTGGAGCGATGACGTCAAAATATTACGAATCAAAATCCATTGTATAGTTTAAAAAGACTAAGTGATTACACAGGCTGATACGAAAAGCGACTTTATTATAAACGATGTATTTCATAGATACCTAACCACTTTCCATTGTATTGTTATAATATATTTTATGTTTCAAGGCCCACCCATTGGCCTTGAAACATAAAGGCGCTCCCTCACCGTAGGCATTCACATGTAATGTAACAGTTCAGATTCGAGCATTACAGATCGCAACCTGTAATGATACAATTTTTAACATTACATTTACCGGACCTTTCACTTGTAATTTAACAGACGTGAGTTGGAGCACCCGTGAGGCCGTGATACAATTTGTAACATTAATGCAAATCTTATCGAATCTTGTATAATTACATTAGGTACCGGAGAATGTTTGTCAGTCAGTGAGGCAATATTGTAACTACAGGCGGATGCTACGGTGTGTGAGCACCTTAAAAACACAAGGAAAAATCAACAACAATTTGTGGTGTAAAACCACAAATACTTAACCAAAATGCGTAGAAAATATTCAGCCGAGTCGTTTTAGACATTTCGTGAGGACACGCCGCTTTCCGGCTACAATAAAAATATGTAAATTGAGCCACCGTCGAGGAAGCCATTCCGCTTAATTGCAATACCACCACCAACGGTTTATATATTAAAATCACGCGACAATCGTAATGAGCGCATCTATAGGTATTGTGTTTGTATTGTGCCGGTTGAGGTTTGGAAGTATTGTTGAATTGGGAATTGAACATAACATAAGTAGGGTTGGGCAGAGGTGTACCTTAGCATGAACTTATGCAATAGGAGGCGAGTCTAATGCTATCAAGCGGGCTGCTATTGAAAAAGTCTTTCCAGATAGAAAAACCCTACAACACTTTTCTTGACATGGGAATCGAACCCAGGATCTCATGCTCAGCTGTAGTTCTTGTGACCACAAGAACAACGAGGTAGTCTTAATACCTAAGGAATTAAGGCTAAGTAAGATGCTATTATCTCAATTATGGAGGTTACAGACTTTAATAGACATTCTCCAAAGATCTTCATTTGCTCGTCAATTTGATCTTGATTTGCTTAAAAGATTTTATTACTGTTAAGGGGTTAATATGCTTAAAGTTAAATTCAATCAGGCAGGCTGAAACATTTGCCCTCATTAAATCAAAACCGAGCGAGGGCGAAGAATTTAAGGTGTCAGTGGTTTTTGTGGGACACTGGTAAAGAAATTTAAAAATTCCTGAGCAACTTCTTTACTATCGCAAATGAGACCACATGACGTCTCCAGTGTGTAATCAGAATTATGATTTTTGTTCCTGTTCGTTTCATTATTGATAGTTTTCCAAACCGTCTTTATTTTATTGTCTGCTGATTTTACCTTGTTGCTAATGTTTAAGGCTGTACCTGCCTTACAAGTGTTCTTAAAAAAAATTGACTAAGAAGCAACAGAATTTGTTAAAGATATACCAGCCTGTAATATCAACCCAAAGCAACATGTTATATTTAAAGACAAAGTGTTAAAATTAGGTCTAGTTGTTTCCTATCGGTATTTCCTGCAGCGATTTTATAAATAAAAACGAAGAAATTATGATTTTAATCGAGATAAAATATTATTTGATGAATCCAAAAGCTCGTCTCTGATTCCGAGTTACATACATACATACATCAACTCACGCCTTCTTCCCATGGGGGTAGGCAGAAACTACAGAACGCTACCTGCTTCGATTCCGAGTTAATTCATTATTTCTAATGATATTGTATTCATGCCATAAATTTTCAGATTTATTATACTTTAATGAATTCTCGGAAGCAATAAAGCATTGTAGTCGGATATTACAAAATAATAAACACAGAAATATTTAACGTTAAAATAAAATTCAGCGTACTATAACAATAAGATTTTAAAAACGAATATCAATTTATTATTCTCGTAAATTTTCGTATTGGTTGAAATACAGTCAAAACATACAAGTTCAATTTTAAATCCAATATTAATGAAAAATGAAAACTGAATACACTCAACAAATTGTTGTCAAATATAGATCCTCTGTTCCGTTAACCCAACAAAAAAAAAAGTGAACACATATGATTCGTTGAATGGAAATAAAATCCATTTACCAGGCCTCCTGGCCATGTAAAGGTACCAATTGTCGAAAAACCCGGCTATTCTGACAGCTCGGTGCCACTATACCCAGTTTTGATACAAGGGAAGGGATCACGGCAGGCCAGTTTAAGCTAGCCGCTTCCAGTATACATTATGTCCGTACTATGTTTGCACGGTCGCGAGTGCATAACCGGAGGCGATGCAGTCCTGTTGATTTTTTATTTTTTATACCCGGGTCCGTTGAGAGCTGGGCGTTAATCAATACTTTGTACATGCTGCAGGCTGCACGCAAAACAAAAAAAAACACGTGTTGTTTTGTACACGGATAACATTTTTTATCCGGATCTACGTCCGGATATGTGCAAAATGAAAGAGTGTATTAAATCGATCGTGAACAATATTTAATATTCGCTTTGTGTTGGTTTTTGTGAGGGTGAAAATAGAGCATGGCGCTGCATTATTCGCGCGAAAAAGTTGGCTTAGAAAATTGGTTGACGCTGCGCTTTTGCAAAAAAATGTGAATGGGCGCGGCTTTTCGGTTCACCACGAGGCCTTATTGCTTTTTATTATGGAATTTTTACGTGATCAAGGTTTATGTGTTTAATAGATAGGTAGGTACTTGTTTTGTTGGTTTATTTTCGTATTTTAAACGTCTATTTACTTGATTATTAATTAAAGTCGGTAAAGTAAAGACAATGAAAACAAACAAGTACACTCGAATTAAGCACCGGTAAATAATCCGGTCGAATATTAAAATTACCTACAAAATAATTTTCCCTTCATTATACGGGAGCTTTTATTTAAAATATATATTAATCCGTATCTATAAATACGAAAAAAGATAGGAAATATTTTCGGTAAAATGCAGTATAAAACACTGTGCCTACCCAGAACATGTTGAACGCTTTTAAAATAACTGAAAAATGAGAAGAGCTAAATGAACGACCAGAAAAAAATGCGTGTTTCAATGAAATATGCAAATGAGAGGCTTAAGCATGTTACATAAAGACAAAAATATACCCTGAGAGCGAGGATTAATGCGTATCAAAAAGGAATTAAACATTTATTTTTATGTACTTTTGCCGAAAGCAGAGAATGGGATTTTATCAACTTTTATCGAGATTTTCATTGAAAGGATTACTAGTAACAGTAAAAGCTTTTACTGAAAGTCAGAATATTACAATTTATGCACATAACTAAATAATGTTTGTGATCTATGTTGATATTTCAGAGCGTAATATTATGGATTCGTAAGTCCTGCAACTATGTTTATACCCGACTTGTCCAGAAGTAGGGTCATATCTTGTCAAGTCAACGAGGTGGAAAGACGGCAAATAGGATAACTGCAACAATTACCACGCTTGGCTAACGGATTGGTGATGTCTACTTATCCGGGAATCCGTTGTGACCTGTGTCCAATAGTAGACGTCTTTCTGCAGAAATGATGACAATGGTGATATTCTTAGAAGATAAAATACGCTGCTAACGCTATCTAATATAAATATGAACACATTTCTGAATTTATTGAAAGAGCTCAAGTAGCTTCCCATACTTCTTCGACGGAATTCTGGCCCTTCCAGTATACTTAAATCTTCTCCCTACATCTAGAAACATATACAGCACTTTTAAAAGTCCCCTCAACGTTAAGTATTTAAAAATTAAAAACAAAGGGAACTTTTTCTCATGAACAGGCACTCGAGACAAGTTGAGCCTGAACTTGTTGAGCAATGTCGAGTAATGTCGAGGCAAAGTTGAGTGATGTTTATGTTTACCGCAGTCACGAACGAACGCGGATGTTTTTAATTAGACCACTTTTATTTGCGTCATTAGCGTTTTTCATTTCAAAATTAGTTTTCGGTTGATCTTCATTTGTTTTAAAATGCAGATATCGAACGTCAGCGCAATACCCGTATTTTTCAAACGCAGGCACACATTCTGATCTCAGTCCCAATCTGTCAATAAAACCAAAACAAAAAAAAACCAATCAAATCTGTTAATGTAACAACATTTTTAATAAGTTTTAGACGTCGATTGTCGCTGAGATGAGCTGATTGAGACTTGAATTTGAACGTTACTTAAGTACGAGAAGTGGCCATTATAAAATACCTAAATCAGCCGAATTGTTAGTTTGAAATCTTCCATACAAAAACTGGCTGACGTCAATTAGCCCGCGATGCCCGCTTCCACGAGTAAAAAAATTGTCGTGGAAATACGCGTAGTGATAGACTTATTCAGGTCTTAACCAGAGATGAAGATCTCTGGTCATTCTGAACTCTTGGTCATCCTCACCTGTAAATATGGGAGATAAATAAATATTTGGAGGGACCTCTACGATACTTGGTGTTTCGAATCTCCAGGTAAAAGCACCCTCCGTAGTGTCCTTACTGCGCTAAACCTTTGGCACATCCAGTAAAAAAAATATACAAAGAATAATAAATTTTACAATTTAAACAAAATTTTATCCACTTGTTGTGCTGGTAGTCAAAAGTGATCATTAAACCACTATATATACACACACAAAAAAACAACCAAGTAAGGTATCCATATATTCTACTTTGAATAGCTATTAAAATTAACCATGTATTGTGTGGGCAGGACCACTTTTGACAGCTTATTGATTCAAGGTTCGATGGAGGATGTCAATATGCCATATATGGCATACTCGACACACTCCTGTCTGAATTTATGTCTATATTGGTAGAGACAAGTTGTAGGAAACATTTAAAAGTTAGTAACGAAATGAATTTGAATATTTTTGACGTTAGATGCCCCCTTAAATGGTAGAACGAATCACTGTTTGGGAAAAAAAAACTTACCAACTTAGGAATGAAATCATCTTAATAAGTCTGCTAGTTTCTTATTGATTAAATGGTAAAACTTCTGGGTTCGATTACTAGGTCAGGCTAGCTGAGCAGCCAGGGGGTTAAATTTAGATGGGAACACGAGCTTCTTCTACCAAATAAAAAAGAATCACGGAAAAATCGGTGTAGATGAAAAAACCACAGAATGCTTAACCGCCTCCTTGGTTTGAAGTTATAAAAGATACACTGTAATTTTATTGGCCTAAGGACACACCATGTTTAACATGCAAACAAAGCCTTATTCACCACGGTCAAAAATCTGTTCACTAATTGTATCAAGTTTCTACAGTACTTGCATACGCGTTTGTTTGGTAATTACCTATAGTAATACTATTTTAGTTGAGAGTAAGAAGGTTTCTTTTTAATAGCTAATTGTTATGTATTGGGATATTTTTAAAGGTGTTGTAATTTCTCGGCTAAGATTAGCATGTTGTATGGCGTAAAATGTGATTATAAATTTTATGTGAGAGAGATATTTTGTAAAAGAATGTACAGATAATGACTTAAAACTATTGTAAGATTTGTTTAAGAGCTCTCTGTGAAGAAAGTCCGGGAAATACTACCACCGTACCTATTTCTGATACAGCAGCGTTGTTTTGTTAGAAAAAGAAAGAAAATACACTGGTTTGCGCTAAACATGACGCAGAGAAAGAAAACAAACTCAAAAATGAACAATTTGGGGGAAAATATGCGTCATATGCACGCAAAACGGCCATCGCTCAGCATAATGCAACGACCCAATGCTCGCATATTTGTTTGTTTGTTTGGCATCTCGCAGGTCAACCTATGCGGTTGTCGTCTGCTTAAGCGGACTTGCCTGTGGTTGCCCTAATAAATTAAGGCCTCCAGCCAGGACTTAAACTTAATTACTAACTAAAAACTAAGCGACAACGCTAATGGCACCCCCCTGTGGGGTACGGACCTCGGCTTAGGGCGTCGCTGGAAGAGGGCAGCAAATGACTAGCTGGATCAGGATTGGTATTATTTAGGGACGAATTTAAAGCTACAGGCTCAGCGGCGCGGGCTGGCTCGAGCAAGGGTCGGGAGGGGCGTCGATTTGGGAGTCGCGGCGGGCCTCGGCGGCGAGGGCGGTAGGACGGCGATCGGGTTTTGGGCTTATGTAGCGTGCTAGTGGCCTTAATACTCTCCTGGAGGACGCCACTACCCTAGTGGCGTCGTCGGGGTCGATTAAAGTATGCCTTGGTCGGCGAATACTGCTAATGCGAGAGGGAGTGTAGCGGGCGGCCGCTGTAATCAGGGGGTTAGAATGTTTGGTGCCGCAGTCGAAGAAACGCTTTGTTAAGCGTTTCATGAACTGTTTTATGGTTGGCATTCTAAGGTCGACGTGATCCAATGCTCGCATAGCCGCAGCGCGGGTTTATACAGGGTGCAGCATACGATAACAAATAAAATAAATACACAACACACATCATAAATTATTCTGGTTGAAGGGTTTGGGTGCAAGTTTCTCTAGCCTTGCAGATGTCCATAGCTGCGGTGGTAAACACCACATTTCATCTCCTACTTGATCGCCACCCAATTATGTAAATAGTAAACTGCTAATCAGTTTTTTACAGCCTATCCCCTCAAGCCTAATGAGTTCGACAGGATAGATAATCAAATTCTAAGATATTGCTGTCTTTCACCTGTTGTGGAAATACTACAGACAGTCTGGAATTTTTTACAACATCTAGGTGCTCGTGCTGGCAAGGCTTTAATTATAGCTCTGGTAACTGTCGAGCACACTGACAGTGTGTGCTCATATTAATCAAATATAATTTACAAGGGTTTTAGGAACTAAGCGTTGAAAAGGAATAAATCCGCCCTCACGGTTGTACACATCAATAAATATAGAAAAAAATAATTATACGTAAAAAAAACACGTGCAAAAATAGAAGTTAGCGCGTGGACACTTTAACTACGAAAACCATCAATACGGCTACAATGTTAAGGCACTATTAAATTGAAAATTGACTGTACCTTGCAAGTCTTGTACCCACTTATAAACCGTCTGTCACTAGGAACATCCCAAAACATCGCCATAACTGTTTATTTAACATTTAACTCCCCGATTAACTAAACCGTTCAACAGACAAGAATAATAGCTTTCTGCGAAAAAACTACTAATTAAATAAGTTCATTTTCAATTTATGCCTGGTCCAATAAATTATTGTTTGGTTCGCTAACTTTCGTCCATATATGGTTCGCCAATGAGCCAATTGGTCGTCGCTAATTAGTGTGTCGTACGTTTATTACGAATAAAACGTCTCTATAGACGACAGCCGGTTAGTAATTGGTGCTTTCTAGTGGACATTTTGAGATATTTTTGTTGAGGAAGTTTTTGAATTGTGATAATGTAAATAAATTGAATTACTGTTATCGGTAATTGCTGTAAAATAAATATAAGCAACAATGGGAACATAACAGGTTGATTAGGTATGTTATGGATCATCTAAACTTAATAATCCATACTAATATTATAAATTCAGAAGTAACTCTGTCTGTCTGTCTGTTTGTTAACTTTACACGCCTAAACCACTGAACGGATTTCGATAACATTTGTCAAGGCTGTTCAGCTATAAATATAATTCATTTTAATATTAGACAAAATGAAATAAAATTTCATAATACGGCTTCAAAATAGACGAAAGCTTTAGATACCTTTGAACAGCTCTGAGGATCTCC
Source organism: Dasypolia templi (assembly GCA_963555695.1). Classification (NCBI taxonomy): domain Eukaryota; kingdom Metazoa; phylum Arthropoda; class Insecta; order Lepidoptera; family Noctuidae; genus Dasypolia; species Dasypolia templi. Next base: position 25,161,204 of record OY743154.1, on the reverse strand, counting down.
AGGAAAGTGAAAAAAAAATACAAATAACGGAATTTGGGCTAGGTTTTAGCCTAGCTCGTTTGCCATGATCGAATTTTGTCGACAGAAGAATAGACAAAATGACAGATAGAATAGATCTGTCATATTGTCTATTCTGCCATCGACAAAACTCGTTTCTACAGTGGAAGAAGCAGTTTAATTAATTGATTGACGACGCCTGAGTGTAACGGGGTGATTATGTTTCCCATATTTTGGTAACAAGTACTAAAACAACGCTACAGTTAAACAGAAAAAAAACTCTTTCTAAATATACTGACTACCATTACCCGTTTATCTTTTCGAATAGTTTGTTTAGCTTTAAGGCAGGATTTATTCAGACTTAAGCCAACCTTTCGCAGATTTACCACCCAAAAAAATCACAGACAAAAAAGTGAGGATTATTATAACCTCAACGTTTGATCTCGCCAAACTATATACTCGTATATGTAAAACAATACAGAATCGGTAACAGAATTTTATACCGAAGGAAAATCCCCAAAAAAAAAAGCTGCTCGGAGATACCCTATGTGTTCCCAGCTAGGGATTTGTTTAAAGCATTCGTACTAGAAAGAAAAAAAAAACGATGTTTCAACGTTTTTCCTGCCATCGGTACAAGGCCTAGAGCTGTGTGAGCTCCGAACGAACTGAGAGCATTAAGGATGGCACGAGATACAAAAAGAGTTTGTTAACACGTTTGTGAATTACAATTGGAGAGAGTTTAAAGAGAATTAGTGAGGGCATTAGTGAGTGGAAGTAGCGTTTGTTTTGTTTCCGTGAATCTACTTAAATGGCGAGGTGCTTCACGATTTTCCATTTTGGGATTGATATTTATTTGGCCCACTGGTATTGTACTGTTATTGTAAGTGCTTCCTTGGTGAAGGGGAAGGCACTAGTGCCAATAATATAAAATCCTGTTTGAGTGATAACTAAGAACTTTTTTTTTACCTTAACCTCTACATGCGGGGCTCTGTAGGGTGTCGACAGTTTTTTCCTCTGCTTTTCGTGGGAACTAAATGAGTAATTCAAATATTAATAACCAATTTCGAGGCGGCGGTGGTGCTCGCCTCATACCACGTGAACGAGCGGTGGAATGTCGTTTAGCTACGCTGAATGTGCAAGGAGAAGATAAAAGATGTGATGTATGAATGAGACGAAAAGAAAAGGAGTGGACCTGTCTAAATACGGTTCTCTGACCGCTATCTGGTCCAGTGTTCAAGAGATACATAGGGCCTGTCAGGATGTGAAGGTTTTCCTCTCCGAGCGGATGATGAAATGTGCGAAAGATTATGTTTGTGTGAGGATTCTATGGGTATGGATAAAACGTAGGTCTAAACCCTATCTTTATTTTGTGCGTTTATGCACCCGTTATGGGAAGCTCACCTTCGGAGAGGGCCGAATTTTGGGGCAGTATAAGGCAGGGATTTTGTGAATGGATGTAGGTCAAACGAGAAGATGGTAATGCTTGGAGAATTTAATGGTTGGGTTGGTGTGAATGGGCACCTACGAAAAAGTATGAATTTACTAGAGATATGTATAGAGAAGAATTTGTCTGTCATGAACACTATCTTTAATCATAGAAAGGTTCACAGCTATACGTGGGAAAGGCAAGACAGTAGAAGTATGATCGACTTTGATGTGATTTGATTCGATTGTGAAGGAAAGATTTAATACACATACTAAAACATATGGTAGTGTTTTTGTAGGGACTGATCATTATCTGGTAATGTGTCGGGTGGATGGTCTGTTCAGGCATTGGCGTCACCGAGTTCGAGTGCCTGCTCTAGAATGAATAAAGTAGAAAGCCTAAAGAAAGAAAGAAGAAAGAGAGGAGGAAAGATTTGAAAGTAAAAGAGGAATATAAGAGTAAAGTGAATTCATGATCCCTTTTGTATCTAGCACTCGTTGACTACGCCAAAGCGATTGACAGCATTCACCATGATTCCTTATTTAAGGCACTCCTAATTGAAAATATAGAGATCACTTATGTAAACCTTTAAAAAACCAAATACCGCAATAGTACAGCTGCTTTAAAAATTAACACCATAGGACCATCCGTCCCTATTGAAAGAGGTGTTAAATTCCCCTAAGACTTAAGCAAAATGCTAATTGATTTAAATAAGGCAAGCTTCGAGATTGGACTTCAAATGAACAAGCGTCCAACCGAAACTGTATGTAGCGGGTGTGGAAGTTGCGTATGTTCCAGAATACATCTACCTCGGCCAAATAGTCTCATTCCAGGCAAGACAATAAATGGAAATATGCAAACTCCCTATCCTCATATATGGCGGTCAAACCTGGTCCTTGACAGTTCAGCAGAGGTTGAAGCTTGAGGTTTTGTCAGCGAGCAATGGAGCGCAGCATTCTTGTCATTCAAGTCAGATTAACGGATCGCATTAAGAACACAGTGCTGAGCTCCAAAACACAAATCGCCGACGTCATTCAAAAAGCAGAAAAGCTTAAGTGGGACTGGGCCGGATACGTTTGCCGCATGTCGAACGAGTCATGGGCCAAATCTACCACCATATGGGTAGCCGAAAACTTCTGGTGACATCGAGGCAGACCCAGGAGAAGATGGCGGGACGAGCTTGACACCTACAGGATTGGTCCACATTAGTTCAAGACAGAGAAGAGTAGAAAGGAGAAAAGGAAGCCTTGGCCTTGTAGAGGGACAACATGACTAAAAATAAAATAAAGTCAAAAGAGTGAAGACGGATATAATATTTGATGATATGAATGATTCAGTTAAAGCCAAGAAGAAGTATGTGATAAAGCGAGATATAATATGGAGCCAGTAGCCACAAAAGTACGTGGACTGGCACAGAGGAAATGTGGTAGTAGAACGAAAACTAAAGTGAAAGAGATGGTAAATTGAAAAAGGATGAAAAGGAAAAAAAAGTATAACAGAAAGTTCTCTGATAACTTTAGGGCCAATGTTAAGTAAGATGTGCTGGATGAAAACAGGTAAGATTAGTTGTCAGGATAGCGTGCAAGAAGTGGGTAACTGACCAGACGCCAGTTTTGACGACCCAAGCACAGATGTAGATGAAGAGAATGAAATAGAAATTGATGAGATTGTAAGAGCGCGGAAAGGGATGAAAGTTGGGAAAGCTGCAGGGTACGACAGAGTGTCTGCTAAAATGCTGAAGGGCGGTGACGGGGTGGGATCAAACCTGTTGTACCGCATCTTAAATACGTGTTGGAGATATGGTTGTGTAACGGATCATTGGTGTAAGGCTGTTATCATACCACTATATAAGGGAAAAGGCTCTCAGCAGGATTGTAAAAACTACCGCGACACTAGTCTTTTGAGTATCGTCGGGAAACTGTATGCAAAGGTTTTAATAAATAGGATGTACAGGCAGGGTTTAGAGAGGGAATGGGCTATGGAACAGATCATCTTCTTAAAGTGCATAACCGAGAAACGTCTGACGAAGCACAGGAAAGTCTACTGTGTTTCGTTGACTTGGATAAGGCCTATGACAGAGTGTGGAGGGAAGAACTGTGGTCGACACTATCCGTGTACGGTGTAGACTGGCGCTTGGTACGAGCACAGAAATTTTTATACAAGGATTGCAGTGCTTGCGTTAGGATAAATGGGGCATACACAAACAGGTTCAGCATCTCGAAAGGTATTAGACAGGGTTGTATAGCGTCACCGTGGTTGTTCAACCTGTACGTGGACGTATATTTAGGGAGTCTGTTTAAAAGGGATGGAAAGAGTGATGGAGATGTGGAAAGGAGAGTAAATGCGGCAAAAAAAATGTAAATGGTGACACATGCATTTGTGACCAACCAGTGGATGTCCAAAAAGGTACGACTGGCTGTTCACAACGCTGTGTTTAATGTTAGGTATAGCAGAAGAAACATGAAAGAGGAACGAATGCTATGAAAATGCGTTTCTTGCGAAGCATGTGTGGTGTGACTAAAGAATATATAAAAAAGTTGTGTGTTTTTTTTAAAGCGTATACTTATATAGTTTGGTCATGATGAGAGGATGAATGAAAGGAAAGAAACGCCGGCAGGGGACGCTCTAGGAGGACATATCTTAAATCATATACCTCATTGGTGATGTTCTTCAGAAAGGTCAGGTGCATAGTTCTCGCAACCAGCGTGCGTGTAAGACTAGATGTATGAACATAAACGAAGCAAAATAAATATGTAAGGATGGTAGCAGGCGGCGTTCTGTAGTTTCTGCTTACCCCCAAGAAGGCATGACTTTATAAAATTATGTATGTATGTTTTTTGTTTGGCTTGACTTTGTTCATGAGGCACTAATGCTAGTCTAAATACTTTATTTACTCATCATGACGTAAACATTTCTAAACAGTTACATTCTACAATTTAACAGCCCTACTTCTAGCACCTACATCAATCTGGCCACAGGGCAATTCAACATAAACAAAACAAAAACTGTACAAAGTTAAGACTTCGTGACCGTGTCGTGTCGTTACAGTTACCTAACTTATAATAGGTCCTGAAACTTGTAACCTTGTCCAGTTTTAAATTAAAAGCGGTTGTTTGTTATAACTTATTAATTTAAGTTAATTTTTTCGCGTAGAATATTCTCAACTTATTTTCTAGAACATGGTTTTAGAAAAACATGAAATAATAACATACCGCAATTACCAATTAGTTGGTCAAACTTGGTCCCTTGATCCCTTTCTTTGTATCTCGTGTCGACACGAGGTACAACGATGGACAAGATTTCTCATGGGCTCAGTTGCAAAATTACAACTTCGCAAAACGCCAATTTCCTAAAATCTTAATTTCTCAGAATGTCTCTTTCACAAAATGACAATTTCTCATAATGTCCCTTTTTCCAATGCACTTTCAATCTTACATATCAGTACAAAGATAAGATATCATTGATAAGTGTGTCGCGTCGCGTCGCGCCTGTTTTCTGGAGCTTTAAAACGTAGTAATAAAGCTTGATTAAATTAATGAATCATTCGTAAAACAAAACTACATCAGAAATCCAAAAGTCGTAATAGAAAATGTGGAACAAGCGAACTGCTTCAAACACAAGTACGACTCACTCATCGCCAGTTTCTAAAACGGGACTGAATTAGTTCTGCTGTAGGTTTTAGTGGTGCTTTTTTGAGTAGGGAACTGCATATTATACGATCACGACTGGTCGTTGAGAGATATTCTATTGAAACTTTGTTATTCATGATTATATAGATTTGGATCAGACAAGTAAATCAAATTCATTCTGAGGTGTCTAATGTTTTATGAATTGTGTAAAAAATGGGACATTTTTTTCACAAAATTTAATTATGAGCAGTGTTATTTAATATTAACAGTGCATAGTTAAAATGTGAACATCATCTTACTTAAATTCAGAAAACATTAGACACCTCAGAATGAACTGAAATAAAACTCCTTCATTTGATTTTAGTTCGTCAGTTAGTAAAATTGCAATAACAAACTAATCAGTATCTGTACAGTTTCCTTTAAAGCTTTCTTGTTTCACACTCTCAAATCCCCTTAATCTCTACGCACCCCTGAACAAAAACTAACACCAAGTCGCGACGTGCTCGCAACGCGGAACCATGAAACCTAACGTCATACTCATTAAAAAAAGAACTCTTAAATATCCCTAGCTGGCTCGGCTCATATTTGAATAGTTCACCGTTTTGCGGCCCCTGGCGTTTCACTAGAAATATGTATTTCAGCACTAAACTCCCTGAACGCACGTACCGACAGGAATTTCGTCCGAAACTTTCATTGGCTGTAAAATTTAATGAACATTTTTGTTACGCGTTTTTCTGGTGAATTACCGAAGGGTAACATGAACTAGAATCATGGCTCTATTTGGCTTACAACATAGATACATTCTTTATCAAACCTTATTTACCATCACCATTCTACTTCCTAAAATATTGTCATACTCGTATTCTATTCACAGCTGTGTTCCCGAAGCGGTAGTAGATGCCTACATTTTGCTAATTATATTTCTTTTCCATTAAGTATGAAAACTAGTGTCAGTATTGCTACTGTAATTCTAAATTATATTATAAATGCGAAATTAAGTTGGTTTGTTTGTTACGCTTTCCCGTAAGAACGACTAGACGGATTTGTTTTAAATTTAGCACACAAAGAGACCATGACCTGGGTAAGGACATAAGCTACTTTTCATCCTGTATCGCAGACCAAGTCGTGGGCAACGGCTAGTCTAGCAAAAAAACTCAATAAACATTTCCCGACTTAGAGATCTTCGAATATAATGATCACTTTTACGACAATAAATTAAAACATGATGATAATTTACCGAGGTGCTCGCAGGACTGAATTCCCAGGAAAGCCGGAAACACGTGTGTAATTCTGAACAATTTAGGAACTCATTAAAGTCGAGTCTATTGTAGCAACACGACTAAATCATTCGAAGGCCACGATTTCACGATGTTCATTATTTTCACGTCATTAGTTCACGATGGTAATTAGGCATAATACTGGCAGGTGCTAGGTCCCACCTACACGAATGATAACTAGTTTGCTACCATTTGCGTGGGGTGATTAGGCGCTTGGTGATCTAAGGTCATAGTTATTGCCTGTTAGAATATAAGGAGAAAACATAAAACACAAACATAACATCACCCAAAGGTAAAACACACCCAAATGTTGCCAGTTACGTTTAAGTCTCATGTAACAGGAGCAACCTCTGGTTGATGGCAAAAGGGCGAACCTATTGCCATCAACCAGAGTTGTGGCCAGAGTTGTATCTATTGTACATTTCGACAATTATTGAAATAGGGGTGAGCCTTGAATGAACCGACAACCGCTGGGGTAAACGAGTTCTTGAGTGGAGACCGCGACTCGGCAAACGTAGTGTAGGACGTCCTCCGGCCAGGTGGTATGACGATCTGCGAAAGACTGCAGGCAGATGCTGGATGCGTCGAGCTGAAGACAGGGCGCTATGGCGCTCATTAGGAGAGGCCTATGTCCAGCAGTGGACTACTATAGGCTGATGATGATGATGATGATGATGGGTGAGCCTATTGCTACCAACTGGTCACAAATGATCAACATAATTATCAGTCCATGCACTTATAAGCATGGATGAACCTCGTAAAAAACTGCTAACAACATGATTATTCTAATTACCAGACATGGTTAAACGGATTTATGATCACAGTAAGTTTGTGTTCATGCTTTTAATGAACTTTACCTCGTTGCCAAATGAGTAGCGGTATTTAAACTTGTAGTATGATGGTTACAAGACAGTTGATTATCCTATTATATTTTCAGATCCACGCTTTTAATGTAAAAACATAAAATCTTTAACAGCATTAGAAGGTACTTTAAAAAAAAACAATTCCTTAAGGTCGGCAGCACGCGACGCAGCTTCGAGTTAGAAAGTTACAAGTTTGCAAGATACGCAAGCTCAGTCGACCTTGGCATCAATTCACAACCATAGACTAGGAAATTGTGGATTTAGAGTAAAGCTATCCGAGATACTTAGCTATGCTTGATATTACGACAAGAAGATTAATAAAGGACTGCCTCGTTGGTCTAGTGGACGCAATCGCTACTGCTGAGCATGAGGTCCTGGGTTCGATTCCCAGGTCGGGCAAAGTGTTATTGGGTTTTTCTATCTGGAATTTCTCAATAGCGGCCCGGAGTCTGGATTTGTGCCCGGTTGATGGCAATAGGCTCGCCCCCTATTACATGGGACTTAAACATAACTGGCGAAATGTGGGTGTACAGGTACACCTCTGTCCAACCCTTCGGGGAAACAAGGCGTGATGTTATGTTAAGATTAATAAAGAAGCGGCTTACACATTCTCGTGCGTTTCAGGGCTGTATCGTATCATCTTTTTGACAAAGGCCTCGCCCAAGATGTCGTCACATTGACCGTTCCTGTGGTACTCGCATCCAAATGATTCGCGAGATTTTCACAAGATTATTTTTTCAGAACCCACAGTTTAAGCTTAATAAAGATTAATTTACGGAAGGCAAATAATTCTTAAGTCATCAATAATGACAGCTAAGAATGATGTCATTGTTTGATGAGGCATTATGTGACATGCAAGCGGCCAGACGAGATGTCACCTCGAAAGACACGTAGATACCTCACTCCAAGAACTGACCACCCAGAAAAAATCTTCTCAAAACCATGTTTCATCTTAATACCACGTTTAACATTCTACTTCCGCCACCCCACTGCCCCATATCCCCCCACTTCCGTACCTACGTGCAGATCGTACGGTCAGCAAGAAAAACACGTGTAGTATCAATATGTCACAATCGGCGCACGCGCACGATACGAACACACCTGGCCGGCCAATTGTCACGTCTTGATACTGCATTCATTCAAACATACGTTATGAATAGTTATGATTGTATTAGTTATTGTTTTAATTAGATTTTAACACGTTTAATTGGGTTAGCAGATTTTACAATAACATCGACTGTAAACATGCATTCATATAGTCGCCATTCGTCATGGGATACTTAGGTTAATGACGTCTGTTGTCAGTGAATGAATCGGCATAGCTTTTTCCAAGCTATGTTTTGGTCGGCTTCCTAAATGCATGAAGCTGAATGCCAGTATTTTACATCTAGCGACTGACTATGAATCAGATCTCAACAACCCAGTTAAAGTACCACCAACTTATCTATGCAATTCATTGGTGGCGCTCTGGTTCAAAAACCGATCGATTTAAAATGTTAGTTCGAAAAATGGCCTTTGCACAGATAAGTTGGTCGAGATATACTGGATAACACGAAACCCCTTGGCAAGACTGGTTGTCAGAAATTTTCTTCTTACAACATGTAACGTCTGTCATCAATGTACGAATGACAGCCTGGACCAACGGCTGAACCTACGTGCTTTGTGAAGCACAGAGGGCAGAAGACTGTCACCAACAACTCCAAATGTCTCTTCTTATAAAGAGAAGAGTTTTGATTACTATGCTTGCGCATTGTATGTTACTAAACAGTAAGTCCATCGTTACAAGTCGGATTGTATGCTAAAATAAACTTTCGAATAGGTACCAGAATATAAACTATATTTATGTACCTAGTTTGTGTCCCTTTCTGTTTAAGAAGAAGCCTTTGTCCTTCAGCGGTAGCCGCAACCCATAGAATTGCCTGCCGCAAAATAGACTATAACTACACAAAATTTGAAATCCCATTTCATCCCAAAAACACACCCAACGCTACAATGTAACCTGACTCCTGAAAACTTTTATTCACCAAACAATAATTTTAATATTTTCAATAGCTGCCGAACCCAACTGAATTCCTGGAATTATTTTCCAATATTTATTTCAACGGATTTTTATTCCGCAGTAGGTACACGATCACGTTATGCGCTCCTAGTATTTTTCCAATTTCATAAAAGTGTTTTTCTGTCTGGTTTGTACCTAGTGTTTGTTTTTTACAGTTGTTGCTATGGTTTCTTTAAGGGTTGCAGTTATGATTGGTTTGTGAATGTTGTTATTGTAGTAGTCCTGTGTAATTAAATTCACTTTAAAATAATATTGAAATACTGTTTTGCCATCCAACGTTGCAATAAGATGCTGACAGTCTTCTGGGCACGTTTCCGGATGACAGACTTCGACGCCTCAGTGTCCTTTTGTTTTTGTATTAATTGTATAGTTAGTGAGTTAGTCATTTAATTAAGTACCCAGTGTAAATAAGTAGTTATGTTATATCGATTCACCTAGAAAGGTATAAATATTTATAAAGCTGACAAGTTTTTTTTTTTTTTATTTCGCTAATCTGTGGCTCTGCAGTCTAATGTGAAAAAATCTTATTGCATTTGATAGCCCAATTTTTGAGGAAGGTTATAGATTGTTTGATATCACGCTCCGACCCTAAAGAAGCGAGCAAAAAGACAAAAAGTCAGTAAGAACGCTTTGCGAAAACGAAGTAATAACGCGGGCGGAAATGTGGCTGTTATTTTAGTATATAACTTCTACTAGCTTCTACCCGCGATTTCGACGTAAGCATCGAAATCGCGGGTAGAAGCTAGTAGAAGTTTATACAGCTGGAGAGTTTGATACGAGCAAAAGGGAAATAAGTATAAACGAATAATAAAAACGGCGGGGAACCGCGGGGCACAGCTAACTATTTGTTTACAAGCATTTTTAATGGATATGAATTAAATGAGTTTTGGCAGGCGTGTTTGTTTCTATTGTAACAATAGATATCTCTGTAAAATCTGTTGTAGGAAACCTTTTTCAAATGTCATTTTTGACTATACCGTGTTCAGCAATTTTCACACCAAAGTGGGAACTGTTTTTTCTCCTGGTCGTCATCATCATCTCCCTGCCTTGTTCCATATTACTTGGGGTCTTCTTCTTCCATTCTCCCCTGTCAACCATCACGCTATCATTTATTCCCTTCTTCATATCATTCCTCACACAATCCATCCATCTTTTCTTTGGCCTTCGTCTCCCTCTGCATTTATCTACATTTATATTCATCTCACTTTTAGTCACATGCGATTCTCCCTCTTCATAAAAATCCAAACGATTTCCTTTCAACTTTTCTGTCAATGGCGCCACTTTCAAAGTGTCCTTTCTACTGGTACGCACAACATATTCTTTGCACCGAGTCAACACTACAGTTAGTATCATTTACATGTTACTTGAACTGTAGATTGTTAACTTATTTCTGTACAACTTTATTGGGAACAAGTTACCTTTGGATTGGGCGGCTACCTGTCAATACCTACATAATTGTAATTGGATACGAAAGGTTATAGCTGTAATTGTTTATTGCTTGCACAAATATATGCGCCTGTCCAGTAAAGAGCAAGACCTCTTTTCGCGCAGAAAATAAATTTACATCGACGGGGTTCTTTTAAGTTTCTTTTCTGTTCTCCTTTCGTTCTATAAGTGGGTTAGATCAGGTGACTAATCATAACAGAGGTACTATAGTACACCCACATTTTGCCGGTTACGTTTCAGTCTCATGTCAGGCGAGCTAAAAGCCTTGTCGGGCCGAGGTGTCTAAAATTAATAGAAAATACATCAACCTTGCCTGGTACGCCCGCAACTTCTCCGGTCATCCGGTTTACTATCAAGTAAACGTTCGGGGGTTCTGTAGCCCTAGTCTGAGTTTCTTTTAACCACCTCGACTTTACGCAAGCGACGCTCCGATTGCCAAGGGCCAATAGGAGCGCCGAACGCGGTCGATGCGTAAAGTCGAAATGGTTAAAAGAAACTCACAATAGGGCCTCTGATCTCTTCCATTTTTGCGACAAGTCCTGCCCATCGAAGACGTCCTATTTTAATAGTTTTAACAACATTATGCTATCTATTACTACACCTACTTCAAAAATCACTCAACAAGCAAAAGATCTGGAACCAACTAAGCTTAAGACAACAAAGCTGTTACAACACAACCAGATAATTAATGTATCATGAATATTAAACAGCACTCGTATTGTTCGCAAGCGTGTGATTATTGAATTAGTCTGCATTTATAATGCTAAGCTTCTAATTGACCTATGACTTAGTAATATGGTTCCTTGTTGATATGCTTTTACAGACATTATTTATTTAACCATTTACGAGTTTACGTACACACATATTGAAACAGAAACAAATAAAATGAGATTACCTATACTCACTTTATTGTACGTTTATTGAATTCAATTATTGAAAGGGCTTACCTGCCTTCCAAGGATGCAGAAGGCCAAGAACAAGATCCAAGTGTTCTTGAACAGTCGGCGAATGAAACCTTGGCCACACTTTTTTTTTCTCTTCTGCAACTGTCGCATTCCATTGTCGACTATTCTGTCAGCAGAGAGTTTGTTGCGCCACTTCTTCACAGCTAAAGCACTAGAAAGTGGTGAATGGCTGGCGTTTTGGGGGACTGTCTTATACAATTTTGACGTTCGAAAAGTGCTAACTCTCAGTCTAGTTTGAATAAAAGACTTTTGATTTTGTTATTTAGTATCTTTTTAGAAGCCACCGCCACCACCTCCACATGTATTTTATTGGCCGTTTAAGTATAACATAGTTCGTAGATACGTTTTTTTTTGGCTACGAAAGTTTATTTATATTTTGGCGGAATCACCATCCGCTTAAACACATTTAAGCATTTAAAAAAAAAAAATCTTTTCCAAAAAGTCTATGAAATGTTGCCACTAAAATTGTTACTGTAATTGTAGGTAATTTATGTTAATTTAACAAAACTAACATTTAGCCATACATGTTTGGGATCCATAAATAATATTGTCTGGGTTGTTCTAAAAAAAGTGGCTTTGTAACCTGTCGGGCAGTTTTTTTGTGACAATGTATGTTTTTTTTAAGTTATTTATCAAAGTCTGACGTTATTATACTGAAAGATACTTTTTACATAGAGGCTGAGTAATGATAAGAAACACGCAGTGATACATTTAAAATAAAATTATATTCTTACATCTGTTTCTCCATAACTTGCCTCTCGTAATCACCACGAGACAAATTTTGAAGTAAAATAAAGAAAATATTTTATTTATTAATGGGCATAAAATTATTAAAATACATATAAGCATATTATAAATTTTAACTTTTAATAAACATTGCATTAAAAAGAAACATAATTTTTGAGTTATTCATGTTCTAATGGTGTCCGGAGTGATTTTCTCTGTAACTTGTGTTTGCACACTCACTCGCATCACACAAACACTATTACGCAGTTGGCGTCCCAACCCCACGCAAATTGACCATGCAGTATCGGACTAACCACCAGAAAGGCAAGTTGTGCCGAAAATTGTGTCGTTTTTTGAAAAATTACGTCGAAGCACTACAATCGGAGTTTCTATCAGATATCTGACTTAAATATTTTTAGTTGTGGTTAAACTGCCTTGCCAATGATTACGTTAAAGTATGTAATTTAGTGCTTACTTCTCATTATTGGAGTATGAACTGCACAAACTTAACCGTTTTGTTGTTATCAGATTATATATTTCATTTTCTCAATGACCTGACTCTCTTTAACTTGTTTGGACTGCACAGGTTACTGAGACCGATACCAAGTTAAAGAGACTTACCTGTAAATATTTAACAAAACTCGTCTCATTGTAATAATGAAGTTAAAAATTGATGGGAATACTTCGAACTAATTATTCCCTTTGATACACTAAAAAGTTAGTTGGATTTGTTTATTGTTTTGTCGAAAAATGCTTATTCACTGTCTATAAAGTTTTGTTCTACCTGATGTATTTTTTGTTCGAAGGTAAAATGCCAATAAATAAGAAAAGGGAAGAAATGTTAGCCCGAAAAAGAGACTTGAAAAAAAAGATACGAAAAAATAAAAATCTGTCCAGACCTGTACGCAAAATATAAAGAAAATAATAAGGCAAAATATCAAAAAAGGAAAAACGAGGGGAAAGTAGTATCTGTAAATAGTTTGAATCCAAGAGATCAGAAAATGTTAAGAAGGAAGTGGAGAGAAGATGCAAAAAAATCCAAACAACGCAAAAAGGAAAAAAGAGTACAAATCCAATGTTGTGTAGAATGCAACAGTCCACCTCCTTCTAGCGATATCGAAAATATAAATACAGAAAATATTGGCGAACCATTAAGCCCTGCACAGGGTAATTATGTGTGCTGCAGGGTTACTAGATCCAACTCCAGGTCAAGAGAAGTTAGTCCTCCTACCTCATTAGCTTCATCAGTAAGTTCTGGGATAGTATCACCTAATGCCCAATGCCGAATGAGAAAATTGCGCTATAAAATAGCCAAATAAATAGCATACTTATGACTTAAATTAAAATCTGTAATAAAACTGAATGATGCCTATCGGAAGAAAATTTCAAGAATGAAGCCTTTGCAAGAAAGACAGAGCTCATCAATTCAGCCTGAAAACGTCACCCTTGGAAACAACATTCAGGTTCAGTCAACAATCGTTTACGAAAATGTGTTACGCAATTAGGGTGCTGATATCAAGAGGAAGCGCATTCCAAAGAAGAATGGACTGAATATGAAAGGAAGAATGAACAAAGTCAGAAGTATGAGAAGGACAAAGCAGGAGTAGATTGTTGGTAGAACGCAGTTTCTTAGCGTGAGATGAACATAGATATTGGAAGTGAGACATAAGATAAGAAGGAGGAGTGGGAGAGTTGAGAAGAGACAAAAGTGTAGTCAAAGCGCGCAAACTTCTTCTCTGGCGTATGGACATATTTTCTGAGTGTTGACCTGTTCCCCCCTCAGTCGTCCAACTTTCTAGAGATTCAATCCTTGCACGAACGTTTCCACGAAGTTATGAGAAGACAAGTCAGCACACCGCAGCTGAAACGCAAAAAAACACTCAGAGCTTCTGCTGTTCCCGTTGCCCGAGTTTTAAAGTCTTGCCTTGATTCGGATGACGACAGTTTTGTTGCATCTGTGAGGGAAGATTTAAATCTAAGTGAATCTGTTACCGTTCTTCATAGATCTACACCATTTTCAGCACTGTCTGAAATGGAGTTGCCTCCGGAACTTCAAAGAAGTACTTTAGATAGGATTTTAGATGAAGGGCTTTCAAATGTAATACGAATCCTTTGAGGTCTGCCAAGCATGTGATTGATAGTGATAGTGATTCTGATCTCTGCATCTTTTAACAATAATGTTTTATTTCATGTAATGGTTTCCAGAACAAAAAGTCAAAAGTTGTTTTCCAGAACCAAAAATAATATTGTTAAGACCTTACTTTATTTTTAAACGGTATGTTTTTTCAAGAAACTGATTGTTTTAGACTGATTAATTAATGTAAGAAGAATGTTGTTGTGTTCATAGACCTTTTTATATTTTTTCTAAATGTATCTAAAGAAAAGTTTAGTACCTAATCCAGAGGCGATATTTTTTATGTTTTTTAGTCTTATGGCCGTATATTTTTCTTTTCATGTAAAGCTGTTATTGTGTTCAGATATTAAAACAAGTTAAGTAAATGACCCAAAGATTTAAAATAATATTAGTTATAATTTTTTTGATGTTATACGGTATTATTATTTGACGAACTGATTGTTTGATCCGATTAATGTAAGGAGAAATACTGTTTTATCTTTTAGAGATCATGTTTATAATTTTGAATATTTTATTCCTGTAAGAGCTGATTTCCTATCAGTTAACTTTTATTTGATTTATTGAAAAATCTGCACTAAATGCGTCATTTTTTTGCATCCATATTAAGGCGTGAATAGTAATTATTAATAATAAAAGCTGATTTTGCAAAGTTTTTTTGTATTTCCTGTAACCTGTTTAATTATCATTAACCTAGTAACATTTTCTCACTAACCTATGCATTATCACTTTAACCTGTAAGTGTAAATTATTGAATAGCTGTATTTTGTCTATTTACGTGAAGATTATATTCCCTTTAAACAATTCGGTATAATATAAACACTATAATTGTATTTCTGTACAAAAAACTTAATATTTGATACATTTTTTTTTAAATTTACAAATATTTTCGAGCGGTGCCACTTTTCTGAGAACGACCCGTCTGTGTTTTTAATTGAATTTTATGAAAGTAATGTATGACATAAACCAAATATATTAAAAATTGTTTAGGAAATGAGAATAATATGTTCACATTTTGTTCTCATTTCCTTCCCAAATGCCCAAACAACACGTAAATGTTTAACAATAAAATGTATTCCAAACTGCGTTTATAACTATAGTTATATAGAAATTATCCACAGATTCACATTATGCAAATATAGTACAAACAATCCAACAATTATTTTGTTATACCTCTATTGCCAATACCGATGTCCTTGCTTGATGTTCCAACTTACATACGCTGTTACTAACACCTTTATCACAACTGCTCTAAGCTCAAATTTGAATAAATTACAGTTAAGTGTCAACTTTGTATTCACGAACTTTAGCAAAATTTTATTGCGGTTGCTGTAACTCTTCAGACGCCTTAATAGAGTTGAAAATGCATGGATGTAGATGTAGGTACGTCTGTTTGTATAGTTGGTAACCATGAACTGAAGGGCGCCGAAGAACCATACATTAACATTTAGGGTCTATTATGTTTAATGATGGAATTGAGCGCATATACAAATATAGTAACGGTTTCTGTAGGAGCCTGAGCTAGTTAAGACGGTTTCATGTTCATTTCCATTTCGCCCAACGCTTAGCACAATGGGGATCACTGTCGAAGGGAACCGTAAAATAGGAAACTAGGTCAATGCGTATTTAATTTCAATTAAATATTACCACTATTAGTATATTTACCACTTACAGTACTCCTGCTTACAAAATTAACTCGGAATATAATTCTATACAGAATATTGACTTTATGTACTTACACTATGTCGAAAGTCAGTGCTAACAAAACCAGTATAAGTTGAACTTTTATTTTAATAAAGCTCCGTACCACGCTAGGCCACCTTAAAGACTCGTACACACAGGCGCGACGCGTATGACGCTGTCGCGTCGTGCTAGTTTGCGGGTGCCGCCAGTGTGTGTTTGTAGCCTTAAGGGCGAAGCGTCAAGGTAGGCACCGAATTTTATTTTTTTAAATTCCCTCAAATGTTAGGATTTCCAAAAATGAATGTCACTGACGTCACTGACACCATACATTACAAAATCGCCATAGTTTCATACTCCCATTCCCAGTTCCCACCCATCCCTTTTCCAAACCCACCCTTAACCGACTTGACAAAGCTCCTAATTTACGACGACCATCAACCGTTACCATTGAACTGCCAACAAACCATAATGATAAGCCACCACCATAAATTGTATACAGCGTGCAACAATAAAAATGTAAACATAACAGATCATACAATTAGATAAAGCTACAATGGATAAGTCGTGTAGTTACGACCGTGAAGTGATAATGGGGAATGAAGGAAAGTTTATAAGTATCAGCTGGGAATGTGAGGTGATTCGTAGGTGCTTGTATTATAATCATTGCTTTTGTGCTTGAGAACTGAAATAAAACAGGAGCTAAAGTTAGAACTGTAGTCTGCCCAGTCGTGAGACAAAGGCCTTTTATAAAAATAGAAAGAATTTCGGTTATTTATATTACTGCCTGCCTATACCAAAGTTGGAAATTTAAACATGTTTTTTATTTTATTTTTTATTCTGGTATTTTTACGAAGGTTGTGGTTTTATTAAAAAGCACCTGTTTTTATGTGAACCCCTTTCGCGCCCGTCACTCACAAGCGAAGTAGAAAAGCTTGTCTGCAGAACAACAAGGTTTCGTAATACACAAACAGTGGGAATGGCTTTCATTTTGACAGTTCAACAACATTCATTGCGTGAGTTACGTTGTTGAGCAGACAATTTTACCAATCATTTGAATCAATGGATTAGCAATATCCTTCAAAATGATTCGGATTGTGTTTGACTATGAGATACGCAATTAGGGTGCAGGTTGAGTAGAACTTTTTCACAATAAGCTACAATGTCGGTACAAATACCGAAACACTCGAGTTTTAAGATCTTTCTTTCGATACAGTCTGTGTTTACGTATGACAGCTGTAACATGTCACACTTGCACTAAACGTCTCGAACAAAAGGAATTCCTCAGCAATTTGAGTACGGTAGTATTTAAGTCGAATAAATTCAACTTTTTCTGATAAATTCAACGTTTTTTCGAATAAATTCAGCTTTTTTCGAATAAATTTGACTTTTTCCCAAAACGGGCATGTCGTAAAGTTCCCCGCGGGTGTACAATGTAGAAGGTTACACTGACATGGATTAATCTCATGTTTTGAAAGCTTATGTCATAGAGTTTTTTTATGTAGATGCGTCGTCATTTTTTTTGCGAGGTATAAAGATAATGGTACATACAGCTATGGAGTAAATATCACTTCTTAGAATTTAATTTAGTCTATTATTTCTTTAGTTCTGATTATTCATATGCCATCAATAATCTGCCAATGTCAATGTGTATCTTATTATTTCATTGCATATCATTAATTAATAACCTATCTTTTAAATGTGTCAGACCTCCTTGTTCGTATTTATTCTTCTGAGTAAATTAGAGTGGCAAAGGCTCCTCTAGATATTATAAGTTTCGTAGAACTCTTAAATGAATCCTATGTCAATGACATGCTGAAGGTATTAACCAATCCTAAATGTTTGGCTAATAAGAAAATTATAAATGTTGCGTTACCTACGTTTTTAAAGTAAATATAAGATGCTTCGAATTTTAAAAATAAAACAGTTCGCTTCTACATTAATACTCTGTGCCCGCGAATGATTCACTGTTGCGCTCGCGCATAAAAACTCATCGACCCACAGTTGACATAGAACGATAAATGCCAAAAATTATCGTAAATTATCGCGCTAATACCGCCTTATGAGCGACAGGAGAATACGCAGTATAAACTTGTATTATACTTTTGTACTCATAAAAATAATATTTTCAGAATCTTTGTTCTGTATCGTACATGTATTTGAAAAGTTCTTTGAAATTCGATTTCGGTTTTATGATGCGTTTAAAATTATTTTTATTGTCCTTGCATGGTGGAGATCTGGAATGATTGAGGCGTCAGAGTGCTTTTACACGCGTAAATCTTTACTGCTAATTTTGGAAAGAGGTTTTTAACTTTCGTTTTCATGTTTACGATCAATTCTTGCAGTTCCTTGTTGGATGTGTCAACTTCACTCAATAAATTACGCATTACCAAAATTAGAAAAACTCGAATGTTTTCTTGCAGGTACATATAGCAGTATGCAACATTTTTATATCTCTAGGTACTTATGTCTTTCTATTTATATTTTCCCCTTTCTATGCCTATTTAGCAGTCTCCAGCAGCGTCATGTAGTCCATATTTTGCGAACGTTTACGGACTGTTCATTATGACGACAGGACAGACAGCTTTTCTGTAAAAACATGACCAATTATTTTTTTCATTTTTTTGTAAACTTATTACAATATCTAAATTCAAAAACACAATCTGATTTTTTTTCTTCGATATCAGACATCAGCTCAAAAAATGCATAAAACGGAATACCTGAGAAAGACTTTCTGATACAGCGAAAGAAATGACCAACAAAATAGTTTGAAAGTGGCCAGGCAGATGATGCTGATGCCAAAGAAGAAACGATTCAGACCATCAAGTCCAGGTAACTTAAGACGTGTTCCGTTACAGTCAATCACTTGTACACTACCATCGTGACAATATCCGTTCATAATATTTTCCCACGCAAGTCACTCGACGCGATATAAATACATATTGCACGTAAGTAGAGCGAGAGCTCGCAACCTGTGATTACTAGTGCCATTGTAATGTTTTATACCTAAGACGTTTTATACATTGGGTATATTATTTTTATTATTATTTACATATATTTTTTCATTGAAACTGTTTGGTAATTCAAATTTAAGATGGGTTTGGAATAAACGCAAGTTTTATAATGCTTAAAAGTATATGACTGCAGTAAACAAAATCAGAAAAAAATATGATTTTCTTAAGGATATAATTATGCTAGTTAGATGGTGTGTTGAAAACCATAACACACAACTAATTTGATACGATAGAAAAAATCACGAACATATGCTTAAGATTATTTTAACGATTAAAAGCCATACTAACATACATGCAATCATTCTGATTTTTTGTCAGATTATTCTACAAGCAACATTTTAACGGAATAGTGTTTTATTTTTGTAGTCCAATTAATAGATTGTATGTGAATAGATAATTGCTTAATTGTTTGCAAAGAAAAACAGCGTTGTGTTATCGCGCTTCTCTTTCTTTTCTATGCACTCTGAAAGTGACCGCGCTTTAGCTGTTGTCAGCCTCTTAAATAACACAATTTGTTGATTATAAAATTTGCTTTTGGCCAACAAGCTGATCGTCAGGCTAAAAGATAGTTGATGCATCGCAGTCTGTCCTTAGAATCAATGAAACTGTAATAAAATCTTAACTTGTAATAACTGAATCATTAATTTGTTTCCCATATTTCAATTACACACATAATAATTGGCTGAATGCACGTGTTAGTATTTACTGATAAAACGTTGTGTCTCGAGCTCGCAATACTTGTTATTACAAAGTAGATTATTATCTTAAAATATCTCCTCTGTTCCCCGTCAGAGCATCTTTTCTGTCCTTAAGACAATAACCATTAGTTAATTAATATAAAAACCCGTTAATGTCATATAGAAACCAGGTATTCATTGCATAGTGTTCCAACCAAGGCTAGATTGGGACCCCACGGAATATGTATTCTGTTCTGTATTTGACAGTGGCTCAATCATCTCTCTTGACATCGATGGGAACAAACAGGGTGGTCCCTTATAGACGGAAACCGCACAGTTTGGACGGTTTAAAATCGTTATATCATATTTTAATATAATTTCCTCTACTTTAGGCTGGTCGTGTATGTCGCAAAAGTTGAGTACAGAGGGGGGACGTGGTTACATTGTCAAAGTGTTATTCCCATTTCTTCATGGTGTAGGACACAGAACACCACAAGCTTTCAGAAATGTATCATATATTTTTTTTCTCGTTGTAGGTCGATTTTGTTTTTATTGTCATTCGAGTTAATTATATTTTGTATGCACGTGTTTCTGTGACAAGTATACCTTTTTTTATTCATTTTCGTTCTTATCTTGTAAGTACAGTATTTTTTTAGTCTGCCATAAATTTTAAGCAGTATCATCATCATCAATATCATCAACAACTCTTCATCATTTCATGGTTATGTTTACGGATGATTCTCAGAATTTATCAAATAAAATGTCTACCTAAATATTGGCCCACCTATAATAATTTTGTTTAGTTCCAAAGTGTCCCCACACTCATTAGTCGGCTTGGTACACTCGAACAGTTTGTTAAGCTCGTTGTCTGTTTGTGGTCCAGCAGTTAAACCGTTTTGTGGTCGAACTTCGGTGTTTATGTAAAATAATAAACTCGGCACAATTGCTAGTCTTTTCGACTTATTAGGCTTCATGGGGTGATAAAACAGAATTTTAAGTCTTTCGGGCATTACAAAAACTTATTAACTCGTAAATTGAATAAGGCTACATCATTAATATGTTATTAAAACTAGTCCCTAAACCTGACATGGTTTCCGCACGTCATTTTTGGGTGACCACTGAAAATCAGCGCTCTGCTGTGGGTCCCCTATAGCACAGCATCATGCTGAGTGGAAGGCTTCTTGTCAAAGTCACGGCGTGCAGCTGCCGAGTATTTATGTTCTGTGTTCGTAATAATTAATTTCTTACTTTCTTTCTTTCCTATTCAAAAGTTTCTTCATAAAAGCTAAATTAAAACTATTCATACACATTATGATAATTCCTATTTGATTTCAATATAAAATTAAAAAGGGAAATTTTCGAAAGCAAAATCGAATATTTCATTAAAGACCAACCTTCTTTCGGTACTAAATGAACTATTATTATTTCTTAACGACAAGCAATCTTAAATTGAGATTATAATAAAAAAAGTTGGTATTTTTCTCTATTCTATATTCAAAATGAATTCTAATTTAGTTTGCTAGGTTGGTATTTAAATAAGAAAACAACATTTACATAGTGCCACCATACGTCTTAACTGTGATTGATTCCAATTCGATCGAAAATGGAATTACAAAATTACCAAAAAATTTAAGTTCTACTCCCGATTTTAGCCAAATAAATGTAACGCAAAGACATTCTCCACACCAAAGGCCGTGATTGTTAAAATCGTACAACACCCGAATGACAATGAACGCGGAAAAGATATAAATTACGTAATTCATGCAAATTTAACTGTTTTTTTTTTGTAAAAAAAAAAAACGCCCGAAACACAGCGTACGGTTTCGTTTAAAATTCCACAAAAATTGTAACGGTTTATATTTATGAAAGAGAATCTTAAATTGAGGCATTGTGAGTGGAATCCGGCACGATTTTCCCGTCAATCATTTCGTTTTTTTTGTTAATTTTTCGAGAGACTGTCCCTTGGCGATGAGTCTTTTGGGCTTTGTGAAATGTCAAGAATGCATTGTGTTTTAAATATTTAATACGGACAAATAATAGCGGTTTTGAAGCGGTATATTTAAACTGAGTGCTTTTCAAAAAAATACTTTGCTGTAATAAAGCTTGAGAGGAAACCAAATCAGAAAAAGTTTTTTACTTAGTTTGTAAGAAAATATATTTAAGTACTTAAGTCTTTTATAGAAACTGAAAAATAACAGTTTTAAAGGATGATTTTGTTGTTTGCAGTTTCATTTTTTGGAAAGAACAAATTAATATAGGATTATTTTAGTAACGAAAAGTGGAACATTTATGACGTCGAGGCAGCCGCTCGGCACAGTTTATTGCTATGCAAAAGTTATGTCTAGAACCCATTCAATCGCCACCTAATAAGAATATATTGATTAGTCGTTTGACTTTTACCACTTATATGGGGTTATAGCCGACTGATACCATCTCTGATTCCATTACGAATAATATAAGGGCATGTATATTAATACCAATAAAAATTCAAAGCTGATAGTTTTATTCATACTCAGCTTTACATAATTCGTTAGGCCCGCATTCCCTGTAGTAATTATAATCTATTTTGCAATTATTTGAATGCCAAAATATGAGGATAATACGGACTGTTACTTTCAACCTGACATATTTGATTTTATACATAATTTCTATGGCTAGCATTTATAAATCTTACATAAAGTTATGGTAACGTAAATAACCCATCTTTTATAATGCTATGGTAACATTGGTAACGTAAATGACCTATCTTTAAGCGTCAGAATATCATCATCGGGGCGGCATCCTGACTAACTGGATGCAGTTCAAAACCAGTAGTTTCCATGGAGGAACTGTATATCTCTACAACCCATTTACTGGGTAATACGACACCACTTAGTAGGACTGGTCGCTAGACTTTCGGGCTTCCGACTACCAGTAACGACTGTCAAAAATCTTTTAATGATAGGCAGGCGGTTTATTGTACTTTTACGAGGCACGGAGGGGTCGATGTTATGTAATGGATGGTCCCCCATCCTCGTACCGACCTCAGCAAGCGTCGCTTTACCTTCGATCGACGGTGCGACTGTTATTATTTAGCCACGACCGCCTTTAGAGAGTCAGAATAAACAATATTTAGACATTTCCATAATTATTTTCTTAATACATACGAAAATGTAATCCCATACTTACATTAGACTGGAAGACCATTATTTGTTTTATCTAATTGAATAATTTATTAGGCACTCAGACATCTTTTAATTAAAAACGTACTATTTGTACGCCTACTTAATTCCTTTTCATTAAAAATGCATAGAAAGCCTCGAGGTTTTTATGAGGCATAAAACTCACAGGTTCTGATTTGATCTAAAAATGTTAAAATTTTGATGGACACTGCAGCAAATATTATTTTGCTAATCGATTTTGTGTTCATCAACATTATCGTCAGTTCGTTAATTAATGTTACTGAATATGTTCCTTATAAGCTGTTTAGTAATTAAATACATCATTCGTACTAGTACTAGCTCACTTGAAAGACGTTGTGCAGTCCAAACTTCAATAGAATTCATAAATCCCAAAGAAAAAAGGACGTTCAGTTTTTCCCGAAATCTAAAATTTTCCAGGAAGTTTTTCCAACTTTTCTTTTCAATAAAAACCTAATTCAGATTCGGACAATTACAAAAATTTTACTAATGAACTCTACTTGTTAGGAAAAATTCACGCAAAAGCAAAACTGAAACATAAACAAAAGAGTTCCTACAAGTAGATGACAAAATCAATGTTATGCCAAGTCAAAAGCAGATGCTTGCTTCGTTTTCATATGTAAATAATTTCAACTTCAAAATGTTTTGACAAAGCTGCGATTATCGTTTGCCGAAAAAAAGGCAAGGAGAGTGTATATTTAATTTGAATTGTTTGTAAAAATTTGGGAAAAAGTGACAGATAGATCATTATGATGAATAAATACTTCTTTTAATTTTATGCAAACATTTTTTTTTCGTTTGTGAGAAATTTTTACCCTTCATAAGGGCCCCCGAACATTTTTTTTTACATTTACGAATAAATTTGATTTGATTTGATTTGATTTAATCTCTAAATAACTTATCAATAATAGTACAAAAAGATACGAAAGTAACACTAACCCAGGTATGTACCGCATAGCGACACACATTACAAAATACAATGCTTCATTTACGATTCAAGTCTTAGATAATACAAAGTTGTGACCTTTGCGTACTTATAATGACTTAATAATTCTCTAGTCGATGCTATCTCTCTAAATGGATTGTGGACCGGACTCACGACTTTTTATTGTAATTTTTGTGTGTTTTGTTTTTTGTTGGTGACTGTTCTGTGTTTGCACATTAGAAGGTTGGTGAAGGATTTGGGTTCATTTTCTTTTTTATATCATTAGTCTTGATCTCAAAAATCACTTACACTTGAAATCGCTGTTGACTGAGTGCTGATTTCACCAATGAACGCGATCTGGACTTTTAAACCCAGTTCAAAAGCTGTCAGTTTCAACATTCTATAACAAATTTGACACTGACAGCTCTTGAACGCGTTTTAAATAATTATGCTGAACGCGTTCAGTTTCATTGGAGAAATTTGCCCTAAGTTTTATATCGCCTTTATTCTCTCGCTAGAGTGGAACCTTATTCTTCTTATTATTATCTAGCACCTCTGTTTTTTGGTTTTCCCGGCTTACTGCGACTGGTTTCTTGTGAAGTTATATGACTAAGGGCGAATTTCACCAAACTATTATACCTTGATTAAGTCTTATCCTGAGAATACATTTCGAATTTTTTGACAGTTTTTCCCTATTAGAACTGTCAGACGTTAATTTTATTCTACGGATAAAAGATATCAGAGTTTGGTATAATCAGCCCTAAGAGGACCTTCTTCGCCATTTCTATCTTTCTTATTTTCATCACTTACCTCACTTACTATTTTCCTTACCGAGTGCAGTCTAGTATCTTAACTATTGTTAATTTTATTGGCTTGAGCTTTAAAAATATTTGCTACTCTGATGTTTGGATTATTTAAACTTACAACATTTTTGCCGGCAACAGCTGCACTAATTTTAAGTTTTTCTTTTTGTATATAAACGTTTAATCCGTACCTGTATGTTGTGCCGGTCCCGAGGCAGCGTGTCGCGAGTCGTGCCCAAACCCGCGCGCGTGTCACGACCTGCCATTGTAATGGTCATCTTTATACCTCCTTTTTTTTAGATAATTACATACAGACGCTAATTGTACCGTACCGCTTTAGGAGAAACTTTTTTAATTTTCAACTTTGTATAGTTTAAACGTTTCCTCGTTAGTAATCATGTTTGGTTGATTGGTGACTTCAGAAATGTTTCTAGCTTTCTTGTAGTTTGAGGAAAAAGATACATTTGAATAAATTCAGAAATGGAACCTGTAGACTGTCTTCTCTCCGGTATAAGCACTAGTACCTTGCTACTAGCTATTCGAGAATAGGAATATGTAGCTCATATCATGATAAAAACTTAGCAAGTCAATTGGTTAGTAGCGCGACGGTTACCAGCATTTCAAGTCGAATGCCTTAGGGCAACGTCTTTGATTAAGCATGGACTACAATATTATGTAAGCTAGACATTGGGTCTACGACTAAACGCCTCGATAAACAACTGTCCCTGCAACTCGATATTAAAGCGGTCATTTGAAGACCTTGAGAATTGCGATATCTAGGTAACACGCTTTACAGAGGGATTCATATGCAATATTGCTATTAGTATAACGTTCTGCAATCCCTTACCGCGTTAACACCCATTTATAGGTTATGATACTTGTTTAAAAGACTTTCCAAAAACTTTTTGACATTTTTGACAAGTTATTACCCGACTACGGCGAATCAAAAAGAAGGGTTATGATTTTGACCGGTATGGATGTATGTATGTTCATCTGTTCCCTCATAACTTCTAAAGTACTTTTCATAATTTAACAAATTAAATACTTTTGGAAGCGTCTGGATCTTCTTCTTCTAGCTGGTTATTAACAGAAAAGTAAACACAAGTTAACAAAAAGATCTTATTCTAAATGTAAACTAGCATAACCCAAGAAATGTTAAAGAGGCCGTTTTAACAAACAACATGTATGATTGAAGTGTATATGGCTATTTGAAGTCACATTAAATTTAATACGGCGCCCTCTAGAGGACTGAGGACTTAGACCAGTAATGACTTTTAAAAAAATATGCCGTGTGGGGTTTCAAATGAAGGGGCTTAATTAGCATATTTCAAATATGTTTATAGGTTAGGTAGTTTAGGGTAGGCGATAATCTTATAAAACCCCAAAATAGTTTAACTAAAAGCCGACTACTGAAACATCAAGCTTTAAAAAGTACGAAACAAGAAAATATTCCAGACAGAAATCAAGACCTAGGTACAAAAATGGTCAGGGTATAGCCGTGGTCGCATGCTATCATAATTTTGCAGGTGTTCATGATATACAGGCGACCAAGTGTTGCGACCACGGTTTTCTCCTGACCATTTTTGTGTCTTTTTTTTTGGCGTTTACACCAATGTGTAAAATACTGTATAGACTGGTCTATACAGTGTTTTACACCTAGGTACCTAGGAGGTACAGTAGGTACCTACTGTCCCAAATCCATAATGTAAAAACGACAAAAGAATTTTAATGCTCCTAAAAACAGTATTGTTAACCATTAATCTAAAATCGGGATCTTTACGACTCATCAATATCAAGGTCGAACGATTTCGAATCGATTCTTTAAATCGATACGATCTATCGAGATGTATCGCGATTATATCGAGATCACGACTCGACCCGCGGTTCAATAGATTATCATATTTCTTTCGTAAAGAATGAGGCCTTTTTAATGAAAATTTAGACGGTGTTGTAATCTTGTGGAAGTATGTTCTTAGCACAATGGCTGCACGAGGTTGTATGTGATTCAGTTTAGCAGATAAACTGTTTAACATAATATTAATATTATAAGTTAAAATTCAAAGTCTCGTAGCTAAGTAATAACCACGCAATTTAAGGTAATTGTTATGCGAAGTTAATCAGTACTTTTTGCGGTAAGCTCGAGGATGGGTAACCATTCTGCTTTTGCCTGTCTTAGTGTCTTGTTTAAATTTTAAGAACGGACGATCTAAATAATGTTGTGTCTTCTACACGGGTCTACCCTTTATAACAGAACTTTTTATGTCATAATATTATCTTGCATAACAGCTGATAGCATAAACTTCATTTCGCAGAAAATCGTCTGGCATACACTCAATTTGGTAAGTCAGAATCTTCTTCAGGCATAAATTTCATTTCCATAATAATTAAAAAGTAAGAATCGTCTTTTGGCATACATTTCTTAACCATAGTCATCAAAAGGCAGAACATATTTCAGAAAGTTTATAGTTAGAATCACCTTTAGGTATACATTTCATTTCCATAATAGTTAAAATACTCATCTTATTATCATATATATATCCCTGTAAGAAGCATGCAAACAAGCATACACCATGCATGTAACAAGCATGCAGTATGCAAACAAGCATACACCATGAAGCAAGCATGCAGCATGCAAGCGAGCATGCAACATGTAGCAGACATGCAGACATTTAATTACATTCTAGGGGTAGGGCAGACAAGACTACGTGGAGTCGGTTTTGCAGCGATTCGTTTCTGTCCTTAATTGTTTAGCCCAACATATTGACTTGGTATTTTAATATTAATTTAATGCAAAAAATGCTATTTTACAGAAATGGCATTATGCCAAAATAATACCCAATGAAATTCTGCCATCTTCATAATATGCCAAGTGTGAAAGTGTACCAAATTATCGTCGCTTTATATATAAACGTTATGCTAAACGAAATTATGCGATTTAGCTTTGCCAAAGGTAATTATGCAAAGTAAAATTCTGACATCTTAAACTTATATAAAATAATTTTGATGCCTTAGAAATATTCGTTTAAAGAAGATTATGATTATGCCAAGTGGGTTATGACAAATAAATTTCGGAGTATCATGATTCTGCCAGATAGAGGGAACCTCTTCTAAACCTAGCATCTAGCAAGTACCTGTGGGCCTAGTATTTCTAGAATGACTTTTAACAGGATAGACATTAAGCTTTTCGGTAGCTTATGTCAATCCGGGGCCGGTCATATTTTCCGTTGAACCGATAACCATTGGGGTAGACGGCTTCTTGAATGAACACCGCGAATCGGCAAACGTAACGTAGGTAGCAGCTGGATGAGATTTGCGTTGAGCACACGTTGGAAGGATTTGTGAAATAAGATAAGTCCTCACTTAAACATTGTGAAGCACAGTTTACAATATCAAACAGTGCAAATATTTAACAAGTTACCTACTACACTTAAAAGCTTGATTCGTACATCTGCATTTATAACAAAGTTTCAAGCATTCCTACTAGATAAGTGTCTACTCCGTTGCCGACATGTAATATTCGGACCATATAGCTATGTGTGCACTTTAAGTAGACTGAAATTATTGTATAATGTTACTTATGGACATTTATTATTATTGTTATCAAATTTATTATTATTCGTTTTATTTTTTTGAGTTGTCATTGAACTGTTTCATTTGGATTAGAAAATTAATGATTTTCTATTAATAATTTTAGTGAGTTGAAATTGAATAGTATTATTGTGTATGATGATGAGAGATACGTTGTTAATTGTTAAATGACTAATGTGTTAATTATAATGAGTTATGTGTTTATTTTTTATTATGTAGTTTTCTATTATGTTTGAAAATTTAAAAAAAAAATTGAATTGAAATCATCACCAGCCTACAGCAGTAGCAACAACACATTTTTGAATTTGCCGTCATCGTTATCGCTGAGAGAATGCTACTTTGTCCAGGCCCTCTGGTCTCACACCATCAGCACGTATATTGATATCGCAGAGAAATATTGTCTCGCTCCTTCATAGGTAAAAGAAGAGGTTTTTACCCTGCAGTATGACAATTATTGCATGCTAGCATTATTGTCCTCAGTTTTGAAGGTCTCTGCCCACAAAACCTATACATAGAAGTCCCACACTTGTAAACATTCAGCTAAAGGTTGATATTGGATGTATTTTATGCGGTCCGTAGGTCGGCCGGTAACATATCTTATTTTAGATCGCGCCCTTCGCTTGGTCAGCCTTTGGGACCTTTGTACTGAGCGCAAAAACGATTGAGTTTGTGTATTTTTATAACAAATTAGATTATTGTTTTTGTGTGGTTTCTGTTGTTGACATGATTGTGAACTTTAAATTATCAGAGAATTATAATCTACATTAAGGTCTGATTTCACCAAATAAATTTAACGCGATCAGTACCTTCTTAAACTCCGTTTAAGAGCTGACATTGTCATTATTTTCTATGGAATATTGACACTGATAGCTCTCTTTTCGATGTGCTGAACGCATTCAGTAGCATTGGTGAAATGGGCACTTAATAATCAGGAGATCTCTAACGAGATTTTAAAATACGATAGAAGAAAAGTAAACGAGATGACGTCAAACACAACACCAAAAACAAACTGCAATCACCAATCAAGTGATTGTTTGTATGCAAGTAGTAGTTATTCCTTTGACGAGTAGGTACATAATTGATAGGTCAAATCTCTGCAGAAAATGGCCTGAATAAAATATGCAAACTTTTATTTATTTTACTTCAGCCAATTACATTAGTAAGTTAAAAACATTATCATCAATTCTTTACGCAACGTTCGCACATACGATCATCACACAAAAAGTACTTTCCATAAAATGAGACATCCAATCAAACAAGTCAATATGCTATCTTCACTTGGGAAACAAAAAGCAGCTGTATTTTATTATTAGCTAATCTCCACAACTGTTATGCCTAAATATAAGCATATTCTTTTTTTGCTATCCCTACATCTTACCCAATGTTGACCGCACTTATCTTACCGTGAGGTATGTTCTTATTATGTGCGTTTTTTGCCGACGCCCCCCGCACGGCTACACTGACTATTACTCGACTCAAATGGGCACCCCCCATTGACTGCGACCTATAGAATCTTCCTAGATAGTTTAAATGCGAGTTTTTGACACATCTGAGGGGAAACAGAGTTCTCTTCCTGTATTGCTAACAATCCACTCAGGGTGCCAGGGAGTCCCCAACTTTGTGAAAAACGATTAAATGGTGTAATATGCGGCGGTATTTTACAATCTTACGATCGCACCATATGTGATTGACTCACGCCGCACCAAGGAACACAGTATTTCTAAAAGCCGTGCCATCAACATTTTGAACATAGTACATGCTGGCAGGTATGCGCACTGTGCAGGCAGGCATATTATTAGTTAGGGGATTACATCGCTGATAAATATGCTTGGCTCAATGCTGGTCCTGCTCCAGAAAAACCCTTTTCCTGCCAATACTTTTGGAGCCGCTGAAGAATGTTAACTATACTTGCATTGTATAAACTCAATCTCCTTTGTAGTATATAATTGCAAAGCACAACTGTGATTACTAAGTACTATGTACCTACCATTAATCGGGTTATATGTCTTTTATTGACTTGAACGTGCCCTGGCGGCTGATAGTATGTCATGCTCACTCAAATGACGGTGGCTCATGTGTTGGATCATTTAGCTCCCTTCAAAATGGTTGAGCTGAATGGTGCTGATCCATGCGTCATGTTCGTCAACGGTCGCCGTGAGTTGGGACTGGTCATCTCTTAGCTGCCACGACTATTTTAATAATTTAACTTTTGGATTGTTCTTTTTTTCCTATTTGCTGTACTCTGGACGCATTTAACGTGTACGTCGTTCTCACATATAATTATAAGTTCAACATTACCTAATGATGTAACTCACTAATATTTTTTGTAACAATATTATAAAGAGTGTCAATGGAGTTTCTTGCCCGTTCTTCTCAATAGGTACCTCCGCTTTGGAATGGACTACTAGGTTCATATTTCTGTCTGACCGAAACATTGAAAATATTAAAATGCCTGTATATGTAATTTAAATGCTTAGTTTAATATAATGACTAAAACTTCGATACTATTATCAAAAAAAAGAATAACATACATTTCTCAATTCCCTTTGATCATACGTATAATGTCCGCCAACTATTCATAAACACAGCCCTTCACATTAAACTAAAAGTTCATGTTCCTTCCCGTCAGACATCAAAGTCGCTGAATGAATCCTTACATTCTTGCAATAGATCTATTGATTGACAATGGAGACTACCGAACGACCCCTTAATAATATATTTAAAGAACGAAAGAGGACTCTAATTTAATAAGTATAAGGTTGAGAACTGTGCGAGGTTTTGAGGATACTATCTTACCACCTAGACATTCGGCTGGCGGTCATAAAACAGCCTGTTTGTCTGTGTGTGTGTGTGTGTGTACTACAATGTTAAAAAACTGTTGAAAAATAAATATTCAACTTTATTACCGACACTTTATAGCTGAGATTGGTTTAGCAAGTCTCGCCAGGGGCTAACAACATTTGCTCGTACGAGTCCGTCAAAAAGATTTATATGACAAAATAAGTTTTTTTTTTATTGAGCTATTGAGTCGCTTTTTTATTGATTTCCAATGTGTACTGTGTAGTTATTTTTATTTTCTTTACGGCCCATTACCTGCGGTGTTGTGTTATTTTTATGTTTATAGTCTAATTTAGTGCGTACCTTGAAATCGTAGAATAACGATGACATGGTTTTTATTATTTCCTTTTTTGTACTTTTTTCTTGTAAACAAATAAGTTTGACAATGGCCTAGAAAATAAAATATATTACAATATTATGGATATTGTATTTTTATTACTGAACTACAGAAGATGGAGATTATGTTTTATAGAAGCTAATCCTCTTACAGTTTCTCTCCCAAGGTTGCTTGTATTGTTTAAGATAAAAAGTAAAATCACAATCTGCCATCTCCGATAGCTATGATTTTAAAACAAATTAAATACAAAATCTTTTAAGATCCATCAACAAATTACAAAAAAAAAACAAAAAGCGGAGTTCTTCATTTCCCTCGCAGTCCATAAGCATTATATAAACAACTTTTAATCTTAAAATTTTAAAAATCTCAACGCCAATCCTTTTAAGTTTGTAAATCGAAGCACTGTGCAGGCTTCATCTGACTGACGGCAACCAGAACGTCCTGACCCCTGCCTGTACCAAGTTTTGCTCCTAAGAACCTGATTTTACTTGGAACGAGAGGGGTAGGGAAGACCAGGTTATAGGAGCCAAAATGTATGCAAGCGATCCGGTGGCTAATAAAACTTGAGCCCTCATGTTGAACCTTTTCCCGTTACTGTAGAACGGATGCAAAGGATTTGCGGGAGGAGCGGGAGGTAATGTAATTCTGGTTACTGCAAGGATCCTTGTACAATGAATTGCATTAAGCGACAGGCCCCTACGAGCTATGAATGCTCTTAATGTATGGATACGATTTGATCGCTCCGAGCGTTTAGTGCTGCGTATAGTGATCGAGTTTTCGATAATTAATCTTAGAAGGTTTATACTAGACGGATAGCAGCATCATTAACATTTATACTTTTACAAACCAATCGATCGAGATGGCCACAGCTATCATGTTCGGTCTATTTATGGCCGATCGTTGACTTTTGTAACCGACTCATCCGCCCTGACAATAGTGTCGCTTTCGACAGTCCCGATAAGGCTGAATGTCTTGCCGACAGCCTAGAGTCCCAATGTTCTCCCAGCTCCCAACCAGTAGACCAAGCTCACCTGAACAAGGTCGACGCTGAAGTCGAACGAAGAGCCTCCCTCCCTCCCGTCGAAGACCCTGATGATCCTCTGCCTCCCGTCACTCCAGACGAAGTGCACGACATCATTAAAGGGCTCCACGCTCGTAAGGCCCCCGGTTCGGATGGTATTACCAATAAGGTATACAAACTCCTTCCTGCCCCGCTAATAATGCTTATGACCGCCATCTTCAATGGCGCCATGAGCAACAACATCTTCCCACAAGCGTGGAAAGAAGCAACAGTCATCGGTATCCCAAAGCCAGGCAAGCCAAAGTCTGAGCCCTCCAGCTACCGTCCCATTAGCTTACTCAACGTTCTCGGCAAAATCGAAACGAAGAGGCTTATTTATAAGCGTCTCAAAGACTACGCCGAAGCAAAGAGCCTCATTCCCAACGAGCAGTTTGGTTTCCGCCCACAACACTCGAGTATCCACCAGGTCCACCGTATCGTAGAGCACTTGTGCGCCGGTATGCAGCGTAACGCGACGACGGGTGTGCTATTCTTCGACATAGCGAAAGCCTTCGACAAAGTCTGGCACAACGGCTTGTTATACAAGCTTTACCAACTAGGAGTGCCAGATCGTCTCGTACTCATCTTACGAGACTTTTTGTCGAATCGCACCTTCCGCTATCGCATCGAGGGTGCACTCTCGTCCCCTCACCCTATTCGCGCCGGTGTCCCTCAGGGTTCCGTCATATCTCCTCTAGTTTTCACGCTGTTCACCAGCGATATCCCACAGAGTAAAAAGGCTCAGTTGGCTCTCTTCGCCGACGACACTGCCGTTTACTATACCGGTCATTGTCCCAATGCTATAGCTCGTACTCTCCAAACCTCCGCAAACGTCTTAGGCGCTTGGTTCCGGAAATGGAGAATCGAGGTCAACCCCGATAAGAGTCAGGCGGTTCTCTTCTCGAGACGTCGTCGAGTCCCACCCCCCCTTCCCAGCCCGATCACTATGTACGGCAAGCCAATCCCTTGGGAGAAGCAAGCCAAATACCTAGGCGTGATCCTTGATAAAAACTTAACGTTCAAAGAGCACATTAAGGCTGTTCGCGCGCGCGCCGCTTTCGCTCTTGGTAGACTCCACTTTATTCTGACAGCCCGTTGCAAACTGTCACTTAAATGCAAGCTGCGCATCTACACCGCAGTCATCCGTCCCATCATGACCTATGCCTGCGTTGTATTCGCGCACGCTCACCCACGTCATCTCCATAAGATGCAGACCCTCCAGAACCGTTTCCTCAGAAAGGTCACGGGTACCCCCTTCTATGTCCGTAATATAAATCTCCACATCGATCTTAAAATGCCTACCATAAACCAGTTCATGAAACGCTTATCGAAGCGTTTCTTTGACTGTGGCATAAAACACCCCAACCCCTTGATCTCAGCGGCCGCCCGCTACACTCCTTCCCGTATTAGTAGTATTCGCCGACCAAGGCATACCTTAATCGCCCCCGACGACGCCTTCATAAGCCCAAAACCCGATCGCCGTCCTACCGTCCTCGCCGCCGAGGCCCGCCGCGACGCCCAAATCTACGCCCCTCCCGACCCTTGCTCGAGCCAGCCCGCGCCGCTGAGCCTGTAGCTTTAAATTCGTCCCTAAATAATATCATTCCTGATCCAGCTAGTCATTTGCTGCCCTCTTCCAGCGACGCCCTAAGCCGAGGTTCGTACCCCACAGGGGGTGCCCTTAGCGTGTAGTCGCTTAGTTTTTAGTTAGTATTTAAGTTTAAGTCCTGGCTGGAGGCCTTAATTTATTAGGGAATCCACAGGCAAGTCCGTCTAAGCAGACGACAACCTCATAGGTTGACCTGCGAGATGCCATTTTTATAAAAAAAAAAAAAATTTGTAACCGAATGAAAAACTCCAAATTACAAATCGAAGAGATGATAAACTTAATCCATGGGATGAATTCCATATTTGACTTCGATGTAGGCAGCATCAGACTTCTGCCGCAGATGAATCGCAGAAGATGCAGCGACCCTTTGGGAGAAGGTTATGCCTTGTTACCATAACAATTAAAACTGCATATTTCAAGTCAATTGTATAGTCACTAGCTAAATTCAAACCCGTCCATGTGTGAGCCCTTGCAGTAAATAATTCACCTACCCAGAATAATAAAAGGGTAGGAAACTCCAAAAAACTCATTACCGTTCAACCAAAGAAACATGAACCGAAAAACTAGAAATTTAGGGTAAGTACGTAAGCCCGCTTATTTTTTATACACGAATAAATAAGAAAGGACTCAAACAGGCTCCCAAAGATAATGTATCGCATTGTACTGACCCTCGGCTCACAAAAGGATTCTTGAAAAACTTATTCTATTAAAGAATTATCTCATCTCTTGGATATCTTTTGGGTTATTTGTTTCTTATTCAGATTATTTGGAGCAATGGTTATTAGAATAGTCATAAGAGATTGCTGAGTTTATGTTTTGTTAACTGTAATGACATTATACTACTGCCGCAGTGTTTCAAGATGAAAATCTTAGACCAGTGCGTGTTGCCAATGATGATCTATGGCACCTAAACGTGGTCTCTTACATTAGGTCGTCATTGAGGACCAAGATAACTGACATAAGGAAGAATTGCCAAACTTAAGTGGACGTGGGCAGCCCTACATTGGCCGCAGAACAGATGGCCGTTGGGGCCGAAAGGTTCTGAAGTGGAGACCGCGTGCCGGAAGACGTAGCGTTGGAAGGCCCGCTACAAGTTGGATCAATGACTTTTGTAGGCTGCAGGAGTCCGCTGGATGCGAAAAGCACAGAAACGGTCTTTGTCCAGTAATTGACGTCTTTCGGCTATTGTGTGATAAACGAATTTATTTATTTTCTTCAATTCGGTTTACAAACTTACGCTTTTAAGCTTGTAAACCGAAGAGTAGAAAAAGACTTCAAGAATATGTGTCAAGGAGTCATCGGGTTAACAAAAACACGGTTTCTTAAGAGCCTAAAACGGGAAATTATTTGGAAAACAAATTCTTACAAGACAAATTATACTTCTCACCTTCTAAAAGGACCAGCAAAATGTTCGTGCACTTATCGATTAACATGCGCGGCACGTCACTAGCCGGCGAAAGCTTCGAGTCACGATTGGTTAGCTTACACAAGGATATTATTATTTCTTGCCGTTTCGCCCGCACCGGCAACACATTTTTCAATTTTAATATTATAACAACCAACAATATTGATTTTTATGTGCCTGTGTTATAACTTCACTGGGACTATGAAAGCTTAATACTGTTATCTTTAAAAGCGAATTCATTAATGAAAACGCAAGCATGCTTTATAGCATTTAAAATTGGTTATGTAAGTACCATCGTTGTACGTAAAATTAAAATAAACGACGAATATGTTTTTTTCAAGTTATCATCATAGTTGAAGATGACCAGCAGCCTTATTGCGTAACACATTTTCGTTAACGATTACGACTATTCGGTTATATTTTGACAGTTCAACAACATTCATTGCGCCATTTACATTGATGAGCAAATTTTTTTATCGAACTTATGAAGCAATGTAATATCAATCTGTTTCAAACGAGTCAGATTCCAATTGATTGTGTATTACGCATTTACGGTACTGGTAACCATGCCCACCCAGTCTCATCATAAGTCTGATCCAAAACTTTTGGTCCTGCCAAATAAATTGGGATAAACACACGTATCTGTCAAGCTGCATCCTTCGAATAATTTACTGCGACTACCTTATACTCTTCCCCATCATTTTAAGTGTCTTCCAATCAGCTGATACCAACAAAAAGCTCCCCATTACACACTGGTTGCCTGAGGGTTCTTGCAGAAGTCATTTTACACCGTAACATGTCGTGTGCAAAGTCCTTTGACATGGAACAGGTTTATAAGCTGAATGCCTACCTGTTCCACACAATAGTCCATTGCTCTGAGCCCGTAAATATAGGACCGATCAGCTGTTACTGCCTCATTATTGTTGTTTGTTTTATTTTTGGTCCTTAGAGCTTGTGGTTTTTTCAGGATTTGGATTGTATCGTGAAGGTGCGTGGCATCTCTCTCAGAATTATTATTTTTATCCATCTATAGCTAATAATTCTCTATACAGCCCTCAAACGGCCATCGCTCCGTAGCGATAGCGACGATGAATTGTAAACTGGAGCATATAAAAAAAAAAAAAAAACTGAACTAGAAAATTTTTCTTTTGCGTTATTGCCAATTTAAAACGTAATTTACGTCCCCCATCTTCAAGGTTTCTGATACTATCAAACAGTGCTAAATAACAGCTTACGTCAAAGCCACCAAAACCATTACTTCCCTCCGATTAAGTCGAGTAAGCAAAAACAATACGTAACCTTAACATTGCTATTGTTCTCAATACAATTGCGTACACGCATGTGGGCCAAATAGCTTGCCTACACCTTAAAAAAATGGTACTTGTTACTTTGACAAAATTGATTTTGCTGTTCAAAAACTCAATTTGGATCTTATTATGTTGCTGTAAGGGTAAGTTTTGTTTGGTATTTAGGTACAGATGTGTTCAATATATCTTTGTATTTGATTAAACAATTTGATTTGCTCTCAATCTAAAGTAAATCTAAATAGCGTAATAAATACGTTTATAGTGTGCTTATTGAATGTTTGTTATTTCGAGCCCTATGCCCATGATCTATGGGTGACCTTAGGATATCTTAGCGCTCTTTATACGTCTTGGGGTCAACAGAATTATAAATGATATCGCCAAGAACATCAGAATTGTTCTGAGACATTTATCGAATTTATAGTTTACAGACTGTATAAATAATATTGTAACCCTGTGATTGTGGAAGGGTTAATGGTGGGTGAGATTTACAATAGGAGGTTTGCATTTCCTTTGTTTGTATTGGTTTTAAACCGCTACGTTAAAGAAAACAGCCTGTTTGCTTTAGGCTTAAGGTACTCAAACGGTAATCATAATATGTGTTTTAACACTGTTTAAAAAACCTTTCGAAATGTAACATATACAATAATGTTACATCATCAAAGTGTAAACTTTTTAAGATGTTAATAAGTGTTAAAATGTGGTACAGAAATAAGCACTTTTGAGAATAATTTTAGACAGACGCGGCGTCGCCAAAACAGCCTCAATCCCGACTGGATTGAGACTATTTTGCGACGTCGCGTTTACCTGGTACTCTTATTAACACTGTTATCACTTTTATATCGGTTACAGATAAATTACTGTTACATTTTGGTAAGCGTTTTGGGTTATTACATTGTAAAACACATTTTTAAGTATTACATATTATTTGATTGTTATCAATTCAAAATGCACACACACTTATAAATGAGTTTTTCTTTTTTTTCTTCTGCAAAAAAGGTTTAATACCCAATACTCAATTCTTTATTGCATTTCATATGTATTACAAAGATGGTGAAAGATAAAGGTGTTTTTAAGTCCCTGGTTTGCTGTAGGGGAATATTCTGTGTTTTGATTTGTGGCTGAAGTATCAAAACCTGTATTGCTTCGTATTTTGTATGACTAAGGGCCCGAACACACGTGCCACAACCACAACACATTACAGCGACACTATTCACACATAACCACTTGAACGGGCCCTTTGCTAGAAATACAATTAAGACTTGATTTTTTTTCCAGGTTTAATGTCGGGATAGACCAACAACTAACCACTTTCACGCAGCGAGTCCACCGACCAGATTCATATGATTAAAGACCGTTACCTATAATCATACCATGCAAAAATAAAACAAAACACTGACCCAATCTACTAGAATGGCTACAGCTGTCTAATGCACCACAATTCATTATTGTCATGTCAAAACCCTGACAAGTCACTAGCTTAAGAAAACACTCCACATGTTGACACTTCTAAAGGAACAAAAATTTCCGAGAAATCGGGAACACCACAACAAAAACTTATTCATCATAGTTTGAGAAGGTTTGAAAAGTGTTACTAGTTAAGTGCACGGCAAACAGGGGGTACACACAGCCAGCCATGATGAATGGCCCGCGAGATAGATAGGGTTAGGTGAAATACTGGGAGTTTTAGCACCACCGAATGTAGGGACCTAGGACCAAAAACTGGATTTGGAAAATGAAGCTGAAAGGACCGTCTCCGACTTGTTCATTACGGTGACAGCAGCGAAGGAAACTACCTCGTGGCCTGTTTCATAATCCCCTGTAATTGTATTTCTAGCTAAGGGCCTGTTCAAGTGGTTACCCTTAACATAATTATGTAGTTATAAAAGAATTAGGTACCGATTTGACTAATGTATAAGAAAGTGTAGTACTTCCTACTAATGACAAAATATGAAGAAGGTGCGTGTGTATTGGACTTGGATTAATTTTTGAATATGATTGATTGCGCAGTCCTTGTGATCTGATGACTATTATATTCAAACTAAAACTCAAACTCAAAGCATTTATTTCAAATAAACCAATTACAGGCACTTTTGAATTGTCAAGGTCGGTCGGTCAGAAAAATTAAGCTAATTGCCCATTCCAAGGCGTAGTAGGTACCTATGGAGAAGAACGGGCAAGAAACTCGACGGACACTCTTTTAAATCAAATTATTTTTACAAAATGTTGGTTTTATCATTCATGTTGAAATTATGCATGTGAGAACGATGCAGAACGTTAAAAGCGTCCGTTTTACAAATATGAAAATAATCAAAAATAAAATTTAATTAAAATACGCCGTGGCAGCTAAGAGAAGACCAGTCTCAACTGACGGCGCCCGTTCACGAACATGACTCATGGATTAGCACCGTTCAACTCAACCATTTTGAAGGGAGCTAAATGATCCAACACACGCGCCACCATCAGCGAAACATTAGAGTGAGCATGATATTTTATTTTAACATTAAAATTATCCCTGCCAATGTGTATAATTCCATGTCTAGGACATTTATACTTGCTAAAATTGGCAAAAATTTACCCAACTCCGCGCTAACCGTATCCTCCCACCAGATAATCTATCACAGAATCTCGCACAATCTGAGTAGATTAAACGCTGGTAACGTATTTATTATAGCTCACATTCAGTCTAACAATACGGCTCGTTTGTTCGAGCGAGTCGGCTGTTGCAAGAGGTCACAACGTACGCTTTGAACCTCGAGTCGATCAAACTGCGGGGCTTGGAAATCGGGCACATTGGGTACCTACAAAAACTAGGACTGAGGTGAACACGAATTATACAGGTAAACAATGTAGGTGATGTTACTTACATAGATGTAGCCTAATAGTTAGTTAATATCCGTCAACACTCGATAAAAGATTAAATGAAAGACAAAAAAAAAGGGGTGTGTAGTGGACAGAGCCGTGTGTTTTACGTGAATACGTGAACGGAACGAGTAATATTATCTGAGGTGGGTAGAGGTCGTGCCGACACAGTCCTGACTCGACGTAACAAATTCTTTGATTCTTTAGCTATCGAGTGGTGTAATAAAATTTCGGATGTAGATGATAGATATGTAGCTGCAACACCAAACTGTATACCCCGATTTTGTTATCATCAGTTTTTTTGATTGGCCTCCTATTATGACAGAAAATTTAAAGACATATTCACGTCAAAATGTACAAAAGATAAAGCGTCTGATAGTTTTTTTGCCAATGATAAACATTTAATTTACTTACTTAGGCTCCAAGAAAAGTATAGTGTTTGTACTGAACATCCTGTGCATCGTTCCGCACAGATTGTCAAAGTACCCCGAAGGGAAGGTATGCCTTGATTACAGCACTTGTTACCGATGAGTTACCGTCCTGTTATTAGGTACTTGTTCACTGTCATTCATTTGTCATTTTTAAACACAGCTTGAAAATTACTGGGGCATAATTTCAAAGGTAACATTGAGAGGGACTGTATGAATGTAATACATGGTGAAAGGCCATACTTTTACCACGGATTCAGAGGGCCTAGACAAAGTAACATTCTTAATATTAAATAGCATTGGTGGTGAGTGATGACGCTAGTAGAAAAGCCAAGAAAAGTTTGGGGTTGACATAAGCTGTCGAAATGTCGCGTGATCATAGGTCATGTGAACCGTCAGGGATTGTAGAAATGGGACCGTTCCGAAGCGAATGTCATTTGTCTAGGCCCTCAGCACATGATTCTAGATCCCAAGGGAAATTTTAATTCGGTTCTTTAAAAAAATCTGCTGTAGGTACCGTAAAACTTTTGTATAAAACAACAAATATGCAGTAAAAAAATAATATTAAGCGCCTAGAATCACTGATCCATGCTAAAAGTTATCGTTACTTTATCTCTACTATACTTCTTCCACATTTATATGCGTTGTTTCAACCGACCAATTTATTTGCAGTCTACACGTCTACTTCTTCCATACTTCTAAATTGGTTGTCCTATCATCTATTATAATATGGTTATATGTCAATAATAATACAAATGTGTAGATCCACCACTAAAATTAACCAAAGTAATCCGGTTATCAAGAACCTATTTTCCAAAATAATTCATTTCTCCGGTCAATTTAGGAACGTTTACGGGTTATTATGCACACATACATAACAGGAAAATAATGGCCCCATAAGTTCCCTAAATTGCTTAATACATGAAGTTCCATCAATCAACATCGACCTTCATTCACTTCGCCATAAAAATACATTACCGATTCATTATGATGAGCAAGAAACCGCTTCTAAAAGTCGGTAGCTTATATAATCTGCTAAAGAGCTAACATTTTAATGAAAATAAGCATTTTATAGATCACGATTCTTTCTGTTGAAGTTCGCAATGTTAATCGACTTTCGCTACGGATCCTTATCCTTCCGTACCTTATCGAACAGCACGTAGAACTATAAATAAATTTTAAAAACTTGCAATGTCTGCTATTATGAATAGGCAGAACCCAGAAATCATACACTGATAAGTCTAGTAACAGACGGTTCAAAATATTATAACAGGAAACATTAGAGACAATCTGTAACTACTTCCTAATTGAAATATTTGGTAAGTGTTTTGACATTAGTGTATCTATCAAAATCTCTACAAATATCCCGTCTCGTTCCCTTCCCGTCAATTGTAAACCCCGCACTGTATTTTATAGTCATTTTTCTTACTCGACAAGTAATAAATCAAACGTTCGTTACATTACTCCGATTGAGTGATTCCATTACAGTTTTTTGCATAACGATTATTATTTTATTGTAGTTTTTCGCATCCCTAGAGTTGCTTTTATCAAATAATAAATCAAATGCTGATGCAGTATTTATTAATAAATTCGTATTATTTCATTGAAATGTTACTTGTCTGGGTTTTTGGCATCGTGTTTGTTATTGAGTTGCTGGTATTATGGAAGATGGTGGGATTATGGAATGTTACGGCTTTAACATTTTGAAGGATTAATTTAAGTTCTGAAAACTTGATCAGTGAATGTGCTGGAAAAGCGTATGTAAATATGACTTGGTGATTCGTTGACATAAGAGACATGAGCTAAAGCACGCTCACTGTCAGACAGACACAGAAAAGAGAGAAGCGCGATGACACAACGCTGGTAATTTATAGGAAAAAATGATTGGACTAAAAAACTAAAACACTACTACGTTAATTTGTTGCTTGTAGAGTTGTCTGACAAAATACAGAATGATTGCATGTAAGGTTTTAATCTTTAAAATAATTTTTTAGGGGTATCTTCGTGATTTTTTCTATAGTATCAAATTAGTTGTATTATTTCAACACACGTCCTAACTAGCATATTTCCTAAAGAATTTCATATATTCTTCTGATTTTGTTTACTGCGGTGGATATATTTACTTTTAGGCATTATAAAACTTGCGTTTATGTCCTGTAGTCTCCTTAAGACGACGATGTAGACACGAATGAAAACAAAACGAAAATTGAACATTGTCATATCATCGCACCTGTTTTTCCCGAAGGGTTTGGCAGAGATAAACATAGTGCACCTACATTTCACTAGTTATGAACAAATCCCATGTAGGGGCGAGCCTATTGCCACCAACCGGGCATAAATCCAGCCTACAGAGAAATTCCTGATGGAAAAACACAAAACCGAAATTTCAATCACTTCAAATCAGCACTCTCTAAATATGAACATTAGAATTGGAATTAGTGACAACTACAAACCCTCTTAGAGAAAACACTAACCGAGTAATCACACATCGCACTTACACGGTCTACAACTACATATAATCAGAGCAGTTATTACTATCACCCCTCTAATCAGTAGTAAAGAAAGTTGATTACCAGCTGCCCACCTGTGCGAGATTATTTCTTGGCGACAGAGCAGCTTGTAATCAAAGGAAAACATCAGGTAGGAGCAACAAATTGTTGGTGTTACAAGTAGGCTGTGGCTTTGAGGAAATTATAAGCTTTTTAAAGCAGGTTCTTATTTTGTTTAGATTAGTTAAGGCCATGTCGGCAAGCCTTACCTTCTTATTCATAATGAAGCCATTCGCTTAATATACCTATTTTACATAACAAACTGTTTTGTCCGTTTCTGTCAAACTAAATTTTAACTTGACAGAAAAATACAAAACATTTCAATAGCTAAAATAGGTTTATTAAGCGAATGGGCTTTATTATGAATAGATGGTTTATATTTTGTTGGAGAAATCGTATTTAAATCTTGTGGCTTTTGTACCTGTAAAGAACCTGGAGTCTTAAATCAAAGACATAGGAACTTTCAGCCAATAGAAATTCTTTTGCCGTGCGAACATCAAATCCACGACCAGTAGCGTAAAGACTATTCGCTTTGCCTGGGCAGAAAACGTGCGAAAAACAGAGCTTTTCAACATGGTCACCTTTTTTTTACGACGAAATGTAATAATTTTCACTATTTTCTAGATTTTGATAAAATAATTATTTTTATTTCACTTACAAGTACATTCATTTTATAACTCAGACTAGATAATTTAATATTTTCGCTATTCCTTATAAATATGACATTTAGAGGCTAACAAGTAATAGTGCGGCTGTAACAATTATAAAAAATAATGGAAATAAAGAAAAACAAAGGAGATTTATATAAACGGTGAATGAGTGTGAATTGGAGGGTGAGTGAGAAATTTTAATATATTCTGGTACATTTAGGAAGAATTCTAAACTTTCAAACTTTTATGATGCTTGGTGGCCTGTGTTTGTGGCAGAAAGTTTTAATATTGTGGATATTAAAACTTTCTGTCACAAACACAGGCCACCAAACATCACGACGTTTAAAAAACCTCTCAAC
This sequence comes from Dasypolia templi, assembly GCA_963555695.1. Lineage (NCBI taxonomy): Eukaryota > Metazoa > Arthropoda > Insecta > Lepidoptera > Noctuidae > Dasypolia > Dasypolia templi. The sequence goes on along the minus strand of OY743154.1, from coordinate 25,117,418 downwards.
CATTCCCAGTCAAGCCAAGATCTCATGAAACGTTTCCTAAAGTAATGACGGAGCACGTTTCATGGCGTCATAAAAGTCTGATGACAATTTACGTGTCACACTGCCATGCTCCATGCTTTTAGCGTCTTGTAAAAATTTATGTTCTATCAAGTTATGAGGTCGCCAGTATGGACCCTGATTGCTTCCATTTTGTGCCAGGAATTTAAATTCTTGGATCAGAACTGAGAAACAAGGATTATCTTGATGTTGGTGGATCTTGTCACGGTTAAAGACTTTTTGTGTAACTATTTGTTTTTGTCTTTTTATGGTGCTTTTGAACTCAGATAGGATTTGCTGTGAGTTTCTATTTTTTCATCTGAACAACCGTAATATAATCGATCTAGCATAGGAAAAGCGAATGACGGACTCTACTTTGAAGCAATTTGCAGTATCACCAACGTTATCTCTAAACGTTGTGCATGCTGTTACATTTTTCAATTTTCGGAAAAACAAAACATGATTAAAAATCACAATGACAATTCAGAAGTGCCTGTAATTGGTTCATTTGAAATAAATGATTTGAGTTAGAGTTTGAGTTTCAATGACGAACAGCTACAATTTTCTCTGTTATACATTATATTTCTTTACTTCTTATCCTGCCCCTTTTAATCCTGGGAACAATGTATCGACTGTGACTTTAAGAGCGTATATTTAAAATATTTACGAGTTTAGTACATTCTTTAAAGTTTACGCTGGTGTATTTCTAGGTTCAGGACCAGATATGAATATTAATGGGATTAGGAAAATAAGAATATACAAAGGAGTTTCTAGGATATTGCCGTTATTTACTGATATAGGAGTTTGCCTTGTAATAGAGGTTGCAAATAAAAGCAATTTTCAAAATATTTGGTAGACAGGATGATAATCGGTCACTACTACTATAATTACTTTAATTTCAGCTGTCTACAAAAAAAAACTATTTAACCAATACCAATGATGAATGAGTTCTAGCCCCAGCGAGCATGATTTCTTAGCTTAAAAGCTTGGTAGCTTCTTGGTAGTCTTTAGGGGCCTAATTCGTAGAAAACATTAAAAGACAAGGAATCATAAAATTGCAAAATCTATTATCAGTAAATTCCAGCTCAATTTACATCACATACGTAGGACTTGAACAGCCATAAAGGTGTCTGTACACTTTCGTAAGACCCTCATATAAGGAGGAATTGCCATAAAGTACACCACACCAAATTACACTGGCGTTCAAAATAACTCGGCAATGATATAGCGCCTTTTAAGGCCGTTGATGGTGTGCTAGTGGCATGTACTGTAATTCTATGTGAAAGTGGTGTACACTTTAATTTGATCCGCAGTGGATGTGAATTTACGGAGCACGTGTGAAAAATAGAAACTGCACTTTAGTTCAGGAGCATGACTTGTTAGTTCGAAGTGGTTGTTACGTACGAGTAAGTGAGAAGGCTGTGGAGGGTTAGGCAGATAAATAAGTTGCTGGTGGAGGTAGACAGTCCTCTAAGGTTTTTTAGAACTTGATTGCCAGAACTTGATTGGTCCTTTTCCAGAGATATATAATTCGTAAAGTAAATTAGAAATTTCAATACAGCAATGCTGTTAAGTAGCATTTGACCGCTTTCACTAATTTACTTTTTGTAATAATAATGTCAAAAATATGTATAAAAGACTCGTTAAAACATGATCACGTTTCAAGCAATTTGATGCTCTGGTGGAAGTTTTTTTAATTCAAACTCATATTTGATGCCACCAACTGCATCAAAATGCTTAAAAGTGATCTTCTTTCGAACTCTTTTGTTGTTATTGGCTTAAAAAGTGTTTCAAAACCACACCAACACAAAACTTGACTGATGTTAAGACGGATTATAATTTATGCCGTACCCAAGTTGAGGTTGAGGGATTCAACAACCATCCCACTACCTACCCTCATCTTAATGAGGTGTAGGAATCAGTGCGGACCCGTGACCCTGATAATCGGGACACTATTAGCATCGGATGAACGAGCCAGGGATAATGCCCTAATGAACCACGGTTCACAGCCTGATTGATGATCGAGGTTTGATGTTATTAGCAGAGGTAGGTACTGGCTATAACATAAACAACATAACAACAACATTTAGGAGATTTAAAGACGACAATTGATGTGGTGATGGATCAGTGGTTAAAGTCCCGCCTCTCATGCACGAGGTTGTGGGTTCAAATCCGGGCAAGTACCAATGTGACTTTTTCGATTCATATGTACTTCCTGAGTTAATATTGGACATTACTGACATCGGTGAAGGAAAACGTCGTGAAGAAACCTGGACTTTATAAGTCTGCAACGGCCAACCCGTCTTGAGCAAGCGTGGTGATCAATGCTCGTGCCTTATCTGTATGAGAAAGGGCCTTTGCCCTGCAGTGGGCAAATAGGCTGGTATTATTTTATTAAGGACGACGACAATTTTATTTTGTGTAAAAAGTATGAATTTGCTTCATTTCACGAGTAGTTTGTGTGGCGGCATTTACACCGCCACATGCGAACAACGCATCACACTAATCCTGCATCGCGCAATCATAGTTTACCGCGCAGCTAGCATATATACAACTTCCCGACAACAATCATCGGCAGTTGCCCACCAGATCCGACATCCATCTGGTCGGAGGATCCTCCCTATTCCAAGAGTATGAGTGAACTTTACACCCTGTTCCTCATATCTCTTCAGTTATAAGTCATTTTAGTTCAGGTTGATTGAAGTAAATTATCCGACTTCAATCAACCTGCACAAAAAAAGGCAGGGGGCCTTTTTTTTGGGTGGAAAATCATCAAATGACTTCTCTCGCGCTGGGTGGAGCGGGAGGGCGTGTCAGACTTTTACTGACTAAAATCCACCCGTGTTCCTTCAGTTGCCTGTGCCTTTTTATTTTTTTTATTGTAAGGAACAGCAAACAGTTACATTATGAAAACTTACAACTAATTTAACAAAAACAGTTTTAATAATAATATAACCAACAACGCGGTCCACAGGTAGACATAAAGTTTAGAAAGAAAAAAAAAAGTGTAATCGCTAGGAGCATTAGTAGATGTACGTGCAGTAATAAGATACATGTAATGAGCATTAAAAACGTTAAAATTCAGATAAGGATTACATAATATAAAATACGACAGAACAATTACGTTTGATGAGTTTCAGAAGAGGTACACAAAGGTGATTTACTTATTAAGCAAAAAGGCTTTTAAATGTACTCATTGAAAAATTAAAGATGTCAATATTTTCAAAATTACCATTGTATGAGTCAACCATACGGCGGACAGGTGAGCGCTCGCCAAAATTAGTTCGGCAAGAGTTTACTGGAAAGAGAGTTTGCCTTTAGTTGCCTGTGCCAGGGCCACGGTTACTCCTTCAGTTGCCAGTGCCAGGGCCACGATTACTCTGCACCCCTGCCTGCCTGCCTGTTAATGGCAATAGGCTCGCCCCCTATTCCATGGGACTTAAGCATAACTGGCGAAATGTGTGTGTACTATAGGTATCCCTCTGCCTAACCCTTCTGGGATTACAGGCGTGATGTTATGTTTTATGTAATCAACCTGCCTAGCCCTTTCTTATATATGTTGGGGTCTGCTTTCAGCCTAACCGCATGCAGTTGAATACCATTATCTGACTTATGTATGACCTACTAGCTGTTGCCCACGATTTCGTCTAAGAGGGATGAAAAGTAAGCCATACCCAGGTCATGGTCTATCTGTGTGCCAAATTTCATCCAAACTCGTTTAGCCGCCGAAGTGTTACAAACAGACAAACTTACTTTTACTTGACCAAAGCAAGAACCAGATACAAACTTTGTACAAAAATCCATACAGTTCTGTTTCCTGCTAGAGAAAAGCGGTTTCACAAAAATATTGACTTCGGCTTTCACATCCTCTCCACCCTCTAAGCCCAAACATCAATTATAGAACCCGATGACTCCCGACACTAGGCTCCTCCAAAGAGGATTTAGTTCGACGGGCCACGATGCATTTTGCACAGTGCATCTGATTCCGCTCCGTTTGTATTTGCATACTGTAGCTAGTTGTACATAGGGTGTGTTGTTATCTTTAGGCTGTAACACATCATGTGGTGATCCGGTTTCGAGAGGTGTCTAGTTTGGTATTATGCTTTTGGAAGGGATTTAGACACATCTGAAATTTAATGGAAATCAGAATGTATGTTTGGGATGCTTCATATATTATTACATGTTTAGAACTGCTTCTCTGCAGGCTCTAGTCGATATTAATATGCCGTTTGAGACACTCTTGACCGATTCCAAATCAAATTGAAGTTACCAAACTGGAGAAACTATTAATTGTTAAGTTTGTGCATTATAGACCAGTCGTTTTTAGGGTTCCGGTTTCCGGTTTCCGGTTTCCGGTTTCCGGTTTCCGTTTTTTCCTTTCCTTTCCACACACACAGACAACAACGACGACGATCGGATTGATCCTTTATAGGATCACTTTGTTGTCCGTCCGACCGTCTGACTGTCTGTCAACCTTTTTCTTTTTCAGGAACGCGTGGAGGTTTCAAGCTGAATTTTATATCAAATACTCTGTCCCTAGGAGCTGTGAAAAAATCTAACTTCTAAGCCGACGCAATCAAAAAATACAGCCGTTTATGCTGCAAATTTTCGACACTCGCAAGGGAATCAACACCTACAGTGTACTTCCCGTGAACTCAGAATCTTGAAATTTGTTACGAGCAACGCTATAAGCACAGATAAATCAAAAATTGCGAAAACCGTACATTTTTAGTAACATCAAATATTTTTAATATTTTCCCTTTCCTTATGAACGCGTAGAGGTATTAAATTGAAATTGATATCAAATGCTCAGGTCTCATATACCTAAAGGTTTGTATGGAACCCTCGGTGCGCGAGTCCGACTCACACTTGGCCGGTTTTTTATCTTTCTACCAATTGGTCACAAAACGATCCGTTGTTTAGACAACCAGGCATTTTTATTTAGAAACTGGGCCTCTAGCAGTATTACACATAACATTACTTAACCTTTTTTTTTTTTTTTTTTTTTGGGTGGGAAATCATCAAATGACTTCTCCCGCTCTGGGTGGAGCGGGAGGGCGTGTCAGACTTTTACTGACTAACTACCCACCGTGTTCCTTCAGTTGCCTGTGCCAGGGCCACGGTTTTCTCTGTGGACTAACCCGCGACCCTGAGGCGTCGGCCCTATCGGACCCCGTCATTTTGTGCTGACATCTCTTTGAGGCGCGCGTGGAACACAACGCGCCGTCGACCCGGGCCTGGTCCTTACCGGACGGCGAGCTACCCATGGCTCGCCGTCCGCAAGCCCGCGCCTACGGTGGCCGGGAATCTGCTTGCGATTCCCGACGCCCAGGGCGTCTCCTGCGGCGACTAGGGGCGTGAGGGCGCAAGGCTCTCTCCCTCACGCGCTCCGCCTCCTCCTTTGCGAGCATTACTGCTTCGCAGAAGGAGGTGACGGCTTTCCATTCCCTCTCGCTCCGTACCATGGCCTGGACCAGGGCCGGACGCGAGAGATCGCCGCCGCCAATCGCCTCCGCGAGGACACTGCGGTGGTCCGCCCAAGCTGGGCATACCTCCACCGTATGCTCCACCGTGTCCTCCGGGCGATCCACACAATGGTGACACCCGGGCGTTTCCTCCCGCCGTATGCGAAACAGGAACCTCCCGAAACAACCGTGTCCGGTGAGGACCTGTGTCAGGCGGAAGGTGAGGACGCCGTGGCGCCTCTCCAACCACTCCTCAAAGAGGGGACTTACCGCCGCTATTGTGGCGTGCCCAGCACTGGGTTGCGACAATCGCACCCTCCATGTCGCCATGAGATCCCGCCGGAGCTCTGTCCGCTGTACCGTGATTTGTCGCGGCAGCGGAGTTACACCCCGGCGTTTTGCCTCCTCGCGCCACTCCCATACGTGCGCGAGGGCTTTTGCCTCCAGATCCCATGGCGGCAATCCGGCAAGGAGGCTCGCCGCCTCGCATGAGACCGTGCGGTATCCCCGGACCAGCCGGATGGCCATGACCCTTTGGGACGCGTTCAACCTGCGGGCCGGTCGGCGCCTCAAAGAACGCGCCCACACCGGTGCCCCGTAAAGAGCCATGGACCGCACGACTCCCGCGTAGAGCCTCCGGCAGGAGGCGTTTGGACCCCCTAGATTGGGCAGGAGCCGCCTCAAGGCAGCCCCAGCCCACTCCAGTCTGGGAGCCAAACGTCGGAAATGCTCCACGAAGTTCCACCGGCTGTCGAGGACGAGTCCCAGGTACTTCATCGTCGACTCGACGCCGATGTGAACCCCTCCCGCCGTTATCTGGGAACCCGACAGTGGCGCGTTCCGAGGACCATGAAAACACATGGCCTCGGACTTGTGCAGGGCCACTTCGAGTCCCAACTGCCGGATCCTCTCGACGATTGTCGCAACCCCGAGTGTCGCTTGTTCGGCCGCCTCCTGGTGCGACCTCCCCTGTGCCAGGACCAGCGTGTCGTCAGCGTAGCACACCACGCTGACGCCATTCGGGAGGTCGGCGCGCAGCACCCAGTCGTAACCGATATCCCACAGAAGCGGCCCCAGGACCGATCCCTGTGGGACACCGCACGACATCTCTCGCCGGTTCCACTCTCCCCGGTGACCGGGGTAGATGACGGCCCTGTCCGTCAAATAGGCCTCGACCACGCGACAGAGGTAGGTCGGCATCCGGTGATACCGCAATGCCTCCCTGATGCAACTCCAGGGCAGGGTGTTGAAGGCATTGGCGATGTCTAGAGACACCGCCAAGACGACCCCACCCCGGGCAACAGCATCCCCCGTCGTGAGGGCTCGCACGCGCATGATGGCGTCCACCGTAGAGCGCCCCCTGCGGAAACCAAACTGGCTCTCCGCCAAATCCGGCCCCACCCGCACCAGCCGCCCGACAAGGCGGTTTGCAATAACTCTCTCACCGCAGTAGGCGGAGTCATGGGCGGGGGAGTATGCTCCCCCCGCGAAGGGAACAAAGTGCTCACCACCTCCTCCATGAGCTGGGGCCGGAGACTCTGCGTCAGTGGGGGAGCCCATGGGCGGAGTTTATCCCGCACCATTTTGTAGGGGCGTCCCCACGGGTCCCTGTTCAGAGTCTCCAGCGACTCCTCGCGGGCCAGAGCCCTGGCCCGCAGGATCTCCGCTTGGAGGGCGGTCTTCGCCGCTCTGTACCCCTCGTACAGCTCCGCCTGAATGGCTTCCGTATTCGGAGGGCGAATACGTAGCCTGCGGTGCCTGGTGTACAGGTGTCGCGCAGCCACGCACGCCTTGCGCAAAGCCGTCAGCTCTGGCGACCACCAGCACACCTGGCGCCAAGCACGTCCGGGCTGGACCCGGGGCATTGCCACGTCACATATTTCGGACATGGCCTCCCGGAACCACTCCGCCTCGTCGTTGATGTCAGCAGGCCTATCCGGTGGTGACACCCAGGCCTGCACGATCGAGGCTTCCAGGAGGAGCTCCCGGTCCAGCTGCTTCAGCGCCCACCGCGGACCACTCGGGGCCTGTCGGACCGGCGCGCTCGAGGTCTGGGCGGAGACGTCGAACCGGATGTACCGGTGGTCGGAATAGGTCTCCACCCCCTCCATGACGCGCCAGTCAATGACGTGCGGCGACAGAGCGGGGCTGGCGAACGAAATGTCCACCACTGATTCACCCCGCATACGCACACACGTTGGGACAGAACCCCGGTTTAGGACGACCAGGCCTGTCTCCAGAGCCCAGTCCTCCACCATCCTGCCCCGCGTGTCCGTGAGCCGGGAACCCCAAGCCAAGTTCTTGGCATTGAAGTCCCCGAGGACGAGCACGGGGAGGGAACGAAACCCGACGACGACGACTCTCAACTCCGCTAGGGAGTTGTGGAACTCGGCGAGAGTTCGGTTCGGAGAGAAGTACACCCCTACCACGACTATCTCCCCGAACCGTGCTGCCACGCAACCCCGTCCCCTCTTGACGGCCTCGAGGGACAGGGTACCGGCGGCGCCCGACGAAATTAGGGCCACTGAGCCGCTCAGGTCCTCCACCCAGTCATCCCTGGGCGGGACAAAGTACGGCTCAGCGACCACGGCGATGTTAATAGACCACTGCGCCATGCTCTGGAGCAACAGATCCTGAGCAGAGGCGCAGTGGTTGATGTTCGCCTGGAGGAGGCGTAATGGGGCCATTAATGACACTCCATTTCAGCCCCCTCCCGAGCCCCCTGTGAAGGACCTGCCACGACAGTTGCGTCGGCGACGACGGTGGTGTAGGCGGCAGCGGCGGCAGTAGTGGCGGCGGATGCAGCTTTGTCGGCGGTGGGCTTGCCCCTACCCCTGGCTTTGGCTGGTGGAACGCAGGCCTTACTCCCAACCCGGTGATCGGCCGGCTTGCCAGCTGCCGCACATATGAAGCAGTGCGGCGCGGCATTGCACGAACCAGCCTTGTGGCCGGGTTGACCACATCGGAAGCATTGACCGCTGCGGTCCACCTCCGAGGTACATTGTACTCCCACGTGGTTGCCCACCTGGCAGCGGAAGCACCTCAGAGGTCTGGGCTCAAGCAGTTTCACCTGCGCGGAAACCCAGCCCACCAGGAGCCTTCGGCCCTCTCCGGCAATTTTTTGGGCCGCCGTCACGGGGCAGCTCACCGTAATGGATTGCATCCCCGTGAAGTCAGGACGAATGGTGCCCGCCCTAACCTGCTCGGCAGAGCACCCCCCCGTCCTAACAACGGCAGCCACGACCTCTTCCTCCGTCACGGAGTCGTCCAGGCCCAGGATGCGCATGTCAGCGCACTTGGTGGGCCTGGACACTCGGACCTCGTCCGCATTCAGGGACGCCCTTAGCTTTTCAGCCAGAGCGTCTGCGGTTGGGCCGCTGGCCGCACCGGGGACCTCCAGCATCCGGGCCCCAGTCGCAGTGACCCTTAACCGGAGGCCATTGGTGACGCCGATCTCTTGGAGGTTCACCGCCGTCCTCGCCTTGCCGAGCACCTCGCGGTAGGTCATGCCCTTCTTTTCCGCTTCCGGCTGTAGTGTTATCACTACAGCTGCGGACTTCGGGGCACGGAGCCTAGCCGCGACGTTTCGCTCCTTGCGCCGCTGCCGTCTCTGCCTTCTTCTGGCCGCCCTTGCTGCCTTACCCACCTTCCCCTTTTCCCCGACAATTTGCCATTCGGCGTCGGCCGGAGGAGATTTAGAAGGCGGGGGCGGCCGTCTCTCCGTCACAGCTGGGGCCTTCGCCGTCTGTGCAGTCCCCCCACCCTTCCTGGTCTGGGGCGACGCAGGTTTCGCCAGGGGCGGGCCCGCCACGGCCCCACTTTGGGTCTGCCCCGAGGATCCTGGTTTGGCCGCGGTGGCGGCATACGACGCCGCCCTTCGCTGGCCCGAGGCCGAATGGCTCGCCGCCAGCGGAGGGCGCAGGACAATGGCCTCCAGAGCGGAGAACCGACTCTGAAAGGCAGCCAGCTCATGCCGCACCAGGGTCAAAACCCGGTCCTCGGCAGACACGGGCTGGCCTTGCCCATGCTGCGCCCTTCCTATTTGCGCCTCCCGGTGGCCGGCTCCTTGAACCTTTGCCAGGTCTGCTCGGAGCTCCACATTCTCTTTTCGGAGACGCTCCATGGCGGCTGTCAAGCGGGCGACCTCCGCCCGCATCTCGGACATGCCATCCGGCGGGGGCCCGAAATGAATGGCCTCCGCTGCCTCTATAATGGAGGCCGTGGCTGCAGATATGGCCTTGTCTTTTGAGGGCTGAGTCCTCTTCAAGGCCACACCCTTTATCGCGGCAACCACGACCTCCGCAAACCTGGCCGCTTGCTCAGACTTTGAGCCGCCAGCAGCATCCCGTCCACCATCTGAGGACTCCGACAGGGCCACCCTACGGCCGTCCACTTCAGTGTGGCGCCCCTCCGTGGCGAGACTCACGGCTGGCTGGGCTGGCTCGGCCGGACTGGCCTCCCTGCCCTCCTGGGTGGTGAGCTCTCCGCCTCTTTTTTTTCTCCCACAACGTCGACCGATTTTTCGGGCCCAGGCCATCCCGCCATCCGAGTGTGACCCCTGGCCATCACTCGGTTTGGGCCGCTTCAGGAAGAACCGTTTGTTCTTCCCAACAGCGCTCACTTTCACTACGCGCTCCGGGCTCTTACATGAGCCCTCCGCGCCAGATGCCGCGTCAGACTCTGACCGCGCATCACTCGACGAGCCTCCTCGGCTCAGAAACATTACTTAACCTAACGCCTCCATTCCGCAAAGGGTTAGGCAGTTTATTTTTTATTTTTATAACGTTGCCCCACAGTAGGAATTACTCCTGTATCGTGGGTGCGTTCACCGACACGAAAACTCACATACACAAGACACCCAGACCCGGAACAACTATTTGTAGGTCATACAAATATTTAGTATTGTACCTATAGTACACCCAAATTTCACCCGTGATTGTAATACGAGTAGGGGGCGAGTCTATTGCTTACAGTCGGGCACAAATCCAGACTCCAGGTATTACTACGAAAACATTTAAGATGAAAAAACTCAATAAAATTTTGCCCGACTCCGGAATCAAACCCAGGACCCCATGCTCATCAGTAGCGCTTACGAGCACTAGAACATATGTCACACATTTACATTACATAATACTGTAACTTAAATTTCACATACAATAGATTAGTTGCCATTTGAATAGAGACAATACAAGAAGTTGTGTCAGTTCTGGTAAGTTTGGCAATTCTAGGATTGTGTAGAACCACTAGTTCTTCAGTCAGGTATGTTTTGAAGCTGATAATTTCTATTGATAAGTTTTACAATGGCCCTGGGACATAATGTACTAGAAGTTTAGTTAGTTTTCAGGTTTTAGCATTCTCATCCGAAAGCTGTTTACTTTGTGGAACTAAAGGAAGCTGACTCTGGACATCTAGGACAACTTCTAACTAGACAGTTTTGACTATTGTTACTGAAGTTTAGCAGATGAATTAGTGGTCACACTAACGTGTTGTTATCGTAAGGACGTTTACACTTTCATATTCCATGTTACTCGATTGCATTGTATAAACGCAATCTCCTTTGTATTATATAAATGCATAGCACAGGTGTCCGTGTGGTGCCGGACTTAAAGAATAGCACCACCCCTATTTCTTCTCATGGGTGTCGTTAAAGGCGACTAAGGGACTTACTAGAGAATGGGCAGCAGCGTTCTCATACTACTTTAATAACCATACCCCCCCCCCCCCCCAAATGACAAGCACAAAGAAAATATGGCCACTAGTGCCCAGGGGCCCGCCTAACCTTGGCTACGGTAGCGGTCAAGGCCACGGTGAGGCATGGGGGCGAAGAAACCCAGTAGGAGATCCGGTTACCACAATCACCGAAAACTGGACCTGGCAACGTACGACACGCGTACACTGCGGACTGACGAGAAGATCACCGAACTCGAGGAAGAATTGAGCAAGTTTCGATGGGGCATAGTAGGGTTGCCAGAAGTCCGAAGAGAGTGCTCGATTTCCGGGAGGGCGACAGTCCCAAGGTGGTGTCTTGTTTATCGTCCATTAGTCCCTTGTGAGCAAAGTGGTGAAGATCGAGAGTGTGTCCAACAGGGTGGCGTACCTAGTACTCAGAATATCCGAAAGGTGAAGGTGAATAGGCGTGAGATGATCCTTAAGATGCACTGAACTACCGGCAGCTCAATAGACGGATCTCTAATTCCTTGAAAAGTGACCTCCACCGCTTTAGTACAGACCGTATTATGGACGCGATAGAGAGTAACAAAGGCTCCAAGGTGTTTGTTAGAGATCTATCTATTGGGCAGAGCCAGCTTGCGAAACTGAAGACCGATGATGGCAGGACCGTATCCGGTAAACCTGAGCTGTTGGGAGAGATCGAGAGGTTATATGGACAGTTAAACACGTCAACAAGGAACCCCGTTACGAATCTGGTAAACGACCCAAGAGCTTGATTGACCCGACACTATACCAAAGACATACCGGACGTCAGCTTGTACGAAGATTAGGATGGCTCTGAAACTGTTCACCGCTGCATTGGAGGATGTCTTCAAGGTTCTGGACTCGAAAGGGGTTGGCATCAACATCAATGGCAAGTACATCACTCACCTTCGGTTTGCTAACGACATGGTAGTCATGGCTGAGACCATAGAGGACCTCAGTGCAATGCTCGATGACCTCAGTATAGCTTCTGAAAGAGTGGGTCTTAAAATGAACATGGACAAAACAAAGGTCAAGTCAAATGCCCATGTAACACCCAGTCTCTCGAAGATCGGAGACACTACACTCGAAGTCGTGGACGAACATGTTTACCTAGGACAAATTGTCCAGTGTTCGGGAAGCTACGCAATATCTCGTCCCACATACCGCAGTGTCTCAAGACGAAAATCTATGACCAGTGCGTGTTGCCAGTGATGACCTATGGCACTAAAACGTGGTCGCTCACAATGTGCCTTAACAGAAAGCTTAAAGTCACCCAGAGGGCAATGGAAAGGGCTATGCTTGGAGTTCCACTAAGTGATCGAATCAGAAACGAAGAGATCCGCAGGAGAACCAAAGTAACCGTCATAGCCCGAAGAATTGCCAAACTTAAGTGGCAGTGGGACATGGCACATTGCTTGCAGAACAGATGGCCGATGGGGCCGAAAGTTCTGGAGTGGCAACTGCGTACAGGAAGACTTAGCGTTGGAAGGCCTTCCACAAGGAGGACTGATGACCTTGTGAAGGCCGCAGGAATCCGCTAGATGCGGGAAGCGCAGAACCGTTCGAAGTGGCGATGCTTGGTGGGGGTCTATGTCTACATTGGACGTCTTTCGGCTGAAATTATGATGATGATGATGATAGCACAGGTGTTAGTACTATATTGACTTGTATTTTAGCAATGTCTTAAATTGACTGAATGTGCCCTGGCGGCTGATAGTATGTCCTGCTCACTCAAATATCTCGCTGGCGGTGGCGCGTGTGTTGGATCATTTAGCTCCCTTTTCAAAATGGTTGAGCTGTATGTTGCTGATTCCATGCCTCATGTTCGTGAACGGGCGCCGTCAGTTGGGACTGGTCATCTCTTATTTTTTGGATTGTTTTTATCTATGTTTTTGTACATCGTTCTCACCTATATGATCAACATAAATGATGTAACTAATATATTTGTAAGAACAATATTATTTAAAGGAATGTTCATGGAGTTTCTTACCCGTTCTTCTCCATAGGTACCTACTACGCTTGGGAATAGGCAACCAGTTTCATATTACTGACTGACCGATTCCTTGACAATTCAAAAGTACCTGTAAATGGTTTAATTGAAATAAATGATTTGAGTTTGAGTTTGACTCATAAAAAGCCACTGTATGAAAGTACCTGTATACCTAAACATCTTATTGCTTCCTCCAATCCACCTGCCGAAAGGGCAATTACGATATTAATGTAATATTCTTTGAATATCCTTAATAGTAGCGGTTTCTGGTAAAAGCTCATATTCGCGCCTTCCGCCTGATATGCCTCTATATATGCACATATATTAACATTTGCTACATTATCTCTATCGTTCGTACATTCTCATAAAACACCAATTTACTAGCAAGATATCGTTATCTCGAATTCAATAATTACTATTGTTGATTTGAAATTTACCGAACGTTAGTTTTGCGTGGTAAAAGTATGATTTTTATCATTATAATTATTATGCGCGCAATTCAAGTTTCATAGCGGTTATAAGCATCCAATTTTTGTGATAAAGATCATAGGCTCATTTCTTGCATTCAAATTGAATTACCAACGGATATGTTTTCTAGCTTCAGATGATTTGCAAAAACTTTTTGCCCAAGACCCATGTAAGCCTAGAAATTAGGAAAATCATATTAACATCCGCGCCTACAGCGACAATCCATCGGTTTCCCAGTTCCAGTTATTTAAGACGTCTACTGCTTTATTAACCAGCTATTTTTATTAAATATCTGACTAAGAGGAATGATAAAGAATACTAGAAGGGCAATCATGTCACCCCTAACAAATCCCTCATTTTTACACACTCTTACCTTTTAGAACACTCTGTTATTCCATGTTTCAATCACCATCAGCTTACCTACCCAATTCTAGGTAAATCCTGTGTGTGTAACAATAGTACATTTTAATACCAGGTGCGAGCCAGCCCTGGTTGGATTGCCCCACGGCGTATCGGACGTGCGTGCCCGCTCTGTTGCTCTTTGTAAGCGGTATGAGTGATAAGTGGAGGCGGTTTGGAGTAGAATGTTCGGGTAATCAGTGGACAAAGCTGCTGATATCGAAGTACTAGGGGTAACAGATCACTTGATAACGTGGGCAGGATTTTTCTGTTCTTTTTCGTGTCTATGAAGTGTATTTTATTTTTAAACATTGCCACTTCCGCGCCGTTGGCAGTTGCAGCGGAGAAACAAGATTATTTTATAGATGTTTGGGCACAATAGACAGGTTAGGAGGTGATACATAATTTGTGGCTCACAGGGCACGAAGTTCTTAGAATAAATCCTTACTTAAGTAAGGATTTATTCTTGGAGGGGATTGCAAAAGTAACAGAAACATTACTGAAGGCTCTAATGAGAGAAGTCTCAACAGTTTTTATGGTAGGACAAAGTACAAAGAATGACTTTTATAAAAAGTACTCTTGCGCCTTTGTTCTACAAAACGTGCAAAGGTCCACTCCCTACAAACCAAACGTTACTAAAAACAAAATAATCTAGCTACTCCAATACCCTAGACTTTCCACCACCCCACAGATATCCCCATAATCTCCCCACTTGCACCACTTACAAGCTTTAACGGGGTTTAATATTGGTACATAGACAAAGTGCCAGAGGTTTATTTCACTAGACTTGGCTTTGCGTCTGGATTGCCGTGGCACAGGTCAATTTATGTCAGTAATTGGTGATAGGACTTCGCATAACGTCGACTCTTGCGCTGTATTAGGGTTTAATTTTAGAGTGAATGGTGATTGGTGATTTGACATTGATTGCGTTTGTGCATTTGGGCGTTAGTGGCAATGGAAGGTTTGACGTGTGGCTGTATGGTAGAATAAGAACGGTGAACTGTTTTCAAATAAAGTTGGTTATTTACCATTTCGTGATGCTGGACACGATATTTGAAGTGTAAAAGAAAGGAAGATAGAAATATTAAATTTTTATTTTGCACTAACAAGTTAAGTTAAGCAAGATTAACTTAACTGCTTATCATGTCCCGTATATGCTCCAGTTGAATATTACAATTGATTATCCTAGACATCGAAATGCATTTTTGCTTCAAGCATGAACAGCAGGTATACCATACTCGTATTGGCTGGTGCTCTACCAAAGTCGGATTGTTTTTTAAGCTAACTGGATAGTGGCATATGTGCAAGTCAGTGGCAACAGTTAGTCTAATTAGTGGGGTCTGAATTCGCATCTCTCCAGTGGCTCTATTCATCATTACAACCACACCTGGTTTCCTCGAAGCTGGCAGAGTTGTATTTATTCTCGTGAATTTCAGAGAAAGGCTTGATACGTTTAACATGAATGGTTAGAATATAGTGGTCTTTTGCTTGACAATTTGGTTGGACATCTGGTAATTGCTGATCCTTCATGCTGGTCACCCAGGTTTAATTCTACTGTCCTTATCCCACGTCACACAGTACAGTACTATAATTAACAAGAAGATAAAAATAATTAACAAAATTGCTTACTTAATTAAGACATAAAATATAATATTTACTACATTATTTAATCGACATTGAACTTCTGTTGTATGTCTAAAGCTGCTGATTGCTCTCGAGATAGTGACTGAATGATATTAATCATTAACAGCAGCTTCTATTAGTGTTGTCATGTTAATAGTTTCAAAATAATTATATCGTGTACTGGTAGTACAGCTGCGGAGATAGTGTACAAGTCAATAGTCATAATTAACGTATGATTGTGTGGAAATTCTTCACTACATACTACAAAAGTATCGACATGCACTATTGAGAATGGTGGCACGCCATGCCCCATTCTCAATCGTTCATCACGTTTATCACGGTAATTAAATGTGTACTTGCCAGTCAGCATGGTGGAGTGTCATAAAAAAACAACTAAAATTCTTAGTTCAAAGTCACAGTCGAATCATTTATTTTCAAGCAATTTAAAAGCACTTTGGAACGTTTTTTTTTTTTCAGAAAATTTAAGATTATACCTAACTGCGCAGGTACGTATATACATCTAGGATTGTTGGCCACAAATGACCATAGACCTCAATCATTGCTTGATCAGCGTAAGAAGAGGCTTCAATATTTAAAAAAATAAAACCCATGGATTAGGAGTTTCATCTAGAGCAAATGGTGAAAGCCTGCTTCCAACCAAAGAGACACTATCACTGTTTATTTCATCGGCCAAGCTGCACTGCTCCGTCTTCCCGCTTATAGGCTTTTAAAGCCGACGAAATCAGAAGCAAGTGAGACTATCCAACTGTGGGTATAACTGTGTGATATCTCCTCATCAGCAATCCACAGTGTTGCAGGTGTCCACAATGTCTAAGAAATCGGCATCCCATCAGGATCAGGTGGCCTGTTTACCAATGAACCATATTTTCCTCAAAATAATATTATCCGAATACCGACCACATTATGATTGACTTAAGCTTCTATTATACGCGTAAAGACAAATAACTCATAACATTACATAACATCACGCTTGTTATCCCAGAAGGGTTAGACAGCGGTGTACCCCAGCGGTGTAGCGGTGTACACCCACATTTCGCCAGTTATGTTTAAGTCCCATGTAATAGGGGGCGAGCCTATTGCCATCAACCGACACCAATCCCGATCCCGGGCTGCTACTGAGAAATTCTAGATTTCGTTCTTTGCCCGACCTGGGAATCGAACCCAGGACCTCATGCTCAGCAGTAGCTCTTGCGACCACTAGACCAACGAGGCAGGAAAACTCATAATTAAACCCCTAATCTTTAAATAACATCTTAATCCCATTCCGAAATATCCCGAAGTAAATTGGGGGCGTGCACTTAAAAAATATTGTAATAATGAAGGTATATATACATAAGGTAGATGACCTATATAGAAATAAAGGACTATTCCTACATATGCTTTCTTTTTTGATGAGATAAGCCGCGCAACATCTGCCTGTGTCACGCGAATACGGAATTTATTGAAAACTATGTTTCGCCAGCGGTTTTGTTTGGCGTAAAAATAATGTTGTTATTACGCGCATGTGTTTTGCGGCGCTGTTGGCTGCTGGTTTTTTTTTTAATTTTATTTCCATGAGTCGGTCTTTGTCTGTGTTGAAATGATTGATCAAAGTTGATATTACATACATATTCAAATGCCTTACTTAGCTGACAAAAGATCCGCTTATAACGTAATTGATGTTTGCAAAACATTTCTTTAATATATTTATTGGGGCAGAGAGTATCAAAGATTGTTCTTAACACGTCGGTTTTATTGAATGCGCAAAAAATTATTTTTACAAACAGACAATCCACTCCTTTTCACATTATCGATATAGATAGATTGAAAGTAAAATTCTTGAGCGTACTCTAGCCAACATTATTGCAACAGCTGATACAACAGCACAGACCATTTTAAACTTTATTTCAAAGTAATATGACCTTTATTTGCTTTCAAAGTTTATGTGTAAGGCCATCAATATATTATTGGATAGTTAATTAAAAAGTACGATCAGAAATATATTAAAAGGATCAATGTTTCCAGTTGTTTTCTTTTCATAATAAAAATATAAGTGTAGTGATAAGTTGCCACCCGTAATTTCAACATGAAAAAGGTTTGTAAAAATAAGCACATTGTAATTTTAATGTCCCTTTTATTTTCAAATGTAAATTAACATTCATTTTGAAAAGTGTTATGTTAATGTTATTTCTGGGTTAATTTTAACTGGATAGATACGTATTATTCGTAATCGGGATGATGACTAGTATTAAAAATATTCGAAAAAAAATCCATTTCAAAGAAGGCATAGTAAAACAGAAATAATTGAAAAAATCTTTTAAATCGATGTAAATATGAAGAAGCTTAAAGCTTTTAAAGTTTTTGGAGGGGATTATTCCCGTCCTTGTCGCGCGGTACGGAAAATGTACGGCGCTAGTATGAATTTACATAGTCGTGACGTCACTTCTATGATGACACTGATTTTAAAACGTTAATATCTTGTTTTTTTTTTAGCTTTTACACTTTTTTTAACATTGTTTGCACTATTTTGTAACAAACATTTTTTTGAGATAAAAATTTAAAAAAAATGTCATCATACCTGCCTATTATAATAAGTTTGTTGTTATTAAACAAAAACGAGGCAAAAGGAGTATGTAAGGATCGGAGGAAGGAGTATATAGCAGGTCGCCAACTGCTGTCGTTTCTGCCTACCCCATGGGAAAAAAGGCGTGAGTTTATGTAGGTATGTGATCCACCACTCATGACGTAACGGATCGCGGAGATAAAGTTGACTGTCTTATGAGTGTTATTTCCAAATCAAATCAAAATATTTTTAGTTCACACTAGCTCCTGACCGCGGCTTCGTCCGAATGAAATTTCTTGTTCCCCCGACCAAAAATTTGAGTAGATAACATGTCAACAAAAGCAACTTATGAGGCTTAAATTTAGAATTTTACTTACATAACTATATAATGTCAAATTATTGTGAGATCTTGTCATAGAAGAAGGTGTGTAAAAATAAGATTTAAAATCATCTTAATTTGGGATCAGTTAATATACACTGACATAATTATACCTTATGTGAGGTTCCAGGGAAAGAATTGTACGATACTGACTTCCATATAATTTAAACTGTACTAAACTGTAGCACCTTCTCACTTAATGCTTCTTCTGACGAACACTACAAGGAGCGTTACAACTTAAATTATGATAAAATATAAATTATGATTTTTAAGACTTACTTTTCTTCCCTTGTTTGGTTGATTATTTAGTATAACAAGTTACTAACTAGAAAATATTATAAGAAAAGATACACGTAACAAACTAGCAACACAACATGAACACAACCTTTTAATCAGCCACAATCTGACTAATCGTCAAGTTAAACTAAAATTAATCCGGACTCCGATTACCAATGAATGGTGCATGGAATCAATCTAAATAACTGGCGACGAACCATTATACTATTGTTAATGGTCGCTTGTTTGTATGGGTAATTAATGGTCCTTAAATGGTAACCATCAGTTTTGTTGCGTCTTGTAAACTTGCTTGATTAAAGGAGACTGTTCATGGTATGATGTGGCAAAAATTTTAATTGGATAGCGGCACCGAATTGTTGGATGCTCTGGCACCGGGAACTGACCTACCGATCCGTGACCGTTCCAAATAGTGGTACTTGCGAAAAATCTGTGTTAATAAATCATTTGGTATTTTACCAGCGTAGATGTCGAAAAATTGATTTCTTAGCTGCAGATTGCTTTTTAATGTCCTAACTTATCAGTAAATTCCATTGTCTGTCAGTAAAGCATAACAATTCATACATGTACTGACGTGTAAATGTTGTTACATTGGTCCGAAATAGCTTATGAGAACTGACCAATTTCAACTCCATACGAAAAGAAAAGTTTGCTTTACGTAGCTAATCTTGTATATAACTTCCACCTGCTAAAGCGAACTTCTATTGCGAAATTATTGTTTCCAAGTGAACATCTCAGCTTACTCCATCAGTGCGCAATCCCCTTAACTCTGGGGCCAATTAATTTAATCGAGGGTGCTCCTATAATAGCTTCAGTACAGATTTGTGCAACAATGGCTCGCTAGATACCTGGACACTCCCGAGTCCCGCTTAAGATATTCCTGTAGGACAAGAAGATAATGTATTTAAGAATGTGCTTGCGACAAATAGAGCTTTGACAGTAATTAATGGTTTATTGTTTCTAGGTGTACGGTATTCAGGTATTTGTCATATTTTTTATGTCGGGCATTAAAAGGAGTCTGAAGATCAATTTGGTATATTAGTAGTATAATGTAACATTGTGGTATCTTGCCTGTTTGTAAGATAGTGTAATCACAACACTTTTGACATGTTTTATGAATGTTGTCATCTCACACTTATTTTACTATACTACTCTTCTAAAATCACCAGCCCCTCCCGAGCCTTGCTCGAGCCAGCCCGCGCCGCTGAGCCTGTAGCTTTAAATTCGTCCCAAAATAATATCAATCCTGATCCAGCTAGTCATTTGCTACCCTCTTCCAGCGACGCCCTAAGCCGAGGTCCGTACCCCACAGGGGGTGCCCTTAGCGTTGTCGCTTAGTTTTAGTTAGTATTTAAGTTTAAGTCCTGGCTGGAGGCCTTAATTTATTAGGGCAACCACAGGCAAGTCCGCTTAAGCAGACGACAACCTCATAGGATGACCTGCGAGATGCCAAAGAAACAAACAAACAAAAAATAAAATCACCAGCTAGAATGTTTTTTATCCCTTTTGGGTCAGTAAGTATGTATTAAGAGTAGCAGTGGTCAAAAAGTAGTAAAGGAATGGTTATTGTTCTAAAATTGATTTTGCCAGTCAAAAGCTTAAACTTGTTTGTCATTCAAACCCCATGAGAAATCAGAAACCCTTATCTTGACAAATCAAACCATCACTAAGGCCTGCATTGTGAAATAAAATCAACAATCACGTATTAAGAGACCAAATAAAATGAAAAACAACCCTAAAATATTATTTGTCTACACCAATTTGACATTGCCGTTGAAAACGAGAACTTCACAAACATTTTTGAGAGTGACGCCGATTTTTGGGCTGTTAAAATTAAGTTAGTCTTTCGTGACATGACAGGACCAAAAGTCGGGGAAAAAACATAGGTATGTTGACTGCTCATTCCAGTCGAGAGGGTTTCAAAAAAAAAAAAAAAACAGTTTTGACGTGAAACCAACGCTGGTGAATAAATTAAGCATCGGTGTTGTTATTTTCGAGCGATGGCGAGTTTTACTTAGAATTGGAACGATTATACTTATTTGATCTTTCTTCTCTTATAAGTTTAAACGGGAGATGATTATTTTCAGGATCTGATCCACACCGTCAATGCACTAGGTTACTTTTATCTGTTTAGATTAATATATATTATGTAGTTACCTAGTCCTTAAAATATCCATATTAATGATATTTTTTCGATTTTCAGAAAACTAATTAACACTTACACAGTACATTTACACTCAGTTTATTATTTTTCTGTCATTTCTTTATTCACACGTACAGAGCATTTCATAATTCTACAACGATTTTCAACAGTATTGACATGATTTTCAGTAGCATGTGTCAATTCAATGTATTTTTGACATTTTCATCAACGTAATCGCTGATAGAATGTTATGAAGGGTGAGAAAAACTGTAGGAACCTAGGAGTTCGTGGAACCGCTTTGGGTTCGTAACAGTGGAATATTACAAAGGGCGATGTTCATCAATGGACAGGGGTACTGGTATCAAGCACACTTCAGAGGTAACATGGAGGTAGAAAACATCCAAATATTGTGAATGGAATGTGAATATTGTGAATGGTGTTATGTTTGTTTGTTGCCTGTGCTTGGTTACAAATTGAGATGATTTTAACGCAAAGTAAGCTACCCGAAGATGACAAGAAGTAAATATTAGAAACGAATGATTTGATAGTTAAACAAAGAGTGCGTGTATTTCCTGGCACGTGTCTGGTAGTTTCATGTAAGGAAAAGGTTACCTTATATCTGCAAAAAAGGAGCGAAAATGCGAACAAATTAAAGTAAGCTACCCGAAGATGAGAAGAAAGAAATCTTAGAAACTAATGATTTAATACAATCAGTACGTGTTTTTCCTGGCACGTGTCTGGTAGATTCCTGTAAGGAAAAGGTCACCTTATCTCTGCCAAAAAAGAGCGAAAATCCATGCGTCATGTTCGTAAACGGGCGCCGTCATTAGAGACTGGTCATCTCTAAGCTGCCACGGCTTATTTTAATTTAATTTAATATTTGAACTGTTTTCATCTTTTTTATTACGGACGCTTTTAATGTTCTGCATCGTTCTCACATGCATATTTATAAATATGAATAATGTTAACCAATTTTTAGTTTTTGATCTAAAAGAGTGTCAGTGGGGTTTCTTGCCCGTTCTTCTCCAAACTACGCTTTGGAATGGGCAACTAGCTTAATTTTTCTGACAGACCGACCTTGTCAATTTAAAAGTGCCTATATTTGGTTTATTTGAAATAAATGCTTTGATTTTGAGTTTGAATTGAATCCTGTAATTTTCTAGCATTTTTAAGAGCAGCAACCACCAATGTATGAAGGAGTAGACGATTACGGTAACCAGAAAATAAACTTTCCACATAAACGAAGCCGCAGTCCCAGTTAGTTTACCTTATATTAAAACAAACATACGCTAGTAAAGGTGTGGCTAGTTAAACTACGCGACAATTATTCACAAAACGCGTCCACGACGTCACGCGCGCGCTGAGCGTGATGCGATCAAAGTGGTGCAGACACGACACTGCTTTGGGAGTATGAAGTGGGTTACATTGCAAATAGGTGGCTAAAGTGATCAGTGTAATTAATGACTTAGTATCATAAGGTGAAACGATTTAAAGCGTTAATACTCATAGCTTAAGGTATCGTGAGTTCAGTCCTGACCCGCTGCACTATATTAACGTGAACCCATATTTACATCTTTTTATACCAGCTACGGCTAAAACTAAGCAGTTTTTGCACCTTCTACATGGTCAACAACTATTAGGTAATATCAAGATAAATACATTTATAGATATTAGACGGATAAATAGGTATAACATATGGCCACTGACTTGAAAGGAGAAAACACCAAACACAAGCATAAATCGCTAGCTTACCTACTAGCTAGTATTAAAATATTTTAATTATTGTGAACGTGAAGACAATGTTATCTAGCCCCCCACTTTCAGTACATTTGCGCCAACCACAACAGAAATCTTCGTTCATCACACAATCGTCTTCTTCAATGTCCCACTCACCGCACAGACTTCATTCACTCTTCCTTCTTCGTTCAGTTTATCTCTCTGTGGAATGCACTCCCCCAAGAAATCAGGGTGGCAACCAACCGATTATCCTTTAAAGTTAAATTTCGAATGTGCTCAACATTCGCAAGAAGCTGGCAGTATCATCTTAAGGGTAATGTTTTCTCATTGGTTGTTTTATTTGTTTTAGTATAATTATATATTAATGTATATTTATTTGTGCTTATATTTATATATAATTAGGTATATATGTATATCTATGTCTTAGATTAAATATTTATTCCTTGGTTTTTTATAAATTGCACCTACCACTGCTTGTCTCTGCATCACCCAAAGGTTGACTGGTAGAAAATGCCTATGGCATTAAGTCCGCCGCTGTACAAAATGTGCGTGAAGTATAAATAAATAAATAATGTGGATTTGTTGTTTTTTTTTTCAAAGAATTATTGTTTTTGATAGTTTTAATCATGGTCTGGTAGTTTGAGTAATAAACCGTTCCTACCCAAATGTCCTTTCTTTGGTAATGTTCTTCGAATGAGTTCCTTTCGAATGAGTTGAGTTCCTTAAGTTCTGTGTTGAGCTGCATGACTACTGACAAAAGCGTGCACTGACTGGACAGGCCCACTCATTCCGTGTGGTTCTTTCCTCAAAAGACCATTTCAGACACCTATCTACATGGTCTTCACGTGACCTGACCTAGATTATGTCTGGACTTCAAAACAAACTCAGAGGTCACCCTCTGAGTTTGTTTCGACCTTTCATATATGAGTAGTCAGATAGGTAACGCAGATCTCATCTAGTTTTTAAAATATGATTGACGTGTAAAAGTATTTGTACAAACCTACTTATAGAAATAAAATAATTTATCATTGATCACTTGCTTTGGGTAAGTTAAAACAGGTACTTCAGTAAACAAGTAATTTTCAATCTACTGCTTCAACAAAAGGAGTTTGATGCTGAATGTGCACTTCGCAAAATAGCACTTCTCAAAATGGGCATTTCTAAAAATGACTGTGAATTTTATCCCAATCCCAATGGCCTCAAAATTAAAACTATTTGCTTACACTATGCTTTTTTATTATTTAGTCCTAACACACCAACCGGAATGTTACAATGTTATAAAATAACAACACGTAAATTTATCATAGTACATACATATTAATTTACACCACAAACAATGGTCTATGTTGGGTATCAGCAAAAAATTACCATAAATCCGATCGTTAACCCGGGAATATTTTAGCTGAAATAATGTTCACATGCATGCATGTAAATTAGACCTAAAAATCTCCTAATAACCTTGACACTCAACAAAACGAGCCCAAAAAACTCTGTCCAAACGGCTGTCCCATCTGTGCAGCTTACAAAGTTACTCTCTGAGCAACCCCTTACCTCGTAAATATCTGAGTGATTTGCATAAGAAACGGCACCAGTCACACTCCGCGCTGCTGAATAAATTACTTACTTTTCACTGCTTTTTTACTAAGAAACTTTTTTTATTATATCAGTCTTAGCGTGTTACTTTTTAATATTTCTATAGCAATTTGGTGGAGGATAAAGGAGAGCCAAGGGAAGCGGTGAAATGCTATGTTTTAATAATTGAGGAACTTGTGGTGACTTTACTTTGGCTCTTTGTACTTGTTTAATTAGGCAGGTACGTACCTACTTATACGTACTAAATACATGTATTCTTCTGGATTATCTGGCTAAGGTTTTACAAGCTCAGGTACCTAATCCAGATAATCCTTCTACCTAAATGTTTTAGAATTGCTTGAAAAAGTTCGGAAACCAAAGATTATACCAAATCAACCAATGATTCGTTTGTTATGACGATTATTGAAAATACTCTTGACATGTGAAAACCTCGCCTCCTTTTAAAGTCGGTTAAAAACTTATTTATAACTGGTATCACGTACCGCTTTTTATTTTTGTCCAAAACGATTCAATGAATTAACGTTAATAGGACAACGACAAAAAACTAATTGAAACCAGCCCACGCGATTCCACGACTTATATTCAATTATATCTCATTTGTCAATCTATCAAACAGTTGTCAATCAAGAAAATTGATCAAGAAAATCGTGAACATGTAATTAGTTTTTTGGAATATAAAAGACATTTATGGAATTCTTGGAAGATGTAACAAAATGGGCACGGCCATCGTGACACAAAGAGTTCTACAAAAATCCACCCAAAAGCTAAAATGATCTTCAACGTCAATCAAATGAGAGCGCCTCATGCACCGTCGTGCTATTTTCGTTAATAATTAATTTAAAATGTTTTGCTATACAAAGACACATTCTTTTGACAAACAGTCAGAAATCTCAGCCTTAGTCAGTAGGTACCTATAAATTCAGTATTTATTTATTTGTAAAAATGCAGTTTTATATAGATGTAAATACTTTATAAGTTCTGTACATTCTACCACAACATAATATAGTATGTATGTACATAATCCAAATGTCGTGATTAAAAACATAACATAACTTTAAGCCTTGTTTCCCCGAAGCGTTGGGCAGAGGTGTACCTATAGTATACTCACATTTCGCCAGTTTTGTTGTAAGTCCCATTTAATAGGAGGCGAGCCTATTGCAATCAACAGGGCACAAATCCAGACTCCGGGCTGCTACTGAGAAATTCCAGACAGAAAAACCCAATAACACGTTGCCCGACCTGGGAATTGAACCCAGAACCTCATGCTCAGCAATAGCAATTGCGACCATTAGACCAACGAGGCAGTCGTGATTAACTAAGTCGTTTTATTCAATATTTGTTATTCACAAAAAGTATCTATTAATATTATTCTAACTAAGTAAAACTAATGTCAAAATAAAATAAAGATCATCTTGGATGTTTACCATATTCCATAAATGTGCCAATGTCAAAAACAATTAGGTTTCCAATAACCAACTCATCTGGTTTCCAATAACCAACTCATCTGGTTTCCAATAACCAACTCATCTGGTTTCCAATAACCAACTCATCTGGTTTCCAATAACCAACTCATCTGGTTTCCAATAACCAACTCATCTGGTTTCCAATAACCAACTCATCTGGTTTCCAATAACCAACTCATCTGGTTTCCAATAACCAACTCATCTGGTTTCCAATAACCAACTCATCTGGTTTCCAATAACCAACTCATCTAGTTTCCAATAACCAACTTATCTGGTTTTTCTTGAACATTGGGATGGGAAGTTCTTTAGATGATTTTTGGTCAAAAGAGTTCATTATGAGGTTCCATATTACCTACGAAACCCTTAAAAAATCTCTATCTATTAAATTAAAGAGTATCTTTAAAATTACGAATGAAATTTACAAATTACACAAACATAGTAGATAAAAATTTGTTAGTTTTGCAAAATAGCTAACTAGCTGTGTGGACAGAAAATTAAATAATCGCTGATTGGAGGACCGCATACGTGTTCGTTAAGCTAGTTTGTGTGACACACGGAATCGAATCACACAATATTGTAGTTTTAAAGTAACTTACTAATACACCAAGCTTGTTGCTGAAATGCTGTGGCAGTTACTAATCCGCTAAAATCTGATCCGTTAATTCAACTAGCTGTCGGTATTTCCGTGAGTCACTACCAATCATAACAGCTAATTATACCATTTGACCTGCGTTACAGCTGGGCTATTTTGTAAAAATCTCACTGTTAAAACTTAGGTAAAGTGAGACCGGTAGAGCAGAAGCTTTAAGGCTCCTGCAGACTGGCGCTTTTCAAACCAGAATCATGTTACACCTTCGCGTCGCTCTTGTCAGAGGGCGCCTTCGTTACCAGCATGCAATTGTCTTGGTAAAGGACTGAGTTTTGAAAACCATTCTTATTCACAGCATGTTTGCGATTTCGCACCATAAAGATCTGGTCTCTTCACTATGTGTCCCTAGGGCTAAGGCAATAATAATGGTTATAAAAGCGATCTTAGTACTGACAACAGGACATCTATATCATTCCAGAAACCCACTTCTAATTACAAAATTAAACCAAAGACACACCGTTACTTTCTAGCACCATAAACAAAAAGTCTAATCATGAACAAACAATGGCTTTCCCCGTGGCGTTGTAGAATTGTCACGTTAATGACGTCATGCGATGATGGCCGCTATCATTGTTCCCATGGCTATGTAAACATTCTCCCATAATGTTGGCCACGCGGATGTGAAGTATGGAAGAGTAACAGCGTAGATGCTGTGAGGACTGGATAGGAATACCTACTTGACTGCTTTTTCTAAGAATCTGGTAGCTCACGTGCGCGCGATTTTATCATACACTGGATTTTCAACGCTCTGCTAAGCGCCGAGAGTTAAAAATCAAACAGTGTGTTTTGTCGACGCGCTGGGATGCACTCTGTTAGATTCGCAACGTTCGGCTTAACACCGAGAGTTGAAAATCCAGTGTGCGATAAAATCCCGCCACGAAATTTTGACGTCCGTGCAAACGTGGGCTTTGGCAGTGATTATAGGGTTGAGGCATAGGAAGCTTGTTTTCGTCTCATTACAAGAAAATCGTATCTGAATTTCAATAAAAAAAAATTGTTAAAATGTTTTTTCTTATTTTATTATAATAACAAAAGTGATGTTCTTCAGAGTGATTCTGATAATCATGTTAGTAAAATTAAACAAATACTACTCGTGACTCTGTTTGAGTCCAAAGTTATTCAAGAATCAAAAATATGAGCGTGCCTTACATAAATACTTATAAAAGGCATGCTCAACCAAAGTAAATAAGTTCTTATCCTACCGCTACAATTCTTTGTCCCAAGTCCGCGCGCCGCCGCCGCCGGCACGCATGCTAAGTGATGGCATCTACTTTTTTACGTTTTTTAATCTAAATTAAAAATCAGCGCCCCCCCCCCCCCCCTCCTTCCGCATGTCCCCTGCAAGGTCTTAGGTTACGCTATAAACATAAAACATACACAGCTTTGTTTGGCCTATCACGGGTAAAATGATCGAATGTACGGCTATTATCGTAAATTGGGAAGACTAGGTGATCCGATTTCTGATATTAGGTACGTAGGAAATAATTGAGGAAATGGCCATTTCTTTTTGGGCACAGTTTCGCGTTGAAATCTAGGACGATCAGGTACTTTCAGCAAGTACTTAGGTGAACCACGAACCGATTCTTTGGCAGCGGGTTACAAGTCACGAACTTGGCAAGTACGAGGTTGCAAGAGAATCAAAAGAAAATCAAAGCTATTTCCGCTATTTCGTTCAGGTGAAATAAATAGCTGAAATAGCTTACAATCATGGTGATCATCAATTTAACTTACGTTCTATGTTGGAAAAGAAAACTATGCTTTGCGATGCGAATCTACATAGATGCTAATAAATTCATATATTTTCACCTGTTGGTTGAAGTAGATGATAATCCAAGGTTCAAGACATCTTGATGAATCAGTCACATTCTTTCTGTATTCAGTATTTCAAGTATTCAGCAAATAATTTCTAAAACTACACATTACTTAAGTTACATCACTTAAACCGGCAATAAAGATACTCTAGTGAACACGATTGTAATAAAAAGCTAACAAAATGACTCACAGTCACAGTACGTAACACCTTACGATGCGCGCACGCATGTGAGTGACTCATACGCAAGCAACAGAAATGGATGATTTACATCGACTGTTTAGCTAGATTATGACTTTAGATTTTTTTTTTTTGCTAAATGAGATCGTAATTCAAAAGAAGAAATAAAGATTCAATCAAAATGGTATCTTTACGAGCTTGATTTTCGGAATTATTTTGGCGTTTCGTTTAGTTACCAGTTGTTTAAAAAATCGACTTTGGGCTGATACAGAATTCTTCTATTTTCTGTATCTAAACGATGGAGATCAAATCGAAACAATGCCAAAAAAAATGAAAATGGAAGTGCACAAAATTCGACCTAATACTGTGTCTATTTATCTTATTACTTTTTCAGGTTGTTTGGGCTATCTTAGTGCAAGGCATACACTAAATATAACTCATTTTAACTGGAAGTTCCACGTTTATTCAAAATAACTCATTGTTGAGTCCAAAATTAACTTGCAAACTAGTAACCAAAGAAAATCGAAACAATCACAGTAATTGGTATACAATGTTAGTTTTCTTTGCACTAAAACTTCTACTACTACTTGAAAATAACTACTTAAAATCCTGAAATCTCAGTCAGCAATGTACACAAAACACAAAAACCTCAACGTTGGCGATAACCAGAGCGAGTTGTATCGAAACTGGGTGAAAGTCTGAACTGCCGTCTACTGCCTGTGACTAACTCGGCGACCAATGGAGTCAATGTTAAGTTCAAATGATGAAATAATCTGTAATATTTCGAGATGGCTTAGTAAGAAAGTTAGTCGCCTGCAGGTTTGAGGCGAGGTTGCACCATGAAGAGATTCCACAATACAACCATGTAATAGCTAAATAAAAAAATAAGGCATATTGCTGTTTAAAGCATGATAAGAACACATTTTATGATTTCATTAATATTTTAAAATCTCTAAAAATCTAGCAGTTCAACAAAACAGACCCTTAAAAGTACCCGCCTCAAAAATGCCATTTTGCAGGTTTTAAATGTCCATGAGACGTTTCAACGCTATGTTAATTCGCAGCCATTATTAGCAGCTTTGTTATACGCACTGCTGAATGCAGGCCTCCTCCCTTTTATGCTTCCCTGGTCTGAGCCAGTCTTAAGCAGTGCGATCAATGCTCACTCAAACCCCATAAGTTTCCCCAGTGTAATTCCTTCACATTATGCAACATAACAGGTAACTAACCCTTTGTAATAACTTCCAAAACATTTGCGCTGAAAACCATGTAAGCAATTTGCACCCTTAATATTGAACTTAACATTTCGAACCACAAAAAGCGGAGCGATCTCTAGTAGCAAAGCTTTTGAGCAAAAACTTGTGACTGAACCTAATTATTTTAAAAGGAATTACTGTCATAGAACTACCAAATTCAGATGTGTTTAATAGTATTCCGACGGAAAAGTAAAAATCAAAAAAGGAGTGAACAACAGAAATCGTGGTTGACAATAATAACCATTATTCAGGTTTCTGATCATTTTTGACCTCTTTTGGAAAGTGTGGACTACCCAGACACATTAGCCATTTTGCAATTTGACACGGAACTTATTCTGTAAATTAATCGATTCATACATAATTAAATTATCCAATACCTTACAAATACTTCTTTAAAACTTTTAGTAAGTATTTCACGCCCTAAACAGCTACACACTGAAATAAGTATGTTCTCGTACACACCGGGGGATCTTTATCAACTGCGAAGCGATCCCAATTAGCCTGGAGCGGGAACTTGTCACCACTAATGCGTCCCTATCTGTTAGGGAGTTTCATATGGGGTGGAGAAGTCGCTACGATGAAAAGAGTTAAGATTGTCGAAGATGAAGATGATTTGCTAAAGCCCACCGGGTTTGGTAAAACAAGAAAAAAATTGCTAATGTGTTTTTGTCTGAAAGCGTTGCAATGGCTAGGCAGCTATCATTAATGTAGTGGTCAATAATGTAGTATCAGCAATGGTAAGACCAGTTTTTCCATCTTTGGTGACTGACTGCCGTCGATCAATGTGTTTAAATCAGTAGTCACTTTTTATGACACTCAAGAGATTTTCTATTGATGTTTTTCCGATAGCAAAAGTACTAATACTTCTGGACGTTTTACTTGAAATCGTTGTTCAGAAACGCTGAGCACACAGTAACCGTCTGTAAACCCCTTTACTCACCAGAGTAATGTGTCGATTTATATGATTTAAACCCCCTTCTGTAAACACATACGTTTGATCGCAGCGAGTTGATTAAATTATGCAAAAAACATCGTGTTGCCGACAACTCGTAAACGCGGTTTCTTCAGATGCCAATGTGTGTGTTTCGTTTGTAGGTAGATTTATGTATGTTGTAGAGTGTGTGTGTGTGTGCGTGTGTGTAGTTGGAGGAATTGATATGGAAGTGTCTGAAGATGTAGGCAATGGATTAAATTGTAAGTGCCTTGTTACTGCTAAGAACTTTTTCTAAATTAAGAGGGCTAGTCTTAGTGCGGTTTTTCTCCTAGATACTGCAGACTTTTATGAAGTTTAAATTGTATTTCTGTTTGCTTGGATGATTTTAAAGGCTGCCAAATTATTTGGTTGAAATTATACAGAGAGTTAGTTCGGAACCATTTGAACGATTAAACTTTTAATCCCGGATTAATAAAAACTTAACACGTAGTCAAAGTTAGTGGACAGTTTTGCTAATAGACGTGCCTAATGGTAAGTCATCTTAAACCCATTAATGACTGGTCCACAGCTGGACATTTAGGCATACACCCACACAAAGTCTAAATTCCCATTCGCTGACTATTCGCATTGTTGAGAGTGTGTGCAGTCACTTAATCATAGTTCAGTTGGCAACGCAAAAACAATACGATTGCGTAAATAGGGCAGTGCCAAACATAAAAGGTGATCGATTCCGAACGCCCGATGACTCACTAGTGTTGTGACTAGTGCTTATTCGACTACTTTGGAATCCGAATAATCGGCTACTCGAAAATCGATCAAAGAATAAAAATAAAAAGCAACTCAATAAACTGACTCATTATTTGAAAAAGGATTATTTTAGAGACAAGAAAAAGGTTTAATATAATGAGGTGGCTGACCGCAAGTGACTAAGATTATTTTCAATTGCTTTTTTATGTGGTAAACAGATGCCTTGAATACCTTAAGAGTGATTTTCATAGAAGGCGCAGTATTAAAATTTGAGACAAATTTTATTTCTTAAAGAAATATAGCTGTTGATCCTCGACAGCTTTATTAGCTTATTGGTAAATGTGGTAACTAAGAACGGCTGCCGAAAAAACCGGTTCCCGAGTTTGAACCCCATTCTCATAACACTGGATATAACTTAGATGTGTTTTTTCTTTGTTGATAGCGTATACTTTTACAATGTTTGTAAATATGTGAGTACCTCGTATCTATGACATAATTAATTTACTTGCCAATGCTTCATTTTTAATTTTATTTACCTATTGTAGCATAGTACCTTTATTGTAGGTGCACCACATATAACTATATAATTAATGTATACAAAATATTGTAAAACATTTTAAAAGAGTAACGGTGAGTTTCTTGCCCATTCTTACGAAACTAGCTTTTGGAAGGGGCGACTAGAATCAATAATTCTATTATATAGCAAATTTTGACGGTCAAAAGTACCTTAAATGTGATTATTTGAAATAAATGCTTTGACTTTGAAAATTTTTGAGATATTTTACCTAATCACATAAACCACAAGATTTCTAAGGTTTCATAATTTTAAGTAGGTATGTTATTTTTGGTACCTTACTCAATTTGCATGGAATAAAATGAAAAAGTAGCTAATATTTAAATCTACTTATAAAATCAAGCAACTGTCCATAATTGCTTGAAATTAATAAATATCGAAAACCATTTATTAAGGAGTGTTTATGCAGTACCAATTGGATTATGTTATTTTTAGAGTCAATTTGCCCCTATGTAGCACAGTGACAATGAAAACTCTTCATGAGGTAATTATTCGACCTATTTGCCAATTTATCACATGAACAAATCTATTGTTATTATCAAAATAATAACAAACAAAATTATTCCGAAAAATCGATTGTAAGCATCGAATAACCGCACCCACGCACATCCCTACGCATCATCCAATAATCTCTTGATAACTGTACTTAATTAAGTTATAGCCAATAAGTTATCTTTTAACGGCTAATCAAAGCCTATTTAGATATGCTATCGGCTGCTCATGAGGTGTTATGTGGATTTTGCCACTTATCTGGCTCGATATTGGCGGCTTATTGGCATAATAAGCTCTGCCTATGGGTTTTGAATTCTCTTATGGGGTTCTGCAAGCGTTTATGGATTTTATTTAGTGTTCCCTGATACCGTTTTCTTGTAAACATAGGATCTGTTGTGTGAACCACGCGTTTTGGTTTGTATGTTGAGCTTTTTCTTTGTTCAGTGTAAAATCTGTGAGTTAAGTTTTGTAAGCAATATTGTATTTCATTTTTATTTTTATTGTTCACGTGTTTATATTTTTATTTGTTTTATGTTTGATGTAACGGAAAATAAGAGATTATATTGCAGTTTTCTCTTTTATTTTGAATTACATCAGTTAGTTTCAGGTTTTAAAAACTCTTTGTAAAAAGTTTATGTCATGTTTTTGGTTATATCTCATGTGTTTGTATTTCACATTGTTACATTTCATTTATTCTTAAGGACTGAAGAAGTATTGAGTTTGTATTTTAGTTTTATGTTAATTTAGTCGATTCTTTAAAAATAGCACTCCTTCACTTAAAGGAATTGCCCATAAATTGGGATTTTTTTGTGTATCTACATATTTGGTCCTGAATAAAAAAAAGTGAAGCATGAGTATAGCATGTTAGGATTTTCTTCTCACGTGTCTGCACTCTCTATACATAGCAGTCGTCAAAGATTAACTATTCAGTTAGGATAGTAACGAGGCTGACTTCACAGGGTGCGGATTACATTGTAGTGTGTACTTAGTAAAGCTAAACATCTGCATCGTAGACATTAATATCGCGCACATCATTAATATAACACTGTTGTGATGCCTTCACTACAGTGATCTTCCTTTGTAATGAAGATAAACTCAAAAAAGCCGCTCTCCAACCATAAAACAATTTCGACATTCGACTAAACTATCAGAAACTATGAAACGCAAGCGACTAATTACATGCATTAGAGATGCTTAAAACAACAATAGTCGTGCTTTTGAAATTAACTCAACTGTCTCTATAATACGTCTTTAATACGGGCCCCACATCAACGTTTAAGAAATCATCAACAACAGCCATCTCCTTAAACCAAGTAGAACAACGCACGACACGACATTTTTATGAAGAACACACCGAAGTACTCATAACATCGAGACCCAAATTTTCGAGGCGCCACGTCTCGAAATCTTCGAGATTTAATCGTCTAACATATCTAGTGACCAGAAACAAAAAGCAATATACATAAATTATAGTCGGAATCGTATTAGAAACACGTTTCGCGTAGCGCAGTAGTGATCGAGTCGAGGTTGCGTTAGAGTTGACGATGCGGTGACGCGACGACTCGCTGTTTCAAGGCTTGTACACACGGGTGCGACGCGACAGCGCGACACCAAGACGCTTTCACTCAAATCCGAATTGCTATAGCGTAGATCTTTTGTTTGACCAAATCAATAAAGTTTTGATCTGGATATAGATGCAGCTCTAACAGAGATATACATTCTAATAGTAAGTTTTACTGGACATCATTTCTGCAGGCCATTTTTTCAGTTTATTTAATTAATGAGTTCGCGCTCCTGTTATTTTTGTCTGGAAGTCATTCATATGGAGATCCACTGTCCGAAAAACCAGACAACGACCCCTGAGTACACCGCTAATAACATCAAACGAATCCACTTACTCTAACAAAACATTGGCTGATTACCTTCTTTCATCTGTGTGCTTGTCTTAGGTTTCCTTTATGACTGCAAGATGTTTTACAGGGTGTCATATGTATTCTGGAGACCTTTTGGTACAAATTCAAAAAAACGTCTTCATCATTATTGTTGTAACACACATTCGACAATCTCTCTTGACTTTAATTCCCCCAATTTATTACGCACCTATTAATCGTCACGACTTGATGGATGACGTCACCAACACGAAGCTCAGCCACATTTCTTTCAACAAGTCGTGCACTATGAAGAGCTCCCAAACTGGTTTTTATTAGCACACGGCAGTGCCCGAGAGAGCGCGATGGTTTATTGGATAAGCGTCGTGACCAAGGTTTTGGGTTCTATTCCTGGTTTACAAACATTCGTATATACCTGTTTGGTAGGACTTGTGGGCGTTTTCGACATTTTCTTGAGCTCTGACGTAAGATTTTACATTCAAGGTTTGGTTGTTAAGGAGAGATTTGAATTAGATACCTATATGCAGTACAGGTATGATTGAAACCACATCGGATATTACTTCTATGTTTAATATTATCTTGATTATTATATCTAGTTACATAAACAGAACTTTCTTCAGCATCCACTTCTCTGCTGATAATGTTGAACGGTACGCGATCACAAATGCAACTACAACAAATAATAGCAAGTGTATCGATATGTTCCACGTTCAATTATTTGTTTACTGTAGATACCGTCATGGCCAAGAATTGAACATGAGTTTAGAAGTAGGCGTAAATAGATGATTAGGAACCAAACTCATCATGCTGTTAAAGATTAAATTTTTATTATTTCATATACAGACCTATCTTTTATTTTGCTCGCATTCTTTTAAGTACTCAAAGTTTTAATACTCATATAGATCACGTTGTAAATACTAGGATTACTCATTGCATTTCGTCTCATTCATCATCATCATTATATTCTTTCTTAGCTAAGAAGTGTACTTGAAGATCGTTTGAGCTTTAAATTTTTTGTTGCGGTAGAAGAGCAAGTACCTATATACTTGTTCAACGTTTTTATGACGATGTCTGTATCTTGTGATAGAACCTACCCAAGACGTGATTAGACAACAAGTATTTCTCAAAGAAATAATTTGAATCAAGTTATAAATCTACAGGAATACATAGGGCTATAAAATGATGTATAGGATTATGCAAAATTTTGCCAGTGCCTTGGTTTGTAGAGCTGTTTTAATTAATATAAATATTAATAGGTCAGATTTGCATTAGGCCTGAGAACAGGTCTTCATATAATAATAATGTGTCTGTGGAAATATATCCGACTGAGCATAAACTAACAAACAACTTATTATTGACTTAAGAAATATTAGTACTTCTCCCTGGGGTATTTAAGATCATGCAACAGTGAGTTAGGAATGGCTAAAGTGTAGTAAGCAGAAGAAAAAAAAAATGAAAACGTTAAGATGACTTCATAGAAAAAAAATTATCCAAAAACTAACAAGCAACTACTTTTAATATGCTCAAAACAAAAAGTTTCCCTAAGACGAGGGTCTCTTAGCAGAATATGATTCTAGTATGTTATTCTGAATATTTGAAAAATATGAAGATGCTGCTTCAAAAGAAATCATAATCATAAGACACCATCAAATGTTCAACTAGCACTTACGTGCAATAGCTAATAGCAAATATTTTACATACAAAACAAAACTCAAAAGTAAATAAATCTCGACATATACATACATTAATACACTATTGAATGCGTAGTTCGGTAGTAGGACAACTCTTGTACGACCTGTTACAAACTTACCTCCAATATTCGCGATCGACATCAACTCTATCATGAACAAAATAAAGGTGAATTAAGCTTGGGTGCGATGTTTTTAATTCTGTTTTCGTCTCGTCGTCGTAAAGGGCATGAGGACTGTGGTAACTGTTCTTCAGACTTATTTAGACGTCGGGTTTTGAAATTGAGTTGAAATTTTTCGACTTTTAAGAGGAGAAAGATTGATGGTGGCAAGGGTTTGGTGACAAATAGGCAATTCAATTGCGTTTTAATATGTGAAGACAAGTTTTTTTGGCGAAATATTGGCTGTGCATGAGTTTATGTGTATTTCCTCGTTGTTGGTTGGCTTATTTTGAATGTCATTGACCTCTTGGTGCCAATGAAGCTTTGGTTCATATCTGTAACTACTAGGTACATAAGCTGTACTGGCAGAAGGATTGACAACGCTTTACCACTAACTCAAATTGTAATGGTTCAGCTGTCACGATTTATCATACTTCTGTTTGATATCACAACTGAAATCGCCAATCTAGCAGGTTCAACTGTTGTAAATTTTATTATTGACCAAATGTACGATCAACCCCCTAACTATGATTTGCTTCTTTTCTAACAATATAACGTGGTTGGTGGCAATAGGCTCGTCCCCTAATATAAAGGACTTAAACATAACTGGCAAAATGTCCATCTTCCTGATATACTCGATGTGGCGCTGCTCAAGAATGTGAACCTCCGTTTGCAATCGATAGAGACGTTCCACGAGCTTAACTCTGACCACCGCCCAGTAGTCATGCATCTTGCCCCCTACTCTGGCCCAAGCGATCCCAACCGGCCCCCTCAGACCCAGATGATAACTGACTGGAGGAAAGTAAGTGAAAGACTGAAATCCACCACGTCGCCTCAATTGGACACCATCCCCGATCACATAGTGTCAGTCGCCGACACGACGGCCGCAATCAACTCGTTTACTGAGCACGTTCAATCCGTTTTGACGGATTGTTCACGGGAAGTTCCGGTGATGGAAGACCATCGCTGGAAACTACCTACTGACGTACGTGACTTGATAACCGAGAAGTATGCGGCTATTCGTGCCTACGACTCCTTCCCTTGTGACGCGAACAAAGCCCACATGCGCCATTTACAGCGTGCTGTAAAGAAATACATAGGGGAGGTTCGCTCAGAGGGTTTTGAACAAGATGCTCTGTGAACTCGAGCCCACTCACCAAGCCTTCTGGCACCTTCAGAGGAAATTGCGCTCCTCCGAGGAGGTCTCTATGCCTCCCCTCATCCGCCCCGACAAGAGCGTCGCGTTCGACAGCACGGACAAGGCCGAATGCCTTGCTGACAACCTAGAGTCCCAGTGTTCTCCCAGCTCTCAACCAGTAGACCAAGCTCACCTGAACAAGGTCGACGCTGAAGTCGAAGGGAGAGCCTCCCTTCCACCCGTCGAAGACCCTGATGATCCTCTGCCTCCCGTCACTCCAGACGAAGTGCACGACATCATAAAAGTATCATAAAGTAGTATTACCAACAAGGTATTCAAACTCCTACCTGCCCCTCTAATAATGCTTATGACCGCCATCTTCAATGGCGCCTTGAGCAACAACATCTTCCCACAAGCGTGGAAAGAAGCAACAGTCATCGGTATCCCAAACCAGGCAAGCCAAAGTCTGAGCCCTCCAGCTACCGTCCCATTAGCTTACTCAACGTTCTCGGGAAAATCTACGAGAGGCTTATTTATAAGCGTCTCAAAGACTACGCCGAAGCAAAGAGCCTCATTCCCAACGAGCAGTTTGGTTTCCGTCCTCAACACTCGAGTATCCACCAGGTCCACCGTATCGTAGAGCACTTGTGCGCCGGTATGCAGCGTAACGCGACGACGGGTGTGCTATTCTTCGACATAGCGAAATTTCTCTTAGCAGGCTCCACTTTGTACTGACAGCCCGTAGTAAACTGTCACTTAAATGCAAGCTGCGCATCTACACCGCAGTCATCCGTCCCATCATGACCTATGCCTGCGTTGTATTTGCGCACGCTCACCCACGTCATCTCCATAAGATGCAGACCCTCCAGAACCGTTTCCTCAGAAAGGTCACGGGTGCCCCCTTCTATGTCCGTAATATAAATCTCCACATCGACCTTAAAATGCCTACCATAAACCAGTTCATGAAACGCTTATCGAAGCGTTTCTTTGACTGTGGCATCAAACACTCCAACCCCTTGATCTCAGCGGCCGCCCGCTACACTCCCTCCCGCATTAGCAGTATTCGCCGACCAAGGCATACTTTAATCGCCCCCGACGACGCCACTACACTCCTCCAGGAGAGTAGTAAGGCCACCAGCACACTACATAAGCCCAAAACCCGATCGCCGTCCTACCGTCCTCGCCGCCGAGGCCCGCCGCGACGCCCAAATACACGCCCCTCCCGACCCTTGCTCGAGCCAGACCGCGCCGCCGAGCCTGTAGCTTGAAATTCGTCCCTAAATCAAAGAAATCCTGATCCAGCTCGTCCCTTGCTGCCCTCTTCCAGCGACGCCCTAAGCCGAGGTCCGTACCCCACAGGGGGTGCCCTTAGCGTTGTCGCTTAGTTTTAGTTTTAGTTAGTATTTAAGTTTAAGTCCTGGCTGGAGGCCTTAATTTATTAGGGCAACAACAGGCAAGTCCGTTTAAGCAGACGACAACCTCATAGACCTGCGAGATGCCATACAAAAAAAAAAAACTGGCAAAATGTGTGTACTGTAGGTACACCCCTGCCTAACCCTTTGGGGATTAAAAGCGTGATGTTATGTTATATTAACATAAATGTGGATTGAAGTTTGTTTATCCAACTTTTTATCTACTTATCTGATCTTGCAAGATACCTTATCTTGTCTTGGACGCCTTAACGCTCGCACCTACGCTACAAAATTCCTAGTAGCCAACAGATCTATCTAGATTTCCACTTCAATTACAACCCCGACGCTTTTAAAACAGGTAATCAAAAGCCACACACTGGCCGAAGCTCTAAACACAACTCAGACATCCCTCCGATTTGTTGTCAAGCTACCAATTTCCTGAGCACATCGACTATGAAAGATTGCTTCCTGTCCACCACCAAGTCTGCTGCGCCCACTGCGAAGATAGCGCAATATCTCAAGTTACTTAGACAAGCAATGTCTGGAGTAGATGTATGGAGGGTAATGGTGGTTGAAAGGATCGGATGTATCAACTTATTGATTAAGAGATGGTGTAAAAGTTTCAGCATTTTGCTAATAAATTTTTAGACACAGCTAAAATCACTCTCTTGTTCTTATACCAATTTATTATACAAAACACTTAAATTTTAAAATAACATGTCTTCTTCTTCTCTAATTATAAATCGACATCACAGCAGTCATCCCCATATCATCTACAGTACACCCATAGTTTCGTTCACACTTTCATTTTAAATTCATACTCAAAACTTACCTCACAACAACCGATTTCCACACAACTTTTCAGGGCAACTGTCTTTAGTCACGTATTCATGAAAATTTGTTTATATTTTTAGGAACCAGATGCTTACCACTGGAGATTCTAGATCTTCAAAGCTACTAGGGGATTTTGTAAGTAAGTGAATATTTCAGAGGATGCCAGGGTAGTTCTCCATTCAACAAACCCGCCTGATTCATATAAAAATCTTGATCCATGAAGAACTCAGATATTGGAGGAGGAGGGATGTTCCTTATATGAATATAAACTACTATATACCAACTCAACTAAAATTATTGCGTAGGTACTTAATATATAGTACTATAATAATATTTTGAAACCTCATCCAGTTTAACAAACCCAGCAACCATTTACAACCATGCATGAAACCATTATGGAGGCAAAAATTTCCAAATTCAAAATAAAAAGTATCGCACAACATTACAGATCAACAGCATTTCCAATAATGACTCCGTAACCACAACAGGTAGGGCAGGTCCCGAGGCCCCGCGGAATACAAGAGTTACCAATTAATGTCCGTAGTTCGGACATACGCGGCGTATGGCACTGCCCCCGGGCGATTCCATTTTACGGCTGTGGCTTTTGATCTGGGAGTCTTTGATTTGACCTGAAATTGCTCTCTTTGTCAAAGGGTTACCTACGTGGTTCAGTGAATTGGATGTTTTTTTAACAGCCTTTTAAAATCTGCAGTGGTTGATTTTGGGAATGAGTTAACAAAATACAAGCAAAAATAGCAGAATAGCGGAACAAGTCTAGAATTTGCCTTCCTAAATCAGTCCTAGGAAAGTCTTAGTCTACTAACCATTTGGTAAGGTAAGAACTTTGAAGAATTTTGAACTCTTGATCTATTCTTGAAGAGATCAAGAGTTCAAAATTTTTATGCTCCGTTGGCAGGTAATGAGGAAACAGAATAGATTTGAAAAAATTCATCATCCGAACTGAATTAATATATGTTCCATTCTTAATTAACAGTTTCAGTTGACAGTTTTGGAACGAAATCTTTATCGCACGTTATACCCCGCACAGTTGCACACTTGGCTAAAGAGTGCTACACTGAAAAAAGCGTAACGTTAACTGTACTTGTGATTGTTGTAATTAAACTTGTGTACTAAAAGTGGGCAAAGTTTTGTTTATGCAGAATAAACAATTGTTCTTTCTTTCTTTCTTTCAAATGCAAAAGGAACGTTCCAGCCGGGAGTACCACGACTCCTCCCGTTTTTTGGATTCCGTACCCAAAGGTTGCCAACGGAACCCTATTACTAAGCCTCCGCTGTCCGTCCGTCTGTCAACAACAAATAATAATAAAATAAAGTTAAAAATATTCAACTTTATTTTATTTACATTACTGACCAATAATAATATTTTGTGAACGAATGAGTTCCATTTAATGTTTTGTGTGTTTGTATGAAATTGTAATTGAAATTTAGTGTATATAATAATTTGTATGAGTCTATTGTCACTTGATAATGAATAAATAATAATAATAATTAGTCTTTTTTAAACATGTAGTGTTAAATATTGTACGGTGGTATCGAACCCTTCGTCTGCGAGTCCCACTTGCACTTGGCCGCCGGTAAAATACTTTTTGTGACATCAAAAATCAATAAAATAAAGTTCACAATGAAAATTAAAAACACGTATTTTAGAAGTTGTAGAAAAGCGCATCACTACAACTGTTAACACAAACCTAATTGACGTTAAAGAAAAAATCTCGAACAACTCCGTAAGTGAAGAGATCACAAAAACTAAGAGCCCCAACTCACGGTGCAAGTCTTGAGTCAAAAGTTTCCACACAGTGAGCGAACGCCTCAACTTGTGTAAGTTACTTTGACTTCGAGGCGGACGCGTGTAATCGGTTCTATTCACTCATGTGATCGTGGATAAGGCTTTATGGACAAGACATTGGTTTTTGAAAGGCCAATTTTGTATATCATATTCATCCATGGGATCTAAGAAATTTACATACGAATGAATACACACAAATGGTTTTGCTCAAAAAGTTGGCTCATTCATCACTTGGTACTTATTTGTGAAGCCGTAATGTGTAATTCTTTCATTTGAAAGAGTCAAGCAGAGACAAGCAAGCTGAAGTGACAATGGGCTGGTCACATCTCTCGCCGAACCGCCAATAGCTGGTGAAGATTTTTTCTTTTGTGGATGTTGTGAACAGTACAGTTGAAATGGCAATCATGTCATTTGATTAAAATAGGTTTTAAATTTAATTATTTTCTTTTGCTTTCATTAGATTCCTTTATATTTTGTGAATGTGAGAACGTTGTAGACCTTGTATACTGTAGATTTGTAGACCATTGTCTATTAGTAAAGCATACGGTACTTGTTGACAGGCCCACACTGTCCTCCCATACCTATTAACATTGTAATTTGAAAACTTTGTAAAAGTCAAATATTTTTTTAAAGAGTAACCGTGGAGTTTCTCGCCGGCTCTTCTCCATAGGAAACGACCAATTGGAACCGTGCACCTTCTGACGTTTCTAAGTGCCCATGTAGGTTTATGTGAAATAAAACATTTTGATTTTCATTGGTTTTGATTTTGGAAACGAATTCTAGAGTGGAGACCGCGTTTAGGCAAACGTTGAGTGGGACGCCTGCCGGCCAGGTGGAGAATGACTTGCAAAAGGCGGCTGGCAGAGACTGGATGAAGAGAGCCGAAGATCGGGCTTAGTGGCGTTCACTAGGAGAGGCCTACGTCCAGCAGCGGACGAATATAGGCACCACCACGAGGGAGAGACGTAATTTACATTGACCAATTTATTAAAAATGGCTTTTCAATTTAATTTCTGATGAGTCTTATTTCTTCAGATTGTCTCTTATTGTATTTGAATTATTAAAACCAACATTTAAAAACATCTGTCGAGGATCTTCCCAATATAATGCCAGCATAAACGGTATCAATGTTTACTTTCTAATATACAACCACTGTTATCCACCACGCGGGCCCAGTGCGGGTCGCTAGATGTCACATGTCTTCGAATTTTTAGCTCTAAGACATGCCGGTTTCCTCACGATGTTTTCCTTCGTCGTTTTTGAGAGCAGTGGTGATGCACTCCCTCTCACAGAGACTAGGCCTGTGTCCCAGCAGTGGGAACATAGTAGGCTGATTATGCTATACAACCAAAGAACCGACCAAAACCATATTCTAAATCACAATATCTACCACCACCGTATCAAAAATAGTACCGATCACGTATGAATAGATTTTAATATTGTTAACGCAAACGGCACTCGGCGGGTGGTGTTGCAACAGCGAGGGCACAGATTCTATTCCCATCTGATGCAGTGGGTCTAGTGATAACGTCGATACAAGCCATGGTTTAAAATAATGCTTTAAAGATATGATAAGGGTATCGCGATAGGTTTCGGATTCAAATGAGTCAGAGAGGTGAAAGAGCTTAGGAGTATTATTTTTTATATAGCTAAGTGTAGCGATAAAAAAAGTAATACCGTCTTTAATAATAGACTATAGTGCAAAAAGCTATAGGTACCCATAGAGAAAGAAAGGGACTAAATTTTTGATTGACCAAATCCTACTCAAATCAGTGATATGTTGACCTTCTTAGGTACGTGCCAAAATATAAACACATTAATGGAAAAGTAGTTCTTGCCCGCGACGTCGCCTGCCATCCAGAATGAAAAGCAGCCGAAGTCGTTACGC
The DNA here is from genome assembly GCA_963555695.1 of Dasypolia templi. Taxonomy (NCBI): domain Eukaryota; kingdom Metazoa; phylum Arthropoda; class Insecta; order Lepidoptera; family Noctuidae; genus Dasypolia; species Dasypolia templi. The sequence continues at coordinate 25,074,112 of OY743154.1, read as the reverse complement.
AGGTCGTAGTCTATCTGTGTGCCAAATTTCATCCAAATCCGGTTAATCGTTTTAGCTAGCGTAGCTAACAAGCAAACTTACTTTCACATTTATAATAATAAGATATGATTTCATTCAAAAATTAAATGTAATATGAAACATTTGATGTAGGAAATAAAGTTAAGCAGCTAATATTAACCTTTTGTATTGGTGACCGATTTCAAATATCCGATACATACAAAGTTCATAATCCACCTAGTTATAACAACTAGATCTGCTCCCAGATAAAACGCATAACAAAAATACTGAATTAAGTACATATACGACTTCTAAATCCACCTTCAAATATAAGCATCGTGATAGGTCAGAGCTGGTCTCCTCGACACCTCGCCTTTCACCACCGATTGATAATTATGGCGCCTATGATAACAGATTAGTTTACCGCTAAAAGTCAACGCGAACCGATTTTAAAACCGGTTTATTTTGATAAATGATTTTGTGGCAATTAAATTCTTGGAGTTAAAGTGAAACAAGTAGCTAGATAAAAGGTAATGAAAGGAGTTAAATATTTTAAGCATAGCTATTTATGATAAGGTTGATATCGCCATTATGACCATACTTGAAAAACAAAATTTCTAAGCAAAGTGTCAAAGTTCTAAGATGTCCAATAAAGAATCTGGGAAGTTTTATGTTTTGAATATGTAAAAATAGAGTACCATAAATTGCGTGAAAAAATACATTACATACATTATTTCTTGAGGATGACTACATAATTATAATAAAAAGTCTTCACGTTATCATGGAAAAAGGACTTCCAGACAAAAAATATTAACATAAATTGTATTTTTGATTAGACACCAAATCACTATAAAAATCCGACCTCAGTGATATGCAACACTAGATAAAAAACGACTGCAGCTGACACAATTTCGCCAACAAGCCATACACAAAAAACCATAATTCATCGCCCCATAAAATTTGTTCTAACATGCAGGCACCTACCCACTGACTGCTAAGTCGTAAAGATAAATAATCCTAACGCAATCAGTATCATTAAGAGCCAAATGTAATACGTATGTATCGTAAATCAATTTTAGGGTACCACGGTGTGTTGTAAAAACTGTAACGAGGTTTTATGGCTTTCGTCGCGGTTCTGTTTGTAATTGGGCGTTAGATGATACTGATATTAATACAGGCGGCTTTTTTTATCGTGATCGCGCTTTAATACATTTTAGGTCTCATTGCACATCGCTCTACACGTGCAGCCTGTGGGCTGACTATACTCAAAAGTCTAACAGTGCCCTCTGCGTCCAATTTAATAATGCGTCCAGGGTGCTGATGGGGCTGCGGCGATTCTGTAGTGCATCAGGGATGTTTGCTGAACATCGCGTAGACTGCTTTTACGCTACGATGCGTAAAAGCTGCGCATCCTTGCAGCGTAGAGTACGTAGCAGCGCCAACATTATCCTGAGCATGATCGCCAGTCGACTGGACTGCAGTGATGTCAATCATTGCTGCGCATTTGTCATGGAATGGCGTAGTAATGATTGGTTGAGATTACATTCTTTTATATTCTTTTGTTGTGGGTAGTTAAGTATTAATAACACTCTTCTCTAAGAACATTGTTACTTACAAAATAGACAACATGGTCTCAAATAAAACTATTTTATTAATTTATTTATTATTTAATCGTGATGGCCATAGTGTATTTAAATAATTTTTTTTTTGCTCTTTGTTACGGTCAACAACAAAAGTCACACAGCTACTTATACTCATCATCTAAATCGACACAAAATGATACGATGATCTGCTTTTTATCATCATCACCTGCCTCGTCTCTTCCCGACTATGTTGTATTCGGCTTCCAGTCAAACATCCTGTTTCCAGTTAAACATACACCTTGATGATGATGATGATGATGAATACCAGTATTTTGCGTGGAGCGACTGAATAACGGAACTCCGAAAAACAATAGAGATGATGACGAACATTCAAAATGTTCGAAAAAATGATGTAATTTCAAATAAGGCATAGTAAAATAAGATAATCAAAAAAATCTGTTGAATCGATAAAAATATGAAGAAGCTACACGCTTTAAAAGTTTTTGGAGGGTATTTTTCACGTCCTTGTCGCGCGGTACGGACAATGTTTGGCGCTAGTATGATGTTACATAGACGTGACGTCACTTCTACAGTGCTGTCCTTGTCCAACACTTATTTAAAACTTTTATAACTTATAATTTTTAAGCTTTTACACTTTTTATAATATTGTTTGCACTATTTGGAATAGATATATTTTTGTTTAAAAGACTTGGTAAGACTGGTTGTCAGACCTTCGGTCTTCTGATGACCTGTAACGACTCAAAGATCCACGCGTGACAGCCGGGACAACGGCTTAATGTGCTTTACATCATTCCACTATTATAGCTAAGAGTTAATAGGATACAAAAAATCTTCACGTCAAGAGTTTATGAAATAATTGGCTCGATAATAAAGGGTTAGAAAACAGAATCGATTACTGTTCCTGATTGTACACAGGATCATTTTCGATTCTGAAAACCCTCGGCGTCTTTGTAAATTGGCCAATAGGAAAGTAAAAAGAAAAGAATATTTAAAATATCTCTTAGTCTTAAATAATCTAAACGAGAAGACATCGCTATTACCATCTCCATAACTTATAATCATCTGTTCCAAAACGCCCTTCAACTTACCTCACATTACCTCCTTATCACAAAGTGTCACCAGCTCACCATCTTTCTAAGTGCTCATCGGCTCGAGTGATAAATCACTAAACTCTGACGTCACGCCACACAATATAACCAATTTGTCATCAATATAGCCAAAGAGAAAGCAGCTTCTGTGTAGATAAACGAAAAAGCTGTAATTCCTTGTCGCTACACGATTCCTTAATTTTTTGGGGCATAGATTATGTGACAGATGTGGCAATGTCCTCTGAACGTTTTCGTAGACAGTTACTAATTTCTAGAATAGAATATCAACACCTGGCTAGGTGTGTGGACTCACAATAGTGAGTTATTATTACATATCGTGTTGTTAATAAACAACACTATATTTTTGGATATTTTAGCCAACTTCTAATTTAAAATTGATCAACTCAGCCTATCGAATTCCACTGCTGGCCATAGGCCTCTCCCAGACTACGCTACACCACTCTGTTCTCCACCTTCTGCATCCAGTTTACCTGTGTGTGTCTGAATATCTAATTACGAGTTCTATAGTAAGATCACACTTCCTGTAGTAATACACAGCTTGCAGTAAGCAAGCAATATTTTTTGTTATTTAATTTTCTGTCAGGTGCTAAGCTACGATTAAAAACATTTTTAGAAAGTATCAAAAAAACAGTAAGTTCATATGAATCTTTACTCTCACAATATGTATTTAAGCAGCCAATACACGTGTAACTTCTGATTCTAATATCAATTTTGATCTTTAAACCCAAACGTCATTTTGATTGACATTTTGACATAACATGATTTCTGCTCGAAATTGAATGGGTAAAATAGCATTCAAAGAAGTGTCAGATCTTTATGTTTTTCAATCATTGACCTAAATGGTTCATGTTTTAAACGAACTGTAACTTAAGTTTAGGCGTTAAAAAGCCTATTAACCTATTTCATTTGAAAGTTACTTCACATCTAAAGTACGAACTTAGTGAGTGCAATTTGAACTCTACGAATCCAAGAATAAAGTTTAAAATGTGTTAGATCTATTTCTATACAACAGAATACGATAATTGGATTCTATTGTATGTGTTCTATGTTACAGAAGCTAATAAGCTATTATACTGTTGTGTAAGCCATTTATATTGGAATGACCCCGTACTATCGATGACCCTACAAAACATTGAATTGAGAAATGTAAGCTTTTTGGATAGAATTTGTTTACATTTTGTTATTGTCGCTGTTGTAATTGATGGAAAGCTTTTTTTTCTGTTAGTATTACACCAGCCTATTATTGTCTCGCTGCAGGACAAATACCTCTTCTCATACAGAGAAGGCACGAGCATTGATCACCACGCTTGCTCAAGACGGGTTGGCGATTTCAGACTAATATTACCTTTCTGGTCCAGGTTGTTCACGATGTTATCCTTCACCGATGTCATTAAAGTCCAAGATAAACTCAGAAAGTACATATGATATGAAAAAGTGTAATTGGTAATTGCCCGGATTTGAAACGCCCGAGGTTGTGCCTCGCACATGAGAGACAAGGCCTAAACCACTGGACCATCACGACGTTCTGTCGTATTTATTGATAAAATAGCAAAAGGTTCGAGTGTACCTGGCTTATGAGAACTACCTTACTCAGCCAGCATGTGTCGTAAAAAGGTGACTTGTAACCAATAACCAAGCAGATTACCAATAATACTAGCCACAAATAGGCAAAACCAGTGTTGCAAACTCCTTTTAGGATAAAGGCACAGGGTTACCCTCTACAACAAAGTAATATGATAGCCTGTTAATGACGATAATCAAGATTACGACAGAAATAAAACCCCAAAGTATCCATCATACCAAAGGCAAATAAAATACCTTTTTTATTAATAAAACATGAAAATCAATAAATCTTCCCTAAAAATGAAATTAAAACATAATTTACATCTTAACCCGATACTTTCAAAACGCAGGTGCACCTAATTGAAAAAACTAATGTATTTTTTTTGTTGCCAGTGTAATTAATTTATATTTTAATGACTTTCTAATGGGTTTTTTTATTAATTTATTGGGGCGTTCTAAGTTGTTCGGGTTGCGCACACGATTTTGGATGAAAGGGTTGAGTTATTTCAGCCCTAAAAGGGGAGAAATTGGAATTGTGGGAGCTAATTAAGAGGGTGATAAAGACGACTTGAAAATTAAAGTTTGAGTTCGTTGACTTGCAGATGTTGTGATCTCGTCGTGTGAATTGTATTTGCGATTTCATGATGAGTTGGAAATAGAAAATGCAAATAATGAAAACGAAAAAAATGAGTGTAATGATCAATTTACATACGATTGGTTTGTCTATGTTTTCATTCGATGGTTCTTCGTTTCATACTTGGCCAAAAATTTGCTTATTGTATCCGAACTCATTTTCATTCCTTTACAAAAAAAAACATCATATTTCAATTTTAAGGTTGAATTGTGTCTGTCACTTTTTGAATACTTCTATTATTTACATAAACATCTTCTAATTTAGGATTACTACAGGCCTAATAATTTCTTTCGACCCCTTTATACCTACATAAGCTTTTTCGCCGTAACCCATAATGGCCCAAAAACTTCAACAAATGCCAGGAAGTAACAGTTACTGATAAAACAATATAGATATTAATTAAAAAGTCAAAATAACACACGTTGCCGACGTGGCCTGTTATTAGAGGCACGGTGTGAGGCCCAATTTACATAAATTGTTGAGCTAGTACTTATCTGCACACGTTTTTAATCTTAGGGGTTGTACAATGTACAATTTCGAAGCGTTTCAAATGTTGTTTTTTTAACTTTTAATTCGTAGGTGAAAAGAAACATTCTGATAAATAATCCTTAAATAGAGGATTAACTATGAACAACAACATCGCCCTGTTTGTTTTGTTGCTGATCATGAGTGTTCTTGAATGTTTGCGTGCATGATAGGTAGACATAAATTGCAAGAATAACATTTGATTACGAATTATAAAAACTCACCCTTAAATCTGAAATTCATTCAAGGTGCCATTAGTGGTGCAAAAAAACTGGAAACAACTTAGGAGGTCATTGTACTCATCAAAATGAACTAAATTTACTATGGGACCAAAACTTCGTGAAAAAAAACAGCTGCTCCATACCTACAGTTATGTTCGCATAACTCGACAAAATGTCGGGGGTCCCTACTGGATCGTCTGTCATTAACTGGACAGACCTTTTTCAAACATAATTCTGTTAATGATCTGCTGTTGATCAGTGCTGGAACTTTCTCCTGTAAGGACTCATTCTTTAATTTCGTACCATTTAAGAAGTAATACAAGTCGAAATAACACATTAGGTAAGCTCCTCGGCATCTCTTGTGATTGAAGTAGCCGTGTGAAGCCGAATTTACGTACACGCTGATAAGGCGATGGAAGCAACGAAGGAAACGGAATAAATAGAAAAAAAATAATCAATTTAACAGATTTGGTACAAAGTAGGAACTTCAGGTACCTTTAGAACGAATTACTTTGCGGGCCTTTGTATCAAATGATGGGGAAGTGTTCAACGGATCATCAGGCATTTCTGCTTTAGAAATAATTCGTATGCATTTGCTGAGAGCTTTGATGGAAAGTAGGTAATGTGCTGGAATTCAATAGTGTAAGGTAATAAAGGTCTAATGATACGTAACAATAAACATGAAATGGAGGATCTGGAACATACCTGCCAACTATCAACATTTCTAGCAAAACTTAATGGCAGTCACTTGATTAACATCAAATGGAGTGAAATAATACCAAGCCTTTAGATACACTACACTTACACTTCACACACATACACTTTTTGAGTTTAAAACAAATTAAATCAGAATTCCCACTTATCAAACACACAATAACACCAAATTCCCCGAAACAGTTAAATTAGCAGTTCCGCGAAAATCAACAAATATACTCACGAGTAACAAAAAGTTATCAACAATCAACTCGAAAACTTAAATTCCACTAAAACTGTATCAGTAATTTCCGAGAAACGAACCTTAACATACTCGTACAAACATTGCGAACTATTTAATTATACGCCGACAAAGCCATCACATAGCATCGATCAACGAAGTCGACATTGCAACAACTCTAGAAAAAAAAACGTTGTTAACCCTAATAAACATCATGGGTCATTTAAGGCACAATTAAAATAGCTTGATAGTCGGCCAGTGGAGTGTTACATGTTAGATTATAAGGTAGATCTGAGATAGTGGAGTGCTGGTAATGTTGCTTGAACACATAATAATTTCGGAGTGATGATTCCTAACGGGAAACGAAGAGTTTCTTTAACTCCGAAACCGTGACTAGGAACTTTGATCAGCGTAAATACCGTGGAGAGTTTTTGATACTAGTAGTTTTTTTAACTTAGCGTAATTATGTGAAAAATATTCACAAATGCTAAAAGTCAACTCAAATAAAAAAATTACACTTCACAGTAACTATGTTTTTTCTATTATAATTGCTAGATTACATAGCAATGCTACTAATAACATTATCTGAGTCACTTGTGATGTCACCCGTGGAAAGTCATGGGGTGCTTTATTTTTAACACCATACATTACCGTGACACAATTTGTCAACAACCTAATTACAATAATATCCAAAATTTTACACGACGAAAACTCAAGCACAAATAATTTTTCAACACCCCACGCTTTCGGCCTCCCTATTATTTATTATAATAAAAACAATTAGGCAGCTATTTATCACTAACGCACATCGTTCCACGGTGAATACATATTAACACTACAAACGTTGCATTTATAATTATGATAAAACCCACTCAGTTGCTGCCGTACTTTTGGAATTAATTGCCGGGGTCACGCGAAGCCACCGTCGTTTTTTTAGTGTTGAGGTACCAGGATCGATTGACACTAGGGTTGTGGTTATCACCGTAACCTATTTAGTTTTATTTAATTAGATTTTTACGGTTATATCATTTGTATTGTTTTTTATTTTATTGCCTATTGTGTTAATGTAAATTTCTGTCGTGATTTAAATGAGTGGTTGTTGTAACACCTTTGTAACAATGGTGTGTTGTTTTATGACAGTGTAGGGGCTTAATTGTCTGCGTGGAAGTTAAAGGTCTAAACTGTTATCTTTCTAATTTAAAAACCTGCATGTGATGGGTCCAAATAACGATGAGTATGTAAAATACTGCCTTGTTGGTCTAGTGGTCGCAATCGCTACTGCTGAGCATGAGGTCCTGGGTTCGATTCCCAGGTCGGGCAACGTGTTATTGGGTTTTTCTATTTGGATTTTCTCAGTAGCAGCCCGGAGTCTGTATTCGTGCCCGGTAGATGGCAATAGGCTCGCCCCCTATTACATGGGACTTAAGCATAACTGGCGAAATGTGGGTGTACTATAGGTATGTTATGTTATGTAAAATTAACTCGCTTGGACAGTAGATACACCCACAGACCCACATAAAATAAAATGTAACAATAAAATGGGTGATCCTTGTATAATCTACCTATTTATCTTTACAAACTTGTCTTGTCAAGGTTTTTACAAACGGAATGAAGAGCTATGAAGCGGTACATTCCTTGTAAATGTTGATAGAAAAGAGCCCATTATAGAAAACAGCAGTACCCAAAGCTGAATTTCCTGCCTGCTACAAATTCTTTTTTTTTATTAAGAATTTTTTTCTTAACCTCTTCTCAAAATAAATTCATAGCAAAACACAACATTGTTAGAAGAAAAACAAATTCGACACGAATAATAGAAAATCTTGAGCAAATTCAATATTCTGAAGGATGATTTCTTAATAATTTACGAGTAGGTATTAGCCGTCCCTTCTCCGGCGCCCTTAATTTCGTATCGCGATGAAAACATAAAAGGGTTGTTCAGAAAAATGATGTAATTTAATTCAATTGAATTAAAATAAAACTCGTCTGTAATGTTCCGGATTTTACAAAAAAAAGAGGGGAAGGATTAGGTTACATAAACAATAAAATCTAAAGAGAAAGAAAATAAAAGGTACCTATTCCAGTTCTTTCTTTTTGTATGATATTTTATCTACTAGGGAAAGTGGTGCATTTACAGACTAGCTGTTGCCCGTGACTTCTTCTGCGATCCAAGATGAAAAGTAGCCTAAATCCCTAACTCAGGTCATGGTCTAACTGCGTGGCAAATTTCATGTAAATCCGTCTAGCCGTTTTGATGTGAAAGCGTAATAAACAGACTTACTTTCTAAAAGAAATAGTTAGCTTACAAAATAGTTTTTCTCGGACTTTTACTGTCCACAGGACCACAGGAAAGAACAAAATACTTAGAGGTGATTAACACAACAAATGGCCAATTATTAACAGTCTTATCCTATATGAATGTACGATACCGAACCACATTGTAAAAAGAACAAAATGGCCGGGACTTTTTTTAAGAAGTAAGCTAAATAGTTCAAAGATACTTCAAATTACAAATAAAACGTAAAAACTTGAAAATAATAAATTCATGATTATTTTAATGAAAACAAACAGCCCATTTCTAAGAAGTGTTTATGACAGACGGACAAACGGAAGCGGAAATGAACACTTCCTCCGCCAAATTTTTTAAAAGGCTTCCAAATAATGAAATGGGAAATATGACAGGCTCAGTTTTGGGCCTGAGGGTGAACGAGTTATAATTATTTGGCTTTCAAAATAGGGGCTGATTGGTGCAAATAACTATACGAGATTGAGGAATAAACTTTAGTTCTTGAAGAAGGGATGACTTTAGCAAGGGGGTGTAAAGAGCTAAGTCACTGAGTTTGCGTGAACAAGTATTAATTTAGTTCTGAAGGGTCTCTTCATTTACTCTCTCCTTATTTATATCCAAGTTCAATTACTAATAAGGTACTTAGATATAAGTATTTTGTTCTAGGTTATAATTTGTTTATTGCTCCTTTGAGGAAATCTCTGCTGAAAGTTGGATGAACTTTTTATTTTAAATAAGTAATGCGTGAATGAATTAGCCACTGTTTAACCATTTTTGACGTTCGAAAGTCTCTTAACTTTAAGCGTTGTTTATAAATACAGGAGAAAATCTTCAATAATTTTAACATCCGGACTTACTCTGTACATGTTTGAAAAAGCTTAGTTTCATTAAAACGTTGTTATGTTAAATATCAGTAGGTACATAATATTCAGAGACGCAATTCGAAAATGACGACGCCATTTGCGAATTTACTTTACAATCCTAGACTTATAATTCGGGAACGTTCGGTCCGGTGCTCTCGGTAAGGTAACGCTTCGTTACCCAAGCCTTGTTTGGTGTTTAATTTAAAGTACCCTCCAATTGGGCCGAACCCTTTTGTTTACGAATTTGGTAGATTTTTTTTCTTTTTTCGCGATCAAAGGGATAATTGGTGATTATAATCGGGGTTTAGAACAAATGCGTGCGGTTGTAACAGCTCTAGATAGATCGGTGAGATTTTTTCTCGGTTTAATTTTGTGTTGGTAAATGGTGTTCTATTAGGGTGTTTGTTTGGTATCTTATTGATGATGGCAACAAATAATTTATTTAATTGTTACAGTTAATAAATGAAGGTGGCAAGATAAGCTGGGTTGTTCTTCCTATAAATTAAATGTAGCAATGAAGTGAAAAGTGAGTGAGAGTGTGACCTAGTACCATGATAGTTCAAAAAAGCTCGACGATATTACGGACCCTGGTTGCTGTCAATTGATCCATGGGATACAATTATAATTCTGTATTTCTGAGTCTAAACAAAATCTATAGAAATTAGAAGGAATAGAAGTCGATTCTTTATTTTAGGCATATGTCATGAAATCATTATAATAAACATTAATTTTACACTTGGTTGTGTAACTAATACAAAATAATGTTATGTTTAGTTAACAAAACACTAGATATTAGCACTGAGTCATAGTGGGATTCCGACGTAAAAATAACAAGATTACTTTAAATATGCACTACCAAGTTTTGATAAAGAATTGAATTTATTTCTATAATTAACAATTCTGATCTTTGAACCCGACTTCAATTGAAACTCTAACCTACAAAGTCATTAAAACAAATGAACGCAAAACCATCGAGGCGCACGTAATCACGAGTTATATTGTAAGGGTAACAAAACGCGCTAAGTTAAGTTTCGAGTAACGTTGTAATTAGCGTTCGCTTAGTGACTGAGTATTTTGTTTTGAAGTTATTGTTGTGCTCTTGATTCTAGGTTTTGTAACGTTGGAAAGGATTCTGCTGTTTATTATGTTATTTAGCTATTTTAGGAACGTGAATTTAGGCTTTATGGAAAATTCTATTCCATTGGAAACATATTAGAGAAAAAAAACAGAAATGATCGAATTGACTCTTTTTCAGATCTAAAAACAATCTCCTTCGAAATCGAACATTTCTGTTGAGAGAGCGTTAAACGTATTTTCTAGTGCCTTCGAATCATGCATTCTCTAGAAGCTAAAATCATCACAGGTTTAGCATTTGAAACTCCCTTTTTTCAAGTTCTAAACACGTCATTAGTTAAAATAAAATCCGCCTAACAACTCACATAATTGTCATCTTCGGCTTTTTCCCCTCTGAGAATCATAACCAAAAACAAAATGCTGCCAGCACTCATCCAAAAATTACATTTTCAATAACATGAAACGTCCAACGTTTAGGGCTGATTTCATCAAACTCTGGTAAAAATTACTGTAAAAGATTCACATAAAATTGGTTTTAACCGAAACACTTTTGTATGAATAAATAAATTATGTTTTAGAATTAAACGAGTTCGGTGTTTCCTATCCGACGACTCTGAGAAGAAAACCAGCCGAGGTATAATCTTGGTCAGATCATAATATTTATTTACTTAACCATTTATATATTCACACATTAGAACAGACAACAATAAAAGAACAGAAATACTTACAAACGTAAAATATGTGAGTTGATACAGTTATTAAAAGTCTCGTCAAGCTATTTGTGCAATCTTTCTATAAAAACAGTTCGTTAAAAAGTTTAACTGGAGATTTAAACAGACAACCTCTGTTTAAATATCCAGTTAAACATAATAAAACAAAATGTTTAACTGGAGATTTGAACAGAGCTTTCTGAAATTGAGCCTTAAGCTTCATCAATTTAGAAAGAGTTTATTGTACATCAAAACGAAGATAAAGTTATTCATGGTTTTGAAGCGAATGACTCGAGTAGGCCCATTGCACAAAGTGAATGACTCGAGTAGGCCCATTGCACAAAGTGAATGACTCGAGTAGGCCCATTGCACAAAGTGAATGACTCGAGTAGGCCCATTGCACAAAGCGAATGACTCGAGTAGGCCCATTGCACAAAGTGAATTCTTAATACGCGAAATTATAAACGTTTAAGATGCTTAGCACGGCGACGATTTGATTTGATAGGGGAGTTAAACTAATGTTTTGAAAACGGAAGGGAAGATGTTAAAAGAGATATAATTGCTTTTCAAATGAAGGATTTTATTATGACAGGCTTTTGAATTCTGAAAATAAGCTCAGAAAAGTTCTTTGGTGAATAAGCCTCGTAATGTACAGTCTTATCAAGCGGTATCGTGTAGTAATCAGCTACATCTGATGAGACTGGAACCAATATAGTTGGGGATGCTGAATGAACGTCTGTACGTCCCTATGAGACATTATGCCATTTAAATCACCTTGGTTGTTACATTCATGAGTGATATTGATAAGGTATTGTTTATAGTGAGAACGTTGCTACTATTATTTTCTCCGAATCAATCAAGGTTACATTATCCCGATGCAGGTGTCTCTGGCTACCCATTACGACTGTCAAAGATCAACAAATGACACCCGGAATCAAAAGCTAACGTGCATTCCACTAACCAACCGCGGCAACCTTCTATAGACCCGTGCGTCTGTTATGTGCGTCGTGGCGTGGGTCGTGGGTGTGTGCGTGTGGTATGTGTTATGTGGGCGTGTGTGTGTGTGTCGTGTGTGTTGCTTCAGGAGTTGCCCGCAGGCGTGACATTATGTTATAATAGCTTACACTGAATCTTCCCAGCATCCTCGCCGCCGAGGCCCGCCGCGACGCCCAAATCCACGCTCCTCCCGACCCTTGCTCGAGCCAGCCCGCGCCGCTGAGCCTGTAGCTTTAAATTCGTCCCTAAATCACTCAAATCCTGATCCAGCTAGTCCCTGTCTGCCCTCTTCCAGCGACGCCCTAAGCCGAGGTTCGTACCCCACAGGGGGTGCCCTTAGCGTTGTCGCTTAGTTTTTAAGTTAGTACATAAGTTTAAGTCCTGGCTGGAGGCCTTAATTTATTAGGGCAACCACAGGCAAGTCCGTCTAAGCAGACGACAACCTCATAGGTTGACCTGCGAGATGCCATTCCCAAAAAAAAAAAACTTCCCAGCATGATGCGAAGATTTGCTTACCAAAACAATATCCCAGTCCACAAACATGAGTTTGCCAACTTGAAATCTGACAGTATTCCCCCATCGTGTGTCCCATCAGAAACAGATCCTTACCATCTTATTGCATCTTCTATTGCTCTACAAATACACATCGACACCTCAGTATTTGGACACATTTCTATGTCGTATCCACTAAGACTTATGTCAATATTTGGTGTGTTCACCTCATTCCTAGTAGGCTCACACTCTTCACCTACATCTATATCATACAAAATTGAACTTTCACCTTCAGTGATAGCGACTGTATCATCTGAAAAAACAAGTTTGCAAGAACATTGTTAAATATACAAGCGTTACGAATAATGTTTACTTTTGCTGCGATTTTCGACTCTGTTGTCATGATTTAAGGGTGATTTCTTCTTGTTTGCCGAGATGATTTTGTTGTTACTGCTCGGAATTTTTCTTGTGAACTACCAGAATTGTTAATCTTATTTAAGCTTCGTAAGCTCCGAATAATCATTTGTTTGTCTATATGTAATTTTATCGCGGTTTCGTGTGAAATATGTCTTTATTAGTCAGTCACATTATCTCTCAAACGTAAGCAAGCGGACAATTTTACTTAAATCTAATCTTTTTAGATACATTATGATCGTCTTACGGGTCTCAGGTTGACTTATAAGATTATTAAAAGTGACAAATTATTATTAAACGCATGACCATTCTTTCACATTTTACTGACTCTTTTCTTCCATTTCTTAAATTACTTAAAATATGCTTAGTAATTATGTATGCTGGACCACGTCTTACCGCACACAAGTTTGATATCTTTAATAAAGTTTTTAACATTTAACATCAGTATAAATAGATAGATAGAATATTCTTTATTATGTACACCTTGTTATTTCCTCTGCCTTTTAATATTTTTTAGATTATTTATTCAATAATCGCTAATTACAAAGAATAAAGGGAGCATCAATTGAACTACGAGTTTTCAATCCTCCTAAGAAAATTTAAAACGTTTTTTTTAAACTTGCTTTTATTTTTAATAATTCTAGAAATCTCATGAAAGAGCATACTTAAGATATTTTCTGAAAAAAGAAACTATTCAATAAAAAGAATGAGGCCGCCATCCCTGCGACCCTCTGTAGCCGACGAGGGATGAAATAGCTCCCAGTCTTCAATCAGGGGTTGATTTCCACCCTATATCATTATGGGGCGGTATGTTACTGGTTCGTTGTTCCCCCATTTGCTCTCACTTTGTTGTTCGAAATTGGGAACTACAGTCAAACTGTGCTAAACCAAGAACAGCGTGGTTACTTTGTAGTCCTTTTCTTGCGATTCTTATTCTTGATAATTTTGCTTGACTTCAACATCTTCATCAGTCAAAAGACGTCTACTGCTGGAAATGGGAATGTCTCGTTTTGCATAACTCACTTTTATCCATGACTAGGTAATGTTTATTTTGATCCTAAAAAGGTTCTGCTTTCATGGTTTCTTAGTCACAAACGTAATTTTGAATGCTACCACCAGGCGAGGATTTAAAGACACTGTTTTTGTTCGACAGTTTAGTAGTGCGTGACGTTTGATATATAAAACGTCGTATAATGACCAAAAATTCAGTTTCTTAAAGAAACTCCTAAGTCTATTGTTACAAACTTGTGTATAATGCAGCGTAAGTTTTAAGGCTATTGTTAATGGTAAATTAAGGTGCTAATAATGGCTATGGTCTATATGGTGTATGGTGCACTTGAATGGGTACTACAGAATTTTAAGCTTTATATGAACAGAATTTTAGCCTTTATTTAAAGTGAAACATTTGAAGCAAAGATAACAATTAACTTCACTTATTCACTTAGTCTTATGTACTTTGGTATACACATGAACTTTAGATATTGAATCTTTGTATTCTTAAAAATATTTCTATTTCGCAGCGTCTGAGAAAGGGGTTTGTAACAGAAATGATGTTGATGAGGATGAGTAGAGGGATGGAAGGGGAGGTCAAAGAAAATAAGGATTGTGTGACGAATGATAGGTTATATTGGGTGTAAAAAGACACATAACGAAGCCGGGAGTCGTTGTACTCCCTGTCATTATTATAATATATTTTTTTGTACTTTACCATACCTGGGAACTTTCTGGTTACGAAGATATTGAAGGTCAAAATTCCAACTTTTACTGAGGTTTTTTTTTTTTGTATGGCATCTCGTAGTTGACCTTGAGAGGTCGTGACTACTTAACCGGACTATCCTGTGGCTGCCTTAAGCGGACTCAAAGCCTCCAGCCAGGGGCGTAAAACTACTCAAACTCAAACTCAAACTCAAAGCATTTATTTCAAATAAACCCATTACAGGCACTTTTGAATTGTCAAGGGGTCGGTCAGTCAGAAATATGAAGCTAGTTGCCCATTCCAAAGCGAAGTAGGTACCTATGGAGAAGAACGGGCAAGAAACTCCATGGACACTCTTTTAAATAATATGGTTACAGAAAATTTGTTACATCAGTCTTGTTGAAATTAAACATGTGAGAACGATGTAGAAAGACCCGTAATAAAAAACATAAAAATCTGAAAAGAAAAATTAAAAAAGCCGTGGCAGCCAAGAGATGACCAGTCCCCACTGACGGCGCCCGTTCACGAACATGACGTATGGATCAGCACCATTCAGCTCAACCATTTTGAAGGGAACTTAATGATCCAACACACACGCCACCACCAGCGAGACATTTGAGTGAGCGTGACATACTCTCAGCCGCCAGGGCACATTCAAGTCAATGACAGACGTGCCCAGTATAGGGTAGCTTTATAGTAGGTACTACATAGTGCTCACACGTGTGCTTTGCAATTATACAATACTAAAAGATTGAATTTATACAGTGCAATGATAGTTTTTACAATCTTCAGCAGCTCCAACAATATTTCCGAATGCTAATCAATTGTTTAGGCGCCCTTGTGGAGCAGAACCAGCGTTGAGCCAAGCATTTTTGTCAGAGATGTAATCCTCCAACTTATAATATGCTTGGCTGCATAGTGTGCGTTTGATACAGGTTTTGAATTTCGTTTCATTCAGTTGGAGTATGTGGGGAGGTATTTTATTATAACATTTTAAACAGTACCCCATGAAGGATGAATCTACTTTAGCCAGCCTGAAACCCGGTTGAACCAATTGGTCCCTATTTCTAGTCCCATAGTTGTGTCTTTCACCTCTTTTACTGAAAATATTTAAGTTTTTCCTTACGTACATGATGTTTTCATATATATATTGACAAGGTACGGTCATGATGTTAATATCTTTAAACAGTTCCCTTAAAGAATCGCGCCTGCGGAGGCCATATATTGCTCTAATGGCTCTTTTTTGCAGAATAAAAATAGACTCGATGTCTGCAGCGCGTCCCCATAATAAGATACCGTAAGACATGATACTATGAAAGTAACTGAAATAGACCAGCCTCGCGGTATCTACATTAGTAAACTGACGGATTTTTCTTACAGCATATGCTGCTGAACTTAGCCGTCCTGCAAGAGATGTTAAATGGGGACCCCATTGCAGCCTCGAGTCGAGCGTGATCCCCAAGAAAACCGTTGTATCAACGAATTCTAGTTTCTCTTGATTCAATACTATGTCACAATCAGTACTTTTAACATTCGGCAAAGCAAACCTTATGCATTTTGTTTTTTTCCCATTTAATACTAAATTATTAGCAGTAAACCAATTTTGTACCTGCAGCAGTGCGTTATTTACGTCGTCAAGATTTGATGAACGTCTACTTATCTTAAAAATTAAAGAAGTATCATCAGCAAATAACACCATTTGTGGTTGTTTTTTTAATAAATGGGGTAGATCATTAATATATACTAAAAAGAGGAAAGGACCTAATATCGAGCCTTGTGGAACACCCAATTTTACTTTTAATCCAAGTGAATTGACACCATTAATTTGAACTTTTTGCCGTCTATCTTGTAAATAAGATCTAACTAAACTTAGCGCAGGTTTACCTAGTCCGTAATGCTCCAGTTTTAGGAGCAAGGTTTCGTGATTAACGCAATCAAATGCCTTGGAGAGGTCACAGAAAATTCCTATGGCATCTTGGGCCTCCTCCCACGCTGTAAATATGTGTTTTAGTAAAGTGACACCAGCATCAGTCGTGCAACGACCTTTGGTGAAACCATATTGCTGTTCGTGTAAGATTTTGTTGATGTTAAAATGATTGAGCATTTGATTGAGCATTACCTTTTCGAACACCTTGCTGAATACCGGCAACACGGATACTGGTCTATAATTGTTGGTGTCTTTGCTATCCCCAGATTTAAAAAGTGGTATAACCTTACTGTATTTCATTAAATCCGGGAAGACTCCTTGATCTACATTACTAAGCGAACGCTCGCTAAGGGCACCCCCTGTGGGGTACGGACCTCGGCTTAGGGCGTCGCTGACGGGAGGACAGCTAGATGGGACAGGCTGGATCTGGATTATATTATTATTATCTGGGGAATTTAAAGCTACAGGCTCAGCTACGGCGCGGACTGGCACTTCGTCGAGCAAGGGTCGGGGGGAAGCAAGGGTCGGGGGGGAAGCAAGGGTCGTGGGGGAAAGCAAGGGTCGGGGGGGATAACGTTTTTATCGAAATCAATTGTTTTTAATGTTACAACACAACTTTAAATACCCCCACCACCCATGTACCGTGCACTGCCGAAAACAGAGATTTTTCGAACCAAAAAAAAAATCATTTTCCAGCAATCATTTTTGTGCTTTGTTACTTAGTTTGATAAACAGAAAGCGTAGTTGACGGCTAAGTGATGGGTCTTTTTACACCCTGTAGATAAGAGGAGGGAGTAAATGATAGCATGACGGGGAGTAGGCAGGAAGAAGATGATGACGAACTGATAAAAAAAAAATTATATGAAGTCGGTGTGAAATATCAGCCAGTTAAGTTAACCGAGACTTATAATTTTCGAAATATAATTGTACCCATTCAGGAAAGAGCCGATAATGTTGCATGAATGTTCACTGATTTGACTTTAGCACTAGGAGTTCTTCACTTTCTTTACGAACTTACTAACGACTTACTTAAAATTATAGACTAGTTAAGTCCTGGCTTGTTGGATTCCATATTTTTTTTAAAATTAGATTTATGAAGCAGCATAAAAAGTTGTTGCGAAGTTAGTTCTATGCGAAATTTAAGTAAAAAACTAATATAAGTAAAAAATATTATTATCGAGTTGGTTCAAACTTAAATTGTGTCTCACACATTTTTTTTTCAGTCTTTAAAGTCAAGTAAGTACCTACTCCCTCTCACAGAGAGCAGGCCTGTGTCCCAGCAGTGAGAAAATAATAGGCTGATTACTTATTATGTAAGTACCTACTTCAATACAACCTACTAATTGATTTAATTAAATTTTCCATATTCTGTTGTGTTTTTGTGTGTTGTAATGTGTGCACTTAATGATATCTATCTATCCGGTGAGTGAGAGGGACCAAAAACGGCAACACATTTGCAACAACGCAGTTTTAGCTTAGACGATCTATACTGTATTTCTAAGTGAAGTCAAATTGTTCGTATTTTCAAATCACAACTGTCATTCTTTGACAGCTGTATAAAATAACTATTATACAGCAAATTGACGAAGGGTGCCATTAAGTTTAACAAGTTATTTCCCTGACTGTACTTACGCACTTTCCCCCCCCCCATTTTTTCCATGTACTTACAGTACCTTGAATAATCTTACAAAAAGCATACTATAAAATCAAAGTAGCTCAATTTGAAGCTTCCTACGCACTAGCCACTTTTTTTGGAAATTGCTAACCGTTCTAATCACTTTGCTATGGAGTTACCAGCGTCGAAATTAGACCTCTTTGAACCGCTAAATAAAATTGTGAAGTGTAATCATAGAGTACGAGTTTGGCTAAAAGTTTTTAGAGTTGTGTGGTAATATTGTTACCGAAATTTAAATTGTTTTCATGCTTGTTAACTGCAGACATATTTCCAAGTGATTCCAAGTAAACAAAAAACTGGAAACCATTAGAAACGTCATAGCAGTCCTAAAAAAAGTCCTCTAAAATATAGCAGTCTTTTAATTGAAGTAAAGTCCTAACCTTTATGTGACCCTGTTAGATCCAGGGTATCTGAACTGGAACTGTTTCACAGGTAATGCTGAGCACAGCCTGCAACTACCAAGATTTCTTCACTGAGTTTTTGCTTATGATCGATCTTTTCTTGAGTATTAAATTCATAGATAAACTAAGAATTTTTACAGTTCGACTACACAGAGACTGTCAGACGTCATTTTTTATTCTACGTAATAGAAGTTATCAGAGCGGCAATTCCCGTATTTCTAAGAGAGAGTTTTTCGCATTCTAATCTTTGTCTCAATCTGTCAAAAATACAATCAATTGACATCTATTTTTGACAAGTTTTTGACATTTATTGTCTCCGAGACGACGAGGTTTTTTTAATACGAGTATTGGCCTTCGGCTGTTCAGACCTCTTTCATGATTTTTTTTGTATGGGAAATCATCCAATGACTTCTCCCGCTCTCTGGGTGGAACGGAAGAGCGTGACAGACTTTTACTGAATAAATCCCAACCGTGTTCCTTCAGTTGCCCGGTCTCTTTCGACCCCGTCACTATGTATTGACATCTCTTTGAGGCGAATGAAATAAAAAACCATAGAGTCACACAGATAGGTGTTAGTGTAAGATAACTCTTAAGTTAATACTTAAAATAAATTCTGTTCATTTATAATTTGCGATATTTCAAGTAGCTATTTACAGGTTGGAATTTTGTAATATGTATATTGTTATTTAAAAAATAAGCTTCCGTTAAATCAAATTGTTCATGATAACACATTTTTACCGTGAAACAAACATGAAATTATTTGTAAAAACAATCAAATGTGAATAACAAATATGACAATCAAATTTTCAAACGTAACATTCCATATTTAAACTACCTCATTACACTCAGTTATGTGGCATCTAAGAAAGGAGTCTGCATTACAAACACGTGCAAATTGCAATCAACTTATCTAAATAGTAATCCGTCACTTTAATGGATAAATGACGTCAATGAAAATTATTAATTACTAACGTATGTAAACAGACGGACTTTTGTGATAAAGACCTATAATAATAATATAATACAATATATTTATTCAGACAACTATTGATCCATTACATTTATATTAATACTGTTAGTTTGATCATAAAAAACTGTGTTCGTACCTAATATCTAAGAGGGACTTAGTCCTCTGGGTGAAGTTCCACACCAGTGGGCTGTCCAACTTATTGCCGAATACATTCAAGATGCTGTTATTCAACGCAAATGGCGTTTCAGGTCAACGCGATGAGATCGCCGCTTTCCTCCGCGACCATCAGCTTGACATACTCCTCATACAGGAAACCTTTTTAAAACCGCATCACCGAAACCCGAATATTGCCAACTATAAACTAGTTCGCAATGACAGGTCTCGATGCCACAAGGGTGGCACACTAATATACTTTAGGAAATCTTTGTATTGCATCCCTATCGACCCACCTTCTCTCTTCTCCCATCTGGAGACCTCTATCTGTCGGCTCGGCATGACTGGTCATCAACCGATCACCATCATCTCTGCTTATATTCCACCAGACAATGTTCCGGAGGATCCCATCTCTCTCCAAAAGGACTTCACCGCCCTCTTCGGTATGAGTGACTCCGTCATATTGGCGGGGTATCTTAATGCCAAACACCCGGCGTGGAATAGTAGCACGGCTTCTACCAGAGGTCGGATCATTTCCAAGTTAGGATAATCCCTTAACTTTGACGTCATCGCTCCAATGAGTCCGACTCATTTCCCCGGAAATCCCAACCATCTTCCAGATATACTCGATGTAGCGCTGCTCAAGAATGTGAACCTCCGTTTGCAATCGATAGAGACGTTCCACGAGCTTAACTCTGACCACCGCCCAGTAGTTATGCATCTTGCCCCCTACTCTGGCCCAAGCGATCCCAACCGCCCCCCTCAGACCCAGATGATAACCGACTGGAGGAAAGTAAGTGAAAGACTGAAATCCACCACGTCGCCTCAATTGGACACCATCCCCGATCACATAGTGCCAGTCGCCGACACGACGGCCGCAATCGACTCGTTTACTGAGCACGTTCAGTCCGTTTTGACGGATTGTACGGAAACTACCTTCTGACGTACGTGACTTGATAACCGAGAAGAATGCGGCTATTCGTGCCTACGACTCCTTCCCTTGTGACGCGAACAAAGCCCACATACGCCATTTACAGCGTGCTGTAAAGAAACGCATAGGGGAGGTTCGCTCAGAGGGTTGGAACAAGATGCTCAGTGAACTCGAGCCAACTCACCAAGCCTTCTGGCACCTTCAGAGGAAATTGCGCTCCTCCGAGGAGGTCTCTATGCCTCCCCTCATCCGCCCCGACAAGAGCGTCGCGTTCGACAGCACCGACAAGGCCGAATGCCTTGCTGACAGCCTAGAGTCCCAGTGTTCTCCCAGCTCCCAACCAGTAGACCAAGCTCACCTGAACAAGGTCGACGCTGAAAACGAACGGAGAGCCTCCCTTCCACCCGTTGAAGACCCTGATGATCCTCTGCCTCCCGTCACTCCAGACGAAGTGCACGACATCATAAAAGGGCTCAAAGCTCGTAAAGCCCCCGGTTCGGACGGTATTACCAACAAGGTATACAAACTCCTACCTGCCCCTCTAATAATGCTCATGACCGCCATCTTCAATGGCGCCTTGAGCAACAACATCTTCCCACAAGAGTGGAAAGAAGCAACAGTCATCGGTATCCCAAAGCCAGGCAAGCCAAAGTCTGAGCCCTCCAGCTACCGTCCCATTAGCTTACTCAACGTTCTCGGCAAAATCTACGAGAGGCTTATTTAAAAGCGTCTCAAAGACTACGCCGAAGCAAAGAGCCTCATTCCCAACGAGCAGTTTGGTTTCCGTCCACAACACTCGAGTATCCACCAGGTCCACCGTATCGTAGAGCACTTGTGCGCCGGTATGCAGCGTAACGCGACGACGGGTGTGCTATTCTTCGACATAGCGAAAGCCTTCGACAAAGTCTGGCACAACGGCTTGTTATACAAGCTTTACCAACTAGGAGTGCCAGATCGTCTCGTGCTTGTGACTTTTTGTCGAATCGCACCTTCCGCTATCGCATCGAGGGTGCACTCTCGTCCCCTCACCCTATTCGCGCCGGTGTCCCTCAGGGTTCCGTCATATCTCCTCTAGTTTTCACGCTGTTCACCAGCGATATTCCACAAAGTAAAAAGGCTCAGTTGGCTCTCTTCGCCGACGACACTGCCGTTTACTATACCGGTCATTGTCCCAATGCTATAGCTCGTACTCTCCAAACCTCCGCAAACGTCTTAGGCGCTTGGTTCCGGAAATGGAGAATCGAGGTCAACCCCGATAAGAGTCAGGCGGTTCTCTTCTCGAGACGTCGTCGAGTCCCACCCCCCCTTCCCAGCCCGATCACTATGTACGGCAAGCCAATCCCTTGGGAGAAGCAAGCCAAACCTAGGCGTGATCCTTGATCAAAACTTAACGTTTAAACAGCACATTTAGGCTGTTCGCGCGCGCGCCGCTTTCGCTCTTGGTAGACTCCACTTTATTCTGACAGCCCGTTGCAAACTGTCACTTAAATGCAAGCTGCGCATCTACACTGCAGTCATCCGTCCCATCATGACCTATGCCTGCGTTGTATTCGCGCACGCTCACCCACGTCATCTCCATAAGATGCAGACCCTCCAGAACCGTTTCCTCAGAAAGGTCACGGGTGCCCCCTTCTATGTCCGTAATATAAATCTCCACATCGATCTTAAAATGCCTACCATAAACCAGTTCATGAAACGCTTATCGAAGCGCTTCTTTGACTGTGGCATAAAACACTCCAACCCCTTGATCTCAGCGGCCACCCGCTACACTCCCTCCCGCATTAGCAGTATTCGCCGACCAAGGCATACTTTAATCGCCCCCGACGACGCCACTACCCTCCTCCAGGAGAGTAGTAAGGCCACCAGCACACTACATAAGCCCAAAACCCGATCGCCGTCCTACCGTCCTCGCCGCCGAGGCCCGCCGCGACGCCCAAATCCACGCCCCTCCCGACCCTTGCTCGAGCAAGCCCGCGCCGCTGAGCTGTAGCTTTAAATTCGTCCCTAAATCACTCAAATCCTGATCCAGCTAGTCCCTTGCTGCCCTCTCCCAGCGACGCCCTAAGCCGAGGTTCGTACCCCGAAGGGGGTGCCCATAGCGTTGTCGCTTAGTTTTTAAGTTAGTACATAAGTTTAAGTCCTGGCTGGAGGCCTTAATTTATTAGGGCAACCACAGGCAAGTTCGTCTAAGCAGACGACAACCTCATAGGTTGACCTGCGAGATGCCATTTATAAAAAAAAAAAAAAAAAAAGGATGCTGTTACTGCTCCCACGCAATCTGCTTGGCAGTGAGGGTGTTAACTTGACTCATTGAATTTATAAGTCCGGATTTCATGGTTTCCTTTCATTTAATTTATCAAGTTTGTTAGAGAGATTTCATCCTTATAATTGATCCTAACGATCGATGCAATAAAATTACAGGGTGTATTTTTTACACATTTTAGTCGGTTCGATTCCCGAGTGTGGCAAGCGAATTTTCGAAAACCTTTGAATGCAGCTTTCTTTCTATTCAAAAATAGAGCAATGTTTTCTTTGAGTAAAACTTTCTATATTTCTGTATAAAGAGTTATTTTTCTTCAGGAGCATTACAAAATTCCACCCTGTAAATAGTGTTTCGTTTTTGTTCCGATATGTCAAGTGGTTTTATTTTATTGACATAAAATTAACATGATAAACTTAAAATCTATAAATACGTTCATTAATACTATTATGAAAATGAGAGACTTATTCTTAGACATGCTTTAAACGGGGTGGGCATGAAAAGAACATAAAATAAAGTTAATCAGATTGTAATAAATATTATATAAGACATACTTGTTATCCAGTACATAAGGGCCTTAGGCGCTAGATTTTTTACAAATTTCCTGGAAACCACATTAGGATTTCCTGTGTCGCGGGGTCCAGTCCCTTCCCAAACATGTTCATTAGTTAGTGAAATAATAATATACTTCGCATTTTAAGAGATATGTTCACTTTTTCTTTTGTAATTTTTCTTCCTGAATATCGGTCTCAGCAAAGATGATTCTCAGAAATAGATGATTATTTATTTTAGTAGGTTCCTCGATCTCCTACGAAGTTTCTAAAAAATAAAAAAACTTTGATGCAACACCTTGACTAACCAACTTCCACAAGATCATTGGGGTTTTAAATGATTTGAATTCACAATTCTAAGATTGCTAAAATAACCTGTACACATAAGGGGTGTATAAGAACTGCAGCCTGATGAGGCCTATAATAATTACAAGATCCTATATATGGATATTACGAGGACCCGAAGTCCATATCGCGGGCACTTAAAGTACCTTTTCACACCTTTGTCAAGGCAGTAATAAAATGAAAGAAGTTTTATTTCTTGAATGGCTTTTAAATTATTCTGAATTCACTTTAGGATGTGCCGACGATATGAATGTATTGTGTTTGTTGAAGACGAACTCTTCTCACTTACAAGTAATATTTTACTAGTGATGAAGTGGGAGAGTGAAGTGGTGGCCTAGTGGTTTTCCGATTTCGCTCTCAAAACAAAACAAAACAAAAAAAATAAACAACAATGTCTGAAGTCCAGCCTCTACAACCAGTTTGTTCTGCCCACCACACACTGGTTCTAACTTACGGTGCTGAGACGTGGACACTCACGCTCACGCAGGAGGCTGTGTACAGGGTGAGAGTTGCACAGAGAGCCATGGAGCGTTCCATGCTTGGCTTAAAGCTATATACCGAGTTCCAAACATCGAGATCCGAAGACGTACGAAGGTTTTTGATATCGTAAAACGAGGTATGGAACTCAAATGGAGTTGGGCAGGACACCTGGCAAGGCGCAGTGATGGCAGGTGGAGTTAGGAAGTCTAGAGGTAAGGACTGGAAGACGAAATGTCGGATGTCCGGTGGTGAGATGGGCGGACGATATTGTTGCCATCGCGGGTAGAACCTGGATGAGGCTGGCACGGGAGCGTGGGGATTGGCACAAGAAAAGAGGGGAATATGTTCAGCAGTGGGTAAAGTCGGGCTGTGGATGATGATGATGCTCTCAAAAACATCATGCGTAGGGAAACGGACATGTCCTTGAACCAAACATTCGAAGATATGTAACATCTACCAATCCGCACTGGGCCCGCGTGGTAGATTAAAGCCGGCTCCGTCTCGAAGACAGGACGTCTATATCCCACCAGTGGGAACATTTAAGGCAGATTATGTTAAAGTAGGTACACCTCTGGTTACTTCCAGTTTTGGAAAAGCTTTGAAAAGTCGTCTCTGAGACAATGACTATTTTTAATATTATAAAACGTGATCACCAGTGATATTAGCAACTTATTCTGACATTAAGTTCTTTAAATAGTATAAGGATGCATCCAGACAGATTTAGACTCGTTCCTAACCGATTGGACGGAGAAGGCACAACATAAAGAAAAGTGGACAAAATAACTGAAAAAAATGTAAGTTCTTTCAAAATGACAATCTGTGAAATTGGTGATGACTGTTTTATTATTAGAGAAGCAGACTGTTGAATACTGCTGTCTATCATCATACCGTCACCTCTTAGTTCTCGATAAATACGGAAGAAGCTACACAATAATAATTTCATACTCTGTAATATGTTTTTAGGGAAGGACAAATGAAGCGAAATTGTTACCTAGTCGTACCCAAGAAACGGTCAAAGAAAGTGAGGTAGACCACAGAAAGGGTGGGATGATGACATCACACAGGTCACGGGAACAACATGAGGCAGATAGTGAGAGAAATGGAGAAGGTTGTCGACTTTCTTTGATAATTCAGTGCCTGTACATTCTTTAATTGAAATACGTGCTTTGAGTTTGACTGACACAACATATACAAGCACCAAATACGAGACTCACGACTTATAATAATAAAGAAAAAGGACCATTCTACGAATCTAAAACACGTACAGACTAGGGCATACACACATACTACACCCGTATCATAATCAGCCCCTCGACTGAATATTATTAGTCTATGCAGCTGTGTAACTCGCTTTGCACCTGGGACACTAAGTTTTTCTATTGCTAGAAAAGCGTCAATTACACATTAATACCATTAGGGGGCTTATATATGTATTATCAAAGCCCCGGCTGCTTCATCGGAACTTGTTTTAAATAAGTCGTGTAGGATATGTACCTTGCCGTAAAAACATGATTTAAATACTCTGTAGGTATTCTGGATGCAATTACAGTCTCAAAACTAACTAACATAAGAAAAAACTCAAAAATCAAATCTACAGAACTGATAAAAGTTGGTTCAATCTGAGGATAAAAATTGTGAAAATAAGGCGTCCATCTCTTTATGGACAAAGTTTAACTGACCGCCACGCAAATCATTCACACGCAATCGATAGTACTTCGTTATTTCTCCCTATATTCTATTCACAAGAAGCTTCAATACTAAATTAGTAATTTGCCATCCCTGCCTTTGAATGTCTGCATAATTATTATTAGGTTAATTGCGTGTGCGTGAAATTGGAGTATGTTGACACGTTTAAATATTTAAACCTTAGTATTGATTCCAATTTTAATTGGAAAACGCATGTGACAGACATCTGTAGCAAGTTGAGATCTGTATTGGGGGAATTCTATCAGCTAAACAATGTGGCAAATAACCAGACGCCACTGATTGTTTATTATGCACTTGGCGACTCACTAATCAGTTATGGACTTGTGTATGGGGGAACGTTTAAAACGTACTTAAAGGCATAAAACAATTACAAATAAGACTATAAAATTCAAGGTTAGCAAAAAAAATGAGAAAAAATTCAACAAAGAATATGAAAAATTATTCCCCATTTGTAAAATCGTATCAATAGACAGGAAAGTTGAGTATTTGATAAGCCTAAAACACTATTTTAGTGATGAGCATAAAGTAACTGTTGAAAATAAATTTAATACAAGAAGTGTAAGAGAGAAAAGACTAGTTCAACCAAAAATAACTAATTAGTCGAGAACGTCAAGATATTTAGTGCAAAAAGTTTTTAACAAAATGAATATGTTAAGACAAAACCCGGTTTTGTCTTAACAAATTCAACATATTCATTTTGTGGTGTCTTAAAGTCAAAATTAAAGAATTTGTTTCTCGATAACGAGGTTTCAGCCTTTACCGAGACATAAATTCATACCATTTAAATTCATTCATACAGGAGCATTGCCATGTAAGTTAGTAAGTAGTTATAAAGTAGTTATAAGGTTAGTTTTTTCTAGATTAATAAAAAATTAAAGTTATTACAAGCGCTCCTCGCCATCAAACTAATAAGTTTGGCGAGTAAAATTATACAAAAAAATAAAAATGTACCTATGTTTGTGAACAATAGAAAAACAAAAAACAACCCCTCCCTCATAAAATAAACCTATCCAAAGATGACAAAACACTCGCAGATACAAACACCCAAAGAAAATCAATGCAGAGATAAAGGTTTCTTTTTAATTGTGTCTCCGATTCCATGTGTATCAGTAATCCTATATAGTAAGAGAAATGTAAGATAAAAAATATATATCGCGGATTTTTCCGCGATTGTTTTTAGCTAACATTTCTCCTATCGTTTTGAAACACGATTCTTTGTAACGGCGGTATCTCGACTGCCATGCCGCAATTACTGGCTAGCTGAGGATTTCATTGCCAAATATTTTCCTTTATCCGTTGAGGAGTGGGTGAAGGTAGAGGTGGCAGCGGTGATAAGGGAAATAAGGTGAATGGATTAATGAGTGCCTGGTCTGGTTCCATAAGAGTTGTACCTTCTTGTAAGGTAGTACAATACTACTACCCTCTGACCTGATCTACCCGAAGACGTCCTATCCACAGCCGTTTCGTTTGACATTAAGGCCAGAACCTACCAACGAACGCGACATTATTGGTAGATGGGAAGCTTCTTTTTTATTTAATAACTTTATGTTGTTATGTTCTGGATGTTTTGCTTTATGTCAATTTAACAGTCACTCTTAAATTTCCGACCGGAGGCAACAGATGCTCAAATGAGAAAACTATTGCAAGTGCAAAAGAGACTGCTATACTAGAAAACCGCTTCATCCCTTACCTTGAGCTAATCCAATCCTCCCCCGGTGTTCATTATTGAAAGGTCGCAATATACCCTGCGCCCGCCCATGCCGCGTCCCTTAATTAGGACATCTTCGATATTACGCCCAAAAGGTGTGCGACCAACGACTCGACGAGATGTGTGACCCAATACTGTATGGACCATTATTCTTTCTTATTTTGGTGTTAAATTGTCCTTTTTCCCAAATTTTCGGTACCTTTTTAGTGGTTTCAACTAGTGGCAATACTACAATGTATTTTTTTTTTCGGTCTGCCTTGCGCCATCTTGCCTACATGTTTAAGGTAGATAATAAGGGATATAATATATAATAATAATTAAAAATAATATAGTTTGTTGTGAACGTAAACGAAAAAAAAGGAGTGTGTAAGGATCGTAGCAGGTGGCGTTCTGTAGTTTCTGCCCGCACCAATGGGAAGCAGGCTTGAGTTTATGTAAGTATGTAGTCACGAGAATCACTTACGCAAATTTGAAAAGCGATTTTTTCGTGAAATAACTTCGTGAATTGGTAATGTAAGACCATATAATATATAAAATCTTGTGGAAATAGCATTAAGGGTCATAATCATAACTGTACCTAGCCCATTTTATAATGTCTGATAGTCAGTGCAAGTTGTCCTGAAACTACCAAGTCGTATGCCTGAGCTGTTTCTTAGGTTATTTTGTGCAGGTTTTTCCCGTAAACTAATCGATCAGTGAACTCATTACTTTGCGGGAAATTCCTGCACAATTTATTACCTAATTGATTTTTATTATGTACCCATAATAGTTATGACACCAGCATTATGATTACCAAGTCTGTCTGTAAACGGATTTTGCTTCACCACAAAACCTTGCAAACCTATTGATATTTGCAGTACCTTGGTCCTCTTCAGTGCAAATGAGGTCGATGTGGAAAATCACAGCAGGTTTTCTCAGTGCTTAGGTTAGTTTTCTTCTTCGTCGTTCCCTCAAAGCTGAGGAACGCCACCACATACGTCGCTTCTCCAAGTTGCAGGCGCACTTGCCTGGTCTTTAGCAGTGCGGACCGATCGGTAAATGCTGCCTCCAACAGTCTTCTGGTCTGAGCATTGTACTTGCGTTCAGTGTACAGGTACTGTATTTTTATTTTATAACTGTAACTTGCGTGACATTCTTCTTTGCGTTCAATGATTCTTACTTCTGAAAGTGCGCACATCATTATCTACTTACCCTCTTTTACAACTATTTGGCGTCGGCTTCCAGTCTAAGTTCCTGTTACTACTGGGTTGCTCAGAATTTCGACCGAGTATTTTTCTATAGCGCTACTGCTTAGCACGAGGTCCTGGGTTCGATTCCCAGGTCGGGTAAAGTGTTTCAGGGAGTTTCTATTAGAAATTTCTCAGTAGCAGCCTGGAGTCTGGATTCAAGCCCGGGGATGGCAATAGACTCACTCACTATTACGTGGAACTCAAACATAACTGACGAAATATGGGTGGTCTATAAGTACACCTCTGTCTAAAGCCTTCGGGGATTACAAGCGTGATGTTATGTGATGTTTCAACCTTCTTTTACCTTCTTTTTTTTTGTTCTCAACGCGGGGATACCGACATAGCTTGCAAAGTAAGCAAACTGAAGTGGTAGTGTGCTGGCAATGTCTGTCAAAGGACCGATGGCTGGTGGAACAGACTAGTCCGGGATTGGAGACGCCCCTCAGCTAGATGGACTGACGACCTTATGAAAGTGGCTGGGACAGACTGGATGGGAAAGGTGGAGGACAGAGTATTGTGAGCTAGGGAGAATAAGCTGAGCGGTGGCCGTTTTGCGTGGATGTGACGCATATTTTCCCCCGATTTGTTCTCTTTGGTGTTTGTGTTCGATCACTGCGTCATGTTTACCGTAAATAAACGTTCTTTTCTTTCTTTTCTTTCTTTCTTTCTTGTGGCGCAGCCTGGGCAAGGCCTATGTCCAGCAGTGGACTGCAATAGGCTGAGTTGATTAAATTCTTAACCCGTGTAGGAAACTGCGTAGAAAAAAAACTGCTAATCCACTAGAAACTCCTTATGTAGGAAAATAAGCATTTTCCTCAGTCACAGTGGTCGCTCTATCCCCAATATTGTATCCTGCTAAGCTTCCTAATGAAACATCCGCTCATTTCGTCACAGATTTCCATATAATTGGGACAGTGTCACGATTTAATTCTCTCTCTGAAACGTGTGAGAATGGTACTACCAAATATAATTGTTTATGAGGTTTTATAAATGAAGCAATATTTTTTTTAAATATACAACGTTTTAGAAGTTGATTTAAATCGCTTTTATTTTGGAAAACCAGAGACAGCATTTATTTTAGAAAAAACAAGTTCTTTATGTAGCAACGCCCAGCACGTAAATTAAGTAACAGACTATTCTGATTAATTTTGAAGGAAGCAATAACCCCACCGCCTTATCTCCACGTTGACGTGGTGGGTTGGTGGTGCTTGCGCGCTCTGAACCCTAGGACTACGGACCTATCTCCCGGTTGAAGTATTGTTCCTCATCTTGCTTGCCTTTAATGACCGGCCAAAGTGAACACTGACGAGGACCCTAGCTCCCTAGCTCATTCTTGCCTTTTTTGGCCGGCTTGAGTGGAGGTCACAAGAGCAAACGTGCTCGGAGGAAGGAAGTATTCCAATAAGATGCTGTTAGGGATCTTGACCGTGGAATACCTCTCCTCACCTCATAAACACCTCAGGACATGTTGCCCTCTTGTCGCATCGACAGTCCTTCCATAGTTTTGTGTAGCCAGTCCATCTCAACCCATAATTCAGTATATATTTTTTCCATATCCTGCTATACCGGGTGTTTATCTTGGGTGCACTTGCAAAGTGCATACAGGGGAAATCTTCGGTTGATGCCTCATTCCATTTAAAATTGCGAGTTGGCTTCGGCTCCTCGTACGCCTTCCAAAGGACCTGGACCCCAGATTCCGAGATATGTCAAAGTTACCAATAGTTCATATATGTTAATAATTCAGTAACAATTAATAAAATAATCACCATCATTGAATTTAAAGGACATGGCTAAACTACTGCCCTGAGCATGTATAGAAATGTCGTAGTTCATAAAATCAAATATTCATTAAATAATTATAACGTGTTTATTATTCTCCTAGAATGTTCGTGAACTAATCAAATAACTAAAATTTTAAACTTGTATTCCATGTTTTTTGTTTGACAAGGAGATCATAAGACATTGACGTTTCGTTTTACGAAAAATGTGGACAATAAAACTACTTTTAAATATATTTGCGTAACCGTTGATTTCTTGGATTTCTAAAAAATGATTGACAAAATCTGTAGCGGAACGGTAAAAAGTAACAATCGATTCTTTTCTATTTTACTTTATTCGATTCAAACCAAATAAAAAATTGCCGAAAGCTTCTGAACATGTATTAAACTCCAAATGATCCACTA
Organism: Dasypolia templi; assembly: GCA_963555695.1. NCBI lineage: Eukaryota > Metazoa > Arthropoda > Insecta > Lepidoptera > Noctuidae > Dasypolia > Dasypolia templi. Next base: position 25,042,476 of record OY743154.1, on the reverse strand, counting down.
ACCAACGTAAGTACGTGTAATTATTTTATGTCAAAGAATGTTGACTGAACAATGATCCACAAGAACAATTGTATTTTTCCCGATCTTTTCGATTACTTAATCGATTTTGTTAAACTCCAAGCTCAATACCGTCCATCAATCCCTATGAAAAAAAAATACTGATACGTCAACAATTTCATTTTTTTCGTATAACGAATTTCCCGTGCTTATTTATTTCTGTAAGTCATTTATGTACAAATATCACAATAAAACATTTTTGGAAAAAAACAACCAACTATCTAAAAATCAAGAATTAAACAGGAATCCAGCCCCATCGAGAGCCCTGTGACATCGGCCGTGGCAGTTGCTCAAGCGGCGAAAAAGAATCCCGCCGACGACGCACGGTGGATCGAAAATCGGCTGTAGAAGACATAGGATCTCGATTTCTTTAATGTTATTTTTTTGCTGGAAATGACTTCTGCTGATTATTACTGTTCTATAAAATGTCATATGTAGTAAATGTGTGCACAAATGGAAGAGTTATAATTTTTATAAGAAAAAAATGTATGGAGCTAGTATGAAAAATCGAATTATCTCCTAAACGGCATGTTTAACCGTAATATCCTTGAAGGTGGTCATAGTTCTAATTATTTATGATTTTTTGGTTGCCGATTTGACGAAAAATTAAATGCCGTTTTTTAAAAAAAATCGTCAAAATATTTTTATTTATTTTTACATGTAAAACGATCCCTTTTAGTGTCCAAGTTAAAAAGTTCGATATGTTATTAACCCAAATATTAAGAACACACAAAACAAGAAAAATTAAATAAAAAAATTGCTGTTTTTTGACACATTTTTATTAATTTAAATAAAAAAAGATTATCAAACTCTTATTTAAGTAACATATAAAGTTATATTATATACAAAATAATTTAATTTAAGGAATTAATACTAAGCATTTGTAAAATAAAATAAAATAAATAAAAAAAAAGACATAATATCATTAAATATTACAAAAAAAAAAACCCAAACAGACTCAAATACAAATTTACAAATAAGTACATATATAATTTTTTTGCAAATTTTCCTTATCACTCTCGTTGTCAGACTCCAATTCTGAGTCAGCATCCAGATTGGATATATCCAAAAACTCGAACTCAGTTTCCTGAAATTGAATTAAGTCGAGAGTTTCAGCAAAAAAGCTCTGCTTTTTCTTGGCATCTAACTTAGGCCTTTGTGCACTTAGCAAAGGATCCGAAGAAACAACAAGCATATTTAAAATGTCTTGATTGGAATCCTGCCTGCTTCTTTTCCGCGAATGATGTTCTCGAAACCTCCTAAAATCTTTGTTTCGAGACTCTGTGGCTTCTTCCGAGAGAGTCCCAATCGGCACAATATTATTTTCCTCAATTATGTCAGCCCCATGGATTAATAATTTATGAACGGTTGACGACATGTAGTACCAGTCGTATAATAATACGTACTTTTCTGCTGTTTTGCGGGCATAATCTCAAAATTTTATTATATCGACCTGCTCTCCAGATGTAATTGCTTGTAAAATTACAGCAAATCTTTTGATGAGGTCTTCATCCAAACCGGTTATAGCTGCGGTTTTATTAGGAAACTCAAAGAATTTTCTTGCAGTATTCCCGTCATTGGTGGTTCCTGAGCCTTGTTTTACTATATCAATCAACAGATTGAGCTCATCTTTGAATTTATTTTGAATTATTTTCTTCCTTGTCTGTAGCATTTCTTTGTGCTCATCACTTCTCGCTGCCCACCGTTTGAAGTCGAGCCTGTATGCAATGTGTAACAGACATTCCATACAATTTATACGGGCGTGTAGGGATGACAAGCCAAATTCATACAGGTCAGAACACACAATTTTTGATGTTACAGCATCTATGCGGTTCATTTCTGTAGGCTTTGCTAAGCACAGGTAGCACGATGCATTTGATCTAGCTTCAGAAAGGTAAGTGCAAACTTTAGCGTCGATCATCGTCATCATTAGTTCATGAGTCACCCTATTATTATTATTGCACTCTGTGGGGATAAGGGCCTCAATTTCTTCATCCATTTGTTTTTTCAGCTCAAGGACAACTGCTTTACTCTCCTTTACAAAAGTAAACTGAACTGGACGACAATACAAAACTGAGCATGGTTTTGGGTTCGTCCATAAGATGTTGTCTCCATCTGTCAGTTTAAGTGGCACCAAGGAGGTCATGAAAATGCTCGAGTCATCTTCCTCACCCTCCATTTTCTGCTTGTATCGGCTTTGGTTAGAAGCACCATCAAATCCCCACTTGGATATCAGCTTCAACTGCTTGTTATGCTCTTCCTTAGAAAGGTTTTGAAGGATTCTTGTAACTGTGATATCAAGTAAAGCTAGAAGTGTAATCCTAGCCGAAGAATCAGTAACTGTCACTGATTGCTTCGGAGGGTAGCAATCAAGCTTAGTTTGTTGCACTTTATAGTAAGATGGATAAATATCCTTAGCACCTTCCCGAATGGCAGCCTCTCGCAACGTAATATATTGCCACTTTGAGAGTTTTAGCGAAAGAAGCAATCCAAGCGCCTTTTCTGATGTAAATATGATTGTTTTCGCTGGTTTCTTAAGCGTTTCATTTAATTTAGCGGCTGCTTCAGGATTTTTCATCATGTATTCGATGACAGAGGCGATATCTCCATGCCCTTCTTCTTTTAAACGTGCTGCAGCTGCATATGCCAATTCACTAGAATCTTCGCCTGTGTGTTCATCAGATCTTCTTTTTTTTTGTTTACTTCCCAGATCTTCGAATGGTTTACGGGATCTTTTCGTCATTGTTCCAATGGACGTTGATGTCGACGGTTCTGGAGAGACTGAGGGCGCTCTTGGTATCTCATCAACACTTGGTTCTTGAATAACTAAAGTTTGCACAAAACTCGGCCAATCAATATTTGCTCCCAACCAATTCTCGTACTTTCTCCTGAAATTTTCAAGGAATCGGTTGGATTTCTGCCACCTTTGTAAAGCGGCTGGCGTAAATCTCCGACAAAATTGTTTGAGAACAACACGATCTTCGTCAGACAGGCAATCGCCTATGCGGGATACAACTGCACTGAACAATACTTCATGATCAAATGAAGTACTCTCACTTCGTAGAAGAACAAACAAGTCTAAATTCGTGATTAAACTTTCCATTCTAAGATTTTATAGTCGCAGATTTAGTGTTAGCAGTTACACAGTTGTGAACAAACTAAATTATAAAACAAAACTTTAGCCCTAAAAGTTGAAAGTAATCCATAGTTGGCATTGTCGTGAGATATTGAAAATCATTAAATCACTTATAAAGACTCATTAGAAGACCTAATCAGTGTAGTTACTTAATCACTTCTTTTCGGACTCATTAGAAGAGTAAACAATTGGTAATTTGGTTGTATGAAAAGTTTTAAAACTCATGATGTGTTGATAAATATCTAGCTCAAACATAGTTTTCTACGTGTGGGTGTACTATAAACCTCTGCCAACTCCTTCGGAAATATAGGAGTGATGCTATTTTATGTTACGTGTAGTTAAAAGTCCGTGTTCTTCAACATAAACACTAAAAGGAATCGTTTCATATGAAAAAACAAATGAAAATATTTTGACGATTTTTTTTTAAAAAACGGCATGAATTTTTTCGTCAAATCCGCAACCAAAAAATTATAAATAATTTGCACTATGACCACCTCCAAGGATATTACGGTTAAACATGCCGTTTAGGAGATAATTCGATTTTTCATACTAGCTCCATACATTTTTTTCTTATAAAAATTATAACTCTTCCATTTGTGCACACATTTACTTCATATGACATTATAAAGAACAGTATTGATCAGCAGAAATCATTTCCAGCAAAAAAAATAACATTTAAGAAATCGAGATCCTATGTCTTCTACAGCCGATTTTCGATCCACCGTGCGACGTCGCCAACACCCGTACGTCGGCAGGGGCGAGGCCGGCCACTGAGGAGCTTGGGACTAAGGGGCCATGCGGCCCCAATTTCAGAGGAAATACTAATATTCAGCATTACATATTATTAGGTCCAATGTTTAGTTTCGATAAACATTGCTAGGGCAGTCGCCCATACTTAATTTAGCCATTTACTTTATTTAAAATCATCGTTTCGAGAAGTATTGATTTACAAAAATAAATAATATAGTTATTAATAACGTTTATTTTACCCTACGCAAATAATTTTATAAGTTATTTTATTCTCAACTTTTTGAAAAAAGAAACGTGGAGAACATTTCGTTTTTCTTGTTCTCCTTGTCAAACAAAAAATATGGAAAAACAATTAAAATACTTTAAATTATTTGATGAATGTTTGTAATAATTAATGAATTAATGTTTGAATGTGACGAGCTAGCAAGAGTTTTCTATACAGGCTTAGGGCAGTCGCCCAAACTTTATTTAGCCATGTCCGTTAAATTTATTTATGTAAAAAAACACACAAATAATAATTTACTAATTTTTTATTTTGGCTATCGTTAGTCATCTACGAACTGAACGATACTGAAATAGCCCTTCCTCATTGAATATATCTTTCATTTGTTTTCGATTTAGTTAATGCTGTTTAATTTTTTAAATTCTATTGGCAGCTTGTTATAAAAAAGGCAGATTTAACTCAACTCAACTCAATTTCGGTTGGATTGTAGAAGGCAAGTCTTTCAAGTCTCTCTTCTTTTAGTCAGAAATGACAGACTTCGTTCATCGACAATGTCTCAATCTTCCAGTTTAAGAACGCGTCAATGCAGTGGGACAATAATAGGCGGGTAATATTATTATTAAAAAAGCATCGATCGCTTAGCACATCGGTGACGTCGCTTAGTAAATCGATGACGTCGCTTAGCACATCGATGACGTCGCTTAGTACATCGATGACGTCGCTTAGCACATCGATGACGTCGCTTAGTACATCGATGACGTCGCTTAGCACATCGATGACGTCGCTTAGCACATCGATGACGTCGCTTTGCACATCGACGACGTCGCTTAGTACATCGATGACGTAGTACTAAAATCAAACCATATTTGTTATTTAACCCTCTTAAAAAAAACTTGCGACTTTCAATTTGGACTCTAGTAACGCTATCAGACAAGAAACGTGAGTTAACATAACATATTTATTTATATTCAGATTATTTTTCGCAATACTAAACATGTCTACCGTAAAAAGGCTACATGAAAAATGAACAGTAGTTTTTGTTTACAACCTTATTTTTGCTTCTCACCAACTATTTAGAGACCCCTAACATAAAATACATAGAGACGATATTACTTGAGATGTTTACGTTTGAATTATAACAGTAATTTTGTGTTTACGCTCACGCAAAGCATAAACTTGAACACCCCTTAGGATTTTTGGCGGGCGATCTAATTTCTCGGAAAATGTGCCTCGTGATGTAAGTCGGCAGAATCATAATTTGAATCATTGGGACGTAACGCGTTGCTAGGGACGGCTGAATACGGTAGACTTGTCGGTGCGACTAAGTGATGAAGCAATTTGTCGAGTCCTATAATTTTAAGATTATGGATTGCTTCTGCTGAGAACCTAAAGTTTTCCTGTGCTAAACCCATTCCGGGTTAACGTCAACAGTGCTATTGGTGGAGATCGAACTCAAGTCCTTTTGCTAGCTAAAATCTATTTCCAAGGAGCAAAACAAAACATTCTCTATGTAAACACACTGTATGCTTAAGTAATTACCTAATTATTTTGAATCATCTGAAAGTAATGTTCTACTTATGAACGATGACCTGGCAAATTCGTTATTGTTTTTGTACATTTTCCAGTTACCGTAATGATAAGAAATTTTCCCTGACGAAATTGAGTCACATCATTATTTTAAGTTTGACAGATACACCAATGATCTCATAGTTTTGGGTCTGTTTTCACCAATTAAATTTAACGTGATCAGTACATAAATTCCGTTTAAGAGCTGTCAGTGTCATTGTTTTCTATGAAATATTGACACTGACAGCTCTTGAACGCGTTTTAGATGGGCTGAACGAGGTCAGTAAATTGGTGAAATCGGTACTTACGAATATTAGCCAATTAATCTAGGTTTTCAGTCATTATTTATATTAATAGTTAAATTAATGTAATATACTTTATTAATGATTAATTACAGTTTTTAATCCTTTACTACTAATTTGGACTGTAGGTACTGGTTGAAATAAAGATTCATTATGTACCTATTATTACTATCACCCTCGAGCGCATTGCTTAATGTTTAAGTCATTGAAAGGCACCATTTATGTGGTCATATAGGCATAATCAGCCTATAACATTCCCACTAGTGGGGCTTCGGCCACCTCTGTGAGAGGCAGTGGCCCATAATCCAACACGCGGGCCCAGTGTGGGTTGGCTATAATATGACCCCATAATTAAAATATAACGGTAAAGTTAGTTCACCATTTGTGTGATGACAACACCACATAAATAGTGAACAAATTTCACCGTACTGAAACCGAACACAGGACTTAACCTTCAGCACCCAACCTTTTTTTTTTTTTTTTTGTTCCCGGGGTGGAAAATCCTCATGGTTGTCCTCCGCCCTGGGGCGGGCGGAGGGGTCTGTCAGACTCTTACTGACTAAAAACCACCCCGGTGTTCCATCTCACACCTACGCCGGGGTCGCGGGAACACATAATTCGTCCGCATCCCGGCTGGTGCCGGCCCGCTTGCGCGGGCCCCGTCTCGGGCGGGGGGAGTGAGGTGTACTTCCCCCGCAACGTCTGTGAGCGGCGCGCACGGAACACTATGCGCGCCGCCTACTCGGGTCCTGATGTTGGGGGGCGACGGATGAATCCGTCGCCCCTGAACCCATTTAGGGGGGCTGGAAGAGGGCGTTGTCCGCCCTCCGCCTGCGCCCGGTGCGCCTGCTGCGGATCGGGAGAGTGGACGAGATCTCTCTCTCCCTTTCCGCAGCCTCCTTCTGCGAGATGACTGTTTCGCAGAAGGAAACCACCGCGTCCCAGGACTCGGCGCTGCCGACCATCGAACTCACTACGGTCGGCAGCGACAGGTCACTGCCTACTTCTGAGATGAGGGCACGGCGCGGCTCCTCCCAAGCGGCACACTCTGCCAGCGTATGCCACGCCGTGTCCTCCCGACAGTCGACGCAGTGGTGACACCGAGCGTCCGGCGCCCTGTTTATGCAACACAGGTACTTCCCGAAGCAACCATGCCCCGAGAGCACCTGCGTCGCCCGAAACGACAGGGAGCCGTGCCTCCTCCCGAGCCAGAGTCAGCACCCAACCTTGCTACAACTAAACCAACACAGAGAGAAAACATCACATCACACCTTGAAAATCATCATAACCAACACACCGTTATCGCAATGACATAACCAATACTTACGAAGCGCAGGATTCCTCAGACAAAAATTTAGATAATAATATAATGTGATCAAGATTTTAATGATTCTTGCCGATGGCATTCAACGTATGTTTATAAGATAACGCCTACCGCTAAACTGTATCAAAATTATTTGTTACACAAATAATAACGCATCGTGGAGATATTTAATTTTAAGCAGTGGGAAATGAAGAAGTTAGACGTTTAAATAATTTTCTAGGATAGTGAAAGAACTTACCCTGATGTTATTTTTTTGGTTACCTGTTCAACATTAAAAACTTAACATAACATAACATCACGTCGTGTTTCTCCGAAGGGTAGGGCAGAGATGTACCAATAGCCCGTGTAAGTGCCTATTGCCATCAACCGGGCATAAATCTAGTCTCCGGTCTGTACCTGAAAAATTCCAGATAGTTATACTCAACAACAATTTGCTCAACTTGGGAAATTAAAAACATGATCTGGATTAACAGTTAGCCCTAAGAAGAAAGTGTTGCAAGCACTTTCTTCTTTTTTAGAATTGTCCGTTGAGACCAATTTGCATTCAACAACAGACTTAATAATTTCTAATCACTTTTTAAAATCTGCTCCAATATTATTTCAAGGTCAAACTCCTAAATTACTCCGAAGGTCAAACTGCTTGAGGCATCCTAAAGTCTTAATTGAAATTCTAGGTTTTATGTAAATTTGAGACAATTTAGATCGAGCGCTCTCCAGAATTTTAGGCTTTGCAAAATTTTTGCATAACTTTTTGTTTAATTGAGTTTTTAGCTATAAAATTATGGTCAGGATAATATTAGGGCTATTCTTATTTACTTTGAGTAAGAGTAGGAGTAGAATTTGAAGTAGAATGAAATAAATTAACTGAATACTTACTGATGCTGCATCCGGTTAGATTGGAAGACGAACCGAACCATAATTGAGTAAAGGATGATTATGATGGCGAAGTTCAAATTTTCTAACGTTTTTTTTTTAATTTGCTAGTCAGCTTTACGTCGGATGTTGATCAAAATATGATTCGTGACTGTTACCAATATGCATTTACATATAATCAGTAATCATCATCATCATCATCAGCCTATTTTAGTCCACTGCTGGACATAGGCCTCCCCTAATGAGCACCATAGCGCCCTGTCTTCAGCTTATAATCAGTAATACAACTCACTAAGTTAGTATTATCCTCAAATGTTAAGATTTCATATAATAGTCATTTAAGAAGTCATTAAATGGGTCTTAAAGAGTAATATTGATGACTATGACAATTAAAATTCTGTTCTCGTGAAAGCTAAAAATATATTAAAAAGAGAAGTATCTTGACGTAGCACACGAGGTTGTCGACATGTGGAGCGTGGACTCTACCTGCAATCATTGTACCGATAGTCGTCACAGCCAATGGTTTAATAGCCAAGAGCCTCGACCATCACCTGAGGAGGCTCTCGTTGGGCAGCTGGATCAAGGGTTTGATTTAGAAAGCGGTATTTCTGGACACGGCTCGCATTGTCAGGAGGTACCTCTCTCTGACCGCCGCGCGCCGGTAGCTTGGACCCTGTACTCGATACCGGTGGCCTACATTTTTTTAATGGTTTTTGTGTTATTTTATAAAAATATAAAAAAATGTATTTAATATGTAAAAAAATGAATAAACGAAATAATTCCGTAAATATATACTTGTTTTTCACATCGTATTTTCATCAGCCTACCCTGGCGCTTTCGCCTTAATGTTCAGTTCAGTTCAATTAGGTATATCAGATTAGAAAAAAAACTTTTAGGTTGATTAGAAATTACAGAAACACTATTTAGATCTGCGAAAATGTTGATATATTACGCCAACCCAATCACTATGTACGGCAAGCCAAGTACCTAGGCCTGATCCTTAATCAAAACCTTACCTTTAAGGAGCATTTCAAGACGGTTCGCGCGCGCGCCTCCTTAGCTCCTAGCAGACTCCAATTCATACTGACAGCCCGCAGCAAACTGTCACTAAAATGCAAACTGCGCATCTATACCGCAGTCATCCGTCCCATCATGATCTATGCCTGCGTTGTATTCGCGCACGCTGACCCACGTCATTTCCATAAGTTGCAGACCCTCCAGAACCGTTTCCTTAGAAAGGTCACGGGTGCGGGCGGATGCTATGCCCGTAATATAGATCTCCACGTCGACCTTAAAATGCCCACCATAAACCAGTTCATGAAACGCTTATCTAAGCGTTTCTTCGACTAGGGCATAAAACGCCCAAATCCCCTGATTTCAACAGCCACCCGCTCCACTCCCTCCCGTATTAGCAATATTCGGCGACCAAGGCATACCTTAATCGCCTCGACGACGCCACTATCCTCCTCCAGGAGAGTAGTAAGGCCACCAGCACTATACGTAAGCCCAAAACCCGATCGCCGTCCTACCGTCCTCGCCGCCGAGGCCAGCCGCGACGCCCAAACTCACGCCCTCGGGTCGGGCCGGGCCTTGCTCGAGCTAGCCCGCGCCGCTGAGCCTGTAGCTTTAAATTTGTCCTAAAATAACATCAATCCTAATCCAGCTAGTCCCTTGCTGCCCTCTTCCAGCGACGCCCTAAACCGAGGTCCGTACCCCACAGGGGGTCCCCTTAGCGTGTAGTCGCTTAGTTTTTAGTTAGTATTTAAGTTTAAGTCCTGGCTGGAGGCCTTAATTGAATAGGGCAATCACAGACAAGTCCGCTTAAGCAGACGATAACCTCATAGGTTGACCTGCGAGATGCCAAACAAACAAACAAACTGATATTACGATGAAAAATCTGATGAAATAATTAAAACATGAGATCCAGCAACATTTAAATCATTTAATGTTCACGCTGGGAGCGTATCATAATCTAAATGGATTATAAGTTTAAATTAAATCTCTTAAAACTGTCTATAAGTAATTACAATAAATAAAATAAATTGGTTTATAATGAGCTAACTTTGTATATAAATGTTCTTGCTTATTAAAAACTTGTAATAAGCTTTACTTCACTATGAAAAATGTAAGTACTAACTGTGTAAAGTTTTATAAAGTGCTTTGTTTATATGTTGTATTTTTAGTAAAATGTGAACTAAATACTTTCGCGTCCCCATTATTATTTACAAAAATTGTCGATGGGTATGTAGTATATACATTATATCAATAAAATCTACCAAATATTTCAAATCTTTTTGTAAACAGTGGACAGTTGCTGATTGTATTTTTTTTTTCAGATAGGAGGTACTGGGTTATTATACAAATTAAATACATACAAGGTTCAATCGTCATGGAACAACTTAAAATTTAAAAAAACCATTACTCTTAATCCATGGCTCGCGTTTTAAAAAGTTAAAGAAGGCGGTGACGATAATCAAATATATTCAAAAGTTTAGTCACAGATTGGCAAAACCCATTAGCAGTCGGTCCATCACTCCTATTTAATATTTTGAAGAAAAAAAACACTTTTGAGAATCCGATGTAACCATTTATTTGATAGTGGCAACATACTCATAGTTCCAATGTTTTCATTTACCGTCCACATTGTATTATCAACTAGGCCATGTTGCAAAAAACCTACAATTTACCAAAGTGCATGCAACATGATCATAATGACATCACCATGAAAAGTTCCAGACCATGCAATGAATTCATTTGTTTGATCACATGTTTAAGTTATCAGTAATTCAATGTTTATTCGCTCACTCTTACAATTCCACGAAAACGCATACTAATGGGTGTTTTTTTTTTTTATATTAATTTTGTTTGAAGTTTTTAAAGTAATTTTTTCCCGTGAATTCTAAATATTATTAGTTATTATACAACAGTATCAGTGCTATTAGTATAATGGCTCGTACAAACAGGCGCGAAACGCGAATCGCGCGCGACTCGGTTGTTTAAAGGAGTCTTAACATTAATTTGCTAAGACATGCCCGGTGTTAGTCCTGACTAGTCAAAAACACATGACTTGTCAAAAACGCATAAACAGCCTATAATGTTCCCACTGCTGGGACACTGGCCTCCTCTCTGGGAGAGAGAGTGAGCCGTAAGAAAGCCTACTCTCTCATAAAGAGAGGAGGCCTGTGTCCATTATCTAAAAAAGATTCTACTTTGACTTGCACAAGTCCTGTGCTACTGCCCTAGTGACACACATCCACACTGAGTTAGGTACTACCGATCATCAGTGATGACTAATTTTTTTCCGTCTCACCAAGTACACTCGCTCCTATTACACAAAGAATCAGTTGTAACAAATTGTAACACACATAATATAACGACCTCAAATCGCTCGCATCGAGTTACATGTAACGTGAAACTTGAAATTAGTACATGTAAACAAATGGGCTTGATGTGTCGTGTTCATTTTATAATGCTGAATAGAAATAGCTACTTTAGAATACTCTTTCTTATATGTATACAATTCACAGATATAAAAGTAGAAATTATACATAGGGTGACACTCTGGGCCACCAACAATCGTCGTCTACGATGACCTTCTCACCGCTCTGGTTTTCACTCTTCTTTCTTTGTCCAGGCGGTCTTTATTTGGAGTGCGCTCCCTCTGAACATCAGTATGGCAACCAGTCAGTTATCTTTCAAAGTTAAGGCTCGTGAACATATTCGTAAGACGTTTGTAAAATGATCTCAGCGCTGGTTTGCTGGATTCGTTTTCTCCTCTACCAACCGTTAGTTCTCCTGACAAAGATCTGTTTACGTGTATCTTTGTATAAGTATTTTATTATTTTTCAAGTTATCTTCTATCCCTTTTGTTGTACCTGCCATGTTTTGTCTCTGCATCACCCCAAGGTTGATTGGTAGAAAATGCCTCAGGTATTAAGTCCGCCTTTGTACAGTATTTTTTTACTTGTGCATAAAGTTATAATTAATAAATAAACTTATCTATATACGGGGTGGATTTTAGAAACGGGACAGTAAGGGTAGGTCTACCCTTTCTCCTCTTCTGTTTTCTATTTTTTTTAATCTTATAATTCCACTAATTTCAGTGTGCGTATCATCTGTTTGTAGATGACTTACAGTTGTACTGTCAAGGGACGGTTGATGAATTACGTGACGCGATCGACAAATCAAATAGGGACTTGATAGACATAAAAACCTGGGCTGACAGATTTGGTGTATCTGTAAACCCTACGAAGTGTCAGCCGATTATCATAGGCAGTTCTCGTATTATTAGCAAAGTGGATGATACAACCTTGCCACCAGTACGTTTCAATGGTACGATCGTTCCTTTTTAGCACTGACGTGAAGGACCTGGGCTTTCACATTGATAGTACCCTGAACTGGCGTACTCAAGTCGCCCGTGTAAGCCAGAAGGTAACCGGAACGTTGTGAGCTCTGCACCGATTGAAAATTTTATTACCATCGAGTACGAAGACAATGCTTGCGCAGTCCTTAATTTTCCCTATTATCGATAATGGTGATGTGTGCTACTATGACCTGAATGCAGATCTCCTCGACAAACTTGACCGTCTTCTCAATAACTGCATTCGATTCGTTTTCAATCTGTGTAAATATGACCATGTCTCTGCGCATCGGTCACTTCTAAAGTGGTTGCCCATACGTCAGCGCAGAGAGCAAAGGGCGCTGACCACCTTTTCATTTCTTGATTCTACCTCTTCCCCTGGTTATCTAGCCCCCCACTTTCAGTACATTTGCGCCAACCACATTAGAAATCTTCGTTTGTCATACAATCGTCTTCTTCAACGTCCCACTCACCGCACAAGCTTCATTCCTTCTTTTTTCAGTCTATCTCTCTATGCACTCCCCCGGCGAAGTCAGGATGGCAACCTACCGATTATCCTTTAAAGTTAAAGTTCGTGAGCACATTTACAAGAAGCTCTGGGCAGTATCATCTTAAAGGTATTGTTTTCTCATTGTTTGTCTTATTTGTGCTTGTATTTATATGTAATTGGTATTTATAAATACATATAAATCTATACATGTTTTATATTTATAGTTTTGATAGGTTTAATCGTATCATCTAAAAATATTTATTCCTGAATGTTTATTTTATAAATTGCACCTACCACTGCTTGTCTCTGCATCACCCAAAGGTTGACTGGTAGAAAATGCCTACGGCATTAAGTCTGCCTCTGTACGTTCGTGTGCGTGAAGTATAAAATAAAGAAATACCCTTAATCGTTTTAGCCATGGGAAAACGATCTTAGTTCGGAGACTTTCCATAACTTTACTTTATCCCGTCACAAAAATCCAACCTGTATACAAATATACAATAATAAACATGAAACAAGAGCAAGGAATCTTTATTTGTTTAATTAATTATGTCTAATAGTGAAATTGTGTGATACTGCGATGGCCCAAAGGTAAAGCGAGCTGCATCTCAATAGCGAGTTGGTGGGTTCTCTGGCAGCCATCAACGACGAGGGACCGTATTACTAAGACTGAGCTGTCCGTCAGTCAGTCACAGGACCCGACCCTTGCTCGAGCCAGCCCGCGCCGCTGAGCCTGTAGCTTTAAATTCGTCCGTAAATAATACCAATCCTGATCCAGCTAGTCATTTGCTGCCCTCTTTCAGCGACGCCCTAAGCCGAGGTTCGTACCCCACAGGGGGTGCCCTTAGCGTTGTCGCTTAGTTTTAGTTAGTATATAAGTTTAAGTCCTGGCTGGAGGCCTTAATTTATTAGGGAATCCACAGGCAAGTCCGCTTAAGCAGACGACAACCGCATAGGTTGACCTGCGAGATGCCAAACAAACAAACAAAAGTCAGTCACAGGGCTGTATCTTTTGAACCGAAATAGGTAGACACTTGAAATTTTCATAGAATGTATACGATGATCGATACTTAAATAAAAAACAAATAATAGTACGGCTCGCACTTGGCTGCATTTTTTTACAAATTTATGTTTCACTTTTTTTTGTCATAACAAACCAATATGAGTACAACTCATCCAACCTAAACAAAAACACAATGAGAAAAGTTTTGAGTATTTTAAAGATCGGTAAACGACGATGTCTGCTACGACGAGGTCGTAGGTTCGAACCGAGGCAGGCGCTTTACTTTGTTTAAATTATTTAATCACCTCTACTCTCAAAACGGTGAAGGAAAACATCGTGAGGAAACCGTCTTGTCTTAGAACCAAAAATTCGAAGACATGTGCCATCTACCAACCCGCACTGGACTCACAGAGAGGTAGCCCGTGTCCCATCAGTGCAGCAGTGGTCATATTATAGGCTAATTATGAAGTATATTTGAAAAAATTAAAATTCAATTTGATTGAATATAATTAGATTGAAAATAATTCATTTATTTTAATTTTAAGGCATGCAAGGAAATACATGAATGTGTGTGTGTGAGTGTGTGGATGAGTGTGTGAGGGTTTGTGTGTGCGTGTGAGTGTGCGTTTAAGCGCTTATTATTTTTGATTTTCTGTTGAACAGTCTTTCAGTGTCGCCGTAAGTAAGACCCTTTTTTTTTTTTGGGTGGGAAATCATCAAATGACTTCTCCCGCTCTGGGTGGAGCGGGAGGGCGTGTCAGACTTTTACTGACTAAAACCCACCCGTGTTCCTTCAGTTGCCTGTGCCAGGGCCACGGTTTTCTCTTAAGAATAACCCGCGACCCTGAGGCGTCGGCCCTATCGGACCCCGTCACTTTGTGCTGACATCTCTTTGAGGCGCGCGTGGAACACAACGCGCCGTCGACCCGGGCCTGGTCCTTACCGGACGGCGAGCTACCCATTGCTCGCCGTCCGCAAGCCCGCTCCTACGGTGGCCGGGAATCTGCAGGCGACTCCCGACGCCCAGGGCGTCTCCTGCGGCGGCTAGTGGGGGCGTGAGGGCGCAAGGCTCTCTCTCTCACGCGCTCCGCCTCTTCCTTCGCGAGCATTACTGCTTCGCAGAAGGAGGTGACGGCTTTCCATTCCCTCTCGCTCCGTACCATGGCCTGTACCAGGGCCGGACGCGAGAGATCGCCGCCGCCAATCGCCTCCGCGAGGACACTGCGGTGCTCCGCCCAAGCTGGGCATACCTCCACTGTATGCTCCACCTTGTCCTCCGGGCGATCCACACAATGGTGACACCCGGGCGTTTCCTCCCGCCTTATGCGAAACAGGAACCTCCCGAAACAACCGTGTCCGGTGAGGACCTGTGTCAGGCGGAAGGTGAGGACGCCGTGGCGCCCCTCCAACCACTCCTCAAAGAGGGGACTTACACGTGGCGTGCCAACCGTAAGTAAGACCCTGGGGGTATTGTTTTACTACGGTCTTATACTTGTATTTTGGAAGGGGGTATATATTATTATGTTTTGTTAATTGCATAATAAAGACGGCTACTCAGCCTTAAATAGTTTCGACTTGCCAGGGCAGTTTTGGATCTATCAGGACAAACCACATTTTACTTCCGGTCCTTGTATAATTGGCTTGTAAAGTGGCGATAGGGTTTGTGAAACATCACCTTTAAAACGGCCCTCTGCGCCCTCTCAAGGCGAAGCATAAGCTTCTTTAAAGTGACACACCAAACAGAGGTACGTTAAGAGTGACTGAGCTAAAGCGTAATGAATGCATAGTTACGATTAACTACGTTTCTAAGCTTTTTCATTGGAAACACAAGCTTTCGAACCCGAGAAAGTGTCACATCAACATGTTTTTTCCAACTTAGTGTGCAATCAATGTGTACTCCTAAATACTTCACGCAAGATGTTCTTTGAATAGAAGGAAAATTACAGGTGTTAAGCGCAGGACGGGAGCATCTTTGAACTTTTATTTCCGTAATACTAGGCTGTGCAGAAGAGTTCGCTGAGAAAACAACATGGCAGGTTTAGGAGATATTTATTGTTAGCAGATTGCAGGAACGCCAGTCCATCACTATACCAAGAGCCTATTCAGCCGAGCGGTGAGCAGAGGCCCAGGTATCTCCACTTATAATTAGTGCAGTATCATCAGCGTAGACAAGGATCTTGCAGTCCGGTATGGTAAATTGTCTTAGCCTGTTTACATATACAAGAAAGATAGTAGAACCCAGCACACTACCCTGCGTGACTCCGAAAGTTAAATGCTGATCGTCGCTAGTGTGTGTGTGGTTCTCTACCTTAACTCGCTGACTACGATCAGTGTCAGTAGTCGCAGAACATCCTTAGAGCGGCATCTCTTATTCCTAGTGCCTCCAATAAAAGGATACATACCTATTATTTGCTTCGAAGTTTAATTTTATGTATTGGAATCATCACTGTCTGAGGTTGAAAGAATGAAGAAAACATCGCAATCGGAAGCAATTATGGTCTTAAATCACAAAATGGTCTGAAATCCGGGTCGTACAAGACGCAAACAATCACAACATTTGCGTGTTGCACCACCCTGCGCCCTTCGGTTTGAAACAATATAATAAAAAAAAAATCACACGTTCTAAATTGCGAACTTACAAACGCAAACAATACGGGTCGAATGAAGAAGTCGGAGAAAATTTCAAGTTAAATGATCAATAAACGAATAGAATTGAAAAAAAATAAGCTTTTTTCAACTTCACTAACATGTTTTGTACTCTTGACGAGTCACGTCAGCACATCAGCTTCACACTACAATCAGCTGCGTTGCTTAGCAGGACTATGTTTATTCGGATTCATCATATGCAGCATTATTCCACCGACTACTAAGGCCACTACGGGTACATCCCTTTTGTGCTATGCGTCCCTGGTATGTGCGAGTCTCATCCAGGAGACTTTTTAGCGCACAGTCCGGCCGTAGAGAATTCGTTCTTGACACCTGTCAAAGCGACAATTCAAGATAACATTCGCGAAACACGTATTCGTTTGTATGAAACTGACAGGTGTCAAGAACGCATTCTTTTGTTGAGCGGACTGTAGTATGAGAAAACGACTAGTAAAGTGCAACCAGTATTTAAAATTAATACAAGAACAAGTTTTTAATTGCTCTAAACTCCATCCAAACTTAGAATCCATGGTTTTCCAATTACTAGACCGATATTAACTAGACTTTAACTGACAAGTCAAACACTAAACTTCACACGAGAATTAATCCATTTCCAATCTTGAACAGTTTCTAAAAGTAAACTTTATTCTGTAACGTGTAGAGTTTTATTTCAATTGATAGATAAAGCATTGGAGTCCAGTTTTAGTGTGTTTTGGTATAACAATTATTATTGTTATCACTTTACTAAGTAAGTCAGTTGCGTGAATTGATGATAATGTAACGTGCGCTGACCAATGACGGTAGAGCTTTTGTAATGGTGGTTTCACATCGGCGAAGCGAGGATTGGATGGATGTGCGAGAATTTTAATCTGTATGGCAAAATTTCATCTTACCCATCATTGGTGTGAAAGGTTCGTGAGGATGTGCGGAACGAGAATTGAAACATTTGTTGCTACTTATTACTTTACAAAACAGATACTTACACAATCTTCGCACGCTCTGTGCGGCACAGCGCAATATCACGTTATACCTACATCTGTCAGTGTTAAAGGGTCAGCGAAATTTAAAATCTCGCAAACCCATCCACTCCTGGCCTCGCCGGTCTGAAACCACCTTTACGGGCGAGCTCTTTGGCTTTAATAATTATCAAAAATCGAATTGTCTTTAGTTGCATAAGTATGAAAGCTTGGCTAAGCTACACAGTCTTAGAAAAAAGTGTATTCAATTGATATAAATAACAAATATAGGAGACTTAACAAATATTATACCTTCTTAATAGGAAAGTACCTAATTGCAAAAGGCTAAGCTAAAACCATCTAAAATAATTAACAGCGAAAATATAATACTTTGTTACTTTTACAAGTAGCAAGCTGTAACTCACAAAACTTCTTTGAAATCGGTTCGATTTTCTCCGTAAAAACGTACTAAAGGATTCACTTTCGTAAATGTAGAAAGAAAGAAGAAAAAGAAAAAAGATTGATTTATCACAGAAACACACAGTATCGTTTTACCTAGTAACTGTGAGACTAGAACCAACCCTAACATCACCCCCTCAGAGCCCCAACTCAGTAGTTAATGAAGAAAATTGCATCTTAAAGAGAAATCAACTTTCCCTACCACGCTTATTAAAATATCACACATAACTTAATACCGATAGAAACTTAATTACCAATTAATCGTTACCAATACCAAAGTTGGAAGTAAATTCTAAGGGCAAACTGAATAGTGTCAGAGATCAGGAGGTAGCAATCTGTAATTCAGAAGCTTCGTAGATCTGTTACTTACGTAATGTTATGATCTTTTGACCTAACGGCTAGGATTTCAATTGGCTTTTGACTCTTGGATCAGTAGCTTTGAATGTGACGCGACGATGCCTTGATACAAATATTTCCTACAACTTAAGTATACTAAATTGGGTCCATCAGGGTTGGCATGAATAAATCATTTTGATTTTAATCATGATTTAAATCACGATTTAAATCAAATTATTTTTTCAATAAAAATCAATGATTTAATAAAAATGTTTAATTTCACTTTCTTTCAAAGAAATCAACATAAAAAAACAGATTTAGAAATGATACCTTATTAAGTTACAAAATAGGGACGGTTAAATCTGAGAAATCAATATCATTATTTTAATATTTGAATTAAAAACTAGTTTTACAATTCCCAGCTGGTTTCTTAAGTTGCTCCGAACAATTCCAAAGGTGGAAAATACTCTTTCCACAGCAGCTGAAGAAGCTATTGCACCAAAACATTAGCTTCACCACTGGAAAAAAAATTGACTGTTCCTCTTCGTTAAATATATTTTAGTCACATTTTTTACTATTTCTTCTGCGAACATCACACTTCTGAATGGTTTTGATTTTGACTTCAGCTCTACTATCAATATTTTCAAAACTTAACCATCATAGTGATTTCTTACTTACTCCAACGCACTTTCTTCTTCTTCATCTGTCAGTGTGAATTCTGTTTGCATTGTGCATGTCATACAAAAGGGAAATCCCTGCGCTGTGTCCGGGGATTAATCCCTTGAGGGCGCGTTCCGTTTTGCGCAAAAATATAGTTAAATTAAATAATAAAAATAAAAATCGAAAAAATCCTGAGTAATTAGGATTTTTTTAAAAGACATGCTTTATTCGATTTAAAAAAAAACATGTTTTTTGCCAACCCTGGGTCCAACACATTTTTTTTTACTTTTTAGAGGTTTTGTTAGTACCAAGGGTTTTTAAATGTTAAAATTTTACTTATGTAAATTTACCTACTATTTTTTTAACTTAATATAGGTACTAACTACGGAAGATAGTTACAAAGGACAATGCCAGATCCTACCCCAGCTATTTACAGGAAATGTAATTTAAAGAAAATAAGTGTCATGATTGAAGGACCTTTTCATAATACATTGTTTTTCAGTCAGTAGAACTTGCCGATTACAAAAATTAATGATAAAAGGAATTCAAACCCTGAATTTCCTATTGCTTTACTTATTGCGCATAATACACAACAAAAAAGTTTTAAAACCTGTAAAACAAATCTCTTATTACGATTATAATAATTATGATAATGCGTAATGTACTTACATGTTCTTTAAATCGCTTTTTAACACTTATAAACAGCACCAATTATCAATGTCATTATTGTTTTAAGATTTTAACAGAAACCGCAAGTTCTACAGGCGTTAGGACAAATGTTTAGTGAACAGTAATAAATAAGTTCTATAGAGTTTCTGGCATTGTCTTTTATCTTCATTTCTATCTGCTACTCCGTTATCAGAGCCTGATCACCATCTATCTATAACTACACACTATATATTGAGCACATAACAACGAGACCAAAAACAATACTTCTGCTGTAAGTTGGTGAGAGAGTTGGGTATTTTGCAAATTCCAGGTGATGCTGCAGCATCAGTTCAAGGTTACTATGTTCTTCTAATATCATTGAAGTAATAAATACAAAATTTCTACTCGATCAAACCTGTGGAAGATTCTCACATCCCATCATCAACTAGAAAAGAGCTGATGAAATTATGCTACGAAGCCACAGACAGACACGACAAACTTATGACACCCCTCTTTTTAAGCCGAAGGCTAAAAAATATGCTATACTTTATATATAATTGTTCATACGCATCAAACATCACCACACAACTTTGCCCACGTTCCCACATCGAACTAATTTCAATTATATGTTATTTGCCCACGCTATCAATCGAGCTCAGTTAATATGTGACTTAGATTGTACCCGCTACAGTTCTGATAACATGTCAAAATTAGGTCGCCCAATTAGAATAACGGCTTTATTTGAGTTTGGCAGACAACCTAATGGACTAAATTGATTATTATAATAGTAAGAAGGTTTTTTCTTGTCGCTTAAGCAACGAGGATCGTCCCAAGGGTAAAATATGTCAGTTTTATATTTATCGTTAAAGATAACCGAAGGCTGGAGCAGACGAGTTCTTGAGTGAAAAGCCCGAATTAGTAAGATCACGTTCCCACGGACGTAAAAATATCGCGGCGAGATTTTCAACTCTGGGTGCTAAACCGAGCATTGAGAATCCAACAGGATTTTCAACTCTCGGCGCTAAGCAGTGCGTTGAAGATTCAGTGCGCGATAGAATTCCGCCGCGATATTTTTAATTTGCGATAATTTAATAAATTGGTGTAGCATGATGACGGTGGTTATTAATTAGCCACGAGCGCTCCTAGCTCGTGGGGCTCGTGGCTAAATTAAAACAGCCGCACGGGACCATCGAGGGTTCGGTTGTATGCTTGCCGAGCCCGATCCGTGGATGTTTGAGCATCCATCCACCATATTGAGCCCCTTCCGTGCCTCGGTAAGCCGTTGGTCCCGGCTGTCATAGGTATATGACAGTCGTTACGGGTTGTCAGAAGCCCGAAATTCTGACAACCTGTGTCACCAAGGCGTATCGTATTACCCAATAACTGGGCTGTGCAGGTCAGATAAGCTTAAGTTTTATGTAAAATACCAGTATCCAGCTACAACCGGCGAGACCGCCCAGGCAGATTATCGGACGCCCCCCAGCTAGTTGTACCGACGACCCTAAAATGGTGTCCGAGAACAGCTTGAATAAGGACCGTGGAAAAGCGGCCCAATCTCCAACCGTGGATTGTTATGGGTTGAGTTGTGTCGTTACAGCTGCCTGCCTGCCTACTGGCCACGGTTTGGCCGAGAATAATGTAGCAGTCTGGTTCCAGAAGCCTGGTTTATCACAGACTATATAATTCTGCTACTGATAGAATTGCTTTCAATAAGCTTCCAAAAATTGCAGTTGACTGGTCATGGTCCTGTCAATTGGCGAAATGTGGGTGTACTATAGGTACACCTCTGCCCAAACCTTGCGGGAAACAAGGCGTGATGTTATGTTATGTTGTCATGGTTTGAGGCTGCCAGTCTTTGAATGGAGAACGTTGATGAGAATACTATTTGAGGAACAATTTCAGGAACAATTTATAGACAAAAGCTGGATTGGTTTGGACGCGGAGGCTGTCATCTCGTAACTAAAAAAAAGGTATAAAATACGTTGCTGGTAAATAAGAATGATTATGTCAGGTAGGTCAATGGTCAGAGGTCAAACTCACGATCTCTCGCTCACCCGTCTGTTTAATATCCGTTGGGCTATAGTTTCCTACATCCAGAGCGCCCTACGACCAACGTATCTATAGTATCGGTGTTCAGTGAGAGCAGTGGTGACCAGTGGTAACGGCCGTGACTTACGAGTTGTACGTCTTAGGTTCGAACCCAGACAGGCGCTGTGTTTAAATTATTTCCTCACCACTGCTCTCAAAAACGGTGCAGTAAAACATCGTGAGCAAACCGGCATGTCTTAGAACCAAAAATTCGAAGACATGTGACATCTACCAACCCGCATTGGGCCCGCGTGGTAGATTACGGCCCACTCACAGACAGGAGGCCTGTCCCCCAGCAGCGGGAACATAATAGGCTGATTATGCATCGGTGTTCGCAAATTATGGAAGAAGAAGTTATGTTGCGCCGACCCCAAATACACTCGCAGACAAAGAATAAGGGTCAGAACGAAAAACTAAAATTACTCTTAAAATAATAGAACTAGCGGCATGAATGGAACTACACTTGGGAGCAAATAAATCGAGCCACTTCCTTTTTCACGCATTATGGTTATTATTTTTGGTATTATGGAACGCATCGATTCGAAACATATATCGCCTAAAAGGGTATTTAATAACCTTTACAATGAGGGTAGTTAGTTGTCAAAATTTCATTTTAATTAAAGTTTAAAGGGTAGAATAAAATTATCGCATTTAATTT
Organism: Dasypolia templi; assembly: GCA_963555695.1. Taxonomy (NCBI): domain Eukaryota; kingdom Metazoa; phylum Arthropoda; class Insecta; order Lepidoptera; family Noctuidae; genus Dasypolia; species Dasypolia templi. The sequence goes on along the minus strand of OY743154.1, from coordinate 25,019,941 downwards.
GCTTATGACATTTTTATTGTACTCTGTTAAGAAAAGATTAAATTTGAGGTTTTTGTTAATCATACCCATATTACTTGTTATTGTTGTCTTTATCAGTGTCTGTGTAATCAAAATAACCTGATAAAATGGATACTACACCGACGGAAACTGCCCAAGTTGTAGCTTTACTTGAGGTTGGACACGGACAACGTGAAGTGGCACGCAGACTTCATTTGAGTCGTTCAAAGGTACAGCGGGTATACCGCAGGTATCTGGAGACTGGTGCTTTTGTTCGGCGACCTGGAACTGGCCGACCACGGGCAACAACAGAACGTGACGACCGCTTTATTGCAACCAATTCGTTGCGCGACCGTGGACTTAATGCTGTTCAGCTACAGCAAGCGTTACGTGACGTTCGAGGTGTCGCAATCAGTAGGTGGACAGTGAGACGAAGACTAAAGGAACGAAATTTATCATCACACAAACCAGCAACTGGCCCAAAATTGACTGTAGCTCATCGCCGATCTCGCTTGGAGTTTGCTCGAGAACACATTAATTGGACGTTAGAAGACTGGAGGTCAGTTTTGTTTTCTGACGAGTCAAGAATCTGTCTTTTTAGCAATGACGGGAGAAACCGAGTGTATAGACGTCCTGGTGAAAGATTTGCCCAATGTTGCATTCGAGAAACTGTGAGTTTTGGTGGTGGTTCTTGTATGGTGTGGGGAGGAATTTCTCTAGACGGAAAAACGGAACTTGTCTTCGTCGACCCCGCCAACGATGGCAGTGTTAGACGTGGATTAACAGCTGACCGATACATAACTGACATTCTTGAAGACCACGTAATGCCGTATGCTGGTTTTGTCGGAGAAAATTTCTTGTTTATGCATGACAATGCGAGACCTCATACCGCGCAGATCGTTACGGAATACTTGTTTGCGATCGGGATTCAACAAATGGTATGGCCAGCACGAAGTCCCGATTTGAACCCGATCGAACACCTATGGGACGAGCTAAAACGGAGAGTCCGAGCCAGGGTTCCCGCTGTTTCATCCATTCCCGAGCTTAAAGTCGCTGTGCTTGAAGAGTGGGAGAACATACCACAATATGTCATCGTAACTCTGATCAGATCGATGACTAATAGGCTACAAGAATGCATCAGGGCACGGGGGGGTAATACCAGTTATTAAGAATATTTTTTTTGCAATAATTTTGTTTTTTATTGTTTTTATGGACTGTTTTAGCGCTACTAAATTTTCTATCAAAATTACCATTTTTCTTGCAGAGCCAATAATTTATCATTCAATAAGGTTATTATTCAATAATTTACTCTCATTGTTAAGGTTATTAACTTAACTTTTAGGCGATATATAGTTCGAATTGATACGTTCCATATTCCCAAAAATATTTACCATTTTACGTGAAAAAAGGTAGTGGCTCGATTTATTTGCTACCAAGTGTATATATTGTAGATAATTTACCAGTTAATAAAACAACACCGAAACATTATTAGTTCAATTGTCAAAGTTACATAGAAAGAACAAATTTTACGTTACTGTGTACTGTTTATTAAGTTTCTTAAGCTATGTTGCGGGATATTGGCCTATTCTTCCACCAACGCAAAACAAACGCGAATTGAATTAATTTCCAAAGTCGAGGTTGTAAGCAATTGTAACATCACCCAATTCTCAAATAACTTATTCAAGATAATTTCGCCATGTATCCTAATCAGTATTCATGTCACCGTTATTTTGGATGTCCTACATGTTAGCCTTAAATACACAGGATGTTACATAGACTAGTTATTTACGAGTTGTCTAGAGGTCGCCTCGGTTCTAGGCAAATAAATATCTGTTGGTTTTACTTCACAAGTATTTACATGTTGTACTCATTATTTAAAAGATAATTAGGTGTATAATAGCAGTGGCACGTTGTTACCAACGGGCAAACACAATTATTTAATTGCAAATCAATGTCACATTCAGTTTTTAAAGGTAAACAAGCAATTATTTTATTCCAACCATGTGAAATTAGAAATTTATACTACGATAATAACTTGACTTGACTTGTAAAAGTGTCTAGTCTTAGAAAATCATGTCACATAATTTCATATCATTGTTAACTTCCCATTCCTTGCCGTTGCAAACTATTCCCAATATCATAATATCATTGCTGTCATATCATTAGCTTTTCAAGAAGCTAAGATACAAAACGTAGCCGTAAATGAAAGTAGGAGCAGTAAACGAGAAAACAAAAGGTAACCTAAAAAATAAAAGAAATAAAACAGTAGATAGTCATTAACACGAGCAATATCATACTACAATCAGCGAACCACTTACACAACCGTAATACTTTACCTCTCGAACCTATCGTATTTTGTATACGAGCCCTATACCAATATCGTAATAAACCCACTAATTGGGGCATTAAACCATAGGCCAACATTAGAACAGTTATTCGGAATGACGGAGATAATACAAAAACTAATAAGCCATGGTTTTATGGGCGTATCTTGCAATGGGCCAAGGTTAGTCTTCTGTGTAGCGTGGGTCGTTGTTAGTACAGAGGAGAGGCGAAGGTAGCTTGAATACTAGAAATTGTGCTCCAAGGTGGTATTGTTATGTAATTAGAACAATTAACATAGCCGTGATCGTTGATGGGGTAAACAGAGATGTTATGTATTCTTAAGTACAATTTAGCAATGATTATATTAGCCGTTCTAAATAATCCATTCGTCATCTGTCATCAAGTGGATACCCGCGTTTTTATTTCTGTGATCATCAAACCTCTTGACACAATCATTCGGAGAGATTCAACGTTCGGCTACAATCATTTATGGGCTAAAACCATTCACGTCATCATAATCAGTACATTATCTCGTATTTCTTTACCTAACATAGGTACTGGTTCTACGATGATCTGCTATGGCTAATAACATTTTGCTTTATTTTTTCTTTAGGGTTCATATTTAAAGCAGTTTCATTACGAGTCGTTAATGAATAAATACTTTTTGAGAGAAGGTCAATCCCATATGAATTTAATCATGTAAAAATCAAACAATACATGGTTTTCTCTTCTATTTATTTTATCCCATAATTACGTGAAGCCTTGAGATTAGTTAAACATTCATTAAAAGTGCGAGTAATCGCAAACATTTTTATTTTTAATATTTACTTCGGCACACACGAAGAAAAAAGTAAATAGTTCTAATGGTCTTCAAAATTGAACTTTATGTGTATGGAAGTTAAAGTTATGAATTCATGTTGGTCAAATAAAGGTCGAAACGAAAGCTCTTTTCAAGGTTGCAAGAGGATGTCTGGTCAAGGATAATAATGCCCTAAATGTTTATCCTTCACGCTTTTGTAATTTTTATGGGGTAAGTATATATTTTGAGGAATATTGATGATGTTCTAATAATCATGGTATCATTAGGATTTCCAACGCCAAAGTTAGTACAGCACCTAGACCGACTGATACTTACAAAGGCGAAAATTCTACTTTCTAACGCATCAAACGGCTAGATAATTTCAGTATTTCAGTGTTGGTTTGGTCCAAATGTATTCCCTATAAGAAACCCCTAAAAATAAGCTGAGATGAGTTAGATAAAACAGTGTTATGATGTATGAAACCTAAACTGCTTACATAAGTTCAAATATTTGATGAAATCCAAATTCTAGCTTTAATATTGTTCAGCTTTTGTTATTTTTTTTTTATATTACAGAACCAATTAGTTTATTTTGAGAATCACAGATTGTAATTGTTGAAATTGGAAACCTTGGCCGAAATCTAATTCAACCTAATTGATAAACGCATATACGTAGATTCTATCACCACCATGTCAAAATATTGTTACTGTTATACCTTAATCCGATATATCCCTTAGCTCCTTCTAACCGTAAGATAGCTTCTCTTAGACATCGTAAGAATTTTAAGCTATCTACGGAGAGAACGATTTTTTTATGTTTATCCCATAAACACGGATTGGTGGCGATACATACTCGTATGTGTTTAATGTGTAAAAACTGCTTATAGTTAATGAAGCTCAAACTAAAGCTGTAGCTGCTAGCAGTGTGTTGTACACTGCCACGCTTAAGGCGACAACTAAGCAAGGAGGAGAGAATAATGTGGATTACGAAGTTGATCTGAAATGTTTGGCTTTGGAAACTAGGAATGCTACTGCCATCTAAAATTTTCTTCGGTAATGATGGTTGGAATATTTTCAATTAACTGGTCTAAAACAAGCAATGGAAGTAAGGAAGGCATTTCCAAATCTAATATTTTAGATAATAGATTAAAACTTGTATATTATATCTTTACTGATATAATATACAAGTTTTAATCTATTATCTAAAGTACCCATTTTGTGATAATCAGCTTATGCATGAAGTAAACTCGAAGACAAAACAATCAGCTATTAAATTAATTAAAAACATTAAAATAATATGTAAGTACATCCTACGAACAAACAAAGTACCATTAAAGATCAAGTTAATATTAATTGAACACGAGAGCAAACTGATAATTAAAAATGCTATTCCAAATGAGGCTTCAGAAACAACTGCAATATTGAAACGAGGGAATGAAAATGGACTAAAATAGAGCACATTCGTGTCCAGTCTCCAACTGTGACTAAATAGGACAGATAAACTACACAGCGCTTATCAACACAATTCTTTCTAACGTACTGCGAACGTGTCCGAACCGGTTAGTTCGTGTCAGAGCGAGATAGACACACTTCGACGAACGAAGGAAAGAGATGCCTATCGATGCCCGAGTAAGACCACAACACAAACACGAGAAAGATAAACGAATATAGTATAGCTGGTTGCACGTTGCGTTTTCTGCGGAGGTCAGTGTTAATTTAATTTAGACTTCGCATTTCCAGTTTTAGGGTTGGTTTTCGGGTGTGCTAAGGAAATATATGATCCTCAGCTGGATAAAGTCTCGATTTTAAGGCCGTGCCCTCGAAAACAGCGGAGATAAGTTCCTTGAAGTTGAGAGTTGGTAGATTTTAATTTTGCTTATATAAACAAGTAATGTGGAAGTTCTTCTTCCTGTCCTGAGCCCATTTGAACTTGGAATCTTATTACAAGAAAGTATGAGGTTAGGTTATGAGTAAATAAGTTAGCTTTAGCTTACTAGGTCTAATAAAAACCAAATGAATACAGATCGAGGAAGTGCTGCACAATCCCCTCTCACAAAGCATTCAGACCAAAGAATTTCAAAAGCAACCTAGAAATTAATTAAAGATTTCAAGAAAGTAGAACTAGTCCATTCGAATAGAACCTAGTGTTGCAATCATCCTTTTTGGTTTGCATTTACTAGTTGCCAAGTCCGATATTCCAAACTCGAAGCCAAATCTAAGGCCTCGCTTTTCTCGAGGCCACGGCCTGCTGACGTGAAGTGCTCGATCCGATTCTATCAGATGTTCGAACAACGTTCGCTTGACTGCTGCTGCCAGTACGCCACTATTTTTTGTATACTGCGTTTTTTTACTCTTTCCATCAACGTAAACAAGAAAGGCTTCCTCGTTAATCTGGGGGTTAAGGAGGGTATTAGACGGTTTAGTGCAAATCAGTTTAGATTACAAGTTGTAATTGTTGACTCTGCTATGGGTTTTGGTGTGCTTATTATTGTTAAGCTGTCTCTTCGATATATTATGACTACTGAAAAACTGGTTCTGTCTCTGTTTTAAGTTGCATCTTGGTGTTTTCGAAAATAATCACTATGGAGTTATTTTAATCCTAAAGAATTTCTTGCTCTGCACCTAAAAATAACCAAATAGTTATTTAGCCGAGATTGTTTCAGTAGACATAATAAGCTTTTCTTTCAACTTGCCCAGTGCCCTCTGCCCATACCAATTTCTGGTCAAGTTCTAATGTGAATAAGTAAGTTTCCTGCTTCGGTATAGACCAAAAACTTATGTGTAAGTAATAACTTTTTTAAAGAGATTAATTTATCACAAAACTTCAAGTAACTCACCACATTAACTTTAGATAAAAAATTCAATGCAACAAGATGTGCATCTACTAAAAATTAAAAAAAAATGGACTAGACTTCACTATAGGCTTCTGATCCTTATCAGTTCAACAAGTTGTACCCATGTCAATAAAGGGATGATCAGATGAAACTAATGTGTAACGAACTCTTTCGGGGATGCCGCTGAATAATGTCACGTCCCAATGGCCCATAGAACGTAGGTAACTTGCCCAACTTTAACTTAAGTATAACTTTCGAGATTAAGCCAGAGACGTGGGCGTTTTTTTAATGAGTTCACTGTTAAATTTTGTGATCTAGTATGTTTAGATGGTTAACGATGATTTTTGAAGAAAAAAGCAAACTTAGGTTTCAATCTTTTAAAATAAAGAAGTGCAATCTCGATGTACACAAGTGAGGCTGCCTGTCAATAAAATATCAACTAGTTTTTTATAATGTTTCTGTAGTCATGTTCTACAAGCTGTTCTAATTTTCTCATTGACCTATTTCTTGAGCGAGACTGATCCTACACCTACACAGTCACTTAGCAATAGATTTGACTAATTTTGAGTTATAGGGTAAACATACATAAAAATCAAAAATCGGCCCATCAACAGTAAGAAGTGATTTATTGAACACACCACTCGATGAACAAAATGGTAATTACAAGATACCAATCATACCTCTATTCTGTTCTAATACTTTCCGAAAATGCATCCTTTTCTTCACATTCGGGAAGCCAGCTCAATCTCAAAAACAAATCAATTTAGTTAGTTTTGTAATATACTTACAAAAGATAGTAACTGATTGAGCTATACAGCTTATTAGGTAGATTACCTACTATTCGTCATCGATCATCATATTAATGACAAAGTTCAATCTAAGTGCAATGATAAACAAACGTACGGACTGATTCATGTCTGGTTTCGCTGACTTGGCAACCCGTCATCCAATCACGCTTCGCCGACAATTATTAATGATTTCCGATGCCATGACATCATATTGTGATAGGTTGTTATGCCATATCGTACTAAATGAATTCATTTCCTTTCAATTGAAGAATTACCAGTTGTAAAAATTAAAATGTCACGATATTGTTAGCCGATTTAAAAAACAGGGGGAATTATGCATTCGGCGCGTACTTTTTTGATTGTATGGACAGTGATTTCTCCGTGAGTCCTGGGCAAATTGGCGTGATTAAAAGGTATTTTGACTTTACACTGTTTTTTTTTTCACTAATTTGTTTTTTTTATTTTACAGAATGGTTTTATAAGTATAATTGCTGAGCCTGAGGGTCCTGGGTTCTGTGGTAACTATAAAATTTAATCAGACTTATATATCAAGACTAGTCAGGGCATGCCTCTTCTTAGCTAGTATAATAGAGTAGGTTCAGGGCCAATTTCACCATCGAAACCAAACGCGTTCAACACATCTAAAACACGTTCAAGAGCTATCAGTGTAAAACATGTTATGAGATTTTGACACTAACAGCTCATGAACTTCGTGCCCTATTAGAATAAGCTTTAATCTAGTCAAATATTACTCCTCAATATCTGTACAGGTACATTATTATCGTTGGTCTGCTGTACATGAGGTCCTGGGTTATATTGGGGGTGGGGTAAAGTGTTATTGCGGTTTTACATCCGGAATTTCTTCGTAGCGGCCCGTCTGGTATTGCGCCTGATTTATGGCAACGGTCTCGTCCCTGGCAAAATGTTGGTGTACCACAGGTAGACCACTGCCTAATCTTTTGGGCAATTCCAGGCATGATGTTACGTAATGTTTATTTCAAATCCAGCTGTCTCCGATACCAATCACATCCGAAATGCAAACACATCAACTTTTAATACTACACCTACGACTCAAGTCCAATCAAAACATAATAAACAAACAAATTGATTCACAATAATCACATTTCGATTACTTAGTGCGCACGCGATGCTTAGTGGACAATCTGATGGCTTCCGATGACGTCACTGGCCTTGACACGCTGACTCAGAGGTTAGGTCATGTATGTGGAGTACATAGAAAGTATGAGGGTAGCGTTATTTTCATTGTTGTACTGGAGAGGTCAAAATATTTAATGTTAGTTATAGTAACGTTGACAATACATGAAGCAAATGACGCAACGGCTCTCTTAGCATCTTGGTTGAACCCATGATGCATGAGGATTGATCCTTGGGCGGAATAAACACCATGGATTGATAAGCAATGCATGGGACTAAAAATGGACTGGACCACGAGGCACTAGAAGCAGAGGCAGGCCTAATGGGTAAATGAGGTAGTGGAGATAACTGGTCAAAGCTGGCTAAACACAGCCAGCAACAAAGATTACTGGCATTCCTGGTCCGTACAAGGTAACGTACAATATTTTACTCGCTATATATATTTTTTGTATTATTTTAAGCTATTAGATGTAATTTGCAGGGAAATAAATAAAGCTTTACTATTATTATTTGCATTGGATGATAGGAACGTCGTCGTGAGGAAAATTTTGAGTATGAATTAGTATGGCTACTAGCCTAAAGGAAGACCAAGAAACTATGGATGGACTGTGGAAGATGATATTTCTATAAAGGAGATGACTAACGAGATAACGACTAAAAGAGAAGTATGGAAGAAGGGCCATTGAAGAAGACGTCTTTATTATTTAACCATTAAGATGGCCCAGTTGTCTTTATCTTACAAACTTTACAAAGGCCACGAGGTATGACGAGGAAGGACAAGGAAGCTTAGAAAGTAACTATAGACTATAAGACTGTATATTTTTCACAGTAAAAAAGTTTTTTCTAGTACCTACCTCAAACATTTGCGAAGTTACGTTTTAAAGTCGATGCTAGACAGAGACAGCATTATTAGAATCTGAAGTCACAACACAGGAACGCCATAGTGAAATGATCATTATGCGTGACAAGAATAAAAGAATAATTTCAAATTCCTAACTTCTCCATTTTTCCACCAATGTTTTTTTTTTTGCAAATCGTCTTTTTTTGTCACTTCTAAAATAAGTTATAGTTAATGTACATTTGTGATAGTAGTCAAATACTCTACTAATGGTCTGTTAATATAGAATACAGAAACGAAATACGTAAGGTATTTCGTTTTACCTGAACCTAACAGCCTCTTCGGAATATTTACGAAAAGCAACAATATACCGACCCCAAACATGGATTGGACTAACATTAATTTCGTAAGCTAAGCATGAGTGAATACAGACAGTGAATATTATGGACATAAACAAAGAAGTTGGCTTAACAAACTTATGTAGGTAGTTACTGCACAAGTTAAGTTGAACGCGGAAGGGACAGGGAATTACGACCGTCATACAACCTTATACTTGTATCAATCATACGCTTTGGATTTGATTGGTTCGGGACATAAGCTATAGGGAATTATGGAAGTGTCAGCTACGTTCTTTGGCAGCTGACTTGGAAAGAACACTGTGATTGGTGGTCTAGTGAAAACATAGTTATGTGCTGTTTTTTTAAATCAATAGTTTTTTATTTTTTTAATAAACCTTCATACATATTATATCTACTTAATTTTGTTTTTGGAAATAAATGACCCAAAAACGTAACAATAATGTTTTGCCCAAAAGGTTAGGCAGAGGTGTATCTTAAAATAGTACATCCATATTTCGCCCATGTTACAAGGGGCGAGACTAATACCATCAACCGGGTACGAATCCAGACTCTAGGCTGCTGCCAAGTAATTCTTGCCAAAAACCCAATAACATTTTGCCCCACCCATGAATTGAACCTCATGCTCAGCAGTCGCGCTTGCGACCATTTGACAAACAAAACTCAACCAATGGTCAGTAGGTCATCTTAGGGGCGTGAGTAATATAATCAAAATACAAAATCGTCACTATCAACATTCGGAAAGAAAATATTACCTCGAGTCTAACACTAGAATGTCACAATGCCCTAGAACGAGTTACGGTATCTAACCGCAACAAGGTGACACTACAATGGATAAAAGGACACAGCGGATCACTAGGCAACGACGCAGCTGACGAATTAGCCAGGAGAGCATCCAGCACATCGGCTTGTGGGCCTGAACCCGTCATACCCATCCCCTCCAACCAGATACGCAGGTGGCTGCGGGAATCCACCCACACACTAGCCGAGAGGTGGTGGACCTCGACACCAGGCTGCAGGCAGTCCAAGGAAGCTTTGCAATCCTTAAATGGCAGGCTAACCAGACGGTTATTACGCCTAGACAGAAATGGCCTGCGCCTGGTGACGGGGACCATCACAGGACACTGCTCGCTAAACAAACACCTTCACACAATAGGCATCACGGATAGTCCACTGTGCAGAGCTTGCATGGAGTCGGACGAAACCGTTGCGCATGTGCTCTTTGAGTGCACAGGCGTTACCCAGATAAGAACAGAAACCCTCGGGACACCCGGATCTTTCACAGATGTTCTCGACAGACCAGAAGCTTTGATCGGCTTCTGGAGGGAGGTGGGCTGGTTGGAGTATTAACCACCGACGGCCGCCATGGCCCACGCACAATGGTCCACATGAAGGACTAAGTGCGGAAACCAAACCCTCTAACATAGAACATAGAACATACATCGAATTAAAAAGTCACAAATTCTCCACTTAAAAGCTCGAATTAAACATACGGAAATTGCCTAAAAAATCCCTATTCCTTAAAACAATTACTCAATTGCAATGTTTGTTATCATAAAAACATTATTATTTTTTATTAAATTGCACTCTAATTTGGGATCGCTAACGTTTTATTAAAAACAGGAATAATAAGGAAAAATACTCGTAGCTTCAGGAAAGCGACAATTGTGTCTTTCTTTGCAATCCGGAAAAAGATTTTAATTTAAATACTCTGCCTCTCATGATAAAACAAAGTCAAATTATTTACTTTTTCAAATACAAATATTTTTGTTTGTAGAACACAGGTAAAAAAAGTACGTAAATGTTGCCGTCATCGGCGAACAAATATTCTAATTATATTTCTAATTCATTAGTAATAAATAAAATAAGACATTAAAAATTAATGCACTTTAAAAACCTGTTTTTTATATCCGATAACTCTAGGATATGATTGAGACCATATCAAAGAATCAACTGGCATATTAATTATGTTTAAATCATCCTTTTTTTTCATTTTTCGTCACGATTATTAGTGTAAAACACCCTTACGTGAAACATGACAACTTCGCATTTTCTTAGCTTTAAATATAAGTGATTGGTTTGAATAAAAATGAATTCCTCTCGTATTTGAAACAATGAAACTAAGATACCCACACACATATTATCATTGTTGATATCTGCGAAACTATGCATTTTTGGACCACCTGTTACCTGTGCAAAATAATACTAAAACTCCCGGAGTTTTAGTATTGTTTTTACCTACAGAATATAACCCTAGAGTTATGGGAAATAAAAAAAACAGGTTGTATAGAATCAAGTTTTTTCTAACTGAACAGACAGCTGTGCTACTGGGGAGTTTGTTGCGCCACTTATTCTTTCCAGCTAAAGCACTAGGAAGTGGTGAAGGGCGGGCGTTTTGGGAAACAGTCATAGGTAATTTTGACGTTCGAAAAATGCTGATTCTCAGCCTTATTTGAATAAGTGACTTTTGATTTTGATATCAATAAATAAAATTAATTTTTAACAAAAAACTTTCATTATTTCATTCAATTATCATAACAACATTTTAAACTAAATTAAAAACATTAAAAATAATATAGCAAACTTTATAGTACATAATACAAAATAGAAGCAAAATACATGTCAATAAATATAGTTTGTCATTAATGTAACCACTCAATAATTGTGTAGTATGCTTTTATATTTAATAAATTAAGAACAACCTTTTTGAAATGATGCAAAGCTATAACAAGCTATAAGGATTTAATGAATTTCTTACAATTGACACAGTTAATAAAAATAAACACAAATAAAAAAACCGTAGGGGTAGGTCAATAATTTTGAACTAGGAATGCCATGTTTACAATAATTTCATTTAAAACTTTTCAACTTTAAAAAATAGTTTATGCATCGTTTGTAAATGTATTAAATTAGTTCAGTTTTCTTCTTTATATTCCAAATACACATATTTAATTATTATTTTTAACTTTTCTACATATATGTCTACCAACTGCCACTGCTTACCTCATATAACCAAAAACAGATTTGAAACAGCACAAAACCGCAGCTTCCAGTCCATTAAATATTCATAACTTGTTGCGAATTAACGAATTCTGTGCGCAGGTTTTGTGCTCATAATTGAAGCAATCTATGGCTTATATTGGCTTTCTCCCTCGACTCTAATGCACACCTCCATATTATGGGGGTGCATCTGCTTTACTGAATTATAGAAAACTAGGTTAGTGAAGGCAAATCCTGTAATAGAAACACAAAAAAAACAATAATGTATTGTTCTGTAGCTTAATTTTATAATCTTAATTTTAATATTTTTTTTTTTAAATGAAATTATTATTAATGTCTGTTGGTGAATGCGTTATATCCTTTGTGCCTATATTTATATACTATTTGTGTTCTGAATATGGGAATACCTAACTTCTTGAAATAAATGATTATTTAATTTAATAGCATTTGGTGTTGCCATTTTTTTTCATATGAGGAAGTTATTTAGATTCTACTTCGTTCTTAGAAATACAGTCAAGTCTACGGGTAGGGTTTTCGTTGTATTTGAGGGGCTTGAAAAACTTACAGAGTGTTTATTGCTTCAAGGATTACAGTACTTAATGCGATCAGTGGGAAAATAATGTTATAGACTGCCTCGTTGGTCTGAGGTCTTTGGTTTGATTCCCGGGTCGGGCAAAGTGTTACCGATTCAGCCATCTGGAATTTCTCAATTGCAGTTTGGAGTCCGGATTTGTCCCCGGTTGATTGCAATTGGCTCGCCCCCATTTCATGAGACTTAAAAATGACGAAAAATTGGCGTAATAATGTACATTTTGGAAAGCAATATTGTCCATTTGTTAAATACTAAAAACATTGTCGTAGAAAGTTGAAATAATGTTGTAATTCTGTTAAAAATTGCATCATCTAAGACAATTTCATGGAATTGGGTAACCAGTATAATTTGAACTACACTTGCTTGATGGGTTCTTATGAAGGATGAAACTTTGAAATGGTTTTGAAGTGGGCGGTTTTTTCTTGTGTTGCTAGATTTGCAGATATTTTGTATTTCACTAGTACAGTCCGATTCAAACTTTACGGCTCTTTGGATCATGAGGAGAGTCCCTGCGCAGTACACAGCCGCCTTTAAGTTTGAATCCGTTTGTTAGTCTGTCAATGTGCTATCTATCATTCTTTACTTTTTAAAGCATTTTTTTGTAAAACATACTTTATTGCATATTATATTTTTTTATTGCTGAAGCAATAGCTTAATTTGATTGCACAAAGTAACATAATTAAACATTCATTTCGAGTCTGTAGGTAGACTTTCATTTTGAAACATTCTAAATTTTGAAAAAAATAAATTTTACGTCTTTTTAATGTTTCAGTTAATGGTCACCCACAGCCCCAAGGATGCGGGCAAATTGTAACCACACAGCAGATGGTATTCGGGACTACGCTAAAAGACAACATTAAGAAAACTTTAGAAGTACCACACTGTAGGCTCCACCACTGAACTTTGGCAAGCCCTTTGAGTCGTAAGGAATAATTATCATCAAGACAAGGAATCGCAAATGACGTGATGATTGCATGCCGTTGTTAGGGCATAGATCAGTAAAACAGGTCATTGTTGTCTTAATTACGACACCAACTCAAAGAGGTGACAGCTCTGCAACTCGAAGGAATACGAAATATAAATTAAGTGTAAAAGATTAACAAAGAAGTTTGATTAGGGATTTTTTTTCAAAGGAAAATAATTCTTTAATAAACCCTTTATTAACGAACTATTAGTTTTATTGGATTATTTAATTCAACGGGCTTAATATGTTTGACTGCTATCTTTATTTTGTCCATTTTGAAGTTTTGACTAAAGGTATGAATGCACTTCATAATTATAGCGAATCTACCGCGTGGGAAGAATTGGGAATAATTACTTGTGCCCAATGTGGTCTTTGGGAAAATTGTTGGGTGTTGAGTTGAAATGAAAATAAGTATTCATAAAACTGACAAAACTTCATTATGCAGTAGGTTAACAGTAGTTCAACTTCTCTAACAGACGAGAAAATTTTATAGTAATGTTATGCAATAAATGCAGGTTTAATAGAATAACTCAGTTATAATTCCAGAGGGTCTTCCAACGGAAAAGCCTTAAGCACATAACTTATTTGCCCTTAAACTACTTTATAAGAAAATCAGCTGTTTGAAATGATTACTTACATTTTAATTGTTACTCATTTTTTTACGATTGAAGTACAAAGTTTATAACTTGAGTAAATTCTTACCTAAACTTAGACAGATTGAAGTTATGTATTTGAAAAAGTTGAGTTTTAAAACTCGGAAAGCCGAATTTGTATTATTAACCTATTTGGTTTTCCGGGTTTCGCCCTTTACTTCCCTTCGATTTTAAGGGCGTATGAGTTTTCATAATAATGTAATTTATAGTCTACTGCTTACCCTTCAACGATAGGTCACATTGTCTATTCAAAACAATTTTGTTGATATAGATTTGTTACCTATCGAATCTCCAAATTATTTCTGAAATCTTTTGTAGCCGATTATCAACCCAGATTTGTAATCGATCATTAGTTTGTTGCTGACAACAGAACTAACAAAAAAAAAAAAAGATTTATAATAGAGTAGGCCTAATTTGAAACTTCTATTGCCATAAAACGTAAACATTGTTACATTACTCTCTGTTGGCGTATAAAAGTTTACTTAATAAATATAAACTTTGCTGGAAACAGTTGCCAGCACAACTTCATACTTACGTAAAACTCCAAAATAAGTGTACATACATATAAAATTTGCATTTTAAACGGCCACCGTGGGCTGTGGGTTACGGTTAGCCGGCCACGGCTCGTTACGACGACCGGTCGGACCGGTGCAGCGGGAAGCGCGGAGGAAGCGTGCGCTTCCGCCGGCCGCCGCCGCGAGAGTGCGCCGCGGGGGGAGAGAGGGGCGCTTGCGCGGCGCGGGGCAGGGGTGAACAGCTGAGCGCGCGGGTATATTGACAGCACGTTGCCGCTCAGTCAGTAGGTTCTCTGTCCCCGCGGAGTGCGAACGTAGCCGCATAAAGCCCACACCACACGTCGCTCCCGATTGATTATGACACGATCGCCCCGCAGTGCTAACTGAACTGCGGTCGGGACACCGCTAAAATTATGACTTTTGGACTGTTCGCCGGCGACGAAGATAGTAGCAGAAATCTCGTTCTAGAAGAGAAAGCTTTTAGGATAGTGTCCAGGTACTGGGAGGTCTCAGGAGTTTCGTCCGCCGAGAGGCTGCGGTTTAGAAACAAACAGAGGCTCCTCGTTGCCCCCTTCGGACTGTTATAAATATTTTTTAAAGAAACTTATGGATTTTTTTTGGACTCAAACAAGTTAGTCTTTTAGTGTTTTTAAGTGCAATAGGTGAACTGTGTTTTTTTGTGTTAAGTTTTATTTGGGGTTTATTTTTTTGGATAAACAAAAATGGTGCCCCAACAAGTGTCGGATGTGAGGTCCCTCTCTCCAACCTCGAGTGGTGGAGTACCCGTGTTCGGGTCCCAGCTCGTCGACAAAAACTCATCAACCCCATACACGGATGCCACACAGGTAAGTCCATATTTACAACTTTTTTCAAAGTGACAAAAGTGAGGATAAGTTTTATAAGTCAAAATAGAAATAAAACAAAAAATATTAGTGCAGTTAGTGGGGTAAATTAAAACAAAAAATTATGACTGTGATATAAAATAAAAAAATCAAAAACAGATTTTGTAATTGTCCAGAAAAGTTTGTCTTAATAAAATTTGTTAGGAGGTAGGTATTCGAAAAATAATTAATTCACTTCCATCAGAAAAATAAAATAACTGAACTGCGTCTTAAAAATGTTAGCAAACAAAATTAAAGCAAGTCATAAAAACCCGAATCATCAAAATCTTATCTAAAATTCTCTATCAATAACAAAAATATTTACGCACGCAGTCCTAAAAAATAAGTGCGAATCAACGACATACGCACGAAAATATAACTCTAACGCCACTACAAAAATAAACAAAAGTAACGCGCAATATAATTTTATCGCTCAGAAAGTAGTCAACACATGGCAAAAGGATAAATTTTGTAAAAATAACATTGTAGATGACGATTACACCAATAAAATAATAACGCTAAAGGGAAAAGTATAATTTATGTAACCGACACGGAAAATATATTAAGGTCAATAAATTTATAAATTTCGGATCTATCTACCTACATTTTTTCCGTCTGTCGACTACTTAATACCTACGGGGAAAAAAGTTCTACATATAATATATCACATTTTACAATTCAAAACATCACAACAGCCTATGAGCAGGCATTTGTTAAAATGATTAAATTTGTCCTAGGTGTGTAAATGTCGTCCTTCAAGCGGGCCATTTAACTTAAACAATTTGTAATTTCGGTGTGTTGGTTGAAAAGGGTTAGCCCCCTATTATCTTGGAGATAATCGTAATAAACATTCATTGGCCGACGCAGCCATTACCGAGACACTGAAATTCAATTCGCTCACTAAACTGGTTACTAACGAGGAGTAATGATGCACAGACATGCGATCCAGCAGGCCAGCGCAATAAAAAATCCCACGTGGAGTTAAAACACACTTTAAAATCAGAAATTCAGACATTTAAATCGGCGAATAAAAGTTAAAACTCGTAAAATTGGTTCCGATAAATTGAATGAAACACATTATATGGTTACGATGTTAGGGGAAAATATATGTTTAAATGTTAGCGGTTGTTTAGAAGTCATTCTAAATTCGTACTGGATATATAGTAGTAATGGTCAAGTTACATAGAAGTAATGAAAAAAAATATATTGAAAAGGAACCTTATTATGGAACTGAAACAATCCATGATAGATGGGAAATATATTCGTAAGGAGCTTAATAAAACAAACATTCTACGGTTCCGACTCTTTTTACAAAATATATTTTGAGCTGTAAATGCTGGAATCACATCATCTACAGCACAGCTGAGCATATGCCTCTCTTTTCTTGCGCCAATCTCCACGCTCCTGTGCCAGTCTCATCCAGGTTCGAGCTGTAATGCTCTGAATAAAATTATAACACATATGAAATTCTTAAATGTACTATAAAGTAAAACCTTGGACCTAAATGTTGAAATTTTTTAACAGATTATCATTACAAAATCTCACATTTGTATACCCATGTTATAAAAACCTTGGAAAGACAAAATAAAACGTCCATCATACGCTGCAATTGAAATTTAATATTGATTACTTCTATAATTGAAACGAGAATGAACTTGAAAACGTCTAGGGTGACAACAATCATTAGGCAAGCGATGAATTACCAAAAAATGTTGTGAAATAATGCGTCAAGTCACGTAGAGAGATTTCGACAAATTAAGATTAACGATAGAAAATTCTGCAATAAATTAAGCGACCGTGAAATAAATGAGATGGACACTTAAAATGTGAACGTTTCATAAAACTTGGGAGCCGGTAAAGAATAAAATAAACTAGCGCACGTTGATGACGGTGATAAATCCGCTGCACACACGGTGACGCGGCCGATACGAAAAACACGGTCGGGAGCAACGACACCGCAACACATTTATGAATTTTTCGCATTATCGCATTATAAACACCGGATCACGCGATATCGTATGAAATGAAGCTATAGCAGTCAAAACAATCAATAAAATAAAAATACATACGATATTAAGGCCATGCTGTATCCATGAAATGCGTCGAGCGGAGAGTGCATTAACATTTCAATGTCAACACGTAACAATGTATTTTTAGTCATCCGCTGGCCGAGCGAGTCTTTCTCGAGACTCGAGAGTTCATATACTCCGAGCCGACACTTTAACTATCCGAGCATGATAACCTCAGTTTGCGCAGCTCTCGTTACCAATCAAGGAAATAAAACGTACAAACGTGTGTCGTTGGAAATATAAGGAAACGATTAAACAGTATCATTGCAATATTTAATTGTACTGATTGCACGTAATTAGCATCATTCCTGTCATCACGGCTATTGAATATTGTAAAAAATTACGGTTGTTTAAATACTTTTTATTAAATAGTAACTGATATCATACCTCAGGTCTATGACTAATTGCTTTGGGCAAAAAGGGGGTAGCCCATGAAGAATTAAGTTGTCTTAAAATACGCAACCGAATCGGTGGAAAAAAACCACCTTCGTCATTTTTTTTGGTTGGGCAATAATTATGAAATCGATATGCTTTTATTGGCCAAAAAAGTGGACGTTAAAATTTAGCATTTGATTGTGCGCAAAAAAATGCAAAATTAAGTAAGGGCGGAGCTTTGGATCATTATGTGGCGAGCGACCGACCGGACTGGCTGTGTTATTTTTTGTTAACGTTTTTTGTTGGACGCGAAGAGTACGGCAACAGTTTTGTTCCACAAGGTTATCTAACGTACTTTTATTTAGCAGTTGCTATTCAGCGTTCTCTAGAGTTATTTAGAAAAAAAAAATCACCCGACTGTAGTGTGTTCGCGGAAAAAAATATTTTCGCATTTTAACGTACCTTTCTAAATCGGAGTTTTTTGCTGCAATTATTTTTACTTTTTTACTTGTAAAGTGTCTGCCACAACTCTGCACTTTATTTCGGCCTTCAAGAACTAATTCCACACAAATCCCAAACCCATGAACTCCTATTCCGAACCGTGTATCTAATATTATCAATATAATTCCCAAGTCCGACTGTTTCCCATTACCCCTTCATTACTAAAAGCATAAAACTCGCACAACTTTACTCCGCCAAGCACTAAAAAGCGATTAACGTAGTCATTTGCATTAACGCGAAATCTTTGAAACAATTTACATTGAGTTCGTAGAAAAAGTGTCGTACAAGTAGCAGGGCAACTTCGTGTCTTTTCACTATAATGTTGGCCTTACAACTGTGGCTCACGATATGCAGGCATTTCGAGAATTCTCCGTGTTCGGTATTTCAAGTTGTTCTACCCTAGAATAAGGGATGATATCGTGACTGGCGGAGCAAATAATTTTTTTTATTGTATTTGTTGTTTTGATTAATAGAAACTATGATGGATTGTTAAGTTCTTCCTGTATATTGTCTTATCTAAGCATTTAGTGTCACGCTATTTCTCTGAGATAGCGAGTAATTTTCCTTTCCAGATGAGCTTCTATTAAAAAAAAAAATACATCTCGGCTTGGAGCTATTAATTCTATATTGGTTATATCCAATACTGCATATTTCACTTTAAGGTTTCAACTCTCCATAAACCAATATACAAAATTATGGAACTATATAGAAATACCCTTTCCTGTGTATTGCAGTAACCTTTATACCTTGACTTGACTTGACTAGACTTTTATACCTTGCAGCAATTCAACAGAGTTGCCACCCAAAATTTTAATTACCATAGTTTACACAGCATGCAAAACAGTTTTGGCAGCAGAAGCGAATCAACATTTGATTGTGCTCAAGCCTCTTGCAATTTGCAAATCGTGGGTGTTTTTATAGCACCATTACAGTTGTGTGTTGCTTAAGAACATTTTTAGTCTACCTGCCTTTTTGCAACAATAATTTGTATTTGTAAACTTATTTGGAACGATTTAGAGTATCGTTTCCTTTTAGAGAAGGATCAATGTGTTATCGTTAGGAGTAATACGGGAGAAATTATGGTACTTACAAGGATCTTCGTGTAAGAGGGTAATGCTTATATTTTGTCGTTAAATTACGCCTTTACACTTGGTTCCATATTTCCTTTCATTACAACATGGATTCGTTTTGAAACTTTTAATTAGACATTCGTTTCGATTTATAATATTTCAGTTTCCTAAGATCAGTAATGAGTTCTAAGAATTATTAAAACACAGCAAAAAACAGAAATAGGTCCAATAAAATCTCAGCTTACAGGAACGTGGAGAAATAAATTCCTTAATTAACTTTTTCGCGTCTGGGACAGAATTTTACTAATTTAAAAATTAATTTGTTTTCAGACCCTTTTATTTTGGACTGTAATATTTAGGTCCTTTAGGGAATTGTTAATGGATTTCAGTTTCAGCTATAATTTTCTTTTCTTTGAATTTTAAGCTTCGTCGGAGTAAGCCGATTTTGTTCGCTTAAAATTCTCTTTCATGTAAAATAATAAATAGTGTTAAGTTTTGAAGGGGTGAAGAGAATGAATTTTCTGAGCATAATAACGCTTCATTTAGTGATTTACTTAAAACGTCAAAACTAGCATTTAATTAAATAACGATAAGGAGAAAATTTATAATGATTTAAAAGCACATAAACAGAAAAAAATGGTTTAGTCAAAATTTTAAAGGTTTGGAACATTCTACAATCAGTTCCCACGTCGTTGAAACTTTATATATCGTCAGAAATTCACGATACATGTTATAATTTAAAACCTGAAGCCAAAACTAGATTCCTGGCGAAACTCCCACATGAAAAAAGAAAGTCTGAAGAGCAAATAGCTATAAATTCGTTTGGGCTCGCGATGACGGCTCAAGTCGGTGCTGAAACAAAACTGCTGCACATATATCTTTGGTTCGTATTTTCTGCTTGTATTGTTTGTTTCCTTCCCAGTTTTTTTTTTGTGATAAGTAGGGTATTTTTATTTTCATTCGGTGTACAGCTTTGGTGTGCTCTAAATACCTAACCCGTTTACAGGTTAGTTTTCTACCGGTAGATTGTTCTATTGAACCAAGATATTGAAATATAAAAAAATATTTGCTGCTTCTACCGCAATCTAGTTTAATGTTATTCTTACGTTAATTCATGTAAAACCTGAACTGTATCAGCTGCTCATCTTTTTATTGTTTTTTTTCCTAGGTCATAAAATCAGCAGCCAAATAGAACTAAACATTAGCATTTAGGTACAGAAGTTGCATACATCAAGACTATCTAATCTTGTGCAATTATTATTAATTTGGTCACTGATAAAGATACCGAATTATCAGCGTTATGGTAACATTTATTTTGTGTAATGTAGCCAACTATATCTTTGCATTAAAATGTCGTAGTTAGACAAACAATTACGGATATTATATATTCGATAAAGTAGGGTCTAAAATACAACTTCAAAATTCATCCTCATCATGGATTGTTACCACAAAGGACAATTTTGTTCTTTCAACAATCCAACCCTGATACGTCTATTCCGGACCCATAAATTAGAACCCAAACATAACTCTAACCGAAATTTCATCACATTTACAACCCTGGTTAATCCGAACCGTTAAACCGAAAACACCGTACCCGGAACTTAAGCCTTAAATATTCAGCAGCCTTCAAAACGTTAAAACGGCGTCATTAAGCCGACGGAACTCTAAAAACGATAAACTTTACGAGGAACCAAAGGACGACACTCGATCCCAGACACTTTCGAAAAAAAGAAACTTGTCGTCTGCGAACTTAATTTCCCCTTTATGATTAACATATGTTTTTTGTGTAAGTTAGGCAAAGGTTACTGTTTGTTGGTGTTGATAATAAAGAGTATATAAATAATATGTCGCGAATCTTGTTTTCCGAGTCAAACTTGCAATTCAGAGGTCGCAAATTTATAAGAGAAACCTAATTGAATTACTTTTTCATGCCAAACCTAATAACATTCGATGCAGTAGTCCACTAATCCAATCTGATTTTCTTGATTCCCAAATAATCTTCAAAATTAGTTCCTAATCCTCATGTAATCCCGAAGACGCCCCTAATATCACAATATCAGAACTATTGATCCCTTACTCAGGTCGTAAGTGGTCGTTGGCTCCAAACTTTTTGTACGACCTTCTATTCACTGGCGACTTCTAATCGCGTTACTCTGTGAACGGGTGGAAACTGTGGACAGTCCCTTTATACAATTAGTTACTTATTGACTTGGAAAAATTTCTTCCCTCTTTTAATCTAGTTTTTTTGAAAGTTTGCGTCTTTTTACAGCACGTTGACACTGGCGGCTCTCCACTTTGCGGAGTTAGCATTGACACCGGTTGGGGTGTTTTACTTTGGAAAAGTATCTAACTCAAATTTCCTGTACGTGTTAAACTTTAAACTTTAAAAGCCTTTGGGAATTTCCGGAATGAAACAAAATTATACTTGTTAGAGAGTAACTTAAATAAAAAGTGAACATAAAACGCTATGCAAAAAGGGTTACTGTTACCAAGAAACTCTTCTCAACGTAATTGCAATTCTGAAACGCAACGTTATTTCTATTAAAAGGCTTCCAAGTACAGCTTGAAGCACTCGTGAGCGAGCGAAATGAGCTTAGAGATCCATGCATACATTAAGTTGGATTTAAGTCTAGTCTAAGTGAGGAAGACCTCTGAACTTATAGGTGCGATTGTCCAACCGTTGACCCTGAGGCGTCTAGACAGACTTACTGGTCTGGTCTGTTATTACTTACGGTTTCCTGCTACTAGGAGAGGAATGAATATTGGATTGTATCGAATTCAACTTCTGGAATGGTCTATTATCAATTAATTCGTACTGCGGCATAACGCTGGTCTTATTATATGACTTGTTTCTTCAAACTATAGAATAGTATTCATCAAAACTGCAACTATACAAATTATTCTAATGTAAATTCAAAGAACGTCGGTATAAAAAGAAACACCAAAATGACGTTCAATTTGTTCGCTTTCCTTTAAAAGTAGTCAATACCTCTCGATTTTCGTTTTTTACACGATGTGGGTACAGAATTTAAAACGACACTGGCTGTAAACGTCAGCAATAAAGTCTGCCTTAAGCAATCGCATTTCAGGCCCAACAGGATCGAGGAACGAAAGGCAAAAAAAATAGTTCAAACATTTCAACTGCTGTCGTGGAACAAATCGCTCTTTGCAAGCTCAACGTTTGGCTTGAAATTTAAATAGCTTAAAAATAGCTTGAAAAAACGGCATTGACTCCCGAGGCATTCGCATGATTTATGCCTTCTGTAGCGTGACTATGAGGAACGGCCGGGTTGTTCGGAGAATGCCTGTTAAATTAATCGCTTCGTATTTGGCCGTGTGAATTATCAAAATTCCTCTGGGTCTAACTGAAATAACGGGCGACTAGACTTTCATGAACGCCATAATTTATTGGGCGAAAATGCAAATGTATTTATCCAGCACGAGACTTTGGAAAAATATGTGTAAGCTTGGTTAGGCTCGCTGTAGATTTATTACCCTGTCTTCGAACTTGCATGGGTTTTAAATATAAATTCAAGCAGGTTTGTACGTGTACAATCTTGCATCTTTGAACCGGCAAATTAATATATCCAATTCCTTTGGCAGACTTAAGTGTTAAGTTAGTGCTTCTCCGTTTTCTGCAGTACATTTCAATTCTCAATGTAGAGATAGGTCAAAGTTGCATCCTAGCCGGTCATTCCACATAAAACACTATATCCTACATCGTTATTAATCAGCCTCAAACGTATAATATTTAAAACTAAAACATCAGGCATGTTCGTGTTAACTAACTAATGATGATTAAATTACTTGTCCTAATTATGTGTTAGTAGATAACAAAAGAGCTGTTGTGTTAATGGTACTGATAATAATGATACTACACAGTTGGGATTACGTTCTATTTTCGTAACAGCGTCTGTTTTCATCTGGACCTCTTTTGAAATGAAAGAAAAGGTATCAAAGTTATTATCTTTTTTACTTTAAATATGTTTTGAAGCATTGCAATATTTGTGAGTGAAAAAGGTGAAAATGCTTCTCGAAACTATTTTCTGACGGAATTTGCTGGATGACTGAAATATTATTTTGCTTTCATAAGAACTCGTTTTAGTGCTGAATTTGCAGACGCTAACAATTTCACTCAGCAGATAGGTGAAGTTAGAACGCCAGAAGTCACTCATAGCGGTTTGGAAGTTACAAATTGCACCAACTAAACTATAGTTGAAGATCAAGTCCTACCTTTCCCTTCTGTATAAATAGCGCGAAGTTTTCTTATAAAAACGGTACCTAACGATATTTAACATCTTGCACTTTGCCGAACTAATCAGGAAGCGAAAGATATATAATAATATCTTCTTGGAAACTTGGATGGTTCTTAAAAACAAGTTCTAACATGATTACTGCTGATCGACAGTTTTGCGATGTTCCGGAAAAATGTTCAGTTAGTAGGTTGTTACGGTTCGTGTTATTATTTTGCTGATGTGGGAGTTAAGAAAGATATTATGGAGGTAGCAAAAAGATAATTGGCTTCTAGGAACTTAGTTTGCTTCGTTAGAACATTCGTTACCTATTCTTATTAATATTATCATGGTCACAGGTACCACCATCATCTGGTTAGATCGGATACGGACCTCAACAAAGATGATGGTGATGACATTATACCATCATCCTCTCTGCTTTTAACTAAAACCTAACATAGCAACATCCATGATTCTATCAACGGACATACCCAACTCGTTGTACAATTAACCTGATTCTTATCAGAATAGTTACTTAACGCGGCCGTGAACTTTGAACAATTTTTGGCTGACTATTGATCTACGATAAGAAGTATGCTGTAATCATTATGAATTGGATTTTTAATGCAAAGCGATAAACACTTTTGAATATATTAATGAAAGCTGTATTTGGATTCATAGATTTATATCTTGGTATTTTTATTTGGGTTTGGTTCCTTATTTGGCTTGATATTTTGAATTATACAGAATAGATAAAAAAATGAATATGTAGAAATAGTATACGATCTTACAAGCGATCGTAAACCTGTTTTTTTCTACTCAAACGTCAACTTCATTAGTTACAATTTAAGTAATTTTCACCTTTAATCAAGTAACATGATAGTAAAATATGATGACATGATTTTCACAAGTTCTTGCTCTAATATTGATTCGTTTATCTAATAACTCAGACGGACTCATAACTTCACTTTTTGTGCACATATTGTGCAGTTTTTGTTCAGGTTTCTATGAACTAATCAGCTAGTATTAAATGAACATTAGGGGTTATGCACACGGCTTACGAAACTCACGGTGGTAATGACTTGGCACATAGGTGTTAGATACTGCCTTCTATTGGTTTTGGTTATATTCATTTGAATAATTAACTAGCGTTATTATTATTTGCTCATTTTATGGTTTTATGAGGTAGCTTCCACTAATATTCAGTCAAATAGAATGTCTTTTAATGACAAACTACTTAGATGAGCTTTATATTGCAACGCGTTTTTCCATGCTTACACCTACAAATCCTACCCACCTACAATCGGACGAATTTTACTGAAGCAGATAGAAAAGAACATAAAGTAAAAACAAAAGAAAAGCAAACATCTGTTGAACTCAAGATCCGTTTAGATATACCTGATAATTCTGTCAGCCACCTCTCAAGGCAGGATTGGCCTATTTCCACCCGGACAACACGACATGATGTCATAAAATGCAGATAAGTAGGAATCGAATCAGTATCACTAAAAAACATCCGCTGGGTGACGCGTCCGGAAGAATTATGAGCGCACGCGTGTTTATCTTAAGTGGTTTGTTTCACAAAATCTTGGGCTTAGCCGTGCGGATGTGAGATTTAAGTTGTGTAGTTACTTGTTTCAGTTAAGTGATAAATATAAGCTCTGAATATACTTACATAATAGTGGTTAGTTTGGGAGTCGACAGAATTCGGGAGACTAGACATAACAAGTTCACTAACATCCCAACTATTAGCTAATGACGGGCACTTCATAAATATACTCGGTAATTATTACTTCATCGATGATTATACTCATCTGGTTCATAAATAAAAAAATACTAGGCTTAACTCTGGTTAATAACAAACCATTAACACTCTACTACCTATTACTATTTTCATACCAAAGTAACAAAACGGCGTTTAACACAAAACTTCTGTAAAGACCCTTTGAAATTTTAAAGAAACTAAACCAAAAGAATCGTACACTAAGATATTTATTAGCTACACTTTATTAGACTTTATTAGCGACAACTGGTAGACCAGCCAAAGCTGGTCTACCAGTTGTCACCCTACTCCGTTCCACCATCAAAACTACACGATCTACTGAACTAAATCAAGAACAAGAAAAAAACATGCACAAAAAACTGCAATTGAGTCTCAAGGAAAAACCAACCTTAGAACAGTTAGTACAGAGTTGAATGTACCTTGATGTGGAAGCCGGCACAAGGAAACCGAAGCAAAACTTGTATACAATTCAGTGGCCTTGAACTTAAAAATATTCGAGGCGAGCTGTTCAAATGTGACCGGTGTGCCTCGAGGCACTCCCGATATGGCTAGGGTGAGATTCTCAACGAGCAACATAATAATACAAGAATTACTGACGAGTTTTAATTCACTGCGAAAAGTGATTGAGACAAGACGAAGGATGAAATGAGAATATTAAAGAAGTTGAAAAACATAATGCTGAAAGGAAGAATTAACGTTGCGTGTTCGTTTTAGAAGATTTCTGCTTAGTAGAAGATAAGAATGCAACGACAAGGAAAAATCTCTGATAACTTTTACTTTTGAATCGCCCAAAACAAAATCGATATCTCAAATAAACGAGTTACATACAATAAAAAAAAACTGGATTCCCAATAGCGATGCCTTGGCACTTAATTACACATTCAAGTGCTAACACTGTTCTCTAATTGATGCCTCAGACATATATTTTACGATCTCTGTAACGAGCGAAGCAATTAAATATTTAACGTTAAATCCATTGTTACAAACATTAAATCCTTGTGAATTAATTGAAATACCTACAGAGAACATTAATGTCAAAGGTTATGGTGTTATGAAAAATGGGAGAGAAAATGAATTTAGATTGGGCAGCTGTGTGATAATTTGCTCAATTTTCAAATCAGTTTTGATTGCAAGGTGGTGTGGTGGTTCATGTTAGGTTCATTAGCTTATCCCACGTTTAATATACACTTGGGAGCAAATAAATCGACCACTTCCTTTTTCACGCATTATGGTTATTATTTTTGGTATTATGGAACGCATCGATTCGAAACATATATCGCCTAAAAGGGTATTTAATAACCTTTACAATGAGGGTAGTTAGTTGTCAAAATTTCATTTTAATTAAAGTTTAAAGAGTAGAATAAAATTATCGCATTTAATTTGCTTATGACATTTTTATTGTACTCTGTTAAGAAAAGATTAAATTTGAGGTTTTTGTTAATCATACCCATATTACTTGTTATTGTTGTCTTTATATGTGTCTGTGTAATCAAAATAACCTGATAAAATGGATACTACACCGACGGAAGCTGCCCAAGTTGTAGCTTTACTTGAGGTTGGACACGGACAACGTGAAGTGGCACGCAGACTTCATTTGAGTCGTTCAAAGGTACAGCGGGTATACCGCAGGTATCTGGAGACTGGTGCTTTTGTTCGGCGACCTGGAACTGGCCGACCACGGGCAACAACAGAACGTGACGACCGCTTTATTGCAACCAATTCGTTGCGCGACCGTGGACTTAATGCTGTTCAGCTACAGCAAGCGTTACGTGACGTTCGAGGTGTCGCAATCAGTAGGTGGACAGTGGGACGAAGACTAAAGGAACGAAATTTAACATCACACAAACCAGCAACTGGCCCAAAATTGACTGTAGCTCATCGCCGATCTCGCTTGGAGTTTGCTCGAGAACACATTAATTGGACGTTAGAAGACTGGAGGTCAGTTTTGTTTTCTGACGAGTCAAGAATCTGTCTTTTTAGCAATGACGGGAGAAACCGAGTGTATAGACGTCCTGGTGAAAGATTTGCCCAATGTTGCATTCGAGAAACTGGTGAGTTTTGGTGGTGGTTCTTATATGGTGTGGGGAGGAATTTCTCTAGACGGAAAAACGGAACTTGTCTTCGTCGACCCCGCCAACGATGGCAGTGGTAGACGTGGATTAACAGCTGACCGATACATAACTGACATTCTTGAAGACCACGTAATGCCGTATGCTGGTTTTGTCGGAGAAAATTTCTTGTTTATGCATGACAATGCGAGACCTCATACCGCGCAGATCGTTACGGAATACTTGTCTGCGATCGGGATTCAACAAATGGTATGGCCAGCACGAAGTCCCTATTTGAACCCGATCGAACACCTATGGGACGAGCTAAAACGGAGAGTCCGAGCCAGGGTTCCCGCTGTTTCATCCATTCCCGAGCTTAAAGTCGCTGTGCTTGAAGAGTGGGAGAACATACCACAATATGTCATCGTAACTCTGATCAGATCGATGACTAATAGGCTACAAGAATGCATCAGGGCACGGGGGGGTAATACCAGTTATTAAGAATATTTTTTTTGCAATAATTTTGTTTTTTATTGTTTTTATGGACTGTTTTAGCCCAACTAAATTTTCTATCAAAATTACCATTTTTCTTGCAGAGCCAATAATTTATCATTCAATAAGGTTATTATTCAATAATTTACCCTCATTGTTAAGGTTATTAACTTAACTTTTAGGCGATATATAGTTCGAATTGATACGTTCCATATTCCCAAAAATATTTACCATTTTACGTGAAAAAAGGTAGTGGCTCGATTTATTTGCTCCCAAGTGTAATAATACGATATAGGGTATAACAATCACAAATGTAAAAAAAAACTTTCAAATGTTAATCAGAAGTACTCGTAGCTTAATATTTCTAGACTCGTCGGAGTCAAAATTTAGAATCTTCAAAGGACAACAGGGTTTTTTTTTTTCTTATAAAACAGGTGCAATTTTCCCAACTATATCCAGAAGTGTTGTGAATTAACTCCTACTTCAGACAGATAGATTAGTCGGAAGTCAGACTCACCTTTCATCCTACGGAACCCGAAAGGTCGCGACAAACCGAATCTACATTCAGACAATCTCTGAGATATGTAGATGAGATTCAATGCTGACGATTTATGAAGAAAGCTGAACGAAATATGGCAGCGAGTCGACCGTTTTCATTGAAACTTTTTTACAACCCCCCTTTAGATGGCAGATAAAATTGCAAATAGACGGACGGAAAAGGGAATTTTATGTGAAGGTGACTTCACGCTTTTTATTTTTTAAGGGGAGCCGGAGCTGTAAAGACGGTTAGTGAAAGCAAATTAAGCTTGAACGGTCTGATATTGCGACGTAGGTTTCTTGTTGCGATTAAAAAGGTTTAGCTGACGATAACGCTTTCAATTTTGAAAACGATAGTATGTAAGTTGACAAAATAAAGAACAAATTTTATTCCTAGTTAGTAAGTTTAAGGTTGACAAAATTTATGACACTTGCTTTACTATCTCTAAACATGTGCCTAAGCCACTTTTAATCCTTGATTGGTTAAACAGAACTCACAATTAGTGCAAATGCGTTACTTGAATCCGCATTAGGCTTAATCGTTTGGCATTCGATCTGTATGGAATTATAAACAGCTGATATAGTGTTCTGTTTGAGTATGTTTGTTCTACTGTGGCAAGACACTATTTGTAATAGATGTTTGCGTTAGTGGCCCATTTTGCCCATTCTTTTTTCCATCGTCACCACAAAAAGAAAAAAGCGAATTCTCAAACAAGAAAGAAATCTTTATTTAAATCAAGGGTATCACAAACCGGTTAAAAACGAAAAAAGTAAAGGCAAGCTAAGAAGTGACTTGTTACAGCCATGTTCGCTAATACACGACCAATATTTGTTCTGGTGCCAACTCTCAGAGGATTGGACGGGGCTCGGGACGCTCTAGTGAGCAAACAATGTTCTTTAGATGCATTCTGTTCCAGCATTCGACTCGTCTCGAGGGGCTGGCGACTAATATTGTTAGTTCCTAGTGCGTTTATGGTATATGCAATTTGGATGGAGAAGTTTTCTTGGAGTTTTGGGTGGAATTTTAATGGTCTGAAATGTGGTTTGTCTGTGTTTGAACTCTCTGTTAACAAATCTTTTTGGTCTCTGTTCTCTGTTGTTCTGTGTCTGAAGATAAAACACTTGAAATATAACAATCTATAGATTATTATATTTTCAAATGTTTTCTCTTCAGTGTTATGCTCTTCATGGCAGAATCCGTAAGCAATCTAATGTGAACTAAATTTGTGTTCATATTTTCAATCCATAAATCCATCAATTAATTAAACCTGCTTCAAATTACAGATCTTACTTTTTATTTCCATTCCGACCATTAGTATCACATATGCCCACAAAAAACGTAATCTGGTAAAAGTAAGTAATTATATCGCAGAGGCTATAAAAGTACCATTATTAATAACATACGGACTAAACACATACACGAGATTCGGGCACTTGAGAACACTTGGCAATATAGCTGTTGCTACATAGTTTTTATAAGCGCATGTGAGCGATAAATTTAAACATTTACTTCGGTCGAAAACTTCACTTTGTTTGTGGTAAATAAAAAGTTCCATATTAAACTACAATGTGGTACAGTTTGGACTTACATCTGCGGTCCAGGGCTGTTTGTTGTATTTCAAGTGTGACTTAACTATTGGATTTATAGTTCATACACGTGTTTGTTTATCTCAATTAACTATTATTCTCACTTTACTAATGTTTTCTATTTATCACTTTTAACATTCACGTTGGTTTTGCATGTAGGTACTTACCTAATTGAAAACAAACAATCAGCAGTTTATTAACAATAAAAATTTATTAATGCAGGAAATAGGGTCCAAATTTCATGAAATAGTTTCCTTTTAATCCACTCTCAACCCTAGACTTGATTGGGAGCATCTGGCAATGGTTTTACGACATGCAGCTGATGCATCGGGCTGCGTCAGACTACCAGAGATTCCCTGAGACGGCACAGCATCGCCTCCCGGGACCTATGTACAACTTCGCCGTAAAGAATTGTGTGAAATGAATTTGATATGCGATTTAGTTTTGTGCAATTCCTTTATTTGGCTTTTCAATACAACAGCCCCAGAATACAGACTGAATGATTGCTTGTTTTCACGGACTTAGTGACGATAACAAAGTTAATTAGATCAATTTGCTACGGTTAATTAAAAACACCCAAAAGAATCAAATAGAGCTCGTGTTCTAATTCTTAAGTCGACCTTCAGTTACTAGACTACACAACAACTAATTTCATTTAGTCCCAATCTTAACAACTATACTCAACTTTAATCCCTCACATACTTTTTTCGTTTATTCTTTTTCGACACCGAACTTGTTTGTTTCCAGCCCTTAAGCCACTTGATTCAACTTAGCTTACAAGTTTTTCATCCGTTTTTTTCGTATCCAGGAACTTTTCTTTTAATAAAACTCGTAGCCAAGTTTACTGAACATACGAATTTGGGACGGGGTCAGTGAATTGTGATCCAGCATACCCGAATAGACCATTACCGCTACTTGCTGTAATTGCTTTGGGAATACCTCGAGATTCGTGTCAGATGCTTAGCGCAACATTTTAGGGACCCTGACGGGACATGTTTAGTGTAACAACGTTTTAGTCACCTGGATCCTCACCTCCGGATCACATTTTAGTAAATGGCGCCGTCTTGTTACTTATTTAGCAAACACAGAACGCCATTTTATTCGACCCCAACATGCCTCTTGCGTTATTTATTCGTTGATACACTCATGTATATTTATTTGTACCAAATTTGAAAGACATTTACTTACTGTATCTACATGCGTCTTATTATCAGCTCTAGCAGTTAACATGGAAATAAAACGCATTATAATATTCAGAAATAAATTACAGAATTTATTTAAATATGAACTACACTAAACTATAGTCTCGAGGTTGTGTCGAGGTTGAGCATAAAAGTTGAAGATTACGAATGTAATGATAACAGTTGATTAAATTGCCGCAATCAAGGGAAATAGTTTGCAAAATGTTGTATTACGAATTCCAATCACGTCGTAAGCCAGAAGTTAGCTGAAACGAGATCGTCTCAAAAGCGAAGATCTTATTGACTGTTCGGTTCGTACCGTCTATTGACTCGGTAATGTCTCCCATTTCCGAACCAGCTTTCGGAATAAGAAAAGTTGGTACAGGGGGAAAGAAAAGAGGCCTTTTCGGAGCGCACTAAACTTGATAGGTAACTTTGATCTTGCAACCCAAAGTTAGAATTAACTGGAACAAAGACACTGACCATCTAGTTAGGACACCAAAGAAGCGAGTAACTAATTTCAAGTTTAATGAGAAATTCGTTTGAAACGAATAATTCAATTTTCTGTACCTATTGTTAATTTGTGTGTTCTCTACAGCTTCCACTTTGGGATTAATAGGATTCCTGGCGAGGGAGTACTTTAGTGAAACGCTTTGTACCATTGTTTGAATTGTGCTGATACAATTTTCATTAAAGCGTTGAGGATAATGAGGCCTATTTTAGAACAACTTTCTATGATTCAATCAGTGGTTGTAAATTATGTGGGATTTCTAATACAGCTTTTTATTTGATTTGGATTGTTGAAAATTTGTTTGATTACTTCCTTATTTTATTATTGTACAAAATGATTTTAAGACACATTTGAGGGACAACAGTTCAATAATACCTCAGTCAGTATCATTTCATTCTTCCCAATATACCCAATTACCTTCAGATTGTACGAGTTCTGGCAAACACACTCATTCCCCGCAACTCCTACATTTTACATTTCACCCCCAGCCCGACATGTAAACATTACCATTGCGAGACATCTCAAAATATACACATATGACTATGATTTCTTTATTACGTACCCTTTATCCTTTTGTCCGCCAACGCTCGTTGCCTCTCAAGATATTTCGCTCTCACTGCCTTCTGTATCTTGGAAGATAAGAATGTATTGAATTTTGAAACATAAGGTTTCCCTTTTTTATCTCATACCCGAGATTCTTTTATATTTACAGACCAACAAACGTAAAGTGATTCGTCTGAGCACTCTATTATATAAATTGATATTTGTTCCTTTCAAAGTTGTGGATATGTTTTAAAGATTATTTCGTTACAAAGGTTAATATAATGTTATTGAGTTTGCAGCCTTTTGTTGGGAAGGTGGTGCTTTATTCTTTAGTTTCCTGGTCTGCTGGGTTCAACTTTCCTTTTGAACAAATCAGAGGCTCTTCAGCGAGCAACTTTATTTGTTTTTCTGGATCCTCGCCTCCATCGATAAATATATCATCGTTTGTAAATGTTTTCTATCTTTAATTTGATTCTTATTCTTAACGTCCGCGACTAAGTGACTGTAGTATATTCCTCGATGTCAGTGTCCAGAAATCAAATAGTAATTTTCCACCGTCAATAATCGATCGGCATTGACGAATTCGTTCATTCTGCACTAGTTTTTGTCTAAGATTTATGTCATTACGAGCTCTGGGTTTCTAGTAACGTATTGGTGTCAATCTTAAGTAATTTAAACGGGTTTCCATTACAAGTAAATTTTGTGCTCATCTGTTTGTGATTTGCTACTTTTTATTATATAATTCGTATTCTCCATTTGTATGTTTGAGGTGTAAAGTATCGCATGTTGCAATTATTGTTGGTGTACTATCAATTTGGATAAAATTCATACAATGCTGATTTGTTTAAGTGTTAATTGCTCTTGATGAAGCACTTACGCTCGTATAGGTCGTATTCTTTATATGCCAACACTTTTTAGTGGACACCAAGTTACCGCTAAGATTCTAATGAGCTCTGCTAATGTCTCGCTTAAACGCAACGCCACGCAGCCATGTAACCATGAACTAGAAACGCATCAATGACATAAGATTGCAAAAATTACATGTTGTTTAATTATGTGTGTTTAACAACCACGTACGCTATGTTTCCCATGTATAGAGAAGATGCTAGCACCGTTACTGTGGTGTGCTGTAGAATTATGACTACGTGGAAAATTACTGTAAAACACAGCAGGGCTTTTTGTTCTCACAATGTTTATGATACGTGCTTTTTACTATACTGTTTCTTTACTTACTATGATTGGTAGTTCTTTTTTCAAATGAGTTTTCGTTTTCTTTGATGAAATGGTCTTGTTTTATAATTGCTTCTCTTTATCACTGAGAGATTTAAATTGCTGTTCACTGTCTAATCATTTTCCATCTACCTTAGTTTAGACCTTAAGATTTTTTTGCAGCTTACTTTTAGCTAAGATCAAGTGGACTTCGACTGATCAAATAACTGACCTAATAACTTAAAGTTCCACATTTGGCGGAAATCCCATAACATTGACGGAAATTTTACTTTGACATTATGCCATAACCGAAAATAATGATCTCCAATTTCTCCGCCAGATTACTTCAAAACAGCTTACATTCTACTTATCGTTTTAGATAGTCAATTTCATGGCCATTTCTTTAAAAGTTCACGGTAAACCTACGTTCTGTCCATTGTAATCATTGTGACAGCTTGTCACGAAGCAGCCTACATATATGCAATTATAAACGCATTACTGTGTTTTACTGTTATAGTAGAACATCATGTTATGGTTTAATATCAAGGCGGAAATTTAAGTATTTTTTGTGATTTGAATAGCCGGTTTATTTTCGTAGTCATTATCATTATCAAAGTATGGAATCTGCTGGACATAGGCTGGTTTGAAGGCTACCTTGAATACATTACCAACCATGCTTGCTCAGAGAAAGGTCAATATGTTTTGGAGAAGCCGGCAGTATTATAACTAAAAGAAGAATTACTAAAATAAAATAAAAAAGATTACAAATTTAACTCTCTCTAGGATCCAACTTGATATACAAATGTGTGGGTAGGCTGTGTAGGTGTTCACCTCATATTTTTAAACATGACCTCCATCTCTAGCTTAGGTTATTAAACCATAAATAAAACTGTATATCCTCGCAATATTTACCTGTACATAAGTATGACCATTTACGTAACCAACCAGCTGACTAGAAAATATTTGATGATCTCATGTATTTACCGGTTTCCTTATAAACCAAAGGATTTAAATATAATTATTGCTTTAATAATGTAAGTAGCAATTGAATGTATTATTATGTGACACATGCGATGTTGCCGCTCTTCATTTGTGTTATGATACCTAAATTCATTTCCGAAGTAACAACAGGGCTTGCTTGTTGCATCATGAAGTTAACCAATATTAACAAAAATCGATCCCCTTTTGGGACAGGAACCCACAATCGTCGAGAAAGTAAACAGATCGCCACTGCGCCATTTGTGCAAATGACACTATTATAATTATCTATTAAATGAAGGTCATACCTACTCGCTCAAGAGAAAATACTACGATTTACATGACGCGTAGAAAAGAACACGTGCGAGCGGCATCAACACACGCGGCAAACTATTAGACAAAACGCGAAATTACGCTATTACCCGCTTTGACCGATACATTCGCTTTCTAAATGTTCACTTTGAGAAAATTACAGCGTTTTAGAACTGGATGTTTAGTGATTTCCCATTTTAATGAAGAACACACGTTTTTCTAATTCAATTAAGAAAAAATAAATACACTTTTGGTCCCTAATTATTAATTTACTGTAATTAGGTACCCCTAACTAAAATGTTTCCAATGCGTCCTAATAAAATTGTTCTAATGCGCCCTAATAAAATTGTTCTAATGCGCCCTAATAAAATTGCTCGGTTGACCCCTTTTCAACAAAACACAAACGTAATAAATACTGCTGCATGTCAATCAGCGTGCACATACACGCGCTAATTATAACGATAATATGATAATTTTACCTAATGCGTAACTCACTATCACAACATTAAACACTAGATACTGGCTTCTGGAAATAATAAGAAATTCAATGCAAATTTATTGAATCCGGTACACTGGGTTGCTGAGGCGGTCAGCTAATATCGACAGTTTAAATACTGGTCGAATACGACCTAGGTATTATCCAATAAAAATGAGGGATGGTGAGAGGTCAATCCTTTCGTGTGACCTCTTGCCATATTTGTGACGTATTAGCTGTCAATTTAACGTCAAATGATGCACGTTCTGTAACTTTATTGTTTTATAGGCCCGTTCAATGTTTTGATTGCATTGTAGGTACCTAGTGATAGTTATTATGTTATTAATATATCTACACCTTTTGATGGGATATCTAGACTAGAAATCATATTTGGCGGAAGAATAATTCTTAAAACTGCCTCATTATAGTATTTTTACGACCAAAAGTGCACACTCACAATTTAAAGTACACTTCCATATAAATATCTATAATTGCAATCACCGAAGCAGGCACGTCTTAATAAATCTGAGTGTTGGCACGAGGCGAGCTCCGCACGGCTCCAGATCACCATTCGGAGCTATTCTTCGCCAAGATAGCGAATTATTGGTTCCTGATAGCATAAGTCAGGTTTATAGGATTTATACTAATGGCGTCTGCGTTTAGTTGGTGCTTTCTATGGTGGTTTAGTGCTACGGTAGGCTACTGTACCTACTTACATACCCGGGGATTTTTTTTGTATCGCTTCAGCTATGACAACTCGGGATTTTGTTTATTATAGAATATTATTAAATCCCGAGGTGTCATGACTGAGGGAAAGATTATTTCATTAAATTAATCAGGCTCTTTTAAAAAAAACTTTTCAATAAACACTAGAATTAATAAATGTTTTCACTATTCCCTCATTTAACAGTACAAACAAGGAATATTTTGAACAGAACTAATGACTAAACTAAAAATAAACCGAATCAGCTGTTCGTCACATGCAACCCGCATGCGCCAGTCAACTGAAAGACGTACGTTATCGCGATGTTCTTAAATGATGAGTTGCTTGATATTATGCACATGTGCACTTGTGCATTGCAGTCACTGTGTAATGCCTTTAAGCGGTTAACGGACCTCGTGGTCGGCAGATAAAATGTTGGTAGGATTAACATTTAAATATAAATTAAGTAATGTGAGTAGTCGTTAGTTTTTAGTAGTTAGCTTGTTGAACCGAATTTTAAGTGACATTATGCTTTTATAACTGCGGTGATATTTTTAGCAGGTTCTTTTTACGATGTTTTCTTAGTTACAACATATGCAATGTTGTCACTGTAAAACGCAATTGTAAAATTGTTTTCATTTGAAAAGTCCTGCGCAAAGAAAGTTGTGCAACAATAAATAATAGCGTCACTAGTATTTTATTTCATGGGAGTAACCACTTATCGAAAATTGCTAGTTTAGCCGTCCCCATAGCCCGTGTTCAGTACACTAAAACAGTAGAAAATCCATAACAAGCGTACTGCGCAGTTACATCACAACACGCGCCGCACGCGCAGCTCTTTACACCGAATATTCGTTATCAATCAACTGAACTAAACGTCAACAATGTTTTACACGTGGTTCATTTACACCCTGCTAGTGATTAATTTTAGGTCTTGATGATAATTAAATGATAGGATGGCCATCTCAAGTACTGGTTCAAATTATGGTCACTTGACCAGTAATGTCAGCTTGACTTCAGCATGTTACCCTAGAAGAACAACTAGTAGAAGTGTTAGTAATATTAGTGTTTAAATCTGCGATCACTGACTTTATCATCAACCACGGTAACTTGAACGTTGATATTTTAGCTTGAGAAGATTTATAATAAAAAAAATATGAAGAAATGTTTTAACGAACCCATTCGATGATCCTACCGGTCTCCCTGATTACCCTCAAACCAAGTTCAGCCCGCTAATACGGCTCAAAGCGTAGCTACGCAGTTACATCATTACACGCGCAGCGTTTGCGCAGGGCTTATTAATAAACAGCCACGTGTATGATATTGTGCGCATCGTGCGGTGCAGTGGATGTGGGTAGCGGTTAGCGGGTTGCTCCTTGTACCTTCTTCCTTACTCCTTTTAAGGTATTCAGATCAGTTAGGGGTGATGATTTTTTTGTAAAGTAAAGAGTTTTCAAATAGTACTTATTTTGGAAAGAAGTTCCTTATCACATCTTGTACTCTCTCTGCACCTTATTTTTTTTTTGGACGATGGTGGGAAATCCTCATGGACTCACTCTTGCCTTTACTCAGTGTCCCACTCTCCTCATGATCAGAGACCTTTTTAATTTTGTTTTTGTTTATTTGCCTGTTCTATTTTGATTTTACTGAATTTTGATAAAGTTTTTACTTTTTTTCTAATTTAAATCTTTGTTTCATTTATTACCTTGAATTGGTTTAGTTTCCTTTTTTTAATCTATTTAGTTTTTGTATGATTTGACTATAAGAAATGTTAAAAGCATAGCTTTACTTTTAACTTATTTTGTTTAATTACTTTACGCTTTACCCTTGGCGAATGAGACCTACACTAAAAAAGTGACAATCGGGTGTCCCCACGACACCCCTCGAGTTTTATCTTGTTTATCCTGGGTAATTAAAATGAATGGTTATAAGTAACATTCGATTAGCGATGACGCTAGTAGTAAAACCAAAAAAAAATATGTTGTAGGTCATAGTGAGGCGATAGCGATTTTAGAAATAGAATCCGCTACAGCCATGAAATAAAGAAACTATTACTATAAAAAAACCCTCTGACACCGCTTACTGGTTCGCGTTCAGTTTCATTGGTGATTTCCACCCTAAGCCTAAACTATTAAAACATATTTTAATTATTCCATTAATATTTTATTCATGCTTATAAAACAGTTAACATTCGCATAGTAAGCATTCGTCTAACTAAATCTAGGTTTATTGCGAAAACTTGCTCTTATAACCAGATTCATAATTTTAGACTGGTTTCATAAATGTTGTGATAACATGGAGCTTATGTTAAGTTATGAATACTGTTTGAACTCCTGAGTCATACCTAATTGTAGGATTTAGGCTCGTACAGATTGACGCGAATGGACACAGTCACCGCTCGTGCCTTTTTGTCCCATTGCGTGTCGCGCCTGTTTGTTAGAGCCTTTACTAAAGAAAGAACTTAGTTTATTTTGCTGTTATTAACTGGAGTTAAGCAGTGTTTTAACATTTGCAGGAAAACTATTTTTTTTAATTTAGACAAACATACGTGTCATTTGTTTCATCTTTAATTCTAATTCGAGTTCGCAAAGCAGAAACAATTTTTAAAATCTTTTTTTCAACTTTTGTCTAATCTCCCACCGAAAAACCGCTACCTCCTATGAACATAGTCGAACCTGAACAATGCACTCGTGAGTACTCGTGACCATATCTCGTCCGTCCATGATATCGGGCTAGACTCAGTAACGTTATATATAAAGTAAACATGTATGTATTTCGATTAAATATTATAATATTAACACCATGTTTGTGTAAACGAATTGTATGGTGGCAAATAAATCGATGTTTGTGAGAGGTTTAATCAAGGTAGGTACTAAATAAAATGTGTTTTCAGGTTGAACAAACAGTACCTACGAGCGTACCTATATTTCTTGCTATTTCGATAATTCCGATTTTATTTGCCATATCTATAAAACATGTCAATAACGCGTAAGTAGGTATGTAAACTATTAATTTATCTATTAGCACGAATGGCCCTGTAGGTAATTAACTTTCAAATGATACAAACAGACATCGATTGCAAAATTCCAATTTTAGAAACTGAATTTGAAACCCGACTCCGAGTAATCAGTTTCATCTGTCAAAATGAAATCCATTCTTTCAGCTAGGTACTGAAATTACATCACTTTATCAAAATTATTTTTAATATATAATGACTTTCATAGAATACCAACTTGGAAAATCCATATTGGCAAACACGTTAGCATATAAATAACCTATTTCTAAACGATAAGCTATTGTTTATGATATAAATAAACACATACAATATAACCTCTTCGCAGTTAACTCTTTAAACAACCAATTTATATGTGACCTTACCAACGTAGTTGACTAGAAATAAATTAAATAACATTACTAGAAGCAGGGATCGTAAACACTTAGAACTAACGATGCTAGTCTTAGTAATACTATGTGGTGTGCCAAAGTCACTTCCCTGTTAACGTATAGCATTCATCGCCCGTTTTCATCGCGTATTCTCGGATTTAAATTAGTTGAGTAAATAAAGCTGATGACAAGTCGGGATTCCAGTTTCTATTAAGTCAGGAATTGAGGGCTCGTCAACAATTTAGTTCAAGCTAAAGTGCTTTGCCATCCATGGGAATAGTTGCTGTCATGTTTGACGGGTAGCTATTGTCACCACGTACATTGATGGCAGTTCCATCAGTGTGTCTGTACTTCTGTTGATGTAATCTTTGTTTGTATACGAAGCCCACGGGATGAAATGGACAATTTATTTTTAACCTCGATCAATTTCCCGATAGACTCTTACAGTTTTCAAGGGATGATGATTGATGGATTGACGCAGCCGTGTTTAGGTGTTACAGCTGATCGTTAGCTGTTGGACAGTTGATGAAATGGCGTCCTGCCTTGTGATGGTATCTTTTGACTTCTGCTTTCACCAGCTTAGCTGTTTAGATTGGTTGCTTCAACAAAGAAATGATCACCACCATGTACTCATGTATCTATGGGTGTCATTACTAAGGGATTTACCATTGGAGTATGATCAAAAGCGTCCACTTGTCTGCTAAAAACAACACTGACCAATCCCTTTTCCAAACTCGGGGATCATGGCTCAATTACAACATTTCAACATCATTACAACATTTTTGTGATAGACCAAGATTACTGCGGTACAGGTCTGAATATAATTTCAACCAGGTAGAACCGTCTATCACAAGATCGAAAATAAAAATTACAGCCATTTCTTTTTATAGTACACTTTCACCATTAACTGCGTATATACGGCACGTTTAAGATCGACGCAGTAACGTACTGACGGACGTAAACAATGTTACTATTAGTGATTTGTATCGATGCACGCGATAACTCCTATGGGAATAGATATAACTGGGCTGGTACTGTACTAGCTCACGTGTTGGATTTTTTATCTGCTGACTCGACTCGACTACTTGCACGTATGGGGGAAGGTATGTGGAATATTTTATAGGGTTGAATGTTGGTATGTTGAAAGTTAATACAAAAAGCTTCGCGGAAAATTGTTGTAGTCTGTTTTTTTATTCTACAATTTAATGTTTTATTGTAAATGTTTTTTGCTTTCAAAATGAGGCGATTTTGCCTTTAATTAATTACGTGTGATTCATTTTCGCAGTTCACAGAATTACGTTTCAATTAATTTATGTATAAATTGCGACTTTTATTTAGACTTCCTTTTTTTATATTTTTCATGCCATCACATTTGCACACACTACTTATTACGTTTTTATAATAGCTTTCAAATGTAAAAAAAGTTTAATTTTATCGCATACAACCTGCGAGTGGTAGCAGTTTTACCACTTTTTACCGCTTTTTTACCGCCGCCATTATGTCATGTGTCAACTGCATCGTCATAAAAGTATTCGTGTTGCCAAGGAATAAATTAAACTCTATACTTATGAGCATATATGAGCGGGTAGGAACTTTGGTATCGATTTTGAGTTTAAAAAAGGAGAAAGTAGTAAATAATGACTTGATTATTATGTGTGGAAGGCTGATTAATTCGCGTTGTTGTGTAACATTTGTCGTGAGGAAAGAAAAAGTTTTACATCAAAATTATGGCTCTCAATTTTAGTGAAATAATAAGGGTTATGATTGTTAATATTTTTTTTTCATTTACTTATTGAATTTTCATTATAACAAAGAACTTGCACTTTTCTTATGTTGCTGATATTGGTGATATCACCGAAATTAAAACCATCCACGCCAAATAACCCTTGAAACATGCCATGAAACAAAGTCTCATATTTTTTCTTCGTCGCAAACCATTACAAAAATTAAAAAAGAGCAAATTCGCCATTCCCGTCGGTCCTTGTGCTGCACCTTCATTTTGAAATTATTGCTGACATTGCCACCACAATATATGCATTTGCGACACGCAGGTAGAAAGTTTGTGAACTTTTATGAATCATAAATTCATGTTTTAATTGAGTAATAACGCTGTATATTTAGTAAATTCTTACTAAGTATAGTTCGTTACGATAATAAGCCCTGTTTAACAGATTCAGGTGGAGATAAGTGGGTAATTTCGTGTGTAGGTGTGGGCACTTCATTCTTTGCTTTGATTGCTGAATGATTTTAATGTTTAGTATAGCTGTAAAATTTATTTGGTGCAAATTTCTTTTCGTCAGTTCAACATTTTCATTCGGATGCATTGTAAGTCGATTTCGACGCAGAAAAGTTTATGGAGTAAAACAAATTAACTTTCCTGTTTCTTTTCTTTTTGTAATACTAAAATGTCCATTGATATATCCCTAAAACATCCTTATTTACAAGCAGTACAGTCCCTAATAAAACAATTTCAATTTATTCCCACGAAATATATGGGGACTTACGAAATTAAGAAACTTAAAAAGTCTTCAGAAAGTTGTTAAATCTCGAGACGTTGGGACAAGGTGCTCCTCTCGAAGGTCTCACTTGTAATATCAAGGTGGGCTCGAAGATAAAGTTTCAGTTGAGCCAGTATTATAGGATCAGATAGTTAAAATGGTCGCGGTTCGGATCTTTTCTGAATTAGTAATTGAAATTGAAGGAGTTTTTAACTTGAAACGCTGACAAATGGCATAATTTCCAACAGTGCAATTTTATTTCCTTATCCTTATAAAGATTTATCTGTGGATTAAGATGGAACATGACTAGTAACATCAAAAGAACTACTCTAACTCATACAGACTTATGTCTACGTATCATATCATAACGTGACCCCTAAGACCATTACGAACAGATCTTATGTTTACTAGCGATGTAGCAATATACATTATATTATATACAATTTCAATTTGCGCATAATCGTAAAATCCTTCACAGTGACGATCATAGTAGCAACGGATACTAGCAAATAACCTACAATGCATCATTTAGAGGTTACAATAATTCGCGCACAAACTAAAATTGAGCAGTTTGCTTTCAATCAATGTCAAATTCAAACAGAATGCAACATCCTAAATAAATAGGATTATCCTTGAGTTGTTATTGGCGGTTCCTATCAAGACATGAGCTCCAGTGATTAATCAAGTGGTTGATATAGATCGACGTGTAACTATGTGATTACTGCATTGATGTAAAGCATATACGTCGAGTGACGGCGTGCGATTTATCGTGACCTGCACGTGGATCCTTACTTTAATTAAAAACAAAATATCGACTTTGCACTGAAAAAATAAAAGAACGTGTCAGATTCTTACTTTTATGTAGTTAGTCTTTTTAGATTATTGGATGACACAACTTTACCTGTGGATAGAAGACAGAAGTGTCAGCATGAAACACTAACTGACCATGCATAAAAATTGCTGTGACTTGGCTTGGCGACAAAGAGCAAATCAGCACTACATAAACCTATGGCTCACATTAAATTATCCTTCCCAGCCAAAGAAAGAATGAATGGCCCCATATGGTGACCATTATTGCAACATAAATCATAAAAATGTGACAACATTTGGCCATATATTTTCAGGCGAGCTTCGGTACGTTTGATCTCACAAATCTACTAAACAGATCTATGCCTCAAAATCTTACTTATTTAAGCAAAAATATTACGTCCACTTTTTTGGACATCTTTAAGAGATGGCAATTGAGATCATGAGAGCATGAGGATATGTCCCCATAACGTTTCGTATTTGATCATAAATGTCATCGCTGCTTTTTGATCTCGGTGCTTGTTTATTAGGAACTCAAAGGTGCTTTTTGGCTACTAGTCTTTATGGTTTTTATCTGGATTCTAGGCTAGTTATTACACATAACCTAGAGTTTTGCATGACCTGAAATATAAAAATATCAAGTAGGTAGTTCTTGCTGAGTTTAATTTTGCAACAACAAAAACTGTTTTTGAAATAACTTGAAGTAACCCAATCTCTTCATAGTCCTCATAGTAACATTGTCAGGTCTTTAACTGAGTTCCTAAGGGATAAGAGGCGTAAGCACACAGCGAGAGTATTTGTTCGTTGATAACTGCAAGGTTGCAAGACCAAAGCAAATGTTTGTTTTAACAATATTTTATAGCCACTTGGTGTCGACATCAAAATAAACAAGATTCCCTTTTATTGTATTAAGTTTTCACATTGTTTTTCGAGTTTATGATTATGAGAGAAAATGTACAGGGTATTAGTTGCTTGTTACTCATCGTAAGTTCATAAGTTGTAAGATTTTCGTTGACTAAGGAATACATGGAATAACTTTAGTAATCTTGGTTGTACGGTTTTGTGTCATCAAACCCACATTGGACTTCAGAATTATTTATACAGCGAGTTCAAGTACTTC
This sequence comes from Dasypolia templi, assembly GCA_963555695.1. Lineage (NCBI taxonomy): Eukaryota > Metazoa > Arthropoda > Insecta > Lepidoptera > Noctuidae > Dasypolia > Dasypolia templi. Next base: position 24,975,829 of record OY743154.1, on the reverse strand, counting down.
CAACCTGACTTATGTCAACAATTTTTTTCACATTTTCTTCTAAATAAAAATTCTAATTACATCAACACCATGCTCGAGCCAGTCGGATTCGAACTCACAACAATTTACGTTCCCCCAGCCACAGTGCCACAGCTTCAAAAACATAAATCCAGATAAAGTTTATGAGACTCATAATAAAGTTAAGTGCTGGTATTCTTTGATAACGTTAAGTAATAGGATTTCTTTGGGCCTCCCAATTTGTATTAGCTCTGCGTTATCTGAGTCTACATGAGGTTTCACAATAATAGGATGGTTTGCTTCTTTGCTCTCTCGGTCGAAATGTGGGTCAGATATTTTGCATCCCACGCAAGTTTCGCCATTCGGGCTGCACGTCAAAGGATTACTTCTATCGCTTCATTATTTTGATGGACCTCTCGGGATGGATCGATACTATTTTCTGGATGCTTGACTGTATCGGTTGGCCGACTTATGTTGAAAGCGTAAGACTTGAGTCAAAGTTTATAATGGAAATTTAGAGCGTAAAAGTAACTGCTGCAGAAAACGATGGTCTTTATTAAAACGCTTATCAATAATAAACTCATTGATTAGAACATCATTATAACATTCTGGAACAGTTCTTTATTAATATTCTAGTTTAATTAAAAATATCACTCCACTTAAGCATGCCTCAATTATTAGTAATGTAAAGAAGTAAATTGTAGGTCGCCATGCCACCTGTCTCTATATTTTTTCAAAAGCCGTCGTCCCCATCTGTTGCATACGGAAACGAACAGTTGTTAATGCGAAATGTTTTTTTTTTTTGGTTGAACACTTGAACAAATATCTGCTTAATGAGGACTGGATTAAAAAACTGAAAAACTATTACGCAATAGGCGAATATCTAACGAATAAATTCAATAATAAATAGATACAATGTTTACCAGTTATACATAAACATACATATCAAGTATTCATTTAATTATACAACTATATGAAACACACTGATTGCAATATAAAATACTTAGCCCATTCTTCTCCATAGGTACCTACTGCGCTTTGGATTGGGTATCTAGCTTCATATTTCCGACTAACCGACTCCTTGACAATTCAAAAGTGCCTGTAAATGTTTAATTAAAATAAATGATTTGAGTTTGAGTTTAAGCAATATTAATATGTGTAAAATTGAATACAAAATAAAAGATCGCTGAACTTTAGCGGATGTTTTAGTTCCTGAAAAAGGTGAGCTGTAATGGTTTCCGAATGAACTTTTCTTTAATATCAATTTAGAACATGAACGTGCCCCTTTAGATGAAGAGAGATGCACAGAGATCCATGTATGTGATAAGATGAAAGCCACTAGACCGTTTGTTTATCCAACGAATCACATAACCGTTTTATTTCGTCCTTACAAGGAATACATAAATACGTAGACAATGATCGCACATAAAACCCTAATTCAACCGAGATCCAAATCCCTAACCACACCATAAAAAAGTCATAAATAAAAACCTGAATATCTATTCATTTCGAAACCACTATAAAATGAAAAAGAATCAATAGTTTAAAGACAAAAGAATTTAAAAGACCAAGCTACACAAAATCTTAATCCCTATCCAATTGAAAATAAAGATGAAAATAGTTTGAACAAACAAGATGTGGGCAAAGCGTAGCGCGGTAGCTTAAAAAATAATCATGAAAGAACGAAAAATGTTTTTAAAACGAAAACATAGTGGAGTAGATAAGAACGCGTTTTATTGTCCCGAAACATGGGGGCGACAAAAAAAAACTTACGATAGAGGCTGTTTGTGTTCAGAAAAAGGTTTCATTTGAAAATAGGCGTCTATTTTATGTAGGTGTAGCCGTGTAGCTACTTTAATAATATTATCTTCTAACTTAACATAATTACTTAAGTAAGCGTGTCAGTAGTAAAGTTTTAACTGAGTAAAATCCCTGACTATAATCATTTTACAAAAGTACTGAACTTTAACAAAAGGCGAAAAAATAACGCTAGACCTTTCAAACTCTGCACAGGCAATATTTTATGTTAATTTGCGTACAAAAAAATAATGCCCTAGACATTATCTACTAGGCTAAGTCTCGTGCAAGTTGAAAAAAAAACCGATACATTATACTTAGCTTTTAGATATAAATCAAGATTTGACGGCTCGCAAATTATTTCCCAGACTTTTTTATTGAAATCTGAACCTGTGTTTCAATGTAAATCGTTTCATAATAGATACAGCACATTACTATTATCTACGTAATACTCCGACATGTGTAACATGTATATAGTGATTCGTATCATATTTGATACAGAACGATACATCAAAACGTCCTTTGTATCTGATGGGATAGGGCTGCTTCAAACACGTCTACTTACTTTTGAAGACAAATTTTATACATAGATCTGTTTTTTTTTTTTTTTTTTTATAAATGGCATCTCGCAGGTCAACCTATGAGGTTGTCGTCTGCTTAGACGGACTTGCCTGTGGATTCCCTAATAAATTAAGGCCTCCAGCCAGGACTTAAACTTAAATACTAACTAAAAACTAAGCGACTACACGCTAAGGGCACCCCCTGTGGGGTACGAACCTCGGCTTAGGGCGTCGCTGGAAGAGGGCAGCAAATGACTAGCTGGATCAGGAATGATATTATTTAGGGACGAATTTAAAGCTACAGGCTCAGCGGCGCGGGCTAGCTCGAGCAAGGGTCGGGAGGGGCGTAGATTTGGGCGTCGCGGCGGGCCTCGGCGGCGAGTACGGTAGGACGGCGATCGGGTTTTGGGCTTATGAAGCGTGCTGGTTGCCTTACTACTCTCCTGGAGGAGGGTAGTGGCGTCGTCGGGGGCGATTAAGGTATGCCTTGGTCGGCGAATACTACTAATACGGGAAGGAGTGTAGCGGGCGGCCGCTGAGATCAAGGGGTTGGGGTGTTTTATGCCACAGTCAAAGAAACGCTTCGATAAGCGTTTCATGAACTGGTTTATGGTAGGCATTTTAAGATCGATGTGGAGATTTATATTACGGACATAGAAGGGGGCACCCGTGACCTTTCTGAGGAAACGGTTCTGGAGGGTCTGCATCTTATGGAGATGACGTGGGTGAGCGTGCGCGAATACAACGCAGGCATAGGTCATGATGGGACGGATGACTGCGGTGTAGATGCGCAGCTTGCATTTAAGTGACAGTTTGCAACGGGCTGTCAGAATAAAGTGGAGTCTACCAAGAGCGAAAGCGGCGCGCGCGCGAACAGCCTTAATGTGCTCTTTGAACGTTAAGTTTTGATCAAGGATCACGCCTAGGTATTTGGCTTGCTTCTCCCAAGGGATTGGCTTGCCGTACATAGTGATCGGGCTGGGAAGGGGGGGTGGGACTCGACGACGTCTCGAGAAGAGAACCGCCTGACTCTTATCGGGGTTGACCTCGATTCTCCATTTCCGGAACCAAGCGCCTAAGACGTTTGCGGAGGTTTGGAGAGTACGAGCTATAGCATTGGGACAATGACCGGTATAGTAAACGGCAGTGTCGTCGGCGAAGAGAGCCAACTGGGCCTTTTTACTCTGTGGAATATCGCTGGTGAACAGCGTGAAAACTAGAGGAGATATGACGGAACCCTGAGGGACACCGGCGCGAATAGGGTGAGGGGACGAGAGTGCACCCTCGATGCGATAGCGGAAGGTGCGATTCGACAAAAAGTCTCGTAAGATGAGTACGAGACGATCTGGCACTCCTAGTTGGTAAAGCTTGTATAACATGCCGTTGTGCCAGACTTTGTCGAAGGCTTTCGCTATGTCGAAGAATAGCACACCCGTCGTCGCATTACGCTGCATACCGGCGCACAAGTGCTCTACGATACGGTGGACCTGGTGGATACTCGAGTGTTGTGGACGGAAACCAAACTGCTCGTTGGGAATGAGGCTCTTTGCTTCGGCGTAGTCTTTGAGACGCTTATAAATAAGCCTCTCGTAGATTTTGCCGAGGACATTGAGTAAACTAATAGGGCGGTGCATAGATCTGTCCAGATATGAGTTATAAATACAAGAGCTGTCTTTCCTGTGTTTATCGTATTTTACATAGTTTTTTGATCATACTTATTTTCTTTGTAATTACAGGATTACAAAGAAAATATGTTTTTATTATCCATTAGAATGAGTTTCCCCAGCTAGTTTCATTTGAACCTGTAGGTCAAATTAAACTTGTTAGGGAAACTCACGCGAATTACGATAAAATTGAAAAAAAAAAAAAGAATTAATGTTTTTTAAGGACCGCTGGGAGTCTTGAAAATAATTTGTTTTGTCGTGTTAAGATATCGAAACCAATTACATACGTCCGTGAAGTTTACACAAAAGAAAGATTTTTTAAACTGATATTTCGGTTAGACATGCATTGATTAAGTTCATTAGAAAGAACTGCATTATGATTTCCACTCATACCTTCTTCAGTCAACGCTATTGCTTTATTTATATTTTGAAAGCTTCCTAGCTCTATCATCAACTGCGCCTACATCAAAGATTACTTCAATACCGCTTTGTCCTTTATTATTATTATTTCCCTCAAACTCATTTCCTGCGGCTACCCCTACACAATCCGAATTTGGGAACTATCTCCTCCCTTCCGTCAGACAACCCTAAATCCACTACCTGTCCTCATCAATTATTTTTTTTATCGACGGAGTATCTTCTAACATTGTCTAACATCTGCGTCGCGGCGTGATCGATGTGATTTAAATACCATTGGTGTAGCCAGGTAAAGACTGTTGATTGAGGACTTTTTTATTCTGGTTGAAATAATCAATGGTTATTGTCCTTAAACTAGAAGCTGGTGGAGTCTAGAAGGTTCGCGGCGAATCAGCTAAATTTATAAAGGAAATTATTTTATCTTGCTTTAATTAAAAACAAACAACCAAGTTTAAATACAATATGTGGCAACATTCCTCTCAAATATCCCAAACTTCCATCTGATAGACCGTCACTGAAGCTTACATAGCCTTGTACCGTTGCATTGACTTTTATAATCGACTGGGGACGAATTATCCTATCTCCTCTTTTGTTTAGAATGGTCGAGATAAGTAACTTTCCGAAATGTTTAAGAGTTCTGGGTGACATTGCGAAAGAGTTACTGCCCTCGTAAAATTCATAATTACCGTCTTTTGGCACGCGATGAATGTTGCGAGTTTTATGTAACGAACGTTCTGTCAATAAGCTTTCAAGAATCAACTACAACACTATGTTAGTTAATCTTTCAGCAAGGAACTAAGGATAACTGTAATCTCCTTGTGTCTCTAAGCTATATGAATAACGAACCAAATCAATTTAATCAAAGCTTAATAAACCACAGCATTTAGCTGACCTTTCCGATAAGTCACGAGCTTTCAAACCGTAAACAAAACAAAAGTAATCACATAATTTACGAGGGTATTATTCTCGCCGAATCCAACCAAACCACTTCTTAAAACTGCACATCCACAAATCCAGAAAACAAGCAGAATGCACATTAAAAGTACATTTATCGTCAAAACAAAAACTAAGATCGAACGAAACATTCGTCCGTGAACAAAAAGAAAAAACACCGTCCGGGCAATCTCGATCAAATTGTATAAGAGGATTAAAAGATTTATCGTTCAAGACTGAAGGAAATTTTCGGGGAGGCACTCGCTTTTATATCGTTACATTTCTTCTCGTCTGGTTAGCGGTACGTGAGCCAGCATAACTTAACTGAGTGCTTAAAACATTCGTTTATTTGACATATTTCATGTAAATGTATATTTGGTAATGCGGTTTCGGTTGCTGGGATGTTTCTTTTGTGTTACTGTGGTGAATTAAAATTTAAGCGATGCGGATAAAGATCTAACCGTTAGGTCTGTAATCCCTAGAGAGTTAGGCAGAGATTTATTTTTATTAAACCAGAATTTATTGTTGACGATGTTTATTTAAACGTGATAAAAGGTGGACAGAGAAACCAATTATTTCTCGTCTGGGTATGTAATCGAAAACCTATCACTGGGATACTTTAGGAGATTCAGTTGTTGAATTAAAAAGCCTTCGTTTCGTTACAAGATACAAGTTTTCTCCATCATTACCTTAAGTTACATTTTCCACAAGACAATAGGCGGCGATACTTTACATATTTCACTCATTTGCAATTCAGAATAAAAATATTATCCATCTTTTTTATCGTTTTATCTGTTCTGTCAGTTTTAGGTTCTGGTATTTCCGCATCTTATGAAAAGGTAAATGATTGGGCCTGACGGTTGACCCCGCTGCGGTTAAGGTCTGAATCACAGGGCAAAAAAATGTGATTCACTTGACACCCTAAACAATTTAATTTTCAAAATGCTATTCGATTTTAAAATCGTGTGTCCTTGTCCAAAGACTCATAAAAGAATACACGCTGCAATATTTCTTACCTATACCTATTCTCTTTATTGCCAAGTGTGCTGTATCTAACAATATATTTTCTATTTTCAGGTAAATAGCAACATTGGCGTGTGCATTACGGTAAGAAGGGGCAATACATAAGAAGGCTAATGTAGTATTTTATATCGACTCCTTAACGGCCACTCAGCCTTTACCTGAAGAAGCTATTGCGTTTCTTAACAAAACTATAACAATAAATTTTGCTGAACTTCGTTCCGGCACAACGTGGAACGTTTAACAGCTCACAGTTTACGTTTACCCTGATATATACTTCATTAGCTTGATTTACAATAACGTTTAGATACGTTTTTAGTTGATAGTGTTGTTGGTAATTAGTTTTGCGAATGTTAGTTGGTGGTGTTTACATGTGAACATTGCACGTTTCGCGTGAGATTTTAATTAATGTTCTCAGACATGAACGTGTACCGTTTTATTTTATTAACTATATTAATATTTATATAAAATATCATTTGTGTGTGTAATGTCATTTTATTGTGCACAGATTATTCTTGTATTATAGTTAAACGTCTCTTGCCACGATATATTGAGTCTAGTGCTTATAAAGTTTTGACTCGCCGGAGCGTGTTCTTTGCTAAAGTTTGATTCCTACACGAAGCAAATGTGTTTGAGGCTTGTACCTATATATATTTCTATATAGTTAACCTAGATGTTTGTGGACGTGATTTGTTTGTACAACATCATGTTTGTGGACATGCTTTGCATATAAACTGATACAAACGATACTGAATAAATATATATTAGTGAAACTGCTATCAGTAATAACTTTTCATTTCGTAGACTGTCCGCTTCTATATCTGTTTCGTCTTGTAAAAATAAAACTCATACAGATACCTTTTCAGAAACACTTTCCCAAATCTGCTTCTTCACCGACTCATTCTTGAAACCCCCTTTTTTAGCAGACGTTGGGAACAAAGTAATTAAAAACTTCCCTATCGTAGTTAGAAAGTACTTCAATGCTACCAGATTAATACGAGTATCGCGTGCGGTAGCTGCTTTTATTTCAACTATTTCATATTATTTATGGCTGATAGTTGAATTTTGTATCAAAAATGCATGCCCATGTTTATATAACCTCGCGTGATATGTTTCTCTATGTTTATTTTTGTCTGTGACAATCCAAATATATGTTATTGATTTTAGTTTCCGTTGGTTTCGTGTTTTGTATATCCGTATTTCGGTGTTGAAAAGTTATTAATAGAGTTGCTATTAGTTGTAGCAATAACAGAGTTACTCAACGCGATCAAAAGTAGCTTAAGTAAATCGTAACCTCACATTCAATTTCATCATAATACAGTATCTTCTATCTCAACATCACAAAAAACACACCTACAACAATTATATACGCCATCAGCAAATTTCCCAGTTCTCAATTTAAAGGGCAAGAGTTCACGCTCACCTAACGAGTACTAATCCGGTCTAACATTAAATATTATGGTTTCCTGCTCCTATCTTTTCAAGTGACATGTTAATTTGTCTGCAAGTAGCCACTTCCTCATTAACTGTTAGTTGCACGTTCGGGTTTAGCTGATCAGCTGTATTAGTCTGTTTGTCTCTATTATATGCTGTGTTTATATGTACATAAACTAGTGGTGTGACCCGGTTTTGTTAGCTTTAGTCATCTGAATTGGTTTGTGCAGGCTATGGGAAATATTTTAATTTTGAGATAGTGTTTTTAAGATCTTTGAAAGAAATTTTAAAACTATAGAACCAATAATTTCAAAAAAAAATAATACAGCATGGTGACTGATTTTAGGTTACAAATTGGAAGACCTTTTGATGCCAAATGAACGATTTCAGTATCACTTACAGAAAGGAAAGTTACTAAAACACTAAAGCAACGAACAAAATAATGAGCAATCTGACACCGAACAATCAATACACACCCTTTGCATCCTCTTCACAACTTTCCCATTGAAATGAATACAAACAGAATCAAAATCGCTCCAACAATTTTGCAGATCATATTACTCATACACACAGACTTCCTTTTGTGCTAGATACGTTTTGATGATCTGTATCACCGTTGGCCGTTTGATGTTTAAATTGCGGTACTAATTAGTGGACGTTAGCAACTAGAGTCATGGAGTTGATTTAATTTTAGCTGGTTCAATTCCTGTTTGAATCATGGTCTTAATAAGCTCTGTTTAGCCAGCCAGGGATTATGGTAAATTCCTGATATATCCTGAATACTACTGATGTTGTTTGGGACAATGGGATATTTGCATTCCTAAAATAATTACGCGTTTAGAAACGAGTTGTTTAAACATTAATAAAGTTGAAATGAGTTGGGATCAAAATACAACTTTGATTTGCAACAGAGCAATTTATAAGGACAGATTCATATTAAAATTTGGCCCTCACTGAAAACGTACTGATATTTATAATAATCTGATGCTAACGAAATGAACAAAACTTGTCGAACTAAAACTCGTCAAATTTACAAATTTGGACAGTCGTGATAACAAACATTGTCACCAAAGCAATTGAACTAAAAACAACTTCAGAAACTTGCAAAATGAAAACTACATCTTTTGTTTATTATTATCGAACCCCAATGAACTTCCATCGAGCCTAAGAAATTGAAACAAACTAGAAAGTCGACTTCCAAAGTTTAGGCAGACTTCAAATTGGACAGGATCCATAAATGCAGTGTTAGAAGTTGAATTAAATCATTCGAACCAAAAAATTTTGGACACTACCCTTAAATTAAATTGTTCAGATATTCATTTGTTACGTTCTCGAAACAAAAAGTGGATTTCGTTACTTCAAAGAGTTAGATTGTCTTGTACAAGTTATAATTTAATGGAATTGAGTGTAACTTGGAGAGCTGTTGTATTGGAGCATCATTGAAATTATTGTAAAAGTTTAGTGTTTTGCTTTTGTAGTTATTTGGTGCTTGAGCCTTTTGTGCTTGAATTTTTAATAGGTTGTCGAATGTTTCTGATCTCAGCAACAACTTTGAGCTTTTCGAGATGTTTTTACTCGAAAACTTATAATACTTGCAAACGTAATTATTTCACGCATTCGCAGTAAATATCAACACGTTTTTTTCAATACGAAAAAGGTGTTGTTTTAGCAAAAATAATGTAAAAACCCAACTTATTCATACTGAATAAATTCAGTACTTCAAGTTGGCCTACTTCAAAGCTTGTACTAAAACTACTAATACTCCTATAAATAATACGAAATCATTCAGCTCTAGAAGATACGCAATCGCTCGAATCGATACCTCAATATTCAAAACAACGTGAGCAAGAAACACATCCATCGGAACCCTTTAGATCACATTTTTTCGCTCAAAAATTATGAAGTATAATGAACCAGCGGGAAGTAAGTTAGCATTAAGTATTCGCATTTCCATAGCTGTCTCTGTCGTAGCAGTTAAAATTTCACTTGGCTAAGCAAAATTTTCTGTCCGCTGCAAAAATCCTTCCCCTTTTTGAGAGAGGGGAGCGCCGAGCGAATTCTTGCATAAAATTTACATCGAGCGGTCCACACAAATTACCATTTCACTTCTTACTCTGATTAAATGTTGTAGAAAAAATATTGCTCTCTAAATGTAAGAGAAAATTCTTGGGTTTTCGACTCATTAAAATTGATGTTTTGTTGCTTTTTTTTTCGTTTCGGCCCGCCCGGCGCTCGTTCCAGAGTGCTTTCCTTCCAGTTTTGCATTTGACTTTTCGGATACGAGTCTCTTTATATAATTCAATTAGTTTTTCTCCAAAAATGATACGGGCTTTTAAATTCTGCTTCCAAACCGCGTCCTTTCGGACGAAAGACAGCTGTAGCCGATCGCAGGGAATAGCCGACGTAATGTCCTACAAAAAATCTGCCAGAACTTGGCAATGGCCGAGCGGGATTCGTCCAAAAAAGGTGTGTGTTACAGCATCTTTCACGCAAAAGGGTGAGAAAACAGCGGAGGCGAAGCAAAGATATTTGGCAGGCCTTTACAGGCTAATGATCCACTTGATTGCGGTTAAGTGTCGCTATAAAAATGTCTGGGTGTTGCCAACTAGGGGAAAAAAACAGTTGCTCCTCTAAAGTGACTATTTTTCCTGGCAGCCTCCCGATATCATGAGACAATTGCCTTTGCGAACACTTTAAGTGGACGACAATTGATGTTTTTCCCACTTCGTCTTCACTAACTTAATTTTGTTGTGCTCTGAAAAACTTTCTTTATATTGGAACGGGCACTTCTCCTTGTATCTCGTATCAATTTTTGTAAGAAATGATTTTCTACTATGTTAAAACCTACTTTGGGATAACAGGCATAGGTCCCAGAAGTAAAAGCATAAGGCAAGTATCTAAAAAAATCACAATACATCATTATTTCAGATTCTATTCAATAAGCTGGAAGCATAAAAATATGTTCTTCCCAAAATTCCGCAGAACCTAAATTGAGTTCAGAAAAATATTTTGTAACTTGAGCAATCAAAGTTATGCCAGTAATATCAAAGATTGAAGAATAACTTGTATAAGTGGAAATTTTACTATGAAATCATCATGAAATCGAACGCCTTGATTGAATTATTCTTCCGCAAATCGTTCCATTTCTCGGAAACTCACCATCAATCATGGATCTGTTGCTATTATATGAACAGCAGTTGCTGTGCCAAGTACGTGATACTTATTTTGATGAAAATCTGACGGCTTGGGGAAAACCAGGAGGATTGGACGAAATTTTGATGAGTAATTTTCTTTTAAACACGGATGAAGCTTTCTATGTTAACGTACACGAACAATGCAGTTTGAGGTGAGGATACTTGGAAGGCAGAAAGGAAAAGTTTATAGATTTTTTTTCCTATAACTCAACACACAGTATTTCTATTTGTCTAGCATATAGCGTCCCACTGCTGGGCAAAGGCTTCCTTTATCTACACACTTCTATCCTCAGCTGAGACCTTTTCTTTAGTTACAGCTCCATCCTACATGTCATTATGCCATTACCTAAAGATAAATCCATTGACAAACCCCTATTCTCTATTCTCATTGCAAACATCGTGATAATAATATATCCAAATAGACCAAAACCTTCTGCTTTTTTCCCTATACTTATTCGTAAAACCTCCGAATCTTTGGAAATAACTCGCAGCGGGTGAGCCAGTGAATCGATTTTGAATTCATAATTTAATCTGGTCTGGTCGCGTAGCTCGGAAATGGTTTAATTTGTTCTCTCAATACAAGGGGACATGCTGGTATTCCGTTGACATGGTTACCGCTAATGTTTTCGCTGAGTTACTAGGCAGATTTTGAAAAATTTAATTATTAATTAATTTATTTGAATTGATATTACTTTCATCAAATATTGTTTGAGGGTTGTGATTGATGATGATATATGGACTGTTAGATGAGGTTTGAAATTTTATATTCAGTAACTAATTGATGTTGTTCTTTAATTTTGTTCTGATTAGGGTGATATATCAAACGCAATAGGTCAATCACGATTTGCTTCTCATGTATGTATGGAGAATAAAGTACTTTAATTTAATAAAAGAAGGTAATCACAAAAAACTGAAAGTAAATAAAATGGCCTTAACACAAATTCATTTAATAACCCTTTTCCTAAGCCGACCGTGGGATAAAGTTGAAGTATCAAAAAATTATTTAATTAACGCAGTATCCGTAGCTCAAAAGTGAGTAATTCCAGGAGCGACTTTATTAAAAGTTGATACAGTGTTTCGAAAAGTAATATAATACTTTTGGCGTCGTTCGAATAAACGTTTCAATATTCGAGGGCTTCATTAATCACGGTAATTGACGCGAAGGGGACTTGGACGGTGGACGCCCCCTTTCCCCCTTCAAATGTGGCTGTGCTTTTGTTTTTGATAATGGTAAAAAAATTGTTATTATTTCTGGAGGGGCGTCAGTTTATGTTGTTAACTTTGATTCTGTAAAGGATTATGTAATTTTTGTGCTTTTAGTGAGTGTTAATTTGGGAACAAGGGTTTGGTACTCGTATTTAAAATAATTAGTTTAATTGATATGGGGGAATTTATACTTTAGTAGAAAGAAAAGTTTGATTAAATTCTTTAAACAAAACGCGTCCAGGAGAATATCTGTAACTTTTTAAATACCTATTTATATTTGTCGTTTCAATAGCAAGAGCTCTGTTTACACGAAAAAGATAAAGAGAAAAGTTGATACTAAAACAAAATCGCCTTCAAACTGCAACCCTATCTAGATACTTCACAAAGCCATTACGATGAACATCCGATTATTGAGACCGTTATTATCAAAAGGAGTAGACAACCTAATTCACGGAAATAAAATAGAAACAACGATGGGAACCCCTGCTTAATGTTGCTCGACGATAACGATTTGATTGCCCGATTGTTCGAACATCGAATTATCTTGTACAACCAAATTCAAAAAGGAATTAAGGAAACTTTATAAAATAGAGGAAATCCTGAAATATATAAACATCTCGCTATTTTTAAAGGTCGAATGGATAGATAGAGGCTAGATGTGAACTGATTAGCCAAATAGTGGAGGAAGTTACGTGGCCTTTGGTTTCTGTTTGCCCTGCCAAGGACGAGTCGTTAAGATACGTGTTTGACTTAGCAAAGTACAGGAGACTGTCCGAAAACGTTGTGTTATTTGTGTAAGGATACCTCATCTTGACTGTATACAAAGTGGCGTCAAAATCAGATCTTTCTTATTTTGAGAATAATGTTTTTTTTAAATATACAGGCAGGTTAACCATTGTAGCTACATGACGAACGTGTTTAGCTATAGAGGAAAATCCTGTAAATTATAAAAGTATATATTTCTGAAAATAACTGAATCAGATTTTTATGCCCCTTTACACAAAGGTAAAGATGAAGTATCCCTACACAAATACCAAAACCGCATCGCTATTGGTCCTTCCCATGCAAATTCGCGCAGTCTCCTTTTAGTAGAGAAGCTAGTCTTTTAAGTAGGTTTTGAAATGTAACTCGAAAATGAAATAAAAAAAAAAGATGATCAAGTTCTTACATAAAGAAAAGAAATTGAAACATTGATTTCAAATGCAAAAGCAAATAAGATCACGATTTTTTTCCATCTAAAATACTCAATAGTCAATTTCCCTAAGCCTTCCCCAGTATTTGGTTGTCACATTTAATTTGGTCGGAATCGCCTATTAATCATTTATGGAGTCATTAATCAGATATCAGCTTGATATCCTTTCCCATTTCTTCGTTCGTTGAGGATTTACTTGACAAATTACTTTTTCGCTTTTCTTGTTTAGAAAGGGTGGATTTCTTTTAAAGTTTAGGAAGACGGTTTTTTTTTCTGATAATGCTGTTAAAGTGGGGTACTTCATTTTGCAGATTGCAAACTCACTTCAGGAGATAAAGATGGTGTTCAACAATGTTCCTTAAAAAATGTATTAAACGATAAAAGCAAACATTACAGGGCCAATTTTTTTTAATGCAGTGTTTTTCACAGTACAATATCAAGTTCCAAACCAAGAATTTCAAACACTTAACTAACTAACCCGAACTCGCAACAACGAAACCTTAAATTATTGCAGAATTTCGCCAATTCCACCCAGTACTGGTATGTTTACGTCAAACTTTACCGTAATCATTTGGGCACGATTTTTATTAACTCCCGAGTCTCGATGCCTGTAGAAAACTTTTGTTGCGACTTTTTCTCCTTTTTTACGTCCCAAGCTTTTTATGGTTCTGCAGTTCGGTTTATCGTTTATTAAACTGTGTATAGATTGGATATTAAAGAAGGATTTCGTTCTCGTAAAAATTGAGAGATTCAGGGAGATTTCGAGATTCGGTTTTATTCGAAGCTTGAGTCGAAATCAATTGGAAAGGCGATGTGTGATGATATTTAATTTGGAGTTTAGAGGGGCTGAGTTGGCTGCATCGGTTTATGGGGTTTTATATCTCAAAGAGTGCTCGCGTGGTTTCGTATTTTCCGGATTTGCACTTTTATGATGATCTTACAGAAATTGTACTGTTGTTACACTGCTCCACGGGGCTTGTTCTACAACAAACTACAGCTTTGCTCATGCACTTTACTTTCATGCATGTCCCATACCTTCTTAAGAGCACTTCTACGTATACGAAAGGAATATGTAATATTGTTGTAAAACAGCTAGGCCTTTGCATACACAATTCAAATTATGAAGTTACCAACGATATCTGAATTGTGTAACGTTCATTATTCCACAGATTGCGTACACTATTGCTAAATATGTTACTGTATGAGGCTTTTAAGCACCCACGCGGGCTTAGAGTATCAAGGAGATATTTCAATTTATACCATTATAACCTTTATTTCAAAATCTGTAAGATATAAAATCCTTTGGACATTCTAAGCCAACTGTCAATAATTTATTACGTTCTTATGAAGGGTCATTTTTATTACGGCGCTAGTAACATTGTATCTAACTAATTGGAATCTTGTATAATTTTAATTGTATTGTTGTTTCAATTAGTTTAAATATATTGGCAATTTAGATCTTTAATTGCAGGGATTACGTAATGGGTTCTTTGAGTATTGTTGCCACTCCTTCGAAACGTGCCTTAATTCGTACTAAATGGCTCTTTCAAGTGAATTATCAGTAATATCTACTTCTCATTTTATAAAATTGTTGTCACAAATCCTTTTGTCCATCTTTCCCAAACCTTTAAGATTATTGCTCATTTATATTCTTCTTTCATTTCATTCATATACGGGCAAGGTTATAACCAAAATTATAGTGTTTTTAAGTACTTTTGTGACACAATTCAAGGTGTAATTTATGCACGGATACCTGCAACAGTCTATGACATTTTGATAATGAAATGACATACAAACACAGTTTTGTGGACGTGACTGACTTTTTGGCTACCTTATATTTTTTTAATTTTTAGGTTTTTTCCGTGTGATTGCAGATTGCACTTTTCTGGAGGTTAAAGATTTTCTAAGTGTTCGTACGACTATAATATGTAGTAATAGTTAAGTTAGTCCATGTTCGTTGAGGTTTTTATCATCATCAAAACCAGTTTCTCTGTCTTCTTAACGTTTTGCATTGCCAATTCTAATGAGTAGTGCCTCATGAGTGTGCAGATGATCAGCGACCAGAATGATCTTCTTCTCTTCGTCCCATGTTACTTAAGGTTGTCATTTCATTCTTCCCTCTTTGCCAGTCTCTCCAAAATCAATTTACCTAGCTTTTTCCAAACATAGTTGGGATCGACTTCCAGTCTAAGCAGCTGAATAGCAGTATTTTACAAAGAGCGACTGCCTCTGATGACCTGATCTCCACAACCCAGTTACTGTGTAACAGGATATCTCTTGGTACGACTGGTTGTCAGTTAGACTTCATATTAATCAGCAAATCAACTACAACTACACACAATTTTAACACAACACACGTTTTTACTTCAAATCGTTCTCGTTACAATACCCTTTACTTCCGAGGTGAAGTAAAAAACATCAGAAGGTCAAGCTTCTTATGATCCTACGAGGTAATGACTACAACACGTCATTACGGCACGCAAATGTTCTAGTGGATTGTGTATCAGTTTCGTAATAAGCGCAAGGTTACTATAATGAGTGATAACACTTAGTTTTTGTTGTATTTGTTTTATATTGTGTTTTAGTTCATTTTAGATTTATTTTGTAGGTTTGTTGGAAAATGATCTACTTATCAACACGTTTAGATTTAATTTTTATCTTTATCTGTGGTAATTTACCGGTAACCCATAAATCCCTCTCATGATGAAAGGAAGCCTAGGTCCAAGCGGTAGGAATATAATAGGCTGATTATGCCACGGTATGATTTAAAATACAAAACAACACATGAAAAAACCCGAGGAAAAAAAAAATACTTTCCAGAATCAGAGAGATTAAGTTCAATCACTACATCTAGTTTTCAAAATGGTAATTATGTAAAGACAACTAAACCAAATCAATTATGCTATTAACACACACATTAGCAATTAAATCTGATTAACTAATTATCGAATTAATTATAATAGAGTTAGCTGTATTGTATTGCATTTGAGTTAACTGGACTAAATACATACAAAATAATTAATTTATGTTAATTTCTATGTAAGCCGGCTACTAGGCTTACACTGATTGAAGAAATGGGACGTCTCAGCAATCTAGTCTCAAATAATTGATATTATGTAGCTTTAAAACTCTTGTAGGGTCAGTAGATAAAGAGTCTTGGTAGTACGCATTCTGCTGGAAAATTAAATAACGTGCTTGTCTGCAAATTTTCTAGTAAATCCGTCTGACTGGATTTGACATCCATGGCTACTATCTCCTTTCATTCAAGGGGATTAAGGACTATCTTCTCAACGAAATTGATTGTTGGTAAGTGTAGAAAATTCTACCTAGGTACCTAGTCATAACGGTATGTCTGTAATATTTCAAATTGTATTTTTATAACCCCCAAAAAGTTATGGGCCCTTATAAAGCACGCGAAATCTTGAAAGTCTTTCAAAGTTATTTTTCGTTAAAAGTTATTTTTTCCAAGTTTGAAAGTTACTGTATCATTTGTTATGATAGGCGAATAAAGTTGTAAAAGTACAGACATACTCATAAATATGTTGAATCATTTGAATTTCAATTGTGTTCAAATGTAAATATGAGAATTTATACAGATTTTATTAATGTTATGCTATCAACATTGGCTAACCCTTCATCTCTACTAACTTTATTTTGGTAATAAAAAAGAAAAACCCAAAACGGTACTGTCCTCTGTGGAGAACTTCTGAAAACATTGTTTTTACTACCGAATCAAACATCAATATCAGAATAACAAACAAAATGGTCGTTCTATCGCACTACTTTATCATTACCGTCCATGGTGTTCTTAATAGGCAGTTGCCATGACAACGGAAAGCCTTCTCACGGCACCCAATATCACGAGAATGGCCAATAAAACTCAAGTATATTCGCTACACAAATTGGTTACTACGTGAGTAAGTAAGTGCTTAAAAATAAATTGGATTTTTTCAAGAGACTGCTTTTTGCTCCTGATTTTAAAATAGCTAGTGATTTATGGAAATATGGCACTTTCCGTTTAAAAAATAACAATAAATGCCTAAAGTAATGGTTGCCAATTTTGAGCCACTACGAAAATAAAGGTTTTTTGTGCAATAAAAAAACAATTAGAAGCCTTTTTCTTTGAAAATTCTAAGTGATAAAAATGTAGGTATTGGTGTTACAGAAAATAAAATTCGAAAAAAATGTTGGTCAAAGAATACACACGTGAATAATAAAGTAATATCTTTAATGTCTCACTTTTTTGGGTCTAGTATTTACAAAACAGAATCCAAAATGTCCAATCTTGTTTCTGATTTTTTGATTTGTCGTGACCTCTGCGGATTATTAATAAACACAGAATTGCTTACTAACACGACGCACGCATGCATGCATTATATATGGCGCACACAAAACCATATGTATCCATAACTTAAAAACTAACGTTGAGCTATTGGAACACCCCTACCTAACCTGATGTTATGTTATAACATAAAAAACTGTATCCATTTTCAAACTCTAACAAACATTGTATACGTACATCGGAAATTAAAAAAAAAACTCCCTAAATAACAACTCGGCTAATTCATACATTTCAACGTGTCATGAGCTCAACAAAATGAGTGTATCATTATAAAAATCTAAATGTACCCGTTTCTTCAACACTTAAACCCCAACCGCTTGACAAGTAAATACTTGACATTGTAATTACAATTCACGCACCCATTGTTTTATAAAATTCCTAGCCGACTGAGTTAAAAATACAGTTGATTTGCATACACCTGAAGCGTTAAAGTTATATTTGATTCGGTGGGGTTATACTACCAAAATTAGACCATGGCAGTCAGAACACGCGATGTAATTCTATTTGAGATTTTTATCTGTTCAATTGATGGTTATATATAGTTACGAAATGAGCTTAAAAATACGAAACTGTGGGATTAGGGCGTGAGTTTAGTATTAGAAGCGCAGCGTAGCGGTGGAGGGTTGAATAAATAATGTTGTGAAAAGTTTTAGTTTAATTCTTCAACACAGTTTTTGTCGTAGTATTACATACCTACTGAAAATATGCTTTTAAAGTTTAATGTCTAACTGTGACAGTTCAATTGCAAATGTATAATAAAATCAAAAAAAATGAATACGAATTTTAGTTTGAACAACAAAATTTCTGTTTGGTTAACATTTACTTTCAAATAACTCAAATATGTATTTTACTGATACCCCAAACCATGAATATACATATTTTGTATGTTACCTAAAGTATAGTATTGTAAGCAAAACTACTGAGTATGTAACATGAGAATCGCTCCCGCTCATGAACCTGCCATCGCAATCTTAACCACCAAAACCTCATCCTTTAGGAAGTGCAGTGCGTGATTTAGTTAATGAAGATCGTTCGTAAAACGTTGTATTTGGTCAAATAACATGTAACGAATGTGTAAAATATAATTATTTCTGTTATTATAGCAGGTATGAGGTAGTATGTCATTCGAGAAATCTCAATCTGACAGTGAACGATTATGTTGTTAGAAATTGTACGTAATGTTTTATATCTTCATTCTTTATTTCTAAGAAGGTAGTTGTTTCAAGGGTTTTGGGTGCGTTAGCGTTTGAACTACGTTGGTTGACGGTACACTTCGACGTTTAAAAACGTATTTTATCTAATGGCTACTTGAAATAAATTATTTGACTTTGACTTTGGTATGAAGTATTTTTCGTTTATCGGACAGTTAGGTGTGTTAATGTTCTGCCGGTTTTATAAAAGTAGCTATAGCTATAGCTTATGTAAGGATAAGGACACAAGAACATACTGTAGGTGATTACGGAAAAAGCTTTATTTAGATATTTTGTTCAGGAGTGGACAACAGGTTTATCCGGTTTTCAATAACTTTAGATAATAATAGTTTCCGACGAAAAAAATGCTCCATTTATTTCACATAAAAACAATTAATCTTTTTAGTGTACGTAAAATAATCCAAGCAGTGAAACTGACTTCCTTCTTCTAACTAAAACTTTAAAAAAATGTATCAAGGTGAGTGGACGAGGAAGCGAACTTGCGATCCGGCCTTGTTTCGTGAAAGTGTAACCTTTAAGCCATGCCATGGTGCCTTTGGATACGATGTTAATATGAGTCAAATGAGGTGCAGTAAATTTTTATTGTTTTTATAAACTTATAAATAGCCAGTAATTGGCTCTCTGCAAGGTTTTTTATCTTATTGGAAAAAAAAGAAGAACGGGCATTGAACTCGCTTGCTATGGTCAGTTTTTCTCCCACAAAATAACACTTAAATGAATGCAATAAAGGTACACTTACTATTACTTAGATACTTAGGTTATAATAGGTACACTTGACTTGGTACTTATCGGGTGTAAAAATACACTTAAAGTTGCCTAGAGTCACTTATTCTCCCCGTCATTGTATTTTTTTTTGTACTAGACCATACCTGGGAACCTTCTGTTTACGGAGATTGAAGGTCAAAATTCCAATTCAAACAGACGTTTTTTACGAAATAAGTTTTCAATCATATAACACAACTTTGCATGCACCCATAAGCACAATGTTTTGCGAGTGTTACATTGCGTACTACCGCAAATTTTAACACCAAAAACAAAAGTCGTTTCCAAGCAATTATTTTTGTGTAATGTTATGCACGTAGTTTTATATACTGAATGCGTATTTGACGGCTGTGTGATGGGTCTTTTTACATTCTGTATATAAAAAATAAAAATAAAATATTGACATAAAACAAGATGTACAAAAACAGATAGATTTCTCTGACTCGTGCACTAGTTTTAACTGTGTTGCAGGAGCCAGTGTCCTCTCGTAGTACAATGACACAAAGTTTTGTTGTTTTATGACAACACAAAAAAAGGAAAGAAAAGAAAAAAATGCACATTTCTACAACGGTGAGACGTTTAGCCAATGTATTCAAATAATATCAACCCTAACCTCTCTACCAACAAAGTCTATTCCAAGCAGCCATTTCTCACAATACCCAGCCAATGGCTACAATAAATTATAAAACCTACACCGCCCATTGCCAAGCGATACGTAAAACTCGACTCGTTCGAACGGAATGAACGATTAGTGAACGAACGAGATCATATTACCACTGCATAGGTAGGTTCGTTCAGAAGGTTCACAGTGCAATTTCAGTACAGTACAACCATTTTCTTAATGTCCCTCGCAAACTTCGTGTTTCGTCAGTCGTCGACGCTCTCAATCGAAGACGATTGAAAGCGACCGGTCTGCACCAAGTGCAAAAGGCAAACCGACAAAAAAGAAAACCGACGACTGACGAAACACGAAGTTTACCAAAAGGCATTAAGAAAATAGTAGAACTGTACATGCGGCGCACCCTGCCGTGGGCATTCACCTTTTTTACCTTGCTGTTCTTTCTTCTGTGGCATGAGCTATCATGCAAAATAAGAACAACGGAATGATGTATTTTTTTATGTTTCATTCACGGAATGATGTATTTTTTTATGTTTCATTCTTTCTCCACATAAAAGATTCAAACTTCCTATGATTGATTGAAATCGTTGTTTAGTTACTTTAACCATTCCATTTCAATGCTATTTCAAAGTTGTGTTTTGCACACAACTCATCGCTTTTAATGATTAAACACCCTTAAGTAACACTCAAAGTTTTATTCACGCCCGCTGTAAAATCTTATCTTTGAAAGTTCATCATTGTAATTCATATTGCGTGCAAAGTAATTTTTCCATCATGCTTGATGTTTTATCATATTTTTTATAGTTAGTGCTTTAGAAGTCTCGCCTAAGTGAAACTTCTGTTTATTTAGCATGTCACATCATTTAGAAGACCTTGGTCGGAGATCGGCCGGGATTGCTCGATATCTTGGTAATCTTGACTTTCACGCCGGAGATTAATTGTGGTACTTTGTGGTTTTTGAGTTCGAGACGAAGAATTAAGGCCCATGTGCCTTAATGCGTAGACGGAGAGAGTGACAGTTTATATTACACTCATAAAAAGGGGCCGTATGTATGGAGGCTTTCTTAATTGTGCTGAAAATATATATGTATTTGTCTAAAATTCAAAGTTAGGAGCGATTTTGGTGAATAAAATAATATTTTCAATCTGAAATCTGAATCTGTTGAACGATATAGCAATTGTTTTTTTAATTTCTAATAATGTCTATTTTCATCAGAATTACTAAAATAAGTAGATGTTCCAGTAAAATCCTACCTCTAGGCTGAATATAAATCTTGAATAGAATCAGATTCGAACTAAGGATAGATTGAGAATTCAAGCGTTAACGTACCGTCTGCCTGTATTGTGCTCCATTCTCCCAAGAGTCTCTTTTCAGCAACTATTTCAGGAATAGAAATCTTATCTCAGACCAATGAGCCTTCTGATTTTCTACCCATTTGTATTTAGACTTCTTTCAAATTCAAACACAAAAAAGTAGGGACCTATTTCTGAAGCCTTTATAATAAACTTCAGAACTCTTTCAACTTCATTCGCAATGATTGAAAACATGGCACAAAATGATTTTACATGTAAATTGTGTACCTACATATTATTATTGGAGCTCCATACCCAAAATACTTTTTCAAAGAGTTTGAACGGAAAAAAAGTTTTCAATTCAACAAAAAAGTTGGGCTTATTGACATAAATCGACTTTATCATAATAAATTTATTGCCCTGAGCATATTACGGGGTCTTTGTGGGGTGAAACCCGTTGTCGGTCGTGGGATGTTTATGCATGTGTAAAATATGGAAATTCGGTATGAGATTCATTTTAGATTGATTTTTGCCCGTGTTGTGTCTTGTGAAACATTTTAGAACGGGTTGCAAAATGATTTTCGATTGTGCGTTTTTATTTTTAGCCAAAAATTGTTCGAGAAACTTTTTCTTGTCATATGTTACATGGGCTTGTCGTGACAAACGACAAAAAAGTGACAAACGACAAAAAGTTTTTTTTTAAAATAGTAATTCAATCTAATATTATTAAAATAAGCTGCAATTTAAGCATTATTATATCTACCATGTAAGGGTAAACCTGGGTAGTATTAATAATATCCACTGTTTTACTTCGAACGGGATTATGTTGGCATTAATAGAAGAATTTGATTTATGTATGTATAAGTATTAAGGTCATTTTTTGTTGAAAAAGTCCAGCGTTTTGTTGTACCGCCTAGGTTTTATTTTATAAGAGGTTCAATCTTTTAGTTGAGTTGAATTTTGGATAAGATTGAATTGTTTTATTCAGAAAGTTTTGTGATTTTTTTGCTTTTGCAAAAGTCTGAGAGCTAATAAAATTAGGTTTTTATTTTTGTAAATAGCATGCATCTGTAAAAATATTAAAATGTAAATAAGTGAGGTAAGATTTTAAGAAGAGATTTTTCATACAAACAATGACACAAGAGATTACGGAAGGGAACGAACCTATTTTCCACTAATTTAGGGTGGAAACACATTTTCTCGACAGTTTGCTTAAAATCTAAATAAAACTCATAATGAAACCAGAACAGTGAATCCGTAAAAATATATTTAAAGCCATATACTTTTATCTGGCACTAACGTTTTATGCATATATTATAAAATGATATTCTTGTAAATTCCGTAATTAACCGTTACGTCACGTTAATGTAGGTCTGGTCTTCTGTAACTTTTTTTTTCGCATCTTTGTAGAAACATTTACATATTATTATCAAGTTAATCTTTGAATAAAAAATGAAGGTTTTCTTAAATTTAATTTTTTTTGTTGCAACCCACATAGATAATGATATTAAAAATACACTGAGGATTATGATTATGGACTTTAAAGTCGCCCGTAGTAAAACGTAAGCTGTAAAAACTTTTTCACTATATTTTATTGAAAAAAGCCTCTACATTATTATGGCACGTAAAAGTTACTAAAATAGTTCAACACAACTTTTATATTTAATACAAGTGCTTTTTAATTTTATGGTTCACCATAAGAGTAATCCACTGTTTTTAACGTCCATCTTCTAAATGATCTATCAAGAAAAGGTTTTGAAGTGTTGTTTGAAAAACATTATCCTCATAATCTTCATTATTTTTCCTTATTATCTTCAAGTTGTTAGTTCAGGGTATTAACAGAGATTTGGCTATATCTGTCTTCTTATTTTAGTAAAAACTTTGATGATATCTCGGAAACTGCTAAACCGGTTTAAATGATTTTTACATAAATGGAAAGCTTATGTCTTCCTGATCAGCAACGAGATAAAATATATAATTATGCTTCACTTATAAAGGTACTTACACGGTTCTGAGTTGATACTTTAAACTCGACAGACTGTTACTGCACTTATGAGCGTAATTATTATTGTGCAGTTTCATGCAATGACATACCAGGATTTAGTACCATTTACAATTACGCTTTTCTCATAATGAGGGGATAGTTAAAATATTAAATCACCAGTAAGGCAGTTTATTGCATAGCTGGAAGGTCATTCATCAGCTACCGCTAAGATTATGCTTAGATAGTTCTAACAGTATCTTTTGCCTGACTTGAGAAACTTGCCAAGAAAACCTTATTGGCTAGCACTAGATTTATAACACTGATTTAAAATATGAAGACCTTCAAGCAACGTCTTTAGATATAAATCTTTTCCACATTTTGCACACCAAATAAAGAACATAGAATATAATACACACGTATATAATTATGAACAAAAATCCTTATAATCTGAACTTCTTTACGAGTTAGGGCACATTCAATATAGGGACTAAAGGTGGGCTCAGCGAAGCGCCATTTTATAATAACGCGTATACACATTGTGCCATTACTGTTATTTGGGGGAGCTCGCCTGGAAGGAGGTGCCTACTGGGGTGCTCTTGGAACAAAAACTTCAAACTATGGAACGGATATTTAAGAGACGATGTTATTAAATGTTTTCCTAATGTGCACTCTGATATTTGATTAAAAAAGCGTATTCATGATAGCCATGAAAGTAAAAAGAACTTTAAAAAAGATTTTCATATCTGCTATTTAACTTATAATTCTAGCTTTGTGATTAATTAATTTTGCTATTAACTTTATGAAAATTATTTCAGTTGGATAATAACTGGTGCTTACACCTTTAATAATAATAATTGCAAAGTGCAATTTATTACTTTAACTAGCACTTCGTCCGCGTGGAATTCGAAAAAAAAATGTAGCCTATGTTCATCAGACATAATTTCGGCTTCTAATGGTAAAACAATTTTTCAAATCGGTCCAGTAGTTTCGTAGCCTATACAAACAAACAAACAATCAAATCTTTCCTCTTTATAATAGTAGTATACACAATCCCAAGTTAAACGAAATGGATTATTTAAATGACTTATGTAATAATTAATAAACTATATATCAATTTACGGTACATTCTTTTCATAAACACCTTTCGGCTTTTTTTCATTTCAACTGTTCTTCAGTGTCCAATATTATTATTTTTATGATACTTAATTCAGTAACTACATGTGCGTCTCCAATCATTATCTACCACTATGTTTAGTGATTTGAACTGTCCGTTGTTTACCAATAAGCCTGAACTGTTTTATAAGTTTCTGATACTTACACAAAAACCTCTGTTCATCTAAAAAAAAACAAACAAGCATGAACATAATCAATTCTTTTCCTGCTCCACAATTATTCATGATAAATCGCACACGTGACAGCTGTGTTGAAAACACAGCGACAGACATAAGGGCGTGTAACCATGCATGCGACATACGAAACGTATATTTTAGCATAGCTTTAATAAACATCGTTGATTATACAACACTCCGACAGTATAGTGATGTGAGATTGTAAATCTGAACGGAAATATTTCGTGTTCACTTGGGCTGAGGCGCGGGTTTTCTTTTACAAAAGCTACTTTTACTATAAGAAATATGTTTTTTCTTCATTTTTTTTTAAATAAAAACATATTAGTAATTAAATAAGTTACAAATAATATCCATGTCGAAATAAACAATCTTAATCCTCAAATAAGTTAAAAACAAAACAAAGTAGCCATAAAAAATGTGAATCCCCCAAAAAAAGCGGATGCGCAAAATTGTTATGAAGCTGGAATTTACAACTATAGACCATAATAAAATATTTATTTTGATGCGAGTTGACCCTTAGGGCTCTTAAAGATAACAAGTAAAGGGCAATGTGGCTTCCGATTCGCATGGCCAACAATGTTTTTCCAGAAATTTCTTCACATCAAAAAGTTATATGTGCATATAGGACTGTTATGTCAGCAATAATTCGATTATTTTAAGCAAACAAACCAAAAACGTGACTTCTTAGGCATCAATAACGAATTTCATAATTCCACACGCACGGCCGGCCATGTTTTATTCAACTTTTAAATCGTATTATATATTTTTTCACAAAATCTAGGTTGTGTTTTAAAAATTTGGCCGGTCGTTCAACTGTGCTGTGGGAGAATTATTTGTAACAATGGATCGTTTTCAAAAATACGGATTTTTTCGGTAAAAAATGAACCGTTAATGACGATTTTAATGGTGTTCTTTTTTCTTGTTTTCAGGTAAGGAGATCTTCGTTTTGACGTCCCTAAGTGGATATGTGAATTTTGCTGCTATGAAATGTTGGTGAGTGCGAGGTGGTGATTAGCTCAGTGAAGAACGGTATGGATTAACTTTAGGTTTAAAATAAGTATCAAAATGTTGATACATTCTTTAGAGATAGCTTAATTTATTGTTTATCTCTTATTGAGTTGACAAATTTGCCTGTTTAGTTACGAATACTGTATAAGGCTCCCACAAACAGGCGCGACGCAACAGTGCGACACAATGGCACTGCTCGCGCGACACGCGGTGCATTTGTGACGCGCTGTCGCGTCGCGCCAGCACAAAATGCGACAAAAAAAACTCAGATTACCACTACTAATAAACCTAAACAGAAAAAATCTAAACATCGACAATCAGTCTCGTCGAATTGTGTCTCACGCGGTGGGGTGAACGGCCTTATTATCGGCCTCTCGTGAATAATATATGGGACGAATTTCGCGATTCCACCTATGACTGTCGTCAGCGCTGCGTCAGAGTTACTCTCATTACAAAAACAAAGGTATATCTAATGATAGAACTGAATATAACTGAATAAAAACAGGACATCATTTCTTTTCGTACCAAATTACAAGTAGTTAATAGCTTCTAACCTATAAAGTGATAGCATTGTAATCATAAATTTGTTTACCTATGGACAGAAAGTCTGAAATAAACGTTTATTATTATTATAATTTCAAACAAGTACCGACTTGTTTCGATGACATGCAACTGTTGGATATTGACTATCACAACTCGCAAAGAATAACAATCACTAACACTTTTCCATTGCGTTATTTCTTCTGAAAAATAAGAGACTGATGTCATTAAAAAAAGCAATGGATATTCCAATGGCCGGGCAATATGCACGGGCAATGTAATAGGTACGTTTTCTATTATCCGATCGGTTTAGAAATTCAAAGTTTATCAACCTAAACGAGACTGCGTATTGAATATAAAGAAATATAATGTTACATTTGAATGCATCCAACGTTCGTTTTGCAAAAGTTATTTTTAACACGAACCTTTTTAAAATTAATATTCCATGCATATGTTTTATGTGTGTGTTGACACGGTTTTTGGTCGACAGTGTAAAGAAAACAACTCAAAAAAAGGTTTTATCAACTTTACTATTTTTACTTTAATAGATAGATAGTAAACAAAGATTTTTGCAAATGGCTTTTGTAATAACAGCTTACAAAAGATAACTGTAAAAATAAATACATGGCAATGCACAACCAATTATTCTAAACTTTAATAAGCAGATCATTTGAGTGACCGAAATAACCCCCAAATTTTAGAGTCATATACAGAACCCCCAATTTACAGTCATGAATAACTAAAGACAAATTAATCATCAAAGGCAGTGTAAAATTTCAGCATAGTCAATGAATAAGTCGCAAAGTCAAGCGTTCTTGTCAATGCGGGGTCAAAGGCAAACAACCTGGGGTCGGTTCAATGCCTTTACTTTTTTATTTACGGGTTAAATTTTTGCCTTTTTTTAGCAGTTAATCATGAGTTTTTATTGCTTATTTAACCATGGGTTAATTTTAACTATGATTGCAATTATTTCATTTAGGTAAATAATATTTGGATTCACGGCCCTGATTTTATTAAAATCGAATGTCATACAATGGCTTAAAAGTGTTTGTTTTTTTAATTTAAGTCTGTTTATCTTATGGATAAACAGAGTTAAAACTTTAAGGTCTGCTATAATCATGGCATGAAATTATTCTTTAACACTTAGAAATTATTACATTTTCAGACAGCTATTTTTCTGATATATTAATATTAATTAGGGTCAGCTAGCAACTAAAATATCGGTGTAAATAATGTCAGTCCTATCCCAAGGTATTTTACTATGCGTGTGCGTTGTTTGTTTAATAACTACAAAATATTATATCATTATCTAATCTCACCGAGTTCAGTAACCACTGCAATCTGTGTGTATAATACATAAGTCATTAAGATAACGGTTGTACCATTTGTCAAAAAAGTTTAAGAGTATCTACGTAATTTTATAATGTCATCGAACCAGCTGTGTGCCACTTATTATTATCTACAATATATGCGGTAATAGCCCAACGGTTAAGGAATGGATTTTCGGGTAAATGGTTCTGGGTGTCTTCTCTAATTAATGCACTTTTCTACATGATCCCACTAATTAATTATTTAGAGTAATTAACAGAAATAACTAGTTTGATATAATAATCCGTTACCACAATACTTCATCTGTAAAAATCCAATAATTTGATCTTTTTTTAACAAAGTATATTTTGCCTTTAATTGAACTTTGATTCCTAGTTTGTTTATTAATTATCGGAGCAGCTAATGAGGTCGTTACCCTTATTCTGTTTTAATCAAGATTTAGAAATAGATAAAGCCTGATAAACAAATTGGATTTTTATAGTTAGATCTTACTTCAAGCAAAAAAAAACTCAAAATATGTTAAAGAATTCACATCTAAAGCATAACCTTTAAAACTCTAAACTAAAAACTGAATATTTTCAAAATATTTAGTTATATACAATTGAAAAATATATAAAAAAAACGCACATACATTCAACGAAATAAATCTGTATTTAAATTTAGTATCTACAAGAAATGAGTAGGTGTACGCATGAACACTAGAATCAAGTTCATTGACCCTATTATCTTATTAAATGAACGCGAACATTTTGCAGCTGTTGGTCACACACTCAATAGATTTTTTCACATTATTTATTATATATTTAACAAAAATGTTAATAAAAACATTGCCTACATTTATAAATCAGTAATTTTAATGCTATCCTCGGTAGAACATAGTCCAATGAGCATTGTATGTAATTAAATTACATGTACTCGTAAATTAAATTATGTCATCCTAAATATCTGATAGTGGCTAAATGAGCCTGTTCCTGAAAGCCTATTATTATATTCTATTAAACCTGATTTTGGCTGATTTGATTGGCTTTTGTCATTTCTGCCAACCGATCACACGATCACATTTGATTTGACAGCAATTTGCTGATGAAAAGCCTGACTATACTTGATGTGGTTATTTTTTTGGGTGTTCAGTTTATAATATTATCTATTATAAACTCTAAAACGAGCCATACGCTGTTGAGTTGAAAACTTGGCACTGTGTGTCTCGTATTTCGAAGATTCGTTGCAATGTTGTGTGAGTTAAAGTGTGTTTATCTCTGCGATAGATGGCGCCACGTGTCGCTTAGCCGACTCGTGGATGAGTTTCATGCCAAGTACTAGATGGCAATCGTATTAATAAAATTTATTATGTCATTTTATTAACAAGCTGTTCACAGCTATAGTACTATGAAGTGTATTTGAAACGTGTGAAATAATTAAGATACCTTTTATTATTGGACTGAAAACTCAAGAATGCGTTATAAAGAAATACGAAACACGTTATATAGTTATGAATAGTGCCAAATGTAGATTGTCTAGTGTGTAGGTAAATTAATGGGAATAAAATACCAACATTTTTAAAAGGATTACCTTTTTAAAATGTTGGTATATAGGTGAATTGTCGTGTAATGAAACCAATTCGATTCAAAATGAAAGATATCTGAGCAGACGGATGATTCAACAAATACGAAACAAAAAACACAATCAAGCCTTAAATAACATAATTACACTCAAATAAATTTATGCATCCCATTAAGAGAAATCTATTTATTTATTATTTTATCGATTGAGCACTTACGACCAAAGAGCTCTTAAAGTTAAATAGTTCAAGTCGTTTGCTTAGCTGTCCTTCGTAATTACTGCACCTTTAAAGGTCCATCCAGATTTTTCTGTAGGTATGTTTTATTATGGGTCGTATTTCTAAGGTCTAGACATCGGAAAAAGGGACAAGGGGAACAATTTATTTATTACCAATTTTATGCATTGCATTTTTTTTGTCCTTTCAATCACATAATTATTATCTCCCGTGGCAAAGATGTTTTACATTTCTGTATCAAATCCCTGTTCTGTAAAGACTTTATTAAAAATCTTATTCCCTTTTATATGCCATATTGTTTATTTATGTTCTTTAATAAAACGAGATGTTTGCAAGTATGTTTCTTATCTCGGGGTAAATATTTTTATGTGCGTATAAAAGCTGCTGTTGCACATTTTAATGTGCATTGCAAGTGGATGCAAATGTGGGTAATGTATCAACTTTATACTTTGTAAAAGCTTTCAGGTACCTAATTTAAGGGAGGATTATTTTTAATGGGCTATTAATATTCTTTCTAGGTGCGTAAGTGTTAATACTTCGCCCTCTATTACATGGACCATAAGCATAAACTGCCGAAATGTGTGTTTACTATAGGTACACCTCTGCCTAACCCTTCTGGGGTTATAGGCGTGATTTTATGTATGTAGTGCTTTTTAAAACTATAATGTGCACCTGCTTGTGCTTAGAAGAAAATTATATTAACTATTAAATACCTACGTTTTAAACTCATTTGATAGTTCGGTATGATTTAAGACGCATTCATAGAACACATAACACAGTTGACCCCAAAACAAACATCAAGTAAACATTAAGATTCCTTTTTTTGCAGCAATTTGTCATTAAACCAATAAACATATCATAACCTAAATGGTTGCAGACATAATAGCACCCATAATCTAATCTACTACAAAACCGAATGCTAATTTCTCGTTACTAAGCCGAAAGCGAGCCGCCAATCATACTGTTTATAGTTTTATTTCGAAGTGACCCACTTAAGAACTTTGTAGATAACCTAACATGGTCCCAGGCTTTATCTTGATGCGACATGTCTATCACTTTCCTGTGTCCAGCACTGTTTTCAAATTATGTAAAGATTATTTATGGCGAATAAAATGTTAAGATTCTATTGCCTACTTACAGTAACATGTAAAAGACAAAAACTAATTAAATTAAAAACATTTAAGTTTGGAAGAAAAAAAAACAGCATTATTTCTAAAAATACAATCTTTTGATAAAAACTTTTAAAATACTGGTTCCGTTAAGACTGGAACCCGAGCTCAATATAATGGGAAAAGGTAGTCAGATTTATTTAAATTCTTTCTAAACCAAAACATTTCCACAAAATAATTTGAGATAGTTTTTTGGTCGTAAAGCTCTCTATTCATCATTATTACTTTGAAAACAATTTATTATTACTTTGAAAACAAACGATTTAAATAAATATTCTCATGAATGCAGTTTTTTAACCCTTTAAAGGCACCTTTTCGAGCTAAACATAAAAATCTCACGAACGAAAAAATGGCGCGAAAATGTTCAAAATCAGAATGCCATATTGAAAACATGGCCGGACTTTGCCGGATTAAGGGTGATGTACATCCAGGTTTAATCTACGTTTATCGGCGACGGGCAGGCGGGCACAGTCAATACCGATCGACGGTTTAATCCGTCCGTCCTGCCTGTTATATTTGTTTTAATAACTTGTGAATTTATGCCTTTTGAGCTTTTTTGGGGAATCGTGGTGAAATGTTTTGCAGTTTTCTGTATTGTTGCAGAATAGTGCAATATTTTTTAGAAATTCCAGTTTCTATAAAGCTATTCCCATTTTATGTTTATCTTTCCCTAGCTTATGGTGGTATGATAAAGTATGGAAAACAAGCATAAAGTTGAAAAACCCACTGCTGTATATAGGGCCCTTTAAAGCTTTAAATGACACCACTAACATCTGCACCTGTATCCACCATGCCATCTGGTTTTCCGTTCCTAAATCTGTCAAAACATTTAAATTCGTCAACTCAGTGTATTGCCCCAGTAACGACACAAAAATCAAGTCTATTCAGGCTTTTACTTAACTTTGGCGATGAAAAAACACTCGTAAGGTTCAGACAGAGTCGGCGATAAGTTGTGAATTTAACAACTTTTCTTCTTTGCTAAACGTCTTGTGTTTTTATATAGGTTATTGTGGGGTGGAACGGGGTAATGATTTGTAGCATACTAGTGATGTTCTTAATTAATGGTCCTGCAGTTTAGAAGGCAGCTTCACTTAATTACACTTGTACTGTAGGTACACCTCTGCCTAACCCTTCCTTAATTTACCCTTTAAAAGTAGGATGAAACAGCTAAATCGACAAAATTAACATGAAAATCGACAAAATGAACCAGGGTTGGCGGTATAGGGTTCGCCCTATACCGCCAACCCCACCAATTAGGTTAACAAATAATTTCCAAATACGAGAGCAACAATCTTTTTTCAACTACCAACCCTGTTTACCAAAAAACTGTTTACTTGCAACGCAACGCACTGTAATCTACCGTTGTGTTGTGAAGGTTAATGACCGTCGTTACATCGGCAGTGGGGGGTTGAATCTGAGCACCGATGGGTTTTCCTCCTATACGTAGGTATTATTTATCTTTGTAACTGTTAGGTAAGCACGCGGGGTGTAATGGGTTTAGTAAATGTACCGGAGATGATAGGGTGAAGAGTTTTTTGTTGCGATGTATTTGGAAGTATATGGTAGCAATGCGTCTATTTTT
The DNA here is from genome assembly GCA_963555695.1 of Dasypolia templi. Taxonomy (NCBI): domain Eukaryota; kingdom Metazoa; phylum Arthropoda; class Insecta; order Lepidoptera; family Noctuidae; genus Dasypolia; species Dasypolia templi. Next base: position 24,943,432 of record OY743154.1, on the reverse strand, counting down.
TTCTATCATTTGTCTAATGTTTTCCTTTTGTTCTTTTATACGTACATACAATAATATAAATTAAAGTAGCTTATCGTGTCTGCTTGTGTGACCGCGTTATTCTTCTAAACTACGCAGCGGATTTCAATATGGTTTTCATCATAGTTTAGAAAACTTATTGCGGAAGGTTTATAATGCTTAAATATTTAAACTACATGATTATAATAATGTCGACGTTATTGAATAAACCGTAAAAACCGTACGAAGCAAGGGGCGGCCTTCTTCTCCATTCGATTTTAGCCATTCAACTTGGTTGGTCATTGGGTTGATTGATAAGAGTCCGCTTCATAAACATTTTAATGACATATCACATAGAGGCTATTGAATTTCATTTGGTATAAATTCAATCATTTAGTATTACATTATTACAAAGCACATGTGTGAGCACTATGTACCTATTATAAAGCTACTATTTACTGGGTACGTATTCCATTGACTTGAACCTGGCGGCTGAGGGTATGTCACGCTCACTCAAATGACTCTCTGGTGGTGGCGTGTGCGTTGTGTGTGACCATTAAGTTCCCTTCAAAATGGTTGAGCTGAATGGTGCTGATCCATACATCATGTTCGTGAACGGGCGCCGTCAGTGGGGAATGGTTATCTCTTGGCTGCCTGGGCTTATTTTAATTTTCGAGTTGTTTTTTTTATTTTGTTTTGTATTTTTTTAATTACGGACGCCTTTAACGTGCACTCCTTTCTACATCGTTCTCACATAATTATATAACTTCAACATGACTGATGTAAAAAAAATATATAACAATATTATTTAAAAGAGTGTCCATGGAGTTTCTTGCCCTTTCTTCTCCATAGGTACCTACTACGCTTTGGAATGGGCAACTGGCTCCATCTTTGACTGATCGACCCCTTGCTATTCAAAAGTTCCTGTAATTGGTTTATTTGAAATAAATGCTTTGAGTTTGAGTTTCCAATAAATCAGTATTGGAAACTCAAACTCAAACTTAAGGAATTAACAATAAGTTCATGAAAGATTTCCCATGTATGAAATCGTTCACGTTCCGACTGACCCTTTCAACCCTCACAAACGCACTGTAGCAGTTAATAAAACAATTAGCTTGAAAGATTTCTGGCCGAGGCCGAAACTTTAACTGACCCACCATTGTTCACCAAAAAGTAATCCGAAACAAAATACCGAAACATTGGTACCTACTAACCCAAACTATTAATACAGCTGACCCTACATTTTGCAGATAACGTACAAGCAGCTTAATCCTCTGTTATCATTAGACACACTCGCTGTTCGATAATGTCCTTCTGACAAGATAAACCTCTTTACCCACCAACTCTATTGCACGTGCTATAGAGTTGAAAATTACAGTTTTTGGGTGTATTTATAGGTTGGTATGCTGGTATTGGGGACACAATAGATTGACGGGTTGATCCTCTTTTGTGATAAATATCTATTGTTCTAGTGTCTTTTCTTTGAAGGCTTATTGGTATCGGATCTTGATGAAAGTGTATCATTAACTTTAATTATAGGGTAAAGAGCAGATATTGAGACAGATAGAGCCAAACTAATTGCAAGGTGCATTGGCGAGTCTTTGTAGTGATTTAATCGCAATGAGGTCTTTGAGGGACACTTTTAAAATAAATGTTGACTAATACCACATCAAAATTAAAATCAAAATATTTTATTTCATCGAACCATCAGATTGTAGGTGCACGGTTCCAATTGGTCGTTTCCTATGGAGAAGCGCCGGCAAGAAACTACATGGTTACTCTTTTAAAAATATTTGTCTTTTACAATGTTTTCAAATTACAGTGTTAATAGGTATGGGAGGACAGTGTAGGCCTGTCATCAAGTACCATTTGTTAAACAAATAGACTGGTCAATAAATTTATAATCCACAAGGCCTACAACGTTCTCACATTCACAAAATATTAAATAATCTAATAAAGTAAAATCAAAAACTAATTAAAAATTGTAGGTATATATAATGTGAAATAATAATAATATTATGTCAGAGTTATGTAAAAAGTCAATATCTCATAATACAAAATAAAAATTAAACACCATTTGGGATCAGTTATTAGGAATTGACATAGTGATGCCGTTTATGAGGATACATCAATCACTGGATAATCATAAATATACACACATCGTAATCTATAACACTTCATCTCCTCATAAACATCATGATAAGAAATAAAAGCAACTTTTTAAAAGCTCTTAAATAATGATACGCCGGCCATTCGGATTGCTTTGGATATGGTCGCCTAAGATCGTGACTGGACAAGCACGAAGCGAAAATTTATTTCGACAGTCCACGAAATGTGACCGAATGCATTTTATATCATTAACTTTTAACAAGATTCAACGATTGGAAAGGAAGCTAAAGAAAAAAATCGGCTCCGAACTAACACAGATTTTCGTATATTTCCTGTATTTATGCCCTTCTTAAATGACTGTTTATACGATATCTAGCCACTGATAAGATACATTTCATAATACATACCACCACCTACCCTTACCGATACCGATTCCCCAACTTAATATAAAATTATACAAAATATGTACAGTCCACCACTCAGCTTCCTACAACATTCATTATAAATAACAGTTGATAAACGATCAATCTTGTGCTGAACGCCCTACTAAATTGTTTTAACACGGACGATCCATTTGTAAGGATTTTGTAAAAAAAATGTTACTACTAATGACATGGAAGTAACCGGAAAAGTGCTTGAACTAGACAGATTGAATATTGTTGAAGTAGAAATAATATTACTGTTGGATTTTTTAAGGTGGATGTTTTTTTTTGAGCTATTTTCGCTCTTAACATGATTACTTAGGGTGCTTTGTACAGTAACCTTTTAAGTACATTCTAGAAACATTACTTAATCAATCATAACATCCGATTGGCGAATAGTCTATAGAATTTAGTCTGATACACCAATCTTAACATACTTCTTCAGCATTTCCACGCCTCCTTGAAAATGAATACGCTTGTTCAACTGGCCAACACAACATAAATCTTGCCCTAGTATCGATCTTTAATGCCACTTGGACTTCTGCCCACTCCATAAAATCACCCTTTTACCATAAAACAGAAAACCATTAACGAACCCATCAAAATTCACTTATAAACTTTCATATAATTCAAAATACTTATTCGAAAATGTATTATATAAAAACATGGTTCTAGTATCTTCATCTCTTTTTCATTTTCTGTCCATGTCAGTAATCTTAAGTGTCCTCTTGAAGTATTGCCAGACGTATATAAGTTTAGTTTTAGATGTCTGGACTAAAATTAAGTGTCGGTTATAGGAAACTATTTAGTAAACACGGCTTGATAGGGATGGGAAAAGTCGATAGTTGGTGTCAAATTGTCGAATGTTTAACTTTAAATATAAATGTAGAAAACGTTTTTCTGAATTTCAGCATACTTTCTATAGGTATTGATTTTCTAAAAGCCTTAATTACCTAAAAGGTTTTATTTCAAATATTGTATTGTATGATTAATCAATTTAAAACAAACAGCAAACACACTTGAAATATTTTCAAAAAATATGAGATAGATACGATAAATAAAGCTCCCAGAAAAACTTTTTAAAAACAGCAGTAGCTTGTGCACTATCATAACTTTAGTTTATCATACAGAAAGAAATCCACGAGAAATTGGAGCCCGCTACGAAGCGGGGTTGAAAACATTTTGCTCCGATATATCGGAACGGTAGCAAAAATTGGCACGGAATATATCGTAGTGCATATCTTGATCTCCAAAACCCGTATTTACGTTCGCAGGTAACAGAGGAAAGTTTTAGGGTTCCTTTCGAAATTGGAAAAGGACATTTCCGTTTTGCTTACTGTGTGTCTCGTCAATGAATATGGTATTTGGTATCGTTGCAATGCGTGTGTTATTTTCTGCTACTCAGTTTTTGATTCTCTGAACAAAAATAGAGGCTATGAAACAAAGTGTCGTTACATAGATAAGTCAAGTTGTCGATACTATTCAGTTTGAATCCCATCACTAAAACTTGGAAGTAATTTAAGCCAAGCGCAAATTATGTGACTTAATTTATATGATTTCTAATTGTTTGATGGTCTAACTTGACAGAATTTTAATGCAACGCATATGTTTTCCATTTAAAACTCGATATTTAAGTATAATTTGAATTGAAACATACATTATTTATCACGTAGATTATTATATATATTTCTCTAGACTGTCTGAGAGCAAGACACCCACGCAACTAAAGTCAAAAGACTTGAAATACTATTATTATTTTCAATTTATAGCCTGCGCGCGACTTTTAAAACATAATGATTAGTTATAACTGTTTTAAGAAATAACTTAATAACTATTTTATTAGCAATATTAATTGCGTCTAAAGAGACATTGCATTGCTCCAATTTACTCCCTTAGATCGAGGTAAAAATGTCATAAAAAGCGACGGAACCACAGAGTTGGTTTATATTATTTGTGGAATCGAACGCTGCACATCTGTTCGAGGTGTAGGTTTTTTATTAGGCTGTTATTCTTGCAATTGGAGCCGGCTGCCCGCCCCGGTCTACATGTTTACATGCTGTGGGGAATTAAAATTTTGTTGCTGCTTTCAATTCAAGTTTTGGTTTAAAAAAATAATGTTAATTGATTTTGTAGTGTGTTTATTTTCTGGAAAAATAGATGAAGGTTATTTAACTTTAAAAACACATAGGTAATGTTAGTAGTTTTGTATGTAGTAGCGATGTTTTCTTATTGTGTTTCATACGGTGTAAAGCTTGCTGGTATCGAGACACAGATGAAATGTTTACAAAATATACAAGTAATGTGTGTGCAATATTTGATAGATACTTATACTAGTAAGAAAATGGTAACAGTTATAAAAAAAGGACCAAGAAATAGTCAAAAGCTTTCAACTTAACACTTCAGATTGACAGCCACATGTACAACCAACAAAGTGCTGAGGTACTTCTTAAAAATACCAACAATTTTCCACTAAAAGTCACAACAATTACTCCAATACATTTCTCTTTAATATCACCACGCCATCCTTCAAAGGAGCAATACAAAAGCATTGTTAGGCCACACATAGCCTTTTCGACGTTGCCTTTAGGCCGATTTCATTTTACAAAGTAACTTTGAAAAGGCGGCTAGACAGCTGTCGTATTCCGTAATATTCTAGGGACTAGACTAGACGCGGGGCCAATGTTGGGACAAATATTTGGATGAATATTTGAGGCAATGTTGGTATACGAGAAAAGATTTTGACAAATTTGCGATTTTTTATCAATGTTCGCGAGGTCTGGTTAAATAAATTACAGCACATTTTTCATCTTATCAGTACAAAGGGAAGGTCTTCCTCTCCAGTTCTTTACCTCTTACTATCTGTTTATATCCACAAAGTTAAATTGGAAGTCTCTAAACGGCAAGTTAATTGAAATTCCAAGAAGATGAAACATGAGTTATTTTGAAAATTAAATTAAACTCGGTGTATTAGAAATACGAGCACTTTGCCATTTAATTTACATTGTAAGTAGCAGTATATTATTGTAAAAGTGACAGTCATTAAACTAGTTACAAATATTTCTCAAAGATTTGCCCCAACACTGGTGCCAACACGTCGCAGGCACTCAGTGCACTGCGCTTTATTAAATTCTGGGGAGATTGTTTTTCTGACTGGCGTCCTCAAGTTTCAAGAGGGTTGAACTTCGTAAGTTTATAGTTAACTTGTTATGATTAATGCTAACTAACTATGAATAGATTAGTTTGCGAAACGTTTGAGATTCGCCCCTTTTAGCGTGAGTTTGTGATTAAAGTTTTTTTTGTCGAAAAACATAAGTTTTTGTTCTGAATTAAGATGGTTTACCGTTGAGAACACTGTGGAAAGAGATCATGTAGGCAGTTTCTTTTTATGTGCTGCTTGAAACGATGACTTCTCGTTTTCGATAATTGTTCTTAGCCTGTCTCATTCGTTTGCTACACAAGCCTTTCTTACTTTGCACAACGAATGGTTTTAACTTTATCTAGACTTGCCCCGATTCTCGAGGTCCATTACCTTCCTGGTTCGTTACATGGCCGGAGGACGTCCGCACGCCTACTCTGCTTCTCTCGTTTCTGCATCGTCATGACGAGCATCAATAAATCCAATTATAACTTCAGAACTCAATTCGACCGTCAATCGATCGACCGTTGACACAGCAAACTTTATTGTTTGTTTATTTTTTTCATCAATACTAAAAATAAAATGTCGTAAAAATTTTACGATTAACGTTGGAGTGATATCGCAAGGTTGGTTGAACGAACTTTATTAGCAGGTACATTACTGATGACATACATTACATACACACACAATATGTAAATACCTGTATATAAAACACACAAAACAAAGACAATTAAATTGAAGATTAACTAGCAAACGAACACAATAATTTTTAAAATAAAATTTCGTAGTATGAACTTTTTGCTTATTATGACTCTGTGCAACGTATTTTTATCACAAATTGACACAGTTCGTAAATAAGAATCTTAATTAAAATTTCGGGTTATACTATGTGACTTTTCACCATTTGACACTGATGATAATACTTGAACACAAAGTAGTATTAATTAATGCCAATCACGTTGAAGCAAAAACAAGTATTTCCTAAAGCTATATTTCCACTACATAATGATATAAAAAAAATACAACTTGCATCTCAAATATTCTTAGCTTACAAAATATTTTCTATTCGCGTGTTTCTTACATTGCCGTTCGGTTACGATAACTTGTTATCTAATCACGCCACCTTTTACCTCTTCGGCAGTGGGTTTTAACGTCCTCTGACTTACCCTAATGACTGCCATTTCCTTTAATTAAAATTTATTGCTCACCATTCTGCCTAAAAAGTTTTGGTTTTTCTTCCAAATCACCCATATCAATACTGAAAACCGCCACATCTAGACTAACACTACCAACATGAATGGACCTAAGAACCTATCAGACGATTATATGATAAGATCCTTGTCTAAAGCAAGTTCTATAGAAACTATCACGTCAGAATAAATAAAGTTCTCATTTTCAATAAAGTTAGTGCCATTTGAGACGATCATCAAAAAAATACACTACGTTTTACCAGAGAATGCCAACCTAACCGCAAGACAATTGTGTTACGCATATTACGTCAAAACAGCATTGGTAACGAAACACCGGCGGGTAATTGTCTAAAGGATAGCATTCAATCTTGGAGATACCACAAGAATAATAGGCTCGTGTTACGAGCTCGATATCGAATAGTAACAGCCTATTAGAGATCTTGTTCCCGTACCAGATACCGAGAGTTTAACATTTGTAGGATTTGTTGGAGATAGGATTGGTTTTGGATAGTAGTTTCGTGTTGTAGAACTTAAGGACCGAGACTTTGCAGAACTTTAAGGACTGGGACTAGCTTTTCGGAGATTGTTAATTGAGAAACTTCCTAAATCGAGTCACATTTTGCTCGTTCTACCAAAAAATCTAGATATCTTCCCAATCATCATTATCATTCTGGCTTCTATATCCAGTTTAGTCCTGGCTTGTCTAATCGCAATGTGCCAAAAACATTTTAATTGGGGAATATATGAACAGCAAATGTGATTATCCAATATTTACCAAAGTTTCTCAAAGAAATCAATGAAGCGATTTTCCACCTACTACTATCTAAGAACAGTAAACATCTAAATTAAATTCCAGCCATACATCATTCGCCTCAATTCGTTAGTTGCGAATAAATTGCAAGCGAGGCGTCCGCGGTAGCAAGCCCTCCATAGTCAAATTATTCACTCTCGCAATCCTAGTAAAGCCAGCAGTCTCCGCCCAGAGCGGGCTGTTCGTGTAATATTAAATTATAGTGGGCCAAGTAAGACATTTCGAAATAGAAAATTGTTTCCATTCGTTGTTTGTGGACTGTGCTCTTAATTCAGATGAATGTGTTTATGTTGCTATTGGTTTTGGCTACAGTTTTTTTTTTGGATTTCTGAAGTATCAGTTTTACCGTAATGCTTGGGAAGTAGTAAAAGTCAAGTCTTTTTGGTGGATTGGTTACTTTTCTTGTTTCTTTGAATTTAAACATCTTAGCTTTTCTCAATCTATCCACTGATGAACTTGTCTCTTACAGTTTTTTTTCTCATTGTTAGTTTTATCATTAAATATAACTAAGATCTTCTTTTCTACTTATTTTTGACCTTTAGTTTTAATGTAATACTTACATTTGTAACTACAAAACTCTAAATTATGTAATGTTCTTTAGTTAGCAAAGCTCATAACATAAATCTCTCTCGCTTTTACAAAGCGTAAGCTGCTTTATCAACACAAAATACAATTACACCTGTAAAAATAGAATTTTCAAAGCCATTCCTACAAAATCTAGTAGCTAATAAGCTTTTAGAGTAAAAACTAAAGAGAAAACTCTACTACTTGTACACTACATTTTTAATTCCTGTTATAAAATTCTGTTTGCTCTCGGCTGCTTTAATGGCAGGGACACATAGACAGTCTGCAGTTTCAACATAATGCATGTTGTTATATTTATGGTATTATGTTTATGGTATTAGTTATCGCTATCTTGCAAAAGATTTGAATTTTTACATTTAGTTGAGTGGTTTTTACATAGACTGTTAGATTTAGCAATGTGTCTTGTGCTGTTAATTTAAAGCGTGATGCTGCTTGCTCTCAATTATTGTTCACAGTTTGTTTGTTTATTATTTATCTTATAAGCAGCTTAGTTTGTAGCTCGCACTTAAATATATAAACAGATTCTCAACCAACAAGACGCGACGATATAAGACAACCTATGTGTAAAATCGCCTCCCATATAGAAAAAGCAAGAAAGTCAACATTTAAAAGCGGCACTTTTTCAAACACAATAATTCTTTGCAGTCGAACAAGCAAGTACAAGTTGACAGCAAACTGTTGCCTGCATTTTATTTTTCCTATAGGCGCTCCTTGCCAAGTGTTCCAAGTTGTGGCTGTTTCGCGGCCGCCAACTCAGCCGTATCGGCGGGACTTTTAAAACTCAACTCTGATACGTTTATTATAGTGTCTACTGCAGGCAAAACTTAAATAATGCCCATAGAAAACTTGTTTCGTACAAGTTGCGGGGTACGCCGCTCCCGGCTAACTTTCCTGTTTGCTATCAACCGTACGTATTTTATTATTTCCTCTTTTAAATGCGATGCTTTGCATGTCGGTTACCATCGTAGACGGACCGTGTTTTAAGAGCAAACCTTTTGGGACGTTTTCAAATAGAGGCGTATTGCCTCCGAACGTCGGATTGTTCTTTTAACATGCGGCTCGCGGGGAATCCTTGCCTGTCCATTGTTTACTTGTGAATATTGTAATGCTCGTAAACTCACACGCAAAATAGCCTCCCTAAAAGGCAATAAGCATAAACACAACTCCGGAAAGTTGGTTTGAAAAGAGCTTCGCAATATTCAAAACAGGACGAGGAGGCTTAATGTTATTCATGAATGTTCAAGCGTCGCGTTGTTCCCAAACATCGTTTATATTTGTAAGTTACGAAACAATGACACTAACTTAAACTCTGGATGTAAAGACGGGTGTTATCTTGGTTTGATGGCTCACATAAACAACAGATAGGGTTTATTGCTTCGCCACAATTTCGTATTAAATTTCAAAGTTTTGAAGTCTCCGCCTTAATTAAAAGTGAAAGTGTATTATAAAGATATATATCGGTCGAGATGTAATCTCAAATAGTCCAGAATCACTTAAATTTGGTGGTAACGAGATATTTCAGTAGTCTAGTGTCTTATCTTGGAATTCAGTTTTGGCTAACAAGTATCTGTTGAAGAAAACCAATCAAACTTACGCCTTGCGAGAGAACAATGAATAAATAGCTTTTAGCTAAAATACCAACTGGGAAATAAAAGCATAAACTTGTTTGTTGCTTTAACGCAAAATTAAAATATGTCCAGTGAACGAACGGAAAGAGAATAAATTAAAAGTAAGGACTCGGTCCGACCATTGTTTTTCTGTACACTTCATATTTTTGTACCAAACGTAAGCCGCGTTTACGTTTAAAAATGGATATTTCGGGGTATTTATCTTAACCTATCTCGGATGACTTCTCGGATGAAATATGAAAAGTCGAACCCAGGAAACTGTTTTTCCTCTTGACCGAACATTGCTGGCAATTTCGTTTTCTGAACGCAGACTGGCAAAACAGTATGATTCAGCCGTTCGTAATACCTATCTCTTACCTAAATTTCTTTATTTTCCACCAACTTTTTTGAAGCCAATAATTTTCATATTTCATCTGAATTGAAACAACCGCTCTATCATTTCCAGTACCTAACCGTGCCCAAGTGATGCCAATTTTTTTTGCCGAAAACTCGCAAAAGTGTCAGAAAACATAACAAATATTTTAGGATCATCCAATTCGTTTCGTGAAACGTTCAATATCTGGAGCACCATACGTACGGACGGACAGGAACGTGATAAATTCGTTGAGCAGGCGAGGGAATGACACAGTGATCCCCGCTCATATTTCACAATATCCAAGCGACACTGGCGTTGTTTTAACACGGATAACTTTGTGTACATCCACCATGTTTTATCTTGCTTCTTTGATTTTGTTAAGGTTGACGACCTTTAGTTTTAGTTTCTTTCTTTCAATTTTACCAAATACAGCTTCGCCACAGATAATATAATACAACTTACAGATACCCAATCCCATACAAAGAAATGACACCACTTGAATTTCATGTATGGTTTCGTTGACCTCTGACAATTTTAGTATTGCCCGGGTATTATAATTCAACAAAAACAACTAGAATGTATGCATAACATTATATTGGTAGTGACACATATTTTCCGGCTAAAATAATAAGAAGATCATTTCCTATACTCCTTGAAAACGAATTACAATTCAAAACCTTGGTCACTTTCTCTACAATAAAATAAATAGGACGCTCTCGATTTTATCTCACCAAAACAAAGTGTAAAATGAATTTAAGTCCAAGTTGTATATATATCTATATATGTTAATCGCAAATGGGTAGTAGTTTAATAATAGTTAAAATTTCAGGAAAAGCATATACTTTAGCTATGTTTGAAAATATGTGAGCACCAGGCACATGGTGCTCACATATTTTCATTACGTGATTTATTTTCTTCATGTGATTTATTTATCTGTCTTTGCTTATTTTAAATTATGTTTACGTAAATGTGGTATAGTATTTTTATTCTGGGTCCATCGTCTTCACATATAAAAATATAATTAATGTATACAAAATATTGTTAAACATTATAAAAGAGAAACGGTGGAGTTTCTTGCCCCTTCTTCTGCATACGAAACTACCTTTTGGAAGGGGCGCCTACAATCAATTCTATTTAAATGTAAATGTTGACGTTCAAAAGTGCCTTTTAGTGCCTATTTGAAATAAATGCTTTGACTTTGACTTGACTTTGAATAAAATAAAAATGAATAAGTCAGGGACCATATTCATATGCATCACTATTCTGTGCATTCAGCCCTTCACCTTTCCTATCCTAATTCCCTACACACACGCCCACTCACAAACACAAGTACACACTCAAATACTGACCCTAGAATAAGTAATAATCAAAAGTGTAACCTTTTTTGTGGTTTTATCAAACTTACCGCATTTGGGTATAAAACTGCTTCTGAAGGGGTGGAGACCTGGTGTCCTGAAATACAAGCCTTACGCCTTGGCTTAGGCACCAGCCTCCCATTGTATAATTAAACTTATGTATTGTACTTGATCATTTGTAATTGTACTTATATATTGTGGTGAGATATAAATCATTACCATCATTATCATTAAAAACTTCTACTAATCTAAAATCCTCATATATTTCAATAGAACACAGTCCGAAGGTCCTCAAAACAAATTGTCTATTCAACTTGAAATTTGCCAGAATTCCAACGGACCCCGGGACCCTTTGGGGACAATTTTGACAAATAGTTGGACTAATAAATTTTCATTGAAACCCCCGATAACTTTTGCGTCAGCCGTTGAAATTGGGACATTTCACTGAGTTACACTTAACTTAATTAAGAGTTCAATTAGTCTTGACTTAAGTATGATTATAACTTCTTAAGATGTTGTGAGTTCTCTTTGACTATATCTTAAATATATCAAAAGTCTCGCTAAATTTCGAATGTTTAATGAAACTCCAAATCCTTTTGGTACACGTTGAGGCTGTGGGAAGTCAAATTTAAAATCTTTGCTCCGGCTTCATTAATTACACGACATTTTGTAACTTTCAATAGGTAGACGAACGAAATTCATGTTAGCAAATACAGCATATTCATATCGATACGCTTGTTTATTTTTAGCATATATGATCCAAATCTTGAACACGTAATCTTCAATTACAATTATCAATTAATCGAGTATGTTCCATGCCCTCAATGCGTGCAACATGTCTGAATAAGTTCAAGGTACATTTAAAAATGTTTTGCATAATTAAAACTGTTTACCGGCCAATATATTCTTTCGCATGTTCCCAAACATATCATGCTGTGGTGTTATTTTTTCTTGGCAACATTACTCGCCCATTATTAGGAGATTGAATCTCGTAGCGTGCACATGATGCATTTTTTAGTTCACCTCATTAATACGTCGCCTTGAAGCTGTAATTAACGCAGTGAATTTCGAATGCAGTCTTAGTATTAACATTTATTATGTTTGCCGCAGAAAAAACTGATGTTTTATTTCATCAAATTATTTTGAAATAAATTCCAGTTTAATTCAGCGAAGGTGTTTGACCTGCACGTGATCGTTCATCTTTAAAGCTGCGAATGGAGAATTAAGTCAGTATTTCACGATAAGAATCTTCTAAATGTTGTGAAACTTCAGCCGTGTCATTTAATTAATTTGATATATTGTTTTCCATTGCGACGTAAATGTGTTCTGGAAACTGCAGGCTGCATAATATTATTATCTGAAATTCAAATCAGATTTTAATTAACAAAATCTGAATGCGCCCGTTGAAACACACATCTTACCTGAATAAGACTGTTACCTGTTTATTCAGATGGCAGACCGAAACGCAGACATTCGGAGCGTATCATATTTGCGAAGCTAGCGTTTTTGAATAGAACCGGCCGCCCCACGTATGTTCTATTTAGTATTTGTCGGTTGCGAATGTAATTTCGTTTTGCTTACCGTGTATTTCGGAGATTGTATTTGTGTATAAGAATATTCAGGTTCCTGACCTGCTGGATATCTGAGATGATAAAAATACCTGTGTTCTGAACAGTTATTCGATCACACTGAGATATGCCCACGGCTGTCGTCTGCTACCTCTATGTTCACTACCTTTATTTACAACCACAAATTTATTAGAAGAGATTCATAGTATCTTCCAAAATATCAATTTAAATTTCAAAGTCTACTGCTAAAACGTGCTCAAAATTGTCGTAGTTCCGCGAAAAATACATTGCTACAGCAAGAATCTCAATTAAAACATTAATTGAAAGTCAAAGTATCCGCTTGAACTTTAATCCCCGATCATAAACTATGCAATTCGTTGGCAAGTAACTTTATTAAAGTTCCATATTAAGAGGTGCAGTGGTTTCGTTGGAACTTCCAGTTTTTACTTCGGCAACTTGAAACATTGACAGGGTAGATTTATGAGTGTTCTCGCTTTTCAGCGATAACCGAAATGAGCTGCGGCATTCCTTGTAAATATTTTGTTGCTTATTATTTTATGGCACAGTGTTAGAGGGCATTTGTAATGGAATGAATTTTGTTTTTTTTTGCGAGCAGATAACGGCTAATGTAAGAATTAAAAATATATAATATCAAAGTATTTAATACTAAATCTTTTGAAAGATAGACACTTAACATCCAGATTCTAGTGGTCGTTGATCGAGAGTAATGAATTAATCCGCTTAACACCGTATATATAAATAGTTGAAATGCTTTATTATAAACTGACGTCTAAACATAGACATTGAGTAATTAGTTGCTAAAAGATCCAGTATTAAGATATGCATTACAATTAACTCGAAATATTTTTGGTCGTGAAGTCTGTGCGTAGCCTTACGCCGTGCGTGAAAACAGTGTCAGTTTTATGAATATTTTAATAGTATAAGTTATTGTGTTTACCTGGAAGTTGAGTTGAATTGTGACAGTTATTTTGTGTTATGAGTTTATCTTTATAACTGTTAGAATTGCTTCAATTAACTCATTCGCTTTAATTTTACAAATGCTTGTGTGCGTACACAAAATCTATTTCGTCTTTGAGGCATTATGCTTTTTTAAGCATCGTCTTTCATCATGTCGTGAAGTCCCTTTCCTTCCAGTCCACAGATACCTTTACCAATTTCATTATTACATTAAAGGGTTCTTATATTATTCAAAGTTCAGTTTCAAAAATGTATAATTACAACAGTATGTCGAAAGTTAAGCAACGTTTGTCACAAGAAACTTTCATTTGATTGTAATTAACAAAGTTCGCTCATACGGCTCACGCGTTTGTTGTTAACTTTCTAGATTTACTATATAATGTCACCTCAGGAAGGCAATTCTCGCTTTTACGTTCGTTGGTGTCGCATGCGTCACTGTCGCTCGCCTCTGTATGTCGCTTATAAAATGGTGAATCTTGTATTCTCACACAAGTCGATCGTAAGTAACGAGTCTAGGAACAAAAATGTTGCCATTATGCGTCGCACGAAGTAATCCATTTCACATAAAGATATTACTTTTTTTGCTTAATCATTAATGCACTTTGAACCATCTTCAAAAATGCTTTTTAAGTCAAAAAATGTTTTGTATCTCATAAACATTAAAACAAAACATTACTTCGATTTTGCTTGGCGTTCGAAAGAGTCAGAAATGACTCTTTTTATTTTTGCACGGCTCCTAAGGGTGGGGCCCTGGCAGGCATGATGTTAAGTAGCCTAAAGCGTTCCTGATATATTAAAAGCAATAAAAAAAATCAAATCCGACTAATAGTTTCAGAGATTAGCGCGTTTGAACAAATCAAAATTCTCCGTGATTATTATAGCTTAGTATAAATTTAAATAAGTTCTCTTTGCTACAACGGAATGCATAGTTGATGTTGATTTGTCAATGACAACGTTTTTTGTCATGTAAAAGTCATATTTTATTGATTGTTTAAATTGGTTAATAACATATTATCTTATCAAATAAAAACAGAATGTCTGCGAATGATAATTTTAAGTAAACTGATGACTACCGAAATAACATCAAGGCTAGTCAAGATGGAGAAGGGGAAGCGTGATTGTCGTAAAGACCGCACCGAATCACCGGCTTTCAGAAAGCTCTCAGAATGCTGCAGCCTTGGCTGGTGGGTTCTGCGTCACACCGTTCCAAGGACGCAGCTGTATCTACCTGTTCCGGCTACATAACTCTACAAAGTCTGAAAAGATAGTTAATCCTCGCGAAAACAAATTTCCTCCCTAAGAGTCAAGCGGTAGGTGTCTCGTCATCATAAGTTTCAATTTGTTTGTGATGAAAGTGCTGGACGAACGACTGGCGAAATTCATGAAGACTTTTGGCAAGAGGTGTAATGGTCCGCTAATTTTTTTCCTTGATACAGCGCTCTACAAATGACGCCGACTAATCATCTAAACTAGTGATTGGTATAATGTAATGTATAAGCACAGTATTTTTGTTAGTTATAGGTTTCATTGCTTGAAATGCTTTTGAAATTCTGCATCATGTTGATGGCTTTGTTGTAACACAATAATACTAGGTGTATCATAATTCAGGGGAAAAAAGTACCCCTTAACATAAATACATCACAGACTACCATCCAAAAAAATTGTTTAAGCCCAATTATAAAGCTCAAAAACTGAACTATTATTACACCACACTTGAGTTTAAGGACGACAGCCTTTTGCAGGATTTATGACTTAAAATATGTTGTACTGCTCGACTTCATCCGCGATAGCTTCAGTAACATTCTTCCTAGCCGGAATATTCAGAACAATGGTAAGCACTGCAGCTCAAAAGTCCTCGCTTGCAGGAGTAGTACCACGTTAGTTGTGGTTGCGACGCGTTTGACCTTTCTTGCACTCAACCCCAAAGTAAAGCCGTCTTCGTTCATTTGATTGGGTTTAGAAGCGGCGCCTTCCGCGTCTGTGTTCCCTCCATCGACGCCGCACAAGCAGTGGATAGTTGATAACATTGGCGGAGACGTCAACTTTTCCTCCAGTGTTTTTCCTTGTTTTAACGATCGCAGTGTCTTCTATGATGTTTATGAACTCGTAACACGTTTTGTTAAAAAATAATTATTCTTCAATCATGAATGACAGAAAACTGTTTGAGGTTCATCCGACGACTGTCGACATGACGTCATGTCTGTGTCGACTGGTCCCGACCACTATTTGCATGTCGCTTGTAAACTTAGGCATGTCGCGTGGCTTTCCTGCGAGAAATAATGAAATCGACATGGCGAGAATTGCTTGACTCAATTTTTACGAGGGAAAAGTATGCGCCAAAAGACAATAACAAATGCGAGAATTGCCTTCCAGTTGCTTTAATATTAGATTTTGGATTTGAAATGTAATTTAAATTATTACGCTTTTCGAAAGGGCTTGCAATAATTATGTCCAATTCAATTTACACTGGAATAATAAAACCAATGGTTTATGAGTCATTAAGTGACTAACATTTGTCACTCTTTGTAATAAATTAATTGTGTTTTCATTATCATTCTTTAATTGGTTGAGTTATAGGGAAACAAATACAAAACGTTTTTCTGAACGCTTATTATAGAAAGACTTTTAGTTTAATAAACACCTTATTTTGTGAAAGCATTTTCTAAATCTGAAAAAGTACGAAAGATTAACCAAATTTCGATTCTGCCATAAAAACACAAGTAATAAAACTCAGACTCGACATTTGCTACTTATAACTTTGCCAAAGAACAAATATTTACTAAGAGTGAGCTACAAAGTCGTAGCTTTATGAGGTAGAAAATTTCAACTCCTTGTCTATACTTGGTATGGTAATAACTGCATTTATTACGCATGCAGTTACTGAAAGTGCTGTACAGGTATGAGACTGAGTTTTATTGTATGACATTAAGACTTTAATGTCTTTGTAAAGGATAGGTTTAAAATGCCTTTTCGTTGTTTTGTTGTTGGTTTTAGTTGCGTGGTGCAACTAAAACCTCTTTTATGCAGCTCTATTAAGAAATAAACCGTGATATAAACTCCCTACTTTTTAATTTTTTCTACCACACTTGAAATAATTAAGGTACTTGATAGTTTCCCAGTACATTATCCACGTTCATTAATCAAATACTTGCACACTGTAAGGACGTCGTATCGTTTCAAATCACATAACCTACAACACACCAAATCACACAGATATAATCATTCACACTAGAACCACCCCTGTTGTCTACAACCACACCCTTACCTCATATTTTCCTAAAATCTCATTTCTGAAGGTCATTGACCTGTCTCTATTTTAAGTGAAGTCTCGCCTATAAGTTGAAGCCTAAAGTGCATGAAAGTTAGTAAGCGACGAGGTGTTATTCCAAAGAAGATGCTCGCATACGTTAAAGCAAACAGTAAGTTTGGATGCACTTCACTCCATGTTGTTTTTAGCGACCACGAGATTTCCCCATCTTTGGAAAACTTAACTATGAAATACTGAGTTATGGGTGACGTTTTCTTTTGAGTTACTTCTTTCATTTCTGCCATCGATTGATCATTTTAGACGACTTAAACCTGAGACTTTTATGTAAAGAAATATTGCCTCATTTTCCAAATACAGTAGTATTTTTGGCCCTAAAAATCGTCCTTAATTAACTTTAACATTTAGAAAACCCCTCAAGCTTTCATAACCCATAACATATTTTCCAAACAACATCCCTAAATTCTCGAAACAAGTACAACCCTGAATCCCTTTAAAATCCAATCACATTCCTCTAAACCCCTTGCCACCGTAACTCCGGAACGAAGAACAGGCGACATTAGTTCAGAACCGCATCCAGTTGTAAATGATATCGCAAATTGCATTAACAGAGTTTACTTTGCATTCATATCGTGAGCAGATTTAAATTTCACAGCTGTTCTGTCTTATAAGTCTTGTTGTTTTATAACTTCGCTTTTCCTCTGAGAAGGTGACACAGAAGTTAAAATGTTTCTTTTTCTTGCGTTTGTTTATCATTTGAATGCCTGAGCTAGGTATATGTGGGGGGTTTATCAACTCTGTTTAGTTTATCATTGAGAGTTGGATTTTGAATGTCATTATGATAAACAGTATTAGTTTTAACAATACTTTTGATATTAAGCTTAGTAAACGATTCTACTGGTTTTGCAACAAATTCCTTCGCATTAGTTATCACTGCTAGTCCACCAGCTATATCAACAGTTGAAATCACAAATAACACTTTTTAACTTCTCATCTCACATCAATATCTCTCAGTTGTCCCGAACTTTCAGGACTAAAACCAACTGATACACTCCCTTTTCATCTTCCAAGTCTAGACCAAAGCAAATTGCATTACAACTGTTTTATTTTACATCCATTTCATTCACGGAGTCCGGATGATTTAAGTTTTACTTGTTCAAGTCTGGTCTCGTTTGTTAAGGTCGGTGTTTGTTGTTGGATGACACCTGTATAATTAATTCTACTGGTGTTTTTGTGTTAGTTAGGAAGGTTTTGGTCGTTTCTTATTTAGAAAAAGATGCTCTAAGATTAAACTACAATGATTTCAAATGTAAAAACGATTCGATTAAACCTTATGAGGTAAAATCATAAAGGTACTACTATCAAAAGTTATTGGGTTAAAGAAATACGTAAATAATAAAAATTCATGTGGCTCATTAACGTGTAGGTAAATAACCTTCACTCGAAAACTACAGAAGATTTTCCTCTCCATCTAAGCTGTAAAATAAATCAGCTGATAGCACTACCCTCATAGTCTCGTATTAACGACTGTCCTAACCTACATTTGTGTGAATATTACTCCTACCTATATCATACAAAAATGGTTATTAAAGTGATAACTTACGCAAGGGAAGAGGCTTATATCTCTGATAGAGAATATGAGAGGTCTTATATTTTTACGAGCGTTTTTAATGAGGACCGAGTGAGTCGTTTATTTATATTGTCGTCTGTGGTTTTGACTCAGGATTGGCTCCGTCTCCCCATTCTTGAATCTTGTTAAACAGATGACGATAAATTGTGATCACCTAACTGTCTAGTTGTGATTATACTAAAGGTGCTCTTTGACCTGTAATCGTAGCATTCATTAGGAGTTAAATAGTGAACGTTTCTCTCTTTCTCTCTAAATTTCTTTTTCCTGTTTTATTCCCATAAGGGTAACCTTTTCAGATACTTAGCTGTTGAGTATTGGGTAGCCTGTTTTATCCATAATTGTTAGATTTAAGTCATGGTGATTATTTATTATTTATATTATACATAGATAAAAATAATTCCATGCCGATCGGTACTGTAAGGTCACCTTGAATTGTCAAACCCGTCAAAACTTGATAATGATATATATGACGGAAGATTCCAGTATTTTATGCATATATATGCATTGTTCTTTAACTGTTAGTAAGCCGTGCATTGGTTTTTAAAATTATATGGTAATAATATGGTACGTATGGTTTTCTAAAAATGATGTTTCATATGTTTAAATTTACATCGTTTCCACATTTAATGTTTTTGGTAGCAATGCATGGATAATTCAAAATATTATGTGAACAATTTTTTTTTTATAATTTAAAAGCTACATTTTCAAAAACTGTCCTGTCTCTGTCCTTTACGCACTAAACTTTCAGGCACACACACACACAACACACGCACACATAATTTAAATCACATAAACATAGCGACGTATTGGTTCCTAACTAGCCTATTTGGCCGTAAGGTCATTCATAGCCACAGTTTTGATCTACGCCAGTCAATGCAAGATTCAATAAACATTACGTGGTGGGGCATAAAAAGCGTTCCATTGTCATTCAACGAGCGTTCCCGAATAAAACGTGACGTGTGGGCTAATGACATACAGATGGTCGTAATTACGCATGTATTTTGCCTATGTGTTCTGTAGCGCTCGGAGTAAAATCATTAGTTTTCTACATCAAATGATGCTGCTGACAGTATTATATGGTTTTCGCACGAAAAGTTTCGCCGTACAGTCAATTGTGGATTATGAAAATGTGGTATTGTAACGCATTAGCAAGCTGCTCGCGAATGAATATATTAAAATCAACATTTTTTACTTTGGATTAATTTCTATGGCAATAAAATTATTATTCAATTGCACTCCTTGCTCGTTAAACATAACTACATATTATCTGTGATTATGTAAAACACTTTGATTGAATGCACACAAATGTTATTACAAAACTATGCTATTCTACTAACTAACTATGCTAAACTATGTTACAAAACGATCTGCATGTCATATGCCCCAAAGGATTATACTGTCCTGATTTCAAATACACGTGCAAACTGTAATAGTTTTTGACAGCCTAATCTGAAATCATCGAACGTTTTGAACCTATTCCGAAACTTAGGTACAATACCGCCTGAGTATAATCGAACTGTCATAACTACGTAGACTTAAATGGTCTGTGGCAGCCTTTAAAGCCAACAAGCAGTCGTTCGCTCTACAGAATACATTATACTCAGGAAATCACGACCCATACTAGGATCCAATTTATCTTCGAAAATCATAAATTTTGTATGTAATGTTATTTTGCATCCGCCATTTTGGTGTTTAAATAATATTTGCTACTTTGAGGGGTGAGCTTAATTCGAGGTCGATAATACCTATGTCGAAGTTTTTTTTTAATGGGATGTTTTGAACTACGATATTTTTTTGTAACGAAGGAAGTTAGATTTTAATTTATTACTAGTTTTATAAACACTGTAGACTAAATAATATCTCCGATATTATAACTTGTACATTTTATCGGCGATATAGCGGAAAGCATGACCGTGTGAAAGCTCTGATTTGTTGTATCAGTATGACGATACAATTATCGGAATGATGACAATAATTATCGAGTTCTCATTTTAATGCCAAGCTAAGACACCAATTTCCCTTATTAGATTTTCACACTACAAAACAACTTTTTTTAATTTTTTATACCTACTGTCGTTTACAAATGCACGTATAAACGGAAAGCTTTTAAAATTATCTTTATTGACTTACTATTAAACTATAAACTTGGAACTGTTACAGTTAAGACTGGGTCAAATTAGAAACGGGCTACAAACAGGAATCGAACCCGAACATGACAATTATCGATTATTAACCACTTAGCCGTTGTGAAACCGTATCATAAATGAACTGGTTCTTAAGAGTCTTTCGTTTACGAGTTTAAGATGGAGGGATTGTTAAATTAACTTTTAAAGTGTGACTATTACTTACTCTCTACTAAAATATTAATTGCAAACAATTCAACCTAGCAGTTATTCCAGTGCCAAAGGGGAATTGGACGGAACGGGGTTTGCTCGTCAAACTTGCTCACTGACGATGATTCTTCTTCTTCTTCACGGTTTATCCTATGTAAAAAACAAACAAAATTAACAAAAGCCTCATTCTACACGTTCTGGAAAAACCTAAAATAAATCTTGATATAAAAATGCACACTAATAAACAAAAGCAAAACATCCCAATACATATAGAAAACAGCCCAAAGCGTTTGTAAGACATTAATTATATCTTATATTACTATGTTTTTCCTCTACATATAGCCTGAGGCGCCACTCTACCTGTTATAAAGCTATCGGGCCCTTAAAACAGTGATATCAAAGGTCTATCGAAAAAATCATCTCACACAAAATTATTCTGTCCTTCCGTATTTAATTTGGTGTAGAGAATAAGCGGTAGCGGAGTGAAAAGCTAAACAAGCTACAGTTCTAAACATGATCGTGTATTTCTTCGTGTCAGTTAAGATGGCGGTGAATTTTTTACATGTCAATATGATCAGTGTCATATGCAAGTCAAAATTTTCAATGACCGACTTTTTAAGCTAAGTAACACTGGTACTGTAATCTTCCCACTGCTGGGCAAATGCCTGACATAGCCAGAAAGCGTCAAGGGACGAGCTGGAGAAAACAAACGATTAGTGGTCTATACTAACCCTGGATCGAAAGAGCTGGAAGTAACACTTACTTATTAAAAATAAAATATGATTCCAGAAGGGTATAGGTACTCGTACACAAAAAAAGCAACTTAAACACTTCGCTACTGTTTTTTTCTTCTAACTGTAGCTCGCTTATTATTTACACCAAAAATAATTACAGCTATTATTAAACAAGTAGAAGGCATATAAATTACATTTGCGCCGGTGGGCGAGTTTCGTAGATCAATCGTTACACACAAACCGACAAGGTCGAGTACCGTGCTTAAATAGTATAAAATTTATAACTATCATAGTTATAATCTTTTAAACCGGTCCTATTATACTGAGGAGATATGTTTTGTATCAACATAAAAAAATACGGATTCGCATAATTATTCTAAAACAAAATATATATATCAACTCTGACGAGCGTTATATTACTTATCATTGTTGTGTGTGTTTACAATATACCCAGCATAAAATACTTTTCACATAATTCTAATCATTTCGCATAAAACGCTTGTTTCTCTAACTGTACCTCAGTATAATCACGTCCGCAGATAATCACTCGGATTATGTTTTTTACTTGCACAGCAAATAATTGTTTGGTCTGTAACATAAGGATCGTGGAAGAGAATGTCTCGTTACATCCAGTTCTTGGTAGCTGACGGATAAAACATATGAATCATAATTGTATGATTTTAAGAGTGTGTCACATTCCTAATGTCCTACTTTCCCATGATCTTTTGATAAATGGATTAACTTTCTTAACATAAAGAACCGCACCAGTCTCTAGGTTTCGAATAGAACACAGCTCTAAGAGCTAGTCTAGTCAATGAGTGGGGAAGCATCACAGTAAGTCTGCCCACACATAAAACAAGCCGTAATCACCAATATGTCTGCCATAAAGGTAAAAATAAAATGTTCCCCTAAAAAACTAAAAGTAAGAAAATACCGCAACACTGTACACGTGATGAAGTAAAACTTCAAAAACATAAAGAATAAGAGAGATTTAGTGTGACAGACAGAGAGAGTTACATAGATCTTTCTTCTCTTTTTTGTAACGAATTGTGCCTAAACTTAACGCGTCCTTAAATTTTACTCTCATTTCTCGTTCAATTTTCAAACCGCCAACTAAGAAGTTTCACTTCAAAAATTGACCTTTTTGCATAAACTCTATTGACATTTCGTCCACAGTGCACAGTTAATAAGCATGACATACTACAATATAAACTGCGCTGTGTTATTGTAATGACAGCTACAATTTGTTCTTTTGACCTGTTTGACGTGACTCTAAGTCATTCTGTCGTTATTCAGCTTTTTGCTGCGTTTTTTACGTTTTCAAACTATGTTTTTAGTTCGCCCATTAAAACTAGGTATTGTCCAATTTCAAGGTGATCTGGGATTATAATAAATAACAGCTGGTTGATACTTGGTGAGTCAGCTGATGTAGAAAGGTTTTATTTTCATAAGTGATGGCCTGATGGGGGGTAATCATCGGTTAGGGCTTGAAATGACGATCGACTCGCGTGCAATGGGGACGGTCGGGCAAAGCTAATTGTAGATGGCGTGACCATAGCTAGGTCCCTATGGCCTACAATACATTTGACATTTATTCCATGCCGTGTTCAATAACGAGTTTGGTTTTATTTCACTATTTCGTTATTTTCGTAGATTTCAATATTTTAAATCAAGAATTGGATATGGAAAATGTGTGTCAATTTTAAACCTATAATATTTCCTCGTAATCACTTTCTTCAAAATGGTTCCGACATATCCTCCAACCCTGTTTAATTTTTAAAAAAAACTTTGCGAAGAGCTTCAAGCCATAATCTTCTAATTTTAGGGTCTTACAAGAGATGGTGGACTCCAATTTCGAAGTATTTAGGAACACAACAACGCATAATTTTCTCAGAAATAAAACCAACCTCACGCCTTGTATTATTAGCTTGTTTTGAGAACTAGCTACGACAGCGCTATTTTGACAGTTGCCTTCCCGATTGTCATGTAGCGTCGAGATGTCAGTTGGCTAAGTCGATTGTGAGCCGTGAGAAGATGAGTACACATTTAACCTCAAGAAAATACTCACGTTCAAGCTAAGGTGTCACCTGTCCTCAAACGTTATTATTATAACTTATGTTGTTATTGAATGAAAAACATTTAATAGATACAATGTAAAGGATCATTTGAAGTGGTATCATACCCAAAGGTACTTAAGTGTAATCAAGCAGCTTCAATTGAAGGTCTGAATTGACCAGATCAAATCTATCTTGCGTAATAGTAGCAAAGAATAATGATACGAAATACGTTCCAAAATATTTTAGCTTACAACCTATCCGTCAAGTTTCGTAACAAATCTTGATACTATTACAGTATTGTGTTCTGCATTGTTCGCATTAACGCATGACTTTTACTCAAGGTTAACCAAAGGTTACTCGTAGCAGTATAAAATGCCACGGTATCGGTCTAGGACATTTTAAAATGTAAGAAATTAATAGCTAGAGATGCAATCATTTTTTTAAAAACAAATGCAAAAAACTTACTACTGTGAGTAATACTTTAAACAATTGATATTAAACTAGAAATATCATAATTTTACACGAGGCTCCTAAAAATAACTCAAAACATTTGCATATAAATGGAAGAAGAATTTTTATTCGTGTCCAAAATTGGAGCCTTAGAGAGAGATTATAAAACACATGAGCGCCTTCTCTCTGAAATTGAACTCAACAAGACAATAACTCGGAATACGATTATACCTTCCGAGTTTTGACTGCATTCATCCCAAGACGTCTATGACAAACCATTTCAATATAACTAAAAACAGAACAAAAGGTGTTTTTAGAATAATTTTACTAGGTTATCTAGCAAAGCGTTAAATAATTCTTAAAGAACTGACAGAATATAGAAGCCCTACTTAAGTACTACACCCGGAACGCCAACATTTATTGAATCACGCTACAAACATACATACATCATCTCCTGACACATCGCAGGTTTCGTGGCCCCGCTTTAAAACCGTGAATATATTGTTAAAATATATTTTAAAAAAAACTTTACGTGATGTACGGATCAACCTTGGCCCACAAATGTTTGCTTCAGCGTTACTGAGAACAATGTAAAAAAATTGGTGCTGGTTGGGACTGTGGTGCTACGGGTTCTGCATACATTAAATTAATAAAAACAAAAAAATGCTGTTTTGTTGAAACTTTGGTAGATTAGTGAAGCGGAAAAAAACATGTATTCTTTACTATTATAAAATTAGAAACGAAAAGCATGCACAAGTTATAATTAATTAATTTCACTAAACGTTTCGTTTACAAGCAAAATTTTTTTTGGACAAAGCATTAATAATAAAAAAACAAAAAACGCTCTCAAAACAAATGAAAACCAGGACAGACAGACATTTCTCACTTTTAAGGCCGCAGAACGCTATAAAACATTCATTGTTACTGATACAAGCCACCTTTATAATTGTATACCCTTTGTAAGGGACATATTTATAGTAGTAGTTCCCGTGTAGTAAAGAGATAATAGAGAGGTAGGTAGTAAAGAGATGGATATTGATGGTTGATCGGTCACTGTTCACACCGATATGGACGGCGGGTTCTCGTTTGTCGTCGACTAGACCTATCAAAGAGAGTACTCGCTCAGCGACGCTCGCTCGGCGGACAGAACATTCGCTGATAGACTCACGCCTGGTACTTATACATACCAGCGAGTAATCGCTCGCCGCCTTGGCGCACTCGCTCCTCGTTAATCGCCAGCGGTGGGACAGGCGCCTCAAGCCCTTTGAAGTTATATGAAGTGTGAGTTCAGATTTGAAGGGTATTTTATTCTTTTGTACTGTCAAAAAGGTGATTTGTTCTGCCTGTCAGTCTGATTGTGATTGTGTAATGATTCAATGTTGTCTGGATGCATGACTTTGTCTGGTTAGATCTTAGGTTGAATCTATCAGTAATATTTGTATTGTAGCTGGATACACACAGTCGGATCAATCATAAGGTGATTGCTAGAGGTCTTGAGTGAAACTCATTCTGATATTATAAAACTAGGTTTACAATATTATATTGTCAAATAAACACGAGGTGCATGTCAAATGGACATCTTTTTTGTCTCCAACTATAGCTCAAGTGCATATCAAAATATTCACGGCACGATTCATTATTACTTTGAGTAGTGTTTCTTTAAAATGTTAATTCAAATGATATATCTATCCATTAATGTACATACACATACACTCACGCCTTCTTCCCATGGGGGTAGGCAGAAACCACAGAACGCCACCTGTTACAATCCTTACATACTCCTTTTGCCTCGTTTACGTTCATACATCGGGTCATACACGCACGCCGGTTGTGAGTGCTACGCACCTGACCTGTATGACCCTATGTATGTTCTCCTAGGGCGTCCCCTTCCGGCGTTTCCACTCACATCTGCCTTGTTCATCCTCTCAACATGACCAAACCAAAGCATACTCTTTACAATTTTTTTCATCCATTAATGTATTTGTGTAAAAGCATAACTTTATACCTAGGTCTGTACTTACTTTGTAATTTATGACCTGAACTTAAAGTTCTGTTTCTCTAATCCACTTTCTCAGTTTTGCTAAGACGTGCATTATTTTCGTTTTTCAGGTAAAAAATGAGAATTTTCTTCTAACATCATCATCATCCTATCAGCTGAAAGATTAGGAAAATTTTGCATGAAGTAGGTTGCCATACAAAAATCGTTAATTTATAATTTATTGATCATTCATCAAGTTAGTAAGCATTGTAGAACAAGACAATAATAATCGTCTGTACTTGGTCGTGCCGAATTAGTAGACACACAAATATGGTCACCTGCCTATTTGTTTATATAGTGTTTGTGTACATTAGGAGGCAAAGAGTGGGTCACAGATGTGTCACTATTTTGGTTGTAAATTGCTTTAAATTAACATAATTATGATAAAATGTATGAACGTTCAGAGTCTAATTTTCGCAATTACTCAATTAACGTATTATTTAAAAAAACACAATTTTATTTAGTCGGTTTTATGACAGTAAACATCTAAAGGAATTGCTTACAATTATAAAAACTCCAAATCTGCAGACTCAAAAGCATTTTATTCTCAACACAGCAACAACGATAAACTTGTAGTATTCAGTCCAACAGCATTTTTTTTTTAAATTGGCGGAAACAAAACCGTGTCACATCTACTAATCCCTAACGTATGCTGAAGTGGCATATCTACATACATTTGAGACTCGTTAGCACTTTATAGGTCAAAGTTTGTTAAAATTCAAGTCATGTACTCTTATGAATAGACGGTTATGGCCACAAGTGGGTCAGAATGGAAATTTTTTTTAAAGGTCTGGACCAGCCATTTGACTACGTAGTGCCTATCTATAATAGTTATGGTGTTGATGGAGAAAGTAGATACCATAAATTTTGGGATCGTTCTAAAAGTTAAGACAATTTTCATAAAAATACAAAAAAACATGATATTTAGCATGAATGAGAAAAATGTCGTGAGGAATGTTTTGAGTATGAATGTGGATGATTATAAGAGTAGGAGAAGAGCAAAGAAACGATAGATGGACTGTGTGAATGATAATGTTGCAAAAAAGGGGGTGAACCGACCCCAAATATATAGGGATAAGGCCAGGAGAATTATGACTAAAAAGACTGACATGACATCATGACAAAATCCTAATTTCAATGTATGTAGATCCACCACCCTGTATACGTTTATTCTAAGGGTAAATTTCAATGCACATAATAATTATCAAAGAGCCTTGAACAACATTTGATTCCATATAGCGAACATAACAGAATCCTTATAGAAAATGATTTCCTGATTGCAAGGTAAATTGATACAGTGTAACAAATCAATTTTACTTATAAGTAGCAAACACGGAACAACCCGCGTGTCTGGTCATTAATCTATGGCTGCATGCCATTTACAAGTCATTACTTCTTTTTATCCTTGTAGCTTTTAAGGGTAAGCAGAGGTTAGTTATAGAAGGATATTGTTAATGTGTGAATGTGTTTTTTTCCTGGATTAATAGTTTAGTTGCCAATGGATGCTTCAGGATTAATAGTTAACTTTTGCCAATGTACGCTTCTGGATTAATGATTAACTGTTGCCAATGGATGCTTCAGGATTAATAGTTAACTTTTGCCAATGTACTCAAACTCAAACTCAAACTCAAAGCATTTATTTCAAATAAACCAATTACAGGCACTTTTGAATTGTCAAGGTCGGTCGGTCAGAAAAATGAAGCTAGTTGCCCATTCCAAAGCGTAGTAGGTACCTATGGAGAAGAACGGGCAAGAAACTCCACGGACACTCTTTTAAATCAAATTATGTTTACAATAGATTGGTTACATCATTCATGTTGAAATTATGCATGTGAGAACGATGCAGAACGTTAAAAGCGTCCGTTATTTATATGAAAACAATTCGAAAATAAAATTTAATTAAAATACGCCGTGGCAGCTAAGAGATGACCAGTCTCAACTGACGGCGCCCGTTCACGAACATGACGCATGGATTAGCACCATTCAACTCAACCATTTTGAAGGGAGCTAAATGATCCAACACACGCGCCACCATCAGCGAAACATTAAAGTGAGCATGACATACTCTCAGCCGCCAGGACACATTCAAGTCAATGAAAGACGTACCCTGTAAATGGTAGCTTTAAAGCATGTACATAGTACTCACATATGGCATATAGCAATTATACAGTACTAAAAAAGTTGAGTTTATACAATGCAAAGATTCTTGTTTTTAATCTTCAGCAGCTCCAACAGTATTTTCAAATGATAAACAATTAGTTGATGCGTCCTTGAGGAGTAGGACCAGCGATTAGCCAAGCATTTT
The DNA here is from genome assembly GCA_963555695.1 of Dasypolia templi. Lineage (NCBI taxonomy): Eukaryota > Metazoa > Arthropoda > Insecta > Lepidoptera > Noctuidae > Dasypolia > Dasypolia templi. Next base: position 24,914,486 of record OY743154.1, on the reverse strand, counting down.
TATCAGCAATGTAATCCCCTAACTTATAATATGCTCGGCTGCATAGTGTGCGTTTTATACAATATTTAAATTTGGTTTCATTCAGTTGATGTATGTGGGGAGGTATTTTATTGTAACATCTTACGTACGCTTCTGGATTAATGATTAACTGTTGCCAATGGATGCTTCAGGATTAATAGTTAACTTTTGCCAATGTACGCTTCTGGATTAATGATTAACTGTTGCCAATGGATGCTTCAGGATTAATAGTTAACTTTTGCCAATGTACGCTTCTGGATTAATGATTAACTGTTGCCAATGGATGCTTCAGGATTAATAGGTAACTTTTGCCAATGTACGCTTCTGGATTAATGATTAACTGTTGCCAATGGATGCTTCAGGATTAATAGGTAACTTTTGCCAATGTACGCTTCTGGATTAATGATTAACTGTTGCCAATGGATGCTTAAGGATAAATAGTTAACTTTTGCCAATGTATGTTTCTGGATTAATAGTTTACTTTTTCCAACGGTTGCTTCTGAATTTATGGATTACTTTTGCCATTGGCATGCTTCTGGGTTATTAGTTTACTTTTAAAATGTCAACATAAGAATTGGAATACTGAAAAGCTGCAAATTAAAACATGGGGGTTATTCATAAATCATCATCACGCGTGGCTGGCAGATTAGCGTGGTTTCATTAGCGATGCAAAGATACACTGACTTAATCATCATAATGTTAAAAAAGAGCCTTAGTCTTAATCACACTGACAAAGACTCCCTTAGTTTCCATGTTTTTAGAATAGGCAAAATTATGTACAGACACAAAGAGCTGAAACTTGTAATTCTAGAATTGTTTATGTGAGTGGGATGAAAGCATTAAGTTGTAAAAAAAAATATATATATTTAAAATAACCACGCTCTCAGACACTGAATAAGTAGTTGAAATACTCTTAACGACTGCGGTAAAAAAAGTTGCAATTGTAAAAAATAAATCACTTTCTACATTAAGGTATTGCACGCACTTGATTGTTTTTACTATAAAACTTATTTTTCATATGAAAAGGGAATTTACAATCGTAACTAAACCTAAAAATATAAAAATAAATCCGAAAATTCTTTTATACGCCGCTAAAGCCGGCAGTATAAAATAGTGCCCTCGTAAAGTAAATAAAATGCATCCCTGTTGCGTTGGGCGACAATCCTTCACTTATACGCAATTTATATTCGCTTCCTAGAGCCGGCATAATCCTGCCTTTTCTCTGCTGGCTGTTTTACATATATCGAGTCAACGCCACCACTCCACTAGTATATTTAAATTTAAAACCTATATTCTGATAATTTTTTGCCAGATTTTACAGCTTTAAGTTGATATTGTTTTGATTTAACTTTTTGGCCTCTTAACTGTGTATGAACATATTATATTAAGTTTTGTATCTACTTACTACACATTTCCTTACACTGTGACAAAATAGTATTTTATTAAGATAACAAAAACCAAATTACAATGTTAAATTCCATTATTAATCAAGCTTTCCCCTTCACCCCAAAACTGATTTATTTTGGCCAACCTCACTTTTTCAGAATAATTTGAATTGCTAATGCATTAATCTTAATAGTTTAATCAACAATGTATACTTCCTAATCATAATTCAAACTATCAGTGCTTATTAATTTATCCTTGGCAAAAAATAGTTGTTTAAAAAATGAGTATTAACATCTGAAAAAAAGTACTATCATTATTTCATCCTCTCAAAGTTGACGTAGAACAAAATATCAAGACATTGTTTTATCTTCAGCTTTAGTACAAACTCTATTGTAAATATAAATAGTGTTTAAAATGAAATCATCTCAAATATTATCTAAGCTCCGAAATATACCGAGAAACAGCAAAACGCGTTTTCAATTACCAAATAAAAATAAATCAAGATTTATTAAGAACATAAATTCCTCGCGAAATAAAATAAGACTTAATAACTTTCAATATGGCACCAAATTCCAATCTGTATTCCTTCGACCAGTCAAATTGCTTCAGTAATAAGGGTCCGATTTTAATAAAAAAGGAACTTTCATTTTGACTGTTATCCACAAACAAAGTGCGGACATCATCTGGGCCCCTCGACAATGGGGGCCCATAATGGGAGCTTCTTTGTTCCGTGTTAAAAGCCCCAAAAGTGTCGAACATCTTCTTCATTAATACTTCCAGGGAGTTCGGCTTCATGCTCACTGTGCGGACGACATCGAAGTAATCCGTAATCTCACAAATCTAATACGAGAGCATTTAATTAATTGCTTTAATCAAGTGCATTTTTTATCGTTTAATTAGTCAATATTATGCATTTTGCATTATAATAACATTCAATACAAGTAACAAAACTGGAAATACAATGTTAAACTCATTAATTATCACTGATACTGAGCTAATCACTGTAACATATTTTAATCCATTAAATCATCGTTGAAACGAATCAGGGAACAATCGTAAGTACATAACATGAAATAAATTAACCAAATTATGTTATTAAAAGACCGTTAATCTCTTTCATTCGCATTAATTAACATATCTCCCTGTTACAATTTGCCGTAAATAAAATATAAATAGGTATTTACACAAATGAACGCCTCGTTAAAACTAATAGATCAATAAAAAAAAAAGTATTATGCTCAGAACAAACTTTATATGGCATAAACAGCTTACATACGAGGATCGGACATTAATTTTGGCATTTCAAAAGCCATTAAGCCGGAGAAAATGCCAATACGACTTTTGTGCTAAACAAATGCCAGTTTTCGCTTTAAATAGATAAGACTTTACGTATTTAGAAGTATTTAAATATTGTAAGCATTATGTAGTTATCTTAAGTAGCTTTTATCTGATTGGCCATTAATTCCTTTTAAGCTTTCTCTTGATGGTAGAAAGACGATCGGCAATGGTAGTATTGTAGTTTTAGTGACAGTTAAAGCGGTAGTTTTTGCATATTAGAGTTGAAACTGAAGTAGGTACTTAGGACTTAATAGAATTGACAGTAAGTACGGAATTGTAGTAGACTTTAATTATATTACTAATGCTTGATGATATTTAAATTGAATAACATTAAAAACGCTACGCTGCTTCATGCATTTACCTACGTACGGAAAAAGAGCAGAGATTTGATAATCGAGATGAAATATTTATTTAAAAGATATACTACTTCAAAAATATGAGCTATTTATAAGCCACATCAATTTAATCCGATGACTATTTGAATTTATCGAATATAGGATTTAACCCAGTTTCCTTATAAACAAAATTCAACGTTAACTTAATAAAAACAAGCTTCAAATCCATTTAACACATATACACAGTGTTACACTATCAAAAAGTCGTAGAAAAAAACCGGTCGCATTAAAATAAATTCGTTTCCTTAAAGGAAGTGATTATTAATCATCTTTAAACACTTTATCCGAGTCGACCTTATGAGTCGAAGGCTCGCGAAAATTCCGGAATAATATAAAGTGATTAGGAAGTGAGGTAACCTTGGTGTGAACGATACGGGCTGTAACGTTAGTTGCCGCGGAAAATGGCGGTTGACCACTTTTCAATCTTATTACTACGCACATAAGGGTGACAAGTGGCTAACGTAAAGACTCATGATTGACCGTATTTAGTGGTCACGCATTATCTTTGTGCCAAGCAATGATTTATAAATCATTCGATTTTAATTTGCGAATAGATATTATTCACTATCATTTAGTCCATATTGACTAAATATTATTTTTGAATTATAAATCTTAGCATTTGTACTCATATAACCATATCATCATCCACAGCCCCACTTCTCCCACTGCTGCTGCTCTCATGTGCCTATACCCACGCTCCTATGCCAGCCTTATGCAGGTTCCACCCGCGATGGTAATAGTGTCATCTGCCCATCTCTAAGATAACCTAGAGTATCTAGTTTAACTTGAACAAGAGAAAGGATAACAGTAACTTTACATCTAAAAATAACAAAAAAACAGAATGTATATGCTAAGGTCAACTAAACTCTCGATCTGTCCGACATTGATATATAGAGCTACGGTAGAGCAATCTCTAGTTATCCAGGAAACTAACTGGATGCCCTTGTAGAGTCGGCTCTACGCGCTTACAATAATAAGCGACTTATAAACATATGGTGTTGCCAACTGATACAGGATGTACCGTATACTAACGTGATATATATTTTATTAGTGTGAGATATATATTTTATTTAAACTGTGTTCTTTGATGATGGTTAGGCAATAAAATTTTGAAATTCACTAGTTATTAACCTTTCGATAATTTGGCTTGCTCCTATACAGGTATAATTTTTTTTTGGATGAAATTAACATCATCGAAAACCAAACGGACGTGTATGTTCGAAAGCAAAATAGCTTTATGGAATCACTACATTCAATAACCAATTTCATAAGCAATATTTGTTAACTGAAAGTATTTTGTTCTAAACATTAACAAAAAACTTAAAAAATATATATATTTTCTATTTTAAAACGTTTAAGTATCTCGTGCCACACTATTGAGTACGTTATACTACGTGGCACTATAGCAACACTGCTGTTTAAAACAACACGTGTTGTTTAAAGCCTAGATCGTGCAAACACTGATAATATACAAAAAGGAAAAGACACAAGGACTGAACGCACCTTTTCCGGGCAAGCTTTAGTAAATAATATATCAGGAAGTTTAGTGTTAGTATCTAAGGTAACGTGAGAAAAACATAAGCATAAGCAGCATGATGAAACGTAATATGAGTAAATATGTTTGTTTAATTTTTTGCATACGAATGTCCATAACATCATTGTTTATTTTAATGTTGATTCAAAAAACGTCCTCGTATTCTCTTAGAGCGAATCAATATAAATAATAATAATTCAAGATTAGAAGTTACTTTTCTACGTAAGAAATTGAAAGCAACCAAGAAAATAAACATTATGTACCAGTTATTATTAACTTGATAGGAAAGCAATCATCCTGCATAAAATTGTTCGCAATGAAATAGGTAAAATAAATCTTTTTATAATGCTGCAACTGTTGGCTGAATGGTTTCAGGATGTTGTTGAGATATCCTCGCTGCTGTATCGCACTGGACATGTTTGCGAAAGCTCGTACCGACGGATTTCACGCGATTGTTCGCAAGAAAACAGCGTCACTGCTGAGATGAGTGAGAGACAGTCGCAACCGCATCCTGAGGACTGTAGCGGAGAGTTTCAAGCTCTCCAATTGTAAGAAGTTTGTGCGGAGGATACAAACACGAGATAATTATTTGTTTCAGTACTATGCTACTAATACTCTATGGACTCGTTGTTCCGGAATAAAAATTATTATGTATGCAAGCAAGCTCATTGATTTACTTAATAACTTTCCTTAAGTGCAGGCATTATAATTCCTTTTCAACTTTTATCGATGGAACTTTCTTTTTGCTGAAGTCTAATCGTTCAGCTGTCCTTTCTTGAATGACATTGCATGCGTTTGTTTTGCATGGTAAATGCAGCAATCGTTTTTCTTTGAACTGAGGAATTATATGTCTGAGACTACAAAGCAAACGATAATACGAATAGAATTAAAAATTCTGTCATGTTTATTTATATTGAAAGGAAAATGCTATAGTCAAATTGAAAACAACCACTTTATAATCAAAGCCGAGACATGTACCTATTAATGTAGAAAAAAATACATGTGATATTTATTGTATTTTAAGCATGCACTGAACAGTGAACTATAAAACTAGGTACGGTTCCTGTCCTTACGTATCTTACTGAGACAGACATGATTCATCAATGTCATTGAATGATTGGCCCTACTACATTCAACTCTGAAGTTCCACCATCATGCATCCGTTAATAACGCTCAGGATTTCACAGAAGAGTAAATAATACTGCAGCAAAAACTGGGATAACTTCGGCTCACTTAATTCAACCGTGACCAACTTGTAAATAAAAAAAAACAAATCCAAAAATGGCCGCTAAAAGAGGTTTCATTTCAAACAACCAAAATACTAAAACCAACACAAGACCGTACGGAAGCCACGAAATAAGTTGCCTAGGAACAGACTAGTCACGAACAGCAAACACGTGATTAATCCAGTCACAGCCGTTGCAATTCTAGCTTCAAACAAATTGTAGGAGCCCAAAAAACTCGGCTTAATAATAACTGCGTTTTCAACCTGGATAGCGGACTGCAAAAACTGCCTCCTCGGTTCACCTTGAAGCTGTGTGGGTGTTCTGAACTTGATTTAGTTGCTATCGTACAAACCCTTTTTTGTCTTGAATATAAATAAGTTTATAAACTTTTTGTCGAGTCGCGCTCAACGAAAGTGGTTCAGTTTAGGGATCCGAGATCATGTGATGGCTTGATTTAGCAAAGATCTGTTTATAAAGAAGAGTTCTTTGCATTTGCATTGTTGATTTGTTGATATCTGGTGGTTAGCCTTGACGGAACAGCTTTCTTAAGATAACCTTCACACAACGTTTGACTCACTTAATGTGGTCACTTTTCTATTTGAAGACACCGCTTCATTTCCTGTGTGTATCATGCTTGTTTGTCTGACAGGACGAGCATTGTTTATTTGTAATTAAATTGTATACGTTGGAGAATAATTATTATGTGTCGGTCCTTCACTCAACCAGCCTCGGATTCTGATCCGGTCTCATGACACGTTCCCTAAACTCAAACGCTTATCACCATGGAGACACTACCGCCTTCTGTCCTCAGATCACTTCCTACATGATTTGATAATAACTTCCTGCGTCCTTATACATCCTCGTTAGTCAATGTTTTGTATAAACACATTACGGAAATGTTTATTTCACTTGAACGTTTTATAGCTCCAGTTGGAGCTATCGTTTCAAATAGAATTTCAAATGGGGTCACTAGTGGCAGACGTTATCGCGGACTGTTTTTGGTCTAATTGCGCTGAAATTTGTCCGTGTTTCGTGTTAGTTTTGGTTGCCTTATCAACAGATGTGCAGTCGGGTGAGGACATAAACTAACGTACACGAAATCTGTGCGAATGCTTATCTAGTTCTACAATGTTATATAAAGTTACTAAACTAATCTTGATCAGGGCAAACACTGGTAAACAATATATTGCACTAACTTGAAAAAAAACATACACCGATGTAACAACGCAATAACTGTGCACACTATTAGAGATTTCGACTTGTTTGTAATAACAATAATTCCTATGATAACAATATCATTAATAGTAAGGACACTGAGTTAATGTTGCACCACCTTGCATACTAATTGGACATGGCCCGGCTCCGCGAAACGGACATGAATTAAATAATAATAGTGCTCCCACAATTAAACAGATAACGTTGATTTTCCACCTCGAACGCGAATTTACATTATAGTTGGGCACAAATTGCCTTTAAAATTTGGAAACGTGATCTCGACTAACAGGATTTTCTCGCTTGTTCACAGACAAAGAAGAACAACCCAAACCACATAAAGAGGCCGATGAACGCGTTCATGGTCTGGTCGCAGATAGAGCGCAGGAAAATTTGCGAGCAGACACCCGACATGCACAACGCGGAGATCTCCAAGAACCTCGGCCGCGTGTGGAAGACGCTCAACGATGACGAGCGCCAGCCCTTCATCGACGAAGCGGAGAGGCTGCGGCAGCTACACATGAGGGAATACCCCGACTACAAGTACAGGCCGCGCAAGAAGACCGCCAAGTCAGATAGGTCAGGGCCGAAGACCGGAGGCGTGACGAAGCCAAAACGCAAACAGCGCGCGGACTCCAATAACAACAGGGGAGTTGCCAGGCGGAGGAGACCTGTTCCATCGGTGCCGAGTGTACCCATGGAGACTCCCGCGCCTCCGCCGCTGCCGGCGAGTCCGGCGGGCTCGCCCGACTCCCCGGAGTCTGCCTGCTTCTATGAAGACCACAATCGTCGCGAGCAGGCGGACCTTACAGATCTCTACTCTATCACGGACCTGCTGCCGCTGCCTGCGGACTGCGAGGTAGACCTGGAGGCCCTCACGACGGACATCGACTCGTTCGAGACAGCATCGTCGTCGTCGGGGTCGCACTTCGAGTTCTCGTGCACCCCCGACGTGTCGGACATGCTGAGCGAGATTGGCGTGGCGGGCGACTGGGTCGACCACACGTTCTCGTCGTATCTGACGTCGTCTTAGAGCGGTGTTCGGGTCGCCACGGCCGCTGCCGGCTGGTTCCACTGATCTCATGCGGTCGGCCAAAGGGCCACCCCCACGGAGGCCGACGACGCGGCGACCGCTCGCCGCTCCGCCTAGAGAGTGCCTATCCAAAATGACGTGTCGACATTTGGATTTAATGTACAAAGTTATTTAATAAGGATCGAGGGTGAAATTTTTTTTGACAACCGACCTCACGGTCGCGTTCCTCTTCGGTTCGTACGGTTACTTTAATCGTTTAGTTTTAAAGTTTCATTTTCTATAATGGCGACGCTTCGTCTAGGAAGCGGCATCGGGTTTTATAAACGTAGGCTGTGAGTTGGTTCTTGTTTTGTCGTGTTGCTTTCGTTATTAAATTTATGGTTTCGACACATAATGGAGGTAATTTCCAAACGACACGTCTCAGACGCATCTCAGTAATTAAATCCGTCTGCTCTCCGTCGCCTGTTAGTTAGCCACGGGCCAGTCAAAGTGCCGCCCGCGCCAGTGGGTCGCCCCCTGCGCCAGTCAGGTTGCCCCCCCCCCCGCGCTTGCATCGCGTTGTCGCGCCGTATTCTGTACGTGTAAGTACTTACATTACACGACTTGGCTTCTAGTGCATTCTAAAATCGTGAGTTTGCATTCTACGTCACACCTTCTTTTTATTTGATTAACATTTGTACTTTTAAGGGTCGTCTCTTTGTTTGAATCGTCTTAGATGGAAATATGTATAATTCTTCTTGTAATAGAAAAATAAGACTAGTTATAGTCGTTTGTCTTGCGTTCGTATATCCCGTACGTAAGTTCACTTTATACTTTGATGCACACGTAGAGATAGTTAAACATTATTATTTTACTATTGGAAGCTGATCGGTATGTCATTGGAAGAATTTCGGTGTGCGGGAATAAGTGTATGTCTTGGTTGGATGCGGTGGGCCTCTACCAAGTTGGTTTGTCCCCGGAGCGAGTCGCGCGTACTTATTCACTTCTATCGCTGCTGTATGTATACCGTCTCTTCCGCTACGCGTTTCTTGCTCTCCCAGGAGGAGTGCAGTGGTAGGGGTCCACTGTCTGATTTATATTAAATGTTTCGAGTCGGTCTCGTAAGTTAGGATTTGTAAAGTAAGGTAATATTTGTTCAATGGTAAGGTATGAAATTATATTGTAAAGCATTATGGCACCTATGGATCGACGTGAAGGGACACTTTCAATTCTCGTTTCGTTACTCTTCTCGCTACATTGACAACACAGTAATGTCTATAGAAGATACATATCAATAATTGGAATGCGTTCTACCGCGAGACGGTGGGTTATAAAGAAATGTTATAATAGATGGATGGTCAACAAATTGTTAGGTTTCAACACAAAATGTTTTGCTAATTCAAACTCTGTGATTTACTTTATGGATTTTCTAAATTATAAGGTTCTAGTGGAGACTGATATCGCATAGATTAGTTTTAGCAGCGCTAGCTTCTCTAACTCTTTAATTTTTTTTTTATTTTTTAATACTGAGCATAACATTTTATATTGTCAAAATAATACGAACATATTTTTGATATTTGCGTTGCTGTGGAATACGGACTTTGGAAATTTTACAAAATTGTCAATATTTTAATAGATAAATTACTTGGCTATCTAATCCTGAAATATTGTGACCATTTGGTCACAATATTTCAGGATTAGATAGCCAAAAATAACAATAAAATCATAATATTTTAGGTAAATAAAATTAAAATCCATTTTGATTCCGACTTCCACAGTAGAGCATAAGCTAAACAAATAATATTTAAAGAAGAAAAAAATTTGCTATAAAATCTGTCAATTCATTGAAAGTCAGTTAAGGGGTAATGTTCAAAGGAATGTTACCTTATTCATTATTAAGATAGTAACCCTTCTACATAATATACCTGTTTTCAAATTGTAACAATATTTGTAGATACTTCTGTGTCCCAAAAATATAAGGGATCCGTTGTGCTCTAGGTAAGAAAGAAAATGCTTTACCTATATTATATTCTTTATATAATATATTATATATGTAAAAAAGTTCATGTATTAATTAGTAAGTGTCTATGAAAACCCATTTAAATAAGGAAAAATGCATAAAAAGCGTTATCTATATCTGTCTTGTGTGTAGTAGGGCAATTGTTTAAGAAAGGACGAAAAATAAATTTGTGCCTAATGAAAAAACTTGAAAATTCTTGTAATACATTTTAGTGATGCTCAAACAAGTATTTTAAGCGCGTAGTGTTTAGACGCTGTTAATGGACAAAACTTTTATAAAAGATATTGTAAGATTAAAATATCTGATGCCAGATTTGCATTTTGTTTTCCCACTTTGCTTCGTTCGTTTGTGTTCTAACGGAATTCCTTATTTTATCTGCTATTCCCGTAAAAAAAACATGTAGTCTTTCATGATTTTGTTTAAAAAAACATTGCTTATTTTGGATGCTCTCTCTGCTGGTTCTTTCAAAGGATGTTGTCAATATGTCTTTCGAATTCCCTTTTTAATGGTTGGATGTCAAAGAAGTCTTCAAGTATAAATGTCGTATTTAAATGAGGAATTTGATTAGGTTTTTATTTTGAGTGTACAAACAGTCCCTCCGTATCGTCAACTTTGACAATAAAGTGTCATTTCATTCTGCTTTATCTTTTGTAAGTTTTTCTGCGGACTTCCTTAAATCGTTTGTTTTCAAAGTCGCTATATTTTCCCTTCTTTTCTACAACTTTACATGTATTTAATGGGGTTCATAACCAATAATCAACGATTAAAAGCAATATAATATGTCTACGATTAGTGGCATCACGCTCAAATTAGTATAATTCTCTTCCACTAATAAAAATTGCAAGTCGATCTGTCATTTTAAACAATAGGCATAGAATAATAAGAGTTTCAATTACCATTTAAATTGTAATATTCAATATTGAAAATATTCCGATACAAAACCGTTGTGCTTCGAATGAAAATTTATTTGCACATTTTATGCTTATGTGTAATCAAAGTGAAGCAACATTTAATTTTGATTCGAAACGGGGCGATATTCCACAGAATTGTAAAGTTATTTTAATAATGTTTGTTTACAAAGCCGCTGTACAAATCCTGTAAATATGATTTTTATCAGTGGGGGAGTTGTTAAACCCCAATAGTATTTCATAATGCAACATCGAATTTAAAATGTTGTAAATTAGCGCTTCTCTTTCAATAATTATTGGAATTATCAGGGTTTAATAGTTTTCATTTATGTATTTTAGATGTAATAATGTCCCTAAGATTATCATTGCCTTCCTTGGTCAATGTTCTTCAAAATTCTTTGCTTAAGGCTTTTGCTCTTCTTAGCCTTAAAATTCTTTTAATAAATACCATGGAAGTATATTTTAATCTCAGGTATGTAAGTATGTATTGAAAAAAAAATGTTTATAATAATGAAGTCAAAATAAAGCGACACTGTGACAAAAAATTAGAGGGTATAAAAAACGTCTTAAGTAAAAATATCATAAAGGACGTAGTTGTTGTAGGTTATATATGTAATTATTATATACTTATATATTAAGTACGTATATCATGGTCAGATACAAAAAAAATATACGAAGTCACTGGGTATTGTGCAGAAGTGAATAGTATATTTCGCGTATTATCTGGTTAATTGTAGAAATAACCAAGTAGTTTGACCGTGGTATAAGTAACAAATATTGTTGTGTATCAATTAATCGAGATCACATGAATTTAAGCTTTCAATCTCGCTTTAAACCGACTAGATGTACGTATATAACCTGTCAGGCGGACATATTGCGAAGAAGTAATTCACTTGTATCATAAGAATTGGTTATAATAATCTTTAAATGCGTTTAAAATGTTAGTGAAATCATTCACAGAACTGAAAAGTTGATATTCTCGTTACGTTGTTTAAAAAAATAATTGATCGTAATTATATCTCTGTATCATATGTATCTACGCTATTGTTGATTTATTATAAGCATATTCTATCTTAGTACCTCTCCTTCGGTTTCGAAACAAATGGGAAAGTTTCAAGTTTTAAGTAAGGACTTTCTCTAGACCATAACCTGGCCTTTGTAAATATCTTGTACAATGAGACGAATTTGGTCATTAAGACGAAACTAATATGGTTGATCCTCTTCGATATTGCGTCCACATTTGAAACTATAGAATACGACCAACTCGACAACGATGTTGTTTATTTGGTCCCAGTTTAAGCTACGACCAATGGTCGCGATCTAGAGTTGTATGTCCCTAAACCTATTTGCTTCGAAATATTTCAACACAACGAATCTTCTGTTCCCTTCTCATTCCTCACGCACTTCATTAATATTAAATAGAAAATAATTGGTGTCTGTAACTCAATATAAACGATAATGTATTATCACCAAACAGTAGTACGCATATATTCGTTGTTATAGTAGAGTGAGTATGTCATAATTATTGGTATCTATAATAAATTAATAACTATTAATAATTAAACAAGAATAATAAAAAATAACGAAAATTTTCGCACAACATGAATCAAGGAACTAACATAAGAGTAAATTTGATAGTTATAAAACATAATGATTAAGAAAAAGTTACTGTAAGATGCGATTTTTGTGTTAACAAATTCTTTATCCTGGGGGATACGCCCGCTCTATGTAATTATGTATGTATTGTCCAACAATCGCAAACTGCTTGTGCGATTGACTCTGTCCTTAATCGTTGAATTGAAAGTTTCAAGTTGATTTACTGTATATAATTACTTTGAACAAATTAGGAACAAAAAATGGTCCATTAAATTTTAACAAATAATGTTAAGGTAGATGCATGTATACACTCGGAATATATGCTTTGGTGTACAATGCCAAACTTAATACGATGCTAGAAAGCATGGCTTTAACAAATATCGCTAAGGATTGGACTGATGTTTTCATTTTCCAGCTTTTGCCATTGGACTTGTAAATATTGTTGGCCTCGTCGGAAGCTGCATCATTTTTCCGAGACATTCTAGTCTGATAAGACGAAACTTCATCATCAATGGCCCCTGATACCTGATTATTAGTTTGTGTTATTCAATTTATACCAAAAAAATACGAAGCTCTTTCAACACTGTTACCGATGGATCTCTTTGTATGTAGCGATAAAACATTCGGCTTACCAAAAATTGGAAACTGTTGTTTTCAACTTTTTTTTTGTAACATTGGTTTTAAAGATTGTACATATTAGATCAGTTTTGTTTATCTTTAAGTAATTAACCCTAGACGGGTACATTTTATTCATCCTTGTCCAATAATTTAGGAGTTCTATTATGTTTAAGTTTTCATACAAGACATATTTTTAACATCGTTTTCCCCTCGTCCGTTGTATAAATTATTGTCACTATATCTTAGGTATATACATAAAATGTATGAGTAGTCTTTTAAATGATAGGTACGATTAAATAAGAATGTAGTTATTGATTAATACATAAGACAAACTGTGTAAATTTTGTATTTGTAATTTGTTTCAATGAACATATAATTATTATATATCGTAAAGTAAACATCCAGTTTTTAAAAAATAACCCGAATTTTATTGAAAATATCCCTTTTACCTTTAAACATAATATTGATGAGAAATAAATTACGCAAGACAAGGAACACAATAAAAAAATGCCACTACTCACCTAAAAATACACAAATAAAAAATATAGTAAGCCAATGCTTTTTGGGTTTTTAAACACAGGTAAATAAACATATAGTGAATAGAAAAATAAACATACAATTATAACTACCTGGAAATGATAACTGCAGTAAGCTGAATGCAGAAGGTTGAAAGCCACCCGGCGCTGGTACAACATGAAGGGAACCGTGATGGCCTATCTGAGCCAGCTGTGTACCATGTAAAGATCTTCCTAAAACATAAGTGTATTCATATTAAATGAGAGTAAGTATAAATAGACAAGACTATCTGCAGTGGTGGGCAATAAATAAGTCATGAAAATAATAATAACTCGGTACTAGAGATAATGGCACTGAAACATTAACACAATGGAACGGAGAGTACTAAAAGAATAAAATGTAATGTATACCGAACACGACGAAAAGAGTAAAAAAATAGAAAGACGTCAAAGTATCAAATTCTATTAGCAATTTAGTTCCTTAAATAAAGAGAGAGAGTTAGTATATGAGTACGATGTTATCAATAAACAGGGCTTTGGCAATATCTTATACTGAGGGACAGTGAACGACGATAGGCCGAGCTAAATTTATACATAATTGTAGAATGTAAGAGCCCAATATAATCCCTTGGGTCACCTTCACCTCCCCACTAAAGATAGTACGACCTACTCTTAGGTCCACTTCGATAAATGATAATGTTAAGAGATTATCAATACTGGAGCATATTAAATTCTCCCTTATGCAATTTCATTAAAGGGGCCTAACAAATAAGGCCTCGGCCGAGGGCCCTATCAACATGTTATTCAAATTTATAGCTTTAATTTCGTATGCCACAGCGCATTAGATGGATCATTACTCATTTTTGATGACGTCATCATATTTGGAGCAATTTTGCAATGCCCTCAAAATTATAATGTTAGAATGTACGCGGATGGCTTTAATTTTGACTTAATGGTTTCACGTGATAGGTATGGGAATAACCTGAGATTGTGTCCGTATACGAAATGGGAGGTAAAAAAATGTCGGTCAGATGGTACGTTGTAAATGTAATAAGTGCGCGAAGCAAAAGGTGTAATTTTTAACCTCACCTGAAAGGAAAGTACCTCGAGTACTTTGGGTCTTGGTTTTAAATAAATATAGTAATGTAAATGTAAATTGTGACGCGATGTCACTAATACCATTTATAATAAACTCAAAGATGGGCTAGAAATTAGCCAGACTAATGTATCAAATGGTGATCGTACCTTGTATGATACACAAACAAACAAACGATTTTATTTTTCATAAACAGTTTCCTCTATCACATTACTTTCCTTAAAAACACAGAACGTATTTCAAGGTCATTGAAATGAAAATGTTTCTGGATTAGGTAGGTGGGTACCTACTGAGGCTACTGATAATTGTACATTTTCTGGCACGGCTGCTAAGTAATCTATGGGAAAGTAGGCCCGGGACCCTCGACCTCGACTCAGACGTCTTTTCAACATATGGCGCGAGTTGTGAGCCTGTGCATCTGTGTCGAAATTAAAATAATTTAAAACCGTGCAAAAGTGGTATACGTGCGTTCCTGATTCCCAGCCTGCGGTTGAGGAGACTACCCCGAGCTAGCTAACCTGGTGAGATCGTTCCTTATATTTTAGGCATTTGCCTCGAAGCTGTATATGTTAACTCTTTCGGTGCGCGCTGCCCCTGAACAGTTGTCGAACCGATTATTTTAGAAATTATGTATTAAAGCTCTACAAACCCTATGTCATTGAATATGAAATTAAAATTAAAGCATTGTTCTAAAAGAAACTGTATTTTGTAGCAACAAGCTTACAAGAATGTGCTTCAGGTACACGACCCGAGGTTGACAAAAAACAAAAAATGGTTTGTCACAAATGGTCGGTCCCAGTGCTAAGTGTTAAGTTAGAAAGTGCTGCAAAAACATTTAGTGTTCGAATGAGTTGTTTTGTTCCGTCTTGGTAGAATGTGGATGCCGCGCCGTACACTCAGCCTACGCGTGCAGGCCGCGGGCAATGTGTTGTGTTGGGTTCGATTCCCAACATGCTGCCCGGATTGCAGCGTAGACTTCTTCAGCTTTTATTTGAGTGAGGCAGGTAGCCATTTCTCATAACTTGCAAGCAATGATAAAGTAATAGTAGGAGAATAATGATAAGAAGTTAATAAGAGTAAAGTGAATTCAAGTAATCTTTACTAAGTAGCACAGCAGTAAGTTGACATATGACAGGCTTGCGTTGAAGAACAACACTAAAAATATAAAAGGTTATGGGAAACATGCGTCACATTCACGCAAAACGGCTATCGCTCAGCATATAGCTGCGACCCTATGCAAGACAGAGCCCCAGCGCTGGTTTTCAGCGACAGCCGGGGCTGACGTTATGACGTCCACCGACGCAGCAAACAAAATATTTAGACGCTGTACCGCTACACCGTACTTAAAAAAAATATAATAATTAATTTTAATATTCATGTCGCTCTTATCACAATGGGTAAAAGTATTCTGTTAATAAAAGTGATAATGAATATATTGCACCGTATAAATACAGCAGGAATAATTTCAATAAACATCTGTCACGTATTGAAGTTACTTCAAAAGGCAAAAGCTTATTCATTTTTAAATTAAATACAGGAAAAGAAGCACACATTTATTACTTACAAGGAAGTAGCTATCCCATACAAAGAATATTATTATATTTTAAACAAGGTAAACGGTAAGTTAATATGTTTACGAAGGTACTATGTATTTATTCAGGAAGAAATTATTCATTTGAATACAACGCAGTTTTTGCTGGTGTCTATGTTTCCCTTCAACTTTTTTTTTTCTTGGTTGTGAAATCATTACATGACTTCTCCCGCTCTGGGCGGAGCGAGAGGCCGTGTCAGACTTTTACTGACTAAAACCCACCCGTGTTTCTTCAGTTGCCTGTGCCAGGGCCACGGTTCCTCTTTCGAATTTCCCGCGACCCTGAGGCGTCGGCCCTATCGGACCCCGTCATTCAGTGCAGACATCTCTTTGAGGCGCGCGTACAACACGACGCGCCGTCGACCCGGGTCTGGTTTTTACCGGACGGCGAGCTACCCATTACTCTCCGTCCGCAAGCCCGCGCCTACGGTGGCCGGGAATTTGCAGGCGGCTCCCGAAGCCCAGGGCGTCTCCTGCGGTGACTAGAGGGGGGGGCGTGAGGGCGCAAGGCTCTCTCCCTCATTAGCTCTGCCTCCTCTTTCGCGAGTATTACTGCTTCGCAGAAGGTGACGGCTTTCCATTCCCTCGTACCACGGCCTTGACCAGGGCCGAACGCGAGCGATCGCTGCCGCAGATCGCCTCCGCGAGGACACCGCGGTGCTCCACCCAAGCTGGGCTGACCTCCACCGTATGCTAAACCGTGTCGTCCGTGCGATCCACACAATGGTGACACACAGGCGTTTTCTCCCGCCTTATGCGAAACAGGAACCTCCCGAAACAACCGTGTCCGGTGAGGACCTGTATCAGGCGGAAGGTGAGGACGCAGTGGTGCATCTCCAACCACTCCTCAAAGAGGGGACTTATCGCAGCTGTTGTGGCTTACCCAGCACTAGGTTGCGACAATCGCACCCTCCATGTCGCCATGAGATCCCGCCGGAGCTCTGTCCGCTGTACCGTGATTTCTCACCCAGCGTTTTGCTTCCTCGTGCCACTCCCATACGTGCGCGAGGGATTTTGCCTCCAGATACCATGGCGGAAATCCGGCAAGGAGAATCGCCTCCTCGCAGGTGACCATGCGGTACCCTTTGGGACGCGTTCAAAGAACGCGCCCACACCGGCACCCCGTAAAGGGCCATGGACCGCACGACCCCCTCGCAGAGCCTCCGGCAGGAGGACCTCCCCCTAGATTGGGCAGGCGCCGCTTCAAGGCAGCCCCAGCCCACTCCAGCCTGGGAGCTAAACGTCGGAAATGCTCCACTAAGTTCCACCGGCTGTCGTGTACGAGTCCCAGGTACTTCATCGTCGACTCGACGCCGATGTGAACCCCTCCTGCCGTTATCTGGCAACCCGACTGTGGCGCGTTCCGAGGACCATGAAATCACATGGCCTCGGACTTGTGCAGAGCCACGTCGAGTCCCAACTGCCGGATCCTCTCGACTATTGTCGCCCCCGAGTGTCACTTGTTTGGCCTGTACGACCTACCCTCCACCAGCGTGTCGTCAGCGTAGCAAACCACGCTGACGCCACTAGGGAGGTCGACGCGCAGCACCCAATCGTAACCGATTTCCCACAGAAGCGGTCCCAGGATCGATCCCTGTGGGACACTGCACGACATCTTTCGCCGGTTCCACTCTCCCTGGTGACCGGGGTAGATGACGGCCCTGTCCCTCAAATAGGCCTCGACCACGCGACAGAGGTAGTTCGGCATCCGGTGATACCGAAATGCCTGCCTGATGCAACTCCAGGGCAGAGTATTGAAGGCATTGGCGATGTCTACACCGCCAAGTCGACCCCACCCCGGGCCACAGCATCCCCCGTCGTTAGGGTTCGCACGCGCATGATGGCGTCCACCGTAGAGCGCCCCCTGCGGAATCCAAACTGGCTCTCCGCCAAATCCGGCCCCACCCGCACCAGCCGCCCGGGTTTCCCATCACCTGAGGAAATAAAATTATATTTATGTATTTATGTTAGCTTGCACGGTCCCACCGGTGGGCGAAGGCCTCCCCCAAATCCGTCCAAGCATCTTTTTCTAGGTTCACGATTCGATGCAACCAATGTAATGATAAGAGAAGTAGAAATAAAACTATCGTCTCTTGCTCTCCGTCAAAACAACAGTGTCGTTGAAGATACAATAAATCATACATTTCTTAAAAAATAAAACACAAGCCTCACTCTTCGACCTGTAGCTAGATATATGTAGAAATATTTCTTCCAAAAAAATTCAAAACCCCAAAAACAATAAGAATAGAACCGCAGAAATAATAAAGATCCGAATATCCAACCAACACATCGAAATCAAATCAATCAATCAACTGAGCCCACCGAGATCCAATGCTACTCAAGACCCTCCACAATACATCAAAGGCATCCCTAAAACCAGAAATCACATTCCAACTACCAGTAAATGTGGCAAAGAAAAAAAGAGTCCTGCTCGGGAGCATTTAAAGCCACTAAAACAACGAGAAACGATTGTCTGGTAAATACAAATTGAAATCGGCTCAACCATCGCCACAGCGTATTTTTTCATCACGTTCGATATCTAGGAGCGTTTGCCGTGAATGCTAAACACTGTTTGGTATTCACAAGCCAGCGCAAGCTTCTTATCTGTTACATTACAGAGCTAAATATTTTCCTCCTACTACATATTAATTAACTTGATTGATGAAGCTCCCTGTTTTAAGATACGATGTACTTTTCGGCTCTAAAGTTAGAAGAAACGTGGGGTGTTGATCTTGAGTTCTTTGAAGGTGGGAATGAATTTAAATAATTGATAGTGTTGGATTAGCAATCTCTTCTTTAGTAAAAATATATGTAATCTAAAATTGCAGATGAACAAACAGTAATGACTTAAATATCTGCCATGAAAGTTAATGCAGTCATTCATATTATTTACCAATTTTCTGATGAAAATTGGTAAACAATAAGACTAATACTTACGACGGCAAGCTCAAATGTGAACAGTAATTAATAACCAAAACCAATGATAATAGAAGTAGAAAGAGTGTGTGTGTCAAAACTTGGCTAATTAGCCGAGTCCCGTATCGTCTTGTCTCTATTTCGCTCCCGATAATAACGACATACCGTCCTACTTCCACGTGTCATCTAATGGTATGTCCTTGTGCAGTTTTTGAAGATAGAATGTTGTGTAGGTAACCTAACGATTAATCCTGGAGTCTAATTATAATAGCTGTACTTTAACTGATTTGGTCAATGAGATTGGATTCAAACGAAGGTAATTTGAATCCAATCTCAATGACCAAATCAGTTAGAGTACAGCTATTATAATTAGACTCTAGCATTGTGTTAAATCGTTCCTAGCCGATAGACAGTGGAAAGAAAAACACCATGATTCATGAACAGAACTAAGCAGATAGTTTCCGTCTACTTTTCGTACACAACATATTCCATTGAACCCTCTTCAGCAATTCCATCCACCATCCAATCAGTATGTAAAACATACTACCACTAAACATCCACTAAGAAATCGAGCGCCAAACAAAATTTTCTCAGCTCTTAATCAACTGGAAGACTTTATCAACAACAGTAAATTAATTCAGCTGTATTAATACAACATGGGAATCGGTTTGTACGGAATGAATACTAAATAGGTGAGTCCAAATTAATTTCGTATGTTCTTGTAGAGGGCGGTGTTCAAACGCCTTGTCTTCATGAATATACATAAACAAATTGAACGTTCGATTTGCCATATTTAGTGGATGGACTAGGATTTGTATCAATGGTGGTTGGAGGCTGCTGGTGGTAGTCAACAAAAAGAAAGATAGCGGAAAAAATAATTCGGATTTGTTTCTGCTCACACTGTGGCTGCATTTGACGAGATTAGGCCAAGTAAGTAAATACTGATTTTATAGCGACATTTTATAATGCTTTTCAATATAAATCAATTGTGTTTTCGATTTCTAAACTGAGATGGTAACATCATCGAAACGGTATCATCGAATCAAAACAGTTTTTAAAAATGCAATCAGACCTCTAAGACCGACAATAGTTTCTTTACTATATAGCCTAAACAACACCTAAGTTGATCATAAACGCACACAAAAAAGTGGAGTTAAGTGGACTAATAAGTCAACTGCATCATAATAGATTTTTAAGATTCGGTCAGTACAGAAACAATAAAATAATATTCGAATGAGACATTAAAATACACATCAATTTTTTTTTATTTTTATAAATGGCATCTCGCAGGTCAACCTATGAGGTTGTCGTCTGCTTAGACGGACTTGCCTGTGGATTCCCTAATAAATTAAGGCCTCCAGCCAGGACTTAAACTTAAATACTAACTAAAAACTAAGCGACTACACGCTAAGGGCACCCCTTGTGGGGTACGAACCTCGGCTTAGGGCGTCGCTGGAAGAGGGCAGCAAATGACTAGCTGGATCAGGAATGATATTATTTAGGGACGAATTTAAAGCTACAGGCTCAGCGGCGCGGGCTGGCTCGAGCAAGGGTCGGGAGGGGCGTAGATTTGGGCGTCGCGGCGGGCCTCGGCGGCGAGGACGGTAGGACGGCGATCGGGTTTTGGGCTTATGAAGCGTGCTGGTTGCCTTACTACTCTCCTGCAGGAGGGTAGTGGCGTCGTCGGGGGCGATTAAGGTATGCCTTGGTCGGCGAATACTACTAATACGGGAAGGAGTGTAGCGGGCGGCCGCTGAGATCAAGGGGTTGGGGTGTTTTATGCCACAGTCAAAGAAACGCTTCGATAAGCGTTTCATGAACTGGTTTATGGTAGGCATTTTAAGATCGATGTGGAGATTTATATTACGGACATAGAAGGGGGCACCCGTGACCTTTCTGAGGAACCGGTTCTGGAGGGTCTGCATCTTATGGAGATGACGTGGGTGAGCGTGCGCGAATACAACGCAGGCATAGGTCATGATGGGACGGATGACTGCGGTGTAGATGCGTAGCTTGCATTTAAGTGACAGTTTGCAACGGGCTGTCAGAATAAAGTGGAGTCTACCAAGAGCGAAAGCGGCGCGCGCGCGAACAGCCTTAATGTGCTCTTTGAACGTTAAGTTTTTATCAAGGATCACGCCTAGGTATTTGGCTTAATACACATCAAAATGTCCTATTACCATATATAAAGGCATATGAGTCCGTAACATTCCCGTATAAATTTTATCGCTCGCTCAACAAGCCAGTATTTCGTTCGGCAATCGGATTGGCAGACAATCTGTCGCTGTGATAAGACAACACTGCTTATCTGAACTATTTTTAGTGTCACATACTCGACGTTTCCTTGAAGGGGTGAGCAGATAAAGCGTGACCTTTTGAGGAGAGGAAGGTATTTGGCACAAAGTCTTTTAGAACACTGGAATGGTTAGGTAGTGCACTTAGGATAGGCGATAAAAACAATAATGATCGGTCGAAAGTTTTATAATTATTATGGTGCAAAAAGGTTAGGGATCTATCTGTCTTGCAAATGTTTTTCACTATTGAAACATTTTAGTCTCGGAACAAAATCGTGAATTTGGGAATAGGTGGTCATGGGTTTGAACCCAGTCAGGCGCTTTACTTTGTGTAATTTATTTTATCACCACTGCTCTCAAAACGGTGAAGGAAAACATCGTGAAGAAACCAGCATGGCCTAGAAGAAAATATCTATGATATGTGACATCTACCAACCCACTTGGCCCGCGTGGTGGATTACGGCCCACTCCCTCTTACAGAGACGAGGCCTGTGTCCCAGCAGTGGGAACGTTATAAGCTGAATTATGTTATACTTATATGTATATGCGTATGCTCCCATCTCATCGTGCTTCCCATTTTCACGTTCTATAAAACGTTGAATGTTATTTACAAGGGCTATAATATTATGAAAAATATGCTGTCTTTGTTTCAGTAATTATCTCATCAATTTACACAGCAATTTAGCACTAAAAGTGTTAAAGCATTTTAGTATTTATTTTGCAGTTTTATTGCACGATCAAGTAGATTTAAGAGATTAAAATCGCATGACCTTAGCTTAAGATCGACTATAAAGAGCTAACATTTTGCTAAAATGGCAGTTTATTTTTGTTTTGGAATTCAAGCAAATATCATAAATCACAGCATTAAGATTAAAGACTCGGTAAAAGATAATGTAGCCACGCCTATGTCTTAAAAAATGAGGCAAAGAAGTAGATGTTATTGAACTCAGAACACTACAAGTAAATAAGGTACTATAAATCACTTTTGGTTAAAGGCTTACTGTGCAAGATAGAGATTATGCATGACATTGACGACATGAACTTTGTTAAAATGCCAGTCAGAATCATCAAAATCTGACCCTGGTAATTGCATAACGACTCATAATCATCAAAATTAGCATCTTTTGTTTCCAAGAATTAATATCGATTAAAAAATCAATGCATTTTCCTATCGAGAATTCTCTATTAGCTCTCAAAATATTTCTCGTCACGTTACAATGCCGTCATCTTTGCTTGCCATTTGATGTCAATACACAATGTGACTTTAGGAATACGTACTCATTCCTTGATGATTATGGATCATCAAGGAATGAGTACGTATTCCTAAAGTCAGCTTTTTATAAATGTCTACAGCGTAGATTGAACTATTTATCAGTTAGCTAGGGTTCAACGTTAACGAGCCTTACCTAATCAACGTCTACTTTTATTACAGCCAAATGCTAGCTGAATGACATTTTCTCTGGCATTTGTTTTGTTGTTGACTTTCCTGGCAGTCACATGTTTAAAAGTAGCTAAAAGGTGTACGTTAATTTTTGTCCGTTTTACATTGAAAAAATGTTTTCATAATGTCATTAATATTAAATGTCAATACTTGATGTACACACAGGATGTTGTTTATGAATCTGGGAAACAATTTCTAAATAATTATAAAGGATACTTTGTTATTAATGATGAAATAAACAACCAGTGACCGATTTGACTCTTCTAGGAATCAGTAGATTATGCATCAACGAGATAAAACAGTGTCTTATGTCACTGGCGCCGTATTGAACCCCCAGCGTAAGGAAAAATTCTAGTGATAACTCCTGAGTTGAGTGCAACGAGGGATTCAAGCTCCCCCAAGACGAAGGCACGTTTATTGCCGAGGAGGATACTCTACTTTTCACACCATCTACGAGACAATAAAAAACAAAACAAGGTACCAGAATCGAAGTATTTATTGTTAATTACAATAACAGTTAGTAGACCTGTTTAAAACCATTAAAAATTAAAGGTATTATTTCATAAATTAGACCAAAGTTATGTTCCAAAGTTAGGTTTTTATTCGGTACATTTATTGAGGAGGAGGTGGAGTTCATTTGCGTATTGCTGTTGAGTAAAGTTTCAGAAACTTGAGTCTGCTGAGGATAGTTTTGGATCGTGTAAGTTGGTGTAAGTGGTGCATGAAGTCGCGGGCTAGATGAATAGTGTTCTGATGTAGATGGTTGCGGTGATAAAGGTGTCCAAGGATCAGGTATCGCCGTTGTTTTTAGTTTGATGTTGTCACTAATGCGGCAGCATCATAATCAGCCTATAGCGTTCCCACTGCTGGGACACAGGCCTACCCTTTATGAGAGGGAGTGAGCCGTAATCCACAACGCGGGGTCAGTGTGGACTGCTAGATGTAGACATGTCTTCTAATTTTTGGTACTTAAACATGCCGGTTTCCTCACGATGTTTTCCTTCACCGTTTTAAGAGCAGTGGTAATGAAATAATTTACACAAACTAAAGCGTCTGCCTGGGTTCAAACTCACGACCTACAACTCGTAAGTTGGAGCCGTCACCACTGGGCCACCACTGCTCTCAACTCTCTGAGGCAGCTTATTTTATACTTATTCTGTATAGAATTTTCAATGTAGGCCTCCGCTACTACCTCAGATTTCCAACCAGCGTGTCTTTTAATCTGGGTCATTTCTGCTCCTGAATCCGACAATAGAGTAGCCGATGTTCTCCTGAGACAATGAACCGTGTAGAGCACGACATTTGTCAATTTCAGATAGTTTTCGATTTCTTTGACTTTAATGTTTTAGAGTTAATAGTATAGTTCTTGCCCTTTCTTCTCCATAGGTACCTACTACGCTTTGGAATGGGC
Organism: Dasypolia templi; assembly: GCA_963555695.1. NCBI lineage: Eukaryota > Metazoa > Arthropoda > Insecta > Lepidoptera > Noctuidae > Dasypolia > Dasypolia templi. The sequence goes on along the minus strand of OY743154.1, from coordinate 24,889,959 downwards.
AACTAGCTTCATTTTTCTGACCGGCCTACCTTGACAATTCAAACCTGTAATTGGTTTATTTGAAAGAAATAAAAATAAAAAAACCACGACAAGCGCCATTCACTCCTAAAATCAAGGCCACCTGTAACAAAAATAGACAGGTAGGTTAGTAAGTAGAAAGGTAAGTTACGTACTTAAATAAATATTAAAACATACCATAACATCACGCCTTGTTTCCCCGAAGGGTTGGGCAGAGGTGTACCTGTACACCCACATGTTATAGGGGGCGGGCCTATTGCCATCAATAAATATTAATTCTTATGTATTAAAAGTTATGTATTTTCTAAGAATTGATTGACACACATAATTGTATTAATAGATACATGACCCAACGAAGGTTTACAATAACATTTAACTTTGGTAGAGCGCAGAAATCTCGACATTTTTGCTTGTCGAAACATTACGCAACGCTTCAGTAGATCATACTCAAGCGATGTATTATATTCAATTTTCGAACATTATATTTTAGTGCCGGTCTCATTAGTAAATTCATGGGATTAGTATGTACTATGAAAAACGTTTTTACTTGAGGTTCCAAATTCGAATCACATAAATGACCAGCGGGTCATAATGAAATTCAGTACAACATTAATGCCCGGCTAGACCCCAGGGTTATAATGAAATACTTTAGGTGCTGTGAAAAATCCTTTATTATCTTAACCTACTTACAAACTATTTTTATCAAAATCACCTGGACATCAACTCCTCATTGCAGCACAATTACAGTTTATATGAAAATGCGTGTAAAACGTATACTTTGCGCATAACAAAACAACTTTCTATGAACTCAGACACTGGTCTCGAAACTGATAACAGAAAAGACACACAAACAACTCCTTATCAATTATCACCATCTGACCTTGGAAAAGGAAACGTGGCGATGAACTTCTGTGGACATGATCTTGGCATGATGCAAGGTATAACGATGATTGATGATCAGATTATAAACAATATAATTCAGAATGTCAATTCAATGATAAGGAGTTATAAGTAGGTGGTTGTTCAGACTTTGAAGGGTACCCGATGGATGTCTTCTCTCTGTGAGAGGGAGTGGGCTGTAATCCACCACGCGGGCCCAGTGCGGGTTGGTAGATGTCACGTGTCTTCGAAGTTTTGGTTCTAAAACATGCCGGTTTCCTCACGATGTTTTCCTTCACCGTTTTGAGAGCAGTGGTGATGAAATAATCTACTCAAAGTAAAGTGCCTATCTGGGTTCGAACCTACGACCTACAACTCGTCAGTCGCGGCCACTACCACTGGGCCACCACTGCTCCTAACAAGGCTTCTAATAGTAAAACAATTTTTCTAATCGGTCCAGTAGTTTTGGAGCCTATTCAATACAAACAAACAATCGAATCTTTCCTCTTTATAATATTAGTGTAGTTTACCTCCATTGCCCGTGCAGGGTAGTTATGATTCATTGGATCTTAATACCTACGTGACTATAGACTTGTAGTCATATCTAGTAAAACTAGTAGTTACGTGTTATAATTTGTATGAATTATTTCGTCAGCCTGTAACTGTCGTGGAACGTCGACACCTGTGGTTTCTGATGCACCTGATTCTGCTGCGTCATGCGTTTTATTCCTGAGGCTTGTATCTTTGTGTACAACGTTTTTTTTTTTTGAATGGCATCTCGCAGGTCAACCTATGAGGTTGTCATCTGCTTAAGCGGACTTGCCTGTGGTTGCCCTAATAAATTAAGGCCTCGAGCCAGGACTTAAACTTAAAAACTAAGCAAATACACGCTAAGAGCACCCCCTGTGGGGTATGAACCTCAGCTTAGGGCGTCGCTGGAAGAGGGCAGCAAGGGACTAGCTGGATTATGATTTGAGTGATTTTGGGACGAATTTAAAGCTACAGGCTCAGCGGCGCGGGCTGGCTCGGGCAAGGGTCGGGAGGGGCGTGGATTTGGGCGTCGCGGCAGGCCTCGGCGGCGAGGACGGTAGGACAAGTTTTGCGCTTGTGTTAAGTGTGGTGGCCTTACTACTCTCCTGGAGGAGGGTAGTGGTGTCGTCGGGGGCGATTAGGGTATGCCTTGGTCGGCGAATACTGCTTATGCGGGAGGGAGTATAGCGGGCGGCCGCTGAAATCAGGGGATTTGGGTGTTTTATGCCACAGTCGAAAAAACGCTTGGACAAGCGTTTCATGAACTGGTTTATGGTAGGCATTTTAAGGTCGACGTGGAGATTAATATTACGGAAATAGAAGGGGGCACCCGTGACCTTTCTGAAGAAACGGTTCTGGAGGGTCTGCATCTTATGGAGATGACGTGGGTGAGCGTGCGCAAATACAACGCAGGCATAGGTCATGATGGGACGGATGACAGCGGTATAGATGCACAGCTTGCATTTAAGTGACAGTTCACTACGGGCAGTTTTTATGATTTTTTATTGAAAGACTGTTGGAGCAAAGATACCCAGCAATGTTTTTTTAATGTGTTTTAACGTTACTTATTTTCCTGTAAGGTTATTCTTCTCTGAATTATGTATCATATCATAATCTGCATAATGAGTTTTTGTTTATATTTTGTGGAATAAGTGTAACATTTTCCTTGCATCAGTGTTAAAATATCATGGCTTTTAACCTACATTATGTAAATTATTGATAGTGTCACCCTGTCTGATATCTGACCACGCACTAAATACAGATGAGGCGTCATCTAAATATCACGACACTGAAACATAATGATATACGATTGCTACTTTAAGAGCTACTCAATAATAGACCAAAGCAATTATTCCAATGCAAATTAGTGCAAAAAATCATGCAAGGCGAACGAACAGGCAACACTGACCTAGTGTTTAGTTATTAAGTATTTAAGTAACATTGAAACGCACGATAGACGAAGGGCGAGTAACCAGAAAACAGCTGCACTACCTACAGCTTGTATGTATTGACTCATTTTGAGATAAGGTACAAGGTTGTAAGCCACTGCCTAGCGTGTGGACTTGAGTGCATTTAGTTTTGTATTCGTTTTACGTTTTTTTTTTTGTAGTGAGGTATAGTTTAGATATTTTTAGGGTATTTTTAGTTATAGACGAAGTTATTAACAGATGCATTTGAACGGATTATTGATTTTGCCTGCTACAGCCATGAGAATGCTGAGTCTTATGTGGCCATTTCACAAACATAACTACAGTCATGGGGTCTCAACTAGAACATTTTATAATTAGTCTTCAAAAAAAGTCAAAGATGGCAGCATAGGTAACCATTGTATAATTAACAATCATTAGAAAGCGATGAACAGCAGAATTTTGGCTAAAGTAATATTAGTAAAAATCAAGACTTCCTTGTTAAATGCTGATTTATCTGTTCACACTCGTTTTTCAAGAAACAAACATAAAATAAGCTTTTACCTTCAATTGGAACCCATACAATGATAAAAGTAGCCATCTGTTAATCATTTTGTTTAGAGCTCTTTGCAATAGATGGTGTTTTAACTCAATTTGTCCTGTCTTCAAAATAACCTTTATAGTCACAAATTTAAATCAAACAACTTATTTAAAATCTATTTCTTTACATAGAAACATTAATTAAATCTATTAACATGTTTTTCTGAAACCGGAAGTATAAAACTTTATTTTAAAAGGATGGCACGAAAAGATTTAAAAGTAGGTCGACTCCTAGATGGCGTTGTAAAACTACTGTCTCTGACAATTAGTGAATCGCTGATGCTGCCATCTGTTGAACATTTTGATGACGAAAAATTGCCAGCTCAATTGCCAGACTTAGGGAGGTGTCATTTCTTTGTATGGGATTGGGTATCTGTACGTAGTATTATAATATCTGTGCTACAGTATATAGCTGATTGACGATAATTTGTTTAGTTGTTTACCTATAACTTAACCTGTCTTCTTTCTTTGGATTGAGCTGATCAGACTAATTCATACTAAAATAATAAATGAAAAAGAGAACCTTCAATGCCGTGTGAGGTCTGTATTTAGCAGTGGAAGTTAGTATACAATATTCTACAGCTTAGTTCGTCTGCCATGGTGTTATTGCTATGATGTTGGAGGAGTCTAATGCACTGTAGCCGTATCTCTATGAATATCAGAAATACATTAAAAAAAAATTGTAATGTTTAATAATGTTGAAAATTACTTAGGATTTTAGTTTTATCATTGCTGTAACATGACTAAAAGTAGAGAGAGAAAATCTTTCGTTCCTGTAACATGCAAGCAGACACAACACAAGATATTCACCAAGAGTAGGTACACCTTCCTTAAAGTTATTGTAAATTTAAAACCAGCTTCGAACTTAACCCAGTGTTAATGCAGCACGCAACCAGTTGATTCACCAGCGTTACTTCCTACATAATTTATAATTTCATGGAGCTTATGCCTCACTATATCTGGGTTAATTGTTTCACACAATGATTCATGGACGTCGGCCATTTAAGATTTTTTATCGTGTTTTTTTTAACATTAGTTTGATGAGGTTGATTTTAAATGGCTTTTTATGCAATTTATTTCACATCTCACCAGTGATGTTTAAGTCCAATGTTCCCAATAACATTCGAGCCTCTTGCCATCAACCGGGTAAAAATCCAGACTCCCGGGGGCAACTATAGGTACACCTCTGCCTGACTATTTGCGGAATACAGACGTTGTGTTATGTGTGTGTTCCTTCACATACTTACATGTAAAATTGCATGTAAAAATGCATATTTATAAAATGAAATTAATATCAGAGGGGAACCTTCCGGGCTGTGGGCAGTCTGAAATATTCTGGAAGCGCCAGATTTAGGTCTGGAGTAGAGCTAAACGTAGAAGACCTAGTCGCTAGGAGTAGTGTTAAGAGTTGATACTATTAGAAAATGCAGCAATCAACATACATAAAAACATAACATCACGCCTGTAATCCCAGAAGGGTTAGGCAGAGGTGTATCTATTGTAAAAGGGGCTAGCCTATTGACATCAACCGGACACAAGTCCAGACTCCGGGCTGCTACTGAGATCTTCTAGATAGAAAAACCTAATAACACTTTGCCCGACCTGGGGATCGAACCCAAGAGGCATCATCACCTAATATGTTAAAAAAAAAGTTTTTTTTTTATAAATTAAGCGTATTACAGTGTATCTGAATATTTAATATATGAAATAAATATATTTTATTGTGATGTAGTTACAAATAAAAATGATTTTGAATTTGAAAACACGATAGTTTTTCGAAATGAAACAACTTTGTTGGCAGAAGGAATTTCCTTTTAAAAACGAGAAATTTGTCAAAGTAATAAATACAGGTACAATTACGGACCAACATTAATATTCGGATATTTCCGTTTCCCTTATTAATTGTCATAATTTACAAGAGTTTCTTGTGGCTTGATAATATTTAATTGTCAAAATACAAACTTATAGTTGTTCAGTTATTATACCTAGAGTACTAAGTAAGGAAATAAAACCCCACATAATACGAACATAGTCCAAATCATTCTAAAACATGGCTAACAAGTCGCATGTAACGCATCGTGATATGCTATCGGTGATTCTGAGGTCGCGCTGATAAGGCGGTCGTTGAACCGCCGATTATTTTTATCATCGAGTCACCTTGCTGTGTTTATCATCTAATATTTTGATCGTGATGCTGTGACGTCACGATCATATGATTGAAGAACGTTTTTTAATTCACTTTCCACGATGACTCGGCTTCAAATTATTTAAAATCAGCTGTGTTTTAAATGAATTGATAATAGAATTTATAACAGACGTCACCGTCACTTCTGTAAGTATTAAAACACTAAGGTAGTAGGAGAAATGGTAGATTTTGGGACTAGAGGGCCTAGATTTTGGGACAGGCTTAAGGTCTAAGCCTTAAGCCTGTCCCAAAATCTAGGCCCTAGATCGTCTTAGGACGATCTAGGGCCAGGTTATGTAAGAAATGAACGTGCATTTTATTTTCGTGTCTGTCTTGAATCTACGAAAAACGTAAATTTACAACGAAGATTTTTTTATTTTGGTATGCCATTAAAGAAACAGAAAAACAACACCAGCAGATTTCAAGATTCAAGATAAATCACAATATTCACACTAATCGAGAAGCTATTTCAAGTTATAAAAATCTGGCAAAAAAAAAAAGTTTGAATGAAAATATCCGAATCGAAAATAGATTTCCAAAAGTACATATGTAAATAAGCTGTAAATACAAACCAGCACGAGCCGAAAGGTAGCTAAGCTAAAGTTAAGTTTATGATCCCTCATGTTAGACAAGTAGAAACAAGTGTTCTTAAAAAGGGTGAAGAGTTGAAACCCGAAAACACCACAGTATTCTAAGGCTAACTTTGGATGCCAAGCTTCAATGGGGCCCTCATATAGATTAATTGTCAAAAAAGCTAAGCTTTGCAGCATACGCCGTCACAAAAAATCGTAATTTAAGTAAGTATACTTTAGTTATCTTCATAGTTTGATGTCGTACGGTATTCTTTTGTGGGGAAAAGCCACCAATATTCAGACAATTTTTGTTTTACAAAAAAATATAATTCAATTCGTTCAATTTATAAATCAAGTCACAGACACTCCCTCAGAGACAAATTTTAAGAGATTAATTTAATGACTGTGCTTTCTCAGTATAGTTATGAAAATCTTTTGTATGCACATAAAAATATTAATCTGTTTAAAAAATACAGTGATATCCATAATATAAATACTAGGAAGAAACACAAATTTGTTGTTCCCATTACCAGGCTCATGAAAATAGGTGGATCGTTTAAATGTCAAAGTATACGTTTTATAATAAACTTCCTAGACACATTCAAGAACTAAGCCTTAATTAATTCAAATCTTTTATAAAGCGGAAATTATGCCAAATTTTGTTTGTTTGTTTGGCATCTCGCAGGTCAACCTATGCCATCAGAGCCATAAATAATCTCCGCAGGCGCGATTCTCTAAGGGAATTGTTTAAGGATATTAACATCATAAGAAAAAAATTACATCTTTACAGTAAAAGAGGTGAAAAACATAAATATAGTACTAGAAATCGGGACCTATTAGTTCAACCAGGTTTCAGACTGGCTAAAGTAGACTCATCTTTCTTGGGGTACTGTCTAAAATGTTATAATATAATACCTCCCCACACACTCCAACTGAATGAGACAAAATTCAAATCCTTTGTCAAACGCACACTATGCAGGCAGGCATATTATAGGTTATGGGATTACATAACTGATAAAAATGCCTGGCTTAATGCTGGTCCTGCTCCACACCACAACTAATTAATTGACATTTGAAATACTGTTGAAGCTGCTGAAGATTGTAAGAATATATTTGCATTATATTAACTCAATCTCTTTTTTATTGTAGAGATGCATTGCACAGATGTGAGTACTTTGTACTATAGAGCTACCATTTACCGAGTAATGTCATAGATTGACTTGAATGTGCCCTGGCTGCTGATAGTATATCATGCTCACTCAAATGTCTCGCTGACGGTGGCGCGTGTGTCGGATCATTTACCTCCCTTCAAAATGGTTGAGCTGAATGGTGCTGATACATGCGTCATGTTCGTGAACGGGCGCCGTCAGTTGGGACTGTTCATCTCTTAGCTGCCACGGCTTATTTTGACAATTCAAAAGTGCCTGTAAATGGTTTAATTGAAATAATTGATTTGAGTTTGAGTTTATGAGGTTGTCGTCTGCTTAAGCGGACTTGCCTGTAGTTGCCCTAATAAATTAAGACCGGTATAGTAAATGGCAGTGTCGTCGGCGAAGAGAGCCAACTGAGCCTTTTTACATTTTGAGATATCGCTGGTGAATAGCGTGAAGACAAGGGGAGATAATATGGAACCCCGAGGGACACCGGCGCGAATAGGGTGAGGGGACGAGAGTGCACCCTCGATGCGATAGCGGAAGGTGCGATTCGACAAAAAGTCTCGTAAGATGAGCACGAGACGATCTGGCACTCCGAGTTGGTATAGCTTGTATATCAAGCCGTTGTGTCAGGCTTTGTCGAAGGCTTTCGCTATGTCAAGAATAGGACACCCGTCGTCGCGTTACGCTGTAGACCGGCACACAAGTGCTCTACGAAACGGTGGACCTGGTGAGTACCCGAGTGTTGGCTTCGGAAACCAAACTGCTCGTTGGGAATGAGGTTCTTTGCTTCGGCATAGTCTTTGAGACGCTTATAAATAAGCCTCTCGTAGATTTTGCCTAGAACATTGAGTAAGCTACTAGGGCGGTAGCTAGAGGGCTCAGACTTTGGCTTGCCTGGCTTTGGGATAGCGATGACGGTTGCTTTTTTCCATGCTTGTGGGAAGATGTTGTTGCTGAAGGCGTCATTGAAGATGGCGGTCATAAGCATTATTTGAGGGGCAGGAAGGAGTTTGTATACCTTATTGGTAATACCGTCCGAACCGGGGGCTTTCCGTGCGTGGAGCCCTTTAATGATGTCGTGCACTTCGTCAGGAGTGACGGGAGGCAGAGGACCATCGGGGTCTTCGACGGGTGGGAGGGAGTCCCTCCGTTCGACTTCAGCGTCGACCTTGTTCAGGTGAGCTTGGTCTACTGGTTGAGAGCTGGGAGAACATTGGGACTCTAGGCTGAGAGCAAGACATTCAGCCTTATTGGGACTGTCGAAAGCGACACTCTTGTCGGGGCGGATGAGAGGAGGCATAGAGACCTCTTCGGAGGAACGCAGTTTCCTCTGTAATTGCCAGAAAGCTTGATGAGTGGGCTCAAGTTCACTGAGCATCTTGGTCCAGCCCTCAGAGCGAACCTCCCCTATGCGTTTCTTTACAGCGCGCTGTAAATGGCGCATGTGGGCTTTGTTCGCGTCACAACGGAACGAGTCGTAGGCACGAATAGCCGCGTTCTTCTCGGTTATCAGGTCACGTACGTCAGTAGGTAGTTTCCAGTGATGGTCTTCCATCACCGGAACTTCCCGTGAACAATCCGTCAATACGGATTGAACGTGCTCTGTAAACGAGTCGATCGCGGCAGTCGTGTCGGCGACTGGCACTATGTGATCGGGGATGGTGTCCAAGTGAGGCGACGTGGTGTATTTCAGTCTTTCGCTTACTTTCCTCCAGTCGTTTATCATCTGGGTCTGAGGGGGGCGGTTGGGATCGATCGGGCCCGAGTAGGGAGCAAGATGCATGACTACTGGGCGGTGGTCAGAGTTAAGCTCGTGGAACGTCTCTATCGATTGCAAACGGAGGTTCACATTCTTGAGCAGCGCACATCGAGTACATCGGGAAAGTCATTTGGATTTCCCGGGAAATAAGTCGGGCTCATTAGAGCGATGACGTCAAAGTTAAGGGATTCCCCTAACTTGTAAACGATCCTAAATTATGCCAGAAAGCCTATAACTATATAATCCTTCTTGTAAATTAACGCAGACAATCTTGACGTTTAATTTTTTTTTCAATTTCTTTATTTTTATTGTTATGACTTTTTCAATATTTGTACCTTTTTACATACACAATGACTTGTATATGTTTACTGTATAAAATATTATATTATTTTAATTTTGTGAATGTGAGGACTTACATAGTCCTAGGTATAGGTCATACAACTTACCGACATCAATCGCCGGGCAGTTGCCCACCAGATACGACACCCGGAGGATCCTCCCTTTTCCAAGATTATGAGTGAACTTTACACCCTGTTCCTCATATCTCTATAAATTTATACAATTACATGAAAATTTACTTTGTAAAGTATTATAACACGTTAATTATTGTGAATGTGAAGGCAATGTGGATTTGTTTTTGTTTTTTTCTCATAGTTTTATTTTATTTTTTAAAGTTAGTTTTAATCATGATCTGGCAGTTTGAGTAATTTATGCGGCCTACCCAAATGTCTTTTCTTAGGTAAAATTCGTCGAATCGTTGAGCTCCTTAAGTTCTGTGTTGAGCTGCATGATTCCACTCATTATAAGTGGTTCTTTCCTCAAAAGACCATTTCAGATACCAATCCACATGGTCTTCACATGACCTGACCAAGAATATGTCTGGACTTTAAAAGAGACTGTGACCTCTGAGTTTGTTTCGGCCTTTCTTCTCAGAGTAATCAGATAGGAAACGCCAATGTCATCTAGTTTTTAAAATATTATTGACATGTAAAAGTGTTTTCTTCCAACTATGCTTTAATTTCATCACAATCACACTAAAAACTCAGTACAAAGCGAGTCTTTAATGCTCTAGAGCAATAAAAATGTATGAAATTTCATTATTGCACAGTTTTTTTTTTAATGGCACCAATCTCAATGGATTAGCTCTATTCAGCCAGCCGATATCAATACTTTTTTTTTACGTACGTATTATTCGTTTCTATCCTACTTGTTCCAAATTTAAATATAAATTTGGCCAACAAAACTCTTAACCTTACGTGTAATAATTGCTCAAGTATAACTTTTAATTTCAATAATGAAACTTCTATTTTAACTGTTTGATATGAGTTTCTTTTATCTACTATTCCTATAGGTAATAGTTGAAAGAAAAGCAGATTATGCACCTCGCCTTAAGTAATTTATATTGCCCTCGTGCCTGTTAGATTCGAGCCCTTTCTAACGCTGGCTGGGGCTCTAAATCAGGCACTCGGTGCAATAATAAATTACTTTGTGCTCGATGCAATAATCTACTATTGTACAAACCTACATAGAGAAATAAAATCATTTAATGTTTTTGTAAAAGGAATTAAACTGAAAATGGCCGTCATTATAATTTGACGTGGGTAACCATTACTCATTCTAGGAGACGGCTCTCCATTTACAATTGCAGGTAAATACTATTCAAAAATAGGTACCTTCACGTAAAAATATTATATATGCGAATTAACATTTTTGTCTCAATTCAAAAAAAGGGAAATATGGTCATCAAGCTGTAAATTATTATAAATACATTGTATGGCTTTAACTTGCTTCACTTGCAATTTAACATGTACCGGGACTATCTATAAAACTTCCATCTTATTTCTACCTACACCATGACTTTAAGAAAATTGTGTTTAATTGTTTCTATTTCAAATTGCAACCTTTATGCATTAATGAAGCTAATCCAGAATTGTTATCATCTATTTGCCACATTACTTCCAAACTTTTCATAATATTAATGAAGCAATTCAAATTCATAATAGAACACAGAAACAGGGTCATTGTATTATTACTACTTCTCCAAACAAGTCCTAACAAGTTCCGAACGGTAGGAAAAACAAATGCTTGTCGCTATAATTAGGTATTGATAAATTTGTTGCAATATTGTGTAATAACTGTAAATATTACTTATTTATTTTATTTATTCATTTAACCATTTATGTACAGACATATAAAAAGTTAAGAAGAATAAAGAGAACATAAAAGTACGTAAGTACAAAGGTAATGCTTATTTAAAGAAATCTTTTCCAGCGTTCCTGCAATAGGATAGTATATGATAGATGTAGACAACGTGTGTAAGAGTATAAGAGAAAACAAAATACTTGAAACGAAACAGTTCAATAATTTAAAAATAAAAATACAATGTCAAAATATACTTACATAGATACTTCTAAAATAAATAACACTAAATGCATAAAAATATAAAGTGATAAAAATAAATACATATACATATATTATATTATACAAATGCAACTATGACACAGTGGAAAGATAGTGTTCTTTCACTCTCCTCATAAACACAGCAACAGTTTGACAGTTCCTAATGTCAGGCGGAAGTGAATTCCACAACCGAACCGCGTGTACAGAGAAAGAATAGGAGTAGAAGTCAGTAGAGTGGGGAGGGGTTTTAGGAGATTTTTAAGGTTCGACCTGCAAGGCGCATCAAACGGACGGGCGTAGGAGAAGCGTTCCCGCAGATAGGATGGCGTTAAAGGGTTGTGGAGTAAGTTAAATATCAGACACAATATCCGAGAGTTCCTGCGAAGTCGAATAGGGAGCCACTTGAGTATCTTGCCATAGTTAGAAACGTGGTCATACTTTTTAAGGTTCAAAACAAAACGAATACATATATTTTGCAAGCTTATTTAAAAGCTCCTCGGTGGCATCCAAAGAACAGGCATCAGCGTAGTCTATGATGGGCTGTATGAGAGTTTGAGCACGGGAGATTTTTGTGTTCAAGGGCAAGAAGCTCTGGAGGCATTTCAACGATTGGAACGTGTAGTGAGTACTTAATGCTTACAGTAACTAACATTTAAATACTATCATATAGTCAATAACTACCAGAACAGTCCTGGTAATCTCATTTATGATACCTACGCAGATACTTAAGTACAAAACTATGGGTAAGCGAAATGTTATTATCTTATTCGCGATCTTCTCACTTTGATTAGGTATATTAAATTTAAAACTTGTACTCACAAATACTACTTAATTATCTCCTGAAACAGGGCTTCCTCTCTCTTACCCTTTTGCTGGACCCTCCATAATGATCTAAATTATAAAGTTACCACCTGATTATACATTATCGTAAAGCAATAAATAAATTGAGTATTGAGTACGTCCGGTGCACCCTGAGCATTGAGCCATCAGGTGCCTTACTAATCTTCACCTGTGGAAAACGCCTGAGTTGGTCCAATGGAGAGTGAGGCTCTGGGGTCGATTCCCTGGTTGGGCCCGGAGTCTGGGTATACTATAGATGCACTTCTTAATCCTTCGGGGAATTCAGGCGTGAGGTTGTGTTATGTGAAAAACCGGCCAAGTGCGTGTCGGACCCCGCACAATGAAGGGTTCCGTAGTTGGATGAATTTATTCTAAGAACAAACTTTAAATACTAGTATTGTAGTTACATTCCAACTACAAATGTAAGTTGGTCGACTAGTACACGTTTACTTGGAAAGCCGACTTAGCTGTGATAGTTTTTGTTTTAACTTCTTCATAAACAAATAAATAAAATAATTTATTTCAGATTCATTCTACGATATAGTCCTGCCGTGATTTTTTTCTCATATTCAAAGCCATCCACTTAGCTGGTAGGTCGGGGGACACCTAACTAAAAAAAAATTGCTAAAAAAAGCTTAAAACTTCGCAATCGGATCCCTGAATCGTAAATGGATTTCACTCACCCGCATATTTTTGAACGACCTCAAAGACACCCCGCACCATAGGATAGACGAGAAAAAAAATCATCCCCACGTGTAGGAAGGGGCTGCGCAAGCAATACCCCCCACCACTACACTTTAAAAAAAAGATGTTATTTTAACGCTTTATTGGCGTGACTAATATGTATAATGCGTGTGTATGCATGTGTGTGAGGCTCTCTCTGTGGGTGTGTGTTCCTTTTTCATTACGGAACCATAATAAGGTAATAGATGTTCATCAGTATTCTTTTCATTCATTTGTCAACAAAATAACGTGATAGCCTTTTTTGCCTACTTACCTAAACATTTCATTTACTTACTGTTTTGTTTAGAAGTCGAGGTTTTGAGTTGCAAATAACCTTTGATTTCAATAAAAAAAATATTAGCGTTATTTTGTAATAGGTAACACTCGTACAGTGACGCATAATTTTCTTTATGCAAATATTAATGTTTTTTTTTTTCAATGTGATTAATTCAAACGTGACGTATACTCCGATTGATGAAAAATAACCGGATTGAAATAATGTGGGTATCGGACGCGGGGAAGGTCTTTGATAAGAGTTTGTTGACCGCGTCTAGGCAGTTATCAATATTATCAGTGTTTAAATGACTTTAGATGGCAATTTAGTTCGTCTGTGACAGGAGGGGTCAACGACTTGCCTTAAGCATTTTTGGATTCGATAGAACGGTGTATAAATAGAATTATTTTTTCGCGCACTGACTTCTTTATTTACAATGTTGTTAGCTGTTTTCCTGGGGGCACGGTTTTTGCCAGAGACACAAGGACTTTTCTTTTGACTTTCTATTTTTAGGAAGAGTTCCGACCCTTTTTGGTTGTCACAGTTTCGTGGACGCCAAATTTGACTGCGATGTGTTCGGGGCCGAATGGAATGCGATCCTGTTAGTACTTCTGGAGTATTGTAAGATTAAGGTATGGATGCTGTAACCGTACACCTATGTCGATTTTGTGACGATAAAACTTGTATATTTCTTGCGATATATAAAATTAATATAAATACGTAAATAAATCACAAGAAATAACATATCACATACTTCTCACAACATGACAATAAGCCTGTAACCAATGAAGGGTTAGGCAGAGGTGTACTTATAGTACATAGCCATTTGGCCAGTGACAAGACATGTAACTCGAGTTAACACTTATCATCTTACTTTTACCATCTAAGGGGACAACAGGGTTGAAAACATAATACAACTAATTTGATACGATAGCAAAAATAACGAAGTTGAGGTTTCTTCGAGATTTTTTCCATCACATTTGTATAATCATTTCTTTTAACGATTAAAAACCATTGTAATGTTCTCATTGTTTTTTTTGACAGATTATTCTACAAGCAAACATAATTATTGACCTAATAGTTTTCTATTTTCTCAATCAATCAATAGATTTTTTGTAAATATTTATGATAATTGCTTTAATTTTGTAATAAATTATCAGTCATCGCGCTTCTCTTTCTTTTGTAGGCAGTCTGACAATGACCGCGATTTACCTCTTGTATGCCTCTTATTACCCAATTACAAACACAACAATACAAACACACAAAGACAAATATCTTGCCCGGGCAATGTAACAAGTTAATGACCTGACAAATAAGGAACAGGTCCCAAGGCACACTACACACACACAGGCAGGTTACACTGCCAACATCAAACACACCTTATTCCCCCCTCCCAGTGACCTCCATTCAATGAAAAGCTCATAAACATTGTTCCCAAAAGGTAAAGTTATTTGTATTTAAAGGGTCCAGGAGGTACCGCAAACAAAAATGACCCGTATCCTTGCAAGTCGAAAGATAGGATAGGATGGTAGAAGATGGCTTATGTAAAATTATGATGAAAGAGGTGCGCTGTGATGTAAATCAGCAAGTCGATTCTGTAAAAATCAAATTAGGGGGCTGGAAGAGGGCGTTGTCCGCCCTCCGCCTACGCCCGGTGCGCTTGCTTCAGATCGGCAGAGCGGACGAGATCTCTTTATCCCTTTCCGTAGCCTCCTTCTGCGAGATTACTCTTTCGCAGAAGTAAACCACCGCATCCCCGGACTCCTCGCAACCGACCATCAAATTCACTACGGTCGGCAGCATCAGGTCACTGCATACTTCTGAGTTGAGGGCACGGCATGGGCGTATCCCAATTTCAATTTCTTAGTTGGATTGTGAGGTTTTCTAATACGTTAGCTGAGGTCTAATGCCATCATTAGACCTCAGCTAACGTATTAGAAAACCTAAGCAAGCACTAGCTGATTATGAAATGCAATTTGAGTTTTGGCTAAAGGTTACGAAAACGTTACTTTACAATTTCGCTAATTCTATTTTTTCCTAAAAACATCTTCGAGTACACCTAGTAAGGACCCCACTGACCCAACCCTTCCGAACGACATAGGAATGAATAAATAAGTAATGCCAATCAAGCTGCGATGTCCCTTCACCCGCCTTCCGTGTTGGGAGGCAATAACAGCGAAGTCGGTGTCGCAGGCATGTCACGTTCGGCCACCAATGACATTTGATAAGGAAAAGATAAAACTTTAGTGACTTTAGACCACCTGCGGGTGAGAATGTGACGGAATGAAGGGATATTTCGATGAGTTAACATAATGTCACGTGTTTAAATTCCCCAAAGGCGTAGTCAGAGGCATTTCTTGCACCCACGTTATCATCATCTGCCTAACATTTACTCAACTATTGTTGAGTTTTTAGGGATATAGTAGGGGTAAAGTTCACTCATACTCTCAGAAAAGGGAGGATCCTCCGACCAGATGGATGTCGTATCTGGTGGGCAACTGCCCGATGATTGTTGTCGGGAAGTTGTATATATGCTAGCAGCGAGGTAAACTTTGATTGTACGATGCGTTGTTCGCATGTGGCGGTGTAGATGCTGTGGTATTTTGTTACACCAAAATCACATCTTATTATCTATTTATCTATTTAACACCTGAGGAGCTGTTGTGCACAGTAATTGTTTCTATGATTCAATAAGTACCAAAGTTTTTATGAAAATTGTATGAAACACATTTTACTTACATTTCTTTATCTGATAATTATTGTACTGCTGAAAAGCAAACCTTTAGATACATCTGTCTATTTTTCCACATCCTTTTATATCATTTCATGTGATCTCGTATTATTTTCCTTCTATTGAATGTTGTGACATTTTGTATCTAACATGTCATCTGTCAGTTTTTCTTTTTCTATGGTATAGAGCTAAGAGGTCGTCTATTTTATTGTAAAGGTATCGTAAAACTAGTGTTAAGCCGGGTTCTCACTGTAAGCCATCTTTATAGTTCCTGGCCGATAACCAATTAAGAAGTATTTGGATTGAAAACTAAAAAAGTCGCTTCTAGAACGATCGGCCAGAGGCTATATAAACCATCCGATACTTTTCACCAGGTTCTGTTCTTTTGATTCCGTCTTTTGACTCGGTCTTTTGGCTTCTTTCATTTTGCAATTTTTCTTACTAGTCAGTTTGTTTTTCTAAAAAGCTATTTAAATATAAACCTTTTCTAGAAGTTATTCTCAGTAAATTTATTATAAACATCTAGTGTGTGTAAATGTGTTGGACTCACTTGATCACCTCCGACCCTCCCACTTGCGTCCACGAGAGGAGTTCGAGACGGTTTGCATAGAAATAATAAACGTGGCGTGAGACACCGCCGCCGGAACAAACACCAACCGACGCGAGCTCCCTCGCAACGGGCTGCGGACTGATGGAGAGGCTGCTGCGAGCTCCCACTCGACGGACTGCGGGACGGAGGAGCGGCCGACGCGAGCTTATTTTATTCGTGAGCTGCTTCGCGACTGTGAGCACGGAGAGGCTGCTGCGAGCTTCAACCACAGACTGCGGGCCAGAGGAGCGGCCGACGCCTCGAGCTACTTACTACCGACTAATCATTTCTAATCCCTAATATCTTTTTACTTACTTTTGTATTTTATAATCTAAAAATCATTTTAACTTGTAACCACGTTTAGCCAGTCGGCTAAACGTTTCGTTACAATGCCGCCACAAGTTTGCCGGATGCAGTTATTTATCAGCACCCACATGCCACAATATCGTGTGCTTGGAGTTTCTCTACGAGATCAAATCAGAAATGAAGAGATGCGCAGGAGAACCAAGGTAACCGACATAGCCTGAACAGTTGCCAAACTCAAGTGGCAGCGGGAAGTGCACACTGCTCGCAAAACAGATAGCTAATGGAGGTTCTGGAGTCGCGACCGCGTTCCTTAAGACGTGGCGTTGGAAGCCTTCCCACAAGATGGACCGATGACCTGGTGAAGGCCACAAGAATCCGCTGGAAGCGAGAAGCACAGAACCGGTCGAAGTAGTGGTGCTTGGTAGTGGCAATGCCCAACAGTGGACGTCTTTCGGCTGAAATGATGATGATTCTGACATATCACCAGTTATGTCCTATAGGCTGAATAAATTGCCATCAACCGAACACAAATCCAGGCTCTGGGCTGCTACTGATAAATTCTTAATGGGTAAACCCAGTACCACTACCTGACTAGGGAATCGAAGCCAGGGCCCATGCTCACCAGTTGCGCTCGTGACCCCGACATAGATCAACGGGGCAGTCAGCCTTTGTGTTTTAGACTTATTTCAGACAAATTATAAATTGTTTTAGCACGCGTAACATGACCATCATAGATACGAATGAAAGAAATCTATCATTTTGTCTATTCTATCTGTGTTTTTGTTTATCCTTCCGTCGACAAAACTTGGTCAGGATACGCGTGCAGGTGTTACATGTTTTTCCCAGGATTCTTCTCGTATTTTCAAACTCGTTTGATTTCTTAGATCCCAGCACTAAGCGTGGAAAAGACTAATAGAAAAATGAATTAAACTATGTCAAAGCATACTGAAGAGCAGTGGTGGCCCAGTGATAACACCCCCGACTTACGAGTCGCAGGTTGTGCGTTCGAACCCAGGCAGGCGATTTACTTTGTGTAAATAATTTCATCGCCAGTCCTTTCAACGGTGAAGGAAAACATCGTAAGGAAACCGGCATGTCCTAGAACAAAACATTCGAAGACATGTGACCTCTACCAACCCGCACTGGGCCCGCGAGGTATAGGTTTCAGCCCATTCACTTTTGAAGAGAGCAGGGCTTTGTCTTAGCAGTGGGGCTGATAAAGATGAAAGCATATTTTGTCTTCCCAATTTCATAAAAGTAACACTGTAGCAGAGTGCATATTTTATGTTATATTTTTAGTAAATGGATGGAGAAACTGAATACTGGTGCGTGTCTAGTATCTACAGATTGTCAAGATTTGCTACAGATCCAGATTTTTGCTCTTATTTAGATAGTAACAAGGTGGGTAATTAGTATTAACGATTAACGAAGAAGCCTTAGGTATAATTTGAATGAAATACCTTGTGATATATTGCAATTAAATAAAAGAAAATTCAAAACTCATAAAAACTACACTTTGGATACAAGCATATTACAAATTAGGGGACGATATCCAAAATAAGAATACTTGGAAACATGCCTTATCTTTAATACAGTCCCCTAATTTGTAATATGCTGATACACCTGTATCAAAATTTTCTTTAATTAATTTTATTTTACTTGGAAACATTCTGGTCTATCTCCATAGGACAGTCTAGAGTCTAGACAAAATCAAACTAGTAGCTAATTTATTTAAATTTATTATTTATTACTCACAAACTGACTTATCCCTAGTTAACATTTTAGGAAAATCGTGTACGTTTACAATGTTTGTGCACCATGTGTCTATCACGTAATTAATTCATCTCATCTGTCTTTGTTTAATTATTAATTAATTTTAAATATTGTGGTATAGTATTCTTGGTGCATGTGCAAGATATTGTTAAACATTATAAAAGAGTAACAGTGGAGCTTCTTACCCATTACTCTCCATTGCTTCTTACCCATTACTCTCCATACGGAACTACCTTTTGGCAGGGGCAACTAGAATCAATCATTTTAATGTAAATGCGTTAAGCGCCTATTTGTAATAAATGCTTTGAACTTGACTTGAATCATTTATTTAACTTTCAGGAACCTTACATTGGCCATCATTTCATTCTGTTAAAAGACAATGTTAAGTAGTGAACGATCACCGGTTATTATAACATTAATTCACAATTTCGACCGAAATAATAAAGCGATTGCTTGCACGCATACCATTAAACTAAATTAAAGTTGACTGTCACTTACGGGGATAATACTTTCCATCGAAGTGTTTAGTAGAAAATTATAAGAATAGTTCGAATTAAAACAAAATGACAGTTTGTTTTGAGACTCAAAGTCACCCAAAGGGCAATGGAGAGGGCTATGCTTGGAGTTTCATAACGTGATCGAATCAGAAATTAAGAGATCCGCAGGAGAACTTAGGTAACCGACAAGGCCTGAAGAATTGCCACCCTTTAGTGACAGTGAGCAGAGCCGATGGGACCGATAGATTATGGAGTGGCGACCGCGTACCGGAAAACGTCTGTAGTAGCGTTGGAAGACCTCCCACAAGGTGGAAGATTTTAGTTTTCTGCGGCCTACATTTTTTAGGCCGCAGGAATCTGCTGGATTCGGGAAGCACACAACCGGTCGAAGTGGCGGTGCTTGGAGGCCTTGGAGCCTATGTCCAGCAGTGGATGGCGATGATGTTTTAAACATTGTCTAAAGCTTATATGATGAAAACTTGCTAGTCAATATTTTTGTCAAATCAAAACCCCTCTTTTGTTTCATATTTTTTTACCGTATCATATTCAAAGGGTGTCAACAGGACCCTGTTACTTAGCATACGCCATCTGTATGTATGACACAGGGCCTAATCTTTTAAATCATAATAGGACATGAATCACAGAATACTTACTTGTTGATAAATAAATAGTTTTCTAGTCCGACACGCACTTGGGTGGTTTTTAAACGAACTGGTTTTTAAAAGCTTAATAGTAAAATAGAAAGTAAATCTCATCCTCATAAAACAAGTTTCTGTTGTTTTTTCTTCTCTGACCAAGCGAAACTTACAGATTGTGGAACTCACTGCCTCCTAGCATTGGTTATTTAAAACATTTTTTCTATATTCAAATGTCGATTAAAAGAGCATTACCTCTTAACCGTGAGTATTTATATATATAAACATACAGGTATATTTTTATTTATATATTTTAGCATTATGTATTTGCGTTAGTAGGTAATACGTATTTTTTTGTATTAGTATATTTAATATTTTAGTTTTAGACTTCACATATTCATATTTTCTACCATATACCAATAATAATTTTAAAAAAAAACTTTGCTCTCAGCAAAAAACTTTTTTTTTTGCTGTGGACCTTAAAAGCAAAAGCATAACTTTAAAACTTACTTACAATACTAGCACATATGTCATACGATTGATAAAATTAAAGCCAACAATCACTTAGGCGGGGTTCCGACGAAATATTTAGAACAATGGCTGCCCCATGGTGTTTGATGATGTGTTACGGGTTCGCCCTCGCGGTGTGACGCCCGCCTTATTTCGTGCACAGGCTGTTGGTTTATTTGTATTAAATTAAATAGGTAATACTGTTTGGAGTATTTAATCTTTCTCTTCTTCCTTATAACTTAGCTGAGCTTTATTTTGCACGATAATACCAATTTTTAATACATTTCAAGAAACGAAACAACATTTTATCCTTATTCACTTGGCATTTTCTTGCAAATTGAATTAAAGACGAAAAAAATCTATCAACGTGTCCATCTCTCTAAGTAAACAACACACAACATCACACATGCGTAACATCGAACACTCCTTTAAACCGATCTTTTTTTAGTCAAGTAAGAATCATCGAAACTGATAAAATTCTACGCACGCTACGCTAGTATTGATGACGATAAGCTTAATTTATTGCATATTAAAAGCCTTCGTTTGGAGATCACTGTAAATGAACTGCCTGAGGAAACACAAATATTATTAAACAAATCAATGAAGGTTTAACAACCCTTCTTCACCGCAAAATGTAACTTATTAAAAATCTTATCATTTTCAAATAACTGCATGACAACACATTACAAAGAAAACAATCGTGTCACCAGACTTCACAAAACGAACCCCCTGTACGCTCGTCATATTTCTAAGTAATTTTCTTGAAAGGGAAGCGGTGCTTATTTTGTTTATTCATTTGTAAAATAGATTTTCGGTCGGTGGGCTCTCACGTTCTCTGATCCTGTACCCACCAGCACTTTGGGATAATTGGTTTTCGATTGTCGCGTTTTGTGGGTGATTTTTTAAGACTGCTATTTACTATGTTGCATGTTAGTGTTACTGTAGGACATAACAAGAATTTCAGATAATTCTAGGGCGAATTATTAGTGTGTTTCTAGTGGGAAAAAATCACAAACAAAAACCGTAATAGGTTTCGAATATTGATCAAAGTTAAGACATCAGTTAATATTGGCAAGAAATTCACAAAAAAACCTATTAACAACATGGGCCGTGTTCAGCACTATGAGCGAGGTACAAGTATGTTTCTTAATTGAGCTCTGGATACCACTGCATATTAAGAGCCTCTTTAAGTGTGGGATAAGTTGTCAGTAGGTATGTAAATACAAGGCAGTGTATAACAACTTTGTGAAGATTGGACAATATTAATGATAAATCTTTAGCTTCTAGGGGGCAGTCAGAAAATAATAAAATACAATTTATGACTGACTTCTGCCCGCGATTTCGTCTCACCGAGTCGCATCGCATCGCATCACCTGCCCGCGCTATCACTTCGTTTTCGTTCAGGGTTCTTTCTGCATTTTTGCTCGTCGCCCAAGGGTCCTAACCCATTTTTTATTTCACATAAACCTACATGGGCACTTTACGCAACGTCAGAAGCTAGGTGCACGGTTGCTCTTATAAAGATATACACACACAACATCACGCCTTGTTTCCCCGAAGGGTTAGACAGAGGTTTAACTATAGTACACCCACATTTCGCCAGTTATGTTTAAGTCCCATGTAATTGGAGGCGAGCCTATTGCCATCTACCGGGCACAAATCCAGACTCTGGGCTGCTACTGAGAAATTCCAGATTAAAAAATCCAATAACACGTTGCCCGACCTGTGGAATCGAACCCAGGACCTCATGCTCAGGTCCCTTGCTGACTGCTAAATGTTTTGACTAAAGCAAAAAAAAATATTTCGAATTCAAATATTTATTTCGTGTGAGCACGAGGCTCACACGAAATAAATAAAGGTAAGGAAATAGGCATTTAAAGGTCTTATTACTAACCTCAAGGCAAGTAATCATAGCCGCCCGCGTCGATTGATCAAGATAAGCAAACGATTGCCGCAGCCTTGCCATGGATAAGTCCAATACCGCCCCCCCCGCCTCCTGCGCCTCCGAAAGGACGTTAAGCAGTTGGTCCCGGCTGTCATCCGTGGATTTTTTATAGTATCTAGTTACTTGTGTGTGTGAGCACTATGTACCTACTATAAAGCTACTCTATACTGGGTACGTCTGTCATGGACTTGAATGTGCCCTGGCGGCTGAGAGTATGTCACGCTCACTCAAATATCTCGCTGGTGGTGGCGTGTGTGTTGGATCATTAAGTTCCCTTCAAAATGGTTTAGCTCAATGGTGCTGATCCATAAGTCATGTTCGTGAACGGGCGCCGTCAGTGGGGTCATCTCTTGGCTGCCGCGGCTTTTTTAACTTTTAATTTCCGTTTAACATCGTTCTCACATGTTTAATTTCAACAAGACTGATGTAACAAATTTTCTGTAACAATATTATTTAAAAGAGTGTCCATGAAGTTTCTTGCCCGTTCTTCTCCATAGGTACCTACTTCGCTTTGGAATGGGCTAGCTTCATATTTCTGACTGACCGACCCCTTGACAATTCAAAAATGCCTGTAAATGGTTTTATTTGAAATAAATTCTTTGAATTTGAGTTGTCGTCAAATGCCCGAAAGTCTGACAACCAGTCTTATTCAGTAACTGGGTTGCTGAACTCACATAGGCAGTCGCTCCATATAAAATACTGTTATTTAACAGAATCCAGTTAGACAAGAAGCAGACCCCAAAATTAGTTGGGAAAAGTCTAGGCAGATGGCAACCAATGAACCTTAAAACCTCACGTCGCCCGCCATTTAATCAAAAATTTTACATCTCAACAAAACGCCAGCACATAAACCGTATATTATACGTTAATAAAACTCCTAACAGACGAAAGAATTACGCAATTCAGTTTAATTAAAATCGTTTGCCGCCATGTTAGGGTACCTACTTGATTAACTTGACGTTTCGGGTGCGATCGTAAAAAACTCGGCGGAAATGACGAACGCATCGCGGGTTTTAGGGGGCAGATAGACTGGGTAACTGAGATAGAATTAAATGAGAGAATGGAATAGAACCGAATGCAAAAGAAAAGAATGTCTCAGCAGCTGCCCAGAGTCTCGATTTGTGCCCGGTTGATAGCAATTAGTTCGCCCCCTATTAAATTCAATGTACAAAAATATACAAAAAATATTTATTGCCATAAAACAAGATGTACAAAAAAGATAGATTTCTCTGACTTCTGCGCTAGTTTTAACTGTGTTGCAGGAGCCAGTGTCCTCTCGTAATACAACGACACTGTGGCGGCATCTACACCGCCACATGCCAACAACGCATCACACAGTCGTCTCACAAAATCCTGCATCGTGCAATCAAAGTTTATCGCGCAGCTAGCATATATACAACTTCCCGACAACAATCATCGGGCAGTTGCCCACCAGATACGACATCCATCTAGTCGGAGGATCCTCCCTTTTCCAAGAGTATGAGTGAACTTTACATCCTGTTCCTCATATCTTTTCAACACAAAGTTTTGTTGTTTAAAAAAAGGAAACAAGTTTTTTTATGTATAGACTTAATACAAAAAAAAATATTAAAAGAAAATATTAAAATAAAATGAAAAAAAAAACAAAAACAAAGAAAAAAAAACAAACATAACATAACATAACATCACGCCTTGTTTCTCCGAAGGGTTGGGCAGAGGTGTACCTATAGTACACCCACATTTCGCCAGTTATGTTTAAGTCCCATGGAATAGGGGGCGAGCCTATTGCCATCAACCGGGCACAAATCCAAATTCTGGGCTGCTACTGAGAAATTCCAAACGACGATTGGTATTATCGCAAAATAATCGCTTAGTAAAATTAATCAACACAATGTGGCGCCCGACGTGGGTGCGTTGTAAATTTATCAACAAAAACGAATATTGAATTGAGATGAACGATTAGTGCACAATAAACTCACCTGCTATGCTATTATAATGTTCCAGGCCATGGTACATATACCGTTCCCTTAATAAATTAAATCTAACAGAAGAGTACGTATAATTACCAGAATCACGAATTTTGTCTGGAATTAAATGCATCTTCTGGGCACACTCGTTCCGTCAAAGACCTCGTCCATCATCAGGCGTAATCACGAGTCGTAATCGTGGTCAAGAGACCCAACGGCAACAAAAAAAATTGTGCAATTCTAATCACGAAAACCACATTAATATATTTTGACAACTACTAAATGTTTTACAACGAAGATCAATCAAGCGTTTTCGAATATAAAAACAAAAATATTTACTAGTGACCAACTCCACAGCTTCTTTTCCCCGAACCATTACAAAAAATTAAAAACTCCCAAAAATTCGTAAAGAACCATCCATCATTACCTCAAAAATAACCAGAAGAGAAATAAGGTTCCTTTAGACGTGGATAAAACCCGCAACGTTATCGCGTCGCCTTGATTCGTTGGCTTTTACGACCAAACTTACCTTATCAAGTGTGTACACTCCCTAAATTTATTCTAGGAACAGTGTCAAAACATTTTCTTGACGTTTTACGAGGTTTTTAAAATGAGAAACGGGGTTCCCCTAGAGATCGTCATCTATTTTTTTACAGTTGGATTCCTGGTGCATGGAACTTTTGCTTGAGATTTTTCGGTTAACCAGTTTTATCAAAACCATTTTTTTTTACATAACCCTACATGGGCACTTATGAAACTTTAGAAAATAGGTGCACGGTTCCAATTGGTCGTTTACAAAATATAAAAGAATCTAATTAAGTAAAATAAAAAACTAATTTAATCCAAATGACATGATTGCCATTTCAACAGTAACACAAATCTGAATTAACATGCTGTCCACAAAAGCCACCAATGAAGAGTTGACATTAAAATTATAGGTATATAATGTCAAATAATGATAATATTATGTCAAAGAGCTATGTAAAAAAAAAAAAAAAAATAAGCACCGTTATTTAGGAGCCGTTGGGGTTGGGGTAGATGGCAGAATTAAAGAGCACAATTATGGTGATTGCCTGCTAATTTTCCAAAAAAAAATTGCAGTATCACTAATTTGTATAATTGTAAATCTGTCCTGCCTTATCCCAACAATTTAGGGGTCAGCTTCCAGTATTTAACATAGAGTGACAACATATCTGGACCTCCACAACCCAGTTCCTGCAGACGTTCTGGCTTTTGACTACCCGTAATGACGGTCAAAGATCAACGAATGACAGCCGTTACCAAGTGCCTAACGTGGTTTCACACTGTCCCTGGGTTTTAAAGACGCGCTACCGTTAAGAGTGCTACAAGGATCTTTTGGCGGCTGCATGGAATTCGTATGTACTATTTATAGAGGTTTCTCGGACGCTTGAAAGACATTGACATTCGTTTGAAATTCGTGGAATAGGTGTTCGTTCGGGCGTTCTTGGTAATCATTTGCGAAATTGTCACAATATAATTGACAAAACTAGATATTGACGTTGATTCCGGTTTTGCAATAAGCATAAAGAATTGTAATACCGCTGGTAAGGGTATATAAGGTGAAATACTTGGGACATCTTTTGACCGCTGACCTCAAAGACTTTGATGATATTGAAAGAGAAAGAAGGGCGCTCTCGGTCAGAGCTAATATGATCGCTCGCAGGTTTGCACGTTGTTCTAAAGAAGTGAAGAAAACCTTGTTTCGTGCATATTGCACCTCATTTTACATGTGCAGCCTGTGGGTAGATTACACTCAAAGAGCGTACAGCTTCCTTCGCATTCAATATAACAATGCGTTCCGGAATATAAGTAAAATGTTGGGGCTGTTCCGCTTCTGTAGCGCATCAGGGATGTTTGCTGAAGCTCGTGTTGATTGCTTCTACGCTACGTTGCGAAAAAGATGCGCATCCCTGGTGCGCCGGGTGCGGGCCAGCCCCAACATTTTACTGCGTTGTATCGCGAGCAGAATGGACTGCTTGTGTGCGAATCGCTGCTGCAAGCTTTCCACATCGGTGTTGAGCTTGTGGCAGGGGTTCTCATTGATATATAGGGCAGTGTTAGGTTAAGTGTGTAGGTTAGTATTACTAACATAGTTGTTAAGAAATATTGTTACTAACATAATATTTGAGTCATGTTACTTGTTAAATAAATTTATAATTATAATAATAGTAGCAACCGACTATCGTTTTTATAGAAGAAAATCACCAGATAAGAAAATGTTAGTATAAAAATAACAAGACAGAACAAATAGCTCAAAGTCCCGACGTTTTTAAACAAACACCTATTCCAGATACCTAAAGTTTGAGTTGCCAAATTAAGTTGCAACCTACTTACGTCTTTATTAGCTGGTTTATACACCGCAAGGATTGACAAAGTTTTTCTTGAAACACAGAACCGTAAGACTGAATTTGCTCATCACTATTTTGCTGTAGCACCAACTCTTACCGGTTCAGAAATAGGGACGAGTTTAGTGTGTTTTAAGTTAATAAGCTCTTGAAGCTAATAAGCTTAATACTTGGTCTAAATAATGATAAAATGTTTTGTGCGTTGATTTCGTTATGGTGCACAGTATTCTCATTACTTTTTACATAATTCAGGTCGGGTAAGGCTTAGCGAAATTCGAGTTTGTAATGGAACTACCTTGTACGGTTTTGGGGAGGTCTTCAACGGAATTGAAGTGAGTTTCCTTGTATCTCGGTTTTCAGTTTAATAATAATATTTGCAGCGGTATTCTGGGAGGAGTTTCTACGTATTTTGGTAAATAGCATTGGTGTGTTAGAAATTTTTGCTGCATATTTTACCTACTTTCAGAAAACTGTATTACTCTTAAAGCACGTTTCTAAAAGATTTTGATTGCAAGGAAATTTATAAAAGTAGTCGTAAGAGGAAATGGCCTTGCATTAAATTTAATTTAAAGTACCCAATCTTCAATTAAAAACTATTCTGGTACAACCTCCTTCACTTAATCAAAATATTCTATGAAGTAAAAAGTTCTCAAATTGTTTAAAATACTGGCCTCTAAGAATCTAGTTCATTCTTTTTTCAGATCTGACAATGCCATCGTATTTGAAAGGCGTCTACGACATAAATATTTTTTGAAAATGTGAAAATATTATTGGAAGTATGTATACACACTTTAATTTATAAAAAAAGTGCAGTCAAGATTTGTGATTATTCGGATAATTTATCATTTTTATTGTAGCTATATATTGAATCTAGTTTAAAAAGAACCACCAAAACCTTACGGTAACCTTTACCGGCGACAAGTTTTTTTGTTTATTATTTCAATTATCTCTCCGCACTACCTAGCAGTTGACAGTTGGCCTGCGCAGTGTTCTTGCAAAGCCCTAGCCGTTAGTGGGATCTTGTACTTATTGTTACATTTAGTTAGAAAATAATTTACTAACTGTTTCCCTCGACCTCGTCTGCGATCCAAGATAAAAAGAAGCCTATTACCTTTTCCAGGTCATGGTATACCCATGTGCCAAATTTCATCAAAATCCGTTCTTAGCGTGATAGCGAAACAAACAAACTTACTTTCGCATTTATATCATGAGTAATGATAGTTAGGAATTAACAATGACTCGACTACTTACAGAAATACATAACTTTTAACGTTTTAACCATCTTATCTTCACTGCAGCTGCCGAAACCTCAAGCAGCTCAAATGTTACAATCTTTTTGGTAATTATATTTTCAAGCCGTATGGGAGTCTAAGAATCTAAGCGTTTGGGGTTGAAATGCTATATAGCGTTGTAAGGCTCGAGTGCTTATATTCTTTTTAAAGACCTCTTGTCGGTTTATTGACACTTTCCGTCACCCAAGGACTGGCTTTTACCTTAGCCAGAAGTACTTGGCAACTGCATGTCGATTCTAAGTTAAAACCTCACCGTGTAGACTTGCGTGGAGTGAGCTGTCAGTGTTTCCCGTCTTGGTGAACCCCTATTCTAGTGGCGCTGACAGCTCACTCCACGCTCACTTCACCTATGTGTTCACGGTGAGATGGTTACAGAATAGCGCTACTGGTGTTTCTTATTACCAGTTGACAGCGATGCGGAAGAATATTTCGATGCCATCTTTCAGTTTGTAGTTAGTTGAACTGTAAGGACATTTTTTGATTTTTCTTGTGTAAATATTACGTTGTAAATTTTGTCATTGGAAAAGGAATTATTATTTCATTTCAGCAATATCTCAGCATTATAACTATCAGCCATTCCACGTCTAGTCCTTAGCGTCCCTCATAAAACATCAATTCTACGGTAGACGCTGTCTCGAGTACCACAGACTGAAATATCTGCATTCTGCATCCCAAACATTACCACAGCCAATAAAATCTCGCATGAAGAAGCCATTAAAAGAGTCTTCACACCTAAACTCAATACTTACACAAATACCAGTAGTCGAGGACGTTTACGAGTCGGCAGCCGAAGCTAGTTAGAAATAAATTGCTGAAGCCGAAATCTATTATTATGTTAAAGAGGTAGCCAGAACGCTGCACTTTTTGTGCGCCGCCCTGGATATAAACATGCTGTGTCGCTTTTACGTTGTCCTTTGCGAATGATACACAGTGTAGGAATTGTTGGTAAAAGTTGCAGTTGGTCGATGAAATATTGTTTTTTTTTGTCTTGTCTGCTTAGCAAACATTAAGATTCAAGAAGGGTTTCGTGATAGAAGTCTTGTCTTTCTTGTTTCTTTGATTTTTTTTCTTTTAATTTACACATTTCCAGTATTCAGCTGTCTGTTAGTTAGAAAATCAACATTGAATGAATTAATACGAAATTGTTTGTGAGCCAGGTAAATGCAGCAACATTAGTGTTTATTTGAAAATGAGAGTTTTCATGTTAGTTAGTAGTTTTGCTTATGTTAACAAAATGTTTTTTTATGCTATGAATATTTGGAATGGTAAATCATGTTTGTGCAGAAGTCGTGTTATTTTTGGTTTGTTTCGTTGTTTTCTGTGTTGGCTGGGTTTTCTCTTAATATTTTATTTTCATTTGTGGAATTAATGTAGTTGTAAAGAAATTTAAATTAAGCCATTGTAACATTCGAAGCGTTCTTTTGAAAATGAATTATTTAATTGTCTTACTGAAATCGCCACAATTTCCTACTCTGTAACACCAGAAGAATTCTCGTTACAGTATTCGAGATAAAGTTAAAATATTATCGTACGGTATCGAGGCGGGTTGCATCCAGCGCGAATAAATGTACTAATACATTTTGAGAACAACAGTTCAATTTCCCCACTGTAGATTTGGACGTATCGTCTCAAGGATGCGAGGAAATGCAACGAATTGTTTCTTTGATATATCTGTTTGGCGAATTGAATAGTTGGAATTATTCTATTGGAGGTGGGAATTCGATTTCTCTTATGGTTTTTTTAGAAGTATTAGTAAGTTTTTCTGTCTGTTAATCTAGATTAACAGACAGAAAAACTTACTAATACTTCTAGGAAGGTTCCTAGGAAGGTGGCTAAATTAGGCGCATTTACATATATACCTATTTTGATAGTTTTTCAGTGAGATAATTTGTGGCTAAAGTGGAAACTACCATTTGGAAGGGGGGCCTAGAGTCAATTTAATTAGAGTCAATTTAATTGTAAATGTTGACGTTCAAAAGTGCCTTTTAGTGCCTATTAGAAATAAATGCTTGGACTTTGACTTTGACCAAGATACTTGGCACCCTCGAGTCGTTTTGTTCAATTATTCAGTAATGAGTTTACATGTATGTATGGTATTGGTTTCTATGTTGTCCTGCGTTGTATTTTTAAATAAAATGTGTACACCAAATAGAATTTTAATTTATTTAATTATTTTTTGGAACTAGAAAAAGTAATTTTAGAGGTCTCCCAGATTTGTCACAAAAATGTAAATATAAAATCAAAATTTTACGGTCATTTCTATCATTGTTTTCATTGGAAAATTTATTCCAATACCAAGCTTTTCATTGAATTAAGCCACAACAATTCAATATTAGCAATCAACGAATTCACGGAAAGCATTATTGAAAAGCGAAACATGCGAACTATCGATAATTTGCTCGAATTTACAAGTACCTCTTCATATCAAGCCGTAATTACCTTTTAGGCGCATGACGTGGTTTTACAACATATAACATTCAATATTTTCAGAATCAACATTGTGAAGAGGTGAGCAACGGGATACGTATAATTTTTCGTTTGATTGATTTGAATACCTAGTTATTGTTACTGATAGCCTGTATTAATCTCACTGCTGGGCAAAGGCCATGAATTCCAGGGCTTGCGAGCCAGTGCCAAATCTGGACCACTGGTCGTTTGTTTTCTCCAGCTCCCTCCGCCATCTTCTATGGAGTCTGCCGCGACAACGTCTATATTTCTAAAGTTTAAGCTTCCCATAACATGTCACATATATCAAATAAAAAATGCATCCAAAATAATCCCTACAGTAAAATTACAATAAAACATTATTATAGAAACTGGATTACTAAAACAAAGATTAAAAAGAAAATTTAAAACTAGAATGTTAATGAAAGTTTAAGTGATGACTACTCGTATATTTAATTAAGAACCTCCAAAGTGGGATGAGATCCTATCAGCCACAGTCTTCATGATTTCGTTGCGTCTGCCACGCATTCTGCAGATCAGCGACACTGTTCAAGATGTTATTATACTGTATGCGCAGGGCATGCAGCGATCTTTAAGGGTGACAGACTCATAGACTTCCTGTGTAAAAGCTCTGACAAAAGAAAGAAAACATTTTATAAGGAACAAAACCCGTATATCTTACTTAAAATTACCTAGTCTTTTTGTTGTCTCTTGTCGGTTTTGGCAACAGCGAAACTCGTGAAAATATGTTTAATCAATCGGACAGAAGAGCAGTGGTGGCCCATTGATTGGTATTGGTCCCGACTTACGAGTTGTAGGTCGGTGAGTTCGAACCCAGACAGGTACTTCACTTTGTGTATTTAATTTCATCACCACCTCAAAACGGTAAAGGAAAACATCGTGAAGAAACCGGCATGTTCTAGAACCAAAAATTCGAAGACATGTGACATCTACCAAGCCGCACTGGGCCCGCGTGGTGGATTACTTCCCTCTCCCTCTCACTGAGAGGAGGCCTGTGTCCCAGCTGTGGGGACGTTCGTTATATAGGCTGATTATGCTAATCGGACGACAGGGTTGATAACACGATTTGTCCATAGTTATCAGTAATCAAACTAGTTTGTTTCACCATTCGTCGAAGCTATTTTAATTCATCCTAATATCGTTGACAATGTGCATACTCGTAAATCTTTATAATACCTACACTCAAAAAGAGCGGTAGCAAAACTCAAACAAGCCACACACCTAAAATGCAAATTGTTAAACTTAAATTCTTGAAACAATAGAATACCTTTTCTCCCCCGAAGATACCCGGGCACCCCTACCCGGTATTTAACCGGATATATCCTGTGAATGTTACGTCTCGTGGCCGATATTAGAATGTCCGGGACGGTTTTAAAGATCAGCGTTCGAGGATGCTGGATTTTCTTTAGTTGGTTGCGTTACATGCTGGCTTTATACAGGCTCCTTTTATTTATTTAATGATTTCTCTGCTTGTTTCAAGATGCATATTGAAGGAAATCGAGTGTTCAAGGATGACCTTTACTGTTTTATAAAAGTGCTGTTGTTTATTTTATTGTTTTGAAGTCTGTATCTCCGTCTTGGATTCTTTTATATATTCATTTATTGTGTTACAGATAGGTCGAGGTTTACATAATTTACTGTAACATTTTATTATAATAATCATTCTCTCTTTAGTAAAGTCCTACTAAAACAAAATTGCAGTTTGCTGGACATAGGCCTTATCCAAGTTGCAGCATCGCTTGTCTGTCAAACCGTAATGAATTTGAAATATATACCGATGGAATAACGTGTGCATGTCTGTCGTAGGTACGATGTAAAGCCTAAACAGTATTTATTTCATAATGAACATGCTCTATGTTCGTGAAAGACTCATTATATCCAGATTAATTGGGCTTGAAATTATATTGAACAATGTAGTGGTTTGGTCTACGTTGAGTACCAAATCATCAGTGAAAGTATATATGCACATGTTTATTGTATATGTTAACAAGCATCGATTTAGCCCTTAAAACGTGTACCTAGGTAGCTTTTACTCGGCTAGATTTTCGCAAAAATGTTTTTGAAGATTAGTGTTTTTAACAAAAAAAACTTTGACTTGTTTTTGACCAGGGAAATACCTGCTTTTGAATTCTATCACTTTATAAAAGGGTTTTTTCGTTGCATCGTTGTGTAAATAGAAAACATAACGCATCTTAGACGATACTGATGAACACAAAACTGTACTTGAGTCCACTTTCAAGCTGCATTCATCCCTTTAATAAAACCTTAATAAATCAAACACCAGACGCCACCCCACTGGTCCTACAAATTAAATCTAATCAAAAAACATCCATCTCATTTTATGATGGCAGTAAAACTGTGAAATCCAAGCCATTGGAACTAAAAAGACGTAAAATGGCGTCCGAATCCGCTGATACGGGATTAGAATGCATTGTTCCAGGAAATCAGATGGAGTGGTCTCGTTGTGGGTTCAGCAGAGATGTAGCTAAAAGGATTATTTAAACAAAAATAAAAGGAAAGCTTGTTACATTAGCCTTGCATACGTGTAACTCTTTCTAGGGATTTGTCACCGATTCAGATTCAATGGTATTGTTTGTATACCTTATATTATGCGTATATAATATTGCGGATTAGTAAAAAAAACATTTTTTAATTCAGGGATCCGTTTGCGAAGTATTGAGCTTTAAAAGCAAAATTTTTGAGTCAGGTTATATTAGAGATTATTGTGTGAAAAAATTCACGGCGGTCATAAATCACGAAGTTAAAATGAAAACTATCACAGCTAAGTAGGCATTACAAATTAACTAGTAATAGCCGACCAACTTACATTTGCAGTTGGAATGGTTAGGAGAACTTGGGATAAATTCATCCAATTAAGGAACCCTTCATGATGCGTGGTCCGACTCGGACTTGTTCGGTTTTCCAAAGGAACATCCACTTTCAATTTGTCCCCAAAACCTCTGCAAACTGCGAAATTAAACCTACATTGAACTCGGTAACCCACGTATTATTGAAAATAAGGGTTATAAACCCTCCCGCCGCCACGCGTTCAGATGATACGGGCTTAAATCGATGCCTTGGTGCAGGTAGACTTGAGCCGATTCCCCGGCCAAGCTAGGTTACAATCCCACAGGTAACCTATCAGACTTAGTTAAAATATTTTATACATTCTGTTCTAGAAGATTTTCTGGCTACGTATGAATCTATTTGGAGAAGATTTTAGACTTCTAATTTGAAGTTGTAACTTTGAATGGATCGTGGTGCTGCTAGGAAACACACCCAAAAGTAACTTTGAAAAAAAACGGCATTCTGTTTTAGCTACGAATCTATTTGGGAAAGATCGGACTTCTAATTTGGAGTTGTAATATGAGAAGTTGGGTTTATGATGTATTGAGGTGTCTCGTTTCATTGTTGGTCCGGCCTTTTTGGTGTTAAGTGTGACAATTTTATATTTAGAGGTGGATTTAGCCTGTTTTTTTTGTTGGTCAAAGAGTTCATTCGTAAACTAAAAAAAGGAAGGTAGAATGTTAAATCGTTTATTTGCTATTTAAAGACGTGAATGTAAAAAGAAGACTTAGTACTAAAAATGCGTAGTGGTAGCAGTAGATGAAGTTTTGTCATATTACCTGAATTAGGATTGTAGTCGTTTTAGTTTGAAAGACCGTAATCTACCGGTAAGATTACGGTCTTTTGAATTTTGTCTGTAGGTGATTGATGTAAGGGCACAACGCAATAACCTTGGTGGGTGACGGGGCTGTGTTGCAGTTATAAATGTAATATTTATCAGAAAAATGTTCATCATTTTAGGGTTTTAGCGTTTGGGAATCCCCACCAATTATCTGTTTTGGGAAGGGAAATGGGATTACTTCGTATTTTATTACGATGTCTAAAAGCCGCATTGCGCAATTTTTCTAATTGTTGGCTAATTTATAAATATGCAAAACTATTGTATCATTTATTGATACTTGTTGTTTGCTGATTTGATATGATAATGATTATCTAGGATGACATTGTGAATTAATTGTGTGTTGGTATAGAAAAATTTATTTTATGTGCATAGTTTTAGTTGGTAGACCACGGTCGGATATAGGTATCTCTCAAGGTCCGAGAATAAGGTCTTTCGAAAAAGACATTTATTAACCGAATAGTTCGCAAATGCATCCGATTGGATCTGAACACACGAACCTCCGCCGGCACGGTCTCGGTAGTGGCTCCCATTGGAGCCCAGATTGACAACTATTTAATAGTTTTTTTTTTTTTTTTTTTCTTTCTTTTGGCTTCGCACTATTTAATAGTTACCTAATATGATTACGTAAATGTTTACTATGCTTCCTATCAAACCTTATGAATATACTTAAATTAACAGAGTAAGGTTAAAGCCATTCAATCTTTCATGTTTAGCGTGCAGGTTATCTAATTTACCTAAATAAAATCCACGACTGTAAATGCGAAATTCGCCATTTCGATGACAGTTGTGGTCGAGGCTAAAGAACATAAAATTAGGGATTTCGAACATCCAAACTCCACCACAGGGGAAATGAATAATACATACATTATTTATTTGAAGAATTCATCCATTGATCAAGTTAACTACTCGTAAGTAGCGGTACCTAATGAAGGTTTTTTTATCAAAGTTTCGCACCAATCGTTCGTGTTTACGTTTTCACTTTCCACAAATATCACATGTAAATGCGATTTAAAACGTGAGAAACATTATTTTAAATATTATAAACAACAAGAAAATGCCGAGATCTGTACGTAACATAGAAACACTAATCCAACACGTAATATTAATTACCACTACTCAATTTGCTTTCAAAATCGCCGACCATTATTGTGTTTTACATTTATTGTGAAACGGAGACGATTTGTCAGAAACCAAAAAAATAGTTTTTTTTGGTTTCTGACAGAGCATGGTTTTTATAAATGTTTTATACTTTCGTAATGTATTTCAATCGTTTTTCAGTATTTTTTTTGAATGTTTATGGCATGGCTACGAGGCCTTTATGCCAAAGTAATTTTATTGAAACCGAGTCACCACAGGCAGGTTCATGTATTGAATTTCGCGTCGAATTGTATCTGTATTTTAATTTAAATTTGGAATATGCGCTCGCTGTTCAAAATGAATTTAATTTATTGTACTATTTTAAACTGTAGATTTTATTTTGAAAATTTCTGATAGTTTGCTACAGAATGCCCAGCATACATTTTTCCGGTATGCTTAGCAAAATATTTTCGCGTATTGCGTTACATAAATTATATAAATTGGGTGTTCTGCCTCTAAAACCACCGCGCGAATCCGTATGGTCCCAGTAGTTCGCCAAACTCAGGGAAACTTCCGTATCATTTTATACAGGGCTTGATTGTTTTTTTTTTTTAAAACGTTGCCCCACACTAGGAAGTACTCTGAAAACTCACATACACAAGACACCCAGACCCGGAACAACTATTTGAAGGTCATACAAATATTTGTTCCGTGCGGGAATCGAACCCGCAGCACGCAGCGCAGCAGCCGATCGCTCAACCGCTGCGCCAACCGTGCCGTGATGGTTTAATATGTCAATAGTTTTGTAAGTTGTATGAGCTTGTTTTGTGTCTATTAGTTTACTTGAGTGGGTACCTAATCCCTACTTACTACTACTTGGTTTTTTTGTGGTAGTTTCCTAACATAACATAACATCACGCCTTGTTTCCCCGAAGGGTTAGGCCGAGGTGTACCTGTAGTACACAAACATTTCGCCAGTTATGTTTAGGTCCCATGTAATAGGGGGCGAGCCTATTACCATCAACCGGGCACAAATCAGGACTCCGTTATAAAACCCCAATAACACGTTGCTCGAGTTGGGAACCGAGCCCAGGACCGCATGCTCAGCAGTAGCGATTGCGACCACTAGACCAACGAAGCAGTCCAAATAGTTTCACAACAAATTTTCAAATAACTGGCCAAGTGTATGTCGGACCACGCAGAGTTCGCAGGTTCCTTAGTTGGTATGAATATTTACGCATGCAAATAAAAAAGTATTAATTTTATCGACTACTAGTTTTTTTTTTAAACTATGGAAAACCAAGTTAATTCATATCCCGTAGTCACTTATCTTATTTTTATCATTTTAATAATGAGATCCAACAATACTCCATACGTTTATGTGCATAGATTTTTTATCAACCCTCGGTTGCATGTATAATGCCACCCCTAATTAAGTTTATCGTAATTTCACATCACCATAGTTTTGCGGTGTAAAGACCTTCTTTCAAACGTTCATCGATATGGTGTTAATAGTCTCCGAGTAAACTTACTGTAACAAACCCCCATTATTTTGTACAACTTTCGCAGTATACTGAAGCGGTTTGACCCACCTCATCATATAATTCAAGACATTTGCCACAAAGTTCCAAGTTAATAATAATCGCGGTATCATATTTTTCTTAATAAATTCGAATGCTTAAAGTTGATTTAAAATCCCAAATTTTATGACGTAATTCGCAACATCCCGTCGAAATATATCATACTAACCATCGTTAGTTAAGTAGTGTTATTAAAGCAACTCCGTTCAATATATTTTTTATCCGACGATCTGAATAGAGAGCCGTTTAAAAAAAACTTCGTATCATGGGTGAAGTAACTGGCATGTTTGCTAATTAGCACGATTTTCGCTTTTGAAGCAAAGTGGACCAAATTCGAGCTCGTGCCTTCATTCATATGGACCAGTTAAAGTTTTTCATGAAACTTTTTTCTGGCCCGCATTAATCATGGCTACCAATAACGATTACTGAAATGTCGTTTTGTTAAATTCAACTGTATGGCTGTTAAAATTAGGCCATGTTTTAGGATTCATATTAATATTTTAGCCTCTCACGAGGCCAACCGACCTTGCGAAGACCGCAGGTATCCGCTGGATGCAAGCATCACAGAACCAGCGGAGGTCTTTCAGCTAAAATGATGATGATGATTATTATTATTTTAACATTTGACTATAAATCCAAGGGTAGTGGGTACTTACCTAAGTAAAAGCAGCCACCCAAGCGATAAACGCACGAACTATAGATCTATAAGTAGCCAGTTAGCCAAGCTTTGCAAAAAGAAGCCAATAACATTGATAATAACGACAAAAACTGCTATCTTATAATAAATACAATCATCGTCAAAACGAATGTGACAGGTGATACCTCTACTCGAATACAATACCCATTCTGAATGTATTATAAAAACTTGTGGGTTTTCTTGCAACGTTTTCCTCAAGTCTTACTTACCTGACGGAAAGTGTTACATATTTAACAATAGGTATAACATCGACACACATACTCGTACACGTGTTTTTATCTACTTTTTGGTCGTATTTACCCTTGATGTTGACTGACGTTCATCACATGTAGGAACCTACTAACAAGTTTTTCCGATACCTAAATAGTTACAAACCAATTAATTATAAACTTCGTCTGCGATCCATTTATCATTTATTTAGTTCTTGCCACAAATAACAGATATAGTATTTTATAGTCTACAGACACAATTTCACAATTATTTGTGGAAGACTGCTGCCTTAACTAAGTTTTTTTTACAAAACCTGTATGTCAGGTCACCACTCACAGGCCCCCTAATAAAAGTTTCGCATTTTTTTTTTTGCAGTGGAGACAATCTGATTCGTATATCATATATAAATAAAAACATCACACATTATAACATTGCAATACTGCTCATAAACTTGATTTATAAAATTTGTGGAATAAAGTAATTTATTGAGAATACATGCAAGGGAGGATGTATTGTGAATGTGTGTGATGGGTGAGTGTGTGAGATGTGGAGTGAGTGTGTGTGTGGTTTGGGGTGCTTGTATGTGCGTTGCAAAGGGATTTTTGTCAAATTTTATGTCAAAGATATATTTTTGAAAAGATCTTCAATTTGTGTATAATCCAACGTATTATGCCAGTTAGTTCATAACGTGCCAGTATCATTTAGTCTATAATATAGAAATGGGCCAAGAAAAGAAACGAAATTTCGGGCAAATTTGGAGTGTGCTGATTTAGGTTGGCATATATTACTTCTTCTTCTTATGTCAGAATTATGATCGGTATTTATAAAAGGAATTAGAAATCGTTGTTTCAAAGCAAAATGGAGAACAAAAAGCTGACGAATTGAGAGGACTTGGTCGGAGGAGAGACTTGGAGGGTCGGAGGTAATCGAGAGAGTAGAACACCTTCACGCACACAATAAGTATGCAACAGTGTACAAATTCACTGATATTATTTAATTCATTATTTATACTAAAGCTAAAATGTACAGAACTCATAAATAAATATATTTTCATATTTAAGCAGCTTTAGAAACTCAAAGACTGGTCAGAGAAGAAGAACGAAGGAAAAAAAAGAAGGAAGCCAAAAGAGCCTCCTTTTACAGTCCTTGGCCGAGCTTCTAGAAGTGTCTGTATAGTTTTTAAATAAAAATCCAAATACATTCATATTTGATTATCAGCCAGAAACAATAAATATAGTTTTACAGTAGCTTTACTTTATATAGCTGGCATCTTGGCTCTATAGCAAAGAAAAAGAAAAACTGACAATTGACAATGTAAGATAAAAAATGTCAAAACATTCAATAATAGGGAAACTATAAAACACATTAAATTAGAGATTTGGATGTCAAAATAGACAGAGGTTACTAAAGGTTTGCTTTTCAGCAGTACGACAATTATCAGATAAATAAATGTGAGTTAAATGAGTGTCATACAATTTTCATAAAGATTTTGGTACTGAATCCTAGAAAGAATTGCTGTGCTCAACAGCTCCCTTAATGTTAAGTAAAATAAAAGATTGATTTTGGTGTAACGAAATACCACAACTGCCTCTCGAGTATTGCATTTTTTCCGTGCCAAGAAGTTGTCCTAATTTTGGAAATAGTATGTGTCTGTCGGCGCAAGGTCTGGTAAGTACGGTGGATGAGGCAAAACTTCCAACCCTAGTTCTTGTAGCTTAGAGACCGTCTGTTGTGCCGTATGACGTCGACCGTTGTCGTGTAGGAGCAGCGGGGACGACCGATTAACCAATAACGAGTTGTGCGTTTGCTTCTTTGTGCGGCATTGCTACAGCGGCGGAACTCGTACTCCATAATTACTAGTATTTTATCGTGCCAATATTGATGTAAAATATTCAAATGTAGTGAAAACGAAACGCTAATCAATAAACAAATGACTGAATTTGAAAATAGAATGCCAATTTTTTTTAATAAAATTCATTTCTAATTTCAAATGGTCAGTATTGTAAAACGGCAATTTAAAAGGTAAAGGTCTAATATTAGTCAGGAATTTGTGTTCTTACATTCAGAGGACCCACCGTTTAAAAGTCACCCTTAACTAACAACCTGCTTTTTGCCGTCATCCTAGTTTTTCCATAAAAAGTAGGCTTAGAATGAAAATTAGTTCAATATATTATTTAGTTATATTTTGTACCGAAATCGGCTTCACTGTCGATCAAATTGATTGTAAGTTGATTGACAGCTATTTGCTTTTAAAACTTGCCATGACTTTATGTATCGTTTGTAAGTGTTTTTATAATCTTATGGTGTAAAGATTGAGATTGACATGACAGCATTTATACACACAACCTCGAAACTAAATTTTCAATCATAACCTCCATATCAAGCCCAAAGCGCCAAATTATAAATTCCTTACGACGGCTGCCACAAACAGAATCAAACCCCATTCTATTGAATTGGAAAGCTGTCATTCCCGGCGCGGACTGAAACACTCCAGTTCAATTGTTCCACGGTTTTTCTCGATGTTAGCTTCTTGAAGGCGTATTTCTCAATTTTCGCATGTAAAACAAAAATTTCCCGCATTTTCGTTTGGGTTCGCACCGAGTTGCTGGCGGTGACGGGATTTTGGTAGGGTGCCCATGGTTCATGAATTTGTGAGATCTGGAATTATTGTAGTTCAAACTAAAAAAACTAATTGGTAATAATGACAATAAAATTACAAAAAGTAAAAGTAAATCTAATTTGTGTTACTGAAACACTATAAAAGCTTGTAATTAAATAGGCTTGACTTAATAATTAGCACGCCGTGTTCCGTCTCTTATTTATAGTTTGAGTTACAACCGTGGGCTTACTCTCTTTGGAATTCAAAGAATTTAGAACGCTAGTTTAAATTGCGGCCAAATAATTTAAAACTTTATTACCATAAGCAATCAACACAAAATTAAAAACTTTTTCGCAATTAAATTACAGATAAACAAAACGTTTAGAAAAGACAACAGTTTTACTATGTCATGTATTACTCACACACGATTATAGAAACGACATAATTGTAAAAATGTTCTACAAGAAACAACAAACTGATTCCAAACGCCACTATTAGGCTCGAAGCCAAGAATGTTCACTAAAGGCGTTCTGAACAATTTATTTTCTTCTCGTATTGTTTTATGAGTTATTAATTATGGTGAAACGACTCTATAATTATGGGTCGTTCCGTTAAAAGCTTAATGAATTTGCGAGATTTCTATTTTTATTGCTCAAATTAAGTGTTATCCCACTTCCTTGGGAATAAAAGAAACGTGGCGTGTCTGAGATGTTGTTTTTTTCGTGCTTTCGGAGGCAAATGATGGACATAAATTTTGTGGGTGATAGCTCGAAAATTGGGTTCTATTTTTACTGTATTGCAGTGGTAAATTGCTACTGCTTTTCGTGATATACTTATCGTTTGTGTTATAATAATCAGAATAGCTTGAATAGATTTATAACAGACTGATTTCAAGAGTCAAAAAAGTTGTCAAAAGATCAAAAAGATAGGGTGTAAATTTGCTTTTGTTTTTTTATTTTCAAAGTGGTGGTTTTATAAACATTCTCTTGGAGCGGTGGGCAACTCCTTGAAGGCAAGCTAAACATCCTCGACTCTTCGAACTCTTTACATAACATTCTATCCTGAAAACTCCTAGTCTCATAGCTCCTCTAGAATCGCCGGCGAATAGTTTCGCGTCTGTCAGCCGCGTTTGAAGGGGATTTATTATTTTTATTATTGTTTCGCACAACGACTCATGCTGCCTTCTTTCTCTCCTTAAGTTATGACCGGCAAAAATAGAGAGAATTACCCGACGTACGGCGTTATTAAACATTTTTGTTTCATCCTTGGCTTTTGTTGTTCCTGTAGTACGTACTGGAATTTATAAAGAAAGGTGAATAACCTCGGGATTTGACGCAATCGTGTTTATGTTGGGGATGATTGGCGGTTCGTGCGCATGTTTTGGGAAAATTTCGGGAGCGGTGAAGCGTTTTATTCGTTTATATACACAGCATTAAAACAATTGGAATGATTATTAAATGGTACTGCTTGTGGAGTGATTTAAAAAAGAAAGTCCATTGTTGAAATGTTTTGATGATTGGTGGATGTTTGGTATGACACAATAAAAATAATTATATTCTATTATATTAGGGGATTAAAGTAAAGTGCAGGTAATGTACGAGTTAACCTGTCATAATCAAACTCAAAGCGTTTATTTCAAATAAACCAACAACAGGCACTTTTGAATTGTCAAGATCTCGGTTAGTCAGAACGATGAAGCTAGTTGCACATTCTAAAGCTTTAGTAGGTACCTATGTAGAAGAACGGACAAGAAACTCCACGGACTCTCTTATAGATAAACGATTCCATAAAATTAGTAACATAAGTCATATTTAATTTATTCATGTGAGAACGATGTAGAAAGACGTGCACGCACGTTAAAGGCGTCCGTAATGAAAAACCTAAAAAACAGAAATTCTTAAAATGAGCCGTGGCAGCCGATATATGGCCAGTCCCCACTGACGGCGCCCGTTCACGAACGTATAGATCAGCACCATTCAGCTCAACCATTTTGAAGGGAACTTAATGATCCAACACACACCCAGCGAGTCATTTGAGTGAGCGTGACACTACTCTCAGCCGCCAGGGCTCATTCAAGTAAATGAAATACGTACCCAGTAAATAATAGATTTACTGGGTACGTCTTTCATTTACTTGATTTATAGTAGGTACATATTACTCAAACATGTGCTTTGCAATTATACAATATACTAAAAGATTGAATTTATACAGTGTATAGATAGATTTTACAATCTTCAGCAGCTCCAACAATATTTTCGGATGCTAATTAATTAGTTTATGCGCCCTTGTGGAGCAGAATCAGCGTTGAGACAAGCATTTTTGTCAGCGATGTAATCCCCCAACTTATAATATGCTTGGCTGCATAGCGTGCGTTTGATAACAAGTTTTACTTCGTTTCATTCTGTTGGAGTACTTACGTGAGGTGGTATTATATTGTAACATTTTAAACAGTACCCCATGAAGGATGAATCTACTTTAGCCAGTTTGAAACCTGGTTGAACATAGTTGTCTCTATTTCTAGTCCTATAATTGTGTTCTTTCACATCTTTTAAGTTTTTTTTATCGTACATAATGTTTTCATATGTATATGGTAGAATTATGAAATGCCACCTGAAGGGTACTTTCTCTTAATACTCTGCAGATAGAAAATTTTACTCAATGAAAACATTCCTTTTTTATATAAAGTAAACTGCATTCAAAGATTTTCGAAAAATCGCTTGCCACACTTGGGAATCGAACCGACTAAAATCGTTAAGATCAAATTATAAGGATGAAATCTCAACAAACTTCATAAATTAAATGAAAGGAAAACTGTGAAATTTTAATTATTTGGAATAAATTCGCATTTGGAATTTGGAATTCGCAAAGGTTTTTATTTATACTATGCTACAAGCAAAATAATTAGGCTAGTATATTATGCTGTATGTATGTTATGCTGTTTTGTGTTTTTTGTATTTGTGTAATAGTTTAATGATGGTGTTAGTTTTAATATTTATAATTTTCATGTTTTAAGTACATAGTTTTGATTAATAGTTTAAGTTCTTAACTGTCGCATTAGGGTAACCCTGTAAGGATAGTTTAGTTGTTATAAATAAATTAATTAATAAAAAATGCTAGACTAACTAATTAGTTGCTCGAAATGGGCTCCAATTTCTTGGATTATTGTTTGATAATCTTGTGTGTATATATTACTATAATGTATATACGAGTATTACTTGGACACAAATTTATTCTTCTAACGATTTCATTTCTAGTAACCTGTAATAACGTGTTGTGGTGAA
The DNA here is from genome assembly GCA_963555695.1 of Dasypolia templi. Taxonomy (NCBI): domain Eukaryota; kingdom Metazoa; phylum Arthropoda; class Insecta; order Lepidoptera; family Noctuidae; genus Dasypolia; species Dasypolia templi. The sequence continues at coordinate 24,846,427 of OY743154.1, read as the reverse complement.
TATTATGAATCGTATTCTGAACTTCAACTCTCAACTCGTTTACATTCGCATAAGATTTAATGTAAATTAGATTTTTAACATATAGGGTTAAGGGGCTCATCTGGTGATCTCGCTGGATTGTGCCGTTTGTACCAATCCAGGTATTAAAATAGTTATTAATGTAAGGCAGTGTGAGAGGGATTCTGCTGTTATGGGCTGGAGCACCATCCTTCTGTAGAATTATTTGGTTTCGCTCTTCCTCGGGGAAACCATTTAACTCATTTCTTAAGATTTAGCAGTAGCAGTATTTCAAAAGACTTGACAGTGTTTAAATGACCTTCGTACACCTGGACTAACACTACAGTATTTCTCATAATTCCGCACCGAACGTTGAAAGACAATCTTACTTGACTGTTGAACACGAACAGGAATCACTCGAAACCATTAGTGGTTATTAGTGGTTATTGCGGCGATTGTACATAACGTTATTGCTGAAGTTGGTTTCGTCAGACTATACAATGTTACTCAAAAAAATTACGGTTACGGTCAATTTCTCTCAGCACGTTTCAACAAAATTGTAAACGTCTCTCACAATCCCTAAAATGCAATTTATGCACCAATCGACCTTCACGATAACATTTATACTTATACTTTTTCAGCACTTAAGAACGCGAGTGTGGGTTGTTCCTAACACTTCGGCAGCATCTCTGCTTAAAGCCTTCGGAAATGATTCAAAGTATGTTAAAACATTTGGATTAAAATCGAAATAGTTCTGATGAAGAGTTTGCCGTCGCTTTTTGAAACTACACGTTTTCTTTAAATTTTCTACCATTACTTTCAATGCGAACCGAAGTTGGTGCCTGTCGGTCTCGATATCTGAAAGAAAAGAAATAAAGAAAAATAGATTTATTTGTCACAGAAACACCACCATCTCCACCACCATCCCCATCACCATCTCTCTCCATACCACCGCAGAGCTAGTTTCACGATTGTGTTATTTAAAAAATAAGATTCCATTATATCAAATTGTTCTTGATAAGCCGTTTTTACCGTGAGACTAATATGAAATGATTTGTAAAAACAATCAAATGTGAATAACAAATATGACAATCTAATTTTCAAATGTAACATTCCATATTTAAACTACCTCATTACACTCAGTTATGTGGCATCTAAGAAACGAGTATCTTAGCTAAATCATTTTAATGGAATGACGTCGACGACGATTTATTATTTTACTTTTTGTGAGTGTGATGACTATGTGGGTCATTCTATTTATCTTTTTTTCATTCAGTTTGTTTTAATGATGGTCTGGCAGTTTGAGGACTTTATACGGCTTACTCAAATATCCTTTCTTTTGTATTGTTCGTCGAATCGTTGAGCTCCTTTGTTCTGAGTTGAGCCGCACCATGATTGACAAATGCGTGCACTGACTGGACAGGTCCACTCAAATCTGCGTGGTTCTTTTCTCAAAAGACCATTTCAGACACAAGTCTGGACTTTAAAAGAGACTGTGACCTCTGAGTTTGTTTCATGCTTTCTTCTCAGAGTAGTACTCGTAGTCAGATAGGAGAAACCGATCTCATCTAGTTTTAAAATATGATTGACGTGTAAAAGTATTTTTACAAACGTACTTACAGAAATGAAATCATTTATCATTTCTCAATGATAATTATTAATTACTAACATAAGTAAACAGATTGATGTTTGAGTTGAAGAGCTTTAACTTACTTGACCATTGAATATATAAGACCAGATTTCATGGTTTTCCTTTCATTTAATTTATCAACTTTGTGAGAGAGATTTCATCTTTATAATTATTGATCAATCAAAGTAGAGGGTGTAATTTTTACAGATTTTAGTCGGTTCGATTCCCGGGTGTGGTGTGGCAAGCGAATTTGCGAACATCTTTGAATGCAAACTCCATTCTAAAATAAAGGAATGTTTTCTTTGAGTAAAATTTTCTATCTACAGTACAAAATTCCAACCTGTTTATTGACAAGGTACGGTCATGATGTTAATATCTTTAAACAGTTCCCTTATAGAATCGCGCCTGCGGAGGCCATACATTGCTGGCATTTTTTTGCAGAATAAAAATAGACTAGATGTCTGCAGCGCGTCCCCATAAAAAGATACCGTTAATACATGATACTATGAAAGTAACTGAATAGACTAGCCTCGCGGTATGTACATTAGTAAATTAACGGATTTTTCTTGAGATGTTAAATGAGGGGGGTCCTCATTGCCTTGAAAACAGATTCCCAAGAAAACAGTTTTATCAACGAATTCTAGTGTCTTATAGTCAATGCTATCTCACAATCACTACTTTTAACATTCGGCAAAGCAAACCTTATGCATTTATGGATAATAATATATGTATTGTTTGAATTCAAGTAAAATGCACATTTTTTCTCTTCTAAGTAAGGTTTGCTACGTTTCTATTTCGACATGATATTGAATTATAAAATTAACTTTAAAGAAATAAGATGAAAGGTAATTTACTGTTTAAACCTTGAAAATTTCATAAATTCTCAACAACGTTTACGTCTTTATCATTTTCATTTGGACGATACCCTTATATTTTTGCAGAAAAAAGGGTTCATATTTCAATTTTACTGAAAAATTCCATCGTTGCTACCGATTCAGCATGTCTTAATACTTGCAAGCCTTAACCCCAGAACAAGTTGCCGAACAAACTCGGAAGCGACTTTATTAAAATTCAAACTAACTGAAACTTATTATTAGCCTTTGTAATTTTAAAGTCTTTTCGGACCTTTTTTTGTAAAATTGTAACGTTTCAAGTTGGTTTTGAAAGTTGTTCTTTATTTATCTTGGTAGCTTTTTTAAACCGGTGAATTGTAGGTCGCAGAATGGACATATCTTAGTGGTTTATTTAGTACAGGAAACATTCAATTTTATGCATAATGCTTATCCTACATAATCTTGACAAAATTATTCGTTTTTTTCCGCAGATTATGTTATTACGTCATGGACCTGTTTTTATACTAACAAATTACTAAGTTATTATAATAATTTCTCGGCATAAAAATTGGGTCGTTTTAAAAAACCACCCTTACCAAATTGTTTAAACCCTCGGTCAAATAACCAACATCTCGTTCCCAGACGATAAAAATGTTCTACCTCAGTCTCCCCATTCTTATTTTTTTTTGCAAATACTTAAAAAGGCACAAAATCAAGTGTCTCGTCGCAGTGTAGGATCACATAGTTGTACGTACCTGTCGATGCAAAGGAGAGAGGAGAAATGAGGCTACTTTTGAACTTCGCTTTCGAGCTGCGGGTTCCGTGTCCCGTTGGTTGGTTGTATTTTGTATTTCTTTGTTGCATTGTTTCAAATGATTAAGGATTTAATGTAAAAATGTTCAATTGATTGTGAGTACTGACCAAAATAAAAATACTAATTCTCTGGGACACTACTAAAACTTATTTGAAAAAAACTAGTAAAAGAGGGCTCAAGTTTTGCGGATGTTGTATGTAGCATTTGTAGAATGTTTTAAAGCTATTTTTTTAATCTCAATATGTCATGGCCTTTATATTTTACTTAATAAACTTATGAAAGAAACATAATTATCTAAACTGATTTAAATTTGAATGGTTTAAATCTGTCAACCCAAAAATTTTAAATCTGCAAGCTTCAAATATTTAAATCCGATCCAGCGCACGGACCTCTAAAATGGCCCAGTACATAATTGAAAATGCCTTAAATAACCAGCGTGGGGCGAGATACCTTTGCGATAACTTGACGCTAACAACTTTGATAATTTTCTTATAACAATATTTCGTTGTGACAAAGGTATTCATATTAGATTCTTTCTGAGAAGCTCTCGAGGTTTTATCGATCTGATTTCTATTGATTTTAGCGAAGGTTCTTGCAATTATGACGATATTTGCATGTCGTATTTCGATCTACTATAAATCATACGTGAGGTGAAATTGGTTCAATTGGAATTTGAAATGCGTATTTTTTTTTCCTTTTTTTGTGAAGTTGTTTTGCGCTGCTTAGCTGCCATGTTGTTTTTCGGGCCAAACCAAGAGTTTTTTTTGTGTATTGCCAATTTTCTCCTACAAATACATTCCTGTCCGCCTATAAATTAGGAGATTACCAGAACTGGCAAAATCATCAATTACTGTGTCAATATTCGGCCATCCCGACACCATTGTGTTGGCTGATTAGGAGATGTCAGTGCCAACATTCCACAACAATAATGACACTTGTCAGTGTGTCCTGTCGGTCTTGAACGCGATTTAGATGTGCCGATCGTGTTCAGTTTCATTGGTCAAATCTGCCCTGCTGGTGAAACAGCTCCGCTCTAAATCAAATAGCTCAAAGACTCTCAAATAGAAAAGCATTGCAAATATATTCGAGCCACGAAACAAGTGATCGTTCGTCGCGTAATTTTGCTTAATGGCGTCATCTCGAGTAATACCGCTGCAAAATTTACGCGTCGTTTGCGCGATTCAGTCTCGAGTTTGCGTACGTAATGTTACGTGGGATTAATAATTTTCTAGTTTTACGTGGCGATGAGTAGTCATGATTTTGATTATGTTTATTTGTGTTTTGTTAGCTGATTGCTTTCTAGTTTCTGATGGAGTAATTGTAATGCATTCTGGACTTCTTGTCTGGAAAATACTCCAACTTTATAGCAAGAAAATGTGTCGAAATAACAATAACCATGAGTCTATTCAAAAAGTACTCCGCATGATTTAATCAGTCAGTCAAGAAGACGTAGAGCTATAACCAGTTAAAAAGTTGGTTCAAATGATATTTGTTTTGGGCGTAATACTAAATTGAGTGTTAATACATGTATATCGATTAGGTGCGCAGGCACGACAACTCCGAAGAAAACATCTTGAAAAATTCAGGGCTAGGATGTTTTTGTGATAAAGTGTCTTCATGTTTTTCTCTGACAACTTTCTCCACCAGTTTGTCAAGAATATCACTGTCATGTCATATGTCCACTAAGATTTAAATATGAGAAGATGTTAAACAGTATGACAGCACAATAAACTCACAATGTAAACAGATTGCAATAGTGGTATACACACAGACATACTTTCTCACTGTCCTTCACTTTGGTTCAATGTACGATACTGGCTTGCTACCGCGAGGTCTAAGGTAAGTGATGAAGCGGATATATAGAAATATATTATGTTAAATATTAATAGAAGAAGGTATCGGCGCATGCGTTGTTGCCCTGAATGTTGCCATTGTTTATATAAATATTTTCCGTCTGCTCCACCGGTTGACGGCACCAGTTGACATCATCACATCCACGCCTTTTTTTGTGTTGTGTAACATGTTCTTTTTTATGTTCTGCTCTTTCTCTGCATCACGTTTGCCGCAATAGAACATTTTTTTTTTCTTAGTAAGATAAGTTTAAGCCTAAAAGAGCTATAAAAAAAGCATTGTTGGTCCCAGTATAGTGCTCGTAGTTTTTAGCAGCCCGAAAAATGTAGTTAGAAAAAAGGTAGGTTGATGCAGCCTATGCCGTATTGTTAGGATAAGGAGTGATGATGTTGTCCTCCATTCCTAAACAAAGCTTCTCTGTAGGCATAGAACTCCCGTTAGTATTGATTGATTTCGATGCTTAGCTCTCAAAGCACAAGGTTTTCTGGCTGGTTTTCCAAAAATCCTACCAGTTCCCAAGCACCAATGTGAAAGCTGAGTCTCTGGCCTTTTGAATCTTTATTTGATTTTATGTCATGGGACATTTTGTGTTTATCATCTTACTTCTTTCTTTCCAGCTTCAACTACTGCCTTGTCCCAAACCCTCGGATAGCTACAACGATAGCGAGTTATCTGGATCGGCTGCCAAGGTGCGCACTACCAGACTAGTCGACGACGCACGATAACACTGTTTTTATTTCGGGAACTAAACATTGACACGCGGTTCCCGCGTGTGTGCGTGTTTGATCAGCAGTACGATGACTGATAGTCACGAACAAGATGTGGCTTGTGTTTTGAAAATGGATTTAATTTAGGGTGAAACTCAAATTTTAATCTCACTTTAATCATTTACCGAGCCCTTCTAGATCTTCATTAATTTATTTCATTGTTTATCGTGTAATTGTTTAACAGCGTTAGTAAATTGAACAAATAGACTCACTTTTACATTAATTCTTAGGTATAATAGTATCTATTTTACAGCACAGATCACATTTTTTTTCCATCATTGTTCCCTTCAATTAAAGCACCTGCCATCTAATCTCTTCACCACCCTTGGTTAACTGGTAGAGAATGCCTAAGGCATTAATTCCGCCTTTGTACCGTCGAAAAGTTAAAAATAAAATAAAATAAATTAAAGTTTAAAATCTGAAAACAATTTGTTGAAATGGGCGTTGAGATGGCTCAACTAAAATAGCTCGATAAATTTTTTCAATGTCACCTGTTACAACAAACTTATGTTGTCTGTATCTCAAGAGTATGGATAGCAGATCCTCCTGTACGGTTGGACCTACCATCTGAATGTCATTGAAGGACTTGCCCAAGGTGCTGGAGGCTGAAGCATCGTAAACTACGCAAAGTTTTGTGGTAGAACTTTCGTTCGGCTGCCCAAGATAGATTTGCCTCACTTCGACGGGGACTATCAGCACTGGCTTGAATTCCGAGATACGTATCTTTCTCTTATTCATAACAACGACAGCATACAAGACATCAACAAATTACACTACTTACGTGCTGCCTTAACCAGCAGCGCGTCACTAGTTATAAAAAGCATTGATTTCAAAGCAGATAACTATGGTACAGCTTGGCAGTTATTATCCGAAAGGTACAACAATGAAAGACTACTCATTAATAATCACGTGCAGGCCTTATTTAATCTTGAACAAATACAACATGAATCTTGTAAATCGTTACGGAACATGATTGACGTCACAAATAAAAATCTTCGTGCCTTGTCAACTTTAAGGTAGCCTACCGAACAAGGGGGTCTATGGGAAACCCTTATAATACACATGATGACAGAAAAACTTGACAAGGTGACACGACGGGAGTGGGAAGAGTTTTAATATCACAGGGAAGTTCAACCTGGGGGGAACTTGCAGAATCAACAGTTGGGGGTGTTGCGGTTGCACAGCTTCTTCGGGTTGAGGGTCTTGACAATTCTAGAGTTTTTGAATCAAGCTTCTCAGACAGTTCAGCAATTCCTTTGGTAAAGGAATTCAATTGTCGTGTGAGATCCTCATTGAATTCCTGATTCATGTCGGATTGCTGTTTTGCTCTGTTGGTCTGGATCTTGAAACTATCAACTAGTTGACCTAGAAGGAGGATGTTATTATTGAATGCACGCGAGTGCTGAATTTGATACACCGAATTCATTCCTGAGATTGCACTCAGGAGACCAGCATAGCCTAGTCTGCATCCGTCTGCTAGTGTGTCTTTGATAATTAACCAATCCAAGGCCGCAGATCTGGCCAGCACTCTATAATTAGTGATTATTTTAGTTTTATTTAGTTTGTCATAATCACTTAATTTCTCAATTGTCGCAATTAAGCTGTCGGCAAGAGGATCGGTGAAACTCATTAGCATGTCTGCAGCTACATTAAACTCCTCTAGAGGGTGGCAGATGATAGGATTGCATTGAAGTAAGTATTTGTCTTCTTGAGGATCATAGCCATCAACAATATAATCAGGTTCGTCACTGGTTGATGCCTCGCGTTGGAACTTCACCTGGAGTGTTTCCACTATTTGCAACGGGTTTCTACTGGCATATACAGCTGCAGAGTCTTGTCCGGCCATGATAAGATCAATGTTCTCAATGTTGGGCATGGTATCTAGGAGCTCTTGAAAGGGTGTACTATTCTCGTCCACTGATGTTAATCTTCTCACTCCTGACATGATGAAAGTAATGCCTATGAATATCAGTACAATTTCTTCTAAGATTGAAGGATAAGAGCTTGAAGTGTGTGGGGAGGGATTGAAAGAGTTAAAGGGTGGATATATGTGCACAATAAAAATTAGAACACTCAGCCAATTCATCAACAGCTGTGTAGGGTCTACTTGACAAAAGAATTCATTGTTATGAAGTAGTTGTGGCCCTGCGTGAAAGAGTGTTTTATGCTCTCTTTCAAAGATAATTTTCGTCAAATGATGTTTGCTACATAAAAGTTAACTATAGTTGGAGTTACTAAGACGTCAACCTACGCGTATTAAGTTGTATGAATCAATGAAAGGAGAAACACTTATTAATCGGTTCTTTTTATGTAAGGCCTGATTAGTTTTAAGACATGAATATTCCTCAGGAAACATTTCCTGTTGAGAAATCTGCAATATAAGATTATGTGATGATCGTAATTCTGAAACTGATAAGTAAGATGAGTTTTTATTATTCTGTTTTTGACAATTATGGATAAATCGTTGTATATAGGCTATGATTCTTATGAGTGATGTAAATGATGATTTTTTATGAATTAAAGGACATATGATATTATTATTATATTGTTCATGTATATCAGCAGTTGTGTGCAAAGATGTTTCTGGTAAAGACTGAATTTGAGTATTAGGTAAAGTAGGAAATTGTATTTCCGTATTATTCACCTACTGGCCTTTAGCAGGCAGAAACCTAGCTAAGCACGTAGTGCGTAACTGCGTTCGCTGCACTCGCTTCAAAGCTCAGCCTATTCAGGTCATCATGGGCAACCTACCAAGCGATAGGACTCATCTAGAGTACCCTTTTTTGAATATAGGGCTTAATTATGCCGGGGCCAGTGCTGATAGCCGACCGTAGGGGTAGAGGATGTAAGCTACTTAAGTCATACATTTGTGTTTTTGTGTGCTTTGCAGTCAGAGCCGTTCATCTGGAGCTGGTTTCCGACCTCACCAAGGAAGCTTTTCTTGCGGCCTTCAGCCGATTTATTAGTCGTCGGGAAAAGCCTCAACGCGTTTACTCCGACAACGGCACTACATTTGTGGGAGCTTTCAATGAGCTTTCACGCTTCTTAACGGTTTCATCCAGTAGTATAGAGTCCGATCTTGCAAGCATGGACATAGAATTTAAATTTATACCGGCCTACAGCCCACATTTTGGTCGCAGTAAAGTCTACCAAACATTTATTGCGTAGAGTCATGAGCCTAACTCATTTGACATACGAAGAGCCATCAACTTGTCTGATTCAGATAGAAGCTATTTTAAATTCCAGACCTTTAACACCGTTATCCACTGATCCATCAGATCTTTCTTATCTTTCTCCTTCACACTTCCTTATCGGACGATCACTCACGTCAGTCCCTTGTCCTCAGATCACGGACGTCAATATTCAGCGGCTACAGCGCTTCGATCGCATCGAAAAACTACGACAACATTTTTGGCAGCGCTTCTCTAATGAGTATGTGTCTCTCCTGCAGCAGAAAACCAAATGGCAGACAGCTGGGCAAGAGCTGAAAACAGGCACCATGGTCTTAGTGGAAACACAAATCTTCCTCCTCTTCTGTGGTTGCTAGGCAGAGTGGTTGCAGTGAAAACTGGCTCTGACGGACATTGTCGAGTCGCCGACATCCTGACGAAGAAGGGCATCATAACACGTGCATACAACAACATATGCCCTCTTCCGGTCTCTTCATCATCATCTTGAAGACTTCTCTCCAACGCGGGGAATATGTTCCTGACGTCACATCGGGCCACACAACACATCGCGATCGCAGGGTTCCTCCCACCTTTCACTCGCTCGCCGACACCTTGAGCGTACGCACACAACGGTTGTCTATACATATTTGTCATCAGCAGCTACCTCAAGAAATACAGTTTTATTATATCGAAAACAAGTACTTTTATTTAGTCAAGACCACCAGCAGCACACCTGGAGCTTGATACTCAACATAAATAAATAATAGTAGCGACAAAAATGAACGAATAAAATCATGATCATAAACAGATAATAGTTGATGATCATAAGCTAAGTCAGGGGTAATCTGATACCTTCACACTCATAATGAAACCTTAAAATAAATAGTCATCAACCCGAATGAGTCATAATATGTTATATGCTTCCCAACATATTAACAGAAATGTAAGGGAAGTTAATGCCAACAGGAAAACAAATGAATAAAATGCCAGGAGCGACTCGTTATATTAGTGGATTTTAGAAAAGTCGAGTCACTCAAACCCAAACTCAAAGCATTTATTTCAATTAAATATGAAGAATAGAAATATGAAGCTAGTTGCCCATTCCAAAGCGTAGTAGGTATATATGGCGAAGAAAGAGTAAGAAATTCCATTCCATAGACACTGTTTTAAATAATATATTGTTCTGATAAATACATTAGTTACATCATTGATGTTGATCCTATATGTGAGAACGATGTACAAACACCGTACACGTTAAAAGCGTCCAGAATGCAGCAAAAAATAAATATAAACATTCCAAAAATTAAATTATTAAAATAAGCCGTGGCAGCTAAGAGATGACCAGTCCCAACTGACGCCGCCCGTTCCCGAACATGACGCATGGAACAGCATATTCAGCTCAACCGTTTTAAAGGGAGCTAAATGATCCAACACACGGACCACCGTCAGCGAGACATTTGAGTGAGCATGACATACTACGTATCAGCCGCCAGAGTACATTCCGAGTCAATATAATACATTACCCGGGAATTGGTAGCTTCATAGTACAAAGTACTCACACCTGTGCCACGCATTTATATCCAATGCAAATAAATTGTACAATCTTCAAGCAGCTTCAACAGTATTTCAAATTTTAATTAATTAGTTGTGGTGTGGAGCAGGACTAACATGACAAGCGCGAGAACGCTCGATATCTAGATTTCTCGAAATTTGTCTACGATTTTGACGTCATCCTTACACCTAACATGACCGCCAAGCTCGAGTTAACTCGAAAAAGGCACATTGACACTTCTGTTTCTCGCGACGAGAAACCGATGTAGCAAGTTATTAAAAACAAATCATTTTTATCACTGCAACATCGGTCGATTTTACGCATGGAATAAGTATGTTCTGTATTGATTTAACGTCCACCTCTTTTAATTTTTGTTTAGTTCCATGAAACCGACTTTTTTACTGTTTTTCTTTGGCATGCTAAAATTAAAATATACAATTAGTGGCACTTGTTATACTCACTAGATAATCCACCACAATTGATAAATCGGCCGAAGGTCACTATTCGACAAAGCGAAGGTTGATATTGTAACAATCACCATAAAACACATGATATTGCTTTTACTCGCCAACTTTGCGGACTCAACTGGCGATTTTCGTAATTATGTTGCGTAGGCAGGTACAGCCATAACTCCCTAGATTTCATTAATCACCATAATTGACAAACTATACTGATTATTACTGCACTTGATGCTCATCTACGTAATAGTGCTTCCCTGCACCAAACTTTCTCCCGCGGCCGCCAAAAGGAACTTCATTCCAATGTGTATAGTAGGCTGTTTAAAACAAAGTATTTTCATTCAATTCAATCAAATCAATTATGTCAATTCAGTATTTCAATTAAGTTTTTTCATGTTGTCTAATAGAACTAGAACGAAAATAAGTATAATTATGAATTTGCCATGTTATTTTGGATACTCAATTTTTTTTTGTATCATAATTTTGTCTACTCTTCTCGTCGTCAAAATCGTTTGAAATTGAATTGTCAAAATGCGAGATAAATTAGGTGGTCATGTTAGGGTTTAACGAGAAAACATCAAGTTTGACGGAACAAGTCAAGTATTTTGTATGGCAGTGCTGTCAGAAAACGAGTAAAGTGACGGTATAGACGCGACGAGAAAATACGAGAGTGAGTAATTGTCGCGTCTGGCATGTTAGCCCTGCTGCATTGAGACAGGCCGTTTTCAGCGAAGTAATCCCCCAACTTATAATTTGCCTGCTTGCATAGTGTGCGTTTCATAAAGATTTGAATTTCGTGTCATTCTGTTGAAGTATGTGGGGAGGTTCTTATTGTAGCATTTTAAACTCCGTCCTTGCAAAATATTTGTTTAATTAGTATTAGATTAGGAGTCATTGTCAGCATCATCAACTATTTATACAACAAGCTTGTCAATTTAAACTCAAAGTCCATACCATCTATTCGAAAGCAACCCTTTGAAGAAAATAATATTTTTGTTATTTATGAACATTTTTTTTTCTCTAATCTTAAAATATCTATGCCCATCCCTCTTCCAATCTCTGTTTCTTAAAATATAATTCATTCTTTCAGAGAAAGTATAATTCTCATTGAATATTAACCGATCTAGAGATAATCCTACCTATATCAAATTCTGTTTTGGATTTTTTTGTGTCAGACAATAACTGCCTCTAAGCTGATTCTTTGAAATGAGAAAAATTAAATATCCTAATATTCTTTTGAAATTTAGGAACTTACTATTATTGAACATTATTAGGTGTAAGACAGAGTGTTTTGTAAAGTCGTAATAATTTTAGAATTAAGACTTTGAGTTGTGTCCATTGAATATTCGTTATATCTTCATCTTCATCACCATCATCATCACCATCACCATCATTATCATTGGTATCCTTGTTTCACAACTGCCTTGTTGAGGGCTTGTGCCATGCTTCCCTTCTTTCATTATATCATCTTTTTTAAAGGCTCTCGCAGACCGGCGTAACGCAACAGCGCGACGCGATTCATGTGCAACAATTTCCGTTATCTTTTCATAGGAATTATTTTAACAAGAGTCGCGTTGAGCCTGTTTGTGGGCCCTACAGTGTATTTTATTTCGTTTTACTGTTATTTTTATTTAAATTTATCGTCTTGTCATCTTTACACCTCATGCTGCGGCGACTTTTCTCATCAATCCTATTATTTTTGCTTCATTGTTTGTGTAGTGATGGACAAAATGTCAGAGTATTTTCGTAATTTTTTACATTTTGAAACTCCTTTAACTTGTAATGTTCGAAAGGTCCTTTTCTAGATTACTGCGAAATTATTATCAGTATGCAAATGGAACAAATTCTCCTATCAAACTGGTTAAGGCCGGCCTCTATCTATCGCATACCGGTTGTGTTTATACAAATGTAGATGCGAAAAATTGTATGTTAGTGAATAACAATGTGTAATTGGTATTAACACAGGTGTTAGTGCAGCAGTCAGCGCAAGAGTATACTTGAATTAAATAGTTCCTTTATCCTCCTTCTATTGTTTGTTGTTTTTCAAACGTTGTGTTGTTTTCCGTTTTTCTTTTAGGAATTTATACAAGCGTTTCCTTTAGTTATTATGAGGTATATTGGCCTTTTACGGTTAATATTTTTTGCCCTATTCACACGATGCAAGGTTCATGCCTGTGGCATACAATAAAGTTTTAAGCGACAACTGAAGTGCATCGTATAAAAACGCAGTTCATAATAATAGTTGCATCGTAACTATTATTGTTACTTTTACTAATTGCATGTCGTTGGCTATTAAATCCCACAGTGTTAATTATTATTCATCCAAAGTTTTTGGATATTATGGCAACTCTCCTCCAAAATACTCATTACAGACAATTATGCCCTTATATTTGCGTACAGAATAGCGTTTAAATGTTTGGCTATAAAAAAGAAAGAAAAATATTTATTTGCACACAGTTCGTGAAACAGAAAATATAAGTGACAAAATAAAAAACAACAACAACAATAGTACTATATATAGGTAACACTTACACCACACTAACATCTGTACTAATCATATCAAAGTGATTATCATGGAACCTTCTGAAATACCTTCTTGTTTGTATTAAAAAAGATAATACTAATCCTTTCCGTACATTGCGCCGGTTTCCTCAAAGTCCCAATCTACAGACTCATCTGTGCAAATTAAATAATTCAATGGTGTTGTGGAATCCGGGTCAGTTAATTGACAAAGTGACCACGTGCAGGGTTTGAAGGGTCGTATCCTCACAATCACTGGACAATATATTTGTGAAGAAACACCTGGTTCGATAAATAAATTGAATGCTGTGTTACTGGAATTGGTGGCTAAAGGAGATTGGCATGGGATATAGTGGGTCGGGTTCTCTATTATACAGGTTATTAAGTTTATTTCTCTTGTAACGCCTTTGTTCATTGATAAACTTATTACACCTTATGAATAGCAGGTAAAATGAAGGAAAGTAACAAATGTAACTCGATTGTGTGGACTTAATTTTATAAAATCGTCTTTCATATATTATGAAATTGTGTGTGTATGTTTGTGTTGTGTGACCAGACATTAGCGGAACATTTTAGTTTTCTGGTTTATCCTCCTTGATTCTTCTACCAAAATACTTAGGATCAGAGCTATTTTAGTTTTGATCAACGGAACTCTATTACAGAACCTCCGCTGTCTGTACGTCCGTCCGGCCGTCGGTCTGTCTGTCAGCGGGCTGTATCTAATAAACTGTAACAGGTTGACAGTTGTTATTAGTAGTAGTAGTTTTTAGTCTATATAGTTCATATAGTCCATTCAACCACAGGCATCAACTTCTCCATAGCTTAAAATTATTAGACCTGAAAGAAACTCTTTACATAACACTACAGAAAGCTGCAATTTTAAATACATGCAGAATTGTCAGGAAGTTTATGCAGATGGAAGAGAACGATAAATTATAACTTCGTTCACTTCAGACTTATCAAGCTAATGATGTATATGCTAGACTAAAAAGACAAAAACAACAATAAGTGCTTAAAAAACACGCTTTTATCACGCACTAATATTTATTTAACTAAAAGTAACTGCTGACGTGCAGGAAATTGCTTTTTTACCCGACTATGCTAGGAGTAATGGTTAGGATTTTAAAATACATGTGTACTATCAGTACAATATCACCGCAAAAATAATAAGAAATACGAGCACCCTACAAAAAGAAATGAAATCCTACCAAACACATATCGTTTAAAGTAGCTCGCCAAGACTCTCACGGTTCAAAAGTTATCCGGTCTAATGTACAGCCATCCCCCAAGTCTACAAGGCCTAACTCTAATAACCTTACATCTTGGTCAAAATGTATGGCTTGACCGTTCCATTTAACTTTTGCATGATACAACATTAAAGACCAGTGAATACGCCCGTAGGAGTGTCTGGAGGACGACGGCCGCTAAACGGCCAAGCCGTACATTTTGACCAAGATATAAGGTTTTTTGAGCCGTGTAAAATTAGGGGCTTCTTTTTAACAATGAAACCGTAATGTAAGTCTTGGCAACCTTCTTTACATGATTTTGGTGGGTAACATCCTTGTACGGAACCCTCTCAAGAGTTCAACTCAAACTTGACCTGTTTTTTTGCTACTGAAACCATTTTTACGACACATTTCTGTCAGCATAGTGATAGAAACTAGAACCATCTCAAATCTTTTTTAACAGAACTCTGTTAAGAACCTCGGTTCTTACCATCAAACGAATTTTATAGCTCATTATAAACATTGCACAAGGAAAGATAACATGGACCACTTGGGCACCTCATAAATAACGGGCCTAAAACAATCCACTACAAAGTGACCACGGACGCTAGAGTGTATCAGCACAATATTTGTGTAGTTTCGTCTTAATCCCAGGGTCTGACGGGAGCGATAAATATTTATTGCCACTAAACGTGAAAAGGTGGAAGGTATAAGCGGTAGCGGCTTCTCTCGGTTCTAAATCAAATGGCGACACACGAGGAGCACGGTCACATAATAACGGCGGTCCAAATAAATTTTTTGACATCTTTATGTCAAATAGCATTGAAAATGGCAGATTTTTCATAACCGCCGACGCTCTTCTAGGAAACAGTTGCTTTAGGGTTTGGGAAGAACACAAGTAATACACAGGCGAGTATATTAAAATTTATTTAAGAGACATAGTATTGCATTCACATGTCCGTTCTAGCCTAGCAGCAGTTATCATCAACATCATCTTCAAATGACAGTTCTTTGCCAATGACATTCTGACATTTCTGAGGATCAGTTACAGTATTTTTACGAAACGTTCGCATTCTAATCTTAATCTCAATCTGTCAAAAACACTATCAATTTACATACATTTTTGTCAATAGCGATGATTACATTTTTTTTTTAAATCAAAAATATATTTGTTACCAAATTGTGCAAACAATATTATAAAAAAGTATAAAAGCTTAAAAAACTGCCAAGTTACGTTTTGAAATCAGTGACAAGGACAGTATCGTAGAAGTTATGTCACGACTATGTAGCTTCATCCTAGTGCCATACATTGTCAGAACCGCGCGACAAGGACGGGAATAATCCCCTCCAAAAACTTTCAAAGCGTGTGACTCCTTCTGATATTTACATCGATTAAACAGATTTTTTCGATTATCTGATTAATACTTTGCCTCCTTTGAAATTCCATAACTTTTTCAAACATTTTCAACATAATGTTATCATCCAGAATGACAAGTTTTTAACATTGATTGTCGCTGAGATGAGATTGCGACTTGAATTTTAACGTTTTTTTTACGAGAATTTTCCTTCAGTTTATGTTCACGAACTTCAACAGGCAGAAGGTACTAAGTGTAATTTTCTCTAGTTCCATAAAATGAATTCATTTCTTATCATTCATTATGTTGATAACCCCTTAATGACATAATGTCATTCATTTGATGATGGGTGTACCTTTTGTCTAGTTTTGTCTCTTGTCTACATTATTATCTGTCAAATGACTCGCATAGTCTATGCTATTGTTTTGATGTCAAGTTTCAATTTCTTTTCTCTTTCACATTAAAACTTTTACTGATTTTTTTATATTCAACCATCATATTTTCAGTGTAGTGGTACAGTAGAGCACTGGTGGCCCAGTGGTAACGGCCGCGAATTACGTAGGTCATGGGTTCGAACAAAGACAAGCGCTGTGCTTTGTGTAAAATATTTTGCCACCACTGCTCTCAAAACGTGAAGGAAAACATTGTGAAGAAACCGGCATGTCCTAGAAATAAAAATTGGAAGACATTAGACATCTACCAACCCGCACTTAGCCCGCGTGGTCTGTGTCCCAGCAGTGTGAACGTTAAAGGCTATAATGCTATTCAGCATAGGACCACAGCCTGTGGGTACAGTCAATTAAGCTTTAACTTCCTTTTCCGAAAATTCTGCGGGCTCCTTTATTGTATTTTTCCTTATTCTCGGGATACTTCCATTTTGTACTAAAATGGGTCTTCAAAGTTAACCTGAGTTTGTGTGACGTGACAGGTAAGTCGACTGGCAACTCAAATCGTTGAAACGTGAACGTTCATAAAGGGTCCTGTGACCCTGCAGTGCACGGAACGTGACGCAGACCTTCGCGCCAAATTCTTTCCAAGTTTCATAAGAAGTCAAAGCTTAATTGACTGTACCCACAGGCTGTTCATGAAGGGTCCTGTGACCCTGCAGAGCACGGAACGTGACGCAGACCTTCGCGCCAAATTCTTTCCAAGTTTCATAAGAAACTTGGAAAGAATTTGCTAAAAAGCTTCTGACTGATATTATCAATGCACTATTCGTTTGCACCCTTTTCAGCATAATGATTATTATAATAAAGAACCCCTTAATTACTCATTGCGCTGGGTACTTACATTTGTGACCACGTCTCTCCTCGTCGGCATGACTGGGTATTGAATTAGACTGTGGTTGTACCACAGTTTGCGACGGCAGTCAATGACATGGCAGCTCTGCATTTCAGTTCGGAGGCGATCAAGTATAGTGTCATCCAACATACGATTACGCTGGTTGATTTTAATACAATGAAGAATGAATGATGAAAAAAACAACTGTATTCTGTGAGCAATAATGGCAGAGCACTAATATAAGAATGAAGTATTGACGGCGAACTGACATCAAGATAATGGCATCCGTATATAAAAAAGGAGGTTAAACTAACTGCATGAGAAGCGACATCACTATGTGGAAACACAAGTGGACATTGCTAACCTCAAGGACGAGTCTCGAGTGTAATTCGAAATTAGTGTTTTTTTTTGTTTTGTATTTGCGTACTGGCTAATATACCTGGTAATTATTACTATCATAAGTTTCATGATATTGTCTCCATATATTAATAATATATTCTAAAGCTAAATATGTGTTGCATTTAGCTAAAACTCAATAAAAATATTTAAAAAAACTTAAGTTTTCAACTTACACCATACATGAAGATATAAAATCTATTTGTGCGGTACCCGTTGATTTGTCTGTAGATTGTACAGTAATTGTAAGACCCCTTCCACCGATGTTATCAGCATAATGGAGAACATTTGTTGAGCTTTCCAAGATGCCTGATTGACTAAGTTCTATTAATTGTGCTCCGGAATGGAACCACAATTGTTTGAACCGCAACGTTTCTTGATAATTGAATGTTTAATTTGAAATGGTGATGGTTTCAAGGCGATTTAGCTGTATTGATCTTCCGCGAGGCTTCAATGGCAATTGATTAAGTGTCTTGATTTTATTTTGTAACTATTACAGACGTCATCGAATAATGTAAGGCATAGGCTTCCCATTTCCACATCAGAAAGTCATGCTAAATCACCCCAGAGATTGCAGTCTTCAATGTAGATAGTTCGTCTCGTTCTCATGTAAGAGCATTTAATTTATCAGCTCAGCTATCTTCATATTAGTCTCTCCGACTAAACTTAATATGCCTGTACAAGGAGTGGGTTCACCCCAATAGTTCAATAGTTCAATGCGATTGAAATTAAACTCACGACCTTTACCAGTCAATGCCTTAGCCGCTGGGTTATTGCCACTAAAGTTATTAATATAGTCCAAATGATTACTGTAATTTAGACATTAATGTCCAGTTTTGTTATACGTTTTATTGTAATACAAGCAGTTGATATAATCTAACTTTTATTTGGTGCGTGAAAAGAGAAAATTTGTATTTCAATAGTAAAAGAAATGTTTGTGTGGTTTTTTGATAAATGAAAAATAATTGTAGGTTTGTACAATCACTTTTACACGTCAATATTCGTATATAATTGTTTTTTTATCATGATCTATTCTTATGTATTGACGCGAATAGGAATAAGCCTTTAAATTTGATGGCATAGTAGCCATTAAAAAAACTTATGATTACAAAAACGGGGGATAAAGTTTGGTGTTGCAGCTACATATTTATCATCAACATCCAACATGTATCAATTACACCTAAAGAATCTTGGTACTTTGAGTCAGGATTGTGTCGGCACGAACTCTACCCACCTCAGAAAATATTACTCGTTACGTATTCACGTAAAACACACGGCCGTGTTCACACCCTTTTAATTTGTTTTATTTCATACGGTGAGATCTTTTAACATAAAACTAGTGTAATTCATGGTTTCTTTCCCAGGATTGGTTTCTTTAGAGGAAGCAGCAACAGTGTTCTGAAGGTATTTGCGGAGAGACTAGAAGGTACAATTCAGAAATGGGGCTTGATTAATCTTCCGGGTACTGTATTTTTTTTATGTTCTACTAACATAGTTTTTTACGTAATTAGTGACCCTAACACTCTATGGGCCTTCGAAGCCTGAGAATAAAGGTTTTTATTTTACGAGAATAAAGGTGTTAGATTCCTTAAAATTGTAAAGATTTTTGTAATCTAATAAATTGTAAAGATTTTCGTAATCTAATTTTTGTAATCTAACACACCGTATTTATTTGAAACTTACATACTATCACATGATAGTATGTAAGTTTCAAATAAATACGGTGTGTGTATTTTACTTCATAGAATAAGCATAATCATAATGTCACATGTCTTGGATTTTTGGTCTAAGATATCCGGTTTCCACACGATGTTTTCCTTCATCGTTTCGAGAGTAGTGGTGATAGAATTACTTACACAAAGTAAAGCGCCTGCCTGGGTTTGAACCCACAACTTACAACTCGATAAGTCGGGGCCGTTACTTCTGGGCCACTACTGCTTTTTGCCTCGGTATAAAGGTTTAGATAACAGTATCTAAGTACAAATTAAAAAAATAAACATGCATATTATTATCTTATCGAAACAATATCAGTTCAATAATTATTGTTTGTCTAGTCTCCAAGATTAAAAGTCTGACATTCATCTGTACCTTTACTTATAAGTTCTATAACCCTGTTTATTATAGTTGATCGGTTGGTCAATATTTGTTTAGTTTTATTGCAATAATTACGATATTCATATTTTTATTGTTTAGCTTAGATTAGAGTTCGCTGTTTTATCCGTGAATGTTGTGAAATGCGATACAAGTATTAGATATTGTACCTATATTTAGGTATTCCTTAGAATTTTAGGGGATACAAGGCATTTTGCTTTTATTTCTCCTGAATTATTTAATATAACATCACTATCAATTGACCTTGAACAGTCGTTTATTGAACAGGTCTCCAAGATAGACAATTTAAGTAAGACAAAAAAATTAACAATTAGGAATCAAAAAATATTTCCTGTCTCATTTCGGAATCGTCGTCTTTTAGAAACATCAAAACATGCCACCTGTCAACCTACGAATGAATTACAGAAAATTCATAACAAGCTTTTCAGACTCATTTCTTGGAATAAATATACAAATCTTCACAAATCACCATTTCATAGAACAACTGAAAACGGATAATCATAGCGACATTTTGCTTCCTGTACTACTGTATTCAATTCTAAACTTAATAACAGAGCTTTCAAAGTTTATATTTAAACCACCCAACTTGAAATTGGATTTAAAAAACTAACGCTTTCTCAGAAAGATGTACCATACTTCGTTGATGTTTTAATGATATTATAAGATTATGGTTTCTTGTTAAATCTATTATAGTTTTATGTTTCAGTTATTGTATGAAATTAAAGAAGGATTGAAATCTTGTGGTTTATCTAAGAATAGATCTTATTTAGTGTACTCGTATTAGATGTCGTAATGGTCTTGTTTATGATTCTGGTGCTGGATGTGGCACATGGTTTCCTTCTCTCCATAATTATATTTCCATACTGATAAATAAATAGCCTTCTTCTAACCATCTACAGACTTTTAAAATAGAAGTCGCTTTTCGTGTTTGTCTGTGTGATCCCGTTGTTCTTCGAAGCTACGCAACGGACATTGATGTGTACATGTTACATTAATATTATACTGGCATATGTATATAAAAAAATATCGATCATTTACAGTCATAAAAACGTATGAAGCAGGGGTGCGTCACTAGACTTTAATAAATAGCTAACAGAATTTCAAACTTATGTGAACTACTGATTGGGACAAAAAAACAAAACCCAGTCAAATCACATAACGTGCTTGGCAATCGATCAGCAAATTTTTGTGTATTTTAACCAGCTGTTAAACTAAAGTACCGATTTCACCAATGAAACTGAACGCGTTCAGCACATCCAAAGGTTCAGGTTTTAAAATGCAGTTGCATTCGTGATATCGGCACTTAGATCTAAACGCTAAAAAGGATCAGCAAACTCTTCACGGTATCCTAATCGAGATCTTTAACAGAATAAACACCTATCGGCTATGTCAATAGCCTGTCTAAAGGAGCTACCTCCGTAGCCTGTAGCCGTAGCCTGTAGCCGTAGCCGACCTCCTCCCGCTGCTGACTTTCGTTTGTTTTTCTTCCCCCGAGTCCAATGTCGCAGGTGGCGATACCCGTACTCTACAGGGCGTAGGAAGATGATTCAATATTTAATTTGAATTATCCTATAATAATGTATGTGTTTCTGATAGAAGGTGGACGTCTACTACATCAACATAATCAGCCTATAATGTTCCCACTGCTGGGACACAGGCCATCTATCAGTGAGAGGGGATGGGCCCAGTGCGGGTTGGCGTATGTAACATTTCTCTGAGTTGTTTTCCTCTCGATGTTTCCCTTCACCGGTTTAGACCAGTGGTGATGAAATTAAAAACACAAAGTAAAGTGCTTGTCTGGGTTTGAACTCACAACCTGCAACTCGTAGGTCGGGGCTGATACCACTGGGTCACCACTGCTCCAAAACCTACGTAATTCAGTCTTATCATTGATTTTATTTAGTACAGTATGAACCGTAATAACGTCGACTGATTATAAATGTAGTGGCAAAAAATTCATAGGTTTCAATTCATAAGATTATAATGATTTTGTCGGTATACAAAACTAATCGGAACCCAAAATAAATATTTTTTTCTCTCATTCCTAGAAATCCATGTACTCAAGATAGATCAGTCCATAATCCAACTTTATAATAAACCGGGACAACATCAACCTGTATACAAACATTACTAGAGCGGGCACCAAACCGCTGGACGCAATTAGCAGGTACATTGAAATCGCATTATTGCCGCCGCGCGAAAAGGATCAGCCTGTAGATGTTTTTTTTGTGTAAAAAATAACTAAGAACTGGCTTTAGTACGGAAAACTTTAGAGTTTGCAGTCAGGACACCTGATGGTTCGTTATATTCATGGTTTTAGGGACCAATTAGGAATGCTGCTTTCGCTTTGCTGGAAATTTCATTTGAGTTAGCAGTCATTTACTTAAAAATATCTTTGTAAGTTGTTTTGTCACTGCTACTTAATTTCTTACCCCATCTATCCATGTTTTAGTTTTAAACAGGATAAGTTTTTAACCAGTCCTGCAAGAACTTATCCTGTATAGTAAGAAAAATGTATTGTTTTTAAATTTATACTAGTATCTACCTAATTTGTAAATTTCTGTCATAGTCGTTCCTTTCCTTTTCTGTAATTTTTCTACAAAATAACACATTGACTCAATCTTTTAAGGTGCCAACTATATTTCTCAAAATTCTTTGGCGTACCAGTGTAAACTTTAAATTACCTCCAAAATCACTATCCTAACCGTGCCCATTATAATAATTATTAACTAGTATTACAGTAGAAAACTTTTTAGACCAAAGTTCAATTAGCTTATACTGAAATTTGATTGCGAAGTTTCATCACGACGAAGTTTTAAGGGGCTTAACAGCAAGTTCTTGAACAGACTCGCTTAGTATCGATTCAGGTAGAACTCTGCCTAGACTCATTGATTTTAGTGGGTAATAGATTTTTATGGCTTCTTTTATGTCAATCTTGGGAGCACCAAACCGGTAAGTCGTTAGCCTGGCCATTGCGGATTGTGTGTTTGACCTCCAGCCGCTGCATTTATTGATCTGCAGCAACATACATTTATTAATAGCTTAATATTATGCTTTAAACGCAGGATGGTTATTAAATATCTATTGAGTAGATTCGATTCTGAAGAAGTTTCTATAAAATTTATATCCATAATTCTATGAATTTTATTTGATTGCTTGGCAGCATTAACACTGTCAAATATTTCATTTAACTACATAGTTTTTTGTTTTTTTGTTTTCAGACATTAAAAGTAGTCTGCTCACATTTGGAACGTTACAAAGTTACGATGTAGAAATGCTATCGGCAAAGACATCACAAAACGTACCTCTCTAAATCAATTAGAAATACGAGCTGTCACTTTAGTACCTTACAATAAAGACCTTACTTCTTCCTGACACGTTTAATATTCCACTTATACCTTAAATTGTCTCGTTTTCAAGATATATCTGTTGCAGACCTACCTATTGTACCCCGAGGACATACAACTGGCCGTGCACATAGGCTATTATTTAGAAATCTACACGCAATTAATTAAGAACCTTATTCCGAAGGTACTACAACCGAAAATTCAGGTCTCTAAAAAATCTTTCGGAAGCTTTTCGCTCTGCATTCGAAATTCAACTTGGTTTCAATTCATGTAAGGTTTAGATTCGGTGGTTCAAAGGGTGGGTTGCACCGTTTTATTTTACGACGGTTATCGACATTGGATAAAGGGCTGACCATTAATCGTACTAAGATAATATCAGTTCAGTAATCGCAGATTGCTAAACGCTCTGTTAGTATGCCCGTGCGGTGTCGATGGACCTTAGTACAAGATGATACATTTCGACTTACTGGATTTTGGGTTAGCAAAAAATCGTTTCGGTTTTTAACCTTTAAGTGGTGATTTCACCAATGTTACTGAACGCGTTCAGAACATCTAAAACGCGTTCAAGAGCTGTCAGTGTCCATTTTCCGTATAAAATAATGACACTGACAACTCTTCTTAAACGGAGTTTATGTACTGATCGCGTTCAATTTCGTTTGTGAAATCAGACCTTAGTTCTGTATTTATAGAACTGGGTTTAAGGAAAATGATCATAATATAAGGCAATTAGTAATAATAATAATACGCCTATACCAAGCCTCGATCAACATCTCTCGAGGCCAGATTCAGAAGGTAGTACTCCTCGATAGTCGATACTGCTCACATCGTGAGGAGGTTCCTGTCTATGGAGCCCTAACCACCGGTAGCTTGGAACCCTGCTCCTGATAGCGGCGAACCACAATTTTTTTTTATTGTTAAATGTTTTTTTTGTCATTTTGTCAACAATTGTTTATTGTGTCGGGTACTGGTTTAATTGGGTGATAATGTTCGTTCTTGTACCACTTCTACTGAATATGCAAGTAAGTGGGAATTTAGCTTTATCCTGGATGAGGTATAGTATGTTCTAAGTGATGGTGGAGGGTAGATGACCCTTTAATATCATGGCCGGTATTCTTAACGCCGGCGGACCCCGAAGATATTATGGCCGGTATTCTTAATGCCGGCGGACCCAGAAGACCTCATGGCCTGGTATTCTTAACGTCGGCAGATCTAGAAGACCTCATGGCCGGTATTCTTAACGCCGGTGGACCCAGAAGACCTCATGGCCTGGTATTCTCAACGCCGACAGACCCAGAAGATCTCATGGCCTGGTATTCTCAACGCCGGCAGACCCAGAAGACCTCATGGCCTGGTATTCTCAACGCCTGCGGACCCAGAAGACCTCATGGCCTGGTATGCTTAACGCCGGTGGACCCAGAAGACCTCATGGCCTGGTATTCTCAACGCCGGCGGACCCAGAAGACCTCATGGCCTGGTATTCTTAACGCCGGTGGACCCAGAAGACCTCATGGCCTGGTATTCTTAACACCGTTGGACCCAGAAGATCTTATGACCGGTATTCTTAAACGTTGTTCATCTATTCCTCAGTGCCATTGGTTGGGTAACTTATATCTGCTTTGCAACACTCAGACATCAAACTGCGCATAAATAGGTAACTTGTCGATTCGTTAGCTATTAGGAGGTTATCTGACGACCTCAGAAACTGCACAAGTCACATCATGTTTTTAAGATGACTAAGAAGATCAAACGAGATTTCCAGCCTTTTGTGTCTCATTTTTTCACCCTATATGGCCAAACGACATCAGGCAATTAGCTCTATATATAATTAGCATATAACCTTATTTATAACACGTTTATCGACAAGTGGAAAGGTTTAACATCTCAGACAGGTCGTGACTTGCTCGGGACATGCTCCTGCCTGTCTATCTGTATGTCCCGCCCAATCTCCGTTACCTTGAATTGTGGAGAACGTTCGTTTCTAATGTACTCGTAACTAGAGCTTTGCATCTGAGTTTGCGTACACAAGAGGTGGTTATTGTTTTTTGAACGGGTTTTTTGTTGTTGCTGAAATCACGTTCTCCTCACCACCCAGCGAAAATTTAATCGAATGTCTGGAATGCCTCATGAGTTTGTGAATGAGTACTGATGGCTAAGTAACGTGGTTCAAGTAGGTTCTACGAACGAAAAATAAAATATATTTTTGCTTGTAGTCTGTGGGTTATATTTTATGGTCCTTCGACTGGACTAACTTTGACTGGACTGCTCCTTTTAGACTAGACATAATGATAGGCTATCGTACTCGCGCGCTTTTGTCGACAGAAGAATAGACAAAATTACAGATGAATAAAAGAAATCTGTCATTGTGTTAATTCTCCTTGACAATTCAAAAGTGCCCGTAAATGGTTTAATTGAAATAAATGATTTGAGTTTGAGTTCTCCCTGTCATTTTGTCTATTCTCTCTGTCATTTATCTATTCTCTCTGTCATTTTGTCTACTCTCTGCCATTTTGTCTATTCTTCCGTCGACAATACCCGGTCACTTAACGCGTGCAAGCAAATAAGTACATCGGTATCAGAACAATTTTAGAAAAATAATTCCAACCATCATTATGCAGCAGTTTTTCCTTATAGACTTCGTTGAACAGTTAAATTCCGGTATCGTACGATGCGTTTATGCCTTTGACGGCACAACGCATCACTGATGCCTCATTCATTAACTATGTTCGATGAATATGTGGTTCGCATTCCGAAAACCTTATCTTATTAACTATTTACCATTATTTTTCTCTCGAATACCTGAAGCTACTCGTATCAATATGGTAGTTCTTAAACTCGTGATGAAGAGGTTGCCTATCAGATTAATATTGGAAGCGACGTTGACTGCCAGGGTGTGATAGGCGTCGCTAATACCAGCACTGCATGCTTCGTTTAGTGCTGCTCATTGATCGTTTTGAAAGGTTCCTGTAAATCTGCAATTTCAATTTATTTTTAAACTAATTAAAACTAAAATGCTTTTTATATTTCTTTGATTTTCAACTACTTCAGTCATTTCATTTTATACATGCATTAAGTCTGGTTTCGTAATCGAAATATAAAACGATTATTTTGTATGAACAATTTGATGAGCAGTCACTCATAAATCCTACATCGAACGAATCTCTCAAGTTTTTATTCATTATAATCTTTATAATATTAAACAACACGCCTCAACATCATAATTTTCCCTACATCAATGCATTAGCATAAAAAATCCTTGCACAAAAATATTTAACACAAGCATTATTGTGCATCCAGCTAGGTATCCTGCAGGTACCTGGCACAATAAGAGCACTAGATGCGCCACCAATTAACATTATGTTGGACTGACAGACGGAAAAAAAACATAAACTGATTTTAGTGAAGGACTGGATGTACCACAATTCTGATTTAAAAAACTTACTGTAGTGTCTAAGTTGAAGGTGCCGGTTGAAGATTAATTTATCAGTTTTTTTTTTAATAAGACAATTGGCTACTTGTAACAGCTTACGTGCAGCTACTTGTAACCAGTTAGCCAGCTATTACAACTATGTATCCTCGTCCATTCATTCTCACTGTAATTTATTTCCCTTTCTTTATACCTCTACGCAAAACACGTCATACTTCCCCGAATAATATTCTATGTATGATGAATGGTCCATCAAATTACTTATAGGAAAACTAATGTCATAATTAGTTTATTGGCACATGGATGCCATCACAATAAACCATAGAATAATGATGAAGATTTTAGGGTAGATGAACAGTGTAAAAACTTTCTTCCTTTTTACTTCAGTACTCTTTATCACTATTTGGTTCAATAAAGCCACATCCAGCACATTGAAGTCCGCGTGACTCTCGACCACGTAGGCTCGAGCGGCAAAGACCTGAGGCCAAGGACACGAGTTCGATGCTCGGTGAATAACATCATGTTCACTGCACCCAGCGAACGGTGATGCATTGGAAAATCACTCGGATTGTCTACAGCGCTGAAATGAGGTTTAATTTCAATATTCTTTAACCTTTTTTCATATATATGGTGATACGTCGTTAATTGTATTTTTTTCTGGTTAGCTTTTTCAGGAAGTGCTAGTTACAATTAATTTGTTTTTAAATAGTTTGTTTCTATTTAATGACTTTTTTCGGCTCCATTAATAGTAGTAAGTATACAATTTGTTTTTTTTCAATTTGTACTGCAGCTTTGTACTAAATAAATATACTAGGAGTGAGTTCAAATCAATACCGAATTGGAAGAGGTTCGAACTTGCTACCTACGTCACATTGGCGAGCCTGACGCTTAGTATGAGCTGAGCTAGCCGACACCCATTGCTATGTTAGGAGAGATAGATACATTCTACTTTGTTTATTATATTTTTTGCAATTCAAACGCGAAATAGAAAACGTTGTTGTTGTTCATATAAAAAAAGTTTTTTATTCATTTTAAGTAAAAAAAAATAAACATAAAACACTTGTAAGTTACTAAATCTATTTGCTTGAATCCCTCAAAATAAAGTCGTTTATTATGACGTACAGATTTCAAAAGGATCGGATTTTGACCTTTCGTTCGGTCAAAGACTTAGGCTTTACGCAAATCAATGCCCCTTGCAAAGTTAGTGCATCTATATTAATGAGTTTTATAGTTATTCAAGGCTGCCCATACTGATTCTCGGTATTTTGTCTTGTGGTGAGGACTTGTTTTACTTACTTTTGAGTGCGGTTGCTGAACGTGTGGTGGGGTCATAGGTTCGATGACCAAGTCGGGGAGTGTTATCATGTTTTATTTATATTGTAGTTTTCAAATATACTTTCTTTGGTAATGTTCGTCGAATCGTTTAGCTCCTTCAGTTCTGTGTTGAGCTGCATGAAAACTGACAAATGCGTGCACTGACTGGACAGGTCCACTCATTCTGTGTGGTTCTTCCCTCAAAAGACCATTTCAGACATCAATCCACATGGTCTTCACTCATGTCCTGACCAAGATTATGTCTGGACTTTAAAAGAGACTGTGACCTCTGAGTTTGTTTCGGCCTTTCTTCTCAGAGTAGTCAGATAGGAAACGCCGATCTCATCTAGTTCTTAAAATATGATTGACGTGTAAAAGTGTTTTTACAAACCTTTTTACAGAAAATAAATCATTTATCATTTATCATTTCTCATAAGTAGAATGCGAGTCTGGATTTGAGCCTGGTATAATATGTTATATACATATAAATGATAAATGATTTATATTGGATTTAAAGATGTCGGATAAATGTTGGTGTACTACCGTTCTACCTCACCCCTTCCGTAATACAGGCGTGATGTTATAATTATGTATTTAATTTGAAGATGTTGAAAAGTGTTTATTTACAGGGTTTTTTTTAATCAAAATCTTATTACCTCTGCCAAACTGCTAAGCAGTTTGTTGGCCCTTTTATTTTAAACATTTTAAATACATAATTTATACTTTTTTATCTATAAGACCTTACGCTAAACTATCTTAAGTACATTATAGTGTATTATCTATGACTAATGCATTCCTTAAATTTTTCCAGTAAATAAAACAAATATACAAGTTTCATTCTTTAATTTTGCTCACGACAAAATCTAGGACTCGTCCCGAAAATACAAAAATAAAATGTCATGTGTATAGAGGGGGATGTTTAATGACTTTGCATTTAGATAGCTACTCATACGTTTTAGCCGATTTCATGTACCTAAATCTAATAGGAATTTTCTGAGGATGTATTCACCGATACTCCAGTAAGCTTCTGCACTAATTTACGGGCACACCGGGTCGTCGCACCGCCTATGGAGGGCCATCCCACGCCGTGTCTGGGCTGCAAGTCTGCTGCTAAACGACCGAAATCGAGCGCTCGCCGCAGCTTCGGCTAAGTTCGGATGCCGGCCGAAGTTCGTGTCATATTCGTTAAAGTCTTTGAATCTGAGATGTTGAACTGTTGCAATTGAAAATTCATCTGAGAATATATGTGAAACTGGATGCCAGAAGTGGACTATGTCCAGCAGTGGACGTGTTTCGGCTGAAATTATGATGTTGATGATATGTGAAACTGTCATGGGTTCAAATCATATCTGTAAGATTTACTCAAAAAGAAATATGAATATATAGAAACATTTTTCATAGACTTAGTAATAATCTCTACTGACAGTATAAGTCGGTTTTACTATTTCATTGGCGCAATGATTGAGCGATTGGCTTCTGTGCATTCCAGCATGGGTTCAAATTATATTTGTAAGGTTTACTCAAAAAGAAATATGAATAGATAGAAACATTTTTCATAGACTTAATAGTACTCTCTATTATAAGTCGGTTTTACTATTTCATTATATTTTTCCTCGTTCAGTGTTTATGAAACATTAGAAGCTTGGTGCAATGGACCGTAGCAGTTTAGGTGTTAAACGAACTGACAGAATGCGAAAAACCACGCTGCGCTTCAAAACGGGGATCCTAGACGTAGGCAGGTTGCTGTCAGAGGTAAAATAAAACATTTTTCATAGACTTAGTAATAATCTCTACTGACAGTATAAGTCGGTTTTACTATTTCATTGGCGCAATGATTGAGCGATTGGCTTCTGTGCATTCCAGCATGGGTTCAAATTATATTTGTAAGGTTTACTCAAAAAGAAATATGAATAGATAGAAACATTTTTCATAGACTTAATAGTACTCTCTATTATAAGTCGGTTTTACTATTTCATTATATTTTTCCTCGTTCAGTGTTTATGAAACATTAGAAGCTTGGTGCAATGGACCGTAGCAGTTTAGGTGTTAAACGAACTGACAGAATGCGAAAAACCACGCTGCGCTTCAAAACGGGGATCCTAGACGTAGGCAGGTTGCTGTCAGAGGTAAAATAACTCAAACTTAAAGCATTTATTTCAATTAAAGCATTTATTATATGAAGCTAGTTTCTCATTCCAAAGCGTAGTAGGTACCTATGGAGATGAACGGGCAAGAAACTCCATACGACATTCTTTTAAATAATATTGTTCTTAAAAATATATTAGTTACATCATTAATGACCCCATAGGTGAGAACGATGTACAACTGTGAACGGACTGTCCGGGGATTCATCCGGTTTTCACGTCACGTTTTTGTTTTTTTCATAACTCTTGTCTTAATAATTCAGCCAACTTATGGGTCGGTAATGTCCACTTTTTAATCTTGTGTTTGGGTCATTTCTTTTAACATATTTTGGAAGGGGCTGTGTTGTTTTCAAGACTGTGTTAACTTTTTTACGGAATTTTGATCTTGTGTTTGGTTAATTTATCTTAACATATTTTTGAATGGGCTGTATTTTATTCTAAGAATGTGTGTCTTAACAAAATTGTATTTTTCCCTGATTTGCTTCTACGTAATCAGTATCTTCCATATCTTCAATTAATTCACACTACTCGTACATTACACTATCGGGTTCTCACCATCCAAACTTTAATTTAAAAAGTAAGCGAAATACCACACAAACCAACAACAACAAACAAACACTACAAACAAACACAACACAAACAAACAAACGTATTAACAAATCAGTTACCAGTTTCTATACAAACTTGTTACCGACATAATTATTCAAATCTTATTTTGAAATGCACTTCTATACTGTAAAAATACAGGATCAAAATGAATAACGTGATGGTTATCGATATCTAAACATGATCAAATTTAATTTGACCCTATTTTCTGAACATCTTACGGAATCGCACTCTTTCTTTCTCTCTTCATGATATCAAGAGTAAATATTAAATGAAAATAAGAAGTTAAACACAAAACTAAACCACAACACACGTATCGCAAACGACTTCAAGTAATTCTTTACAACTTACTACGTTACTTAACATAACGCCTGTAGCCTCCGAGGGGCAGAGTATCCAATAAAAATCCTACCCATTGTTTGCACGACCAGCCTATCCATCTGGTTCGTCCATTTGACCAAGGATTGTGATAAATAACTACGTGTACATTGAGGTAACATAAGGTTGGGCAGAGGTGTACCTATAGTACACCCACATTTCGCCAGTTATGTTTAAGTCCCATGTAAGGGCGAGCCTATTGCCATCTACCGGGTACAAATCCAGACTTCGGGCTGCTACTGAGAAATTCCAGATAGAAAAACCAAATAACACGTTGCCCGACCTACCATAATATTTTAATAAACACAAACCCGATAATTTGCAAATTACGGCAGACCGCCACTTATTTAACTTTAAACGCTTCCTTATAGTTAAGAGGAACCGACAAGTCATATAAAACTACACAGGATGTTGAACCAGCCTTAATTACGTCATGAGTTATATTATTGGTAGTTTTATGATGTAAAAAAATAGATATGCTGTGAGGAGTTACGCATTAGCTTGGAGTGAATGCGCTTGAGTAGTGACGACATCAAACACCGTGCTTCACACTCAAATTTCGCCTTTATACGTTGAGTACCCCAAAATCAAAAAGGGGTAACATGTAATTGGTTTGTTATGATAAAAATATATACACTTGACAATCTTACTAGTCACTTTAAAACTTTGGAATAATACAAAATATAACAATATGTATAATATAATAACTTTGACAACTTCTTAAACTATGAAATAACTAAAACATGGCATCGAAATATCACTAAAATTCGGCATCCAATCATCACTAAAATTCCTCCGCATCGCTCTCGACTGCTTATATAAATGCTTATATAATATAAATGCTTCTTGTATTTTACAATCAAACAACGAGTTGTCTTTATCTTCTTGTTCGATCTTCCCTATTTTCCAGTATTTAACAAAATTTTGTCGGGGGCGCCGCACAAGCAGGGAGCCGCACAAGCAGGGCGCCGCACAAGCAGGGCGCCGCACAAGCAGGGCGCCGCACAAGCTGGGCGCCGCACAAGCAGGGCGCCGCACAAGCAGGGCGCAGCCTTCACAACCGCTGCTGCCTTCGGTGCAAGCCTCCTGTCGTCGTTGTTGTTTTTGAGTTTGAATTTAGGTGGTAATTTTTCATGACATCAGATCTTTTGATAAATATACGGACTGAATCTTTTTAGAGGGAGATACTAGGTACTCATGAATATGAACTTTCAATGTATACATTGTTCATAGTGGTATGCACCGTTCGTTTTAAAATTGATTCCCTCACACATTTTTTTTTCATAAATTAATTCTCATCAAGGCCCATCTGACTTAGTTGGAAAGGTAGGGAAAAGTACACAGTATTCTGGTTACATTGGTATATTATTTATTTTGCACACAATGATCGTGCAAATTCCGTATTCTTCGTATTACAACCAATTATATTATAAGTCAAAAGAGTTTGGTTAATTAGCAAAGTTTCCTTCGTATTGTCTTTTTTCGCTTCTAGTAATTACGACATGCCACCCTTTTTCCACGTGTCATAGACTAGTGTGACATATTACCATTTTGGAAGTAATCTATGTGTCATCTCTATAAAACATTCGGGAAATTTGCATGGTTAAGCAAATCAGGTGAAATCTACAACCTAGTCTAGGTCGGGATTATTGATAAAGGGTCTGACTGCCAGGGTACGAACAAGATACTTCAAAACTGTCACTTTTAACACAATTTGGTGCAGTTCAATTCATCAGATAACCATCACTTATATTGTTAGAAATTCGTAGTAATAGTCCGGAGTTTGCAAGTTGGCAGTGTGATACCCCAGTGCCTCGGAAAGCACGTTATGGCGTTGGTCCTGCGCCTGATCTCTCTCCGGTCGTTTCGCATTGTCGCCCCATCGGACTATGACAGTGAGAGAAGACGAGAGAGCACCTCTCGCGTCGATGGCTTGTCTCTGTCGACATTGGCCGCCATGGCTGAAATTTGGTCTGGTGAACTATTATTATGTCTTTGTTATTATTACGCTGGTACGAAGAATAAGATTGACGACTCTCCGCTGATTGTTATTGATAGTGCTGTCGACGGTTGTGGATAATTACCTCGAAGTAACTTATTCCCTTTGTCGTGTACTAGTCTTTACATCGTAAAATCAATTAGTTATGCGAATGTAATGATTATGATCAGTTGATTTATTACGGGAGGTTGATTTCATCGATTGATTTTATACTTGCGTCAGTATATAGCTTAATCACGAATAAATTAAATTATGGACGGCAATAAAAAATATTCGAATCATTGTATGTATGACGTATGTTGGTATAATTTCCTACTCCATCCAGTTAATAATAATTGTGACTTCTTGTGTTTATCATCATGACATCTAATTCCTACTGTTTAGGTGCATTTTAACTGTGGATCCAAGATATCAAGAAAACTCAGCTACTGTAACAAAATTGCATACATTTTCAGCGCAGCGACCTTTCTGACCAGGGTTTCGCTCATGCTAATGATATTTGGGTCTCATATGGTTGGATACTGTGACGCCATTTTTGAAACGCGGGGTCACCTTTTCGCACTTGTAAATGTTTTAGTAGGGGGATTAAATATTAAGTAAACTCGAGTGTACTTTTCATAAAGATTGAGATGGAAGGTCCATTACGTAATGATAAATTAGAAAAAGTACAAAAGAAGTAATCATTAAGTTGCCAGCTATAGACCCAGAGTCCGCCTTATCCACATTCAGTTTATATCCGAACTGAACAAATGAATGTATAGTTTGACCAGCATAGTTTGACCAGACTTGACTAAACGAATGAACCCCAAGATTTGCACTAGCCCTTGAAGCCTCATGTTTCATGGTGCTACAAATACCGTTGCATATCAAGGAGTAGACCGCACCCCAGTCTACTCCTACCACTGTAATGGTAGGGAAGACGTGCCCATAGGGTAGGAAGGATTGCGAGTCTAGCGGTTATGCATCCTGGAGTAAGCATGAGAATGTTCATATCCGAACTAAAAGATTTTGTAACCTTTGAAACTCATAGTGAAACCTTGATTTTGTAGCGTATGTCTGTATAAGAATTGTTTGATTAATATGCCCCGTCTCTGATAACACCCACGCGAAAAGAGAGGTTCCATAAGTCGCCAATAACTCACTTTCAACGGGTTTTCAAACGTCTTCATATTATACACCCACACGTAATGTACTTATATTACTTAACCGTATAGATTTTAACATTATATTCATAAACGTATTTAAGCTTACGGCAGATAATGATGACTGGGTTCACTTGGAGTTAGGTCAGTGATTCACTAGGGTGTAACAAAATGAAAGGTTGGCTCCGTTGTTGTTTTATTAAGTAAAATATTGAAATTCAACGATAATTAGTGACATTGGAGCCCAGTCAAAATAACTGGCGAAACATAGGTGTACAAAATGTATACCTCTGTCTACCTAACACTTCGGAGAATATAATCGTGATGTTATGTTATTGGAGGCCAGCCTCAAAATAAAGAGGTACTAGGCCCTCGAGTTTTTTTTTAAAAGTTGGTGTTGACCCTAGAGTTTTAACAGGTCAAAAAAAAATTAAATATCGAGTCACCATAGGACTCGTGTTTAACTTTTTTATCATCACGAGGATTGCTACTGACACAAGAAGGATGTTCACCCGTTCGCCAACGAGTCAAGTGCAACCGTGTACCGTGACAAATCATTGTATAAAGATAAGTAATGCTTAATGTATGTATTTATTTA
Organism: Dasypolia templi; assembly: GCA_963555695.1. Lineage (NCBI taxonomy): Eukaryota > Metazoa > Arthropoda > Insecta > Lepidoptera > Noctuidae > Dasypolia > Dasypolia templi. The sequence goes on along the minus strand of OY743154.1, from coordinate 24,811,513 downwards.
TTGTATTATGTCGCCCTACGTAAAATACTTACTTTTATATCTGTAATTTTTCTGGTTTACGTAATAAAGAGTATTCATTCTATCTATCGATCTAACCGTCATCAAACACTAAAGAGTGCTTACGCACCAGTGGATCTGCGTCCTTACATTGGGCCTACGCTCTTATTATAAATTATTAAAGGTTTCACTGTAAGGCTGTATGAGGCTGATCGTAACTTCGTTCGTTCTGCTGATTGTAGGAATGTCTCGGATTATTAAAACTTGCATAATTATTGTATCTTCGTTGCGATTAATTACTGTACACCTTAAAGTTGTAATTGTTTTTGAGTTAAATTAGAACAAGAACATGCATTTCGATTCTCACTCACTTTAGTCTTTTTTAAAAGGAATGCTGTTTATGAGATTTGACTTTAAATTTAAATGTACACATGTATAAATTAAAGCTGATTTTCGTGTCTGTCTGTTTGTCCGCATTGTTCTTCTAAATTACGCAATGGATTTTGATTCGGGTTTTACCATCAGTTAGAGAATTTATTTCGGTACGGTTATCTGTTTAGTTTAATAATGTTAAACTTACACATCGTAAACAATTTGTCAATTTATATTCTGCGAAGTAAGGGCAGGTCGCTTGTCTAAACTAATTTTATAACAAGAAAAGTTTTTAATTTGTTTGATTGTATGTTACGCTTTCACACTAAAACGGCTAATCGGATTTTAATGAAATTTGGCACATGGGTAGACCATGACATGTATTAAGAAATTGGATACTTTTAATCCCAATATTCCCACAGGATTGAGACTTACTTATGCGACTTATAAAATGGGCTATTAAAAGAAGAGAGATTTGGCTTTTGTCTGTATGTTTACGCTACAATCGCTACTAATTGATCATTCAGTTACTAACCTTTGACCCCGCGTCCTAACCAAAAGCGATAGTCGCGCGAGTACGCGATCAACACGTTCGTTTGTATGTATTTTGACTTACAAACGCGACTTGATTGTTCGCGTGGTTATGGCATGTTTATATAAAATCGCAATACCATTGCGGACGCGGCTTACATTTATTTATTTCAGCAAGTGTTACGTTTACCTAAATCATTTTATACGCATATTTACACAAACATACTTCTCTTATTTTTCAAAAGCTTACAGCAAAAATTACCCTTATTTTTAATACAAAAATTTGGAAAGTTCGCCGACAAACGAATTGGTATGTGAAATAAAAAAACACCGCAGAGTGGAGATTTATGCGACCAATATTCCGGGGGGATGCAACTCGAGGTGGTTTAAAAATGTATTAGAAAACTTGTATGATTTATTGTTATTGTATTAGGTATGTTTTGAGTGAGTTTGTGTCTGTATCGTTTTAGGGTTGAAACGTGGCTATTATTTTTTAAGGGATTGTGTATTTAAAATGGAGAGTAAACAGTTATTTCTTTTATACTTTAACTATCTTCTTCTTTGTCAATTAATGAGCTAATCCAAACTATCCTTTTCGCCATATTCTAAACTAAAGTAATCTCTTTATTAGCTTAAAGATAATGTGGATATCGAGAGGGAGCGTAGGGCATTGGCGGTCCGAGGTAATATGTTGTCACGTAGATTCTCCCGCTGCACTGACCAGGTCAAGATAACACAATTCAAGGCGTATTATCAGGGTCTGTACAAGGGGGGACTAGGGATCAGCTACACTAAGGTCGCTAGATATCTTGCGTCAGAAGTTTGCACAGAATCGAACTGACGGCTTTCATGTTATCATTCGAAAAAAATCGCATTATTTGTAACTAAAACACGGGCCAGTAGCAACGGTATTCTGACAAAGGTGACAAGAATCTGTATTCTCCCTTTTTTGAGGCTTTTTGTGGAGAGGATTGCCAAATAAGGAACTTGTACATTAAATAAAAATATGTTACTTTATAACACTCAGGTTTAACAACTAACATTATGGATCTTTGTTGTCCGAATAGAGAAGTCTTGATTTGATTTGGTTTTGATTAGCAGTATCGTATTAAACACATCTAAAAATGAGGACTGTTAAACACTGTCAGGACAGGCACTATCAATCAGATTAATTAATAAAAGACTGAATAAAATTTGTTTGAAATTAGTTGCATTCATGATGGGAGACAGAGACATGACATCTACCAGCCCGCACTATAAGGCCCTCTCAAACAGAGGCATGTCATCCTAGAAGTGGGAAAATTACAGGCGGAGTAGGCGTATATGCTTATGCTGGGAGAAGTTGGATTCTAGAGACAAACCCTTTTTAATTGTCTTTTGATTAGGACTTCGTGTTGTAACTGCCTCGTTGGTCTAGTGATCGCAAGCGCTGAAAGTCCTGGGTTTTCCATCTGGAATTTCTCAGTAGCAACTCGGAGTCTGTATTTTTGGCCGGTTAATGGCAATTGGTTCGCTCCCTCACATGGTACTTATAACTGGCGAAATGTGGGTGGATTATCGGAGCATCTCTGCTCAATCCTTTAGAGATTCATGCGTGTTGTTATGTTATGATACCTTTTAATAAAAGACTATTCACTCCAACCGCGAACTTCCTTATCCACCATCTGTTGAGTCAAACAACAACAACATACAATATTAACATACCCGTAACCACATTATATAGAAGCGCATATTACAATCAAATAGAAAACAATAGAGGTGTTGCGAGGTTTTTTATTGCAGGTCGTTAACCCCAGGGCGTCTGACAGTAACCTCTGTGACGTAAGTCAGTCGATGTAAACGTTTGTCGTTTTATGTATATTTGTTGGGTTTTAGAGCATTTGAAAAAAATCCCGAAATAATAGTGGGTGGCGAATCTAATGCCCTTTTCCAAGTTTTGTAATGAATGAAAATATTTTATAAGACTGCCCGACTATTAGATTGAACTCAGGACAGCATGGTCAGAATTCGTGTTTGCTACACCAACGTTCAGTCAGTTTTTGATTGATCTTTTATACTAAGTATTCCGATAGTTTGACATATTTTCTATACAAAAGATGTCAAACCACAATATTTATTCCTCAGATTAAAGTTATCTGACAAGTTATCTATAGAAAAATCAGCTCTAAGTTTATTTTCTTCTGTCAATGTAAAGGTTAAAGTCAATGTCAAATTATTTATTTCATATTTGCTTGTAAACTTTGACATTAAAAGTGCCTGCTTTTAATGTCAAAGTTTACAAGCAAATATAATTGTTTCTAGCTGCTCCTTCCGAAAGGTTGTTTCGTATGAGGAAGAATTTCCTAGAAAATCCACAAGTACCTACCTATTTTACTGTCTATGTACAACTGCCTGTCGTAGTTACCGGCAAATTCTTCAATGCTGTAGGTGGGAAGCTTTTGCCAAACAACTTATAGAAGAAATGGCTTATCTTATCCCAACTGGTAAACAGTTATTTGAACTCTTATGTTTTAAGATTCAGACACTGTTCACATGAACTCCCCACTAGATATGGTCTGTAGATTAGGTCTGGGTGTGTCAGCAATCATAAAGATCATAGTAATTAGTTATTGCGAATGAGTAGGTACTTTATGTATTCCTATCCAGAACTAAGATATCTAGGTGTAAATCTGAAGTTTTCTCATATCTTATGTGGAAGATTCTGTTTACATGGGCAAGTTACAAGGTTATTAAAAAATTTAATACTATTGTAGGTAACAACTTTTTTTTAAGCCGACGAAAAATTTAAAAGGAGTTTCCAGAATCTTGTAGAATGTTTGAGTATATGATTATTTCACAATGTTGCTAGAGAAAAAAAAACAATTACCTTGTAGCTTACCTATGCAAACCGACATATTGAACCGACTTGTACTGATGATATTAAAATTGCTTAGTGATTGCTCATTTAAGCTTTGTTATGGCAGCATTATAACGAGGTTAAATTGAAATCATCAAAGTTCTTTAATATTAATAATGCTGTCGACTGTGTCATTTGTTCGGCGAAGTTTATTTAAAGTATCTGCCAAAACCTAACGATTACTGATCCGATTTTGCGTTTATGATAAACCAGTTGTTACATTAATATTTATTTTCGTTATCCAGCAAAGAGGTCCAAAAATGAACGCCAATTATAACAAGTATTAGTGATGACACACACTCCAATAAATTATCATTATCGATACCCTGCACGCTCGGCGACAACGTATCGACAGCCAACAGCAACACGAATACAATTTGTAAGATAAAATAATGTTTTGGGTTGCGAAACGTTGCGTCACGAACCGACCGAGAAGCATGATTAAACTTGCAAAAGCAAAATATAGCCGAGTAAAGGTTAGTCGGCGGTTAGTGGTGGAATACGATGTCGATGAAATTAATGTTAAATTAGAATATGCGTCCCTATAGTCCTGTTTATTTTCCCGGGGTTCGCTTTGCAGAGTTTCAATTAGTGCTGTAGCTAGAATGATGTGAGGTATTTTAATTAAAGTGTGGAAGCTTATTGCTTATATCAAAATTGTTGTTAAAAGTTTGAGTTATTTATCGTGAGCATTTTACAACGTATATATTAATGACTAACAGCTTCATAGTAAAATTAACCGACAAACCTAACTACCTCAATAAATGACTGACAATTATTTCCGCTGAATGAGTACTCCCACATTTTGTTAACTTAGATAACTTGTATTCAATGTATAATGCCCGGAACAAATAAAAATATTTTGTTAGTTTTTATATAATTTTTACACGTTCTGCTTCCGAAAAATTTACTTATCGACTGGCTTTGTATAAATATTGAGCATTTAATGATTATAATTTAATTTCATAAATAAATGTATAAACTCTTTCGATAAGACCGTTTGCGACCCTTCACCCATCACTAAAACGGCACGGTATGGATCATTGTCAATGGGTTCGTATCAAAATATACGTATCCGCTTATTATTTTAATAATTTTGTAGCAATCTCGAGCAAGTTGCTCATTTTTAGCCAGCCGAGGTTTTATGCCAAACGATATGTTTTTAACTAGGCACTCGTTACTGACTTTGTATTAATATTGAGCATTTCATAATTATAATTTAATTTCACAAATAAATGTTTAAACTCTATCGATAAGACCGTTTGCGACCTTTCGTCCACCACTAAAATGTCTCAGTACCGATCATTGTCAATGGGTTCGTGATCAAAATATACGTATCCGCTTATTATCTTAATAATTTTGTATACAATCTCGAGCAACTGACTCATTTTTAGCCAGCCAAGGTTTTATGCCAAACGATCTGTTTTTAACTAGGCACTGGTTGTTTTACGGTGTGATTTTTTATGGGGAGTCGTTAAATTTACTATTGATGGTTATGACATGTTTCGTAAAGAGTGCTTTTTAATGTGTGGTCGATTCGGTATACAGTAAGAGGTACTTAACCTAGCTTCTTTGAACGTGTCATGTATGGGGTTTGGTCTGATGAATTCTTTATGTGTGTAAGTAGTTGTTTTGTTGTTTCCCCTGCTGTTGCATGTGCTACTGTTCAGAATTCTTAACTTTCTTATCTAATTATCCATCATTATCCATTTTGTTTTAGTTAAATTTTTGTGTAAGGTGTGGTTCAGTATAATACGACCTTAATTTCTGGAAGTTTTGTTCCAATCTCATCAGCACCTGAAGGCCTAGACAAATGGCATTCGCTTCGGAGCTATTCTATTTCTACAATCGCTATCGCTTCTCTATGATACTACGCTATGACCTATGATCACGTGACATTTCGATAGCTTTTGTTAATCTCATTTATGTTTTGGCTTTTCTACTAGCCGCTAGTAGAAAAGCCAAAAAATAAATAGCTAGTAACTAGCGTCATCGCTGATCGAATTTTGCTTTGTCTAGCTAAGCCCTCTTTTTTTGTGTATGGCATCTCGTAGTTGACCTTGAGAGGTCGTGACTACTTAACCGGACTATATTTAACTAAAATACAATTATCAGTTAAACAAATGTTAAATGAGTGTCAGACAATTTTCATAAAGACTGGTACCTACTGAATCATAGAAAGAATTGCTGTGCACAACAGCTCCTCAGGTGTCTCCTCAAAATCACATCTTATAATCTATTTATCTATTAAAATAGATAAATAGATTATAAGATGTGATTTTGGTGAAACAAAATACCACAAAACACATTTGACAAAATGCACTTGCGTGCAAATAAATTGGCCCACCACATGCTCTGTTTTTGAGAGACGATCCTGGGTTCGATTCCCAGGTCGAGCAAAGTGTTTTTGGGTTTTTCTATCTAGGTTTTCTCAGTAGCAGCCCGGAGTCTGGATTTGTGCCCGGTTGATAGCAATAGGCTCGCCCTCTATTACATGGGACCTAAAACATAACTGGCGAAATGTGGGTGTACTATAGGTACACCTCTGCCTCTCTGTTGTGTGTTTCGTGTGCTTATGTATACTCTAATTATTTATAAAGTGTAGAGGTAGTTATGACGCTTTGATAAAAGCTTACGGATAACAATATTCTTGACAAGATCGACTCGATTCTTCAGATGTCCTCCTCACTAATGCTTGGAGAGCCTGCGTAACTTTTTTTGTCAGTAAAGTTGAATATGTATAATATTTTAACCATCGCCTCGAAAAGAAGAAAGAAGAAGGTGCTTAGTTGCTCATTAGTGTGGTGAGAGACAATAGAATGACATTTTCATTGATTCATTATAACCGTCACATTCGCACGTCCGCCGGAAGCTGGGACCCTAACAACAACTACTTAAGCAACCCTGCCTCGAGGTCTTAATCAGTCCAGTTGTCTCGCAGCGTCCTCCGACGTGTTATTGGCGGCGATGTCGTGGACATCTGTCGAGCAGAAATACATTTCAGCTCGACCACAGACCTGATTCCTGCATCTCCCTTCCACTATCGAACTATCAGACGTAGTGCAGGATACCATCCGCGCTTGATTGATATCTCCCGACTAGTCGTGCTCGGCGCTTCTCCTCCACATCTATTATGGCACGGCCAAAGTATGGAACTCTCCGCCAGCGTTTTCCCTTCTACCAATAACCCGTCAACCTTCAAAAAAAGACTGAATCGACAGCTTCTGGGCACGCTTGTTCCTTCGTAGACCTGTCAACCTTCAAAACAAGACTGAATCGACAGCTTCTGGGCACGCTTGTTCCTTCGTAGACCTTATCCATCGTTTTTAATGAGACGTGATCAAGGTAAAGAGCAAGCCCAATGGGCAAAAACAAAATCAGAAAACAGAAGTTGCTTCGGCCAGTGTCAAAGCACTCACAGGGGAGCCCCCCTGTGAGATGTGTGAGGTGAGGTGATGGCGAGTCCAGAGGTGGTAGGCGTACCAGACGTGCATCTGATCTTGTTACCATTGAGTAGTTGATTTTTTTCTTGATGAATGCAACAAACTTTAGGTACTTCTGTGATAAAAGTTGAAATATTTTTAGCACGTGATTTTTATTTCCGTTTCGATGTAAAGGGTCTGATAGTTTTCTTCTCTATGCGTCACTCACGAACGACTAACTTCATTGATATTATTTTTACACTGATTTCGAAAGTCGAATAATCCAACCACAGTATGACGTGTGTTATTCGTCACTGAGGACTTTCGTAGGGTGGCCTTCGAAGTTCATGATCCGTTGATAACGTAACTATAGAGCTAAGTAGGTAACTTGTAACAGTTCGCTTTTAGCAGGATTGGAATAGAGTCTTCAATTTAATATTCATTACAGAGTAGGTTGGATTGATGTATTATTAATTCAATAAGTTTTTGTTGTTTTTGTTAATTTTGTTTCATTTATTTGTCTGCTTAAATTTTTACAAATATTCTGTGTTGTTTGTTGCGAATAAATATAAGAATCATCATTGACTCTAATACATTATGGAGACTTGCATCCGGGTAAACCCAGATCCCCCTTTAACATATATTGGATAAAGCAGAGTTGATATACATAGGTACTTTTGCCTTTTGCATTGGGATTTTCGAATCTATACCTACTTTAACTTGTCCAATGTCACCATTATTACTAGTTTCATTGTCCTTTTACCCTTATTACACTTTCCGTCAAATAACTTCTAATAATTATTGTGCAATTTGAATTTATTTGTACGTAAATCCACCCTGATAATGTCAATCATCACAAGGATCTTAATCTTTTTCCTATATAACGTCACACGTTTGAATAAACAATGTTTCAAATTACGTCAATGATGGAATAGTACTCTTGTACGAGTTAATTAAAAACAGAATTTCAGCATTGTCGATTATTTCAAATCTTCTATCAAAACATTGCTTGTTTAATTCCTGTTACTTTGAGACGGTTTTGATCAAAATGCGCAATGTATACAGAACTATGAAGACTTGTTGCATTATTGTTGCTTAGCGTACGTACCTGTCCTGACTTGTCGAGCCGGGACAACTCACGCATAACCAATGACCTCGGATACTAAGAGGTGTGTCCACTTAAATGTTTTAAAACACGTTGAGTGTGAATCATTGTTATGCTAATTTTATTTCCACATTAATTTACAATTTGCCCGCAAAAATATTTTGCGGTAAGTGCTACAGTGCGTAATTAAATACAAGTTTAAGTTAAATTGCAAATGAAATGTGTTTTATCTGTCCAGTTTGCTATTTATTATCTTAGTCATTTTTTCTTTCAAAATAGGTGGAAAACTATAGATATTTTTGATAATATATTGATTGTTCTTTGGTGCTAGGTGTGTGTTTTGTTCCTGTTCATGGGTATTGTCTCTTGAAAGCGTTTCAGCATCATACATTTTCATTGAATCTCATGGCTCTTAAAACGTTAAAATTTTAATCACAATCTCACTGCATTACAGCGACAATAAATGTCAGAAATGTAGGTAAATTAAAGGTTTTTTCACAGATTGAAATGAGTCTAGAATGCGAACGATCTTAAAGCTCCTATGGAATTTCTTTGTAATAAACAAATAAATTCCCACCTTTGCATCTGCCTATTTTCCATTTTAATTTCGGTTATTACCTATCAAATTGTTTTGCTTGTATGTTATTACAATTACTAGTTCATCGTAATATTTTTTTTTCATAAGATCGTAATATTTTTTTGTCTTAAGTTTTGCTGATACCATCGAAGTATTTTATCCACACAAGTTTATTCAATAAATAAACAAATGGATTCAGTTCGAGATTAACACTTAAATGGTAAGTAAATCACTGACCAACACCTCATTATAACTGTCCAAGTAAATTATACCCACAAGTCGTCAGTACTCGTAATTTAACTACCATTATTGCGGAAATGACACCTAATGATACTTACAGAAGTAATAAATTGACCTTTCGTCTTAACACTGTAAACCTTGCTACATCATTGGTGCGCTGACTCATCGATGCCCGTTACCAATGACTAAGAATTAATTAAATCTGTAAGAACCAATAATGCCCACCAACCAAAGGAAATTCAACCATAAAAATTACAGAAAAAGATTCAAACTTAATTCATAAAGAAATACCGTTAACATCTCACGAGGGTTCGGAGGAAATCGCGCCAATTTAGGATTTTGTTTTAGTTGTAACTGTGGTTTCAAATTATTTTGATGAGGTTCGATAGCCGGGGCGTTTACTAAACCCGTGTTTATGTAAAGGAAAATGATTTTGAAAGGTTTTTTGTCAGAGGTCATTTTGGTATGGTCACGACTTACAAAGTTACAAGTAACGTTTTTGCGCATTGCTTCTTAGTGCGTTGTTGGGTTGGTCGAGGTTGTTGCAAGGATACCTAATTATTATCACACTGATAAAATGATATTGACATCCTCATTATCGTTGCCCTGAATCAGATACAGCTAGTGATAGGCATTTATTTATAATTTGTTAAACAGTTAATAATTTTTAAGCAGCTCGTTTGAAATTTGTTACACCTGTTCCTAAATAAATACAAATACAAAAAAAAAACGGTATCTTCTCATTATTATTTCACTTATCTAATAAGTGAAATCATTGCATCACATTCCAAAATATCGAGGACATAATTGCAATCGATAACAACTTATTGCTTCCTCAAGGAGACATTCCCATTCCTCACTAATTATCAGACAACGCGCTCGATAAGATATCTAATAGGTACCTACATTGCCGATCGACACAAGTACCTAATGATGCAGAAATGAACACAGTGACGTCATTCGATATTTTATCTTATCTCGGGGCAATTGTAAGAAGGATTGGTAGACATTATGGCGATGGTTTAATCATTAAGTATCTTAAGGCGTAGTTCCGTGTTGAGGATAGAAATTTTCACACAAAAATAACAGCATTTTTGAAGTTTTCTTTGGGTTGTCTTTATCATATTCCTTCTCTTTCAAGAATGTCAACACGAGCTTTACGAGAGAGTAACGCATCCCATGCTAAAATGATTAGCTAGTCAATAAGGTTGAACTAGGATTCCTAACACTAGGTTGTTTTTCGGTATTTTTCTGATATTTTTAGTAACATTGGGATTGAGACTATTGTGAGTGTATCCAGATAGTTTACCGAGTTCAAAGGCCTTATCTGGCAAATGTGAAGTGCCCACTGTCTTCGGTATTTTATGGTAAGTTATTGGTTATTTTAATACGAATAATCGGTAATATGGGGAGCTTCTTAGGCACATGTGTTGGTTGCGCCCTAAACCTAATTGATGCTTTTGATAAAGGGAGTTATTTTTCAGGTTCTCTGATTGAAATTGAGTTTTACTCAATTTTCTCGCGTAGGGTGCTAATGTAAGCTCTTGTTTAAGAGTCAAGGTTCATACTCGTATGAACCTCTTATAGCAAAGCAAGCGATCTGTGAATCTTTCTAAATGTATGATTTTGTATTCTACGTCGCCACTAACTTTGGCTAGGAAATAAACAATATTTTACGTCTCTTTCTTACTATGTAAATGATAATTGATAATTATTAAGAAAACTAAATTAATCTCATTAGAGAGACAAGGAGGAAAACTTAAAATAAACATAAATGAATCTGTACAAAGTTTAATTACTATAAACTTGATTAGCAAAAAAAAAGCCTACGTGACTGATGACACAGGCATTTGCATATCTCTTAGTTTTTATTGATCTTTTGAACTTTATTATCGTGTGATGAGAAAATAGTGTTCGGCTAGTCTTGAAACTACGATAACACTAAGCGTTACTGCCGACCATGAGTCCTGGGTTCGATTTTCGGGTCGGACAAAGTGCAATTAGGTTTTTCCATGTGGAGTTTCTCAGAAACAGACCTTTTTTTTGTTATTTATGGCAATAGGCTCACCCCTTATGAAATGGGACTTAAACATAACTGGCAAAATGATGGTAAAATAAACATAAATGAATCTGTACAAAGTTTAATTACTATAAACTTGATTAGCAAGAAAAAAAGCCTACGTGACTGATGACACAGGCATTTGCATATCTCTTAGTTTTTATTGATCTTTTGAACTTTATTATCGTGTGATGAGAAAATAGTGTTCGGCTAGTCTTGAAACTACGATAACACTAAGCGTTACTGTTCGACCATGAGTCCTGGGTTCGATTTTCGGGTCGGACAAAGTGCAATTAGGTTTTTCCATATGTAGTTTCTCAGAAACAGAACTTTTTTTTGTTATTTATGGCAATAGGCTCACCCCTTATGAAATGGGACTTAAACATAACTGGCAAAATGACGGTGTACTTTATAGGGTGCGGGAAGACTTAACGAAGCCGAGAGTCACTTGTACTGAGCTCATTGTTATCATTTTTATCATTTGTTTGCCGGGGGGAACCTTTTGGATACAGAAGTTTAAAAGTTATAACACGACTGTAAATACCCCCACGACCCCTGTACCGGTGCATGCATCCATAAGCACAATGTCTTGTGTCGATTTTTTTTACACAAAAAATAAACTATGTTTCCTACCAATTATCATTGTGCTATATTAATTGATGGGTCTTTTAATATCCTGTAGGTAAGTACACTTCTGCCTTCGGAGAAAACAGGCGTGATGTTAGTATGTATGTATGTTCATCTGTTCCCTCATCACTCCTAAACTCCGTATTATAATTTGACGAAGCGTCTTGATCGTACGCTGGTTAGAGGCAATGTGACGTCACATTATAATAGACCACGTCTTTGCCCTGATCATTTTTGTAACTGTCTCTTGATTTCTGTCTGAAATATTTCTCGTTTCGTACTTTTAGAGAGTGATTTTTAGTTTTTGAACTACGTTATGATAGCACAGTAAGCAAGCAAACTAGACACTCTTACTCGTGTATACAGAACTATCCTCATTTTTGCATGCTCTGTTGTTTGCTTGCTTGATAAACAAGCCTCGTGTATTCCGGGCATAACAGCTCCACTATCTCTTCATATTTATTTTTTCAGTTCAATAGACACTTATATTCACTTATTTTGAGTCATAATGTTATAAATCCTTTCTCCAAACTTTATGCAAGTTTGCTTTAAAATATCTTTGCTTGCGTTTTTTTCTTCATTTTGTTGAGGCTCGTGTGTATTGATGGTTCTTCTGCTTCCCCGTTTAATAAATTAATGTAACTTAAATGTTTACCACTTTTTATCATGTTTATTCGTTGTTAGTGAACAGTCCTTTGCTGGATGGACTTTGCAGATCAGATTGTGGAGTCGTACAAGCTATTACTACTGTACAGTCGGAAGTGCAACTACTTCAACAATGTTGGGAGTGTGCTGAGTAGTCCATTATTTTAAATTTAATTCATTCATTCTTAAAATGAATACCATCAGTCTTGTAGAAAGGCAATTATTTTTTCCAGTACTAATATTAAATACGAGTAGCTTGTTCAACATGATTATTATGTACATATTCTGTAATACCTTATTTAATTTAATCGATATTGCCAACAAAATAATACCATACTGAAGAGTATGATGGTATTATTTTGTGGGCAATATCGATCCAGCGCTTAAATATTTTATCTAAGCCGGGAAATATCGAATCTGACATAATCTTTACATGCGTTTTATTTATATTTAAAAAAAGATAAATAGTAAATGTCTACGTGACGCTACCGGCATTGCACTTTGTACGTATTATGTATTGTTTTACTGGAGATTTGACTCTAATCTTTTTGCGATGATAAGAAAATAAACGGTGAATAATGACAGCCGTACGGTTCGACCGAAAGGTAAGCTAGGCATGCCGAGGTGGGACCGCGGATGGGTGACTATCCTTGACCCCTCCGTGCCTAGCTAAGCAAGTGAAACCGTTTGTCCCATCTGTCATTTGTAGATCTTTAATGGTCGTTACGGGTAGTCATAAGCTCGAAATCTGACGACCAGTGTTACAAGGGGGTGTCGTAATCCCCCGTACCGGTTGTGGGGGCTCAGATATTCAGTGGTTCCATGTAAAATATTGGTATTCAGCTGCATCCGGTTGGACTGAAAGCCGATTCCAATATTATTGTGAATTAAAGTTTAAAAAACACGCTTATGAAAGCATGCAATTTTTTTTTTTTTAAACCACCTATCATTTAATTTCTGAATTTTTTGTCTCAAGACGACAAAATATTTTATATATACGTAAATTTATGATATTACTGTATTGTCATCGACCCTCGACCCCTGTGCAAATTTTCAACTTAATCAGACTCCTAGAAGTCGGTGAAAATGAAGTTAAAAGATTTCGTTACATACACACATACAGGTCAAGCTAATAAAAGCGTGTCAAAAAGGAAAAGGCTAAAAGGTTGAAGTGATTGATGGTGACTTTAGAATATACTTACATTTCATTAATTATTGGCTGAACACGTTTGTTTGTTTAGGATTAAATATTATTATCTTTTAGGAATTCAAAGCAGGTATTCGTATTGTAAGCTGATTAACGAATTATTGTTTTTTCTACATGTCATGCATAAAATGTTGATCTCTTTGATAATTTTAAATATATGTATTTAGATCAGGTACTTTATTGCCAGCACTTGTATCGCCACAAGATCTAAAAAAAAAACAAAAATGTGCAAGATTATTCTTCTGGCACAAATCAAAAAGCATACCTACTATGAATACAGAAGCACTGACCTACATTTAAGGCTCGGAAACACTCGGCGCGACGCGACAGCGCGACACGCCAATGTGCACGAGCCTTTCAGTACATACGTCATATTAGGTATTATACGTAACAATTCGACGTCAGTGAACAACGCAATTCAATAAAGCTTTTTTTTTTGGGTGGGAAATCATCAAATGACTTCTCCCGCTCTGGGTGGAGCGGGAGGGCGTGTCAGACTTTTACTGACTAAAACCCACCCGTGTTCCTTCAGTTGCCTGTGCCAGGGCCACGGTTTTCTCTTTTCGAATCACCCGCGACCCTGAGGCGTTGGCCCTATCGGACCCCGTCAATTTGTGCTGACATCTCTTTGAGGCGCGCGTGGAACACGACGCGCCATCGACCCGGGCCTGGTCCTTACTGGACGGCGAGCTACCCATTGCTCGCCGTCCGCAAGCCCGCGCCTACGGTGGCCGGGAATCTGCAGGCGACTCCCGACTCCCAGGGCGTCTCCTGCGGCGGCTGGGGGCGTGAGGGCGCAAGGCTCTCTCCCTCATGCGCTCCGCCATTACTGCTTCGCAGAAGGAGGTGACAGCTTTCCATTCCCTCTCGCTCCGTACTATGGCCTGGACCAGGGCCGGACGCGAGAGATCGCCGCCGCCAATCGCCTTCGCGAGGACACTGCGGTGTTCCGCCCAAGCTGGGCATACCTCCACTGTATGCTCCACCGTGTCCTCCGGGCGATCCACACAATGGTGACACCCGGGCGTTTCCTCCCGCCGCCTTATGCGAAACAGAATTCATTGAAGCTGACAATTGTTTCTCTCACCCTATGTAGATAAATACCCACTTGGGGTCAAATCACCAATTATGCGTCATCCGAATTCCGATACCTACGTGACTTAAATCTTGTAGTCATAATATTATGTACAAATCTGCGGTTATATAAAATAAGTAACTATGTTTTATGGGTGTCTTAATGTAATTTATGTATTTATATATTGCACCTGTTTAAGCAAGAGTCTAGTTAATACTTTAAACATTTTGTTTACTTAGAATTTATTATGTATTTCATTCATTATTATGATCCAGCTGCTGACTTCCGCTTGAAATTCCTTGAATTTAAATCTTATCTTAACTAGTGTTATTAAAACCTCATAATTTGAAAAAAATTAAAGCTTATTACTTTGACACCACCTACAGCAAAAAAACAATACAAAAAAAAAACAATAACATAACATTACAGACAATTCAGATCAACCCGAAATGATTTTATGCTCTTACAAAGCCATTGACGATTAGTTCTCTATCCATCCATTGTCTTGCAATAAGTTTATTGATTGATAGAAAATCTCCGACATCCTTTACTGCTCCGCCGAACACAACCTAAAAAGCTAAAAGACGTGAAGATACACGAATGGGATCACAAATGTAAAAACGTTGTAACGCATCATACAATACATGGGATGGTTGGGCTTCAGGGCTATCAGATCTCTATTGAAATTAGAGGTATCTTAAGATCAGTCGAGCTCAAATCATTGAACCTAGAAAAGTGAGACAAAAGGACTTTGATACATCCTTGAATAAACAATGCAAGAAAGCTTATAGCCGACAGGCAACGTTTATAGAGCAGTATGCTTTAAAATTCGTGTTCACGATAACCAAATCGAAGGAATGGGTCATGTTCTATCTGAAAAGCATTTGTTTACCAATAACGAGGCTCAATATAAAAATGTGTGAGTACTTGATTTATATAGGTATATGTACTTTATTGTACATCACAAAATTAAATATAAAAAACTGCTATCGTTTTCTGCGATCTATTCCAGGCAACTGACAACAACAAATTGACAGTGATTTGTCTGGACATAAGATATCTATCTGGATATATATTTTAAGCGTCTTTACGCAATTAAGTTACAGCTCCATAGGTATCCACGACATTATGTGTAGGTATTAATTTAAGTACCTATATTAAAATGTTACTAAGCGGTGATAGGTCACGGACGTTAAAAGGAAAACCTATTCAAATTCTTGGAAAGTTAAAATGAAAATGTTCATAAAAACTGTGCAAAAAATTTGAGAAGTAATAAAATTTCGAAGAAGCAACATGAAGTCATTGCGAATTTAAATATTTACATTTTGTTTGTTCTTAATCATAAATATGTTTCCTAGGAATATGTGATAAACCTCACGTACATGATGAGTTGGTTTTTGGGGTTTTTACCCCTTTTTCTTTAGCTTACGTGAGGCATTGTCCTGGTTAACTGTAATTTTGAAAAGTAAAACTACATTTGAAGTGAATCAGCTGTAGACCATTATCCTCACAAACTACAGTTTTTTTTACCTTTGTGTGACTATGTACCCGTAGATCTGGTCAAGATCGAAAGAAGTCGGAAAGCCCTTTTTGTTTTGTATTTTTTTCCGGATAGAAAATCCTCATGGATGTCTTCGAGGGGTATGTCGACTCTTACTGACAGAAAACCACCCCGGTGCTCCATCTCACACCTACGCTGGGGGTCGCGGGAACGTATGATTGTTTCGCAACCCTGGCTGGTGCCGGTCCGCCTCGGCGGTCTTACTCGGGTTGAGGGAGGAGTGAGATGTTTGACTCCCCTCGCAGAGTCAGAAAGCTTAGTTATGGTGTCAACAGCTTAAACGCCCAGTGTTGGATATGGTCTGGGCCTTCCCATATTTTTTTACTCCGTAAGGAGACTTGACAAAAGTGGTATGTAGACCAGTAACGATACGGTTTAGAAATAGTTGCCCTAGTTCAATAGTAAGATATCTTGATCGAAGTATGTTTTAAGTTATTCATACTTTTAAGATTTTACTGTCATTAATTGGCTTGTTGTTTTTTGAAATGTTATAGATTTATTAAACACACATATTAAGTGTGTGTTGGGATACCTCACCTTGTGCAAAGTGGCATCAAATCTCACCCAGATATTAAAAAAAAAAATACATAGTCGGCTTTGAATAATCTAAACATATTTCGGGATTAGTAGTTTTTGCCTACAACTTCGTCTTCGTACACGTTTCTTTTGCTATCTAGGACTTCCCAACTGCCTGTGAGGCTGTAAGCTTATAACGCTTCTGACCAACTCGAAAGTCAATCTATTTCTTCCAATCTTGATAATTTTCTAACGACATAATTTTATTACTAAAAATAAAGATAAAATACGAGTAGTTTTCAGATAATACAATTTAATTAAAGAAAATTTAAAACGCATATGAAAAGTACAAATTAGAGGATTCTATCCAAGATAAGAATGTTTGGAAATATACTGGTCCAGCTCCATAGGACAGTTTAGTCATATATATAATTTATTATTTATGTGACATTGATTGACATTCTGTGATAACTTTACTCACACCCTAACTTGTTGTTTGTTAAGATTTTAGGGAAACCGTACACTTTTACAAAGTTTGTAAATGTTTTTTTATCTGTAATTGCTTCATTTTATTATATTCTTGGTGCACCGTTTTCATATATAACAATACTTATATCTTCGACCAGACCAACGTCAGTGATGTTGGTCTGGTCGTCGCAAGCAGTAATGCTGAGCACGACGTCCTGAGTTCGATTCTCGGGTCGGGCCAAGTCTTATTGAGTTTTTCCATCTGGAATTTCTCAGTCGCATCCTGCAATCTGGATTTGTGCCCGGTTGATGGCAAAAGGCTCTCTCCCCCTATTAATTACATGGGACATAAACATATCTGGCAAATTATGGGAACACCTCTACCTAACCCTTCTGGAAATAAAGGCATGATGTTAAGTATGTATTTCGTCAATCTTTTTCCTACCTACCGATACAATAAAACACTACGCAATTACCCTACAACTACATCAATTATAGCACCGCAAATATTAACGTCAACCCGTTTATGTGTCAAGGGTAGATAGAATCAGAGGCAAACAATAAGGCTGTGCCATTAGGACGAGGCACGCCTCTACGTATTTGTCGGCTAATGATTTGCATTATCTGTGGTTACTAGTTAGTGACCAGCTAGTCGTTTAGTACATTAGTTATTTACCGCTATTTAGATTGGTAGAGAAAATTTCCTATGGAGATGTTACGACTCTGTGTTTTGACAACACATTCATTGTGCGTACCGCTAAGGAATGAACTCCTTGCGAGAATCTTGATTTTTTCGATACATCCTGGGAGTCTTCTTCAAGTCTCAAGAAAATAGGTTATACTTCTAGGTCAGCGTGCACACCATAGTTGTAGAAAGCAAGACCATTTATTTTTTATGTTCTGAAAACGCCAAAGTACTCACAGTGAGCATTGAACAACGGTCGATTCTTCTGTGTTTGAGAAGAGGCCATCATCTTAAAGTGATAAACACAAAACTAGTTTTGTAACTGCGCGAAGTGAAGCGTTTTTAGCAAACTGCTAAATCTGTTGGCTTACTGATTATAAACTAATTTCTGTAAAAAAAATATTCATAATAAAATATATGAAAATACTGATAGGAAAAATGTAAGTACATACTGCAACTATACCTACTTACGATGATGACTTTTGATACAGTTGAAATGGCAATTTCATGTCATTTGGTTTAAATAGGTTGTAATTTTTCTTTTATTAGATATTTTTATATTTTGTGAATGTGAGAACGTTGTAGGCCTTGTAGATTGTAGATTTGTAGACCTTTGTCTATTTGTTAAGCTTATGGTACTTGTTCACAGGCCTACACTGTCCTCCCATATCTATTTAGACTGTATTTTCAAACATTGAAAAAGCCAATTATTTTTAAAAGAGGAACCATGGAGTTTCTTGCCGGCTCTTCTCCATAAGAATCGAACAATTGGAACTGTGCAACTAGATTCTGACATTTCATTATTGCCCATGTAGGTTTTGTGAAATATAATATTTCGATTTTGATGACTAAGAGGCTTTAAACGGTACAGTAGGTACCTTAATCCATCTACGACAAGTGAATGTTGTTACTATTTTAATCTGCCTATCTCAATTTATGGTATTTGACGGCAAATCAGAAACTTGACCGTGCTTCCGGCAAACGAGGGTCCATCTTGCAATTTGGCATCGCTTTCGTTTTGACAGTTTAACAGTATTATATTAAATGGATCAAAGCATTAAACATCTTTGAACTGACAAAGACAAATGGTGTTGTTGGATTTTATAACTACAAACTATTAATTATTATTCAAGTTTTGAGGGCATCATTTTAAATGCAGCACAAACGGTTATTATGTTAAGGTACCTTCAAACAGTCTGCACGATCCTTAAATATATTAAATAAAATAACTGTCTAAAATTACTTTCTTTTGAGTACTAAGATTCCACTTTTCTGAAATTTATATATTTAAACTTCTAGCACACCATAAGGTACAAAGACCGACTTAATGCCTTAGGCCTTACCAGTCAACCAAGGTTGGTGCAGAGCTGAGATGGCAGGTGCTCTCTTTGAAAGGAGTGAATAACATTGAAATTGGTTCATATTATTATAAATACCAAAGCTGAAACTCATTTTGAGATCAAGTTCATTTTGTACACTTTTTGTAGCCAACAGTTAGTAGGATCTCTGATGAAGATGTACACGTTCATCAGAACACAGTTAACATATCAGCCAAATTTAACGTGATAAGCTCTCCAAATTAACCCTACTATGACAGCACAACATCTGCACATCTTTACACACTAACCCACTCACTTCTTAATCCTAGAAACTACGCCTTTGCTCCCGTTTAGATCAGAGCGGCGCAATTATCTGGCGCTCGAACTGAGCTACGAACGTACGTTAAAGTTTCACTGCATGTCTCATAAACTGCTTTAATAGAACTAGAGTTACGATTGTTTAATTAATTACTTAACTATAGGTTTGTTGATGCTTTTCGAACAGTTGTTTTGAATTAGCTGCAGTGAGTGTTTAGAGTAAGATTTTTATTTTGTTTTATTTTACTTTTAAAAACACTAGCTGGATAAATTGCTCGACTTTGTTACTTGTGTTCGGTAAATAGGTCAACTCGTGGAATAGATCTAGTCTGAGCTTTGTTATTTCTTTCAATAGAAACATCCTAATCCTTACTATTATTATAATTTCGAAAGTAAGTTTGTTTCATTTTCACGCCAAAACGGCGGAACGGATTTGGATGAAATTTAGCACACAGAAAGACCACGAATAGTCGCGGGCAACCGTTTGTTTGTAATTAATTATAGTACAGTTTTCGAAGTACAACTGAAAATCTGTAATTTATTTCAATACCTTCTGAAACGTTTTCATGTAAACGTTGGCGGTGCATGGTCATAATTAGATCGTAAGCGATGCGCGGGAGTTGCCATTTTGTTCTACACAGATATACAATACAACTGGAAGTGTTATTTGATTAAAAATGTAATTGATTAAAAAATAAACATCAATGTCTTTATGTTTACTACATCTGCAATAATCACATTTCTTTAGCAGTTCTCGTGGCACTCATACGTCTCACTATTTATGTCTACTAAATTATGTTCACATAAAATAGCGTTAATCTCGCCATGTTTAGATACAAAAGGCAATTCCCAAAATTGCCATCTATTCTTTGCTATCAATTGATTAGACTTTTAGAATAATCAGCCTAATATGTTCCCACTGCTGGGACACAGGCCTCCCCTCTTCGAAAAGGCGTGGACATCTACCACGTGGGCCCAGTGCGGGTTGTTTGATGTCACGTCTTCGATTTTTTTGTTCGATTTCATTACGATGTTTTCCTTCACAGTTTTGAGAGCAGTGGTGATACAATTTATTCCACAAAGTAAAGAGCCTGACTGGGCTTGCACCCACCACCTAGAACTCGTAAGTCAGGCCCGTTATCACCATTGCTCTCGTCTTAAAACGTCGTCGGTCGTCTTAAAATAAACTCCCTGATTCTCAACCATGAACTTACACACGCTGCAATACTTAAGTTTATTAGCACCGATCATAAACACGTGTTCTTACAACAAGTTAGCTGAAGGCACATAATTATGATAATGATATTAGTTGGAACTTAATTTATACTCCGCGTGAAACAAGAGGTCATTTAAGTATGTATTTATCATGTAATTAAAGTAGGTATTTATCTTGTGATAATGTAAATTAAAGTTCAATCTCTGTGGAGTTAAATACGGTTGTTAATTGTGCCGTTTTTCTGGTTTGTTGGGCGAATCTAATCTGAATATGTTTATTGGAAAAAGAGGAATTGCAAAAGTTGCCCGGAAATATGTAAATTTGAAACTTTAGGAAAATTCGGAAACAGTGCTTTTTCGATGGGATTTTTGAATGCAAAATTATAGGCCCATTGTGAGTGACCACGTTTCAGTGCCACAGATCATAACTGGTAACACGTACTGGTCAAAGTATCAAGACACTGCGGGATGTGGGACGAGAAGATATTGCGTATGGCGGCAGGTGTTTTAAATGAATAAATGACAAAGATTCCTTGAACCAAATGTTTTATTAAAATTATTTTACATAGCGCAAAAATAACACGAGAAAAACGAACATGAGGTGCGACAAAGGTGGCAAAAATATAAAGATAAAAACCACAGATTAAAATACAATTGCCAGTGAGCATAAACCGCGGCATTTTTAAACGAACTATTTCCCAACAATTATTACAGGGTATGTGCAGAAGATAATATAAACATGTAAATCATCTAAATAAGTTATCGGGTAGAATCATGCTTTACTTTGCGGAAATCCAAGACAGTAAATGAATTTTTTTATAGGTCTGCCCATCCAGCTCCTACTCTGTCACTTTTCTGATAGGACTGCTCTCGATATCACTTAGGCAGGCTACATCCACATTTCTTTAGTTATGTTTAAAGTCCCATGTAATCGGGGTCGAGCCTATAACTGTCATCTACCGGGCAAATCCAGACTCCTCCGGGCTGCTACTGGGAAATCTGATGGAAAATCCAATAACACATTGCCCGACCTGGGAGGCAGACACAAAATAAACCCTACAAACAAATCAAACACCTACTATTGTCCTTTTCACAAAATACAAAAATATTTGGTCCAAATTAAATACACGACAGAAAACAGCTGTGAAGATATATTTACAAACAGAATTTAGTTCAACCACAGAACATTACTCAGTCATAAAATGCAACCAATGTGTATCCCGCAATACATTTACTGTACGCGCCATTTTCAACATCCCCATTTAGAATTGTTTTGTTTTACTGTAGATTTTATTAAAATAGGCTTGTTGATACCGAGGAACGCAAGAAGGTTGTCAGACCAACAGCCCGGTGTGGACGTCCCACAGAAGGTCGCGGGGAAGACCTGATTGAGAATTGCACCATGCTAAGCAGTGGTTAGAACAAGGATGCCAATGATGATGACGATGAGGAGTTAATAAGAAACGGTTTGATGGTTTGTCCTAGATACTAAAGACATTAGCATAGACATTAGCTTATGTATACGTACATTTTATTCCCTACGACCCTAAGGAAAAAGACTCGTATATAATTTGTACGTTTGCCGAATGATGAGCACCGAATTCAACGGTGCAAAAGTATTGCTTCTGCTGTAGCCAAAAACTAATTACAGCGGAGACCATCAAATAAGCCAGTGCAGAAACCTCTGTTTTTTTTCTAGTTTACATACATAGGCATTGATTTTTTATTAGAAAACGAGTAAACAAATTCAATATTTAAAACATTGATCAAATGCAACTACGCACAAACTGCTTTGACCGGCAAGTAACATATTTTCCAACACATTTGTTTTAACTCATTGAAATACCTACTTGATATTTCATTGAGTTTTACCTATTCTAAATAACAAAATACTAACCAATACGACCGTGCAAAACTAATAGCGGGCGGTACCTACGTTAGTATCGAGAGGATCATGAATTTAGAACTATTCCAACTACCCTCTAGGCAGATCTAGCAACGCACACGTTTATTATTTACAGACATATTCCTATCTTTATCATAATTTTACCAACATCAATAATTTTATGCTGTAATTCATCGTGTACCCACCTTATGTTACGTTACACACAAAAATAGTTTTACCACAGAACCGCAAATACCTACCAGAAACCCATAACCAAGTACGCAATAAAGTGCAACTGCACCCGCGCCTCGCGCCGCTTCCAGCGCGATCTCCCGCCGTTTTCAGCCGCCATGTTTACCCGCGCGGTTCGTCGGCCGGGCGACGCACCAATGGCCTTCACCTCGGCCCCAAGGTCCCTTCCCGGAACAGACGCTGATGATTAATCATCGTCATGATCTGCATTTGGAATGTTTTGTAATGTTTCAGGTTTCCCGAATTTGCGTTTCATAGAATTTTGCGGCGTGGCATGAGCAACTGTTTTTAAATTGCGTTGCAGGAAAATAGTGATGTGTTGTGGTTATGTGTGGTCTCGGTTTTTATATTGTATTCTATTAATAATAAGGGCTGGTGTTATTTATTAGTTATGACCACAAATGTGGGGGTAAACAGAAATATCAGAATTGCAATAGAACACAGTTGCTTTTTTCAAAACACTATCATAATATTCAATGTGTTGCACGAGTTTGAGGGTCGGCTTGCGGGATTATTTTGGGTCAACAACGCTTGTAAAACGGCTTATCAATCTCTCGAATAGCTTACTGCACAATTACAAATCTTAACAACCTTTACCTATCTGCAAATTGAACCACAATTAGAATATTTTTTGCAATATTTGGTATGTACGGATATATTATTTATGATATGTATATATCTGTGTATCTATTTTAGTATATTGCATACTTATTATTTGCACCAACGACAACTTGGCATTTTATTTCTAGGCAAATCACTGTCCATTCCAAGGTTGCCTGGAAGAGATTGCAGCATGCGATAGGCCGTCCATTGTATATTTTGTAATGTTTTTTTGTGGTGTACAATAAAGTATATAAATATATATACTTTATTGTACACTAAATTGTTTTTTTTTATCACCGGTCAAGTCCCTAATTCTGTATTGAGTGTCTGTAATCGAGTTATACTATAACATCGAAGTTTTCTTTGCTCAGATTGGCAAACCAAAAGATCTCAGTCAGCATCTGTGCCACAAGCTCAGAAGTCTCGATTCTAAAACATTGACACGTTCCTCCAAAGCCAACACAAACTTTGTAAACAGACGTGCCCAAACATATTCGATTTCAATCTCAAATACAAGTTACAACCACGTAAAGGCAAAAGGCTTAGCTTTACTTATGTACATACTAAGAAAAAGAAAAAATATAATAGGATATTTAATATTATACCTGCCTAGTCTTAATCTTAATATATAAGCTATTGCGTAGTTTTAGGTACAGCTGACCTTTTCAATCATTCAAAATAAAATATTCTTCACTTGATTTTACTTAATTATACATTAGGATTTTTTTCCTCTAATAATTTTGAACGCAGTGTAAATATAAAGAAAGAAATGACATATTATAAAAAAACAAACCTATTTGCATGTACCTAAGGAATACGGTCTGTTACAATACTACTAAACATTATAGATCGGCATGACGTTGACAGCCACGTCGGGGTCACCAATTTGCAATCAGTATGTTGTAGTTATGGCAGTTATTTTAACTTGAGTTTTGGAATATTTATTTTTATATAGAATTCTGTCTAGCTCAATTTATACAAAAACCCGGCCAATTGCGAGTCGGACTCGCACACGGAGGGTTCTGTACTACTGTACAATATTTAATTTAACACTACTTTTTTTACATGCTCACTATAATTTTAAACTTTTATATATCTGATGTTATAGCGGCAATAGAAAGTCATACACACTGTTTGAAAATTTCAACTGTCTACCTATTACGGTTTACGAGGTACAGCCTGCTGACAGACAGGCGGATGGACGGACGGATGAACGGACTGTGGAGGCTTAGTAATAGGATTCCGTTGGCACCCTGTGGGTATGGAACTAAGGGTGGATTTCACCAAATAGACTGAACGCGATCAGCAAATAAACTAGGATTAAGGGCTGTCAGTGCCATTATTTTCTGTGGAATATTGACACGTGACAGCTCGTAAACGCTCAGCTCAAGAAACAAATGAAAAAGATAGATAGATTATTCACCTTGTCAACTCCTAAAATCGATCAACATAAAAACTCCTTAGTTCTACCTCGCTGCGATGCTGTGAAGGAACGGCCGGCATACATTAACAATTAATGGTTTCATAAATTGAGTGGCACTCATGGAGTTTGTAATCAATTGCCCCAGATAATTTATCGCCGTAACTTATCATGATGACTAGATTAGATTCTGTGCTTTTAATTCAAGAATAAATCACTGCATTGACTTAAAATAATAAGAGCAATTTATTTGCCCACCGTCACACTTCAAGTTGGCGTAAAACCACGGACAATCGGGCACTC
Source organism: Dasypolia templi (assembly GCA_963555695.1). NCBI lineage: Eukaryota > Metazoa > Arthropoda > Insecta > Lepidoptera > Noctuidae > Dasypolia > Dasypolia templi. Next base: position 24,786,215 of record OY743154.1, on the reverse strand, counting down.
TTCCATAGTATCTGCGTATCATTATGCCATGATTGGCAACAGTTGGCACAGCCAGTGACCTTAGCAGGTCCCTATAAACCACTCACCTTGACCTGGCCGTTGATCGCAAGGTCATGGTCACTTGGCAACCGATGAAGGTATGGCCAGGAAGCACCGCTTGAAAGTATACTTAGAACCTAATGCTGGAGCCACAAATGCGTCTTTCGTCGCAAAACAATGTGTATCTTTAGATCTGCTGGTTCAAAATAAATCATCAAAATTAAGAAAGAAGAAAGGAAAATCGGATGTTTTTTTACCAATAAAAATATCGCTTATAATTTAGGTTCATAAAATAAATGTATTTCTGGTCAGTGGGCCGTCTTAGGGCTGGAGTTGATTTTCGGAAAAAAACTTTTTTTGGCAAAACTACCAATTTTGTTAGGCTAAACAGTTCTATGTTAGAACCAGTGTTTCTTTTTTCAATAGTCCTATGATATTAGGTGTTACAAAATGATAGAACTAATTAGATATTTATTACCACTTGTTCTATTTCACAACACCAGTACTTTAATACGTATGTGCAGTTTCATAAACACATGTAATATTATGAAAAAATAATTAATAAATTAATAATTTCGTAAAGAATTATGTAGGAGGCAAGCCAGGTAGTTAGCGGAAAGAACTGGATAGATTCCATCAAATCCAGAAGGACGACGCATGGGCGCGCGTAAGATAGAAGGAGTGGAGGGAGGCCTTTGCCCATGAGCGGCACAATGCATGCCAGTAAAAAAAAAAACATTGCGAGGGTACGCGCCGCAGCCTTCACCATGTTATCTATGCAAGAGTTTTTTCGACATTTAAAGTAATTGGTCAGTTCAAACGTAATGGAGTTTCAATAGCGTATAATGGATGACTTTTTAGATAAGTTGTTATTGTGAACAATGTTTGTGAGTTTTGTGATAGGTCTGAAAAGCATGTTTAGATAAACAAGTAGGAGATGTTTCTGTGTGGTCTTCAAACGGGTCAGGCAAGAAAATAATATCGCAAAGAAAAGGGCTACCTATATTTTACTAAAAACAACGAAGATAAGTAACCATAATTCATATTGGAATTAGATCGGCTCGGTTCAGATATTCCCGTATTCATATTTCAATCAATTTTAGATTTTACGTAGCTAAACGTCATCATGATTATTTAAGAATGAGACATAATTATTATCTTCAAACGAAATCTGCTATTCAGATGTACAACAATTTCAGTCGCGATCCAAAGAAAAACTAAACTAGGGGAAATTGGATACAGAAATTGGATAAATGATTAAATTATCACAAACTTCAGGAGTGCTTGTCAATGAATTAGGTACACCCTATAATAAAGATGCGGTATTCACATTAGCAGCATCGTATTTCTTGGATGTATATCACCGTTGCGATGATTGGGTCGCACTTCGCAGTCCAATCTTGCGCTACGTAGCCGATAGTGGTTGATAACATCAATGCGTGTATCGTGTCGTAGGGCCCCACCATAACCATAATCAGCCTACAACGACGTTCCCACTGCTGGGAAACAGGCCTCCTCTTTGTGATAGGGAGTGGGAACCCGCCCTGTGGAGTCGTGTGGTATCATATTTTCGAATTTTTGGTTCTAAGTTACTATTAAAATGTAATTTAAAGTAATATAATTTTATCACCTTTCGCTGCATAAAACTTAATTGTAACTTAAATAAAAGAAGAAACCCCGGTCCCTTAAATTAGGCTTCTTCAACGCTAATGGCGTCTCAGGTCAACGCGATGAGATCGCCGCTTTCCTCCGCGACCACAAGCTTGACATCCTCCTCATACAGGAAACCTTCTTAAAGCCTCATCACCGCAACCCGAACATTGCCAACTATAAACTAGTTCGCAATGACAGGTCCCGATGCCACAAGTGGCACCCTGATCTACTTCAAGAAAACTTTGTACTGCATCCCTATAGACCCACCTCCTCTCTTCTCTCATATGGAGAGCTCTATCTGTCGGCTCGACATGACTGTTCATCAACCGAACACCATCATCTCCGCTTATATCCCACCCGACAATGGTCCGGAGGATCCCATCTCGCTCCAAAAGGACTTCACTGCCCTCTTCGGTATGAGTGACTCCGTCATCTTGGCGGGGGATCTTAATGCCAAGCACCCGGCATGGAATAGTAGCACAACTCCCACCAGAGGTAGGATAGTTTTCAAGTTAGGGGAATCCCTTAACTTTGACGTCATCGCTCCAATGAGCCCGACTCACTTCCCAGGTAATCCTAATCACCTTCCCGATATTCTCGATGTAGCGCTGCTCAAGAATGTGAACCTCCGTTTGCAATCGATTGAGACGTTCCACGAGCTAAACTCTGACCACCGCCCTGTAGTCATGCATCTTGCACCCTACTCGGGCCCGATCGACCCCAACCGCCCCCCTCAGACCCAGACGATAACCGACTGGAGGAAAGTAAGCGAAAGACTGAAATCCACCACGTCGCCTCACTTAGACACCATCCCCGATCACTTAGTGTCAGTCGCCGACACGACGGCCGCAATCGACTCGTTTACAGAGCACGTACAATCCGTATTGACGGATTGTTCACGGGAAGTTCCGGTGATGGAAGACCATCGCTGGAAACTACCTACTGACGTACGTGACCTGATAACCGATAAGAACGCTGCCATTTGTGCCTACAACTCCTTCCTTTGTGACGCGAACAAAGCCCACATGCGCCATTTACAGCGTGCTGTAAAGAAACGCATAGGTGAGGTTCTCTCTGAGGGCTGGAACAAGATGCTCAGTGAACTCGAGCCCACTCATCAAGCCTTCTGGCAATTTCAGAGGAAATTGCGTTCCTCAGAAGAGGTCTCTATGCCTCCTCTCATCCGCCCCGACAAGAGTGTCGCTTTCGACAGTCCCGATAAGGCTGAATGTCTTGCTGACAGCCTAGAGTCCCAACCAGTAGTCCAAGCTCACCTGAACAAGGTCGACGCTGAAGTTGAACGGAGAGACTCCCTCCCACCCGTCGAAGACCTCGATGGTCCTCTGCCTCCCGTCACTCCTGACGAAGTGCACGACATCATTAAAGGGCTCCACGGACGGAAAGCCCCCAGTTCGGACGGTATTGCCAATAAGGTATACAAACTCCTTCCTGCCCCTCTAATAATGCTTATGACCGCCATCTTCAATGACGCCTTGAGCAACAACATCTTCTCACAAACATGGAAAAAGCAACCGTCATCGCTATCCCAAAGCCAGGCAAGCCAAAGTCTGAGCCCTCTAGCTACCGCCCTATTAGCTTACTCAATGTTCTCGGCAAAATCTACAAGAGGCTTATTTATAAGCGTCTCAAAGACTATGCCGAAGCAAAGAGCCTCATACCCAACGAGCAGTTTGGTTTTCGAAGCCAACACTCGGGCACCCAACAGGTCCACCGTATCGTAGAGCCTTTATGCGCTGGTCTGCAGCGTAACGCGACGACGGGTGTGCTATTCTTCGACATAGCGAAAGCCTTCGACAAAGTCTGGCACAACGGCTTGATGTACAAGCTTTACCAAATAGGAGTGCCAGGTCGTCTCGCTATCGCATCGAAGGAGCACTCTCGTCCCCTCATCCTATTCGCGCCGGCGTCCCTCAGGGTTCCGTACTATCTCCTCTCGTCTTCACGCTGTTCACCAGCGATATCCTAAAAAGTAAAAAGGCTCAGTTTACTATACCGGTCACTGTCCCAACGCTATAGCTCGTACTCTCCAAACCACCGCAAACGTTTTAGGCGCTTGGTTCCGGAAATGGAGAATCTAGGTCAACCCCGATAAGAGTCAGGCGGTTCTCTTCTCGAAACGTCGTCGATTCCCCCTCCCCCTTCCCAGCCCGATCACTATGTACGGCAAGCCGATCCCTTGGGAAAAGCAAGCCAAGTACCTACGCGTGATCCTAGATCAGAACCTACCTTACCTTTAAGGAACATATCAAGGCAGTTCGCGCGCGCGCCTCCTTCGCTCTTAGTAGACTCCAGTTTATACTGACAGCCCGAAGCAAACTGTCGTTAAAATGCAAACTGCTCATCTATACCGCAGTCATCCGTCCCATCATGACCTATGCCTGCGTTGTATTTGCGCACGCTCACCCACGTCATCTCCATAAGATGCAGACCCTCCAGAACCGTTTCCTCAGAAGGGTTACGGGTGCCCCTTACTATGTCCGAAACATAGATCTTCACGTCGACCTAAAAATGCCAACAATAAACCAGTTCATGAAACGCTTATCTAAGCGTTTCTTCGACTGTTGCATCAAACATTCAAACCCCCTGATTTCAGCGGCCGCCCGCTATACTCCCTCCCGCATTAGTAGTATTCGCCGACCAAGGCATATCTTAATCGCCCCCGACGACGCGTGTAGTACGTGTAGTCGCTTAGTTTTTAGTTAGCATTTAAGTTTAAGTCCTGACTGGAGGCCATAATTTATTAGGGCAACCACAGGCAAGTCAAGCGGACTTGCCTGTGGTTGCCCTAATAAATTAACCAGACGACAACCTCGTAGGTTGACCTGCGAGATGCCAAACAAACAAACAAAAATAAAAGAAGTTACTGGTTCCTGAAATACAGGTACTCTACCTACCTAGCTCTGGAGCCAGGGTCTCACATTTTTCTGTAACCTGTATTTATGGCAATAAAGAATTTATTTTTATTCATTTATTTAAGTCCTGTCTATTTCCTCACACCATTTTCATTCACCGTTTCAAAAGCAGTGGTGATGAAACACAAAATAAAAAAGTCGGGCTGCGTATGATAATTTAACTTTAGCTTGACTATCGTGCTCGGCTCGTGTTATAGCTATACTAATCTCAACTTAAGTTACAGTTCATGTTAATGGGTTAGATTCTGTGGAAAAGTGGAAAAAGAAGTTTCAAAGTTGGGTTAGTTTATTATAGAGGAATATTTAAAAAAGGATTTTCTAGGGAATTACTGTGTAAAAGTGCTTTTAGGAGTCCCATGCTATCTTTTAAGCCAGTTAGCCAGGACCCCTAAAGTTATGTCTTCTAAAAGTTAAGACTGCGGTCGTCTACTTTTGTGCCAAATTTGTTTTAGGTTTCCCTGTTCCTCGATGGGAATGGAGTGATCGTCGTTTTTACGATTTAACATTTTTAGAGACACGATTTCAAATTGACAATGATTAGTAGGCTTGAAAGGACAAGTGAACCGTTTTTATCTTATAGAAAGAATAGGTTCAAAACTTCACGGTTACATTGATAATAACATGGGAAGCGTGCAGTACTATCCTGTTAAAGTTATGGATAGAGGCGACAATTGCAGTTGCCATAAATAAAATATGTATGTCTTGACAAAACATCGAGATATATTTATTTTTAACCGACTTCCAAAAAGGAGGAAGTCGCTTCAATAATGCGTATTTTTTCCACTCAGTAAGTGTGGATGATGTTCTAATACGTTCCTATAACTGTAATTAGTCGTATTCGAATTTTTGTGGGAGTTATTTTCCACTTTGTAGTGTTTTTTTTTTGGAGTCGGTTAGTTTAATTTTGTTAAAAAAATACACATAAACCGGAATTAATTCTCTAAATCATTGTGTAAACCGCACCAAAATTCGTTGCACAGTTAAGAAAGACAACGCGGTCATACAGCAAACGTTGTTTTGCTTCTTTTTTTTTTGTTGTAAAATAGATGTTGGCCGATTCTCAGATCCACCCGGTATGAAGCCGTTTCAGAGGAGTTTGGTAACAAACATTGCGACACGAAATTTTATAGATAGATTAGTAGACATTAATTTATAGTAGATAGATTTAGCTAATGGAATTGAGCTGGACACATCTGCCGCATGTCAGAAAATCAATGGGCTAAAGTAACGACCCAGTGGGATCCACTTAATGGCAAACGACATCGTGGCAGGCCCTGACGGAAATGAAGGAATGAGTTGGACTTTTCAATAAAGATTGGTCCTTCGCAGCACTGGACAGAGAGAGGTGGAAAGAGAGTAGGGAGGCATTTACCTAGTATTGGAACATTAATTGCTAATAATAATAAATAGATTTAGCAAGTGGCAGATATTAAACTAACTTATAAACACGAAACACATAGATACTAAAATCCAATTCTGCCTATGACTTGTTTTAGAGATACCCCTTTATTTATGCAACTCAGTACTTACGAAAACGACTAGATTTTGTTTCTGAAACATTTTAAGAATCCTATTCGAGTCTAATTAGCGTTAATTTATTCTGACAATCAGCGGATCTATCTTTGACTGATAAGCTTTTCAAGAACGCTGTCGAAATCCTCAAATTGGAGGTCAATGATCCTTTGTAGAGAATTGTTTCTGTAGTTATTTGCTGCTGAGTAATTTTGATATTTTTAGCGTTTTTTTTACATTATCTATACTTGGGGTTAACAGAGTTGAAGCTGTCGCATTAACCCGATAACCGGTAAGCGTTTAGAATGATGGTAGAAAAGCTCAGCCTAATGCCTATTATTGGGCAGAATTTCAAACAGCTGCAGGTGATTTTTGGCTTAGAAATAGTGACCAAGAATGAAAATAATCCTAACTAGGAATATATACTATATTATGTAAAATCCTAACTAATATTATAAATGCGAAAATAAGTTGGTTGGTTTGTTGGAAAATGGCTGAACCGATTTTGACGAAATTTGGCACGACGACTACTTTTAATCCTGGAATTCCCAGTCGAAGTCTCGGGAAACAGCTACTATATTGTAATAAATAGAAAATATTAGATTTTTTTTTCACTACATTTGTATCTTTTTAATATCGGCAAACGGCTTTACAACATTATTTACGTGTACGTAGAAAATACTACAAACGAACGCACGACTCGTTATTGGTTAATCGCTTGTCCCCGCTACTTCTACACGACAACGCTCGACCTCATACGGCACAACAGACGGTCTCTAAGCTATAAGAGCTAGGGTTGGAAGTTTTGCGTCATGCACCGTACTCATCAGACCTTGCGCCGACAGACTTCTACTTGTTCCAAAATTAGGACCAACTTCTTGGCAGGGAAAAAATTAAATACCCGAGAGGCAGTACAAAATGCCTCTAAAAAGTTTGTTGGTTTCCGTACACCTGAATTCTTCAAGAAGGGCATCTAAAACTTACCACTGCGCTGGCAGATATGATAAAAATAAAAATTATTTGTATAAAAATTTACTTTAACTTTCTGTACACTATACGGCAATTTCATAGGTACAAGAGCTATTATTTTTAGGCTAACAACAAAACGATTTTTTATGACTAGCACAGTTCTGTGCACTGCAAGAGAAATTACCGTGAAGGACGAATAATTGTCATTGCTTACGTACTTTCTAAATAAAAACTCACTCGCTGATTTCTTGGAAGAATTATCAACGACCGGCTTTTATGCAAGCTCGTTGACAAATTACTTTGACAATTATCTCTGACGTTCCCTTTGATGTAATAATTTGTTCTAAAAATCAATTATCAAAGCACACTGTAATTTTTTGTTTGAGCACCTGTGAAATGTGCAAGAATGCTTTTAATGCTGTTCAAGAATGTTTTTAGTCGTGCAGTGGAACCGATTTACATTATTGGCTTTATGATCTTATGTATTTTTCTTTTTACAAGGTTTTCAAAGTAAGTATCTACCTTTACGTATTACTGCTTTTCTGAAACGTAACTGAATCAGAAACTTAATTTATTTTGACGAAGTGGAATATTTGTTGCGTTATTTTTTTGATGGAAACTTATAAATGTAACCAAGTTAGGGTATAAGAAAGCTACAACGTAAATAACAATAATGAATTTAACAGATATGTGCATGTCATGACAATAACAAGTAATATAACCCGAATTGTCTGCGTCTTCTGACCATTCAAAGTTTAAACAAAATACGTACAAGGTTTTAGATTAAGTAAACAGGCCGTCTGTTTACGTAATTTCTCAAACCGTGGATTTTGTATAGCAATTTAAGTACGTCAACTGTGGCATCTTTACTTTATATGAGCAACTTAACCTATGAGTATTGTACTTAAATATCTCTCAAAAAATCAATCATAATAAAAATCTGTTAAAAATGGTCGTGTTTTTTTCTATTGTATCTCTTTGATATTAAATTGCGGCAACAGATTTTTTGTAATGGAGATATATATATATGTACAATACTCATGGGTAAAAATGCTTATGGAAAGTAAAGATGCCACAGTTGACCGGTATTAAAAATTGCGTAGTTTGAAATAATGGGTACGGATTGAATTAGTTGCGCAATTTTATTGAAAAACTGGTTTATTTTAACGGTGGTTGACTAAAAGTCAAAGTCAAAGTCAAAGCATTTATTTCAAATAGGCCCATAAAAAGGCACTTTTGAACGTCAACATTTACATTAAAAATAGAACTGATTCTAGGCGCCACTTCCAAAAAGTAGTTTCGTATGGAGAAGAAGTGGCAAGAAACGCCACCGTTACTCTTTTAAAATGTTTTACAATATGTTGTATACATTAATTATATTTCTATATGTGAAGACGATGCACCAAGAATAAAAATACTATACCACTATTGGTACAAAAAAATTAAAAATAAAGCAAAGGTATATAAAATAATCACGTGATAGGTACATTGTGCTCACATATTTACAAACAATTGTAAAAATATATGATTTTCCTAAAATATTAACTTGGAATAATACAGTGTGTGAGTAAAGTAAAAATAACCAAATATACAATACAATAAGCAAATAGTATGATTTTGTCTGTTTTGGAGTTATGTAATAAGTATGTAAGTATCTTTATTTTGTTTCCAACAAGAGATATAGAACCTTGGTCTTCGGAATCCAGGGATTCGCGAAAAGAAAAGCCATCTGCTGGGACCATACCTCTAGGGTGTATTCGATCTCCAGCACCGAGTGTAGGGGGACTGGGGAGAACACTGTGTCTCCACATCGCAGCTGAAAAGGATCCTGGTTGCTGCCTTTAGGTGGCTCAGCTTAGGCCACCTGAATATCCCAACCGCTGGCCTCGGCACCATCGAGGCGATCCGGCCAGTGCTCGACCGCTGGCTCGGGAGAAGGCACGGCTCCCTGACGTTTCGGGCGACGCAGGTGCTCTCGGGACATGGTTGCTTCGGGAAGTACTTGTGTCGCATAAACAGGAGAGCCGGACGCCCGGTGTCACCACTGCGTCGACTGCCGGTAGGACACGCTGGCAGAGTGTGCCACTTAGGAGGAGCCGCGCCGTGCCCTCATCTCAGAAGTAGGCAGTGACCTGTCGCTGCCGACCGTAGTGAGTTCGATGGTCGGCAGCGTCGAGTCCTGGGACGCGGTGGTTTCCTTCTGCGAGACGGTCATTTCGCAGAAGGAGACTACGGAAAGGGATAGAGTGATCTCGACTCTCGACCCGGCCCGCAGCAGATGCACAGGGCGTCGGAGGAGGGCGGACAACGCCCTCTTCCGGCCCCCCTAAATGGGTCCAGGGGCAACGGATTCGGGGACATCCGTCGCCCCTAACATCAGGACCCGAGAAGGTGGCGCGCGTAGTGTTCCGCGTGCTCCGCTCACAGACGTTGCGGGGGGAGAACACCTCACTCCCCCCGCCCGAGACAAGGCCCGCGCAAGCGGGCCGGCACCAGGCGGGGTTGCGGAAGAATTATGTGTTCCCGCGACCCGTAGGTGAGTGATGGAACACCGGGTTGGTTTTTAGTCGGTAAGAGTCCGACAGACCCCCCTGCCCTCCCCGGGGCGGGGGACATTCAAGAGGATTTAACAACCCGAAACCAAAAGAAATAAAAAAAGGCCACCTTAATATAGATTCAAAGATTTTCACTTGTCAGCATTTGCCACCATTTATTTTTGAAGACTTAAAAATTCCATCCTTTATTGACCAATATTGACCATATTCTTTAATTTATATTTTCTACCTATAAATCATAATGTTTCTGAGAACCAGAAACATTATGATTTATAGCATTCGAAAGGATAATGGAAACAACATGAGGTTGGATCTGATCCGTTATCTAATTGCACTGCAGATTCGGCGTAAAATTGAGATGTCTGCAAATATTTACGATTACCTTGAAATTACAAACTCCAATTCTGTTAGTGTCTCCAATAGTGTCTCTGCAATTTGACGATTATATTGATGGCATTCGAAATGCAGCATTGTTTAGTACAGGTAAAAATAAAGAAAAACATGTGGGGCGCGAATCTGGCTCAGACGATCTGAAATAGATTTTTTACTCATAATATATTACCTGATGATTTTTCGGCTTGAATATATAAAGTGAATAAATAAAGATGACCGGCCTGATATGAAGCAGGACTGTTTAGGAAATCGAAGCTGGAGGTTATTGAACTGATTCTTTAAGAATTTGGTACTGATAAAAATAATTTATTTTATTTATTCTTCCCTCATCACGTTTTATTTCGGGCTAGAACCGACCTTACTTTCTCGGTGAGTCTAAAAATAATCCTTGTCTGGGAATAATCAGACTTATTTTTAGACTTTGAACGTAGTAAACAAAAGAATTGAAAAATATACAACTGTGACGTGTATTTTGCCACACATTGTCTGTAACATCTGTTGAAGGAATGTCTATCTGATATTTTGCGCTCAATTTTTCTCAAACGGTCAGGACAGCTTTTCGTTTCTCATATAATGTATTGGATTAGTATTAATATACTGTATAATCTATCTCTTTGTGATTATTGCTTCTAAATATTGCTTCGCGACACCTTGCCTTTCACTTATTACCTGCTATTTGACCCGGCGAACTTCGTACCACCTCAGAATATATTCTTTTTTTCTAGTGAATTTTTCCCATGTTTTAATAGTTATTCTGCTATTCGGGGAAAAGACAAATCCAAAAATTTAAAAAGATCATACAAAGATCGTGTAACTAACTTTTTTGTTTGTTTGGCATCTCGCAGGTCAACCTATGCGGTTGTCGTCTGCTTAAGCGGACTTGCCTGTGGATTCCCTAATAAATTAAGGCCTCCAGCCAGGACTTAAACTTATATACTAACTAAAAACTAAGCGACAACGCTAAGGGCACCCCCTGTGGGGTACGAACCTCGGCTTAGGGCGTCACTGGAAGAGGGCAGCAAATGACTAGCTGGATCAGGATTGGTATTAATTAGGGACGAATTTAAAGCTACAGGCTCAGCGGCGCGGGCTGGCTCGAGCAAGGGTCGGGAGGGGCGTCGATTTGGGCGTCGCGGCGAGCCTCGGCGGCGAGGGCGGTAGGACGGCGATCGGGTTTTGGGCTTATGTAGCGTGCTAGTGGCCTTACTACTCTCCTGGAGGAGGGTAGTGGCGTCGTCGGGGTCGATTAAAGTATGCCTTGGTCGGCGAATACTGCTAATGCGAGAGGGAGTGTAGCGGGCGGCCGCTGTAATCAGGGGGTTAGAATGTTTGATGCCGCAGTCGGAGAAACGCTTTGATAAGCGTTTCATGAACTGTTTTATGGTTGGCATTTTGAGGTCGACGTGAAGATCGATATTACGGACATAGAAGGGGGCACCCGTGACCCTTCTGAGGAAACGGTTTTGGAGGGTCTGCATCTTATGGAGATGACGTGGGTGAGCGTGCGCAAATACAACGCAGGCATAGGTCATGATGGGACGGATGACTGCGGTATAGATGCGGAGCTTGCATTTGAGGGACAGTTTACTACGGGCTGTCAGTACGAATTGCAGCCTGCTAAGAGCGAAGGAGGCGCGCGCGCGAACCGCCTTAATATGAGCCTTAAAGGTAAGGTTCTCATCGAGGATCACGCCTAGGTATTTGGCTTGCTTCTCCCAAGGGATTGGCTTGCCGTACATAGTGATCGGGCTGGGAAGTGGGGGAGGGAGTCGACGACGTCTCGAGAAGAGAACCGCCTGACTCTTATCGGGGTTGACCTCGATTCTCCATTTCCGGAACCAAGCGCCTAAGGCGTTTGCGGAGGTTTGGAGAGTACGAGCTATAGCGTTGGGACAGTGACCGGTATAGTAAACGGCAGTGTCGTCGGCGAAGAGAGCCAACTGAGCCTTTTTACTTTTTGGGATATCGCTAGTGAACAGCGTGAAGGCGAGAGGAGATAGTACGGAACCCTGAGGGACACCGGCGCGAATAGGATGAGGGGACGAGAGTGCTCCCTCGACGCGATAGCGAAAGGTCCGGTTCGACAAAAAGTCTCGTAAGATGAGCACGAGACGATCTGGCACTCCTAGTTGGTAGAGCTTGTATATCAAGCCGTTGTGCCAGACTTTGTCGAAGGCTTTCGCTATGTCGAAGAATAGCACACCCGTCGTCGCGTTACGCTGCAGACCAGCGCATAAGTGCTCTACGATACGGTGGACCTGTTGGGTGCCCGAGTGTTGGCTACGGAATCCAAACTGCTCGTTGGGTATGAGGCTCTTTGCTTCGGCTTAGTCTTTGTGACGCTTATAAATAAGCCTCTCGTAGATTTTGCCGAGGACATTGAGTAAGCTAATAGGGCGGTAGCTGGAGGGCTCAGACTTTGGCTTGCCTGGCTTTGGGATACCGATGACGGTGGCTTCTTTCCATGCTTGTGGGAAGATGTTGTTGCTCAAGGCGCCATTGAAGATGGCGGTCATAAGCATTATTAGCGGGGCAGGAAGGAGTTTGTATACCTTATTGGTAATACCATCCGAACCGGGGGCCTTACGAGCGTGGAGCCCTTTAATGATGTCGTGCACTTCGTCTGGAGTGACGGGAGGCAGAGGATCATCAGGGTCTTCGACGGGAGGGAGGGAGGCTCTTCGTTCGACTTCAGCGTCGACCTTGTTCAGGTGAGCTTGGTCTACTGGTTGGGAGCTGGGAGAACATTGGGACTCTAGGCTGTCGGCAAGACATTCAGCCTTATCGGGACTGTCGAAAGCGACACTATTGTCGGGGCGGATGAGAGGAGGCATAGAGACCTCTTCTGAGGAACGCAATTTCCTCTGTAATTGCCAGAAGGCTTGATGAGTGGGCTCGAGTTCGCTGAGCATCTTGTTCCAGCCCTCAGAGCGAACCTCCCCTATGCGTTTCTTTACAGCACGCTGTAAATGGCGCATGTGGGCTTTGTTCGCGTCACAAGGGAAGGAGTCGTAGGCACGGATGGCCGCGTTCTTCTCGGTTATCAGGTCACGTACGTCAGTAGGTAGTTTCCAGCGATGGTCTTCCATCACCGGAACTTCCCGTGAACAATCCGTGCTCGTGCTCTGTAAACGAGTCGATTGCGGCCGTCGTGTCGGCGACTGACACTAAGTGATCGGGGATGGTGTCTAAGTGAGGCGACGTGGTGGATTTCAGTCTTTCGCTTACTTTCCTCCAGTCGGTTATCGTCTGGGTCTGAGGGGGGCGGTTGGGGTCGATCGGGCCCGAGTAGGGTGCAAGATGCATGACTACAGGGCGGTGGTCAGAATTTAGCTCGTGGAACGTCTCAATCGATTGCAAACGGAGGTTCACATTCTTGAGCAGCGCTACATCGAGAACATCGGGAAGGTGATTAGGATTACCTGGGAAGTGAGTCGGGCTCATTGGAGCGATGACGTCAAAGTTAAGGGATTCGCCTAACTTGAAAACTAACCTACCTCTGGTTGAGGTTGTGCTACTATTCCATGCCGGGTGCTTGGCATTAAGATCCCCCGCCAAGATGACGGAGTCACTCATACCGAAGAGGGCAGTGAAGTCCTTTTGGAGCGAGATGGGATCCTCCGGACCATTGTCGGGTGGGATATAAGCGGAGATGATGGTGATCGGTTGGTGGCCGGTCATGCCGAGCCGACAGATAGAGGTCTCCAGATGGGAGAAGAGAGGAGGTGGGTCTATAGGGATACAATACAAAGATTTCCTAAAGTATATGAGTGTGCCACCCTTGTGACATCGAGACCTGTCATTGCGAACTAGTTTAAAGTTGGCAATATTCGGGTTTCGGTGATGTGGTTTTAAAAAGGTTTCCTGTATGAGGAGGATGTCAAGCTGATGGTCGCGGAGGAAAGTGGCGATCTCATCGCGTTGACCTGAAACGCCATTTGCGTTGAAAAAGCCTAATTTAAGGGATCGGGGTTTGTTACTATTTACTCTCGTATTATCCATTGAGAATTAGTATTTGAGTGAGTGTAGAACTTGCGCGATCTCGGGATACGCGCTGAGAATTTCCATGAGGCGGATTGCGTTGCCGTTTGCAGCAACGAGTGTAACTAACTAACCCAACTTTGTTTTATATACAAAGATTGAGAAATAATTGTTTCCTAAAAAAAACACAATCCACCAGTGCTTCTCTATGCAGTCATTATCTTAATTCTTAGCTCATCGTTTCCAGTATTTAGACTAAAATATAGAATTAATTCAACACCTCCAATTTTATTTTTAATTTCAGTTCTATCTGGCACTATCGTATCTGGTATCTGGCACTAATCGATAGCCCTATCAAATTGAATGGCATCATAATCTTTTATATCTTTCTTTATACGTACAGGAATCGGTTACGCCCGAAAAACAAATGTTAGGGAGTTTTTTTAGGACCTGACTTTTATTGGTCAGAATTATTTTTAGCTAATTTTGGGGCTGGCTCGAAAAGATTATGGCATAAATAGCGGGTTGGCACAAAAAAGGGCATGACTGAAGTTTAATTTTAATGCTTTGGACACGGCTCAGTTCACTTAATTTAAAGGATCTATACCTAATACCTACAATGATCGATACCCTTTTTTTGCTTAAAGATTTTTTCTGGTTCGTCCTGATTATTGCTGGGGTTATTTTTTACGGATGTACATATGTATGTATGTAGCTGATGATTCATTATTACGATATGAGTCCCAATTTTTATTTTCAGTAATTGGATTGACATTATTGTCCTTTACCGCTTTGATTGAGTCATGTGATTTCTAGTTCGTTTTTCTGTTGTCAATTATTTATTTCTAAGTTGGTTGTGCGTCTGATAGATCATACATGATTTAAGGGAGTTACTATTGACTAACCTACCTATTTGTGGTGGTAGACTGGCAGACGCATGAAAACGACTTTGTGGTATTGATTGTCTTTTTTTTTAATTTTTTTTTTATGTGCGGTAATAAGAGTTTTTATTAACATAATACTGTTTTACTTTTCAGCATGATAACCGCTTTGGTTACAGTTCTTACATTAGATTTAGAGAAGCTTCTTTATCTCATCGTCAGCAAATTAAACATGCTATGATTTTACAAGTGCTGGGATTCCATCAATTATTTATTTGTATTCATCCGCAGCTAATCAATTTTAGTTTTACATAACTGCAAAGGAAGACCATAGATTTAATAAAGGTATTTTTTTGGTTAAGGATTATTTTGTGTATAACACCAGCCTATTGTCCCACAGCGGAGCAAAGGCCTCTTCTGAGACAGAGAAGGCACGAGCATTGATCACCACGCTTGTCCAAGAAGGGTTGACGATTTCAGACTTATATTAATTAAAAGTCCAGGTTTCCTCATCATTTTTTTCTTCACCGATGTCAGTAATGTCCTAGATAAATTCAGTAAGTTGGTACATATGAATTGAAAAGTCACATTGGGTAGGTACTTGCACGAATTTGAACCCGAAACCTCGCGCATGAGAGGCGAGGACTTAACCACTGAGCCATCACAACTTGCTGAGCCATCACGACTTATTTTGTGTATTTCGTCTTATTTCCAACTTTACTGGTATTTTTTTATTCTCTCGAGCCTCTCATGTATTATACATAAAACTCGAATCTCTTGCAATATTTTTGCCCATCGCATCGAGTGTTTACGTAGTACCAAGGCAACAGTTGAAGGTCAGAGTTCGACGCTCGTGGTCAATGATACTCGGTGGGCGAGACGTCTACGACGCTTTACCTTAATGGGATTAGCAGCGTGTATGCCGATTGGAAATGTTTTAATACTTTTAATGTATGTTACGTCTTTATTCAGAGTTTAGAATATTTTTGAAAACGTTTTCTTGGAGAGATGCCTTGTTTTATGTTATCTCGTTTTTCATAATCAAGTTCGGATTTCGAATTTTATGGGAACATACATTACATTCTGTACTCTGGGTAAATTTTTCATGTTGAATATTTTCAACTTAAATATAACTAGGTACCTATGTACCTTTCGGGACATCGCCAAGCCGTTGGTCGACTCTTCACGTGGCCAAAGGCTGGCCTATTTTTAGCCCAAAGAACCAGCATTGCCATCGAACGTGGCAATGCTGCCAACCTTTTGGGCACTTGTGCCGTTGACAGCGATGCGGACGAAAATGTTGATGCTCTATGAGCTCTTCAGCTTTTTATTTTTTAATGTATACTTGGACATAATATATATTTTGTACTGTTAGTTACTTGTATATTGTAATTTATTATGAACTGACGATTCGTTATTTCGAGATCGAAATCAGTTTCTGATTTATGAATACTTGTGTTATTAATTAAGGGTACCCTCTCGCCTGGCCAATGTCTAGGCTATGTGCACCCCTTGTCAAAATAATTTCAAAAAAGTTTAGTTTTGTTTTTATCTGGACTATATTTTGGAAATCTCTGCCAAACCTTTTTAGGAATACAAGATATTATGTTTGTATTTGGTACGATGTTCGCAACAACATTTTCATAAAGGGACATAAGTCTTGACACGTTTTAGCATTTCGGCTATCATATAGATAGCTTCTTAAGTAAAGTTAATGAAAAGTCCGTAGCTTATCTATCAAAGAAAAGTAGTAAACATTCTCCAAGACGTTTTTAACGACTTCTTCTATGATAAGCAACTGGTACACCTATCAGCTGTTTCTACTTCACATGTCAACAACAAATTAGGTGATAATAAAGTCGTAAAATGTTGTAGATACTTTTTATTGCCTAATGTGTTTTTACTAATGATAGCTGCTTATCATGTTATAAGAACATTAAGGGGACTACATGACCTGAACGAAAGTTTTCTAATGCCTAAAAGTATATGATCCACTACAGTAAACATTACCAGAAAATTATGTGATATTCTTCAGGCTACATGCTAGTTAAATAATGTGTGAAAACATAATAAAACTAATTTGATCCGATAGAAAGATCACGAAGTGACCTCAAAAAATCCTTTTAACGATTAAAAACCGTATGAGTATTTTCTACAAGCAACAGACTGAATAGTGTTTTGTTTTTAGTCCAATCAATAGTATTTTTTTCTGGAAATAGACAACTTCTTCATTTTTTGCAAAAAATTACCAGCGTTGTGTCATCGCGCTTCTATTTCTTTTCTATACAGTCTGAAATTGACCGCGCTTTAGCTGTTGTCAGCCTCTTAAGATTAAACTGAATGCCCGGGTTGTCTAGTCGTCGCATGTGAACCACTGACTGGTCCTTGGTTTATTCCGTAGGTCGGGCAAAGTGTTATGGTTTCACCATCAGGAATAACTAAGTTGCAGCTGTCTAAAGTCTGTGGGATTTTAAGGTAGCTGACGAAATTTGTATGTTTTATTAACACGTTTTTGTTGGCTTCACTTGTAACTAATTAACTCAACTAACTATCAAACAATGTAAAAATATATCAGAAGTTTATTTTAACCTACCTCTAATACTGTCGCATCGAAATTAAACTTTGTATGTTTATATAGTAACGGATGACAAAACTATAATTTGGTATCTTAGAACTGATCTATGATGAAGCCAGGGGGTGGATAGTGGAACTCTTCAGTGGCTACTAGTAAACCTCTTAAGTTTGGGCTCATATGATTCGCTTTGACGATTGGACACTTAGTTTGGGGTCATACAACGAGAGTCTAATGATGGAGCCAGGAGGTGGATAGTAGTAGAACTCTTCAGTAGCTACTGGTAAACCGCTCGAGTTTGGGCTCATATAATTCATTTTGACGAGTGATATAGATGGGGCTTAGTAACGAGGGTTTGATGTTGGAGCCAAGAGGTGATAGTGGAACTCTTCAATGTCTCCTAGTAAACCGCTCGAGTCATTACTTCGTACACTTTAGATTTAATAACTGAATGAAGAATATGCTAGACTAAAAAGTAAATAATATATTTCGTTTGAAATAGCGTTTAAGTTGTGAGTAATTTTAATTAGGTAAATAATTTAAACAAAGCGCTTCACGCTTTTTGTCTTTTATTTTTTTAATTTTAAGTTCTAAATATAAGCGTGTTTTTTTTAAACTACATCTTTACACGTTCTTCTGCTTACTTCACTTCAAACTTATTGAATCTCAAAAACATGCGTGATGGTTATATTTCCGCAATTCTGCTTACCCTGTCTATATCAATCGTCATGTTCTAGCTACAATAATATACTTTGATGCATCAGTAACATTTCTATTAGTGCATCCGACCAAGATTAACGTTCGGGTTCGCAATAGTTCAACCGGGATTTGAACCCACGACCTTCTGAGCGAGACTTGCGTTGTTAGTTAAATAATAGTCTACGTAGACTTCTTGGTCAAACAAATTGTTATTAAGAATTAATAACTCAGTTATTTAGACTGCTTATAATTGCATTATAAGTAGTATCACGCCTGATTCTCCTTGAGGTGGTCGGCAGAGCTGTTGTATTGGGACACCCACATTACTCTAGATCTTTGACTCCCTTGTATGGGAGGGAATTATCCACTGGTCGCAGTTGTAAGTACCTAATCGGCGGTTTTTAAATATTACCAATGGCGAATTTCACCTGTAAAACTAAACGCGATCTGCACATACATTTCATTTAAGACCTGTCAGTGACATATTTTTTTATATGGAAAATGGACACTGACAGCTGTTGAACGCGTTTTAGATTCATTTGTGAAATTGGCAATAAGTAGGTACCACCTCGCTACTCAGAGGCTGTGCTTGTACATTATTTTTCTTCCTTTCAATGTGTAACAAACACAGTCGAAAAAAGATATGCACGGATGAAAAATCCTAGGACATGTTTGCAATGTATTTACGTGACATCTCTCACGACTTTCGCGCGACAAGAAGGCACTCAACATTTTCGTTCAATCCAAAAATATGTTTTTCCGCGTAAATAAAAAACTCGCTCAATTAACCTGTCGATGGTAAGTAACATGGCAAGAGTCCTGAAAACGACACGGTACACTAAAAATGTGATGTTTACGACGCATCTACGTTAACCGTCATTTATGAACCCCAATGTACTCTATATCGGGCAATTTATTTTCCACCAAGAACGGGAAATTGAGATTTTTATGTGAAGATATTTATAAAAAATGTCTATTCGTTTGACGAACGCATTCGCCTTTTGCGGTTGAGTTAGGTAAGAACGCGAACATATTTTAAGGGTGAAATCTTGATAAGACGTCACTAATATTTCTTTGCTGAATCAGGAATGAAGGAGAAACGGAGACGGCTTCAAGGTAAACATTTTGATTCCTGATTGCGAAACTGATACATTTTTGGTGTTACTCCTGAAGAGTTGGAAAAACAAATTTGAACAAGCAAGAAAGGGCTATGTTGAACCATTGTTGAACCATTTTGTGCACTTCATAGATAGTTTTCAATTATCTCTAATATAGGCTTTAAAGAAACGTCAGATTAGTTTTTGTTTTGTGTTTACAATCTATTCTGAGACATTAACTTCACACCTTTTCCGATCAAGCAACCTTATTGCGTAATACAATTTCTATCACACACAAACCGAGAATTTTTAAGGATACTGCTAATCCATTGCTTCTTAGGTTTGAAAAGTTAATCTGCTCTATAACGTAAATTTATTATGTATCCATTGCGATCAGTTGTCATTGTATTTGTGTTACGCAATTACCCCGCTGTATTTTTAGTGACATACAGACCTACATACGACAGATGATACCATGTATTCTTATCTAAGAAGAATTGCCCTATTTACACGCAAAAGCCATTGGCAAAAGTTAGTCTCCGCATATACATATAAATAATTATACTAAAACCTATCTGGTTCCTACCGCAAACAGTCACAGTTATGACAAGTCGGTAAGTCTCTCCGAACTTTGGACTTTACCAAATTACAAGCGTTTAAAATTCAGGAGTTTTGCTCACTAATCTCTTACTAGTTCGCACCAACCGCGTCCGATGTACAAATATTTACAGGGACGACCCATCTGAGGTCAATTTTCCTACTATCTGCAACTGAAACATCGTAAAACCCACTTGAATGATGCAAGTAAAACCAACGTTGCTTGCCACAGCGAGAGTTGAAATTAGAGTGAACGAGCACCAGTCGTAAAATTGAAGACGGGTGCTATATAATTTACGAAATCGAATTTTAAATTTAGATTCCTAAAGTTCAGTTTGGGTTGGTACGATCGTAAAAATCTTTGCTAATCCGAAATGATGTAGGACGGAAACTCTTGCTAAGTGATTTTGGACTGTATGTTATGTGTACAGAGTATGTTTTGCAGTATTTTTCATGAGATCCAAGTGCAGTGCACTTTGCCTGCGGTTCAGTGATGCACCTCAGAGCTCGAGACTGATTTATGGTTATAATAAATATATGGGTGTTTAATGTTCAAGATTATCTATAGTGAGTAATAAAAGATGGTGTTTGTCTGTAAAATCTGTATGCAATGCTAACTTTATGTCTAAGATTATTTCGCTCGGAAGTTGGAAAAAATATGTGACATTGTCTCGGTTTTGACTTTAGAGAGGAACAGGAAATGGAAATTTTAAACGTATTTGAGTTACAGACCCGCAGGGGACTTCTTAGGCGAATTTCGCCAATGAAATTAACCGCGTTCCTGTCAGAGTTTCACTACAATGGCTCAGTGTCGCCATTCTCTGACAGGAACGCGGTTTAGATGTGCTGATCGCGTTCAGTTTTAGTGGTGAATTTCGCTCTTAACATGTGATTAGGTCAATTAATTGCCGTCTAGGTCTCAGATCTTTCAGACTTCGTTACACATTTTAGTTATAGGTCCTTACAAAAATCTCCTTTTTCCTAACGTTAACGTTTTGTTTTGCATACAGCAACCAAACATTTCCTCCCTCATAATCATAATATAACATCATGCCTGAAATCCCCGAAGGGTTAGGCAGAGGTGTACCTATAGAACACCCGACCAGGTTTTGTCGACGGAAGATTAGACAAAATGACAGATTTATTTTTTTCATCTGTCATTTTGTCTATTCTTGCGTAGACAATACTTGTTTCTATGGTGCCCAAGCTACTCGGGGTAGCGAGAGCACCATAGAAACGAGTTTGTCACGTATGTTAAAGTCTCATGCAATAGGCGAGCCTATTGCCATCAACCAGGAAAAACTAAATATCACTGCCCGACCTATCAATCGAGCCTTCGAACTCGAGAAGAAGATTATTTCCCGATACCAACGTCATGTTTCGAAAACCATCTATTTCAACTCTCATATAACACATACGGCCGTAATTTATATTGGCTGATGTACGTAAACAGAGTTTGTTTATTTTATTTAGCAATTGTTTACATTAGCAGTGCATGTGATTTCAAAATCACCTTGGATGCAACGAGATGTGAGCTTGTTTCGTTCAGACATTTAGTTTGGTTTTGAGCTGCAGATATTGGTTTCTGTGTGAAATTGTTTGTGAGTTTTAGTGGTGGTACAGATTATGCGGTGGTTATTATTTGGTTCATTTCTTTGCTTGGCTGTCGCTATGATGTTTAGAACATGATCGGACGTAAGGACCTTTTGTTCTGAAAAAAGAATTCGCTGTCTACATTGGATAATTTTATTTATTTAAACCCCTTCGTGATCCTTACCTTTGCCGATGGTGTCAAGAAGCGAGTAAATGTGACGTCTCCATTTTCTTGTTTTTTTTTTTACAAGCACAATACGGTCGGCGATTTGTACACGCTAATCTAGAAGTAATCTTCTTACCCAATTCCCTGGTCATAGCTATTGGGAAGTATTTCAAGGTCAAATGATTGATTTCAATTAGGGGCACATAAAACGAATTTATGAAAATCTTTTTTTTTTTTACTTAAAAATCAGTACTTTTTAGGTTTTAGTTAAAATACTCCGTAAGTATAGCTGTTGAGAGAGAGAGAGCATCGCGTATGTCAACATGAGCTGCCAAGGACCAAGTCGTGCAAATACCCCAGAAATCGACTCGTATCAGCAGAGATAGCTATAAAAGTTATTTTCGCCACACATTTGCGCGAAAATGTGTTGTTTATATGTAAGGACGTCCGGGTCAAAAGCTGAGCTGTTTCGATCTGTTATTATTAAAATATGCCCAAATTTACGAACAGAGAATATTTATACTTTTATAGGCACTTGACAAATGCAGGGAGGAATGGACTGGGAAGTTTGCGTATGTCAGAATTATGTGTAGCGTGCTTCGCATTCAGCACTGCTGAGTCTGTGTTTATCCAGTAGCTGAAATCTGGAAATCTTCCTGTCTGGATTGCATAGGTTACTTATGTACATTCCAACTATTTTCTTAATGCTATTTCTCGGCAATCATCGCATTTCTGAATACAAACAAATGCTAATTTCCATGTCCAAAATTATAAGATTTATCTTGTATGATAATTTGAATTCAGAACTAAGTGCTTCATTGTTGTTTGTTTTGATTTGTAGGAAAAAAAATATTGCGTATTTTTATATCGAGCATAAACAACAGAAGAGTTAACGAAAAGAACGTAAAAATAAATAAAAGTAAATGACGGCACACAAAAGGGTATGTTTTGTCTTCAAAAGTAGGCAAGCGTGAACCGAACCATTATGGACCGTACGTATCACTTGCCTTCAGGCGAGATAAAAGGCAATCGCAAGCAATGAAAAAAAAAACATTTTGACTATGGTGTTTACTGGCGCGATAAGAGTTTAATTTCTTGTCAATTATATTGCTTTTTCACAAAAACTTAAACGCTGTTTTAGTTTTTTCTGAAGTCGAGTGAGTGGTTTTCTCAAGTCCTATTTCACCAATTTCGTTCCCTGGACTTTTAAAATAAAACATACGATTTCCAATAGACTATAAAACACCCAATTCTGCAAACATGATACACAGTTTTCCTCGTAATCTTCCATCTAAACTCGCGAGAATTAATACTACAAAAAATATAACAAAATTGCCGAGTATTTATCATTTCCAGCGAACCGAAATCTGTCCGTCCGTCCTACCGGAAGTTCGTCATTATCGGACGGATTCTTGCTCTCTGGTACGGAGCCAAGTTCACGGCTGTCCACGTAATTCTCCAAAAACAGCACTTGTTTTTTTTTGCAGTTTCTTAGGAAAATCGTCTAGCGTTAGTTTTGATTTTTGTGGCTCATTTAACATAGGAACATGTTCATTAGTAAATGCGTAGTTGGAAGATGTTGCAGTATTTTTCATGTATCAGGGTGTGTCGGCAGACTCTAATCTCAAAAGCAATAGTTTATATCTAACCACTGCTGATCAACATTGTTACTAATATTATAAATGCGAAAGTGTGTTGCCTTTTATTGTTACGCTTCCACGCTTATACGGCTGAATGGATTGGATTTGGCACATAGGTAGACCGTGACCTGGATTAGGGCATGAAATACTTATGTCTCAGTAGTACATTACCTGTTATAAGTCCCGACCTCCACGCGGACAAAGCCGTGGGCAAAAGGGAGAGTATTCCATATATCTAGCTATCTAGATACTTTGAATACTCTTGCTTCAAGCAAGAATCGCACTTGCTTCGGTCCGGATAAGACCAAACTCAGTTCCAGTTTGTTTTACATACGACGCCTTTCAAATTCGCAAAAATGGAATATTTATACAATGAAGCACTGTGTATACGGCCAAGAGATATATAACTCTGAACTTATTAGCTTCCTTATTACAATTATAGTAAGTTACTGTAACATGTTAACTAGTTTATTGCCTAATTATTAATACCTAACTCATTCGATCTGCATACCTAAATACTTGCCAGCGACACTTGGATGGGTGCCCGATTATAAATGAGGAAAATACCTGAGCGGAGTGTACAAGACTTACGCTGTAAATACTATTATTGAGAAATTAATTGTGGAGAGAAAAAGATTACGTACCTTTCATAATTTTAAGAGATTAGACACTTGGATGGGTGCCCGATTATAAATGAGGAAAATACCTGAGCGGAGTGTACTTACGCTGTAAATACGAGTATCAACATGATCTTGAGCTGTCATGAATCTTCGTTTTTTGTTGGAAAGTAACGTTTTTTTTTATTATTGTGAAATTAATTGTGGAGAGAAAAATATTACGTACCTTTCATAATTTTAAGATATTATAATTCGATGTATGTTATACAGAAAAGATAGTATAGCATAATCAGTCTATTATATGCCTCTTCTCTGTGAGAGGGAGTGGGCCGTAATCCACCACGCGGGCCCATTACGGGCTGGTAGATGTCACCACACGCCTTCGTTTTTTTTCTTCTAAGAAATGCCGGTTTCCTCACGACGTATTCTTTCCACCGATGTTTTCCTTTTTTCACCGGTTTGGAGAGCAGGGGTGATGAATACCTGGAAGGAACACGGGTGGGTTTTAGTCAGTAAAAGTCTGACACGCCCTCCCGCTCCACCCAGAGCGGGAGAAGTCATTTGATGATTTCCCACCCAAAAAAAAAAAAATAAAAAAAAAAAAAAAAAAAAAAAAAAGGGGTGATGAAACAATTTACACAAAGTAAAGCGCCTGTATGGGTTCGAACCTACGACCTACAAACTCGTAAGTCGCGGCCGTTACCACTGGGCCACCACTGCTCTCAAAAAAAGTTAGAGGATAGGTTGATTAAGATTGATCAGTCTGAGTATACTGTGGGAGAATGTAAATTCTATGATGATTGTTTGGGTGGAAGTGGGGATCTGATCCATTGATCACCACAAACTTCTTATGCGTGATTATTCTGGCCATTTGTAGGTTGAGATACTGATTTAAAATATTAATGAGTGCCTTGGGAGATCATTTGAGACATGCAAACTCTGCCAGTGTATTGGCTTTTCTGGAATCTGGACGTAGGGAGAGATCTCCATGAATATTAACATTTTCTAGGAATATCTACTTGAGGAGAACTTGCTGAGTCAGCGGTGGGAGGTCGAGCGGGTATCATGGTTCTGTTGCAATGGGGCCTGGAAAGTTCAAGGGTTTTCGAGTCATGTTTTTCTGTAAGGTCGGCGACATTGCGTATAAAGAAATTGAGTTGTCGTGTTAGATCCTTCTGGAAACTTTGTTCCATTTAACAGTTAGTGTTTCTTGGCACTGTTAATCTGGATTTTGAATTGGTCTACCAGCTGAGCCCAGATGAACAATGTTGTTGTTAAATGCTTTTGCATGCTGAGTTTGAAAAACTTGGTTCATCCCCGTAAGGCATGAGACAAGTGACTTATAATTTGCTTTACAAGCATTTATTATAGTACCTTTCAGAACAGGCCAATCAAAACTAAAGGAAGGGCAACTCAAATAAAAAGTTGGTACGGTTTTTAAAGCGACAAAAATACTCGAACGTGGGCATCCTCATAATTTCGTCGAACACAGGGAAGTAAAATGCATATAGAAATTTAAGAAGGCTCTTGTAAATTTCCGACCACAATGACGATATTATAACGTGCACGTATTTCCACACATTTTATGGATGTGGACGTTAGCGATAATATCGTGACGTTAGAAATTATAAAAGCGTATAACGTGCCCTACCTATACATATAATTAATTATCACTCGACAATGATACCTTTTCGAACTTTGTTGACTTTAAAAAAATCCATATTTTAAGGATTTCTGAAGACATGCTTCTTCTTAGCGTTATTGATTTATTTTAATGCCAATTCCAATGCCAAAAGTATATTCTGTAGTGCTATTCTGTAACCATCTAACCGTGAAAACTTAGGTGAAGTGAGCTGTCAGTGCCACTGATGCTAGGGATTTACCAAGACGGGATGACACTGGCAGCTCACTGAGACAGACACGCAAGTCTTCGCGGTGATGTTTTTACAGAATCAACAAGCAGAGCTTGAAGTGAGCGGCTAATCCCTAGAATCAAGCAAAATGTTCAAACCAATGAACTAAAACAGCACTTCGGCTGAACAATTAATTAGAGATTGCTGCAGTAGTTTTTCCAGAAACCAGGATGGCTTTTTTTGAAAGAAAGAAAGGAAGTACATTTATTTAGCACACAGTTAAAGGCACACAATATAATGCACACTGAAAGACACACAATATAATATAAAGCAGATTAAAAAAAACTGTAAAAATAAAACTCAAACAAAAACTACGATGTTATACAATTAGCAGGGAAGTGTGCCTCACGGCTGCTCCAAATAGGCCCAGTGCCTGACGCTGGTTTTCAACTGGACCTGAAGTGTGAGGTGACGGATGTAAATCAGTTTCATACTGCAACGTGACGTGTGTGTGCATACTTAAATGAAATAAAATTATGTCCGATAAAAAATAGTAATGAGTATGTACTAAATAATACGATATTAATTTCTGATAAATAAATGAGATGGACGCATGTTAGACCTTCGTACGTCGACCTTTCTACTATTCCCTGTGTGTTGCCTTCTCCAGCTAATCTCCCAAAATTATATTCAGGCGAATTAGGTTTTTGTAGATAGATTTGTCATCTGACTCATCGTCAACCCCAGGTCTTTTTCTTACTCTAAGACAAATTGTGATACGACAAAAAACATAACGGTTATGGCAATAATCCTCCTTCTAACATGTCGACTAGTCCATTTGGTCCAAGTTTGATATATCTACTTTCTCGGTCGTAAAATAAATCATATTACAAAACAGGACACCGGAATTGAATGTCATAAAGTTTATATGTATCCCTTTGTGAGTTGAGTGTTGACTAATCTGTCCGTCTGTCTTTTATGGTAGGAGATATTGTAATAGGTACCTACGCTATAGATATATGAGGAAGTCTACAAGTCAAATTATAGATTTTACATAGATCTCAACCACACCTAGATCTGAAACTCTCTACACCTAGGTCCCATTCCCATTAAACCATTATTTTACCTTATGGTACGCGATGTATGGTATACAGCAATTCATAGGAAGGAAAACAAATTATTGTGAAAGCTGAAACGTTAATTTAGACTACTTTTCATTCTTGATCGCAGACGAAGTTCGTGACTTCCTCAGTCTCTGCCCTTACCCAGGGCATGGTTTATCTATGTGCCAAATATCATCCAAATCCGGTTAGCCGTTTTGCCATGAAAGCGTAACCAACTAACAGGCTTACTTTCGCATTTATAATATTATATATAGTTAGGACGACATTCTCAAATACAATTTTTCACTTATTAATGTTACTGCTTGTTCTTACGCAGTAAACATGATAGTATATTCTACTCACAATACAATTATCAAAACAATAAAGCTGCCAAAATTTATAACAGTGCCATCTATCAATTTTACCTGATACTAGAGCGAACCTTGACCGAGTAGTGGGGTTCGTTAACCTGTGACGCGTGACGCAATAACCTGAAAAGTGCGCCGGAGTCTGCGATTGAATGTTTTGGCTATAAAAATAATGGTCTGTGGTTGTGCTAATGATAATTTTGTCATTCCTTGTTATTTG
This sequence comes from Dasypolia templi, assembly GCA_963555695.1. Taxonomy (NCBI): domain Eukaryota; kingdom Metazoa; phylum Arthropoda; class Insecta; order Lepidoptera; family Noctuidae; genus Dasypolia; species Dasypolia templi. Next base: position 24,758,774 of record OY743154.1, on the reverse strand, counting down.
GTTACCATTATGTAATGAGTAATTTGGTTAGTGATGTTATTGTCGATGTAAATCATTATGTTGTTAGATAACTCATTTAAATTAAATTCTTTTAAAAAAGTATCGGGAACGGATAATTTGTTAATGGTTCCAATTTTTTTTATTTTTTTTATTTGTTAAATTTGCACAACTGTTTTCCATTTTCCATCGGAGTTTGAGTTGCATCTGTTATTTAGAATAAATGCAGTGCTGTTTTTAGTTAGATATTTGCATCGCCAATGGAATTTCGTGTTCGGAGTCACAGAAAATGTAACAGAAGGCTTACGGTGAATCGACTTTATCAAAAACACTTACTTATGAGTGGTACAAAGCGTTCAAAAGCGGTCGAGATGTGATAGAAGATTTACCTCGCTCGGGTAGGCCATCAACGTCTTCAACTGAAGTTAACATCGCAAAAGGGAAGGTAGAAAGTAGTCACTGAAAATCCTCATTAAAGTTTGAGCGAGATAGCCGCTGAACTTTCTGTGTCTCACGAGTTGATCCGTACCATTTTAAATAATCACTTGGGCGCTCGGCTAGTCCCAAAAGACCTGAAATTTCTTCAAAAACTCAATCGAATAAGAGTTGCTGAGGACATGCTAGAACGAGTCAATTCCGACTCAACATTCATGAAACGCAACTTGTTACTGGTGACGAGACGTGGGTGCACGAGTTTGACATGCAAACTAGTCAATAAGCTTCGGAGTGACGCCTTTCAACTGAACCCGAACCGAAAAATCCACGCCAAAGTCGATCAAAAGTCAGTCATGTTGACTATTCGTGATGTTGTGCAGTCGGGATTCTTGCCGGAAGGTCAACGGTAAATAAAGGAAATTATTTGCCCGATATGCGGCGTTTAAGACAGAAAATTCTTGGATTTTGCATCACGATAATGCGCTTTCGCTAAGGCCATCATGGTGCACGAATTTCTGACCAAAAACTCAACAAATACCAATCGAGCAAGCACCTTATTCACCAGATATATCTCCAGCAGACTTATTTACTTTTCCTAAACTCAAATTACCACTTCTTGGCACCCGTTTTCATTCGGTAGAAGACATAAAGGAGAATTCGCGGCGAGAACTGAACTCAATTCCAAAAAAAGCGTTAAAAATGTTTTAATGATGAAATATTGATTATTCGTTGGCGTAAGTGTATCGTTTTTAAAGGAACATACTTTGAAGGCGATAAAATAAATTTGGATTAATAACTGACATTTTGTTTATTATTGATGTTCACTTCAGCATTTTTCTGCTGCTGAGTGACTATTTTATAACTACCAGTTCACTGTGGAACTACTTGTACAGTCAGCAGCGTCTGCTCGACACTGTAACTTTTTTCTTCTTATTTGAAATATAATTAAACGAATCCACGATTTCAGCATTTCATATAACAATCATGATTTGATTCCTCTTTTCAGCGCTTTTAATGTTAGGCCTACATCTAAACTGGTTACCGTCTTTCTTTGCCAACTGTAGTTCCTATAATGCCTGATGTTAGCCGTGATCTAACTAGAGATTAGCACTAACTGTTGTTGATACTGGTGTTAGGAATTTAAATTCATTAGTTGTTTAAAATGTTTATTATGTTGTTGGCATCAGTTGGTGTTGTGTTTATTTTATACCTACTATTCATTGCTGCAACACGTCGTAGTATCTAGCTCTTTATATTATGGTTGAATTATATTTTCATAGAAACGAGAAATGTAGTAAAAGCAAAATATATAATATTTACAAGTACTCCACTTAGCTCTGGAGCCAGGGTCTCACATTTTTCTGTAACCTGTTTTATGGAAATTAAGAATTTATTTAAATATTCAGATCAATTTTTAAGAAACATTTTATAACTTTACAACTTTTGCCTGCTGCTTCATTTGCTGATGGTAAAGTTTTCTCATGTAAAACATGACTATTGGTTGATACATGGATGACAGTCAAAAATGTTTTTTTAGAATTTCAGTTTTCTCGAAGTTCATCTTCTCATGAGATATCAAATGTTTGGAAGATGTTTAAATATTGTACTGTTTTTCATTTGCTGTATTTTTTTTGCATATATCAAACGTTTCTGTGGTATGCATATTATTTTGTCTATATAGGATTTTTCCGTAAGCCTTGAGGTTGATATAGATAGTAGTATCCGAGAATACTCTTATTATGAGCATGAGTCATTGCATCCCGCCATCTCCTTTTGGTCCTACCGCAAAGTCGTTTGCTGATGTGTGGGACCTATTGTCTTGTTGTTTTCACTGATTACTCTTGCTGCAGACGTGACCACATCCCAGAAACAGTCTCACTTTTTAAAATAAAAGTTATGGCCCAGAAAGTCCTGCTTCATTTTCTCCAATAAAATAATACAAGTTGCACAAAAAATAGCGCATTCGAAATCCACAGCTGCTCCATCATCTGCCTGGTCTTTTCCCAATTGTGTTGGTGTCGTCTTGCGGTCTCACTGGATGCAGCTGAATACCACTAATTTACAAGGAGCAACGCCTATGTCTCCACAGCCTATAACTGGGTAATACGACACCCCTTGGTAACACTGGTTGTCAGACTTTCGGGCTTCTGACGACCCGTAACAACTGTCAAAGATCCATCTACTCCGTAATGATATGAAATGAGTGAAATCATTCAATCAGCGCAATGGGTTGGCTTCTTTCGTTTGTGTCAATTCATATTGAGTCAAAGTATACGCAGTCTAATAGGCATGTCGTAATTACAGTGAAAATTATTCTTAGGCAACTTGTGGTACAGTTGCGTGCAGAAGCACAAAATTTTCCTTTTAATGCGGGTTTTTTTTTTACCCCAGCTACTGTCGTGTGGCGGGTTTATATAAAATTTCTGTTGTCTTTGTGAGTTTCATGGGGTTTCCTCAAATCCTAATCGTAACTTAATATAATAAATGCGAAAGTAAGTTAGTTTCTTTGTGACTCTTTCATGCCAAAGCGGCTGAATAGATTTGGATGAAATTTGGCACACTGATAGACCAATACCTGAGTGAGGATATACAAGACTATTTTTCATCCTGAATTACAGACGAAGTCGCGGGCAACAGCTAGTAGTAATATTATAATTTTGACATAGGTCCCTTTGTGGCTACTTTCATAATATCTAAATTTTAACAACACTAGGTACAACCATCCAATGAATATTTAATATAATATAAATCGTTCATTTACATTTCGTGGAACTCACATCACGATACAGCATATACGATATGAAGTCAACTCATCATCGTTATCTTTATTTCAGCCGAAAGTCGTCCCTACTGCTGGATAAAGTCCTCCCCCAAGCATCATGCAGTCTTCACAAGTTCAATAGTCCACCTTGCGGGAGGCCTTCCAACGCTACGCCTTCCAGTACGCGGTCGCTACTCCAGAACCTTTTGGCCCTATGAAGTCAACTGCTTTTCGAGAACTCGCATCAACATGGACTTATTTTCATCGCTAACCGGATATAAAAGCGGAATTATCATGTACGCGTATTTTGCTAGATTTCCAAGAGCGTTCTTCCGTGCGGAAGCAGGATTTTAATTAGTTTCAAGGAAGAACGCAGTTGTTCAAGTTCATAATCATTTATCAGATGCAGACTGGATTGCGGAAGACCGAGGATTCAGTGTGATGGTAATACTTTCCTCTGTTTATTTTTGATGTTCTTCAGAAAGGTCTGGTGCTCGCATCCGTCGTGCGGGTATGACCAGATTTATGAACGTAAACGAGGCAAAAGGAGCATGTAAGGATCGGAGCAGGTGGCGTTCTGTAGTCTCTATCTACACCCATGGGCAGAAGGCGTGAGTATATGAATGTGTATGTTTGTGGTACTACTATTTTGAGGTTTAGGTTATGTAAGTTTTAAGTAGTCACGTATTTTAATGAATGGACGTGACACTCAAGTGTTATTGGTAAACCTGCAATGGACAGGCAAGTCTGCCGTGGTCAATATGGTCATCAGCTATGTGCCTGTTCTTAAAGAAATCTTTCAATGCAAACCCTAATCTTCAAGACCAGAAAATGAAACTTAATATTCTCTCAAACTTACGGTCAATTCGTTTTTAATTTGTTATCAACAATTCAATAGTTCTTGGAAGGACTTGAAGGGCGCCACAGTATTGGATAAACAAAAAATAATTGTATTGTAACACTTTTCCGCCCACCTTTCCCACGAATCGTCCGTTCCTCTGACAGAATATATAAATTAGGCATAATGATAGTCATCAGCCTGTTCGTTCCTCGTTTACATCATTCTACAATCACATTACATACAATTTGTATGAAACCACTTTGGATAGTTAAATGACGAAATAAATTGTTCTCGTATTATATTGAAAGAGTTGCGTATCTGAGATTGTTCTAAGTGGAATAGGAAGGCTTAATGCCAACCTACCTACTGCCAATTTTTCAGAATTTTTTTTACGTGAGAGCAGTGGTGACCCAGTGGTAACGGCACCGACCTACCGAGTTGTAGGTTGTGGGTTCGAACCCAGGCAGGCTATGTGTAAATAATTTCATCACTACTTCTCTCAAAACGGTGAAGGAAAACACCTTGAGGAAGCCGACCGGCATGTCCTAGAACCGAAAATTCGCAGACACGTGATTTCTCATATCTACATGGTGTATTTTGGTCTATTGGCATTAAATGATTTTGTTCATCATTTATTTCAGAGAAATCACAAGCAGTTAATCATTGGGACAATGCCGCAATAATACAAGTTTTATAGAAGGTAGACTGTTTTTTTTTGTTGTTAAACTAAGTTCGGATACTACATAGATCAAACTGAGGTCGATTTAATATGCACTTGCAATTTGACAACCGGGAAAGGTATGCACGGCAGATACTGTTTTATTAGATCAGAAGACCATTTCCCGTAATTTAAACCGTTCAAAATCTAGTCGCAACTTCATCAGCGACAGTCAATGTCGAAAACTTTTCAAAAATGCATATAAATTAGAGGTATTTTTGACAGTTTGATACTGAAATTAGACTGAACGTTCTTAAAATGAGGGGAATCGCACCTCAGTACTTTCCTCTTTGGGTTGTTCATTGTACAGGATATGATCCCATCTAGTAGCCAGATCTTTTGCAGAATCTTTTTCCAAAGTTTGTTTATTTTTTTGTCAGCCTTTTTTCTGCCATTTAGCTGTCAAAAACCAATTTTATACTACAGACAACCACAAATACTGCTCACCCCATCAAACAAACAGTAAAACGTTCAGCGTTAACATTAAAAGCTATTTATTTCCCTATTTGGCTAATTCGAGTCGATCAATATTCGGCCATCGTATGCCGTACACTGCATACTGTAAAGACACACGGAATAGGGAATGGTAAATATTTGCTAAGAAACAATATTATTTTCTTTCGCTTCGGCTTTGCGAGTCTGCCCAATTTGTAGTCGATATGGGTTCGATGGACATAGAGTAACTATCATAATTCGAACAAAGGTTACTACAATAATTTAATTTTTATCACAGCTGAGTTAGAACTTTATAAATATTTTTATCCAGAATTGGTCGAAGTCACGGTGCCCATGTCCAGCAGTAGACGTGTGATGATTTCCTATTTTAGGACAACAGATGTTTGATAGAACGAATTACAAAAAATACATTCTATATTATCGGCCAGTCACAAAATTATGATTTTGACACAGGATAGTTCAGGACACTGATGCATGTTAATGTAATTGATTTATTGCTGTATTTACCTACTTTGTGAATTAACTCAAGTTTGCTCAAAAATGTACTTTACATAAATTACAAAAAGAACTAGAGCAAAATCAGGAAGCTTTTTTAATTTTCAAAGCTTTTCCATATTTTTGCTCACAACAACTTTATATTTAAGATTTCCTCATTTTCCCGTCTTTCTATTAAAATGTATGTCATAATTAAGCTAACTGTACCAACACGTACTGTTGTACCTACTTTGTATTTATAAAGCTTTATAAATAAACTAATTAATTAACACAGTCTCGCCGTATTCGTTCCCTAACGTAGGCACAAAACGCGCCCTTCACCACCATTTTCTAAACCCCTGTCACATAATCTTTGGCAATTTGTCAATAAGTCCGAGCACGTAGGCTGCCGACCGACCACCGTAAGCTCAGTTAGAGCGGTGCATAAAAACTAAGCTTTGCTTTGAACTTTGAAATTCAAATGTATTTCGATACGCCAATACGTCTGCCTGGTGTGTTTTGATAGCGTTTTTACGACAACGAATACTATATGGGGGTACCACTGTCTGAAGGAGTAGGTATAAGGTTTGGTAGAAAGCCACACAGCTTTACAAGCCTTACAGCCAAGAATTATGGAGAATCGTAAATTGATTGAACTTTTAGTTAAATTTAAAAAGAATGCGTCCATGAACTTTAATCGAATTCTTAGTTGTTTGCTTCTCTAAATATGTTTTTCTGATGACTAATATAGGTATATCTATTCATGTGAAATGTGTTTAATCCAGGTCCTGCTCCACACCACAACTAATTGATTTCAAGCAATCTTAAATCATGTAACTAATTTATTTGTAAGAACGATATTATTTTAAAGAGTGTCCATGGAGTTTCTAGCCCTTTCTTCTCCATTTCTGACTGACCCGAGTCCTTGACAATTCAAAAGTGCTTTGTGATTGTGTTTGTAAAGCGCAGATTCGAAATAAAAATGTTCAAACCTAACTTTATTAATGTCTGAGCCAAACGAGCCCTATCCACTCAGATTGAACAAAAATTCATGCCCAAAAAATCTGCAATGCCAAAAACCTTATCAGTATTTATTTTCACAATTCCTAGGTCTTCTTTTTATGACAGCTATATTCTGTCACGGAGAAGAATTTACGTCGGGATCGTAAAAAGGCATGAAATGAGTGGATTTTGCACGTACTTTGCCTCGCTCGTGAAATGCGGCCGATTATTCTGAGCACGCGCCGAATATGGGATAGTTTGCTGTGACATTGACTGCGCCAAATGCGAGATTTGAATCAATCTTGATTTTGAGATTTATGTTTATGTGTACCTACTGGTTTTTGTTGAAGTTTTAAGTCTCATGTTGGAAAACTAAAAACCTTGTAATTTAATCACCGTTTCATGAAAACACTAAAGGGCGAATACTCTTATTCATATTGCTGAAAACTAGTAAGAACGGGTTCCTGTATTTAAATAAATATTCAGCTCAAAATTTACAAAACATCAAAATGCGTTCATCCGTCAAACTAAAAAAGAGTATTTATACAGCATTTATAAACTAAAAATAATACGTTAAATTAAATAATTTCTGCAGCAAAAAACCGATCACAGCTAACGAAGTTTTTGCTTTAATTTCGCAAATGACAAACATTTTGTCATCACCGCATCAAAATTGCATCAATAAAAACAAAAATTATTCTCTTAAACATAAAAGTCAAAACACGCTTTCGTACAACATTCTCGAGTAAACATCTTTGGCAGCATTGGGTTCATCAGATAAGTAGGTATGTTTTAGCAGACATGGCAAAATTGCCAAGTTTTCCGTCGAGGCCTCGTAAATTTTCATTACTATACTAAAATGAGAGAAAAAGCATTTTTGGAGCGCACCGCGGCCTTATAAATGTATCATTGTAATGCATAATTGAGATTAAGATTTTCTTAGTGGATTTTAAGGTCAGAGTTTTGCAATGATGCCATTTTTGTTCTTTTTGCTGGTTTCGGTAATAGTTTTCTGATTTACAATATCAAAACATTGATAGAAAAGGAAGAGTCTGATTATGGCGGTAGCCATTCCAATGGTTTATTTGCGGATAGGATTTTGAACTCGCTTTTGGTGTTAAATATTTATATGTGATTCAAAAGCGAAAAGGTAATTAATACATGAAGGTTAAAATCCTCCAATAACTGTGTATAATAGAAAATGTATACAGAACAGGTATAAAAGTAGGTACTTACTTATATTTAAGCTGCTACAGAAAAAGCGCGTCCTATTTTTATTTTCCCGAACGCAAAAGTCCGCCATTAAAGCATTTAAAATTAATAAAAGCGTCTTTCGTTTGGTACACAATCTGACCTGATTTACATTAACGAATTATGTGCCATAAACAGCGATAAAAGAAAATAAGACTTGCTTACTTAACACTTAATTTCGATATTTTTATTGTTATATTTAATAGAGCTAAATGCATGTAGCATTGACATAATATTGACTTATGACATGAGGTTGTATTCTTGTGAGAGACACTCAAATTTTATTGCCATTAATATCTGAGGAGTTAACGGTAAATGGAATAAGTAAGATTAATAACTAAAACACTTCCATTTTTTCTCCCAATAATATTCAGAAACGATTTTACAAAGCTTAGCTTAACGATTAAATGATGTGATGCTAAATCATTGACTGTTAAACAGTGGAATCTTTCAATGCTTCGATATTATTTCATAATTACAATGAACAACTTGACGGGTTGAGCAGCCATACCCACGCATTTAAATGAAATTAATGGGTTTAAATCAATTAGGGTTTACCTTAATTAGTTTATTTCATTCTAATGCAAATCGGGAATAGTACCTTGGAAATACTCCTCATTATTGGTCTGGTTTTTTGGAAGGCATCAGCACTGAATGTACCTACTAGGTATTGGAACAATTTCGGTGACCCAGTTCATATTGACATTGACCCAGTGGTCCGAATTTGGCGCCCTGTGGCACTCCAAGTGCGTAAAACAATTACAGTAAATAACCTATATTTTGCTCGTAGGTTATTTAAAGATTACTGACCGTCTAAAAACATACAAATTTATGAAACCCACTTGACTAATTAAAGCTATCGTCAGACTTTACCAACAATTTACTAAATCTACGAGTGTCATCATATTAAGCGTTTGAGTATTTAAAACTAGGAGTTTTAGTGATCCATACCTAGGCAGGAAGAGAAAGAAGAGAAACAGGAAACGTGTGGTTTAATCTTAAATATAGTTTATGACTGGGTGCCAATGTGTCACCAATAGCCTGAACGCGATTAGCACATCTGAACCGCGTTCAAGAGCTTATATTCCACAGCTCCTAAATGTAGTTTTTAAGTGCGTCCACTTTCATTGGTAAAATCCACCCTAAGTTCCAATTTCCCCAATTAACTGCACGCGATTAGCACATCTAAACCTCGTTCCACAGAAAATCACGTTCAGTTTCATTGGAAAAATTCGCCCTTAATGTGAAGAATACAATCAATACAATCGAAGTCAATACTACAGATATTAAAATAGTCAGTGTTTACATTAGGCAAAACAAGGTTTCAATAAAAACAGGCTTGACAAGGTGTGACAACGCGTTTAAATTTGAATAGTAACTAATTACGTTAGTTACATCGTCATAATACAATACAAATTGTCTTGCCAAGATTGGTTTTATTTACTAAAAACCATTTTTGTTGCGATAGTGTATGTTCATCTCTTTATCACATTCCTCCCTAAATCTCCAACAACTACTTCCGTGGTGTCGTCATTGGCAAAATGCTTGACACAGTAACATTGAAGAGCAAAAATTCGAAACTGCTATCGCAACTGTCCCCAGTCAAGGCCACCACCTAATTTACCAAGTTTATTTTGAATATAAATTTGGTCGTGCGCTAGTATTTGTGACCTTGAGCGTAGAATAACGTATGTACATAAGATATTAAACTGTCTCAGTATATCGTGGTTGGCCGTAGCGGACGCGTGTTATGAATTCGGAGCATTTCTTCTGATGTTCGCTGCACGATTAGTTCCTTTAAGAATTCTCGTCATGGGCTGGAAAATGCGAATAGTTTCCTCGTTTTGGATACTTAATCGATACTTATGATTTAGAAGTTCCTAATAACAGTTATGATGAAACCTTGATTTGATGAAACCCCTAGATTAGAAGAGTTGTATTACGATAGTTTATATTATTAAAACATCTTTACACAATATTCACCATGTCACATATTCGTATTGCCTAATATCAGCCACTTAGGTGACAATTTCCAACACACATTTGACACGCATTTCTGGTGTACGATTACGGCCCGAATGTTTATAGCAATTATAGGTTTTGTAAGTGATAGGAACGTTCTGGTTCACCCTGGTTCAGCGTCCTCGAGTGATAACATCTTTTCAGTCCTGTGGCATTTCAATGACCGCCAAGTCCTGCGATATAAGTTCCTGCCCTAGTTGAAACTTGGTCTACCTAAGCATTGAAGAAATGGGATCGCAAAATAGTTTATTACACATAAACTGCCAATGTCTATAGTATGATTTATGTTTCTCTTTCGTGTAATGCTAGTTGCATTTGCTTTTTTAGTAGCAGAATAAAAGGCAGTTCTGGAATCTGTTGTGAACTTCTTGCAAACTTGCGTTTTGATAAAATCAGCTCTGATTTTAGCACCTGAGCTCTCCAGTCCCATTATCATGGGGTTCCGGTCAACATGAAGCAACCTCTCATCATTTACTTCAAACCGTATATTTCTAAGCGTGTGCGTGGCATTCATAATTCTACTGGCCTTTATGTCGTTGCTATATTATTCAAGTGACGAATTGATCATGTTTGGTGGCCCGCAATGCCTCACAATACCATAATATCACCTGATGATTTATCTAATTATAAATTATCTAATTATCTAATATTAATATAATTATAACTAAGCTGGCCCAGGGCACCTTTTCGAGTAGAATTTGTGTCCATTCATCCAAGATTGCTTTATACTCTCCCTTACCGACATCGAAGTACCCAATAAAAGCATCTAAATAGACCAATTACCGTCGTCGTCGAACTTTAAAATACTACGTATTCTCAAAATAATTTTAATTAGTTTTAATTCATGACAAGAATCGATAAACGCGTAGATAATTCTGTCACTTAAGTCGATTGAAACAATTAGTCTCAATTTTAATTGTACAGGTTTGTTAATGTTAACATACACAACGATAGCTATTTGATCGAAACCCCTCTTCTATTGACTTAATAAATTCTGCTCCGCAATTTTCATTTTCAATCAGAAAATAACCCTCACAAAGCATCGTTCTACCACAACACAGCTAACGATGCCACATAAGTGTTATTCAATCCATCGTGTCGCATAAGTTATTCATCGCCATTTCGCATGGCAACGGACACGAAACCATGCTGTATGCTTTATTTACCCCTTCTTTAAAACATTTGCAAACCCATTTTACCAGCCATATCACGCCTAACAGCAACTATGTGGCTGGCGTAAGGTTCATATTGGAATTTAGCATCGTCGTGTCTCTAATAACCGTCTATTTTCGCCGATAATTGTGACGGAGGCACATCAAGTGTGCGTTTTCCCTCGCTTGGTGCGCCAAGACATGTATTTATGGAGTCCTTTGCAATAAACAGAAATTTGGCCCTTGCATATTTCATTTGTCTTGATTTTAGTTTTGTTATCATTCGGGTTCGTGAAGTTTGATATTTAGGAAGCTGAGATGTTTCGAGATTTCGGAATTACCTAGTTGAGTGATTAACTGTGGGGTGTTTCTTGATTCATCATAATTAATTTCTCAAATCATTTACAGTCGTTATTTTGCAACTGGGCATAATGAGTGTACCTACTGAAATAGTATAGTGTGTATTATCATCTTTTGAGTCCATTTTGTATAGGATCTCCTGTAACAACATTTTGCTTTTACAATTTAATTTAAACTCATAACCAAATTCAACTTACATTTCCATTCAAACGATTATATCCGTCCGATATAATCAAATTTTCTACCAAATTAGTTCACTTTTCAGAAAGATTCCTTCGCATTTCTTTCTTTACTGCTACTGAAAATAGACCGGGGACAGTAAATGAATATTTAATAGTACCGATTGGTGGTCTTTATTAGAGCCGAGCGTTTTCGCCTAACAACTTAATTGTGATCCAAGGATGCCGTTCAAGTTATGAGCTTTTGGTACCTGTCACACTCCCAGCGATTAACGAGAAGCGAGTAGAGCTAGCCACTACGAAGTTAGTTGTCAAGCAAAGAGCAGCGAGCGCGCGACGAACGAATACTAGCTGGTATGCGTATGTATGCACCAAGCGTGAGTCTTTCAGCGAGTATTCCTGCCCACCTCGCGAGCAATGCTGAGCGAGTATTCTGCCCGCCAGGGAAGCGTCGCTGAGCGAGTTCTCGCTTTGGCTCGCCGGTGGTGTGAACAGTCAGCGACTTGATATGTATGCGTAACTACTATCTTTTTTTATTACACGGGACCTACCAACTTTTGCATAGTAACGTCATTTTAGGCGCCGGCGGTGAGACAGGTGCCTTTAGCTGTTTGGTATAATGCGTCGCCTTAGGCTACAGAGTCCAAAGAAAGGTCACTCTTAAGCGTCATTTCGCAATCTAAGTGCCGATTTCACCAAGGTTACTGAACGCGTTCAGCGCATCTAAAATGCGTTCAAGAGCTGTCAGTGTCAATATTCCATAGAAAATAATAACACTGATAGCTGTTAAACGTATTAAGCGCGTACGTCTTAAGCGTATTTATGTTCTGTGTTGTAATAATAAATCAGCTTTGTTTTTTTTTTAGTTTTGCATGCGATTTATTTTGTATGCACGTGTTTCTGTGACAAATAAATCTATTATTCTTTCTTTTTTTTCTTTAGTTCATTGGTGATTGGTGAAGTCCACCCTTAAAGTGAATTAAAACGCAACACAACACGAACTATTCAATATTACGCCACAGTTGCATGTAGGCGTATCCAATATCCCTAGCAGTAAAAAAAAAGCCAAGCTTATAAAAAATCCATTTTCATGTTTTAATTCTTTCACTTTTTTTGTTAAAGAAATAGTTCATGTTGGCTTTAACACTAGTAGATACTGTTGAGGTGTAAGTTAACACGTACAAAAATATAACATTCAACTTAAACCAATCTTACATAAACACAGCTGTGGAAAATGTGGTACATGACAGTTCCTACCAAGAATAATATGTCTATGAAAGGAGTACACATAAGTTCGCACATTAAAGCCTTCTATCTATTCGATATTACCATAGTTATTCTTAGACGGTATATCCTTTAATGTGTATTTTTCCAACAACTCGCTTTCCCTAGTTAAAGGTAACGAAGTATTTTCCACTTACACCACACCAAGACGCAGCGATTAATGACAAGTAATTTCCAAGGCTGGAACTGCAGTTTCGAACTTATTTATTGATAGGGGCCTTTGATTGGCCCATTAAATTGAACGTTACGTTTTATACATTAAATAAATAACACATTTTATTGTAGCACGTGGAGAATTGAGATTTGAAATATGTGATTGTTGACCTAAGTTCGAATCAAGGGCAAATTAATTAAAATGAGGAGCAATTACGATTTGCTCTACTAACGACATGGCATTGGAAAATATTGGGTGATTATAAGTGGAAGATTACGCAGTGGTCTGATTAAAATTTTTCTTTACATGTCAAATAACTTTCAAGACTTAATTGTTGCTTTTTGAGAGTATTTTTATTTTGTTGTAGATTCTTTTTAATTTCTCATGGAATCTTAATAAGTCTCGTCGAGTTTTGATGGTTGCAATCCATTAACCGTTAACATAAGTCCCGCTGCTGGGAAATGGTGCTGTAGTTGATACACATACATTATTCATTTTGTGCTTTTTATTTTATTCTGTTTCTCAATACACCCTGTACATATGAGTGGTGACGCAGTTTTTGAGTGCGTCGCTTAGTCCTTCCTCACTTCGTGAATGTACAATGTCATAATGTATCTTCATCCTAGTGTATTCTTGGCCCCTTGCCACCGTCCGTTTTACTGAACACTGGGGAAGTCATATTTCTGGAGCATGTTGCCACCACTGTTTAGGTAAATGCCATCAATAATTTCTTGGTTCCCTATATTATCAACACTTGTGGTGTATGTTGGTAACAATTCATTTTTGGTTGCCTTTTTGTTTGTTGTAATTTTTTTTTGCTTGACATTATTGTTCATATTTAAATTAACCTTTCAATCAGTATTTGTACAGAAAAATACTGAATCTTTTCTACTATGTTTTCTGTACTGACGTAAAAACATATTACACCACTAAGGTCTGATTTCACCAATTAAATTGAACGCGATCAGTAGTTAAACTACGTTTGAGGGCTGTCAGTGTCATTACTTTCTATGGATTATTGACACTGACAGCTCTTTAGATGTTTTGATGAACACGTTTTAGATGTTTTGAACGCGTTCAGTAACATTGGTGAAATCGGCACTAAAGCTACGGTTTCCAAAAATACCGTTTCCGTCATATTCATAGCTGACGTCATGAAAATCTGTAATTTTCATCATTAGTTGACATTAAGATGACAAAAACGCTCTGTATCTGGACAATGATGCAACAATACATGGCCTATATTATTTATAATATGAGCAAAAAGTTTATAATTTGGTTGGACAATGATGATAGATTTTTCAAGTTAATATTGTACTAATTCCATTAGTCCGATTCGCTAATACTAGAGTAGGTTCTGCGAGCCATAAACGTCACGCTATCAGAATCAATCCTTAAATGATTCCAGGTCAGGAGTTCATTGCACAGGCGATAATATATTTACCACTAAAACAGCGAATCCTTTTGAAGAACAATGGCCCAATAAAATGGTGTTATCGCGGTATCGGTCAGCAAGTTTATGGTAGCAATTGATAGTATTATCTGCTCCATTCTAATTTGCTTTCCATTTAATGTTGATTTGTCTGCCAGTAGCTTATTGTAGGCCTTTTAAGGAGGAGTACCTTTAAAGGAGCAAGAAATAAGTTTTTTTATGGGATGGCAATTAAATTAAAGGAGAAATTATTGGTATTGCAAATACTGATAATTGCAAGGAATAATGAAGCATGAAGCATAAAACCTCGTGTACACTGGCGCCACACACAGACACCGCTTGCCACGTGTTGCCTGTTTGAAGGAGCCTTAAGTTTGATAGATATACGTCTAGGGCCGTATGCAAAGTTATCACTGTTTTAGTGCAAAAAAAGGGATGGCGCTATACAGCACGGATAGCATTATCTCTTTCTGCTCTATACGGCCCCTGTTGTCTTACCCAAATTGTTCATTTCTGTGCTACTATAATTTCTGGTGTTGATCCAGACACGAAACAAATACTTACTTTTAATTTAAAAAAAGTCTTATCTGCTAACAGGCCATGAAAGTTTATACCAAGCCATTTCTACTCCAAGATCATCAGACCACCTGACGTACAGGACAGGTGCCATGTCTCACAGTACATACCCTTACTGGGACATAATTATGCACATACTAAGTCCATGGCGTGACAAATAGTCACATTGTTCGTTGTTTTGCATACTAGTGCGTACAGCGGGTTTGTCTGAGCTTTGTTTGTGTAGATGGATCAGAACTTAGAACTTTATAATGATATAAGTTGGTCTGAATTTTGCTTGAGATCGTTGATTGTAGATTGAATTGTTGTGAGTTTGTTGTTTGGTAATTTGAAATGGGTAATTGCAAGGGAAGCCCTTCATAGGCATTCCAGCTACAAGCAACCGTTCTTTGGATACAATCCCGAACTTTAAGAGTTATTGCCTACTGTAGTCACAGATTTGGAAACTACACTTTGTAACTTTGTAATCCATAGATTCATTTCCTAGATTATCAGGATTCCTTCCATAATTGATAACAATTTACAAACACACATTTTTATTACTAGATGCAAAACATTGGCAATGAACGTTCAATGTCATGCGGGCTGGAATTCCGTTCGTGCTGTAACGTTGAAAAAATCCGGAAGAGCGCGGCTTCAATGCGCAGGAGCATGTTTTATGCTAATCAACACATAACTATGACAGAAAGCATTTCTATGTAACATCCTTGTGACGTTGGCAGGTTGCCGCGTTCCGGGTTGGTTTTCAAGATTCAAATGATTGTATTTTCATTGTGGAAAATAATATTATAAGTAAATGCGAAGTAGGAAATTACTTTTCAAAATACATAATAACACAACATATTACATAGCTACCGGGTTTTGCAGACCTCTTGATATTAGAATCGCGAGTTTATATCCTGATGCTGTATTCCTGAGATGAAGTTTTAAATTGCGAGAGTGTGAAGGAGAATAAACCAAGAATTGGATCATGGTAAGACCAGACTGAACAGCGGAGCGGAAGAGAGTTACAAGCTATTAGTAAAGGATACAAGCTGATGGAAAAGCTGATGAAATATATAGCAAGAGCAGCCCTCTGCCATTTGTATAATTGTACTTTGTAAGATCTTTGTAACGATGGTAGTTTGCCTCTTTCCGGGTTTAAGTATTATTGTTGGTTTTACGGAAATCACATAAACACACGAACAGTTAGAGCCTGATGTTTACAAAACAATAAAGTAAATGGCGTACTCGTACTATAATGTATTAAAGAATTCAGGTATAGAAGTATAGATTGGGTCGTAGGGTCCTTTGAGAAAAAACTGTGTGCCAATAAATTACTTTGGAAAAATTTGCAGCATCTGCAGCGTACCATCCAAAAATACAAATTTATAAAAATAATCTCAACGATACCGCAGAGCACTGTAATAATATTCGTCTTTCGGTCAATCACTTTCAAGAAAATATCAAGTCAAACATATAAATAACGCATATTCATCTCCGGCCGCATCGCCAGCAAAATAACGATCGTTAATTTGACAAATGTCAAAAAGGAAGAGTGCACACAACCTTGGTGAGCGCAGTTTACATTATGATCCAGAAATAAACGTGCTCACTTCCTTTTGATCTCGGTGAAACATGCTGCACTGAATATATGTGGCCATAGCTATACACAGACGTTTTAGTGCTCTCGGGTGCATTTCGAAATAAGGCCGATATTGCACTCGATATATTGTGCCTAGTTCCTGGAAATGAGAGAAGTATTGCTATCAAAACAGCGGCGATGGTCGATGAAGCATATAAATCAGTATCTCACTGTATTTTGGTGGTTACAAAACACAAGCCTTAGTACAGCAGCCTAGCTTCTTTGCATGTAATGAAATCCTCATTAATGTATACGATTCATGAATAGATCTAGTGTTAATGTTTTGCTAGGTGACTAACCTACCAAAACATTTGGAAAGCATTGAATCTTCTAATTTCCTGGTATTCTCTCTTTATCTCTGAAACTATAATCCACTTAAAAATATCAGTCATCATGAATCGACAAAAGATCGTGTCATTGACATTATCTTACAGTTAAGTGGAGTTAATTGTGCGTGCACTATTATTGTACTGCCATTAACTATATTACTTTACGTATAAATCCATAAGTGGCAATTGACTTTTTCCAAGATGGAGCAGAGAGGTCGTGTGTTTAGGTCCCACCTAATACTTATTTAACAATTAATTGTTTACTTAATATAAACTGGGTAAGTGCATAATGGGAAGTCCATTGTTTTTATAGACAAACTTAAGAGAGTCTGAAAGAAAGGAGCTCAATATCTTAGCCTTTTGCATTACATTTATCTAAAACACCACCTTAATTATCGTAGCGCAATGTAACGTGTTGTATGGTGCAGCTTTCCCAAAATCTGGACGGGTTCTGGAATCTTCCAGACCTTCGCTTAATCCCTCAGATTCAGAGCCAGCTACTTCTCAACCCTGAGAGGTCACCCACCCTTATCCAATAATAATCCTACCGAGGTCGTTTCACTTGCGATCATTTACGTTGTAAACGTTAATAAGCTAAAGTTTTTTTGTTTCGTCTGCCGTGTATCCTGTGCAAGCTATCCGTCAATTTCGCTGTCTGTCTGTTCGTTTATGTGTTCGTTATGGGTGCCAAGAGAAGCCTGGTGCTAAATGTAGTTTACTGAGTTTGGATGGATTTAATTTCGAATATACCTAGTGTTACCGTATTTTTCCGTCGTAACTGGATTTCTCCTGTTTGGAACCTGTCATTCCACTGGAGAAAACAGCCCAGCAGCAGTAGTTTTTGAGAAACATTGATTATTGTAATGTTCTTAAGTACATAATTTATTATTACATTTGAAATCCACTTCGCTGTCGACCTAAATGGGGATGTGAATTTAACATAGTAACAATATAAAGATAGACAGCGTATTCTGTGAGTTTGTGTATAGGAATGTGGAGGGCAATCTCCAAAACCACAGCTCTTGTTTGAAAAAATGTCGTGGACAGTACCGTCTTCACATGTAAATCACACATGTGCGAAGCCAGGGTGGGGGACTAGAATGAAATAAAGTAACCCACGAAACAGTATATCGTAGTTCTACGATAACCACCTTCACCTTCCAAAAAACTTAAGGAAAACATTCAGGAAACTCGTCTTACAAAAAATGGGCGTCAGAGTGTCACACAACAGACACTAGGCAGTAGGCAGGTAGGTATGTAAATCCTACGTTCTGATAGGATGCACACATACACGTTACATCACTAAGACCCGATTTCACTAGTGAAACTAAACTCGATCAGCACTTCTAAACTGCGTTCAAGAGCTGTCAGTGTCAAGAATGTCAGTGGAATATTCCAAAACGATTTTGACACTGACAAATCTTTTACGCAGTTTAGAAGTGCAGATCATGTTCAGTTTCATTTGTGAAATCGGCACTCAATCAAAAACATAGCGTTCTAAACCTCAGCAAAACTAGCTACTGTATTTTTATTTATCACGATTCACTTCAAAACAGATGTTTCGTAATATGTGTGTTGATGACATTATCTTATTTACATATTCTTCCACACTATCGGTATCCTCTAGTGTTGTATTGATTAAATCTTTCGAGTAAACCGACATTTCGGAGCAGACCCGAGTCCGGGAAAGCGTGAGCTTAATGCCTGATGTACACGGTGCGATTTGATTGCCTTTGGTATAGCATAATTTAAGTGTTACAGTGTTTAGACAATGCAAGTCAATTGCCGTTTCAATTTTATGGTATGCCACAGGCAAGAAACTTGCATCGTGTAAATGGGGCTCTATTGTCCCATAGGTTACCTCTTTTGCCGACTTCGATTCTTGGTTATGAACATAAATCATTGATTTAATAATTTGTGTCCGTGTAGTTTCTTGCTCGTTCTTCTCCATAAGTAGGGTACGGTTTGAAATGGGCAACAATTTTCATCTTTCTGCCTGTAATGGGGAAGGCAACTGTTAAAATGGCGCTGTCGTAGCTAGTTCCCAAAACTAGGTAATAATACAACGCGTGAGGCGGTTTTTATTATCTTTGTGAAAATTATTCTTTGTTATGTCACTAAAATGCTCGAAAATTTGAGTCTACCATTTTCCGAAATACCCTAAGCTTAACAGATTGTCTCATAAAGCTATTGGAAGAGATTTATTTCAATTACAACAGAGCCCGAGGTTATGTCGGAAACATTTTAAAGAAAGTGATTAGTAGGAAATAAGCAATGTTTAAGGTTTTCAATTCTGACAAATTCCAAATCAAATAATTATTGATATAAATATTGAAATCACCGAAAATAACGAAATAGTGGAATAAAACCACTTTCATGAATGAATACGAAACGGAATGAATGAACGAAATATCAAATTTATTGTAGGCTATCGGGATCTAGCTATAAATAATAAATAATAATCCCACCAAAAACATTCTGTAAAAAACTAGCCAAGTCTCGATGGAGCTGCTTGTTTATTTATATCTAAAAAGTAATGAAATCTAGAAAAAGTCGTGCCAAGTCTAAGGTTCCTTACTGCGATTTCTTTATTATAATAGTGAATGTTGTGTGACTTGGCCATTGAACATTCTTTATACGTTAGTGGGTACAAGTCAATTTTGTTTACACGTAATGTTATATCTGTTGTAACTACCTATTACCTATGTAACTATCAATGATTAGAAGTCCGTCTGTACTGGAAATAATTTTTTATACTGTTTGTTTCAGGCTCGCACATAAGTATTATTAAAATACGCAGCTTTATCAAGCCTACAATTGACTGGTTATTGAATCAACGTTTTCCAAGTGGCAATTTTCCATCGTCAATGGGTAGCGGTTCTGGCGACAGATTGGTGCAATGGTGTCATGGAGCACATGGTGGAGGTTTTGTACCCTTGTGTACCCTTCAACGGCCAAGTCACACAACATTAACTATAATAATAAAGAAATCACAGTAATGTTCCCTTAGACTTGGCACAACTTTGTCTAGATTTCATTACTTTTAAAAGACAAACAAGCAGCTCCATCGAGACTTGGCTAGTTTTTTACAGAATGTTTTTGGTGGGATTTCACTTCTTTTTATAGAAACGTGGGCGTAGATTAAATTAGAAGATGTGTCCCACTACGCGGGGTTTTTGCAATGACAGCCGATTTTGTTATGTACCAATATTAGAAGGGGGCATTACCATATCTCTAATACAGCTGAGACCAGCTGAGGGTTCTTCATCAGATACTTCAGACCTTCGATTTTTGACATCAAATGAAGCGGCCCACCAAGTTGAATATTTTTTGTAAAGGCGGTATGTCGATCTCTAATAGTTTGGTTGGGCTCTTGTGTTTTCTAATCAGGGTCACCAGGTACTCCTGATCTTCGATTATCCTAGTTTTTATAGTTTTCCCTTTATGCGGCCATTAAACCCTAACTCTGTACCAAATTTCAACTGTCTGAGTTTTGTGGGAAGTATTAGTTCTATTCTAATGATCATGAGTGAGTGAGTGAGTGTCATAAATGCGAATCTTTGCTTTCGCTTAACTTCGGACCTAAATGACCTACAGACTTGAAATTTTGGATTTTAACTATGTGATTATAGCTTACTAGATGACGAAAATTTCTGCGTTCTGGTCTTAACAGAGGTTCTCAAATAGGGGCCTGAAAATGCGGCGAAATGGTTCCAGCAAAGGACGGTACGGCAGTGCTTGCTTCGCGCTCGACTCGGCCCCGGCACTGCCGTGCCCCCCGATTCGTTTTATTCGGACAACAAAGGAACCATTTTTGTTAGTAAAAACTTAAGTACTAAAACTTACACTTGACACTAACAAAACTTACTGAGTCATAGTACTTACGAGACACTTCAGGCGGAGAAGGTTCCGCATGAGATACCTCAGCACAGGAGCCGGGGTCCTCAGCTATGGTTTTCAGGATGCTATTGCTACTTGGATCTTTAGATGTCTCCTTCACTCCCACAGTTCTTCATGCTGTTTATAAGCTTTTACTGCAAAACTCCAGTTAGTACAGTTGTTTCGGCCAGTTGTGAGCGATTGATCGCGATGGGTTTCATTTTGACAGTACGGCCACGTTCATTGCGTTATTTACGTTTTTGAGCAGAAGACTGTGACTGGACAGTGTTTGAAAGTGTGTTCCGCAATAAGGGTTCGTAGGTTTGACGAATAATTGCTTGAAATCATTAATGCATAAAGCTGGAAAATAAGAAAACAGCGACTCATGACTATGATTTTGAATACGTCGATTTAGTTTGCGTAAACTTTGTTTTTCATTGTCTATCATCTTAAATATAAATAAAAATCAATTGCCAAAAACGTTTGTCCGTGCATCACATCAAAGAGTTCACCTATTTGGCTTCTTTTGTTGTTGTCTTTGTAATTGGCAGGACGAGATTTGTATGAAACATTTTTTGTGCAAAATCGCAATTGGAAATTTTGATGTTTTTTTTTTGCATGAAATTCACCCCGGATGCCGGGCAATGATATAACTAGTTTTAAATACAAATATCCATCATGAAAAGTAGCCTATGCCTTCTTCAGGCTATCTGTAACATTTCATAAAGATCGGTTCAGTAGTTTAGGCGTAAAAAGGTTCAAACAGGCAGAGTGAATTACTTTCATGTTTAAGATTTGGTACTGTAATGTTTTGAACACGTGTTAGTATTCATTAATAGTTGAACATGTAACATTAATGGGTATTAAAGTTGTGAAATAAGTAGTAATAAGTATTAAGTGAATCACGTATTGTTAGGAGTCGGTTTTCTGTAAGTTCATTTTTAAAAGTGTTGACAGATAATGCCATCTGTCACATTGGTCATGAACTCGCTTGAAGTACCAAGTTCGCTTGCAGACGATTGTGTAATTCTGCTTACTGCACAGGGAAAACGTCGTCATATGATAATTTTAACATTCGTAGTACTTGTTGATTGCGCTTTCATTTATTTCGTTTTAATGGTTGAAAAGAGCTTTAATTTTTTATTAGAGATTTCTGACATTGTAGCTTTATTATAAACTATACCGGTAGCAAAAGGTCCAAGCGTCAGCATAAGTCGGTAGAGGCTTGCTAAGCGCTAGTCTTCAGCTTAAACCCGTGGCTCCTATTGTTATGATTACTAGCCTGTATGTTCCCACTGCAAGGCAGAGGCCTTTCCTTCAGAGGCTATTCTCCTTCTACTTCTCTCTGTCTAGGGTTATTTGGGCCCAGCCTTTAGGAGACCAGCTCATATCGCATTCTGACTTCTATTTTGAAAGAAAAAGAAACATTATTTATAAAGATTTGGCTACTTATTCATAAAACCTATACAGAAGTGGACATTTCTGGTCAAAACAAACAGCCTCATTCCACATTCACACATCATCTCCATTTTATCAGATTAATTGTACCTGAGCCATGGAAGGTTGCTGAAGTCATTTTGATGCCTGGGAAACCACCCTCATGAAGACCTATTTACTTTGTGTACCTGGTGTACCAGGTACACAAAATAAAGCAAGCATGTCTGCGCCACCATATTCCTAAATGTCGCGCAACCTTTTGACAAAGTTTGGCATGAGGGTCTGGTATAAGTGCAAACACTATTCTTGGTAAAGTTATAATCGCGTAAAATAGATAGATATAAAGATTGTTTTCTTATTTTATAGGACTGTACCTATAAAATAAGAAAACAATCTTTTAATGCACAAACAAAACGCACATTACAAACAATGTACATAAATTACACACATACAAATAAGCCAAAGGCCTCGTGGCGGGAGGGGTTCACATCGGCGTCGAGTCGACGATGAAATACCTGGAACTCGTCCTCGACAGCCGGTGGAACTTCGTGGAGCATTTCCGACGTTTGGCTCCCAGACTGGACCGAGCTGGGGCTGCCTTGAGTCGGCTCCTGCCCAATCTAGGGGGTCCAAACGCCTCCTGCCGGAGGCTCTACGCGGGAGTCGTGCGATCCATGGCCCTTTACGGGGCACCGGTGTGGGCGCGTTCTTTGGGGCGCCGACCAGCCCGCCGGTTGAACGCGTCCCAAAGGGTCATGGCCATTCGGCTGGTCCGAGGATACTGCACGGTCTCCTGCGAGGCGGCGAGCCTCCTTGCCGGATTGCCGCCATGGGATCTGGAGGCAAAAGCCCTCGCGCACGTATGGGAGTGGCGCGAGTAGGCAAAACGCGGGGGGGTAACTCCGCTGCCGCGAGAAATCGCGCCTCAAAGAGATGTCAGCAGGTGCAGCAGTGACGGGGTCGGATAGGGCCGACGCCTCAGGGTCGCGGGTATTCGAAAGAGAAACCGTGGCCCTGGTACAGTCAACTGAAGGAACACGGGTGGGTTTTAGTCAGTAAAAGTCTGACACGCCCTCCCGCTCCACGCTCCAGAGCGGGAGAAGTCAGGATGGATGGTCATGATGATTCAGGATGTAAAAGTTTTGCAATTTTGTCCATTGCTTGATGTCACCAGCACCAAAGACACGTCATACAAACATACATCATACAAACAAAAACACATTGCTCTGTGTGTGTTGCGACACCGTCAAATGACAATAACACAAACAGTCCAAACAAAAACAAGATGTCGATTGCAAAGTGGAAGTATGACTACTTTTGTAACAAACAAAAAACAACAATAAGAACAAATAAGCCGTGCGTCGCATCTGTGCAAGAAAAGGTCGTTGCTCAGCAAAATGCTGTGACCTCGGACGAACCTATCGTCAACAGCGCAGAATTTTCAGCAACTACCTCTCGAATGACGTAATGACGTCCCGTTGTGTAATAAATCGGGTAAGTTTATTTTTGATTTTCCACAGAAAAATAAGTGTTATTCTTGCAGAACATAATAATAATATGTACCTAAAGTTATAAATAGATGTATAAACATACTTAGCTGTAAATACACGTGACTTAAATAATTTAAAAGAGGATACTTATGAAATTAAAATGAAAACAATAATGCTAAGTAATAACTCTAGACGGTAAAATAAGGTATGTATTCCTATTTATGCAATTTAATACCTTATAACTATAATTTCGATACTATAATATCGAAACTCAATTATTAAGTAATAAAGTATTCATTGATAATCCATAATTTCCATGCACCATGGGAATTACGACACCGGCCATTTGCATAACGACATGCTTCGAGGTATGGCGTTGGCAAACGATGACCACGCTTTTTCGATCAAAGCGATAAATTAGCCAATTGGTACAGCTCGACAGTGTTCTCCTGGTTTTCATGGTAAGTATTACTATAGGCAGACAGTAGAAATATAGACAGCAGAAACCCAGTCTAACATTAAACAAAATTGGTACCCAAACTGCTGTATGATAGTTTATCAAATATTATACCTATCTATTGCCCCACCCAGATAATGCAGCTTTAGAAAGACTCACAGCTAAAGTAATGGTAGTCCTCAATTATCTGGGTCCATTGTAACGTAACTACTGGATACTAACTACATAAAGGATGAAAGTAGACTTGGTACAGATAGTTTAATGGATGATATAGAAAATACAGGTAGTACTATAAAAACACTAAACACGGTTCACACGACACTGAAGTTTATATAGAAGGCTTGAAGATGAACAGCGGGAAAGTTCGCCCGGAGAAGGAAGGAGGAGATGGAGAAAGAGGGTCTTCAGGTGTCGAAGGGACACTTTAGAGTGCCAATCTCCTTCGACAAAGCTCGACTTAGAATCCCCAGGCAGATGGTTACTCTGCAGAGTGCAGACGTAAAATTCGCAGACAGATGGTTTGTTGACGAAGCCCGGATGCAGAATCCGTTTCAGATGCTTCAGCCCTTTCTTATATGGACAAAATTTTCCTCTTCCAGAATTTATTGAAGACGATTTTATACGACGATAAGTTTCAAAATTGAGTTTTTTCTTTCATTCTGACATCTCATCTGCCAGTCATAAAATCTGCCTGTGCGTTCAGTCAAGACGTATTAAAATCTCCACGATCGAGTCCGAGCGTGTCCTTATTAATTATATTAGATGTGGAAATTTAGTTAACAATTGGTAATTATATAGAAAATACAATAATTCAGCTAAACCTATTGATTAAAATAATTCAAGTTAGATAAACCAAAAAGCAATCTTCATAGACTAAAAGAGAAAAAGAAAAACGAATAACAGTTTGATAATTTGACTTAGGTGTCACAACAATGGAAAATGTAAGAAAAAATATGAATGTTTTATTAAAGATATGATAAAAGAAATCGTTTTAGAACGATTCGTAAAATGCTAGCAAATAAAAGGATATGATACGGGACATGAATGGATAAATGATGACTAATGGTGTAAGTATAGCACTATACCATATAATTGAGGACTACCATTCCTCCTGCGACAATGACACAGTCCGGACCTGAATGGGCAGAAATCAGACAGGGCCTTCACACTGCTGGAAATCCATATAAATTGCACGTAGGCCATGACCCTTGAGGTAAGTACACAAAGGTCAGCTACTGTTACTAGAACTAGTTTTACAATTTGTGGATTGCTGTCTAACATGAAATTTTTCTTTAAAATATAAAAAAGAATGCATTTTTGTCTCCAGGACTCTTACTGGTGGAGGAATGTTATACCAACAAAGTGTGGCGTCGTATCTAAAGCACTCCCTCTGAATGCTGCAGTCCTACTCGTATGTTGTGATGTACAAAGGGGGTTTGGTAGAAAAACGTGGTTCGTATTTGCTGTCTCCAACTTAACTTTTCAAACAAATACTGCAGTTTTTGTGTAGTGACTACACCAAAAAGTAAACCAGTCATCTGCAACTTTCAGCAGCCATTTATTTATGAAAGCAGTGACATGACTTCTACGAGGCATCGTTACACAGAACCGTGTACACGCATTTTGTTTGCGTTAGTCGTTATTAAATAAGGTTATCCACTAAACGCTTACGTAGATCAACACTCAAGTAGTCTCTAACTGAATGTAGAAGTTTCAATCTATAAAACTCTTGGAGTTACTGATGTGTTTCCCAAATCTTAGTTCCGAGTCCATGGTTAACCCAAGGTTGCATGCTATATCTACTCTATCTATTTAACATGGACTCAAGATTGAACAAGACGAAGAGAGCTCAAACTGTGCGTTGATAAATACTCTCTTTGTACCTTGTCTACAGACACACCAACACATTGGCCAAGTGATCCGAATAGGCTTCCAGACATAATAGACTTTTTTATAACAGGAGGACTCTCTAGTTTGTATTTCAAGGTAGAATCTTGCCTAGATGGCTCCTCGAACCACGTTCCGGTACTACTAGCAGTAAGTACCACTATTGTCCATTATGAAACCAACCTGAAATTGTACAACAAGTTAACTGACTGGGACTCTTTTAGAGAACTAATAGAAGAGAAACTAGATTTGAAAATAAGCATTAAAACAAAAGGTGAAATTGAATACGCAGCCAAATACCTGACAAACACCTGTATTGTGTTGCACTGCGTGCTGGCAACCAACTCCAGAAATCTTGAACTCAAATTCACACCGTACTATCCCTGAGCAAATTAGAATTAAAATCAAGGAAAAGCGACGTTTGAGACGAGTTTGGCATACTTCCAGGGCCAGAGAAGACAAGGCTGCTCTGAACAAAGCGATAGTAGACCTTAAAAACGCTATTGTCGAAGCTGAGAATGTAACCTTAAAAGCAAAATTGGAGTCCCTGACAGCCACATAAACCACAAACTATTCCCTTTGGAAGGTTACTAGTGGCATAACCCGACCACAATGTACACAACCATCAATTAAATTGGATGATAGACGATGGGCGAGAAGTAGCGAGCAAAAAGCAGATGCATTTGCAACGCACTTAGAGAAAGTATTCACACCAAACGAAGCAGAACCTAGTTCTGACGACGCTGATATTGAAGCCATATTAAATCAGCCGTACCAACTTGATCTTCCTATTCGACATAAAACTCCCAAGAAAGTACTTCGTCAGATAATAAAGCTAGACAGTAAAAAAGCACCAGGTTTCGATCTTATCATTAAGAAGTCCTGAAACAACTACCAAAGAAAGTAATTGTATTCCTAGCGGCACTCTATAATGGTATAATAAGAACAAAACATTTTCCAGCACTATGGAAAATTTCCCAAATAGTGATGATTCATAAAGAAGGTAAACCAGAGCATGAGGTAACCTCATATAGACCCATTAGCTTACTGCCTATAGTATCTAAACTATTCGAAAAACTTTTGCTGATCAGAATGTTACCACAATTACGTCATTGGTCTATCATACCTGACCATCAATTTGGCTTTCGGCAGAAACACTCTACAACTGAACAAGTCCACAGGATCTACGGCAAAATAAGAAAGTCTTTGGAAGATAAGGAGTTTTGCTCGGCTGCATTTTTGGATATTCAGCAGGCCTTCGATAGGGTATGGCATCGCGGGTTACTCTGTAAAATCAAAACATCCTTACCCCATACTGCTTCCCAATCTGGGGGGCCCGAGCGCCGCTTGTAGGTGGCTCTATATGGAGATCGTGCGATCCATGGCGCTCTACGGAGCGCCGATCTGGGCGTCTGACCTGCCGGCCAGCAGCATAGCTGTTCTGCGCAAGCCGCAGCGGGCGATAGCCGTCAGAGTCATTCGGGGGTATCGCACAATCTCCTTCGAGGCGGGTTGTGCACTGGCCAGATCCCCGCCCTGGGACCTGGAGGCTAAGGTGCTCGCGTCACTGTACCGGTGGCGCGAGGCGGAGCGGAAGCGGGGCGAGCGACCGATGCAGCAGCATATTGAGCAGCGTCGGTTGCAGCCCCGCGAGGTCCTGGTGGCGGAATGGTGGGTGAGGCTGTCACGCCCTACCGCCGGCCTCAGCACCATCGAGGCGATCCGGCCAGTGCTCGACCGCTGGCTGGAGAAGGCACGGCTCCCTGACGTTTCGGGCGACGCAGGTGCTCTCGGGGCATGGTTGCTTCGGGAAGTACCTGTGTCGCATAAACAGAGAGCCGGACGCCCGGTGTCACCACTGCGTCGACTGCCGGGAGGACACGGCGCGGCACACGCTGGCTGAGTGTGCCGCTTGGGAGGAGCCTCGCCGTGCCCTCATTTCAGAAGTAGGCAGTGACCTGTCGCTGCCGACCGTAGTGAGTTCGATGGTCGGCAGCGTCCAGTCCTGGGACGCGGTGGTTTCCTTCTGCGAGACGGTCATCTCGCGGAAGGAGGCTGCGGAAAGGGAGAGAGAGATCTCGACTCTCGACCCGGCCCGCAGCAGACGCACCGGGCGTCGGAGGAGGGCGGACAACGCCCTCTTCCGGCCCCCCTAAATGGGTCCAGGGGCGACGGATTCGGGGACATCCATCGCCCCCCAACATCAGGACCCGAGAAGGCAGCGCGCGTAGTGTTCCTCGCGCGCCGACCACAGACGTTGCGGGGGGAGTACACCTCACTCCCCCCGCCCGAGACGGGGCCCGCGCAAGGGGGCCGGCACCAGCCAGGGTTGTGGAAGAATAATGTGTTCCCGCGACCCCGGCGTAGGTGTGAGATGGAACACCGTGGTGGTTTTTAGTCAGTAAGAGTCTGACAGACCCCTCCGCCCGCCCCAGGGCGGAGGACATCCATGAGGATTTTCCACCCCGGGAACAAAAAAAAAAAAAAAAAGGTTACCTTCAGCCTGAGACAGGGTATGTGTCCGCCTGTGAGACTAGGCGATCGCGAACTTCCACATAATGACTCTGTGAAGTACCTGGGCATGCATCTTGACCGCAGGCTTACATGGCGGACACATATCCAAGCCAAGAGATATCAGCTCAATATTAAACACAGGAACCTATACTGGCTCCTTGGAGGAAACTCTGTCATACAAAAACATCACAACTGCACCATGGTTTACAAGAAACTGCGAGGTTCATGAATACCTTAACCAAAACACAGTGCATCAGGAAGCGAAAAACTGGGCAGAACGCTACAAAGCACGCCTTCAGAATCATCCAAATCCTCTGGCGAAAGCGCTTACAAAGCCGGATAATAAAAGGCGGCTGAAAAGGTTAGCTGTAATGGACCTTGCCAATGCCAACTAGGATATGCTGCCACATAATATAAAGAGGGAAATCTCGCTGGAGAAATCACTCTACACTATCAAACGCACCAACAACAAATCTGCTCATAGTCCAGGGACTGCTCGCAGAAGAAAAGATGAAAAAAAAAAATGATTAAAACTTCTGGATTGGCTGACAGTATCGCGCTAATCATTTTCTTACTACCTTAAACGTGAGTTATTATCTGACCACACCACTACTCTGTCAAGATCGTCATTGATTATTTCCACTGCCTCCAATGTATCTAATGGCTGCTTTAAAAGTTATAAATAATTGGATATCATCCGCGCTGACAGTATCGCGCAACATGTGATACGATATATAATACGATAGTACTGGAAAGACTTAATAGTGTCTGCGCTGTAAAGGAGGCCACACCACGTGGCATCTGACGTGGGGACCTTCTGAACTTCAACTCTTTTCTTCAAAAACCTTATTATGCCAACTTGGAAAGTAACAGAGCGGTGTTTATTGCATCGAAGGCCCATGAAAAATCAAGAAGTGCAAGGACTGTTCCCTCCCCCTTGTCCCGTGCCTCTAGGATATTCCTTAATACGTCAAAAAGGGCTGTGGCCGTCCCACGACCCGTCCTAAAATCAGACTGAAACTGAATATTTATACAAATATTTTATTTCTATCAATCAAATTATGCACCCTTGCTATACTGAATATATGTGGTTGCAGCTTAACACAGTTGTTTTAGTGCTCTCGGGTGCATTTCGAAATATGGCCTATGTTGCACTTGATATATTGTGCCTAGTTCCTGGAAATGAGAGAAGTAATTCTATCAAAACAGCGGCGATGGTCGAAGAAACTCAGTATCTCACTGTATTTTGGTGGTTATACCACACAAGCCTTAGTACAGCATGGCTTCTTTGCATAAAATTAAAACCTCAACAATATCTAATATATAAATAGAAAACTGACCGAAAACCTGGTATAAATATAGTAAGTCACACCTAGCAAAAAATTAGGAAAGCAATCTTATAATTCTCTCCTTATTACATTCTGAAACTGTAATCTACTTGAAAATGTCATAGTCATCATGAATCAGCAAAAATATTGTGTCAATGACATTATCTTACAGTTTAGTGGAGTTAATTGTGCGTGCGCAATAATTGTACAGCCATTAACTATATTACTTTCTACCGTATAAATCCATAAGCGGCAATTGACTATAGTCAAAATGGAGCCGAGAGGTCGTGGGTTCAGATCCCACCTAATATTTATTTAACAATCAATTGTTAACTATATACTTAACATAAATTTGATGGGACAAAACTTGCCAGCGCAGTGGTAAGTTTTGAATACCCTTCTTGAAGAAGTCAGGTGTACGGGAACCCACAAACTCTTCAAAGGCATTTTGTACTGCCTCTGGGGTATTGAATTTTTTTCCCTGCCCATAAGATGTCCAAAAAAGTAGAAGTCTGCAGGCGCAAGGTCTGGTGAGAACGGTTAATGACGCAAAATTTCCAATCCTAGTTCTTGAAGCTTAGAGACCGTCTGTTGTGCCGCCATATGAGGTAAAGCGTTGTCATGTAGAAGCAGCGGGGACGAGCGATAAACCAATAACGAGTCGTGCGTTCTTGTGTAGTGTTCACTCCGTACACGTAATTAATGTTGCGAGCAGTTTGTGCAGAATTCCTATCGCGACGGAACTCGTATTCCATAATTACTCGTATTCTTATCGTGTCCATATTGATGAAAAAGATACAAATGTAGTGAAAATAAAACAGCAATCAATAAACAAATGGCTTAATTTCAAATTAGAATTCCTTATTTTTTAAATAAAATTAATTTGAATTTATAATCAATTGCCATACATAAATACCGTTTCAAAATGGCCAGTATTGTAAAACAGCAACTTCATACATAAAGACTGTAATCAAAAACTAAGAACATATATATACACTTGGGAGCAAATAAATCGAGCCACTACCTTTTTTCACGTAAAATGGTAAATATTTTTGGGAATATGGAACGTATCAATTCGAACTATATATCGCCTAAAAGTTAAGTTAATAACCTTAACAATGAGGGTAAATTATTGAATAATAACCTTATTGAATGATAAATTATTGGCTCTGCAAGAAATGGTAATTTTGATAGAAAATTTAGTAGGGCTAAAACAGTCCATAAAAACAATAAAAAACAAAATTATTGCAAAAAAAATATTCTTAATAACTGGTATTACTCCCCCGTGCCCTGATGCATTCTTGTAGCCTATTAGTCATCGATCTGATCAGAGTTACGATGACATATTGTGGTATGTTCTCCCACTCTTCAAGCACAGCGACTTTAAGCTCGGGAATGGATGAAACAGCGGGAACCCTGGCTCGGACTCTCCGTTTTAGCTCGTCCCATAGGTGTTCGATCGGGTTCAAATCAGGACTTCGTGCTGGCCATACCATTTGTTGAATCCCGATCGCAGACAAGTATTCCGTAACGATCTGCGCGGTATGAGGTCTCGCATTGTCATGCATAAACAAGAAATTTTCTCCGACAAAACCAGCATACGGCATTACGTGGTCTTCAAGAATGTCAGTTATGTATCGGTCAGCTGTTAATCCACGTCTACCACTGCCATCGTTGGCGGGGTCGACGAAGACAAGTTCCGTTTTTCCGTCTAGAGAAATTCCTCCCCACACCATACAAGAACCACCACCAAAACTCACAGTTTCTCGAATGCAACATTGGGCAAATCTTTCACCAGGACGTCTATACACTCGGTTTCTCCCGTCATTGCTAAAAAGACAGATTCTTGACTCGTCAGAAAACAAAACTGACCTCCAGTCTTCTAACGTCCAATTAATGTGTTCTCGAGCAAACTCCAAGCGAGATCGGCGATGAGCTACAGTCAATTTTGGGCCAGTTGCTGGTTTGTGTGATGTTAAATTTCATTCCTTTAGTCTTCGTCTCACTGTCCACCTACTGATTGCGACACCTCGAACGTCACGTAACGCTTGCTGTAGCTGAACAGCATTAAGTCCACGGTGGCGCAACGAATTGGTTGCAATAAAGCGGTCGTCACGTTCTGTTGTTGCCCGTGGTCGGCCAGTTCCAGGTCGCCGAACAAAAGCACCAGTCTCCAGATACCTGCGGTATACCCGCTGTACCTTTGAACGACTCAAATGAAGTCTGCGTGCCACTTCACGTTGTCCGTGTCCAACCTCAAGTAAAGCTACAACTTGGGCAGCTTCCGTCGGTGTAGTATCCATTTTATCAGGTTATTTTGATTACACAGACACAGATAAAGACAACAATAACAAGTAATATGGGTATGATTAACAAAAACCTCAAATTTAATCTTTTCTTAACAGAGTACAATAAAAATGTCATAAGCAAATTAAATGCGATAATTTTATTCTACCCTTTAAACTTTAATTAAAATGAAATTTTGACAACTAACTACCCTCATTGTAAAGGTTATTAAATACCCTTTTAGGCGATATATGTTTCGAATCGATGCGTTCTATAATACCAAAAATAATAACCATAATGCGTGAAAAAGGAAGTTGCTCGATTTATTTGCTCCCAAGTGTATATACAAAAAAAACTGTTGGTGTCCTAAATCTCAAATAGGTCCGGAAAATTCGCCCACAGCAATTTACAGAAACTATCTAATCACCCCGCACATGCCTTTCAAGGGTCAATTCAAACCCCGAGACAGTTAACAGTGTAAATGCACAAAATTAATCCGGTGTAAAAGTAAGGGATCCGGGCTGGTCCGGGCCCGTGCGGAATCCGGCGACGGCTAATGCGACGGCGAGTTGTTCACGCGACGATTTTGGCAGACTCTCAACTGTCACACGCATCGTACATGCCGACTCCGGTTTAAGTTGTCGTGTAGTGCAAGATATGAGATACACAAAGCTTTTTAAACATCTTTTACAAACTGAAATTCATTAGAATTTATCTAAATCAAACCATTTTTTGAATTGTCATGGATTCAACTAGTCCGAAAGATGAAGCTAGTTGCCCTTTCCAAAATGGGCAGGAAACTATAGATAGTGTAAAATAACTGCCTCATGGTCTAGTGGGGTTTCAAGCTCTACTGTTGTCTGAAGTGTAGCTTCAAGGAGTGTACCACCCACTTCTGCACAATCCTACCATTGCGTACGAGAAACCGATCTCTCCAAACTGGTGCAGGTTCGATAATCAGTTTTTCCTCTCCCATACATTTCTTGTATTTTGGCTTAATTGGGTTAGTAATACGGGATGGTGCCCGCAAGTCCACGTCAATGCGCGTATTTTGTATACGGGTGGGAGAATCTAATATTCGATCAACTCCAGCTCTTCAAGGAAAGCCAGCAACGCCTCCATGTTACTGACAATCTCACGGAGTGTACCTGGTTTAAAGTGTCTTAAGTTTGCTCATTAGAAAATTCTCAGCAGACCTGCTTGTAAGGAAAAAGAGGATCTCTACGAGAATCGCGAAAACAATTTTTTTAATTCAATCTCTGACTTATGGAAACGTCAACATCAAACGTCATGTCGATTCTGTAAAATACTCACCTCTCTGTGATAACTTGCGTGGAGTGAGCTATCAGTGTCATTCCGTCTTTTTTATTTATTTAAAATTACACAAACTATCTTTACAGGATGGACAATACAATAGTGGTTTGCAACCATAGCCTGATATAGCATCATTTTCATCGTATGGAACCTCTACTAGGAGTTTTCTCATTTCATCATTTTTAAGCTTGTACCAATCTTTAATCGTTTCACCATGAGTCAATGGCAATTTCATCTGTCCCCAGAACTGGTATTTCGACATCGACCCTCTTTTTTGAGTAGATGTCCGAGGTAAATAAAGTCTCCACCAATAAGAATGTTTTGAAATGAGATCACTTATAAAATAAGTAAAAGTAACAGCTCTAAATATTGGGTGCAAATATTTTTTGTATATCTCTTGACACCTTCTGCTAGACTCTTGGCTAGTCCTGAAACCTGTGTGACACTCAAATGCTTAACAATTTCTAATTCGAGCTGAATAGCCACTTCACCAAAGGTAGGCTAAGTATTCAAAGAATGGTCGGGAGTATTCTGAACTCTCTGAGAGAATGATATCTCTTATATGTTTATTAGATTGTAGAGCCCCTACTAATAGATAGTAGATAGATAGATAGATAAAACATTTATTCGGTGCACACAAAAGACGCAGCACAACACACAAGAACATAAAATAATGTTAAAAAGTAACAATAATAAATATAAACAACGTGCCAATATACAGAAAAAAATAAAAAGTGAACAAACCCAAAGAAATAAAGTTCAAATTTGAGGAGAACAGTGCGGTGTGCGTCCCAAGGCTGCACCAAATGGGAGGCCAGCTCAGCATGTGTCAGGCAAATATACCTGACGCTGATATTCTGCTGGATCCCTGCAGTGACATACGGACGTCGAGCAGACCAGATTCATTGGTTATGACAAATTGTTTTGCGCAGAGAGATTATGTAAGTGGGCCCCAACTTAAACTATTGGTATTCTACAGAAGTTTTGCATCGGGAAAGGTTTGTGTTCGTTGATTATGTAAAAGTCATAATTATGTATAGTGTATATTAATGAGTAATCGTATTATAACCATAATTATAATTAATTACAGTGGCGTTGATGCGAAAATAAATGATATACTCGTATAAAAAAATTGGCTTGACTTAAATATGCATAACAATAAATAAATATAGGTTTATTACAAGTGTATTATAATAATTATTTAACAAATCATTGAATTACTATTTCCCTTTGTTCACAGGAATGTGTCCACGAGCTACGCTAAGTATACAAATTGACTCGGGAAGATCACGACAGCCAGTTATAGAAAGGAAGTGTTGGAAACAGTCATACCGAGTTTTTCCTGCGAGGCGATAAGAAACTGCCGCAGTCTAATTCTGAAGGTACCAAGATATTTCAGGTTCCTTATCGGCGGGGGAATATTGTTCCAACATTTGGATGCGGCGTATCTAAAACTTCCCCTGAAAGCAGCTGTCTTGTGCGATTGAGTGGAGAGTTGCTGCGAGCACTGCCTACTTGCGCATTCTCTTCTACTAGCGATCCAGCTCAGTTTATTGTACAGGTAGGACGGCTGCTTGTAGTTTATAACTCCAAATAGTAGGCATGCCAAGTGCAACTTACGGCGTGACTTCATTTTGAGGATTGAGTGCTTATTTAAAAATGGCGTTACGTGACTTCTTGGTGGTATCGAGAAGCAGAATCGAGCGCAGGCGTTTTGCACCCTTTGGATCAGTCGATCAGTTCTTGCCAGTAGACGAGGGCCAATAACCGCGTCAGCATAGTTTAGATTAGATAGCACAAGTGACTCAACCAGCTGGATCCGCAGCTCCTCTGAAAGATAAGGCCTTATTTTATAGAGAATCTTAAGCCGGTAAAAACAAGTGCGCACTGACTCAGCCACGTGTGCTTCATATCTCAACCCAGCGTCCATGTTTAGACCAAGAGTTGATATCATATGACCGGAATTCGGTCATGTAATTACTACTAACTCTCTCAGAGGCTTCTTCGGTCTTGTTACACCCGTAGGCTTCACGTAGACATCATCTTTTTTTTTTTGGATGGGAAATCATCAAATGACTTCTCCCGCTCTGGGTGGAGCGGGAGGGCGTATCAGACTTTTAGAGACTAAAACCCACCCGTGTTCCTTCAGTTGCCTGTACCAGCGCCACGGTTTCTCTTTCGAATTTCCCGCAACCCTGAGGCGTCGGCCCTATCCGACCCCGTCATTTGGTGCTGATATCTCTTTGAGGCGCTCGTGGAACACGACGCGCCATCGACCCGGGCCTGGTCCTTACCAGACGGCGAGCCACCCATTGCTCGCTGTCCTTACCATGGCTTGGACCAGGGCCGGACGCGAGAGATCGCCGCCGACGATCGCCTCCGCGAAAAACATGGCGGCCACCGTTCTTCTAGGAAAAGGAAGCATGTCATGTCTTAAAATAAGTAAATAAAAAACATAGCGGCCACCGTTCTTCTAGAAAACCGTGCCTTAACTTATGTAGCTTCTACACTAGAGTAGGTATACTGTATTGCAGGAGTCAGTACGGGAAGTACTGGCTATTATGAATTGATTATGCATGTAACTATTAATATTGTTAGTTACAGTTATGTTACGCAAACATCACCATCAATCGCTTTATAGCTGGCACTACAGTCCCACCCTCAGACGCGTTGCAAAGGAATTCCTATTCAGCATGGGTCATATTAATCTCTTTCACATTTCCGCGCTAGACGCCGGGATATTGCCAAACGTACCAGCTAATAGTTGGAATTGTTCTGTTTTAATTAATACGTCATACGACCAGATTTTGGCTAACTGCAGTAGTTTTAAGTGTCTTCGTTTATGATGAACATTTTAATATGTGCTCGAAAATTTTGAGGCCTTTTGAATTAACTAGATTTCTGAACATCATTATGTTTAGCACAAAAGAGGGAAAATACTGTTCTACCGTAACTTCTTCCTTATTGTAAAGGTAATTTAGACACTCTTCCCAGCTAAAGCACAAGGAAGTGGCAAAGGGCGGGCGTTTTGGGAACTGTCTAATGTCATTTTGACATTTGAAAAGTGATTATTCTCAGCCTAGTTTGAATAAATTACCTTTTATTTTTGACTAAGTCCGCTTGGTACGCACGAAATGTTACTGTTCGGATGTAAAACCTCCTCCTTATATCGGCCAGATGATTTGCTCGAAAGTCGAACTGCCAGGTCGTGAAATTCCATCTAAGCGGCCTATGAATCTTAATACCGTTTAGAATTAGACGAATTTATGAACAGTTTAGAGGCTATTGAAACTGTGGATTTAGTTCGAATCAAAGTTTATTCAAACTGCCACATATTTGTCGCGAAAGACCGGTTTTTTTCAATAAAATCACAATTTGGACTTCGTCAAAAGAGGTAAGGTTAAGGTTATCCAAGAACAGTGTGTTATTTTCATTAGAAAGAATAGAACACAATTTAGAATAACACAGATATCAGGTGTTTTTTTAAAACTATTATATAATTATAAAGTAAGTAGGGTAACTGGTTTATTTCTATTAGTTTTGCGTATTTTGTGTTTTAAACACACTTATCTAATAAACTAGTGATTAGGTTAATATACCAATAAGTAGTCATCTGGGAACTTCAAAGAATATCTAATAGTGTATTACGACATGCAGTAACATATTTTCTGTTTTTATAATTTTCACAATAAGAATAAATTTTACCCCTTTTCCTTTATTCTGTATTTAAAAAAAAATGCCCAACAAGCAACACAACAAGACTACACAATAAATATACCCAAACAAATAACCTACAATTGCGCAGCGGAGTCATCTCTTAAGTTGTCACTATTTCTTACATCTTTTTTTCAATGGCAACAGCATTCCTTATTAATCAGCAATTTAATATGAATATTGGATGTTATTGTATGTATCTAAACTGAAATCATGTGTACCTATTGTATGTTTTCTTGTATTTTGTCGTATTGCTTTACTTTAATCTTCTTGATTTATGTCAATGGAATACAAAATTTGTAATTTCACCGCCAAAGTACGATTGAAAAACTGTCACATATGGAAGTGGCCCCTTACCTAGGTATCCCTTAACACGTTGAAAACAAACTTATGTAAGGGGTTGATTTAAAGGGTCTCTTTGGTTAAGTGTTTGAGAGAACGATGGTAAAAACGGGCATTCGTGTAGCAGTGGTTTCCTTGGCAAAAATTTGGAAACTTTTTGCCTTTAAACAGCAAAGATAATTACACCATAATAACCAAATGCCAAAAAAATCATCTGAAAATTGCCTCAATTATTTTCCAATCCCGAAATTATAATCCATTTTTTCCTAACCACAATTGCTCTGACCTTTCGTATTCTGGTTCCACATCCAAACCTTCGAGGAAGGAAAAGCCACAAGCCATGGGCCTACCATGGAGTGACTGACAGGCTAGCGTGCCCAATAGTTTTCTGCTGCACACGCACGGTTAATTCTAATCTGTTTCCTTAGGGGACTCTTTTTTTTTAAATCTTTTTAACATACGATCAACTGCAGCATGTGGGTGAAATAATTGTTTGATTTTAAACTTTTCAAAAGTATTATTAATCAAAAAAATGGGTTGGCTTTCGTCTTGTTGATTTTGTAACAGTTTCATGCAAAAAAAGATCTCCGAATTGTCCTTCCGATTTAAAGTTTGAGTTGACACTTAGCAAAAGTTTAATAACAGCTTCGTGTCATTATTATTAACAAATTTATGTTCTGGCCGCGAATTCGACCGCCTGAAGTTTCGCATTGCATCGGCTGCTTGCGCATCGCATCGGCTGCCCGCGCATCGCATCGGCTTCCCGCGCATCGCATCGGCTTCCCGCGCTTTTTTATT
Source organism: Dasypolia templi (assembly GCA_963555695.1). Classification (NCBI taxonomy): domain Eukaryota; kingdom Metazoa; phylum Arthropoda; class Insecta; order Lepidoptera; family Noctuidae; genus Dasypolia; species Dasypolia templi. The sequence continues at coordinate 24,720,282 of OY743154.1, read as the reverse complement.
TCGTTTTCGCTTGGCATTATTTCTGACTTTTTTCTTTTTACTCGGCATTTAAGCGTGCTTTAAAATGGTTTTTATGGCTTCCTTAAAGTTTTTTTCAAATTCACCATTTTTAACATGAGTCAAAAAATCTATAAATCTATGAAACAAAAACTGGGGCGCGCTTCATCAAGGCAGGTCATCGGACAATTAGTTCCAGTAAGGTCCCATAAAACAAAGTTTATTAGAAAAGCCACAAACATTATTTACTACAAAATTATCATAGTGCCTCGTTGGCAATTCTTCGAAATAATAAAACATTGCGATGATAAGCAGAATTCAGTGTAAAGTGAATCATGGGGGCGATAGCTTGAACTGAGGTCAGGAGACGGTTTTAATAATTATTAAATTGCCGTGTTTTGTTATGAAATACTAGTAATATCAGCCTGTGAAGCAAAGGTTTCTCGTGAAACTGAGAAGTTTAGATGTTGATGTGCTTTCTGGGATTAAATTGCTAAGTAAGATTGGCACTATTTTTTTTTTCTTTTGCGAGGTTTCTTTGTCGAAAGTTTAGTAAAAGTTTTTTTTTTTCTTTTTTTTTTTTGACGCAACCTGTGTCGATACCCTTGCTCCATCTCATGTTCCTAGCACGGCGAGCTGTGCTGGCGCTGCTGCTGCGGCTGCTGAGACCCTCAAGCGGCGCAAATACTGTTACCTTATGGATAACTACAGTTTTGAGCCGTTTGGGGTCGAAACGCTCGGGTCATGGGGCCCGAGTGCGCGCCTCCTTTTTAGACAAATTTCTCACCGACTAGTCGACACTTCACGTGACCAGAGGGCTGGATTGTTCTTTGGCCAAAGAATTAGCACTGCCATTCAGCGTGGCAATGCTGCCAGTCTTCTGGGCACGTTTCCAGATGACAGCGATGCGGGACGAGTACTTCGACGCCTGAGTGTTTTATATTAATTTGTACAGGTAGTTAGTTATTTAGTAATTTAATTTAGTTATATATATGTTGTTATGTTTTAATTAATATGTAAAAAATTAAAGTTAAACTATATTTTCCAGAAAAAGCACTCGGCGTCGAAGTAGTTGCGGATTTTTATTTTGGTTTATGAATTCCTAACAACAACAACCTGTGGACTTTAATTTTGTGTAAAACCATATTTTCATCAAGTAACAAATATCACCATACAAATTAAAAGCAAAGAACACTAGTGCTATCAAATATTTGCCGAGGAACCTCCTTGTTTACCTTATTATACGACAGACAATTATAGACTTAATTACTGATAGTATTTGCTCATCATAGTTCGCTGTTTGCTCAGCGGAAATTAATTCTCGTCTTTCGACGACGCGGATTTACTTTAACTTAAGATTATGTTGAGATTACACATCACTAGATAATTACACAATTTAAATTTTGACTGTAAAATTCACGCAAATAATGTAATGTATGCACGTCGTCTCATCAGAAACAAAGATTTCGGAACATGCATCTTTTTCTTTATTGATAGTAAGTTGTGTCCACGTATTAAGTGAAGTTACAAGAAAAGGGTCAGACCAAAGAAAAGATGAATGGAGGAAAAGAAAAATAATATGGTTAGGAATTTTGGTGAACTGCTTTGCCGTTTCCAAATAAATTGGAATAAGGAAAATGATGAAGATTCAGTGGTATCCAAGAATGATGATAAAAAAATAAAGAATTACAAAAGCCAGTTGTCACAGGTCAACAACACAAATCCATAACCAGCGTATCGCATCCTACTTCTCGGAAACGTTTATCGCACGCACGTTGCGCCAACTCTTTTGTGTGGACTAAAAACCAGTGCGACAGAGACGAAAAAAATTCGCAATCATTTGTCCATCAGGTACAATGGTCCACCGTTACCCGTTATAATGCAGGATGCTAAATAATTACACATTCATACTCAAATGTACGGTACTGTATTGAAAAAGGCACTTACTGTCGTTTTGAAGAGCGTTGCACTGTGATCTGAGCGTTAGGTTAACTGTGGAAAAATTCTGTGTATTTTTTGTTTTTGCTCAGTGCAATGTTTGAGACTGATATTGGCATGTTTTTGTGTGTTTCTGGTGTTTTGTGCAAATACGTAGGTTGCTACTTAGAGTATGGTTGAGTGAGTTAAGTGACGCTGACGTATCGAACGGCGCAGTAGTGGCTAGTTTCTGCGCTACGGGATACAGGGTTAATTCTTACGTTTACTCCTCCTCGAACGTAGATCCACGCGAGACTATAATTGTTTTTGTAATTACGGCATTCAACCGGTTATACATGATTTAGATAATTTGCTTTTTCAGTTCTCGGAATTTGTGTTAATGTATATTAACGTTACGATATTTAAAACAAAAGAAAGAAAGAAAAGTACTTTATTGGTGACACGCATAGTAAATACAAACAGTAAAAAAACTAACAAAATTAAAATTTCAAATAACTTGTGCGAGGCCAAAAAGATTTCTTATGTGGAAGTCCAGGGGAAGTAAAATATATAGAAATACGTGCACGTTATAATAAAAATCTAAATCAAGTAATTTATTCAAATTAATCTGTGTTTCAACACTTTTCAAACGTCAACATTACATAAGACAGTCCCCCAAAACGCGCCTTTCACAACTTCCTAGAGCTTTAGTTGAGAAGAAAAAGCGTAACGTAACGTTGACGTGAACGGATTTTTAAAAACGTCTTCATATATTTCCATACATTTTACTTTTCGGTATTATCGTGAAGCCATGGATGACCACGATAATATCGTCACGAAACTTAATTAGACGAGTTGGTCCAAAATACGAATGTGCAAAATTGAAATTACGTTTTAAAGTGTGTTTCAAAATAATTGTCGCCCTTAGTTGCTATAAATATGAGAACATCATCAAAATATTCTACCCAGACAAAAAAGTACTATGTAGACATTAAAACAGTTTTCAGAATACCCATGCATATAAAATCTACGAGAATATTGTCTATTCGCGTGGCGAGTAGAGCGTCCGCTTCGGCGAGTCGACGTCAAACGATAATTTGACAAGCAACGCCGCAGTATGCTATTATCTTCTAAACATGCTCAGACAAGCTTTGTCTCGCCACAAGTTAACTATATGGATGCAGTTATACATGTGTAGTCCGGTGTCTCATATTTACTTGTGTTATAGGATCTTTTTTTAGTAATGGAGAGTCTAACGAAATCAGGTTAAGTATTCAAACCAGAATCGAACTTTTTTGGGAATCAAAACTTACTTTTCCGCGATTTGGTTTTTAATATAACGATTATAAACATAATCATTGAATCAAAACTATGTCTCCCATCTTATGTAAATCATATGCAAATAAATAAACATTCTATTATATTATATCCATGTATTATTTAAACTGCATTATAATTAAGGACTTTTTAAATTCTAGTTCAGGGTTCTAGGTCCTATGGCGTCATGTTTGATTTAAAAATAAAAAATAAATTATTTTCTTTCACTAGATTCTTTCATATTTTGTGAATGTGAGAACGTTGTGGGCCTTGTAGACTGTAGATTTGTATATATTTTTTTCTATTTGTCCACCTGGTACTTGTTGACAGGCCTACACTGTCCTCCCATACCTATTAACACTGTAATTTGAAAACATTGTGAAAGTCAAGAGTAACCGTGGTGTTTCTTGCCGGCCCTTCTTCAGGAAACAATCAATTGGAACCGTGCAACTAACTTCTGACATTTCATAAGTGCCCATGTAGGTTTATGTGAAATACAATATTTTGATTTGATTTAATTTGAATGTTTTTAAAGAATGATCTGTGAGCAAGCGTCAAGAGTAATCTAGTGAAAATGCTAGTTCATTTTGTATGAGTACTTTGTGCCCTACTGCGGGTCAGTTACTACAGCATTTTCTTGTCTATATTACAACTTAGCACAATTATAATTCAAGCTCTAGTCTGTTAGATACCGCTCAAAATACTGTACAATCTATAAAAACAAAACAAAAGCTAGCCTTGAGTTCATCCTAGACTGAAATAACGAATGAGTGTAGTATCATGTGTCTACTGCGTTCTCCCTTAGCACAGCTCTCTATTAGACATAATTGCTAGTATGCTGTTAAAAAGTCATATCAGTAATTCCCTGGCTTGTATCTCAATTTAGTTCATTAGCTGGGCTGTTAGTAGGTAGGTTCTTAGTTTATTATAAACATTGTTGAAGACTTTTCTTTGTATCGTCGATGGTAGAGTTATAGAATTAGGGAATTATGAGAATAATTGTGCAGTCTTGACTCGAAACGAAGATATTATAATTGAAAATGAAAATACAATTCTTAATAGTTTGTGGATTGCTAGAAGTTCACTTATTCTAAGTTCTAAGACCGTTTGTCAGAACAATCGTTTGGCCGTTAAACTGTTGTTGGTCGATAGGACGATTGCTTGAAGAACGTTAATCCGAATGATCGTTTGATCCATGAACTTCGGGCAATCGTAAAGTACTCGTTTTTCATCGTAATCATCTTAAAATCCCTGTTCTACGCAAGTACTTTGGACTGGCCATCTCCCATTGGTTCCATGCTTCCATTATCTTTACCGAATCTTATCCGGGATTTCGCGTGGTACTTTAGAGGTCATTCAGCCTGGTTCTGCTGGTCTGCCAATATTTCTTCCGTCGATCATCGACCCTGCAGTAACGGCTCTGTTCAATTCAACCTGCCATACTTTGCTTCATTACGTTTGCTCAACAATTATTCATCGTTAAAACCGAAACTATCCCGAGATAAATACTTGAGTAGGACCATAAATAAAGTGTCTAGAACGTTCGTATCTATTTAACTGCTCATACATTATTCCTTAACAATAGAACATGAGGTCGATGAGGCGCAACCTACACCAATTAATTGTCAAAGCGAACAAAAGCAAAAGCTTGTACGAACCGTATTATAGTAATCAGTCTCTCAACCGTTTTCATTGACCCATAGCTCCGTACCTAATGTTTCGACCGAGGGCCAAACTTATACTGGTCGTAAGTTACTACGCAGTACGGTGACTATATTGACCCCTATTGTCTTATTAAATGTTCGAAGTGAAAGCTCAAGTTATAGTTGGTACGTCACTCACTACGCAGTATCGTCACCCATGTTAAATTCAGCGCAGTGTTTACGTATTGCAGGGAATGCAGTAAAACAATAAGTGCTGTTTTTTATGTTTTAGCAGGAGACGCTTTGTAATCAATCATTGAAGATGTGCCGAGTTGATTAGAGATAAATTGGCTTAAAAGGGTTCTTACCATTGTAACTAGAGTAAGTTATTTTAAAAGTGTATGCAATCAATTATCTCCCCCCCACTGTGATAGGGTCGGCTTCCAGTCGAACCGGATGCAGCTGTATACCAGTATGTCACATGGAGCGACTGCCTATAACAACCCAGTAACTGGGTTGCAAAGTTGGTTGTCAGATTTACGGGCTTCTGACTACCAGGAATGACATCCAACACCAACGGTTTAACATAATTTCTGAGGCACGGCGGGGTCTCGAGATGTAATGAAAAGTCACCCGCTCACGGACCAACCTCCTCAAGCATAGCTTTACCTTCGATCCGCCCGGCGCCCGTGCGGCTGTTGTTGTATCGAGCCCATTTTACATTCTTACTTTTCATCATCTGAGGGGCAATTTCCGTAATTTTAAGAAGGTTTACACTCTGATCGCTCTGATCAAAAATACCTACAATTTCCCTACATTTTTGACATGTTTTTGACATTTATTGTCGCTGAGATGGGAATGCGACTAGATTTTGGTGAACGTTTTTAATTACGAGAATTGCTCTTCAGGACTATTTTTAAGGTATTGCAAAACAATATCTAATTATGCTCAAATGGCCTTTGGACAATATCCGGCCGATTATAAGGCTGAGTTTTAGAGCGAGCATCTAACATGGGTATAAATAAAATAGATGATCTTCTACAAAGCGGATTCCATATTATGCCATAAAAGAACTATCGTACACGTTTTCCTTTATTGTTGGTTTGTATAAATACTAAGTTTCGAGTTAATCAAACCGCGCATTAAACTCTTCCATACAAACTTTGGCGATCCCCGAATCCCCGACATATGAAATCAAGGAATTTCACCCCTTGATGGTTGATCTTTCAAAAACCCCTTCTTTGTTTTCCCCTATATTTTTAAAGATAGTAGTGTGCAAAATTACACGTTCCTACTCCCATTAGTTTCGGCTGGGACTTGAAACGTAAGTGGTAAAATGTTCACTTCTGCTTTACTCTTTTGGGATTACAGGCGTTATGTTATGCTACTAGACTGGTCCTTCTGCCTGCCCCACATCGTGGTGGGAGTGCAGTGCGCGGGCGTTCCCTCGTTGCACTCATTATTAGATAATTCGAGTTAATCTGCGTGTGCTCTCCAATAGGTGTGGGGTTCGCTGAACTGCTCATAAATTGGCCAAGTTGATAGTTTAATGGCTTCATGTTTATAGCCAGTTAGTGCTGACAACTGGTGTTCGTCTGTTTCTCATAATCCAGGGACAACTTATTGCAAAATCATAGCCTTTTTTGTTTGTTAAGTACAGTGGCAGTTTGAAATTAAATTAATCTAATTAATCACACATTGAGAGCAGTGGTGGCCTTGTAGTAACGGCCGTGACTTATACATTGTAGGTCTAAATCAAAAGTTATTTATACAAATTAGGATGAGAATCAGCACTTTTCGAACGTCAAAATTACATAAGACAGTCCCCCAAAACGCCCGCCCTTCACCACATCCTAGTGCTTTAGCTGGGAAGAAGAAGTGGCGCAACACAGCAGCACAACTGTCTGTTCAGTTAAAAAACACTTGAAACTATACAATTATAAGGCAATCAAAGTAAGAAAAATTTCGAAACACAGAAAATCATATTAAATTTTCTGTCATATGTAAGCTAGCCACGCCAATATACTCAAAACAGAAACCAATAAAAATCATTTCATCAATTTAATTAAAGCAATGCGCAATAGAACTTTCCATTCCTCTAATGTTTAAAAAAAATCAAAGCTTCCAAGACGGCCAATTTCCAGACGCACTTAAAGTGGCTTTAGTAAAACCAATACATAAAAAAAGGTGACAAGCATATCCCAAGTAATTATAGACCCATTGCACTGTTACCAACTTTTTCCAAAATATTTGAAAAAGCTATGTGCAATCAGCTATATATATTCTTAGAAATCAGTTTATAAATATACTCAACAAGCGCTACAACATATAAAACGACAAACAGTATGGCATGAAGGGCGTGATACCTTACCTTTCAGTTTCATTTCAGTTGAACCGGGAGAGATCAGAAATATAATTCCTCCATACCGATAGACATCTGATAGACTCCATCAAATCGAAAGCGGTGTGATGTGACAATATCACCCGTGGTATGATTATAACCATTCTGGACCAACTCCTACCCGCGATTACCCATATAAAAAATTTTTCCTTGTACACCGGAGTTTTCCCTTCCCTGTGGCGCAAAACCTATGTTCGCCCGCTACCTAAGGTTTCTAATCCCTCTCTTGCTACTGACTTCCGTCCAATTTATATCCTTACCTTCCTATCAAAAGTGTTCGAGACCTGTGTCCACAAACAATTCTCCAACTTTGTTCATTGTAACTCAATTATTAGTCTCTTCAATCTGGGTTTAGGCCTGCGCACAGCACTGTTTCCGCCCTTCTTAAAGTGACTGGCGATATAAGGGCAGGACTGGAAGACACCAAAGTAACTGCTCTGGTGTTGGTTGATTTCTCGAATGCCTTTAATACTGTCAGCCATGACACCCTGTTAGCCATTGTCTTATATTATGGTCTCTCCCGAAGCACTGAAATGGTTCTCCTCTTACCTTCAGGAACGTCAACATTCCGTTCATGTTGGGGATTCTTCTTCTTGCTGGTGTGATTTGGAGACTGGCGTTCCTCAAGGCGGTATACTTTCTCCTCTTCTGTTTTCTATTTTTATTAATCTTATAACTTCCGAACTTCAGTGTGCTTATCATCTGTATTTCGATGACTTGCAGTTGTACTGTCACGGGAAGGTTGATGAATTACCAGACACCATCGTCAGATTAAATAGGGACTTGGTAGCCATAAAAACCTGGGCTGACAGATTTGGTGTAGCAGTAAACCCTACGAAGTGTCAGGCGATCATCATTGGCAGTTCTCGTAGCATTAGTAAGGTGGATGGTAAAATATTGCAACCAGTACACACAAATGATAAACAAGGACCATCGAAGTAAAATAAATTAACAGAACAATTATTTTAACAATAACAAAACCATAGACAGCAAGACGACCAGTCACCATAAGCAGCACACGTTCACGAGCATAACGCAAAGATCAGCCATTGCACCCCTCGCCATATTTGAGGGAAGGAGGCAACCCGATCCCCGACGCTACCGCAAGCAGTGACATCTAAGGGAGCATGACGAACATGCCGCCGGTTGCTCAGGCAAGAATAATTTATGATCAATTGTCGAGGTCGCTAGCTAACCACATATTGCAATACGTCTATTTAAAAAAAAAACATTGTAATAAGTAGATCATGTCAGTAATTACCTAATGGAGATAACTAAAAATATTTGACTTATATAGTCAAATAAAATTTAAACAAATATACGAACTCGTATACCCTGTCAGAACGTAAGCTGATTCTGGAGAAAGAACATGAACATTGTCTTGAGGTAATAACAGCGACCAACTATTCTTATCGTTTAAGTAGTCGTTATTGGAATAATATGCCTTTGACCAAAGGTTGTATTTTACTTGAGCTTTAAATGCATTATAAGGCAAATCTAGCAAAGAAGAGGGTAGCTTGTTATAAAATGTTATTATACCAAGCCCAACAAATGAGTTATGAACCTTATGAAGCCGGTGAAATGGAGCACGTAGTTTGTTCTTATTTCTAGTGTTAACATTGTGAATATCACTGTTTTTGGTGTATAAGTGTATATTTTGCCTAATGTATAAGATGTTGGCGAAGATGAATTGTGATGCTACCGTGAGACTACCAATATCTTTAAAATAATCTCTGAGAGAAACTCTGGCTCATAGCTGATAAATTGCTCGTACAGCTCGTTTTTGAAGGACGAATATATTTGAATATCAGCAGCTTTGCCCCACAGCATAATACTGTAGGACATAACGCTGTGGAAATAACTAAAATAGACTAACCGAGCTGTATCAACGTTAGTGTATTATTGTCTTACTTTCCTGACGTCGTAGACGGCTGAAGTGAGACTCCCCGCTAGGCTTGATATATGTGGGCCCCCACAGAAGTTTGGCATCTACTGTTATGCGCAGAAAAACTGCCGAGTCTACTGTTTCAAGCAGCTCTTTTTCTTTGACTATGTTGGATCCTAGATTTCTAACATTCGGTAAGACGAACTTTACACATTTAGTTTTCTTAGCATTGAGAACTACTTATTTGACGTAAACCAATCCGTAACCATTTAGAGTGTACTGTTTACGTTGTCAAAATCTTGTCTATTCCTGTCTACTTTAAAAATAAGAGAGGTACCATCTGCAAACAGTACAACGTCACAGGTATCGTTTAAATAGAATGGTAAGTCATTGATATACACTAAGAACAAGAATCGACCTAGTATTGAGCCTTGAGGTACACCTAACTGAACTGGAAGCCCGAAAGATTTCACGTCATCGACATCTACACATTGGAACCTATTATGTAAATAAGAATTTATTACGTTGAGAGCTTCGTTTTGGACACCGTTATTACGTAGTACAAAGGCTTTAGAAAGATCACAGAAAACTCCAATAGCATTTTACGATTTCTCCCATGCATTAAATATGTGTTTCAGCAGAGCAACACCCACATCTGTAGTCGAACGTCCTTTTGTAAAGCCATATTGTGCATTATGAAGGAGGCTATTTAAATTAAAATGTCTTAGCAACTGCTTAAGTATTAACTTTTTAAATATTTTGCTAAATGCTGGTAAGAAAAAAATGGGTCTGAAATTGCCAATGTTATTTTTATTACATGATTTAAATAATGGTCGCAGGTTCGAACCCAGACAGGCGCTTTACTTTGTGTAAATTACTTCATCACCACTGTTCTCAAAACGGTGAAGGAAAACATCTTGAGGAAACCGGCATGTCCTAGAACCATAGAACCAAATATTCGAAGACATGTGACATCCCGCGGCCCTCGTTCTGGATTACGACTTATTCACCGAGAGGAGGATTGAGTCCCAGCAGTGGGAACATTATAGGCTGAATATGTTGTATGTTATGTAATCACAAATTATGAAATAAGTTGATGAGTCGAAAAGGAATGTGCAAAATGTGTAGGCAGTTAAGACAAGCATTTTACACTCTGTCGCTCCCCACACACATACACTTTGTCAGTTTTGAGATAGTCAGTTTATTTATTTAACCATTTATGTACACACATATAGAGACAAGAAAAATATATAGACAAGAAAATAAGAACAGAAAAATAGGTACAAAGTTTTATAACGCCAAAGGGTAGGTATCAATTTCTTTTATTTTTAAATTGCATGTTAATGCATACCTAATTATGTTGGTTTTCAAAAGATAAATAAATTCATTCACCACGAAGTACCAATAAACCAAAAAGCGTCAAAACATTCTTCAGAATATCAGAAATGTAACAAAACAAACGTATTTTCTAAAACAATATGAAGCTTAACATAAAACGCACCACACTTACTCACAACTGCAATTTGCGCTCAAGTTTACGTTAACGTTTGCCGGCCGTACAAATCCGCTTACATTTCACGTGTGTACGTTACTGGTTACGCGCCATTTGTTCTGGCTATTTACGATTATTTATTGCGGATTTAAATGAGTGTTCTCTTAAATTCGTACGTTTGTGTGTGTTTTGGTCAAACAGAAATTATTGTATGTACATATGTGTTTGTGCTTTATTTGCTCGTAAAAGGTAGCAAAGCTATTACATCAAGAGGATAGGCAGTAGCATCTTATTGTATGCAAATAACCTCAAGCTGACCAATTCTTTTGTAAATTTTGACGATTACGACTTCCTTTTTTGATCGTTCGTGTTTGGGATTAATACCGCTGTCATAGAGTCAATAAGGGCTCGGAGTAAAAGAAAATAGATAAATATTAAATTGTAAAATAAAAGTTAATTTAGACAAATAATGCAAAATATTAGGTACATAAGTTTTATCGACCAGAACACATAAAAAGGGGCACTTTAAATTGAAATCAAAACGGCAACAAAAAAATCTAGTATTTTTCTATTTTTAGGATTTCCCCAAAGGGTGAATACTCGGCAGGTTCGCTCTCCTTTCTATCCTAAGGGCACGTCTTCCCTATCTTTAAAGTGCCCCCCGGTATTTTCTTTGACATGCAATGGTCTTTGGTTAAACATTGGGCTCAGATCTAGAGACATTTAATTACAATATACAGCATGCGTAACAGGACCACTTCTATATGACGAAGAGAAGACAAATCACTTTCTTAACAAAAAGCCATGATTTTCTTGAATTTTAACATCGCGCAATTTTTAGTAATCTTTCTAATATCTGTCATTTTCATTTATTTATTTCAATATCTGTCTTTCGTTTCTTACGTTTATATGGTGGCCATGCAACCCCATGCTGGGGTCATGAAACGCGGGGAACGATTTAGCGAAAGGCCAAATTTTTACAATGCCATCTATCGAGGCAAATAAAAACTAAAAATACCTATGACATTTTCCCACTTGACATAGTTGAATGTAGAATGTAGAATTAAATGTAAAAAATTATAAGTGTTTACTTTATTATTTTTAACATTTAATTCTAAACTCATATGTGGGAAATAAAATTTTCAATAACTAACTGAAACTTAGACCGCTTTGTTCATAAACGTTGCTTTAAGATAAGTAATGATTAACGTCTGCTTAGCCGTAATTTTTTTGACATTTAATCTCCTTACTTTAAGTAACATTTATAAATAAAGGGGTAAATACCACTAGTTTTCGTAAAAATGAAACCGCATAACTTACATACATACGCTACAAACGCAGATGCTGGGTTTTTGAGATGGACGCAAATAAACGGACGCACACAATTTACGACAGTGCTCAGCGCACGTGGCGTTTACTGAGTTTTTTTATTGGCGCAATAAGTGATGGCATTGTTTCGTGTTTATGCAATTAAGTGTATTTATGTTTACGGAATTTATTTATTGGTATGCGGGATAGGTGAACTTTGAATGACCTCGTCGTTCTGGGGTTATTTTCTCTAGGAGATTATGATCATATGATCGATATTGATAACATAACATCATAACATCACGCCTTGTATCCCCGAAGGGTTGGGCAGAGGTGTACCTATAAGTACACCCACATTTCGCCAGTTATGTTTTTTTTTTTTTTTTTTAAGTCCCATGTAATAGGGGGCGAGCCTATTGCCATCAACCGGGCACAAATCCAGACTCCGGGCTGCTACTGAGAAATTCCAGATAGAAAAACCCAATAACAAGTTGCCCGACCTGGGGATCGAACCCAGGACCTCATGCTCAGCAGTAGCGATTGCGACCACTAGACCAACGAGGCAGTATTGGCGATATTGATAGTACCAGGTATATGTTATAAACAGACAGTGAAGTGGAAAGACAGACTTAGAGAAGTCGGATAAGGTACACCTAATTATCTAGTTTTGAAACATAATTTATTTTTTGACGTGTTAAGGTTTTGTAAAAATCTACTTACAGAAATTAAATACGTAATTATTGATCTGTTAATCCCGTCATCTAACAGTCGAAATACGTAATTATTGATCTGTTAATCCCGTCATCTAACAGTCGTAACGTTAACGTCACTCAAATCAGTAATTTGCACCTGAAATGTCATAAAATGTAATCATCACCTTACAAAGCTGACGCAACATGCGACATAAAAAATATATCAAAAAGAAATTCTGCCAAAAATACTATATTTAATGATACAGTTGACAGTGTCAGATGTAAACTCAACCCGTACACATAATAAGTGTCTGTCTGTCAGTCATCAAACGATTTCTCGGAAACGTAACACGACAAAGGGATTGTCACTTTGTGCCGAATTCGGTTTTATGGACGATAAATTATATGAGAGCCGAAATTGCGAAGTCGCGAAGGAATTAAAAATAATTGTTGGGCTTTAGTTGTTGTGCTGCAGCTTAAAACAGATTGGGCTAACTGTACTTTAACATCACGTAAATGACGTCATTAAAAGGTATAAGGCTTTTTTATAACCTTTGGTGGTCTGAATGTGTGTTTTTTGGTATGAAAGCAAGTTCTCCTTTCCCCATAGCTTTTCAATAATAAAAGTATAAGCTGCACCGGGAACTCCTCAGGGTGGCCTGGCTAGGTGAACGGTTAATTCATAGGGAATCAATCGTTCACCTAACCAGCCCACTGCTGGACATAAGACAAACCCTTTCCAAACCCTCAATTTCCGGTACAACACTTCTTGCAGGATCACATTAATCAATTTTTTTAATTAACGATTATAGAAAAAAAAACATTTTTTTTGGCAGTCGACACGAGTTAGAAGCCACCGTCCTCCATGCTTTTAAATATAACCTCACGTAACGAGTTAAGTTGTAGGAAACAAAAATATTAAAACGTAAGTCATATTTTTCGTGAGTTCAGTTATTCGTACAGAAAATATTTATTATTACATCTTTACCAGAGGCTTCGTATTGAATTTTTCAACGGTTGTGATGTCCTTATTTACATGAAAGATTAAGCAATATCATTAGTAATTTTGTTTTTAAGCGGCACTACAAGTACCTACATTGTACCAACTAATACGTTTGGTACTTAAACTTCCGAGGCTACAGTACCGTTACCCATAATGCTACCCCATAAAAGTCTCGGGGCCTAAGAAAACACGGCTTTCCATTCAAATTTCACACTTAACAAAATGCAAATGATGAAGAAACATAAAATTTGTGTTACAAACAAGCAAGTTGTAAGCTATTCTTTGGGACTCAAATTTTAAGGTAGGTAATATGGTGTAAAAAGTACCGTTTGCTTTTCAAACGTCATTAGCAAGTCGTAAACGTCAATATTGCCGAATGTGAACCTTCTACTAACTTCGAATGAAGTTTAACAGAAAGGGACAAATCAGTTCGATAGCCAAAATAGGCTTATAGAGCTAAAATGGATTTATAGAGCCGATTGTTGTTTTTTAATAAACCGGTAAGGAATCAATTTTTTTACAGAAGCAATATTATTCAAATAATAATCATCCTCATCCGAATAAACAGCGTCTAATTAAATTAGCCAGCTGCACTCCTCAGACGTGGTGGACACCGATATCTTAACATGATAAAACCAATTTAAAAAAAATTGTATTTTTTTGGGGGGTCAACGACAGCTGGTAGTTTTTTTTAACGTGGTGTATGTATGTAAAATCTGATTGATTTTCTTTTATCGTGTTAAGATATCGATACCAATCAAGTCTGTAAAGTATTCAAAACAAAACGGATGTTTTACAAGTGACTACACTAACTGCGGTCGATAAAGCTCTCGAAAAAAAATCATTAAAATAGGTTTTTTATTTTTCGTTTTATCTGCGGAGTTCTGCTATCTAATTTAATTTGACCCAGATTTGGGCTCGGCGGAGCATGTCTACTTCTTCAATTTTCATTGCCTATGATTTGAAAATATACTTGTGTGGAACCCAAAATCAACCGGTGCATTGTAAACTCCATCGCGTCGTGACGAATCACAAAACGTTCAAAATTTTACTAAACGCGGCGCTTTTGATGTTTTAATTATAAATTTTGGTTTATTACCCGTAAATGGTTATAACTTGTTGGTTATCGCAACCGTCCTGTTTTTATTAGTTTATGCCAGTAATTGGGTAACTGCTCTGACTCCTGCAGAAGTCGGTAATAAAAGCTGCATTTTAAGGTTACACGAAATTAGTGGAGATAAGGAAATGGTGATGCTTTAACGGTTAAGAATATTTTTTACACGTAATTGCGAGGGTAACATACATAAAAAAGACAATTCCTTACTTTGGACTATGAGAATCTTAAAGTTATTCGGCAACAAAAAAAGCTCTAAATTTAAAAATAATTTTGACACAACTAAAATAGAATTTGACAATCGCGAGTCCACGTGGTATTTTTTTTCTTTTGGCTTCGGTACGTGTTTGTACTAGCCCGTGAATCTTTGTTAGAGCCGGAGGCGCGCATGGGGGGCAGCCCCGACGTGTTTTATGTGGAACTTTTTAATTTTTGTATGGAAAATTAAAAAAAAATACCTACATGTTCAGTTTTAGGGGTTTAAGGGCTTCCTATAGGAGGTCGAAATTTTCATTATTTTTGCGATAGGACACGCCGTTTTCGAGATCTAAGCAAAAGATAAAAAAGATACAGTACTGTTTTTGCAAGTTTGAAGTCGAGGTGTTGGTGTGAATTTTAGTTCACGACAACTAATTTTATTCCACACAATAGTCATATTCATGTTCAGATTTAGTTAGACAATCAAAATTGTAGGTGAAAAACGTCAAATTCGGAATAGCTTAATTGCCATTTTCACTAAACTACTCAGTGCCATCTTAGTGCTGTCAAAGCACAATATAGTTAAGTTGTGTCACTTTAATGAATAGCAGAATTGGAAGTCGTCGTTTGACAGGAATAAATCAAATTTTTGTGATTTTTAGTCTAGTTTAGAGGTATTTATTTGTAACAAGAGAATTGGTACTAATGAATATGTCCCAGAACTTTCCGTATAACTGACATAAATTAAGACTTTGATACCAATCCAGGATTCACTCGTTATATCATAGTCCTCATTCATAGCTTTTAAAAATCCATTTTTCTTTCCTTCTTTTTGCCACCTCGTGTAGCAAGAATAGACAAAATGACAGATTAGAAATCTCTCTTTTTGTCTATTCTAACGTCGAACATTCTCGTTTCTATGATGGTCATGCGACACGTCTTGGACAGATACAAGTCAAGAGCAGAAAGCTGCTGAGTTGTTTTGTTTTCATAAATGGGTTATTAAAAAAAACGTCCAAGTGCGTGTCAGACCACCCACAGTGAAGGGTTCCGTGGTTGGATGAATTAGATCGATATACGTCACTGTCAATTCTCTATCTACAATTGTATGTTTGTAATCGCAATGGTAACGTGATAAAACTAAAAAAAAATACGATTTTCGTTTTTTTTTCCTTTAATTGTGCTGTGAGGTCTTGCTTCTTGCCAAATTTCATGATTAACGGGAGGTACCTTAACAAGGTTTTGATTTATTGGCGAGTGCCAAAGTATGTCGCATAAATGGCCATATTTTTTTTATTGCTTTGATTTCGATTTTTTGGAGTTCCAACGGATCTTACGGACGTAGGTCACGTATTTAATATGAAATTTAACTTGATACTTACCCTCACTCGTTCCTGAGAAAAAGGGTAATGACAGACTGACAGACAGGCGGATGGACGGACGGATAACAACGTGATCCATAAAAGGGTTCCGTCTTTTTGAGTTACTTAACCAACTGAAAAAACCAAAATAGCAGTTCTCGAAAATTAAAAAACCGATTGTGGTTTATCATGCCTTACACCCTGAATTCCGGAAAGCAGTGGCATATCAGAAATATTGGCAGCGCAAAGCATTAGGTAAAAAAGTTATAAGGCCATCATCAGACAACCATGTGTCTGATGATGGCCTTATAACTTTTCGGTGTTTCTAGAATCTTTAGTAAACAAAAACAATTGAATCACTCCAGATTTATAAACAGGAACAGTGTCATCATCATTCTACGTACACAATTCATCTTCAATTGACGCTTACTGCTGGCACGCGACGTTCACAATTTTATGTTTTATCTGCCCTACATCAGCAGGAAAATTTCCTTTTGACTCACTCACTATTTCATCTGAATCGTTTGTTGCACTTTTAGCCTTTATTGTTGTTAGAACTTCATGCGGAACTGACTAGTTGTAGTATTTGAAGGTATGTAATTTTGTGATGTATATATGGTATTCCCATTTTGAGAAACCCTAATGCTAGCGTAGTTGTATGAAAATTCTGTTAGGCAATTTGTCTCAGCTTCATTACAAAACTTTTTATTTTTTCGCTACTGAAGAGGGTGCCTATATGATAGAGGCGATAATTGTATCAAAATCAGGCCTTGTTTGGCACGGTTTTACATTTTGGTAAAACACGAAGATATATTTAATACGGTGTATAAATATTACACACAAACCTTTAGTGTGTGTTTAGAAATGCGCAGTTTAGGAGAACAACGCGGTGACGCAGACAAACACGAAAAGGGACTTATAGGTAAGTAAAAACTTTCGTAAACGCAAGCTAATTAATATTTACAAATATTGAGGTTTGTTAAAATATCCTCTTTTATTATATTAAGTTATAACATCTTGCGCACCCAGGTACCTCTAACTTGCTGTCTGATTAATGCTCGTTATTCTTTTAGCTCGTTCCGACACGATAAAGATTTATCTTCAATATTATTACCCATTAATATACAGGCTGATAAAGATACAGGAAACCCATCTGCCTCATCTCACTTTCACATTCGAGGAAGAAGTCATTACTAATTATATTGTAATAACTAAACGAGTACGATCTGTTTCGTGTTATCACTCGTTTCATGAGGAAGGGACACGCGATTTTTTTCCGCGAAGTGTCGACTTCAGTTTTCCTCATTCTGAAAAACTGTGGGGGATTCCTATGATGTGTCCTAATCACATGTGACAGTAACTAAACGAAGGCAGTGTTGCGTGTGATTACAAAGTGTTGTAAGGTTCCATTTAATTAACTCCTTACTTTGTATTTATTTTACTTTTTACTCAAACGAATACAGAAGCTTTACCAGAATATAATATTAGACCAATTAAAGAATGCTCTGTCTCTGATGAGATTACACAAAATTAATTTGGTAGAGTGGGGATAAAAAGTGAATTCGCTCGTTTGATCTAAAACGACCTTAAGACGTAAAAATCATATGCATCGTAAACGATTATATAGTTTTTCTAGCGATAGTAAAATAGGTAAGCTTATTAATATCAATGAAACTTGACAATGCATTGGAAACCTGCTTGCCTTTCAAAACTCAAGCATTTATTTCAAATAAATCAATTACAGGCACTTTTGAGTTTTCAGGGGTCGATCAGTCAGAAAGATGAAGCCCATTCCAAAGCGTAGTCGGTCCGTTGTAGAGAGATAAAAAATGTATTAAATAAAATTAAAATTAGCCGTGGCATCTAAGAGATGACCAGTCCCTTGTGACGGCGCACGTTCACGAACATTACGTTTGGATCAGCACCATTTAGCTCAACCATTTTGAAGGGAGCTAACTGATCCAATGGCTATTAAGCTTTATCAGGTGAACCGTACCTAGGACTGTTTACTTAACCAATACCTAATTACCTACCCCCATTATTTATTTGAGCAGTGGTGGCCCAGTGGTAACGGTCCCGACTTACGAGTTATAGGTCGTGAGTTCGAACCCAAGCAGGCGCTTTACTTTGTGTAAATAATTTAATCACCACTGCTCTCTAAACAGTGAAGGAAAACATCGTGAGGAAACCGGCATGTCCTAGGACCAAAAATTCGAAGACATGTGACATCTACCAACCCGCACTGAGCCCGCGTGGTGGATTACGGCTCACTACCTCTCATAGAGAGGAGGCCTGTGTCCCAGCAGTGGGAACGTTATAGGCTGATTATATATTATTTATTTATTTATTTAAAAACTGCATCTTTGGTCTAGTGCTCGCAAGCGCTACAGCAGAGCATGAGGTCCTGGGTTTAATTCTCAGTTCGGGCAAAATGTTTTTGGGTTTGTCCATCTGAAAATTCTCAGTAGCAGTACGGAGTCTGAATTTAAGCCCCATCAAATTGCAATAGGCGAGCCTATTGCCCCCTATTAAGTGGGACTTACACCCACCACCTCTGCTGAACCCTTTGGACATTACAGGCGGGATGTTTTGTTATGTTAACTTATCTTTGTACCTAAACCTTCATGATACAAGCCAATTAAGTCCTTAACAGTAATAACGAAAGTGATAACACAGCTATCTGTCAACCTATGCCTCTTGACACTTGCGTCGATCGTTACGATCGTAAAAACTAGTATCAAGTCTAAAGCTAAATGCTCTAGCCATTACAAACGGTTTTAGTTAATAACTTAACTCCGTAATTACATAGGAGTCTTTTTACAAGCTAGTTATTAATTCTGCAGTTTAATTATTACAAATTATATCCAGTAGGTTGGTTGGGGCTATTGTTTTGCATATGTAATTAGTAATTAGAGTTTCGAATTGGTTTATCATAATCATTTATTTAAACTAATATAGTACCTACCTATAATAGAGCATTACAATAGATTGAAAACGTTTGATAATGTAAACAAATTGAAACTGAATATTAATTTACTGACGAGGTCGTGGACCGAATACGATTTTGTTTCGAGACGTTTTTACGAGTCAAAGGCATATCATTTTAGATTTTTAAAAAAACATGCATTATTTTTTATGCCACTAGTTTTGTATGTTGTAACAGCTTAAATACATACTGTCAATAAATAATGGAAACGAAAGGTAAATTTGAACGGAAGGTCCAATTAATACAGCTAACGCCATCTGCCGGCTTCCGCAAAAGACCAGTCGTATGCACTTATTGGCTATTTAAACATAATAACGAGTACGGAAAGTAAACACTGGTCGACCTCGGGTTATCGAACTCGTAGTACTACGGATACCTACTGCGCTTATACCTACACATTTAACATAAATATTATTATACTTTGGTAGGCATGGAAGTACCTAATGTATTCTTTAAACTTAAACTAAATATGTAAACCAATTTGCGGTCACTAACTCACTTGTTAGTAGTTAACACTACTACCTGTCTTGTCTTCCCAGTATCTACATTTAAATTAAACAGAATGGTCATGTTTTTATTCAGAATTTTTTAGAAAAAAAATCTTCCCAATACTATGATTAAAACCCGGCCAAGTGCGTGTCGGACTACGCAAAATGAAGGGTTCCGTAATTTGATTTATATTATAGGTAGTTGAAAAACATGTTGTCCCATACGTTCCTGTGCCTACAAAGCATACATAACTGTGATAGTTTTCCTTTTAACTTTGATAAAAATACTACGGCCGTGATTTTTTTCACATATCCAAAACCAACCATTTAGCTGGTAGGTCGGGGACCCACCTAACTCTAACTAAAACTAGCACTTTAAAGCATACTTGGCAAAAGGATACCTGAATCGAAAAATGGTTTTCAATTACCCCGAGTCTTTCTGAACGACCTTTTCAACGACACCTTACACCATGGGACAGATGAGACAAAAATATTTTATCCCTATTTCACGTGTACCGAAAAAACCGATTACCGAGGGAGGTACCGTAAAAATACTTTTTTAAAGATTTAATTTAACCTCTTTGTCGGCGTGACAAAGTAGCTTTCTAGTACTAAGAGCCTCTGAGCTAAGCTGTGGACAGACGGACAGACTGACGGACGCACATGGCGAAACTATACGGGTTATCTGTTGGCTACGGAACCCAAAAAAATTGAGAACTTATTCTTGTTCTCAGAAGCAATTAAATTAAAATATTTTATCATTTTTTCAGAATGCAACACCTACTGGAGATATCACACGCTGAGGTGACTGTTCCTCCATCTCGGGAAGATATCTTTAATTCACATTTCACATAAGCTTGGGAAGTTATTTCTACGTCTGGAATATTTTGCGTCGTAAGCTTCATGAAAGAATTAACGTAGTTGATGTCGAGATGGCCCATTGGTTATTGTCTCTGCTCTGATGCACGAGCTTGAATGGGTTAAAATCCGGGAAGGGTGACTTTTTCAATTCATGTACTTTCTGAGTTTATTTTGGACATTACTGACATCGGTGAAGAAACAAATCGTGAAAAAACCTGGACTTGTAGTTTAACTAAAAGCCTGAAATCGCCAATTCGTCTTGAGCAAGCGTGGTGATCAATGCTCGTGCCTGCTCTGTGTTAGAAGAGGCCTTTACCCTGCAGCGGGACAGTAATAGGCTGGTATTATTATCATTAGTGAACTAAAAGGATTCCTTGTTTACACTTGCAGCGAAATAATGAACACGTGCATACCTACATTTTACGATTAAACACACAAACGGTTAAGTACCTAGTGCAGATAACACAAGGATGCGTCATCGGCTGGTGTGAAAAATTGAGATTTGCACGCAATTTTATTATGTTGTTGAGCTGCTTGATTAGGTTCAAGGATTTCGATAAAGCTGATTACGGGTTCCAGTGTTAACAATTTAACGCTAGAACTAAATAAACAAATAAGATCGCATCATGATGTCTTTAGGTCGGAGCACCTGGGACACTCCAGAGCTTTATCTCATTGAAGAACATCGATAGATCACCATATCATATAGCTATATCTATTTGCCATGAGCTACGTAGCTGTACTCCAGTTTGAAGTGTATTATTACAGGCACGTGTGACCTTATAGTTTTCTCTTGGATTGCAACGCAATACCGCAAAGCCTCAAGAATTGCAATAAATTGTTCTTAGACGGTTTTATCATTTTTTAACGAAAAAAAATGCCCAGTAGTAAATCCTAGCCATTTGCCTAGACATTTGGAAAAGCATCAAAATCCCTAACGTAATGCACCGAATTAAGCGATTTCGGATTTTTGGAAGAGTACTTGTACCAGAACCCCCTTGAGAGCAGTGGTGGCCCGGAATTTCCTAAACACAAAAATTCGAAGACAAGTGACATTCACCAACCCGCCCTGGGCTCGCGTGGTGAATTACGGCCTACTTCCTCTCACAGAGTGAAATTAACCCAGCAGTGGGAGCATTAAAGGCTGATTCTATACTACTCGTACCCTTGCATTGATTGAAATCCTTACGAGCCGAGGCTCAAATCAGTCGAAGCAAAGAACAATTTTAAAGCGGCCGGTGTTTTATCGCCATATTGGACCATAAAGTATTTCTATAAATCATGTCTTATCTTACATTTTGTATACTTCAACACTTGAACGCAGTAGTAAAAGCAGATGATTGTGAACGAAGCTGAAACGCAAAAGATATTTTAACCGACTTCAAAAAGAAAGAGGTTCTCAATTATTTTTTTTTCGTTCAGGTATTAATACAAACGTACTAAGGGTACGTTTCTCGAGTTATAAACCTTTTTCAATCATTGTGATCTTTTTGTTTTCTCCTCCGACTTCCTTATTTCCATAAGACCACCTGCGTAAGTTTAAAGTATTACTTATCCTTACAAACTTTCACAGCCTATAGAGAAATATGACAATCCTTGCACGCCTAGTGTTGATCACCTGACTATCATACGATTCCATGCGCACGCGCTTATTGCGTTCTTACGCTGCACAGTGGTCACACAGTATCTAATTGTAGGGACAATTCTCGTCGAATATTTTTTATTGCCCACTCAGAGGACTACATGGCTTGAAATAAATCATAATATTCAAATACATATTAGTTCGTAAAATCATGACTAGATCTAATTAAATTGTACAGGCTCCTTAGCAGTTAATAGTCGTATTACGCAGATCGGAAATGATCGGAACCACTCGTGCAGATTCGGTAAATATCGAGCGGTATTTAGTACTTTCTTTTGTGCACTTTCCCTTATTCGTGCTCATGCAAGTACAGTCAAAGCTGTCTCTTTAAATATTTTTGTGACTACTTCTAGCAAATATTTTAGTAGTTTAGATAAATAAACAGCTACAATACTTTTAATTTGTTTACTTTTTTTTTCAATTTCTCTTACGTTTCTTGAAAAATCATATTGTTAATGTCATTGTGATTGTAGGTAACTTTTATGCTGGCCGTACTTATGAGAACAACATGTTTCCAATGTAAAAAAATTAACATTATCTAAACATAGTTTCGTTGCGGTTTTGTACGATGAATAGTATTTGTGATACCTAGTACTTGTTGATGTTGGTAAACAATGTTGTAAAACTGGACGTATTGACTTGTTATTTACTAAATATTTCAAATGTTATGAATTGTCTTTCAGAGGAAATACTGTGTTTAATAATATAATACACATTTAACGCGGAAGTAATTTAAGTACCATATTTATTTTGACAAAAATTGAAAAGAGTATGCTTAGTTGGTTTGGTCATGTTGAGAAGATGAATTAAAGTAGACTAACAAAAGGTATTTACAAGGCAGATCTATGTGAGTGGAAACGTCGGGAGGGGACGCTCTAGGAGGTCATATAGAGCCCTTATTGGTGATGCTCTTAAAGGTTAGGTGCGTAGTACTCGCAACCGGCGTGCGCGCAGAACGGCAATTTCCGTATTTTTAAGAATACTAATCTGTCTGTAATTTGTCAAAAATAAAATCAATTTACATGCATTTTGAGAAGTTTTTGACAGTAATTGTCGCTGAGATGAGATTGCTACTTGAATATCAACGTTTTTCAAATACGAGAATTGGCCTTCAGATGTATGAATGTAAACGAGGCAAAAGGGTATGTAAGGATCGTAGCAGGTGGCGTTCTGTAGTTTCTGTCTACCCCCATGAGTTTATGATATGTTATTTTTTAACTGCCTGAAAATGGAGGAGCTTAAAGTATTTTCTCGTAGTTTAAAAGTTTGCTATTTCGAATGCATTGTTTTTGTTTATGTATAGATTAGAGTATTTACAAAATGGCTGACCAAAATTTGCTTAGTTATAAATATTATTATGACTGGTACTGCAGTTGTTTCAGTTAACCTGCTCACATTAATTTTGTAGTTTTATTTAATCAGCAGATTAACTGGAGGTATGTTGATACCTGGTCCTATGATTTGTCAAGAAAGTCTCGGACAGATATATGCGACCATATCGTCAAATTATCGCAAACACAACTCTCAACTCTAACGATAGTTCTAGTGTCAAACTCTCGAGGGTGTAGACACAGCCGACACCAACGTATCGTAGACTATACTGTGTAATAATACTTGCAATTAGAGCAAATAGCAGTTGCAAGTGTCATCGCGCTCGCAGACGGTCTACACGCGTAACGTGACACTTGGCGTGTCGGGCGCACAGCACTGTGGGTGAAATGTGCACGACGAGGGCAAAAAAGGGGAAAAAGAGTTTTTTAATGTTGCTGGTTTTTAGCAGAGAATAGCAAATAAAAACGATTTAATTTTAAGAGGTGTATGTCGGTCAGGAGTTTTGTTAGCAACTTTGATAAACAATGTTAAATGGCTGTGAAATTAAACAGGCGATTTAGAATATCCTCAACACTGACTAGATTTGACAGGTTCTTTTCACAAATCGCTCTTTTAGAACAGTGTCCAGGAATAAGATCATCAACAACGTTATCATTATATTTCAAAGCGCTTGATAGAAATAGTAATTCGTCGTTTCATCCATACAATACCCGTTTATACGAATAAACACATCTATTCAAAAGGACCAGAATAACGCATCAAACCTTGTATATTCAAGTTCACACAACACAGTTCTTACAGCGAACAAAGATTTCACTCTTCAACGAAACAAAACCTTTACAAGAAATAAAAATAAATGAAATATTCCACTTTTTCCAAACACATGTTATGTGGCGCACTGTGCGCTCGGTCTCTAGCGACGACTTACGCCATAATCTGTCTTGCTATTCAGCTCAAAGCTGGCGTGTTCAGGTACATTCTTGAAATTCAGCCGCTGAAAGTAGAATTTCAGAGGACATTTTCAGTACTGGTTTTGTACGACATATTTTGTTTTTACCTGCTTGTTTCTTGACTCTTTTATTTTTTAGTTTCAAGGACTTCAGTCTACAGGCAGGGTTTGTAAGGATAAGGAGGTAAAGGATATACATACATTCCTAGCTGTGTTTTAGGTTTTTAGCTTTGCCGTCTGGATGGCTAATGTTTTCACGTTGGACTTTTTATATTACATACAATCAGTAAATAACTGTGGCCATTTTATTGGCTTAATTCTAAACGATTTTGCTGAAAAAAAAATACAGTGTTTAATCACAGTTTTATTTTTTGCAGACTACACCATCGTTTTAAATTTTATCCTTATTTAAGAAGAGACATTCAATTAATCTTTTACCTTTTTCCAAGCCTGGTGGAATAGGGATTTTCCTCTGTGTCCATTCATTGCAACACATGTAGGTAGAGGCTTATAAAAAAGTGGTTGATAACTAATTTCATTCCTGAACATGAATTCCGGTCAACAATTTATTTTGCAAGCTGAGAGTGACCATTGGCTTATCTTTAGATAAGACCCAAGTGCATACATGTATGTACTTTGGTCAAGGACCAAAGTACCTAAACGTATGCAAGCATACTACAATGATGCAGAATTAATAATGTTATTAAAGTAAACCTCATATTTATCCAACAATTTACATACATATTTCATTCTATTATACATAAACAATAAGCATGAGTTGTTGTCAATTATTAAATGGAACGTGTTTTGTTTTGTTTTTTCATCTACCTATCTATATATTTATTGCGGTTACTAGGATAGGTTCTATATGGGCTACTGGCCGCGGCATGATCAAAGGCATACCGACAAAGAATACGCACCTAATGAAATAGATTTGTTAATTGTATATTTCTGGAATGTTTTCGACATTTACATTTGAATGTATTTAAATTTTAAGTAAAGTTAATTTAACAATAATCATAAATTATTCTTTTACAAAAATGCGTCGGGATAGTTTAATGAATTAGATTTTTTATTTATTTCTAGCCAGTTCTAAGTTGACATTGAACTTACCATTTCTCAGAAATACGTTAAAAATATCGCAATATTTTTCCTATAATTTTTTTTTCTGAGCAGACATAAATAGTATCGCTAAATCATTCACTTTACATATTTTATGGTTTTTAAGTAAGTACTTGATTTTCTGCCTACCTAATTGGAGTAGGCATAAACCAATAAAACATTATTCAGTCCTATCTACACTAAATACTTGCTCAGCAACTCAACGAACTGACTCACTAGCGCAGCTGCGGCCGCGCCATATTAACTGATAGTCATTTTAATTTCAAACTCCACGCATTCGTTGGAAAACTGCGGTGTCTGTAATTGTTTACATTAAATCGTTTCGACTTATCTCTGTGACCTTATTATCTCCTGGTACTGTTTACTGCTAACTAGCGAACTGCCCTCGTTTCGCACGGTTTTTATGCCTAGACAAAATATCGAGTTTTCTACTTTTTAACCCATATAAGGCGAAGCAATAAGGAGGTTATCATTCCGATTTGGACCGGTATGTATGTATCTTCATCAGCTGTTTCCCAAGCAGTGGCAGAAACCAAAGAACGCCACCTCCTACGATCCTTACATACTCTTTTTTTTATTTATTAAACTTTAATGTACAGAACATAGAAAAGATGAAATGTTTAATATTTTAGCTGTTTTACCAAGACAAAGACTGTTCAGAAAAGAAAAACGAAAGGAAAAAAAGCCTGGTTAAAAATCACGGCTGCCTTTTATAGTCCCTGGCCGACCTTCTAGAAGCGACTTTTTATATTTTCAAATATAAATTAAAATGCTTCTATTTGGTTATCGGCCAGAAACAATAAAGATGGCTTACAGTGAGAACTCGGCTTTACGATAGTTTTTCCAATTGCATTACAATAAATAGCTGGCCTGTTAGCTCACAGAAAAAGAAAATCTGACAGATGACCATGTAAGGTAAAAAATGTCAAAGTAGGTCTAAAAAACATTCAATAAAAGGTAAACTAGGATAATAATAACAAGAGATCACATGAAATTAGATATTTGGATGAGAAACTAGACAGTGGTAACTAAAGTTATCAGATAAATAAATGTGAGTTAAATCATAGGACGAATTGCTGGGCACAACACACAATAGCTCAAAATACCACTTTAGGTACCTTAATCGTTGTATCGATGTTGATTCACAGATTTTTTTTTTAAATTGTACAGTCGGCAACAAAATAGGCAATTTTCACAAAAAAAAGTTTTGATGCAATTCGATAATGTTTCTTATAAGGATCAAAAAACTCCAACCAACCAACTCAAACCAACTGAGGTTTGAGTAGAAAAGTCAGAAATCACGAAAAACTTTTTCAATTTTTATCGTATTAAATAAGACTCCCAACTTACTTTTCATGATGTATAGACTGGCTACCTCAATTAAGACCGAGGCCGAAAATACGTTTTACGAGAGACCTTTTAGAGTAAATTATTTAGGAAATGAGCCAAAATAAGTCATATGAAACTGATAAGTAGGCTATACGTATAACAAATGAATGCGTTTAGTTTCCTGCTCCCTGTTTCGTTTTCAAAACTCATACCTACCTTACTTCCAATTGGTGCATAGCTTTGTTCATGAGTTTGTCCATAAAAATATTATGGACAAAATACAACACCACAATAAATGCAGTGTGGCCACTAGAAAATACCAAGTTGTTAGATTATTCAAGATGACGTGAATGGCAACATTGGTGTAACCGTGATACTTATCTATAAGTTGTGAGTTTGAGAATTAACTAAACAATAAGTACTACGACTGCGTTGACTACGCCATTCGTTATTCATGTGTACTCAAACTCAAAGCATTTATTTCAATTAAACCATTTACAGGCACTTTTGAATTGTCAAGGAGTCGGTCAGTCAGAAATATGAAGCTAGTTGCCCATTCCAAAGCGTAGTAGGTACATAAGAAGAACGGGCAAGATACTCCATGTGTACAGTCATAAAACTTGGCGACATTATTCTGCATTTGATGTTTAGTAGACACGATAAAGATAATTAGCAATGAATCTTGCAACCGTAAGACGACTTACTTGGCCCGCCTGCTTACCTCAAATTGTAAAACCACGCATCCAAGTCGCGGTGCTAATTTAACGAATGAAATCTAAACTCGGTCAGTCCGTAGCTGCGTGGATTACTCACGAACATTACGGTCTTGTTGTTCAAAAAGGACCAAAGGAGAACTTAGGACCAAAAGACCGTTTCGGTATTAATGGCTCGCCCGATGTGTGCAGAAATTCGAGGATTTTAATGATTGTGAGTAAGGCCGGTGTGGCATCGTAGATGTTATTTAAAGAGTAGGTAATTTATTTGCGAGTTTTTTTTTTGACTCAAACTAGGTGGGATATGATTGGAATTGAAAGTAGGTTCTTTACAACGACCTCTTTCAAAATTGTACTCAAGTTTGTCATTTTGTTTGGAGAGCAGTCTCAGTGGCTACGGCCCCAATATACGAGGTCATAGAATCGAAACCAGGCAGGCACTTTACTTTGTGTTAATAATTTCATTACAACTGCTCTCAAAACGGTTAAGGAAAACATCGTCAGGAAATCAGCACATCTTTGAACCAATCTTTTTAAGACTAATGACATCTACCAATTCACCGGCCCGCGTGGTGAATTACAGCCCACTGTCTCTCTAGAGACTTGTGTCCCAGCAGTGGGAACATTATAAGCTGATTAGGCTTATCATTTTTGTTCATGAAAGCATAATTGATTTGTCTGATGGATTATACAACAGAATATTATGATAGGAGAGATATTCTTAAGCAATCAATGCCAGAAGATGATTAACTTCATCTTGTTTTTCAAGCAAACATGGTCCTTCGTGTTTACACATACGCGGAAGTTTCCCATTCAATTATTAAGTGCACTTGTATCAAATCCCACATGAAAAAAGGGATGATTTACTTTTGGCCAACGACCATTAAATCCATCTGCAGGGACGTGTGTGTGTGAGAGTGTGTTTGTTTGTGTCTAATTCCTGGATTTCTAGCTGTTCGTGTGTCAGGAAGATAGTCGAGTAAAATAATTAGTACCAGGTGTTAAGTTTTCTTGGAAACTGTGCTTTTATTTTGTTACTGTTTCAGCCTTGTTGTGATTTTCCACTCTTAGACTGGGAGAAATAAATTATATATGACGATCGTATCGGTTGGTTGTAATCGAGTATGATGTTAATCCGATCAAGCTGTATTATTAATCTTTATAAAGTCTTACATTTTACTAAAATCTACATTTTGGACAATCATTGGTGATGACTGATGACATGGCTTGCGTTACTTACTTATCTACATGCATAGATAAATTCACGCTTTTTTCCCATGAGGGTAGGCAGAAACTACAAAACGCCAACTACTACGATCCTTACATATTCCTTTTGGGTTCGTTCGACTATCTGGTCAGTAAGTATTTTTTTATTAAACACTAGAAAACACCAACGATGGAAAAAAAATGGTCTTGTTAGTTCTTTTTCTGTCAAAGAAAGCAAACTTTTAAGTAGGTACATCGATTTAAGTAGGTAACCTTCTACATCAAAAGTTCTCTCGTAAACAATGCAATTTATGTTCATTTTAATGAAGGTAGGGCGTAACGCGAACGGCTAGCAACATAAGTTGCTAAACGAATTTTGTTTTCCAAAACGTTCAAACTATCTGTGTATGTTGCCAAGTTAAAACAATACAAATACCTCCATGAAAAGCTAAAAGTTCTCGTGGAGGTATTTTGTAAATTGTTAAATTTGTTTCTACCCATACAAATTGCGCAGTTTAATAATCAAGCAGCTGACAAGATCTGTTTTCCGTCACCGGCATGATCATCAAAACAATCGAGAATTATACCGACGTGTTAATGTCATAAAGAAGGATTAACTCCATAAATAAGTTGGCAACATTGAAAGGATTACTCGCATACATGTAGCTCGTGATTGTGTGCAAAAGGACCAGTGTGTGTTATACTTTATTTTTGTGCAAGGAAGATTTTATTTGTATGTCGTTTTAGTTAATATAATTTGCGGTTTTATTAAGAAACTAAAGTAACAAAAATACACTTTGAACCAGACTAAAGTTTTTTATAAACTAAGTTTTATATTTGTATAGGCCGACCTAAACTGGAACTAGATCCAAAAAGAAATATCATCATAGCTATGGTGGATTTCACCCATGAAACTGAATGTGGTATACATACACTACATTTAAGAGCTGTCAGTGTAATTATTTTCAATGGAATATTGACACTGACAGCTCTTGAACGCGTTTTGGATGTGCTGAACGCGTTCAGTAACATTGGTGAAATCGGCACTAAGTAGTTTTAAAAGGATAGTTTCAACTAGATTATAAAAAGGACATCATTAATTTCGTACCCAAAAATTAAATTACCGGAGACGGCCATTTTATTTTTTATTTTTTCTTGGGAAATATCATCTTGAATATTTGTTAATAATACAGCGAAAGTCTACAATTAATGGAGGGTTAATATAGTATATTGCTATTTGAGGTTGAAAATACCTACAAAAAATTATATTTTTATTTAAAACTAGCGTCTGCCCGCTGCTTCGCACTCGTGTTTGTCGGTAATTGTCCCACAGGAACGTGATACCGGTACAAAAAGTTGCCTATGACCTTTCCCAGAACGTCATTTATATCCTTGGCAAGTTTTAATCCGTTCAGTGGTTTCGACGTGAAACATACAAACAGAGTTACTTGCGAATTTATAATATTAGTATGGATGTTTTAAGCATACATTTTTTGCAGTGGGAGAGCAGTGGTGGCCCAGTGGTATTGGCGTCGACTAACGAGTTGTAGGTGGTGGGACCCACACTTTTCTTGGGTAAGAAAGAAAGCAAAATAGATCTATTTGTAAAAGAAACGAGTCTCGCGACGACGAAACGAGAATCACGTGCATTCAAAATAACTCGATAACATAACTAAAATAACAAAGCAGATTTATTCTAACGAACCCAAAATATAAATAGTCGGCAGCTGCACGCCGTGACTGTGACAAGAAGGCTTTCATTCAGCATGATGCTGTGCTATTAAATTTCTTCATCACTGCTCTCAAAACGGTGAAGCGAAACATCGTGCGGAAACCGGCATGTTCTAGAACCTAAACTTCGAAGACATGTGACATCCACCAACCCGCACTATGGGTCCACAGGGTGAATAAAAATACAGCCCACTCCCTCTTCTAGAGAGGAGGCCTGTGTCCCAGCAGTGGGAACATTACATTCATTTAAAGATGCAAACAGTTATTGATTAGTTGGATTTCAGTTCTAAGCCTGTTACCCTATGGTAGAAATGGACATGAGCGGTAGGTGTATGAGGTATGATATCTTCTTCTTTGTGTTTCTAATCTTGTAGGCCCAAAACTTTTCCACTTCCTCGGCGACGTCGTTGGAAGCGCAGAGGTCAATTTGACTGCAAAGGTATGATATTATAATAGGTATTTAAAAATAACGACAAAGATAGATAGATATAAGTAATAGAAACATTTTCTTCAAGAAAATGTTTCTATTACTTTTTTACAGAGAGTCGTCAGAAATCGACTAGCGCGAAGACTTGATGAGTTTCAGCCATTCGTGGTTGTTCGAGAATACGTTAAAATCAGACAAACTCTGCAGTATGGTAACAACAACTTTGCGAGAGAGTCTTACAGAAGAATTCATCTGAGCTGGGCGGCGTTTGGGAAGCTTCGTCGAGTATTCTAGTCGAATATTCCACAGTGTCTAAAGACTAAGGTTTTCAATCCTGCCTGATATATATATGACTTAGGTACGAAGCCGAAACGTGGCCACTCACGGTACAGCTGGTCCATAAATAGCAATCGAGGGACCCGCTGTATCAAATGGACATCCCAGTTTAAAATTTCCATGTTCATGTACCTCGAAAAATGTAAGTAAATATATATTTTATTCGATTTCCAGACTTAATAGCAGCGGAAGGGTTAATTATATACTCTCGTTGAAATAGTAAAATAAATAGAGTTTTATTTCAAATAACAAATACTTTTTTTTTTCTGGCTAAATTTTTTGGTACATATTGTTCGAAACCTGCACCCTAATTGTGTAACACACAATTAATCACCTTCTGAATCATTTTGAAGGATATTGCTAATCCATTGGAACCGTGCACCTAGAATCTGACGTTTCATAAGTGCCCATGTAGGTTTATGTGAAATAAAATATTTTGATTTTGATTGCTTCATATGTTCGAAAAATGTGTCTGCTCAACAACGTAAATAACGCAATGAATGTTGTTGAACTGTCAAAATGAAAGGGAATACTACTGACAGTGTGACGCAATTACCCCGCAGAATGATGCCCTTTGTATACAAGTGCTTCTCGCCATTAAATTGGAAAGGTCGGCCGTTAAAAGTGAAGAAACAAAAATTATGCAGAGAGAATGTATTAGAATAACATAAAAAAAATGTATGTTTGTTAGTAGCTACTAGAAAGGTACACCATATATCGCTGATCATTAAGAAAATGACAGTAAAATATTAAAAAAGTGACCACTCATAAAATCTGTCCCTTTATTCGTCAAAACCGTTTCTCTTATTGTGAATTATTACATCTGTTTCCGCGAACTGTAAAAATCGTTTTTTAAAAGGATTCTAAAACTTTAAAACACATGAAATTACACCTCCGGGGCATTTCACGCACATAAAACTAAAGGTTCCTTAAAACAGCCTTGTTAAATAGAATTTGTAGTGACATTGTCATTGTTATCGTTATGATTCCTTTGATGTAGGAGTTACGGAGAGAGTGATCTGTTTCGGTTATTTATTTATCGAAAAAAAAAACTGCCCATTAATTTGGCGTTAGTCAAGTAAAGTAATCTTGTTATATCTTTTGCTTGCTTAATATTCTTTTCTCTATGTAACATGACGGTAACGTAAAAAGGCGTTCAGAAGTGAAGTCTGATTAAACAAGATGTTCTATTGCTTCGGCTGATTTGTGGATAAATCTTCTACTTACAGTGTTGGAGGGTAGGTCATAGAGTTTTCCATGAAGAGTGCACTCTTTTTCCCATTGATTTTGCCATAATGATGTCTGTCTTCGATCCTATTCCATTAAAAAACGGGGATCCTTCTAGGCATGGTGTGTGCCTGGTCTGGTTAATTGCTGGAGAGGGATTCTCACTATGGACATCGCGCATATGCCGATGTATTCTTTTTCGTTTAAAGGTTCTAGACAATAAGGACACTGCACGTCATTTGATGATGTTTCGCTTTGACTTGTCGACTTTTTGGCAGGAAAGAATTGTTGTTGTTGACGTGTTGTATGTAGCTAGGCAACTTTTGTAATAATGTTTGTCTTCCATCAATAACAAAACCTTAAAGCCAGAGTAAGTGGAACATAACTACTTATAACGCCAGTTCCTTTTTCAGTTGCAAGCGTTACCCTGTAGGACTTTAAGACCGTATTGAGAAACGTGGTGATCTGTAAGACCGTATTGAGAAATATTTTATGTAAGGTCTTTCGTTTTATTATCCCAGCTTGTAGGTTTTCCTGAAGACGGGAATAATTTAATATTTTGTTTAATAATTACATTAAAGAGAATATTAAATTATTCCCGTCTGAAATAAAATTGTTGTATAGAGTTCATAGTGAAATTATATTTAAAGTCCACTCTAAATAGTTTGATATCAAACATAAATTCTCTACCTACCTCAAGACGTTTTACATAAAATTATACGTAATTAAGTATAAAATGAGCATCAGATCGATCGCGAATCCATATTCATACCAGGAAATATTATAACATAATGAGGCATCAAGACCCATATTACGATAATTAAATCGGAGTGCGACCCTAAGCGGTCCTAAATGCAAGGGAACAGGGCAAAGACTCTACCAAACAAATATAGTGCGCAAGAGTTGAATACTCGAGAATATTTTATTATCTGTAAACATTCACACACGCGTGAGTTTTAAAGGACCGAGTAGTCTTGGTCAGGTGTTTATTATTGTTGCAGAATGACAACCTCTGTGCAGTTTTGACAAGGTTATCAGTTATACTAAAAGCCTGTTTTTCAATAGTTACACTTATACTATACTTTAATATACTAGGTACTTATAATTCAATTTAAAGAATAAATATGACAGTATGACATATTTTTATAAAAAGCTCAAATCGAACCGGCCATATTTATTGCATGGATCAAAGGTATTGAAATTTCAGCCCGTAAAAGAACAAACAACGGGTTATTTTAAGGAACAGATGCATTTTGTTAAGTGGTCTGCTTGCCTGGTGAGTTGATCATCATCTTCATGATAACAGCCTTAAGGCTCGTAAACACTGGCGAGACGCGACAGCGCGACACAAAGGCACCGCGTGTCACGCGAAGAGCGGTGCCATTACGTCGCGTTGTCACGTCGCGCCTGTTTGCGGGAAGCCGTTATGTTTATAGGCCACAACTCAACCTCGTTTGCTTTATGCTTTACATTTAATTTAAATGTAGTTTAGTAGGTAGGTAGGTAATCTGCTTTTAAGGTAAAGAGTTACTCAGCGGATAAAGGAAAATTAGCACACACATAAATTAGCTAATAACCACAAACCAAGCGGCACGAACGAATAACAATAATTATTACAAAATAATAAAGTGGTTTTCTTTACATCCAATTTAAAACTGATTTAACTACTTTTCTAGTCAAGTTACTAAAAGTTATCTAGTAATATTCAACCTAAATTGAAACTAAACATTGAAAATTGAAGAAGTTTTGTAATGAAAATAGTAATTTCAGTTTGGAGAAACTGTTCTCCCTATAAAAATAATAAGGTATTCAAGAGCTGTTTTGTTTAACTTTGGACTAATTAATACTCCAACAATACGCCGGGAAAGATTTATTACAGACAGACAATAAATAATACTAAGTAAATCAGCAAATACACGTTTTTTTACTGTCTGGCTTTTTGTAGATTGATAGTCCTAAAAATTTGACCTGCAATTTCTAAGAATACACCGTTTGTTTTGGTTCATATAATTTACTTGCATTCGACCATTTTTTATGAAATATGCTAAGTAGGTAAGTGCGACAAATACAGCAAAATACGGACTCTTCACACCTATTCTAGTCTCTTCCTCTTTTAATTAACACCCCATTCTCTAGCATATCTCCTACCACCTTTGTTAAGCTTGGCATGTCAACAATAAAAAACAATAATAAGAAAAAATACTTATTTTTAAATGCTGCAAATCGATCAAATCTATACATCGCGCTACACCTACATTTGTGTTGATGTAAACAAGCCGTTGACACGCGCTCACTCACACACACTCACGTCCATGTGTGTGCCTCACATGTACGCGCGTAGCATTGAGCCAGGTCGTGGCACCCGCGCGTGCGCAGGGTTTATTTGTACGTTTATGCGCGCGTATCTACGTTTTAAGCCTATCACACACGGCAGCTGTAATGTATAGGACATCCCGGGATGCACATTTTCCAATATCGTAAAGTACTACATATTAAGTAGGTAATGTATTTTATGTACTCATGGCATAGCAGTCAGGAATTCGCAGGTTTTGTATTAGCAGCTAGCTGCTAACTGCTGTAGCTGCTTTATAGCTAGCTATACATTAAAATGTACCTATAATTTTCCGTCACTTGATAGCTATTGAAAGATATGAAAACATACAACCAGTATTGTTGCCATGTCGGCGCTACAGTAGGTGATGTCAAATCCGGTCCAGTAGGAAAATAAAGGTATGTCTAGCGCCCATAAATACTTTTTTGCTTTGCAGATGCCGTGTGTCACTGCCTTATCTAGTATATAACAACAGATTGGCTCTGTGATTGAAGTTATTACGATGTAATAGAATACTGGATTTTGAAATTGTGATTTGATTAAGGGCGATTTGATTTCATTATCTGGGGTAATTGTGACAGCAATGGTCCTGCAGAAGTGTATTGAGGAAACTGGTTTAGTCCGAAGGTTTTGACTGAGAATGTAAGTTAGGAAACTAGCGCCATCTAGTTTGAAACAATTTAACTGACTTGTAAAATGTGGAATAGTATTTACAAACAACATCATTTTTCAAATAGATTTCAGGAATATTGTGTGATAAATATTTGGATTATTCGATTTTGCCCTACTTATTTGTCCCACATGTGGGACAAAGTGGAATGTTCAAATGTTGACGCCCCCTGTATCCCACTAATTGGTTTTGGTAGCATAAACTCTAAGTGGGATAAATTATGATACTATATTTGACTTGAATTAGTGATATACTAAAAACTTAAAGAAGAGCTTCGTAGTATACCTACTTGAATACCCCTACATAAGCTAATACATATAAATAATTTAGCTCACTCACAAATTGCATAGATTACTATTGGGAAACTAATCGATTCGTTATAGATATTATAGTCGTGTAACCTTGCTAATGCGTTCAGAAACGGTCTGTTAAATGAAGTGCCACATAAATATAATGGAAAGATACCACAAAGTTAAAATATTGTTTTTTTTTGTAACCAACCCAGTTTTTGCCAGCAGTAAAAAGGTCTGACTAATAATGTATGGTTTTCCTCAATCATTGTATTTAATTATTGCGTTTTTGAATCTAGTCAATCGGGAAAATACCCTAGTTTCAAAAACCAACTTTGGTACCTAACTGTTAACTGATAAATTAACATAACTATCTGTCATTTTAAAAATAGGTAAGTAAGTCTTTATGGAAACTGCCATACTAGGGATCACAGCACGGGCAAAATATATCTTGTCTTATAATAATCAGCCCAGAATGTTATTACTGCTAATACTTAAGGTCTCCTCCCTGTAAAAGCGAACCCTTGAGATGACTTATTCATCAACTATCTAGATACATATTAGACAATGAACACACGTATATACGTTTATTTACTTCCTCCCAATTATTGAGGAAGGAAATCCTCCTTTCCGCAGTCATGTTTCCTCAGGAAGAGGAACTTTATAAATACAGAATTATGTTAAAAGCTGGTCCTCGTGTGTTTGTAAATGTTTCCTCGTACAGGCACAGTTGGAGGGAGTGGGCCGTAATCCACCACGCGGGCCCAGTGCGGGTTGGTAGATTTCACATGTCTTAAAATTTTTGGTTCTAAGACATGCCGGTTTCCTCACGATGTTTTCCTTCACCGTTTTGAGATCAGTGGTGATGAAATCATTTACACAAAGTAAAGTGCCTGGCTGGGTTCGAACCTACGACCTACAACTTGTAAGTCGCGGCCGTTACCACTGGGCCATCACTGCTGTTGGCTTAGTGTGGCTTATACCTATTTAGCTACATATCATTTTTTATGACATTTTCGTATTTGTTTATGTTGTTAATTTTATTTGTTGTTGTTATTTTTAGTTTGTATTAAAATGCCTATACTCTACATCATACCTTATGAGTGTGAGCGTGAGTTTTGAAGCATACTACTTTAGGGAAAATCCGTCTTTTTGTAAAATCATTAAGTTTTTTATACAGCTGGATGACTAATAAAAACATATTGACACTTATTCACATCAAAATCAATGCACGTTATGTAATTTACTTACACAAGAACAAAACTTTGTTAAAATTCTAATTACCCAGTGACCTACTGCTTCTTTTTATACCAAGGTCGTCACTAAGTCATTAATTCAAGGTCTACCAAAGTTAGGTCTTCCGCATTTAATTCGTCGCACGCCGCTCCAGGATTCAGCTTTGGGTATTTTTTACACTGTGACTAAGATGAAGTGATCAAATCAACGCGAGGTACATGTTGCATGAAATCATCGGTTTTAAATGCATTGGTTATGTGTTTGCTTCAATACCGGTGTTGCAGGGTGCGAGTGCGATTCATCTTTATCATAATTTCAACTTTAAGATCTGACCTGGTCCTGGAAGTTCTTGCCTTATCAGGCTAATCAGGACTATTTTGTTTACAAGCGCCCTAATTTTTAAGACAACGAAACTATACCGTGATTTACAACGTCAGTTCTGGCATAGTTTATTGATGTTTTGAAACTTTTTCACATAATATTCGGAAATTATTTTAATAAATTAATTGCTTATCACAAGCAAAGTGAACGTCCTTAACATCTTCTTGCACGTAATAATTGCCCATCTGCACATGACCTAAATCCACATGCAATCTTAAACAAACGAACAAACATGCAGACATGCAACTTCTATCTCGTGTTTACCACCACGCGGAAGAACACGGTAATTAAAATTCTGCTCACGAGGAAACAATTGATAAGGTCATACATACGCTACACTGTGTCTGTAGTTGGAACACTCACGGAATAGTGGCGGCCGTGAATATTCACGCCTTCATTAACACATGGGTAGGGCAGCCAGTGGACAGTGCTTGTAAGCTCAGGGACTTTTCTTAGCAGTGGCATCCCATTTCTGGGAAAAGTTACACCCAGTAAAATACCAGTCAATAATCATTATAAAGAGCAGTTCCAGCACCACTGCTCTTTACAATGATTGGTGCCTATTTACGAGTTAAAGGTTGTGGTAGAAAAGGTGGTGATGAATTAAAAAACGCAAAGTATAGTACTAACTATACTTTGCGTTTTTTAATTCATCACCATAGGAACTCTTAAAACGGAAACATCGTGAGGAACCGTAAATACTAAGTCCGTAAATACACTAAACACGTAAATTGAAGAAAATGACATACACTTACCCGCACTGGGCCCGCGTGGTGGATTACAGTCCACGCCCTCCCTGTGTACCAGTAGTGGGAACAATAATTTCTTTCAACCAGTGGGAACAATACTTGGTTTCTTTTTGTGAAGAAACCCACCAGAAGCTAACCATAAAAGTATGAACTACTCTCGCAAATTCAGTATCACGGACACGCGCAATAAGCCAGCAAACGCTACAACAAGTATTAACGGCCGCACTCTTAAACATAATTCCATTACTAGAGCTTGTTTATTTCGAGTGAGTATTCGAATCATGGCGGAATGTAGGTACAGTACAACTATTTTCTTAATGTCCCTCGGCCAACTTAGTGTTTCGTTAGTCGTCGGATATCTTTCAGTTGCCCTTTGCACTTGGTGCAGACCGGACGCTCTCAGTCGACTTGGAAGTATGTATATAGAGTTGTTAATACTCTTTGAAGTTATTGTAATTTATTTAAAAAAATGGAGGAAAGCTGCTAAAGTCGCATGCAAGATAGATTGCCGATGGTCATTAAGAAAATAGTTGTACTGTATGTTAATACACCTGTTAACGTGCGTTATGTTACTCGAATTTTATTAAATTTTACGTTTGCATCGATTTACGACAATCTACCCGGTTTTTCACTTCATGCGCCTTTACATACTTCTCTCCATGGTTTCTTCAGCCAGTTGAGTGGTCAGTCAAAAAATGTTTAATACACACATACATAGACTCACACCTTTTTTCCATGGGGTTAGGCAGAAACCACAGAACGCCACCTGCTTCGATCCTTACATATTTATTTTGCTTCGTTTACGTTCGTTCATCTGATCATAAATGCACGCCAGTTACTACGCACCTAACCTTTCTGAAGAACATCACAAATAAGGTATGATTACAGATCTGCCCAGTGTATCTATTGTCGCCTTTAATTCACCCTCTCAATATGGCCGAACCATCCAAGCATTTTCATTTAAATTTGTTACTAATTCTTCTAAGAATGGCTGAGAAATTCTTATTTCTCAGACTATCATTGTTTTTAATATTACCTTTAAAAGATGTTTCTCCATACGGCCGTTAGATATAACGCTTGTTAGTCTAAAAACTGCAAATAGAGGAAATAATTATAAAGGTCGTACACGCCACATTTGTAATATAGTCCGTGGACCTAAAATGGTATGTTTTGACATTTGTTTCCGCGTTGCCACTAGATATGGCGGAGACGGAAAAGTAAGGCATACGTTATGTTGTTGGTTTATGGTAGTGGAACACCAAGATCGTGTGGTATTGGGGAAGGAGAGAGGCTGTGATGGCTTTTGATGTTAGAAGGGTCGTACAATGTTAATGCTTGAAGGCCTCGCTGAATTTAGTTCACGTATCAATCAACCAGAGGTATGTGGGAATGTCTCGTGGTGTGGAAAAGAGATTAGCCAGCCAGCTGGGTTGGTAATGGAACTAACTGACGTTGTTAAGTCTCTCTGAAGTATCCTTGTTATGCACTCGGAATTTATGATCCTCAAAAAAATTCTCACCTACGAAATTATACAGACCTGGTCTTTGACAATGCCTCAAGAAATGGTACGTTTGTAGACGCCTAGCCAGCCAGGATGGGATAGAAAACAATGTGAACCTCCACACATCAAATAAATGCTGTCTTAAAATACAGGAGAAGAAAAGCCTTGTGGGGTGTAGCAACATTTTCCGCGGCCGATAATCGGATAGATGACCTAGCGAATACTTAACTTGACCTCCGCTGTACATTTAGATGCAAATATGTCTTTGACAATGCAATGGGCAGGCAGTTATGATAATGATAAGATAAATTCCTTTGTGATGATCTCATAATTGTATGCATAAGTTTTCATGATAATCCAGGGGTGAAGAGAGAAAACATTTTTGTGTGATGGTCATTTGTTATTTTGTTCTTTTTCTTTGTGGGCTTTTTCCACCAGACTCCATTTAATTCCATGAGACCCGAAAAATCTAATAATTTTCTGTCCATCTTTCTCCAGAAAAACTCTTTTTATCAGCTCTGGTTCAAGTTGCTATCCTATCGCCTATATTTATAATTAATTGTTTTACAACTTTGTGCAGTTGTCCAGTGTTACCAGATCACACTGACGTAATCCTTACCGCAAGACCTAGGTCGCAAAACCAGTCATTACACACGCTACTAACTTTTAATAAACGTACATTTCCACGGCAATATATTTATTAATTACAGTATTGAGTACCAAGAAGTCTAGTACTAGTTTTATTTCTAAAAATTAAAGGTGGAAATAGAATCTCCCATCTGTCCATCAATTCAAATTCAGTGACCCTGGAAATGCGTTCGTAGTATACGCAAAAAATATAGATGCTTTTTGTAATAAATAATTGACAAAGATGTTCAGTACTTTCTTTTCCATATGTTACTAAAAACTCTTTTATATGACAGTCACAGCCTGTTGGAAATACTGAAACAGAGCCTGCATATTAGATTTGTGACGCCTCCATAATGATAGAGGTGTATTTCCATCGGTCACTTTTGTTGTGGCGTTGTATTTTTATTTAAGGTAATATCTTAAATTAAAATCTTAAATTTAAAGCCTTTATTGCAATTAAACCATGTACAGGCATTTTTGAATTGCCAAGGAGTTAGTTGTGGTTGTGGAGCAGGACCTACATCAGCCATCTGTAAGTAGGGGTTCATTAAATCAATATTTACCTAACACTGTTACAAACGTTTGACTGGTTAATTAAGCGTTTAATAATTTTCTTTACATAATGGCTAGCTTAGCATCAAATGCTCCATAAACAGGCTTAAATGACAACTAAACGCACGCTCATCTTATTATCAATTAACATATCATAACAATCCTAATGACGTCTATAATTGATTTAATAGGCATTGTTATTTTATGTGCAAACCGCGCGTATACTGCGCCTATTTTTTTCCATTGTTGTTTTCATCGGAAGCCATCGTAAGTATTCGAGTTTTTCCGGTGTAACTGGCTTTTGTTAATTATTTGTTGACTTATTCCTGTTTTATGGAGAAAACTGGCGTAATGTGATTAATTGGCATGATGTGAGGGTATAATTTTATTCTTGGGTTGAGATATAATTGGCAGTTACATTATGCTATGGAAACACGTGTAGAGCTGCGTGGCTAATAGGTATTATGAATTTATTTACTTTATCTCTTTATTTTATAAGAATATACGGGCTTAAATGGCTTCCGTATTGTCTTAGATAGTTTGTCGTTATGGCTACTCTAGAACGTTACTTACTACGTTGATTTATCTTTATAAATATCTAATTCTGTTTGCTGATTGGGTACTTTGTTATTATTTTTCCATAGTTAATCAGTAAGTAACTTCGCTACTTTGTTTAAATATTCTGTTAGTAAACATATTTGTTCTCAGTTTCAGCTGACATCTTTGACACTGCAATAAAATTACAGATGTATCTACCAGATAACCTTCCAATGCCTGGTTGCGCCTGCGCCTGTCAAATGAACAACAATCTCAGGTTCAATAGCTCGTCAAGGTCAAAAGGACATTCTTTTTATAAAGTTTTATCGTCCCCGCGACAAACATTAAGTATTTTCGCAAAAGAAGTTGACGGACCTTATGCAAAAGTGCAGGTGCACAGATACTTTATACTTAAAAGTAAATCAGGTTAAAACAAAAGTCAATTAAAACTTTTTTTTTGTGGCCTTTTGACGTTTCCATATAGACACGCATACGCATGTTTTAACGTCAAAATCGTTGTATCATTGCTCCTTCTTTAAACAACAGTATAAAAAAAAAAACAATCACGATCACGTAATATACGAAATAGTATTTTTTTTCTCCGTTCTACTGGTAAAAGACATAAATTAATTCATGAAAATACCGTTATCACGCTTAAAACCAATCAATGTAAAACAAATACTGAGAAGCTTATTTTACATCTAATTAATTTACCAGCACGGTGGCTAATAACGAAAAGAAGGAAAGAAAGAAAATAAAATAACAATTGGATGTAAAAAAACTGATATTTAAGAGTTGTGTAACCTCTGTTTCAACACCCTACTCTATGGCAGCAAAATGAAGTAAGCAGCAAATTGGCTCCATTCGTAAACCGCTGTGCAAATATTGATTTTGTGATTTAAACTCCATGATTAATTACCTGCCAAGTTTATTGTCTTACTGCCTTGTTTGAACGAGAATATTGATAGTTGGTACTGTGTAAATTACTTGAGAACGTTGACTTGGTGCAATGTCAGACTGGGTTTCGGGAGGAATGTACAGGACCTGGCAGTAAAGGCTCCCGCAGTCAGACGCGACGCGACAGTGCGATGCGATTCTTGTAGAACCATTTTTAAGAAAACTTCATGGAAATAGTTCTACCAGAATCAAGACGCGTCTGTCTACGGGAGCCTTCAATATGGTACATTGAGTTCCAGAAAAAATGTCTTTGTAGTGCGTGGTCTGTAACTGTGTACTTAGACCTGTGTGGGAGTCGTTTTTTAATCTTTGAGGTATCACATAAATAGTGGTGGCAGAGCCCGAGTGGAACCCCATAGGTAGGGCGAAGTGTTTTTGGGTTTTTCATTTTGGTAACTCTCGTAACAAACTGCGGTAATTGTATTTGTGCCCAGTGTATGGCAATAGGCTCGTTCACTATTACATGGGACTAACACTGGATATTTTTGTGGTTGTGCTATTATCTTCTCACATCAACATAACAAACTCATTTATGCCCACAATCTAACTACAAACGTTGTAAAACCCACTTTAAAAAATTGTCAACCCGAGAACCGAACCCCAGTGCTATCAACTAACTACCTACACTAATGAAACGTGTAATTAAATTTATAAATATTAATCAAGTGAAACTGTAAGTACGGTCAGCACGCGAACACGAACTGTGGAAAGTTTTCAACGTAAAGTGCAGGAAAAATTAGGTTTTAACGTACAAAAAATATTTTTTTAAATGTTTGTGCATGTTTATTGTTGAACGTAGAGCTAGAAGTTTACAAATTA
Organism: Dasypolia templi; assembly: GCA_963555695.1. NCBI lineage: Eukaryota > Metazoa > Arthropoda > Insecta > Lepidoptera > Noctuidae > Dasypolia > Dasypolia templi. The sequence continues at coordinate 24,676,951 of OY743154.1, read as the reverse complement.
AAAGGTTTGAATGATGTTTTGACATCTACAAAATATTTTCCTACTGCACCTGTATAACTTAGCATAAAATAGGATATTGTTCATAGTTGCTGCAGGTGATTATCAAACAAAGTTGATTAAAATAACCTAACAACACGCTTACAGGCCTGTATTCCTCGAAGGCTTGGGCAGATGTGTATTTGTAGTACACTCACATTTCTCACACACTCACACCCACATGCTCACGCACTCACTCTCCCACATCTATCTCATCATCTTCTTTAAGTAAAATGTAAATTATTGTCTAGTTTTAGTTTCTGGGAAACTATAATTAGGGACGCAGTTGGGGTGGAGGCCTGGTGGCATAAAATACAGGCCTCGGCTTAGCTTAGGCACCAGTCTCCTACAACAATTTTCTTTGAGCGCATGCCTGGAAGGACAATATTGTTTTTTATTAATATTTCTTAAGGATATTGTGGTAAAAAATTTCGCCAGTTATGTTTTTAAGTCCCATTTAATTGTGGCATAGTAGTTTTGGTACTGAGAAAGGAAACAAGTTACCACTTAGAAACGCACTTATTAGAGAGCACAGATTCTTATGGTGTAGGTTCTTAATATCTCTAGGGTCTTGGTACTGCCATGGGTTTTGTCCGTTAGGGGACAACGGTGGATGGCGCACGCAGTCGCAGTCACAGGCGCACGCAGTCGCAGTCACAGGCGCACCGTAGTGATGTGGTAGGCAGTGGACGATGGCGGCCACGTACCCCACGGCTTCTGGTGTTGAGGTGCGCTGATTGCCACGCAACGCCCGCCAAGGCTCCATCACGGCAGGAAGTGTGGTGCAGTAGGCAGCGTGAATATAGTAAGCGCACTAGGTCTGATACCTACAGTGTGTCAGGCATTGATAGGTTCCGGCAGGAAGAACCCTGAAAATCACGCAAGGGAGCGCCCGTGAGTTTCAGGTAGGATATAACTGTAGCTTATTATAAACTAGCGACCCGTTGACACGCGACTTGAAACATCTAGATTTCTTTATTTTATGAGAGTATGAATTCTCAAAATGTCCCAATAGCAATCCGTAGTTTAGAAGAACAACGCAGTCACACAGACAGACATCAAAACGCCAGAATCCTGTTTCTAAATTCAATCCACCACGGATTGAATGACACAGATTTTTCAACTCTTCTATTATCAGTACAAACTAGGTATATCTTTGAATAGCTCATGAAGACGCGGTAAAAAAGAACTAGTCCGGAAGGTGGATGCCTGGCTGATTTCACAGGCTGGCACAGGATATTCATTTGGTATCGCCACTCGAAGATGCTATTTATATGCATTTTTATTTCAATGCTGTGGTTGAAAAACAGAATTCCTGCCAGGAAACCGGGACGATATTAGTAAGGTTGGTACTGCTCGATTTTTGCGAGAGATTTTATACTGATTAATTATATTAATTTTATAATAATTATTTATCTACCCGCTATATCTTCCCTCGTTGGTCTAGTGGTCGCTATCGCTACCGCTGAGGTCCTGGGTTCGATTCCCAGGTCGGGCAACGTGTTATTGGGTTTTTCTATCTGGAATTTCTCAGTAGCAGCCCGGAGTCTGGATTTGTGCCCGGTTGATGGCAATAGGCTCGCCCCCTATTACATGTGACCTAAACATTACTGGAGAAATGTGGGTGTACTATAGGTATAACTCTGCCCAACCCTTCGGGGAAACAAGGCGTGATGTTGTGTTGTTGTTTATCTATATAGTTGAAAAACAATTGCCACAAATGTTTGTTCGCACATCACTTCAAAGTGGCTGCATCTATTTAGCTAATTATTTTTTGTTGTGTTTGTAATTTTGGTGTGTTTTAGTAAAAATATGGTTCTTCTCTCATTCTTCTGATAAGTTTTGCTGTACCTATTGGTGTTGTCGATAGATTTTAAATCCATAAATTCTGCACACAAATTGATTTATCGCGTGAAGGCCCCTTTAATAAACGGAAGCCTTCATAGAACAAACACCTTAGTACAAAGCTGGAAACAATACATTTTAGCGGCTACAAATTTGCATCTTCTTACTGTCGGAAAACTAGAACAGGCCACCGCCTGTTGGTGGTGTTTGCATCCTTTTACAAGAACACATTGAATGCGTGGAAAGAAGCGATATCACAGTATTTTCAATTGAGCAAGTTATGAAGTATGTGCAACAGAATTAGTAATAGAAAGAACTATTATTGATAACTATTTATTGGAATAAAAGAGAGGCAGATATATTTTACAAACAATTAAAACAAATATTAACTTATACCAATTTAAAATATTCTAAACTAAATATAATTGTAGGAGGAGACTTTAACATCAGTATTCCAGAAAATAATTGGAAAACAAGCCATTTTTTTGATCTCATGCTAGCTTAATGATTTAACATATACATATAATATATGTTAAATCAACAAATAAAATCACCAACACGAATTACTCAAACCTCATCAACATGCCTAGACATAATTTTTACAAATTTCAATAGCAAATTTCATACAACAGTAGAGGAGTTAGGTTTCTCAGATCATAGTGGTACTATCATACACATGGCTTTGTCTCAACCAACTAAACAAGCTGTCTGGTATGTCAAAAAAAGGTTATACAATAACACAAACACCCAGCTATTCAAATCTAAATTAAATGAATTAAATTGTAACGAAACAATAAAAACAAAAAAAAAATGATAACTATGCAGCATTTAATAATACACTAACCAACATATTAAACCAATGTATACCTAAAATGAAAATAAATTTAAAAACAAATTTAAAAAGAATAAGGCTCGACACTAAAGATACTTACACTCAAAACTAATTAAAAAGAACTATACAAATATTAAAAAAAAACACTGAAGAACGCAGTTATAACAGCAAAAAAGTTGCAATATATAAAAAAAAAAAAACATGTAACAAAATTAAAACTATGTGGAGTATTATAAACGAAAGAAGAAATAAGTAAATGAAAAGCAATAAAAATTAAATTACAAATAAATAATTTAAATATTACTGAACCTAAACAAATAGCTATTTATTTTTAATAACTTCTTTGCGTCCATCGGCGAGAGTAGCAAAAAAGCACCAGGCAATGAGCCGACAGGCACCCAGTGCTTTACCCCACTGAAAACATCATGTTTCTCAGCCCAGTAGACCCCGGTGAAATAAACGCACTATTAAAAAACCTTAAAAGTAAAAAAGTCATGGAATAGACGAGTTACCATCAATGTTAATACGACAATGTGCAAACGAACTGACGTTACCGTTCTACTTGCTAATAAATCTATCTTTCGATGACGCAACTTTCCCGGATTACCTAAAGAAAGCAATTACCGTCCAATATCTCTCTTACCAACAGCCTCAATTTTTTTTTGAGAAAGCAATGTGCAATCGTGTATACTCCTTTCAGCGAAAAGTACAAAATATTTAATGAATGCCAAAACGGCTTTCGCAGAAATACAGGAAGCTTTAAATATAATAAATGCCAAAAAATATGCCGTAGGTATACTGTTCGATATGACCAAGGCTTACGATAAAGTGAAATATGACATTCTCCTGAATAAATTACATGGCATAGGGATCCGCGGCAAAACTCACGAATGGTTTAAATCTTATTTAACTTTCAATATTACTTTTGAATACCTACAAAATATGTAATCAAATTAAAGCGTTCTTCCTCCCTCCTACTTACTTTATTTTATCCTTTCGCTGTGCCCTTACAGGGTCCATTTTTTGTACCTAGCTTTAAGCCCATCAGTTGCAGTTATAACAGTTTACAATATGGAATGCAATAAATAAATGATTGTGATTAAGGTCAATTTCACATTTTGAGGGGTTAAGGTTCAAGCTAATAAATTAGAAGTTGCTGTTTGAGAAGTTGTAGGTGTTTCAAAACGGTGTCTACAATCCCTAGCGTTTCATCGTCTTAATACCACACGTTACATTTTGAATTTAGTTTCTGGAATACTGGATGAATAGCCAACCTGTAAATGGCTGGCCCGAGAGGGTTCAGCTAATTGTTGATATCCCACTAGAGATTTCAAAACATTGTCACAACATCACGCCTTGTTTCCCCGAAGGGTTGGGAAGAGGTGTACCTATAGTACACCCACATTTCGCCAGTTATGTTTAAGTTCCATGTAATAGGGGGCGAGCCTATTGCCATCTACCGGGCACAAATCCAGACTTCGGGCTGCTACTGAGAAATTCCAGATAGAAAAACCCAATAACACGTTGCCCGACCTAGGAATCGAACCCAGGACCTCATGCTCAGCAGTAGCGATTGCGAACACTAGACCAACGAGGCGAGGCGAGTTTCAGGCAAACATTGTCCTTGAATAATAATTTGGAAGGGGTACCAGTAACATTGCCACATGAAACCATAAATTTCGGGTAGTTCCTTTTTGACTTCAGCCAACAAAGTGTCTCTGCTTACAGAGTTAAAGGCATTCTTCACGTCATTCTTGAGGATGACCTCACCTTTGTTAGAGTTTTAAAAGGTGGAATAGGCATATACGGCAGCCTCACAGCGCCCTTTCGATCCAAAACCAAGCAGCTGGGGCTGAAACTTAGCAGTAAGCGATTGGCTGCACCGCTTACAGCATAATTTGGCTGCCGCGCGCCTGTAGGTGCACCCAATGGCGATGGGACGAATGCCGCCGTCCTTCTTCCGTAGGGCACATGGGTTGGCCCTTTATAAGACATCGAAGATAGCCTCGTACACGCCACCTGGTTAATAGGCCCCAAGCTCTTTCGTAAGCGATTCACCAGCTTCCTCGGTGCCTGAATTCAGTAGATCCTTCAGATGTTGTGAAGTCAGGCCGTCGCGCGTCGATACCGCCGGCAGAACCACTTCGGGAAGAGCTCACGGCTGCAATCAACTAAGGGGCTGAAACGTTTAGAAAGGTTGAATTTAGGTCGGGAGGGTCGGAAAAGGTGAGACCATCCGCAGGCGCTGGGTGTTTACTCTCTAGTGCTGTTAGCGTTTTTGGAGAGCAAGGCACCACCACATCGTTGCTGAACAGAATCTTGGTCGCTCCCCTGATGTCACCTTCACTTATGAACATAAGCCTTTTGTGATTGGTTAAATACAGGTAATTTTGGATCTAAAATCAGGGTCGAATTGTTACAATTGTCTTTAATTTGGTTCGTTAATGTTTTTTTTTTGTTGCCAGTTTTTTCTAGACATGTAGAGTCATATAAGGGCAGGTGAGTAATTAATAATTTTCCAAGGTACTATTTGAGTTCTCTTGGGTCGCAAGACGCAGACAACGCGTCAAACTTAGTGCAACAGACCTTATGGCTCCCCGGGGAACTCTCTTTAAAACTGGGGTAGATTTTTTCAATTTTGCAAGCGTTTGCCACAAGGTTTGGTCGGGAGATGTTGATGTTGGGGTTGTCGCTGCGAGGCACAATGGTTCACTATTTGATTCTATGACTCCGTTCGCCTTTAAAAAAGGGTGCCTGATACATCGAGCGATGTGACAGGTTGACTGGCACTGTGTCCGGTGTCGCATTGATCATATATACCCCGTATATATGAATCCGTATATCTGGAATTTCTCAGTCGCAGCCCGGAGCATGGATTTGTGCCCGGTTGATGGCAATAGGCTCGCCCCCTATTACATGGGACTTAAACGTAACTGGAGAAATGTGGGTGTACAGGCACACCTCAACCCAACCCTTCGGGGAAACAAGGTATGTGTTAGATAAAATCAGAATGTCATCTCACAGTGAAATCGGATAGTCCGTGTTTCCAGGACAAATTTTTAAACCAAATGGTAACCAAACAGGTCCATTGTCCATTCTCTTGTCCATTTTTTCTTTCTTCTATTTTCATAGGGATCGACCAGATTGCGAAAGGACTAGACTCTTCAATAAGTTCATTTTCTAATAATTTAGATATTTGTTTTTCTATTTCTTTTATATCATCAATAAGTTATTATATAGTAATGTGCTTCATAGCCATTCGCAGTACATTTATCGTAATTTTCTTTAGCAAAACGTGATCTATATTTGCAAATCAATTCATCTATCTCCGATTGTTTCTGAAGGTCTAGATGATTAATCAGAATATTAAACACACTGACACTTCTACGTGCTCATTAAAGTTTATTTTATATTCGTAATTTTCCTCCAGACATCCAACGTATTCTATTATATAAATCTTCTTCTGCCTTTCGTCCTAAAAGCCAGGAATTATTTTTGTATTATTGGTAGTTATTTCCTTTTTATTTATCTTTCTTATTTATATCGTGGATGTTTTGTGAAATGTCTAATTGTTCAATACGAATTAGTTGAAATACTTCTATACAATCTGAAACCGTAATCGAAATTCTCTTCATCTGTCACAAAAACATTAACAATCATAGTTTCAAATATCTTTAATGTTACTATTCTAATCGATTCCTAAGTTAATCGTTCCTAAGTTTTATTTTTTTTGTTTGGTTATTTTTCAAAGTCAACGATCTCGATTTTTTTAAAGCCACATTTTATCCTGAATCATAAATTCCCATAATTATTTCTAAGGTATCAGTTATTTATATTTTAATTTGATTAATGGTGAAATTATTAGTGTAATGATCTACTTCATTGAATTCCATTTCTAATTAAGAATTATTAACACGCCTAATTTGGTCTATTTTTGGTCAATCATTACTTTTATTCTTGAACCAACATAAAGCTTCAGGATGATATCAGTTTCCTTTCCTTTATTTTCAAAACCTACCATCTTTTTTTTAAATTAGTTTTATTCAGTAAATCTCTTATGTTATTTCATAAATTCACAGTTTCCTTTAGATTATTCCTATCAATTCTATCCACTATGAAATTTGGTAGACCCGTAGCAATCAGGACAACAAGAGTGGGTTTGTCCATAGATTCATTTATCTCCAATAAGTCTTTCTTCTTTTAAATCATATTCTAATAATGACCCCTGTCTACAATATTTGATTAAAATTGCATGCCTGACTGGACCAACCTTTATCCTCACAAGTTTCACAAAAGTGATTATTCTATACTGACCATTCTGAATTTACTGTGTTTTTAAGGATGTAACTATACCAGTCATAGCATGAATACTCCAAGAACAACCTAAAAACTTAAATCTTCCTATCATTATCTATTCCTAATCGTATTTACATTCTGCTTCAAAAAAACATCATCCACAAAAATTATATAAATATACAGATGACGCTTTTTTTGTGAATTTTTCTACAAAATACTTTTCTGACAAACTTCTTATGTTATAAGATTTAGACATATCCTTCCTGATTTCAGAAAAAAATCTTCATAAGCCTTGTGAAAACCTCTTCTGAAATTCCCCCTCCCGACCCTTGCTCGAGCCAGCCCGCGCCGCTGAGCCTGTAGCTTTAAATTCGTCCCTAAATCACTCAAATCCTGATCCAGCTAGTCCCTTGCTGCCCTCTTCCAGCGACGCCCTGAGCCGAGGTCCGTACCCCACAGGGCACCCCCTGTGGGGTACGGACCTCGGCTCAGGGCGTCGCCTTAGCGGTGTCGCTTAGTTTTTAGTTAGTATTTAAGTTTAAGTCCTGGCTGGAGGCCTTAATTTATTAGGGCACCACAGGCAAGTCCGCTTAAGCAGACGACAACCTTACAGGTTGACCTGCGAGATGCCATACAAAAAAAAAAAACTTCTGAAATTCCAGCAGTCGCAGCCTGTTGGCGTGTATCTGGTTTCGTGTTCTCTAGTAAATATCCCTTAAACTGCATATTTCTATCTTTATCTACATAAACCTTATTTATTTCTGGTATCAAGGAAATCCACACTTGTCTTTTCTCATGTCTCCTTTGCAGTGAACTTTAACTTTGTCAAAATTTGAGTTTTTATAACTGTTTCTCAGGTTTAAGTTGTTCCGAGATTAAAAAGGTATGTTTAGCGGCATCGGTAATCGAAGTTATGGATTTTTTTTTATATTTTTTTATCGTCGATTAAGTTTCACAACAAATCCATCATAGTGCCTATGGTGGATGACGGGAGCGCCTGAAGCCACAAGCCTCACTCCCATTCTCCCACAGCCAGCAGACGGGCACGCTCAACAGTATTAGGTGACGTGTTAATTAGGGTATTCCGTATGATACTGCAGAGCGGCACGTCCCACCGTCTCTGGGAGGACGGGTTGTCGGGGAAAACCGTATTGGGACAAGCCATTTTCCAAGCGTTCAACGCATCGGTCAAACACGGTACTTCAAAATCGACCAGTGAAGAAGATAAAATATTCCTGGTTAATTTATCAGTACTGTGGACCGAGGAGAGGAAGGCCGGTAAACTTATACTTGAAATTTTGCGGACGCCGAGACCACCTAGGCGAATGGGAAGTGTGGCTTGCTGCCACGCTCGGTCGTCCAGGGCCACATTTAGGATCGAACTTAGTGTGTTTCTAATAACTTGGTCTACTTTTACTAAAAGTTGTGGATGTTTCCACAGATGGGAGGAGCGAAGATTATATATAAATTTTGGTCCAAAACAGCAGTATCGAATAAGTGTGAAGGCCGAATGAACGTTAATTTTGAAAAGTCTTTCCGAGACATCATTGAATTTTTTTATTTTTTCTTCAACGAACGTTGGAAAGGATTCGTCAAAAATTGGGGACCCTAGGAGGTGAAGAGAGTCTCTTTCCGTAATTTTGATATTTGGTGCTACGGTACAAAATTTTGCTAAGGTAGTCTGTCTGTCAGTGGTTTCGGGAAGATAAATTTCACATTTTGAAAAGTTAAGGTCTAGGCCAATAACACTGAATTTTTCTTTTAAAAAAGTTAAGTCTTTTATGACTGTGTCTACATCACCTCCTAGGGTTCCGTCATCCAAATACCATACGTTGAATTTTGAACTTAGCTGTCGAATGATTGGATTTATTGCCAAACTAAAAATGACTGGCCCAAGAGGATCACCCTGTTGGCAACCAACAGCTGATTTCAAAAGGTTGTCTTTATAAAGTAATTTAGAGGGGAACCTGTAACATTGATATAGAAAACTGTAAATTTTGGGTATTTCTTTTTGAACTTCTGCCAACAAGGTGTCCCTGTTTACGGAATTGAAGGCATTCTCAATGTCAACCTTAAGGATTTATATATTTATACAAAAAATAATTTTGACACAAATATAATCAAATTTGACAATCGCGAGTCCCCGTTTTTTTTTTTTTTGTTTCGCAACGTCTTTGTTAGAGCCGGAGGCAGCCTCGACGTGTTTTTATTTGGAAGTTTTTACTTTTTGTATGGAAAATATCTACGAGTATAGGGTTTTGGAGGTTTCGTGGTTTCAAAGGGGGTCGAAATTTTCATTATTTTTGTGATAGGCCACACCGTTTTCGAGATATGAGCAAAAGAAGAAAAAAAAAAGTTAAAGTACCGTCTTCACATGTCTGAAGTCGAGGCCAACTAATTTTATTCCACACCTTTTTAATCGTGATTAAAAATAGTTATATTCATGTTCAGATTTAGTAACACAATCAAATTTTTTGGTGAAAAACTAAAATTCAGAATAGCAAAATTGCCATTTTCACTAAACTAATAACTCAGTGCCGTCTTAGTGCTGTCAACTAAAATAAAATCGTCATTTGACAGGATTGAACCAAATTTTAGTGATTTTTAGTCTAGTTTAGAGGCATTTGTGACAAGTGAATCGGCACCTATATTGCAATAATAAATTAATTTGCCCCCTGTTACATGGGACTTAAACATAACTGGCGAAATGTGGGTGTACTTTAAGTCACTTCTGCCTAACACTTCTGGGATTACAGGCGTGATGTTATGTTATGTGTTTTATCTAAATTGTGTTGCTCTGAAAAGAGAATAGGTAGTTTTATTATTCTCACTGTTTTACATTAACATTATGTCAAATACCTATACCAAAACCAAATATGGTTTAACTAAAAAGAGAAACAACATTTAAAATTTACAATTACTTATTTTTTTATTTTACATGAATGTCATTTAGACTGTCATGTTCTTAATTTACTGTTCTATTGTTTAGACCATAGAGCTAGGTACTAAACATAGTTTGTCCTAATAGACTATGCGAATGAAGTAAACCTTCATTTACTACTCTGTCAAGAAAGTACCGGGAAAAAATCAATAATACACAAATTGTTAATTATTCATCTAAATTTATTTTATTGCCTTCAAAGTATGCTCTTTCAGAAACTAAATACGCCAACGAATAATCCAATAATCAAATCATTTAGTTTATTGGATTATTCGTTGAATGATGGCGTTGTGCGAAGTCGCATCATCGTGATGCAAAATCCAAGAATTTTCTTTCCACAAATCTGGGCTTTTTCGTCGAATTTGCGCTCTCAAACGCCGTATAACGCTCAAATAATATTATTTATTTATCGTTTGATCTTCCGGCAAGAATTACGAGTGTACAACACCGCGATAGTCAAAGAAAACAGTCAACAAGACCTTGACTTTTGATGGACTTTGGCGTGTTTTTTTTTGTTTCGGTTAAGTTGGGAAGCGCTACTCCAAAGCTTGTTGCTAGTTTGCATGTCAAACTCGTAAACCCATGTCTCGTCACCAGTAATAATGCGTTGTATGAATGTTGGGTCGGAATTGACTCGTTCTATCATGTCCTAGCGTAGCCGAGCGGGAACATGTTTCATACCCAAATGATTATTTAAAATGGTACGGATCGACTCGTGAGACACAGAAAGGTCGGTGGCTGTCTCTTTAAAACTTTAATGAGTATTTTCACTTACAATTTTCTTCACTTTTGCGATGTTAACTTCAGTCGAAGACGTTGATGGCCTACAGAGCGAGGCAAATCTTCCATCAACTATCGACCGCTTTTGAACGCTTTGTACCACTCACAAGTACGTGTTTTTGATAAAGTCGATTCACCATAAGCCTTTTGTAACATTTTCAGTTACTCAAATTGCATTGGCGATGCAAAATTTAAGACAAACTCTTTGTGCGATGTTTTTGTCCGACATGAAGTTCACAATACAAACTGGAAATGATCTAACTAAAACTGCACTTTATTTAATCTGTATAACAGATGCAACGCAAACTCCGCGCCTAAATTGAAAACAGTTGTGCCAATCTAACACAACAAAAAAAAAATGGAAACAAAAACAAATCATCCATTCCCGATACTTTTTTGACAGAATGTACATGCAAATGAATAAATCTCACACTGCTGATCACGAGGTCGTGGGTTTGAGTTCCACAGAACACAAATATTTATGTGATTAATATAAGTGTTTGTTGGTCTGGATGTTTCTTATGTATTGTTAAAGTACATATATCCACATTACAAGCTCCATATTTAAAGCAAAAAGATCAGTCGACCTTACGTATGCACAAACCATCTAAGTCCATTACATTCATACCGCTGGTATTGGTTACACGGACGTTCTACATAAGAACCTTTTATACCTGACGATGGATCGAATAATGATTGCAACTACGAACAACAGATAAGAGCATTGGCTGGCGTGCCACCTTTGTCCCCAACGTCAGACCTACCGTCCATTGACAATTTTTTTAAGTTGTTCACTAACTACTACACTTACTAACTCCCAGAAAGTCGGTATCGTCAAAAAGCCGAGTGAAATAGTACTCACAACGACTTATCAAGCCAGTTTTAGCTGACCTCGCATTGTATAGGCATTTCGTATAATGACAAGTCAGCTTATACTGGAGATGTATATAGTCTATGGGCAGTGTACTATACTATTTAACTACATTGATCGACTCCGAAAAAACAATAAACGTGCAACTCACTTCACTTTTAGTACAAGGTACTGATACTTTTTTTTAATTGATCAACCAATCTTAGAATGCTTCGAGCATAATTTTTACGAAGCAGATGGAAGCCAATTTTCTTCTCTACGGTATGTTTGAACCGTATCCATTTTTCACGTTCTACATTATTAACATTCGCAAACCTAAAATAAAAGAAACCTACTTGAACGAATAGTATCTTTATTGACATTTAAATTAAATGTCAAGATTATGTTGAAACTGTATTTTACTTTAAGTGTTATTTTTTTATTTACATCAATATAATATCGATAAACAACATCAAATCTCAACAAGGCAGTAGTAAAGCTACTCAGCAATAGTTAAGGCATTTATTACAAAATTAGCAAACTTTTTAGAACTGTTTATGAAAATTACATTTTAATTCTAATTACTGAGTAAAATAAAAAAAAAACGAAAAAAACCGGTTCAGTTCGGTTTATTTTCGTAATTATTTTATCTTTCCATAACGAGATTTGCAATATCGTAATGCGCAACTGTTTTTATTTTGGTGGAGACGAATGCGACTACAGACGAATGTGACTTTACAGACGAATGCGACATGCAGGCGTACCACACTAGACTGAGCGACATTTGTCCACTAGGACAAAAGTATCGGATTACGATTTTTTTTGCCCTGTCCCGTCTATTGATAGGTATTCATTTAATATCTTGTGTGTGACATAACATTTTATGTTGCTCCGAATAAATAAATACCTATTGTATCTGAAAATCTTACTGTGACTTCAGCACGAATTGTCAAACGCAGAAATGTTTCTTTGTAACTGCTGTTTTATGAGCTGTTTAACTGTTTAAAAATTTATTTGAAGCAAATGTTTGTCGTGTTTTTTCTTATACATTTTTCTACATGTTCAATTGTACCACTCAATAATATTAATATTCACTTTATTTCAGGTTAGACACGATTCCCATCTATTATATAGGAATGTAAGCGTCCTACTTCTGCGTGTAAATTAAACCACAAGACTTCATCCGTCAGAAAATTGACATCTCTCTGTTTATATTTTTTACATTCAAATGTAATGTAATTCAAATGTAATTACCTACAGTGTAGGTAATGCCATTTGAATGTAAAAAAACTGTTTATGGTGTAGGTTATATATAATCAGTTTTGATAAAATTAATAAAAGCGTTTGTAAGTAATCAACGTAAAGTTTTAAAGATAATAAGTAGTTATTCCGCAACAATTGCATATGAATAGAATTAAGGTTTATTATTTATAAGGTGTACATATTCAAGAGTATCGTATCAATTTATCTATTTTTTTTTTAAATGTGTGATATTTTTGATTACCTTGATAAAGTTCAGACTGAAAATAGAACCTATGAATGCGTGTATTGAAGCGCGTTATCATTTATTTGCCACATGCTTTTGATTATTACTAAATACTTGAGATATTTTGTAGTTAAGTTTGATAATTCCTATTATCTTATACCAATAAGTATTACATGTAGCTGCAGCAAAAATTATTATGGGATAACCTGGTATAACCAATGCAATAGATAAATGTGACTGTCACACTTGGAGTAGCCTTTTCCCGACTATGCAGGATACAAGGAAGGAAGCAGTAATATGAGAAGATTTGTAGTGCCCACTTGCAATAACTATTATGGTCGAGGTGTAGTTTTTTTTTTAATTCCAACTATTTTTATAACTTATATCGTATCACAAAAACGTCTTTTAAAAATCTTATACATAAATATCTCTTTCATTTGTTATGTCAAAGTCTCATTGTAGAGCACACAAAAAAAAACTGGTATGTCTGTGAGATATTTTTTTTATTAAGGAATCTATAAGGTGTGTATAGGAAGGAATGTATGTGTTGGACAGTAGCGTAAATTTATACTAACAGGTGAAAAAGACTAAAATAAGTAAAAATGTAAAAAAGGAGCTGCGTCTGCCAACAAACTGCTTCGCAGAGGTATTTTAGCATAACATAGCATAACATCACGCCTTGGTTCCCCGAAGGGTTGGGCAGAGGTGTACCTATAGTACACCCACATTTCGCCAGTTATGTTTAAGTCCCATGTAATAGGGGGCGAGCCTATTGCCATCAACCGGGCACAAATCCAGACTCCGGGCTGCTACTGAGAAATTCCAGATAGAAAAACCCAATAACACTTTGCCCGACCTGGGAATCGAACCCAGGACCTCATGCTCAGCAGTAGCGATTGCGACCACTAGACCAACGAGGCAGTTTAGAGAGGTATTTTATTTTGTAAATACTTTCTTTTTTCTTCGAATAGTTAAAAAAAAAACTGGAATGACGATAAATTCGTGTCAACTTGAAGAATATAACTTGTTTTGCACTATCTAAGACGGTAATTACACGTTTTTTAGGGTTGCGTGAAAAAAAAGGAATCCTTATAGGACTTCGTTTCACTTCGTTGTTCGTATGTCCGTCTGTCTATTTATTTGTCTGTCTGCCTGTCATATTGTCGAGACCCTTTTTCAGAGGAACGCTTATAGGTATCAAGTTGAAATTAATTTCAGATACGAAGGTCGACGACGGTTCCTTGAAGTTCAAAAAATCAACCTTCTAAATCAAAGCAATTAAAAATACGATAATTTATTCGACATATTTTGATAGTTGCAAGTAAATCAAAACTGTAATACAAATCGGGTACTTCCCGCTGACCTAGAATCACGAAATTTGGCAAGAAGCAGAGCTCTCACAGCACAAGTAAAGAAAAAGGTCCAATTTTATTTTATTTGTACATTTAAATAAAAATGCGTTGCTTATTCTGTAAACTATGTCGGCAACTTTGGATTTCTGCCGGATCACCTCTTTCCGGATTCTATCCCTCTACAATAGTAGCTCGTTCCATAGCTCACTGAGCGACCTTTAATTTATAGACCAACCTTTATGGACCAACCGTACTGTAAGTGTCCACGTTTCGGCTCCGTAGGTCGTGGATTTTTTTAGGGGAATTTACTTTTTGCTGATTAAAACCAACCAAGTCACTGTACTGTCAAAAACAAGAAGGGAACTAACGTTATCTTTTTTTTAAAGTTAAATTATAAAAGTTTAGTGTTTAAAAAGGTCACAACACCTGTTCTGTTTTTCTAGACTAATTCTATTTCTGTTTCAGTTATCAGAATTTATATTTCTCTAGACGCATGTAATGACTGTAACACATCACGCCTGTAACCACAGAAGTGTTAGGCAGGGGTGTACCTATAGTACACCCACATTTCGCCAGTATTATTTTAGTCCCATGTAATGACTTGTCATTCTCATAATATGCCTACATAATAATAGATAATTATTTGAAATTCCCCCAGACAGACGATGGCCGCCATTACGCTGCCACGCGGAAACCTCAAGTATTAGCCACTTAAATTAATTACTCACACTTGTAATTTTCTATGGAACGATTAAAATTGATATCATTATGATGATGAATTATTTATGTTTTCTTTCTATGGCCTTTTGAGGTTTAGGTTTCTTCATAAAATCTACTTGCATAAAAATCATGTAAAAAATTTCACTCATGCTTTATGAATGGTTATATTTTATTTTTATAAACGAGTAATCAATATTATGTTCAAATGATCATATGTTATGAAAACTGTTTTTTTCTATATTGGTATCTAATATATCTATCCTGGATAAACTTCACCGCAATCGCCATTTAACTCAATTTTGGGCCATGTTTCTGATCATCATCAACATTTAGCCGATGTCCAAATTGATGTTTTACAACAATTTCAATATAAAATTGAACGGATTCTAGTATTAATCCTTTGTCCTAACCCTTGTTTCCTGTTTTGTGAACTTATTCTTAAAGTAAAAATATAAATGAAATATAATGTATATTTCTCTATTTATTTTCCTAACATTTTCCAACGTGAACACATATTACATCACGCCTGTAATCCCAGAAGGGATAGGCAGAGATGTACCTATAGTACATCCACCAGCGTGTGTCTAATCAAAGGCCAGATTGGCATCGTTCGACAAGTGGTGACGACAGAGAGGAACTACAATGAAATAATTACAGACTTGTATCGATGTGAGGCGTCTCGCTGTCTGCTGGCACGTATGCAATCGGTAGGTTCACGTTTGTGGTAGGTAGGACATTTTGTGGCAGGTAAGACATTTTGTGGTAGTTAAGACATTTTGTGGTACGTAAGACATTATGTGGTTGGTAAGACATTTTGTGGTACGTAAGACATTATGTGGTTGGTAAGACATTTTGTGGTACGTAAGACATTATGTGGTTGGTAAGACATTTTCGCAATAGAATATGTTGGGGTCGGCTTCCAGTCTAACAGGATGCAGCTGTATACTAGTATTTTACATGGAAGACTGCGAATTACTGGGTGACTCGTTACTCCTTGTTATCACTGGTTGGCAGACTTTTGGGCGTGACTACCCTTAATGACTTTCATAGATCTGTCGGCCAGCCAGCACCAACGGCTTAACAGTTTTTTCGAGGCTTGGAGGGGTCTCGGTAAGTAATGGATGGTCACCCATCCTAGAACCGCCTGCACCAAGCGTAGCTTAACCTGCGAGTTATCATTCTGCCACTAGCCCCCGAGATTTTTTTAAACATAAAAAGAGTTTATCTCGTAGATTGTGAGTAACGAAGACGACACTGTACAAATCGGATTTTTTTCAATAACTGTAATCGACCTCCGTGCTCATTATTATATTCTTTTCAATAAGGAGACGGGCAATGGAGAAAGTCCTTATGTTAAATAAAATTGCGCGGGCAGTACACGCACTTTAGCAGTTTAAGTTATATTTAAATTACTTATCAGCGAATAAGCTAGATTGTAATGTGAATAAATCATCAAAACTATGATACTTTACAGGGAAAAAAAAAGTAAGTTTTGGAACTAAAGTTTTTTTTTAAAGAAACGTGAAAGTGCGTGTCGGACCACACATAATGAAGGGTTCCGTAGTTGGGATGAATTTATCCCTACAACAAACTTAACATTGTAGTTGCAAAACATGTTCTTTTATACATCGATATATGTACGTCACAGTCAATTCTCCACTAGCAAAAAAAGTTATTTTAATGTGATATTATTATACTACAAATTAACGATTTTCGGACTATTTCCTTAACTTGTGCTGTGAGACCTTGCTTCTTGCAAAATTTCATGATTCTTGGTCAACGGGAAATACCCTATAGGTTTGATTTATTTGCGAGTGCCAAAATACGTCGTATAAATCGCCGTATTTTTTATTGCGTCGACGTAGAACCCGTAAACCTAAGTTTTTTTATTTGAAATTCATGTCAACTAATACCTCCAAGCGTTCCTGAAAAAAAGGGTCCTGATAGTCTGACAGACAGACAGACAGGCAGACGAAAAGACGGACAGATAGACGGACAAATAAACGGACAACGAAGTGATCCTATAAGGGTTAATTTTTTTTCCTTTTGAGATACGAAACCTTAACAAAGAATAAGAGATTTTTAGTGTGATAGACATAAAGAGTCACTCATGTAACGAAATGTACTTAAACGTGACGCGTCCTTGAAATTTCACTCTCAACTCTCGTCCAATTACCTAATAAGTTTCACTTACAAAAATGTATTTAAAAACCTTAATCATATTACACAGTAAACTAAATAACGACCTACATTTTATCGTTATTTTTATTTGTGTATCAAGAATTGCCTCAACGAAATATTTAAAAAATTAATTAATTTCCATTATATTTTATTAATGTTATTTGTATTTTTTTTTCTTGAATAAATAATTGAAACCAACCTCAATCAAACAATCGGAACCTTAGGCGATGCATAAACCTTGAAACAATTAACCGATATAAAGTAAAACTTCACCTTGAATCGATTAATCTAATTCTAAACGATTCTCGATTGGTATTCGGTTCTCGTGTTGAGGCCGGTCGTGTAGAGGTTCATCGCCCATGGTAAGGTTATGAGGAAGAACTGAGGTAATTGGTGCAATAACTGCGCAGCACAGTCCTGGAAATTAAGCAACATCACGATTGTATTCACCGAATGATTAGGCAGAGGGGTACCCATAGTAAAACCATATTTCGCCAGTTATGTTTAGGTCCTTGTTATGAGGAGGCGAGCTAATTGCCATCAACCTGGGCTGTCTGACTGTGCTCGGCCAGGGAATTGAATGCAGGACCTCATGCTCAGCAGTAGCGCTTGCGAGCACTAGAACAGCGAGGCAGGGAAATTAATTGTTTATCAAATTCACACACTACGACAATTTGCCGTATTATAGTCATTTCATCATGTAGTCAATTTGCTAAATTATTAAGTGTATATCGTTAATTAGTGGTCTGTATACTAAACGGTGTGGTACTTGAGTCACTGAAAAACCAACACTTACCTGTGAAACACGTGTTAAGAGACTATAGTACATTCTTTGACGCTAGGTTTTAGGAGTGCTAAGTAATACATACATACTTACATAATCTCACGCCTTCTTCCCATGGGGGTAGGTGGAAACCACAGAACGCCACCTGCTACGTTCCTTACATACTCCTTTTGCCTCGTTTACGTTCATACATCTGGTCATACACGAGCGCCGGTTGAGAGTACTTCGCACCTGACCTTTCTGAAGAACATCACAAATAAGGTCACTATATGTCTTCCTAGGGCGTCCCCTCCCGGCGTTTCCACTCACATCTGCCTTGTAAATACCTTTTGTTAGTCTCCTTTCATTAATCCGCTCAACACGATCAAACCATCTAAGCATACTCTTTTCAATTTTTGTCACTACATCTTCTTTTAAACCACACCGTTGCCTTATCACATCATTCCTCAGCCTATCATTCAAAGTCACACTACACATGCTCCGCAAGGAACGCATTTCCACAGCATTTATTCTGCTTTCATGCTTCTTTTGCCACACCCAACATTCACTTCCATACATAAGCGTAGGCACCAGCACACTATTGTGAACAGCCAGTCGTGCCTTCTTTGACATCAACTGGTTGGTCACAATTGCATGTGTAGCACCATTCACTTTATTTCCCGCATTCACTCTCCTTTCGACATCTCCATCAATCTTTCCATCCAATGATATGATGCTCTGTGTTTCCATCCCTTGTAAACAGACTCCCCAAATATCCGAACTCACTAAGTAATCATATTTATAAAAAGATGTAACAAAGTTCCCTAAATGTAAAAACGAAAATTATATTAAACCAGTTTTGTCCCAGTGTAGGGCAACGTTTTTCCATCCTATTTCCTATTTTTCCGGCCTAATAATTGGCTAAGTTAAGGTAGCATGAAAGTTTGTTTGTTTGTTTGGCATCTCGCAGGTCAACCTATGCGGTTGTCGTCTGCTTAAGCGGACTTGCCTGTGGATTCCCTAATAAATTAAGGCCTCCAGCCAGGACTTAAACTTATATACTAACTAAAACTAAGCGACAACGCTAAGGGCACCCCCTGTGGGGTACGAACCTCGGCTTAGGGCGTCGCTGGAAGAGGGCAGCAAATGACTAGCTGGATCAGGATTGGTATTATTTACGGACGAATTTAAAGCTACAGGCTCAGCGGCGCGGGCTGGCTCGAGCAAGGGTCGGGAGGGGTTAGCATGAAACAGTTTTTCCTATTATTTATCTGACATGTGACAGACACATACACACATAAAAACACACAAACACACTCAGAATATACTAAGGAGGTTGGGTCATGTTAAAAGGATGAATGAAAGGATACTAACAAAAGGTATTTATTGAGAAGGGACGCCCTAGGATGACATCAATCAAGTGATTTTATTGGTGATGTTTATCAGAAAAGTCAAGTGCGTAGTACTAGCAAGAGGCGTGCCTGTATGACCAGGTGTATAAACGTAAACGAGGCAAAAGGGTTATGTAAGATGCATGTGGCGTTCTGTAGTTTCTACCTACCCTCATGGGAAGAAGGCGTGAGTTTATGTGACAGACTTACTCTTAATTGACTGGCAATAGACTTGGCCCTTTTGATGACGGGACAGGCGAGATGTGGGTGTATTTAGCACTTTTGCCTGCGTCCGTGGGGAAAATAGGCGTAATATTATATATATGTATGTGTGTACGACATATTATATAGATCTTTTATCTTCCTGCATGTGTGAAGCATCGAGCTACAAAGGCAAGGTTACAAGGAAGAATTGCGAGGTAATTAGTGCAACAACCGCCCGAGTACACACCTACAATATTTACATATATGAATATGTCAGTAAACTGTGGGTTATTTTATTTTATGAGTAGTGGAAACTCGCTGTCTATTATTTTAATTTTGACATACGACTTGTTGCCTTAAAACATGTTGTAATTTAAATCACTGAAAACCTGAAAAAGATTCATTGTTTTCATCGTTGCGGACCACTATAACTGTGTGAACAAATCTGCAACAATTTATGTTTGCATAACTTGACAAAATTATGGGAATTTCAGCATTAAGTCTCGTGCACACCGCTTGTCGCACGAGCGGTGCCTTTGTGTCGCGTGTGGCGTCGCGCCTATTTGCGGGTGCCTTTAGTAGCATAGTAAAAGTGCTTCATGATGAATATAATCACCCCTCAACCGGTTTTTGGTAACAATTCAATCCCAACCTGCGTGCGTGTATGACCTGGATGTATGAACGTAAACGAGGCAAAAGGAGTATGTAAAAGGATGGTAGCAGGTGGCGTTCTGTACTTTCTGCCTATCCCCATGGGAAGAGGGCGTAATCCCATGTTTATGTTAATTCAATCACAAGTTTGTCCACACTGGGGTTGACTTTTTTCCCACATCTTCTACCACCAAAATACTTCTTCAGTGATCATCTATTTTTCTTGAACTCCTTCCGAGAACCCAGGATAAGATGGTAATGGCTTGTTTCCAATGAAATCTTTAAAAACTTGTTTGACATTGACACGAGTATCAATTAACACAATAAGGTCAAAAGGAAGAGGTGTGATAATCGGTGCAATAACCGCGCCTGAGCAACACACCTTCATAATTAACATACATGCATATATCGTTATGTTACTGTTAATCATTTTAATTGATAATGTTCAAAACGAAGTGTGAGTTTAATTTAATCCAAAAACGATTAGATGTAAATCTTTTGGGTTTCTGCAATTAAAACGAAGAGCACTGTCAACAGGCAGAGAAAGAGTGAGAGAGTGATCTCAAGATTATCAGATCAGATTTTGATCATCAAGAGCCCCATGAAGTAGTAAGGTGTTCCCTCTAATTTTAACATGAGCTATACTTGACAATAGTTTCATTGTGTAAAGATATCAACCCGTTAACAAGGATGGTTCCAGGGGTTGACGACTGTTTATGATAGAAACATGAAAATAACATAGTTTTTAGAGATAAGGTATGTAGGTGCTCAGCTCCAAAGAGATTAGGGTCTGAAAATTGTGTGCAAGTGAAATCACGATTAAGAGCCGAAAAAAGATACTATAAATAAAGGTAACAAGTTTTACTATTTTGTTAAACTTTTTCGTGTCCGTCTCGGAAACTAAGTGTGTTAATTAGAGGAATGTTTTATATTGTGCCAATGCACAGGATGCATTATATTATGTTAGGCGCAATTTATGATCTAGCTTAATACTTTATCTTATTTCCAAGAATCATTTCTGTACCTACTAAGCACTTATAAACTATTGGTTTACGAGAACATGCTACCAATAACATGGTAGCATCATAATAAGCCTATAAATAGATAAACAATCGTATTTTTTCTACGCAAGCTACCACGCTTGACAACAACGTGACTAGGCATGACATCTGCTAATGAAAGAAAATACATGTGGACATGAAACTGTATTATTAGAAGTATCTTCGTAAGTGTATCGCATCGCATAAACACTTGAAATATGCTAGCCATAATTTGGGGATTACTGCAGTTATTATATTATTTACAACATACCTAATTTGGTTTGCCATATTATTCAACCTTGTATCTATAGGTATATGCTATGCCAAAGTAAGGAATTTTCCTGGACATTATATGTGTGATCTTTTTGAACTTGAAGAACCAAAGAGGATCACTATCAGGTAGCATGTTCAAAAAGTGTGAAGTCTGGGTAAAAAATTCCATAATCGACTTAATGCCAACTGGCTAATCACTTCTATGGTACAAACTATACTCGACTCCTTATACTTTTAGTGCCAGCGTATTATTGTCCCAATGCAGGATAAAGGCATCTTCTCATACAAAAAAAGCACGCTTGTTTAAAACGGGTTGGCGACTTCAGACTTATAAACTAAAAGTTCAGGTTTCCTCTCGATGTCTTCCTTCACCGATGTCCAGTCATGTCCAAGACTCTTTAGTAATCATCAGCGCTCTTGTGTGTCATAAATCATTGTATCTACGCACTTCTGTAAGCCATTTGATTAATGTTCCTTGTATCTGTCTTCTTCGGAACATATAAAATAGGCCATGACTGGGCTCTGCCAGCAGACAACAGAGGGAGAGAGAGAAAAATGAAATTTTGGAGGTAATTTTTACGGAAGCAGTTGAATGAGAAAGATCCAGGATCGGGTTTAATGGCGGCCAATTGGGGAGGCTGGTATAAGCTGGTGATAATTAGGCTCATTATAGGGACACGAAGATAGGGTTTACCCTTCATAAGGTCTGTCAAATGGGAGGTTGAAGTTTTTAGCCATGCAAATAAAGTCGCAGGGAATAACTTGCTAAAAATCATTATGTTATTGTTATTTCCCCTATTTATATCACGTATTTCATATCATCGCAGAATTAATAATAATTTGTAATTATAATAGGATCTAATAAACAATGTCAATTGTACTTTGATTGTTTACAAACGGAAGGTGCTATTGCGTTTTATTATGTTAGACGAAAACAAATAAAGTTGTAATTATTATGTGTTATTTTGTTATTTGCTTGTGTTGAGTTATGAAAAAAATATATGTCGATCGTTAGGAGAGCAAGCGTATTCACACTGTAACGAGTTTTTTTACACCGTTACATGTATTGATGATTGTAGTCGATTTCGGAACGATTTCTTAATTTTATTTTTTATCTGTGATACATTTCGTATGACATTTTTGGACGTCAAAATTGGACAGGTCACTTTTGCGATCTTTGTTGGTGAATGTGACAGGTCTCTTGATTTTTCCTGAATGGAATCGTAACTAATCTAGTTTATAGTGGCGCTTTAATGCCCTAATCCTAAACCAAAGGACCCGTGGAATGGTCCCGGTGGATATTTCTATCGGATTTTTGGTAAGTTGCTCTTTTCGAGAGAAAATTTCCTTCGACGATGGCGGTTCGTTTGTCCACCATCTTACGGTTTTTCGCAGGTTTCCTCGTCGCCTCCCTACGTCTCTTATACCAAATATCTTCACGGTACACCGAGGGAGACGCGAGTTTATATACCTGGAATAAGCGGTAAGTTTTTCGTTGGTCGATGCGTCCCCGCGTGTCCGAGTTCGGAGTGAAATCACATCTCAGAGTTCCTTTTTTTCCACAGCCTACAATTGTGGGTGCTTATTCCACCTTTACTTCAATAAATTTCTACTGGCCTTCCACGGGGGCTGATTACCTGAGAGGTACCACCTTCCGGCTCTCGGGGTCAAGCTTCAAGTTACATATTTTTTATCTTTTTTTCCTATAGAACATAACAGCCTTCAGCTGCGAATTTAAAGTTACAAAGATGCAATGATGATATAGCAAGTAAACTTTATATTAATATAGTTGTATACATTAAGCTAAAGGTACAATAAACTGGGAATGTTCAAGGTAGTGAGACTTTTAATCACCATTGACATCCACAGGCCCCCATCCTAAGATTAATGGTCCAATCTCTCCAACTTTATTTATCTGGCTATCTATTAATAGTGTGTCGCTCCACGGCGCCCGAAATTTAATTTCTTACCTTATCATACTTTTTTTTAGGAGATCACACACTCAGAAACACACACACCTATTCTTTTAATTTTTAATATTACATTTGGCTTCCCAATTAGGGACCGTATTATTCGTTAAATTTATATTATTACATTTGTCGCTCAAGCGAACAGGGACTTGAATTTAGCTTACTTATTTTGTTATTGATTCATTGCATCTTGATATTTTGTAGTAACACATTATTGTACAATGTTGTAATTTAAAAACTTAAATTCTTTGGATGTTTGCTTTTAAGTAAACAGTATTTTCTACTAACATTATTGTATTTTGTACTATTGTGTATGTTTAATGTTTATGGTTACAGCATTACTTCTTTTCTCTTACAAAACCAACATTTTGTATGGTAAGACAGTTTGTTTTATCTAAGTGTCTCAACAGTGTAAATTAAGTGCGGTGAAACTTTGTTTCATATTTAATCTAAAGCAAACTTTAGTTTAACTAAGTAATCTTACTTTTAGTAACTTGAATTGATCTTGTAAATTGTTACTGCATTTTTTAAACTTGAAATTTTCATCAAAACAAACTTTGAACATATCTTTTTAACCTCAAGTATTTTACAACTTTGGAAGTTTTTGTTTCATATTTAATCTTAAGTAAACTTTGGTTTAACTTGGTAACCTTACTTTAAGTAGTTTAAACTTATCCTGTAAATTATTATTGCATCTTTTTACTTGATAGTTTCATCAAAACAAAAAAACTTAGAAAATATTTTACACTTACCCTCAAATATTTCACTTTTTTTTAAATTTACATCTTGCTTTGCTCATCAATTTTCGTTTAGTTTATTCATGATGGCTAATGAAGACCAGTCTTTTCCGCCTATTGCTAAAGACCACATAGAATCTGATGGCGCTTGCGCAGATCCTAATGTTGCACAAACTGCTCCGGACATGATTAATTTGACAGAAGTACCACACCCTTTTGATCATAATGAAAGGATTGCACACTCTTCCTCAGCTTTTGCTTTGCACGCTCTGCCTTCTTTTAATTCTATGAATGCTTTGGTTATCTTGTGTTGGAGATTTTATTACTGAAGTTGAAGAATATTTTTATACAAAATTTTGAAGAAATTTTGTTGGTTGGTTCAAATAGTTGTATTTTGGGTTCAAATAGTCATGACAATTTTTACAGTTAGGTTATAAAATAAATTCCGTTTCTAGTGCTGCTTATATTTATTGGTATCATTGAATTACCTGTTACTTGTGATAATTTAACTAAAAATATTTATTTTCTAATTATCCCTTCTTTTCAACTTGATTTCATTTTAGATTTTGCTTTTTGGTTAAGATTCGATTTGGCTTTTAGGTCTTAGCAATCCTAGTGGACGCTTAGCACGTTGGGCTGCTAGAATTTCTCAATTTACTTTTGATATAGTTCATAAAAAAGGTTCTTTACATTTAGTACCAGACGCTTTGTCTCGTATTGAAATAGCTGCTATAGGAATCTCTGAAAATAATTTAGTCTTACCCGATGATGATATTTATGATACTTGGTATAAAAAAGTATTTATTAATTGTCAAAAGTCTCCTTGCAGATATAAGAACTTTAGAGTAGAAAATAAAGCCTTATATAGGTTTTGTAAAAGTAAGTTTGATCCCAATAGTAATCTTAATTGGAAGATAGTTATTCCTAAAGAACACATATTAGATACAATTCGTTCTAATCATGATGATATTAATTCTGGACACTTAGGTATTCATAAAACTTTAAATAAATTAAAACAACACTATTTTTGGAAAGGGATGTTTAATGATGTTCAAAAATATATTCTTGCTTGTGATACTTGTAAAGCTTATAAACATACCACTCAACCTCCTTTTGGTATTATGGTTAACCCTAAAAAAGTTGATCGTCCTATGTTGATGCTTTCAGTAGACATTATAGGTATATTGCCTAAATCTTATTCTGGACATAAATATATTCTTTCAGTTGTTGATGTTTTCACTAAATACTGCTGGATTTTTCCTATGATAAATGCTACTACTAGAGTAATAAATAAACTTTTTGAAAAAGAAATATTTCTTAAATTTGGTTGTCCCAAAATAATTGTTTGTGATAATGGTACACAATTCACTTCTAAACATTTTGTAGAGTTTTTGAAGGGTTTTAACATTATTAAAATATTTTATAATACTTTATACACGCCTCAAAATAATACTGTTGAGAGATATAATAAAACTGTTGAAACTTGCATAGCTTGTTTTGTCACTACTACTAGAGTAATAAATAAACTTTTTGAAAAAGAAATATTTCTTAAATTTTGTTGTCCCAAAATAATTGTTTGTGATAATGGTACACAATTCACTTCTAAACATTTTGTAGAGTTTTTGAAGGGTTTTAACATTATTAAAATATTTTATAATACTTTATACACGCCTCAAAATAATACTGTTGAGAGATATAATAAAACTGTTGAAACTTGCATAGCTTGTTTTGTCAAAGATGATCATAGAACTTGGTCTAAATATTTACCTAATATTCAACTAGCTTTGAATAATAGTGTTAATCTGGCCACAGATTTCACACCTAATTTTTTGATGTTTGGTAGAGAACTTATTTTTGATGCTTCTTTACATCGTTTTAGTGATTCTATCGATAACATAGATGAACTGGAAATTTCCAATAGAGTTCACTATGCCGATTCTCTCAATTCACTTAGTAATATTTTTGTTAAAGTGCAAACTCATTTATTAAAAGCTTATCAGCGTAATGCTCGCTATTATAACAAAGGTCGCAAAGTCATTTCTTTTGATGTGCGTGATGTCGTGTGGAGAAGAAGTTTCGTTCAATCTCATGCACCTACTTATTTTTCGGCAAAACTTGCTCCTAAGTTTATTAAATGTAAAATTATTGAAAAGATCTCTGATAATGTTTATATTCTGAAAGACCTTAATAAGGGAACGTCTGGTCGTTATCACGTTAAGGATATAATTAAATTTTAATTTGGTTTCTCATTGTTAATCTTGATTTGGATGATTTTGGTTGAAGGTCGCTTTTGATAGTGTGATGCTTGTTGGGATGGATGATAGGTTATCAGCGATTTGAATGAAGATGTATGTTAGGTAACTTCTTACAAATTTATTAAATCTTGATATAACATTCTAAATTACAACTTAGGACATTTTTTTATAAACTAATTAAACCCACACACATACATTTTCCATATCGAAAGATCTTATCATGTATATATTTTTTTTTAAACAGTCTTGTATGCAATTTTCCTTTGTAAATTTTTGCATGCAATTCCTGAATTGGTGCCTACTACCTTTGTACGTTTTGTTTACACTTGTGGAGGTTTACCTATTTTTTTATCATTGTGCTCCTATAGTGACTCTGTCACCCGGAATATTTCGTGGTGCACTTAGGAAGAACACAGTGATTTCTTTTTTTGTTTGTGCCCGGAAAGTTGGTGGAGTTGAGCCGATCACAACATTTTTTTTTGTTTGTGCCCGGAAAGTTGGTGGAGTTGAGCCGATCACAACATTTTTTTGTTTGTGCCCGGAAAGTTGGTGGAGTTGAGCCGATCACAACATTTTTTTTGTTTGTGCCCGGAAAGTTGGTGGAGTTGAGCCGATCACAACATTTTCTTTTTCCTTTGCATCTTTAGAGATGTGAAGGTTCTTAACTGTTTCTCACAGTTATAATTTGTTCCTGTTAGTCAGTGGCGATGGTGCCTAACTGCACTCATATATAATTTTTTGGATTAATCTCGTTAAACAGCGGCCTTTGCGCTTAACTGTACTCGAATTAATATTCTTTTTATCCTGTTACATTAAACATATACTTGCTAGTCGGCGGCTATGGTGCCTAACCGAACTCTTATTAGTATTTTTTTGTTTGTTTGTAAAGCTTTATACTTGCTAGTCGGCGGCTATAGTGCCTAACCGAATTTGTATTGGTATTTTTTTTGTCTTTTTAGAATTTTATACTTGTTAGTCGGTGGCGATGGTGCCCAACCGCACTCAATTGGGTATAGTTCTGTTGTATTGTTTTACAGTGTTAAGCGACTGCTGCACTTAACTGATTCTATAGTAGAACTCGGATTTAACTTGTTAGTCAGTGGCGAAGGTGCTTAACTGTACTCTTGTGGTTCTTTTGACATTATGGGTCGGTTGTGCTAGTATTTAGTCTGCACCTGTAAGTGTTGTTTGTATACACGCTGTTTATATTTCCTGTTTTTTTGGGAAACTGTTCGTTTTACCTTGATCGTTGTTTTTTTGGCATAAAAGAAATTGCTTTCTTTTATTTTTTTCGGGGAGGGATGTAATGTAACGAGTTTTTTTACACCGTTACATGTATTGATGATTGTAGTCGATTTCGGAACGATTTCTTAATTTTATTTTTTTATCTGTGATACATTTCGTATGACATTTTTGGACGTCAAAATTGGACAGGTCACTTTTGCGATCTTTGTTGGTGAATGTGACATGTCTCTTGATTTTTCCTGAATGGAATCGTAACTAATCTAGTTTATAGTGGCGCTTTAATGCCCTAATCCTAAACCAAAGGACCCGTGGAATGGTCCCGGTGGATATTTCTATTCGATTTTTGGTAAGTTGCTCTTTTCGAGAGAAAATTTCCTTCGACGATGGCGGTTCGTTTGTGACCATCTTACGGTTTTTCGCAGGTTTCCTCGTCGCCTCCCTACGTCTCTTATACCAAATATCTTCACGGTACACCGAGGGAGACGCGAGTTTATATACCTGGAATAAGCGGTAAGTTTTTCGTTGGTCGATGCGTCCCCGCGTGTCCGAGTTCGGAGTGAAATCACATCTCAGAGTTCCTTTTTGTCCACAGCCTACAATTGTGGGTGCTTATTCCACCTTTACTTCAATAAATTTCTACTGGCCTTCCACGGGGGCTGATTACCTGAGAGGTACCACCTTCCGGCTCTCGGGGTCAAGCTTCAAGTTACATATTTTTTATCTTTTTTTCCTATAGAACATAACAGCCTTCAGCTGCGAATTTAAAGTTACAAAGATGCAATGATGATATAGCAAGTAAACTTTATATTAATATAGTTGTATACAGTAGGCTAAAGGCACAATAAACTGGGAATGTTCAAGGTAGTGAGACTTTTAATCACCATTGACATCCACAGGCCCCCATCCTAAGATTAATGGTCCAATCTCTCCAACTTTATTTATCTGGCTATCTATTAATAGTGTGTCGCTCCACGGCGCCCGAAATTTAATTTCTTACCTTATCATACTTTTTTTTAGGAGATCACACACTCAGAAACACACACACCTATTCTTTTAATTTTTAATATTACATTTGGCTTCCCAATTAGGGACCGTATTATTCGTTAAATTTATATTATTACAACACTCATTTATTTATTTTAGTATGCGCATTTCTATGTTACCACAAATATGTTATCACTGTTGACATAATCAATAGGTTTGCATAATATCATAATCAGCCTATAACATTCCCACTACTGGGACACAGGCCTCCTCTCTGTGAGTGGGAGTGGGCAATAATCCACCACGCGGGTCCAGTGCGGGTTGGCGGATGTAAAATGTCTTCAACTTTTTGTATCTCCATCACCGTTTTGAGAGCAGCAATGATAAAATTAAAAACACAAAGAAAAGTGCCTACCTAGGTTCGAACTCACGACCTACAATAACTCGTATTTCGGG
This sequence comes from Dasypolia templi, assembly GCA_963555695.1. Classification (NCBI taxonomy): domain Eukaryota; kingdom Metazoa; phylum Arthropoda; class Insecta; order Lepidoptera; family Noctuidae; genus Dasypolia; species Dasypolia templi. Next base: position 24,647,663 of record OY743154.1, on the reverse strand, counting down.
GTCGTCGCCACTGGGCCACCATTGTTCCCCCGATAGGTTTGGTTTTACACAAAAAATAAACATATTCAACAATTTTGTTATTTTACATAACAGTAATTTGGATCGTTTATATTTATGCCTAAGTTTCTTGTTTACGCCACTTTGTGTTGTTTCAGCAGTCAGAAGGTTTTTTCTGCTTATGCCCTTCACGCTTTAGCTTACCTGTTTATCAAAGGCTAATTTGAAAACCACAGGGTTTGTATTTAAACAAACCCGATTTAAATTTTTTACTTACGGTTAATACGTAAAGCATCGCGTCTTTGCGCAAACATGTCGACTGAAAACAATATTAAACTTATGAAAACTCTTTACCCTATAGGTTTAAAATCGCTATCATTATATAAAAGAACGAAAATTTTCAATGCACGGATAAACGATCTGTGTTTGAAAATAGGAACCAGGTATAATACTTTAACTATTATGAGTTCCATCTTTAAAATAATCGTACATAAGCGTAAATAGCTATATTTGTATCCCTCACCGTACTTAGTCACGTGAAAAGTGTTCATACTGAGAAGAATGAGCTCACAACTTATTAAATAGCGTTTTCATGACTATAAAGTCACTGAAAACAAACAGAAACGCGACTAGCGATTAAGACGCTAATGGCGAATCCAACGATTTACATGTTCGTACATAAGTATGAAATTGCATAATTGCCGTCATATACGACCTTTTCGTCTTAGCTCACGTTATTACAACAGTAAATTATCAAAGGACTGGATCTGAGTGAAATCCTCTGCATGCAATTAGCACAACAGACGCTAAAAGCATCGGTTTATATCGTTACAATGCATTCGTGAAGGATTTTATCTTTACTGCAATCTGGGGCGCTAAAATGTACTGATAAGACTGGCGGCTGAAAGGTTTAATTGAAAATGAAAGATATAACATAATATCATCACGCATTGTTGCCCCAAGGGTAAGGCAGAGGTGTACTTAAGTACATTTAGTACACCCACATTTATACACCCAGTTATGTCTAAGTCCCATGTAATAAGGGGCGAGCCTACTGCCATCAACCGGGCACAAATCCAGACTCCGGGCTGCTACTGAGAAATTCCAGATGGAAAAACCCAATGTGTTATCACTTTGACCGACCCGGGAATTTAACTCAGTACCTCATGCTCAGCGGTAGCACTTGCGACTACTTTTCCAACGAGGCAGTCTGAATATAAATGAAAGTTTTTTTTAAAATTGATAATAAGTTTATATGTAATAAGTTAAGACATAATACATTAATATTATTGGGATATTCTAATAGAGCTTAGTGTAGGCTTTTTCTAAGGCATCAAAAATGTTTGGAATGTTTGGATGTTGTTTGTAAGTTTGCGTGGAAGTTCTTGTCTTGGACTTGATCGGTTTAACAGGTAATTTAAAAACAGATTTACTATGAACTTAAAATGTCTCGTTTCCAAACAAAATACTTTCTCTCAAGATTTATAAATGTATTTGTATTATTTTGTTCAAAATAATACAAATAAATTTTATTATTTTGTAACGCATGATAACCAAGGTAACTGACATAGCCCAAAGAATTGGCAAACTTTAGTGGCCGTGGGCAGGACACATTTCTTATAGAACAGATGACCGATGGGGCCGAAAGATTCAGGAGTTGCGACCGCGAAGCGGAAGACGTAGCATTGGAAGGCCTTAGGCATGGTGGGCTGATGACTTTGTGAAGGCCGCAGGAATCCGCAAAGCACAGGACCGGTCGAAGTGGCGGTGCTCGAGGGAGGCCTATGTCCAGAAGTGGACGCCTTTCAGCTGAAATGATGTTGATGATGATGATGATTTTGTGCGGCGCCTGTTTTGCTTTTGATTTTGTTTTCGTTTGCATGATTTTCGTGTAAAGTATTTTGATTTAAGGCTCTTACAAACATGCACGACCTTTAAGGTTTTCGTCCTTATCAAACTAATTGTTTTTACAATATGGAATGCAATAAATTAATATAAATATGGTGTAGCCTCTATTGGAGGCCCAACAAATAAATAACTGAACAAATTCTAGACCGGAAAATCATTGACTCGCGGGCTGTTACTATTATACAAAGAGGCAAGCAACAGTTTCCCTCAATTAAGTGTCTCAATTTAGGGAGGATTACCAACAGCTGATAGAGTGACTCAGCGCAAGGGGCAGGAGCCATCTTGTTAACATTTTATAACGATAAAGTTTTGGGACGGAAGAACGGACACAGAGTCATTATGTTTATAAATCTGGAGAGAAAGTATTTTGTTTAGAAGCGAGACATTTTAAGCCCACAGCTATTTTTTTTAAATAACCTGTTAAGCCGATCTAAGATCTTTACTTATTACATATTATAATAAACGTGTTAAAATTTACAACAAAAAAACTTTCATTTATATTCAGACTGCCTCGTTGGTCTAGTAATCGCAAGTGCTACCGCTGAGCATGAGGTACTGAGTTCGATTCCCAGGTCGGTCAAAGTTGGGCACGCCACAATAGCGGCGATAAGTCCCCTCTTTGCGGATTGGTTGGAGAGGCGCCACGGCATCCGCCTCTCCAACCACTCCTGAAATACTTACACTCACCTTCCGCCTGACACAGGTCCTCACCGGACACGGTTGTTTTGGGAGTTTCCTGTTTCGAATAAGGCGGGAGAAAACGCCCGGGTGTCACCATTGTGTGGATCGCCCGGAGGACACGGTGGAGCATACGGTGGAGGTCTGCCCAGCTTGGCAGCCCGGCCATGGTCGTCAGCGGTCGTGTTCCACGCGCGCCTCAAAGAGATGTCAGCACGAAATGACGGGGTCCGATAGGGCCTACGCCTCAGGGTCGCGGGTAATTCGAAAGAGTAACCGTGGCCCTGGCACCGGCAATTGAAGGAACACGGGTGGGTTTTAGTCAGTAAAAGTCTGACACGCCCTCCCGCTCCATACAGACCGGGAGAAGTCATGTGATGATTTCCCACCAAAAAAAAAAAAAGTCGGTCAAAGTGTTAGGTATATTGGGATTTGTCCGGACACTTCTGCCTCGCAAGGCCTTTGGCAAAAACAAGAAACTTAGGCATAAGTAAATAAAAACGATCCAAATAACTGTTCTGTAAAATAATTTTTTTTTGAATATGTTTTTTTTCTGTAAAACCGGGGGAGCAATGGTGGCCCAGTGGTAACGGCCCCGAAATACGACTTATTGTAGGTCGTGAGTTCGAACCCAGGCAGTCACATTTTTTTGTGTATTTAGTTTTATCATTGCTGCTCTCAAAACGGTGAACGAGGAAAAAAAACTTGACACCATTTGACATCCGCCAATCCGCACTGGACCCGCGTGGTGGATTATGGCCCACTCCCTCTCACAGAGAGGAGGCCTGCGTCCCAGCAGTGGGAACGTTATAGGCTGATTATGCTATTATGCAAACCTATTGATAATGTCAACAGTGATCAAATTTTTAACAAATAAACAACAAACAAAATATGATGACTTGGATACTATGACAGATCTTTTTTACACTTGATTAATTTGTAGTGTTTGATGGGTGCCGCCATAAAGGCTCCTTCAAACAGGCGCGACAAGCGACGTGACACAAAGCACAGCGTGTCGCGCGACGAGCGGTGCTTTGAGTCACGCGAGATTCGCGTCGCTTGTCGCGCCAGTCTATACGAAAAACATTTATCAATTTATTTATGAAATTCTCACGTTATATTACTGGGGCCCCGACTCACTGGGGCATCTTCGCAGACAGTTCCTACTCACCGCGAACTATGCGACACCCAGTTCCAACCCACTGGAACCCCAACTAGCACTGGCAAGAATCGCAAGATACAAGACTTAGTCCACTATCGACCTCCGGTCTCCGGAGGGGAGTGATGTAACGGCATCTACTCCGCTACATGCAAACAACGTATCACACTGACGTCACACAAATCCTACATCACGCAATCAGAGTTTACCGCGCAGCTAGCATACCACAACTTCCCGACATCAATCGTTGGGCAGTTGCCCACCAGATGCGACACCCATCTGGTCGGAAGATCCTCCCTTTTCCAAAGAGTACGAGTGAACGTTACACCATATTCCTCCAGATCTCTTCACACCCATAAGCACAATGTTTTACGTGCGTTACTTGGCGCACTACCGTAAAACAGCGTTGTGCTATATTATATAGTTTGATGTATATAATGCTTAGTTGACGGCTATGTGATGAATCTTATCCACCTTGTAAAGCTCCTGAAACTAGAATTTAGTCAAGTTATCGCCGACATGCGCCATTTTAGCGCCCCTACCGTACACATGCGCTCGCGCCACGGGTGGCAGTGCGCACTCAATCGTGGTGTTTTTATTAAATTACCTTAATTACACCTCTGTTTACTGCTTAATAGCTAGGAAATGGCACTATTGTCCAGTAACGTTTACAAGTGACTTTCCAGCTTTCCTAACAATTTCTTATTAATTTTACTATTGCTTTCTTCAGTTAAAAGTTTATTGGTTCGGCTTTTACATGGCATTAGAACTGTTATTTAGCTGATTTGCTAAGTGGTTATGTTTTCGTTCTTTGACAGTGATCAATTTTGTCAATTTTCAGTTAACCTTAGATAATGTGACACTGTCTATTTCTGTTTCCAATCAACTTTGTCATGCACTGTTTTCTTCTGAAGGAAACTGTTTTTATAATTAATAACTGCAGCATGGCTCGTTCAAAGGTTACGCTACGCTAGCCACGGTCGGTCTGTGAGTTGTTGATCGTATAATATATATCGAGGCACCGCCGTGCCTCGAAAAGAACGTTAAGCTATGTAGTAGATCTTTGACAGTCGTTACGGCTATTCATAAGCCCAAAAGTCTGACTACCAGTCTTTCCAATAGATATCGTGTTGAGTAAAGTAACTGGTGTTTGTGGTGGTCAAACAGGTAGTCGCTTTAGGTGAAAGACTGGAAGGCGACCCTAACGTAGCCTGGAAAAGGCTATGCAGATTAATTTGTTTTCTTCTGAAGTAACAAGTGGACAGATGGACTTTACCTTTCGAATTAAACTCAACACGGACTAATTCATCAACACCTTACATACATGTTCCACAAAGGCTGCCACCAATCTTTGTTAAAACAATCACCATGTAGCTGTTTCCGGCTGATAATTAAAAACTAATTCGCAGTTACTGCCAACAAAAGCCCATTAATAATGCTTGATTGTTACACCAATGTAATGCCTTCACGGACAAAGGATGAAGCATTACGCACTTTTATCGCAGTCAGGTAAATGAACTTGCGAGAACAGTGTCTCTTTTGTTAATAGGGAATACTGCGGAAAATGTAGAAATTATTTCATTGCTCACCAAGTTGGACCATTTTGTGAAGCCACTTACTATGACGTTTTTCTTCATAAGATCTTTGGAAAATGAAGATGATTATGAATTGATCTTTTCACTGTCGCTTAGTATTAAAATACTTTTTAGATGTTTACAATAAAACAATTTTTTAAAACATTGTTGGCCACAAAGACCTCCAAGTGAAAGAAAATAGGCGAATTTCCAATGTCAACAAATTTACAACTTTAAAATAGCAAAATAACACTTTGCAGGATACAAGGTCCGTTCAATTTGACGGCAAAAAGAAATTAAATAGTACATTGTGATACAAGTGTGCTCTTTCTCAATGCACACGCGTGTCACACGACGTTTTTCAACACACTTGCGAGGAAAACAACTGACTCGTATTGTTATTTATTATCTTTAATATTTGAAACAAATAGTGAAAGTACAATTCTCAAAATGATACCGAACAGTTTTTGTTGGCAATTTTACAGTTTGTGATATGGTGTAGGTATTATTCATAATTTCGTTGTTTTCATTTTCTTGGGTATATGTTGGAGATTAAAAAAATATTCATTGTATTTAGACATATTAACTCTTTACGGAGATGAATGAAACAAAATAGTGTTTAATACACTGCATTATGAACCTAAAAGCGGTGTAGTAAGAGCCACTTTATGAGCAACTGTGTTGAAAAGTATTTGATTCTCTTTTGACTTTTTTAAATCCTTTTCACTTAAACCTAATACAAATAATTAAAGTTTGAATTAATGGTACATTGTGATACAAGTGTGCTCTTTCTCAATGCACACGCGTGTCACACGACGTTTTTCAACACACTTGCGAGGAAAACAACTGTTGTAATTATTGTATGTTGAAATAAACGATTTTTTCTTAACTTTACTATTATGGTCAGATGCATAGTACTTGCAACCGGCGTGCGTGTATGACCACATAATTATGTATGAACGTAAACGAGGCAATATGAGTACGTTAGGATCGCAGTATGTGGCGTTCTGTAGTTTCTGCCTACACCCAGGGGCAGAAGGCGTCAGTTTATGTGTAAGACTATATGTGTTTACTTTAAAATCGACTTAAATCAATTTTGTTTTTGTCATCATTTTACACGACGTTGTAAGTAAAGATGGTTACTTTTTCGAGAGCCAAGATTTCCTCTCGGTCATTCATACAATAACAGCTACCTTTTGCTAAGTAATCTAAAAAACCGGCCAAGTGCGAGTTGGACTCGCACACGATGGGTTTCGTACCACCGCACAATATTTAACACTACATAATTTCAAACACGTTTCTTTAATTGTTTTAGCGGCTAACGTAGTACCTACACACTCTATAAAATGTCAAGTGTCTACCTACTACGTTTGCGAAAGATTGTCCGCACAATGTAAATTTTCTTACCTATGTTGCAAATTGCAGGTCAGGTCAGAAATGACAAAAACTATCAATCAATAGGACTATATAAACTTAGAGGGTTGTATGGATGATTTCAAATAAATTATAATATAATTTTTTTAAATACAACCTTACCGTATGCTGTTCCAATCCAATCTCCAAGCAAGAGGAGAACGAAGAATTCTGTGAGAGATTGACTCGGAAATCGAAATGCATTTTTTCTAAGATTGATGAGATTTTTAGTTCAAGCTGACTTATTTTAACATTCATGCTTTGGGAAATGAGATTGAACGACTTTGAAGCAGATTTAGTAGTTTTTCGTACTTTCTCCTTAAAGCATGAGCAACTCCTCCTGATTTTACATAGCTACCTACCTACATCTATACTTACATTTTTTTTAAGTATAAGGATAATGGCAGTTTTGGTGTCGCTGAATTTCAGAAGCGTTTATGAATGAAAGTATGTACATTATATGAAACAGTTAAAGGACTACTTTGCATGCAATAGTTTTGGTTTATAAAGCAATTAAACCAACAAACATTTTAAATATTTTTCGACTATCAAAACGCAATTACTCTGTTTGCAATTTGTAATGATTAACTTTCATGGCAACATTAAAATCTATTTATTTCTTCCTTCTAATCAGAAAGGTTATAATTGTCATATTGTAATTTCACTATACTCAGTCTTAATGTGTCTTTGAGAATCGTTGTGAATAGTTGCGAATTGGTTTTTTATTAATTTTAGGTTTAGAATCAAGTCGCCTGGATTGGGGTTGCTGGGTGTATGGGGGAGGTGAGGAGGTTAAGAGCCGCCCCCCACCTTTGCCCCCCTCCGGAGGTGCGTAGTTTTTTTATATTAAATGTTAAAGGTAAAAAAAGAAATATGAATGATTTCTGAGAAAAATCGCCTTACTATAGGGGGAGGGGAAACAAGCAATAATACCGAGGCTTAGTCTACGGAGCCTCCTTTTGTGGAGCTCCTATTTCTGAAACGTTTAAACAAAACACATAAACTACGAAGGAAGGAATATATTTAAAAACGAACCTAACCGATCCTAGTCGGGGTGCTCCAAGTCCCGATCTCGCTTCGCTCGCTGTCGCAGCCAATAAAACATAAAAGTATTAACTTTTATAATAATTTTCACGTAAATAGGAAGCAACGGAATGACGTGGATTCGAGTATATCTGGCACTGTCAGTGTCAACAAAGTCGTATTTAATTTATTTCGACGCAGCTCCGGCAGCTAAAACTGCATGAGCGCTTGACATACACCCTCTTGACCCACAGTGTCACACTCCTCAAATTCAGGCGACGTGATTTTAAACTCAACCCGAATCATTATCCTAATTCTAACTATGTATTATTATAAATGCGAAAGTGTTTGTTTGTTTGTAACGCTTTCACGCTAAAACGGCTGAACGGTTTTGGTTGAAATTTGCCGCACAGATAGACCATGACCTGGGTAAATCACATAGGCTTCTATTTTCATCCTGGATCGCAGAAGAAGTCGCAGGTAACAGCTAGTGTAATATAACATAACTATGCTTTTTAAACTATAAAATGTATCTCGTAACCACTTACATTTGGTTTTACACATGAGACCCAATACAACAATGTAGTCACAATGTTTACACTCAGAGACGACACTCAAATACCAATCACACACTGACACCAACAAAAAAGAAATGTTTTTAAACTGCCACATTTTACTGACAGGATTCAAATTTATACCTGTCGATTAAAGTGTATGATTAATTTACAAGTAACGACTTTGAGTACCGTCTCAACTCATACATAGGACAACATGTTAAGTACTGTCACCCTTTGAAACTCTGCAGGCCCGGGTGGAATGGTGTCGTTATATAATAAACACATTTGATGCAGGCTCGTCTCGGCGTGTTTACGACATCATTACAGGTGATGAGTCTTCGATTTATCAATATGATCCAGAAACGAAGCGACAGTCGACGGTTTGGGTGTTTTAAAACCAATCAACGCCTACCAAAGTGAAGCGATCTGGAAGCGGAGGGTAGATCTTGATCGCGAGCTTTTCAATTTGACTGGCTACTTGGTGTCAATTCCTTTCCGGAACCAAAGAAGCATCGACGCTGAATGGTATACTAGCAAATGCTTGGCAGAATTTTTCTCTGTTGTGAGCAACAAACGACCAAACACAGTGCTCCGCGGGCTACGGCTTCACCACGTCAAAACACCTTCGCACACCGCGCTCAAAACGAGGGACTTCCTGGACATCACGCTAGTCAAACTCCTGGGTCACCCTCCTTACAGCCCTGACCTAGCACCGTGTGATTTCTTTTTATTCCCTAAAATAAAAAATCCGCTCAAAGGGATACAATTTTGGTCGCCGGAAGATGCACTGTCAGCGTTCGAGCAGGCTGTAAACGAGGTGTCTGGAGAAAGTGTTTCGAAAACTGGTTCAGACGCATGAAACTTTGTATGGAGGCTAGTGGAGAGTACTTTGAAAAGATTTAATTTAAGAAAAAACCTTTAGAAGATTTTTATTTTATTTTCGCAAACCTTTCTGAGTGTCCCACGTATGTTGGCACGCCGATATTCAAAATGCACGACTGAAGTAAAAACGGCTACACTGCTTACAGCGTTCTGTCAGTCGTTCTATACGTGCAGTCTGTGGGTCGGTCAACTCAACTACACAGAGGGCATACAGCGCTCTGCGCGTTCAATAAAATAGGGTATTAATGCATTTAGGGTGTTGATGAGGTTGCCGCGCAACTGCAGTGCTTCCGGCATGTTCGCAGTGGCGCCATCATGCGCAGCCAACAGCATTCTGAATGCTACCGCAGATAGGTGGGCCAGCCCCAAACTGGGACATTGGATACGTGCCACTGTGGCGTAATAATAAAAATATAGTTTGTGTTGATTCTCTGGTAGATGTAAGTAATAACACTAGTTTCTAAGTCGTTTGTATACTTACCAAATAGTCATTAGGGGTCCGAAAGAAAAAAAAAAAAAAAATTTGAAAATATGTTACATGACATAATGAATGACAGTATTAAGCATTGTCAGTGATAAAGCCTCCTAGTCACTGCACTAACGTTTTGCGACCCGAGTCGCTTGAGACTTCGGGCGAAGTCGGGCTAATTATTGCTGCTTGCTTTACTTAGAAGTGCATGGAGCTCGATAGAACATGACGCTCTTCTAGATGTCCCATGTGCAGAGAGGGCTTAAACAAAGTCAGCTACTTCCGCCACTTTTCCCTTCAGTAGCCAGAATTGGAATTATTCATTTCCGCCATCTTTAAATGTCATAACTGTTACGGCATGCTCTTTGATTTACTGTTTTGGGGTCCGTATAAACGGAGCCACCTGCTCTTTTTTATAACGTTTTCCTGACGAAACCAAATATTTATAAAAATATGCTGTGATTACCTTTAATCTTAATTTGACCGAGATCTATCTTTTAAGAGTAGGTGTACGAATGTACGCGAAGTCTAAATGCGACACCCAGGTTACATGGGAGTCCTGCCACTCTTCTTTGTGAGCTTGTAGGTTGGGGGTGAGATCTGAGCCGATTACAAAAAATCTTTCACTAATAGAACTCAAATCCAAATTCGAATGTTTATTGCTCAACACAGTACATAATCTTATGTAATACATTTCCAGATGGCAATCGAATGCGCATTCAGGCATGCAAAATTTTCACTAAAATTATTCAATGTCATCAGTACATAATAAACAATACATGAAAAACAAATAAATTAATTTCAATATTTTATTTAATGAAATCATCTTAATGCATAAAATAAAATATAATAAATCGGACTCAAGTATTCACCATAGCTAAAGGTACGAATGTAATATTATTATACACACAAATTTCTATCTGTTAGGTATTCATTTTAATGTGTTGTATGTCTTAACAGTAGATTAATGAGTTGCTTTTAAATACATTGATATCTCTAATACTTATTGCATTAGGTAATTCATTATAAATCGGTGGTGCCGTTCCTAGGATTTTTATGGAAGACTGCTTTTTTGAGTTGTCTACTGCTTGTTGTATTTTTATGTCGCGATATGCTATTGTTGAGTGTCATAGGATATGTTTTATGTTAAAACAAGAAACTTCACACGGGCAGAAGGTACAGATGGTACAGATAGACAGACATAAGTTTTGTTTTAGTTATTTTATAGTACCCCCATATTTCGTCAGTTACACTTTCGGTCAAGTGTAGTTCACATACTAAATAATTCGCAGCTTATGCATCCACAAGCCAAGCCAATTCAGCAATTATTACGGAAAATAAATATAAACAGGCATTTTCCTCTCTGAAATTCCATCCATAAAGATAAAAAATCTCAAGTTACTTAGCAACCTTTAAGCTTTATACCTACCTGGTTTCCACTTAAAGATCTTACAGCTTAATGCAAAAATCTCTATACATCCAGCAGCCACTACACTAGAACAGCGCCCCAACCGAGCGGATAATACTTTAAAAGCGTAGACTATAAAAAAACATGGAGGGGCAAACAGAGATATAAACGGTCGCCGCATTTACATACAAATGAGCCCGAAGCGAAATTATTTCAGTCAACGGAGGCGGTGCAATGGCGTACTGGAAAAATACGGGCAAGCGTGAGCACGATAAGCTTGTCGGGTTTCTTTGTGACTATAATCTTAAGCGTTTTTAGTTTTTCGCCTCAATAATCTGGGCCTTTGATGCCAACAAGACAATGGGTGTAGATTATCTTGATCTAAAATCAGAACCTTCTACTTCAGAATGGCTGTTTAAGTAAATCTCTAGTTCTATTTAACATTTGTAAAATTACAAATCGCCAATCATCAGGTCAATTTCAAAATTCATAGCAGAATTTCTCTCAAAGAAGAATCTTATCGCAGTTAGGTACATATGTTAGCCTCCATTATTATTGTCTAGAGCAAACATGATGTTTTTTCTTGCCTTTTTTATCCTCTTCCACAATTCGTGTTGTATGTATGTAAGTACTGTAGTCATGTGCAAATAAATGAGCATCACATGTTATCATAAGATGTCCCAGACATATTAAAATTCCTAAACTTTATAACTGTACAGAGATCAATATTTAATTGAAGTTAATAGAAGAGCGCAAAACTCGGTTTTGCGTTGATGTGGCGCATGTTTCCCTCAAACTTTACAATTTTTTTTTTCAATTTCAGTGTTTGTTTTTTATTGCGTCATGTTTACCGCAAATAAACGGATTTTCTTTCTTTCTTCAGAAAAATAGCGTCTAGCGACCGCTTGCAGAACCCAAAAACTGTATGCTCCTTTTTCACAGACCATTTGGTGTGAAAACGGTCACTATGTTTGTTTTTGGAGGGACTATTTTACACTGTATCGATCTTTATTGCATCCAATTCAATTTGAAATGTTAAATTTATTATACGAGTAAAAGTATATTGGTGAGTCGAAATGGGCGGGGTGCTGTTCACCGGTGCGGTCGACCACTCGTCCAAGTTACCAGTATGACTCCGACAGTGCGTTGTGTTTTTGGCTTAAGGACGGTTTTGTAGTCCAAGTTTAATTATGGTATATATATACTATGGTATTATCTGATCCTACAGACTTTCTCCTGTTCAATTTTCAAAAATAGTACACATATCCTATAGAAAAACCCCTTCAGTTTTCCGAATTTTACGTATTTCCCGAAAAAAAAACCGAGAAACTTTTTAAGAAACAAAATAGTTTTAGCCGTTCTGAAGTGATGCGTCTACCACGAATAGCATTTCATTTTATTGACATCGATTTTGAGGAGATACATCCAGATAAGCTGATACAAATTGAAGATGATAATTATGACAATATTTGTTAATCCAAGAAATAAAACTTTTAGTTAACATCGTTTCCCAGTTATTATATTAAGATTGTAACAATGAAGTCAGAATTATTTCAAACTTTGGTAAATTAATATTTGAAAGGGACTTGCCTTATAATTCAATTAAAATAGACAACTTTTGAAATTTTGAGGGACGAAATTTTATTATATAAGAAGGGGTAAGCATTTCCATGACTTATAATAAAATAGAAGCTGGCCCATCATTTTAACAAGCATTATTTAATTTTCCAAACCCTCTAAGCTAGGATTTAAAAGCTCAATGGGTATGTTTATTATGGCACATGTATATTCAGCTATGCTGGTTGAGGGTATACATTATAGTTAGAGCAAACAGGCCCGATCTGACAGCGCGACACGAAGGCTCCGCTCGTCGAGCGACACGCGGTGCCTTTGTGTCAAGCTGTCGCGCCGGGCCAGTGTGAACGAGCCTTTATCTATATCAATAAGTCTGCCTCATCATCATCATCATTTCAGCCGAAAGACGTCCACTGCTGGACATAGGCCTCCCCCAAGCATCACCACTTTGAGCGGTTCTGCGCTTCCCGCATCCAGCGGATTCCTGCGATTAAGTATGCCTAGCCTTTTCAAAACTATGTTCGGGTCGGCTTCCTGTCCAACCTGCACATGCAGCTGAATACAGTATTTTTTATCCTGATATTCCCAGGAGATCGAGACTTTATGGGTAAAGCCGCATGGCGCAGCTAGTGTTGAAATAAAAATATCAGCTAGTCAGCAAGGTGGCAGCGGGGTAGATTGTGCGTTACGTTCCTACCTACAATCTTTGTCTTTTATTTCTTCATTTTAGTATCGCCACCCTTAAAGGCTTTGCACCGCATTCTCCTGTTATGTATCTATATAACCATAAACCTTAATACCTCCATTGCCTCTACCGAAACCATTTTAATCTATGACCACAACTGCCCATTTAAACGCAGCCTCCAAATGGATTAAGCAATGATACGGACCACAAAGTAAACCTCCACTCAATTCCCATGCAAATCCCATTAGATTTTTAGTCTAATGGCTTGCAAGGCGAAATGTATGGCGGTAAGGGATGGGTTTCTTGGAGTATGTTTAGTTTTAATACTGGGAAGATACTTGTAAGTCATCGTCCATCTATACCTTTTAAATGTAATAAAGGTAGGTGCAGCGTTTCCGATCAAAATCAAAAGTCATTTATTAAAATTAGGCCGGGAATCAGCACTTTTCGAACGTCAAAATTACAAAAAGCAGTCCCCAAAAAAGTGGTGAAGGGCAGGTGGCCCACCACTTTCTAGTGCTTTAGCTGGGAAGAAGAAGTGGTGCAACAAACACTCAGCAGCAAAGCTGTTCTAGCAGAAATCTCTATCAGTGGCGATCTTAGTATTTGTCATAGCTTTTCTAGCCATTTTAAAAGAAAATATATTTTTACAGCTCATCCATCGTCAAACACGCACTGGGCCGGCGTGATGGATTACGACCCACATTCTCTCACAGAGAGGAGGAATGTGTGCCAGCAGTGGAAATATTTTAGGCTGATTATGTTATTCATCGTTTCTTGCCTCTGCTATAGGACTCCTTCCACTTCTACTTGACCTGTGCGAGTCTTAATTCTGGTCATCGATGCAGCACAAGAAACCATCACGCCTGTAATCCCTAAGGGTTAGGCTGAAGTGTACGACAGTACACCCTCATTTTGCCAGTTATGTTTAAGTCCCATTTAATAGGGGGCGAGCTTGTTGCCAACAACCGGTCACTAAACCAGACTCCGGGCTGCTACTGAGAAATTCAAGATAGAAAAACCCAATAACATTTTGTTCGACCTTCGTCGAACCCAGGACCTCATGCTCAATAGTAGCTCTTGCGACCACTATACCAACGTGGCAGTAACAACAGGCAACAAGACATTTTGATTTATTTTCTTGTTTTTTATTTATTTTTCCCACGTCGCCGTTTCACAAGTATACATATCAAAAAGGCTCACACATATATAACAGAACGTATATAATACCATCCCTCACACAACCCGACCTCTAGATGATCCATTAATGCTGACCATCAAGCCATTTTAATCTAATTTTCATTCTCCTACTGGCCGAACACGATACATGACCACAAAATTAATCACTGACCACGGGGTAACACCTCGGTCTATCCGCGCGGATAATCGAACTATACGTTAGCTACGGTTATCTGCTAGTATGTGGTGGATTTTGAATATAAAATCTTTTTTTTTTATAGTAGGAAATTTTATTACGTATTTGTACGAGGTACGTTTTTTTAACTTATGAAATGAAATTATGCTGCCCATTAAATTGAATTTTCAGTATCGGAAAATATAATTTAGTTACTGGTACTTAATACAGGCAACCTTCACTAATTTCTAGGGCAGTGCAGTGTTTTTTATATTTAAGCATTTTCGCATAGAAATACCTAAATAAGGATTCTGATTGTTGGTTACCTAGTCAATATGTTTCAGATGCAATTAGTAGTACTTACGCGTAGTTAGTGTTATTAGTTGCACTTTACCTATCGCCATTAAAAGAAAAAACTAAACGACTTTGAAAAACATGAGAAACCCAGATAAAAAAAAAAAAACTCATAATAGAAATCAAACTTCAATCAATCAATTCAGCAATCTGAGTCCACTGCAAGACACCTACTCCCAAACTGCGCCAGAACACCATGTCTTTATTTTCCTTACCGCAGTCCGTCCCAGCCACCTTTTTAATGTCGTCGGGAAATCAAACATCAGGACTTGAAAATTAATTAATTTCCTTACAACCATTACAAAAGCGCATTTCCTGCGTCAACATTTTCATACGCCATATAAAAGTCTGTACCCGACCGATCCAACCGTCCGATGCAAGCGATAAATCAATTTATATCGCGGACGTTGGACATGGATTAGCATACGCAAATGACTCGCACATGCTCTCCTAGGCTGATGTATCATCGTTTTTTGGTGCATCTTTTTTATGTTCTGATTTAATCTTTATAATGTAGCTTAAAATTGTCTAGTGAAGCCCATGGGATCACAAAAAATCGTTAAACGGCATAATTTTGGCTAAAGTAAGGTTGCTAAAAATAAAAAATTGTTGTCTAATGCTGATTATCTATTTACACTCATAATGCACGTATTTTGAATAAAAACAAGAATGAATGCCTTTAACTTCAATTCGAATCTCTAAAATGATGAAAATAGCCCTCTGTTAATCATTTTGTTTAGAGGTCTTTGCAATAGATGGCGTTTTACTCAATTTGTCCTGTCATCACAGTAACTACTATCGTTACTAATTTAAATCAAACAACTTTATATTTTTTATTTATTACTTTACATAGAAATGTAAAAGAAATCTAATAACATGTTTTTCTGAACCCGGAACTAAAAAACTTTATATAAAAGGATTGCACAAAACGTTTTAAACGTACGTCGACTCCTAGATGGCGCTGTAAAACTACATTCTCTGGCCAATAAGTGAGTCGCTAATGCTTCCATTTTTTGGTAAAATTGGATGAAGGAAAATAGCCAGCTCACTAGCCAGACTTTGGGAGGCTTCATTTCTTTGTATGGGATTTATATTATCTGTGGTGAAGCTCTCTTTACAGGCGCTGTTTTTGCGGTAAGATTCATTTGTTATCTAGTGTGTCATGATTGATAGAATGACGGCTGATTATAAGAACATGCTCCTTTTAATAAAGATAGCTAAACAACGAAATGCAAAGATTTTTTTAACAAAAGATTGCTTGTTTAGTTTCTAAGCACGAATAAAAATCAAGGAGTAACATAATAAGACGTTAAGTTTTGATGTAGGTAACTGTTATCGACTCTTAACATTATAGTTAACCATCCTTTATTAAATTAGTATTGGCACATAGCATAAACATAACAGTAAACCATCTTTTATTAAATTAGTATTCTTTCAACCAATGCAAAATTTCAACGAGACTTTTCCTTTATTAAAATGTCCGCCATGAAAAACCATTATAATAACAGAAAACATCAAACCCGTTAAAGTTAAACTTTCCAATTCAAATTCAAACTATAAAAGTTAAGTATAAGTCACGTTTAGGTGTTACATCTATTGTGGCAGTAGCCAAGCGTAATAAAAATAAACGTTTTTCTCTCAATGTGCACGGGACATTACCAGATAAAGGCGAAGTTCACTGCGCGGGAATTTTGTACGCGTTTGTACACTCACTACTTGCGACCCCGACGCACACATTATAAAACAGACGCGTATTCTCGTTTCTTCAATGTGTGCATGTTTGGCTGCACTTTCAACAGATTTTGTTCCCGCTGTGTGTGTTTTCAGCGTACTTTTCGTGAATGTATTGTATTTTTAAGTGAGCCAGTTATACTTTTCAAGCATTACAATGGACTCGGTGAAACTGGTGTCATATTTTCTTGAAAATGAGTACAGCACAATACCGGCTTCCGAGACGGAGCTTCCGTCTTTTTTGTTGTTGTTTTTTATGGTTCTTGTTTCTATTTATTTAGTGTGTTCGTGATTTTTGTTTGAGGTCCAGGCTATTTAGGGTGTAAACTGGTATGCTGTTGTGAATGTAAAAGTCGTAAAAGGTGCTTTTCTATAACTAGCTTATGCTTGCCAGGCTTATACCCACCTACCTAACTAGCAATTCGAGTAGGCCTTAGCCTTGAAAAATTTTTTTCAGCCTCTTCATTCCGTTTTTGGTGCCCTTTTTGGGGTTTTTGTCACACACTTTTTTATACTTTATATTCAATCTCTTTTTCTGATCGACTAGCAATATTATTAATTATTTATTATAAAAAAGGTAGCTGGCCAACGGATGACCGGTCGGATCGGTAGTTTCAAATTAATTAATGTGTGATGAAGTTGTCATACCTTATCTTCTTCTCTCCTAAAATATTATTACATATAGTTTCCTTGGTCTTGTTTCATGTTTATTATTGTATGTATATATGTAGATAAAGAAATGTATTATGTATGTATGTATGTGTTTAATGAATATTAATATGGTACACCACTGACTATCTGCAGTAGTGTCTCATCTTCTCTCTTTAATCCATCCAAAGGTTTTCTGTAAAAGATCGCTTTTAGCGATTAGACTGCCAATTGTGTCGCCCTATGTTAAATTTCTACATCACTGTCTGTAATTTATAAGGTGTACATAATAAAGTGTCATGCCATCTATGTATCTATCTGGATAAAAAAATTATATGATACCAATTTGCCAACCAGGCGTGGTGATTACTAGCGCTGATGGCTTCCGCCATCCCAGCGCCTTTGGTAGCCCCCGCGGCCCCTACGGCCTCTCCAGCGAAACCTCAGGGAACCCAGGGCCGAAACAGCGCCCAAATTATACTAAGTACATACGCGGCTCTCTTCACCACCGCCGCGGACAAAATGGCGAAATAAATCGTTGCTGCAAACGGCAACGCCCTTCGCCTTATGGAAATCCTCAGCGCGTATCCCGAGATCGCGCAAGTTCTACACTCACTCAAATATTAATTCTCAATGGATAATACGAGAGTAAACAGTAACAAACCCCGATCCCTTAAATTAGGCTTCTTCAACGCAAATGGCGTTTCAGGTCAACGCGATGAGATCGCCGCTTTCCTCCGCGACCATCAGCTTGACATCCTCCTCATACAGGAAACCTTTTTAAAACCGCATCACCGAAACCCGAATATTGCCAACTATAAACTAGTTCGCAATGACAGGTCTCGATGCCACAAGGGTGGCACACTAATTTACTTTAGGAAATCTTTGTATTGCATCCCTATCGACCCACCTTCTCTCTTCTCCCATCTGGAGACCTCTATCTGTCGGCTCGGCATGACTGGTCATCAACCGATCACCATCATCTCTGCTTATATTCCACCAGACAATGGTCCGGAGGATCCCATCTCTCTCCAAAAGGACTTCACCGCCCTCTTCGGTATGAGTGACTCCGTCATATTGGTGGGGGATCTTAATGCCAAACACCCGGCGTGGAATAGTAGCACGACTTCTACCAGAGGTCGGATCATTTCCAAGTTAGGTGAATCCCTTAACTTTTACGTCATCGCTCCAATGAGTCCGACTTATTTCCCCGGAAATCCCAACCATCTTCCTGATATACTCGATGTAGCACTGCTCAAGAATGTGAACCTCCGTTTGCAATCGATAGATACGTTCCACGAGCTTCACTCTGACCACCGCCCAGTAGTTATGCAACGCGATGACGGGTGTGCTATTCTTCGACATAGCGAAAGCCTTCGACAAAGTCTGGCACAACGGCTTGTTATACAAGCTTTACCAACTAGGAGTGCCAGATCGTCTCGTGCTCATCTTACGAGACTTTTTGTCGAATCGCACCTTCCGCTATCGCATCGAGGGTGCACTCTCGTCCCCTCACCCTATTCGCGCCGGTGTCCCTCAGGGTTCCGTCATATCTCCTCTAGTCTTCACGCTGTTCACCAGCGATATCCCACAGAGTTAAAAGGCTCAGTTGGCTCTCTTCGCCGACGACACTGCCGTTTACTATACCGGTCATTGTCCCAATGCTATAGCTCGTACTCTCCAAACCTCCGCAAACGTCTTAGGCGCTTGGTTCCGGAAATGGAGAATCGAGGTCAACCCCGATAAGAGTCAGGCGGTTCTCTTCTCGAGACGTCGTCGACTCTCTCCCCCACTTCCCAGCCCGATCACTATGTACGGTAAGCCGATCCCCTGGGAGAAGCAAGCCAAATACCTAGGCGTGATCCTTGATGAAAACCTTACCTTTAAGGCTCATATTAAGGCGGTTCGCGCGCGCGCGTCCTTCGCTCTTAGCAGGCTCCACTTTGTACTGACAGCCTGTAGTAAACTGTCACTTAAATGCAAGCTCCGCATTTATACCGCAGTCATCCGTCCCATCATGACCTATGCCTGCGTTGTATTTGCGCACGCTCACCCACGTCATCTCCATAAGATGCAGACCCTCCAGAACCGTTTCCTCAGAAAGGTCACGGGTGCCCCCTTCTATGTCCGTAATATAAATCTCCACATCGATCTTAAAATGCCAACCATAAACCAGTTCATGAAGCGCTTATCGAAGCGCTTCTTTGACTGTGGCATTAAACACTCCAACCCCTTGATCTAAGCGGCCGGCCGCTACACTCCCTCCCGCATTAGCAGTATTCGCCGACCAAGGCATACATTAATCGCCCCCGACGACGCCACTACCCTCCTCCAGGAGAGTAGTAAGGCCACCAGCACACTACATAAGCCCAAAACCCGATCGCCGTCCTACCGCCCTCGCCGCCGAGGCCCGCCGCGACGCCCAAATACACGCCCCTCCCTACCCTTGCTCGAGCCAGCCCGCGCCGCTGAGCCTGTAGCTTTAAATTCGTCCCTAAATAACATCAATCCTGATCCAGCTAGTCCCTTGCTGCCCTCTTCCAGCGACGCCCTAAGCCGAGGTCCGTACCCCACAGGGGGTGCCCTTAGCGTTGTCGCTTAGTTTTAGTTAGTATTTAAGTTTAAGTCCTGGCTGGAGGCCTGAATTTATTAGGGCAACCACAGGCAAGTCCGTTTAAGCAGACGACAACCTCATAGGTTGACCTGCGAGATGCCATTCAAAAAAAAAAAAAAAAAGTGATTAGGTGTAGCAATTTTTCGTCGTGCTTAAAAAGCCCATTTGCAACAGTAGATAGTGACATAACTAATATTATTATGATGAGAACTAATGAAATTTCCGTTTATTTTATAGAAAGGTAAAGTAATTTTTCAATAAATCTTTTTTATTTCAATCAAAATATGCACCCATGCTATCGATGCACCTCTGCCAGTGCAGTGGTAATTTATCAATGCCCTTCTTGAACAAGTCAGGTGTACGTTAACCAACAAACTATTCAAAGGCATTTTGTACTGCTTCTCGTGTATTGAATTTTTTCCCTTCCAAGAAGTTGCCCATATTTTGGAAAAAAGTAAAAGTCTGTCGGCGCAAGGTCTGGTGAATACGGTGGATGACGCGAACTTCCAAACCTAGCTCTTGTAGCTTAGAGACCGTCCATCGTGCCGTTTGAAGTCGTGTATTGTCGTGTAAGAGCAGCGGGGACAAGTGATTAACCAATAACGACTTGTGCGTTCGTTTGAATTGTTCAATCCGTACACGTCAGTAATGTTGCGAGCCGTTTGTGCGGCATTGCTACCGCGACGGAACTCGTATTCCATACTTATTCATATTTTCATCGTGTCCATATTGATAAAAAGATACAAATGTAGTGAAAACAAAACACAAATCAATAAAGAAATGACTGAATTTGAAAATACAATACCATATTTTTTAATAAAAATTCATTTAAATTTAGTATTTATTGCCAACCATACATAAATTAGTTTCAAATTGCCAGTACTGTAAACCGGCAATTTCATAGGTAAAGATCTAATATATGAAACGTAATAAATAATACTAGGTAAAGCACAAAACCATTTTAAGCACATTCAGAACTTAAAAATACGTTCAACCATTACAAATGCAGTCAAACAATACTCAAAAGTTTTCAAGACGTTCAAACCGTCAGTTTTATATGTACACATATGTAAGAACAAACAATTCCCGAGGGACGAGGAAACAACGCCAACTAAGCTCCAAAGCTGACTTGCTTCGGTCAGGAATCGAACCCGGAACTCTTCCCTCCCACGGGCATTACTCGTTCTTAGTTTTGTACGTCTATTTATATTGTTTTTAACGGAAAAGAAACGAAATAAATGCTCTTGTCTGGCGTTTTCATATCAAACGAGAATTTTAAAGGCACTTCAGTTGATTTCAGTTTCAGCGAGTTTTAAAAGACGTCATAAATATTTTATAGAAATTGAATTCTTTTGTAAAATGTTGTTTGACATATTTTTTCTAGATTAACTGCTATTTTAATTACTTTCCAGCTTATTTAGTGCCCAACTACGACTTTAA
Organism: Dasypolia templi; assembly: GCA_963555695.1. Lineage (NCBI taxonomy): Eukaryota > Metazoa > Arthropoda > Insecta > Lepidoptera > Noctuidae > Dasypolia > Dasypolia templi. The sequence continues at coordinate 24,626,194 of OY743154.1, read as the reverse complement.
ATAGACTTTGCTTCTGCTGGCTTCATGAAACCTACTTAACTCATAATACCAGGCCACTTAGAAAGTATTGTGAAAAAAAGTTTTATGTATGACAGCCAGTCTGTCATACATTAAAGCTTTTTTTCCCAGTTATAGTCTATTTTGAAAATATGAGTATTTGTGAATAAATTGTTTGCGAGCTAATTTAAATTATCGTGTCTCAATAAAAACACGATCTGCGCCGGGAACATTTTCGCGCTATGATTTTACCATTTCAAATGTGATCTGAAACCGGACGAATCGTACGATAGACGACAAATGGCATGCATGGAAGGCCCTTCTAAGGCAGCCGTGAATCGTAGGTATATTGAATTCAAGCGCGGTCGACTAACTTTGGGAGATAAAGAAGAAGTGGTCGCCCTTTGACGGCTGTTACGGAAGAAAACGTGCTAGCAGTGAAATTTTTTATCCAAGGCAATAGGCGAGTTACGTATCAAGAGATTCAGCACATACTGCAGTTTGGATTGGGAAGCCTTCACGAAATCCTACACGTGCATCTTCGCGTGAGAAAGACAGTTTCACGCTGGGTGCCGCACAACCTCACCGATGCTCAGAAGAAGGCCCGGGTGGAATGGTGCCGTGATATGATAAACAGATTTGAAGCAGGCTCTTCTCGGCGTGTTTACGACATCATTACAGGTGATGAGTCTTGGATTTATCGATCCAGAAACGAAGCGCCAATCGATGTAGAAGCGAGGGGAAGATTTTGATCGCGAGCTTTTTCTATGTGGCTGGCTACTTGGTATCAATGCATTTACGGAACCAAAGAAGCATCAACGCTGAATGGTAAAATAGCAAATGCTTGGCAGAAGTTTTCTCTGTTGTGAGCAACAAGCGTCCAAACACTGGTCTCCGCGGGCTACTACTCCACCACGACAACGAGCCTTCGCACACCGCGCCCACACCTCGAGGGACTTCCTGGACAGCACGCCGGTCGAACTCCTGATTCACCCTCCTTACAGCCCTGACCCAGCGCCGTGTGACTTCTTTTTATTCCTGAAAATAAAAAATCAGCTCAAAGGGATAAAATTTTCGTCGCCGGAAGATGCGCTGTCAGCGTTCGAGCAGGCTGTAAACGAGGTGTCTACGGCGGACTGGAAAAAGTGTGTCGAAAACAGGTACAGACGCATGAAACTTTGTATAGAGGCTAGTGGAGAGTACTTTGAAAATATTTAATGAAAAATAATATATTACACTTTTATGGAACTTTTATTTTTATTTTCACAAAACTTTCTGAGTGTCCCACGTATCTTTGTGTCGGTAATTTTGAATTCACATTATGAGCCGTAATATTTACATTTTTCTATCACTTGTGTAGTTAATGTCTAACCTTCCAACACTTTTGTACGTTTAGGATTCTGTGAGGGAAAGTGAGCACTTTACGAGTTCTGCCGGGTGGCAAGAACGAAACCTGCTAGGTGTTGTGCCACAAGAGGTTTATTGCCGCAGGAAACTCGCTACAAAACAGATACAGAGTTTTTGAATTTTGAAAGGATTTTCCAAAATGAGTCATCAGTGGATTTAGCTGTTGTGATAATAATAATTATTTATTTATTTTCACTTCCAGACACAAACATCAGTGTAGCCCTCTTGTACTAGAGTTCCTGTTTCTCAAGAACTAAGAGTTGTAGGTGTAGATGTCGAAACAGGGTCTGAGGTGAGTGCATTTTGTGGTCTGTGTAAATAACCGTACCTGGGTACACAGCGGACATCCCTCCAGGATGCTCAGCAATCTTGAAGGTAGACAAGCACTATTATCGACCACATCGTTATTGGATTTATTTTTACTGTTTAAATAGTTTTACCTTAATCAAAATAATAACAATAACAAATTGAAAATACAACATCAGTTTTAGTATATGCGAAACCCGAATCACGTGTCTAGTATTTTTATGAATCTATGTACAAAATGTCAAAACTGTTTCATGAAAAATAACAAAGCTATAAGCTTGTTTTGTTACCTGGTTGTCCGTACAAAAACAGGCTGACTTTGGCAGTCGGTAACTAACCGTACGGCGATTGTACCGTTATTAACTGGTGATATAATTTTCCATCACACTTTCAGGCTTTCGACTGTCGTAATGGTCAAGTGTAGGTAAGAAATTATTACTTACTTTATTTGTAAATGCGATTTGTTGCACCTTAGGTAGGCCAACTACTTAAAGTTAAAACTGGATGAAAAGTATTAAATATCACATTACTTAACCACAGCAGGCTGTATGTATAAATTATAATTTCTACAATTAACCATCTCGGCGTGTTTAAAAATGTTCAAATCACTATTCACCGTGTCTTACTAATCACTCCCTACTCAAACATATCGTAACAATGGTTCGAAATGGGGGACATTTCGAACCATTGTTACGATATGTTTGTTTTTGTCTTATGCACAGACGGGCGCCAATTAACTTAAAACGTCATGATTGTTTTTGAACATAGTGTCCCAGCATGGTTCCTTGGGGAGCACCACAGTTATTTTCCCCATATGGAGATCTACAGATGATTTCTTGGTTCTGTGTTAGTTTCGAGATCTTAACACATTGTTGTCGTTGAAACAGGCAGCTTTCAAGCCATTTTAACGCCTTCACTCTATTGCTGTATAAATCTAATTTGAGAAGTAGCAATTTAAGGTTTCTGCTTTTGCGCTTGGAACATACAACGTTTAACGGCTGAGGTATATTTGCTGTATGTAGGCTTTTTATGGAGCTTTTTATTTGCTGTTGCTTAACGACATTTTAGGTATACACGCCGCTTGTTTACACAACATTTTTATACCTTTTGTTATCCATTTATGTTTTAGGGGCTTTACACTTTTTTAAATCTTTTTATAGGGATGTACAGATTGTAAAGTAAAGTTAAAACGTCATGAAAGTAAAAAATATAAATACAATGTCCGTGTCTTCCGTTTCTTATATTTCTGAAAATAACAATGACGTCGACACAGCGATTTATTCATATTCGTTGTGTCTACCTTTGCATCAAAAGATACAGTTTGTCCAGTTTCGTGGTCAGATAATGCAAGATATTATGTTTGGGGCATAACGTTTGCTATTCGACTCACCTGCATCAAAATCGCAAAATTGTTGACACAGACACGTCAAAAACAATAGTGGTCCTATCATGGCACGAGTAATATCGCAATTAAGTTGATGCAGGTGAGTTTTCTTGTTGGTTTGGTAACAAGATTACTAAGAAATCATCTGTAGATCTCCCTATGGGGATAATAACTGTGGTGCTCCCCAAGGAACCATGCTGGGACCACTATTGTTTTTGATGTATTCGAAAGGCTTAGCTAGCGTAACCTCTCACAACTATATACTACGTGTATATGCTGATGATAATACTCTCACCATTCTCAACGACAATTATGACGTAGGTGAATACCAGACCGAAATTAATGAAACACTTAAAAATATCACATGGCACAAACAAAATAATCTCTACATTAGTTTAAGCAAAAGCAAAACCAAACATACAACAGTAACCGTCTACAGTTAAAAAAACACTGCATGATAATGAGACAATTGTAGAGGTTTGAGTGTACAAAGTTCCAAGGGATAACAAAGTACAAACACTGTAATTGGAAAGCTCATATTGGCGAAATCTTCACAAAGGTAGATAGCTTCGTATTCGTTCTATACAGGTTAACACATGTGACTAGTGTTGATGCGGCACTATATGCATGCCATGGCTGTGTCAACAATTTTGCGATATGGTATTATGGTATATGGGGTACTTCATTAGAACTTAATCGAGTGTTTCGAACTCAGAAGAAATGCGTTCGCTCAATATGTGGAGCGCACTCACTGGACAGCTGTGTCCCATCATAAAAAAAATATGGAAATCTGTATTTTTGTGTACCAAACTAAGCATTAATTTGATCTGCATAATTATGTTATATCCACCCACACCTAGCCGCAGAGTTTACATGCTTCGTGTCCCTAGACGAAATAATAAACTATTTTCAAATAATGTATTTTGTATGGCGACCAAAGTTTAAAATAAAATACCGGAGTTTTTTTCAACTCTTAACTTAAAGACATTTAATGCAAATGATTAAATTATCTCGTTAAGTAAATGCTACTACACGACAAATGATTTTATGAATGAAAAGTTGACTTGATTTGATAATTAGGAAATAATTTTAATATATCCTGCTTATTACCTCATTGAACTAACTTGATATTTTTGATATTTGAATGTTACCTTAATGTCAATGATATAGCTAATATGCTAACCAACATCTTGAAAAAGTATTTGTACGCCAGAAACGGCAGAATATTAAGAATTTTAAAAACTATGTAACATCCCTGTAACAATATTTTGTCAAATAGGACTATTACTATTTCATAATCTACTTATAATGTGTCTATTGCTTGGACACAGGCCTCCCCTCTGTAAGTGGGAGTAAGCCATATTCCACCACGCGGACCCAGAGCGGATTGGTGATTGTGGCATGTCTTCGAATTATTAGTTCTACGACATGCCGGTTTTCTCGCGATGTTTTCCTTCACCGTTTTGAGAGCAGTGGTGATGAAATAATTTACATAAAGTAAAGTGCCTGCTTTGGTTTAAACCCACGAAGAAATCAGTTTCATCCCTGCTAGAAATCTTAAAACAACCCAGACGTATCCGTCTACTAACCCCAGTATATATAGCAATTTTTAGACCGTCTTAACTTCTCGACTCAAAAGCACTTTGTTTTACTTAAGCCAGGGTTAACTTGAACTTCAGCTATCTACTATTAGCATAAAGTTTACAAAGACGATGCAAAGTATTAAAGTTTCCTTGAAATTGATAAGGTTCCTACTACCAGATTTTAACGTGGCTCTATAAATTTATTACCCAGAGATGAATCTCTTTAGCATTCTATAAAAGTTTTTTGGCAAGTGTATGGGGATTTATTTAAGTGTTTTGGGATGCGTATTTTTTGGCTTATTTTTTTTGTTAACAGAAATGTAATTATTACACGGGACATTTTGATAAAGTCGTCACGTAATCACACAATACTACCAAAGCTAGAGCAAAGCTTTGGTAGTATTGTGTGATTACGTGGAATTATTAAGATACATGTGAGATAGTAGCTAAGTTCAGAATAGCAGTGCTAGCTGTTGTGAAGTCGGAGAAAAAGTATTAAATTTCATGTAGTAGGTAAATTGAGAAATGAGAATATTTTTGCTTAATATTTTTTTCAAGGTTTCGAATCTCACTTTTCAATCAATAATTCATTCATTCTTTGTTTTAGGCATATTTTAACAGGAAGCACAAGAACGAACTTTAGGCTTAGATATTGTACTGAATCTTATCGAATAATTAATGTATAGCAAAAAACGGTCTGTTTCTGCATGACTTGAAAATCGAACTTCAGCCTCTACAGTCGAGTTCTCCTTTTTTAAACACTTCAAAAGGAGCACGTTAACAATTCTGTAAACAAACACCCCTCCTATTTTCAAACCAACACATATACATTATTTTGTTATCTTAGCCATAAACTCCAAAAGGGTAGGTTTATACCCTTTCTGGGCTAATCCACCGTTACCATGGCTACAGCCCTTAAGGTTATAATGACCAATAAATTAAATCTCTCTTTAAGCCAAGACCCCAAAAAAAAATGAAGGGATGATGATCAAAGGGCTTTTAAAAGTTATGTCAGAATTAATTTTATATTTCTTAGAAATAAATTAGAGGGAATCAATTTTCAAGTGCCGTAATGAGTTTGGTAGTATGTATTTTTCACACTTTATTATCCTTCTAAAGAAAAAATCCTTCAAAAGGTTCTTTTACTTTCAAGTTTTAATGTGGTTAACATTAAAACTTGAAAGTAATAGATCTGTTCGAAAAGGTGTGCTTCACATTTTAATAATAATTGCTCCTTTCAGAGAACTTTGCCATAAATTATTGATAATTTCTCTAACTTATTTTTTTTTCGTGGTGCTTGTCTTAATTATTTTCGTGTTAATAACCACTTATATTTCCCTTTGTGTATAATAAAATATCATAAATTTTTTTCTCCCAAATAATTTTCGGTTAAGTTACTATTACCCACGATTTAAGTTATAATTTTAAAGTAAAAGCAAAGATTCGTTATTATAGCATTAGTGAATGCGCACAAGTAGGTAATTACAATTCTTAAAATTTGCAGTTCCGTCACTTGCATAGAACGTCGATGCCAAACGTTATTTTGTGTTTTGTTTTCTCATTGCAATTTTCTTTAGTTTATTTTACTGTTTTGTATGACTTTTTTAATATCTGTCAAAAACTGATCTTATTCACTAGGAACTATTACCAGCTCTTCATTAGGTATTATTTTCGTTTTTTGTTGTTTTAATATTAGCTAAATAAGTACTTCCAAGCCATCGGTGGCCAAAGCTCTATAAGGTGGACCTTTTAAGTTGCCATTTAATTTCCTTTTTAATCTTGCACAATACCAAACTTGAGGTTATCTACACCAAAAACTTAGATTTCATATTCACCCACGATGAGGACGATGAGGGTCTACGTTAGACCCTCTAACACCCATATTCTTAGTTAAAACCTCATGATGTCCTCGACTCAACTTTACGTAGGTGGTTTGATATTCATAGTTGCAATTTTACTCTTCATCCTCACTCGAGGTGAGTTTGAGTTGAGGAACCAACTGCCAAATAGGTTTACTACCTATCGATCTTTATTCGTCTACCTTCCTTGTTCCTCTAACTTCCTTGTTGACTACCTCAAGGAAGCCTTCCTGAGGTAGGCAACAAGGAAGTTTTAACCAAAACACTTGTATTTTATCGCATTTTCATAACGTCTTTTAAAGAGTATTTTGAATATTGACGTATTCGTGACGCATAACCTAGACTCACACTCATTCGACGGACCTCATTACTTCCATAATCTGACTACTGCGAATACCGATTTTGAGGGTCTTTCAAGGCACGCTTTGAGGTCTCCTCCCCAGAGTTGGGAGTCGAATTGCTTTCGAGGTTACGACTTAGAATATGGTTGTATATCTGTCTACCTCCTCTCAATTTCAAGGCATAAAGAAAGGTACATTAAAATGTAGCATTATCTATATAAAGCATTTTAGTTACACGTGGTCGGTCATGTATTACTAATGCTCCTCCAAAGTGCATGATACTCTTTGAAGGCAACTCAACCTGGAGCGAATGCCGCTAGCTTTCTGCAAAATAATATTGAACGCAGGTTCAAGAAAATACTTGTAATAAAGATGGTAAGTATAGAAATTGTATACGATAACTTTTTCAAACTTTAAGATTATGTCCAGAAGAAGATGGGTATTAGGCTTTTATTATCGCTAAAATCATTATATTATAATATATAAATAATATCATCATCATATAATCTGTACAATGTACAAATAATATTTTCCCTGAAGGGTTTGACGGGGGAGTACCCACATTTCGACAGTTACAATACAACGGTAAAATGTGGTCAACAATTGGTCAAGCTTGGAGATAATAGTGATTTTTTCTACTTAAACCAGCTGTTCAACCTAAAGCTTGATATTATTTTACGAAGGCGCCCCTAGTCTACGTGAATTAACATCAAGCTTTTTTTTTTATTCTTTTTTTTTTTGACTTTTATACTACATGTATATGTCAGTCCGATTAATTCATAGTCAATAAATCACTAGTTTAACTTATGATGATAAAAGTTTAAACAAAAGACAAGCTCCTTCACTGTTAGGGTTTGAGAGTACAGAATTCATAATTCCAACCTGCAATTTGTTCAGATCTAATTTGTTAAATAATTCCACTCTCTCTGCTTGAAATTGAACACATTCCATCAACAAATGGTATACATCATCTATCGCTCCACAAGTATTACATTTAGGGGAAGAAATCTTTCCCATTAAAAAGGCAAAATTGTTTGATGCAATATGTCCAGTTCTGATTCTGTGCGCTATAATAATCAGCTTCCTACTTAACTGACGATATGTCCACCAAGGTATACGAGGAGGCTGACATTGAATAGTTTTATACCATATGCCCTTTTCCAAAGAACATCAAGCTTAAGGTTTAAGTTCAGAGGTGCAAAGTAAAACCAGATTTCGCCAATGTTTAATTCCCATGTACGAAACGTGAGCTTAATGTCATCAAACGGGCACATTAAGACTTTAACCACTAATCGCACTACGTTCCCGACCTGAAAATTGTACTTAGAACCTTCGCCCAGCTAGCACTGCTTACAATCACTTAACCAACTAGGGAATATGGCCTATTTTAAGCTATAATAATACGTCACAAGTCGATAATATGATACTCGAGACCTCGCAGATTTTATTACAGTTATCGCAAAACGAAAACCCGAGACCAAAAAATTACATGGAAATTAAAAATATATTAATTCTGTTTGCATTTGTATGTTAAAAACATTATAATTAGTCCCCTCTTTGTTCAGACTTTGCTTACACACATAATTCCTCAGAAAAACACGCATCTTCGCCAATTAGATGTGTTGAAGAACGGTAAAAATGTAATAATTCAATTTTAACAACTTGTTCAGGGCATTATTGTTGTAAGATCATCAGAAATGTAACGGAAACTAATTAATATTTAAGTGAAGAAACAAAGGGCTTTGTTTTTTGTACATAATTTTTTCCGTTTTTTGTATGTCAGTTTGTCAGTAGCATTTTTTTTGGCTTGAAATTGCTTGCTTTATTGCTGAGTCACGGTCTTCCTCCATTACCTCTAGCTGTTTCAGCCATCGGTTAATGTAGACCATGGCATATGAAGTGAAGGAACTAGACACAATCAGTGTCCAATTCGACTCGCCATCTTCTTTGTATACGTGGTCTGCCGCGACACTTGGCTTTATCAGGGCATAACATGTTCCTTCATAAATAAAATAAAGTACAATCTGTCGAGCATGCGCTCGCCGCGCGTTGATCATGTTCTTCATACACGCCGGCGGTGGCAGTCTACTTATAAACCTAGCTTGTATTAAGCCAATCGCGTTCAAGGCTGACGTCATACCTACACTATCCCTACTCCCTAAGCTGAGCTTTGCATTTGTGTGAGTGCACACTCACACAAATGCAAAGCTCAGCTTAGGCCTCGCGGACTAGTCCTAATAAACGTATCAACAATTGAACTGTGATAATAAATTGATTGTGTCCAGTTCGACCCGCCATCTTCTTTCTATACGTGGTCTGCCGAGACACTAAGCTTTGTCAGGGCTCCACATGTCCCTTCCCAATAAATCAAATAAAGATTTTAATAGGAGTCTCTTCTACATTGCTTTGCTGGACGGTTTCCACAATGATCTACATTTCATTAGTAAACTTGCCATCTAAGTACACAGTGCAATGAATAGGTAAGCAGTACATAGCTTGTTACAACTGTAATACTTCGTAGGACTAATCGAGGACAAAGGTTGAAAAGTGTCATGTGCCCGGAACACAGCGATACTCATTAATTTGTATGGAAAGTTGTCGCAGAAATTGGTATGGTGGTTGTGACAATACTTTGGACAAGTCCTTTTATAAGGACCTGCCTCTCAACATTGTTATTGGCAGCCTTATTATACGCACTGCTGAGTATAAATCACACCTCATTGATTATTAGTAGTATATTTTAGATATTTTTTTATTAATGACCTAACTTAGTTGTACTTGAAAAAATTTAAAACATCTCAAGAAAACCAACTAAAAAAACTTATCTTTACAAAACAAAAGACAGTCATCGCAGGTGGTCCGGAAATCCTCAGAACATTTAAATTTGGCTAATGGCTATAAATATTAGCCGACGCCATTTTAATTATGCGAGGTTGCATGTTTTATTTGTTACTGTGTGTGAATGGGATACACGCATTGGGGATACTTTTGTGAATTTATTGTACTGGGATGTTACCCGATTTTTTAAACTGGGAATAGTTTGGTGAATTTTGTTTTTTTTTGTGATAAAGTTGATGGACATGTTTTTGTTCAGTAGAGGGTAGGTAATTAAGAATTCAAAGTGAGATATAGTATCAGAGGAACGATTATTGATCATTAGATTATAACTTTTTTGTTCTTAAGAAAGGAAGGAATAATTTTAAAACAAATATGGAAAAGACGAAAATTATCCACGTTCACTAGAGAAGTCAACTGACAAATATAAACGTTAGTTACCAAGGCGAAATAGTATATCCTGTGACAAATACAAAGTTTCTAGGAATTAATATCGACAATAAACTGATACGGAAAAGATATTTAGAATATAATAATGTCTGCAAAAGAATGAATAAATCCTCATTTGCTTTATACAAACTCTAAAATTGTTAATACAGAAGCCGTTTTGCAGAGTCCTGTCCTAATATATGGTATAATACCTTGGGGCAACTCACTTGATAAGGAATCTATATTTAGAGCTCAAAATAAATGCGTTAGTTAGAGCAATTTGTTAAGTAGAAAACAGTACCAGCTGCCAACCCTACTTTAAAAGCTTAAACATTCTGACATTACCTTCGTTATACTTACGAACTAAATTATAAGACTGATTTTAAAAGCTACTATGGATAATAACGTCACAAACAAAGATCAGAAATAGATATACCTTAAATATGGGAAAACAGCACTAATCAATAAAATAATTATTTGTATGGCTTCATAAATTTGTGAATAAATTTTGTTTTAATGATATGGAGTAGTTACAGGATAAACATGTAAATATATACATTTAGTAAGATAAATATATTGACATTGAATAATATGGCAATACAAATAGTGTGACATGCTTTAATAATTTAATCTGTCATAAATGTTAACCTATAGTTTTATTTAAAATTTAAATTAAATTTATTTTATTTTTATTTTTAAACCTTTGAATTTTGTTGTTTTCTGAATATATTTTATTTTGAGTAAAATAAATAATTTTAATAAATAATATGTTATTTGAATAATTATTTAATTAGTTATCAACAATATAAATATTTGCATTCCTTATCAGGTAATGATACAGAGTAATTTATACTTGTCGGATCAGGGGTGGCCGAGATGCGAAACATCGGGTCTTCTTCACGATCCGACACATTTTAGTGTGGGCACTGTAGTGGGTACTCGAACGAAAAGATATTGGAATTAAAAATAACTTTAATACACTGGCTAACGAAATAAACACGTGCAACGGAAACAGACACGTGCGTTGGTACTGAGCGTTTGCCAAGACTGTCCAAGCTCGACCGTTTTCTGTTGACTGTCGCCATACTCGGTCTCTCCGCCAGTCCTCACTGCATCCCCTCCACCGACGATCGTGTCCAAGCGGTAGGGCTCGCTTGCGTTTCCGATCACATGATCATTCGTTTATGAATCAAATTGTTAGATGGTGGCGCCATCCATCCACTACATACTTATTTGTAACATCTGTCTACGAGTATAACTACAAATAATCTGATTTGATTTTGATTAGATTTGAAGCGTTCCTACCGATATCATTCTCGCCAGGCTAGTTTTTAAACTTTTTGTGCGCTTATTTATAATTATTTTTTAAACATAGTTTCTCTCAATTACTATTAAATTAGCTGTTGCCCGTAACTTTGTCTGCGATCCAGGATAAATGGTAGCCTTACATGTGTCATGGTCCAAATTTCATACAAATCCGTTCGTTTTAGTGTGAATGCGTAAACAAACATCTAAAACAAATTTAATTTCGCATTTATAATATTAGTCGGGACCATTGTTAGTGAGAAAAACCAAGTTCATAAACACATAACATCACGCCTGGACTCCCAGAAGGGTTAGAAAGGTATAGCCCACATTTCGCCAGTCAAATCAAATTCTCAAACAACAAAAAAAACCACTTGTATTCTTTCGAAATATTTAATTTAGTATTAAAATTATAATACATTACTATGTATACATGTAAAGGTAAAAAATATTAAACAATTCAAAAGATTTTAGAGATCAGATTCGTGTGCCGAACGAACGGTAATGTTGCCATAAAAAATAATGGTTCTCTGTTTCGACTGCGTTTGACGTAACGATGTGACATGGAAAACGTATTTTCACGTTTTTTTTGTTCGTATAATGAACCAACAAGCCGCAGAATGAAACTTAAATTTCAAGTGTTGTAAACTCGTTTTCATTTGGTTTTGTTCCTTTTTACTTAATTCAAACTTGGGTTGGTTTTGACGAAGAGACTTCATTCCCGCTGAAAGCAAGATGTTACCAAAAATTTTGAAGGTATCTTTACTCAGATACGACTATAAAACTTGTAATTTACATATTATACGCCCCTAGACACACCTGCCCGCCCCGCTCTATAACCTGTAAAATTACTCATTTAGTATCAAATAAATTACTTAAATAGTAGGTAGACGCCTCTCTACATGTCAACTTGAAGACAATTTCTATGGATGTGATGAATAATCATGCAAATGTAAAGTCAATTATTATGATTGATGTCCCCTTTCTCACTAAAATGGGAACACATCACCAAAACCACAGCTTCAAACATGCCTTATTTGCGCTCAAACTAATGGAATATAGGAATATCGAGTGCACATAATGCAGCGTAATGCGTCCCGTGTGCCTTTCGTACACGTGCCGGATACCTGTCGTATACGAACCGTACGCCCGGTGCATTAGTGCTGTGATGAATGAACTGTATTCCTTAATAGATTTCCGGACTAATAAAAGTGAGGTTGATGTATGAAAGATGGTTCAGAGATATGTTTCTGGTACCAGTCCGGGTCAATATTTTAACCTAACCTATTCTACCCTGTACCTGTAAATATGAAATATGTCGTCACACACTTTTAGCTAGGGGTTGAAAACGAGGCAGCAAAGATACTGAAAAAAAGTTCACATTAAAATATCTGATTTTTTTTCACACTTTGTTAAAAGTTTTTATCTTACAAATTATGTGTCATGCATTGTTCAAAGACGGGCCTTAATAAGGTAATGGCCGTATAGGTAACTAGCATCCACAACTGTTCTTAGACACACAGTAGTAGCGACATCTGAAGTGAGCAAGAGGCAGTTTTATCCCCATTGCGTTGATATTTTAACACACTTTTCTGATCTGATGAAATTTAATTTAATTTTATGTAATACTTGCCGTTGGCTGCGTCTTCGTCTGCAATCCAGGATGAAAAGTACCCCAGTTTTTTCCAACTACTCACAAGGCAATACTTGTGACTTAAATAAGTCTCGCGCTAGCTCACTCGTGCTAAAAATTTGGCAGTTTTCCCCCCGGCACGGAGAAAGAGCCCTCTTCAGGGTGCTAATTAGTGTAACCTTAATTGAAGAGTGTCGTAGTTGACGATTGTTGCCATGTAATATTCGTATAAAGAAAAATATGCTTTACTTAAAATCTAGCACTTAAGAAATAAAACAGGTCTGCTGAAAACAAAAATGTGCCAATGAATTCCAATCCGATACGATGATAATATTTGCAGAAATATATGTGAAATGATTCAGTGCTCCGATCTCTCCTGTATACCTTTTAGGGGAGTACAGGCACGCTGTTTCAAATTATTTATGATTATTTAATGTATGTACAATATTTATAAAAGGTTTTAAGTTACAAATAGTAAGGCAAAATCAAATTATTGCAAGCTCGTAGCCTTGAACCGTTTTCACGAAATGATGGTTTACAAAAGTTCCATTTCTGCCTATCCCGAGATATGCGTGGCGTGTATATTAAATGTATTTATATTTACAAATAACAATTATGAACAGGTTAAGTGTACAGACAAGTTCCCTGCTGAATGCAGTTCTAGTAATGCGTTAAGTTTGAGAGCCGTGGTGATACGCGAGAGATGGGGTGCTATCGATAGTTTAAAACATCGATAGAATAGCAATAATAACTTAATTATTGTCAGTTAAACTTTACAGAAAACTTGCATGCTGAACGCATCTCTAGTAAATGCGTTAAAGTATTGAAATAGTGAGTCTAGTCGGTTTGTGTGGGAGTACCTTACGTATATAGTATATATGAGATAGGTAGGTATAGGTAGAAAGATAGATAGATATTATTTTTTTGTAAAACATCAGTACATAATACAATATATTTGCATGGTCTTAAAATAACATTTGCTAACAGGATCAACACGTTTTGCCATTTATGGCGTACATAAAAAAAAATGGCCCAGTTAACCAAATTTGTCGGGCAGACATTTATAAAGATAAAACTATATAAAGTTCAAACAAATTATAACTAAAAGTGTTACAGTTTTGAGATCGAGGAAATGTCATAAAGATAGGAACTAAGTACGGTCATTTAAAAATTCTGTTAGGCTATTAACACATTTGCTATGAGGTCTTTTTTTAATATAGTTCGAATAGAATTGTGGGCATTTGTTTAACTGGTAAAATAGGTAATAGGTACGGTCTATGTTTCCATAGTAGGTTAGGTTTGGTTAAGAGCCCCTATAATTATATGATAAGCAATGTCGATTTATGAAATACCTACTACAATTAAGTGTGCCATAACATCTTGTACTACCCACCTATGGTTGATTGAATGCTTGAGGCTGTATGACTTTTCAATTAGAGTTCCAAATAGAGCCTCTCTCTTAAATATCCAAGTGCTCATGAGAACGCTATTATCACATTATCACAATTATTATCATCTACCACAAAACAAGTCTGTGCAGTTCATCGACAACTTATTATTATCCTTACGTGGCAGCACATCACTAGCAGTTAATAGTAACTCGTCGTCGAACAGGGAACGTCTTTGCTCTCTTAAGACAATTTTCAGGAGTACGCGCCATTGCATCCAGTTTAAGTTCTTCGTTTGCCACTATTCTGGAACTCAAGGACGAGGTAGATGCAAGACGGGTAAATTCACATATATTTTTTTTACTTTTTTCTCAAGTATATTTGCCCGCTATGTAGAATAGTAGCGGGGCAAACTACTCAAGAAGTGCCGGTCATACTTACTTCATCATCTCGCTCAGCCGAAAGACGGTCACTGCTGAACATAGGCACCCCCCAAGCTCCTCCGCAACGACCGGTTCTGTATTTCTTTCATCCAGCGGATTACCGCTACCTTCACCAGATCGTAGTTTTACTTTGTGGGTGGCCTATCGAAGCGGTACACGGTCGCGACTCCAGAACTTTTTAGTCCAATCGGCTATCTGGTCTGTGAGCAATGGCCCACTGCCACTTAAGTTTGGCCCCATCCGCATCCGGTATTTTCTCTCCATCATAATGCGTGGAACGTTTTTTATTTGGTTGGTTCCTTTATTTTTATGAGACCGAATATCATGAAAATTGAGATGCATTTAATAAATGATTGTGATGAAATTGTGATGTACGTTGGTCACTGGAATCCATTTCATTCAGTAATGTCTGCTTCAATTGTCTCTCGTGTTCTTGAAAATCTGACACCCATCATTCCGCGACTCCTTCGTACCAACCTGTGTTCGCAGCTGCCGTGATAATTGCCAGTAGGCGGAGTTCGCGCTGTTGAATTTTGGACCATGTTTAAAAATTTGCCATCGAAACGCTAAGAAGAAGATGGTACTGTCGCTGGATTTAATTTATCAGATTTTAATATATCAGAGTTTGCAAGATTTGCTACCGCAATACCAAATTTTCTTTTATCTCCAAGCTTTCGACTAACAATCACACATCCAAAACTTCTGCCAGAATAAGTCAGCCTCGCATCTAAACGACGCAATACCTACACTGGTATTATCTTCCTCGCCACTAATACAATATAATAGTGGAGTTAACCGTTCCCACGCCATTCTGAGTATCCATTGATTCTTTATTGAAATACTTTGTTATCACACTTGACATTGTTTTCCAGTCTCAAGTCGTGAGGATTATCGGTAGTGTGAAGAGGTCTTTTTAATATAAGGAGGGAAGAAGAGATTCAATTTTATTTGTACTGCTGAAGGTAAGTTGGTGCCTGCGGTCATTCGTCGACGGCTATCTTTGACAGACGTTACGGGTCGTCGGAAGCCTGAAAGCCTGACAACCAGTCTTACCTTACCTTGAGGCAGTCGCTCTATGTAAAATACTGATTTCCAGATACATCCGGTAGGACATCGTTAAGAAAAAGCTAGGCAGATGATATCGATAGGTAATTCTTTAGCTTTAGTAGGACTATCTATCATGAGAGTGTTGCGTCGGCAAGTCAAGCAGCCGTCTGCCATCACGAAAATAGATAGTCATAGTTATATGTTACTCTCTGCCTAACCTTTCTGGGATTACAGGCGTGATGTTATATTATGTGTCAAAATTATTTTCTTTAAATATCGACGCTCGGTGCACTCTTTTTAAACAGCTTGTCCTTCGACACAAGCCTCCTCCATCCACATCTCTGTGTCTCTCGCCCTCTGAATCAACTCTGGACTAGCTATTCTTTTGTTGTCGTCTTCCCAACGTTTTGCTTATCGTCCTTTGCTCATTTTTTCATCCCTTGGGTAGCACTCTGTTATTAATTTGGTTCATTTCTCTTTTTCCTCTCTTAACATCGTTAGTTTGTGTTTTCCATACTTTTTTGCATCGTTAAAATTAGCTCTTTAGACTTATTGTTTCATTTAATCTTACTTTGTCTCATATCTTGACTCCAATAACACTTCTTACTATTTATTTTCATGATACAACATTAACTCAAAACTACCAAATAACGGCTATATTCCTATTTTGCCAATATCGAACATTCACATTCCCTTCATAACAGATTGCAGGTAATGAAATCGAATAGTTTGGATACATCCTAAAATTTAATTAAAACAAACGCCCGATATCCAGGAAGGTATTTCGTGTTAACATTTTAGTCGCAGATTTTTCGCCGAAACAGAAAAAGAAGTGGCAACGTGCGTTTGCGATTTTCTGTCGCGAGAGTTTGTAATAAATGTTTTTTTTTTCTTTTTCAATAAAGGATATTTAGGCGGTAAATGCAACACAAATCACTTCCTCATTATGTCTTAGGTTATAAAAACTATTTTCACATCCCCCTAATATATTAAGATAGTTGCATTAAATTAATAAACAAGCTAAAAAGGGATCTAATCGTCTATCAGTTGATAATTAATTTAGTTGAATTTATTATAACGAGTGTAAAAAGACACTTAACAAACAGTTAATGTTACTTGTAGGTACTTCCCGTAATTGTTACCGTTTTTTTTACTGGATCATACTTGTTACGGAGATATTGAAAGTCAAACTTCCAACTTTTACTGACGTTTTATTACGAAAACAAGTTTCTAGTATATTTTTATACCATTTTTGTAAACCCCCACGACCGACCCCTGTACGCGTTGCGCAGTACTGATTTTTCCCACCAATAATAAAATTTGTTTTTGTCAGCAGTTATTTTTATGCTATGTTATATAGTTTGATGTACGAAATGCGTATTTGACGGCTCTGCCTTTTTCTAAACATATTGACCTAAACTTACAAATTATAAAAATACGAGTCTTACAAAATAATGCAACCAATATTTTCAGTAACGTATTATACGCTTATGCTAAATTAAAAGCACAATTTGTCGACATAAAATCGCAGTCCCTTTCAAATTTCCATGGAAGTCGCACAACAAATCTATAATGTGTGCCCGCTCTTAAGTATGTAAAATATTTAAAGCACGGTTCTGTTAGCCCCTTTTGTACTCCTGCCTGTTACTTAATAATAGGAATTTTATTCAAATGTCAAACACAGTTCAATAAACGCTCAGAATTTTGATATCTACATTCTGTTTACTAGACTGGGTGCTGTATTTGTGCAAATATGTTAACCTAGTTTATTCGGCAAAATCCACTCTGGAGGAGATTGATAAACATTGCTATGTTCCCATATTTTGCACTTGTTTGACAGTTTTGCTAAAGTGACAGAAATAATTAATGCTAAGCCTACATTACTGAGCTCGGCTTCAGATTCAGCGTCAAGAGAGGCACGAGAGGCACAAGTATTTACTAGATTAATAAAAAATGGACAGTTAAGTAAAACGATGCATCGGCCAGATACGTTAACCCAGCCTTATCTAGGGGATTATGAAACGGCCCACAAAAGTATTTTGCTGTTAGTCGGTAAAATATAGGCCATGTCCACTCTAAGAGCGAATTACACCAGTGAAACTGAACGCGTACAGCACATCTAAAACGCGTTCAAGAGCTGTCAGTGTCAATATTCCATAGAAAACAATGACAATAGCTCTTAAACGTAGTTTATGTGCTTGTTGCGTTCATTTTCATTGGTGAAATCGACACTGATATCAAGAGCTGCCAGAATCAAAATTGTTAAGGCTTATTGACAATGACAGCTCTTGAACTGAGTTTAAAAGAGCTGATCACGTTCAGTTTCACGGGTGAAATCGGCAAGGCCGTCGATGGTTTAACAAGAAACGCTTACGGGACGATAATAAAATGATATTCGCAACTCAGGCAGTAGTTCCTCACTGGTGGATAAAGGCTTAACCTCAGCTGGCCACAACGATAGGATAGATAACTGTAATTTCTGCAACTCTTAATCATTGATGTTTAGCTCCTTTAGTTCTGTGTTGAGCTGCATAACAACTGACAAATACGTGCACTGACTGGACAGGTCCACTCATTCTGTCCTCAAAAGACCAGTTCAGACATCAATCCACATGGTCTTCACATGACCTGACCAAGATTATGTCTGGACTTTAAAAGAGACTGTGACCTTTGAGTTTGTTTCGGCTTTTCTTCTCACAGTAGTCAGATAGGAGACACCGTTTTTAAAATATGATTGACGTGTAAAAGTGTTTGTACAACCTACGTGTAGAAATAATTCATTTATCAATTTATGCCAATTTTTTTCCCAACGATCTAACATAGTTCGACGAAAGCGGCTGAGTAACAGTTGTTTTTAACATGGAACAGCTACCTATCTGACCACAACCCAGTTATTGGACAACACCACCCGTTGGTAAGACTGGTTGTCTAACTTTCGGGCCTCTGATTCCTGGCGGCCGTCGCTGAAAACCAGCACAGTTCTTTTGTCTCACATAACGACAGCATTATGCTGAGTGATGGACGTTTTGCGTTGATGTGACGCATTTTTTGCCCCATCTGTTTTTTATTTTCGTCGCATTTAACAGCAAATAAACGTGTTTTCTTTTGTTTCTTGTTTTTTTCAACCACTCATGAATAGGTACTGTAACTACAATCGATTTACAATACACAATAGTGGTTTGGTTCGGCTAAACAAACATCTAAACCGGTGAACACAATAACAATGTCGTGAATATTTAAAATGACAATTGTAACGTTTCAATATTTGGTGTTTGATCTAAGTTTGACAATCGAACGCAATAGGCTTTGTGTGGAGCCCGCGGCTGCGATACGGTTAAATACACACTATTCATATTGACGATTAGTCGCAAATGTGGTTGGGATTGTTTCAAAATAGTTAAATATCATTGATTTCGACGAATTTTGAAAGTGTTTGATAGAATTGTAGCTGTATAGGGCATTATTTTTCAGTAGAAAAGTTTGTGACGTTAAATTGCGATAGCCGCGGTTTTTTCCTCGACGGCACCACTTCCCTTTGATTTTCTATAAAACACACTGACATTTCATCAACAATCTTTCATCAACCGGCCGCAAATCCGGACTGCTACTGAGAAAATTCTAATTGCGGTACCATTATACATAATATAATACAAATGCGATATTAATTATAGTGAGCACCATGACTAACGTTCCGTATACAGCAGCAAATGTTAATGATATCTCCGTTAGTCACTCGTGTGTGTCATGCCTCACATCCATGGGAAAAATAATCTACTGCGCTTTCGCTACAGAAGATATATATACATCACGTAATTATGTGTTATATGCAGGGTTGATGTTTTAAGACGACACATGAAAACAATCTTATGAGACTGTCCTTCTCTCTTTAAAAAAAACCGTCTATGTGAATGCAGATCAAAGCGTCTCAAAAAGCACTATTGCCATACGAAATTAAATGATAAATGATTTTATTTCTGTAAGTAGGTTTGCACAATCACTTTTACACGTCAATCATATTTAAAAACTACATGAGATCGGCGTTTCCTATCTGAATACTCTGAGAAGAAAGGCCGAAATAAACTCAGAGGTCACAGTCTCTTTAAAAGTCCAGACATAATCTTGGTCAGATCATGTGAATACCATGTAGATTGGTGTCTGAAATAGTCTTTTGAGGAAAGAACCACACAGAATTAGTGGACCTGTCCAGTCAGTGCACGCATTTGTCAGTAATCATGCAGCTCAACACAGAACTTAAGGCGCTCCAATATTATTAGTCATTTTAACATCATTATCCGAGGAGGTAGGTTACCTAGGAAAAGGTGCCTATTCCTACTCACCCCAAATTTATAACGACTCTTAAAATGGTAATTTAGTAGGAAAGCTTTTTGTGAAAAATCTTATACCCTAAAGTATCCACCATAATGCCAACCACCATTCTTCTACTGTAGATTTTCTTCCGCGAAGCAGCATTGCTATGTTCCACTTTGAATGGCCAAATTGCCCAAAGTGGGACACAGCAACGCTGCTGGGATGGGGGCGATTTTATTTCTGACTCATAATACATTGAATTTAGAGGTTTCAACTGGCCCAAAGAAGATAGGTTCTACAGAAAACTATTAACGCAAGTCGCTACCAGATGCTTATCTTTACTGAGAGTGAGATTAATAAAAAATAAGTATAGGCAACAGTAGCTAGTTGGATAGAATACTATTCATTGTACACCATAACAAATTATAAGAACTGAAAATTGGAGTAAATCAAGTTAATTTTAGGCAGCTTTAACATAAGACTTCAAGCACGAACGAACATAATAAACAATAAGTGACAACAAACTCGCAATGCTCACATAGTACACACCAGCATTTAGATCATCACACAATCTAAGTAAATAAATGAATAAAACCACCTATTTTTCTCACACGACTCATTCCATCTCCTTATAAGACTCTCACGGCTGCCACAAAGTCTGACAAAGGTAGTCGCCATATTGGATCAGACATTACAGAAAAAATGTGGACAAGATGGAGTATCTGAATGTTGATAGTTCCGCATACCCGGACTAGTAACGTAAGCTATGACCATTTAAAGATAGGCCTAATTATGAAGGTATTTATTAAAGCTACGTTCATTGGAAATTGTAAAATTAATAGATATGAGATTTAAATTGTTGAGTAGGTATACTCACCAATTTGCTGTGATTGCTTGCTGCGATAAAGATATTACTCCAATAGAAAATAATGACACTGACAGCTTTTGAACGTAGTTTATGTATTGATTGCGTTCAATTTCATTGGTGAAATGAGACCTAAATGTCCGTGCTATAAAACGAGTGTTTACTCCAAGACAAACTTATGGAAAGAAAGCAAATAGTTATTTATTTATGACACTAAAGCTTGATAACATAACATAACATAACAGCTTAATTTACATTGCAATTTAATTATCAGTGGCATAACATAAGTCGCAGGAACAGTGAGATTTAAATTTTTGCGTATATATATACTCAACAATTTACCGTGCTTGCTGGCTACGATAAGGATATAACTCGAATTCACGACTTTCGTCTTTGGACGTTGATGAAAATTACTAATTGTCCGTGCTCTGAATCGTAGTGTTTACTCTATGACAGACTTAAGGAAATAAAGTAAAAAAGTATTCATTTAACACTACGAATTAATTGCCAGTGGCATAAAATAAGTCGAAGCAAGTCATTTGTTACTTCAAGTTTATTGCATGCCACAGGAAAATGATAATTTACAAAACAAAAGATGAAACGCTATAAAAAAGGAACCGGTCTACATGAGGTCAAATAAGCTATAATCTCAGCATAATACGTAGTGATTTCTCCTTTATTTCAAGACTTATTTCACGTTATTTTTTCCCATTCATTTACTTACACTATAAAAATACTAACACTCTCAATATTTCAAAAATTAAAGCTCCCCTTCTCGCCAGACACTAAATTATTTTACAGTATCTCAGGCGATGCCAATATTTTACCAGATATGTCAATTTGGTCCGGTCCGCCATTATTAGTTTTAAAGAAAAGCTAACAGAATTTAAAAGAATATTTTCAAAGACACTGTCCGCGCTGATACTGAAAAATTCAGCGAACGATTTCTTAAAACTGCAATGTTTTAACGAGTATTATAGGGAGGTGGTTTACAATAGATGGACTTATTATTATTAAATGATTGAGTTATGCTATACGAGCAATGCCCTCGACCTTCGTCTGCGAACCAGCATGAAAAGTATTCTATGTCCTCACAATGGTGGTATAGGTATCTGTGTGCCAAATTTCAGCCAAATCCATTCCGCTGTTTTAGCGTGAAAGCGTAATAAACAAACAAACTTACTTTCGCATTTAAAATATTATTATATAGTATTTAAGAATAGTATTAGGGTTAGAATATCATGAAAAAAAAACAGCTGCATCGCATGTGGTGATATCGTTAATTTTACCTAAAGCTACGGTTTCCTGTGATAGCGGTGGCCGCCACAAAACGGCACCAGTAAAGGACGTCATGAAAATGGTGGCACCAAGTTTTTACTTTACGGTATCAGCTCTCTAGGGAAACACTACTACTACACTACTTTCATAAATATATATATAGTCCTCTTCACCGTATCCGGCGACAGAGACCCAGACTACTTCTATTTCCTTTTCTGAGCTCTCTGGTGACTAGCATAACCAAATTTGGTCTTGAAAACTACAACACTACTTTTATTAATAACATTTCAGTGACGAGACTCGCCGATAAATAGCGGCCGCTATATGGCTGCCACTGCAGTCTCAGTAATCATTATGCGGAAAATTCGAGGGGTAATTTGATTATTTTCCCACACTGAACATAATTTCTTATGTACGTGGAATGGGTCTTAAACGGACATTAGAAAAGAAGTCCATTCTAATTTTTTAAATATTTTTGTTAAGGTTATACATACGAAACTGAAAAACTTATAAAACGAACAGCGATTTTCCTCATAAATGTAATTGTATTTCCACATCCAAATAAACGCCGTGATTCGTTCAACGTGTTATTACCCATTTGAACCGGTATTGTCACTTCAATTACAATAGCAAAAGTTTCATAATTTAATTATGGAACTCTAGTCCATAATTACCATTTGGGTAAGCTACCATATTTGGTAGAATGCGGTAGAAATATATTATGGTCCTATTCGATACCAGTTTGGTATTTATGATTTAATTAAAATAATATGGCGAGCTTAGTGTAACGTTCACTGTCTCGTTGGTTCAGTGGCCGTAAGCTCGACTGCTCAGGGTGGGGTATTGGGTTCGATAACTCGAGCAAACTGCAGCTGTGTCTGGATCTTCTTATATTTAAGTCCTATGTTACGGCAGCCCTATTGCCATGAACCGGGGATGAATTCGGACTACCACTAAGAAAATTCGAATAGAAAAAAAACAATTAAATTAAGCCCCGCCCAGGGATTGAACCTGTGTTCAACTGCTCAGAACGGTGAAGGAAAGCATCGTTAGGAAACCAGCATGTCCTAGAAAAAAAATCGAAGACATGTGACATCCGCCAACCCGCACTAGGCCCCCGTGGTGGATAATGACCCACTCCCTCTCACAGAAAGGAGGCCTGTGTCCCAGAACTTTATAGGGTGATTATGCTGCTCGAACAAAAAAAAAATGCACATTATTTTTTTCTAATCAATATCTGTTGGTTTTTGTATAATGAATAATAAATAGGTTAAGTCGCTGCTTATCGCAACTGCGCAGTTCCCTGTTATTATCGGCTGTCGTACTACGTTGACAGATAACAACGTGGACGGCGGTCGGCAATAGCGTAGCAAGCAAACAACTTTATTATGATGAAGGACATCAATGAGGCCGTTTTGTGAAAATTATTTGAAATGATCCTTTAAAAGTTTTTTGATAAAAGGATTAGGAATGTTTTGGGTATTTTTGAGGGTATAAGAAAATTATTTGCGTCTGATTATTAAAAAATATTAGATGTATCAAGACAACATACAAACCAGGGGATATCGATCACAAATCAGCGCAAATTGACAATCGCTCTGAAACACAGCGATGGTTTCCAGAGAGGTCGACCGGTGCTGCATTTAAGTACTAAGACAAGCAAATTAAGTTTTTCGAAACCCAGAAAAGCATTAGGCCTCAGTAAAAAAAGTGAAAAGATCAAAAAAGCGAATTTCTATGCGTTTTATAGTCGATGCTGGACAGAGACAGCATTATTAACATCTGACGTCGAACAGGAACGCCGTAGCAACTTTGCACCATTCAGAACTATTTTGTGTAACAAGTTTAGAATAAAAATGTTAAAAATGGGGTAACTTCTCAGTTTTCCACCGATGTTATTGTTTTTTTTTTGCATTTCGTCTTTTTTTGTAACATGTTAAATACGGATCCCTAATGCATATCTCCGACGCTGCAATTCCTTCAATTTACGCCGAGTGCATAAAAACTGCATCGATGACATCCGTCCAGCCACGAGCCGCCGACGCAGCGAAATTCGACATTAGCAATTAGTTATTTTTGATACATATTTTTGTCATTCCATATTCTAGCATCGAATAGGTTTCACCAATTTAATTGTAGTAATTAGTTTTAAAATAAATTAGTTTTAAAATAACTTTGGTTTTTTTTCGATCCTCCGTCTGCAGTTTACATAATTGGCGCAGTCGGTAGGATACTCGCGGGCCGGTTCGCGAATCGCGTTAGAATCACCTCACATCGATAATCACGATCGCGAGTCACCCGGGTGGCTATCAAGTCACGGTACGAGTATCCTGAATCTACAGTAAAGCTGCGGAGCCGGGTGGAGAATCCAGACTTCGATTCACGGAGAAGAACCAGAGATGAAATATATGTGAGTACACCAGAATCTTTCTCGTGTTGCTTCCCATCTATCCCTAGTTACTTTTATGTCCAAGATTTTCCATCGCGAGAAATCTTATACCCGGGAACAGCGCCGACACATAGTATAGAAGGCGCGCCGACACATAGTAGATATTAATAGAGACTTAGACAGTGAATTACATTTTAACTTAAGTAATTTGTTTGAACCTAAAATGCCGTACGATCCCGACGTAATCTTTAAGGCCTTACGCCTTGTGCCCGATTTCGACGGAAACCCCAACGTATTGACCAGGTTTATTAACATCTGTGACCGGATAGTATCTCAGTATGCAAGCCCCGAGCTAGGAAGTGAGCTAGGAAATCTGTGTCTCTTAAATGGCATTCTAAACAAGATCACAGGGCCTGCCGCATCTACTATCAACTCGAACGGCATTCCCGAAACTTGGGCAGGTATTAGATCAGCTCTAATTAATAACTTTTCGGACCAGAGAGACGAAACGGCTTTGTACAATGACCTCTCGTTGGCTACGCAAGGTAATCGAACCCCTCAGGAATTCTACGATCAGTGCCAAACCTTGTTTAGTACTATAATGACATTTGTGACGTTACACGAGACTTTACAGACGACTATTGAAGCTAAACGGACGCTTTATAAGAAAGTTACCATGCAGGCTTTTGTACGTGGACTAAAAGAACCCTTAGGCTCACGTATACGATGCATGCGGCCAGAAACTATAGAGAAAGCTCTGGAGTTCGTGCAGGAAGAATTAAATATTATATACCTGCAGCAACGTCATGATGTTTCAAAGACTCAAACTGCTCAGAGCGCACCTAAAATGTATAAACCTCCTCTTATGCCTGCTTTGCCGTTTAACCCATTAAATATTCCGCGATCCCCAGTACCTAACTGGCCTACTCCCGTAGGACAGCGTGGATATCAACCTCAGCCTCAGGCCTTCAAGTTCAACATGCCAGGCAACCAATATCAAAATCGTATGCCTACTCGAACACAACAAATGTTCCGTGCACCATTATCAAACTATCACCCTCAAAGTAACGTTTTTAAATTTCCATCCAGGAATAATCCACCACAAAATTCGGGTCCGAAACCCATGAGCGGCGTTCAACATTTCAGTCCGAAACCATTATCCATGACGCACGATTGGCAAAGAAACGGGAACCCATCACCGAATAATTATTTTAAGACGCGCGAGTTAAATCTTAATGAACTCGCTTTGCCTGATAGTTCCTATTATTCTGCTGACTACTACTATGAACCAGGATATGATTACTACACAGACTGGAATGGCTTTTACAATTTTTATGACTATGACTATAACACTAATACGACTGACTGTAATGCGACTTGTGATAATGAGGTAACAGGAGAAACAGAGCCACAACCAGGCCCTAGCCGTGCTAACCAGAATCAGGATTTTCAGTCGGACCAGACATCCATAGAGCAAAAATAGACCTCAATTTACAGACTCAAAGACAGTTACCTTACATAGAAATTTCTAGCCCTCCTTTAAAATTTTTAATTGACACTGGCGCTAACCAGTCCTTTATTAGCCCCGAGGCTGTACAAAAGTTTTTTCATGATTATCCCCTCAACTATGACCCTTTCGAAGTTACAAATGTTCACGGTGTCAGTAAAAATGATAACTCCATAACTCTACCGTGTTTTAATGAATTCAACGAGGCCGATAGTATAAAATTATTCGTATACCGTTTTCACAATTACTTTGATGGTCTTATAGGATTAGACTTGTTATCCAAATGGGAGGCTAAAATAGACTTAAAAGATTTTCAATTAGTAACGCGAACTGCTAAAAATCCAATTAAAGTATATAATTCACGCAACATCAACTTGTATGAGGATATTATCCCTGCCAAAAGTACTAAATTAGTAAGACTACCTATTAATGCCCCGGATGGCGATGTTTTAGTAAGCGAACAAGTTTTTTGTAATTGTATTATCCATGAGTGCCTTACCACTGTAGCTAATAGTCGTGGATATGTGGAGTTAGAGAATCCAACTCCCAATGACGAAATTTTTTCATTAGATCAGCCAACTTGTGCAGAACTGTTCAATGCTGAGTGCATGCAAGTAAAACAATCGAATCGCGTAGATGACGTATTATCGCGTTTGCGCACGGACCACCTTAATGAAGAGGAAAAAGCTAATCTTTTAACACTTTGCTCTCGCTATGCGGATGTATTTTACATTGACGGGGAACCATTGACTTTCACTAACAAAATAAAACATCGCATAAGAACAACAGATGAAATTCCCGCATATACTAAAAGCTATCGATACCCTTACGTCCATCGGGATGAGGTTAGGGACCAAATTTCAAAAATGCTACAGCAAGGTATAATAAGACCTTCCGATTCTGCATGGAGCTCGCCCATTTGGGTCGTGCCAAAAAAAATTGACGCTTCCGGAAAACAGAAATGGCGTCTCGTAGTTGATTTTCGCAAGTTGAACGAAAAAACCATTGACGACAAATACCCCATACCTAATATCAGTGACGTCCTTGACAAATTAGGAAAGTGCCAATACTTTACGACTTTAGATTTGGCAAGTGGCTTCTACCAAGTGGAGATGGACCCTCAGGACATATCAAAGACCGCATTTAATGTGGAACACGGGCATTTTGAATTCCTTCGAATGCCCATGGGACTAAAAAATTCACCGTCCACCTTTCAACGAGTTATGGACAATGTTCTAAGAGGCCTTCAAAATAGCATATGCCTCGTATATCTCGACGATATCATCGTCTATAGTACCTCTCTTCAAGAACACATGGATAATTTGGAAAAAGTTTTCCAAAGACTTAGGGAGTCCAACTTCAAAATCCAGATGGACAAGTCCGAATTTTTGAAGCTCGAAACTGCCTATCTGGGTCACATTATTAGTAGAGACGGCATAAAGCCGAACCCCGACAAAATTTCCGCAGTCCAAAAATATCCAATCCCAAAGACCCCGAAGGAAATCAAACAATTTTTAGGCCTTCTAGGTTATTACCGGAAATTTATCCCCGATTTTGCTCGCATCACCAAACCTCTTACCCTTTGCCTAAAGAAAGGTAGTAAAATCACTCTTAGCCCTGAATATGTCAACGCCTTTGAAACTTGTAAGACCTTATTAACTAATGACCCTATCCTGCAATACCCAGACTTCAAAAAGGAATTTAATCTCACGACGGACGCTTCAAATGTCGCTATTGGAGCAGTGTTGTCTCAGGGACCAATAGGTTCTGACAAACCCGTCTGTTACGCATCTCGCACACTTAATGAAAGTGAGCTAAATTATAGTACCATCGAGAAAGAGTTACTTGCCATAGTCTGGGCAACAAAGTACTTTAGACCTTATCTTTTTGGTAGGAAGTTTAAGGTACTGACTGACCACAAACCATTACAATGGATGGTGAACTTGAGAGAACCCAACTCACGACTGACCAGATGGCGACTAAGACTTAGCGAATATGACTTTACCGTAGTGTACAAGAAAGGCAAATTTAACACCAATGCTGATGCTCTCTCCCGTGTAGAAATTTATAATGAGGAGACAGATGAGATCAACTCACTGATCGAAAGTATTAAGGATCTCAGGTCAATAATTAACAACCCATCTGAGGCACCACCGCCACCGACAAACTCCTCTACGGACACCGTACATACCAGTAATGAACATCCTATATTAGAAATACCCATTACAGATGAACCTCTCAATAAATTTCATCGACAGATTCGTTTTACCATAGTTGGCGACATAAAACGCCGTCCGACAGTAACTAAACCTTTTGAAAACCATACACGAATTGAAGTCCAAATCTCACAATCTAACCTAGAGTGCGACATTATCAATGCTATCAAAGAGTATGTCAACCCTAAGGTTAAAACGGCCATATTAATAAATCCACCGTTAGCCATGTATTCAATAGTACCAATCGTACAAGACAAATTTAGAAGTTCTTCATTTAACCTAGTATTAGCTAAAACGGAACTCGAGAATGTTAAAGAATACCTCCGACAACAAGACATTATCCGACACTATCATGACGGTAAGACGAACCACCGTGGGATAAATGAATGTCATCTAGCCCTCTCACGAAAATATTACTGGCCAAAGATGAAAGATCAAATCACCAAATTTATTAATGAGTGTACCGTTTGCGGTCAAGCTAAATACGACAGAAATCCAATTAGACCTCAATTCAACATAGTGCCCCCAGCTACAAAACCACTTGAAATCATTCACATGGACCTCTTTACAGTTCAGAACGAAAAATACGTGACTTTCATTGACGTTTTCACGAAATATGGGCAAGCGTATCATTTGCGCGACGGTACCGCTATCAGTATCATACAAGCATTGCTACGTTTTTGTACTCATCATGGACTACCCATGACTATTATCACTGATAATGGCACCGAATTTACAAATCAGCTTTTCTCCGAATTTATACGTCTTCATAAGATAACTCACCACAAAATTCTACCTCATAGTCCAAATGACAATGGTAACATCGAACGATTTCATTCAACGTTATTGGAGCACATTAGAATTCTTAGACTGCAAAATAAAGACGAACCAATAGTCAATCTTATGCAATACGCCATCATAGCATATAATAGTTCTATCCATAGCTTCACTAAGTGTAGACCCTTTGACCTATTGACTGGACATTTTGACCCCAGGGACCCCATCGATATAGACCTGACAGAGCACATCTTGCAACAATATGCACAGAATCATAGACAACAGATGAAAAAGGTTTATGAAATCATTAACGAATCATCTCTTGCAAACCGTACAGCTTTAATTAATAACAGGAACAAAACCCGCGAGCCCGAGATAGAATATGCCCCACAGCAACAAGTTTTTATTAAAAACCCTTTTGCTAGTCGCCAGAAAGCGGCACCGCGTTACACGCAAGATACAGTACTCGCCGATTTGCCTATACACATATACACTTCAAAAAAACGTGGCCCTATAGCCAAATCGCGGCTGAAACGAGTTCCTAAAGCGAGCCAATTGTTACAGGATCCTGCTGCTACTGACAATCCATGCGACACACCCTCAAAAGATAAGACTTGAGACTTTAGCCGATGGACCAGGACTATTACCGTACAGATTAGGACTGACTAGACTAACCACACATTACCACTCATTCATACAGTATATACAACTAACTGACATTGAAGATAAAATAAACTCCGTACAGTTGCAACTTAAGACTTTTACAACTAGACTTAATAACGAGACTTACATGCTTTACGAATATCATATTGAATATCTTACTCACAAACTTAGTAAGGTACTACAACAAGTAAAATCTTTGGAACCTGTTAGAGCCAAAAGAGGTCTTGTAGATAGCCTTGGGTCAGTAGTAAAAAGTGTAACTGGCAATTTAGATTATATAGATGCCTTAAAATATGACGAGGCCATTAAAACTTTACAAAATAATGAAAATAAAATAGTCTCAGAATTCAATAACCACATCAGTCTCAGTAAAGAATGGATGTCCCAGCACAGCACTATCTTAGACCAAATAACAAAAAATCTGGAAAAAATTAATGCAACATTAGAACTACTCCTTGAGAAAAATGCTTATACCGATTATAGTTTAATAAAGTTTGCAAAGTTTGCCCAAATTTTAGGAATCATAACCAATAATGTAGAAGATTTAATGTTTGAAATTATCAGGTTAGAAAATATAATGGTTTTTATACGCGCGTCTAGCACCCACCATTCTATGATCGATATAGAAGTGTTAAGGTCTATGATAGATAGGTTAAAATCGATATACAATCAAGATCAAATCTTAAACTTAGAGTTACGAGAGTATTATAATCTAATAAAACCAGGTTCCTATTTTATTGAGAAAAGAATAGTTATAGTATACAGTTTCCCCATAGTCTCTAAAGACACCTACGATCTATACAAGCTATCCATTGTACCTAATAAGAACTCGCCCTAATTCCTCCCACTCCCTACATAGCAACAAACGAGAAATCATTCGTGTACATGGAGGCTGAATGCCCGAAGTACAGCAGCATCCATCTCTGTGAAAAGAAGACAAGTCATCAGATCCGGACAAAGCCTGATTGTATCCAAGAGCTCATCATCAACCAAGGTCTAGAAGACACCTGCCAATTCACCAAGATTTCACTCTCCAAAGAAGCAGTAGAACAACTGGATGACCAACACTACGTTCTTTCATTGCCCCAGCCGACCAAAGTACAATTAGCCTGCGGCAGAAAAGACTTTAATATTTTACAAGGAAGTTACCTCGTCACCATCCCCATGGATTGCTACTTGCAAACAACGGAATTCACAATCATTAACGACAGCAACGAGATAAAAGGACAGCCACTAAAGTTATCAAAGATCCCTTATAACCAGATGAACCAAACGGTTGATTCCACCCCCATCATTGGCCTCAATTCAGTAAACCTGGAAGAACTTCACAGCATCCAGAACAAAGTATTAATGGAAAGCCCTATTCAGATCGACAAGACTCAGTCAGTTGTCTTATACCATACAACCATACCATTTTACATCATTGTTCTATGCGCAGCCATACTCATCATTACGGTAATAAGTCGCAAATATAAATATTGGAACCTCAGAACAGACGACAAGAAGCAGCATAACTATGAAGATGTGACCAGCGATACCAGGAAGCGAGATGGAGTTCCAGCAATATTTTCTCTCAACATGAGCAAATAGTTGCTGATCTGCGGGTGGAGGTGTTAAATACGGATCCCTAATGCATATCTCCGACGCTGCAATTCCTTCAATTTACGCCGAGTGCATAAAAACGAGTGCATCGATGACATCCGTCCAGCCACGAGCCGCCGACGCAGCGAAATTCGACATTAGCAATTAGTTATTTTTGATACATATTTTTGTCATTCCATATTCTAGCATCGAATAGGTTTCACCAATTTAATTGTAGTAATTAGTTTTAAAATAAATTAGTTTTAAAATAACTTTGGTTTTTTTTCGATCCTCCGTCTGCAGTTTACATAATTAACATCTTTCAAATAAGTGTTAATAATCAATGGTGCCAACTTTCATGTCACAAATGCCTCTACGCTAGACTAAAAATCATTAAAATTTGGTTTATTCCTGTCAAACGACTATTGCACTAAGTAGTTTAGTGAAAATAGCAATTTTGCCATTCTGAATTTGACTTTTTTCACCTAAAATTTTGAATGTCTAACTAAATCTGAATATTAATCTGACTATTTTTATCGCGATTAAAATCGTGCGAAATAAATTTAGTTGTCATGAACTAAAAATCACACCAACACCTTCAGGTGCAAAAACAGTTTTGTATTTTTTTCTTTTCTTTTGCTTATATCTCGAAAGTGGTGTGTCGCAAAAATTATGATAATTTCGACCCACTTGCGTAATTTATATTTGTATAAACCTCATAAACCCATAAAACTCTTCACTTTCACTTTTTCATATTTTCCATACAAAAAGTGAAAAACACGTCGAGGCTGCACACTCTGCGCGCCTCCGGCTCCAAAAAATTTCACGGGGTGGGGCAAACAAGTACCACGTTGCGAAGCCTAAATAAAAAAAACACGTGGAGTCACTATTGTCAAATTCGATTTTAAAATTATTTTAATTTTGGAGAATATTTTTTGGAGAATAGCTTTAAGATACTCATAGCCAATTTTAGAGATAAAGTTCTTAGTTTAGTTCGGTGTACAAGAGAATTGGCACCAATGTTTGTTTTTGACAGTATTCAAATTCTCTATTGGCATTCTTATTTAGGTAGTTTCTTCCTTTTAGCATATCACTGACCGTATCAAACGGCGCGCACTTATCAACGTTTCACTTTTAATAACTATTTAAACTAATTAATTGTAGTATCGCAATTTTGTTTATGTATTAACATAATAATGCTCATTATTATTTTGTTTGTTATTTCTTAAAATAATGTAACAGGAAGTCTCGTGGCAAAGGTTATTTTTTGTGCCCTGAATCAGATCCTTAAATAAGAGTGAGTCATTTTGACATTTAAAGGGGACGTTTATTAATACAAGTTTAGGTAGGTAGTACACAGGATATAAAAATACCTATCGCATAGCCGTTATCAAACTAAGTAAAGTTGCATAAAAATGATTGCTGGGAAACGACTTTAATTTGTGGTGTAAGAATTTGCTGTTTGCGGTAACGCACGCAAAACATTGTGTTTATGGGTGCATGCAACGGTACAGGGGTCGTGGGGGTATTTAAAGTTTTGTTATAACATACGCACGCAAAACATTGTGTTTATGGGTGCATGCAACGGTACAAGGGTCGTGGGGGTATTTAAAGTTTTGTTATAACATACGCACGCAAAACATTGTGTTTATGGGTGCATGCAACGGTACAAGGGTCGTGGGGGTATTTAAAGTTTTGTTATAACATACGCACGCAAAACATTGTGTTTATGGGTGCATGCAACGGTACAAGGGTCGTGGGGGTATTTAAAGTTTTGTTATAACATACGCACGCAAAACATTGTGTTTATGGGTGCATGCAACGGTACAAGGGTCGTGGGGGTATTTAAAGTTTTGTTATAACATACGCACGCAAAACATTGTGTTTATGGGTGCATGCAACGGTACAAGGGTCGTGGGGGTATTTAAAGTTTTGTTATAACATACGCACGCAAAACATTGTGTTTATGGGTGCATGCAACGGTACAAGGGTCGTGGGGGTATTTAAAGTTTTGTTATAACATACGCACGCAAAACATTGTGTTTATGGGTGCATGCAACGGTACAAGGGTCGTGGGGGTATTTAAAGTTTTGTTATAACATACGCACGCAAAACATTGTGTTTATGGGTGCATGCAACGGTACAAGGGTCGTGGGGGTATTTAAAGTTTTGTTATAACATACGCACGCAAAACATTGTGTTTATGGGTGCATGCAACGGTACAAGGGTCGTGGGGGTATTTAAAGTTTTGTTATAACATTAAAACTTTTTTTCGTAAGAAAACGTCAGTTAATGGTGGAATTTTGACCTTAAATATCTCCGTACCAGTAGGTTCCCAAGTATGGTCCCAGTACACAAACAATATCACACAAACGGAGAGTACAAGTAATTCTAGACTTCGTGAAGAGTCCTTTTAGACACGTTTTAAGATCTTGTCGTTTAAGAGCTGGACCGAAGAAGTTCTGCATCTATGCTTACTTACCTATTTCCAAGAGTCAAGCACCGTTATCTGTTCTTGCTTGAATGGTATGGGTGCCGGTGTAATCACGGGCACATGAGGCATTTCAGCTTGGTCTCTGCTATGGCAACGCGCTTCTATACCTATGGAATTGCAGAGGTTCATAGGCCGTGGTGACACGGTCTAGTGGTTGCAAGCGCTACTGTTGAGCATGAGGTCCTGGGGTCGATTCCCGGGTCGGGCAAAGTGTTATTGGATTTTTCCATATAGAATTTCTTAGTAAGCCCGGAGTCTGGAATTGTGGCCGGTTGATGGCAATAGGCTCGCCTCCTATTACATAGGAATCTAAAATAACTGGCCAATTGAGGGTATTCTTATAGGTTCACCTCTGCCCATCCCTTAGAGAAATACAATCGTGATGTTATGTGTTGTAGATACGATAGAAATACATCTATTAATAATCTCATACGTAAACCAACTCAAATTACATCATCTCCTAATTTACCCCTTGACCGACACATACATCTAACATGTCAAAACTGTACGTCATAATAATATGCAGCTGTAAGGTCAAAGTTGCGTCATAAATACTAACAAATTGGCTCCGTTATAGTAAAAACGATAATTAGTTTGAAATCAATCAATCATTTGAGAGATAACCCTTAGATAGTTCACACCACACGGATAAGTTATAGTTAACAGCTGGGCTTGAGCCGTAAAAATAATGTTTTTGTTTATCTAGTAACTCATATTTATTTGTTTTATGCGTAGAATATTGTGGATCACCTGTTAAGTTTGTGCGCATTGTTAGGGTTAAAGGGTTGACCTTACAGAATGTTATGTATCAATGTCAGAGCACGTGTTTGATGTGCAAGGATCGTACTGTGCTGCATGTGTCGTTTGTAGTTTGCGCAAGGGTCCATGTGGATAAAGTTAGTTAGACTATGTTCGCATGGACGTATCAATATCGCTACGGGTTTTTAAACCCTCGGTGTTGAACTGAGCATTGAGAATCCAACAAATGAAGTCGCATCGCGTCAACTGCGCGTCGAAAAAACACACTGTTGAATTTTCAACTCACGGCGCCAAGCATTGCGTTGAAGATCCAGTGCGCGAAAAACTCACGCCATTAGTCACGATATTCTTAAGAGACTGAGTGAACTAAGTTGCATGATTGCTGCACCATCATGTTTGACGTGTGTAGTCATTTCTTATTCAGGGCAACCTATGAAACATTTACCTAACTTCTAATTTCTTCTCCATTCAATCCTACATTTGTAAGTATGAATTTGGTCTTGTGGCTATGCCAGCAACTAAAACAGTGACTGTTCAA
This sequence comes from Dasypolia templi, assembly GCA_963555695.1. Classification (NCBI taxonomy): domain Eukaryota; kingdom Metazoa; phylum Arthropoda; class Insecta; order Lepidoptera; family Noctuidae; genus Dasypolia; species Dasypolia templi. The sequence goes on along the minus strand of OY743154.1, from coordinate 24,590,862 downwards.
GTTACCTGCTCTCAAGTAAACTGCTTTACCTGTGAAAAACAAGCGAACAAACATAACCAAACTTTAACGCCTGTTTTAACCCTCTCAAGTAAACTCTAGGGAAGTGTCAATAACTTCCGCGTGCGAACATAACCCTACCGCGGCTAATGCTTTAAATTTCACACATTCACCCAAGCTTTACGATTTTTGGTGAACAACAAATTTATCGCGAGCCTTAACACTACGTCAAATAGCGAAGTTTTTATTTGCCTGTTGATCCCCTTACTGCCCCGCGTTATGGCCCATTATGATGTATTTGAACACATTTAAACATTTTGAATGCTTTCCAACTTGCATTAAATGTTTATTGTCAGGTTTTTGAACTCATACTTCATTTTTTATGAGTTATACGAGAGGTGACATCTTAAACTTGTTTTTTTTTTTGTAAAGCCCGCGTTGAGATGAAAACGTGAAGGGTTATCGTTGTATCTGCGTTGTACGGTTATCGTCTTTTTCTTTATGTGAGACTATGTGTTACGTGGCACCTCTGTTCTGACGTTCTCAGACGATTTAAATTGATCCCCAGACCGTAAATATAATTAAAATATCGTGCTTTAGTATTTTATACACCCAGTCTGCTCGACACACACTGTTCTAAGGTTCGTATTACACCTAGGTACTTACTAGTTTTGGGTAAAGTTTTAAATTTTAAAATTTCCTCAAGCATAGATGCACTGATCATAGCTGATATCAGCTGAGTTAGGCTTTATTCTAGATCGTCACTCAGTTCGTGAATCAAACTCAAGCAGTGATTGGAACTGTAGTCCCCAAGTGTGGTCGAGACCGCGCTTGAGCGTAGATAGTCATGTCGCTTTAAGTTTATTTTCAAGTTTATCTGCGTTTTCGACTTGTTACGGTTGCGGAATTGAAGCATTACTATCAAAATTGATATTTTTATTAAAGGGTTACATTTAAAGGTAAATATGAATTGGAAATTGTTTTTAGACTGTAAGTTACGTTAGATTTTATCTTGTATGAGTTTCACCGGTTTTATTTTGAAATGAAAGCGTGTTTACATTATTAACATCTATAAACTAACTATAACGTGGTATTATACAAAGACATACAGTTAATAATACCTAATTTATTCAACAATGATTTGAAGGATTTACAATTTATATTAGTAGCTTTTTTCCCAATGGGCTGATACTCATCCTGCCTTTTAATAGTGATAATAAAATTAAATAACAATCCTATGAAACAAATAGATTTTTTGACATATTTGACTTTTTGTATTTGCATTTTTTTCTAAAATTAATGCTCTGTTATAGTTGTGGTTTTGTTATTGTTACAGTAATTGTTCTGTTAATTTATTATACTTCGATGGTCCTAGTTTATCATTTGTGTGTTTACATAATACAGTATTACATATATAACCTGTCATGCCCTTTAGGCCTGGAGGCTTTAATGTAGGTAATAAATTTTGTTTTTAATTTAAAAAAAATTGTTGCTGGTTTTTTTTTGTTTTTCTTTTGTCGGTATATTAGCACCATTTCAGACACCAGTCTACAGGGTCCTCATATGATCTGACCAAGTTTATTCTCGAATTTTTATACACTTTGACATTAATGGACTTAATGTACTATACAATGACATGAAAATTTACTTTGTAAAGTATTATAATATTTTAATTATTGTGAATGTGAAGGCAGTGTGGATTTGTTGTTTTTTTTATATCTCAGTTTATTTTAATTTTTTAAAGCTAGTTATTATAATCATGGTCTGGCAGTTTGAGTAATTTATGCGGCCTACCTAAATGTCCTTTCTTTGGTAAAGTTCGTCGAATCGTTGAGCTCCTTAAGTTCTGTGTTGAGCTGCATGATTACTGACAAATGGTTGCACTGACTTGACAGGTCTACTCATTCTGTGTGGTTCTTTCCTCGAAAGACCATTTCAGACATCAATCTACATGACCTGACCAAGATTATGACTGGGCTTTAAAAGAGACTGTGACCTCTGAGTTTGTTTCAGCCTTTCTTCTCAGAGTAGTCAGATAGGAAACGCCGATCTCATCTACTATTAAAATATGATTGACGTGTAAAAGTGTTTGTAAAAAACCTACTTACAGAAATAAAATCATTTATCATTAGCGTGGCTGGCTGACGTATGGCAATGAATTAAATTTAATGTTTTGTTAATCACTTGCTAGTGTAACATAATCCAGTTCTTCTAACCGAACAGACAGCTGTGCTGCTGGGGAGTTTGTTGCGCCACTTCTTCTTCCCAGCTAAAGCACTAGGAAGTGGTGAAGGGCGGGCGTTTTGGGGGCAGGCCTGTCTTATGTAATTTAGACGTTCGAAAAGTGCTGATTTTGAGTAAAATAATTTTACTAAAACAGAACAAAGTTGTTAAATTAAATAAATCGTAAACAAAAACAGGCTGATGCATAGACAAAACAGATCTCTGTCTGAGGCTCAATTTGAGTCTCGCGCTGAGTATACATTGATTACCGTTTTGAAATTAGAACGATGCTCAAGTCCTGATTCTCTACTTATATAGTGATCGACTGATTGACGATCAAATTGGACTTGAGGAAAGTTTTGTACACTTAGTTTACGAGTCGGAGTATTTAAATATTGACCTTTGTATTAAGCCTTTTATGTTTTAGTGATAAGGATATTATTTAAAGGCTTTTTTGTGAAATAAAGAATTATTTATTTCATTCGGAAAACCGTGGAAGTAAAATTGTTCATGACCGTCTAGTAATTCTAGTGGCGATTGTTTTATTACCAGAGCAGGTTAGAACCTCACAAAAAATATCCTTATTCAGTAGATATTGTTTTAGGTTGATACTGTGATGAGGTATCACAACATTTCCTTGCTACACTTTTTCAACACATAAATTCAACCAGATTTGCCGTTTTACCCAATAACTGTGCCGTTTAACACTGTGATATCGCTTTATCCTGGTTCTTTACCAGGCTCAAACGGAGAGTCAAAGAGACACAAAGGACTTCAGGCTTGTTCACTCAGCTTCATTCACCAGGTTGGTTCGCTCATCTTCATTAACTCAGGCTTGCTCACTTAGCTTCATTCATCTAGGTTTTTTCACTCAGCTTCATTCACCCAGTCTCCTTCACCCCTATAGTTTTTCCATTCACCCCGCAGCTCTGCTAAGCGTTCCGCCATATTTTAATGCCGGGATAGTTGGACCATAAACTCGTTTGATTTATTTTATGATCGCTATACGTGTGTGGTTGTTATGTCAGCGGGTTATTTAGGTTTTTTTTATTAGAATTAAGGCTGTTAGCTTGGATATTATTGTAGCCCATAAGGAGTTTGTTTTCTTTGTGGTTAACTTTGGACATATGATGACAAACAGTGAAGTGATCACCTCATAACGAGCGTATGGACAAAATCCGAGGATTTGGAGTTAGCGGTTGTGTATGGTGAATCTGATTGGTTGGTATTGTGTGTGGTTCACGAAAATGAAAATTAACTTTATTGAGCCCAGCAGTGTTTTTTTGTGTTTCATGAAAACTCTTGGATCTGTACGTAACATACATTTAATGTATCTGGCAAATCCAAGACCAGTTGCTTTCATAATAAATAAATAGGTAATTACGAAAATTACCACAACAATTTTTTTCCCTCAGATTTGAGACCTAAAACTGAACGTCGGACAACGAGGCTTTTTAAGGTTTTAAAACTTTTGACCTTGAAAAAAAAATGTTTTTTTCTTTCACGCCGCTAACATAAGAACCACACCCGATAAGCTAGCATGAGCTTGGTCGGGATTAATGGCGCTGCCCTAAAGAAAGCTTTCTTATTAGATAATGGAGGCGATCGGTTAATGCGCCATTTTAACATTATGATAAACAGTGAAAAAACAAGAGGCTAACTACCTATCCTTGTGCTTGACGGTGTTAGCGTCATTCAGGATTTTGATGTTGTAATAGGAGGTGAAGGAATAGGGAAAAAATGCTTGTTTCCAAATAGTGCGAAAAATATGACAAAATTTTAAAATCTTATAAAATTGACAAGTTATAAACGTTTTAAAATAAGTGATAGACAAGGACAGCACCATCGTAGAAGTGACGTCACGGCTATGTAACTTCATACTAGCGCCATACATTGTCCGTACCGTGCGACAAGGACGGCAATAATCCCCTCCAAAAACTTTTAAAGCGTGTATCTTCTTCATATTTACATCGATTTAACAGATTTTATCTATTATCTCGTTTTTACTATGCCTTCTTTGAAATTACATTATACATCCCTATTATTTTAGTAATGCACAATGTGTGTAAAACATTTTGTCTATTTCTAACTTATCAAACCATCTAACTAACTTACATATTTGACATAAACTAACTTATCCGACTTATTTAAGTTATCTGACTTATCTAACGCACTTTTCATTTTAAGTTTATGTCAACATCTGCTTAGCCTATTCCCAACTATGCCTGGGTTGGTTTCCAGTATAACTAAGTGCAGCTGAATACCAGAATTGTATATGGAACGAATGCCTAGGTAGTAAATAACCCTTCGTTTATCAGGTTGTCTGACTTTCGGGCTTGTGAATACCTGTACCGACAAAGATCTACATACGAGTATGAACGCCGGGACCAAAGCTTAACGTGCTGTCCGAGGCACGGAGGATGTGGAAATCTGGTCACCCATCCACGGACCGGCCTCGAAAAGCGTACCTTAACCTTCCATCGATTGTTATTTGCGACGAGCCCTTTCTTTTTTAGTTATGTGTCTCTTGGTGAGGAAGCACAGAAGGGGTCGAAGTGGCGGTGCTAGGGGGAGGCCTATGTCCAGCAGTGGACATCTTTCGATAATGATGATGATGATGAACATCTAATAAGTACCTAGTAAGTAAGTAGTGATAGCTTTTTAAATATCTGTATTTTGATTACAAAAAATGTACTAACTCTTATAAAAAAATAACTAGATAAGCCACATCTCCATCAAGCCCTACTCTCTTCTGTATATCGTCGTCTCATCTTTGATAAAACTTCAAAAAAGGCGTTTGAACCCTTCGTGTGCGAATCAAACTTTGGCCTGTTTTTTAAAGATCAAGAGGTTTTTTTGACCACCATACAATATTTAACAAACACGTTTCTTGTGCGGGAAGGTCCTTTTCAACTTTATTATGTATTGTTATAGCGGCAATGGAAATACACACTCTGTGAAAATTTCAATACCTATTACAGTTCATGAGATACAGCCTGCTGACAGACAGACGGACGGACAGCGGTGGCTTAGTAATAGGGTTCGGTAAGCACCGTTTGGGTACAGAACCCCAAAAATGGTTTCAATGTATTTAAAATTAAATTCCAAGTACAAATAGACAGAAAGAACCTTAAAAATAATCCAATTAGAACGTAATAGGTACTCCACTCTTAAATAAATTCAACCCAATTAAACGATCGTTAGAACATTAACAAAAATGTTTTACTTGAAAATGTTATTTTAATAAAATGAACTGAGTAAAAGGGACGATCCACTTAGAGTGAGGCCGGACTAATCTTGACAAAACACTCGTCTAAACCGCGGCTGTATGATTTAGCTGTTAGTTAAACCAACTGTCCCTGCAGGCTTATGTTTAGACTTAGTATATACGGCGACATTATTTTGAAGTTCTATTTCGTTATTCCAAGGAGCACGAGTGATTTGTAATGCATATTTTCTAAGTACTTTTACATTTTACAAACTCAACTCGGAAAAAGCGTTTGCCTCAATAAATTATTATTTTTTACTTCCTCGCACAATACGTAGTCAAAAATGGTGTGATAAACATGCGTAAGATAATTTCAGACTCGTGTCAACTTGTACACTCGTCAGAAATCACCTACTTTCCGCACTTGTGGCATAAATAACTATTGTGAATGTCCCACTGTTGGGCCACGCTTCGTTCTAAACTAAACCTCTTCATCATCTGCCAAATACCAGTATTATAAATGGAGCGACTGCCTAACTGACCTCTACAACCCAGTTGTTGGGTAATAAGATACCCGTTGGTAAGATTGGTTGGCAGACATTCGGGTTTCAGCCATCAAACGCCACGCTGGCCAATGCGTCTTACCGAGTTTTTCGCCAGAGCCTCGCTCGTCATTCATCAGGTACACGGCGTGCAGGAGAGGTTGACTTGGGTGATCAGATGTTATGCCACCCCCTTACCCACTTGGTTGACCAGTATGTCTATCTTGGCCATATTCTTTCATTTGGCAAAGATCATCAACAAACAGAGATACCCAGAAAAATACAGCTAGGGCGGGCCGTATTCAGCAAACTCGACAACATTCTGAAATCTGCCAAAATTCAACAATGTCTGAAATCTCGCCTCTATAATCAGTGTGTTCTGCCCACCATGACGTACGATGCTCAGACGTGGACGCTCACGCAGGAGGCTGTGTACAGGATGAGAGTTGCACAGAGAGCCATGGAGCGTTCCATGCTTGGCTTAAAGCTCATAGACCGAGTTCCAAACATAGTGATTCGAAGACGTACGAAGGTTTTTGATATCGGAAAACGAGTTATGGAACTCAAATGGAGTTGGGCAGGACACCTGGCAAGACGCAGTGATGGCAGGTGGAGTAAGGCAGTGACTGAGTGGCGTCCAAGGACTGGAAGATGAAATGTCGGACGTCCGGCGGCGAGATGGGTAGACGATATTGTTGCCATCGCGGGTAGAACCTGGTTGAGGCTGGCACGAGAGGGAGCGTGGAGATTGGCTCAAGAAAAGAGAGGCCTATGCTCAGCAGTGGGTAAAGTCGGGCTGTGGATGATGATTATATTCTGTTCTCGAAATTACTTTAGCTTATAAGTAGATATTGGTGCACACTATTAAAGCAACTGCAATTGCTGAAGGGAATATCTAACGTCAAAATCATGGGCTACCGGCTTTAAATATGATAATATTATGTCAAACGTTAATCACTCAGAATGACAGCTCGCTAACTGCCAGCCCCGAAGGGACGTTGGCGTGATGATACTCAACCAATATTCATATTTCACATAGCCATGTTTATGACGTGCTCATGTCTTAGAAATAATTGCGTTCCCTTTTAGTGCTTTAAAACTTAATTTATGTGGGTAGGAAAATATCGCTCGAGGCTTCTACGTATCTATGGGTAAGATATATGTGTGAAATTCTCTATTGAAGTCAAGAAACTTCACTTTTGTAGGTACACAATCAATTTCTGAGAAATATAAAGATTAGTCTAAGCAATCGTCAAAATTAATTAATTTCCTTAAAAGTCATTTAAGCTCGTATTTACTTTATTTGTTACATTATTATCATGAGTTCCATTGTGTATAATATTAAATTCGTCAACGCCTTATAATAACTCGTTGACAGATTTCGACGAATAATTACTTTGTATGTGGTGACAACAGTAATAATCATAATTTTGTTTATACTCATATTCTGTTATATCCTCCATGTTTCATGGAATCACAAACAACCCATCACGTACAAATACAATTTATGACAGAATTCTAAATCATTCTCGATGATCTAAACAAGGTAAAATTTAATAATCTGTATTGAATTACGTTTGCGCCATAGACGAGTATTTTATTATCTGTCAAAGCATTGTTTACGGCGTCCATTTTAATTCGGATTCCCGCCTGTTTGTCATTATACACCGATACGGTGATATTACGTGTCGGAGTGACAAAGCCTATCGCCATCAATGGATCAGCGAAAGCGTAAATGTAAAAAGTAGTAGTCTGCTTTTACCGTATTTGAAGGTTTTTTCTACATACATGTTTATTTTATAAAGTTTTTTTAGTTTTTTTTAAATCGTAAGAATTAACTAAAATCATAAGTCATGTTGCTGTCGCGCAGTCGGGTTAAAATGCAACAATGTTTTTCACATACAAAATTATATTTAGCAATAGCCAACAAACGATAGCATTTCAAGCAAAACATGTAATACCTCCTGAGCTACTATTTCAATGAATGTTAAAATTAACAGATAAGTATTGGCGATGTTTAATTAAACCTCTCTTGAATCGTTTACACTTCAGGTGTTTCAGGAATTCGCAGAAAATCTCCTTCCGGAGGAGACGATTTACTATGGTTTGATGGGTAGAATTCAAATTTAGAAGGGCCATCGAAAGTTCAATGGCTGTTTAGTGAAATTTCATAGCGATTTTTAGGTAAAAGGAGTTGTCGATGTTTAAATTGAAAGATGAAGATTTTTCTGAAAGTTTTATCAAAGACAGAATCAATAGTACTATTTTGCCTTGGCACACAAAATCTGTAAATATATAAAATTAAAGTCGCTTGTTGTTAGTGTATGTGACTGTTTTGTTCTCCTAAACTCTAAACTCGCCTACATAATCGGAAGGTTTATGTGCATTATACATAATTATTATACAAGTAAACATCTAAATTAATATAATTAACAGATATTTTATTTTTTTCAAGTTTTTAAGTTTGTTTGTTACGCTGTCAAATTAATACGGCTGAACGGATTTGAATGTTTTTTTTTTAAATTTCGTTTTTAATCTGTACAAACATAACGTTACATATCGTCTGCCAAACTGCATAACAGTTTGTCGGCAGTTGTTCTCGTCTAACAATAAATTAAAAAATTTGAAGTTAATGTGCTTGTGTAAATAACTTAAATACGCTAAGTAAAAAAACTATAGCTAATAAATATCCAGTCACATAAAAAAATATAAAAACTTACATTTTACAAATAGGCATTTTCGCCAATCTATAGTTTGTTACAAACATTATCATGACACATTGAGAGATAATGTTTTTGTAGAACCTTTTAAAGTTTGGCCTTAGATTTAACATGCGAGATCAGTTTTGGGGGTAGCTCATTGAAAAACGTTGGTACTACGTACCTCCTTGTGCGCTTACCAAAATAGTTTGATATTTTTGGGACAGTAAGTGTCTTCTTGTTAGATAAACGATAGCACAGGAGTAGACCATGTAAAAAAAAATCGTCTTTTAAGCAGGAGCGGCTTGATAATTAATTCTTAAAGACTTTCATATAACTTCTTTGAACTTTGAAGTTTTTTTACAAATTTATGTTCACGTTTAGACAAACGTTACTTTGTCGACTACAAAGGTCATGGCTACTGAAAGTTGTCTTCACAAGCAAACCACTGAGCTGCCGACTTTCGACTTTTTATCTATCCACATTTGACAGTCTCATTCGTCTGATAAAGGAACAGAACTTTCTAGTAGATCGATCAAAATTAATGAAATGTCTTTATGGCAAACTTAAAATTTTTAATTGCATAGATCTCGGGAAAACCTTGTGAGAAAAAAAAGATTTCTGTCAAAGGTTCCGTTTTACGTTTTTTCTTTTGCAACCCTGGAAAATAAAAACAACAAATTATCTTTGCTTATTTAGCTTCATAATCAGCCTATAACACTCCCACTGCTGGGATACAGGCCTCCTCTCTATGAGAGGGAGTGGGCCGTAATCCACCACGCGGGCTTAGTGCGTGTTGGTAGATGTCATATGTCTTCGAATTTTAGGTTCTAGGACATGCCTGTTTCCTCACGATGTTTTCCTTCACCATTTTGAGAGCAGCGGTGATAAAATTATTTACACATAGTAAAACGCCTGCCTGGGTTCGAACTCACTATAGAACGAGCAGAGAAATATTAAACAACTAATACCCAAAACATGATTTCAAACTACACTTGGGAGCAAATAAATCGAGCCACTACCTTTTTTCACGTAAAATGGTAAATATTTTTGGGAATATGGAACGTATCAATTCGAACTATATATCGCCTAAAAGTTAAGTTAATAACCTTAACAATGAGGGTAAATTATTGAATAATAACCTTATTGAATGATAAATTATTGGCTCTGCAAGAAAAATGGTAATTTTGATAGAAAATTTAGTAGGGCTAAAACAGTCCATAAAAACAATAAAAAACAAAATTATTGCAAAAAAAAAATTCTTAATAACTGGTATTACCCCCCCGTGCCCTGATGCATTCTTGTAGCCTATTAGTCATCGATCTGATCAGAGTTACGATGACATATTGTGGTATGTTCTCCCACTCTTCAAGCACAGCGACTTTAAGCTCGGGAATGGATGAAACAGCGGGAACCCTGGCTCGGACTCTCCGTTTTAGCTCGTCCCATAGGTGTTCGATCGGGTTCAAATTGGGACTTCGTGCTGGCCATACCATTTGTTGAATCCCGATCGCAGACAAGTATTCCGTAACGATCTGCGCGGTATGAGGTCTCGCATTGTCATGCATAAACAAGAAATTTTCTCCGACAAAACCAGCATACGGCATTACGTGGTCTTCAAGAATGTCAGTTTTGTATCGGTCAGCTGTTAATCCACGTCTACCACTGCCATCGTTGGCGGGGTCGACGAAGACAAGTTCCGTTTTTCCGTCTAGAGAAATTCCTCCCCACACCATACAAGAACCACCACCACAGTTTCTCGAATGCAACATTGGGCAAATCTTTCACCAGGACGTCTATACACTCGGTTTCTCCCGTCATTGCTAAAAAGACAGATTCTTGACTCGTCAGAAAACAAAACTGACCTCCAGTCTTCTAACGTCCAATTATTGTGTTCTCGAGCAAACTCCAAGCGAGATCGGCGATGAGCTACAGTCAATTTTGGGCCAGTTGCTGGTTTGTGTGATGTTAAATTTCGTTCCTTTAGTCTTCGTCTCACTGTCCACCTACTGATTGCGACACCTCGAACGTCACGTAACGCTTGCTGTAGCTGAACAGCATTAAGTCCACGGTCGCGCAACGAATTGGTTGCAATAAAGCGGTCGTCACGTTCTGTTGTTGCCCGTGGTCGGCCAGTTCCAGGTCGCTGAACAAAAGCACCAGTCTCCAGATACCTGCGGTATACCCGCTGTACCTTTGAACGACTCAAATGAAGTCTGCGTGCCCCTTCACGTTGTCCGTGTCCAACCTCAAGTAAAGCTACAACTTGGGCAGCTTCCGTCGGTGTAGTATCCATTTTATCAGGTTATTTTGATTACACAGACACAGATAAAGACAACAATAACAAGTAATATGGGTATGATTAACAAAAACCTCAAATTTAATCTTTTCTTAACAGAGTACAATAAAAATGTCATAAGCAAATTAAATGCGATAATTTTATTCTACCCTTTAAACTTTAATTAAAATGAAATTTTGACAACTAACTACCCTCATTGTAAAGGTTATTAAATACCCTTTTAGGCGATATATGTTTCGAATCGATGCGTTCCATAATACCAAAAATAATAACCATAATGCGTGAAAAAGGAAGTGGCTCGATTTATTTGCTCCCAAGTGTATAAACCTGCCGTAATTACTAGCACACGATCCCTTTTGGTTTCTAGACACTCAGCAAAAACAAACACCGCTCTATCCCTTTCACACACACATAGTTACATACCACCATCTCACTCCCACTTACACACGTCATTAGCGATCAAATTGGACATGAGTATCGACAGATCGGTAGCTTCCCAATTAATGTACGCAAAAAATTATAGACTAATATCGTTCATAAAATTATTAACAGATATTATGTTTTATTAATAAACAGTGTGTGTGATCATTAAAATGAGTGTAAAAAGTTTTTGTAAAGCTATAAAAAATCACTTTTAAAAGCTTGATTTTCGATTCTTATAAATTATTTCATGGTCAATGTGAGTAGATAAAACATTTCCAAGAAGGTAGGGACTTGACACGCCATCTGTCATGTTGTGTTTATTAATATTTGGGTGGTAGAAAAAACCGGCCAAGTGCGTGTTGGACCACGCGCAATGTCGGGATCCGTAGTTGGGATGAATTTATCCCAAGAGCAAACTTAACATTGTAGTTTTGAGTGACGTTTTGACGTTTGTACTGGTGAGATCGTTTCCCGATTTTTCGCGGAAATAAAATAAAAGAACGAAGATTGGGGTCTCCTAAAGTGCATAATTCTTGCGTAAACGAATACCAAATCTCAAAACTATATTTAAATACCCACCAATTTCAAAATAACATTGAGACTAAAGATTGAAACTGTCAGTGTTTGGTGTGTTGTAGATGTCGACGTCAGATTGTCAATGTCAGATTGACAACGTAAACACTTTGTGTACTAATTTAAGAGGATTATTGAGCTAAGAGCAAGTCCTGTTGCAAGAATGCCGGTAAAATGCAGTGGATGCGGCAAATTTTTGTTGGTGCAATTGACAAAGCGAGGTGCACTAAATGTGCCGTCGCTTATCACAGAGTGTGCGTCGGCCTCCCTACGAAAGGCCCTCTAGTCTCCGCCTGGCACTGCCCTGAGTGCAATAAAAATGTCCGTCGGGACAACAAGGCCGAAACGCCGTTACGAGGTTGTGTGGCAGAAGTACAGGGTGAGGAGCCGGATTCTTTATCTGTGCCAACGCCACCGCCTGTGGCGACGCTGGAGCCCGCAACTCCCACGGCGTCAACAATGTTAATGCACTCGACGATGCCTCTATCAACTGCCGCATCGCCGACGCCTCTGTCCACTGCAACACCGGTGACGCCTCCACACATCGTGACTGTGGTTGTGGACACAGACAACACCGCTTCGAAGATGATTCTTGATTTCCCGCAGGACGTATGCTCCGCTTTCAAACTGATAGTGGAGGAGCTGCGCACATTGAGATTTGAGGTGTTGGAGCTTCGAAAAGACGTGGCGAAGTTGAAGGCTTGAAACGACTAGTGCACAACCGTATGGATGGCATAGAGTCTAGACTGGAGGGGGTTGCGATCCGACAACAAATTTAAGTGCCGTGGAGACTGTGGTCCTGTTGGACCACAGTCTCCACGAGGCTCAAGAGGAACCTTAATGACAGGGATCAGGAGCTAATGGCAAACGATCTGGTGATAGCGAACGTACCTGAGTTTCAAGCGGAAAACCCAACTCACCTGTGCCAGCTGATTGTCACTCAGCTCGCAGGCACTTTAGAGGACCGCGACATCGTGACCGCAGAGCGAGTCGGCGGCAGACACATGAAAGCGACAAGCCCCATAGCTTCAACAGAGCCCCGTCCTCGCGCTATTATGGTGCGCTTCGCTCGGCGTGATCAGCGGGACGCCGTGTTGAACAGTACCCGCGTGCGACGTGACGCTATAACAGAGGGTTTCGGACTGACTGGGAAACCTGTACGCTTCTTTGTCAACGAGAGGATGACCAAGCTGAACGAGCAGTTGTTTCGTCAGACAAGGGCCGCAGCAGGGATCCATGGAAGGCGGGTCGTATGGACGAAGCGTGGTCGCGTCTTGGTCCAGCAAAAACCTGGAGAGTCCACTCACAGGATTTCATCTGGGGAAAACATTCTTAAGTTTATTGGTCCATACACGGACATTCATATATGAACCTTTGTTCTGTGCTGCACATTTTTTTAAACTATTTAATATTAGGTATTTCTATTTGTAAGCGTTTATTAATCATGGTGTCTGTGTGTCGTATCTGTCGTGATCTGGGTAGGTGGGAACATCAGAGTGTGTATTGCTATAAAACGAGGGACATAGTTACATTATTTACACATATTTTTATCTTCACACTTATAACAACATTTTTTAAAAACAATATTCCAATTCACAATGATTGGGAACATTGTTTACTACCTGAACTACAACTTATGCACAAAAATTACTTTCACAAAATAAATAAATAAAATTACTATTATACACCTATGAAAATATACTATCTTTACTATATAAATACACTTACAAAGACATTACTTTTTACATAACATGACTAAGTCAAATTGATTAAAGTTTGGATTATTCAATGCAGGCTCACTGGCAACTAATCAGGACGAGTTTCTAATTGCAATGTCACAACACTCAGTGGATATAATGGCAATCAACGAAACGTGGCTGAGACCTGGGGAGGACGGACGCGCGCCTAAGGTTCCGGGCTATACGTTAAAGCACGTGCCGCGCCCTGCGACTATACGTGAGGGGCGAGGCGGAGGAGTGACATTAACAATGGATTCGGCACTAAGATTTGAGAAACACATCAGTAACTCCATGAAAAGTTGTTTTTATAGACTGAAACTTCTATAATCAATTAGAGACTACTTGAGTGTTGAGATCAACACTCAGGTAAGCAAGCGATTCCGGAGGACACGGTGGAGCATACGGTGGAGGTCTGCCCAGCTTGGGCGGAGCACCGCAGTGTCCTCGCGGAGGCGATCGGCGGCGGCGACCTCTCGCGTATGGCCCTGGTCCAGGCCATGGTACGGAGCGACAGGGAATGGAAAGCCGTCACCTCCTTCTGCGAAGCAGTAATGCTCGCGAAGGAGGAGGCGGAGCGCGTGAGGGAGAGAGCCTTGCGCCCTGGGCGCCGCAGGAGACGCCCTGGGCGTCGGGAGTCGCCTGCAGATTCCCGGCCACCGTAGGCGCGGGCTTGCGGACGGCGAGCAATGGGTAGCTCGCCGTCCGGTAGGGACCAGGCCCGGGTCGACGGCGCGTCGTGTTCCACGCGCGCCTCAAAGAGATGTCAGCACAAAATGACGGGGTCCGTAAGGGCCGACGCCTCAGGGTCGCGGGTAATTCGATAGAGATAACCGTGGCCCTGGCACAGGCAACTGAAACACGGGTGGGTTTTAGTCAGTAAAAGTCTGACACGCCCTTCCGCTCCACCCAGAGCGGGAGAAGTCATTTGATGATTTCCCACCCAAAAAAAAAAAAGGTAAGCAAGCAATTAGTGGATAGCCTTATTTTATCGAGACTTAACTCTGCGATACCATGTATGGACCATGCAAGTTAGCAAGAACAGAAAAGCTGATACAACGCATTCAAAATGCGTGTACACGGTTCTGTGTAAAGATACCTCGTAGAAGACATGTCACTCCTTTCATAAATGAAAATAATATTGAAAAAATGGCTTCTTGAAGAAAGTTGCATATGGCTGGTTTACTTTTTGGAGTAGTCAATACACAAAAACCGCACTATTTGTTTGAAAAGTTAAGTTGGAGGCAGAGCAAATACGAACCACGTTTTTCTACCAACCCCCTTTGTACAACACAACATAGGACCGCAGCATTCAGAGGGAGTTTCAGCCGCCACACACTGTTGGAATAACATTCCTGCACCAATAAGGGACCTGAGGACAAAAAAGCATTTTTTGAGTACTTTAAATAAATATTTCATGCAGATACAGCAATCCACAGGATTGTAAAACTAGTCTGGTAACAATAGCTGACCTTTTTGTACTTACCTCAAGGGTCATGGCCTACGTGCAATGGATATGGATTTCCAGTAGTGTGAGTGGCCTCTGTCTGAATTCTCCCTGTTTAGGTCCAGTCTGTGTCATTGTTGCAGGAGTGGTAGTCCTCAATTATCTGTGTTGTGTTTGTTGTAAGTCTTTCTAAAGCTGCATTATCTGGATGGGACAATAGGCAGGTATAACATTTCATAAAGTATCACTTTAGGTACCAATTTTGTTTAATGTTGGGCTGGGTTTCTGTCTCAATATAGTTAAGTAATGCAACACCTACTAATGCCTACAGTTATGCTTACCATGAAGATCAAGAGAACACTATCAAGCTGTACCACTTGGCTAACTTATCGCTTTGATCTAAAGAGCGTGGTCGTCGTTTGCCAACGCCATGCCTTCGAGGCATGGCGTTGGCAAACGACCGCTGTCGCAACCCCCTGGGTGCATACTCGTAGAAATAATTATGGTGTATCAATGAATTCACTTCACTTCACTATTTAATAATTGAATATTGATAGTATCGAAATTATAGTTAATAGGTATACAGAGTTAATAATAGGCCTTTTTGTTTTCATTGTAATGTGTTTAAAAGTATTCTCTTTTTAATTAATTAAGTTACTTTTTTACAGATACATATGTTTATATTTTTTATTTTCATAATACGAACCCTAAAAAATTGAATCAGAAAAACAGTACTTATACCAAATATAAAGGCTAGGCCACAAAAATATAACAAGCATGGGGACGTTTATTTATTGCATAAATCAATGGATGGAGTGAGTGCATTAAAATAACTAACATGAATGACGATACCTGTCATGTACACCCTGGGGACCTGACTCTCCAGGGTGTGGAGCTCGTGAGGAAGAAGCAATAGTTGCGCCCTCACGCCCCTAGTCGCCGCCCTGGGCGTCGGGAGTCGCCTGCAGATTCCCGGCCACTGTAGACGCGGGCTTGCGGACGGCGAGCAATGGGTAGCTCGCCCTCCGGTAAGGACCAGGCCCGGGTCGACGGTGCGTCGTGTTCCACACGCGCCTCAAAGAGATGTCAGCACATAATGACAGGGTCCGATAGGGCCGATGCCTCAGGGTCACGGGAAATTCGAAAGAGATAACCGTGGCCCTGGCACAGGCAACTGAAGGAACACGGGTGGGTTTTAGTCAGTTAAAGTCTGACACGCCCTCCCGCTCCACCCAGAGCGGGAGAAGTCATTTGATGATTTCCCATCCAAATAAAAGAGCATTTCACTGTGGTGTTTGATTTTTGACAACTCTAGTCAGTCCCCATACAAACCTATTGCTGACTAAGCAATTTTTTGCCGGAACATATCTCAACATTGTCATAAAGCACAAACAATCTAATGAATCTATTTTTTCATTTCTAATCACCATAGCAACACTAAATTTTTTGTTACCTTCAGAAGAATATACCGCCAAATATAAAGCATACAGTTTTAATATACATAATATAAACTGCTTTGTATACCGACCGTAATATTTTTTGTCAGACGTCTGGCGGTCACTGTGTTCCTATAATATATGACATCACATTATTATAAATATACGAGAGAACATAAATATATAATGTATGCTATTAATCTATTTTTTATGTGACAATGTTGACAGTTACTGTTGTGCTGGATGTGTCATGAAAATGTTTGAATGTGTTTTACGTATTGATTTATGTAGGTATACGTAATATTGACTTCTGTAAATTGGTTCCAGAAAAGATTTTTTGTGTTTTGTTCGGTGCTTCCTATCCGATTTCTCTGACAAGAAAAACCGAATCAAACTCAGACGCTATACAGTCTCTGTTGAAGTCCAGACATAATCTTGGTCAGGCCAAATGGAGCCATATGAATGAGTGTCTCTAACATAGAATTTTGAGGAAAGAACCACACAGATTTCAGTGTACCTGTCCAGTCAGTGCACGCATTTATCAATAATCGTGTAGCTCAAATCAGAACTTAATCTTAATCATTTAAGTTGTTAATGTCTCACCACACAGCAGAGCAAGCTGTTTCTCATACAGGAGTTGATCATTGACAAAAAGCGTTAATGACTACCAAACCGCACTGTGCCCGCATGATTACGACCCACACCCTCACAACGAGAGGAGGCCTGTGTCCAAGCAGTAGTGACATGACAGGCGGATTATGTTATGGTGACCATTTTAGACTAATAATTTTTAATTTATAAGCGTTGTTTTGTTGCTATGAAAAATCGTTTTCTCTTAGAATAAATAGCTTACCTACACTCAAATTGCATTACCGTTAACTGTACCTGTCCTATCTCTGCAGTCTACGTAAAAAGTTATTTGAAACTACAAAATAACTTTTTTTTTCTTCGTTTTAGATCTACAAGAAACCTTTTTGCCACTAAGACATTCAGATTTACAATCAAAATAAAGCAACGCATATATGAGTATGACATGTGTTAAATAAGCAAACTCGCCTTCAAAATGATCGCAACACAGTCTCATCCAGTCACCAAGCATCCACGTCGCGTCGTGATGTAAGGGCGGCACCGTCAAAGCACATCGGAATCCACTAATTAATGTTCAACAGCCATCGATGCTCATCCCGACAGCACTAACTACACTAGTATCTGCTCTATGACATACCCACTTTATTATCTCGAATCTCGAATTCGTAGGTACACAGATTCTTTGAAATTACTAGAGGAATACCTACGTATTTATTTGTTTTGTTGATTTAAACGGGAAGTTTGATAAAGTTTATTGTAATGTTTATGTTTGCGAAATAATATATAATTAGAAGGAATATTTGCCAGAAAAGGTCCATTAAACATTTGAAGAAAATAAAACCTGTCGAGTAAACAAATAATAAACTTTGTGTTTCCGGAAACCGGAAAAGAAAATAAATGTGAACAGGAAATCGAGTGATCGTAATGAAACGGCTCATTGTCATTATTTTTACGATCGACCGATTTCCAAAATGTTTAAAACAACGACAAGTAAAATATACTTTATAAACTATTACAAAACAATTTTATAGCATGTACTTAATCTTAATTTTATAAACGGATCTAAAAAACAATTTAAACATAGAAAAACAAGGAACTTTGAAACATACATAAATAATATTTTTAAATGGAATATTATAAGTCAAAAAACTACAAGATTTATTTTTCTTCCTCATTAAAAAGCTATAAAATTATTGAACTAACTAGAAATTGAGCTTGATAAGTCGTAAAATTCATTATTTGACCTTATATATAAGTGTCATTGGCATATAATCATAAGCTTTAGGACAACTATGTCCACATATGTAGTAGTTAAAAATTGACCATAATAATAACATAAAACTATTAATATGATGAACTATAAATCAAAATAATAATATGAAATTTTCAGAAACCTAACTCGATAAAATCTTGATGGTTTGAGTAATCCATAATACCAGAACAACTGACTCGATCTCTCACTCACTCACTCTCTCTCTTTCTCTTTCTGCTCCGGAATTTCTCAGTAGCAGCACGGAGTCTGGATTTGTGCCCGGTTGATCCTCGCCTGGATTTGTGCCTCGCTTCCAATTACATGAGGCCTAAACATACCTGGCGAAATGAGGGTGTACTGTAGGTACACCACTGCCGAAGCGTTCGGGGAATAGAGGCATGATGTTGTGTTATTACAGCTTAAGCAAGGCCTATTGCAAATGAAGCGTCCCTAATTGCATAGTTAACGCTTCTAATATTACCTGAGGGGCAAGCCCTGTATTTTAAGGAACGTTCGCATTTTATTTTTACTCTGAATAAATACAATCAGCTGCATACATTTATGACAAGTTTTAGACATTGATTTTCGCTAAGAGGATCGGTTGTAATTTGAATTTGAACGTTTCTTTTGCACGAGAATTGACCTTCTGTGCTGTTAACGTAATTTACAATCTAGAGGGCATGTCACACAAGCACATCAAAATCCAATAAACAAAAATATCGGTAAAAAGAATCGATTAATTACAGAAAACACTCAAAAATCGATTACTGGTGTAATTGGAATCGCTTCCATATAGATAATTAGGTATGTGCTTTTGTGCTATTATAGTATATGCTACTTATACTTACAACATTGTTCATCATTCATTCATTCATGTCCCGTATCATATCCTTTTATTTGCTAGCATTTTACGAATCGTTCTAAAACGATTTCTTTTATAATATCTTTAAAAAATCGTTCATTGTTTACATTTTCCATTGTTGTGACACAAGTCAATTGCCAAACTGTCATTAAAGTTTCTCTTTTAGTCTATGAAGATTACTTTTTGGTTTATATAGCTTGAATTATTTTTATCAATAGGTTTAGCTGAAATATTGTATTTTCTATATAATTACCGATTACTAACTGAATTTCGACATCTACAATAATTAATAAGGACACGCTCATACTCGATCGTGGAGGTTTTAATACGTCTTGGCTGAACACACAGGCTGGTTTTATGACTGGCAGATGAGATGTCAGAATGAAGAAAAACAATTTTGAAACTTAAAAAATCATCAAAAATTAATTCTGGAAAAGGAATATTTTCCTATAAAAGAAAAGTCTGAAGCACCTGATGGGGATTCCGCGTCTGGACCTATTTCCTGACCTATTTCCTCCCTTATGCCTGGTGCATGTCTTAACTCTGTTGAAATTATAAAATGAGACGCCTGAGGTCTTCAGGCGTCGAAGGGACACTTTAGAGGGCCAGTCACCTTCGACAAAGCTCGACGTAAAATCTCCAGGCAGATGGTTACTCAGCAGAGTGCAGACGTAGAATTGATAGGTGTTTGTTGATAAAACCCGGACGCCGTATCCTCAGGCAGATGGTTAGTGAAACAGGTCCAGACGCAGAATCTTAGGCAGATGGTTAGTGAAATAGGTCCAGACGCGGAATCCCCATCAGGTGCTTCAGACTTTTCTTTTATAGGAAAATATTCCTTTTCCAGAATTAATTTTTGATGATTTTTGAAGTTTCAAAATTGTTTTTCTTCATTCTGACATCTCATCTGCCACTCATAAAACGAGCCTGTGTGTTCAGCCAAGACGTATTAAAACCTCCACGATCGAGTATGAGCGTGTCCTTATTAATTATTGTAGATGTCGAAATTCAGTTAGTAATCGGTAATTATATAGAAAATACAATATTTCAGCTAAACCTATTGATAAAAATAATTCAAGCTATATAAACCAAAAAGTAATCTTCATAGACTAAAAGAGAAAATTTAATGACAGTTTGACTTGTGTCACAACAATGGAAAATGTAAACAATGAACGATTTTTTAAAGATATTATAAAAGAAATCGTTTTAGAACGATTCGTAAAATGCTAGCAAATAAAAGGATATCCGTTCGGTGGTGGAGGCCATTTTGGATACGGGACATGAATGAATGAATGATGAACAATGTTGTAAGTATAAGTAGCATATACTATACTATCTGAAATACATTTGCGTTTTTAAGGGAGTTGGGTGTGGTCTGATAGTAAACGGTAGCGAGTCGCTTTTTATACATCTAATTTAGACGCCCAACTCGAGTTCAGTTTTATATACTGACTAATGTTATAAATGCGAAAGTAAGTTTGTTTGTTTGTTACGCTTTCACGCTAAAACTGCTAAACGGATTTGGATGAAATTTGGCACGCAGATAGAACATGACCCGAGTAAGGACATAGGGTACTTTTCATGCTGGATCGCAGACGAAGTAGCGGGCAACAGCTAGTTTTTATTTAAAAAAACAAAACCGACCCCGTTATGGCCCTGTTATGCTCGGACACTTCAAAAACTCAGCTTAACACTCCTTTTTTTCAGTATCTGGGTAATTAAGAACATCTTAACAAATTACCTACAAACTTACGCTGATATTCTACAATGTATTAAGCTTTAATGTTACAAGGACTCAAATTCGGGTCATGAACCAGAGATAATCAATGACAGTGTATCTCATTACTCGGGTCATGATAGGTGGCATCTATTTTCTCAACCGCTGCCTCTTTATCACTTGCACCACACATACATACATAATTCATGTGATAAAATACAAGCAATCAATTACTCCGCATGTAAATCGCTTAAGCGTCCCTTACGACGACGTAGCATCTTATTTCGTAAGTAGCTTTTGGCTGGATCTTTAATGAGACACGATATAAGAGGGAGTTCAGCTATATCAAAGTCTTGTGTATATGTTAGGTCAGGAAAATCAATTATTTATCCAATTGAATACTAAATTATTATGTCCGTATATTCAAATCACAATCGTCATTCTTTGACAGTTGAATGAAGAGTTGGCAATCGGAGCGCAACGATCGAATGGTGAAGGGCCAATCGAAGCGCCGAATGCGGTCGATGCATAAAGACGAAATGGTTAAATGAAACTCACACTAGGGCCTCTGATCTCTTAACCCCAGCAATACTACGTCAACACCATAATCCACTTCCCGGCTCTCAGTGCACAAAGCGCTAGAAATCATAATCAAGTAAAGGAAAACAAGCATAAACCGCACACAAACTGTCGCAAATTCTCTTAAACATCTCTATATACAATATAACATGTAAATCCGTATGCCCGCTCTCGACACGCTAATATCCTTTAATAAAGGTAATGCAACTTGAATTGCGTCTTGCCTGCAGGCTAGGGTTACCCCTTGCTAGATTTTGAAAATAATAATATTCAGCCGCAGGTAAATGCTTAACTCACAATCGATGGCATTGCCTTTCATTTTTACAGAGCAGCCGCGTTCATTGCGGTATTTACTTTGTCGAATAACGTTTTTTTCTAACCAATGAAACAAACCAAAAAAATAAAAATCACCTACATGGGCACTTATGAAACGTCAGAAGCTAGGTGCACGGTTCCAATAGGTCGTTCCCTTATGGAGATGAGCAGGCAAGAAACTCCACGGTTACTCTTTTATAAATAATTTACTTTTACAATGTTTTCAAATTACAATGTTAATAGGTTTGGGAGGACAGTGTAGGCGAGTGACAGTGTAGGGAGGACATCTCGCAACCCAACGCTTTGTCTCATTGCAGGACAAAGGGTTCTCTTCCCGTTTTCCACTCAACTCTGATCCTGAGCCAATATGGACTAATCACGTCAGGTGTTAAGCTTGTCCCGTCATTTACGTCGCTCTGCCTTGCCGCGACTTGGACTTTTTCGGGGACCTCTCCAATAATCGCTCGTATCTCATTTCCATTGGCCACTCTGGGCAAGTGTACAGACGCCCGTGATTCAAGGGACCACCCTATTTCCTGCCAGGGTCGTGCTTGCCACAAATATTGAGCTCACTTCGCTCGCTCTCGCACCCTAAATTTTGCATAGGGGCTCCAGGTTCCTAAAGTTCCCAAGGTCTACAACAGATGACAAACGTCGGAGATCTTTATTATCTTATTTAAGCACCGTTTTTCTCCATTCTATTTATTTCTAAAAGGCCAATCGCTCCCGTATTGATAATTTTATTTCAGAATTTTTTATTTTATGGCAATATCGCTGAAATTGCCAAAAAATAAAAATGGCTAAAAATTACTATCATTGATTTAACAACAGAAGGCAATATTTATAAACCTTCAAAATCCAGTCGTAATGCCATTTCAGTCACAATCAATGTCAGAAATTTAACAAAAATTTGTAAATTATAGGTATTTTTGACAGATAAAAATACGAGAATTGATCATTAGAATAGTTTGAAAGCCGGTCAGAAACTGTAGTTTAATTTTGATAACTTGATATTATCTAAGTTGCAGGACGAGGTCACATCCCTAGGACACCTGGACACTCCCCAGTTTCGTTCTTAGGTACTCGCATTAGCATGCCTTAGTGTCTCAAGAATAAAATTATCCATATTTCCACTAGCAACATTACTACGGATTTAAATGTCGCATTTGTTAGTTACTGAGAAATCTTTGAATGTTTTAACGTGCATTATCTTCGTAGGGTAGTCTTTGTGAGAAATTTAATGTAAGTTGCGCGAGTGTGTGTGTTGTGTGCGTGTGTGTTATTCGTTGTTCTTTGCTTGTAAGAGGGTTGGTATTACCCGGAATTGCTTGCAGCGGTAATGTTGTGTGGTTTCTGGTTGTTCCACTATCAGGCGAAAATATAGAAACGTTTTCGTCTGTTTGTTTAATTTAGTATGAAATGTTATTTCCATTGCTCTGCGGCAATGATACAAACTAAAGTTTTGTCACACAGTGACTGACTGTGTGATAAAATCTCTAGTCTAGCTATTTTTCTGAAAAAAAAAAATGTATTAAATGAAGTCGACGTAAAATTTTAAATTCCTGTGCATAATTTATCAGTTTAAAACAATAACACGATTAGGTTCAAAGTTCAGCAAGGGTGCAAACTAATTAAGTTTAAGTACCAAATCTTCAGCTGAACAAATAAAACCATTAATTACGAGACCAATGAACTTCAGGGAAAAAGTTCTGATAGAATTAATCTAAATTACGTCATGACTTAGGTACGTCATCGTCAATTATCTCACATAATATAATCCCCATCAAATATTAAGGGTTCGAATTATCTTGAATGGAATCGTATTTGGAACAGTCAATTTTCATTACGATACCGACACTTTTTGCGATAGACGATTTTTTGCCCGTCACTCTGAATTTTGAAGTGCCTATTCATAATTTAGTTTGAGAGAGAGAATTTAATATGGAAAAATGATAATAGCCAATTGTGATTCCAAGATGAGCAAAAGAAACCTTTCCTACATATTTTTGCTAACATTTTTACTATTATACTTTAATTTAAATAACTGAGATGTTTATTTGATTTTCTTTAAATAAAAAGTACGTGAAAACATCCATAGTAATATTATAAATTCGAAAGTAACTCTGTCTGTATGTTACCTTTCAACGCCTAAACTACTGAACGGATTTCGATAAAATTTAACAAGAAGATAGATGGCATCCTGGCGAAGGACAGAGGCTACTTTTTGTCCCGGTAGCACATTCCGTTGGGATAATTACCAACATCCACGCGGGCGAACCCGCGGGCTGAAGCTAGTAAGCAATATACCTGTTATTACCATCAAAAGCACATAAACTCGTTTTGGAAAAAACAATACCTACCCACAAACACATGTTTATTGACACACGTATACCTCATACGCCTACGCATAGGCTAAAAGTGTAGTAGGTAATTAGCAGACAAAATTACGTGTTTCAAAGTCCTCTGCCGGTGCCTGCACGCCGCAGCGCGGTGGTAACAAAGCTTGCTCATTAACTCCCTGCCGACTGACGACGGCGACGCCGCTATGAGATGTAGACTATGAAGCAGATGGGATGGAACGGTTCAAGGACTTGAGTTTACTGCCTAAGATTTTGTGGTGGTTGGTACGCAAACCTACACATCAAGCTATACATTTCCAGTACAAGCTGACTTCTTATTGTACGAAAAGCCTATTTAAAAACCTAATACCCACATTACACTATACATTTCTTCTTTTAGCTGACCTCGCATCAACTAAAAGAAGAAATGTATAGTGTAAATGGAGAGTCGTTTAGTGATGATTCGTGCTTCGGTCATTTTCAAATGATTTTCAACAAAAATGTTATGGTCGAATTTCGATTTGATTTAATGTTTCCCAATGTTTTGTTTTGTAATCTTAATTACTTGCTATGGAATAGAATAAAGTTCTTTTAACTTTACATAAATTGTGCTACTGGGGTTTGTTGCGCCACACCTTCTTCCCAGCTAAAGCACTAGGAAGTGGTAAAGGGCGGGCGTTTTGAAGGACTGTCTTATGTTATTTTGACGTTCAAAAAGTGCTGATTCTCAGCCCATTTAAATAAATGACTTTTATTTTTTATTTTGAATACATGTCAATATCATAGCGAAGTTGTCAGTTCGTTCATCCACGTTCATTGCGTCTTTTCCATTGTTGAGCAGATGCAATTTTGAAACCTATGAAGTAATGGATACGGAATTTCTTTCAAAGCCCTTGGATTTTGACTGAATGTGTTACGCAATTAAGGTGCTGTTCGAATTATGAACTCGGCCACCTGCACGAAAACTTATCTGTAACAATAAATAAAAGGGCAGTCATAACCAATCTTATTACTCATTAGGTGATTTTAAACCGGGTCATCTTGTTCCATTTATACATCATAACTCAGTTAAGAATTAGATCAGGGTTTCGTGATTTCGAGGAGAAGAGTCTATAAACGTTCGCATCTTTACGATTATATGGGTAATCTTATAAACAGGTACACAACATGTCGCCTCTCCTCTCCTACTCTATGCCCACATTTGAACTAGGAAGATGGGAAATTTTAATAAAATATGTTTCCCGCGTAAACGTCTCGCGCGTCACGTCTCTAACAGATCCCTTAAACACTTGCAATGTTACGTACAACTACCCTCCTTTCTATAAAAATGGCTGTAGAGTTCAAATTCGCATGTGTTGAATGTAAAGAGGGGTGGTAAACAAATGCGCCATAAGGATGCACCCCCGATTATGAGGGATATTATTTCCTAGTTGCAGTGAAAATCATTTATTTTAATGTGGAATAATTTGAAAAGATCTATGTTTCATATTTACGACGTGTTTTTTCTTTTATCTCTTTAAGCTTTTGGCTCAAGTGCTACTAAATGTTAGAAGGCTTGTTTTGAGAAACGAATTAGTTTTAAAATGGATTTATAAGAATAACTAAGATATGTGATGATGTAGGTACCTACAACTTCCATCATTTATTTGCAGCAGGTATGTTATATTTTAAACGCAGACGATAGTTTATTATTTAGTTAAGTGGCCATTGAGCACCACTTACTAAGCAGTGGCTCATATAATTAGTGTCTCCATGCGCGTGCACATTGCTAAAGACCTCCAATCAACAGATTTTTCCTACGAACTTATCACGACTTTATAATAAAGTAGGTGACACACAACAGCATGTCAATTCTGTAAAAATCTCATCGTGATAACTTGCGTGGATTGAGCTGTCAGTGTCATCCCGTCTTGGTCAATCTGACAGTTCACTCCACGCTCACTTCACCTAAGTTTTCACGGTGAGATATTTACAGAATAGCACGACAGGCACTGTATTCTTATCTCTATTGCAAATGGTTAATATCTTATCTACAAATCCCGAGAAAATCTAATAGTAAATAAATTTTTTTACACATCTGCCTTTTCTTCTATCCGTGAACCCACTTTTTACAACACAGCGTGAACAAAATGTGCGAGGGAGACGATGAATATTATTAGCATAAAAATATAAAAAAACTGCTGGAGTATCGTGTCATCTCGCTCTAGTGTTTTATGACCACGACTGCCACGAACGTTGGCGTTTAACATTTCTTACAGAAACAATTTTATTCTAAAGTTGCAATTATTAATATTTTTAATGGATCTGTAAAACATTTCTATTCAATTTACATCTGTATGCATCTCAAGCTGTAAAGCATTTTTACAATAAAGACATCAACCCACTGGGCCGTAACATCAGATAAACAAATGATTGTTGTTTTATTATCAGTCAAATGCAGTCGAGTATTTAAAATTGCATTTTCAGCTTAGTGAACTTAATGCGACTGTGATTAGAGCGATTATATTGTAAAAATTCTCGTAAATATAAAGTTATAAAGATTTTAATGGTTACCTTGCTGTGGTATTAATTACTTTTTAGAATGCCTTGGTTTTTATTTTGGGTTGGTAAATAGCACAATGGCTGGTGTAGTCAAGGGGTACTGATGCATAATGCAATACTACACAGATAGGGGTTTATGGACGGCTCAGATCTCAAGTGCGTATGCGGCATCTCCCCAAAGACAAGGCCCACTTCCCACTTCCATCCGCCGCCGCATGATGTCACCTGTGCACTTGACGATCTTATGACTGCGTCAGTGAGCGGAGTTCGCGTAGCTGAATTTTGGGCCAAAAATTTATGAACTTTTGGCCATCGATACGCTACAAAGAAGAATGCGATATTGTTCTACGCGTTGCCGGACAAAGAGTGTCAAAATATGTCTAATGTACATTTCAATTTTCTTTTTTATGCAGACGTATTTTCATTGACAAAAACTTCTCTATCAAAATCTAATTTTCATTCTTTTTTTTAAATAATTTTGATCAATGGAACATCTAACATAGGTGAGCATGAACATAATCAGCCTACACTGTTCCCACTGCTAGAACACAGGCCTCCACTCTTTGAGAGAGAGTGGGCAGTAATCTACCACGCGGGCCCAGTGCGGGTTGTTAGATGTCAAATGTCTTCCAATTTTCGGTTCTAGGACATGCCGGTTTCGTCACGATGTTTCCCTTCACCGTTTTGAGAGCAGTGGTGATGACATTTTACCAGCTGAACTTAGCTTTTCAGTATGCTTACACGTCATAATGATCAGCAATAAGCTTTTGTTCAGATAAGGTGAATGAAACCTATCACAACCTTTAAAAGAATAGGATCGTGAACATTCAATGAACATCATGTTTCTGCATTTTATTGCATAATCGTCTGATATTATCTTATTAAACTATTTCCAAGTAATTGATGCGTAAGAGTAGAATAATTCGCAGTGCAATACACATCACGCTACACACCTTATCTGAGTTTATAATTCAGGCTGTAGATAAAATCGTTTTGTAAAATATGAAATTGTTCTACATATATGAGGTAGAGTTGGCAGAGTAGTACAGTGCTGTTTACCACATCAGAACATACAAGGGAGATGTTATGTTCTTGTTAGAGCTTCAATTGAAAAAAATTAAGGCATTATGGACACTATAGGACCTAACTTTACCGCAACTTTTGTAATGCATGAAAGTATATTCGCTTCAGAAAACAAAATTAGAAAAACATATGATATTCTTCAGGATATTTGATAGTTAGATGGTGTGTTGAAAACATAATACAATTAATTTGATACGATAGAAAAAATCACGAAGATACTTTAAAAAAAAACATACTAATTTAAACTTGCAATCATTCTGATTTTTGTCAGATTATTCTACAAGCAACATATTAACGTAATGGTGTTTTATTTTTTAGACCATTTATTCGAATTTATGTTAATAGATAGAATAGATCGCGCTTCTCTTTTTTTATGCAGTCTGACAGTGACCGCGCTTTAGCTCTTGTTCATGTTTATAAATATCCTATCCTAGTTTATATCTACATAGTATTTCACATTTAATGAAGCCCATATAAGCATTTTTTACATTTAAAAATTAATGCTACATCTGCCACATAACGTACAGTCATAAACTTACGCCTTCTTTCGATGTGGGTAGGCAGAAACTACAGAAAGCCACCTGCTACGATCCTTAAATATTCCATAAAACTTAAACAGTCATCGAGAAATTAAATGTATGCCCTCCAATAAACAAAATGTGCATTAACTTAATATAAAGATTTTAGCTTCTAACTCCATGCAATGGTAGAAATGTCCGTGAAAGCTGACAATTGTGTGCTAAGGTTGGCAATACTATAAATTCCTGTGACCTTATCTAGAATATCTGCAGCTAGTTTGAAGGTCTGTTGGACCTTGGCGGAAGGTCTCTCCTTTTCAAGGTTAAGAAAATCCGCCAGAACTGGTCTTTGTCTTGTATGCTGATTTAATCTAATAGGTAAATGTAGCTTTTACTCTCTGTTCATAATAATTATCTCGCCTGCATTTTCCATGAGGAAGATAGAAGTGTATAGTAGGTAGGTTGAAAGCCACATTTTGCCTGAAGTGTAAGTTCCATAAAATGAGACAACTAGAAACTACTTTTAGCGGTTTTTTACTGGCCTTCAATCAATCTTACATGAAAGTACACACACTTATTGCCACACACACACACACGCACTCACTCGACTCAACACACCAACAAAGGATGTGTTGGTGTGTTGAGTCGAGATTTTAATTTTAATTTTAAGAACTTTTCTTTTCAGTTATGTTTTATATCATAAGCTCCAAATCATAAATATTAACATGATTATTGTGATATTCAAAATGGGAGTGATCTAGCCTGGGAGACCTAGTGATCTAGCTAGGAGGGCAGCGATTCACCCAATAATTCGTTGTACCTGCACCACGTAATGAATTATGCATAGTTTGTAAGTGCCTCGTTCCTTTATTACAAAACCTATAAGTACATAAAACAAACTGTATAAAATTAATCATATTTATATATTATAATCTGCCAGATTTTTCCGAACTATATTTGAGTCAGCTGCCAGTCTAACCGGATGCAGCTGAATACCAGTATTTTACATGGAGCGACTGCCTATCTGACCACTACAACCTAGTTGCTGGGTAACACGATATCCTTGGTAAGACTGGTTGTCAGACTTTTGGGCTTCAACCTATATTTAGCCACATGCTCGAGTTTTTTACTGGCATTCAAACAAACAATTTATTTTTCGACTTAAATAGGTAAGGATGCAGTGACTTCCACCTTGGACAAACTTTTCCACCAAGTAGGAAACTTTACTATCAATTTCCGTCTAAGTTAGCTCAATAACTGCACCTAATTTCTATTTTAATAATGAGTTAAATAGATAAATAAACCTTGTATAAAAGTGAAGTGATGGATGTTATCGACCTTGTGAGTCTTATTGGCCATCCAACATGAGAGGAAACACCTCGAATTTATGTACATCAGCCGATAACCATCTAAATGGCTCTCACATAATTAAATCACAATCATTAAGAAAAAGCCTCACGATCTCTTTTTCATTGTCTGTCGTTCGCCATGATATTTAGTTAATGTACTTTTTAACTCGAGTATACAATTAAACTTTATCGCTTTGTGTCCGAAAATTTGGCAGAAATTATCATTCGTATGGCGATAAACTTTGAACTAACTTAACTCGAAAGTCGTCCTAATTTGCTTACTAATAAGGTTGGAAGTTGCAAATGATTTCGTGAGTAATGTCTTCCGCTAAATTATAATCAAGTTGTAATAAAAAATACAAATAAATCATTTCCCTTTGTCCGGAGGGGCGTGGCCAGTCTGCCAAGTCCTCGCCGCAATAATTAATATTTAATTCGGATGAAAAATTTTACTTTGCTAGATTTTTTGTGGACCACGTTGGACGATGATTAATTCCCTGTTTTCAGCAAATTTTTCTTTGATACAATTTAATAAAGTTTGGGATGTGTCCTTTATATTTGTGCGTGTATTACTTTTAGATTGTTTTTCGTTTCACGCAATTTATAGGCGTGGATTGAAATAAATCCTATAATGGAACTGAAATCACTCTCTATTTAATTACTGTAAGTAAACTGCTTTTCCTTTTAACGCGAAATACGCAACAGCTATTTTTTGATAACCAATATAACTAAATGCCACATTGTAATAAAAAAAAATACATTCTTACTTAACATCTTAAGCATATTTCCCGGGAGGGTAATCTTCACATCTAGTAAAACACATGTTGTTGAGGCCGTACCATCAGACCGAACTATCACTTTGTCACGAGGTGACATCAACTAGATGGGGCTTTTACAAGCGTTGTTATCAAGGCAATACCACCTTGAATATATTTTCGCGTTCTTCTGAAAGCGGCATTTTGATTGATTTGAAAGATCAAAGCAGGTTGTGTTGATATTTGCACGACATTTTTGCAACAGGGATCAAGCAGAATATCAGCGTCATGTACATTTGCCTTACGGTGGAGCATACGGTGGAGGTCTGCCCAGCTTGGGCGGAGCACCGCAGTGTCCTCATGGAGGCGATAGGCGGCGGTGATCTCTCGCGTCCGGCCCTGGTCCAGGCCATGGTACGGAGCGAGAGAGTATGGAAAGCCATCACCTCCTCCTGCGAAGCAGTAATGCTTACGAAGGAGGAGGCGGAGCGCGTGAGGGAGAGTCCGGTAAGGACCAGGCCCAGGTCGACAGCGTGTCGTGTTGCACGCGCGCCTCACAGAGATGTCAGCACAAAATGACGGGGTCCGATAGGGCCGACGCCTCAGGGTCGCGGGTAATTCGAAAGAAATAACCGTGGCCCTGGCACAGGCAACTGAAGGAACACGAGTGGGTTTTAGTCAGTAAAAGTCTGACACGCCCTCCCGTTCCACCCAGACCGGGAGAAGTCATTTGATGATTTCCCACTCGAAAAAAAAAGGTACATTTGCCTGACACAGTGCTGAGCTGGTCTCCCATTTGGTGCAACTGCAACCTTGAGACACACATCGCACTTTGCTTATTCGTTATTTTGATTTAAGTAAAGTATGTTACAGTGTCACTTGATTTCTTGTATGTTTTCATTTTCTATGTGTTTGTTGTGCTATGAGTATGTCTTTTGTGGTTTATCTATCTTATCGTATCTATCTTCCTTTTAAGGTAGAATATTGTTTTAAGAACTTTTGTTGTATGTAAGTATCACCTCATGTACCCATATTAAGCAAATAAATGATTTGATTTGAATGTTGATTGGTGAATGCAACTCCTAATGAAACTCGAGTGTTATACCCAAATATCACATGGGAGATGCCTTAATTTTGCTCGATCCAGTGCAAAATTAAGGCACCTCACTCACTTCACTTTTTAATCTAATAATAATTGCATAAATACATACTTTATACTACCACAATCACATCTTATCATACTAAAGCCTTTTACCAGAATAAGTTGCAGTGAACCTAAGTACTCATGAAACCAAACTCCGGCTCACAAACACTCTCCGTCTAATTAAGTGATGCAGGTTCGACTCCCGTTTGAATACAACTTCAACGGTCAGTCCGACTTGGACTTTGTTGAAGCCTGAACTTTAAGTTGAAGTAACAAAACGTGTGCAAGTTGCTTTTGATCTTGGAAATTTATTAATTTGTGTATTACGTCGTAGTTTGTTGAGTTTCATGTGGGTTTGGTGTGTGTTTATTTCACTTAAGTATGGATTCAAAGTTGAATTATCTATGGCTTTTGAACGGATGGCTCCTTATGTGTAAGTTGAACTAGTTTAAGAGGCAGGGTTATTTAAATAATTTTACAGTTTATGCAACATTTGTATTGTATTATCTATATCTGTAATTTTTGTTGGTGAATATACAATGTATTTATTATTATTATTAATTATAGACGGATAACTAAACAGTGAGCACTTATACTTAGAAAAAGCTTTAGCTCAAAATCTAGGCAGGTACCAAATCACACAAATTTAGACTATGCATTAGATTGGAAAAACTTTGAGACACTATTGATTTTCCAACTGTCCAAATAAATAATTCAATCGAAATTATTTAATTCCTCCACATTACTTTTCCTTCCTTTGTCCGTTGTATATACATAAATATAATAAAAGTAAATCCTCAATAAAAATATCCTTTTAAAACAAATTTAGAAAATTCAAAGGAAATAGAAACCACAAGAGACATGATTACGCCCGTCGTGCAGAAACGCGTAACGTGTATTCTATATAGATGCTATCTCCGTATTACGTCTTTATCTATCCAAGTCACTGGGCCCACATTAACTCGTCAAGCTCCCGGGTACAGGGACTCCCAAGGGGATAATGTTAGCTGTTTATAACGTACATTATATATTAAATAGGCACCTTGTAAAAAAATATGGCTTCAGATGGACAATAAATTTAGAGATGTAAACATGGCAAAAAGGATTAGGAATTCCTTGAATGAGTATATAATGTTTTTAATTTTACAATAAATTGTATTGATCGTCATACTCTGATAACGATGATATGTATATTTTTGTTGTTGTTTTTACACAGTAGTACACAGTTACAGTTGAAATTACTGTTATAGCATCAACAGGAATGATGAGTTAAACAATCTTTCTGCTAATAATCCTAGCAATAAAACAGTTAGACAGAAATATATATTATTATTTCCCTACTACCTTTCACATAGAAATGATGGCTACGTTTATTCTTTACATGCAGTACATACTTACAACCGCCATTTTATATTCCAAGATCCCTTCTCCCGCGTCTGTGTTTTATTTATCTACACATCACTGAGTAAGCATTACCTCATCACTGCGTTTTGTTCGTGTTAGACAAGACAGTCTTCAGGGAAATTAGTGTATGGAGTCGGTAGTGATATGAAAAGTGCAGTTTAGAGGTTCTTGTTTTAGAACCAAATGCGGGTTTAGAGATTTCTTGTTGTGGGTTTTAGGTCAGGTTTCTAACGGGACCCTATTACAAGCACCGGTGTCCGTCCGTCCGTCTGTCCGTCTGTCACCGGGCTGTGACTTTTGAGCGGATGATATGAGCAGGCGAATGATAATTGCAATACTTGTAGAAAGCTAAGTCATAAGTACTAACATAACATAACAGCAATATTCTACACTTAACTCGCAATAAACTTTTTGACTTTAATTAAATTAAATGGGAACCCCCTTTAATTATACAAGAAACATGTCATTCGACGTTTTTAGCTCGTTCCTGAAGTATTAAAAATACATAATTTTGTCATTTTAACATTGTACGGTGGTACGGAACCCTTTGCGTGCGAGTCGTACTAGCACTTGGCCGCCACTAGGTACTGTTGTACTGTCCTTTGGAAATAGTTTAATATTAGAAACATTACCTATTCAATAATGTGTACCTTTCGAGACCCATTAAGTAACCAAGAACTATCTATTGTTTGTAGCTCCCTTTGCAGTCGGTGAGTCTTAAAAGTAGCGTTTTTTTGTCTGGAACTTTTTTTTTGTTTTTCTTTTTTATCAAAAATAAGTTACAAACAGACCAAATTGGTCACACTAGCTCAAGACACGAAAGGCGTGGAAATGAGAAAGGGAGGGCCTGCTCCTTTCCACTTCTCTCTCAATACATGCCCAGATGCGACTACTATTAGTATTATTTAGAAAACACAAATAATTATACATACGCGCTTTTTTCCTTAATGGTTATACATATTACAAAAATACTGCAAGACAACGTTCCTACAAGCAATAAAGATGAACTGAAGCTCACCCAATAAAGATACAAAGACAATTAAATAAGATAATTATGTACCTCCAGATAGCACAAAAGACTTCAGTCATTAAAACAACACAAAATAAGGAATAAAATAAAACAAAATAACTTTAAAAGTTTTTACTACTTTAAGAATAATAAAGCTTTTAGAGTAGAGGGTGGTAATAAAATCTCATGTTATTGCACATAAAAATCTCACCGGCCGGCTGTATCGATAAGTATGCGGTTCAAGTATTTGTATAGTTATCTCTGCGATGGTATCTTGTAACCAAATATTTTATAAGTACTGGCACGTACTACTGTTAGGATTTTTTTTTTGGAAGAAATATATTTTTATGGTCAGTTTATTTTTGGTAAAGAGTTGTTTTATTGTACTGTTTCCTTTTAAGGCTCGTACACACTGGCGCGACACAAAGACACCGCGTGTCTTGCGTCGAGCTGTGTCGCGCTGTAGCGTCGCTCCTTCTCGTGGGAGCCTTTATTTGGGAAATCAATTGTATTTTAATTGCGTACATAATTCATGATACTTTAGATATTAGCACGTAGGCGTTAGGTGTTTACAACCACAACTGAAAATTGTCTTTGGCATTATCTACCAGAGAACTTTTAAATTTTTTACGTATGTATAACGTACGCTTTAATTTTGTTAGTGTATTTAGTTGAAACGAGGGTAGGTTACTGTTACTCGAGATACAGGATCCATAAAATTTGCGTAGATACTAGCAGCTTCCATTACGGCTTCCACAAATTTTATAAATAGGTTAAGCTTGTAAGTTTGGATGTAATCTCCAAAACTACTGATCCGATTTCAAAATCATTCACTGATATCAAGCTCCACTGTTGCCGAGTTCCATGTTGTTTATTGTATAGTTGGTTTCCTTGACTTGTAAAAAAATCGAAGACATGTGACATCTACCAACCCGCACAGGGCCCGAGTGATGGATTGTTGCCCGATACCTTTTACTGAGAGGAAGCCTGTGTGGCCAGCAGTGAGAACATTATAGGCTGATTATGAGATTCAGCCAGATGACAATTTGTGGAATTATTATAAAGTTTTCCAGTTAAATAACCGAAAACTTTTCTAGTATTGGTACCTAATTGTTTCTTCAATCTTACATAATTTATAAAACTGAATACACTTGAGACTTGTGTCAAGCAGACATACAATTATAATATTCGTATCAACAGCAACCGAGATTGAAATAACGTTATTACGCGCCCACACAGTCTGCACAAATGAATAGGATTATATTTTCAAATTTGGCAAGGTAACTTTAATATGACATTAGTGGTTTAAATTAAATATAGTATTGCAATGATTACTGCTGAGCCTAAATCTCCGAAGGCTCCAGCAGACAGATTCGAGAGGAACAATTTCATCAAAAACTTCATGGATTTTAATGAGTTATTTTGTGAATGAAGGCTTGTTTACAATATTTCGCCAGTTTACAATGTCGCCAGAAATATTATAATCTGACAGTGTTTTCAATTATCCGGCGACATTTTTAACTTGTATATTTGATCGGATTCATTATCCACAAAAGACCTAGACTAGAGTCAAAGCAAACCCATCTCAAAAAAAAAAAAAGTTAATTGTGTCAGCGATTGACTTCTTCGCTACGGATGAATTTGTATAGAAGTTTAGTCGGGCACACCTGAAGGCCAAGTCTCGTACTTAAAAAAAAAACGTTCAAATTCAAGTCGCAATCTCATCTCAACAACAATCAATGTCAAAAACTTTTAAAAAATGTATGTAAATTGATTGCATTTTTGACAGATCGAGACTGACATTAGTATGCGAACGTTCTTAAAAATACGGGAATTACCCCTCTGTACGCTAAGTAATTAACAAAGTGGAGAAGTGTATCCACGATTCAGAAGAAGTTCTAGTGTGTTTAATTTTGTGGTACACCGCTGCACAGCTACATTCGAACTGAGCATGACACTGACGTCACGCAAAACCCTGCATCGCGCAAGCGGTGTTTACCGCGCAACTAGCATAGCGACTTGTGATTTGACGTATTCCTTCCAGGACGTGATAGTGTGATCCACTTGCAGCAGGTAAGCACCCCAACATTTACAGAATTCATGAAACCCAATTTTCATGCACCTACTAAAAACAACAGAATTCGACACTGTACATCACTTTTCTCTAAACTTGCTAATTGAATGCCTTTTATTGCTATTCCACTGGATGCTTTATACCTACTTTATCACCTACTTTATCACCTTTTGATGTAACCTTTCCAAAACATCAAACAGTTAAAAGTATAAGGAAAATGAATATTAACCATTTTCAAAAATCATCTACGTGCATATACTTGACACCAGTTGTCTAAAAAATTTAGTATAAGGCAATAATCGTACAAATTACGGTGAAGATATCTTCATTTAAGCAGCTTTCTAACGCGGACATTTAAAAAATATTAAGGATTCCGTAAAACCGTTGTTGAAATATTTAAAAATTGTGTGAACATCAAAATTATTAACTGTTGTATGTGTTTGTCCCAACATTAAAATTGCAAATACAACAAAATACCTCGGTGTTAGAAAAGATTAAATACTTTCAACAACATATAGAAGCTTTAAATAAAAAAGACAAGTTTACTTTGCTCTGTGTCAATCAATTATAACTTACTGTAGCACTACATGGGGTGGAGCGGGTAAAACAATGTTTACTAACCGCCGAGAGAGCACAGAGGGCAGTTCTTAAACTGTCTATTGTCCGCCATTTCCTTTTGCCTACTAACCTCCTAAACAAATCTTGTGAAGTATTAACAGTTCGGCAACTATTTATAATGGGCATTGTATTAAAACAACGCACATCTCTACCCTACAGCTCTGAATATACTAATAAAAGACGTAAATAGACTTTCCACCGCTTTCCGTTTTAATTTTTAATGAATTCTGGGAAATTTACAAAAAACAGTATAATTGAGTTTTCTCGAATCCCATTAATTTTGGCCCAGGCTTTTCGGGGTGCTTAATGGTTGCTAATGGGTCACACTATCACTTCGTGGAAGGAATACGTCAAATTGCAAGTAACCCTGTATACAACGTCCCGACATCAATCGTCTGTCAGTTGCCCACCAGACACGACACAGACGGGTGTTCCGTCTGGTCGGAGGATCCTCCCTTTTTCATAGACGATGAGTGAACTTTACGCCTTGTTCCTCTTATCTCTATGACTTCATTTAAGTCACGATCATGATAACTGTTCATTGCCACGAATCATATCACCATTGTAGCACCATACTTATTTGCTCACAGATTTTTCAAATCAACCCACTAAAATAATTTATAATGCAAATTCATTGTGACGTGGACGTCACAGTTAGATTAGATCACAATAATAACAGATGTTTAATGTCTTAAGTATTAATCTTTAACATTTCGCTCTCGCTTGTACATACATAGCTATCAAAAGCGTTGGTTCAATTCGTCCGTCACGGACGCTGCGCACGCGCCGAAGCGTAAGGATTTTTGATTATTTTACGATCCTCGCTTTGGGTAAAGCTCTTTGTATACTGTGTTGAGCTGCCAATTTAACAAACACTTGTGGCAGAGAGCCTTAGTTTTCTAAACATGACGTCACGCCTGTATTCCCCGAAGGGTTGGCCAGAAATTCATAGTATACCCACATTTCACCACTTATGTTTAAGTCCTTTGTAATAGGAGTTGAGCTGATTACTAGACTCCGGACTGCTACTAATAATTCCATAATCGAAAAACCCAACAACACTTGGCTTAGTTCTTAAAATATATTTAAAGGCATCAGGAGGGGATTTGATGTTTCTTATGAGTGGGTATGCGGACGAAGAGATATAAGTTAATGAAAGTAAATAATATTCGGAATAACCACAAGCCTCTGATCACCTTAGCAAATAAACAACAATGTAAACGACGTTCCACCGAGCACGTGAGTCGCGAGAGTAAATCATTCGACCACTCGGTACCTGGGGTTACGTCAAGTTGACAGATATCAAAATCGTTCTAAAATCAACTCTGTAAGTTTGGCGTCGTTAAACCTTTAGACGTGCTTTCATATTTATATACTAATAGATATGTAACCTAACTGTCATAACGTACTATAATTGTGTAATGGAAGCCAAAGCATCCAGCACTGTGTTTTATCATCGCGTAATCCCAAAACCTGTCTACTGCTGCTTATACTTACACCTCTCCATGATAGCACTGTGATATCTCACTGTGATATATAAAACGAACAAATAAGATACAATTTTAAGAACTTTAACAGTCCTTGTTCTTACTCTGAACCCAAGAGGTGGTACAAATGGCTACAATACTGATTTAACGTTGATCGAAACTTAACCACAACCATTATTCTGCCTGAAAAGGGCCTGTATCAGCTAATGGCAAGCCCCATGTATAGCAGTCAAGATCCATGACCTATGGTTATAATGGCATCTTGCCAAAAAGTCATCGAACTATTAATTTCAATTAACATAAATAATTCATTGGTAGTATAATAATTATTATTCGCATCTACGCGTGTCAATAATTAATAAAACGCGAAACTTCAGCAATCTTTCTGTTTTTTTTTAAAGTATTAGCTTGATTTTTTACCAAAGATATCTTGAGAATGTCAGTAACATAAAATAGGCACACAAGACCCTCGTTTAATCCCTTTAAAAATGTTTACTCAAAACCAGAATTTCAACATCGAAATCCAATGTAAATCCGCTCTAACACCATTCGGACAGAACAATGCAGGCTGTAATCAACAATAAAAAAGAAAAACGCATATCTTTCAAAATACACGAAGGCTCCATACAATTTGTTCCGCGGCGCGTGACCAGACGGACCTTAAATTATACATGTACAGACCAAAATGGCTGTAACTGTCAAAATAATTATGTTTGCATCGAGGTTTTTGCTGATCTTTTTTGCAGATTTCCGAGGTAAACTGAAGGAAATTTCCGGATTTTATTATAATGGTCCTTTGAACGTCAGCCCTCATAAAATCATGGGCGTGAGTCAACATTCTTATACCCTTACCCAATTCATTTGGGGTCGGCGCAGTATGGCGTAGGCCTTTGGAC
This sequence comes from Dasypolia templi, assembly GCA_963555695.1. Classification (NCBI taxonomy): domain Eukaryota; kingdom Metazoa; phylum Arthropoda; class Insecta; order Lepidoptera; family Noctuidae; genus Dasypolia; species Dasypolia templi. The sequence continues at coordinate 24,551,749 of OY743154.1, read as the reverse complement.
AAGAGTAAACATTAAGAAAAATATTGGATTCTCCATCCCCAACTATAAACAAGATACAAGGCGTGATGTTATGTGTGTGTCCTTAAAATTCAACCTAATCTAGCACATTCCACTGTATAGACTAATCCAAACAGTGGAATTTCACACCATTTTTTTAAAAATTGTGCTCAAGTGCTATTTGTTCCTTACAAACAAAAATGCAATAAAATAATAATAATAAAAAAACGGATATGATGATCCATAAAGCACAATTACAACAAAACATTACAGAAACTGAAACAAAAATAAGAATTAACAGGAAATAAAAAATTCAAATGATGACTAAAAACTGATTTAATCAAGGACCTCCAAAGCGGGGGTGAGATCCTGGTAGGATCTCAGTCACAGTTTTCAAGATTCCGTTGCGGCTGACTCTCATTCTGCAAGGTCAGGGACACGACAAAAACCCCGGGCACATGCCCGGTGCACTACAGAAATGTGGCAGCCCCAACATCAGAACTGAAGATATTATTATTCTGGATGCGTAGGGCAACCAGCGATCTTTTGGTGTGACAGACCCACAGACTTCCAGTGTAAAAGCTCTAATAATATGCTTTAAAAAGTGTAATCTTCTGTTGTTCAAAGCAACAGGAGAATCTGCGGGCCAGTATATTACCTCTAACTGCAAGAGATGACCTTGAGGACGATGTAGATATTAAAAAGGAGCGTAGGGCGCTCCTTTTTAATATTTACATCTTGCTCAAGGCCTTCGGTAAGAAAATGTCCCAGATAGTTCAACTTCGTGACACAATTTACGCTCTAGCTATTTAGGGTAATGTTTTGATAATGATCAGGACATATACCTTCATTCACTTTAAATTGTATAGAAGGCCATGTACATCAGCACAGGCTTCACCCACTTTTAATAACTCTCCGAGACCACCAACCGTCGGGCTCATCAGCACCATATCGTCCGCGTGGCTCAAGTTGTTGATTAAACGCCATCTACCGAGCAACCGACGCGCCTGTTACTGAGCTTGACGATGTGGTCATTTACATACAGGTTGAAAAGTTCGGGAGACGTCATACCTCCCTGTCTCCACTATGGGATCTGGAGGCAAAAGCCCTCGCGCACGTATGGGAGTGGCGCGAGGAGGCAAAACCCCGGGGGGTAACTCCGCTGCCGCGAGAAATCACGGTACAGCGGACAGAGCTCCGGCGGGTTCTCATGGCGACATGGAGGGTTGTCGTAACCCAGTGGTTGGAGAGGTGCCACGGCATCCTCACCTTCCACCTGACACAGGTCCTCACCGGACACGGTTTTTTCGGGAGGTTCCTGTGACGCATAAGGCGGGAGGAAACGCCCGGGTGTCACCATTGTGTGGATCACCCAGAGGACACGATATCGAACACGGTATCGGTGGCGGAGATCTCTCGCGTCCGGCCCTGGTCCAGGCCATGGTATGGAGCGAGAGGGAATGGAAAGGAAGCAGTAATGCTTGCGAAGGAGGAGTCGAAGCGCACTAGGGAGAGAGCCTTACGCCCTCACGCCCCGCCTATGCGCCGCAGGAGACGCCCTTGGCGTCGGGAGTCGCTTGCAGATTCCCGGCCACCGTAGGCGCAATGGGTAGCTCGCCGTCCGGTAAGGAACAGGCCCGAGTCGACGGCACGTCGTGCCACGCGCGCCTTAAAGAGATGTCAGTTCCCGGTAGTCAAAATACGCGCATTTTCGTGGAGTTGCGGACACCAGCCCGTATTACCTATGACGGGGTCTGATAGGGCCGACGCCTCAGGGTTGCGGGAAATTCGATAGAGAAACCGTGGCCCTGGCACAGGCAATAGGCAATAGGCAGGAATGAACACGGGTGGGTTTTAGTCAGTACAAGTCTGACACGCCCTCAGTCAGTAAAAGTCATTAGATAATAGCCCATTAAAAAAAAAAAAGGTTTCCCTGTCTCACCCCATGAAAGTAGGTTTACGAAATAAAACAATTTTTATTATTATTCAATATTTCGTATTGCCTCCGCTTGCTCTCAATACAACTCTTAAATGATATGGCATGCTGAGTTCTAGATTCCTCAGCATATGCTAAGGAATATTCTCCCCATCTTCAATAAGTGCATTTTTCAGGGCATGAAGTTTGACATGAGGTGGACCTCGGCTTCTAACACACCTGCCAAGCTCGTCCCAAGCATGTTTGATAAGGTTTAGGTAAGGGCTTCTCGCTGGCCACTCCATTTGATAGATTCCCACGTCTTGAAGGTACTCGTTTACCACATGAGCTGTGTGGGACCGGGCATCATGCAGGCATAATGCATTGTCAACCATATTGACCAAATACCATGTTCATTGAGAATCTCGTTTACGTATCTCACCGCGGTCAGGTTGCCATTTTCTATCGGAACTAGCGCCGTGTGACCATCTGATGAAATACCAGCACACACGTGTAAAAATTTCTCCTAGCCGTCTGTACACTCGACGTCTCCCGTCATGATTATACAACACGGATGTCGATTCATCAGAGAAAATTACTCTGCCCCATTCGTCCTAACCCCATTCGATGTGCTCACGGGCATATGTTAATCTTGCAACTTTATGATAGCGTTTGAATTTTGGGACATTTTCTGGCCGATAAGGCTTTAAATTGGTTTCTGCAAGACGTCTTCTGACTGTCCACTCACTAATTTGGATCCCTTTCATTTCCATTCCATTTGCTTCCCATTCCATTGCTTGGTTTTCTTAAGTTAAGTCCAGTCTCCCTAAACCTCCGAAGAACTTGTTGGACAGTAGAATGTCTCACACCCATTGTTCTGGCCGTGTCTCTGGGATCTCCTCAATTGCACTCCGATCCCAATAGTGATGATCCTGGTACATTCCACGGGTGTCAGAGACATGATAATACAAGTCAACGTCTGCCGTAAGCACTTTTAGTTAAAAATCGATACGCAAAGGTAAAAACAGTATTTAAAACAACGAGATAATAAAAGTACTCAAATGTAATCCAAAATTATGTTTTTTTTTTTTTTTGTTAACTTTATTTTATCCATAACTTCGAAAAGGCCAGTAATAAGATTTTAATGTGCGATAAGTTTACTTTAACCGTTTGCAAGTTTTTTTTTCCTTCATGTAAACAACTTGTGTGTTTTAGGAGATATTTAAATTTCTTTAGGCACTTTGCAAGTGGCTTTTTTTATATTCCTGTTTGCGTTAGTGTAGTATTTTTTGCCAACTAATTCTCTTGCCTCCTCACATGGTGCAAGCTCGGCTTCTGTGATGCTAATGGCAACTCTTAAATATAAACAATACTCTTGTCTGTTTTCAAACATCCAGCATTCTCTAGGCTTTTATTTGGTCAGGAGAATCCACATCATGAACTAACATTATTCCTCCTGATAATGTTCCTTTTAAATATCTCATTATGCGCTTTACCATACACTAATCACTTGTCAGTATCACCAATTGTTAATTCCTTTAAAATTCTTTTTACTAAAGTTAAGGTGTTAAACCACGTTCAAAGAACCCTTAAATATCCTTGAAAATTCCCTCAAAGGCCTTCATTTGAATTAAAAATATACAGGCGCACCATATCGGTAGCGGTTCCCGGATCCCCCGACCGCACACGGCAGACCTTGAGCGACAGACAGACGAACAGACAATAGGCGATAAGGGAAGCCTGCGGTTGGCCAACGTGAAAACCGATGACTTCTGCATACAACACATCATGGACAAGAATAGTTAGTGATTTGGAGAGGGCATAATTATTTTCATCAAAGTGTCTGCCAAATTATGTAAATCTTTCTATGAAAAAATATATTATGAAAAAGGAAGACCGCTTCGCCATGTTTTTCCCAACAACATTGGCTGTGATCAGCTTTCAGTAAATGTAGGAACTTCTACCCCACTGAAAAGTACTGAGTATTTACAGCAGAAAGACGACTCCTGGAAAATATTTTACTGAATTTATATTTTTTGTAACTCTCGATATTGGGCTGAATTATTTGGCCATTTATGTTTTCTGTTTTCAGTGCAATTCGGAATCGTGGCCCAGTGGTAGCTGTCCCGCCTTACGAGTTGTAGGTCGTGAGTTCGATCCCAGGCAGGCACTTTACTTTGTGTAAATTATTTTATCACTGCTCCTAAAACAGTGAAAAGGAAATCATCGTGAGGAAACCAGGATTTCTTCCCGATAAATTCGAAGACATGTGACATCCCCGTAACCCGCAACCCGTGGTGCATAATGGCCCACTTCCTCTCATAGAAAGGTAGCTGATTATGCAATTTAATACATTACCGACGAAACTCTGTCAAAAAAATATGTAATATCCATATTTCCTACATCCACACTATTGGTTTCTTATTCACATACATCTTTATGATGTGCTGTCAATTATTACTAATCTTCAATACGCTGGCAACGCGCCAAAGTGCGAAAACCAGCATTCGTGAACATTATTAGCTATTTGTATGCATAACCCGTTAATGTTGTCCATCTGTACGTGATCAGGACAAAAAGAGACTACTGAAGCTAAGCGAGAGATGAGCGAGGTCGGAGATGAAATTGGAATGTCATTGTGATTTGCATGTGTTTTTAAAGCAATTTTAACTGCCTTGTTTTGTTAGTGCGGATTATATGCATGGGGGATTAGGAATTTTGTTGGTGAATAATTTATGTGGATGGTTATGAAAAAGGGGAGAATAAATAAATTATGCATATATTTATTTCAAAAATGTTTATAGCTTCTAAAGCGGACGGTAAACTAAGATTATAGAGATGCATGAAAGGAAAAGGCAAAAATAATAGGTTAGTTTATAGGCAATACCCATAGCTAATTTGCGGTAGATCCTTGATAGTAAGGATAATGTATAGTTTCAATGTTTTTTTGGTAATAATAGCAATTATTTAATTTAAGGTTTTCTGTTTCCTAACGTTAATTACTAACTTTTGTATAGAATCCAGTTCTTCTAACTGAGCAGACAGCTGTGCTGTTAGGGAGTAAGTTGCGCCACTTCTTCTTCCCAGCTAAAGCACTAGGAAGTAGTGAAGGGCGAGTGTTATGGGGGACTGTCTTATGTAATTTTGTCGTTCAAAAAGTGCTGGTTCTCAGCCTAGTTAGAATTAATGACTTTGTTCTTTTTTTCCTTTTTATTTAATCTGTAAAGTCCGAACAATACTAATGTGACACAGTATCAATGTATCTTTTTGTACGCCCCCCCCCCCCTGGGGGACAAACACAATAACTTAAGGAACCAAGAAAAGCACCCAACTTTCATGAACAACACTAATTCCTGCAGCCATAATTCCTCACGTCACCCTCCTTCGATACTGAATTTCAAAGCGTTATATTTTTACGAGGGGCGCACTCGCGGCCACCATTATCGCTACGTCGGCTTTGATGGCACATAAACCGGACGCAGCTGTAGCACTAGTGCTGGCAGCGGGAACTGGCGCGAGGGGAAAAATTCGAAAAATTAAGAAAATTGTGTCAGTCTTGCATGTCAGTCAAAAGTGTTGGTGTAGTAAAGGATGGTAACTAATAGGGGTTTTGTAAAGTCTGTTCATCCATTAAGGTTTTATGTTCGGACTGATATACTGTCAATTGCATTTGCCTTAGCTTTTTTATGGTACGATGCAACTGAAAGGTTATGTAGAGTGTTATTTACTTTTAACTTCTGCTTATACCTCGAAAGCTAGCAGAAGCGAAATTACTAGGCATTGCAGCGTTTTCAGCCAAATAATCTTGAGAGCACTCAAGTCAAGTCGAAAGGCAAATATGATCGTCGCCATCTTTGTGACATTACTCTTAAAAAAATCATTTTTACATTTTACAAGAACGATTAGACGATTCTCAAGCAAAAATAACATGTAAATTACTAGTAATACCAAGAAATAGACCCGTGCCTACCTTCTGAGAATTACTTACCTAAAATATGAACTATGCCAGTCTGCAGTCCCCATCTCTCCTGCCACGTCCCTACCTTCATATATATTTATAAAGAAGGGATAACTCTTATATTTTCCGCTGTTTTACTACCTCACAGTATTGAATAGTCTTCGTCAAATATTCACATCGTAGCTTCAAAAAAGTTATGGTTTTCTAATTCACTTAAGAGTTACTTTATGGTCTACTTATGGGAATTTGTAGCTGAAGAAATTATGTAAATGTGATTTTGTTCTTTCGGTTGGCGCAGTGGTTGAGAGATCGGCTGCTGCGCTGCGTGTCGCGGGTTCGATTCCCGAACGGAACAATTGTTTGTATGACCTACAAATAGTTGTTCCGGGTCTGGGTGTCTTGTGTATGTGAAATTTCATGTTTGTGAACGCACCCACGAAACAGGAGTAATTCCTAGTGTGGGGCACGTTAAAAAAAAAAGAAAAAAAGAAAGAAAGTTAAAATACACCTGTAAAGTATTTCTGTCTGCCTTAACGTTTGTCTTTTTTTTAAATCCATTCTCCCTGGTTTAAGCTTAGGGAATAATTGTTCCCGTTTTGACTTTCAAACTACTCAAGCTATCACAAAAGTTCCCGTCGGTAAATGGTTTGATAGCAAAGAGTTTCGAATAACACCTAGAGAATCTATCGGTAAACAGCTGGGTCAGGCGTTACAGTGCAGAAGGTGGTTTTCGTGGACACGACAAGCACTGTGAGGAGGTCTAGATCTCTAACCACGGCTACCCACCGCTGCGGGCGAAAGAAACACTTTCATTTTCATTTATTTTAAAGCTACGTAAAATAATGTATGAACAATAAAACGGTAGCAATCATACTAACAGGCATAAAACAGGAAGCAGAGAGCTTGCGCATGCGTCGAATGCGACTCGTTTATAAATAGTGCACTCTCACCTTCGCTTCTTGGCCAAAATTATCACGCTGTTGGTATGCGGTACACGTTATGAGAGGCAGCGGGAATTGGTGGCAGAATTGCAGTGACTGTAACATTAATAAAACTTAGTATAATAATAATAACCTTTGGGCCTATCGTAAAAAAGCAAGATTATTAAACTATAAGGAAAATGGGATTTTGGAGTTTTTTTTTGTCTCATTAGGGTGTGATTCTGGATCTGGTTTATCCTAACTTAATTATGACGTATAAGTTTAATAAAACGGCATTTAAGACATCTTTTAGTAATATTAGTAAGTACCTACTCAATTTTCGAAATAAGAAACACCGTTGTTTATGAAGAAGACCCCTATTTTATTTCACATAATTATTTACTCATAAATCTTTTATTTTTTCAGTAAACACTGGCAATATATGTAAGATCTTTTAAATTAAAACCCGCTTCAGTTTATGCCCTGATCCAAGGCCAGAGTGCAACACACTGAAACGTTTGGCCATGACTCTACTGAGGCCAGTTGTCTTAACGCATATGCAAATGAAATACAGTGATTTTGATTTTATTTTATTTCCAGAATTCATCAGTAAGTCATGAATAGATATTCTTAAAAGTGATGTTATATTATCCTAAATAATTTATTTTAGCCCATGCTTCATTCTATTACCGATTTTTTAATACTAACGCGTTTGGTCATGGTTAAAACAATACAACTTGGTTTTCCATCAATTCATTCTATAACCAAAATCTCAGTGCATTCTAATATCAAAACATATTTATCTCGTTCTAAATACAATAAATTAAATTCGAGTATATTGGTTCAGTTTGACTGTAGGTGCTGACGCAAATAATTGTTTTACACATTCTGTAAATATCTTAAATAAAAATAGTACGAGGACATTTAAACCGTATTCTACGAAAAGACAAATGAAAATCTAAATATTTATATTATGCACTTTAGAAAAACACGCTAGTCTTGTTTAAACGCTAGAGTGCAATGCACCGATGAGCTTGGCCATGACTTTTCTAAAGTCAGTTGCGTTGCCAATTTTATTCATAGCATATTTTTAAATTGGTAATTTATCGCCTAGACGCCTTCCAGAATTCCCCGCTTCAGTTTATGCTTCGGCCCTAGGCCAAAGTGCAACATACTGGGCCATTTAGCCCTGACTGGGCTAAGGCCAGTCGCCTTCTGCCCACAAATTAAGAGATATACTTAGCGAGTACTAATGCTCTTTTGCTTTTATTTTAAGGTATTTTTGACTAATGAGATGAGCAAGAGTTCAGGAAGAAATATCTTTTTGGACCCAAGGTAATTTCAATAATTTAGCTTAGTCAGAAGGTTAATTGTTTATCAAATTAACAGCCAATTAAAATTGTCCATAAAATCGAATCACAACTGTCAATCATTGACATGATTGTCATGGTGCACATTGTTTGAAATGGATAAAAATTGAGGCAGTGTGTCAATTTTATTACTAACTAGAAATACACACTTTCTTTTCTTTGACAGTTGTATCTATGATCAGCGTGTAACGTTCCCACTGCTGGGACACAGGCCTCCTCTCTGTAAGATGTAGTAGGCTCTAATCTAACACGCGGGCCCAGTGCGGGTTGTTAGATGTCACATGTCTTCGAATTTTTGGTCCTTGGCCATGCCGTTTCCTAACGATGTTTTCCTTCACCGTTTTGAGAGCAGTGGTGACGAAATTATTTACACAAAGTAAAGCGCCTGCCTGGGTTTGAACCCACGACCTACAACTGACATCACGCCTGTAATCCCAGAAGGGTTAGGAAGAGGTGTACCTACAGTACACCTACATTTCACTAGTTATGCTTAAGTCCCATGTAACAGGGGGCAAGCCTATTGCCATCAACCTGGCACAAATCCAGACTCCGGGATGCTGAAATTTTAGATAGAAAAACCCAATAACATACTGCCCGACCTGTGAATCGAAACCAGGACCTCATGCTCAGCAGTAGCTCTTGCGACCACTAGACCACGACGAGGCAGTCAATAATAGTAATATGTACGAGTATTGTATAAAAAGGAGGAAAATTAACTATAACTTTTTCTGACTGCATACTTATAGTAATATCCGAAAATCAAAATCAGAAAGTACCTACCTACATTTTAATAAAACCCACAATACCTACTTTTTAAAACTAACCCATAGTAAATACATGATGGAAATAAATTCCGACAAGTATTGTTTAACCTAATTAAATTAGGCCACCACGAAGAGCTTTTGCTAGGGCTATGCCATATGCCATAGATTTTTTTTTGTCGGAACCTGCAAAATAAATCTTCGAAACTTCCAGTCCAACAAAAGTAGATATACTGTATCATCATTCATATGTACGCTCCATACCTCATCACGTTTAAAATATAAGGTACTACTAAAACTATTAATTATGCCATTCAAACCACGTCCATCGGCTATTTAGAAGCGATTACTTTGACCCCACTTCACGACCATGTTGATAGACTCATTCGAAGTCATTGGTGTACATATACAAGTGCAACCTTCATCATTTCCTATTTCCGGAGCATTTTCAATTATTTTTAGCCGACCTTTTGTTTTAGAGGTCTTCGTATGTACTTACCTAATGAAACTGACAGGACTAGTTTATTATAAGAATAGTTAAAGTTTTAGATGTAAAAAGTATCAAACAGTTATGTGTTACGACAACGAGACAAAAGAAGTATGTGTGGTGGCATCTATACCACATGCGAACTACGCATCACACTGACGTGACGCAAAATCATGCATCGCGAAAGCAGAGTTTACCGCGGAACTAGCCTATATACAACATCTCGACATCAATCGTCGGGCAGTTGCCCACCAGATCATCCCTTTTCTATGGAGGATGAGTGAACTTCACACCCTGTTCCTCATGTATCTATATATGTAAGGATCGTAGCAGTTGACGTTCTGTAGTTTCTGCCTACCCCCATGGAAAGAAGGCAGTTTATGTAGTGTGCGGTATGTAGATAGTGTGGGTGTAAAAAAAGTATAAAAGTTGGTTACGGAATGTGCCTTTAACTGGAATAGCCCATTTTATAGCTGTCCATCAACGACGGTTGGGAATGATCATAGCTATAATATGCACAATACTAGTGGGTTGATATAACCATACACTAAACACAACAAAAACACACACCACACAAGAGCACATCACATCACACAAAACAAAATTCCTTTCATGCACTAAATTCCCTTCATTTGACGTAATTTTAGTTTTATTGCATACATTGTTAATATTTTCAAAAACGGGTGAACACCTGACTCTTTTAACACAGATACCAACTAGATCGATAGTCAAGGTGTCAACCTTTTTATGTAATAAAACAATTTTATTTTTATATATATTTTTTTTCAATCTAGAAAAAGGAAAGTCCTGTCCTTAATCTTTGCCAAGATCGGATAAATGTCTCACTGAGTACTTGAAACTCGCATCCATATATAACAAGTTTGGTCCACATTAACAGTCAAGGGCTTTGCTTTTAACTTCAAGATAATGTATGTTAATTTGTTGATAGCGAGTATCCTTGAGAAGTGACGATGCCCTCGGAATATGTCTCGAAAGTAAACACTGACTCAGTGAAGGATTTTCACGTATGGCAGCGAATTTTCGTGTCCTTTTTGTCGTATTTAGGTGCGGAATATGAAAGTTTTGAGTATATTTGTTTATGTATTCAAAGTCTGTAAGTGGAAGAAATAATGTTGCTGATAATTCTCGTCCTTTTCACATAATAATACGGGTTTTCAGCAACACGTATCTCTACGTTATTCGAAACATTTACAAATTTACTATCTATAAACATTTCTTGTTCCCCGACCCACCGCATCGCATCGCATTGCCCACCTTACTTCGTTTTCGATAAGCGTTCTTTCCGACTTTCCGAAGTGGGCTATCTAATCAAAAAAATCCGACTGGAAGTTTGAGAGATTAGCTCGTTCAAACAAACATAAAACTCTTCAGCTTTATTATATTACCTATAGATAAAGTCTAACCGGAGATCTATAACCGTTACTTAGCACGTGATTTAGCTTAGGCATGTTCCCATCTCAATATTGCACTTGTGGATCACATTTGTGCGACAATGACAGGTACAGCACTAAGGCGAAGTACGTTCTAAATAACATTTATAAATCTCGGCAAAATTACTGTAGCGACATCTATAATGCCACATGCAAACTACGTAACACACTGAAGTCACGCAAAATCCTGGATCGCGCATGCAGAGTTTACCGCACGCCTAGAATATACAGGGTGGGAAAGACTTCAAAACGTATCGTAAACGTATCGTATCTTCACACGCTCAAAATTTACGAAACAGTTTTTTTTATTATTATAAATTACGGAAAATTTCAACGCAGGGAGGTTCAGAATCCACCCTATATACAACGCCCTGAAATCAATCGTCGGGCAGTAGCCCACCAGACACAACACCCGTCAGGTCGGAGGGTCCTCCCTTTTCTTTGGGGGAACAATCAAAACTAAAGCAAAAACCTCAAAGCATTTATTTCAAATAAACCAATTACAGGTATTTTGAATGATCAAGGTCGGTCGGTCAGAAAAATGAAGCTAGTTGCCCATTCCAAAGCGTAGTAGGTACCTATATAAATGAACTTTACACACCCCGTTCCTCATACATCTATATTACTAACATATTTTTTTGATAACATATTGCCACTAGAGAAAATTCTCTAACACCACGAGGTCAATGAGTCGATGTTTATGCTTTTAAATTAACTATACACCTTCATTTACAACCTCAACCGAAAAACAATGACTAATTTCACAAGGATTTCCACACGTCGCGATACATTTTCATCCAATTAAACTTTAGACAACATAATGGTTATTTTCTCCATGTTTTACTCCTCTGCCCTAACCCAGGAATGCCTCTCATCTTGAGCCAAGTGCGACTCAACTGTCAAGAGTTTATGCTTATTGTGAAGTTAAATCTTACATGTTATGTCTTAAAAACATATGGGAATTAAGGTCACTATAGTAGTAACAGTTGTCAGCTGCCTGTTCATCGCATTTAGGTTTCATTGTGTCCTTTCGTTTCTGTGGAACCTAATACAATTCGGCGCAATCGCCTTTAGTAGAACACAAGCGAGCCGCCCCTGCTTCGCATGGTTTCTAGAACTAGACAAAACATCGAGATTTCTTTGTTGTATTTATGTAATTTTAATGTTTGTATTATACACATGCATAGCATAGCATAACCATAGCATAATCAGCCTATTATGTTCCCACTGCTGGGACACAGGCCTCCTCTCTGTTAGAGGGAGTGGGCCGTAATCCACTACGCGGGCCTAGTGCGGGTTGATAGATGTCACATGTCTTCGAATTTTTGGATTCTAAGACATGCCAGTTTCCTCACGATGTTTTCCTTCACCGTTTTAAGAGCAGTGGTGATGAAATAATTTTTTTTAATGGCATCTCGCAGGTCAACCTATGAGGTTGTCGTCTGCTTAAACGGACTTGCCTGTGGTTGCCCTAATAAATTAAGGCCTCCAGCCAGGACTTAAACTTAAATACTAACTAAAAACTAGGCGTCTACACGCCAAGGGCACCCCCTGTGGGGTACGGACCTCGGCTTAGGGCGTCGCTGGAAGAGGGCAGCAAGGGACTAGCTGGATCAGGATTTATGAAATTTTGGGACGAATTTAAAGCTACAAGCTCAGCGGCGCAGGCTGGATCGGCTCAATGGTCGGGAGGGAGCTGACGCTGTATGGGCAGTCACCGCTTTTATAGGAAACCGTAACTTTATCAGCCGCTGGCAGCACTACTGGTATAGATAAAGCACTAAAGGGACTACACACGTTCGTACCCTGTGGGGTACGAACCTCGGCTTAGGGCGTCGCTGGAAGGGACTAGCTGGATCAGGATTTGAGTGATTTAGGGACGAATTTAAAGCTACAGGCTCAGTGGCGCGGGCTGGCTCGAGCAAGGGTCGGGAGGGGTGTGGATTTGGGCGTCACGGCGGGCCTCGGCAGTCTCGTCATCGGGGTCGATTAAAGTATGCCTTGGTCGGCGAGTACTGCTAATGCAGGAGGGAGTATAGCGGGCGGCCGCTGAGATCAACGGGTTTGGGTATTTGATGCCACAGTCGAAGAAACGCTTAGATAAGCGTTTCATGAACTGTTTTATGGTTGGTATTTTAAGGTCTACGTGTAGATCTATATTACACCCGTGACCTTTCTAAGGAAATGGTTTTGGAGGATCTGCATCTTATGGAGATGACGTGGATGAGCGTGCGCAAATACAACGCAGGCATAGGTCATGATGGGACGGATGACTGCGGTATAGATGCGCAGCTTGCATTTAAGTGACAGTTTACAACGGGCTGTCAGTACAAAGTGGACCCTGCTAAGAGCGAAGGAGGCGCGCGCGCGGAACGCCTTAATATGAGCCTTTAAGGTAAGGTTTTGATCGAGGATCACGCCTAGGTATTTAGCTTGCTTCTCCCAAGGGATCGGCTTACCGTACATAGTGATCGGGCTGGGAAGAGGAGGAGGGAATCGACGACGTCTCGAGAAGAGAACCGCCTGACTCTTATCGGGGTTGACCTCGATTCTCCATTTCCGGAACCAATCGTCTGGGACGTTTGCGGAGGTTTGGAGAGTACGAGCTATAGCATTGGGACAGTGATCGGTGTAGTAAACGAACTGAGCCTTTTTACTTTTTGGGATATCGCTGGTGAACAGCGTGAAGACGAGAGGAGATAGTACGGAACCCTGAGGGACACCGGCGCGAATAGGATGAGGGGACGAGAGTGCTCCCTCGATGCGATAGCGAAAGGTGCGATTCGACAAAAAGTCTCGTAAGATGAGCACGAGACGATCTGCCACTCCTAGTTGGTAAAGCTTGTATATCAAGCCGTTGTGCCAGACTTTGTCGAAGGCTTTCGCTATGTCGAAGAATAGCACACCCGTCGTCGCGTTACGCTGCAGACCAGCGCATAAGTGCTCTACGATACGGTGGACCCGTTGGGTGCCCGAGTGTTCGCTTCGGAAACCAAACTGCTCGTTGGGTATGAGGCTCTTTGCTTCGGCATAGTATTTGAGACGCTTATAAATAAGCCTCTCGTAGATTTTGCCGAGGACATTGAGTAAGCTAATAGGGTATTTATCAAGGTTCTAATTGTGGTGACTATATACGTTTGCCAAAGGGCCATGGAACGAAGCATCTTAAACATCAGACTTAGAGACAAACAACGAAGCACAACAATCAGAAAGAAGACACAAGGCATAGGTGCCCTTCAACACGCTCAAGCACTAAAGTGGAGATGGGCGGGCCACCTGGCGCGATCAGAAGACGACCGGTGGACCTTTAGAACAACCGCTTGGAAAGACCCACACGGAAAGCGAAGTAGAGGAAGACCAGCAGAACGTTAGGCTGATGAGGTAGTGGAATCGGTGGGCAAATCGTGGCTATTAGAAGCAAAAAAACAGAAAAAAACTGGAAATTACTTGAGGAGGCCTATACCCGTCAAGGGGTCCTTAATTAATTAATCTTTTACCAAAAGTACATAACTTTTGGTAAAAGTTATGTACTTTAGGAATAGTAAAGTTTTTTTTTATAATTGTGGTGACTAGCTACCAAAGAAAAAGTTCGTGTTTGTATTGTCAATCGAAGAATCCACCACAGTTTGCCCGTCCTGCGATCGAACCCCGCACCTCGTGCTCAGCATTAGCACACTACTAGACTAAAAAGTCAGTCTAAAAAATAAACTGTGTTAACTGTCATCGCACATTTTTATTTTTTTGGGAGACTGCATTTCAGACTACAATGTCGAATGTCCAATTTGCCTACAATATATTTTATCGTGAGGAAACATACATTAATAGAAAACATATATTATGTCCTAGAACCAAGATTCGAAGACATGTGACTACTACCAACCCGCAATGCGCTCCCGCGTGGTGTATTACGGCCCACTACCTCTCACTGAGGGGAGGCCTGTATCCCTGCAGTGGGAAGATTATAGGCTGGATATGCTTATGCTATATTTATGCTTATCATTATAAATGAGAAATTAACTCTGTCTGGCTCTTTGATACCTTTTCACGCCTTCACGGCTAATCAGATATCGATGAATATTTGGCACACATAGATATACACTTTGATCTGGATTAGGATACTTTCTATATACATTCCTAAATTAAATTAGTCGAATATAATCTACTTTTACTTCATTAATATTCCAAAAACTTCAAGTGCAAATAAAGTTTTTGTCGAACATTCATAACTAAAGAACTTCAAAGTAGGTTCGCAGAAGACTGCTGTCACCGCCATAATACGGTGCTAATTTCGCGCCGTCCACAGTAATCACCCACATAAAGTTCTATTGTGTCTCCGACTGGGAAAAAGTATCTTTACTTAGATTTAATTTGAGTGAATGTTTATTTGCGTATAATACAGAATTTTTTAAAATAGAAACTAAATTAAATGACGAACGAACTAACTAACTATACAAATAAATACAAATACGCAAACAAAAGGATACTTAGTGTCAATTTCACCAATGAAACTGAACACGATCAGTACATCTAAACTGCGTTCAAGAGCTATGATTTTCAAATTTGTTATGGAAAATTGACGCTGACACCTCTATAAAATTTGGTTACAAGGATAATCGAAGTAAACTTATTTTAATCTTTCGAGGCAATAGTAGACTTTTAAGAACAAAATATTATTTCAATATAGATGACACTTCAACTAGGTAACAAAAGCGCAAATTTAATATTTTCTCCGGAATCGAACCTGCGCCCTCGTCTACACCCACCACTGCGCACAATCTCAGTAAAAAACTGCCAGATGATCGCCATTTTTCGAACGGAAATGACGTTTCCTCAATCTAGCAACTAACGTCTCTGGCTGAATGGAATCCTTTCTAAAATAAACGTTTGTTTTTTAATTAACAGTTAACATGAACGTTCGAAGAAATGAAATGGGCTAGTTATGTCCGTGAAAAGATTTTTTTAAAGAATTTAAAAGAATTTGTTTTCGTTTCGGTCTTCAGAGAGCGTGTTTATTGCGTGATTATTTTCGTAAGTGAAGGTTAGAGGTAAAGAGGAAGTGGTTGTTCTAAACACATAAGAATTAGAATTCTGAAAACTCTGAAAGGGCGCAACATTACTTACTTCAGTACATGAGTTTAATCCTAACTATCCTATCCTTACAAATAATATTATAAAAGCGAGAGTAAATTTGTTTGTTTGTTACACTTTGATGCTAAAACGGCTAACCGGATTGGTTGAAATTTGCCACACAGTTATAAGACCATGACCTGGGTAAGGACACAGGCTTCTCAGACTTCTCATCCTGGATCGCAGACGAAATCGGGGGCATTAGCTAGTGCATCTGAAAACACACACTTCAAAATTAGATTTTAAAAACCTGCATCCAATACAGGCAACACTAATTTTAACAGTTTTTTATTATTTTCTAGACTACACGTTAAAAGTTTATCACAATAATATTTCTCTTTAACGATAGCAATAATTCCGCAACTCGCAGAAATACAGCATTACAAAATAAGTCATAATTAATTCCCCACAGTGCTGCAAAGTAACAATATTGTGGCCGAAAATGAAAAAAATACAACCTTAGTGGTAATAGCGCTGTAGCGTTTTAGCGCACAGGGTGTTCGGAATACGGGTGATTTAAAAGGTCGTAGTAATGTGGATATGAAAGGATATTTTTGAATGCAGTAATATAACTCATATAGTTGTATGTGATGTGCTGCATAGTTGTTGATGTCGATATTGTGGCCAGATTGGCGAGAGAGAAACAGTATAAGCATTAGATATTTCGTCATTTGTATAAAATATAACTACACACAGATTTATACAATTGTGTTCATAGTTAAATTAAACATAATATTACGCCTGTAATCCCAGAAGGGTTAGGCAGAGGTGTACCTACAGTACACCTACATTTCACCAGTTATGCTTTAGTCACATGTAATAGGGGGCAAGCCTATTGCCATCCACCGGGCACAAATCCAGACTCCGGGCTGCTACTGAGAAATTCTAGATAGAAAAACCGAATAACACTTTGCCCGACCTGTGAATCGAACCCAGGACCTCATGCTCAGCAGTGGCTCTTGCGACCAATAGACCAACGAGGCGGTCACAGCAGGCAGTTAGATTTAAGTTGCAAATAAATATGATATGGCTTCGAACTACCAAGATAGTGAATTAAAATGTTCCTATCATTACATAAGACCTGCGGGCATTTCTTCCTTGGCCTCCTCTTTTGGCCGCAGGACATCGTGTTCCGTCTTCCGCGGACAAGAACCACAAAACAGCACAAAATCAAGCCAGCGCAAAGTGAAGTGCTAGTAACAAGGTCTTATTTATTAACTCAAGTTTTGTTTATGATAAAGATGTGTAACTCTATGGCCCCGTGTCGCCTGAAATTAAATGGGTTGTTATGATTTTATTATTTCTAAGCAAAGACTTTCATACAAAATTGGTACAGTTTATTGAACAGCCTGTACAAGTTGACACTAGTGTAATAAATTAAATATAAAAACGCCAACATAAAACAGTCGCATCTCGCTTTAGCCACGGTTGTGAGCGAGCTAACTCTCACCGGCCACTTTGTGAACATTTTGACTGGGAAGGGTAAGCAGAGAAGGTTACTTACTGAGCTAATTTAACTGATTATGTAACAGATATGAGTCATTAACACAGGAAGCCGCTTACAGCTTATTACCCATTTTTTTACTTTTGCTGGTTGAAAAGAATAATTTCCTCTAATCCAAAAAATGCACATAGTGTGATGTAAAAATTACAAAGATAGTATAAACTCCTAATGACAAATACATAAATCGGTGTAATTTTTAATGCCGCCTGGAAAAACCGCAATATAGTTATCAAAGATTTTGTAATACCTCGCGCTTCAACCAGAAGTAATTTAGCGCTACGTATTTACTATCCGATATCCGTTTTGCGTGGATGCGACGCATATTGAATCGGGCGCTAATACAGGCTCCAAGATGCTACTGAGGAAATTAGCCCGACCTGAAGATTAAACTCAAGATGCACACAGTCAACAACATTCAATAGTTACACTGAGCCCACCACCACCAATAGTGATTACTGCACTGTGCCCATTAATACGAGTAATATAGCCACCTAAACCTTCCAAAAAAACGTCCGTTTACGTGTCGGACTCGCGCACCGAGAGTTCCGTACAAACCTGTAGGTATATAAGTAAAAGTTCACACGCGTTCATGAGGAAAGGGGTAGTAAGTTTAAAATTATTTTTATTATATGACACAATAAAAAAATTACGGGTTTCACAATTTTTCCTTTATCAGTGCTATATGACGTTTCTTTCGTACTAAATTTCAAGATTCTGAGTTCACGGGAAGTAACCGGTTTTGATTCCCTTGCGAGTGTCGAAAATTTGCGACATAAACGGCTGTATCTTTTGATTGCGTTGGCTTAGAAGTTTGATTTTTTTCACAGCTCCAAGGGACAGTAGAAACAGGACACCTGAGTATTTGATTTAAATCCCAGCTTGATACTTCCACGTGTTCCTGAGAAAAAGGGTCTTGACAGACAGACAAAAGGACGGACATCAAAGTGACCCTATAAGGGTTCCGTTTTTTCGTTTCGAGGTACGGAACCCTAAAAACAATTAATATTCAAATGAAAATAACAGCAACTAATTTAAAAATATTCATAAATTATTCAGAGTTCGGTTCGAAACTCCGACCCGGATGGTCGTGTCTTTGTTTTCGCTGAGGCATCGTGCCCAACAGATGGTGGCTTAATTGTTGGACTTAGAAATCAAACCGTGTTTCTATTTTTAAATCGGTTTAAAAGATAAATAAATGTGCGTTCCATGCAGCTGAGACTCCTGCCGAGGAGTAACATGGCCTGACCCCTTCCGCGTCACTGGTGAGATGGTTCCGTACCCTAAGCTGTACTTCTAAGCTGCGGCTGCGTTTTAGGTCGTTGATTCAAAGCCACGCGCATGTTAAACATAATTTTAAACAATTGTTATAGGACAGTGTATTTATATTAAATGTAGTAGTGCGGGATAAACGAAGCTGTTATTCTGGCACATAGTGTGATCGAGTCCTTTGATTTCAAACAAAAATAAAGATACCGAGTCATCGCACGGTAACCGCGTCAACGCGCCGCACGGCAGTAGACAATACAAAAACACACACAACACAAATACAAAAACTTCATAAATTCGTAATGTTAACAATATAAGCCCTTGCTACTCCTGGACATCAATGTTTTGATTAAGTAATGTTAGTACTTATTTCCGTACAAGTGATATGCAATCTTTAGAAATAAATGAATTCAGACCGTATAGCACGGTATCGCTCTTGACCTAATACTTCATACACATTGTGCCGAATAACCATAACTACATTGAACATGTTCACTATTCACTGACTATTATTATTGCTTCCTTTCGAGTATAAATGGAAGCCTGCTTGAATTTATTTTATTTTAATCTATGTAATATTTTTCTCAAAAATACCAAAGTTATAATTTAACATAGGCGTAATAATTTTTATTTAGATATTCATAACTATTGTGTAAGTGTAGACCATGGATTCTTAAAGTGGTTGATATCGGTTTCTTAGGGGTCGACATAAACGAAAACTGATTTTGGGGGTCGACGAGGTCTAAAAATCTACCCCTATTAAATTAACACAAGTTCTAAATATTATTATTAGTATTTAAAACTTTCAAGATAAGAAGAAGAAGGTAGGTGCTGTATTGTTTATGTTGTGTTACGTGTACTAAGAATAATTAATATTTTTGTAGGAAATAACATTGTTGTAGTAATGTAAAGCCTCAAGTTCGTACAAGATAAAAACTCGGCAAGTCAGTGTGGACAAGTTTGTGCAAGATAATGAGTTCGAGCGTACGTCTTTTAGGCGCGTTTTGACTTGCACTCTATTTGACGCTTACGCAATTTAACACGAACGAATTCATGATCAAGTAGCAAGTCCAAACATGTTCCTGATATTTTACTATTTAACGAGCTTGCATTTAGGTTGAAAGTTCATTTGCGTTTTGAAATTCGATGGAGCTTGAACGATAATAACTCATATAAGTACTCATTTATTTCAAGAGATTACAAAGTTATTACATAGTTAAATTAAGTGAAGTAAAGTGACTTAAAAAGAATTTACAAAATGCTGAGCTCCCTACGCGAGTTAATAGCGTAACCATACAATATCTGCAGTTTATGAAAAATTAACAGGGTAAGTACCAAACAGTTTTTATCCGGCACAGCGCATCAGCATTGCCATACAGTGGGGCAATGCAGCCAGCGTCTTGGGGACGCTGTCTGCATTGCCCGACTGTGTGATAGTGACCAGTTGAGCTATCTGTAGAATGTTTGCAACAGTTTGCAGTTGCCTCAGTTGTTTCAATTTTGAAAAATTATCAGTAAATTTAACAGTTTATTATTGTTTTTATTTAGGTAGTTTCTTATTTTTTTATTTGCAGGATTACTGAGAGTTTTATGATGGCGGACACGAAAAAAATATGCAGACAATACAGTTTGGACTACTTGAAGTTCGGATTTATTGCATGCCGATGTGTCACATATGTGAAAAAGTATTCAGTAACAATGCCATGAAGCCTTCAAAAATGGATGACCAATTATCAAGAGTACATGCTGACAAAAAAAGTAAGCCCTTGTCATTTTTTCAACTAGACAAAAGGCCATCCATAAGACCGATGTTTGCGTCATCATCTATTAAAGACGATGATGGTTTATGAGCGTCCTATAATATATCTTTACTAATAGCGAAGTCGGGGAAACCCCACACAATTGGAGAGCAGCTTATCTTACCAGCCATTGCGGAGGTCCTTAACAATGTATTGCACAAACCCGCACATGATATTTTAAAGAGAAGACCTTTGAGCAATAACACCGTTCAGAGATGCATAGACGAGATGGGACGCGATGTGGAAAACATTTTATGCAAGTTCTTACAGACCAACAGATTCTCTCTCCAGTTGGACGAGTCTACATTACCCGGCAATGAAGCTCTGTTGTTAGGATATGTTCGATATATCAAAGATGAAAATATGTGCCAAGAACTGCTTTTTGCTACATATTTAGAGACTGATAACAGAGGAGAATCGATTTTTCAGGCCATGGATTTTTTTTTTACTGACAAAGCTATTTCATGGAAGAACATTGTTTCTGTTGCGACTGATGGTGCACCGTCTATGGTTGGTCGTCATCGTGGTTTTATAGCTCACTTAAAGCGACAAGTGCCTGATGTACTTGTCATTCACTGCGTGATTCACAGGCAGCATTTAGTAGCAAAAAAACTGAGTCCTAGATTGCATAAGTCTTTACAATATGTAATAAATGCTATCAACAAAATTCGAAGCAATTCTTTGAACTCTAGGTTATTTGCTCAGCTATGTGAGGAAAACGACGAAGTCTTTACTCGACTACTTCTGCACACAGAAGTTCGCTGGCTATCAAGAGGCTCTTGCTTAGAAAGATTTTCAGCCATTTTTGAATCTGTGTTGGAGTTTTTACAAGAAAAAGATCCGAATTTGAAAGAAAATCTGGACAATTGTAAAACAGATATTTATTACTTGACTGATATCTTTGGAATGTTCAACAAAGTTAATTTGCAGCTACAGGGTGACGATCTTAACTTGATTAAAACAAAATCAATACTATCGGCCTTCGTGGGTAAACAAATCCTTTATAAACAAAATTTAGGCAGAAAAGAATATTCGCAATTTCTGCATTTGTCAAAATTACCAGTAATGCTTCAAGATGATGACTTTTTATTAAATGTCACTCACTTGGACGCTGTACACAAGGATTTTACGGAGAGGTTTGAGTATCTATTAAATTTACAAATTCCTCAATGGATAATAAATCCGTACAAAACTACAGCCATAGAAGAAGCCAATGTGATAATGCAAGAAGAGTTGATTACCATCAGCACAGACGAAGAGCTTAAGCAGAAGTTCAACCAAGGCTATCAGAAGTTCTGGTTGCAACGCAACATTAAAACACAGTATTCTACATTGTGGAACATTGCTGAAAAATCCCTTATCGCTTTTCCATCATCATACGTAGTTGAAAAAAGCTTCAGTGTGGTAACAAACATTTTGACGAAACAAAGAAACCTTTTGAAAATCATCGAACTTGGAGATTTAAAGCTGCAACTCACCAATATTGAACCGGATGTAGCTAGATTGGTAGATAGTCACCAGGTTCATCCATCACACTGAATGTTTTATTTTCTCTTTGCGAATTAATACTACTTAAGATTCTTAACATAACATCACGCCTTGTTTCCCCGAAGGGTTGGGCAGAGGTGTACCTATAGTACACCCACATTTCGCCAGTTATGTTTAAGTCCCATGTAATAGGGGGCGAGCCTATTGCCATCTACCGGGCACAAATCCAGACTTCGGGCTGCTACTGAGAAATTCCAGATAGAAAAACCCAATAACACGTTGCCCGACCAGGGAATCGAACCCAGGACCTCATGCTCAGCAGTAGCGATTGCGACCACTAGACCAACAAAGCAGAAAAATTCTTTAAGTACCTAATTTGTAATAATCATTATAAATTTAACTTGAAATTTACTGAATTGAATGTCTTTTTATTTTGTTAAATTTTGATGAGAAAATGAAGTCAACTTTCCTCACTTAACCAAGTGCAAAGTTTTCCAATTGGTACCTTAGTACCTAGGTATTTTGTACCAATAGGAAAAAAACTAAAGATAGGCCCCCTTATTCATAATAGTCTGCTAACTTAAAGCATTGCTAATTCTCACTCTGGCTTCTTCTATTGACCTAATGAAAAATAACACTCTATAGTGGCTGTTTTAAGTTAGCGGACCATTATAAATAAGGGGGTTGAACTTAAAAGTAGGTAATTTGGCCATGGGGGTCTGAGGTAACAGTTCATTTTGGAAAAGGGGTCACTTGTCCAAAATAGTTTGGGAATCCCTGGTGTAGACGCTTTGTTGATGCTCATAATGTACACATCTGGCGGACAAGCGGGAGGCGCATTACGGCGGGGATCGAGAGTAAGCAGAAGGTTGCGTTGTTTAAGGGCGCAGTACGTTTAAAAAAACAGCGGTGCTCACTGTTTAACGGAATGTTAGCCGGTACCTGCAACTGACCCTTGCGTGTCTGTTGCGTAAAGTTTCAAAAATATAACGCGTAAAGGTTTCAAGTACAGGTTGGAACTAAGTATGGACGGACTGTGCGGTTCTTCTGTGACGCCGCAGTCTGTTAAACATCATCACCATTCCCATGGCGCGGCTAGGTTTTGGTGAGTGAGGATGGTCACCCATCCACGGACCGACCGCGGCAGGCGTGGCTTAACCTGATCGCTCGGCCCGTGCGGCTGTTATAACTTTTGTTAACCATATTGGGCGTAATAGGGCGGGATGCCCCGAACCGTTGTCTAAACGAAGTTGGGCCATTTCGCCGCATTCACCGTGACTACGATATATCTCAGCAATTGCTCATCATATTAAAATTGTTATTAAATAAGATAGCCGATCACATAGTTGCGTGTGAATGGACTTATTTAGATGTTTTCTTATAAATATGCTGGTGCAATGTGCATGAAGTGGTTTAATATTCATGAGTTTCGTTTCCCTGTAAGTTTTAACTGTAGGTGTAAGGTAACCATAGTGAAATAATGGTTGAATTATTTTATTTTGTGCGATCTGTAGGTCCTTTAGGTTGGTTTTTAGCGCGTTGCCCCATATTTCAATTAGGTAGGAGGAAGGCCATAACTTATATGATCATTTTAGAGAGAGCTCAAAGAGCTATATTAAAAGTGAGTTGCTTTTTCACAATCCTCTATCCAACTTTCCAAATTTACCAACACTGCCAAGTGCTAACGGTCCGACAGTTGTTTATACTCATAACTGTAATAAAAAATAATTAAAAAACTGTTTGTCCCTTATATCACGATTTCCCAACACAAAATAGACGAGCAACAAATGTTTGCTCAATCACCCGCTTAAAACCCGTATCGTAAAATCACTTGGCCATCATAAACACAGCATTCTTCATTACCCCATATCCATTCTTTATTTTTTTGTTAATTAAGCATATTCTTATTTTATTTTGTCGCGTTATGCATAATTTGTATAAATCCGTGAATTTTTTGCTTGACTTTACACCTCTTACTTCTGAATTTTGTTAACTATTAGTAACTGTAAGTACCTACTGCTTTCAAATTCATAATTATGAATTACTTAAATTAGATTTGAAGTCAATATAATTTGCAAGTTTGCCAAGTTTTACGAGTATCTTAATGAAACAATTTTTTTTTCAGTTTTTTTTGTAGGTTCTATTTTTACTTAAATACTTAATTGCAATCTTAAACTTCTAAAATAACATCTTGACTCTCTAACCGTTTTGTAAATTAACATGTCATATCTAAGAGAGCTGAGTGATTTGTAACTCAGGGCCCTTCTATAACAGGCACTTTTCTCTATTTAAGATTGTTCACTCTATTAACCAGTGCCTGCAATATGATGTTGAGATAAATTAAGGTTTATGATTATATCGATTCATAGCAGCACCAGCAGCAAACTCGCAAAAATAATTTTATTAGAGAAGAGATTACAAAACAGTTTATAAAATCAATACGAAATGTAATGAGCTAGCTAATGAGTTATGATTATGAATGACTTGGTGCAAATTAAGGAACAGCTGATGCGAAAATAACAAGGAAGCACGTCGCCGTGTTATCAACTGATATAGTGAAGTGAAGGAATGGTGTAAACAGATGGATTATCCTAACCATTATATTTTAGCTTTATAAGCAAATAAGCGACTTTAGATAAATTTAAGGCTATGAATAAGAATGATTGCCACTAAAAGACTTGAAGATAAATGAAAACACTCACTTAAATGTTGTTACTTAAACATATGGAATGAGACTAAGTAAATGAATGAATAAGGAACAAACTGGTACAAACTCACAAAATGTGTAAACCTTCCACTGGATAAACGATTATCTGCAAGTTATAGTTCTCCTTGGCCCGACTTCGTCCCCTGACTTCGTCTCCTGGGTGTGTGCAGTGCTACGCGAAGCTTCTTCAACATGGTGTTGAAGATTCCTGCTGGAGCTGTCCCCGTTAAAGAACGCAACTGAAAAGCTTCGAATATTTTTTGAGACCGTTACTTTTGAAATTAAGACGGCGAGATTCTTGAAGGACTAATGTTAGCGCGGGGATCATCTAGAGAGTGGACTACTGTATGTAAGGCAAGGGTTTAATGACGTGCTTATAACAATAAGACAACTATACCGGATATACAGCTAGTAACGAAACTAAAGAAAGAGGAGTATCGTCCGTCGCGGTGAAGTCAGAAGAAGCGAGTGGTCATCGGGCCGAACCGTGTCGTCGCCGCGACGCGCTAAACACGCGGCTTGCGCGTGCAGACCATGCGCAATGTGTTATGTTGGGTTAGATTCCCAACAGTCCGCCGGCTGGATCACACATTGTGGTCGGGGGGGTCCGGATCGCTGTCGAGCCCACCATGAAATATCTGGGATTGGTGCTCGACAGCCGGTGGGACTTCGGACCCCACTTCCGGCGGCTGGCGCCCAAGTTTTTGGGTGCGGCCGGGGCGCTGGCAACGCTGCTTCCCAATTTGGGGGGCCCGAGCGCCGCTTGTAGGCGGCTCTACGTGGGGATCGTGCGATCGATGGCCCTTTACGGGGCCCCGATCTGGGCGGCTGACCTGACGGCCGCCAGCATCTCTGTGCTGCGAAAGCCGCAGAGAGCAATGGCCGTCAGAGTCATAAGGGGGTATCGCACGATCTCCTACGAGGCGGCTTGTGCACTGGCCAGATCCCCGCCATGGGACCTAGACGCGAAGGTGCTCGCGTCACTTTATCGGTGGCGCGAGGAAGCGCGGGCGCGGGACGAGCGGCCGATGCAGCGCCATATGGAGCAGCGTCGGTCGCAGCTTCGCGAGGTCCTGGTGGCGGAATGGCGGGACAGGCTTTCACGCCCTACCGCCGGCCTCGTCACCATCGAGGCGGTCCGGCCAGTGCTCGACCTCTGGCTCGGGAGGAGGCACGGCTCCCTGTCGTTTCGGGCGACGCAGGTGCTCTCGGGGCATGGTTGCTTCGGGAAGTACCTGTGTCGCATAAACAGGGAGCCGGACGCTCGGTGTCACCACTGCGTCGACTGTCGGGAGGACACGGCGTGGCATACGCTGGCAGAGTGTGCCGCTTGGGAGGAGCCGCGCCGTGCCCTCATCTCAGAAGTAGGCAGTGACCTGTCGCTGCCGACCGTAGTGAGTTCGATGGTCGGCAGCGCCGAGTCCTGGGACGCGGTGGTTTCCTTCTGCGAAACAGTCATCTCGCAGAAGGAGGCTGCGGAAAGGGAGAGAGAGATCTCGTCCACTCTCCCGATCCGCAGCAGGCTCACCGGGCGCAGGCGGAGGGCGGACAACGCCTTCTTCCAGCCCCCCTAAATGGGTTTAGGGGCGACGGATTCGGGGACATCCGTCGCCCCCCAACATCAGGACCCGAGTAGGTGGCGCGCATAGTGTTCCGTGCGCGCCGCTCACAGACGTTGCGGGGGAAGTACACCTCACTCCCCCCTCCCGAGACGGGGCCCGTGCAAGCGGGCCGGCACAAGCCGGGGATGCGGACGAATTATGTGTTCCCGCGACCCCGGCGTAGGTGTGAGATGGAACACCGGGGTGGTTTTTAGTCAGTAAGAGTCTGACAGACCCCTCCGCCCGCCACAGGGCGGAGGACATCCATGAGGATTTTCCACCCCGGGAACAAAAAAAAAAAAAAAAAGATTCCCAACAGTGCCCATACTACTTTTGGAACAACATTTGAGACTTGAACGATAGCTCAAGACTTAAAATATTTCGACAAGGGATTCAATTATTGGATGGACACGGTGGAAGATCAAGAACGCCGCTAACGATATATACAAAAACCGGAAACGGTCAGTAGCGAGAACTCAGGAAGACATTGAAAAGAACAGCAACATTTATCACAGCAGAGCAGTGACATAGAAAAGAGCCGAGAAACCAGCTGAACCCCGCTTATTGATTCACCGATGAAGCTCGACCTGAATCAACCCTGCTGTGACGTCGTTAAAAGATGCCCTCCCATAGACAAATATCACCCGCCTCTCCACTAATCCCATGCTTAAGTTAGGGTGCATACTCCGCAGGTTCTTAATCCTTCCTATCCTAAGGGCACGTCTTCCCTACCATTACAGTACCCCCCGGTCTATTCCTTGATATGCAATGGTGCAAATCTTTGGGTTCATTCGATTAATCGAGTCTGGTCAAACCACGCTGGGGTCGGTGCATTTCGTTCATTTATTAATTCAAATGAAAATAACAGCAATTATTGAAACAAAGTCATAGGCAAAGTTTTTATGACTGTCGAGCACTAAACAGGTTAGCACAGGCTTTTATTAGAGCGAACAATGTTACGTATTATATAGGAGCTGCTATCTTTACAGTGACCCTTGAGGGCTCACTACTCATACGACCTGCTTACGATTCTGAATTTTCATACAGGTATGTCCGATGTTGTCAGTTTTAAGCCAATCATCAACCCTGTTGTCACGTACATAAGTTTACTTAAGATTAACCAAAACCTAAAAATTCATAAGAAGAGTTTTAAAGAGACTGACTTCTGAGTTAGTTTCGGCTTCTCAGTGATCAGTCAGCTAAGAAATGCAGGCAACACCTTTTTTTTTATCTGAGATGGGTTTGCTCTTGACCTAGAGTCTAGGTCAGAAGTGACAGAGTCCAAGTCTACGATGGAGTGAGCTTACCCAGAAGAAGCCTGTTCGCTCTAACTTTGAAGAGATTCGGGTTGAATGCGTTCGGGGGAACACAGACGCACGTAGTGAGTTCCACTCTTTTGCCGTGCGCATTATGAAGAATGTTTGGAAGCGCTTAGTGCGAATTGGTGGAATGGGAACTAAGTATGGATGGTAATTAGCAGTTCGTCTAGATTTCCGATGGTAGAAGGGGAGGTCGTGGAGTTCTTGCGCACACTCACCGAAGTACAGTCTATAGAAGACCGACAAGCAGGCAACCTTGAGGCGATGAGCTAAGCTGTGAAGCTTGGCATCCACCAGTTTTATTTCGCCTATGAGCCTCTTAGCTCTGCGTTCCACTGAGTCGAGCGCGGCAAGTTGGTATTTTGCTGAGCCATCCCAAAGGTGGCTGCAATACTCCATGCAGGATCAGACTTGCGCTTTAGAAGAGTTAGAAGCTGTCCAGGCGTAAAGATTCGCTTCAATCTATTTAGAACGCCCAGTTTTTTGGCCGCAGTTTGAGCTTTGTGCTCAATGGTTGAGACTGGACGTCAACTCCATGCCTAGGAGCTCAAGCCGATCATTTACAGGAACAGGTGTACCCCGAAAAGTAGGAGTTTGGTCGAAACGACTCCTTTTTGTGGTGAAAAGACAAGCCTGTGTTTTGGTGGCGTTAAAAGAGACCAGATTGTCATGACCCTACCGGGAGACAAGGCTTAAGTTCAAATCAGTCCGCTCTACCATGGCCTCTCTTAAGGAACGTATTTCACCCCCGCTGGTTTTCGGGCCGGACAAGTATCTCTCTGAAACAGTACTGTCATCTGCGTACCCAACAATACCAGGTTGAAGTAGGTCATTGATGTGCTGGCCCGCCGCCTGAAGTGGTGATTTGGTGGCGCAGAGAGACGCAGATTGCCATCATGAGGCAATGGGCGGAGAGGATGGAGACCCCCAGCGCCGGTTACAGGACTGTTGGGGCTATCCAGCCAATCCTAGAGGAGTGGGTACGGAGGCGACACGGGACGTTGTGTTTCCGTTTGGTGCAGGTACTGTCGGGGCATGGCTGTTTTGGCAAGTACCTCCACAAAGTGGCAAGACGGGAGGCGACCCCCGTGTGTCACTAGTGTGGTTACAACCAGGACACGGCCCTGCACACTATCGAGCAGTGCCCTGCGTAAGAGGCGCAGCGCCGTGTTCTGGCGGCAGAAATTGGGCAAGACCTGTCGCTGCCGGCCGTTGTTATAATTATGGTCGGCTGTGAAAGGGCTTGGGAGGTGGTTGCGTCTTTCTGCGAGGATGTTATCTCTCAGAAAGAAGCGGCGGAGCGGGTTAGGGAGGTAGATTCTCTCACTGACCCGATTCGTCGCAGAAGGGCAGGACGGCGCAGACGGCAAAACGCCGACTTGATGCCGCCATAAGAGGGGTCAGCGGACGATAGATCGGGGACTCTATCGTTCATGCTGCATGACCCCTGGAGTTGTGGTGATGTCCCAGTGCACCGGGTGCCCAGAAGTGGGCCAGGCTGGATGGGCCGCGAATGTCATGCGTAGCAGTTCTCGCGGCTCAACCATCAAGGCGAAAGTAGGTTCACAGGCGGAGTTTTAGTGGGTGCAAGTGGGTCCCACATAACCATGTCGTCTCCCCGGATGGCGCGGTGTGCGATAGGCACTTTCTACGCTGAAAAAAAAATGTCATTGATGTGGAGCAGGAAAACAGTTGCAGAGAGAGAAGACCCCTGAGGAACTCCGGCATCAATAGTTATACGCTCAGAGGAGCAGCCGTCAACGACTACTCTAATCGATCGTTCACTAAGGAAGTCTGATATCCAGCTATAAAAATCGGCGAGGATGCGATAAGCAGGAAGCTTGTTGAGTAGACTTGCGTGCCAGACCCTGTCAAAAGGCCTTCGAGATATCTAGCGATACAACTAGTGCTTCGCCGTGTTTCTCGATGGCTTTGCCCCAGCAGTGCGTGACGCATTCAAGAAGATCGCCAGTTGACCGTCCCCGGCGAAAGCCATATTGACGGTCTGGTTTTAAAATACTGAGCAACAAAATATGTGTCTTAAATGACATACTTACAGAAAATAAACATTTAATAAAATAAAATAAATCTTTCGACACTCGGCAATAACTGTAGCGTTCCATTAGGGAAAGAATTTTAAGAATCGGCTCAGTGCGGTGGTTCTGAAGATTACCTACATAAAATATCAAATTTTATCTCTTTATGATATATTATAGAAGATAGCATAAATAGAAAGAAAGGAGAAAGAAAAAACGTTAATTGCGGTAAACATGACGCAGAAACACAAAAATATTTTTTGTG
Organism: Dasypolia templi; assembly: GCA_963555695.1. Lineage (NCBI taxonomy): Eukaryota > Metazoa > Arthropoda > Insecta > Lepidoptera > Noctuidae > Dasypolia > Dasypolia templi. The sequence continues at coordinate 24,521,778 of OY743154.1, read as the reverse complement.
TTCACGTTCGTTCTCTGCGTCATGTTTACCTTTTTTATTTTTTGGGTGGGAAATCATCAAATGACTTCTCCCTCTCTGGGTGGAGCGGGAGGGCGTGTCAGAATTTTACATGCTTCCTATCCCTATGTCCCGTCGGTCCCAGAGGAGGGGTAACCTCGATTCCAAAAAAGCCCACCCCCAAAAAGATATAATGCAGAATGTAGAAAAAACTACCCAGGTGGGTCCCGGCCAGGCCGGGGAATCCCACACCGCCACGGCGGTCAGCCCCCAACGTATTCTGGGGGGGGGGGGGGGCAACAGACTGCAAAAAATCACAGCGCTCTTTAGCGCCTACAAATCAGGCAGCGACTAACGCGCGCAAAGTGGCCGGACGCGGAACCAAGCGGGCAGGGGCAACAGAGTCTGCCAGGGCCGCCAGTCGACCCCAAAACACAGACCATACCCACAATAGAACTCGACCCAGACAGAACAGGGGTAGGCGCCTTAGAGCCTCACACGCACAGGCGCAGCTGGCAGGCACATCCAAACCGCAGCCTGGACCAAGCGGTACAGGGCCGGCGAAGAGAGTATGCCCTGACGACACAGCCTCACCGAGTGCACTTCAGGGGGACGCCAAACGTGTGAGGGTCCACTCCGCCCAGAGGGAGCAGAAAACCTACGCGCGAGCCACGAAGGATATACCTGCGCGGCTGGCCGTGGCAATCTGCTTCACTACCCCATCCAGAGACCTGACTAGGGATGAGGCTGAACTCATAAAGTCAGGCCTCGAAGACCTGTTGATGAACACGGACTCGACGACACCACTCCCCTCCTTTCGCGGTTACCCACGGGTAGCGGAAGGCACCGTGCAGATGTGGTGCGAAGATGACTATGCCCTGACTTGGTTGACGCAAAATGCGCCCAAAATCTGACTACCAGACACCGACCTCACACTTACGGTACTACGACAATCTGAGGTGCCCACCCGTGTCCAAGTCTCGCTTTTCGTCCCTCGTTATGGAGGTGATGTGGCCCGGCTCCAAAGTGTTCTGATTCGTCAGAACACTTGGTATGCCATCGCCAGGTGGTCGCTGTACAGGGCAACTGCCGTCGGTGGCAACAACTGTGTGACTTTTTTGACCCTGGGTGTGCCACCGGAGGAAGTGGAAAAGGTCTTGGCCCGGGAGCGACGGATATCGTACCTTCTTGGTTCGATATACGTACGCTTCTGGCCCACGACCCAGCCCGCCGACACAAAGACTGACAGTACAGAAGTGAAAGAGACAGCACTGACACCGACACAGACGACCGAACCGGACATCGCCCACCTCGAGGAGGTCATGGCCTTTGCGGCAATGGCCGATGTTGACACCATATCGCCCGGATCACCTGGTTAGAACGAGCAACTCCTCGCCTCGTCGCCATGTGATCAACAAACATACCAAGCCAGAGTGGAGGAAGCGGAGATACCGTCCGATGGATCTATCTCCGACTAACTCCACCCTACTGCCTTCGAAGCCCCTAAACATCATACAGACTAACCTCCAGCATAGCCAAACTGCCACGGCTAGCTTGAGCAGGGCACTGGAGGTAAAACCCCGAACCATCGCAGTGATCCAGGAACCATGGATCAGGAACAATAGGATATGCGGCCTCGGCAACATCGGAGGTAAGCTAATCCTCAACACACATAATTTAGACAAACCAAGAACCTGCGCCTACATACCCAATGGAATTCCTACCACACCACTCACTCAGTTCTGTTCCAGAGACCTGACAGCTGTTAGGCTCCAGACCGAAGGCGATATTCCCGATGTTGTATTGGCCTCGGTATACATGCCAGGCGAGGACGCAAACTGCCCGTCAAAAGAGATGACCGACCTGGTACAACACTGCGAGCGTGCCAACCTAGACCTGATCATCTGCACCGACTCAAACGCTCACCACCCACTCTGGGGCAGCGACGCACCGAACCTCAGATGATAGGTACTATCCACCTATTTATTTTCTACTAACCTTAACATTGTTAACCGTGGTGCTGAACCCACTTGGGTCACAGTCCGAGCGTTTGCCCTCGGACCTAACCCTTGCAACAGAAAATGCAACAAACTTTATCACAAACTTGCACGTATCCGACGAGCCTTCTTGCTCAGACCATAGAAGGATTCGCTTTACATTAACTACCAACACAAGTAAACCAATGCCTAGGCGGAACCCGCGGCGCACCAATGTACCCGGGTATAAGTGCCTCCTAGCCTCCCTACTAGGCAGACACCTATCACTAGTAACCATAACAGACCACGCACAACTAGAATACACCGCAAACAAACTATCAGAATATATTACCGAAGCATACCATGCATGCTGCAAACTAAGGGCGCCAAAAACTAACAGCGAGAGGAACCCTGGTGGAACGCTGAACTTAGTAAACTCAGACATGCATTACGTAAGCAATTCAACAAAACACCAGACTCCCGGATGACTGGGAGTCATACAAAGAGACCCAACATACATACAAAAAGCAAATCAGAACTGCCAGAAGAACAGCATGGCGGAAATTCTGTGAATCCATAGAAACCAATAATGAAGCCGCAAGGGTAAGGAAAATCCTATCAACTGATCAGGACCGAACCCTCGGCGCGCTGAAAAAACCCGACAACTCATACACACTAAATGACCATGAAACCAGTAAGATCCTCCTCGCGGCTCACTTCCCAGACTGCAAACTCCTAGAGGACAAGGTGTGGGAAGCTAAACCAGAATGGACCCCAACGGATCAAGACTGGTCTAGAGCCCGCAATATAGTAACAGAAGACCGGATAAAGTGGGCCATCAACACCTTTCAGCCCTATAAGCCCGCTGGGCTGGATGGCATCTTCCCAGCCCTCCTACAATGGCGGGTTGATATAATGACACCATGCCTGGTGAGGACCTTCCGGGCCTGTATAGCACTCAGACACATACCTAGGGCTTGGCGCGAAGTGAAAGTCATTTTCATACCTCAACCAGGCAAATCCGACTAAACACAACCCAAGGCCTATAGGCCCATAAGCCTCACATCCTTCCTACTGAAAACCCTCGAGAGACTCTGTGATAGATACATTCGAGACGGACCTCTTCAGGCAAAACCACTTCACCAACAACAACATGCGTACTCCACAGGCAGATCAACGGAATCTGCGTTACATAGCGTAGTTTCCAAGATTGAATACGCGGTGGACCACAAATGCTCAGCACTAGCCGTCTTCATTGATATCGAGGGCGCCTTTGACAAAACCACGTTTGGTAGCATCAACATGGCCCTCATGACACAATATAGACCCGATCCTGAGCGGGTGGATCACTAATTTGCTCAAATTGAGAGCTGTACAGGTAACAGTGAACGACACCACGAGGGCCATTGTGGCGAAGGGCTGCCCGCAGGGGGGCGTTCTCTCGCCACTTCTGTGGAACTTGGTTGTAGACAGCCTCATCATAACACTCCATGACAAAGGCTACTTTACTGTAGGCTATGCTGATGATATAACCATAATAATAAATGGCACCCACGAAAATACCCTTTGCAACCTTATGCGCCAAGCCTTGAAAATAGTAGAGGACTGGTGCAACAGACACCAGCTATCCGCCAACCCCACAAAGACCGAACTGATGACCTCTTTACAAAAAAGAGGAAACTGACGACTCTACAACTACCACGCATCTTCGGAACTATCCTAAGCCTATCAACCGAAACCTAATACCTAGGCATCTATTTGGACAAACAGCTGATTTGGGCAAAACACACCAACTACATCACTACAAAAGCCAGCATATCTCTGTGGCAGTGCAAGCGAATGCTTGGCAGAAACTGGGGGATTAACCCCAAGGCAACCTACTCGCTATACACTACTGTCATTAGACCAATTATCACGTACGGCTCGTTGGTCTGGTGGCCTAGGACAGACCTGAGCACAGCCCAAAGAGATCTCGAAAAACTGCAGCGGTTTGCTTGTGTAGCAATCACTAGCTGCATGAGAACTACACCCACTGCTGCCCTACAGGCAATGCTTGGGCTGCCACCCCTACACCTCATCGTGCGGGAGGAGGCGACCCTGGCTGCCTTTAGGCTCTGTTTATCGGTAACCCTAAGCAAAGATTCTAGGGTCACACACGCATAAAGGAGGATGCAGTCAAACGACAGCCAATGTTAGCATCACCCTGCGACAAAACCCCGAAGCAACACTACTTCCAAAAGCACTACAACATCGTTCTCTCGGAAGAACAGTGTGACTACTCAAGCTCGAACGAGATGAGAGTATACACCGACGGCTCAAAGACCGGATCTGGGACCGGAGTTGGAGTCTTTTCACATGACCTCAACATAAACATATCAAATCCGCTGGGAATGTTTAACACCGTCTATCAGGCGGAGTGTGTGGGCATTATACAAGCGGCGTACGCCATAGAAACCAGGAAAGTTACGGACACACATATACGTATACTCTCCGACAGCGCCTCAGTCCTCCAATCATTGAGGAAAAATATATTACCTCAAGTATAATACTAGAATGTCACAAGGCTCTAAAACGAGTAACGGTATCAAACCGCAACACAGTCACACTGCAATGGATAAAAGGACACAGTGGATCGCTGGGCAATGACGCAGCTGACGAATTAGCGAGGAGAGCATCCAACACGTCGGCATGCGGGCCTGAACCCATCATACCCATCCCCTTCAACCAGATACGCAGGTGGCTGCAGGAGTCCACCCACACACAAGGCGAGAGGTGGTGGACCTCGACAGCAGGCTGCAGGCAGTCCAAGGAAGCTTTGCCATCCTTAGATGGCAGGCTAACCAGACGTTTATTACGTCTGAACAGAAATGACCTGCGCCTGGTGACGGGGACCATCACAGGACACTGCTCGCTAAATAAACACTTTTACACAATAGGCATAATGGACAGCCGTCTGTGCAGAGCTTGCATGGAGTCGGACGAGACCGTCGCGCACGTGCTCTTTGAGTGCACAGGCGTTACCCAGATTAGGACAGAAACCCTCGGGACACTCGGATCTTACACAGAGGTTCTCAACAGACCAGAAGCTTTGATCGGCTTCTGGAGGGAGGTGAGCTGGCTGGAATAAAAACCATCGACGGCCGCCATGGCCCACGTACAATGGTCCACATGTAGGACTAAGTGCCGAAACCAAACCCTCTAACATAGAACATAGATAGAACCTTGTTGGTTGATTATAGACTTACCCCTCTTTACCTAAACTTTATTGTATATTTACAGCAATAAAAAATATACCTTAACCGATAAAAAAAGAAAATAATCATTATATTTATATTAAAAATGCCGAAACGACGTCATCTCAGCATGATGGCAGATGACAACACAAAGTCACCGCCTGACGCTGCAACCCAGACATCTGTTTCTTCAAACTAGATTACTTAACCCAATACCCAATTTAACTTTTCGTGATCAAAAACCACTGCCTGAAAGTAAACTACAATCCCGTGTTAACAAGCATTATTAAACTGAAACCAGTGAACCGACAAATTAATATTAATAAAACAATAATGTATATTTTCAAAGGAATTCTACACGAGTGCAGTGGATGCATCGCGTGCTGGCTGCAATGAAAAAAATATTAGTGTCGATTTGCAGTCCGCTATGAGCAAGCATAAAGGCATTCAAAGGTTTAAACATACAGACAAATGAGTAGTTCAACTCTATCTTATAATCTAAAGAGAATTCCTTATTTAATTTAAAAGTTATACAACATTTTAAAGTTATAAATAGAAAATTATTAAATTATAAAGTTATAAAATTGAAAATTATTAAATTTTAAAGTTATATAATAGAATATTATTAAATTCTGCTACAGTTTATCATCTTCCAAGCCTTTTGCCCTCCGTATGAGTCGGCTTGCAGTCTAAATAAATGCAACTGAATACCAGTATTTTACACAGAGCGACTACCGATCTCACGTCCACAACCCAGTTACTATGTAACACGATACATCTTGATAAGACTGGTTGTCAGACTTTTGGGCTTCTGATTAAAAACTGTCAATGATATACGAATGACAGCCGGGACCAGCGACTTAGCGTGATTTTTGAGGCACGATGGGGTTTTGATATGTAATGTCACCCATCCACGAGCTGACTCTGGCAACGTAGCTTAACCTCCGACCAACCCGTACAGCTATTACTATTTAGCCACGACTCCTGTTGCGACGAGCCAATTGTTGCTACAGGTACCAATTAAGTTGGCTTAAATTAAAAGTATCTCTGCAACATACCCCTTGGCTAATAATAAGAAAATGAGGTTTAAAGAATATGATGAGGACATAAAGTGACCTTATTGGCGATGTTCTTCAAAAAGGTCAAGTGCGTAGTACTCGCAACCGGCGCGCGTGTATGACTAGATATATGAACGCAAACGAGGCAAAAGGAGTATGTAAGGATCGTAGCAGGTGGCATTCTGTGGTTTCAGCCTACCCCCATGGGAAGAATACACATTGATTAACAGAAAACATAACTATGCAGGAACAAGAACTTTAAGTAATAATAGAAGTATTTTCTCGAGAATTTCCATGTTATAAAATGTTCTTATTAATGATAAAATCCAAGCAAAAGCTTAGTTTAAAAAGCAT